>JARWIR010000002.1:82804322-85722265 GCA_029959085.1 Nemophila menziesii
GAGACTGGTTCAAATAGGGTTTACAAGCGCTACCAAGGCCCTAAGCAATCAATTTCCATACATGGTGATAGTTTATACCCTAATGACTATCTAGTTAGAATTAGTGTTGTCAAGACCAATATCGACACTAGACGTTATGTGGTGTTTCAATAATTAGACACCCAGCTAAGGCGATCATCTAACTACTATTATGGTAATCCTATACTCGTGCACTAGCAAGGAAAACAATCATTAAATCAAAACACATAAACAAATATATAGGTAAGCAGTTAATATCAGATTAAAACATGTAATTTCCAAAGAAACTTAGATAGAAAGAAATTAGAATTCATATTTTATACATGATTCAAAACCCAAGCTATGGGAAAATTAGTTCATACCTGAAGGAAATAAACTAAAAGAAATAATAAAAGACATCATCTTGCTTTCTACAATAACTCTGATGAATAAAACCCTAAGAACTAATTACTATGGGGAAAGGATGATTTACAAGTGATATAAGGGTGTATTTATAGGTGTTTAGAAGACCTAATTCGTTTTCTTGAAGGAGAAGGTAAGTAGTGGACTCCAAGCCCAACTCAAATTTGTAACCCTAAAACATGAAATCAGACTTTTTTTTTGTCCTAGCAGCTTCAATACTCATCCGTTTAACGCGTATGAGTAGTCGAAATTCATCGTCTCGGAAAGTTCTTCAACTTTTCTCTTGACAGTTTCTCCCTATTCCACACCGAGTTTGACATATAAGCTGATTTGTGGTCGTAGGTGCTGAAATTTAGATTTAAGACAGCTTTTCCTTTTCCATGTTTTTAGCTTTTCTTTCCTTATCTCCAATTACCATTCTTATCTCTTTCCATATCTTGTAGTCTTTGACTTGGACTCTAATTAATCTCCATAATTATATTTAAAGCTTCACACTAAATAAATAATTAAACCCAATATGCTCTAAAATATTAATTTACTAAATCAAGACTCAAAATAGGAAAGTGTACTATTTCTCAAGAAAAACGATTAGAAAGACTTCTAAATCACTAAAAATGATGTCTCATCTTAACATAAATCTATCACAAATGAGGATACATCAAGACCCCTAACTCAAAGTTGTATCGTCCCGATACAATAAAGATAAAAACAAAGGGAAGTCTATAAATACACACCTAGGTTATTTTCAACACAATGGGAAGAACATAGCAGAATATATAGAATAGACATAAAGCAATTACTCAGAAAATTTCATGCAATTATATTCATAAACTACATACATGTACACTTCTAATATCCATAGTCAACACGGTTTGAATTCAAGATCAGATTAGTTTCGCAATGTAAGAAGGATTGGGACTTTACTCAATTCACCAAGAAAGCTATAGATTGTTCATCGAACTTCACTAGTATTCAAAGATCCACTTAACTACTCTCTAACGGCTTCAATCACTTCTCGATTATATAGAAAAGAATCAAAAGGTCTTTAAGGTTGCAATTTAGGCTTAGGGACGGTATGATAGTATATTTGGATAATTTAGAGTGAGCTTTTGGCTCTCTCCTCAATAGCCATCAACGAATTTCCCTAGAGCTTGAGTTACTCTCATAAAACGTTTTCTCACTCGACCCAATGAATTCTTCGATGCACAATTTAGCATCCCCAATAACCCAATTAAAGCATAAGATGTTCACTTAAAAATTTCACTTTGCCGGTCCGAATATATATATATACGTCCTTTCAAATCAATTTCTTCAGCTATGACTCTCTTTTTTATGTTGAGATATCACGCTATTTTTTTTCATATATATATATATATATATATATATTTTCTTTTCTTTTTATGCCCTTGTTGGCAAATTTAGCTCGTAGCTTCTTTTTCATTCACTATTACCCCGACAAAGGGTTTCAATACAAACCTGTGAACCATCATCAATATAAAGAACACATCACAATTACTTAGCTCAAAAATCACATCCCAATAATAATTACCATAATGGTGGACCCACCACCCTAAACTCAAGCTCTGAAACAATTGTCTATGCATCGCGATTCGAGTGCGGGTCATATGGAAAGGTCCTATAATCTAAAGGGATATGGCTTATAACGTGTTTCAATAAAAAGCTTTAGAAAGGCTAGAAGGGGCTGAGAAGGATATAACATACAAAATCAAATCACAAGGTGAGAAGGTATAAAAAGGCTTCAAGTGGCTTCAATATGAAAGAACTGTCTTAATCACTTTCTACACCATGTAATTTCGTTATTTTCTTACCTTTAGCACTTTCATCAAATGGGTTTGTCAACTAGCTTGGATCTCACGGCCTATACACTTCTCAAGATTCCCTGAGATCAAACATACTTTCTATCGCATTGCTTATTAATTATTTTTTACTATCAATGTGTGTTTTCCTACAAATACTCAAAGTATACAAATAACATAGCTCATAAACATACTACTTACTATCATTAATTCACTAAGCTTATGCTTTCAAGCTATTAAACACACTCTACATCTAATTTCCATGCATCAAAAAATTTAATTTCTACCTAAAAAGAGAAAAATGGAGATGAGAGACAACGAATCCCTACACCCCCAACTCAAAAATGAGTCGTGTCCCCACGACTCGAAAAAGACTCGAAACAGAAATTAAAATTAGCAGATAAAGCATTTACAGAATTGGTAAGGAAGAAAGAGAACATACTCTCGAGGCTATTGCCTCTCATTATTGACATCCAAGGTAGGATTTTCTTGATCTTTCCTTAATTGCTCAAGGAGTTTCATGATGTGAACTTGATTAGTTTTGATTTGTGCCACATCATTGGCTAAGGAAGTTTGAGCTGCTTCGAAATTGTTTAAACGCTCCTCCATCTTCTTTTGTTAACTTTGCTCCTTTTCTTCTTTCGAGACTTGCGTAAAAATCGCTCCTCTCAAGACTTTCATGATCCAAGCATTATCAATATAACTTTTCTTAAATTCGAGTTTCTCTTCTTCACCCAATACTACATTCGCTTTTTGCACAAGACACGTGATCATAATAGGATATTTAACATTATAAACTGATTTAGGAGAGACCGAAAATCGCATCACCTCCTCATAGATCAACTGTGCAACATCCACTTCTTCTCCTCTCAAAATACAATCCAAAAGTAGAGCGTTCTTCTTAGTCACATCCAAAGTTCATGTGTTTTCGAAGACATTAGGAATAAGGAAATTGTGCCAAACTCTCGCATCTGGTTGAAGATATTTGTAAGGCCAAGGTGCCTTCAATTATCCCTTATGTGATTGCACTTTCTCCTTGTCTAAAACATGCTCAAAAAGTAATTCTTCATCAAAGATTTTTTGTTTAGTCACCACTTCACTAAACTTGCAAGGTCCAATTAATTTCTTAAACTGGAAGTGGTTTCTAATCTCCTCAACTGTGAAAGGAACTAACTTACCTCTAATCGGAACACAACCTTCACTATCTCGGCTACTAAGGCCTAAATAGAAATCTAAAAATAATTCATGACATAATTCAGAACGTCTTACCATGAACGTAGACCAACCCAATCTTTCACCAAGCTCCAAGAATCTCTTATATTCTCCTGTACCAACTTCTCCAGCGAATACTTTCTCATAAGCAAAAGGTAGTTCCTTTAATTGATTTTCTGCAGAAGCTATCAAGGCCTTTGAAGCTTCCTCTTTATCTATGGGTGTAGGACCTTTGAAAAGAAGAGGGTGTGTTCTCTTTTTGGAATAAAGTAAAACTTTTCTACCCAGTAAATCGAACATAGCCGGCTTACCTCCTTCTTCAACATCGATTTTTCCCTTTGAATTTGAACCAGAACCTTTGTTATTTGATTTCTCCTCAACTGTTACCTTTCTTTTCTTCATCTCCCCCTTGTTAGATAATGTTTCTGTTCTTTTAGTCATCTCGATTGACCCTTAACTCAAAGCTTTGAAATTTTAACTTTTGAATTATTGGTTGAACAAGCTTGATCTGGTTTAGGAAAGGTGAATTGATGATGAATCTCTATGTGGGTAAGATGAATTTTTTATGGATTGGTATGGGTATATGAAATTGTAGGATGAATTTTGAAAATTTAAGCTCTTGATTCTTCAATCTCAATGTGTTTGGTTGAAATTGGGTGATTGAATCTCCTTTGTAATGATGTGGAGAGAAGATTTGATGTGTTTTTATGATGATTGGGTAGTGTTTTGATGTTTGGGGAAGGTTTGAATGAGCTTTAATGGAGTTGGGAGAGGTTTGGAGAAGAAAGAGAGGCTTAAGGATTAATAATTTCAGAATAGTACCAACCTCTTTCTACTTATACCCTAAAAACGAAGCTTCTTTCTCTCTCCAGCGGCGTTGGGCGGCATACCGGTCGTAGGGCCCGAGTTACGTCAAAATACCCGAGTCCTCTACACGTGGGCACGCAATTCTTCTGGCCGGCATACCAGCGCTAGGGCCCGTCATACTGGTGCTTCTGTTGTTCGACTTGGGACCTCTCGGTAATGAACACGTGGTGATACCCATGGCCACGGGTTTTGCTCTGGCCGGTATACAGAGATTTCTCCCGGCATGCCGGTGGTGAAATTTCTCGATACTGGACCTCTAGGAATAAAACACTTGGCTTACCCCGTGGGCTCGGGTTTTCTGCTCGTTGATATACCAGAAGAATCGGCCGGTATGCCGGTGAGGCAGTCTGAATATTCCATAAACTTGCGTTTTTCCTCCCGAACTCGATTTTTCTAACACCTAATCATCAAAAACACTAATACATTTCTCAAATATGCAATATCAACTAAAAACAACTACATTAAACTCAAACTAAAAACATAAAAACATAAAAAAATTACGGTTTGTCTCCCATACATCACTTTTATTTAACGTCTTTCAAAGTTAGACACGTTACCTCTATCAAGGTTTGTGAAAATAGCCTCCCCAACAACGAGTTAGGCTATGAGCGCCAACTAATCTGAGCTTGATCCCCTTCTTGGGTCGAATTTCTATCACTTTGGCTGAAACAACCTTAGTGACAATGAATGGTCCCATCCACGCGTCTTTGAAACTTTGTGGCCTATTTTCGCGTTTGTGAGTTTTCCATAGAACTTCATGGCAAACCCCAAACTCAATGTTTGGCTAGGTATCCACAGGTTTTAAGTGAATCTTCTCAGTAGGGGACTTTGTGATGTGAAAGGCTGTGGATGACAGGAACGCTGGGATCTAACTTCCTTGGTTTCTTGCCCAAGACATAGAAGGTCTTGGATACGTTCTTTGCATGAAGGGTAATGGTCCCTTCTTGGAAATTGATGATACTTTGGCTTGTGACCATGAAAGGCCGTCCAAGTATGATTGGAACCTTCTTATATGCATCAAACTCAAGTATAACAAAGTCAGTAGGGATGGCGATACTACCTGCTCGGACTAAGACGTCTTCCACTGTTCCCCATGTCTGTAACTGAGTTGTCAGCGAACTGCAACTTCAATGGAGCTTTCTCTAATATCTGAAGTCCAAGTCTCTCGAACACGGACTTAGGCATAAGATTCACACCAGAACCCACATCGTACATAGCTTTCACCTTGAGCATACCATTTATTTGAATAGGAAGGTTAAAACTTCCCGGATCTTTTAGCTTCGTTGGTAACTCTCTTTCACTTCTTCTTGAGACTCTCAGGTTCTCTCTTGGGATCTCTACACTCGCCTCTTTCTCAGGAATAACTTGCGTAAAAACTTGTTACGGTGTAAGTCATTTCTTTGCAATCTCAAGCATTTGGGCGTTGATCTTTTCAAGTGTATACGCCTCTACAAATGTCTTGAGTTCAGTGTCATCCTTAGGATCTGTATCAGGAATAGTTGATGACACTGTTTGAACAACAGGTGGTGGTTACACCTTCTCTTCTTCTTTCTCTACTTGCACAGCTGGTGCTACTTCAACTTCAACTCTTGGTTCCTCCGTTGAGGCTTCTTCCTCATTCTCTTTAGCCAATTCAGCTTGAAAATCCATAATCGATCTAATCTCTTCATGCATATCCTTCAGAAGCTGTATAAATTCGAATTTTTCTGAATCGTCCTCCACATTAACCTCAGAACAGTTAGATTCCACGGCGCTAGACTTGGTTGGTTCTTCTTCGGTACTCGGAACCTCCACGGCACTAATGGCAGCATGTGGTACTTCCTTCTTTTCCTCAATATCAAGGCAAATATTCTTACAAGCTTCGAACCCATCATTGTCATCACCTCCTTCGATAGCCTTCAATTCTTTTTGTTCCACCATATTTGTAAGAACTTTGTTCATTTGTTCTACTTGAGTACCTAAAATCTGAATTGCGGCTTCTTGTCCTCGTAACATTTCGCCCTGAGCGTTCATATTTGTGGTCAAACGATCCAAGACTTTTGCTAATTGTTTATTATCCGTAGTTCCCTCTTGAGGATACTGTGGAAAGGCTTTCTGATCTAATGAATTGGCATAGGAATCTTGAACAGGTTGTTGTGGGGGAGCTGGTCTATTCTGATATTGATTTTGATACTGACCTCTTGGTTGATAATGACCAGGATTAGCAGCCCCCTGAGGATTTGAGTATTGCATACCCGGATGGTTTCAGTTACCAAATTGATAACCTCCTCGATTAGATTTGAAATAAACAGATTGTGGATTTCCTTCGCACTCTTCCCAAGTATGATTATTAACCTCACATTGTTGAAAACCTTGTGCATCTTGCACTATATTTGCTGCGGTTTGGTTCACTAATGCGGCTATTTGAGCTGAGTTTGTAGTTTCTGCGTCTAATCGAAGCTTACCTCGGGTTTTTGCAACGTGAGCTCGCGAAGAGGGCCAAATCCTTTCTTGTTCAATAATATTTTCCAAAACCTCGGTAGCTTCAGTAGGGTCCATGGACACGAAATTTCCTTTCCCAATGTTGAGACCTTCATAGAATATATCTAACTATAGAGAGGGTGTATAACCATGGAGCGGACATCTAGCTAACTTCTGTTGAAACCTTGTCCATGCTTCTCCTACTTCTTCTCCATCTTCTTGACAAAACCTTGTAAGCTCGCTTTAGTCTTTGAGTCTCATACTCTTCGGATAAAAACAGTTAAAGAAAGCGGCTTGAATTTTTGTCCATGTATTAATTGTCCCTGGTGGTTGCCTATCTAGACACTCACCAGAACGAAAACATATGACAATACAGTTGCTCGCGTGTAATGCCTGGAGTAACATAACCATCACAAATCTGCATAAACTTCTGAATCGCTCTTACCAGATCTTGAATTGATGTACCACTGTAGAGTCCAAAACTTTGAACCTGATTGAGCATACCCGGATGGGGTCGAAATTTAATATTTTGGATCTCCGGAGGACGGTAACCTATCCGCTAAACATGAAACGGCACTCTGAGCCAGGATGGTCATGTTTAACTCGGATCTGATTAACATTATTTTGCCTGTTACCTCTTCCTATGGTTGTTGTCCCTGTTGTTGTCCTAATGGTGGGACAAGTGGTGGTGGTCCCCCTGGTGGAACTAATGGTTGTCCTCCAGGTGGGATCACAAGTGGTGGATCTAACAGCTCTTGTACGCCTTCCATAGCTCTTCTTAAGGTTCTTTCCTCACGAACATGTTTATTATAAGATCTAAAGCTCCTCTCAGGCTCCGGTAACGGAGGCCAGGAATTAAACACTGAGAAACCTGAAAAAGACTAAAGCAAACCACAAGCGTAAATCCAGAAAAACAAAAACTAAATACTGAAAATAAAGATTAACGAAAAACTACTACCCGAAATAGATAACCCACATGCTAACGAGACACAAGTCCCCGGCAGCGGCGCCAAAAACTTGGTGTCGCCTAGGGTGTGATAAAATAAGATAAACAATAAGTCAGAAAACAACGCACTCTCACCCTAGACAAGCACACTACTGCAAGTATTACATGATGAATGCAAGTTTTAATGATAAGTTGAGTTCGTTCTCAGGGACTTAGTTTGTTAATCGAATGGGTAGCAAAACGAGTAATAAGCAATTAATTAAAAGACAGAAATTAAAAGGAATAAATTCGAGATTAATGAATTGACTAAGGAAAATAAAAGACAATAAAGTAAATACGAAGAAATATGAGATGAGAAGTATAGCATAGGTTTTGCTACTATGCACTAATCCTTCTAGTTCTTTCTATCAAATCTAGTTAATAAGGGAGATAATTAGCTCTTAAATACTTGGTCATGATTCTAAATTCTCATACCTTAGACCTTGAGAGCGACTAAGGGGGCTACGGACACACCACGAGGCTGGTTCAAACAGGTTTTGCAAGCGCTACCAAGGCCTTAAGCAATCAATTTCCATACATGGTGATAGTGATTAAATTATACCCTAATGACTATCTAGTTAGAATTAGTGTTGTCAAGACCAATATCGACACTAGACGTTATGTGGTGTTTCAATAATTAGACACCCAGCTAAGGCGATCATCTAACTACTATTATGGAAATCCTATACTCGTGCACTAGCAAGGAAAACAGTCATTAAATCAAAACACATAAACAAATATATAGGTAAGCAGCTAATATCAGATTAAAACATGTAATTCCCAAAGAAACTTAGATAGAAAGAAATTAGAATTCATAGTTTATACATGATGCAAAACTCAAGCTATGGGAAAATTAATTCATACATGAAGGAAATAAACTAAAAGAAATAATAAAAGACATCATCTTGCTCTCTACAATAACTCCGATGAATAAAACCCTAAGAACTAATTACTATGAGTCAAGGAGGATTTACAAGTGATATGAGGGTGTATTTATAGGTGTTTAGAAGACCTAATTCGTTTTTTGAAGGAGAAGGTAAGTAGTGGACTCCAAGCCCAACTCAAATTCGTAACCCTAAAACATGAAATCAGGCCCGTTTTTGTTTTGGTCCTAGAAACTTCAATACTCATCCGTTTGACGCGTATGAGTAGTCGATATTCATAGTCTCGGAAAGATCTTCAACTTGCTCTTGACTTTTTCTCCAAATTCCACACTGATTTTGAGATATAAGCTGATTTGTGGTCGTAGGTGCTGAAATTCAGATTTAAGGTAGCTTTTCATTTTCCATGTTTTTAGCTTTTCTTTCCTTATCTCCAATTACCATTCTTATCTCTTTCCATATCTTGTAGTATTTGACTTGGTCTATAATTAATCTCCATAATTATCTTTAAACCTTCACACTAAATAAATAATTCAACCCAATATGCTCTAAAAATATTAATTTACTAAATCAAGACTCATAATAGGAAAGTGTACTATTTCTCAAGAAAAACGATTATAAAGACTTCTAAATCACTAAAAATGATGTCCCATCTTAACATAAATCTATCACAAATGAGGAGACATCAATATATAACACGGTATATGCTATTGTTAGCATCAATTATCACAATAGTTTGAATTACACTGGGTGTGGTCCTTTCAAGTGGCAACCATCAAGTCCAAAAAATTTCTACACCCACCCTTAAACCCTGCATCAAACTTTAAAAATAACATTAGAACCTCTTGAATCTTTAGTCCCTAGTGCATCAATTTCTTTAGTTTCTAGAAATATATTGGAGCCTAATTTGTATATAATAACTTTGCATTGTAATCATGCGTTTTTTATATTGGTATTAATACTCTCCATTTGTTGAAAACCCTACATTCCTGAATGTGTTGTACACTTGTTTTTTGGAAAGGTTGACATTGTATTTTTTTTCACCAACATCATGAAGTTAACCATTGTCATCTCCATGTTTAGCCTTAAGGTCTCTAAGAAAATTTGGCTAAGGTAAGTGGAGGCTGGTTATTTGTGATCCACAACCTTACCGCATTTATAATTTCACTCATGAGCTTTGATATGAAAATAACTTGTGTACTTCAAATTGGAACCCATTGTAAACCATTTGAAATAAGTTGAAGTAATGAGCTTCACCCTCACTCTAATCTTATATGTTTTCTATGTCTTTAATTTTTTACAATTCTTAAAACCATGATGTTTAATTGCTACCCTCAATTCTTTCTTGTTTGCGAATATCATACCAATACTAAAGTTTGGATCAAAGGTTTCAAGATCAGGCCTAAATCTCTAGTATTTCTAATAAACGTCCATATTTTTCTCATCAAATCCATAAAAAATGTCCAAGTCTTCATGAAGATCATATCATAACTCCTCATCACTAGTTGGAAATTCCTTATCCAAACACATAACCTTACGACCATTCTTAATACCCTATATTTCATTTTGGAAATCTTCATCCACGTTTGGTGTCGCCTAGGGTGTGATAAAAATAAGATAAAATTAAGTCAAGAAACAACGCACTCTCACCCTAGACAGGCACAGTACTGCAAGTATTACAGGACGTATGCAAGTTTTAGTTAGTAAGTTGAGTTCCTTCTCAGGGACTTAAGTGTGTTATACGAATGGGTAGCAATAACGAGTAAAAGTATTTAATTAAAAGACAGAAAATAAAATATATGAATTTCGAGATTAAGAATTAAAACTAGAAAAATAAAGACAATAAAAATAAATATGAAGAATATGAGATGAGAAATATAGCTTAGGTTTTGCTAGTATGCACTAATCCTTCTAATTCTTTTAGATCTAGTTTATAAGGGAGAATATTAGCTCTTGGATACTTAGTCAGGATTCTAAATTCTCATACCTTAGACCTTGAGAGCGACTAAGGGGGCTACGGCACAACCAAGACGAGGTCTCAAATAGGGTTATCAAGTGCTACCAAGGCCCTAAACAGACACTACAATCAATTGGTGATATGGTGATTAAAACAAACCCTAATGACTATCTAGTTAGAATCATGTTTTGTCAGAACTAATATCGACACTAGACATTATGTGGTGGTTCAATAGTTAAACACCCAGTTAAGGAGAACATCTAACTACTATTAAAACAATCCTAAAGTGATCAGTTCTAGGAAAGACAATAAATCAAAACACATAAACAAATATTAAGTAAGAAGCTAATATCAAATTAAAACATGTAATTCCCAAAGAAACTTAGATAGAAGAATTAGAATTCATAGTTTATACATAATGCAAAACCCAAGCTATGGGAGGTTTAGTTCATACCTGAAGGAAATAAAGTAAAAGAAATTACAAAAGACATCATCTTGCTCTTTACAATAAACTGGAAGAATAAAACCTTAAGAACTAATTACTATGAGGCAAGGATGATTTTACAAGTGATATAAGGGTGTATTTATAGGTGTTTAGAAAACCTAATTCGTTTTCTTGAGGAAGAGATAAAGTATTGGACTCCCAGCCCAACTCAAATTCGTATTGAAATAAAGATAAACACTGCTGGACCGTTTTGAGCATATATTCTTCGTTATTGGTGGGTTTTTGCTCCATAAGATACCAAAAGAATTCTCACAGAATTATCTATGTCCCTATGAGAGGAAATTACCAAAATCGGCTTCCTTGTAGGAGTAATCTCCACTTCTTTAGGCGTGTACTGCAGAATCCCAGATTTAGGCAGCTTTTCCTTTTCCATCTTTTTAGCTTTTGTTTCCTTATCTCCAATTTCCATGCTAATCTCTTTCCATAAGTTGTAGTCTTTGACTTGGACTCTAATTAATCTCCATAATTATCTTTAAAGCTTCACACTAAATAAACAATTAAACCCAATATGCTTTAAAAATATTATTTTACTAAATCAAGACTCACAGTAGGAAAGTGCACTATTTCTCAAGAAAATCGACTATTATGACTTCTAAATCAACTAAAATGATGTCTCATCCTAATATTAATCTATCACAAATGAGGAGACATCAAGACCCCCAACTAAAAGTTGTATCGTCCCGATACAATAAAGATAAAAACAAAGGGAAGTCTATAAATACACACTTATAAAATTCTCAACACAATGGGAAGACACATAGCAGAATATATAGAATAAACCTAAAGCACATAACTCAGAAAATTTCATGCAATAATATTCATAAGCTACATACCTGTATACTTCGCATATCCACAGTCAACACGGATTGAATTCAAGATCAGATTAGTTTCGCAATGTAAGAAGGATTGGGACTTTACTCAGTTCCCCAAGAAAGCTATAGATTGTTCATCGATTTTCACTAGTATTCAAAGATCCACTCAGTTACTCTCTAATGGTTCAATCACTTCTCAATTACATAGCAAAGAATTCAAGAAAATTCTTGAATATCATATCCTAGCATTTTGAATTCCAATAAAAGAATATGCTCTAAACATTAATTTTTTCATAAACTGTTATATTTAATTGATAACCTTTCTTGGGTGTTTGCTAGTAGATATAGATTTTGCAATATTATCGATTTGAAGTCATAACCATAATATTAATGAAATGGTTTCCATTCTGATGGTTTCAAATAAGGTTTTATTGAGATAAAATTAAGTAAAAATGAATTTAGGGAACCTAGTAGCACCACCAATCACACCATCAAAGTTTGTGCCATTTCCATAATATGCAACTCAATGTAAGACTTCAGATACCACTCCTACTTTGGTATTCCAAGCTTACCAACATTGTTTGAACTACTCACTAAGAATCCAATTTTTTAATGGAATGTCATCTTATCTACGATACACTCCACCTAAAATTTAAGTATGAAGACGAATCATAGAAGGGTAAATATACTATTTATGGTTTACTTACGTCACAACCAGGCGAGAAAATGGAAAAGAGAAATTAGGGTATCATATTTTCTTCACAACGATACATACTATTTTTCTCTCTCACTCTCTACATATCTCCATCCTTAAACATATCATGCATGCTTTATGGGACTAATACCATCAACTCCCAGTTAACATCATACAACAAATGATCACATAATATATCTCTATTACATCAAATATTAATAACCATAAAAACTCAATAAACATTAGCTAATGTATTTATCCAATTAGTGTGACAAGCTTCCATTTTAATTCCAAGTTGAAGACATGTTAATATAATACATTATATGCTAACAACATATGAACATTATCATATGAGATTCCATAATCAAATTAGTAACGGAAATTCTTAAATCATGCATGTAAACGAAAAACCTAATTATAAATGCTAAGTATTAATTAAATCAATAGAAATTAATAATGTAGTATCGATTTAGTTTAATAAATACAAAATAATTTTATATCCACAATTTTTACCTTTGATTACAAAAAATTCATACATTGACAAAACTTCTTGAACTCTGTATTGATATGTTTACTTTAGATTCCGGAATTCCGAGACCTTTCATAGCACGAAAGGCATTCTTTACTATTGCACTTGGAGCCATAACTTATTCTCTTAGACTTTATTGTACAAGCCCAAATCATGCAAATATCCTGTTTATTTATATATAAAATTATTGATAAGTACGAATTGTGTGATACATAGCTAAAAGATAACATGAATTTGTGCTAGAAAGTTATTGAAATGGTGAGATTAAATCAATTCAAATCCAATCATAGATGCAAGCATACAATTTAAAATGGAAAGATCTAGATACTACAACAGCCAAACAATAAACTGAAGATGTGTGACAGATCTGAACTCATACACTAAATTTTTTTGTTTTTGGGGTTTAATTTCTGGAAATAGTAACTACGGCTTCTAACATGTTCCAATGCTGGAAAAATTTAGATTATGTATAAATTATCAATCCACTAAATATGGCAAGTGAATTCCTTCATATGTATTATCATCTAGTAATTATTACCCAATCAACGTTATGGAATCACATTAGAGATCCATTACACTAATCAGATAAATACTCCTAAATTCTTAGCGAAATATCAGAAGGTACCTCAGTTGACTCTGATCTTCACAAAAAAGCCCCCTTGCAAAAATTCGATATCAGATACCCAAATAAGTATCTGTAAAATTATACAAATCAGCTACATTGCCCATCACTGTTAACTAAAAATTGATGATCCTATCACTATTTAGAGCATTGACCACTACCTCAAGTGATGATCTATACTTGGATTTCTGCCACACCTGGAAGGCCTACAAACAAATCAATACACCGGATCAACATATTACTTATCAATGTGTAGTTTACATTTTAGAGGTCCATCGAAAAGTGCACATGCATTCCCAAATGATGGGTTGCACATAAAATAACATGGTATTACTCAAGGATTTATATGAAAAGAAACGCGCATTATACAACAGCGTAAATTAAAACACATTTATCAAATCATGTTCCTTGCATTAAAAGCCGGTTAAACACTTTTTAACAGTGAGTTTCAACACTTTTCTGGCAAACACTAAATATCATCGACTCATATGAACAAGCATAAAAAGATACACAATTATCACCACACACAACACATATTAATAACTACAAACTCAAAAAAACCTTGTATAACCTAAACTACCTTTTTTGTCGATTTTATCCAACATTGATGATTAGACTGTGTGCAGACTTGATTACATAATAAAACTGTTATTCTTTATTTTTGTATATAATATTTGTCCACATAACTTTTAATAGTGTGTACATAATCTTTAATCTCCCACACTCAGTTACTTGCTTTTACTTCCTTAATCTAAATTAAACACGTACTCATTACCAAAGTAAAATTAAAATATTTAGAAAATTGAGTTAAACATTAATGGTTGTCATTTGTTATTAACCATCACCAATGAGAAAACAAATATGAAGCATTATGACGCAAGAAAATATAATCTCATATTTAAATAACCAAGCAAATTAATAGACTTACCAGGTTTATTATAATAAATGTCTAATTTTTTGAAATGTCATGACCAACAATCGTTTTCCTATAAATTAAATAATATTATAAAATATGCATCAATAAAAATATAATCTTAACAATAATAACACAAACAACTTTTTTGTTAATTATATAGCATGACTTCTATTAAAAAAATGAAAAAATTTAATCCCATATATTTTGTATATGATGAGTTAATAAAGTAAGGGTCTTTAAACTGATTACAAAAATTCAAAATCTAAATCAAATACCTACGGGTAATACTTCCATCCAATATTGGATGGTCCAATATTTAAATCACGACCATGAATTATTAAAACAAAACACATGTCATTAGATTAATGTGATAGTTACTTTTGTAAGTTTAAAACATGAGGTATGTGTATGAATGTAATTGGTGTAGGATCATCCAATATTGGATGGAAGAATTTTCCAATACCTAAACATGAGAAAGTATATTCTTTTTTACACTAATAATTTTCATTTCATTATGCTCTATGTTAGTGGTTTTATTAATCAAGTCATGCATTTTAATGTAAAAAGTTAAAATGTTTGACTAAAAAAATTAGGATATGCTAAAATCAGGGTGGTCTAAGTTTATTAAAACAAATAAATTGTACCTCAATTTTTCAAATTTATAGTGTATTATGCTTATATATATTTATTTTTTAAATATGTTGTTTTTTCTTTAATAAAATATAGGTTATTTTGTATATATAACAACTTATAGTGAAATTCATTCAGAAAATAATAATATTTGGGACCTATAGTGCTATTTTCTTATAGTATAGACACCTATGATTCGATTTTCACATTTTATAGGAATTTATAATAAAATTCATGTAGAAGTAACTTTGAGAACAATCCCTTTCAAAATGTAGAGACTAAGATAAATCATATACCTCGATTAAGAGAACTTCTCATGGGTTTAACCTTAAAAGCTTTAGTGATGTTATCAACTTTACTGCAAATATTGAAAAAGAAAAATAAACATAAAGATATCTAACAAATTCAAGAATAATACACTTAACACCAAATACAGAAAAGATTGAGGAAATTAAATTTAATATTTTGTCCTTTTCCTTTTCATATATGAAAAATACGCGTTGATAAAAGTGTTGGTGCAATGCTAACTGACAATTTTGTCCTTTTCCTTTTCATATATGAAAAATGGTATTTTTTTATTATTTTTTGAATTAATTAAAGTGTTTTATTTTTTAAAATAGTGAAAATATTTTATTTAAATCTATGTTTTTTTTTATTTTGTTAAGGTTTTAATAAAAAAATACTCTGATAAAAAATATCAAAGATGCTCAATTGTTTTTGACATGCTCATAAATTTTTCACCATGCTAAGAGCCTTTATATGACGATGTCAGAAATTTTTTGATCTTTCTTAGAGGCTTTTGCACGTTTAGAGATTTCACATGCTCAAATATATATATATATATATATTTTAGATAAATATGTTGTTTTTTCTCTAATAAAATATAGGTTATTTTTTAATATATAACAACTTATAGTGAAATTCATTCCGAAAATAATGATATTTGAGACCTGTAGTGCTAATTTTCTTATACTATAAACACCTATAATTCGTTTTTCGAATTTTATAGGAATTTATAGTGAAATTCATGTCGGAGTAATCATGAGAACAATCCCTTGCAAAATGTTGAGGCTAAGATAAATCACATACCTCTATTAGGAGAATCTCTCATGGGATTCACCTTAAAAGCTTTAGTGCTATTATCAATTTTACTGCAAATACTAAAAAAGAAAATAAACATAAAAATATCCAACAAATTCAAGAATAGTACACTTAACACCAGATAGAAAAAAGATAGAAGAAATTAAATTTAATTACTAAAACAAGTTAGACATATACAACAAAGAATTTTGAATAAAAAATATAATGTTACTAGTCTTTACCTTAATATACAAGAAGTAAAGTGTTTTTCTTCTTTCCCTGACAAGAAAAATGGATTGTTTGGGAAAAATATTTTATGTTTAGGAGAAAGTGATAGTGGTGGCGGCTAGGGTTTTTTTTATATTTAGGAGAAAGTGGTTGTGGTGGCGGCTAGGGTTTTTGTGCAGCTTCCATCCGCGTTGGTAACAGTGTTGGTTTTTTTTTAATGAATTAATTAGAGTTTTTTTTTGTTTTAAAAAAGTGAACATATTTTATTTATATATATATATTTATTATTTTGTTAAGGTTTTAAAAAAATATTTTGATGCAAAATGTCAAACATGCTCAATTTTTTTGACATGGTCATAGATTTTTCACCATGTAAAGTGCCTTTATATGACAAGGTTAAATTTGATTTGAACTTGCTTAAAGACTTTTTTAGGTTTATAGATTTTGCATGCTGAAATACTTTTATACTCATAAATATTTATGCTCAAATATATTTATTTTTTATTGATATTTAAGTTGGAAACTTGAAATCTAAGTGATCATACCAATTAAAATAATCTGATTAATATAATTATACTTAAACATGATGTAGACTTCAATACTAATGGGTTACTAGAGGAAAATATGGTCAATTCAAACCTGGTATGTCATTTTGTGTAGATTTTGAGACATACAAGACATTGTTTTTGAATGTTTATAAGTCTAATCTAAGTGATCCTACCAATTAAAATAATCTGAGTAATATAATTATACTTAAACATGATGTAGACTTCAATACTAATTTGTATATAATAACTTTGCACTGTAATCATGCATTTTTTATGTTGGTATTAATACTCTCCATTTGTTGAAAACCCTATATTCCTGAATGTGTTGTACACTTGTTTTTTTGGAAAGGTTGACATTGTATTTATAATTACACTCATGAGCTTTGATATGAAAATAACTTGTGTACTTCAAATTGGAATCCATTGTAAACCATTTGAAATAAGTTGAAGTAATGAGCTTCACCCTCACTCTAATCTTATAAGTTTTCAATGTCTTTAATTTTTTACAATTCTTAAAACCATGATGTTTAATTGCTACCCTCAATTCTTTCTTGTTTGCGAATATCATACCAATACTAAAGTTTGGATCAAAGGTTTCAAGAGCAGGCCTAAATCTCTAGTACTTCTAATAAACGTCCATATTTTTCTCATCAAAACCATATAAAATGTCCAATTCTTCATGAAGATCATATCATAACTCCTCATCACTAGTTGGAAATTACTTATCCAAACACATAACCTTACGACCATTCTTAATACCCTATATTTTATTTTGGAAATCTTCATCCACGTTATCATAAAATAATAAGTTATAATCATCACTTAACCCATAAACACCACCCTCATATGACAAATTATTTTCATTATCACAAGACTCAGAAACATAAACTCATCAGATTCGTCTTCATAATCATTGTATTCATCTTCGTTATTAGTATGAACATCATTTTTAACCTCAGAATTATCCCCATTATCATTAATACAAAATCAAGTAAATGTTTGGTATTACTATAGGTCTAGTAATACTACTCAATTCCAACATATCATACTCTATTTATAAAAAGTTATCCAACTATCGACATTTTTTCCAACGTTTACATAGCAACATCCCCGATAACTTGTAAACCCAAGTTTTGTTTTTGCAAATTCATTAATTTATAGCAAGGACATATCATCAAAATGACAAGGTATCATTACAAACGTCTTAAAACACCTTGTAATTCTTTTAACAAACTTGCCCCCAATAATGAATATGTATATTGAATTTTACTGGAAAAGAATTACAGTATAAAGTGTTATCAATCATTATTATGTCTTATTACATACTTACCAAAATGAGACTTTAAATTTCCTGCTATTTCTAAAATAAACCAAAACAAAATTCATAAATTATCAATTTAGTAACAAATTCCATGCATATTATTAGATTTCCCAAGTTACACATCTCATTCATTATAGGCATAAAAACAATTCCTGTTAGTATATGACATGACTTGATCAACTAAATTGATTACAAGGAAACTCATTCACTAATTAAACATAGTTAATTAAATCATAGTTAGATGTGTTGAGCTCCTCGACTATAAGTTGCAAAAATATGTCCATGTATCTTTATTCTCCTTCTCAACAACAACATACATCATATGGTATATGATTTTGTTAGCATCAAATCCCACAGTAGTTTGAATTACACTAGGGTGTGGTCATTTCAAGTGGCATCCATGAAGGCCCAAATATTTTATACACCCACCCTTACACCCTGCCTCAAACCTTAAAAACAACATTATAATTTCTTAAATCTATCAAATCCTAGTGAATCATCTTCTTCTATTTCTAGAAAGATAATAGAGGTTGGATTTGTAAATAACAATTCTAATGCATTTTTTGTATTTGTCTTTATACACTGCATTTATTAGAACCCCTACCTTCCTGAATTTGTTGAAAAATTGTTTTTTTTTTGGTAAGTTTGACATTGTATTTTTTGTGCACCAACATCATGAAGTTAACCATTTCCATTTCCATATTTAGCCTTAATGTCTCTAAGTAATTTTGGCTAAGGTAAGTGGAGGTAAATTTATTGTGATCCACATACTTGACACAATTATGGTTACTCTCATGATATCATATTTGAAAAGCATTGGTGTCCTTCACCTTGAATGCCATTATATATAAACCATTTTCAATGAGTTGAAGGAATACACTTCACCCTCACTCTGATCTTATCATTCTTCTATGTCTTAAGTTTCTTACAATTCTTGAAACCTGGATGTTAAATTGCTACCATCGACCCTTTCTTGTTGTGAATATCATACAAATACTAAATTTTAGATCAGAGGTTTTAAGATCAAAGTTTTTGTGTAGTCTCTTTGAAGAAAACAATTCATCAATAATCCATTATATGCCATGTAATTTTTCTCCAAGACCCAATATGTCAATCACCCTTAATAAGTAATAATAAAACAAGGGTATTAGTAAAATATTAATTTCTTTTTATTTGAATTTTAATTATTAATCTGTTTTAATATAAGAAATTATATAAAATATTTTTCTTAAATCACATAAAATAATAATTAAAAATTGACCTTTTGTTTTTGTTTTTGTTTCCATTAACAATGCTAAGAAAGTTTGTTGATTCCATTAATTTTTTCAACACGTCAGATGCCACAAATAATTTGTTTTAATAGAATATTATCCACTCCTCCCAAAATATATGAATCTTCTAATGAGTAAATTGACAAAGCAAATGTGGGTCAGAAGCAAGGTGGTTTATGGGCTTGACCTTCGTATCGGAAATCGATGGAGTGGTGATGGTGAATTAGAATGGTGATGGATTAACAACATTGATTAAAGAGGAATGTTGATTAATGCACTATAAGTCACCAAACTTAATGAAATCTTACTATCCCCCATTTTTTTTATAAATTCCCGTGCTTCGAATTTAACACTCGACAATAATGGTTAACTAATCTATTAAATGGACAGGAAATTACAAGTCGATCAATTCTCATATACTCTGCTTCGTTTCTTATCTCACTAAGCAAACGTTGCACTGATAATAATCCTCCTTCTCTTTGGACTTCAACCTCGGTCAAGAAATTAGAAGGAATCCTACTATAACTATAGTAGGATAAATTAAATAAGCATCCTAAGAGAGTCCAAAAGACATATTTACCCTTGGTTTATCAATGTACTAGGTTAAAGTTATTATTCAACTAAAAATTGTCCAACTGCTCCATTATGGAAACCTGACTCAAATCCTATTGGAAAATACTTTGTATTATAGAGGATCAATTTAAACAATCAATGTTGATGTCTCCCGATGTATGATAATCAACTCCAAGAGAAGGATAACTCACAAGTGTACGACTCACCACAAGTAGTAAAAAAGATAATATATAGTCTTCACAGTGAACAAAGAGTTATATTTGTACTTTTAGCTTTAATCAAATTTGTCTTTAAAAGAAAACTAAAATAAAAGAAAAGCCTTTTGTGTTAGTTTTAAGAAATATAAAAATACTAACTATGAAATAAATAGATAACTAGTAATGAAGATGAAACTAAAGGACTAAAAAATAATAATAAGATGGGATATGCATAGATATATCTCAAGATAGCGTACTTACCACTAGCATGACATGTGACTATTATTGATTTAAGGGTAAATTGAGTATTTCACTTTCTAACCGGGATTCTAAAGACACCTTACGTTCCTATGCATATAAGTGGATGGGTTTTATCTAACCTTAGTAACCTTTTGTGAGTGACCATATATAATTATAAAACGCCTAATTTACTAACCCTATGAAAGTATCTAGCTAGTTTACATCTTTCAGTTCTCAAACTTAACTAAAAAGTTATAATTCTATTTCTTAGAAATCACACCCCTCCTCATGGTTGGAATTTAATACCTAAAAAAATTCAATTAATTGGCCATATCATTTAAATAAATATTAAACACAAGATATACAATCAACATGAAATCCAAAATCTTATTTATTTTACATGTAATCCCAAATTTCTAAAATATATCCCAAATCATAGAACGGTTTAATATATGTGTAATCTTAAGCTAAAGATTCATATATGGAGAAAGAAAAACAATAATACAGATGTTTATTATCAAATGAGAAAAAAAAAATTAAGGTTTAGGAAAGATTTGATGAAACGGTACTTTCCAATACTTCTTTCCTTCCTCCAAGCGCTCCTAAGCTCTCCAATATGATAACTGGGTATTCATAGCAAAATGCCCACATCTTCTTCAATTTATCTATGATTTGCCAAATGTTCAATTTACTTGATTTAAACTCCAAGATCTATCTTGTTTGTACGTATAATGATCATAATTCTCACGAATTATTTTTTGTGAATTTTAAAAGTTGATGGAGATGTTTTGCCGTCAACTTTATTAAGCTTTTCACGAAACATTTGGCTCATTTACGACTTCACTTGAGTTTTTCCTTGACCTTCTGACTTTTTAGTTTTATCTTGGGGTCTCGTATTATCCATGTTCCTAGGTATTGGACAATTAACGCACACATTATCTCAAATTGCTCCACAAACACATTTATTAAGTAATAACTCAAAACATTTCACATTCTGACTTAGAAACACACCCAAATGATGTCTTGTATATCTCAAAATCTACACAAAATGACCTACCGAGTTTGGATTGACCATATTTTCGACTATTAACACACTGGTAGACTTTAAAGTCTACATCATGTTAAACAATCATTATATTACTCAGATTATTTTAATTGGTATGATCTCTTAGATTTCAAGCATCCAACATAAATATCAATAATATCTAAATATATATGAGCATAAATATTTCTGAGAATGAAAGTATTTGAGCATGTGAAATCTCTTAACGTGCAAAAGTCTCTAAGAAAGTTCAAAAAATTTATGACCTCGTCATATAGAAGCTCTTAGCATAATGAAAAATCTATAAGCGTGTCAAAAACAATTGAGCATCTTTGATATTTTGTATCAGAGTAGATTATTATTAGAAAATTAACGAAATTAAAAAAACATAGATTTAAATAAAATATTTTCACTATTTAAAAAAATACAACACTTTGATTAATTCAGAGAAAAATAAAAAATACCATTTTCATATATGAAAAGGAAAAATACAAAATTGTCTGTTAGCTTTGCACCAACACTTTTACCAAAGCAGACAAGGACGTTGCACAAAAACCCAATCCACCACAACAACCACTTTCGCCTAAAAAAAATTCCCTAAAAAACACTCCATTTTTCTTGTCAGGGAAAGAAGAAAATCTTTACTTCTCGTACATTCAGGTGAAATCCGGCAACATTATATTTCTTATTTTAAAATCTTTGTTGTATATGTCTAACCTGTTTTATTAACTAAATCTAATTTCTTATATCTATTCTCTATTTTGTGTTAAAGTGTATTATTGTTAAATTTATTGAATATATATATATATATATATATATATATATATATATACATTTATTTTTATTTTTCAAATATTTGCAGTAAAATTGATAATAGCACTAAAGCTTTTAAGGTAAAATCAGTGAGAAGTTCTCTTAACCGAGGTATGTGATTCATCTTAGCCTCTATATTTTGCAAGGGTTCGTTCTCTTAATTACTTCTACATGAATTTCACTATAATTTCCCATAAAATGTGAAAAATGAATTATAAGTATCTATACTATAAGAAAATAGCACTATAGGTCCCAAATATTATTATTTTCTAAATGAATTTCGCTATAAGTTGTTATATATATAAAATAACCAATATTTTATTAGAGAAAAAACAACATTTTTTATACAACATAAATATATATAAGCATAATACACTATAAATTTAAAAAACGGAGGTGTACTTTATTTGTTTTAATAAACCTAGGCCAGCCTGATTTTAGATTTTTTTTTTTTTTTTGAGCAACATATGAAATTTTTACATTAAAATGCATTACTTGAATAATGAAACCACTAACATAGAGGATAATGAAGTGAAAAATATTAGTGGCTGAAAGAATGTAATTTCTCAAGTTTAGGTATTTTATTTAGATATTGAATTTTGTAATCTATTTAAAGACCCTTACTTTATTAACTCATAATAAAAAATATACAAAATGCATGAGATTGGATTTTTCCGTTTTTATGAATCGAAAGTCATGCTATATAATTCACAAAAAGTTGTTTGTGTTATTATTGTTAAGATTATATTTTTATTGAAGCACATTTTACAATATTTTTATTAAAGTTATAGGAAAACGATAGTTAGTCATGAAATTTCAAGAAAATTAGACATTTATTATAATAAAATTGGTAAGTCTATTAATTTGCTTGGTTCTTAATATTGGTTTAGATTTTGTTGTGTCATAATGCTTCATATTTGATTTCTCATTTGTGATGTTAATAACAAATGACAACCATTAATGTTTAACTTAATTTTCTAAAGATCGTGAATTTTAGTTTGGTAATAAGTATGAGTTTAATTTGCATTAAGGGAGTAAAAGAAAGTAACTGAGTGTGGGAGATTAAACTATTAAAAGTTAAGTGCACAAATATTAAATACATTAGTAAGAATAACAGTTTTATTATATAATCAAGTCTGCGCACAGTATGATCATTTATGTTTGATAAAATCGACTGAAAAGGTAGTTCAAGGTATACATGGTGTTTTTGCGCCTAATATCATTAAGATGTTTTGCGTGTGGTGATAATTGTGTATCGTTTTTAGTTTTTGCATATGAGTCGATGTTGGTTTGTGTCTGCCAGAAAAGTCTTCAAATTCACTGTTAAAAAGTGTTTAACCGGCTTTTAATGCAAGGAAAATTATTTTATAATTGTGTTTTACGATGTTGTATAATGTGTGTTTCGTTTCATATAAATCCATGAATAATACCGTGCTATTTTTTGTGTAACCCATCATTAGGGTATGCATGTGCACTTTTTTATGAACTCTAAAATGTACATTACACACTGATAGGTAATATGTTGATAGGGTGTATTGATTTATTTGTAGGACATCCAGGTGTGGCAGAAATCCAGTATAGATCATCCCTTGAGGCGGTGTTCAATGTTCTAAATAGTGATAGGGTGAAAGAAGAGCATGTGGATGTGTGTCTTGCCCTGCCCTTCTATTTATTGATACGAGGTATCAATACGACAAGGAAAGATATGAAAGATCTTGAAGTGCGAGATCATTTATGAAAGACGGCGAGTATATATGTGAGATCTTGAAGTTTTACAACACATAACAAGTCGGTTTTGCTATAAGCAGAAAGCTGAGTATGTCGGTTACTATGATTAGGCCACATACATAGCAGATTTTGTGATGAAGCCTATCCATTCCGGTACGGTCAACAATATTTCAGAATGTATTTTTAGTAGTGAATATATTAGATTGGAAAACCCGCTAAAAGTTATCAATATTTGCGGTCTTCGTTTCTCGAACACATCAAGGTGATGGAGCCCATGTACTGTGACTGCTACACGAGGTTCCTGAATTGGAAGGTAAAGTATGTGACAAAGAATCCTTTAAGCGATACCATCAACTTGGTTAAGGGATATCAAGTAAACCATGCATGTTTGTAGCTTAAGTTGTATTTTATATACATGATTAACATCTCGTTCGCGGATAATGCAAGTTAATGACCTGGAACTCCGTATTACAGCGAAAGTGGAGTGTTTTATAGGGAAAAATATTTTATGTTTATGCGAAAGTGGTTGTTGTGGTGGCTAGGGTTTTTGTGCAGCGTGTCCGAGTTGATAAAAGTGTTGGTGCAGAGCTAACTGACAATGTTGTCCTTTTCCTTTCATATATGAAAAATGGTATTTTTTTTAAATATTTTTTGAATTAATTAAAATGTTGTATTTTTTAAAATAGTGAAAATATTTTATTTAAATCTATGTTTTTTATCTTGTTAAGGTTTTAATAAAAACTACTCTGATACAAAATATCAAAGATGCTCAATTGTTTTTGACACGCTCATAAATTTTTCACCATGCTAAGAGCCTTTATATGACGATGTCAGAAATTTTTTGAACTTGCTTAGAGACTTTTGTACGTTTAGAGATTTCACATGCTCAAATATATTAAGATATTATTGATATATAAGTTGGATGCTTGAAATCTAAGAGATCATACCAATTAAAATAATCTGAGTAATATAATGATAGTTTAACATGATGTAGACTTTAAAGTCTACCAGTGTGTTACTAGTCGAAAATATGGTCAATTCAAACTTGGTAGGTCATAATGTGTAGATTTTGAGATATACAAGACATCATTTTGGTGAGTTTATAAGTCTGAATGTGAGATCTATCCTTTTATTTGACATGTTTTGAGTTGTTAGTTAATAAATGTGTTTGTGGAGCAATTTGAAATAATGTGTGTGCTAAGTGTCCAATATCTGGAAACATGGATAATGCGAGACCCAACGATGAAACTAAAAATTTAGAAGGTCAAGGAAAAACTCAAGTGAAGTCTTAAATGAGCCAAATATTTCGTGAGAAGCTCAATAAAAATTGACGGCAAAACATCTCCATCAACTTTTAAAATTCATAAATAATAATTGGTGGAAATTATGATCATTATACATACAAACAAGATAGATCTATGAGTTTAAATCACGTAAGTCAAACAATTTACAAATCATAGATGAAATGAAGAAGATGTGGGCATTTTGCTATGAATACCCACTTATCATATTAGAGAGCTTAGGAATGCTTGGAGCAAGGAAAAAAGTTTGGAAAAGTACTGTTTCATCAAATCTTTTCTAAACCTTAATTTCTTTCTTCTCCTTTAATTATAAACATCTTTATTATTGTTTTTCTTTCTCCATATATGAATCTTTAGCTTGAGATTACACATAAATTAAACATTTCTACAATTTGGTATATATTTTAAAAATTTGGGATTACATGTAAATTAAATAAGATTTTGGATGTCATGTTGATTATATATCTTGTGTTTAATATTTACTCAAATGATTTGGCCAATTAATTGAATTTTTTTAGTTATTAAATTCCGACCAGGACGAGGGGTGTAATTTCTAAGAAATAGAATTATAACTTTTTAGTAAATTTTGAGAATTGAAAGATGTAAACTAGCTAGATACTTTCATAGGGTTAGTACATAGGCGCTTTATAATTTTATATGGTAACTCACAAAAGGTTACTAAGCTTAGATAAACCCATCCACTTATATGCATAGGAACTTAGGGTGTCTTTAGAATCTCGGTTAGAAAGTGAAATACTCAATTTATCCTTAAATAAATAATAGTCACATGTCATGCGAGTGGTGAGTACGCTATCTTGAGATATCTCTCAGCATATCTCATCTTATTATTATTTTTTAGTCCTTTAGTTTCATCTTCGTTACTACTTATCTATTTATTTCATAATTATTAGTTTTATATTTCTTAAAACTAACACAAAAGGCTTTTCTTTTATTTTAGTTTTCTTTTAAAGACAATATTGATTAAAGCTAAAAGTACACATATAACTCTTTGTTCACTGTGAAGACTATATATTATCTTTTTTACTACTTGTGGTGAGGTGCACAGTTGTGAGTTATCCTTCTCTAGGAGTTGATTATCATACATCGGGAGACATCAACATTGATTGTTTAAATTGATCCTATGTAATACAAAGTATTTTCCAATAGGATTTGAGCCAGGTTTCAATAGTGTAGCAGATAGACAAATTTTAGTTGAATAATAACTTTATCCTAGTACGTTGATAAACGAAGTGTAAATATGTCTCTTGGACACTCTTATGAAGCTTATTTAGTTTATGCTACTATATATAGTAGGATTTGTTCCAATTACTTGACCCAGGTGTATGGGTCGTCCAAGTAATAATACAGGGATTCGATCTCAGGGACGGATGGATATGACTTAGAATTCTTGTTAATATTAACGTCGTATTTTGCAAATAAGTTGATAATCCTAAAATTTTACCTCAATCCCCTAGAACATGCTTCTATATAAAGAAAAATCCCAACCTATGGTTTACAAAAGGTAAAAAAACATGGTGGATTTTTAAGTATTACTAGAATAAAGATTCATCATTAGATATTTTAACTTAAAAAAAGGAAATAGTATAAAAGAGAATGAACTTATATTTGATAAAAAAATATTAACTAGGGAAAATCACAAGAATTGTTTAAGTGAAGGATCTATATATAATTAGGGTACTCTTTTCCTTATTTTATTTAAGATTTATTTACTCCATCCATGTAAATAAAGTTAGCTTAAAGTAATATAATAGAAATATAAAACCTGAAGATGAGAAAATACAAACCAACTTATTAAAGACCTAAAATTTAACTACATCATTAATCAATTTTAAAATATAATGAAAGAATATAATTTATTTTTATGGTCTGAAAGAATAAATAACTTAATAATTAATGACAAGATACAAAAACAACTGCAACAATTACAAAAGATCTATATACAATTGAATGTGTCTATGATACCTTAATCGGAATGTCATGGGCAACGTTCCAATATGATGCACAACGAAATCTGTATTTTGAAAGGCAAGAAGCAAGGAATGTGTCTGGCAAGTTCGGAAGAGTAACACACAAGAGTAATTTTGATGATTAAGAGAATATAAAGGAGTAGAAGAAAATGATACATACATTAGGTGTGTTATATAGTATATATTTAGAGGTGGTCATTTAGGGTTTGATGGTTATTTAGGTAAAAATGATGTAATTTATTTCTCTTAAAATGATTATTTATGATATTAAATAATTGGAAAATTCTACCATCCAATATTGGATGATCCCGCACTAATAATATTATTACATATATCTCATGTTTTAAACTTGCAACATAATGAACTTATTAATCTAATTACATGTGCTTTGTTAAAATAATCAATGGATGCTATGTAAACATTGGACCATCCAATATTGGATGGAAGTCTTAAATAATTAGAAGTTATAAAATTGTTATTATACTTTATTTGAATGGAATATAAACTATGCCCAAAGAAGTATGAGTAACAAATAAATTACCTAATTGGAGAAGATTAGGTTCAACAATGATGGAAAGAACGTGTCAACATACTTTTAATAGTGAGCTTAACACTTGAGTGATACTCGATAAATATAATCCGAGACTAATCACGCCACAAAGTATCCCTCCCTTTGATAGTTAATTTGTTTATGATGTTCACATATATAACTTTAAGAAATATATATTGAGTTCATTACAAAATCCAAAACTTCTATTATAACAGTATCTTTCCACTGATTCTTGTATTCCTGACTAAAAGCATTGATTCTATTATTACTGAGTCTTTCCAATGAGTCTTTCCATGAATGAGCAAACCCTCACCTAGCGGTTCAGATCTAATGAGCGGAGGGAAGTCTTAATTCAAAAAGGCGCCTGCGAAAAATCCATAAAGCTCAGGGAAGATAGGATTTTCACCCCTAGAGAAAGCGCAAGGAAACCTTAAAAACAATCTTACCACAAGTCAAAAAAGGTCATGACATATGATGGCCAATAAAAATATTATCTAACTCCAAGGCATGAATCCCGAACTAGTATTTTCGCAACCATAGAGACTACAAACATGATACTAACAGTTTAAAACACACGAGGATAGAGATAGACAAACTAAGGTTAATACGTAAGCTACCGAATACTGGCACAGGAAGAATCACCCATACTGAAGAGTGACTTAGGTGGAAGAATTCGTTGCCGAGGGTAGGGTCTGTTTCGTTAAACATCTGCCGAAGACTTCCACTGCACGAAACACTGCAAACCCTGTGGTCATCTTAAAACTCCATTCCGGTGAATACTTTAGCAGGGGGACGTGGAAGGTGGCCAATACAAAAAATAAAATAAGGAATCAGATAAACATTTTAATAATTAAACACTAGTTATTACCCTACCCATGTTGATGATATCCAATTTAACAATCAAGACGCTCGCATGTTAACATTCTCCCACAATGATTTGTTAGTAATACTAGTTATTATAGGTAATGCTCTGATGTGAAGGGTATTAGTTGACATTAGAAGCTTTGTAAACTTTATGTACATGTCAACCATTGAGACCAATTGAAGATTGATACCAACACAAAAAAATAATATCAAGATCCAATACATGGGTATTTTTGAACCATCTTGGTATATCGATCTGCCCATGACTATTGGATCCATCGATGAATCCAATAACATACATGTATAATTGGTTAACAATCGGTATGAATCCACTTAACACCCTATCATTGAGCAAACCATTCTCAACAAACTACGGGTTGTGTTTTTGACCAACCACCTTACATAAAACTACTAATATCAAGAAAAACAACCATAGTCAGAGGAAATCAGAAACCTATGGGGAATCTTGGGAATCCTTGACTCAACCTCTAATATTGGTTGTTGTTTGAAGAACAAGGAACAGAAAGGACTATCGAATAAAATCAAATGATCATGATCATCTTCTAAATACCTCGACCAAACCTCTGCAAAGGGGTAGTCAAGTAAAAACCATATGATCCTTATGATCATCTTACACGACCTTACCTTCACAAAGGTTCGTAGAGTAAAACAAGGTGATCACCTTTTGAAAACCTTGACCTAACATCCACAAAAGGGTCGTCGAGTAAAACCAAATGATCCTAATAATCATCGATTATTACATGTACCTTACCTTAATAAAGGGATATTCAAATAAAAATCAATAATCATGCTTTATAAACCTCGAACTAACATTCACAAAGGGTCTGTTTGTAGAATCAAATGGTCATAATCTCCATCTTTTAAAAAACTCGACTTAACCTTCACAAATGATCGTCTAGTAAAATAAGTCGATCTTATCTTTTAAAAATAGAAACATCACCCTAAACTCTTTAAAGGGGTAATCGAGTAAAAACCAAATAATACTAATGACCTTCTTTTAAAAAGCTAGAGTTAACCTTCACAAATGGCTGTCGAGTAAATCTAAATGATCCTAATGATCACCATTTAAAAACCTCGACCTAACCTCCACATAAGGGTCATCGAGTAAAATAAAATTCTCTTAAATATAAAATTATAAAACCTATAACTAACCTTCGCAAAGGGGTAGTCGATTTTAAACAAAATGGTCCTAATGGTCCTATTTTAAACAAACTTGACCTAAACTTCACAAGTTGTCGTCGAGTAAAATCAAATGATCCTAATTATAATCTTTTAAATATAAAACCTCTACCTTACCTTCACAAGGGTCACCAAGTACAATCAAATGATCATAAAATTCATATATAAATTAAAAAAACTCGACATAACCTTCATCAAGAGGCAGTCGAGAAAAGTTCAAAGGGTAAGTCGAGGAAGGTCAAGAGGGTAAAGCTTATTAACCCCCTGATGGTTATGCAGCCAAGAGACAAACAAGAGCTAAATAAACTGAACAAATGGTTCGTAACAATGAAACACAATAATGCACCAAGCAAAATAATTAAACATTTAAAAAAATCTTCTGACTCACACAATATAAGGGAAAAGGCAAGTAAAGTCAAGCCCTTCACCGAAAATTAAGAATCTTGGCTCTATAACTTCCGGATTAATGAACGACAAATATGTCAAAACCCATAAACGCACGGGCAGTCTCATTCAATTTATTTTATTATCATAATATATTTAGAGTTTAAATTTTTCTGGTAAATTTTTTAACATGAGTTTGTAACTTTCAAAGACAGTTTTTGATTATTTATGAAAAAAAACCGAGTGTTGCTTTCTTTTATTAGTGTTTTTTATTTTGATGAACGTGATAACTTTAAATCAATTTTTAATATAAATTCATGAGCTCAAACATCCAAGTATTTTTTTTCCATTGTTGCACAAAATTTCTCCAAGTAAAGAGTTTTTGGTGCCTTCCACATCAAACCCTGGAACGTCATTGCACCAAATTTCTTCTTGAAGTTGTTTCGGAATGTCTAACACAATGACTAAGCTATCCTAGGCAATAACTCCTTAATAGTTGTATATAATCCCTTCAAATTAATTGGTTTTTCAATAACTTTTGTATATCAGTGATTAGCATCCAGTTTTCTTGGTCAAATATACTAGGTCCTTGACTATAAGTTGCAAAAACCATGACCATGTGTCTTTATATTCCTTCTTAACAACAACATATATGGTGTCGCCTAGGGTGTAATAAAATAAGATAAATAATAAGTCAGAAAACAACGCACTCTCACCCTAGATAGGCACAGTATTGCAAGTATTACATGACGAGTGCAAGTTTTAATGATAAGTTGAGTTCATTCTCAGGGACTTAGTGTGTTAAACGAATGGGTAGCAATAACGAGTAATAAGAAATTAACTAAAAGACATAAATTAAAAGGAATAAATTCGAGATTAATGAATAAACTAAGGAAAATAAAAGACAATAAAGTAAATAAGAAGAAATATGAGATGAAAAGTATAGCTTAGGTTTTGCTAGTATGCACTAATCCTTCTAATTCTTTCTATCAAATCTAGTTAATAAGGTAGATAATTAGCTCTCAAATACTTAGTCAGGATTCTAAATTCCCATACCTTAGACCTTGAGAGCGACTAAGGGGGCTACGGACACACCACGAGGCTGGTTCAAATAGGGTTTATAAGCGCTACCAAGGCCCTAAGCAATCAATTTCCATACATGGTGATAGTTTATACCCTAATGACTATCTAGTTAGAATTAGTGTTGTCAAGACCAATATCGACACTAGACGTTATGTGGTGTTTCAATAATTAGACACCCAGCTAAGGCGATCATCTAACTACTATTATGGTAATCCTATACTCGTACACTAGCAAGGAAAACAGTCATTAAATCAAAACACATAAACAAATATATAGGTAAGCAGCTAATATCAGATTAAAACATGTAATTTCCAAAGAAACTTAGATAGAAAGAAATTAGAATTCATATTTTATACATGATTCAAAACCCAAGCTATGGGAAAATTAGATCATACCTGAAGGAAATAAACTAAAAGAAATAATAAAAGACATCATCTTGCTTTCTACAATAACTCTGATGAATAAAACCCTAAGAACTAATTACTATGGGGAAATGATGATTTACAAGTGATATAAGGGTGTATTTATAGGTGTTTAGAAGAGCTAATTCGTTTTCTTGAAGGAGAAGGTAAGTAGTGGACTCCAAGCCAACTCAAATTTGTAACCCTAAAACATGAAATCAGACTTTTTTTTGTCCTAGCAGCTTCAATACTCATCCGTTTAACGCGTATGAGTAGTCGAAATTCATCGTCTCGGAAAGATCTTCAACTTTGCTCTTGACAGTTTCTCCATATTCCACACCGAGTTTGACATATAAGCTGATTTGTGGTCGTAGGTGATGAAATTTAGATTTAAGACAGCTTTTCCTTTTCCATGTTTTTAGCTTTTCTTTCCTTATCTCCAATTACCATTCTTATCTCTTTCCATATCTTGTAGTCTTTGACTTGGACTCTAATTAATCTCCATAATTATATTTAAAGCTTCACACTAAATAAATAATTAAACCCAATATGCTCTAAAATATTAATTTACTAAATCAAGACTCAAAATAGGAAAGTGTACTATTTCTCAAGAAAAACGATTAGAAAGACTTCTAAATCACTAAAAATGATGTCTCATTTTAACATAAATCTATCACAAATGAGGATACATCAAGACCCCTAACTCAAAGTTGTATCGTCCCGATACAATAAAGATAAAAACAAAGGGAAGTCTATAAATACACACCTAGGTTATTTTCAACACAATGGGAAGAACATAGCAGAATATATAGAATAAATATAAAGCAATTACTCAGAAAATTTCATGCAATAATATTCATAAACTACATAGCTGTACACTTCTAATATCCATAGTCAACACGGTTTGAATTCAAGATCAGATTAGTTTCGCAATGTAAGAAAGATTGGGACTTTACTCAATTCACCAAGAAAGCTATAGATTGTTCATCGAACTTCACTAGTATTCAAAGATCCACTTAAATACTCTCTAACGGCTTCAATCACTTCTCGATTATGTAGAAAAGAATCAAAAGGTCTTTAAGGTTGCAATTTAGGCTTAGGGACGGTATGATAGTATATTTGGATAATTTAGAGTGAGCTTTTGGCTCTCTCCTCAATAGCCATCAACGAATTGCCCTAGAGCTTGAGTTACTCTCATAAAACGTTTTCTCACTCGACCCAATGAATTCTTCGATGCACAATTTAGCATCCCCAATAACCCAATTAAAGCATAAGATGTTCACTTAAAAATTTCACTTTGCCGGTCCGAATATATATATATATATGTCCTTTTCAAATCAATTTCTTCAGCTATGACTCTCTTTTTAATGTTGATATATCACACTATTTTTTTTCATATATATATATATTTTTTTTCTTTTCTTTTTATGCCCTTGTTGGCAAATTTAGCTCGTAGCTTCTTTTTCATTCAGTATTACCCCGGCAAAGGGTTTCAATACAAACCTGTGAACCATCATCAATATAAAGAACACATCACAATTAATTAGCTCAAAAATCACATCCCAATAACAATTCCCATAATTGTGGACCCACCACCCTAAACTCAAGCTCTGAAACAATTGTCTATGCATCGCGATTCGAGTGCGGGTCATATGGAAAGGTCCTATAATCTAAAGGGATATGGCTTATAACGTGTTTCAATAAAAAGCTTTAGAAAGGCTAGAAGGGGCTGAGAAGGATATAACATACAAAATCAAATCACAAGGTGAGAAGGTATAAAAAGGCTTCAAGTGGCTTCAATATGAAAGAACTGTCTTAATCACTTTCTACACCATGTAATTTCGTTATTTTCTTACCTTTAGCACTTTCATCAAATGGGTTTGTCAACTAGCTTGGATCTCACGGCCTATACACTTCTCAAGATTCCCTGAGATCAAACATACTTTCTATCGCATTGCTTATTAATTTTTTTACTATCAATGTGTGTTTTCCTATAAATACTCAAAGTATACAAATAACATAGCTCATAAACATACTACTTACTATCATTAATTCACTAAGCTTATGCTTTCAAGCTATTAAACACACTCTACATCTAATTCCCATGCATCAAAAAATTTAATTTCTACCTAAAAGGAGAAAAATGGAGATGAGAGACAACGAATCCCTACACCCCCAACTCAAAAATGAGTCGTGTCCCCACGACTCGAAAAAGACTCGAAACTGAAATTAAAATTAGCAGATAAAGCATTTACAGAATTGGTAAGGAAGAAAGAGAACATACTCTCGAGGCTATTGCCTCTCATTATTGACATCCAAGGTAGGATTTTCTTGATCTTTCCTTAATTGCTCAAGGAGTTTCATGATGTGCACTTGATTAGTTTTGATTTGTGCCACATCATTGGCTAAGGAAGTTTGAGCTGCTTCGAAATTGTTTAAAAGCTCCTCCATCTTCTTTTGCTAACTTTGCTCCTTTTCTTCTTTCGAGACTTGTGTAAAAATCGCTCCTCTCAAGACTTTCATGATCCAAGCATTATCAATATAACTTTTCTTAAATTCGAGTTTCTCTTCTTCACCCAATACTACATTCGCTTTTTGCACAAGACACGTGATCATAATAGGATATTTAACATTATAAACTGATTTAGGAGAGACCGAAAATCGCATCACCTCCTCAAAGATCAACTATGCCACATCCACTTCTTCTCCTCTCAAAATACAATCCAAAAGTAGAGCGTTCTTCTTAGTCACATCCAAAGTTCGTGTGTTTTCGAAGACATTAGGAATAAGGAAATTGTGCCAAACTCTCGCATCTGGTTGAAGATATTTGTAAGGCCAAGGTTCCTTCAATTATCCCTTATGTGATTGCACTTTCTCCTTGTCTAAAACATGCTCAAAAAGTAATTCCTCATCAAAGATTTTTTGTTTAGCCACCACTTCACTAAACTTGCAAGGTCCAATTAATTTCTTAAACTGGAAGTGGTTTCTAATCTCCTCAACTGTGAAAGGAACTAACTTACCTCTAATCGGAACACAACCTTCACTATCTCGGCTACAAAGGCCTAAATAGAAATCTAAAAATAATTCATGACATAATTCAGAACGTCTTACCATGAACGTAGACCAACCCAATCTTTCACCAAGCTCCAAGAATCTCTTATATTCTCCTGTACCAACTTCTCCAGCGAATACTTTCTCATAAGCAAAAGGTAGTTCCTTTAATTGATTTTCTGCAGAAGCTATCAAGGCCTTTGAAGCTTCCTCTTTATCTATGGGTGTAGGACCTTTGAAAAGAAGAGGGTGTGTTCTCTTTTTGGAATAAAGTAAAACTTTTCTACCCAGTAAATCGAACATAGCCGGCTTACCTCCTTCTTCAACATCGATTTTTCCCTTTGAATTTGAACCAGAACCTTTGTTATTTGATTTCTCCTCAACTGAACCCAATACCTTTCTTTTCTTCATCTCCCCCTTGTTAGATAATGTTTCTGTTATTTTAGTCATCTCGATTGACCCCTAACTCAAAGCTTTGAAATTTTAACTTTTGAATTATTGGTTGAACAAGCTTGATCTGGTTTAGGAAAGGTGAATTGATGATGAATCTCTCTGTGGGTAAGATGAATTTTTGATGGATTGGTATGGGTATATGAAATTGTAGGATGAATTTTGAAAATTTAAGCTCTTGATTCTTCAATCTCAATGTGTTTGATTGAAATTGGGTGATTGAATCTCCTTTGTAATGATGTGGAGAGAAGATTTGATGTGTTTTTATGATGATTGGGTAGTGTTTTGATGTTTGGGGAAGGTTTGAATGAGCTTTAATGGAGTTGGGAGAGGTTTGGAGAAGAAAGAGAGGCTTAAGGATTAATAATTTCAGAATAGTACCAACCTCTTTCTACTTATACCCTAAAAACGATGCTTCTTTCTCTCTCCAGCGACGTTGGGCGGCATACCGGTCGTAGGGCCCGAGTTACGTCAAAATACCCGAGTCCTCTACACGTGGGCACGCAATTCTTCTGGTCGGCATACCAGCGCTAGGGCCCTTCATACCGGTGCTTCTGTTGTTCGACTTGGGACCTCTCGGTAATGAACACGTGGTGATACCCGTGGCCACGGGTTTTGCTCTGGCCGGTATACAGAGATTTCTCCCGGCATGCCGGTGGTGAAATTTCTCGATACTGGACCTCTAGGAATAAAACACTTGGCTTACCCCGTGGGCTCTGGTTTTCTGCTCGTTGATATACCGGAAGAATCGGCCGGTATGTCGGTGAGGCAGTCTGAATATTCCATAAACTTGCGTTTTTCCTCCCGAACTCTATTTTTCTAACACCTAAACATCAAAAACACTAATACATTTCTCAAATATGCAATATCAACTAAAAAAAACTACATTAAACTCAAACTAAAAACATAAAAACATAAAAAAATTACGGTTTGTCTCCCATACATCACTTTTATTTAACGTCTTTCAAAGTTAGACACGTTACCTCTATCAAGGTTTGTGAATATAGCCTCCCCAACAACGAGTTAGGCTATGAGCGCCAACTAATCTGAGCTTGATCCCCTTCTTGGGTCGAATTTCTATCACTTTGGCTGAAACAACCTTAGTGACAATGAATGGTCCCATCCACGCGTCTTTGAAACTTTGTGGCCTATTTTCGCGTTTGTGAGTTTTCCATAGAACTTCATGTCAAACCCCAAACTCAATGTTTGGCTAGGTACCCACAGGTTTTAAGTGAATCTTCTCAGTAGGGGACTTTGTGATGTGAAAGGCTGTGGATGACAGGAACGCTGGGATCTAACTTCCTTGGTTTCTTGCCCAAGACATAGAAGGTCTTGGATACGTTCTTTGCATGAAGGGTAATGGTCCCTTCTTGGAAATTGATGATACTTTGGCTTGTGACCATGAAAGGCCGTCCAAGTATGATTGGAACCTTCTTATCTGCATCAAACTCAAGTATAACAAAGTCAGTAGGGATGGCGATACTACCTGCTCGGACTAAGACGTCTTCCACTTTTCCCCATGTCTGTAACTGAGTTGTCAGCGAACTGCAACTTCAGTGGAGCTTTCTCTGATTTCTGAAGTCCAAGTCTCTCGAACACGGACTTAGGCATAAGATTCACACCAGAACCCACATCTTACATAGCTTTCACCTTGAGCATACCATTTATTTGAATATGAAGGTTAAAACTTCCCGGATCTTTTAGCTTCGTTGGTAACTCTCTTTCACTTCTTCTTGAGACTCTCAGGTTCTCTCTTGGGATCTCTACACTCGCCTCTTTCTCAGGAATAACTTGCGTAAAAACTTGTTACGGTGTAAGTCATTTCTTTGCAATCTCAAGCATTTGGGCGTTGATCTTTTCAAGTGTATACGCCTCTACAAATGTCTTGAGTTCAGTGTCATCCTTAGGATCTGTATCAGGAATAGTTGATGACACTGTTTGAACAACAGGTGGTGGTTACACCTTCTCTTCTTCTTTCTCTACTTGCACAGCTGGTGCTACTTCAACTTCAACTCTAGGTTCCTCCGTTGAGGCTTCTTCCTCATTCTCTTTAGCCAATTCAGCTTGAAAATCCATAATCGATCTAATCTCTTCATGCATATCCTTCAGAAGCTGTATAAATTCGGATTTTTCTGAATCGTCCTCCACATTAACCTCAGAACAGTTAGATTCCACGGCGCTAGACTTGGTTGGTTCTTCTTCGGTACTCGAAACCTCCACGGCACTAATGGCAGCATGTGGTACTTCCTTCTTTTCCTCAATTTCAAGGCAAATATCCTTACAAGCTTCGAACCCATCATTGTCATCACCTCCTTCGATAGCCTTCAATTCTTTTTGTTCCACCATATTTGTTAGAACTTTGTTCATTTGTTCTACTTGAGTACCTAAAATCTGAATTGCGGCTTCTTGTCCTCGTAACATTTCGCCCTGAGCGTTCATATTCGTGGTCAAACGATCCAAGACTTTTGCTAATTGTTTATTATCCGTAGTTCCCTCTTGAGGATACTGTGGAAAGGCTTTCTGATCTAATGAATCGGCATAGGAATCTTGAACAGGTTGTTGTGGGGGAGCTGGTCTATTCTGATATTGATTTTGATACTGACCTCTTGGTTGGAAAAAGTTGTTTTGGGGACGTGGTTGATAATGACCAGGATTAGCAGCCCCCTGAGGATTTGAGTATTGCATACCCGGATAGTTTCAGTTACCAAATTGATAACCTCCTCGATTAGATATATGATAAACAGATTGTGGATTTCCTTTCGCACTCTTCCCAAGTATGATTATTAACCCCACATTGTTGAAAACCTTGTGCATCTTGCACTATATTTGCTGCTGTTAATTTCTCTACATCTCAAGCTTAATTTCTTTAATTTGGTTCACTAATGCGGCTATTTGAGCTGAGTTTGTAGTTTCTGCGTCTAATCGAAGCTTACCTCGGGTTTTTGCAACGTGAGCTCGCGAAGAGGGCCAAATCCTTTCTTGTTCAATAATATTTTCCAAAACCTTGGTAGCTTCAGTAGGGTCCATGGACACGAAATTTCCTTTCCCAATGTTATCCACTTTCAGTCTACCTTCTCTGTTGAGACCTTCATAGAATATATCTAACTATAGAGAGGGTGTATAACCATGGAGCGGACATCTAGCTAACTTCTGTTGAAACCTTGTCCATGCTTCTCCTACTTCTTCTCCATCTTCTTGACAAAACCTTGTAAGCTCGCTTTAGTCTTTGAGTCTCATACTCTTCGGATAAAAACAGTTAAAGAAAGCGGCTTGAAGTTCTGTCCATGTATTAATTGTCCCTGGTGGTTGCCTATCTAGACACTCACCAGAACGAAAACATATGACAATACAGTTGCTCGCCTGTAATGCCTAGAGTAACATAAGCATCAAAAATCTGCATAAACTTCTGAATCGCTCTTACCAGATCTTGAATTGATGTACCACTGTAGAGTCCAAAACTTTGAACCTGATTGAGCATACCCGGATCGGGTCGAAATTTAATATTTTGGATCTCCGGAGGATGGTAACCTATACGCTAACATGAAACGGCACTCTGAGCCCAGGAAGGTCTTGTTTAACTCGGTTCTGATTAACATTATTTTGCCTGTTACCTCTTCCTATGGTTGTTGTCCCTGTTGTCCTAATGGTGGGACAAGTGGTGGTGGTTCCCCTGGTGGAACTAATGGTTTTCCTCCAGGTGGGATCACAAGTGGTGGATCTAACAGCTCTTGTACGCCTTCCATAGCTCTTCTTAAGGTTCTTTCCTCACGAACACGTTTATTATAAGATCTAAAACTCCTCTCAGGCTCCGGTAACGGAGGCCAAGAATTAAACACTGAGAAACCTGAAAAAGACTAAAGCAAACCACAAGCGTAAATCCAGAAAAACAAAAACTAAACACTGAAAATAAAGATTAACGAAAAACTACTACCCGAAATAGATAACCCACACGCTAACGAGACACAAGTCCCCGGCAGCGGCGCCAAAAACTTGGTGTCGCCTAGGGTGTGATAAAATAAGATACACAATAAGTCAGAAAACAACGCACTCTCACCCTAGACAAGCACACTACTGCAAGTATTACATGATAAATGCAAGTTTTAATGATAAGTTGAGTTCGTTCTCAGGGACTTAGTTTGTTAATCGAATGGGTAGCAAAACGAGTAATAAGCAATTAATTAAAAGACAGAAAGTAAAAGGAATAAATTCGAGATTAATGAATTAACTAAGGAAAATAAAAGACAATAAAGTAAATACGAAGAAATATGAGATGAGAAGTATAGCTTAGGTTTTGCTAGTATGCACTAATCCTTCTAATTCTTTCTATCAAATCTAGTTAATAAGGGAGATAATTAGCTCTTAAATACTTGGTCATGATTCTAAATTCTCATACCTTAGACCTTGAGAGCGACTAAGGGGGCTACGGACACACCACGAGGCTGGTTCAAACAGGTTTTGCAAGCGCTACCAAGGCCTTAAGCAATCAAATTCCATACATGGTGATAGTGATTAAATTATACCCTAATGACTATCTAGTTAGAATTAGTGTTGTCAAGACCAATATCGACACTAGACGTTATGTGGTGTTTCAATAATTAGACACCCAGCTAAGGCGATCATCTAACTACTATTATGGAAATCCTATACTCGTGCACTAGCAAGGAAAACAGTCATTAAATCAAAACACATAAACAAATATATAGGTAAGCAGCTAATATCAGATTAAAACATGTAATTCCCAAAGAAACTTAGATAGAAAGAAATTAGAATTCATAGTTTATACATGATGCAAAACTCAAGCTATGGGAAAATTAGTTCATACATGAAGGAAATAAACTAAAAGAAATAATAAAAGACATCATCTTGCTCTCTACAATAACTCCGATGAATAAAACCCTAAGAACTAATTACTATGAGTCAAGGATGATTTACAAGTGATATAAGGGTGTATTTATAGGTGTTTAGAAGACCTAATTCGTTTTTTGAAGGAGAAGGTAAGTAGTGGACTCCAAGCCCAACTCAAATTCGTAACCCTAAAACATGAAATCAGACCCGTTTTTGTTTTGGTCCCAGAAACTTCAATACTCATCCGTTTGACGCGTATGAGTAGTCGATATTCATAGTCTCGGAAAGATCTTCAACTTGCTCTTGACTTTTTCTCCAAATTCCACACTGATTTTGAGATATAAGCTGATTTGTGGTCGTAGGTGCTGAAATTCAGATTTAAGGCAGCTTTTCATTTTCCATGTTTTTAGCTTTTCTTTCCTTATCTCCAATTACCATTCTTATCTCTTTCCATATCCTGTAGTCTTTGACTTGGTCTATAATTAATCTCCATAATTATCTTTAAAGCTCCACACTAAATAAATAATTCAACCCAATATGCTCTAAAAATATTAATTTACTAAATCAAGACTCATAATAGGAAAGTGTACTATTTCTCAAGAAAAACGATTATAAAGACTTCTAAATCACTAAAAATGATGTCCCATCTTAACATAAATCTATCACAAATGAGGAGACATCAATATATAACACGGTATATGCTATTGTTAGCATCAATTATCACAATAGTTTGAATTACACTGGGGTGTGGTCCTTTCAAGTGGCAACCATCAAGTCCAAAAAATTTCTACACCCACCCTTAAACCCTGCATCAAACTTTAAAAATAACATTAGAACCTCTTGAATCTTTAGTCCCTAGTGCATCAATTTCTTTAGTTTCTAGAAATATATTGGAGCCTAATTTGTATATAATAACTTTGCACTGTAATCATGCGTTTTTTATATTGGTATTAATACTCTCCATTTGTTGAAAACCCTACATTCCTGAATCTGTTGTACACTTGTTTTTTGGAAAGGTTGACATTGTATTTTTTTCACCAACATCATGAAGTTAACCATTGTCATCTCCATGTTTAGCCTTAAGGTCTCTAAGAAAATTTGGCTAAGGTAAGTGGAGGCTGGTTATTTGTGATCCACAACCTTACCGCATTTATAATTACACTCATGAGCTTTGATATGAAAATAACTTGTGTACTTCAAATTGGAATCCATTGTAAACCATTTGAAATAAGTTGAAGTAATGAGCTTCACCCTCACTCAAATCTTATATGTTTTCTATGTCTTTAATTTTTTACAATTCTTAAAACCATGATGTTTAATTGCTACCCTCAATTCTTTCTTGTTTGCGAATATCATACCAATACAAAAGTTTGGATCAAAGGTTTCAAGATCAGGCCTAAATCTCTAGTATTTCTAATAACCGTCCATATTTTTCTCATCAAAACCATAAAAAATGTCCAATTCTTCATGAAGATCATATCATAACTCCTCATCACTAGTTGGAAATTCCTTATCCAAACACATAACCTTACGACCATTCTTAATACCCTATATTTCATTTTGGAAATCTTCATCCACGTTTGGTGTCGCCTAGGGTGTGATAAAAATGAGATAAAATTAAGTCAAGAAACTATGCACTCTCACCCTAGACAGGCACAGTACTGCAAGTATTACAGGACGTATGCAAGTTTTAGTTAGTAAGTTGAGTTCGTTCTCAGGGACTTAAGTGTGTTATACGAATGGGTAGCAATAACGAGTAAAAGTATATAATTAAAAGACAGGAAATAAAAGATATGAATTTCGAGATTAAGAATTAAAACTAGAAAAATAAAGACAATAAAAATAAGTATGAAGAATATGAGATGAGAAATATATCTTAGGTTTTGCTAGTATGCACTAATCCTTCTAATTCTTTTAGATCTAGTTTATAAGGGAGAATATTAGCTCTTGGATACTTAGTCAGGATTCTAAATTCCCATACCTTAGACCTTGAGAGCGACTAAGGGGGCTACGGCACAACCAAGACGAGGTCTCAAATAGGGTTATCAAGCGCTACCAAGGCCCTAAACAGACACTACAATCAATTGGTGATATGGTGATTAAAACAAACCCTAATGACTATCTAGTTAGAATCATGTTTTGTCAGAACTAATATCGACACTAGACATTATGTGGTGGTTCAATAGTTAAACACCCAGTTAAGGAGAACATCTAACTACTATTAAAACAATCCTAAAGTGATCAGTTCTAGGAAAGACAATAAATCAAAACACATAAACAAATATTAAGTAAGAAGCTAATATCAAATTAAAACATGTAATTCCCAAAGAAACTTAGATAGGAGAATTAGAATTCATAGTTTATACATAATGCAAACCCAAGCTATGGGAGGTTTAGTTCATACCTGAAGGAAATAAAGTAAAAGAAATTACAAAAGACATCATCTTGCTCTTTACAATAAACTGGAAGAATAAAACCTTAAGAACTAATTACTATGAGGCAAGGATGATTTTACAAGTGATATAAGGGTGTATTTATAGGTGTTTAGAAGACCTAATTCGTTTTCTTGAGGAAGAGATAAAGTATTGGACTCCTAGCCCAACTCAAATTCGTATGGAAATAAAGATAAACACTGCTGGACCGTTTTGAGCATATCTTCTTCGTTATTGGTGGGTTTTTGCTCCATAAGATACCAAAAGAATTCTCACATAATTATCTATGTCCCTATGAGAGGAAATTACCAAAATCGGCTTCCTTGTAGGAGTAATCTCCACTTCTTTAGGCGTGTACTGCAGAATCCCAGATTTAGGCAGCTTTTCCTTTTCCATCTTTTTAGCTTGTGTTTCCTTATCTCCAATTTCCATGCTAATCTCTTTCCATAAGTTGTAGTCTTTGACTTGAACTCTAATTAATCTCCATAATTATCTTTAAAGCTTCACACTAAATAAACAATTAAACCCAATATGCTCTAAAAATATTAATTTACTAAATCAAGACTCACAATAGGAAAGTGCACTATTTCTCAAGAAAATCGACTATTATGACTTCTAAATCACCTAAAATGATGTCTCATCCTAATATTAATCTATCACAAATGAGGAGACCTCAAGACCCCAACTCAAAGTTGTATCATCCCGATACAATATAGATAAAAACAAAGGGAAGTCTATAAATACACACTTATAAAATTCTCAACACAATGGGAAGACACATAGCAGAATATATAGAATAAACCTAAAGCACATAACTCAGAAAATTTCATGCAATAATATTCATAAGCTACATACCTGTATACTTCTCATATCCACAGTCAACACGGCTTGAATTCAAGATCAGATTAGTTTCGCAATGTAAGAAGGATTGGGACTTTACTCAGTTCCCCAAGAAAGCTATAGATTGTTCATCGATTTTCACTAGTATTCAAAGATCCACTCAGTTACTCTCAATGGCTCAATCACTTCTCAATTACATAGCAAAGAATTCAAGAAAATTCTTGAATATCATATCCTAGCATTTTGAATTCCAATAAAAGAATATGCTCTAAACATTAATTTTTTCATAAACTGTTATATTTAATTAATAACGTTTCTTGGGTGTTTGCTAGTAGATATAGATTTGGCAATATTATCGATTTGAAGTCATAACCATAATATTAATGAAATGGTTTCCATTCTGATGGTTTCAAATAAGGTTTTATTGAGATAAATTTAAGTAAAAATGAATTTAGGGAACCTAGTAGCACCACCAATCACACCATCAAAGTTTGTGCCATTTCCACAATATGCAACTCAATGTAAGACTTCAGATACCACTCCTACTTTGGTATTCCAAGCTTACCAACATTGTTTGAACTACTCACTAAGAATCCAATTTTTTAATGGAATATCATCTTATCTACGATACACTTCACCTAAAATTTAAGTATAAAGACGAATCATAGAAGGGTAAATGTACTATTTATGGTTTACTTACGTCACAACCAGGCAAGAATATGGAAAAGAGAAATTAGGGTATCATATTTTCTTCACAACGATACATACTATTTTTCTCTCTCACTCTCTACATATCTCAATCCTTAAACATATCATGCATGCTTTATGGGACTAATACCATCAACTCCCAGTTAACATCATACAACAAATGATCACATAATATATCTCTACTACATCAAATATTAATAACCATAAAAACTCAATAAACATTAGCTAATGTATTTATCCAATTAGTGTGACAAGCTTCCATTTTAATTCCAAATTGAAGACATGTTAATATAATACATTATATGCTAACAACATATGAACATTATCATATGAGATTCCATAATCAAATTAGTAACGGAAATTCTTAAATCATGCATGTAAACTAAAAACCTAATTATAAATGCTAAGTATTAATTAAATCAATAGAAATTAATAATGTAGTATCGATTTAGTTTAATAAATACAAAATAATTTTATATCCACAATTTTTACCTTTGATTACAAAAAATTCATACATTGACAAAACTTCTTGAACTCTGTATTGATAAGTTTACTTTAGATTCCGGAATTCCGAGACCTTTCATAGCACGAAAGGCATTCTTTACTTTTGCAGAGCCACAACTTATTCTCTTAGACTTTATTGTACAAGCCCAAATCATGCAAATATCCTGTTTATTTATATATAGAATTATTGATAAGTACGAATTGTGTGATACATAGCTTAAAGATAACATGAATTTGTGCTAGAAAGTTATTGAAATGGTGAGATTAAATCAATTCAAATCCAATCATAGATGCAAGCATACAATTTAAAATGGAAAGATCTAGATACTACAACAGCCAAACAACAAACTGAAGATGTGTGACAGATTTGAACTCATATACTAAATTTTTTTGTTTTTGGGGTTTAATTTCTGGAAATAGTAACTACGGCTTCTAACATGTTCCAATGCTGGAAAAATTTAGATTATGTATAAATTATCAATCCACTAAATATGGCAAGTGAATTCCTTCATATGTATTATCATCTAGTAATTATTACCCAATCAACGTTATGGAATCACATTGGAGATCCATTACACTAATCAGATAAATACTCCTAAATTCTTAGCGAAATATCAGAAGGTACCTCAGTTGACTCTGATCTTCACAAAAAAACCCCCTTGCAAAAATTCGATATCAGATACCCAAATAAGTATCTGTAAAATTATACAAATCAGCTACATTGCCCATCACTGTTAACTGAAAATTGATGATCCTATCACTATTTAGAGCATTGACCACTACCTCAAGTGATGATCTATACTTGGATTTCTGCCACACCTGGAAGGCCTACAAACAAATCAATACACCGGATCAACATATTACTTATCAATGTGTAGTGTACATTTTAGAGGTCCATCAAAAAGTGCACATGCATTCCCAAATGATGGGTTGCACATAAAATAACATGGTATTACTCAAGGATTTATATGAAAAGAAACACGCATTATACAACAGCGTAAATTAAAACACATTTATCAAATCATGTTCCTTGCATTAAAAGCCGGTTAAACACTTTTTAACAGTGAGTTTCAACACTTTTCTGGCAAACACTAAATATCATCGACTCATATGAACAAGCATAAAAAGATACACAATTATCACCTCACACAACACATATTAATAACTACAAACTCAAAAAAACCTTGTATAACCTAAACTACCTTTTTTGTCGATTTTATCCTACATTGATGATTAGACTGTGTGCAGACTTGATTACATAATAAAATTGTTATTCTTTATTTTTGTATATAATATTTGTCCACATAACTTTTAATAGTGTGTACATAATCTTTAATCTCCCACACTCAGTTACTTGCTTTTACTTCCTTAATCTAAATTAAACACGTACTCATTACCAAAGTAAAATTAAAATATTTAGAAAATTAAGTTAAACATTAATGGTTGTCATTTATTATTAACCATCACCAATGAGAAAACAAATATGAAGCATTATGACGCAACAAATTCTAATCTCATATTTAAAGAACCAAGCAAATTAATAGACTTACCAGGTTTATCATAATAAATGTCTAATTTTTTGAAATGTCATGACCAACGATCGTTTTCCTATAAATTAAATAATATTATTAAATATGCATCAATAAAAATATAATCTTAACAATAATAACACAAACAACTTTTTTGTTAATTATATAGCATGACTTCTATTAAAAAAATGGAAAAATTTAATCCCATATATTTTGTATATGATGAGTTAATAAAGTAAGGGTCTTTAAACTGATTACAAAAATTCAAAATCTAAATCAAATACCTAAACATGAGAAAGTAGATTCTTTTTTACACTAATAATTTTCATTTCATTATGCTCTATGTTAGTGGTTTTATTAATCAAGTCATGCATTTTAATGTAAAAAGTTAAAATGTTTGACTAAAAAAATTAGGATATGCTAAAATCAGGGTGGTCTAAGTTTATTAAAACAAATAAATTGTACCTCAATTTTTCAAATTTATAGTGTATTATGCTTATATATATTTATTTTTCAAATATGTTGTTTTTTCTTTAATAAAATATAGGTTATTTTGTATATATAACAACTTATAGTGAAATTCATTCAGAAAATAATAATATTTGGGACCTATAGTGTTATTTTCTTATAGTATAGACACCTATGATTCGATTTTCACATTTTATAGGAATTTATAATAAAATTCATGTAGAAGTAACTTTGAGAACAATCCCTTGCAAAATATAGAGACTAAGATAAATCACATACCTCGATTAAGAGAACTTCTCATGGGTTTAACCTTAAAAGCTTTAGTGATGTTATCAACTTTACTGCAAATATTGAAAAAGAAAAATAAACGTAAAGATATCCAACAAATTCAAGAATAATACACTTAACACCAAATACAGAAAAGATTGAGGAAATTAAATTAAATTAATAAAATATGTTAGACATATACAACAAAGAATTTAGAATAAGAAATATACCTTATTGTATGGAGAAGAAAGTGTTTTTCTTCTTTCCCTGAAAAGAAAAATGGAGTGTTTTGTAGGGAAAAATATTTTATGTTTATGAAGTGGTTGTTGTGGTGGCTAGGGCTTTTGTGCAGCGTCCGTGTCCGAGTTGATAAAAGTGTTGGTGCAATGCTAACTGACAATTTTGTCCTTTTCCTTTTCATATATGAAAAATGGTATTTTTTTAATATTTTTTGAATTAATTAAAGTGTTTTATTTTTTAAAATAGTGAAAATATTTTATTTAAATCTATGTTTTTTTTATTTTGTTAAGGTTTTAATAAAAAATACTCTGATAAAAAATATCAAAGATGCTCAATTGTTTTTGACATGCTCATAAATTTTTCACCATGCTAAGAGCCTTTATATGACGATGTCAGAAATTTTTTGATCTTTCTTAGAGGCTTTTGCACGTTTAGAGATTTCACATGCTCAAATATATATATATATATATATATATATATATTTTAGATAAATATGTTGTTTTTTCTCTAATAAAATATAGGTTATTTTTTTATATATAACAACTTATAGTGAAATTCATTCCGAAAATAATGATATTTGAGACCTATAGTGCTAATTTTCTTATACTATAAACACCTATAATTCGTTTTTCGAATTTTATAGGAATTTATAGTGAAATTCATGTCGGAGTAATCATGAGAACAATCCCTTGCAAAATGTTGAGGCTAAGATAAATCACATACCTCTATTAGGAGAATCTCTCATGGGATTCACCTTAAAAGCTTTAGTGCTATTATCAATTTTACTGCAAATACTAAAAAAGAAAATAAACATAAAAATATCCAACAAATTCAAGAATAGTACACTTAACACCAGATAGAAAAAAGATAGAAGAAATTAAATTTAATTAATAAAACATGTTAGACATATACAACAAAGAATTTTGAATAAAAAATATAATGTTACTAGTCTTTACCTTAATATACGAGAAGTAAAGTGTTTTTCTTCTTTCCCTGACAAGAAAAATGGAGTGTTTGGGAAAAATATTTTATGTTTAGGAGAAAGTGATAGTGGTGGCGGCTAGGGTTTTTTTTTTATATTTAGGAGAAAGTGGTTGTGGTGGCGGCTAGGGTTTTTGTGCAGCTTCCATCTGCGTTGGTAACAGTGTTGGTTTTTTTTTAATGAATTAATTAGAGTATTTTTTTTGTTTTAAAAAAGTGAACATATTTTATTTATATATATATATATATATATATTTATTATTTTGTTAAGGTTTTAAAAAAATATTTTGATGCAAAATGTCAAACATGCTCAATTTTTTTGACATGGTCATAGATTTTTCACCATGTTAAGTGCCTTTATATGACGAGGTTAAATTTTATTTGAACTTGCTTAAAGACTTTTTTAGGTTTATAGAATTTGCATGCTGAAATACTTTTATACTCATAAATATTTATGCTCAAATATATTTAGATTTTATTGATATTTAAGTTGGAAGCTTGAAATCTAAGTGATCATACCAATTAAAATAATCTGATTAATATAATTATACTTAAACATGATGTAGACTTCAATACTAATGGGTTACTAGAGGAAAATATGGTCAATTCAAACCTGGTATGTCATTTTTTGTAGATTTTGAGACATACATGACATTGTTTTTGAATGTTTATAAGTCTAATCTAAGTGATCATACCAATTAAAATAATCTGAGTAATATAATTATACTTAAACATGATGTAGACTTCAATACCAATTTGTATATAATAACTTTGCACCGTAATCATGCATTTTTTATGTTGGTATTAATACTCTCCATTTGTTGAAAACCCTATATTCCTGAATGTGTTGTACACTTGTTTTTTTGGAAAGGTTGACATTGTATTTATAATTACACTCATGAGCTTTGATATGAAAATAACTTGTGTACTTCAAATTGGAATCCATGGTAAACCATTTGAAATAAGTTGAAGTAATGAGCTTCACCCTCACTCTAATCTTATAAGTTTTCTATGTCTTTAATTTTTTACAATTCTTAAAACCATGATGTTTAATTGCTACCCTCAATTCTTTCTTGTTTGCGAATATCATACCAATACTAAAGTTTGGATCAAAGGTTTCAAGAGCAGGCCTAAATCTCTAGTACTTCTAATAAACGTCCATATTTTTCTCATCAAAACCATAAAAAATGTCCAATTCTTCATGAAGATCATATCATAACTCCTCATCACTAGTTGGAAATTACTTATCCAAACACATAACCTTACGACCATTCTTAATACCCTATATTTTATTTTGGAAATCTTCATCCACGTTATCATAAAATAAGAAGTTATAATCATCACTTAACCCATAAACACCACCCTCATATGACAAATTATTTTCATTATCACAAGACTCAGAAACATAAACTCATTAGATTCGTCTTCATCATCATTGTATTCATCTTCGTTATTAGTATGAACATCATTTTTAACCTCAGAATTATCCCCATTATCATTAATACAAAATCAAGTAAAGGTTTGGTATGACTATAAGTCTAGTAATACTACTCAATTCCAACATATCATAATCTATTTATAAAAAGTTATCCAACTATCGACATTTTTTCCAACGTTTACATAGCAACATCCCCGATAACTTGTAAACCCAAGTTTTGTTTTTGCAAATTCATTAATTTCTAGCAAGGACATATCATCAAAATGACAAGGTATCATTACAAACGTCTTAAAACACCTTGTAATTCTTTTAACAAACTTGCCCCCAATAATGAATATGTATATTGAATTTTACTGAAAAAGAATTACAGTATAAAGTGTTATCAATCATTATTATGTCTTATTACATATTTACCAAAATGAGACTTTAAATTTCCTGCTATTTCTAAAATAAACCAAAACAAAATTCATAAATTATCAATTTAGTAACAAATTCCATGCATATTATTAGATTTCCCAAGTTACACATCTCATTCATTATAGGCGTAAAAACAATTCATGTTAGTATATGACATGACTTGATCAACTAAATTGATTACAAGGAAACTTATTCACTAATTAAACATAGTTAATTAAATCATAGTTAGATGTGTTGAGCTCCTCGACTATAAGTTGCAAAAATATGTCCATGTATCTTTATTCTCCTTCTCAACAACAACATACATCATATGGTATATGATTTTGTTAGCATCAAATCCCACAGTAGTTTGAATTACACTAGGGTGTGGTCATTTCAAGTGGCATCCATGAAGGCCCAAATATTTTATACACCCACCCTTAAACCCTGCCTCAAACCTTAAATACAACATTATAATTTTGACATTGTATTTTTTGTGCACCAACATCATGAAGTTAACCATTTCCATTTCCATATTTAGCCTTAATGTCTCTAAGTAATTTTGGCTAAGGTAAGTGGAGGTAAATTTATTGTGATCCACATACTTGACACAATTAAGGTTACTCTCATGATATCATATTTGAAAAGCATTGGTGTCCTTCACCTTGAATGCCATTATATATAAACCATTTTCAATGAGTTGAAGGAATACACTTCACCCTTACTCTGATCTTATCATTCTTCTATGTCTTAAGTTTCTTACAATTCTTGAAACCAGGATGTTAAATTGCTACCATCGACCCTTTCTTGTTGTGAATATCGTACAAATACTAAATTTTGGATCAGAGGTTTTAAGATCAAAGTTTTTGTGTAGTCTCTTTGAAGAAAACAATTCATCAATAATCCATTATATGCCATGTAATTTTTCTCCAAGACCCCATATGTCAATCACCCTTAATAAGTAATAATAAAACAAGGGTATTAGTAAAATATTATTTTCTTTTTATTTGAATTTTAATTATTAATCTTTTTTAATATAAGAAATTATATAAAATATTTTTCTTAAATCACATAAAATAATAATTAAAAATTGACCTTTTGTTTTTGTTTTTGTTTCCATTAACAACGCTAAGAAAGTTTATTGATTCCATTAATTTTTTCAACACGTCAGATGCCACAAATAATTTGTTTGAATAGAATATTATCCAATCCTCCCAAAATATATGAATCTTCTAATGAGTAAATTGACAAAGCAAATGTGGGTCAGAAGCAAGGTGGTTTATGGGCTTGACCTTCGTATCGGAAATCGATGGAGTGGTGATGGTGAATTAGAATGGTGATGGATTAACAACATTGATTAGAGAGGAATGTTGATTAAGGCACTATAAGTCACCAAACTTAATGAAATCTTACTATCCCCCATTTATTTTATAAATTCCCGTGCTTCGAATTTAACGCTCGACAATAATGGTTAACTAATCTTTTAAATAGACAGGAAATCACAAGTCGATCAATTCTCATATACTCTGCTTCGTTTCTTATCTCACTAAGCAAACGTTGCACTGATAATAATCCTCCTTCTCTTTGGACTTCAACCTCGGTCAAGAAATTGGAAGGAATCCTACTATAACTATAGAAGGATAAATTAAATAATCTTCCTAAGAGAGTCCAAAAGACATATTTACCCTTGGTTTATCAATGTACTAGGTTAAAGTTATTATTCAACTAAAAATTGTCAAACTGCTCCATTATGGAAACCTGACTCAAATCCTATTGGAAAATACTTTGTATTATAGAGGATCAATTTAAACAATCAATGTTGATGTCTCCCGATGTATGATAATCAACTCCAAGAGAAGGATAACTCACAAGTGTACGACTCACCACAAGTAGTAAAAAAGATAATATATAGTCTTCACAGTGAACAAAGAGTTATATTTGTACTTTTAGCTTTAATCAAATTTGTCTTTAAAAGAAAACTAAAATAAAAGAAAAGCCTTTTGTATTAGTTTTAAGAAATATAAAAATACTAACTATGAAATAAATAGATAACTAGTAATGAAGATGAAACTAAAGGACTAAAAAATAATAATAAGATGGGATATGCATAGATATATCTCAAGATAGCGTACTTACCACTAGCATGACATGTGACTATTATTGATTTAAGGGTAAATTGAGTATTTCACTTTCTAACCGGGATTCTAAAGACACCTTACGTTCCTATGCATATAAGTGGATGGGTTTTATCTAACCTTAGTAACCTTTTGTGAGTGACCATATATAATTATAAAACGCCTAATTTACTAACCCTATGAAAGTATCTAGCTAGTTTACATCTTTCAGTTCTCAAACTTAACTAAAAAGTTATAATTCTATTTCTTAGAAATCACACCCCTCCTCATGGTTGGAATTTAATACCTAAAAAAATTCAATTAATTGGCCATATCATTTAAATAAATATTAAACACAAGATATACAATCAACATGAAATCCAAAATCTTATTTATTTTACATGTAATCCCAAATTTCTAAAATATATCCCAAATCATAGAACGGTTTAATATATGTGTAATCTTAAGCTAAAGATTCATATATGGAGAAAGAAAAACAATAATACAGATGTTTATTATTAAATGAGAAAAAAGAAATTAAGGTTTAGGAAAGATTTGATGAAACGGTACTTTCCAATACTTCTTTCCTTGCTCCAACCGCTCCTAAGCTCTCCAATATGATAAGTGGGTATTCATAGCAAAATGCCCACATCTTCTTCAATTAATCTATGATTTGCCAAATGTTCAATTTACTTACTTTAAACTCCAAGATCTATCTTGTTTGTACGTATAATGATCATAATTCTCACGAATTATTTTTTGTGAATTTTAAAAGTTGATGGAGATGTTTTGCCGTCAACTTTATTAAGCTTTTCACGAAACATTTGGCTCATTTACGACTTCACTTGAGTTTTTCCTTGACCTTCTGACTTTTTAGTTTAATCTTGGGGTCTCGTATTACCCATGTTCCTAGGTATTGGACAATTAACGCACACATTATCTCAAATTGCTCCACAAACACATTTATTAAGTAATAACTCAAAACATTTCACATTCTGACTTAGAAACACACCCAAATGATGTCTTGTATATCTCAAAATCTACACAAAATGACCTACCGAGTTTGGATTGACCATATTTTCGACTATTAACACACTGGTAGACTTTAAAGTCTACATCATGTTAAACAATCATTATATTACTCAGATTATTTTAATTGGTATGATCTCTTAGATTTCAAGCATCCAACATAAATATCAATAATATCTAAATATATATGAGCATAAATATTTCTAAGAATGAAAGTATTTGAGCATGTGAAATCTCTTAACGTGCAAAAGTCTCTAAGAAAGTTCAAAAAATTTCTGACCTCGTCATATAGAAGCTCTTAGCATAATGAAAAATCTATGAGCGTGTCAAAAACAATTGAGCATCTTTGATATTTTGTATCAGAGTAGATTATTATTAGAAAATTAACGAAATTAAAAAAACATAGATTTAAATAAAATATTTTCACTATTTAAAAAAATACAACACTTTAATTAATTGAGAGAAAAATAAAAAATACCATTTTCATATATGAAAAGGAAAAATACAAAATTGTCTGTTAGCTTTGCACCAACACTTTTACCAAAGCAGACAAGGACGTTGCACAAAAACCCAATCCACCACAACAACCACTTTTGCCTAAAAAAAATTCCCTAAAAAACACTCCATTTTTCTTGTCAGGGAAAGAAGAAAATCTTTACTTCTCGTACATTCAGGTGAAATCCGGCAACATTATATTTCTTATTTTAAAATCTTTGTTGTATATGTCTAACATGTTTTATTAACTAAATCTAATTTCTTCTATCTTTTCTCTATTTTGTGTTAAAGTGTATTATTGTTAAATTTATTGAATATATATATATATATATATATATATATATATATATATATATATATGTACATTTATTTTTATTTTTCAAATATTTGCAGTAAAATTGATAATAGCACTAAAGCTTTTAAGGTAAAATCCGTGAGAAGTTCTCTTAACGAGGTGTGATTCATCTTAGCCTCTATATTTTTGAAGGGTTCGTTCTACCAATTACTTCTACATGAATTTCACTATAATTTCCCATAAAATGTGAAAAATGAATTATAAGTATCTATACTATAAGAAAATAGCACTATAGGTTCCAAATATTATTATTTTCTAAATGAATTTCGCTATAAGTTGTTATATATAAAAAATAACCAATATTTTATTAGAGAAAAAACAACATTTTTTATACAAAATAAATATATATAAGCATAATACACTATAAATTCAAAAAACTGAGGTGTACTTTATTTGTTTTAATAACCCTAGGCCGATTTTAGCATATCTTATTTCTTTTTTGAGCAACATATGAAATTTTTAAATTAAAATGCATTACTTGAATAATGAAACCACTAACATAGAGGATAATGAAGTGAACAATATTAGTGGCGGAAAGAATGTAATTTCTCAAGTTTAGGTATTTGATTTAGATATTGAATTTTGTAATCTATTTAAAGACCCTTACTTTATTAACTCATCATAAAAAAATATACAAAATGCATGGGATTGGAGTTTTCGGTTTTTATGAATAGAAAGTCATGCTATATAATTCACAAAAAGTTGTTTGTGTTATTATTGTTAAGATTATATTTTTATTGATGCACATTTTACAATATTTTTATTAAATTTATAGGAAAACGATAGTTAGTCATGACATTTCAAGAAAATTGGACATTTATTATAATAAAATTGGTAAGTCTATTAATTTGCTTGGTTTTTAATATTGGTTTAGATTTTGTTGTGTCATAATGCTTCATATTTGATTTCTCATTTGTGATGTTAATAACAAATGACAACCACTAATGTTTAACTTAATTTTCTAAAGATGGTGAATTTTAGTTTGGTAATAAGTATGAGTTTAATTTGGATTAAGGGAGTAAAAGAAAGTAACTGAGTGTGGGAGATTAAACTATTAAAAGTTATGTGCACAAATATTAAATACATTAGTAAGAATAACAGTTTATTATGTAATCAAGTCTTCGCACAGTATGATCATTAATGTTTGATAAAATCGATAGAAAAGGTTGTTCAAGGTATACATGGTGTTTTTGCGCCTAATGTCATTAAGATGTTTTGCGTGTGGTGATAATTGTGTATCGTTTTTAGTTTTTGCATATGAGTCGATGTTGTTTTGTGTCTGCCAGAAAAGTCTTTAAATTCACTGTTAAAAAGTGTTTAACCAGCTTTTAATGCAAGGAAAATTATTTTATAAATGTGTTTTACGATGTTGTATAATGTGTGTTTCGTTTCATATAAATCCATGAATAATACCATGCTATTTTTGTATAACCCATCATTTGGGTATGCATGTGCACTTTTTGATGGAACTCTAAAATGTACATTACACACTGATACGTAATATGTTGATAGGGTGTATTGATTTGTTTGTAGGACATCCAGGTGTGGCAGAAATCCAGTATAGATCATCCCTTGAGGCGGTGTTCAATGTTCTAAATAGTGATAGGGTGAAAGAAGAGCATGTGGATGTGTGTCTTGCCCTGCCCTTCTATTTCTTGATACGAGGTATCAATACTACAAGGAAAGATATGAAAGATCTTGAAGTTCGAGATCATTTATGAAAGACGGAGAGTATATATGTGAGATCTTGAAGTTTTACAACGCAGAACAAGTCGGTTTTGCTATAAGCAGAAAGCTGAGTATGTCGGTTACTATGATTAGGCCACATACATAGCAGATTTTGTGATGAAGCCTATCCATTCCGGTACGGTCAACAATATTTCAGAATGCGTATTCTATATTTTTAGTAGTGAATATATTAGATTGGAAAACCCGCTAAAAGTTATCAATATTTGCGGTCTTCGTTTCTCGAACACATCAAGGTGATGGAGCCCAAGTACTGTGACTGGTACCCGAGGTTCCTGAATTGAAAGGTAAAGTATGTGACATAGAAGCCTTTAAGTGATACCATCAACTTGGTTAAGGGACATCAAGTAAACCATGCATGTTTGTAGCTTAAGTTGTATTTTATATACATGATTAACATCTCGTTCGCGGATAATGCAGGTTAATGACCTGGAACTCCGTATTACAGCGGTAGAACTACGGTTAAAGTGTGAGCATGTGCACCAGGCTGGGCAAGGGTAGTGAGATGTTATGGTGGGCAGAGATGAACTTGCAGGCAGAGTACTATATATTTTTATTATATAAGTTCAGAGGAAAAGAAGATGAAAGACCATTCAGCATTTAGTTAACTGAGTGAAGATATCAAAATACATTTATAAGTATCGCACAAGCTATCATTAGGAGATACTTTTAGTAATTATTTTGCTAATCTTCATTTCGATTTTTAGGAGCTGCTACTTATAATACAATACTTGCCTTCTTCTTTTCTTTTATTTCTTGAGGAACATATATCCCCCAAAAGATCTTTCTCCATGCCACGCTATTACAAATTTACAATACTAAAATTAGTCAAACATGTTACGCTTCAAACTTTATAATTTTAAAACAAACACTTAGTGTGAGAATTCTTATCTAAGAGAGTTGATGGAAACACAAGCAGCTGATATCCATGTACACACATACTCATCACTAAATCCTTTTCTACTAAATACTCCAACAAGGACGAGTATTTATTACATCTAAATATCATATATATGACACAAAATTAATAAACATGGTATAGTTGATAAAGATGGAGACAGATAGATATTTACCTCTTAGTATTTAAGCTTGGAAAGAAATATAGTCAAATCTGATGTTAATCAGGAGGAGAATACTCTTGATTTTTAAAGTAATTCTCACAAGGGATAAGTTGAAATTGAAGAATTCCATGCATTATTTTATAAAGATATCCTTTAAGTATACTTTCCACCTTTTAAAAATGATCTGGTACTTCAAGATCTTTCATATCTTTCTTTGTCGTATTGATACCCCGTATCATGATATATATGGGCATGGCACGACACACATCCACATGCTCTTCTTTCATCCTATCACTATTTAGAACATTGAACACTGCCTCAAGTGATGATCTATACTCGATTTCTGCCACACGAAGGCCTACAAACAAATCAATACACCGGATCAACATATTACTTATCAATGTGTAATGTACATTTTAGAGGTACATCAAAAAAGTGCATATGCATTCCCAAATGATGGGTTGCACATAAAATAACACGGTATTACTCATGGATTTATATGAAACGAAACACGCATTATACAACAGCGTAAAACACATTTATCAAATCATGTTCCTTGCATTAAAAGCCGGTTAAATACTTTTTAAGAGTGAGTTTCAAGACTATTCTTGCAGACACTAAATATCGTTGACTCATATGAACAAACATAAAAAGATACACAATTATTACCACATGTAAAAAATCTTAATAACTACATACCCAAAAACACCCTGTATATCCTAAACTACCTTTTTTGTCGATTTTATCCAACATTGATGATTAGACTGTGTGCAGACTTGATTACATAATAAAACTGTTATTCTTTATTGTTGGATTTAATATTTGTCCACATAACTTTTAATAGTGTGTACATAATCTTTAATCTCCCACGCCCAGTTACTTGCTTTTACTCCCTTAATCCAAATTAAACACGTACTCATTACCAAAGTAAAATTAAAATATTTACAAAATTAAGTTAATCATTAATGGTTGTCATTTGTTATTAACCATCGCCAATGAGAAAACAAATATGAAGCATTATGACGCAACAAAATCTAATCTCATATTTAAATAACTAAGCAAATTAATAGACTTACCAGGTTTATTATAATGAATGTCTAATTTTTTGAAATGTCATGACCAATGATCGTTTTCCTATAAATTAAATAATATTGTAAAATATGCATCAATAAAAATATAATCTTAACAATAATAACACAAACAACTTTTTTGTGAATTATATAGCGTGACTTCTATTAAAAAAACAGAAAAATTTAATCTCATATATTTTGTATATGATGAGTTAATAAAGTAAGGGTCTTTAAACGGATTACGAAAATTCAGTATCTAAATCAAATACCTAAACTTGAGAAAGTATATTCTTTTCGACACTAATATTTTTTTTATTTCATTATGCTCTATGTTAGTGGTTTCATTAATCAAGTCATGCATTTTAATGTAAAAAGTTCATAGGTTGACTAAAGAAATTAGGATATGCTAGTTTATTAAAACAAATAAACTATACCTCAGTTATTTTAATTTATAGTGTATTATGCTTATATATATTTATTTTTAAATATGTTGTTTTTCCTTTAATAAAATATACGTTATTTTGTATATATAACAACTTATAGTGAAATTCATTCAGAAAATAATAATATTTGAGACCTATAGTGCTATTTCCTTATAGTTTAGACACCTATGATTCGATTTTCACATTGTATAGGAATTTATAATGAAATTCATGTAGAAGTAACTGTGAGAACAATACCCTGCAAAACGTAGAGACTAAGATAAATCACATACCTCGATTAAGATAACTTCTTATGGGTTTAACCTTAAAATCTTTAGTGATGTTATCAATTTAACTGCAGATATTGAAAAAGAAAAATAAACATAAAGATATCCAACAAATTCAAGAATAATACACTTAACACCAAATACAGAAAAGATTGAGGAAATTAAATTTAATGAATAAATCATGTTAGACATATACAACAAAGAATTTTGAATAAGAAATATAATGTTACCGGGCTCCACCTTATTGTACGGAGAAGAAAACCTTTTTTCTTCTTTACTTGACAAGAAAAATGGAGTGTTTTGTAGGGAAAAATGGAGTGTTTTACCTGACAAGAAAATCTAACTGATAATGTTGTCCTTTTCCTTTCATATATGAAAAATGGTATTTTTTTAAATATTTTTTGAATTAATTAAAATGTTGTATTTTTTTAAATAGTGAAAATATTTTTTTAATTTTTTGAACTTTCTTAGAGACTTTTGCACGTTTAGAAATTTCACATGCTCAAATACTATCATTCTCAGATATATTTATGCTCAAATATATTAAGATATTATTGATATTTAAGTTGGACGCTTGAAATCTAAGAGATCATACCAATTAAAATAATCCGATTAATATAATGATAGTTTAACGTGATGTAGACTTTAATAAATATATTAAGATATTTTGCATCCGGACTCGGAATCACTTCGTTAAACTTGGAAAATCTTCCTGACTCAGAGGCACAACTTCCTTATTTCACGACTCTAAGGCTAAATCAGTGGCTAAGTGGCTCAAAAACAGTGATTTGTAATAGCCTTCCAGATTTCATTCCTATCTAATAAATTCTTCAGATCAACTTTCCTCACCTTTGACATTTACACTCGATCTATGACTTTAATTCCCGTTGCTCCTCCTTGTCTTGGTGCTCCGTCTAATCCATGGACCTAAGAAATTTACACTAAAAACAAACAAATTAACACACAAAAGCTCTAAAACGCAAATAATACAAATCCAAGAGGAGAAAACGCAATATAACCAAATAAGCTTAAAAGTCTATCTAATAAGTCAATTAATCACCTAAAATGATGTCCCCTAAGGGCATATAATTAGACCAAAACGGGAGAAATCAAGACCCCAAACTCAAACCTTTGTCGTCCCGACAAAGTAAAATAAAAACAAGGGTCTTAGGTGAAACGAATAAATGTAGAGTCTAGCAAATAACACCCAAAGTAAGACTTAAAACAAATCTGGTATAGTATGAACTAGGAATTGATATACACATACACATGTCATGCAAAAATAAAATACAAATAATTAATAAAAAATTAACTTCACAATGCTAGAAGGTTACGCTTGTACTTATCTCAAGATGATGGCTATAGGGTGTTCATCAATCCTCACTAACTTTGAACGCTCCACTTAGAACATTCCCTATTAGCCGAATTACAAATCCACTATATATCTAAGAATCACGAGGACTTTATGGTTATAGCGTAGGCTTAGGGGATGTATGGAATGTATATTTGGTAAATTTAAAGTGATCTTTAGGCTTTCTCCTCACTTACCATCAACAAACTGTCCAAGAACTTGAGTTTGCACTCGAATATTGTTCTCTCTTGACTCATTTGACGCACTAATGTAGCATCCACAATAATTACCCAATAAACACTAAAGATGATCTCCAAAACTTTCCACTTTGCCGGTTGCTTTAATTTTCACACACACATATATATATATATATATATATATATATATTATTTTTCATATTTTTCTCTCTTTTTTGTATAAGATACCCATGACCATCATTTTGATGTGAATGGTCATGTCTCTTGTATATATTTTTTTCTTTTTTTTTTCAAAGACCCCGGCAAAGGGTTACAAATATTACATCATCAACAATTGTGCATAAATACAAACACGTGCAATTCCCTCCCAATATAATCTCCCAATGATGAAACCCACCACCCTAAACTCAAGCTCAAGATAGGAAGTCTCATGATTGTGATTCAAGTGCGGGTCATAAGGTAATGCCTAATAATCTAAGGGGATATGGGCATATATCGTGGCGACAAAAGATAGGCTTAAAGGCTAAAGATGGGGCTAGGACGGATAATAATATATTAAGGGATAGAAGGCTAAAACGTCTCAAATGTCTATTAATGAACGGCCTCTATCATTTTCCTAGTTACATAGCTTTCACTTAGTTCATACCTAAGTGGTTTCTCTACTAATGTTGATCTCACGTTCTACAAACCAAACATTTTCCTTAAGTACAAGTTTACTTCTTTTGCATTGTTCATTAGTTTCTCCTATAAATTACTGATATTTGCATGCAATCTAAGTGCGTTTTATACTAACTCCTATGGTCTACTATTTTATATCATAAATTCATAAAATGTTTGCTTAATGGGGACATTTAGAATGCTCTACAGTCAAACACAACTCTAAAGTTAATTTTATTGAAAGCAAATAAAAAAAATAACACAAAAAATTTGGATGAGTGAACGAACCCCACCACAAACTCAAATATGAGTCGTGTTCCCACGACTCTAAAAGACTCGATAAAGAAATTAAACTAATATACACTAATAAATGAGAAAATGATAGGAAAAAGTATCTTAACCAGCATTAGGTTGGTTATCAGTGTTGCGTCCAGGTTGGGACATCTTCTTAAACATTGTGTAAACGGCATGTTGTGAGTCGCCCAACCTATCCAATCCGTTTTTCATGAACACCAACTCTCTTGTGACGCTTCCTATAGCTTTCAACACCTCTTCATGTTTCTCCTCTAAATCTTTCATTCTTTCAATAACCTCATGATCTTTGGCAACTCTAACTCTGCGTTTAGGAGGCCTTGCTTTGTCTTATCTCCAAACGTCATGTCTAGCTCAATCCCATTATTTTTTGTATCATTATGAATAATTGTAATTGAAATCGTTTTGAGGCTAGCTCCTTTTTCTATCGGTTCATCCCCAATGTTCTTAAGTGGCACATTTGCTTCAATGCAAATTTCTGTGATAGTGCATGGGAATTTTAGGTTGTGTGCATAAATGGGAGATTTTGTGTAGGCCATAATGGAGTCATATATTACGCTAGCTACATCAATCTCCTTCTTCACGATAATATATTTAATGAAGATGAGTTGTTCACGTGTTACCTCGGATATGTGATTGTTACCAAAGGAAGTAGGAATAATGAAACGGGACCATACTCTAGCACGCGGCAATAAATTACTACTAAAGGCCTGACCTTCATATCTAGCACCTTTGGGTATGGGCGGAATCTCATGAATCAAAACACTTTGATAAAACGAATCCCATTCGAATACCTGATTATTAAGTTCTTGTTGATATTGGCATGGACCATTCAAGTTTGGTAAATTAAATACCTTACGAATATGCTCAACGGAGAAAGGAACAATCTTCTTACGGAGATCAATAGCATTACCATTCGCAAAGATTAATTCTTCATAAAACCAAGGTTAGAATATAATTCAACTCTCTTTCTCGCAACTCTTTCCATCCAAACTCGTCACATGAAACCGCATAATCTTTGAATTCGCTGTCCATTATATTCATCGGAAATCCTTTCTCAACACCAAAATAAATACTAGCAAACCTCTCACGAACTTGTTCTTTCCAAGGTACGAATGGCTTCTTAGGTTTAGGTTTTATAGCCATTGCTTTTCTTCTAACAGAACGAGGGAGGTTAATTGATGTCTCCTCATTTGTGATAGATTTATGTTAGGATGAGACATCATTTTTAGTGATTTAGAAGTCCTTTTAATCGTTTTTCTTGAGAAATAGTGCACTTTCCTATTCTGGGTCTTGATTTAGTAAAATAATATTTTTAGAACATATTGGTTTAATTATTTATATAGTGAGAAGCTTTAAAGATAATTATGGAGATTAATTAGAGTCAAAGTCAAGAATACAAGATATGGAAAGAGATAAGCATGGAAATTGGAGATAAGAAAACAAAAGCTAAAAACATGGAAAAGGAAAAGATGCCTTAATCCTGAATTTTTGCACCTACGACCACAAATAAGCTTATCTCTCAAGAACGGTGTAGAATTTTGAGAAATGGTCAAGAGTAAAGTTGAATATCTTTCCGATACGATGAATTTCGACTACTCATACGCGTCAAACGGATGAGTATTGAAGTTGCTAGGACCAAAACAAAAACGGGCCTGATTTCATGTTTTAGGGTTACGAATTTGAGTTGCGCTTTGAGTCCATTACTTACCCTCTCCTTCAATAAAACGAATTAGGTCTTCTAAAAACCTATAAATACACCCTTATATCACTTGTCAATCATCCTTGCCTCATAGTAATTGGTTCTTAAGGTTTTATTCTTCCAAGTTATTATAGAGAGCAAGATGATGTCTTTTATTAATTCTTGTAGTTTATTTCCTTCAGGTATGAACTAAACTTCTCATAGCTTGGGTTTTGCATAATGTATAATCTATGAATTCTAATTTCTTTCTATCTAAGTTTCTTTGGGAATTACATGTTTTTATCTGATATTAGCTTCTTACCTTTATATTTGTTTATGTGTTTTGATTTATTGCCTGTCCGAGAACTGATCACTTTAGGCTTTCTTAATAGTAATTAGATGGTCACCTTAGCTAGGTGTCTAATTATTGAAACACCACATAAGGTCTAGTGTCGATATTGGTCCAGAGAACAATAATTCTAACTAGATAGTCATTAGGGTATGATTTAAATCACTATCACCATGTATGGAAATTGATTGCTTAGGGCCTTGGTAGCGCTTGATAACCCTATTTGAACCAGCCTCATGATGTGTCCGTAGCCCCCTTAGTCGCTCTCAAGGTCTAAGGTATGGGAATTTAGAATCCTGATTAAGTATCTGAGAGCTAATTATCTCCCTTATTAACCAGATTAAATAGAAAGAATTAGAAAGATTAGTGCATACTAGCAAAACCTAAGTTATACGTCTCATCTCATATTTCTTCGTATTTAATTTATTGTCTTTATTTTCCTAGTTTAATTTAGATATCTCAAAATTTATTCTCTATCTACTTTGTGTCTTTTAATTAATTTCCTCTCACTCGTTATTTCGGCCCGTTCGTATAACACACTAAGTCCCTGAGAACGAACTTTCTTATCATTAAAACTTGCATATGTCCTATAATACTTGCACTACCGTGCCTGTCTAGGGTGAGAGTGCGTTGTTTTCTGACTTATTATTTATCTATTTTTATCACACCCTAGGCGACACCAAGTTTTTGGCGCCGCTTCCGGGGACTTGTGTCTCATTAGCGTGTTGGTTGTCTATTTCGAGTAGTAGTTTTTAGTTAATTTTTATTTTTCAGTATTTAATTTTTGTTTTTCCGAATTTACGCTTGTGGTTTTCTTTAGTCTTTTTCAGGTTTCACAGGGTTTAATTCTTGGTCTCCGTTACCGGAGCCTGAGAGGAGCTTCAGATCCTATAATAAACGTATTCGTGAGGAAAGAGCCTTAAGAAGAGCTATGGCAGGCGTACAAGAGCAATTAGATCCAGTTTTTGAAATCCCACCTAGAGGATTACAATACTTTGCACCAGGAGAACCACCACCCTTTATTCCACCTAGTGTACAACAACAAGGACAACATCCACTAGGAAGAGGTAACGGGCAAACAATGTTGATCAGAACCGAGTTGAACAAGACCTTCCTGGCCTCCGCATGGCGTTTCATGTTCAACCGATAGGTTACCGTCCTCCGGAGATCCAAAGTATCAAATTTTGACTCGATCCGGGTATGCTTAGTCAATTTCAAAGTTTTGGACTCTACAGTGGTACAGCAATTCAAGATTCAGTAAAATCGAATCAGAAGTTCATGCAGATTTGTGATGCCTATGTTACTCCAGGCATTACACGCGAGCAACTGTATTATCATATGTTTTCGTTCTTTCTGACCGGTAGAGCTAGTGAGTAGTTAGATAGGCAACCACCAGGAACAATTAATTCATGGACAGAACTTCAAGCCGCTTTCTTTAACCGTTTTTATCCGAAGAGTATGAGACTCAAAGATCAAAGCGAGCTTGCAATATTTTGTCAAGAAGATGGAGAAACAGTAGGAGAATCATGGACAAGGTTTCAACATAAGTTAGCTAGAAGCTCGCTCCATGGTTATACCCCCTCTTTACAATTAGCTATATTCTATGAAGGTCTTAACAGTCAAGGTAGAGAGAAGGTAGATAACATTGGAAAGGGAAATTTCGTGTCCATGAACCATCATGAAGCCGCCGAGGTTTTGGAAAATATTATTGAACAAGAAAGGAGTTGGCCTTCTACGCGAGCTCCTATTGCAAAGACCCGAGGTACGCTTCGTTTAGATGCGGAAACTGAAAACTCAGCTAAAATATCCGCATTAGAATATTAAATCAAAGAACTTAAGCTAGAGATGCAGAAAACTTTAGCCGCAGCAAACGTAGTACAAGAAGCACAAGGTTGTCAACAATGTGGGGTTAATAATCATACATGGGAAGAGTGCGAAGAAAATCCACAGTCTGTTTATTTCATATCCAACCGAGGAGGCTATCAATTTTGTACCCGAAACCATCTGGGTATGAAATATTCAAATCCTCAGGGGGCCGCTAATCCTGGTCATTATCAATCGCGCCCCCAGAACAACCTTTTCCAACCAAGAGGTCAGTATCAAAATCGATATCAAAATAGACCTACTCCCCCTCAACAACCTACTCAAGATGCCTATACCGATGCGTTAGATCAGAAAGCTTTACCACAATATCCTCAAGAGGGATCTATGGATAATCAACAATTAGTAAAAGTCTTGGACCGTTTGACCACGAATATAAACGCTCAGGATGAAAAGTTACAAGGACAAGATGCCGCAATTCAGATTTTAGGTACTCAAGTAGAACAATTAAACAAAGTTCTCACGAATTTAATAGAACAAAAAGAATTGAAGGCTATCAAAGGAGGTGATGACAATGTTGGGTTCGAAGCTTGTAAGGCTATTTACCTTGAAATTGAAGAAGACAAGAAGGAAGTACCACATGCTGCCATTAGTGCCGTGGAGGTTCCGAGTACCAAAGAAGAACCAACCAAGTCTAGCCCCGTAGAATCTGACTTAACTGAGGTTGATATGGAGGGCGATTCAGAAAAATCCGAATGTATACAGCTTCTGAAAGATATGCAAGAGGAGATTAGATCGGTCATGGATTATCAAGCTGAGTTGGCTAAAGAGAAAGAGGAAGAAGCCTCAAAGAAGGAGGCAAGAGTTGGAGTTGAAGTTGCACCTGCTGTGCAAGAAGAGAAAGAAGAAGAGAAGGTGGAATCACCACATGTTATTCAAAAAGTGTCATCAACTATCCCTGATACAAATTCTAAGGGTGGCACTGAACTCAAGACATTTGTAGAAGCGTACACTCCTGAAAATATTAACGCCCAAATGCTTGAGATTGCGAAGAAAGGGCTTACACCGCAACAAGTTTTTACGCAAGTTATTCCTGAGAAAGCAGCGAGTGTATAGATCCCAAGAGAGAACCTGAGAGTCTCAAGAAGAAGTGAAAGAGAGTTACCAACGAAGCTCAAAGATCCGGGAAGTTTTAATCTTCCTATTCAAATAAATGGTATGCTCAAGGTGAAAGCTATGTACGATGTGGGTTCTGGTGTGAATCTTATGCCTAAGTTCGTGTTCGAGAGACTTGGACTTCAGAAATCAGAGAAAAATCCAGTGAAGTTGCAGTTCGCTGACAACTCATTTACCAGGACATGGGGAACAGTGGAGGACGTCTTAGTCCGTGCAGGTAGTATCGCCATCCCTACTGACTTTGTTATACTGGAGTTTGATGCAGATAAGCAGGTTCGAATCATACTTGGACGGCCTTTCATGGCCACAAGTCAAAGTGTCATCAACTTCCAAGAGGGGACCATTACCCTTAATGCAAAGAATGTATCCAAGACTTTCTATGTCTTGGGCAAGAAAACGAGGAAGTTAGATCCCACCGTTCCTGTCATTCACAGCCTTTCACATCACAAAGTCCCTCCTGAGAAGATCCACTTAAAACCTGTGGATACTGAGCCAAACATTGAGTTTGGGTTGGCCATGAAGTACTATGGAAATCTCACAAACGCGAAAATAGGCCACGTAGTTTCAAAGACTCGTGGATGGGACCATTCATTGTCACTAAGGTTGTTTCAGCCAAGGTGATAGAAATTCGACCCAAGAAGGGGGTCAAGCGCAGATTAGTTGACGTTCATAGCCTAACTCGTTGTTGGGGAGGATATATTCGCAAATCTTGATAGAGGTAACGTGTCTAACTTTGAAAGACGTTAAATAAAAGTGATGTACGAGAGACAAACCCGCAATTTTTTAAGTTTTTATGTCTTTTACGTTTTTAGTTTGTGTTTAGTTTAGTTGTTTTAGTTGATATTGCATATTTGAGAAAGGTATTAGTGTTTTTGATGCTTAGGTATTGGAGAAATCGAGTACGGAAGGAGAAAACGAAATTTTTTCGGAAAATTCAGACCCTCAGTCCGGTATATCGCGCCTCAGCCCCGGTATACCGCATAGGAGAAAACCCTTAACACGGGTACGATACTCGGGTTTTGTGCCAAGAAGAAAAAAATCTGGACTTCAGGTCCGGTAATACCGCGCCTCAGCCCCGGTATACCGCAGAGGCCAAAAAACCGTAACACGGGTAGGAGATTCGGGTTTTTCGATGAGACTTAAAATTTCGAGGAGCAGAAGGTCCGGTATACCAGACCATAGCCCCGGTATACCGCAGGTAGCCGCTGGAGAGAGAAAAAGTTGCGTTTTAGCTTATAAAAGAAGGAGATTAGGTATTATTCTGAATTTACAAATCCTTAAGCCTCTCTTTCTTCTCCAAACCTCTCCCAACTCCATTAAAGCTCATACAAACCTTCCCCAATCATCTGAACACTACCCAATTATCATAAAACCACATCAAATCTTCTCTCCACATCATTACAAAGGAGATTCCAATACTAAATTCTCACCAAACACATTAAATTGAAGAATCAAAAGCCTAAATTTCCAAAATTCATCCTACAATTTCTTAAATCCATACCAATCCATCAAGAATTCACCTTACCCACATAGAGATTCGTCATCAACTAACCTTTCCTAAACCAAATCAAGCTTGTTCAACCAAAAATTCAAAAGTTCAAATTTCAAGAGTTGTTAAAGCTTTGAGTTGGAGGTCAATTGAGGATGACTAATAGAACAGAAATATTAGCTAACAAGAGGGAGGTGAAGAAAAGCAAGGTATTGGGTTCAATTGAGAAGAAATCAAATAACAAAGGTCCTAGTTCCAAAGCTAAGGGTAAAATAGATGTTGAAGATTGAGGTAAGCTAGCTATGTTTGATCGTAATGGAAAAAGGCTTTACTTTTATTCAAAGGAGAAAACAAAACCTCAACCCTTCAAAGATCCTACACCCATGGATAAAGAGAAAGCTTCTAAGGCCTTGAGAGCTTCTGCAGAAAAACAATCAAAGGAACTATCTTTTGCTTATGAGAAAGTATTCAATGAAGAAGTTGGTGTAGGAGATTATAAGAGATTTTTGGAGCTTGGTGCAAAATTGGGTTGGTCTACATTCATGGTAAGACGTTCTGAATTATGTCATGAGTTAGTTTTGGAATTCTATTTGAGCCTCTTTAGCCGAGATAGTAAAGGTTGTGTTCCGATTAGATGAAAGTTAGTTCCTTTCACAGTTAAGGAGATTAGAAACCACTTCAAGTTTAAGAAATTAATTGGAGATTGCAAGTATAGTGAATCGGTTGCTAAACGAAAAATCTTTGATGAGGAATTACTGTTTGAGCATGTTTTAGACAAGGAGAAAGTGCAATCACATAAGGGAGAATTAAAGGCACCTTGTCCTAACAAATATCTTCAACCGGATGTGAGAGTTTGGCACAATTTACTTATTCCTAATGTCTTTGGAAACACACGAACTTGGGATGTGACTAAGAAGAACGCTCTACTTTTGGATTGTATTTTGAGAGGAGAAGAAGTGGATGTGCACAGTTGATCTATGAGGAGGTGATGCGATTTTCGGTCTCTCCTAAATCACTTTTTAATGTTAAATTTCCTACTATGATCATGTGTCTTGTGCAAAAATAGAATGTTACATTGGGTGAAGAAGAGAAACTCGAATTTAAGAAGAATGATATTGATAATGCTTGGATCATGGAAGTTTTGAGAAGAGCGAGTTCTACGCAAGTCTCAAAAGAAAAAAAGGAGCAAAGTTGGCCAGAGAAGATAAAGGAGCGTTTAAACAATTTCGAAGCAGCTCAAACCTCCTTAGCCAATGATGTGGCACAAATCAACACTAATCAAGTGCACATCATGAAACTCCTTGAGAAATTAACGAAAGATCAAGCAAATCCTACCTTGGATGTCAATGATGCGAGGCAATAGCCTCGGGAGTATGTTCTCTTTCTTCCTTACCATTTATGTAAATGCTTTTATCTACTAATTTTAATTTGTTTTTGGAGTCTTTTTCGAGTCGTGGGGACACGGCTCATTTTTGAGTTGGGGGTGTGGGGATTCGTTGTCTCTCATCTCCATTTTTCTGTTTTTAGGTAAAAATTAAAATTTTTTATACATGGGAATTAGATGTAGAGTTTGTTTAATAGCTTGAAAGCATAAGCTCAGTGAATTGATGATAGTAAGTAGTATGTTTATGAGCTATTTTATTTGTATGCTTTAAGTATTTGCAGGAAAACACACGTTGATAGTAAAGAAAAGATTAGTAAGCAATGCGATAGAAAGTATGTTCGATCTCAGGGAACCTTGAGAAGTGTGTAGGCCGTGAGATCCAAGCTAGTTGACAAACCCATTTGATGAAAGTGCTAAAGGTAAGAAAATAACGAAATTACATAGTGTAGAAAGTGATTAAGACAATTCTTTCATATTGAAGCCATTTGAAGCCTTTTTATACCTTCTCACCTTGTTATTTTGAGTTTATATGCTATATCCTTCGCAGCCCCTTCTAGCCTTTCTAAAGCTTTTTATTGAAACACATTATAAGTCATCTCCCTTTAGATTATAGGACTTTTCCATATGACCCGCACTCGTATCGCGATGCATAGACAGTTGTTTTAGAGCTTGAGTTTGGGGTGGTGGGTCCACCATTATGGGAATTGTTATTGGGATGGGATTTTTGAGCTTATTAATTGTGCTCTGATCTTTATATTGATGATGATTCACAGATTTTTATTGTAACCTTTTGCCGGGGTAATAGTGAATGAAAAAGAAGCTACGAGCTAAATTTGCCAACAAGGGCATTAAAAGAAAAAATATATAAATGAGAAAAATAGCGTGATATCTCAACATTTAAAAGAGAGTCATAGCTATACAAAAGAAAAAAAATGATTTGAAAAGAAAATATATATATTCAGACCGGCAAAGTAAAATTTTTATGTGAACATCTTATGCTTCAATTGGGTTATTGGGGATGCAAAATTGTGCATCAAAGAAATCATTGGGTTGAGTGAGAAACGTTTTATGAGAGTAACTCAAGCTCTAGGGCGATTCGTTGATGGCTAGTGAGGAGATAGCCAAAATCTCACTCTAAATTATCCAAATATACTATCATACCGTCCCTAAGCCTAAATTACAACCTTAAAGACCTTTTGATTCTTTGCTATGTAATCAAGAAGTGATTGAGCCGTTAGAGAGTAGTTAAGTGGATCTTTGGATACTAGTGAAGTTCGATGAACAATCTATAGCTTTCTTGGTGAACTGAGTAAAGTCCCAATCCTCTTACATTGTGAAACTAATCTGATCTTGAATTCAAACCGTGTTGACTATGGATATGAGAAGTGTACAGGTTTATGAATATTATTGCATGAAATTTTCTGAGTTGTTGCTTTATGTCTATTCTATATATTTTGCTATGTTCTTCCCATTGTATTGAAAATTCCATAAGTGTGTATTTATAGACTTCCCTTTGTTTTTATCTTTATTGTATCGGGACGATACAACTTTGAGTTGGGGGTCTTGATGTCTCCTCATTTGTGATAGAATTATGTTAGGATGAGACATCATTTTTAGTGATTTAGAAGTCCTTCTAATCGTTTTTCTTGAGAAATAGTGCACTTTCCTATTTTGAGTCTTGATTTAGTAAAATAATATTTTTAGAACATGTTGGGTTTAATTATTTATTTAGTGTGAAGCTTTAAATATAATTATGGAGATTAATTAGAGTCCAATTCAAAGACTACAAGATATGGAAAGAGATAAGCATGGATATTGGAGATAAGGAAACAAAAGCTAAAAACATGGAAAAGGAAAAGCTGTCTTAATCCTGAATTTCTGCACCTATGACCACAAATAAGCTTATATCTCAAGAACGGTGTGGAATTTGGAGAACTGGTCAAGAGAAAAGTTGAAGATCTTTCCGAGACGATGAATTTCGCTTACTCATATGCGTCAAACAGATGAATATTGAAACTGCTAAGACCAAAACAAAAATGGACCTGATTTCATATTTTAGGGTTACGAATTTGAGTTGGGCTTTGAGTCCATTACTTACTCTCTCCTTCAAGAAAACGAATTAGGTCATCTAAACACCTATAAATACACCCTTATATCACTTGTAAATCATCCTTGCCTCATAGTAATTGGTTCTTAAGGTTTTATTCTTCCAAGTTATTATAGAGAGGAAGATGATGTCTTTTATTAATTCTTTTAGTTTATTTCCTTCAGGTATGAACTAAACTTCCCATAGCTTGGTTTTTGCATCATGTATAATCTATGAATTCTAATTTCTTTCTATCTAAGTTTCTTTGGGAATTACATGTTTTAATCTGATATTAGCTTCTCACCTTTATATTTGTTTATGTGTTTTGATTTATTTCCTGTCCTAGAACTGGTCACTTTAGGCTTTCTTAATAGTAATTAGATGGTCACCTTAGATGGGTGTCTAATTATTGAAACACCACATAACGTCTAGTGTCGATATTGGTCCTGACAACACTAATTCTAACTAGATAGTCATTAGGGTGTGATTTAAATCACTATCACCATGTATAGATATTGATTGCTTAGGGCCTTGGTAGCGCTTGATAACCCTATTTGAACCAGCCTCGTGGTGTGTCCGTAGCCCCCTTAGTCGCTCTCAAGGTCTAAGGTATGGGAATTTTGAATCCTAACTAAGTATCTAAGAGCTAATTATCTCCCTTATTAACTAGATTTAATAGAAAGAATTAGAAGGATTAGTGCATACTAGCAAAACCTAAGCTATACTTCTCATCTCATATTTCTTCGTATTTAATTTATTGTCTTTATTTTCCTAGTTTAATTTAGATATCTCGAAATTTATTCTCTATTTACTTTCTGTCTTTTAATTAATTACTTCTCACTCGTTATTTCTGCCCGTTCGTATAACACACTAAGTCCCTGAGAACTAACTTTCTTATCATTAAAACTTGCATACGTCCTGTAATACTTGCAGTACTGTGCCTGTCTAGGGTGAGAGTATGTTGTTTTCTGACTTATTATTTATCTATTTTTATCACACCCTATGCGACACCATTAATCGATTTAGTTACCTCATTTTCTTCATCTTTATCTTCATCTATGATAGGCTATTCTGGAAAAACAGTATTTAGGTTCTCTTTTCTCTTTATAGTATTCTCAATTTCTCCTTTATTCGGCTTAGAACTGGAATCCGGAATATCAATGGCATCAGCTGGAGTATCCTCAATAGTATTGGGATTAACTCTAGTACTTCGGTTGTAACACAAGAAATCAGTTCTGTTTGTCATCTCAATGAACCCCAAACTCAAAACTTCAAAAATTCAAAAACTAGAGAAAAGTTTAGAATTTTGATGTTTTGAGGATATAGGAAGATGGTTGAAGGTGTGATATGAGATGTGTAATGAATATTTAATGTAGTAGGAAAGGTTTAATGGATGGAATTGAAGCTTTGATGAAGGGAAGAGAAGGATTTAAGTGAATAATTTTGGTGTTTTGTGGAAGGATTTGATGTTGTGTATGTGTTAGGGATGGCTTAGAGGGAAAGATTTGATGTTTTGGTGTGTTTTAAGGGTGTTTTGCAGGTACTCAATGAGCTTTGGTAAGTCAATAATGGTTTCTTGTGTGAGAGGATGTGTCCAAGAGAAGGAATTATGGTAATATAGGGTCTAGGGTTTCAAGTCGGCGTCCGCACCGGTACACCGGTGGATTGACCGGCTTACCGGTCCCAATGTCTCTTCAGTTTCTCGTTCATCTCGTGGACGCAACTCATAGTTGCGTGTATCTTACTCCATTACAGTGAGTTGACCAGCATACCGGTCAGGGGACCGCCTAGCTGATGGATCCTAATTATTTTTTCACTTTTTGCCGAGAGCTTGACCGGGTTACCGGTTGTGTGACCAGGTTGCCGGTCGCAAATGACAATTTTTCGATTTTTTTTTGTATTTTTTCTTTTTGGGTGCACAACGAAGCTGCGTGTAAGTCGCCTGGGAACAGTAGCTCACTATGTAACAATTCTTCTTGAACGGTATACCGTTCATGGGCCCAGCTTACCGGTTTGGATCTTCGAAATTTCGGCAACACAAATTGAAGTTGCGTGTAATTTTCCACAAACAGTAGCTCGCGTTGTAATAAATTTCATTGACCGGTATACCGGTAAGGCGACCGGCTTATCGGTCGCGCAACTCGAAAATTCGGCGACGCAACATGAAGCTGCGTGTAATTGGTTCGCGAACAGAATGTTTGATCCTCATTGATTGGCATACCGGTCAGTTGACCGGCTAGCCGGTGCGAGTGATCAGTTTTTTTGACCAAAAACATGCGTTTTTGTGCGTCTCACACCTGTTAACCCCAAACTCAAGGATCAAAATACCTGCAAAAATCATAAAGTCCAACATTTCTCATTTCCTTTTAAGATTAAACACTAATGCACATGAATTACTTTATTTTACACTAAGAATTTAAAAGGCATGAAAGCAATTAAACTATTATACAATTGAAATGGCTTTTGTTTAATGTCGTTAAGGTCGACGGGTTACCTCTTGCATCATTCCTTAACATAACTTCTCCAGCAGTGAGTGAGGTTATCAACATTGTCTACTCTAAATTTGTATCCCTCGGCTCTTATTCCAACTAATTTCTCCGAGATATTCTTGTGACCATGAATGGTCTTAGCCAAGAGCTTTTGTATTCACGCGCCTTCGCAGGAGAGTCAGACTTTTTCATTGCGACTTCTTCGCCCACTCTGAACTCCTTTTTCTTTCTTTTTTTCTTGGATTCTTTTGGAACCTTCATGGAACGTGCCTTATCTTTCTTCTTTGCATGAACAAGGGGCGGACTTCCTTTATGATATGGAGGAGCTTTAATCGATGGTTTCTTTCTTAACTCTCTTTCCTCCACTCCTAAGGTCTCCACAACCTTAGTTGGCTCTTTTTCTACCTGTCCAACTACATCTAAACTATAAAATCCTCCTTGGAATCCGAAAACTTCATTGGTCTAAACACGTTGAACATCACCTCCTCGTCTTGGATACGCATAATCATTTTTCCATTCTCTACATCAATAAGAGTACGCCCCGTGGCTAGGAATGGTCTTTCCAAAATAATGAGGACATTCCTATGCGCCTCGTAATCAAGCATAATAAAATAAACATGAAAAATTAAAGTACTTGCATTGACGAGGACATCTTCTATTCTTCCCTCTGGATGCACGAGGGATCTATCAGCCATTTGCAAGACCATAGAGGTTGGTCTTGCGTTTCCTATATTTAACTTCCAAAAATTGATCTAGGCATGAGATTAATACTCGCACCCAAATCACATAAATCTTTCCCTTGCCACTCATCACCAATAGAAATGGGAATAGTAAAACACCCAGGATCAAGTAATTTTGGTGGCAACTTACTCTGGCATATCGCACTACAATCATCTGGTAAACCTATCATTTCATTCTCACGATATGATCGTTTGTTGGTGATAGCTCTTTTCAAAAATTTTAGATATTTTGGTACATCTTTGATGGAATCTAAGAAAGGCACATTAATGTTAAGCTTACTCACAACATTCAGGAATCTCTGATATTCAGCCATATCTCCTTTCTTCTGAACTCTTGAGGGGAAAGGTGGAGGAGGACGGTTCAATTATACTACCACCTCTTTCTTCTTTGGCTTTTCTGGAATTTTCTCAACTTCCACCTCAACTATTCATGATTCACTTTCTTTATCCACCACATCTTCTACCTCCTTTGGTTCGACATATACCTCTTTTTCTTTCATAATCAGGAAGGTAGGTGGCTGCAATTACTTACCGCTTCTAAGTGAAATCGCGTTACAATCTTCAAACTAACGAGGATTTTCTATATTACTTGGAAATTGTCCTTGTGGACGTAGTTTATCTGTTTAGCCAATTAAGACACTTGCTTTTCAAGAATTTTCAACGCAGATACGTGTTCATTTACCTTCGCATTAGTTTCTTGCTGCTCTTGTGTATTCTTCTGAGCTATACCCAGGAGTGTGTGCAGTCGTTCCTCTAAAACGCAAAATAATACAAATCCAAGAGGAGAAAACGCAATATGACCCAATAAACTTAAAATTCTATCAAATAAGTCAATTAATTACCTAAAATGATGTATCCTAAGGGCATATAATTAGACCAAAATGGGAGACATCACCAGGTTGAAGTCCAAAGTGAAGGAGGATTATTATCAGTTCAACATTTGCTTCGTGAGATAAGAAATGAATCAGAGCCTCGGAGAATTGATTGACTTGTGATTTACCGTCCATTTAATAGACTAGTTAACCATCATTCTCGAGTGTTAAATTCGAAGCACAAGAATTGATAAAAGAAATTGGGGATAGTAAGATTTCATCAAGTTTGGTGACTTATGGTGCCTTAATCAACATGCCTCTTAATCAATGTTGTTAACCCATCACAATTCTTATTCACCATCACCGTTCCATCGATTTCCGATACAAAGGTCCAGCCCATAAACCACCTTGATTTTGACCCACATTTGCTTTGGTAATTTACTAATTTGAAAATTGATATATTTAGGGAGGATTGGACAGTATTCTATTAGAATAAATTATTTGTGGCATCTGACGTGTTGAAAAAATTTAATGGAATCAACAAACTTGCTTAGCATTATTGGTGGAAACAAAAACAAAAGTTCATATTTTAATTATTATTTTATTTGATTTAAGAAAAAATATTTTATATTATTTCTTATATTAAAATAGATTAATAATTCAAATTCAAATAAAAAAGAAAATAATATTTTATTACTACCATTATTTTATTATAACTAATTAAGGGTGATTGGCCTATGGGGTATTGGAGACAAATTACATGGCATATAAGGACTTATTGATAAATTGTTTTCTTCAAAGATATTACACAAAAACTCTGATCTTAAAATCTTTGATCCAAAATTTAGTATTTGTATGATATTCGCAATCAAGAAAGGGTCGATGGTAGCAATTTACCATCATGGTTTCAAAAATTGTAAGAAACTTAAGACATAGAAGAATGATAAGATCAGAGTGAGGGTGAAGTTTATTACTTCAACTCATTGAAAATGGTTTATAATGGCATTCAAGGTGAAGGACACTGATGCTTTTCAAATTAGATCTCATGAGAGTAACCATAATTGTGTCAAGTTTGTGGATCACAATAAATTTACCTCCACTTACCTTAGCAAAATTTACTTAGAGAATTTAGGGCTAAATATCGAGATTCCAATGGTTAACTTCATGATGTTGGTGCACAATAAATACAGTGTCAATCTTACCAAAAAACAAGTGTTCAACATATTCAGGAAGGTAGGGGTTCTAATAAATGTATTGTATAAAGACCAATACAAAAAAAATGCATTAGAATTGTTATATACATATTCAACCTCCATTATCTTTTTAGAAACTGAAGAAGATGATGAACTAGGATTTGATAGATTTAGGAAATTATAATGTTGTTCTGAAGGATTAAGGCATGGTTTAAGGGTGGGTGTATAAAATAATTGGGCATGGATGGATGCCACTTGAAAGGACCACACCCTAGTGTAATTCAAACTATTGTGGATTTGATGCTAACAAAATCATATACCATATGATGTATGTTGTTGCTGACAAGGAGAATAAAGACACGTGGACATGTTTCTGCAACTTATAGTAGAGGATCTCAACACATCTAACTATGACAACGGGATGCTATTAACTGAAAAACAAAAGGTATTGCATGACCAATTTACTTTATGCACTTATTTAAATTTTCAACTTATATTATTAAAATTTTATAGGTTTTATGTCTATATATTGAGTGGTTATTGTAGAGGATAGAACATATGCATTCCGTTAGACAACCCAAAATAACTTCAAGAAGAAATTTGGTGCAATGATATTCAAGGATTTCATTTGGGAGGCACCAAAATATCCTTACTTGGAGAAATTTAGTTTAACAATGGAACAAATAAAAGACTAGGATGTTAGAGCTTGTGACTTTCTATTAGAAACACTTTGTGTAAAGTGTTGAAATCTAACATATTGCAGGCCAGGAAGTGTTCTATAATTACGATTATAGATCAAATTATAAACTACTTGATGAGGAGGTTGAGATTGAGAAGATAATGTGTGTCCAATAATAAGACAATATCTAAATTTTGTCCATTGTATGAGTGTTGTTTGGAAATGTAAAGGAGTTGGCCAAGGAATGTACAAGGTGAGTCCCTTAATAGATGGCAAACATGTTGTTAGTTTAGGTTCAAAAACTTGATCTTGCAGAAGATGGGATCTTACTATACTACCTTGTGCACATGAAATTTGTGTGATGGATTATGTAGGTTTGGATCCAAAGGAGATTGTTGACCCTTAATCTAGGAAACACACATACATGAAGGCCTATTACTCTATAATTTATCATATTCATCGCTCAAGCATGTCGACGAAAACTGATAAGCCAGATGTAAAGTCTCCAATTTCTTATAAACAACCAGTTAGGACAAAAAATGAGAGAAAGAAACCTAGAAAAGATACAAGTGTTTCTTCTGCTTAGCATAGTGGTCAACCAAAAAACCAACCATATCTTCAACAATTGTTTCATAGATTTAGCAAAAGAGGATTAGTGGTTAAATGCATTATTTGCAAAAAGGTTGGTCATAACAATACAACTTACAAAACTCCAAGAGTAATGGAGTTATAATATCCTAATTTTACAACTTAGTCTAGTGGAGAGACTTCATTGGATCAGAGTCAAACGAGTAAATAAACTACATTGGAGGAGAGTCAACCCATTTTAGAACAACAATTGACCAATCAAAAAGTTAATTTAATTTTTTATTAGGCAACAATTGGTTAACATGGTGGATTCTAACATGGTAAATGATACTCTTGATGAACCTAAAGATAGTGATTTCAATAACTTACTTGATAGTTTAATCGAGGTCATAAGCAACAACTAAGTAAATCAAAGAATTGTTAATCTTTTTTGCTCGATAAGTTGATTTAATAACCTAAAGTTAGATTGACACCTTGTTAAAGAAGAAAACATCCAACTAGGTGAAACAATTTAATGGAAGGATCGGGGTCAAGTACTTCAAGGTAAGTAAGAAAAATACAAAATTTGTTTATTTTATCACTTGATTAGTTGAATTACTAACCTGTACTTTCTTTTACACCTTATGGATGAAGAAGGCACTCAACAAAATAATGTGAAACACGCTAAGATTAAGGATAACAACCCAACAGTGAAACAAAAAGTGAGAGTAAATAATAAATACAAATGCAACATATGTTTGAAATCTACTCATGATTCTAATAAGTGCCCTACAAAGAAGTAATTACTTCTCATAAAATCAAATTTATTGGTTAGGATAACGTAAATTATATACTATTATTACTAAATGAATATTAGAACGTGTAATAAATCTTTGACATTTTGCTATGTAGGCAACAACGTGTGTAGCTACATCAAGCCATAACTCAAAATCATATGGTACATTTGGTCCATCTGGAAGATAATATATTGGTTTAGAAGCCTCTCCTACTATCACATCACCATTCTTAATTGCTGGAAATGGGATTTACATGAGAGCTTCTACACCTAGCACATGTCGAAAACTTACTTCATATAATTAGAGAATGTAACACTGATAGTTCTACACCCGACCAAAAAGGAATGTAAAATTAGGATAGATAGTTCTCAAAGAATAATATGTGTGTACTTGTCGCATAAGCGCTTATGTGATACATACATCGATAATTCTCCACACATGATAAATAGTTCAACAAGAAACAAGTCTGTAGAAAAATTTAACAAAATAACTACTTTTAACACTGAAAAAATTCTTGATTGTTGTAATATTCTATATTAGAGAACATGGATTACCTAGGAGATAGAATAGAACAACATAACCCCAATAGCTCTCAACACTAAGCTCGAGCCCCTTTGATACCAAACACTAAAAGTGGTAAGGCTTTCCAAGAAACCAGTTGATAAACCCATGGCTAAATAACCTAAAATTAGAGTAATTTTTAAACTAAACCTAACCAATCATAAAAAAGTCTTAACATTTACAATGTTAACAAAAGATGTATGAGAATAAGTATAAAAAACATAGATATGAAACAAATGGGTTATCATATTAGAAAACTCAGTGTGATATCATTTTGAACTTGGAAAGAAGAAAGTAAACCAATCTTATTTAACCATTTAATTTTTTGTGCAAGGTTAAAAGATATACCATATGATGTAGAGCTATCACACACATCAAGAGAAATAACACTAATATAGAGAACAACACTCAATTTTGAATTATAAATAATCAAAAGTCGTCTTTGAAAGTTACAAACTTATGCTTAAATTTTAACTAAAAACCCCTAAATACTAAATTTCTCAATATAATAAAATAACCTAATTGATTAAAAACTAAAAATAATAAATCAATTTAAAAATAAAAATAAAAATAATTAATAAAATAAAAGAATTTTTAAGTAATTAAAAACTATAACCATAAATCTAATACTATATTATATCATCCTTTCTGAGTGAAACAGATACATACTCGAATTCATACATTCTTCTTTATTCTGCAAAATATAACTAAATGGTGGAATTAACTTATCCTAAAAAAAGATGCATTTAGTTTGAATGTACTTTAGATTACAATGAGTGCTTGTTAGCTCACTATCCAATTGCTTACAAATTTACTTTCCCAAACATATGTTTGAAGGGACAAAACTTGTGAGGAAATGATATTAAAGGCCAGTATCAAAAGAAAATCTGGAAGGAATTCTCACATGTCTATAATTCTCGCACCCTCATTTCCATGAGGAAAGTGGTAGCCATTAGGGGAATGCAATATCATTTTATTCCAGGAAAAGGTCGAATCTTGGGCATGGTGATGAAACAAATGACTAGTTTCATACATAACATTGAAGTATTCCAAGATTGTGTAGGTTCTATTGGAAAATCATTAGAGATTATGTTAGAAATCACCTTCATCATGTATTTGTTTGCTTCTCCATTCATGAAGTTGAGTCTTTTTTTTAGCATTTGAAAACATATTATTAAAAAATCATACGCATCCATCTATCCATTAAACAAAGGCTTGGTGTAAAAAACGAATAAAATATCAAGAATTTGAAAGGATTGCCTTTCTTATAAGAATTTTTATTCATTTTTTGAGATTTTAAAAAACCTATCTTATTAGCATGAGAGGAATAATCAACCCTCTCTTTGGTAATTTTATAGTGAGGGTATAACTTGGATCCCTTTAAAGTGATATTTTAGAAAACTTCTAACATATAAACATCATCCTCACTATTAAAAATATCAACACTAGGAAACTCTTCATCTTGATCAAGATCACGAATGATATCGTGCTCAAGAGAAAATTTCCTCGTACCGTCGGAGAAGAGTGGTTAGGGGGTTTTTGAATTAAAAAAACAGTCCATGCCATCCAAATGACTAATTGGAAAATTGTTAAAAAATAAAAATATATGTGTATGACTATTTTTAAGGGGTAGAAAGTATACCACTCCCATGTACTTTGATTTTCTAAGAATATTTTTAAGTATTGTTTCAAAGATGGGTTAGGTTCTTCCTTATGTTATACAATGATCAAAATTTTTAACAAGGGGATCAATTTTTGTGATTCTTCTTGCAATAAGTGGAAAAAGCATAAATTCTACCCCATTGGTTTGGTGACAAATGACTGGGACTTAAAGACTAAAACATTTATAGGTCATATAGGAAAGGGTCAAAGGGGTATCGCATTCCCATGTTAAAGAATATATGTCATGTATGAAATAGACAATGGGGTGTCTCCTTCGCGTATCGAATCATTCAAGGTATAAGTTTATTTCACCCTCTTATCGTTTTCAATATCTTCATATCTCAGTTGGATCCTATGTTTTAGACCTCATCAAAGTCGAAGTAAGCAAGAGGGCTATGGTTTCGTCAGTCAAAGATCGTCTTATTTGATTGGCTCCAAACCTGAGGTTGGAACTATAAATAATTGTATCTCGTCTTTTAATATAACAAGTGATTTTTATATAATAAAACACTTCTACAAGTTTCAAAGAGGGGTCATCACCCTAAATCTATAGAATTCTTAATAAGGTTAGTATTTTCTACCGTTAAAAAGTTGTTCGCCAAATAGGACATTTGACATCTCCTTTTAATTGATAGAATAACCGTATCACTATACATTATTTAGGGGGTATTTAGGACTTAGTTGAGGGATTTTTCCCTAATTCCGTTTTTTCACGATTTCTCGTCTTGTTTAGACTTTTATGTACTTTTAGAGCTTTTGTGCGTTAATTGTGTGTTAAGTGTAAAACTACGATACCCTGAGACAATAATAAGAAGTCATGGAACCCCAATTCATGGTGTTAGAATACAATTCAACCTTTTTGAACAATTAGAGCGTTTATCGACAAAGTTTGGAAATCGACTTACGAGATTCACCACGTGCAATCGGATAAGATTTGGACGAGACATTTTATTTCATGGTATAACTTCAATTCAAGATTTCTTGAGAGGTGATGGCTTTCTATTTGGTGTTATGATGACAGATTTATTTAATTTGTAGTTGCATTGGTTCAAACTAGTCTGCATCCCCTTATAACGCTTTTTTGTGTACTTGGACCACATGAATGGGGCCCACAACTTCAATAATTTTTTGGAAAGAGAACGTATAATATTCTAAAATTCAAATTAAGGGTTTCAGAATAGGGAACGCTTGGAGAGTAGCCATTAAATAATGGGGAAGAAGACGAAGGGTTCATGTCATTTATACCTATCTTCCATCATTTCATTTAGATTATTATTGTAATTCCCCTCTCTTTCTTATTCTGAAGATGATTATTACAATTTTAATCACTGCTTTTTATTATTCAAGTACAAATTAAGTCTTCTCATATCTTGAAAATTGCTATATGTATGAACCTTAGGATTGAATTTACATTTTTATTGCATTTAGGATTATGAATAATTGAAATGAAAATTGAATTATTAATGATTTGATTATGTATTTGAATATTTGAATTAAGCCTTACTCTGGAAAAGTTAGGTCTTCCCTTAGTAATTAGGATTTTTCCCGAAATGGGGGTTCGGGTTACATATAATTGTACCTAAGCGTCTGATGTACATTAGTGTACGTGACGAGCTTGACTATCCAGATAGAAAATAGGGTAAGAGACTTTGACGTTGTTCATTGTCTTAGAGTTCACTCAGAACAGGTCCCTAGTGGTGTTAGGCAACTTCCTAAGCTACCCCGAAGGGAGTTAAGCAGAAGATAGAATCCCGAGTATTGTATGTTTCCCAATTTGCCCTTAAACAATATACGTGAAATCCGTTAATAGTGAGAATTACTTGCGAGTTCTGAAGATAGATTTCTCTCATCAGATTCCTAGTGTTTACACTCTTACTCATGTAGTTTAATCATAATTAGTTTACGATAATTTCACTTTACTCCTTAACCCAAACCCAACAAGTATTAGTATCTTTTAGCTTTGTAATTAATAAGTCATTTTAATCACTCTACAAAACCATGATAAGAATTAATCTTCAAAGTCTCTGTGAAAACGAGAACTTTATATACTTACTTTTTATTACTTGTCAATGATCTGTATAGTTGCTTGAAGTGTTCCCTCCGGAGTAGATTTACTTATCACTCCTTAAGGCACAACAAGTTTTTGGCGCCATTGCTAAAGACGATATCTTTAATTTTTGTTTTTATCTAGTGTAGTAGAATTATTTGTTCTATTTTACGCCTGGTTTTTTCTTTTCTCATTTTCAGATTCTTAGGTTTGATGTATGCTCTCGAACCTGAGATTTAGCTTTGAGGTCAAAGAAGACGAAATAGGGAAAAAAAGAGCTAGTGTGTATAAAACCATGCCAAACCATCATTTTGATATAATAACCCACTGTTTATTCACATATACACCATCACTTTTTAAAAATAAACCAGATTTGATAACCCATTAGATTGTGTAGTAACCCACTAATTTTATTCACATATACCACAGAAAATTTACTCAAAGTAAGACTGTATACCATTCATCATAATTTACTAAGCAAACGTTTTTACTCTTATACACCATTGATTTTTTATTCATGCATGTTCCTAGTGGCATTTCCTATCGTAAGTTCCAAAGACATTGTCAACTGGATGCATTTCTTTATAGTTCACTTTGAAGGATGTCAAACATGCACTACTTGTCACAAATAATCTGATTTATTTGAGTCTACTCCAAAACAAGGGATTTAGTTTCAAGGGTGAAGGTGGAGATTTACACGTCTGCAAGGGTTCAAAGGTGATTTTCAAGGGGATCAAAGAAGGGAATTTGTATGTACTACAAGGTTCGACAGTCACAGGTTTTGCTGGAGCCGCTTTGGCCGAGATTCAGGAATTTTATCAAACCAAGCTATGGCATTTGAGGCTCGGTCATATGAGTGAACGTGAAATGCAGGAACTCCACAAGAAATGCTATCTCGCTGGGCACACGCCGAAGATCCTAGAGTTTTGTGAGCACTGCGTGTATGGGAAACTACAACGTAGCAAGCTCCCAAAAGCTATTCACAGATCGAAAGGAACTTTGGATTACATTCACTTGTATTGCTGGGCTCCATCTCGAGTTGAGTCATTGGGCAGTCGCATGTGTTTTCTGGGTACCATTGACGACTATTCTAGGATGACTTGGATATTCGTGATGAAGAATAAGAGTGACGCATTTGGAAAATTCAAGGAGTGGAAGATACTAGTAGAGAATCCGGCAAGGAAGAAGGTGAAGTGGTTGCACACGGTCAACGACGTGGAGTTTGGATCATTTGAGTTTGATGATTTTTGCAACGATCAGGGTATTGCTCGCCATTACACGGTTCGACATACACCACATCATAATGGTGGCGAAAGGATGAATCAAACACTTTTAGTGAAGTCACGATGTATGCTTTCGAATGTAGGTCTTTCTAGGCGTGCTATGGCATGTTATCTCATAAATTGGAGCCTTCACTCATGCATTGGATTCAAGAAACCTTTGGAGGTGTGGTCCGGAAAGGCTGCAGATTACTCGAAGATGAGGGTCTTTGGTTGTGTTGCCTATTATCACGTGGATGATGGCAAGTTATAACCAAGGGCAAAGAAGGGAGTTTCAATGGGCTATGTCATTGGAGTGAAGGGGTACAAAATCTGGTCGGACAACAAGATTATACTTAGCAGAACTGTAATATTTGATGAGAGTTCGATGTTGCATACCATGGAGATAAAGGGTGGAGATGCTAGAGAATAAGGTGGAGGCAAGTTCAAATTCTAAGGAATCTGAAACGCCATCACTACCGCCACTAGAAACAGAAGAGCAAGAAGCAGAAGAATTTGAGGATGCATCACCACCAGAGGAACTTGTACATCAGATCCTTGTTGCAGGTCTCACAAATAGGGTAACTAGGCCTCCATCATGGCTCGTGAACAACAATATGGTGGGTTATGCATTGCAGGTGGCCCAAGAGGTGGAGGATGATCCATCTGCCTACAAGGCTACAATTTTAGGTTTTGAGTCAGCACAATGGATTACTGCAATGGGAGAGGAGATGGAGTTACTTTGAAAGAACTCGACATGGAAGCTTGTAAGATTTCCAGCATAAAGGAAAGTAGTCACTTGCAAGTGGGTTTTCAGAAGAAAGGAATGAATTACAGCTGCAAAAGGCGTCAAGTATAAAGCAAGATTGGTTGCAATGGATTTCAATCAGAACGAAGGACTTAATTATAATGATATTTTCTCACTAGTGGTCAGACATACTTCGATTAGGGTGCTACTAGCGATAGTTTCATACCAAGACTTGGAACTTGAGCAACTACATGTGAAAACATCTTTTTTACATGGAGAGCTGGAAGAGGAGATATACATGAGCCAGCCAGAAGGATTCCAAGATCCTGGGAAAGAAGACTACGTTTGCAAGTTAAAGAGATATTTTTATGGACTTAAGCAGTCATCGATGCAATGGTAAAGAGGTTTGATAGCTTTATGCTGAAGATAGGCTAACATAAGTGAGAGTATGATTGTTACGTGTATCATAAGTTTGTTGCGAGGTGATTCACGCATCTACCTAGTTCTGTATGTGGATGATATTATAATTGCAACTCAGAATATGAATGGCATTCAGACATTGAAAAGGTCTCTTAGCTTGGACTTCGAAATGAATGATCTAGGGGTTGCTCGTAAAATCTTAGGAGTTGAGATCTATAGAGATAGAAAGAAGAGGAAGCTCGTCTTGTCGCAGACAGAATATATTGAGAAGATCTTGAGCAGATTTGGGATGTCGGCAGCTAAGTCTTTAGATACTCCTATGGCATCTAACAGCAAGCTAGGAATGTACACCGTTCAGACCGAGGAGGAGTTGGAGTGCATGTCCAAGGTTCCGTATGCTAGCGCAGTCGGAAGCTTAATGCATGTTATGGTATGCACTTGACAGACATAGCATTCATTGTTAGTGTCTTCAGTCGTTTTATGGTTAAACCAAGCAAGGATCACTTGCAGGGAGTGAAACGCATATTCGGAAACCTTAAGGGTGTGTCAGACATTGGCCTATGCTATGGGGCCAATCAGGATGCTTTGGTAGCTGGTTTCTCAAATTCAGACTATGCAGGTGATGTTGATAACAGGAGATCTATGACCAGTTATGTGTTCCCTCTGCGAGGTTTTGTTGTGAGCTGGAAGGCGACGTTACAACCAACGGTAACTTTGTCTACCACGGAAGCAGAGTACATGGCTTTGACGGAAGCAACAAAGGAGGGCATCTGGCTTAACGGGATGGTCGGTGATCTAGGCCTACATCAAGATCAAGCGATAGTTACTGCCATAGCTTGAGTGTGATATGTTTGAGTAAAGATCAGGTTCATCATGAAAGAACAAAGCATATCGACGTCAGGTATCGATTTCTGAGAAACGAGAGTAGGATCAAGGTAGAGAAGGTGGGGACGGCTGACAACCCCGTGGATATGTTCAACAAGCCGGTTACGGAGATCAAGTTATAAAATTGGTTGAACTTGCTCAACATCTTGATCCATTGAATCCCTTTGTGGCTGTCAGATCCGGTGGGGTCTAGTGAGTCTCTATGACAAGAGACATTAAGTGCGGATAATACGTAGCTTTATTTACAAGAAGAGGAGCAGTTGTTGTAGACTAAAATTCAAGTCAAGGTTGATATTTGTTGAATATGACTGATTGTCAAAGAACACAATTAATATATTAGGAAACAAATTGTTTTGGCAAGAGGCCAATAAGAAACAAATTGGTTTGGTAAGAGGCCAATAAGATACAAATTGATTTGGTAAGGTTTTCTAGGATGTATATAAAGGACTCATTGGGTTCCATAATATGTATGCAAACATTTCCTTTTAAGTAATAAAGAGTTCTTTTCTGCCATGGAAGTAGTTAACGGATACTCCACTAGCAAACCACATAAAATCTCTTCGCTTTAATATATCGTTCGTGAGGTGGTTTGTCATAACAAGTGCAACAAGAAATAGGTAAGAAAGCATCTGCGGTGGTAGGATCACCCAATTTGGGGATGAGAACGAGATTAGTGTGATTAAATTGTTGAAGGAGGGACCCCGAGGTAAAGAACTCATTTACCGCATGAATCAGACTTTCCCAACCACATTCCAAGACTTCTTGTAAAAATGAGAAGAATAGCCATCTGGGCCCGGTGCTTTATCACTATGGATGCGGAAGATAACATCTTTAATCTCTTCATCAGACACATTCACACATAAATCAACCCCTTTTTCTTCGGTTAGGATACTACCCCACTCAAAAACATTATGATCGGCATGTAGAGTAGTCTCTTTAGTACCTAAAAGACTAGCTCAATACTTCGTAAGAGCATCATAAAGTTTATCTCTTGAGGTAGAATCGGTGCCATCCACAAGCTTCATTGTAAATATATATATATTTTTTCTCTAATTATTTCTCATACTACCGTAAAATAGTTTTGTACTGGAGGCTGGTAAGCTGTGATAAAATAATAGATAAAAATAAGACAATTGATCACCCTAACCAATCACGTTACGTACTGCAAGTATCATAAGTCGTATGAGAGTTTTGATAAAAAATTATATTCGTTCTCAGGGACTTAGTGTGTTATGCGAATGGATTACAAGAAAGCGTAGTAAGAAATAACTCAATGAATTATAAGATAATAATGTAAAGATGAATAGTTGTGGAGATTAATAATTAATTAAAGACAGGACAATAAAATAAAATAATAGATGTAAGAATAAGATGAGAAATATAACTCAGGTTTACTTATATGCACTTATCCTTCTATTTCTTCTACTAGTTAATAAAGGTGTTTACAGCTTTTAAAGTAAGTAGACAGGTTTCTATATTCCTTCTAACCCCATTCCGGGTGGACTTAGGTGGCGACCTAACAATTACTAAGGGACTTGGGTAAGGGGACACTGTGCAATGAATGGTGGTTAAATATCAAACCCTAATGACTATCTAGTTAGGCAAGCCCTTCCAGATCGCTACCGCACACTAGACGTTTATGTGGTGTTTCAACAATTAGACACCCCTTCCGGATGACCATCCATCTTCTATTAATGGGGTAGTCTATACTCCTGCACTAGTAAGAACTACGGTCAATAAATCAAAGCACGTAAAATAAATATAAAGGTTAAGAAACTAGAATAAATTAAAATAGGTTTTTCCGAAATAAACTTAGATAGAAGAAAATAAAATTTATGATGGAAAGAAATAAAGTAAAATAAAGATACATAATGTTAACTTGATTTTCTTGAATGACAAAGGATTGATCTAAGGTTTAGAACTGAAAAAGAACATGTTTACAATAATAAGGGAGTGTATTTCTAGGTGTTAAGAAGACATTAGGTCGAAATCTTTGAGTAGAAGGCAAGTAATTCGAGTCCAAGTTCAACTCAAAATTGTTTCCTAGAATATCGGAGAGGATAAACACTACTCACTGGTTTGATCATATAGATCTATCTATCTCTTTAAAGGCTCATCCAAATTCGCAGGCGATTTGAAGTTATCTTCACTTTGGTGAACGTAGTTGCAGAATTTCATATTTACTTGTCAACTTTTTCATTCCTATTTTATCTCTACTTTATTTTATCTCTTGATTCCTTCTATACCTTCTTTCCTTATCTTCTTAGAATTGATTTGGTATCTAATTATATTCCATAAACCTCAAGAGATTCACACTAATGCACAAATTAAACCAAATATGTTATAAAAGTAATAAATCATCAAATTAAGACAAGAAACAAGAAAGTATCAAATAACGGATAAAAATTCTGAATTAATTAATCAAATACTCCAACCTAGATTATTAGGCCCTGTTTGGTTTATAAAAACATTTTCTGTTTTCGTTTTCAGAATATATTTTCAGAAAATGATTTCCGTTTTCAGTTTCAATATTTTTAGAAAATATGGAAAACGTCAATTTCACGTTCTCTAATATAGCACTGTTTTCATTTTATTTTCCAGAAAACTGTTTTCATTTTCTTTAGCCAAACACGTTTTCAGTAGCATTTTGGAAAATATAGAAAATGAAAACAGAAAACACCCATTATTTTCACGAACCAAACGGGGCCTTATATTACAAATAGGAGGACATCAATTTAGAAGAGACCATTAGGCAACTTTTGACTCATTTAAGTTGTCCTAATTTAGCTAAAACGTTTTGTAAAACTATAAATATATGTTTTAATCAGCAAAAAACTACCACTTATCATTATTAGAAGATTGAAATGTCATTATAAATATATGGTATGTCTAGAGGTTTGTTAGAATACCACGATCAATCCTTCATTTAATTGGGAAGAATTTGGGAGAATAGTTGAATCCCGGTTAGAGCAAGTTTGGAGAAAGCTTAACATGGGGGCGCATGCATCTAAAATCATTGAAAAAAAATCGTATAAAATCACCTTTAAGATCAACCATCGCAGAGCTGAAGATTAATGCTGCAGCTCCCTTATACTTTAGAAGTTGCGTATTGGTCCTTAATTAATTAGACCCCAAACCAGCAAATTCCAAGCTTAGAAAATAAGCTATGCAAAAACCATGAACATCGTTGAGAATGAGATAAAACTGTCCAGCCCTCAAACTTTCATATATATGCAAATTAAGCCCTGAGTTATGAAAAATAATAACAGCATCCGCCGAAGAAAACAAAATATCAACAGCATGTCCGAAATTTGCATATATAAAACAATTTACCCCTGCACAATCGCGTCCACAAATATTTGAAAACGACCACAAATCATCAAAATACGACCACGAATCATCGACACACGAAACCTCAAATCGCAACCCCGAAACCTCGAAACTCGACCGAGATCTCGAACCTCGATCACAAAACCTTGAATCGCAACCCCAAAATTTTGAATCGCAACCACAAAACCTTGAACCTCGAGCACAAAAACTCGAATTCCGGTAACCTGAAACGTGAGAGCATATAGGATACCCATCCACAGTACATAAATCCGTTCAAAAAGCAGCTCTAAATTGCGATTGGTCCTAAAAATATTGGACCCCAAGATAGTAGGTCCTAGAATAAAATGAAAAACATGTGCAGGCCCCAAGCTGTACTTATGTGAAAATACAACGCTCATGTTTTAAATTTGCACTTTAGTCTCCGCGCTACAAGACCACAGAACAGCAGGTCCTATATTTTCAAAAATTGCCCAACAAGTCCCTGCGGAACATCTATTACTAACACGAATACCCCAGAACTTTCTATTAATTGCACGAATACCCCGAAAATCTCGCTTAGACGAACCGAAAACCCGAGAGCCCCGAATAACTGAAATAAGAAAACAAAAAGCAGTTCCAGCATAAAACTGATTCCATAAGCAACAAATAACTGAAACAAGACCACAGATACCAATCAAACCATCAACTCTTTTGCGGTGAGGGAAGATAAACATCCCCTCTCGATTGTGGGCCCCAGAAGAACCCCTTATGACTATTGTTGTATAAACCATTGGGGGGTTGGGAGGTTCGCACCCAAAAAATTATTCCGAGCATCACCGTGTATAGCCTTTCTTCTCCAATATCTTGGCCGCTTCTTTGTTTTTTGGCTCTTTACTAAGGTGAAGATCTTCTTCTCTTATATATAGCGCCTAAAATTTTTCCAGCGGTATTATTATACTTGAATCAGATGTGATTCGATTTATAAGCCGGCTCCATATTAGATTTGCCGGAGCGAAATACACCTCTTATAACTTGTAGCTTGGGAACTCTTTCGGTGTAAATAAATTTTCCCCTCAGGTCCATCAAGCTCAGTGTTAATAGGAGTCTTTTGTGAACGAATCTCCTTACATCACATCTGCAGAGTTTCTTGATCTATCATCAATCCAAATTGCCGAGCTAGACTTTCCATACTTAGTGCTATATGTAATAGGAGCACTTGAGCTGAAAATTTTATTTCTACTAGTACTGGTATTTCTTGGATACGGGAAGGAGTTTCAACCTTTGATATGGATCAAAGATTGTCCTGGAGCAAAAAGAAGTCGAAACAACAGACCCCGGAGTTTTCGGAAAAGTCAAATCAGTCCACGTAGTTTTTGAAAAATTTCCTACAGCTCCTTGAATAATTTCTGAAGCTACAATTAATTCCGATTCCTTCTCAGAAGCCACGAGCGTGCAATCAGATTCTTGAATATTCATAAGTGCCCCAACTTTATTCGTTACTTCAACAGGAGACCTCGAACTATTGGGATCAGTCGTAGAGCCATATTAACTATTTTATAATCAAGTTTAGTTGCAAGTACATCTTTCTCAGTCACCGTCTTAAAAGTAGAAGCTTCATTTCTTCCTACTCCCTCCGTTCCACTTAAATTGTCCACTTAGCTTTTCACATATATTAAGAAACATAATAAATGCATTCACCATTACAAAAATGCCCCTAATAAAGTATCTTGATATCTTAAATGTGTATTGGAAATATAAATTTTAATATTTTAATAAGGGTAATAGTGGAAATAGTAGTAAAAAAAATGTCTTGGACTTCTAAGTGGACAATATATTTGGAACATTAATTTTAGTAAGTGGACAATTTAAGTGGAACGGAGGGAGTATATTTTTGCAGGCATTCAGCTCTATTTCAGCAATCTCTTGAACCGAAGAAGAGTTAACATTTAAATTGCTTTCCTGAGAAAATTCAGAAGCAATTATAGCAGGTGCAGGAATTTTATCATATTGTTCACATTTAACTTCAAAAGCATTTATAACGGTGCATGTATTTACAGCAGGTGCAGGCAATTTAAACTTCGAATTCACAAGAAAATTCAAGTTCTTTTCCTGAGATTTAGCTTAGTTTTGCTTCTGAAATGTTGACTACACAACCTCGATATTGCTATAGGAAATCAGATTCAGCATCAATCAACTGAGTTCAAATCATCCAAGTTACAGTCAAAAGCACTGTCGTTTATAGCATACTTATAGATCAACTTAGGGTTCCATAAGAGCCTTCTTTTTCGAAATAAGTCTATTGACGCTTGTATCATGATTATTTTCCAAATCTATGCCATTAACACTAACTGTATCTTGGTTTAATCAGGGTTTAATCTACTATCAGAATCATTATTTCTATTCGATTCTACTACAACAACATCAATTGATTTAACAGGATTTAAGGAATTAGCATCACTATTTCCGAAATCAGAGTCGTTATCATTATTTGAATTAACAGAATTTTCAGTTGAAGTTTCAATAACATCATCATCATTCGATTTCACACAAAAAACACCATTATAATTTAATCAAAAAGCATCATAACCATTTATAGATTCAGTTTTTGAAGATATATATTTCTTAGCAGGAGTAGCTTTAACCTATTGGAAAAGGTGTTGTCCGATTCATGAAGAGATGAGTCGGGGAGTGATTCCTATTGGATGATTTGACTCAAGGGGGGAGATGGAAGGCTCTAAAGTGTTGTTTGAAGGAAGCCCCTTGATATAGAGAGCATTTGAAGTATTGTGACGCATAGGGATTACTCACGAAACCTGGGCCTGGGTATTAGAATTACAATATCCTTAGTATTTAATTCATAAAATTAATTAATGAAATAATTCTTGTTAATATTAAAGTTGTATTTTGCAAATAAGTTGACACTCCTCAACCTATGGTATGCAAAATGTCAAAAAAACACCAAACTATTAATTTTTTTTTTATAAATTTAAAAAGAGTAAATACCATTTTTCTCCCGGGTTTATACTCGATTGACAGGTTGCCCCCTAAGTCTTAAAATGCGCGTTGTTGCCCCTAAGATTTACTTTTGTGCCCCTTACCCCCGGTAGTGTTTTTCGTCCATTTTTGCCGTTAAATCTGACGTGGCATTTCCATGTCACATTTTTTTTTAAATCCTAATACTAATTAATCATTTAATTAAGTAAAACCAAGGGCAAGATAGCTTTTTGATAATAATTTTAATATTATTAATAAAAAATAAAAAATAAAACCCCCACCCCACCCCACCCCACCCCTACCGAACACCCCTACCCCCTCTTCCCCTTCTTCTTCTTCCCCATTCTTCTTCTTCTTCCTCGACTACACCTCTGGTTCTTCAAAAAAAAAAAATTAACAATTTTAATAATCAACAGCTGGATTCTAATGAAGCTGAATATGTAGTTAAGAGAACTAAATGAGTATATGGATTCTATGCTGCTTCGAGTATAAAGAGAATACCAGTTGAGCAAGCTATAACTGGAATAGTACAACAATATAAAGCCATGGAAGCTCTGAGCAATAACAAAAGTTAAACCTTACAATTAAGTACAAACATAAATTAATCAGAAATCTTTGCTTTAAAATCAGAATCCAACAATATATTGCTCGATTTAACATCTCTATGAACAATCGAAGGTACACAATCATGATGCAAATATGATAAACCCTCAGCAGAATCTAACGCTATCCCAAATCTTGTAGCCCAATCTAAACTCTCCCGTTTCCCTTTCCCCTTCTGGGTCCACTTTCTAACAGATCTGCTAAACTTCTTCCCTCGCTATATTTGCTTTCGGAACCACCCATTGTATGAACTTTGAAGGTGGAATTGTCCGTAACCGCGATTTTAACCATGTCACTCAGATCCGATGAGTCTTTTGGATGAACCACGAGACCATGAACGGGCTTTCTTTTAAAGTTCCTCTTTTTAACGAAATAGCATATCAAAAGAAACCCGAGAAGAGCAGCTAAAGAAACTTCCGCTACTGAGGCCATAATAGCATCTATTTTTGAAGTTCTTGAGGTTTCGGGTTTATCATTTTCTTGACTGTAATTGATTTTTGCGAGTTTGAGCTTGAAGATGATGGTGTATCTGTATGCGTACGTGTATGTGTATGTTCTTCAATAGTTGGAGAATCTGGTGGTGAAGCTTCTGGGGAAGATGAAGAAGGGCTAGTAGCTGAAGATGTAGTGGGATTGGACCGTGTAAATTGTTTCCATTTAAGTGAATTTCGATAAGGGAATTTAAGTTCGAAAGTGAAGGACTAAGAGTACCATTGAGCTTGAGCTTCTGGAGATTGATAATAGAAACGTTTCGATTTGAACTACAAGCTATTCCCCACCATGGTCCTTCACATGGATCATTACCGATCCATTTAGTAGCTAAATTAGTTGGATAATTATACACCTATTATATGCTTGATTTTTTTTTGAAAAACCAGAGGTGTAGTCGGGGAAGAAGAAGAAGAATGGGGAAGAAGAAGAAGAAGGGGAATGCCACGTCAGATTTAACAGAAAAAATGGATGGAAAACACGACCAGGGGGTAACGGGGCACAAAAGTAAATCTTAGGGGGGCAACAAGGGGTATTTTAAGACTTAGGGGCAACAAGGGGTATTTTAAGACTTAGGGGGCAACCTGTTAATCGGGTATAAACCCAGGGGGAAAATGGTATTTACTCATTTAAAAATACACAAATATTAAAAATATCCACTTACTCATTTTAATATTAGCATACTTATAGATCAACTCAGGGTTCCATAAGAGCCTTCTTTTCCGAAATAAGTCTATTGACGCTTGTATCATGATTATTTTCCAAATCTATGCCATTAACACTAACTGTATCTTGGTTTAATCAAGGTTTAATCTACTATCAGAATCATTAATTATATTCGATTCTACTATAACAATATCAATTCATTTAACAGGATTTACAGAATTAGCCTCACTATTTCCGAAATCAGAGTCGTTATCATTATTTGAATCAACAGAATTTTTTGTTGAAGTTTCAATAACATCATCATCATTCGAATTCACACAAACAACACCATAATAGTTTAATCAAAAAGCATCATAACCATTTATGAATTCAGTTTTTGAAGATATATATTTCTTAGCAGTTGAACCTATTGGAAAAGGTGTTGTCCGATTCATGAAGAGAGGAGCCGGAGATGGAAGGCTCTAAAGTGTTGTTTGAAGGAAGCCCCTTGATATAGAGAGTATTTGAAGCATCGTGACGCAGAGGGATTACTTCACGAGACCTGGCCTGGGTATTAGAATTACGATATCCTTGGTATTTAATTCATAAAATTAATTAATGAAATATTTCTTGTTAATATTAAAATTGTCTTTTGCAAATAAGTTTACACTCCTCGACCTATGGTATGCAAAATGTAAAAAAAAGAACGCCAAACTATTTATTTTTTTTATAAATTTAAAAATACACAAATACTAAAAATATCCACTTACTCATTTTAATATTAATATTCAGTTCTATAAAAGTGTTATTTTTAGAATATATACACATTTTTTCTACTCCTATTATACCTATTTAATATTTAGAATTGGGATTACTCCCCAAATGGTCGTGATATTGAAAATTAAAATGTTAGCCAAATAGTCCTAAATTTTTTTTTCCACAATTATTTACAGTGTCAGAGAGTATTTTGTAGTTATTATTAGGGAAGGACTTCGAACATCTTTGCCAAGTGGCACTTAGTATTTTTATGAGGAACAAAAATAAAGTTTAAGGACTATATTGTTAATTTTTTTTGAAGTTTGAGAATTAAAACTGGCAGATGGCTTATAGTTTAAGGACTAGTTCGAGACTGGACCTTTTAGAATTTATATTTTAATAAACATTTAAATATCTAAGACAAGACACTATAGGTAGGGTTGTTTTTGTTTGTGGGAAAAACAAAAGTGAAAAATAAAAAAGCAATTACACCACCACAGGTACTACCCTAAAATCCTGAAACGCCGCCTTATTTATTTACTACCTGACTCCTCTTACCTTTTTCAATAGACTTAATAGAAAGGTAAAATAACAAATAGTGCCTGTAGTTTGACAAAAGGTAAAAAATTAAAAACCCCTATAGTTTCAATATTGCACTGTTGGTCCTTATACTATGCAAAAACTGCATGATAGGTCCTTGTTCATTCATGCAAAAAAAATGTATTAGGTGTCCCAAAATTATTCAAAAACAGTACAAGGTTTCTATACTATATAATAATCACATGATAGGTGACTATTTTATGTATAACCGTACCAGGTCCCTATATTAGGTTAAAAATGTACGATAGGTCCCTATATTAGGTTAAAAGATGCACGATAGGTCTCTATTTCATGTAAAAATCGTACTATATTTCCTTATAATATGCAAAAACTGTTCCATACCCCTATATTATTTAAAAATTGCATGATAGGTCCCAACTTTATGAAAAAACATACCAGGTCTCTATACTATAAAAAAAATGCACGATATGTCCCTATTTTGTGAGAAATTAACTATAGGTCCCTATATTGAGCAAAAAATGTACCAGGTCCCTGCACTATGCGAAAATTGCATCATAACTCTCTAAATTATGAAAAAACTGAACCGGGTACCCAAAAATGCACGGTAGGTCTCTATTTTATGTACAAAAATAACTATAGGTCCCTATATTGAGCAAAAAATGTACCAGGTCCCTATACTATGCAAAAATTGCATGATAAGTCTCTAAATTATGCAAAAATCGAACCAGGGACCCAAAAATGCATGGTAGGTCTCTATATTATGCATAAATTGTACTATATATCCCTATAATATGCAAAAAATATACCAGGTCCTTATACTATGCAAGAATTCCTTGATAAGTCCAATCCCTCTAATATGCAAAAACCATACCATGTCCCTATACTATGCAGAAACCATACCAGGTTCCTATACTATGCAGAAAACGCATGATAGGTCACTATTTTATGCAAATATTATTCTATAGGGTCCTATGTTAAATATTTTTCAACCGTAGGAGGGTTTTCGACCATTTGTCATACCACAAGAAGGTTTTTTATATATAACCGTTGATTGTTTCTCCTTTACACTAATCACAACACTATATAAAATGTTCAACTTTTCCTAAACAATCCTAACAAAACATTATTCGAGAAACCCCCATTATTTCACGCATTTGTGTAACATTATTGAGAAACAAATTAAAAATCGACTCAACTTCGAATATATTTCATGTTTTATTAAGTCACTGTTTAGTTCATATAATAGACATTATCATTTAACGTTATGTAAAGAAATATTAAATTGGTGAGCTAAAACGCAATGTTAAAAATAGGGAGGAGAATGTACTCGTGAGAGGAAAACAAAAACATGACCTTTGATATTTCAAATTCAGAGATTCAAAATATTGTTCCCATTCATTCACCCGAATACGGAGCAAGAAAATACTCAACATTGTTCTAAAAATAATATATAAAAAAAGGAGATAAATAAATGCACTACATATACGAATGATGTGTGGGTCCCGTAGCCGGTTGATATTCATTATGCAGTACATATACAAATCAGACACGACTCCTCCATACCCCTATCGATGAACCACTCGGAGATATTCCATAACGTTGTTCCAATGAATACAACTCATAAATTGAAGAAGTCGAAGGTGGGCCAACGTAGCTTCCATGACTGTGAATCACCAATCTTTTATCACCACGATTAGCTGTGACTACCTGACCTTTCAGTTAAACTCGGTTCTTCACGCCACGCATATTGGTTAGTCTCGTGTACACCTGGTTGTTCAACCACTATTCCTCCATACGCGGATGCGTATTGACCACTATGCCCTGCGGCTACTTGAACGCTACTTGGGTCCAGAAACCTTCCTCCGTAGACCCCACTTGTGTACTGACCAGGGGCGGATGTAGGGGTGGGCTGAAGCCCACCCCAACTTACTAAGCCTACTATAATTTAACCTATTTTTTTTTTTTAAAATAGATAATAATACAACTAAAAAAAATTATAGCATAAAATTAGCCCTCCCTAACTTAAAATTTAGAGATTAATTCTATCAAATAATAAAATTTATTAACGGAATTGAAACGTAAATACCATTAAATATTCAATTTCTTGGTTCGTTTTAATTTCTTTTCATAGATTTTTTGTAATTAACTCTTAAATGTTTTAAAAAATTTCATTTGGACCCCCTAATTAGACTTTAAATGATTTTATTTATAGGATTTTTTGTTTTTTACAACAAAATGTATGTTATTTTGAATAAAAAAAGAATTTTTTCGAATGATTAATTTAAAAAAATAATATTCAGACTTATATTATAATGTTTACACAATATAAGAATTTATAGTGCATTTTAGCATTATATAAGGATCTATCTAGCAATTTTTGCATAATATGTAGACTTATCGTGCAAATACGGCAAAATAATTTTTTTCGGGGGCGTTGCCCCCAAACCCCCTTAGCCCCCCCTAACAAAAATCCTGGCTCCGCCCCTGGTACTGACCAACTCCTGGTGCGTATAGAATCGGTGAAGCTGATGTATAGCTATTTGAATGACCATGTCTATTGTTAGTTACTTGACCAACACTTTTCTTTGGTAGACCTAGACCGGGACCCACATGCCGTTTCATCTTTTTAGCTGACTCATGTTCGTCTTCTTTTCTCGTCTGTGTCTTTTCTTCTCGTTTCTTCATATCGAATTCATTAAGCTTGTTTTTCAAGGCTATGATCTTCTCCTTGATTTTCCATTTCGGAAGAAGCTTTGAAGGATCAATCGATTGAGCTTCTAGACACCTCAGCACAGATTTTGAAGCGCTTAACTTTCTCTTGTCTGTTTCGTTCTGCATAAAATTTTAAAAAAGTGATATTAAAAAGAGAAAATGAAGCAAAGAGGTAATATTAAAAAGAGAGAATGAAGCACACATGTGCAATTGGTGAAATCTGTGCTTCCTTATTGTTCTTTGGTGACTTGAGAGAGTTTTGCAAGTACGAATTCAAAAGCATTTGAGCATTAAACCATTACTCTAATCCAAATGTATAAGCCAGATCAACAGCTTCAATTTCCATTTTTATTTTTATCATCCTCTCAATTATTTCTGCAATAAACACGCAATTTTGTTATTTCAAGAGTGGGGTTTGATAAATCATAGAATACTAAATATAAAAGCTTCATAATCCAACTGACACCCTGTGTTATTGTAAACAACCAACATTCCATCTGTTTGAGGTGATGTACCATAAGCCTAGGACACCCGCTACTGATGGGGAAAATATAATATTAACTATCTAGTTCTATACAAGTTTTTTTTTTAAGAATATATATATTCACATTGTTTTACTCCTAGTACCCCTATTTAATGTTTAAAACTGGGATTATTCCCCTAATGGTCCTCGAATTATAGGGTATTTAGGTTCATGGTCGTGATCTTTAAAAATTGAAATATTACCCAATGGTCCTCGAAATTTGTTTTTTCCACTATTTTAATTGTGGCATCCAGGTATATTCGTAATTATTAATGGGAAAAATTTCTAAAATGGTCCTGAACTATAAGAGGATTTACCAGTTTGGTCCTCGAATGTTTTGCCAAGTGGCACATAGTATTCTGATGTGGAACGAAAATAAAGTTTGAGGACTATTTTGATAAATTTCGAAGTTTGAGTATTAAACTGGCAATGGCTTATAGTCCATGGACCATTTTCGGACTAAACCCTTTAAAATTATACACATAAATATCTAAGACACTATAGGTAGGGTTATATTAGTTTGGGAGAAAAACCAAAGTGAAAAATCAAATACAATTACACACCCCCACCTGTACAATTACTACTTGGGTCCTCTTCATATATTTTTCGATAAATTTAAGAGAAGGGTAAAATACAAAATACCGCGTGTAGTTTGACAAAAGGTAAAAAAAACCTATAGTTTCAATATTGTACTATAGGTCCCTATACAAATCAAAAACTACATGGTAAGTCCGTGTTTATTTATGCAAAAAAATGTACTATGTGTTTCTATATTACGCAAAAACAATACCAGGTTCCTATACTACATACAAATTACATTATAGGTCCCTATTTTATGCATAACCGTGTAAGGTCCTTTTATTATGTTAAAAAATGCACATTAGGTCCCTAATTCATGCAAAAATAGTACTATATAGTTCCCTATATATTATGCAAAAAGTATACCAGGTCTCTATACTATGCAAAAAGTTTATGATAGACCCCTAATTTATAAATAAACCATACCAGGGTCTGTATACTATCCAAAAATTCACAATAAGTCACTATTTTATAGAAAAATTAAACTATTGGTTTTTATATGATGCAAAAAAATGTACCAGGTCCTGATATATAAAAGGACCTGGTCCTTATACTATGCAAAAAATTCCATGATAAGTTTCTATATAAAGCAAAAAACATACCATGTCTCTACACTGTGCAAAAAATGCACGATAGGTCCTTATATTTTGCAAGAACTATATCAGGTCCCTATACTATGTAGAAATTGCACGATAAGTCCCTAAATTATGCAAAAACTGTACAAGGTCCCGAAAAATGCCAGATGGATCTCTATATTTTTATGCATATATTGTACTATGGATCCCTATTTAATATGCAGAAACCATACTAGGTCCCTTCCTATACTATGCAAAAAAATGCAAGATAGGTCCTAATATTATGCCAAAATTGTACTATAGGGTTCTATGTTAATTTTTTTTCAACCATAGCTGGATTTTTTGACCTTTTTTCATACTTAAACAGTCGACTATTTTTCCTTTAGACTATTCACAACAATATATAAATGCTTCAACGTTTCCTAAATAGTCCTAACAAAACATTATTGGGGAAACCCCGATTTATTTCACGCTAACATTATTGAGTAACTAATTAAAAATCAACTCAATGTTTGAATATATTTCATATTTTATTGAGTCAGTGTTAGTTCATATAATAGACATTTATCACGTACTACGAGAGAATTGCTTGTATTATCAATTAATATAATTGTGTTTTGTTTTTCAAATTAAAATATAATAATGGAGTTTATTTAAAGACGAACTAGATACATGGTTGATATTTAAGTATTATTAGAATAGATATTCAGTATTGGATATTTTAACTTAACAAGAAAAAAAATAGTATAAAAGAGAAAGACCTTATCTTTGATAAAATAAAATTAACTAGAGAAAATCACAATGATTGTTTAAGTGAAGGATATATATATATATATATATATATATATATATATATATATATATATATATATATATATAGAGTACTCTTTTTCTTATTTTATGTAAGATTTATGTAATTGAACCATGTATGTAAAGTTAGCTTAAAGTAATATAACATAAATATAAAACCTGAAGACCAGAAAATACAAACAAACTTATGAAAGACTAGAAATTAAACTATATCATCAATCAATTTTAAAATATCAAAATACTCCGTGCATCCATAGATAAATAATGAAAGAATATAATTTATTTTTATGATCTGAATAAATAAATAAATAATTTAATGATTAATGACAGAGTAAAAAAAAAACTACAACAATTATAAAAAGAAAATATAAAATTGAGCGAGAACGAATGTGTCTGGCAAGTTCGGAAAAGTAACACACATAGAAATTTGATGATTAAAAGAATACAAAAAAGTAGAAGAAACTAATACATACATTAGGAGTGTAATTATATATATATATATATATATATATATATATGTGGAGACGACCATTAAGGGTTTGATGGTTATTTAGGTTCAAAATGATATAACTTATTTCTCTTGAAATAATTATTTACGATATTAAATTATTTGAATGAAAAAAAAAATTAAAATTACTATTATACATTATTTGAATGGAATATAATATATATTTTGATTCATAAATTGGTTATTTATTCATAGACCCCCACATAAAGATAAATAGATTATTTATTTCTCCATTCTTTTCAGTCTTCTTTTATGTTGGAGATATATTCCATAATTAAGATCACCAAACTTATCACAAAATACAAAAGTTTTGAAATTCTGCCATTAGTGTACTTGTTTTGTTCTGACTCTTTTAGTTTGTGTCTTTTATAGAATAATAGTTCTAAGAATTTATTGAATCGTCACTAATAAAATAAGCAAATAAAATAGAAATGGAGTTTCCCATTGAATCTTCCAACAACAAGATGATATCCCTCTCTAGCTAAGAAGATTCTCAAGAAAAAAATTCTGAGATTCCCACCTTATTCAAGGTTGTTCTTTATGACGTGATTCTGAAGTATTTGGTAGGGTTTTGGTGCTTAAATTTATTCTTTGAATTTAACATATTTTGATTTAGTGGCTTAGTTTTGGATTTATATGTGTTATGATATATTTTTTAAATAATTTATGCTTTAAATGTCAATCTACTAGGTTGTTCATGGATGATCTTAGACCCCCAATATAAAAGTCACAAAGAAACCTAAATCAAGTCGCAAAAGTAGCCAAGAATTCATGTAAACCTCAATAAAATTGCTTGCTTAATGTTTCCATCAACTTTGAATGGTCATAACTCAGGATTGGTGCAAAACAAAATAATGAAATTTGATCTCACGGTATCCCTTCAAGTGTAGATCATATATATAGAAACGGTTCTCTATATGGACTTGAATTGAAGAAGTTGTCGATATTTACACACAAGACACAAAGCTGCTCAAAATTAGAAGAGTCTATTGGGGGCTGTAAATGCATGTTTTAATGAGCAATAAACGACCATTTATCATTATTATAAGAGTGAAATATCACTATAGATACATGGTTATGTCACTCAGAAGAGGTTGTTATAATACCAACGGCAGCCCCTCATCTACTTGGGAGGGATCAAGGAGGATAGCCGAATCCCATTTAGCAGTTAAATACCCATTTCACCCTTAAAATAAGAAAAGCTTGAATCATGTATAGTGTACATTACTAGAAATCCCGGAGTTACTCTCTCATCATCCTTAGTTAATATTAGTTTAATTTCAGTCTTTTTAGTTCTAATTCATCAAAACCAACTAAAAATATTCACTTTTTGTATTATTTTCCCACCGAATAATTAAATCTAGAAATGGTTTACATATTAACTATCTAATCTATGTGGTGACAAACTCGCTTACACACTTTATTACTTGCGAACACGCGTACACTTGCAAGTGTTTTGATCTTTAGTTTAAGATTCTTAGTCTTAATAGTTTCTTAGTCCAAAATCAAATAAAAATATGTACTATTATTTCTTTTATATTCTCAATGAATAATTAGATCTAGAATTAAATAATATATTAAATCATCTAATCCCTGTGGAAATAAACTTTTTTGCTCTCGGTATTACTTGTGGCTACTCGTACAATTGCGAGTTATCGTTCTCCGGGGGTTGATTTTATATCAAACCTACGGGGACAACAAGTTTTTGTCGCAGTTACCGGAGATTAGTAGTTAATTGTCTTTTAATTTAACTTTTATATGTTTGTTCTTAGACTTAACGCTTTTTATTTTCTTTGTATTGTTATTCACGAATAGTACACTTAGAGTAGTTGAAATAGGCCACCGGTTTCTTTGAAGATGTGTGGATGATATCATTCAAACCCTGATCCATTCAACTATGTGGAAGACTCTTCGAGATATCAATAATAGGATGATAACAACTACCAAAAACTTTATTAACACCTACTAGATAAATGATGGTACAACCAATGTACCAGGAATATACATCAACCTCCAAGGAAACATTAATCTTCCAAATTTAACACAACACTTGCAAAATTTATACAAGCGCGCGAAGCTTTAAATGCGAGTTAAGAGGCGACAAGATCCGAATTTGATACTAGGTCAAAATTAATATAAAGTAATACTATAAAAATTCCAAACTTAAGTGCCCAAAATTTATATTCTGGCATTTCCGAGAGTTGTAACAAGTCCTATAATGATTCCACTCTTTCAAGGAATTACCATCCTTCTCAATAGACACATTGAAAAGATCAACTAAAAGAAATAATTGACAAAGGGTTAGTTATAGATGACACGTGCACAAGTGATGTGAAGATTATGCCAAATATGATTGAATAACAATATGTGGGTGCACCTCTTGTTACCATAATTGATAAAGGGGTAGTTATAATTTACAAAAAGATGAAGAGTTAAATGTTATCGCCATGTAATTTTCATATGATCAAGAGAGAGAAGTCGAGTTGAAATAAGTGGTTATCAAGAATAAAGAGCTTCCTAAGCCAAATTTGGATGAGGTGGTAGTGGAAGGCTGGGTTGACGACGAAGTGGTTGAGAAATCGATTGAAGAACCGAAATTCTAAGAGGAAAAAAGGTTGAATCTCTGCCACATGAAGTTCTCTCACCACTATTTTCGTCGATAGTTGTGAAGGAAGTTAGAGAAAAACTCATTGAAGACGAGTATTAGAAGGATCGACAACAAATACCATTGGAGCAACGTGCTACACCGCAAAAATAAGGTAGGAATTAGTGGGAAATACCTATGTCCTTACAAATATGAACGTGTAATTAAAGGTAAGAAATAGCTTATACCATCCAAGACATGCATCAAATATCACCGTGGAAGAATGTTGTTCCGTCGTGAGCTCAAGGCAAAAAAATGGGGAAGCTGCCCAATTTCATACAATAATCAATAAAGAAAAATAGGTGAGCAATTTCCCAACCTACTATTTTTGATGGAAACGGGGGTCAATCGGACAAGTATCGCAAGGGACTCAAGATAATTTTTAGGAAAGCTTTCATGTAAAACTTTACAACGTGATAAACATAAGAGTTTCTTGAGAGGCAACCCTAAGGTCAAACGGGGTAAACCCCTTAGTTTTTAAGTTTTTTTTATTAATTTAGTGTATATTTTTAAAGTATTTTATTGTTAACTTAGTGTATATTAAATATAAAAGAAAAGGGTATTTGAGATTATTTGATTCACATGTCAATTTTGTTGCAAATTCAAAGTCAAAACACAATGTTAAAACAAAGAAACAGTGAATTTGATGAAACATGTAATTCTCTTTGAAAATACGAGAGCACTGGTGTCTTGGGAACATCTTTTTTAGTTAAGAGAGATAAAATTACTATAAAATTTCGATGTATTTCGATAATTATTCGAAGAAAAGAAAAAAGTCCTAGGCGCACCTATGGCCGAGTTTTCTCTGGAAAACCCTTTACAAGCACGCCCTAATTCTTCAATGTCGTGCCTCAGTTGGAATAATAAATCTTGGAAATGCTTTGTTTTCTCAGTATCTACATGCATGCCAGTTTGTTTGTGTTTTTTTTTGTTGAAAAACTTCAAGAGGGCATAACTTTTTGGAAATGTTACTTCCAAATATAGAGTTAATATCATAGTCATAGTCATGCAAAATAAAAAATAATTCTACATTAATCAATTTTTTATATATACCACAAAACCCTTGATGAATTTGGCAAGAAATACGAAGGTGGTGTGTCAATTTGACTTCGATTTTGAATCAGGGTTGCACAAGCTTTTTGATGAGAATTTAGTTTAAACCGGAATTTACTTTGTTCTTCATTTATAAGGTTGAATTGACTTTGAAAGTGAAAATACTTGACTTGTCTGGCTACGAGATTGACTACTCAAGTAATTCACGAAGAAGGATGAAGCTATGCCGGATTATTCAAGTAATTTTCATATCTTTAATGTTCATATGAAATCATAAATGGACTAATAAAGGGGCTACTATAACAATTAATTTTTTTGCTTTGTTGAACTTGATCAGGCAAGAGAAAAGTAGATGTTGTAGGAAACCGAGAAACCGTAAATTCAAGTATGACGCTAAGGTTAGATTTTTGCCATTAGGGATATTATCAATTTTTTAAAATATAAGGTTTATAGACTATCCATTGGTTAAGAGTATTTTATAGTTATCTCAAATCTTATACAAGTCAAAGGACTCTACCATGTAATGCAAAAAAAAAAAAAATTGACATTTTAATCTTGATATATATATATATATATATATTGATTTTCTTACTTGTCTAACTTTTTATAATTGAGTAACCTGAATAAAAAATGAGGTTAATTGATTCAACTTTTGAAGATGAATTAATCAATCTTAGTTGAATTCTATGCCAGCTTGGTTCAAGTAGATGGTCTCCCAACATTGTATATTGAACAAAAATATATTATTAAAATAGCTATGTCACCAGGGAAAGTAGTACATGGTTAGATTCCTAATCCTAAATTTTTTCTTACGAAACAATGTTCAAGGGTGCCCATCGTTTTAGACTATAGGCATAACACACAATGCCCAGTGGAGGCGGAAGCCTTAGGTATAGTTTTTGCTTGTTAATTGATGATACATTATCCCTTACGAACCTGTGGAAAATTATTGCTTCAATGTTATACATGTCATCCAAGACTTGAGCTTGTAGATGATATTGCAATAGTTTGGATGAGATAATTTATTGTAGAAACTTGTAAAATATTTATTTCATTTTCTATCGAGAATGAAAATTATGGATATTGAGTGGATGGTAAAATAGAGATTACACATCTTATCCCCTGTTCCAATTAGCGAAACTCTTATTTCGTGACTCCTGGAATCAAGTGAACCTTGTAATTTCATTAGTCTTTTTGGCATTTATTTTATTAAGAATCATTCTATTAGAAAAATAAATATCTCGCGATAAAAAAATAGGATAAATAGTAAAACTTACGAAAATGAATTACGCACTTTACTTTTACTTATAGTGCGAGTAGGGGCATTCAAATATCCTTTATAGTTTACACTTATTCGGCTATAAGAACTAAAATAATCTCTTGGAACACACTCTTCAAGGTGTAGATATTTTTGTTTGATTAGTTGAATACTGTTATCATGTTGTTGTAATCTTAAGTCAAACACTAATGCATAGACCTTTATGTTAATAAATTCAAAAGACAAAGGAATTATGGAGCCTCGGTATTAGTAACACTACATAATTTTTCTCCAAAATTATAACCCACATGAAGTTTTAGCTAACTCTTTCAACACTTGAACATTTTTTATTAATTAAAATGATCTACCATGCCATCATGAGTTTTCAAGAATTATTTAAAAATAAAAATAGAACATAACAGAGATCTAGAAATCATATAAAATTTTGAACTATACATACCTAAAATATCCTTATTTTTTAACTTATGTACATGCTTATTCTTGGAAATCTTTAGACTTCTTTCATTAGGTATATTGTTTGGTCACAAGACATGGAGAGTGTTTTTTTATTTGAGAAACACTCCATGATTATAGCACATAAGAAATTCATGAATCGATGCACTCTTTAGGAAACTATTAATATTGTTATGACAGACTCTAACATGTATCAAGTAAGGCCTTCTGAACGGTCTACATTAAGAAGAAGATTTACCGGAATACCATCTTTTGCTTGGATCAAGATAGGAAGAATTGTCATAATCATCAATTCTACTAAATATATTTTGACGTTTTTGTTACTAAGTAAAATATCCAACCATTATTCAAAAATCTGAATTATGTGGGCAAGTTATGATTTCATATCTTCAAAGAAGGGTTTCTAGAAGTTTCACTTCATTTCGTCTAGGATGAGTAGAATTGTGGAAATATCGATATAGCACTTTCCTCCGCTACAGTGATTGACGAGAATGATCAATGGTTCCTATGGTGATTCTAGTAAAATTCTCTTGGGCTTGGAGAATTTTATGTTGCTCCTTTATCACTCTGTTCATGACTTCAAATTTGGCTAGACGTCCCTCTTGGTCTTTAGTTGAACTACAAGAAGTTTGCAACTGCACTATACAATTATTTGGAAGCTTAATTAAAGTTTACTTGATTATTCTCGGGAATCTATATTACTCTATATGATATATCACATCAACATGCACATTTATCAACTTTACATGAAAACCCATGTATATGTGAAAAGAAATTCTAAAACAAGTTTAACAACCCAAAAATTGGTAAGTAAACACAAAGCCATAACATGTGAATATCTAGTATACCATCGTATTTCTAGTTTACACCAACAAATTGTACCTTCCAAGCAAAAGCATACGAAAAACACATAAAGAAAAAAACCTTAAACAATATAAGTAGACGACATGATTTCCAAACAAACGAAAGAAAGAAAATTGATGTACAAACCCAAAAATTTGTATATTTTCGAGTTGTCGCTTCTCAAAAAAAAAGTGATGATATATAATCTTAATCATTTGATTGCACACGAATGTGTGAATTTAATCCGTATGAGAAAGTATATTTTCCTAGCTGACTTACATATAATGGCCTCACGCCTTTTTGATTCACTCACACCTGTGACAATTCGAAAGGAAACAATGTCCCTCTTAACAAAAGTCCATTATATCATATGGATACTTCCCACCACTTTTTAAGAAATCATCACAACATCTTTCAACACAACTTCTAAAAGACTTTTTAAATACCTCTTTAAGAGTTTGAGATAAGGGTTCCTTTTTGGATTTGCAGGCTCTATATTTCATAGAGCCTAAATCCCCATTCTAAATTCCATAATGTGAATAATTATATCGTTTTCTCATGGTTGGACCTACCAATTTCGAAGACTAGAGTGAAATTTTAAACACACCCATCATCTAAATGTATATTGAAAATAGCATTAATTATAATTCTGCAATACTTACAATAAAACTTAGTGTCAATAAACCATGTTTTTCATTACAAAATTGTATCAAATAACAGTTTTTATAGTCTCTTTAAAACCTTGTTAAATGAATTTTATGGGAGCAAAACAACCAAAATAAAGGAAGAACTATATCGTATGTCATAATATTACAAAGAAAAAATGTGTAAGCATTACAAAATCTTTAGCAATATATAGAGTGAAATATCTAATATATAATTTAGAGATCTCTTTTCGCTTCTGTTATGTGTGTGAGGCCATTTCTCCGTGTGCTAGCATGGGAAACAACGTTTTAAGTATAGAACATTGTCACAACCGACAAAGAAAAATTCTAGAAAGGTGAGAGGACAAATTTTAAAATTGAGAAAGCTCCATTACTTGTACATGGTATACTTCTTGTGGCTTTGGACTTTGGAGATCTAACCAACCACCCAATCATCAATCTGATCAGACACTTTAAAACACCTTGTAATGACCACTTTGACCTAACCTATATGTCGTTTTTCATTTTAAAAGGCTTAGACGTGCAATTTTTAATAGTTAATAACAAAAAGAAAAGAAAAGAAAGTATTCGTGTGTCTTTTAAGACAACTTACTTTCTCAACAGATAAGTTAGAACCAAACAAAAGTATTAGAGAATTAGAAAAGTAAACAAAACAAGAAATACAAAACAAAACACATAACTTTAAAAAAGACACAGAGAAGATTTCAAGAGTTAAGAACAGCCTTAATTGCTGTCATTAAAAGTAAGTTTCCATGTCTTTTGTTCCTAGGGTTGAGTACTTTATTTTAGATCATTGGTAAATTAAGCTATTTGAATTAGAATCAATAAGTTGATTTTGGTTCTTAGGTCACGAAATCACAGTTGAGTATAATCAATTGATTTACTATGTAAATTGGGTATTTGATCTTAGTGGGTCATTTCACTTACAAAACAATTTTTTTTTTCAGGTGGGATTGAGTGTGCTAAGTTTTATTGTAACTTAGTATAACTGAATACAGAATTAATCTTTAGGGATTTTTTTTACCAGACCTGTTAAAAGTAAATTGGACGTGTGAATGATGTTAAAGAATTATGCAGTAAAATGATTTGGTGTTAGGATAGCTGCTTCCATATAGTCTGAGTTTAATACCCTGGTGTGAATTGTATGGATAACATTTTGAACTTAAATTGAGCTTTCGATTTTTAGTTGCAGATTTAAATCATTATTTGAATCTAAACTTTTTCTAAAAATTTATTAGTAGTATTGTAACTCATATGTAAACTTCATGCCAGAAGTTAACTGTTAAATTATGTTTTCAGGGAAAAAGGTTGAACCAACTCGCTACTATACCCGAAACTAAGGTAAGATTTGATTTGGATTATGATATGATACGATAAAATATATGTACAAACCTTTTCTATAATAAGATGCATTTGGTCATCTCGGAATAATTGAAATATCCGATCAGTTACATATGTATATATAATTAGCTATACTGTATAATTAGTTAAAGCATATAATTATTTATAGTACTGTATCCTTGTTATATCTTTGACTAAGGTCATTACTTATGAAGTTTGATATATGAATTTTTTTTAGTATATTCTGGTGTATATGTTATCTTGTTGGGAAATACTTTGGAATCCACCTTTCGACCACGAAGGAACGGTTTCTAGACTCTACATCTTATTGAATTTAATTCTCATTCGTTTAGTTGTATTTTTGTGCAGAGGTGACGAGGAAAGGTATAATCAATGGAAAAAGCTTAGATTAGATCCATCGTAGTGTCTCTTTTGGATTGGACTATTATATAGACAAGTCCAGTTATTTTGTTGCAAATAGCCATAACCACTCATATAGATTTTGGTTATAGATACTGTAGCTTTTGGAAAGTGTGTGCTATGATGTAAACTCTTTTGATTTAGTCACGCCACGCCACTGTGTATGTATATATATATATGTAAATTATGTTTGTTGGTTGTTCAACATTTCTTGTTATACTTGTTAATTTATATGTCAAATATTTGGGCTGTTAAGTGGTTGATATACGATGTGTCGAGTATAAAAAAATTTAAGCTGAAAAGTTTGAGGCATGACAACTTGGGTTGATAAGGGGTGGTGGCCATGGTTGTATGTGCTTACTTTCAGCCTCTTCCCACAAAGGTTTTGTATCGTCCTCATTTCTCAATGGTTTGCAGTGAACCGAGCACCTCGAAAACCATCCTTATTATTACTCACTTCTACTCGTTTTACTGGCCTAAGAACATCCTCTTCGCTCTCCACCTGCACTCTCAAATTAAATAATTCAGAATTGGCGTGAACTAATAATTGTTCAAGAAATAAATTAAAGTTATGCGCAAAATGAGAATTGGTATATGACAAGGCAAGAAAATAACTACATCTGCATCAATGATTATTGGAAAAAAATTTCACACTGATATTTCCACCATAAAAATTAATATGCTCTAATACTGAAACTGTATGATACACAAAGACGAATAAAGCTCCAGTTTAACAATTAAGAAAATAAAAACATATTAAAATCTATTGCAAAGTAAACCACAGATATTACATACATCAAATTAGTAAAGAATAAAAAACTTGGTTCATTATGCTGCAGACTCAAAGGTGGATTCCCGCTTGCCGTTCTGTCTTCTTTTTGGTGGATTTGAAGTAAACAGAAAACCCCTCGCATGGTGGTATAGGTCTCAGTTGAACAACACCGTGTTCTTCTTTTGATGGTTTTGTTCCAGCATCGTCCTTTGTAAGGGTTTTATACTAATGGCTTGATAATTTTGAGAAAAAACAGATCAAAGTAACAAAGATTAGTTGAGAATGACACACAAAATTTGACCTTGTAACACACTCATAGCAGTGGCGGCTGCTCAAGCTGCGTCAACAGAATCCAACAAACAAAGGATAAAGGATAAGACGATATCCACTTCGCCGCACAATAAACTCTCACTTTAAATCGTCAAAGAAAATATACGAAAAGTAAAAAAAAAAACTCAAGGGAAAAAACTTACATTCTTCTATTAATTTTTAACGAGTCTGACGACTTTGTACCCCATAAATGGCCTAAATATATCTAAACCAAACAAGCTTAATGAGGAACATTAATTAGTGTGATAATTTAAAGGTATTCAACAAAATTTTCAGATATGTTTAGGGATACGATCTACTTCTCTTCTAGTGCAGCTAGAAGGAAGCCCCTTGATATAGAGAGTATTCGAAGCATCGTGGTTATACAATGACATCCATGGTATGGTTTTGTCAGTGGGGTTATGATTTCTGTTCAGTTGTTTTAGTCGTACCCATGATGCTTTATAAAACTGCCATTCACAACCTTTCTTCTCTTCCTTTAAACCTTTTCTATCAAAAGGGAGGAAACCTCATTCACGTATGCAGGATCTGATTTAATTTTATCAATCATTATCTGATTGTGAGCTTCTAAACGTTAGAGACCTTTTTTCTTTCTTAATGACATTAGTTCATGACACTCACCAATGTTGTAAAAGCCCCTCCAATCGTCAGAGTCTAGGGTATTGTCTGCTTGGACTATCCGTGACATTGCTCGAGTATAGGAAGCTATTTGAGAGTTTTACGAGCTATTAGTGGGACCCAATGGGTTAGCTGGCGTGCATTAAAAAAGGTGTTGTTTGTAAAGTAGGTATCCCACTTCTAGATCTATAGAGTTCAGACTTATGGCAGAAATTTAAATGGTAGGTTTTGCAAGGGTGTAGGTGTAAATTACCCATCTGAAGAACATATTGTGGGAGATGTAAGATACTTGTATGAGACAATGCTTCACCTAGAAAAAATGTGTGCAAGAAGGGATTTAAAAATCAGCTCAGCGAACAATTTATGAAATATTAAAACCTGATAAATATCTGCTACTAGCTAAGTCAAATATTAATAGTAATACGATACAACTTTTATGTGAAGTAGACCATAATTTAGAGGATCATCGAACAATGAATGTACCACCCCAAGAGCTACTAATCCTTTCTTCTGATACGGCAATATCTGACCTTAAGCTTGAAACATCTAAAGCATTTCAGCAAGTATAATTAATATTCCAAAGATTCTTAGCAGAAGAGTTAATTGGTTTAGTGGGGTAGATCTATCGACACAATTAAAACTGTTACTAGGATCATCAGCTGAATATATGAGAATTAAAGGAAGATGTATGGGAAGAAAAGGATTAGGTAGGTTTAAAATGGAGAGAGGAGTAGAAAGATGGACAGTGGAATGTTCGTGTGGTGCTAAAGATGATGATGGGAAAATGGTAGCTTGTGATGGATGTGGTGTATGGTAACATACGTGGTGTGCAGGGATATCTGATTTAGATGGAGTACCAACTCAGTTTAAATGTTTTAGGTGTAGATGTTGTGTTAGTATTGGATGTTTTAGGTGTATCAGTCTTATTAGCTCTAATTCATAAAACCAACTAAAAATATTTACTTTTTTGTATTTTTCCCATCGAATAATTAAAACTAGAACTGAATTACGTATTAACTATCTAATCTCTATGGACACAAACTCACTTACACACTTTATTACTTGCGAACGCTCTTACACTTGCGAGTATTTTGATCTTTCGAGTAATTTTAATTATTATTTTTAAATTCTTAGTCTTAGTAGTTTTTGAATCCTAAATCCAATAAAAATATTTAATGTTCTTTCTTTTATATTATCAATGAATAATTAGATCTAGAACTAAGTAACATATTAAATCATCTAATCCCTATGGAAAAAAATTACAATCTGTATACTTGCGACTACTCGTACAATTGCGAGTTATCGTTCTCCAGGGGTTGGTTTTAAATCACACCTAGGGGGACAACAAGTTTTTGGCGCAATTACCGGAGATTAATAATTAATTGTCTTTTACTTTAACTTTTATATTTTTGTTCTTAGACTTTACATTTTTTATTTGCTTTGTATTGTTATTCACGAATAGTACACTTTGAGTCGTTGAAAACGGACATCGATTTCTTTGAAGATGCATGGATGATATCATTCAAACCCGTTCCATTCAACTATGTGGAAGACTCTTCGAGATATCAATAATGGGATGATAACCATTACCAAACACTTTATTAACAACTACTAGAGAAATGATGGTACAATCAATGTACCAGGAATATTCATCAACCTCTAAGGAAACATCAATCTTCCCAATTTAATGTAACACTTGCAAAATTCATACAGATGTGCCAAGCTTTAAATGCGAGTTAAGAGGCGACCAAATCAGAATTTGATACTACGTCAAAAATAATATAAAGTAATACAATAAGAATTCCAAACTTTTAAATGCCCAAAATTTAAATTCTTGCATTGCCGAGATTTGTAACAAGTCCTATCATCCTTCTCAATAGACACATTAAATAGATTAACAAAAATAAATAACTGAGCAATAATTAGTTATAGAAGACACTTGCGTAGGTGATGTGAATATTATACCAAATATGGTTGAATAACAATGTATGGGTGCACCTTTTGTTACCATAATTGATAAAGGGGTAGTTACAATTATACAAAAAGACGAAGAATTGAATGTTATCGCAATTAAATTTTCATATAATAAAGAGAGCTAAGTCGCATTGAAATAAGTGGTTACCAAGGGTAAAGAGCTTCCTAAGCCAAATTTGGACGAGGTGGTTGTGGAAGGCTGGGTTGATGACGAAGTGGAAGAAGAAGTGGTTGAAAAATCGGTTGGAGAACCAAAATTTCAAAATGAAAAGAAGGTTGAGTCTCTGCCACAATAAGTTCTCTCACCACTATTTTCTTCGATAGTTGTGAAGTAAATTAGGGCAAAAATCATTGAAGATCGACGAGTATTAGAAGGATCAGATAAGAAATACCATGAGAGTATCAGATAAGAAATACCATGGGAGCAAGGTGCTACACCAAAAAAAAGGTGGCGATGAGGGGGAAATACCTATCTCATTAAAATTATGAACATGTAACTAAAGGTGAGAAAGAGATTATACCATCCAAAACGGACATCAATAAACACCGTGGAAGAAAGTTGTTTCGTCGTGAGCTCAAGGCGGAAAAATGGGGAAGCTACCCAATTTCATACAACAATCTAATAACAAAAAATAGTTGAGAAATTCCCCCAAACTACTATTTTCGGGGGAAAGCAAGTTTAATCTAATGAGTATCGCAAGGGACTCAAGATAATTTTAAGGGAAGCTTTCATGTCAAACTTTACGACGTGATAAACGTTTGTTGAGAGGAAACCAAAGGCCAAAAGGGGTCAAAACCATAGTTTTTAATATTTTTTTTATTAATTTAGTGTATATTATCTCAAGTATTTTATGGTTAACTTAGTGCATATTACACATAAAAGAGAAGGGTATTGGAGATTATTTGATTTTCATGTCAATTTTGTTATGAATTCAAAGTCAAAACACAATGTTAAAACAAAAAAAATGGTGAATTTGATGAAACTTGGAATCCTCTTTGAAAATCCAAGAGCACTGGTGTGTTGGGAACAATTTTTTTAGTTAAGAGAGAAAGAGATTTAATAAATTTTCGAGGTTTTTTGATAATTATTAGAAGAAAAGAAAAAAAATTCCTAGGCGCACCTCTGGTCGAGTTTTCTCTGCGAAACCCTTCACATGTTGGAATAATAAATCTTGAAAATGTTTTGTTTGAATTTTTTTTTCTTAGAAGCTACATGCCATGCTGTTTGTGTCGCCGTTTTGGAATAATTTCAAGAGTGCATAACTTTTTGGAAATGTTACTTTCAAATGTAGAGTCAATATCGTAGTCATAGTCATGCAAATTAAAAGAGAAGACTACGTTGTTTAGTTAATCAATATTTTTATATACCACAAAATCCTTGATGAATTTGGCTAGAAATATCGAGATGGTGTGTCAAATTTACTTCGATTTGAAATTAGGGTTGAGCAAGATTTTTTATGAGCATTTAATTTAAATCGGGATACACTTTTTTTTCATGTATAAGATTGAATTTACTTTGAAAGTGAAATACTTGGCTTGTCTGGCTACGAGATTGACTACCCAAGTACTTCTCGAAAAAGCGATGAAGCTATAACTGATTCTTCAAGTAAGTTTCATATCTTTAATATTCATATGAAACCATAAATGGACTGATACAGGGGATACTATAGCACTTGAATTTTTTTCTTTGCTAAACTTGATCAGCCAAGAGTAAAATAGACATTAAATGAAAACGAAAAACCACAAATTCAAGTATGACATTAGAGGTAGATTTGTGTACAGTAGGAAAACTATCCGGTTTTTCTTAAGTTAGGGTTTATAGTTTATCTAGTGGTTAGGAGTATTTTATAGTTATCTCAGATCTTATACAAATCAAAGGACTCTACCATGTAATGGAAAAAAATATTGATATTTTAATCTTGATATATTGTTTTTTTTTTTGGATTTTTTTTGGATTTTTTAATTGTTTTATTGTTTATACTTAAAAATATCTGGTTCATGCTTAATGTAGTATAGCTAGTAGGTACACAAAATTGATAAATATATTAGTTAGCAAACAAGCATTTTTAATAAAATGTGTACACAAGATAATTGAGTAACCTGAATAAAAAATGAGGTTAATTAATTTAACTTTTGAAGATGAATTAATTAATTTAATCTCAATTTTCTTCTATGCATGATGGTTTCAATTAGATGGTCTCCCAACAGTGTATATTGAACAAAAGATTATTAGTAAAGTAACTATGTCACAAGGGAAAGTGTTTCAAGTTCAGCTTCGTGATCCCAAGATTTTTCTTACGAAACCATATTCAAGGGTGCCCTTCGTTTTGGACTTCAGGCATAAGCACGAACTCCAGTGGAGACGGAAGCCTTACGTATAGTTTTTGCTTGTAAAATGACGATACATTATCCCATACGAACCATCACTGTGGAAAATTATAGCTTCAATGTTAGACATGTCTTCCAAGACCTATGCTTTAAAGATGATCGACGATATTACAATAGATTGGATGAGATAAATTATTGTAGAAACTTGTGTAATATTTATTTCATTTTTGTATCGAGAATGAAAAATAAGGATGATGATTGGATGGTAAATTAGAGATTAGACATCTTATCCCCTGTCCCAATTAGCGAAACTCTTATTTTCTAACTCTAGGAGTCATGTGAACCTTGTAATTTCATTAGTCTTTTTGGAATTTATTTAATTAAGCATCTTTCGATTAGAAGAAAAAATAATCTGTTGAGAAAAAAATAGGATCAATAGTAAAACTTTTGAAAATGTATTACACTCTTTACTATTATTATAGTGCGAGTAGGGGCATTCCAATATCCTTCATAGTTTACACTTCTTTGGCAATACAATCCAAACTAATAGCATTGGACCCCTTCTTCAAGGTTTAACTATTTTTTAGTTTAATAAATTGAATACGATTATCAAGTTGTTTTCATCTTAAATCTATCACCAAAGGATTGACCTTTTATAAATAAAGGAATTAGGGATCCTCAATATAAGTAACACTACACAATTTGACTCCAATATTATAACCCACATGAAGTTACAACTAACTCTCTCAATACTTGAACATTTTTAATGGATTAAAATTCCATAATGAGTTTTCAAGCATTATTTAAAAATAAAAATAGAACATAAGGGAGATCTAGAGATCAGAGAAAGTTTTGAATTGTGCACACCTAAAATATCCTTATTTCCGACCTTCAACAGAGGAATATTCTTTGAAATCTTTATACTTCTTTCATTAGTTATATCGTTTGGTTACAAGACATGGAGAGTTTTTGACGATTTGAGTTGCTCTTATTGCTACTCTTTTTGGAAATGATTGACGATGGTGTTTTCCAAGCGCACAACCTTCACATGCACCATCTTTATGTTGAATTTCTAGAAGACCTAAAACCATATTCGTATGATGTAATAATTTTAGGCTACTAAAATTCAAATGGACTAATCTTTTATGCCAAAGCCATGAATTATCGACAACCCCTGCCTTCATTGTGGTATCTCCCATGTACTTCATAGTAAATGGAAAATTTCTCCTCTCCATAACTACTTTTGCAATGACTTGATTTGGATTCTCATATACTGGCGTCTTGTGTCCTTTGTCGAAAAATTGTGTAACCACCATTTGACCAACACTTAACAAATTTTTTTTTAGCGTAGGAACATGAAGCACATCACCCAAGAGCCTTGTTCTTGTCTTTGTTTGTACACCACCGGTTCCTTTGCCATGAGAGGGAACATGTGAAGTTACTGCAGTATCCATTTCAAGAAAAATATTTTTCTCTCCTGACATATGATTACTACAACCACTATCCAAATACAATACATCATCATTTTTCGTATTCGGAACTTGACAAGCATAAAAGAGATTACCTTGATCTTCTTTTTCTTCAGTGAAACTTGCACTTTGCTCATTTTTTAATCAACAGTCTTTTTAGATATTCCTAATTTCTTTGTAGTGATGACATTGTGGTTTTCCCTTAAACGAACAATCCTTCTCCGAATGACTTTTTCTTTTACAAATTTTGCATTCTGGAGATGATTCTTCATAATCATTTTTCTTATCAAATTGATGTCTTTCTCGACCTCTTGAGTTTCGGCCACGTCCTCTATTATTTCTTCCTCCTCTTGAAGATTCACCTCTTCCTTGATTTGATTTTTTCTCTTGATTGTTGAAGTTGAGTTTTGATTGAAACGCACTTTCAACAGGTTTTTCGGAGTGTCGTTTCAATCTCTGATCAAATGATTTAAGTGAACTCATCAATTCTTGAACACTCAGTGGAAATGTATTTTGTATCTTCAATCACGGTGATTTTTGAATCAAACCTTTTAGGTAAACTAATGAGGATTTTTTCAACAATTCTTTTGTCACTGATTTCCTCACCATTCATTTTCATTTAATTTACTATTTCAGTAAACCGATTTGAAAACAAATCCAAAGATTCATTTTATTTCATCTTCATATTTTAGAATTCTTTCCTAAGAGTTAGGAGTTTGATAGATCTTACTCTTTCATCTCCTTCATATTCTTGATTTATAATATCCCAAGCTTCTTATGCTTGTGTTGCTCTCATAATTTTTGGAAAGATTGAGTTTGAAACACCTTCTTGAATGTAACAGAGGGTCGATCGATATTTCTTTATGGATGCTTTCAACTCTTGAATATGATTAACGTTCATTCTTTCAGTTGTGTTGGTCGATTGAATCCATTCTCAACATATTCCCATAAACATTCTGACACGAAGATCATTTCCATTTTGATATTCCAGAAATCAAAATTTTCTCCATCGAAAACAGGAATACCAATTTTTGTGTGGTTGAAGAGTTGTTAGCCATGAGTGATTTCGCAACCAAGATCTGATACCAATTTATGTTGGGGAGTTGGACAGTATTTAGTAGAGAAAGGATAGAAATAAGAAAGATAAGAAAATAACTTTGTTTACTATTAACTTATTTTTGTAAATTGACTTGTTACAAATGAGATAAACTACTCCACTATATATACTAGTGGGTGAACATTCTAGACTCTAACTCTTGAATGTAAATACATGAATCATATATTAATGTAGATACATGTACTACCTATCAAGAGTCTAGCCCTTTCCTTATCCCTAGATGTCTTTTACTATTTCAAGACATAAATTAAAGGTAGGTTCATTCACTTGTCTTGGTGAATTAAACATTACTTAACATGAACAACATCACGTTCTTCCTTTGATGGTTTTGTTCCAGCATCTGCCTCTATAAGGGTTTTATACTAATGGCTTGATAATTTCGAGAAAGAAACATAGCAAAGTGACCAAGATTAGTTGAGAATGACACACAAAATTTGACCTTGTAACAAACTCACATCAGTGGCTCCACAAGCTGTATTAGAAAAATCCACAAAACAAAGGATAAGAGGATCTTCACTTCCATGCACAATAAAGTCACTTTAAGTCCGCCGAAGAAAATATACGACAAATACAAAAAAAACTCAAGGAAAAAACTTACATTTTTTGATTCCTTTTTAACGAGTCTCACTACTTTGTACCCTACAAATGGCCTATATATATCTAAACCAAACCAGCTTATGGAGGAACATGAATTAGTGTGATAATTTAAAGGTATACAACAATATTTTCGGAGATGTTTAATGATACGAGCTACTTCTATTCTAGTGCAGCTAGAAGGAAGCCCCTTGATATAGAGAGTATTTGAAGCATCGTGAGGCAGAGCGATTACTTCACGAGACCTGGGCCTGCGCATTAGAATTACGATATCCTTAGTTATTAATTTATAAATAAATTAATGAACATTATTCTTGTTAATATTAACGTCTTCTTATGCAAATAAGTTTACACTCCTCAACCTATGGTATGCAAAATGTCAAAAAAAAACACCAAGTATTTATTTTCAAAAAAATTAAAAAAATACATAAATAGGAAAAATATTTACTTATTCATTTTAATATTAATGGTTGAGTTTTATAAAACTGTTGTTTCTAGAATATATACACATTTTTTCTACTCTTTCTATCCTTATTTAATGTTTAGAATTGCGAGGAGGCAAACGTGATCTTTGAAAATTAAAATGTTACCCAAATAGTCCAAAAAATTGTTTTCCTGCACAATTTTTACTATGTCAGAGGGTATTTCATAGTTATTATTAGGGAAAATTCCCAAATGGTCCTGAACTATAAGACGATTTATCGGTTTTGACCTCGAACGTCTTTTCCAAGTGGCACTTAATATTCGTTTGAGGAACGAAAATAAAGTTTGAGGACTATAATGTTAATATTTTGAAGTTCAAGAAGTAAACTGGCAAATAACTTATAGTTCCAGGACATATCGGGACAGGACCCTTTAGAACTTATGTAGGGTTATTTTACTTTGTGGGAAAAACAAAAGTTGAAAATCTAATACGATTACACACCATCACCTGTACTACCCCAAAAATCCTGAAACACCACCTTAGTTATTTACTACATGACTCCTCTTCATACATTTTTAAATAGACTTAACAGAAGGGTAGAATACCAAATAGCGCTTGTAGTTTGAGAAAAGGTAAAAAACCCTATTGTTTCAATATTACACTGTCAATCCCTATACTATACAAAAACTGCATGATAGGTCCCTGTTTATTAATGCAAAAAATGTATTATGTACCTTATATTGTGCAAAAATAGTACAAGGTTCCTATACTATATAAAAATCGCATGACAGGTCACTATTTTATGCATAACCGTACCAGGTCCCTATGTTATGTTAAAAAATGCACGATAAGTCTCTATTTTGTGTAAAAATCGTACTATATTTCCATATATTATGCGAAAAGTCCCTATACTATGAAAAAATTGCATGATAGATCCCAATTTTATGAAAGAAACATATTAGGTCCCGATAATATCCAAAAATGCACGATGTGTCCCTATTGTACAAAAAATTAACTATAAGTCCCTATATTGATAAAGAAATGTACCAGTTCCCTTACTATGCAAAAATTTGCATGATGAGTCTCTAAATTATGAAAAACCGAATTAGATACCAAAAAATACACGATATATAGGTCCATATTTTGTGAAAAAAATAAACTATACGTTGAGCAAAAGGTACCAGGTCCCTATACTATGCAAATAGTGGATGATAAGTCTTCAAATTATGCAAAAACCGAACAAGGTACCCAAAAATGCACGGTTGGTCTCTATATTATGCAAAAATTGTACTATTATGTCCCGATAATATGCAAAAAATGTACGTGGTTCTTATACTATGCAAAAATGGCATGATAAGTCCAGTCCCTCTAATATGCAGAAAGCATAACAGATGCACGTACGTATTTTATGCAAATATTATACTATGAGGTCCTATGTTAAATTTTTTTAAACCATAAGCGGGTTTTTTACCATTTGTCATACCAAAAGGGGGAATTTAATATATTACCGTTGATTGTTTTTCCTTTACACTCATAACACTATGTAAACGCTTCAACTTTTCCTAAACAATCCTAACAACATTATTCAAGAACCCCCATTATTTCACGCATTTACGTAACATTATTGAGTAACTAATTAAAAATCAACTCAACTTTCAAAGATATTTCATGTTATATTAATTCACTCTTTAGTTCTTATAATTGACATTTATTATTTAAAGTTATGCAAATAAATATTAAGTTGTCGCACTAAAACTTAATGGTAAAAATAGGAAAGAGAACGTACTCATGAGAGGAAAAAAGAAATCTGAGGTTTGATCCCAGATTTATCCCTGGCAGGGTATGTAGTTAACCTATAAAATAGGTGATTAGGTGCAGCTGCTTTTATTAATAAAATTCTATTTTTTTCATTTTTAACAACTAATATATCTATAATCTTCTTTTGTCGATTTTATTTTTCTAAACTCATTTTCTAAACTTTAAACATTAATAAAATACTAGATTATAGTCATGTAATACATAAAAGATGTTTTAACGTGGAGGTGTTTTGATTACCTCGAGGGGTTTTATTATTTCAAGAGACTTTATAAATTTTATAAATCAGATCAATCTTAAAATCCTATAAAATTATAAAATTCAAATAACTTGTAAGAGTCCAAAAACTTTATAAGTAAATATACAATATTTTATATTTTAAAGGATTCTCAACCCACCGTATGTAAGTGTATATTTTGAAACTATGAACTCGGTAATCACAAGGTCAGGTATGTGTATTTTCAACTGTATTCTGATGTGTGTATGTATCTAACTCTTCCTTCTATGTCTACAGTTAGCTCTGGCAATCTTAGACCAATTATCAATCGTAATTATTATTATTTTCAATCAAGTTATATTTATTTTTGTATTTTATAATTTATTTAAAAAGATTATTTGTTTCTTTTCTAACAATAAATTAGTAATACATAATTTTATAGAAGTAAAATTTAAAATCGCCTAGAGAAAGAAAAAGTATATGTCATGCTTAGGGTCATGCCCACTTGAAGGTACGCTATCGTTAAACATTGATTCTTACTGCTTATCACATATATGTATCTATGAGTTTGATTAACATATTAAGAATTGAAAAAGCTATGTATTCTTTTTCATGGATACATTTGTCCTGCAAAGTATGTTGTTGAAGCATACAGAATCGAGCTAGAGACCGATAATAAACACATCTATATCATCGAAATGACAATTAAAAAACAATTCTGAAGTCTTACATAAAATTCCTATCACAATAAAAACACAAAATAAGTAGATAAGGCTACTATTCTTCTCATATAAAATTCAAAATTAAAATTCATTGGCTAATTTTTTTCAACAAAATTAATTTCTTCATTGCTTGTTGTATGTATATCTCTATCTATCTATGAAGCATCAATCGATCACATAATAATGAATTGAGTAAAATAGCCCTCAAAATACTTACCATGCACCATCTCTAGCATATATAGCTTCAAACTCCATTGTGAATCCATCCCTATATTCAATTTAAATTTCAAATGCACATGATTGAGCAAAATAATCACCCAAAAATTATATTTTAATTAAAAATCACAAAACCACAAGTATTCGTTAGATCTCTAAATAAGACCAACCCATGGTTTATAAAAAGAAGGAGAAGGAAGAGTTGAGGTGATGTAACATAAGCCCAAGAAACCTGGATTATTGCTACTGATCTCGACCTTTGCACCTTTAATTTCGTTAAGTACGTGTTGATGGTAAGGCCATTGGTCCTGCAAATAAATGAGATGGTTTGAATTAGAATTACGATATCCTTATGATTAATTTGTAATTAATACAATGAATAAAATTATTGTTAATATTAATTATTTTTGCAAATAAGTTGATACTCAAAAATCCCAACCTACGGTTTACAAAATATCCAAAAATTCCGAACTATTTATTTCAAAATAAAATAAAAAAACACACAGATAAAAAAATTATCTACTTACTCAATTAATATTAACTATCAAGTTCTGTAAAAGTTATAAAAATATTGTTTGTAGAATATATACTTATTTCTTCTACCCCTAGTACCCCTATTTAATATTTAAAACTTAGACTATTCCCCAAATGGTCCTCGAATTTAAGGTATTTACCGGTGGACGTGATCTTTGAAAATTGAAAATTGAAATGTTACCCAATGGTCCACGAATTTTTTTTCCACTATATTTACTCTGGCATCCGGGTTTTTTCATAAATAGAGAAAATTCTCATAATGGTCCTGAACTATAAGAAGATTTACTGTTTGGTTCTCGAGCGAGTTTGCCAAGTAGCACTTAGTATTCCGATGTGGAACAAAAATAAAGTTTGGGGACTATTTTGATAAATTTTGAAATTCGAGTATTAAAGTGGCAAATGGCTTATAGTTCAGGGACCATTTTCGGAATGAACCATTTAAATTTTTTGTTTTTAATATACATTTAACTATCTAAGAGACTATAGGTAGGGTTATATTAGTTTGTGAAAAAAACCAAAGTGGAAAATCAAATACAATTACACACCACCACATGGACTATTCCACCCGAAACCCCACCTTATTTATTTACTACCTGAATCCTCTTCATACATTTTTTGATAAAATTAAGAAAAGGGTAAAATACCAAATATCGAGTGTAGTTTGACAAAAGGTAAAAAAAATCTATAGTTTCAATATTGGACTATAGGTCCCTATACTATGCAAAAACTGCATGATAATCCCTATTTATTTATGCAAAAATGTACTATGTCCCTATATTATGCAAAAACAGTACCAGAGGTTCATATACGATATAAAAATTACATGATAGGTCCCTATTTTATGCATTACCGTTTCAGGTTCCTATATTATGTTAAAAAATGCACGTTAGGTCCCTAGTTCATGCAAAAATTGTACTATAGTTCCCTATATTATGCCAAAAGTATACCAGGTTCCTATACTATGCCAAGATTGTATGATAGGTCCCTAATTATGAACAAACCATACCAGATACCTACACTTCCAAAAATGCACGATAGGTCACTAATTTATGCAAAAATTGAACTATGGGTTCTTATATTTTGCAAAAGCATAACCGGTCTCTATACTATGCAAAAATTCCATGATAGGTTCTTATATTAAGCAAAAAACGTACCAGGTCTCTACACTATGCTAAAAATGCCCGATAGGACCTTATATCATGCAAAAATGTATCAGGTCCCTATACTGTGAAAAAATTGCACGATAAGTCCCTAAATTATGCAAAAAACAGTACTAGGTCCCTAAAAATGCACGATAGGTCTCTATATTATGCATAAATTGTACTATATGTCTCTAAATTATAAAACAAAATAATAGGTCCTTATACTATGCAGAAATTGCATGATAAGTCTAGTACCTCCAATATGTAGAAACAACCAGGTCCCTGTATTATGCAGAATCATACCAGGTCCCTATACTATGCAAAAAATGAAACATAGGTCCTAATATTATGCAAAAATTGTACTACAGGGTTCTATGTTAATTATTTTTCAACCATAGCGGTTTTGTTTTGAGCTTTTGTCATACTTAAAAGGGGGTACACTATATAAATGTTTCAACATTTCCTAAGCAGTCCTAACAAAGCATTATTCGATAAACCCCCATTATTTCACGCTAACATTATTGAGTAACTAATTAAAAATCAACTCAACTTTTAAATATACTTCATGTTTTATTAAATCCCTTTTGAGTTCATATAACAAGACATTTATCATCTACTACGCGAGGATTTGTTGTATCACCCGTCAATTTGATTGTGTTTTGGTATTAAAAAAATCTAAAGAATGCAGTTTATTTAGAGACAACCTAGATGCATGGTGGATCTTTAAGTATTACTAGAATAAATATTAATCACTGGGTATCTTAACTTAACAAAAAGAGAAAAAAATTAACTTTGATCTTATATTTGATAAAAATTGATTAACTAGGAAAAATCACAAAAATTGTTTAACTAAAGGATATATATATATATATATATATACATACATATATATATATATATATACATACATATATATATATACATACATATATATATATATACATACATATATATATATACATACATATATATATATATACATACATATATATATATATATATATATATATATATATATATATATATATAGCTAACGTACTTTTTTCCTTATTGTATTTAATATTCATTTACTTCATCAGTGTAAGTAAAATTAGCTTAAAGCAATATAATAGAAATATAAACCCTGAAGATGAGAAAATACAAACATACTTATGAAAGACAAGTAATTTAATTACATCATTATTCAATTTCTAAAATACTCCGTGAAACTATATATATTTATTCTTCATCAGCAATCCGAGCCAAACACCTATCTATGTATGCAGATTGATAATGGGATTTTTTTAAAATATAGAAAAAATTCTGAAACTCCGCAGTGCTACCTGTTTCATTTACTAAGGAGATGCTTAGGTTCTCATGTCCATTGGTAATATCAGCAAGTATCTGCGTGCAGACCAACAATTTGATGGACCTGCACCACTTGAACCACATTTCTCTACAAAGGGAGTATCATCCTCATCTTCGGATAAAGAAATCTCTATGTATTCCCGTGCCTGAAAATTTTATGAAACAAACTTCATTAGCTAATAATAAAATGGTTCAAACCGAGGAACAAACTTTCACTACCAGGTGTATAGAGGTGCAAACCGATTGATGTGCAGTATCATGTATTGCATCAATAATCACTTTATAATTTCCATCCTCGATTTTTTCCCAGTTATTATTATACTGTAATATTAACTTCCTGAGTATAGGTTCTAAAATCTTTTCTTTGATGTTTAATTTCGCCATCGCAGCATAGGCCTTTTCAAGCATTGCTAGATATGTCATCACTGCTACATCCTTTGGTTTAGTATTTATAATACCTTAATAGAAATGTCATGGCCAACGTTCTAAAATGATGCGCGAAATCGATATTTTGGAAGACAAGAAGTTAAGGAAACACACAGAAAAAATTTGGTGCTTAAGAGAATATAAAAGAATAGAAGGGAATGATACATACATTAGATGTGTGATTAATATATAAATATTTTTTGGAGGCGGCCGTTTAGGGTTAGATGGTTATTTAGGTTAAATTTATATATATATCTATATACATATGGAGGCGGCCGTTTAGGGTTTGCTGGTTATTTAGGTTAAAAATGAAATAATTTATTTCTTTTGAAATAATTATTTATGATTTTAAATAATTTGAAGAAAAATAAAATTAAAATTTTTATTATATTTTATTTGAATGAAATATAATATATATTTTGATTCATAAATCGGATATTTATTCTTAAACACTCACAATAACGAAAAATTAATCATTGAGTTATCCATACTTTTCAATCTTCTTTCATGTTTGGAGATATATTCCAAAATTAAGATCACCAAACTTATCACGAAATACTTTTACCTTGTACAATCATCAAGAGAAGTTTAGAACTTCCCCCGTTTGTGTATTTGTTTTGTTTAAACTCTTTCAGTTGGTGTCTTTGTGGATTAATAGTTTTAAAATTTATTAGAGTGACACATGTAAAAGAAGAAAATAAAGCAAAAATGGAAGAAGAAATGGAGTTTCCCCGTTGAATCTTCTAAACAACGAGATGATATCCCTCTCTAGCAAAGAAGAATCATGAGATTCTCTCCAAATCCAAGTATTAGGTCCATCGGAGGAGGTTGAAGCATCTAATTTCGAACTCAATCCATATAGTTGATAACTTCATGTATGGGAGATGCACAAAAATCCGTGGAATGAGGAAGCACAATACCTTAAAACCATTCCTAAAGGATTATGAGTATCAAAGAAATGACCCAATTGGTGAAGATTAGGATCAACAACGATGGAAACAACGTGTCGCCATACTTTTAATAGTGAACCTAACACTTGGGTGATACTCGATAAATATAAGCCGAGACAACTGACACAACTGACGTAAACAAGTATCCCTCCCATTTATGGTGTATTTGATAACGACGTGCACATATATAACTTCTAGAAATATACATTGAGTTCATTACAAAATCCAAAACTTCTTATTATCGAGTCTTTCCAGTGATTCTGGTATTCCTGACTAGACACACACTCTATCAGAAGTTTTGCCCAATTTACAAATCAACTGTGAGCCCAATTATCGTACACGATGGTCTTACAAACAAATTACTCGCTCTTTAACCTTTTCCAAAAAGAAGGAGATATTTTGCAATCCTATGTATATAACCTTTTCGTAGAAGCTTGTGCTATGGGATATTTAGACCAAATTACGGTTAATCTAGCTTTCACTCGAGTCTTGACAAACTATGAGTGTCAAATAAATGTATAATATAAGCCAGATTACGGCCTATCGGACATCATGGTTGATGCCCATATTTTTATAAAAGCGGAAGAGAAAGGTGTGGGGTCAAGAAGCCTTATACGAGGACATCGCCCATGGACGAAAAGAGAGAAATTGTTACAGTAATGAGAAAGCCCCTCACCCAAAAATCCATAAATGTCGGGGAAGATAAGATTTTCACCCCTGAAGAAAGAGCAAAAAAACCTTAAATACAATCTTACGACAATTCAAAAAAGGTCATGACATTTGATGGCCAGTAAAAATATTATCTAACTCCGAGGCATGAATCTTGAACTAGTATCTTCACAACCATAGAGACCACAAACATGATACCAACAGTTGCAAACAAACAAGGATAAAGATAGACAAAATAGGGTTAATAGGCAAGCTACCAAATACTGGAACGTGAAGAATCCCCATACAAAAAAGTGAATTAGGTGGAAGAATTCGTAGCCAAGGGGCAGGGTCGTCTCGATAAGCATCCGTCGAAGACTTCCGACACAACACTATTGAACCTGTGGTCATCTGAAAACTCCCTTCCAGTGAATACTATTGCAGGGAGGACTTGAAAGGTGGCCAATATAGAAATAAAATAAAGAATCAGATAAACAACTTAATAATTAAATACTAGGTGCCCAATTTAACTATCGATACACTCGCATGTTAACATTCTCCCACAATGATTTGTTAGTAATACTAGTTATTATAGTGATTGGTCAGATGTGAAGGGTATTAGTTGACATTAGAAGCTTGGTAAAGTTTATATACAGGGCAAACATTGACCAATTAAAGATTGATACCAACACAATAACATAATACCGAGATCAAATACATGAGTTTTCTAGTAAGATTTTCGAACCATCGTGGTATATCGAGTACCTATGACTATAGGATCCATTGAACAATACAATAACAAACATGTATGATTAGTTATCAATCGATGTGAATCCACTTACTACCCTATCATCGAGCAAAGCATTCTCAACAAACTATGGGAAGTGGTTTCGACTTACCACCTTACATAAAATTCCTATTACCGAGAAGAACAACCATAGTTAGAGGAAATCAAAACCCTAAGGGGCATCTTGGGAAACCTCTACTCAACCTCTAAGATTGGTTGTTCGGTGAAAAACAAGGACCAAAAAGGACTGCCGAATAATATATAATAATCCTAATGATCATCTGCTAAATAACTCGACCAAACCTCCGAAAACTTGGTGGGTCCTTGTGTGTTATAAAATAATGCTAAAAGATTAGGACTCACAACCTGCAAGTGTACGGCTGTCCAAGTAATAAACCGATAAATCAGATTCATTCTCAAGGACAAATTAGGTACAACTCAGGTGTGGACCAATTTGTAAGATAATTGCAATTACAAAGAAAAATGATATAAAGTTGTTTGGGTTTTTGTTTTAATAAATAAGATGCAAAAAAAATTTAATACTAAATTAAATTAACTGAAATGAAAATAAAGCAAATTAAAGAGGTGGACGCAAGGAGGGAAGTAGTGCTAGAGTCTCGCTAGGGTTTCACCTAAACCTTCTTAATTGATGTTTTTTGTTAAGGGTTGAATCGTTATAATTATGTTAGTCGGGATTCTGAAGTCTCTTAGCCCCCATCAGGGTGGACCTAAAAGCTCTCCTACGTATTCTATACTTCGTCAAGACGATTAAAACTACTTTCAGATGATTCAGTTACTAACCACATTGGTTATTCGTTAGTCAAGCCTGTCAAGGTCATTGTCAAATACCAACGACAATTACCTAGTTCTGTATCTAAACCCCCCATCAAGGTGATCAATACACCACTATATTGAATAGCCTAGATACTAAAACGTATCCTTAGTTCATGACTCTAAAGATAATAAATCAAGCATAAAATAATATCCAACATAAAATAAAAATTCAATTTAAATTAAGAAATCCAAAATTAGAAAAACATAAATTAATAAAGAAGGAGAAGGGAGAGTTGAGGTGATGTAACATAAGCCCAAGAAGCCTGGATTATTGCTACTGATCACGACCTCTGCACCTTTAATTTCGTTAAGTATGTGTTGATGGTAAGGCCATTGGTCCTGCAAATAAATGAGATGGCTTGAATTAGAATTACGATATCCTTACTTATTAATTTGTAAATAATACAATAAATAAATTTTTTGTTAATATTAACGTCTTTTTTCAAATAAGTTGATACTCAAATTTTACCTCGATCCCCTAGAACATGCTTCTCTCTAAAGAAAAATCCCAACCTATGGTTTACAAAATATCCAAAAATCCGAACTATATTTTTAAAAATAAAACAAAAAGAAATACACAAATAGAAATATTATCTACTTACTGAATTAATATTAACTATCTAGTTCTATAAAAGTTATAAAAATATTGTTTGTAGAATATATACACATTTTTTCTACCCCTAGTACCCCCATTTAATATTTAGAACAAGACTATTCCCCAAATGGTCCTCGAATTATAAGGTATTTACCCGTAGTGGACGTGATCTTTGAAAATTGAAATGTTACCCAATGGTCAACGAAATTATTTTTCCACTATTTTTACTGTGGCATCCAGGTTTTTTTCTTAAATAGAGAAAATTCCCATAATGGTCCTTAACTATAAGAAGATTTACCACGTTCATCATTATCTCTATGAGAGTCATCTTATTCATATTCATAGTAACAGTCTCCTTTGATGCTTCCGTTTTATAACCAGACTGTTTTGGACAAAAGCCTTGAGTACACGCCAAAGCATAATAGAGTTCCTCATCCAGTAACATAGTGGTGTGGTCAATGCTCTCATCCCAAAACAGATTAGCACAATTTGTCAACATCATTATCTCTTCTATCGCAGACAACGCAAGCTCTGTAATGATTGGATTATTTGAATCATTAGGCTTCTCAAGTATTGTTCTACATAAATCACCCTGAGTTGATGGACCAGTACCAATGCTCTCCATGCTAGTAAATGTCTAATTTTCTTGAAATGTCATGACCAACGATCGTTATCCTATATATTAAATAATATTGTAAAATATGCATCAATAAAAATATAATCTTAACAATAACAACACAAACAACTTTTTAGTGAATTATATAGCATGACTTCTATTCAAAAAACTGAAAAATGTAATTCTATATATTTTGTATATTTCTTATGATGAGTTAATAAAGTAATGGTCTTTAAACAAATTACAAAAATTCAATATCTAAATCAAATACCTAAACTTGAGAAAGTACATTCTTTTCGAACTAATATTTTTCATTTCATTATACTCTATGTTAGTGGTTTCATTAATCAAGTCATGCATTTTAATGTAAAAAGTTCATATGTTGGTAAAAAAAATTAGGATATGCTAAACCAGGCTGGCCTAAGTTTAATAAAACAAATAAACTGCACCTCAATTTTTAAAATTTATAGTGTATTATGCTTATATATATATATATATATATATATATATATATATATATATATATATATATATATATATATTTATTTTTACAACTATGTTGTTCTTCTTTAATATAATATCGGTTATTTTGTATATATAACAACTTATAGTGAAATTCATTCAGAAAAAAATAATATTTGGGACTTATAGTGCTATTTTCTTATAGTATAGACACCTATGATTCGATTTTCACCTTTTATAGGAATTTATAATGAAATTCATGTAGAAGTAATTGTGAGAACAATCCCTTACAAAATGTAGAGCCTAAGATAAATCACATACCTCGATTAAGAGAACTTCTCATGGGTTTCACCTTAAAAGCTTTAGTGTTATTATCAATTTTACTACAAATATTGAAAAAAAAATAAACATAAAGATATCCAATAAATTCAAGAATAATACACTTTAACACCAAACAGAGAAAAGATTGAGAAACATTAAATTTAATTAATAAAACATGTTAGACATATAAAACAAAGAATTTTGAATAAGAAATGTAATGTCACTGGACTTCACCTTATTGTACCGGAGAAGAAAAACGTTTTTCTTTTTCTTCTTTCTCTGACAAAAAAAATGGAGTGTTTTCTAGCGAAATATATTTTATGTTTAGGCAAAATTAGTGTTGTGGTGGCTTGGGTTTTTGTGAAGCGTTGGTATCCGCGTTGGTAAAAGTGGTAGTGCAAAGCTAAATGACAATTTTGTCCTTTTCCTTTTCATAAATGAAAAATGGTATTTTTTAATTTTTTTTAGTTAATTAAAGTGTTGTATTTTTTTTAAATAGTGAAAATATTTTATTTAAATCTATATTTTTTTATTTTGTTAAAGTTCTAATAAATAACTACACTGATAAAAAATATCAAGGATACTCAATTGTTTTTGACACGCTCATAGATTTTTCACCATGCTAAAAGCCTTTATATGACGATATCAGAAATTTTTTGAACTTGCTTAAAGACTTTTGCACGTTTAGAAAATTCACATGCTCAAATACTTTCATTCTTAGAAATATTTATGCTCAAATATATTTAGATATTATTGATATTTAAGTTGGATGCTTGAAATCTAAGAGATCATACCAATTAAAATAATCTGAGTAATATAATGATAGTTTAACATGATGTAGACTATAAAGTCTACCCGTGTGTTACTAGTAAAAAATATGGTCAATTCCAACTTGGTAGGTCGTTTTGTGTAGATTTTGAGATATACAAGACATCATTTTGGTGAGTTTATAAGTCTGAATTGAGATTTATTCTTTTGTTTGACATGTTTTGAGTCGTTAGTTAATAAATGTGTTTGTGGAGTAATTTGAGATAATGTGCGCTAAGTGTCCAATATCTAGGAACATGGATAATGCGAGACCCCAAGATGAAACTAAAATGTAGAAGGTCAAGAAAAAACTCAAGTGAAGTCGTAAATGAGCCAAATATTTCGTGAGAAGCTCAATAAAAATTGACTGCAAAACATCTCCATCAACTTTTAAAATTGACAAAAAATTATTGCTGAGGATTATGACCATTATACTTACAAACAAGATAGATCTTGAAGTTTAAATCATGTAAGTCGAACAATTTGCAAATCATAGATGAATCAAAGACGATGTGGGCATTTTTCTATGAATACCCACTTATCATATTGGAGAGCTTAGGAACGCTTGGAGCAAGGAAAGAAGTATGGGAAAGTACCGTTTCATCAAATATTTTCTAAACCTTAATTTCTTTATTCTCTTTTAATTATAAACATCTTTATTACTGTTTTACTTTAACCATAAATGAATCTTTAGCTTGAGATTACACATATATTAAACATTTCTACGATTTGGGATATATTTTAGAAATTTGGGATTAAATGTAAAATAAATAAGATTTTGGATTTAATGTTGTTTATATATCTTGTGTTTAATATTTATCAAATTATTTAGCCGTTTAATTGAATTTTTTAGGTATTAAATTCCGACCATGAGGAGGGGTGTAATTTCTAAAAAATAGATTTATAACTTTATAGTTGAGTTTGAGAATTGAAAGGTGTAAACTAGCTACATACTTTCAAAGGGTTATAAGTTAGGCATTTTATAAATATATGGTCACCCACGAAAGGTTACTAAGCTTAGATAAAACCCCTCCACTTATTTGCATAAGAACTTAGGGTGTTTTTAGAATCCCGGTTAGAAAGTAAAATAATCAATTTACCCTTAAATCAATAATAGCCAAATGTCATGCTAGTGGTGAGTACGCTATCTTGAAATATAACTCTGCATATCTCATCTTATTATTATTTTTTAGTCCTTTATTTTCATCTTCGTTACTACTTATCTATTTATTTCATAATTAGTAGTTTTATATTTCTTAAAACTAATTCAAAAGGCTTTTCTTTATTTTAGTTTTCATTTAACGTCACTATTGAGTAAAGCTAAAAGTACACATATAACTCTGTAATCACTGTGAAGACTATATATACATCAACATTAATTGTTTAAATTGATCCTATGTAATACAAAGTATTTCCGAATAGGATTTGAGTCACGTTTCTATACTGGAGTAGTTTGACAATTTTTAGTTGAATAATAACTTTATCCTAGTACGTTGATAAGCCAAGGGTAAATATGACGGAAGCTTGGGAGACAATGCTAGAAAATACACTGTACCATTGATTCTGTGATTGGTCGCAAGAAAAGTAGGAATTAGGTTTCACTCAATGAATAGTTAAATAGAATTTATGAATTGATAATCAAGGAAAACTTACCACGTTCATCATTATCTCTATGAGAGTCATCTTATTCATATTCATAGTAACAGTCTCCTTTGATACTTCCGTTTTATAACCAGACTGTTTTGGACCAAAGCCTTGAGTACACGCCAAAGCATAATAGAGTTCCTCATCCAGTAACATAGTGGTGTGGTCAATGCTCTCAACCCAAAACAGATTAGCACAATTTGTCAACATCATTATCTCTTCTATCGGAGACAACACAAGCTTTGTAATAATTGGATTATTTGAATCATTAGGCTTCTCAAGTATTGTTCTACATAAATCTCCCTGAGTTGATGGACCAGTACCAATGCTCTCCATGCTAGTAAATGTCTAATTTTCTTGAAATGTCATGACCAACGATCGTTATCCTATATATTAAATAATAATGTAAAATATGCATCAATAAAAATATAATCTTAACAATAATAACACAAACAAATTTTTAGTGAATTATATAGCATGACTTCTATTCAAAAACCTGAAAAATGTAATCCCATATATTTTGTATTTTTCTTATGATGAGTTAATAAAGTAATGGTCTTTAAACAAATTACAAAAATTCAATATCTAAATCAAATACCTAAACTTGAGAAAGTACATTCTTTTCGAACTAATATTTTTCATTTCATTATGCTCTATGTTAGTGGTTTCATTAATCAAGTCATGCATTTTAATGTAAAAAGTTCATATGTTGGTAAAAAAAAATTAGGATATGCTAAACCAGGCTGGCCTAAGTTTAATAAAACAAATAAACTACACCTCAATTTTTTAAATTTATAGTGTATTATGCTTATATATATTTATTTTTTTATAAATATGTTGTTCTTCTTTAATATAATATCGGTTATTTTGTATATATAACAACTTATAGTGAAATTCATTCAGAAAAAAATAATATTTGAGACTTATAGTGCTATTTTCTTATAGTATAGACACATATGATTCGATTTTCACCTTTTATAGGAATTTATAATGAAATTCATGTAGAAGTAATTGTGAGAACAATCCCTTGCAAAATGTAGAGCCTAAGATAAATCACATACCTAGATTAAGAGAACTTCTCATGGGTTTCACCTTAAAAGCTTTAGTGTTATTATCAATTTTACTGCAAATATTGAAAAAAATAAACATAAAGATATCCAACAAATTAGAGAATAATACACTTTAACACCAAACAGAGAAAAAATTGAGGAAATTAAATTTAATTAATAAAACATGTTAGACATATACAACAAAGAATTTTGAATAAGAAATGTAATGTTACTGGACTTCACCTTATTGTACAGGAGAAGAAAAACGTTTTTCTTTTTCTTCTTTCTCTGACAAAAAAAAAATAGAATGTTTTCTAGCGAAATATATTTTATGTTTAGGCGAAAGTAGTGTTGTGGTGGTTAGGGTTTTTGTGCAGCGTTGGTATCAGTGTTGGTAAAAGTCTTAGTGCAAAGCTAAATGACAATTTTGTCCTTTTCCTTTTCATAAATGAAAAATGGTATTTTTTAATTTTTTTTAGTTAATTAAAGTGTTGTATTTTTTTTAAATAGTGAAAATATTTTATTTAAATCTATATTTTTTTATTCTGTTAAAGTTCTAATAAATAACTACACTGATAAAAAATATCAAAGATGCTCAATTGTTTTTGACACGCTCATAGATTTTTCACCATGCTAAGAGCCTTTATATGACGATGTCAGAATTTTTTTGAACTTGCTTAAAGACTTTTGCACGTTTAAAAAATCCACATGCTCAAATACTTTCATTCTTAGAAATATTTATGCTCAAATATATTTAGATATTATTGATATTTAAGTTGGATGCTTGAAATCTAAGAGATCATACCAATTAAAATAATCTGAGTAATATAATGATAGTTTAACATGATGTAGACTATAAAGTCTACCCGTGTGTTACTAGTAAAAAAATATGGTCAATTCAAACTTGGTAGGTCATTTTGTGTAGATTTTGAGATATACAAGACATCATTTTGGTGAGTTTATAAGTCTGAATTGAGATTTATTCTTTTGTTTGACATGTTTTGAGACGTTAGTTAATAAATGTGTTTGTGGAGCAATTTGAGATAATGTGCGCTAAGTGTCCAATATCTAGGAACATGGATAATGCGAGACCCAAGATGAGACTAAAAAGTTAGAAAGTCAAGAAAAAACTTAAGTGAAGTCGTATATGAGCCAAATGTTTCCTGAGAAGCTCAATAAAAATTGACTGCAAAACATCTCCATAAACTTTTAAGATTGACAAAAAATTATTGCTGAGGATTATGATAATTATACTTACAAACAAGATAGATCTTGGAGTTTAAATCACGTAAGTGGACAATTTGCAAATCATAGATGATTCAAAGAAGATGTGGGCATTTTGCTATGAATACCCACTTATCATATTGGAGAGCTTAGGAACGCTTGGAGCAAGGAAAGAAGTATGGGAAAGTACCGTTTCATCAAATATTTTCTAAACCTTAATTTCTTTATTCTCTTTTAATTATAAACATCTTTATTACTGTTTTACTTTATCCAATAATGAATCTTTAGCTTGAGATTACACATATATTAAACCTTTCTACGATTTGGGTATATTTTAGAATTTTGGGATTACATGTAAAATAAATTAGATTTTGGATGTAATGTTGTTTATATATCTTGTGTTTAATACTTATCAAATTATTGGCCGTTTAATTGAATTTTTTTAGGTATTAAATTCCGACCATGAGGAGGGGTGTAATTTCTAAAAAATAGATTTGTAACTTTGTAGTTGAGTTTGAGAATTCAAAGGTGTAAACTAGCTACATACTTTCAAAGGGTTATAAATTAGGCATTTTATAAATATATGGTCACTCACGAAAGGTTATTAAGCTTAGATAAAACCCCTCCACTTATTTGCATAAGAACTTAGGGTTTCTTTAGAATCCCGGTTAGAAAGTAAAATAATCAATTTACCCTTAAATCAATAATAACCAAATGTCATGATAGTGGTGAGTATGCTATCTTGAGATATATCTCTGCATGTCTCATCTTATTATTATTTTTTAGTCCTTTATTTTCATCTTCGTTACTACTTATCTATTTATTTCATAATTAGTAGTTTTATATTTCTTAAAACTAATTCAAAAGGCTTTTCTTTATTTTAGTTTTCTTTTAACGTCACTATTGATTAAAGCTAATAGTACACATATAACTCTTTAATCACTGTGAAGACTATATATACATCAACATTAATTGTTTAAATTGATCCTATGTAATACAAAGTATTTTCGAATAGGATTTGAGTCACGTTTCAATACTGGAGTAGTTTGACAATTTTTAGTTGAATAATAACTTTATCCTAGTACGTTGATAAGCCAAGGGTAAATATGACGGAAGCTTGGGAGACAATGCTAGAAAATACACTCTTCCATTTATTCTGTGATTGGTCGCAGGAAAAGTAAGAATTAGGTTTCACTCAATGAATAATTAAATAGAATTTATGAATTGATAATCAAGGAAAACTTACCACGTTCATCATTATCACTATGAGGGTCATCTTATTCATATTCATTGTAACAGTCTCCTTTGATACTTCCGTTTTATAACCAGACTGTTTTGGACCAAGGCCTTGAGTACACGTCAAAGCATAATAGAGTTCCTCCTCCAGTAACATAGTGGTGTGGTCAATGCTCTCAACCCAAACCAAAACAGATTAGCACAATTTGTCAACATCATTAACTCTTCTATCGCAGACAACGCAACCTTTGTAATGATTTGATTATTTGAATCATTATGCTTCTCAAGTATTGTTCTACATAAATCTCCCTGAGTTGATGGACCAGCACCAATGCTCTCCATGCTAGTAAATGTCTAATTTTCTTGAAATGTCATGACCAACGATCGTTATCCTATATATTAAATAATATTGTAAAATATGCATCAATAAAAATATAATCTTGACAATAATCACACAAACAACTTTTTAGTGCATTATATAGCATGACTTCTATTCAAAAAACTGAAACATGTAATCCCATAAATTTTGTATATTTCTTATGACGAGTTAATAAAGTAATGGTCTTTAAACAAATTACAAAAATTCAATATCTAAATCAAATACCTAAACTTGAGAAAGTACATTCTTTTCGAACTAATATTTTTCATTTCATTATGCTCTATGTTAGTGGTTTCATTAATCAAGTCATGCATTTTAATGTAAAAAGTTCATATGTTGCTCAAAAAAATTAGGATATGCTAAACCAGGCTGACCTAAGTTTAATAAAACAAATAAACTACACCTCAATTTTTTAAATTTATAGTGTATTATGCTTATATATATTTATTTTTTATAAATATGTTCTTTCTTCTTTAATGTAATATCGGTTATTTTGTATATATAACAACTTATAGTGAAATTCATTCAGAAAAAAATAATATTTGAGACTTATAGTGCTATTTTCTTATAGTATTAATACCTATGATTCGATTTTCACCTTTTATAGTAATTTATAATAAAATTCATGTAGAAGTAATTGTGAGAACAATCCCTTGCAAAATGTAGAGCCTAAGATAAATCACATACCTCGATTAAGAGAACTTCTCATGGGCTTCACCTTAAAAAGCTTTAGTGTTATTATCAATTTTACTGCAAATATTGAAAAAAAATAAACATAAAGATATCCAACAAATTCAAGAATAATACACTTTAACTCCAAACAGAGAAAAGATTGAGGAAATTAAATTTAATTAATAAAACATGTTAGACATATACAACAAGGAATTTTGAATAAGAAATGTAATGTTACTGGACTTCACCTTACTGTACCGGAGAAGAAAAACGTTTTTCTTTTTCTTCTTTCTCTGACAAAAAAAATGGAGTGTTTTCTAGCGAAAAATATTTTATGTTTAGGCGAAAGTGGTGTTGTGGTGGCTAGGGTTTTTGTGCAGCGTCGGTATCCGCGTTGGTAAAAGTGTTAGTGCAAAGCTAAATAACAATTTTGTCCTTTTCCTTTTCATAAATGAAAAATGGTATTTTTTAATTTTTTTTAGTTAATTAAAGTGTTGTATTTTTTTTTTTAAATAGTGAAAATATTTTATTTAAATCTATATTTTTTTATTTTGGTAAAGTTCTAATAAATAACTACACTGATACAAAATATCAAAGATGCTCAATTGTTTTTTACACGCTCATAGATTTTTCACCATGCTAAGAGTCTTTATATGACGATGTCAGACATTTTTTGAACTTGCTTAAAGACTTTTGCACGTTTAGAAAATTCACATGTTCAAATACTTTCATTCTCAGAAATATTTATGCTCAAGTATATTTAGATATTATTGATATTTAAGTTGGATGCTTGAAATCTAAGAGATCATACCAATTAAAATAATCTGAGTAATATAATGATGTTTAGCATGATGTAGACTTTAAAGTCTACCAGTGTGTTACTAGTAAAAAATATGGTCAATTCAAACTTGGTAGGTCATTTTGTGTAGATTTTGAGATATACAAGACATCATTTTGGTGAGTTTATAAGTCTGAATTGAGATTTATTCTTTTGTTTGACATGTTTTGAGTCGTTAGTTAATAAATGTGTTTGTGGAGCAATTTGAGATAATGTGCGCTAAGTGTCCAATATCTAGGAACATGGATAATGCGAGACCCCAAGATGAAACTAAAAAGTTAGAAGGTCAAGAAAAAACTCGAGTGAAGTCGTAAAGGAGCCAAATGTTTCGTGAGAAGCTCAATAAAAATTGACTGCAAAACATCTCCATCAACCTTTAAAATTGACAAAAAATTATTGCTGAGGACTATGATCATTATACTTACAAACAAGATAGATCTTGGAGTTTAAATCACGTAAGTCGAACAATTTGAAAATCATAGATGAATCAAAGAAGATGTGGGCATTTTGCTACGAATACCCACTTATCATATTGGAGAGCTTAGGAACGCTTGGAGCAAGAAAGAAGTATGGGAAAGTACCGTTTCATCAAATATTTTCTAAACCTTAATTTCTTTATTCTCTTTTAATTATAAACATCTTTATTACTGTTTTACTTTCTCCATAAATGAATCTTTAGCTTGAGATTACACATATATTAAACCTTTCTACGATTTGGGATATATTTTAGAAATTTGGGATTACATGTAAAATAAATAAGATTTTGGATGTAATGTTGTTTATATATCTTGTGTTTAATATTTATCAAATTATTTGGCCGTTTAATTGAATTGTTTTAGGTATTAAATTCCGACCATGAGGAGGGGTGTAATTTCTAAAAAATAGATTTATAACTTTGTAGTTGAGTTTGAGAATTGAAAGGTGTAAACTAGCTACATACTTTCAAAGGGTTATAAATTAGGCATTTTATAAATATATGGTCACTCACGAAAGGTTACTAAGCTTAGATAAAACCTCTCCACTTATTTGCATAAGAACTTAGGGTGTCTTTAGAATCCCGGTTAGAAAGTAAAATAATCAATTTACCCTTAAATCAATAATAGCCAAATGTCATGCTTGAGGTGAGTACACTATCTTGAGATATATCTCTGCATGTCTCATCTTATTATTATTTTTTAGTCCTTTATTTTCATCTTCGTTACTACTTATCTATTTATTTCATAATTCTTAGTTTTATATTTCTTAAAACTAATTGAAAAGGCTTTTCTTTATTTTAGTTTTCTTTTAACATCACTATTGAATAAAGCTAAAAGTACACATATAGCTCTTTAATCACTGTGAAGACTATATATACATCAACATTAATTGTTTAAATTGATCCTATGTAATACAAAGTATTTTCGAATAGGATTTGAGTCACGTTTCTATACTGGAGTAGTTTGACAATTTTTAGTTGAATAATAACTTTATCCTAGTACGTTGATAAGCCAAGGGTAAATATGACAGAAGCTTGGGAGACAATGCTGGAAAATACACTCTTCCATTTATTCTGTGATTGGTCGCAAGAAAAGTAAGAATTAGGTTTCACTCAATGAATAATTAAATAGAATTTATGAATTGATAATCAAGGAAAACTTACCACGTTCATCATTATCTCTATGAGAGTCATCTTATTCATATTCATAGTAACAGTCTCCTTTGATGCTTCCGTTTTATAACCAGACTGTTTTGGACCAAGGCCTTGAGTACACGCCAAAGCATAATAGAGTTCCTCATCCAGTAACATAGTGGTGTGGTCAATGCTCTCAACCCAAACCAAAACAAATTAGCACAATTTCTCAACATCATTAACTCTTCTATCGCAGACAACGCAAGCTTTGTAATGATTCGATTATTTGAATCATTATGCTTCTCAAGTATTGTTCTACATAAATCTCCCTGAGTTGATGGACCAGCACCAATGCTCTCCATGCTAGTAAATGTCTACTTTTCTTGAAATGTCATAACCAACGATCGTTATCCTATATATTAAATAATATTGTAAAATATGCATCAATAAAAATATAATCTTAACAATAATCACACAAACAACTTTTTTGTGAATTATATAGCATGACTTCTATTCAAAAAACTGAAAAATTTAATCCCAAAAATTTTGTATATTTCTTATGACGAGTTAATAAAGTAATGGTCTTTAAACAAATTACAAAAATTCAATATCTAAATCAAATACCTAAACTTGAGAAAGTACATTCTTTTCGAACTAATATTTTTCATTTCATTATGCTCTATGTTAGTGGTTTCATTAATCAAGTCATGCATTTTAATGTAAAAAGTTATATGTTGCTCAAAAAAATTAGGATATGCTAAACCAGGCTGGCCTAAGTTTAATAAAACAAATAAACTACACCTCAATTTTTTAAATTTATAGTGTATTATGCTTATATATATTTATTTTTTATAAATATGTTATTTCTTCCTTAATATAATATCGGTTATTTTGTATATATAACAACTTATAGTGAAATTCATTCAGAAAAAAATAATATTTGAGACTTATAGTGCTATTTTCTTATAGTTTTAATACCTATGATTCGATTTTCACCTTTTATAGTAATGGAAAATTCTTCCATCCAATATTGGATGATCCTACACCAATAGTATTAATACACATACCCCATGTTTTAAAATTGCAAAAACAACTAACATATTAATCTATAGTAATTTATAATGAAATTCATGTAGAAGTAATTGTGAGAACAATCCCTTGCAAAATGTAGAGCCTAAGATAAATCACATACCTCGATTAAGAGAACTTCTCATGGGTTTCACCTTAAAAAGCTTTAGTGTTATTATCAATTTTACTGCAAATATTGAAAAAAAATAAACATAAAGATATCCAACAAATTCAAGAATAATACACTTTAACTCCAAACAGAGAAAAGATTGAGGAAATTTAATTTAATTAATAAAACATGTTAGACATATACAACAAGGAATTTTGAATAAGAAATGTAATGTTACTGGACTTCACCTTACTGTACCGGAGAAGAAAAACGTTTTTCTTTTTCTTCTTTCTTTGACAAAAAAATGGAGTGTTTTCTAGCGAAAAATATTTTATGTTTAGGCGAAACTGGTGTTGTGGTGGCTAGGGTTTTAGTGCAGCGTCGGTATCCGCGTTGGTAAAAGTGTTAGTGTAAAGCTAAATGACAATTTTGTCCTTTTCCTTTTCATAAATGAAAAATGGTATTTTTTAATTTTTTTTTAGTTAATTAAAGTGTTGTATTTTTTTTTAAATAGTGAAAATATTTTATTTAAATCTATATTTTATTTTATTTTGTTAAAGTTCTAATAAATAACTAGACTGATACAAAATATCAAAGATGCTCAATTGTTTTTGACAGACTCATAGATTTTTCACCATGCTAAGAGCCTATATATGACGATGTCAGACATTTTTTGAACTTGCTTAAAGACTTTTGAACGGTTAGAAAATTCACATGCTCAAATACTTTCATTCTCAGAAATATTTATGCTCAAGTATATTTAGATATTATTGATATTTAAGTTGGATGCTTGAAATCTAAGAGATCATACCAATTAAAATAATCTGAGTAATATAATGATGTTTAGCATGATGTAGACTTTAAAGTCTACCAGTGTGTTACTAGTAAAAAATATGGTCAATTCAAACTTGGTAGGTCATTTTGTGTAGATTTTGAGATATACAAGACATCATTTTGGTGAGTTTATAAGTCTGAATTGAGATTTATTCTTTTGTTTGACATGTTTTGAGTCGTTAGTTAATAAATGTGTTTGTGGAGCAATTTGAGATAATGTGCGCTAAGTGTCCAATATCTAGGAACATGGATAATGCGAGACCCCAAGATGAAAATAAAAAGTTAGAAGGTCAAGAAAAAACTCGAGTGAAGTCGTAAAGGAGCCAAATGTTTCGTGAGAAGCTCAATAAAAATTGACTGCAAAACATCCTCATCAACCTTTAAAATTGACAAAAAATTATTGCTGAGGACTATGATCATTATACTTACAAACAAGATAGATCTTGGAGTTTAAATCACGTAAGTCGAACAATTTGCAAATCATAGATGAATCAAAGAAGATGTGGGCATTTTGCTACGAATACCCACTTATCATATTGGAGAGCTTAGGAACGCTTGGAGCAAGGAAAGAAGTATGGGAAAGTACCGTTTCATCAAATATTTTCTAAACCTTAATTTCTTTATTCTCTTTCAATTATAAACATCTTTATTACTGTTTTACTTTCTCCATAAATGAATCTTTAGCTTGAGATTACACATATATTAAACCTTTCTACGATTTGGGATATATTTTAGAAATTTGGGATTACATGTAAAATAAATAAGATTTTGGATGTAATGTTGTTTAATTATCTTGTGTTTAACATTTATCAAATTATTTGGCCGTTTAATTGAATTGTTTTAGGTATTAAATTCCGACCATGAGGAGGGGTGTAATTTCTAAAAACTAGATTTATAACTTTGTAGTTGAGTTTGAGAATTGAAAGGTGTAAACTAGCTACATACTTTTAAAGGGTTATAAATTAGGCATTTTATAAATATATGGTCACTCACGAAAGGTTACTAAGCTTAGATAAAACCCCTCCACTTATTTGCATAAGAACTTAGGGTGTCTTTAGAATCCCGTTTAGAAAGTAAAATAATTAATTTACCCTTAAATCAATAATGGCCAAATGTCATGCTAGTGGTGAGTACGCTATCTTGAGATATATCTCTGCATGTCTCATCTTATTATTATTTTTTACTCCTTTATTTTCATCTTCGTTACTACTTATCTATTTATTTCATAATTCTTAGTTTTATATTTCTTAAAACTAATTCAAAAGGCTTTTCTTTATTTTAGTTTTCTTTTAACGTCACTATTGCATAAAGCTAAAAGTACACATATAACTCTTAAATCACTGTGAAAACTATATATACATCAACATTAATTGTTTAAATTGATCCTATGTAATACAAAGTATTTTCGAATAGGATTTGAGTCACGTTTCTATACTGGAGTAGTTTGACAATTTTTAGTTGAATAATAACTTTATCCTAGTACGTTGATAAGCCAAGGGTAAATATGACGGAAGCTTGGGAGACAATGCTAGAAAATACACTCTTCCATTTATTCTGTGATTGGTCACAGGAAAAGTAAGAATTAGGTTTCACTCAATGAATAATTAAATAGAATTTATGAATTGATAATCAAGGAAAACTTACCACGTTCATCATTATCTCTATGAGAGTCATCTTATTCATATTCATAGTAACAGACTCCTTTGATGCTTCCGTTTTATAACCAGACTGTTTTGGACCAAGGCCTTGAGTACACGCCAAAGCATAATAGAGTTCCTCATCCAATAACATAGTGGTGTGGTCAATGCTCTCAATCCAAACCAAAATAGATTAGCAAAATTTGTCAACATCATTAACTCTTATATAGCAGACAACGCAAGCTTTGTAATGATTCGATTATTTGAATCATTAGGCTTCTCAAGTATTGTTCTACATAAATCTCCCTGAGTGGATGGACCAGCACCAATGCCCTCCATGCTAGTAAATGTCTAATTTTCTTGAAATGTCATGACCAACGATCGTTATCCTATATATTAAATAATATTGTAAAATATGCATCAATAAAAATATAATCTTAACAATAATAACACAAACAACTTTTTAGTGAATTATATAGCATGACTTCTATTCAAAAAACTGAAAAATGTAATCCCATAAATTTTGCATATTTCTTATGATGAGTTAATAAAGTAATTGTTTTTTAACAAATTACGAAAATTCAATATCCAAATACCTAAACTTGAGAAAGTACATTCTTTTCGAACTAATATTTTTCATTTCATTATGCTCTATGTTAGTGGTTTCATTAATCAAGTCATGCATTTTAATGTAAAAAGTTCATATGTTGCTCAAAGAAATTAGGATATGCTGAACCAGGCTGGCCTAAGTTTAATAAAACAAATAAACTACACCTCAATTTTTTAAATTTATAGTGTATTATGCTTATATATATATATTTATTTTTTATAAATATGTTGTTTCTTCTTTAATATAATATCGGTTATTTTGTATATATAACAACTTATAATGAAATTCATTCACAAAAAAATAATATTTGAGACTTATAGTGCTATTTTCTTATAATATAGACACCTATGATTCGATTTTAACCTTTTATAGTAATTTATAATTAAATTCATGTAGAAATAATTGTGAGAACAATCCCTTGCAAAATGTAGAGCCTAAGATAAATCACATACCTCGATTAAGAGAACTTCTCATGGGTTTCACCTTAAAAAGCTGTAGTGTTATTATCAATTTTACTGCAAATATTGAAAAAAAATAAACATAAAGATATCCAACAAATTCAAGAATAATACACTTTAACACCAAACAGAGAAAAGATTGAGGAAATTAAATTTAATTAATAAAACATGTTAAACATATACAACAAATAATTTTGAATAAGAAATGTAATGTTACTGGACTTCGCCTTATTGTACCGGAGAAGAAAAACGTTTTTCTTATTCTTCTTTCTCTGACAAAATAAATGGAGTGTTTTCTAGCGAAAAATATCTTATGTTTAGGCGAAAGTGGTGTTGTGGTGGCTAGGGCCTTTAAAGTACGATGTCAGACATTTTTTGAACTTGCTTAAAGACTTTTGAACGGTTAGAAAATTCATATGCTCAAATACTTTCATTCTCAGAAATAGTTATGCTCAAATATATTTAGATATTATTGATATTTAAGTTGGATGCTTGAAATCTAAGAGATCATACCAATTAAAATAATCTGAGTAATATAATGATAGTTTAACATGATGTAGACTTTAAAGTCTACCAGTGTGTTACTAGTAAAAAATATGGTCAATTCAAACTTGGTAGGTCATTTTGTGTAGATTTTGAGTTATACAAGACATCATTTTGGTGAGTTTATAAGTCTGAATTGAGATTTATTCTTTTGTTTGACATGTTTTGAGTCGTTAGTTAATAAATGTGTTTGTGGAGCAATTTGAGATAATGTGCGCTAAGTGTCCAATATCTAGGAACATGGATAATGCGAGACCCCAAGATGAAAATAAAAAGTTAGAAGGTCAAGAAAAAACTCGAGTGAAGTCGTAAAGGAGCCAAATGTTTCGTGAGAAGTTCAATAAAAATTGACTGCAAAACATCCTCATCAACCTTTAAAATTGACAAAAAATTATTGCTGAGGACTATGATCATTATACTTACAAACAAGATAGATCTTGGAGTTTAAATCACGTAAGTCGAACAATTTGCAAATCATAGATGAATCAAAGAAGATGTGGGCATTTTGCTACGAATACCCACTTATCATATTGGAGAGCTTAGGAACGCTTGGAGCAAGGAAAGAAGTATGGGAAAGTACCGTTTCATCAAATATATTCTAAACCTTAATATCTTTATTCTCTTTTAATTATAAACATCTTTATTACTGTTTTACTTTCTCCATAAATGAATCTTTAGCTTGAGATTACACATATATTAAACCTTTCTACGATTTGGGATATATTTTAGAAATTTGGGATTACATGTAAAATAAATAAGATTTTCGATGTAATGTTGTTTAATTATCTTGTGTTTAATATTTATCAAATTATTTGGCCGTTTAATTGAATTGTTTTAGGTATTAAATTCCGACCATGAGGAGGGGTGTAATTTCTAAAAAATAGATTTATAACTTTGTAGTTGAGTTTGAGAATTGAAAGGTGTAAACTAGCTACATACTTTTAAAGGGTTATAAATTAGGCATTTTATAAATATATGGTCACTCACGAAAGGTTACTAAGCTTAGATAAAACCCCTCCACTTATTTGCATAAGAACTTAGGGTGTCTTTAGAATCCCGGTTAGAAAGTAAAATAATCAATTTACCCTTAAATCAATAATAGCCAAATGTCATGCTAGTGGTGAGTACGCTATCTTGAGATATATCTCTGCATGTCTCATCTTATTATTATTTTTTAGTCCTTTATTTTCATCTTCGTTACTACTTATCTATTTATTTCATAATTCTTAGTTTTATATTTCTTAAAACTAATTCAAAAGTCTTTTCTTTATTTTAGTTTTCTTTTAACGTCACTATTGCATAAAGCTAAAAGTACACATATAACTCTTAAATCACTGTGAAAACTATATATACATCAACATTAATTGTTTAAATTGATCGTATGTAATACAAAGTATTTTCGAATAGGATTTGAGTCACGTTTCTATACTGGAGTAGTTTGACAATTTTTAGTTGAATAATAACTTTATCCTATTACGTTGATAAGCCAAGGGTAAATATGACGGAAGCTTGGGAGACAATGCTAGAAAATACACTCTTCCATTTATTCTGTGATTGGTCGCAGGAAAAGTAAGAATTAGGTTTCACTCAATGAATAAATAAATAGAATTTATGAATTGATAATCAAGGAAAACTTACCACGTTCATCATTATCTCTATGAGAGTCATCTTATTCATATTCATAGTAACAGACTCCTTTGATGCTTCCGTTTTATAACCAGACTGTTTTGGACCAAGGCCTTGAGTACACGCCAAAGCATAATAGAGTTCCTCATCCAATAACATAGTGGTGTGGTCAATGCTCTCAACCCAAACCAAAATAGATTAGCAAAATTTGTCAACATCATTAACTCTTCTATAACAGACAACGCAAGCTTTGTAATGATTCGATTATTTGAATCATTAGGCTTCTCAAGTATTGTTCTACATAAATCTCCCTGAGTGGATGGACCAGCACCAATGCCCTCCATGCTAGTAAATGTCTAATTTTCTTGAAATGTCATGACCAACGATCGTTATCCTATATATTAAATAATATTGTAAAATATGCATCAATAAAAATATAATCTAAACAATAATAACACAAACAACTTTTTAGTGAATTATATAGCATGACTTCTATTCAAAAAACTGAAAAATGTAATCCCATAAATTTTGTATATTTCTTATGATGAGTTAATAAAGTAATTGTTTTTTAACAAATTACAAAAATTCAATATCCAAATACCTAAACTTGAGAAAGTACATTCTTTTCGAACTAATATTTTTCATTTCATTATGCTCTATGTTAGTGGTTTCATTAATCAAGTCATGCATTTTAATGTAAAAAGTTCATATGTTGCTCAAAGAAATTAGGATATGCTGAACCAGGCTGTCCTAAGTTTAATAAAACAAATAAACTACACCTCAATTTTTTAAAATTATAGTGTATTATGCTTATATATATATTTATTTTTTATAAATATGTTGTTTCTTCTTTAATATAATATCGGTTATTTTGTATATATAACAACTTATAATGAAATTCATTCAGAAAAAAAATAATATTTGAGACTTATAGTGCTATTTTCTTATAGTATAGACACCTATGATTCGATTTTAACCTTTTATAGTAATTTATAATGAAATTCATGTAGAAATAATTGTGAGAACAATCCCTTGCAAAATGTAGAGCCTAAGATAAATCACATACCTCGATTAAGAGAACTTCTCATGGGTTTCACCTTAAAAAGCTTTAGTGTTATTATCAATTTTACTTCAAATATTGAAAAAAAATAAACATAAAGATATCCAACAAATTCAAGAATAATACACTTTAACACCAAACAGAGAAAAGATTGAGGAAATTAAATTTAATTAATAAAACATGTTAAACATATACAACAAATAATTTTGAATAAGAAATGTAATGTTACTGGACTTCGCCTTATTGTACCGGAGAAGAAAAACGTTTTTCTTATTCTTCTTTCTCTGACAAAAAAAATAGAGTGTTTTCTAGCGAAAAATATCTTATGTTTAGGCGAAAGTGGTGTTGTGGTGGCTAGGGCCTTTATAGTACGATGTCAGACATTTTTTGAACTTGCTTAAAGACTTTTGAACGGTTAGAAAATTCATATGCTCAAATACTTTCATTCTCAGAAATAGTTATGCTCAAATATATTTAGATATTATTGATATTTAAGTTGGATGCTTGAAAACTAAGAGATCATACCAATTAAAATAATCTGAGTAATATAATGATAGTTTAACATGATGTAGACTTTAAAGTCTACCAGTGTGTTACTAGTAAAAAATATGGTCAATTCAAACTTGGTAGGTCATTTTGTGTAGATTTTGAGCTATACAAGACATCATTTTGGTGAGTTTATAAGTCTGAATTGAGATTTATTATTTTGCTTGACATGTTTTGAGTCGTTAGTTAATAAATGTGTTTGTGGAGCAATTTGAGATAATGTGCGCTAAGTGTCCAATATCTAGGAACATGGATAATGCGAGACCCCAAGATGAAACTAAAAAGTTAGAAGGTCAAGAAAAAACTCAAGTGAAGTCGTAAAGGAGCCAAATGTTTCCTGAGAAGCTCAATAAAAATTTACTGCAAAACATCTCCATCAACTTTTAAAATTGACAAAAAATTATTGCTGAGGATTATGATCATTATACTTACAAACAAGATAGATCTTGGAGTTTAAATCACGTAAGTCGAACAATTTGCAAATCATAGATGAATCAAAGAAGATGTGGGCATTTTGCTATGAATACCCACTTATCATATTGGAGAGCTTAGGAACGCTTGGAGCAAGGAAAGAAGTATGGGAAAGTACCGTTTCATCAAATATTTTCTAAACCTTAATTTATTTATTCTCTTTTAATTATAAACATCTTTATTACTGTTTTACTTTCTCCATAAATGAATCTTTAACTTGAGATTACACGTATATTAAACCTTTCTACGATTTGGGATATATTATAGAAATTTGGGATTACATGTAAAATAAATAAGATTTTGGATGTAATGTTGTTTATATATCTTGTGTTTAATATTTATCAAATTATTTGGCCGTTTAATTGAATTTTTTTAGGTATTAAATTCCGACCATGAGGAGGGGTGTAATTTCTAAAAAATAGATTTATAACAATGTAGTTGAGTTTGAGAATTGAAAGGTGTAAACTAGCTACATACTTTCTAAGGGTTATAAATTATGCATTTTATAAAATATATGGTCACTCACGAAAGGTTACTAAGCTTAGATAAAACCCCTCCACTTATTTGCATAAGAACTTAGGGTGTCTTTAGAATCCCGGTTAGAAAGTAAAATAATCAATTTACCCTTAAATCAATAATAGCCAAATGTCATGCTAATGGTGAGTACGCTATCTTGAGATATATCTCTGCATGTCTCATCTTATTATTATTTTTTAGTCCTTTATTTTCATCTTCGTTAATACTTATCTATTTATTTCATAATTAGTAGTTTTATATTTCTTAAAACTAATTCAAAAGGCTTTTCTTTATTTTAGTTTTCTTTTAACGTCACTATTGATTAAAGCTAAAAGTACACATATAACTCTTTAATCACTGTGAAGACTAAAGTCTTGAGTACACGCCAAAGGATAATAGAGTTTCTCATCCAGTAACATAGTGGTGTGGTCAATGCTCTCAACCCAAAACAAATTAGCACAATTTGTCAACATCATTAACTCTTCTATCGCAGACAACGCAAGCTCTGTAATGATTGGATTATTTGAATCATTAGGCTTTTCAATTATTGTTCTACATAAATCTCCCTGAGTTGATGGACCAGCACCAATGCTCTCCATGCTAGTAAATATTAGTAGACTTACCAGGTTTATTATAATAAATGTCTAATTTTCTTGAAATGTCATGACCAACGATCGTTTATCCTATATATTAAATAATATTGTAAAATATGCATCAATAAAAATATAATCTTAACAATAATAACACAAACAACTTTTTAGTGAATAACCAGGTGAGCTAGCTCATCTGGCCAGGGCTCTGTCTCTCAAGTGAGAGGTACAGGGTTTGAATCCCGCAGGCTCGAATCCCGCAGGCGGCAGAAAATTATCGAATCTCGTAGGCGGAAAAAAGTTATTAAGGTTTGAAAAGTTTCCAAGGTTCGAAATTCTCCCCAGAACATGGGCAACCTAGTTCTGATTGCCTGGAGGTATGGTTGGGGAGGCAGTCATATCTCCCGGGGGACTAGTCGGGTGTAAGCCCGGGAACCCTCGTCATAAAAAACTTTTTAGTGAATTATATAGCATGACTTCTATTCAAAAACCGAAAAATGTAATCCCATATATTTTGTATATTTCTTATGATAAGTTAATAAATTAATGGTCTTTAACTAAATTACAAAATTTCAATATCTAAATTAAATACCTAAACTTGAGAAAGTACATTCTTTTTGAACTAATATTTTTCATTTCATTATGCTCTATGTTAGTGGTTTCATTAATCAAGTCATGCATTTTAATGTAAAAAGTTCATATGTTTCTCAAAAAAATTAGGATATGCTAAAACCAGGCTGGCCTAAGTTTAATAAAACAAATAAACTACACCTCAGTTTTTTAAATTTATAGTGTATTATGCTTATATATATATATTTTTTATAAATATGTTGTTTCTTCTTTAATATAATATCGGTTATTTTGTATATATAACAACTTATAGTGAAATTCATTCAGAAAAAAATAATATTTGAGACTTATAGTGCTATTTTCTTATAGTATAGACACCTATGATTCGATTTTCACCTTTTATAGGAATTTATAATGAAATTCATGTAGAAGTAATTGATAGAACAATCCCTTGCAAAATGTAGAGCCTAAGATAAATCACATACCTATATTAAGAGAACTTCTCATGGGTTTCACCTTAAAAGCTTTAGTGTTATTATCAATTTTACTGCATATATTGAAAAAAAATAAACATAAAGATATCCAACAAATTCAAGAATAATACACTTTAACACCAAACAAAGAAAAGATTGAGGAAATTAAATTTAATAAATAAAACATGTTCGACATATACAACAAAGAATTTTGAATAAGAAATGTAATGTTACATGACTTCACCTTATTGTACCGGAGAAGAAAAACGTTTTTCTTTTTCTTCTTTCTCTGACAAAAAAAAAATGGAGTGTTTTCTAGCGAAAAATACTTTATGTTTAGGCGAAAGTGGTGTTGTGGTGGCTAGGGTTTTTGTGCAGCGTCGGTATCGACGTTGGTAAAAGTGTTAGTGCAAAGCTAAATGACAATTTTGTCCTTTTTCTTTTCATAAATGAAAAATGGTATTTTTTAATTTTTTTTAGTTAATTAAAGTGTTGTATTTTTTTTAAATAGTGAAAATATTTTATTTAAATCTATATTTTTTTATTTTGTTAAAGTTATAATAAATAACTACACCGATACAAAATATCAAAGATGCTCAATTGTTTTTGACACGCTCTTAGATTTTTCACCATGCTAAGAGCCTTTATATGACGATGTCAGAAATTTTTTGAACTTGCTTAAAGACTTTTGCACGTTTAGAAAATTGACATGCTCAAATACTTTCATTCTCAGAAATATTTATGCTCAAATATATTTAGATATTATTGATATTTAAGTTGGATGCTTGAAATCTAAGAGATCATACCAATTAAAATAATCTGAGTAATATAATGATTGTTTAACATGATGTAGACTTTAAAGTCTACCCGTGTGTTACTAGTAAAAAGTATGGTCAATTCAAACTTGGTAGATCATTTTGTGTAGATTTTGAGATATACAAGATATCGTTTTGGTGAGTTTATAAGTCTGAATTGAGATTTATTCTTTTGTTTGACATGTTTTGAGTCGTTAGTTAATAAATGTGTTTGTGGAGCAATTTGAGATAATGTGCGCTAAGTGTCCAATATCTAGGAACATGGATAATGCGAGACCCCAAGATGAAACTAAAAAGTTATAAGGTCAACAAAAAACTCAAGTGAAGTCGTAAATGAGCCAAATATTTCGTGAGAATCTCAATAAATATTGACTGCAAAACATCGCCATCAACTTTTAAAATTGACAAAGAATTATTGCTGAGGATTATGATCATTATACTTACAAACAAGATAGATCTTGGAGTTTAAATCACGTAAGTCGAACAATTTGCAAATCATAGATGAATCAAAGACGATGTGGGCATTTTGCTATGAATACTCACTTATCATATTGGAGAGCTTAGGAACGCTTGGAGCAAGGAAAGAAGTATGGGAAAGTACCGTTACATCAAATATTTTCTAAACCTTAATTGCTTTATTCTTTTTTAATTATAAACAACTTTATTACTGTTTTACTTTATCCATAAATGAATCTTTAGCTTGATATTACACATATATTAAACCTTTCTACGATTTGGGATATATTTTTGAAATTTGGGATTACATGTAAAATAAAGAAGATTTTGGATGTAATGTTGTTTATATATCTTGTGTTTAATATTTATCAAATTCTTTGGCTGTTTAATTGAATTTTTTTAGGTATTAAATTCCGACCATGAGGAGGGGTGTAATTTCTAAAAAATAGATTTATAACTTTGTAGTTGAGTTTGAGAATTGAAAGGTGTAAACTAGCTACATACTTTCAAAGTGTTATAAATTAGGCATTTTATAAATATATGGTCACTCACGAAAGGTTACTAAGCTTAGATAAAACCCCTCCACTTATTTGCATAAGAACTTAGGGTGTCTTTAGAATCCCTGTTAGAAAGTAAAATAATCAATTTACCCTTAAATCAATAATATCCAAATTTCATGCTAGTGGTGAGTACGCTATCTTGAGATATATCTCTGCATGTCTCATCTTATTATTATTTTTTAGGCCTTTATTTTCATCTTCGTTACTACTTATCTATTTATTTCATAATTAGTAGTTTTAAATTTCTTAAAACTAATTCAAAAGGCTTTTCTCTATTTTAGTTTTCTTTTAACGTCACTATTGATTAAAGCTAAACATACACATATAACTCTTTAATCACTGCGAAGACTATATATACATTAACATTAATTGTTTAAATTGATCCTATGTAATACAAAGTATTTTCGAAAAGGATTTCAGTCACGTTTCTATACTGGAGTAGTTTGACAATTTTTAGTTGAATAATAACTTTATCCTAGTACGTTGATAAGCCAAGGGTAAATATGACGGAAGCTTGGGAGACAATGCTAGAAAATACACTTTTCCATTGATTCTGTGATTGGTCGCAAGAAAAGTAAGAATTAAGTTTCACTCAATGAATAATTAAATAGAATTTATGAATTGATAATCAAGGAAAACTTACCACGTTCAGCATTATCTCTATGAGAGTCATCTTATTCATATTCATAGTAACAGTCTCCTTTGATGCTTCCGTTTTATAACCAGACTGTTTTGGACCAATGCCTTGAGTACACGCCAAAGGATAATAGAGTTCCTTATCCAGTAACATAGTGGTGTGGTCAATGCTCTCAACACAAAACAGATTAGCACAATTTGTCAACATCATTAACTCTTCTATTCGCAGACAACGCAAGATCTGTAATGATTGGATTATTTGAATCATTAGGCTTCTCAAGTATTGTTCTACATAAATCTCCCTGAGTTGATGGACCAGCACCAATGCTCTCCATGCTAGTTAATATTAGTAGACTTACCAGGTTTATTTTAATAAATGTCTAATTTTCTTGAAATGTCATGACAAACTATCGTTATCCTATATATTAAATAATATTGAAAAATATGAGAAATAAAAATATAATCTTAACAATAATAACATAAACAACTTTTTAGTGAATTATATAGCATGACTTCTATTCAAAAAAATGAAAAATGTAATCCCATATATTTTGTATATTTCTTATGATGAGTTAATAAAGTAATGGTCTTTAAACAAATTAAAAAAATTCAATATCTAAATCAAATACCTAAACTTGAGAAAGTACATTCTTTTCGAACTAATATTTTTCATTTCATTATGCTCTATGTTACTGGTTTCATTAATCAAGTCATGCATTTTAATGTAAAAAGTTCATATGTTTCTCAAAAAAATTAGGATATGCTAAACCAAACTGGCCTAAGTTTAATAAAAAAAATAAACTACGCCTCAATTTTTGAAATTTATAGTGTATTATGCTTATATATATTTATTATTTATAAATATGTTGTTTCTTCTTTAATATAATATGGGTTATTTTGTATATATAACAACTTATAGTGAAATTCATTCAGAAAAAAATAATATTTGAGACTTATAGTGCTATTTTCATATAGTATAGACACCTATGATTCAATTTTCACCTTTTATAGGAATTTATAATGAAATTCATGTAGAAGTAATTGTGTGAACAATCCCTTGCAAAATGTAGAGCCTAAGATAAATCACATACCTCGATTAAGAGAACTTCTCATGGGTTTCACCTTAAAAGCTTTAGTGTTATTATCAATTTTACTGCATATATTGAAAAAAAATAAACATAAAGATATCTAACAAATTCAAGAATAATACACTTTAACAACAAAAAGAGAAAAGATTGAGGAAAATAAATTTAATAAATAAAACATGTTCGACATATACAACAAAGAATTTTGAATAAGAAATGTAATGTTACTGGACTTCACCTTATTGTACCGGAGAAGAAAAACGTTTTTCTTTTTCTTCTTTCTCTGACAAAAAAAATGGAGTGTTTTCTGGCGAAAAATACTTTATGTTTAGGCGAAAGTGGTTTTGTGGTGGCCAGGGTTTTTTTGCAGCGTCTGTATCCGCTTTGGTAAAAGTGTTAGTGCAAAGCTAAATGACAATTTTGTCCTATTCCTTTTCATAAATGAAAAATGGTATTTTTTAATTTTTTTTAGTTAATTAAAGTGTTGCATTTTTTTAAATAGTGAAAATATTTTATTTAAATCTATATTTTTTTATTTTGTTAAAGTTCTAATAAATAACTACACCGATACAAAATATCAAAGATGCTCAATTGTTTTTGACACGCTCTTAGATTTTTCACCATGCTAAGAGCCTTTATATGACGATGTCAGAAATTTTTTTAACTTGCTTAATGACTTTTTCACGTTTAGAAAATTGACATGCTCAAATACTTTCATTCTCAGAAATATTTATGCTCAAATATATTTAGATAATATTGATATTTAAGTTGGATGCTTGAAATCTAAGAGATCATACCAATTAAAATAATCTGAGTAATATAATGATTGTTTAACATGATGTAGACTTTAAAGTCTACCAGTGTGTTACTAGTAAGAAATATGGTCAATTCAAACTTGGTAGGTCATTTTGTGTAGATTTTGAGATATACAAGATATCGTTTTGGTGAGTTTATAAGTCTGAATTGAGATTTATTCTTTTGGTTGACATGTTTTGAGTCGTTAGTTAATAAATGTGTTTGTGGAGCAATTTGAGATAATGTGCGCTAAGTGTCCAATATCTAGGAACATGGATAATGCGAGACCCCAAGATAAAACTAAAAAGTTATAAGGTCAACAAAAAACTCAAGTGAAGTCGTAAATGAGCCAAATATTTCGTGAGAAGCTCAATAAATATTGACTGCAAAATATCTCCATCAACTTTTAAAATTGACAAAGAATTATTGCTGAGGATTATGATCATTATACTTACAAACAAGATAGATCTTGGAGTTTAAATCACGTGAGTCGAACAATTTGCAAATCATAGATGAATCAAAGACGATGTGGGCATTTTGCTATGAATACCCACTTATCATATTGGAGAGCTTAGGAACGCTTGGAGCAAGGAAAGAAGTATGGGAAAGTACCGTTACATCAAATATTTTCTAAACCTTAATTGCTTTATTCTTTTTTAATTATAAACAACTTTATTACTGTTTTACTTTATCCATAAATGAATCTTTAGCTTGATATTACACATATATTAAACCTTTCTACGATTTGGGATATATTTTAGAAATTTGGGATTACATGTAAAATAAAGAAGATTTTGGATGTAATGTTGTTTATATATCTTGTGTTTAATATTTATCAAATTCTTTGGCTGTTTAATTGAATTTTTTTTAGGTATTAAATTCCGACCATGAGGAGGGGTGTAATTTCTAAAAAATAGATTTATAACTTTGTAGTTGAGTTTGAGAATTGAAAGGTGTAAACTAGCTACATACTTTCAAAGTGTTATAAATTAGGCATTTTATAAATATATGGTCACTCACGAAAGGTTACTAAGCTTAGATAAAACCCCTCCACTTATTTGCATAAGAACTTAGGGTGTCTTTAGAATCCCGGTTAGAAAGTAAAATAATCAATTTACCCTTAAATCAATAATAGCCAAATGTCATGCTAGTGGTGAGTACGCTATCTTGAGATATATCTCTGCATGTCTCATCTTATTATTATTTTTTAGGCCTTTATTTTCATCTTCGTTACTACTTATCTATTTATTTCATAATTAGTAGTTTTAAATTACTTAAAACTAAATCAAAAGGCTTTTCTTTATTTTAGTTTTCTTTTAACGTCACTATTGATTAAAGCTAAACATACACATATAACTCTTTAATCACTGCGAAGACTATATATACATTAACATTAATTGTTTAAATTGATCCTATGTAATACAAAGTATTTTCGAAAAGGATTTCAGTCACGTTTCTATACTGGAATAGTTTGACAATTTTTAGTTGAATAATAACTTTATCCTAGTACGTTGATAAGCCAAGGGTAAATATGACGGAAGCTTGGGAGACAATGCTAGAAAATACACTTTTCCATTGATTCTGTGATTGGTCGCAAGAAAAGTAAGAATTAAGTTTCACTCAAGGAATAATTAAATGGAATTTACGAATTGATAATCAAGGAAAACTTACCACGTTCAGCATTATTTCTATGAGAGTCATCTTATTCATATTCATAGTAACAGTCTCCTTTGATGCTTCCGTTTTATAACCAGACGGTTTTGGACCAAGGCCTTGAGTACACGCCAAAGGATAATAGAGTTCCTTATCCAGTAACATAGTAACATAGTGGTGTGGTCAATGCTCTCAACCCAAAACAGATTAGCACAATTTGTCAACATCATTAACTCTTCTATTGCAGACAACGCAAGATCTGTAATGATTGCATTATTTGAATCATTAGGCTTCTCAAGTATTGTTCTACATAAATCTCCCTGAGTTGATGGACCAGCACCAATGCTCTCCATGCTAGTAAATATTAGTAGACTTACCAGGTTTATTTTAATAAATGTCTAATTTTTTTGAAATGTCATGACCAACGATCGTTTATCCTATATATTAAATAATATGGTAAAATATGCATCAATAAAAATATAATCTTAACTATAATAACACTAACAACTTTTTAGTGAATTATATAGCATGACTTCTATTCAAAAACCGAAAAATGTAATCCCATATATTTTGTATATTTCTTATGATGAGTTAATAAATTAATGGTCTTTAACTAAATTACAAAAATTCAATATCTAAATTAAATACCTAAACTTGAGAAAGTACATTCTTTTCGAACTAATATTTTTCATTTCATTATGCTCTATGTTAGTGGTTTCATTAATCAAGTCATGCATTTTAATGTAAAAAGTTTATATGTTTCTCAAAAAAATTAGGATATGCTAAAACCAGGCTGGCCTAAGTTTAATAAAACAAATAAACTACGCCTCAACTTTTTAAATTTATAGTGTATTATGCTTATATATATATATTTATTATAAATATGTTGTTTCTTCATTAATATAATATGGGTTATTTTGTATATATAACAACTTATAGTGAAATTCATTCAGAAAAAAATAATATTTGAGACTTATAGTGCTATTTTCTTATAGTATAGACACCTATGATTCGATTTTCACCTTTTATAGGAATTTATAATGAAATTCATGTAGAAGTAATTGATAGAACAATCCCTTGCAAAATGTAGATCCTAAGATAAATCACATACCTAGATTAAGAGAACTTCTCATGGGTTTCACCTTAAAAGCTTTAGTGTTATTATCAATTTTACTGCAAATATTGAAAAAAATAAACATAAAGATATCCAACAAATTCAAGAATAATACACTTTAACACCAAACAAAGAGAAGATTGAGGAAATTTAATTTAATTAATAAAACATGTTAGACATATACAACAAAGAATGTTGAATAAGAAATGTAATGTTACTGGACTTCACCTTATTGTACCGGAGAAGAAAAACGTTTTTCTTTTTCTAATTCTCTGACAAAAAAAATAGAGTGTTTTCTAGCGAAAAATATTTTATTTTTAGGCGAAAGTGGTGTTGTGGTGGCTAGGGTTTTTGTGCAGCGTCGGTATAGACGTTGGTAAAAGTGTTAGTGCAAAGCTAAATGACAATTTTGTCCTTTTTCTTTTCATAAATGAAAAATGGTATTTTTTAGTTTTTTTTAGTTAATTAAAGTGTTGTATTTTTTTTAAATAGTGAAAATATTTTATTTAAATCTATATTTTTTTATTTTGTTAAAGTTCTAATAAATAACTACACTGATACAAAATATCAAAGATGCTCAATTGTTTTTGACACACTCATATATTGTTCACCATGCTAAGAGCCTTTATATGACGATGTCAGAAATTTTTTGAACTTGCTTAAAGACTTTTGCACGTTTAGAAAATTCACATGCTCAAATACTTTCATTCTCAGAAATATTTATGCTCAAATATATTAAGATATTATTGATATTTAAGTTGGATGCTTGAAATCTAAGAGATCATACAAATTAAAATAATCTGAGTAATATAATGATTGTTTAACATGATGTAGACTTTAAAGTCTACCAGTGGGTTACTAGTAAAAAATATGGTCAATTCAAACTTGGTAGGTCATTTTGTGTAGATTTTGAGATATACAAGATATCGTTTTGGTGAGTTTATAAGTCTGAATTGAGATTTATTCTTTTGTTTGACATGTTTTGAGTCGTTAGTTAATAAATGTGTTTGTGGAGCAATTTGAGATAATGTGCGCTAAGTGTCCAATATCTAGGAACATGGATAATGCGAGACCCCAAGATGAAACTAAAAAGTTAGAAGGTCAAGAAAAAACTCAAGTGAAGTCGTAAAGGAGCCAAATGTTTCGTGAGAAGCTCAATAAAAATTGACTGCAAAACATCTCCATCAACCTTTAAAATTGACAAAAAATTATTGCTGAGGACTATGATCATTATACTTACAAACATGATAGATCTTGGAGTTTAAATCACGTAAGTCGAACAATTTGCAAATCATAGATGAATCAAAGACGATGTGGGCATTTTGCTATGAATACCCACTTATCATATTGGAGAGCTTAGGAACGCTTGGAGCAAGGAAAGAAGTATGGGAAAGTACCGTTACATCAAATATTTTCTAAACCTTAATTGTTATAAACAACTTTATTACTGTTTTACTTTATCCATAAATGAATCTTTAGCTTGATATTACACATATATTAAACCTTTCTACGATTTGAGATATATTTTAGAAATTTGGGATTACATGTAAAATAAAGAAGATTTTGGATGTAATGTTGTTTATATATCTTGTGTTTAATATTTATCAAATTCTTTGGCCGTTTAATTGAATTTTTTTAGGTATTAAATCCCGACCATGAGGAGGGGTGTAATTTCTAAAAAATAGATTTATAACTTTGTAGTTGAGTTTGAGAATTGAAAGGTGTAAACTAGCTACATACTTTCAAAGTGTTATAAATTAGGCATTTTATAAATATATGGTCACTCACGAAAGGTTACTAAGCTTAGATAAAACCCCTCCACTTATTTGCATAAGAACTTAGGGTGTCTTTGAATCCCGGTTAGAAAGTAAAATAATCAATTTACCCTTAAATCAATAATAGCCAAATGTCATGCTAGTGGTGAGTACGCTATCTTGAGATATATCTCTGCATGTCTCATCTTATTATTATTTTTTAGGCCTTTATTTTCATCTTCGTTACTACTTATCTATTTATTTCATAATTATTAGTTTTATATTTCTTAAAACTAATTCAAAAGGCTTTTATTTATTTTAGTTTTCTTTTAACGTCACTATTGATTAAAGCTAAAAGTACACATATAACTCTTTAATCACTGTGAAAACTATATATACATCAACATTAATTGTTTAAATTGATCCTATGTAATACAAAGTATTTTCGAATAGGATTAGAGTCACGTTTCTATACTGGAGTAGTTTGACAATTCTTATTTGAATAATAACTTTATCCTAGTACGTTGATAAGCCAAGGGTAAATATGTCTCTTGGACTCTTAAGAATAGTTGGTTCCCCTTTAGATTTAGACCTATTACATTTTTTGTTTCCTTAAATTAAATTAAACTTAACGGTTCATGTTTTTTTGGATAAATTCTTGCCTTTTATTTTTCTCTACAGGCCATGAAAGAGAGAATTGCAAAATTTGAGGAGGCCTTTGGTTTGTAGATATTACTTGGAGTCAGGAGCGTGTAGGAACTGATGGTTTGTAATTCGGAGCTAAAATGAAGAAGTTATGTTATATGTTGTTGTTGTGATTCGAATTAGTCTGCATTACATTAAAACGTTTTTGGGTTGACTTGGACCACTTAAATGGGCCCACAACTCTAAAAAAAACTGAAATCCTATATATTCGATTTTGAAGATCAAAATAAGGATTACATAGTTTTGGAACGCTTAGGAGAAGCAATTAATGCCTGGAGATAAAGAGAATATCACACCTATCATTCAACATCTTTTAGCAATTATTATTGTAATCGTATTGTATTTCTTCTTCTGAACATGAATATTACGCTTTTATTTTTTGTTTTCCATTGTTTATTTATAACTAAATTACTCGTAACATGAGAATCGCTTGATATATGAATTCTAAATTAATTCTTTATTTTTCAATGAGTTTTGGGATTAATAAATTGAAATGAATTGTTAATTTATTGATTTGATTATATATTTGACTTTGAATTTCAACCCTTATCTTTTGCGACTTGACTATGACTTCTTAGTTTTGTCGGGGGATTTTGTTTCATCCATATTCCTATAAGTTGAATACTTAGCGCTCAAATTATCTCAAATTTTTCTAGAAATATATTTATATCCGTGAATTAGCTAACAACTCAAAACATCTCAAATAAAGGGATGAATCCCATATTCAATCTCATAAACACACCTAAATGATGTCTTGTATAACTCGAAATCTATCACAAAATCAGTTTTATCACTTGTCCTCGAACTACCAGGTTTGAATTGACATAATTTCCCCTCACCCGTCCACGAGGAGACTGTGAAGTCTACATCATGTTTAATAGTCATGATCTCAGATTACTTTAATTGGTATGATCTCTTAAATTTCAAGTATTCAACTTAGATATAATTAATATCAAAATAGGTCTTTGAGTAGGAAGATTTTTGAGCATGAAAGTTTCTGGGAGTGCGAAATCTTTGAGCGTGAAGATATATGAGCATGTTCGGTATTTTTACTTGATATTTTAGATCGAGTATTTTGAAACTAAACAAAATCAAATAAAACACAAATTTAAATAAAATAAATGCACTATTTGAAAATATTAAAAAATAATATAACATACAATATTTTAATTAATTCATAAAAAATTTAAAATACTATTTTTCATATATAAAAAGGGAAGAAAGAAGAAAAAAATCGAAACTCCATTAGTTTCGCACCAACAATTATACCTGTACAAAATACATAGCTACGCCAACCACCTTGTTTAAGGCTAAAAATATTTTTCCCTAAAAGTAAAGACTCCCGAAAATATTTCGGATTCTATATAAACGTTCCACTTCTCTTGTCATAAAAAGAAGAAAATTATACTCCTTCCTCCTTCCTCCATACATGAAGGTGAATTTTGGTATTGTTATATTTTATACTTAAATTTCTTTGATATATGTTTAAAATGTTTAAGTAAATTTATTTTTTTTATTTTTTCTATATCTGTTGTTAATAAGTGTATTTTTTTTTTAAGATTGCTCGGGATTTTTATTATAATTTTTCTTTTTCAAGATTTGCAGCAAAATGCATTATTGTAGTGAAACTTGTGAGGTAAAATTTAAGAAGGTTAAGAAGGTTGTTGGTCAGAGCAATCAAATCCCCTCCCCATGGTTGGATTAGTTTAGTGTAATTTCAGAACACACGAATCAAAAAAAATGTTATATTATACAAATAGCATATATATATATATATATATATATATATATATATATATATATATATAAAGCAGGTACATTTATTAGCGACATATGAACTTTTTACCTTAAAATGTAAGACTTCATTTACCAAAATTACCAATACAGAGGATGATAGAGTAAATATATTTTTGATGAAAAAAAATTTATTTTATCAAGTTTGGCTATTTGATTAAGTTATTGAATATGGGATTGCAAGTACAAAATATGGGATTAGATTTTCCCACTTTTGCATATAGAAAGTCATGCTATATAATTCACACAAAAATATTTTGTATTCTTAATTTTAAAATTATATTATTTGTTTGATCATTGGTCTTGACATTTTATAAAAAAAATGAATATGTATTATAATTAATTGGGTAAGTCTATTAATATATACATATTTGACATGTTTTTTTTTAGATCATAAAGCATCTGATCTAACAAAGATTAGAAGCACTTGTTAGGGTAGTGTTCATTATATATTACACACATATTCCATTTTGAGTTGCTTGACTATTTTGACAAGCTTTGGACATCTTCTTACGGTCAACGGTAGAGAAGGTGGTTCTGGCATAATTTTTGAAGTTGAAATCATGAGCTTCTAGGATCGCCTATGTAAGGCCCTTGGTGTGAGAAAGGTTAGTGTTATGGATGTCTCTAAGAGGTTTGGGTTCGAATTTCACTTACTTCATTCTGTTATATAATGACATCTATGGTATGTTCAGTGGAGTTATGATTTCTGTTCAGTAGTAGTTTTAGTCGTACCCATGATGCTCATAAAACTGCCATTCACAACCTTTCCTCTCTTCCTTTAAACCTTTTCTATTAAAAGGAAGGAAACATCATTCACGTATGCAGAATCTGATTTTATTTTATCAATCATTATTTGATTGTGAGCTTCTAAACGTTAGACCTTTTTTCTTTCTTTATGACATTAGTTCATGACACTCACCAACATTGTAAAAGCCCCTCCAATCTTCTGAGTCTATGGTATTGTATGCTTGGACTATATGTGACATTTTTCGAGTATAGGAAGCTATGTTGAGAGTTATACGAGCTAGTGGGACCTACTGGGTTAGCTGGCGTAAATTAAAATATGCTTTTTGTAAAGTAGGTACCCCTGAACTTCTAGATTTATAGAGTTCAGACTTGAGGTAGGAAATTTAAACGGTAGGGTTTGCAAGGGTGTAGGTGTTAATTACCCATCTGAAGAACATATTGTGGGAGATGTAAGATACTTGTATGAGAGAATGCTTCACCCAGATAAAATGTGTGTAAGAAGGGATTTAAAAATCTGCTCAGCTACAACTTTAGTTGATTGCAAACAATCTATATTATATGGGACAACTTAAAATTCAAATAGCATCTTTTTAGGAAAAATATATAACCCCTCCAAAAGTTGAGATTGTGCCATGTGTATCTTACATTTTGTACCCCACTACTTACTTTTAACCCATATTCTTCTTCTAATTAACTATTAATTTTTGCGTCTTCAATGATCTTATATGAACTCTTATTTCTCTTCTGCACAATAATTGGATAAGGTCTGTCGTTCTACTTCTTTGGGTACTTCAAAGTTAACAAATTCATCAAAAAAAACTCAGTTTTTAAATGAAGACCAAGAAATGACATCAAATGCGTGTAAGTAAAATTCATTTTTTTAGTTTTAATAATACTTCCATTACTTTGGCTTCTTCAATGATCTTATATTCTTCAATATGTAACTATCCATATTTCGAATGTTTGAGGTCAGCTGTTGTGCTTCTTTGGTACTCCGAGTGAAAAAAATCATTAAAAACTTAGTTTTTATATGAAGACTGAGAAATGATGCACTAAAAACGCTTGGTTAATTAATTAAACATTAGATGATTTCAAATTATTTGCCCCTAAATATATGTGGTTTTGGTTTTAATAAAGGGATTTGGTCATTTGATATGACCTGGATTTACTCTGTGTTTCATCTAATATTCAATAATTTTTATCCCTTATTGTCGAATTTCTCTCAAGAACTCTCTTTTCTGCACAAACAAAATACAAATTCTATAATTCTCAATCGCAAATTTCAAGAGAAATAATGAGGTCACCGGTTGTACTTCTTTGGGTAATCCGGGTGAATAAATATTTAATTTGTGAGTCTGTTAAATTTCCAAATGTACAAATTTTATAAAATAAATCATCTTAGTGGAAAATACAACTCAATTTTTATTAATATTGAATTGAAGGCATAAAAGGTTTTGATTTGATGGGGTATTATAAGATCTAGAAAAAGAAAACTCAATTAGACATTAGTTACGCTAAGAAAATATTTGTTTTAATTATTAAAAACCCTAAATCATTAAAGGAAATCGAAGAATTAATGCATTAGAGGTCTTTGTTGATTAATCAAACATTAAAACGGTTTGTTTTAATTAATGCATGACATGACCATACTTTTTTAAAATCTTCAATAACAAATATGCTAACCGGGTGTGAGCTGAATTAGGCTAATTACCTTTCCGTTTACAAATATTTTATGCTTTAATAGAAATTGTCTTTGCAATGTGTTAAATGTAAGGTTGTTGGTCACGTTATTTAAATTGTTTGTATTATGCCAAAATTGACACCTTTGGGACTATAAGTATGGTGCAGGGGAGTCGTAATGGACCCCTTTTAAGGACTGGGTTAATGCCCCTACTGAGAGATTTTAGATCAAAAAACAACTTTACTGGGTCTACGGTAAAGGAATTTATATCCTAGGCACAAGTGCAATTTTTTGAAAACATTGGGACGAAATTCAGTAAGTTGTCTGGGAACTGATTCTGAAACCAAATTTCCATAAGCTCGTGGTATGATCCTTGAGAGGGCAGGTATCTCGGCTAAGTTTGTATGGACCAGGTTTGCAATAACTAATAGTGTAGTTCCAAACCTGGTGGAACATCCACGTGTTAAAGGTATAATTACACCTAACCAGGCCCATCCCATTATTATGTTATAACATAAATAATTTTTTATATGTCGAATAAAACCAAGGAAGAAACTATTACAAGGTGTATTTGGACGCGTAAACTTAGTTTTTGAGCCGAATTATGAAACTTGACTTACCATGTTTGAATAATTTATTAGAGTTTATATTTCAATGCAATTTTACAGCGTTAATGATGTTCATAAGATGTCGTTTAATCCTAAGTTAAATAGTGTATTATATAACCAAAGAAGTCTGATTTTCATAAGATGTGAATTTTTTTATTTCCAAGAATTCTTCAACTATGTCAATTTAAAATAATAAAATGAGTGTTAGTTATAAATAATTGTGTTGATTATAAAAATTAATTAGTTCTTCAACATAAATATCTTAACTTAATGAATGGTGTATGTAATTCTTTTTCCAGATCTTTTTTTATTTATCAAAGTTCGGTATCAAACAATGTTCTTAGCCATTACACAACATAGAAGTTTGTCGAAACCAGGTCTGCTAAATTTTATTTATAAATTTTCGCTTCCAAATGTGTAAATACTTCATCTTTGTTATTATTTTCATATGAATAGATTACTATTGAAACTTTTGAGAAGTATATTTATCGGCATGAAAATAGTTGGTTCCCTCTAGATTTAGACCTATTGCATTTTTTGTTTCCTTATATTAAATTAAACTGAACGGTTCATGTTTTTTTTTGGATAAATTCTTGCCTTTTATTTTTCTCTACAGACCATGAAAGAGAGAATTGCAAAATTTTTATATGTATTATATTATTTCTTTGTTTTAGTGTCCCAGTTATATACGTGGTATTATTTCAGGACCTAATGATGTTGTGAACAAGTGAACTTGAATTTTGAGATTCGCATGTATCTTGGCGCAACTATCCTCATGGTATGAGTTGAGAAATCTTATTATGTCCATTTTTCATTTCAAACAACACATGGATTAGTGGGGAAATTAATTCTATACTTTTTGTCTATATTGTTGGAATTATTAAATGAATGATTATTTAATTTATTAATTCTTTCATGTTCATGGGAGAAGTGGAAAAAACTATTTGTGTTCTAATAGTCTCACCTTAATTTTTGTAAAAAAAATGTTGGAATTACTAAAATTCAAGAGCTTTACTTTATTAATTCTTTATTTCTCTTGGGAAAAGTGGGAAAACTTTTTATGTGTTAAAAAGTCTCACCTAGAAAGTAAAGAAGAAAATAAAAGCAAAAACCGACAAAAATTAATGCTAGCGGTTTCGGAAGTTACAAGACTTGGTGAAAGAAAATGGTTAGCTTTAATGACCATTGAAGAGACATTAAAGTGACGGTTTTTTGTCTTGTCATAAGACTTGGTGGGAAATAAACGGCTAGCATTAATGCGTATTGAAGAGGCATTTATGTGACGGTTTTTCTTGTCTCATCATTTATTCTAGAAATAGTGACCTTGTCACTTGCATTCCAAGAGAAGAAAAAAAACTATTCTTGAGAGAATAGAGAATAGAATATAAAGAACTAAGAATTTAGAAAAATAGGAAACTCTTCTTTCCATGATTAGTCAAATATTTTTTTGACATAGAGATTAGAGTGATACAATTATTAGAGATACCAGTTCTACCGGAATATCTTTTTTAACGCCGCTGCACGTTTTGTGTATTCGTATCTAGAATATTTTTTGAATATTTACATGTAAGTTCTTTTCCCATTTCTTGTAATAGTTGTTGTATTACAGTTTTTGGGATACCTTTATATTCCATTTTCCATTGTATTGTAATAGTTGTAGTATTACATTTTTTCTAAATGTTTTTATATGAAAACAATTTTTACTTTATCGGTGATATTGTTAGTTTTTACCAACTTATATGTCTTTACATAGTGACCATACATAATGACGGAAATATTACTTTGTTTAGCTGATGCGTTAAATAGTTTGAGATGGAATTATATCGTCTTTAGCATGTAGCGTGAAGCGTGTCTTAACTTTGATTAAAGGAGTAATATGAACCTTATGTATGAATAACTAAGACATAATTTTAATATTTTTTTTATTTTGCAAGTATAGGGTTAGTATTTGTTATATATACTTCTTCAACAAATAAATAAGATAATTATAATATTTTTCTATTTAACTCTACCTTTTTTTACCATATTGAAAGGTGTTTTATGTCTCAAATACGCCAATTTGCGGATGTGTCATTATTTTTTCTTATGTTTAGTAGGCGGAGAGAGTTAACACTAAAAGTTCATGTCAATTTTATTGTGAAGTCAAAACATATTAATAGGGATACAATACGACACCTAGACACAAATTGAGAAGGATGTAAAATCATAAGCATAATTTAATTCTTTATATAAAATGTTTAGATCTTAATATCGAATGGACTGATTTATATAGAATGAAACACATGTTTTTCAACATTCGTGTCTTCATGGGGAATAATTAGTTAATGAAATATTTCAACCCGAGAAATATCTGCTACTAGCTAAGTCAAATATTAATAGTAATATGATACAACTTTTATGTGAAGTTGACCATAATTTAGAGGATCATCGAACAATGAATGTAGCACCCGAATAGCTAGTAATCCTTTCTTCTGATGTGACAATATCTGACCTTAAGCTTGAAACATCTAAAGCATTTCAGCAAGTATATTTAATATTCCAAAGATTTTTAGCAGAAGAGTTATTGGGTTTAGTGGGGTAGATGAATCAACACAGTTTAAACTGTTACTACGATCATCAGCTAAATATGTGAGATTTGAAGGAAAATGTATGGGAAGAAAAGGATTAGGTAGGTTTAAAATGGAAAGAGGAGTAGAAATATGGACAGTGGAATGTTTGTGTGGTGCTAAAGATGATGATGGGGAAAAATGGTAGCTTGTGATGGATGTGGTGTATGGAAACATACTAGGTGTGCAGGGATATCTGATTTAGATGGAGTACCAACTCTGTTTAAATGTTTTAGGTGTAGTTGTAGTGTTAGTAGTAGTAACATATATGTTGGATTTTCTGCTGCTTAGGTTGTGTCTTGGGAGTAGTAAATGTTTTTTCTTCCTCTAGGTTCGTTTTGCAACAGATTATTCCTTCAATCCCCATCTAATACAAACAGAAAAGCTAATTTAAAAAATAACAAAAGAAATGGAGAATGGCGGATATTTATGGCTTCAATAAATAATTAAATCTTAAATTGTCAACTCAACCAAAAATTTTAACTGTAAATAAAACACGGTATATTAATGAAATTTTATACTCCAAGATATATTGAACAAAAAATTTACCAGGTCCTATACTATGCAAAAATTGCATGATAAGTCTCTAAATTGTGCATAAACCGTACAACACAATAGATCTCTATATTATGCATAAATTGTATTACATGTTCCTATAATATGAAAAAAATATACCATGTCTTTATACTATACAAAAATTACATGATAAGTCCAGTCTCTCTAATATGCATAAACCATAAGGTCCAATACTATTTAAAAAATGCACAATAGTTCCTTATTTTATAAAAATATTATACTATTGGGTCCTATATTAAAAAAAAATCAACGGTAGGAGGGTTTTTTACCATTTGTCATACCAAAGGGGGTAGTTAATATATTACCATTGATTATTTCTCCTTTACACTATTCATAACACTATATAAACGTTTCAATTTTTCCTAAACTATCCTAAGAAAACATTATTTGAGAAACTTCCCATTATTTCTAGCATTGCTTAACTTTATTGAGTAACTAACTAAAATCATCTCAACTTTTGAATATATTTCATGTTTTATTAATTCACTGTTTAGTTCATATAATTGACATTTATCATTTAATGTTTTAACATATTAAGTTATCACGCTTAAACTTAATGGTAAAAATAGGGAGGAAAACATACTTATGAGAGGAAAAAAACATGAGATTTGATATATGTGTTTTTTAAAAGAAGGAGAAGGGAGAGTTGAGGTGATGTACCATAAGCCCTGGAAGCCCGTATTGTTGCTCCTGATCTCGACCTCTGCGCCTTTAATTATGTACGTGTTAATGGTAAGGTCTTTGGTCCTGTGAATAAATAAGATGGCTTGAATTAGAATTACGTTATCTTTACTTATTAATTCGTAAAATAATACAGTGAATAAAAGTTCTTGTTAATATTAACGTCGTCTTTTGAAAATAATTTGATACTCCTCAAATTTTACCTTCATCCCCTAGAACATGCTTCTATCTAAAGAAAATCCTCAACTTATGGTTTACAAAAGATAAAAAACACAAACTATTTATTCAAAAATAATATAAAATGTACACAAATGGGGAAAAATATCTACTACTCAGTTCAATATTAACTATCTAGTTCTATAAAAGTGTTATTTTGTAGAATATATATACACATTTTTTATACTCCAAGTACCCCTATTTAATGATTGGAACCGGGACTATTCCCCGAATGGTCCTCGAATTATAGGTATTTACCGGCCGTAAACGTGATCTTTGAAAATTGAAATGCTACCCAATGGTCCTCGAAATTTGTTTTTTCCACTATTTTTACTATGTCATCCACGTATTTTCGTAATTATTAATAGGGAAAATTCTCGAAATGGTCCTGAACTATAAAAGCGTTTACCAGCTTGGTCTTTGAATGTCTTTGCCAAGTGGCACTTAGTATACCGACGTGGACCAAAAATAAAGTTTGAGAACTATTTTTATAAATTTTGAAGTTCGAGTATTAAACTGGCAATTGACTTATAGTTCCCATTTTTGGAATGAATACTTTAAAATTTATGTTTTACATATACATCTAAGTATCTAAACCAAAGTGGAAAATCAAATACAATCACACACCACCACCTGTACTATCCCCAAAAACCCGAAACACCACCTTAGATATTTACTACCTGACTCCTCTTCATGCATTTTTCGATAAACTTAAGAGAAGGGTAAAATGCCAAATACTGCGTGTAGTTTGACAAAAGGTAAGAAAAACCTATAGTTTAATGTTGTACTATCAGGTCCCTATACTATGCAAAAACTGCATGATAAGTCCCTGTTTATTTATGCAAAAAATGTACTATGTCTCTATATCTTGCAAAAACAGTACCAGGTTCTTATACTATATAAAAATTACACAATAGGTCCCTATTTTATGCACAACCATATGTTAAAAATGCACGTTAGGTCCCTACTTCATGAAAAAATTGTAACATTATTCCCTATATTATGCAAAAAGTATACCAGGTCTCTATATTATGCAAAGAATGTATAATAGGTCCCTAATTTATTAATAAACCATTATTGTGCAAAAAACATACCTAGTCCCTATACTGTGCAAAAATTCCATGATAGGTTCCTATATTAAGCAAAAAACGAAACAGGTCTCTATAATATGCAAAAAAGGCACGATTGGTCTGTATAATTTGCAAAAACTACAGCATAAGTCACTAAATTATGCAAACCCTGTACAAGGTCCCAAAAAATGCACGATGGGTCTCTATATTGTACATATATTATACTATATGACAGTATATTATACAACAAAATACCAGGTACTTATACTATGCAAAATATGCATGATAAGTCCACTACCTCTAATATGCAGAAACCATGCCATGTCCCCATATTATGCAGAATACATACCAGATCCCTATACTATGCAGAAAATGCAAGATATGTCCCAATATTATGCAAAAAATTTACTATAGGGTTCTACGTTAAAGGGTGTATTTAATATACTACCATTACCTATTTATCATTTACACTATTCACAATACTATATAAATGCTTCAACTTTTCGTAAACAGTCCTAACAAACATTATTAACAAACATTATTCGAGAAACACCCAATTATTTCACCATAACATTATTGAGTAACTAATTAAAAATCAACTCAAATTTAGAATATATTTCATGTTTTATTGCATCACTATTTAGTTCATATAACAGACATTTATCACGTACTAGAGGATTGCTTGTATCACCTGTTAATTTAATTGTTTTTGTTTTTCAAAAAATAAAATTAAATAATGGAGTTTATTTAAAGACAAACTAGATGCATGGTGGATATTTAAGTATTGCCAGAATAAAAATTCTTCATTGGATATTTTAACTTAACAAAAGAAGGAAAATAATATAAAAGAGAAAGATCTTATATTTGATAAAAAAAAATTAAGAAAAATATCAAGAACTGTTTAAGTGAAGGACCTAAATATACCTAGAGTACTCTTTAAATTATTTTATTTAAGATTCATTTACACAATTTATGTGAGTAAAGTTTGCTTAAAACATTATAATAAAAATATAAAGACTGAAGATGATAAAATACAAACATGCTTATGAAATATCAGAAATTTAACTACATTATCAACCAATTTTGAAATATCCATTAATGATCTAAATAGATAAATAACTTAATGATTAATGACAAAAGTACAAAAAAAAACTGCAACAATTATATAAATATTATAAAATTGAGTGTGTGTATGTGTATGATACCTTAATCGAAATGTCATGGCCAATGTTCCAAGATAATGCGCCAAATAGTAACACACATACAAATTTGATGATTGAGAGAATATGAAGGAGAAGAAAAAAATGATACATATATTAGGTTTGTAACAAATATATATGTGGAGGCTGTCCTTTAGGGTTTAATGGTTATTTATGTAAAAAATTATAAACTTATATCTCTTGAAATAATTATTTATGATATTAAATTATTTCATAAATAATAAAATTAAAATTATTAATATACTTTATTTGAATGGAATATAATATACATTTTGATTCATAAATTGGCGAAAGGAAATAATAAATTATTGAGTTCTCCATTCTTTACATTTTTTTTTTCATGTTGCAGATATATTCCACGATTAAGATCACCAAACTTATCATGAAATACATTCATCTTGTGAAATCATCAAGAGAAGATTTAAAATTCTACCATTAGTATATTTGTTTTGTTCAAACTCTTTCGGTTGGTGTCTTTTGTGGAATGATAGTTCAAAAATTTATTGAAAGGACAATAGTAAAAAGAAGCAATAAAACATAAATGGATGAAAAATGGAGTTGCCCAGTTGAATCTACGACCAGATGACATCTCTATCTAGGCAAGAAGATTCTTACCAAGTTCAAGGTTCATTTTTATGAGGTGATCCTGAAGACATTATTTGGTAGAGTTTTGGTGCTTAAATGTGAGATTCATCCCTTGAATTTATCAAATTTTATTTAGTGTCTTAGTCTTGGATTTATATTTGTTATGAAATATTTTTTAAGTAATTTGTACTTTAAGTGTGAATCTACTAGTTCCATGGATGATCTTAGACTCCAATATAAATATAAAAAAGAAATCTAAATCAAGTTGCAAAAGTAGCCAAGAATTCATGTAAATCTCAATAAAACTGCTTGCTTAATGTTTCTATCAACTTTGAATGGACATAACTCAGAACTGGTGTAAAAAAAATGAAATTCGATCTCACGATATCCTAAGTTTAGATCCTATAAATATAAAGGGTTATATAAATGGATTTGAATTGAAGTTATGGAGATTTACAGACAAAACAAAGCTGACCAAACTTAGAAGAGTCTATTGGGGGTTGTAAATACATGTTTTAATCAGCAATAAACTACCACTTATCACTCTTAGAAACACTATAAATAAATGGTAATGTCACTCAGAAGAGGTTGTTATAATACCAAGGGCAGCCCCCTAATATACTCGGGAGGGATTTAGGAGGATAGTTGAATCCCGGTTAGCAGTTAAATACCAATTTCGCCCTTAAAACAAGAAAAGCTTAAATCTTGTCTAGTGTAGATTACTAGAAATTCTCAACTTACTCTCTCTTCATTCTCACATCTCTCTTATTTTAATTACTTAGTTAATATTAGTTTAATTTCAGTCTTATTAGCTCTAATCCATAAAAACCAACTAAAAATATTTACTTTTTCGTATTATTTTCCCGACGAATAATTAAAACTAGAACTTACTTACGCATTAACTATCTAATCTGTATGGAGACGAACTTACTTACACACTTTATTACTTGCGAACAATCTTACAATTGCAAGTGTTTTGATCTTTCGAGTAGTTTTAATTATTAGTTTTAAATTCTTAGTCTTAGTAGTTTCTGAATCCTATATCCAATAAAAGGTTTAATCTTATTTCTTTTATATTATCAATGAATAATTAGATCAAGAACTAAGTATCATATGAAATCATTTAATCCATATGTGAAAAAAATTGCAATCTATATTACTTGCGACTACTCGTACAATACGAGTTATCGTTCTCCAGGGGTTGATATTATATTACACCTAGGGGGACAACAAGTTTTTGGCGCAATTACCGGAGATTAGTAATCAATTGTCTTTTAGTTTAACTTTTATATTTTTGTTCTTAAACTTTACGCTTTTTATTTGCTTTGTATTTTTATTCACAAATTGTAAACTTAGAGTCATTGAAAATGACCATCGATTTCTTTGAAGATGTGTGGATGATATCATTCAAACCCGTTTCGTTCAACTATGAGAAGACTCTCCGAGATATCAATAATAGGATAATAACAACTACCAAACACTTTATTAACACCTACAAGAGAAATGATGGTACAATCAATGTACCAGGAATATTCATCAACCTATCAATCTTCCCAATTTAACGTAACACTTGCAAAATTCATACAAATGTGCCAAGCTTTAATTGCGAGTTAAGAGGCGAACAGGTCCGAATTTGATACTACTGTCAAAAATAATATAAAGTAATACTATACAAATTCCAAACTTCTTAAATGCCAAAAATTTATATTCTGGCATTGCCGAGATTTGTAACAAGTCCTATCATGATTCCACTCTTTCGAGGGATTACCATCCTTCTCAATAGACACATTAAATAGATAAACTAAGTTGAATAATTGAGGAAAAGTTTGTCATAGAAGACACTTGAGTAGGTGATGTGAAGATTATGCCAAATATAGTTGAATAACAATATGTAGGTGCACCATTTGTCACCATAATTGATAAAAGGTTAGTTACTATTATACAAAATGATGAAGAACTGCATGTTATTTCCATGTAGTTTTCATATAATCATGAGAGAGAAGTCAAGTTCATAAAAGTGGTTACCGAAGATAAAGAGCTTCATAAGACAAATTTGAATGAGGTGGTAGTGGAAGGCAGGGGTGACGATAAAGTGGTTGAGAAATCGTTTGAAAAACAAAAATTTCAAGAGGAAAAGAAGGTTCAATCTCTGCCATAAGAAGTTCTCTCACCACTATTTTCGTCGATAGTTGTGAATGAAGTTAAAGCAAAACTCATTGAAGATCGACGAGTTTTAGAATGATCGGACAACAAATACCATAAGAGCAAGGTGCTACACTGCAATAATAAGGCGGAAATGAGGGGGAATTACGTATTTTCTTACAAATATGAGCATGTAATAAAGGTGAGAAAGATCTTATACCATCCTACACAGACTTAAAATATCACCGTGAAATATAGTTTTTCATTGTGAGCTCAAGGCGGCAAAATGGGGAAGCTACCCAACTTGGGTTGATAAGGGGTGGTGGCCATGGTTGTATGTGCTTACTTTCAGCCTCTTCCCACAAAGGTTTTGTATCGTCCTCATTTCTCAATGGTTTGCAGTGAACCGAGCATCTCGAAAACCATCCTCATTATTACTCACTTCTACTCGTTTTACTGGTCTAAGAACATCCTCTTCGCTCTCCACCTGCACTCTCAAATTAATTAATTCAGAATTGGCGTGAACTAATAATTGTTCAAGAAATAAATTAAAGTTATGCGCAAAATGAGAATTGGTATATGACAAGGCAAGAAAATAACTACATCTGCATCAATGATCATTGGAAAGAAATCCACACTGATATTTCCACCATAAAAATTAATATGCTCTAATACTGAAACTGTATGATACACAAAGACGAATAAAGCTCCATTTTAACAATTAAGAAAATAAAAACATAAAAAAATTTATTGCAAAGTAAACCACAGATATTACAAACATCAAATTAGTAAAGAATAAAAAACTTGGTTCATTATGCTGCAGACTCAAAGGTGGATTCCCGCTTGCCGTTCCGTCTTCTTTTTGGTGGATTTGAAGTAATCAGAAAACCCCTCGCATGGTGGTATAGGTCTCAGTTGAACAACACCGTATTCTTTTTTTGATGGTTTTGTTCCAGCATCGTCCTTTGTAAGGGTTTTATACTAATGGCTTGATAATTTTGAGAAAAAACAGATCAAAGTAACAAAGATTAGTTGAGAATGACACACAAAATTTGACCTTGTAACACACTCACAGCAGTGGCGGCTGCTCAAGCTGCGTCAACAGAATCCAACAAACAAAGGATAAGACGATCTCCACTTCGCCGCACAATAAACTCTCACTTTAAATCGTCAAAGAAAATATACGAAAAGTAAAAAAAAAAAAAACTCAAGGGAAAAAACTTACATTCTTCTATTAATTTTTAACGAGTCTGACGACTTTGTACCCCATAAATGGCCTAAATATATCTAAACCAAACAAGCTTAATGAGGAACATTAATTAGTGTGATAATTTAAAGGTATTCAACAAAATTTTCAGATATGTTTAGGGATACGATCTACTTCTCTTCTAGTGCAGCTAGAAGGAAGCCCCTTGATATAGAGAGTATTCGAAGCATCGTGGTTATACAATGACATCCATGGTATGGTTTTGTCAGTGGGGTTATGATTTCTGTTCAGTTGTTTTAGTCGTACCCATGATGCTTTATAAAACTGCCATTCACAACCTTTCTTCTCTTCCTTTAAACCTTTTCTATCAAAAGGGAGGAAACCTCATTCACGTATGCAGGATTTGATTTCATTTTATCAATCATTATCTGATTGTGAGCTTCTAAACGTTAGAGACCTTTTTTCTTTCTTAATGACATTAGTTCATGACACTCACCAATGTTGTAAAAGCCCCTCCAATCGTCAGAGTCTAGGGTATTGTCTGCTTGGACTATCCGTGACATTGCTCGAGTATAGGAAGCTATTTGAGAGTTTTACGAGCTATTAGTGGGACCCAATGGGTTAACTGGCGTGCATTAAAAAAGGTGTTGTTTGTAAAGTAGGTATCCCACTTCTAGATCTATAGAGTTCAGACTTAGGGCAGAAAATTTAAATGGTAGGTTTTGCAAGGGTGTAGGTGTAAATTACCCATCTGAAGAACATATTGTGGGAGATGTAAGATACTTGTATGAGACAATGCTTCACCTAGAAAAAATGTGTGCAAGAAGGGATTTAAAAATCAGCTCAGTAACAACTTTAGTTGATTGCGAACAATTTATGAAATATTAAAACCTGATAAATATCTGCTACTAGCTAAGTCAAATATTAATAGTAATACGATACAACTTTTATGTGAAGTAGACCATAATTTAGAGGATCATCGAACAATGAATGTACCACCCCAAGAGCTACTAATCCTTTTTTCTGATACGACAATATCTGACCTTAAGCTTGAAACATCTAAAGCATTTCAGCAAGTATAATTAATATTCCAAAGATTCATAGCAGAAGAGTTAATTGGTTTAGTGGGGTAGATCTATCGACACAATTAAAACTGTTACTAGGATCATCAGCTGAATATATGAGAATTAAAGGAAGATGTATGGGAAGAAAAGGATTAGGTAGCTTTAAAATGGAGAGAGGAGTAGAAAGATGGACAGTGGAATGTTCGTGTGGTGCTAAAGATGATGATGGGAAAATGGTAGCTTGTGATGGATGTGGTGTATGGTAACATACGTGTTGTGCAGGGATATCTGATTTAGATGGAGTACCAACTCAGTTTAAATGTTTTAGGTGTAGATGTTGTGTTAGTATTAGATGTTTTAGGTGTATCAGTCTTATTAGCTCTAATTCATAAAACCAACTAAAAATATTTACTTTTTCGTATTTTTCCCATCGAATAATTAAAACTAGAACTGAATTACGTATTAACTATCTAATCTCTGTGGACACAAACTCACTTACACACTTTATTACTTGCGAACACTCTTACACTTGCGAGTATTTTGATCTTTCGAGTAATTTTAATTATTATTTTTAAATTCTTAGTCTTAGTAGTTTTTGAATCCTAAATCCAATAAAAATATTTAATGTTCTTTCTTTTATATTATCAATGAATAATTAGATCTAGAACTAAGTAACATATTAAATCATCTAATCCCTATGGAAAAAAATTACAATCTGTATACTTGCCACTACTCGTACAATTGCGAGTTATCGTTCTCCAAGGGTTGGTTTTAAATCACACCTAGGGGGACAACAAGTTTTTGGTGCAATTACCGGAGATTAATAATTAATTGTCTTTTACTTTAACTTTTATATTTTTGTTCTTAGACTTTACGCTTTTTACTTGCTTTGTATTGTTATTCACGAATAGTACACTTTGAGTCGATGAAAACGGACATCGATTTCTTTGAAGATGCATGGATGATATCATTCAAACCCGTTCCATTCAACTATGTGGAAGACTCTTCGAGATATCAATAATGGGATGATAACCATTACCAAACACTTTATTAACAACTACTAGAGAAATGATGGTACAATCAATGTACCAGGAATATTCATCAACCTCCAAGGAAACATCAATCTTCCCAATTTAATGTAACACTGGCAAAATTCATACAGATGTGCCAAGCTTTAAATGCGAGTTAAGAGGCGACCAAATCAGAATTTGATACTACGTCAAAAATAATATAAAGTAATACAATAAGAATTCCAAACTTTTAAATGCCCAAAATTTAAATTCTTGCATTGCCGAGATTTGTAACAAGTCCTATCATCCTTCTCAATAGACACATTAAATAGATTAACAAAAATAAATAACTGAGCAATAATTAGTTATAGAAGACACTTGCGTAGGTGATGTGAATATTATACCAAATATGGTTGAATAACAATGTATGGGTGCACCTTTTGTTACCATAATTGATAAAGGGGTAGTTACAATTATACAAAAAGACGAAGAATTGAATGTTATCGCAATTAAATTTTCATATAATAAAGAGAGCTAAGTCGCATTGAAATAAGTGGTTACCAAGGGTAAAGAGCTTCCTAAGCCAAATTTGGACGAGGTGGTTGTGGAAGGCTGGGTTGATGACGAAGTGGAAGAAGAAGTGGTTGAGAAATCGGTTGGAGAACCAAAATTTCAAAAGGAAAAGAAGGTTGAGTCTCTGCCACAATAAGTTCTCTCACCACTATTTTCTTCGATAGTTGTGAAGTAAATTAGAGCAAAAATCATTGAAGATCGACGAGTATTAGAAGGATCAGATAAGAAATACCATGGGAGCAAGGTGCTACACCAAAAAAAAGGCGGCGATGAGGGGGAAATACCTATCTCATTAAAATTATGAACATGTAACTAAAGGTAAGAAAGAGATTATACCATCCAAAACAGACATCAATAAGCACCGTGGAAGAAAGTTGTTTCGTCGTGAGCTCAAGGCGGAAAAATGGGGAAGCTACCCAATTTCATACAACAATCTAATAACAAAAAATAGTTGAGAAATTCCCCCAAACTACTATTTTCGGGGGAAAGCAAGTTTAATCTAATGAGTATCGCAAGGGACTCAAGATAATTTTAAGGGAAGCTTTCATGTCAAACTTTACGACGTGATAAACGTTTGTTGAGAGGAAACCAAAGGCCAAAAGGGGTCAAAACCATAGTTTTTAATATTTTTTTATTAATTTAGTGTATATTATCTCAAGTATTTTATGGTTAACTTAGTGCATATTACACATAATAGAGAAGGGTATTGGAGATTATTTGATTTTCATGTCAATTTTGTTATGAATTCAAAGTCAAAACACAATGTTAAAACAAAAAAAATGGTGAATTTGATAAAACTTGGAATCCTCTTTGAAAATCCAAGAGCACTGGTGTGTTGGGAACAATTTTTTTAGTTAAGAGAGAAAGAAATTTAATAAATTTTCGAGGTTTTACGATAATTATTAGAAGAAAAGAAAAAAAATTCCTAGGCGCACCTCTAGCCGAGTTTTCTCTGCGAAACCCTTCACAGGTTGGAATAATAAATCTTGAAAATGTTTTGTTTGAATTTTTTTTTTCTTAGAAGCTACATGCCATGCTGTTTGTGTCGCCGTTTTGGAATAATTTCAAGAGGGCATAACTTTTTGGAAATGTTACTTTCAAATGTAGAGTCAATATCGTAGTCATAGTCATGCAAATTAAAAGACAAGACTACGTTGTTTAGTTAATCAATATTTTTATATACCACAAAATCCTTGATGAATTTGGCTAGAAATATCGAGATGGTGTGTCAAATTTACTTCGATTTGAAATTAGGGTTGAGCAAGATTTTTTATGAGCATTTAATTTAAATCGGGATACACTTTTTTTTTCATGTATAAGATTGAATTTACTTTGAAAGTGAAATACTTGGCTTGTCTGTCTACGAGATTGACTACCCAAGTACTTTTCGAAGAAGCGATGAAGCTATAACTGATTCTTCAAGTAAGTTTCATATCTTTAATATTCATATGAAACCATAAATGGACTGATACAGGGGATACTATAGCACTTGAATTTTTTTCTTTGCTAAACTTGATCAGCCAAGAGTAAAATAGACATTAAATGAAAACGAGAAACCGCAAATTCAAGTATGACATTAGGGGTAGATTTGTGTACAGTAGGAAAACTATCCGGTTTTTCTTAAGTTAGGGTTTATAGTTTATCTAGTGGTTAGGAGTATTTTATAGTTATCTCAGATCTTATACAAATCAATGGACTCTACCATGTAATGGAAAAAAATATTGATATTTTAATCTTGATATATTGTTTTTTTTTTGGATTTTTTAATTGTTTTATTGTTTATACTTAAAAATATCTGGTTCATGCTTAATGTAGTATAGCTAGTAGGTACACAAAATTGATAAATATATTAGTTAGCAAACAAGCATTTTTAATAAAATGTGTACACAAGATAATTGAGTAACCTGAATAAAAAATGAGGTTAATTGATTTAACTTTTGAAGATGAATTAATTAATTTAATCTCAATTGTCTTCTATGCATGATGGTTTCAATTAGATGGTCTCCCAACAATGTATATTGAACAAAAGATTATTAGTAAAGTAACTATGTCACAAGGGAAAGTACTTCAAGTTCAGCTTCGTGATCCCAAGTTTTTTCTTACGAAACCATATTCAAGGGTGCCCTTCGTTTTGGACTTCAGGCATAAGCACGAACTCCAGTGGAGACGGAAGCCTTACGTATAGTTTTTGCTTGTAAAATGACGATACATTATCCCATACGAACCATCACTGTGGAAAATTATAGCTTCAATGTTAGACATGTCTTCCAAGACCTATGCTTTAAAGATGATCGACGATATTACAATAGATTGGATGAGATAAATTATTGTAGAAACTTGTGTAATATTTATTTCATTTTTGTATCGAGAATGAAAAATAAGGATGATGATTGGATGGTAAATTAGAGATTAGACATCTTATCCCCTGTCCCAATTAGCGAAACTCTTATTTTCTAACTCTAGGAGTCATGTGAACCTTGTAATTTCATTAGTCTTTTTGGAATTTATTTAATTAAGCATCTTTCGATTAGAAAAAATAATCTGTTGAGAAAAAAAATAGGATCAATAGTAAAACTTTTGAAAATGTATTACACTCTTTACTATTATTATAGTGCGAGTAGGGGCATTCCAATATCCTTCATAGTTTACACTTCTTTGGCAATACAATCCAAACTAATAGCATTGGACCCCTTCTTCAAGGTTTAACTATTTTTTAGTTTAATAAACTGAATATGATTATCAAGTTGTTTTCATCTTAAATCTATCACCAAAGGATTGACCTTTTATAAATAAAGGAATTAGGGATCCTCAATATAAGTAACACTACACAATTTGACTCCAATATTATAACCCACATGAAGTTACAGCTAACTCTCTCAACACTTGAAGATTTTTAATCGATTAAAATTCCATAATGAGTTTTCAAGCATTATTTAAAAATAAAAATAGAACATAAGGGAGATCTAGAGATCAGAGAAAGTTTTGAATTGTGCACACCTAAAATATCCTTATTTCCGACCTTCAACAGAGGAATATTCTTTGAAATCTTTATACTTCTTTCATTAGTTATATCGTTTGGTTACAAGACATGGAGAGTTTTTGACGATTTGAGTTGCTCTTATTGCTACTCTTTTTGGAAATGATTGACGATGGTGTTTTCCAAGCGCACAACCTTCACATGCACCATCTTTATCTTGAATTTCTAGAAGACCTAAAACCATATTCTTATGATGTAATAATTTTAGGCTACTAAAATTCAAATGGCCTAATCTTTTATGCCAAAGCCATGAATTATCGACAACCCCTGCCTTCATTGTGGTATCTCCCACGTACTTCATAGTAAATGGAAAATTTCTCCTCTCCATAACTACTTTTGCAATGACTTGATTTGGATTCTCATATACTGGCGTCTTGTGTCCTTTGTCGAAAAATTGTGTAACCACCATTTGACCAACACTTAACAAATTTTCTTTTAGCGTAGGAACATGAAGCACATCACCCAAGAGCCTTGTTCTTGTCTTTGTTTGTACACCACCGGTTCCTTTGCCATGAGAGGGAACATGTGAAGTTACTGCAGTATCCATGTCAAGAAAAATATTTTTCTCTCTTGACATATGATTACTACAACCACTATCCAAATACAATACATCATCATTTTTCGTATTCGCAACTTGACAAGCATAAAAGAGATTACCTTGATCTTCTTTTTCTTCAGTGAAACTTGCACTTTGCTCATATTTTAATCGACAGTCTTTTTAGATATTCCTAATTTCTTTGTAGTGATGACATTGTGGTTTTCCTTTAAACAAACAATCTTTCTCCGAATGACTTTTTCTTTTACAAATTTTGCATTCTGGAGATGTCACTTCATAATCATTTTTCTTTTCGAATTGATGTCTTTCTCGACCTCTTGAGTTTCGGCCACGTCCTCTATTATTTCTTCCTCCTCTTGAAGATTCACCTCTTCCTTGATTTGATTTTTTCTCTTGATTGTTGAAGTTGAGTTTTGATTGAAACGCACTTTCAACAGGTTTTTGGGAGTGTCGTTTCAATCTCTGATCAAATGATTTAAGTGAACTCATCAATTCTTGAACACTCAGTGGAAATGTATTTTGTATCTTCAATCACGGTGATTTTTGAATCAAACCTTTTAGGTAAACTAATGAGGATTTTTTCAACAATTCTTTTGTCACTGATTTCCTCACCATTCATTTTCATTTAATTTACTATTTCAGTAAACCGATTTGAAAACAAATCCAAAGAATCATTTTATTTCATCTTCATATTTTAGAATTCTTTCCTAAGAGTTAGGAGTTTGATAGATCTTACTCTTTCATCTCCTTCATATTCTTGATTTATAATATCCCAAGCTTCTTATGCTTGTGTTGCTCTCATAATTTTTGGAAAGATTGAGTTTGAAACACCTTCTTGAATGTAACAGAGGGTCGGTCGATATTTCTTTATGGATGCTTTCAACTCTTGAATATGATTAACGTTCATTCCTTCAGTTGTGTTGGTCGATTGAATCCATTCTCAGCATATTCCCATAAACCTTCTGACACGAAGATCATTTCCATTTTGATATTCCAGAAATCAAAATTTTCTCCATCGAAAACAGGAATACCAATTTTTGTGTGGTTGACGAGTTGTTAGCCATGAGTGATTTCGCAACCAAGATCTAATACCAATTTATGTTGGGGAGTTGGACAGTATTTAGTAGAGAAAGGATAGAAATAAGAAAGATAAGAAAATAGCTTTGTTTACTATTAACTTATTTTTGTAAATTGACTTGTTACAAATGAGATAAACTACTCCACTATATATACTAGTGGGTGAACATTCTAGACTCTAACTCTTGAATGTAAATACATGAATCATATATTAATGTAGATACATGTACTACCTATCAAGAGTCTAGCCCTTTCCTTATCCCGAGATGTCTTTTACTATTTCAAGACATAAATTAAAGGTAGGTTCATTCACTTGTCTTGTTGAATTAAACATTACTTAACATGAACAACATCACGTTCTTCCTTTGATGGTTTTGTTCCAGCATCTGCCTCTATAAGGGTTTTATACTAATGGCTTGATAATTTCGAGAAAAAAACATAGCAAAGTGACCAAGATTAGTTGAGAATGACACACAAAATTTGACCTTGTAGCAAACTCACATCAGTGGCTCCACAAGCTGTATTAGCAAAATCCACAAAACAAAGGATAAGAGGATCTTCACTTCCATGCACAATAAAGTCACTTTAAGTCCGCCGAAGAAAATATACGACAAATACAAAAAAAACTCAAGGAAAAAACTTACATTTTTTGATTCCTTTTTAACGAGTCTCACTACTTTGTACCCTACAAATGGCCTATATATATCTAAACCAAACCAGCTTATGGAGGAACATGAATTAGTGTGATAATTTAAAGGTATACAACAATATTTTCGGAGATGTTTAATGATACGAGCTACTTCTCTTCTAGTGCAGCTAGAAGGAAGCCCCTTGATATAGAGAGTATTTGAAGCATCGTGAGGCAGAGCGATTACTTCACGAGACCTGGGCCTGCGCATTAGAATTACGATATCCTTAGTTATTAATTTATAAATAAATTAATGAACATTATTCTTGTTAATATTAACGTCTTCTTATGCAAATAAGTTTACACTCCTCAACCTATGGTATGCAAAATGTCAAAAAAAAACACCAAGTATTTATTTTCAAAAAAATTAAAAAAATACATAAATAGGAAAAATATTTACTTATTCATTTTAATAGTAATGGTTGAGTTTTATAAAACTGTTGTTTCTAGAATATATACACATTTTTTCTACTCTTTCTATCCTTATTTAATGTTTAGAATTGCGAGGAGGCAAACGTGATCTTTGAAAATTAAAATGTTACCCAAATAGTCCAAAAATTTGTTTTCCTGCACAATTTTTACTATGTCAGAGGGTATTTCATAGTTATTATTAGGGAAAATTCCCAAATGGTCCTGAACTATAAGACGATTTATCGGTTTTGACCTCGAACGTCTTTTCCAAGTGGCACTTAATATTCGTTTGAGGAACGAAAATAAATTTTGAGGACTATAATGTTAATATTTTGAAGTTCAAGAAGTAAACTGGCAAATGACTTATAGTTCCAGGACATATCGGGACAGGACCCTTTAGAACTTATGTAGGGTTATTTTACTTTGTGGGAAAAACAAAAGTTGAAAATCTAATACGATTACACACCATCACCTGTACTACCCCAAAAATCCTGAAACACCACCTTAGTTATTTACTACATGACTCCTCTTCATACATTTTTAAATAGACTTAACAGAAGGGTAGAATACCAAATAGCGCTTGTAGTTTGAGAAAAGGTAAAAAACCCTATTGTTTCAATATTACACTGTCAATCCCTATACTATGCAAAAACTGCATGATAGGTCCCTGTTTATTAATGCAAAAAAATGTATTATGTACCTTATATTGTGCAAAAATAGTACAAGGTTCCTATACTATATAAAAATCGCATGACAGGTCACTATTTTATGCATAACCGTACCAGGTCCCTATGTTATGTTAAAAAATGCACGATAAGTCTCTATTTTGTGTAAAAATCGTACTATATTTCCATATATTATGCGAAAAGTCCCTATACTATGAAAAAATTGCATGATAGATCCCAATTTTATGAAAGAAACATATTAGGTCCCGATAATATCCAAAAATGCACGATGTGTCCCTATTGTACAAAAAATTAACTATAAGTCCCTATATTGATAAAGAAATGTACCAGTTCCCTTACTATGCAAAAATTTGCATGATGAGTCTCTAAATTATGAAAAACCGAATTAGATACCAAAAAATACACGATATAAAGGTCCATATTTTGTGAAAAAAATAAACTATACGTTGAGCAAAAGGTACCAGGTCCCTATACTATGCAAATAGTGGATGATAAGTCTTCAAATTATGCATAAACCGAACAAGGTACCCAAAAATGCACGGTTGGTCTCTATATTATGCAAAAATTGTACTATTATGTCCCGATAATATGCAAAAAATGTACGAGGTTCTTATACTATGCAAAAATGGCATGATAAGTCTAGTCCCTCTAATATGCAGAAACCATAACAGATGCACGTACGTATTTTATGCAAATATTATACTATGAGGTCCTATGTTAAATTTTTTTAAACCATAAGCGGGTTTATTACCATTTGTCATACCAAAAGGGGGAATTTAATATATTACCGTTGATTGTTTCTCCTTTACACTCATAACACTATGTAAACGCTTCAACTTTTCCTAAACAATCCTAATAACATTATTCAAGAACCCCCATTATTTCACGCATTTACGTAACATTATTGAGTAACTAATTAAAAATCAACTCAACTTTCAAAGATATTTCATGTTATATTAATTCACTCTTTAGTTCTTATAATTGACATTTATTATTTAAAGTTATGCAAATAAATATTAAGTTGTCGCACTAAAACTTAATGGTAAAAATAGGAAAGAGAACGTACTCATGAGAAGAAAAAAGAAATGTGAGGTTTGATCCCAGATTTATCCTTGGCTGGGTATGTAGTTAACCTATAAAAATAGGTGATTAGGTGCAGCTGCTTTTATTAATAAAATTCTATTTTTTTCATTTTTAACAACTAATATATCTATAATCTTCTTTTGTCGATTTTAATTTTCTAAACTCATTTTCTAAACTTTAAACATTAATAAAATACTAGATTATAGTCATGTAATACATAAAAGATGTTTTAACGTGGAGGTGTTTTGCTTACCCTGAGGGGTTTTATTATTTCAAGAGACTTTATAAATTTTATACATCAGATCAATCTTAAAATCCTATAAAATTATAAAATTCAAATAACTTGTAAGAGTCCAAAAACTTTATAAGTGAATATACAATATTTTATATTTTAAAGGATTCTCAACCCACAAGATCAGGTATGTGTATTTTCAACTGTATTCTGATGTGTGTATGTATCTAACTCTTCCTTCTATGTCTACAGTTAGCTCTGGCAATCTTAGACCAATTATCAATCGTAATTATTATTATTTTCAATCAAGTTATATTTATTTTTGTATTTTATAATTTATTTATAAAGATTATTTGTTTCTTTTCTAACAATAAATTAGTAATACATAATTTTATAGAAGTAAAATTTAAAATCGCCTAGAGAAAGAAAAAGTCTATGTCATGCTTAGGGTCATGCGCACTTGAAGGTACGCTATCGTTAAACATTGATTCTTACTGCTTATCACATATATGTATCTATGAGTTTGATTAACATATTAAGAATTGAAAAAGCTATGTATTCTTTTTCATGGATACATTTGTCCTGCAAAGTATGTTGTTGGAGCATACAGAATCGAGCTAGAGACCGATAATAAACACATCTATATCATCGAAATGACAATTAAAAAACAATTCTGAAGTCTTACATAAAATTCCTATCACAATAAAAACACAAAATAAGTAGATAAGGCTACTATTCTTCTTATATAAAATTCAAAATTAAAATTCATTGGCTAATTTTTTTTAACAAAATTAATTTCTTCATTGCTTGTTGTATGTATATCTCTATCTATCTATGAAGCATCAATCGATCACATAATAATGAATTGAGTAAAATAGCCCTCAAAATACTAACCATGCACCATCTCTAGCATATATAGCTTCAAACTCCATTGTGAATCCATCCCTATATTCAATTTCAATTTCAAATGCACATGATTGAGCAAAATAATCACCCAAAAATTATATTTTAATTAAAAATCACAAAACCACAAGTATTTGTTAGATCTCTAAATAAGACCAACCCATGGTTTTTAAAAAGAAGGAGAAGGAAGAGTTGAGGTGATGTAACATAATGGTGGTCCTTTGTGTGTTCTAAAAATAAATGCAAATACTAATCGAACCACAACCGCAAGTGTACGGTTGTCCCAAGTAGTAATAAGGATAATACAGATTCGTTCCAAGGACGGAATGGTTGATCACAATGTCTAGAAAATAGTGATTCATGCACTTATGAAAGTAAAAGATAATAAAATGTTTGTTTGGTTTTGTTGATTAAAGCTAATGAATAAAAGACAAATAATTAAATGCAAATAAAAACTAAGACGCAAGTAAAATGAGTGAAAACGCAATATGAGATGTAGTACTTGAGAACGCAAGGATCCTCCCAATATTATTTCCTAACTTATGTTGTTTAAGGGCTAAATTGGTCAATTACAATGGTCGGGATTCTAAATTCCTTATACCCCCGTCAGGGTGGATTATAAGGCGATCCTAGAGTGTCACTAGTCCCGTCAGGGTAAATATGATCCACTTTTGGATGTTTAAGTTTTATTACCTCATTGGCCCTAGAATTAGCTAAGTTCGTCAGAATCAATAGCTTCTATCCTAGATTGAATAAATGGTTCTGTATTTAAACCCTCCGTCAGGATGATCCAATCGCCACTAATTGGAATAGCCTAAATACTAACACCTGTTCCTAGTTCATGACGCTAAAAACAGTAAATAATCTTAATTTATTGAAAAGAGTAAAAGACCCAATCTAATTTAATTTAACATAAACCCAAATTCAACATTCGTTATTTCATAAAATTAGGATTCACCCATTGTTTGTTCTCAAGCACTATGAATTGTTTAGCTCATATTAAAACGAAATACTAAATTAAAATAAATGGAATTCATAACTGATTACAAATAAAAGATAAAAGAAACCTAATTTCCGGAATTGGAATGACTGAGAACGGAGCTATAGACCCACTCCAGCTCTAGCAACTTCTTCTTCCTTCCTTCTGTTACTTCTCTCTGATGTTTTTAATTGTAAAGAATGAATTGTATGTAAAATAGAAGTCAAAGGCTGGTTTTATAGGTGGAAAAACGGATTAGGGCTTGGACCTAAAAATAAAACACTAATTAAATGTCCAAGCCCAAATTCTAAGCCCAAAATCCCGTAACTGCTGATACACCTTCACTAAAACGGCTTTTCCCGATGCGTTATGACTCCGATTGACCTCATTCCAGTTGCTAAAGTTCCGTAACTTGATAAGGAATGTTTTCTCTTCAAAGGTCAGCGGCTAAATCATCGCTTAAGCACCTCGAAATCAGCAATCTATGGCCTGGAAAATGGATTTTCAGCTCTAAAAATAATATCTTCGGGATTTCTCTTCAAGTCTTGACTCTATCTCTTGATCTTTTGACTTTCTCCTCGGATTCCTCTCCTAGCTAACATCTAAAACCTGTAAACTTTTCACTAAAAATACCAATAATACGCGCAAAAGTTTAATAAATTAAAAATGCTAGAAATAAAAAGGGAATTCCGGATTATTGCAAATTTAGTCCAAAAGTCTATCAAATTAATTAAATAAACACCAAAAATGATGTCTCCCAAGGGTCGAAAATAAGAACAATTAGGGAGACATCAAGACCCCCAACTCAAACCTTTGTCGTCCCGACAAAGTAAAACAAAACAAAGGGGTAGAAGTAAGCGTATAAACAAGTAGAAGCTAGCAAATAAACCCTAGAGCAATTCTCAAAATAAATCTCATATAGAAAACTCTAGAAACTAATACACACATACATCTAAAATGCAACATCAAACATAAATAATCTCAATCATAAAATTAAAGTTGCAATGCTTGAAGGTTACACTTGTACTCATCTCTGTATGATGGCTATAGGGTGGTCATTAATCCTAACTCGTTTTGAACGCTCCACCTAGTGTATTCCCTATCAACAGAATCATAAATTCACTATGCACTTAGGAATCACGAGGTCTTTACGGTTATAATATTGGCTTAAGGACGGTGTGGATGTATATTTGGTAAATTTGAAGTGAGCTTTTGGCTCTCTCCTCACTTACCATCAACAATGTCCTCGAGCGTGAGTTAACGCTCAAAAAGATATTCTCACTCACCCATATACGCAACAATTTAGCGTCCCATGTCTACCCACTATAAATAAGATGATTTTCAGAAAAATTCCACTTTGCTGGGTGTTTATTCATATGTATTTTTCTTTTTTTTCTTTTCTTTTTTCTCTTTTCTCTTTTTTTTTGTGTACAGACGCAAACCGGGTTCCCGGTTTTAACGAATCCGGGTTCCCGGTTCCTACTGTATGAATTTTTTTCATTTTTTTCATTTTTTTCTTTCTTTTCACTTTTTTCTCATTCCCGGCAAAGGGTTACAATTATAAATCATCTGCAATTGTGCTACAATACAAAGCACATCAATCCCAACCCAATAAATTCCCCATAAGTGGACCCACCACCCCAAACTCAAGCTCGAGACATGTCTCAGGATTGTGATTCAAGTGCGGGTCATATGGTCATGCCTAATAATCTAAGGGATAATGGCTTATATCGTGGCTACAAAGAAAAGGCTAAAGGCTCAAAGTGGGCTAAGACGGATAATCATTAATACAAGGGATAGAAGGCTAAAAAGGCACAAATGGCTAACAAAGAACTGCCCCTATCATTTTCCTAAGTACATAGCTTGTCTTTAGTTCATATCTAGGTGGGTTCTCTACTAATTAGGATTTCACGTTCTACACACCAAACATATTCCTTGAGTACAAGCTTACTTCATTTGCATTGTTCATTAATTTTTCCTATCAGTTACCTATGTTCGCATGCAATTCTAAGTGCGTTATATATCAATCCCTAAAGTCCACTATTTACTATCATAGATTCATCAAAAGTATGCTTAAAGGGACATTTAAAATCTTCTACAGTCAAACGCAACTCCGAAAATTATTTTATTGAAAGCAAATAAAACATATAACACATAAAAACTGGGATGAGGCAACGAACCCCACCCCAAACACAAAAAATGAGTCGTGTCCCCACGACTCGAAAAGACTCAAAGCAATAAAATAATCTACACTAAATGAGAAGGGATAGAAAACGTATCTGAACCAGCGCGAGGCTGGTTGTCGGTGTTGCGTCCATGAATTTTATCTTGCGTCTAGACATCGTAAGTTGTGCTTTGAACAAGTAAAGTTCAACTTGTTTGTAACGTTTCCCAAAATAGCGCACCTCGTATCCTGATTCTCTTCCAACACCTTGATTTTCGATTCCAGCTCATCAACGGATCATTTTCTTCCTCACTTTCAGGTTCCTCAATCACTTCACTCTTCTTAAGATTAGCTTTAGTTTCTTTACCTCGTCAGTCTTGTGTTTGAAACGTGAAATAGGAATCTCAATAGCTTGTTCTTGAATAGCATCAAAAGCGTTTCTGTTTCTTGGAGAATTCCTTTGATAAGCACACATGAAAACGGATTTGATAGGCATCTCTTTCCACCCCAAACTCAAAACTTCAAATAGTGAGAAGCTAAGGCTTAGAACTTTGATGTTTTGAGGCTTAAGACTTGAAGATTATGGTGGAATATGAGATGGGTAAAGGCTAATTGATGTGTGGGAAGAGGGAATTGGATTTAAGTTGAAGATTGGATGAAGAACAATCGGAGGAAAGTGGGATTTTAATCGTATTTTCGGATGGGAGATGAGTTGATTTCATGTTTTTTTGTGGTGAAAGAGAGTAAGATTTGAGGATTGTGTGGTTGTTGATGATGATGTTCAGGAATTTCTGGGTTTTGGGAGTGTTTTTGGAGGCTGGGTTGAAGAAAGAGGTAAAAATATAGGGCTAAAAATCTTCAAAACGGCCCTATCACAGATGCAAACCGGGTTCCTGGTTTCGAAAATCCGGGTTCCCGGTTCCGCGTCGCTGTGACGGCGCGGAAAAAATAAAAATACTTTTTTTTTTTTTCAACCCTTAGAAATTTCACTCGCCGAAACCGGGTTCCCGGTTCTGTAGAATGCGGGTACCCGGATTTTCTCGATGGCGCGAGTCAAAACGCGCCAAAACGCAGGACCCCAAGACGCTGGACCAGAGAATTTCACCACTTACAGCTCCGAAACCGGGTACCCAGTTTTGCCAAATGTGGGTATCGGGATTTGTGTCGATGGCGCGAGTCAAAACGTTGCAAAACGCAAGCCACGAAGACGATGGGTCAGAAAATTTCAGAAGTTACAGCACCAAAACCGGGTTCCCGGTTTCGAAAATCCGGGTACCCGGTTCCGACGCTGTGTCGTGAACCAAGACGCCAAGTGTTGCGTTGAAAAGGTTGGTACCAGCTCCAAAACCGGGTTCCCGGTTTCTCCTGGACATCCAACCTATTTTTCTCCTAATTTCGCTTCATCGATCCCAAACTCATGACCTTTTTACCCCTGAAATCATCAAAAACAACTACCCTTCCTCATTTCTTAATAATAATCACTAAAATTACAGAAATCAAACTAATCTAAGTTGCAAAAATTTAAAAACTCAACTAATATACAAGAAATTGGCTTTTGTTTAACGTCGTTAAGCTCGACGGGTTACCTCATTCATTAGTCATTGACATAACCTCCCCAGCAGTGAGTGAGGTTGTCAATATTTGCAACTCGAAATTTGCATCCCTTAGCTTTTATTCCCACTAGTTTATCTGTGATAACCTTCGCGACCATGAATGGTCCTATCCAAGAAATTTTTGATTCACGTACCTTTGGAGGGGGTTTAGGATTTTTCATAGCTACCTCTTCACCCACTTTGAACCCCTTTTTCTTTCTTTCTTTCTTTCTTTCTTAGGTTCCTTCGGAACCTTCGTGGCACGTGCTTTCTCTTTCTTCTTCGCATGATTGAGTTGTGGATTTTTAGGGTATGGAGGAGCTTTAATTGGTGGTTTCTTTCGTAACTCTTTCTCTTCCACCCCTAAAGTATCCACAACATTGATTGGCTCTTTTCTTACCGGTTCCATTACATCTATACGAAAACATTCTTCCTTGGAATCCGGAAACTTCATAGGTCTAAACACATTAAACTTCATCTCCTTGTCTTGGATTCTCATAATCATTTCACCGTTCTCTACATCAATCAAGGTACGCCCCGTGGCTAGGAATGGTCTTCCCAAAATAATGGGGACATTCCTATCCGCGTCGTAATCAAGTATAATGAAATCAGCGGGAAAAATTAACGTACCTGCCTTAACGAGGACATCTTCGATTCGGCCTTCCGGATGTGCAAGTGATCGATCCGCCATTTGCAAGACCATAGAAGTGGGTCTTGCTTCGATATTAAGCTTATCAAATATCGATTTGGGCATAAGATTTATGCTTGCACCCAAATCGCATAGCGCTTTTCCTTTCCACTCATTACCAATAGATATCGGAATTGTAAAGCTCCCCGGATCAACTAACTTCGGAGGTAATTTACCTTGACAAATAGCACTACATTCCTCAGGGAGACCAATCATCTCATTATCACAATATGGCCGTTTGTTGGTGAGGGCTCTTTTCAGAAACATAGCATACTTGGGCACATCTCGAATAGCTTCTAGCAATGGAATATTTATGCTAAGACCTTTTACCTTGTTAAAGAATTTTTGATACTCAGCCATATCACCCTTCTTTTGAACTCGCGATGGAAATGGTGGAGGAGGACTGTTGATTATAATATCATTTTTCTTTTTCGGAATCTCAATGGACCCCTCCACTTCTTCTACTTCAACTTCTTTATCTTTATCCACCACCTCTTTTTCTTTTCTAACTTCTTTTTCTTTCATAACCGGAAAAGGAGGTGGAGGGAGGTTCTTACCACTTCTGAGAGTAATAGCTTTACAATCTTCGATTTGGATTGGATTCTCAGTATCGCTAGGGAGTTTCCCTTGTGGACGTTGATTCAGTTGTTTGTTAATTTGACTTAGCTGATTCTGGAACAACTGCATATTTGCTTCAACTGCGTTTTGACGTTCCATAGCTTGTGTCTGAAGAGCAATCAAACTTTCAACTGTTTTCTGAAGGGTAAATACTCCTTCTTGTTGCTGGGCAGGTAATGCTTTCTGGTTCATTGTGTCATCATAATTGTCTTGAGGAGCTTGTCTCTGAACATAATTTCCCTGATTCTGTCCTCCTTGATAATTATTTTGTGGTCTTGGATTGTAGTTGTTACCTTGGGGACGCGGCTGATACGCATAGGTAGGATTGGCTGCCCCATTAGGATTTGAGTATTGAAACCCAGGATGGTTTCTGTTAGGCTGATATCCATTACCACTTGAATTGAAGTTACCTCTATTGGACATAAACATCAAGGATTCTTGATTATTCGGACAACTTTCCTCATCATGATCATCTACCTTACAAATCGAACACATATGCACCTCTTGTGCAGCATGCACAGCTACCTTCTTACCTGAAAAACCTTCTTTTACAGCTAAAGTAAGCTGCTTCAATTGTTGCTCTATAGTATTCTGAATCTTATTCTCAAGTGTAGCAAATTTATCTTCCATGTCAACATTATTCACTCCTTTAACAGGTGTTCTTACTGAATTCCACCCAACTTCATTCTTGACGGTTCTTTCTAAAATGATCTTAGCATGAGCGGGTTGAACTTGAAGAAAACCTGCGCCACATAGCGTATCCAATTTCTCTCTCGAAGTTCCATCAAGGCCTCTATAAAAGATCTTTAATTGTTGTTGTTCTGAAAAGCCATGATTGGGAACTTTACGCAAACACATCTGAAATCTTGTCCAACTCTTGCCCACAGTTTCATCATATTCTTGACGGAAATGCGTCAATTCTAATTCAGCATCTAATCTCATGTTACTTGGGTAATACCTGTCAAAGAAAGAAATCTCTAATTGGTCCCAGTTGGTTATCTTCGTAGGATCTTGCGTATCGTGCCATTCACTCGCTCCATCAATCACAAAAAATTTAAACGCAGCAAAATACATCTGTTCTCTTGAGACTCCTTGTGTGATATAAGAATCACATATCTGCTTAAATTTCTGTACCGCTCTAAGAGGATCTTCTGATGGTCTTCCACGAAAATTTCCAAAGTTTTGGAATTGAGCTAACATACCCGAATCTGGACGAAATCGCGGAACATTAATATCTGGAGCACCTACTCCTATAGCAGGAGCACGGAATGGAACTTCTGGTGGACCATTAGTAAACCATGGATCTTGAATATTCGCCATTTCTTTTTCCTCTTGTTCTCTTCTTTTCTTATTTGCAAGTCTGATTAACGAATCCGGATTATCAAGGATTTGAACTGGTGGTTCAAATCTGAGCCTTCTTCGCATACACCAAACCTAAAAACCTGAAAAGACTAAACAAGCAAAAAGCGTAAAACTGATAAAAACAAAAATAAAAATAAATGCAACTATCACTAAAGGATAAACACCGTGGTCACACGCTACCGTCCCCGGCAGCGGTGCCAAAAACTTGGTGGTCCTTTGTGTGTTCTAAAAATAAATGCAAATGCTAATCGAACCACAACCGCAAGTGTACGGTTGTCCTAAGTAGTAATAAGGATAATACAGATTCGTTCCAAGGACGGAATGGTTGATCACAATGTCTAGCAAATAGTGATTGATGCACTTATGAAAGTAAAAGATAAATAAATTGTTTGTTTGGTTTTGTTGATTAAAGCTAATGAATAAAAGACAAATAATTAAATGCAAATAAAAACTAAGACGCAAGTAAAATGAGTGAAAACGCAATATGAGATGTAGTACTTGAGAACGCAAGGATCCTCCCAATCTTATTTCCTAACTTATGTTGTTTAAGTGCTAAATTGGTCAATTACAATGGTCGGGATTCTAAATTCCTTATACCCCCGTCAGGGTGGACTATAAGGCGATCCTAGAGTGTCACTAGTCCCGTCAGGGTAAATATGATCCACTTTTGGATGTTTAAGTTTTATTACCTCATTGGCCCTAGAATTAGCTAAGTTCGTCAGAATCAATAGCTTCTATCCTAGATTGAATAAATGGTTCTGTATTTAAACCCTCCGTCAGGATGATCCAATCGCCACTAATTGGAATAGCCTAAATACTAACACCTGTTCCTAGTTCATGACGCTAAAAACAGTAAATAATCTTAATTTATTGAAAAGAGTAAAAGACCCAATATAATTTAATTTAACATAAACCCAAATTCAACATTCGTTATTTCATAAAATTAGGATTCACCCATTGTTTGTTCTCAAGCACTATGAATTGTTTAGCTCATATTAAAACGAAATACTAAATTAAAATAAATGGAATTCATAACTGATTACAAATAAAAGATAAAAGAAACCTAATTTCCGGAATTGGAATGACTGAGAACGGAGCTATAGACCCACTCCAGCTCTAGCAGCTTCTTCTTCCTTCCTTCTGTTACTTCTCTCTGATGTTTTTAATTGTAATGAATAAATTGTATGTAAAATAGAAGTCAAAGGCTGGTTTTATAGGTGGAAAAACGGATTAGGGCTTGGACCTAAAAATAAAACACTAATTAAATGTCCAAGCCCAAAATCCCGTAACTGCTGATACACCTTCACTAAAACGGCTTTTCACGATGCGTTATGACTCCGATTGACCTCATTCCAGTTGCTAAAGTTCCGTAACTTGATAAGGAATGTTTTCTCTTCAAAGGTCAGCGGCTAAATCATCGCTTAAGCACCTCGAAATCAGCAATCTATGGCCTGGAAAATGGATTTTCAGCTCTAAAAATAATATCTTCGGGATTTCTCTTCAAGTCTTGACTCTATCTCTTGATCTTTTGACTTTCTCCTCGGATTCCTCTTCTAGCTAACATCTAAAACCTGTAAACTTTTCTCTAAAAATACCAATATTACGCGCAAAAGTTTTATAAATTAAAAATGCTAGAAATAAAAAGGGAATTCCGGATTATTGCAAATTTAGTCCAAAAGTCTATCAAATTAATTAAATAAACACAAAAAATGATGTCTCCCAAGGGTCGAAAATAAGAACAATTAGGGAGACATCACATAAGCCCAAGAAGCCTGGATTATTGCTACTGATCTCGACCTTTGCACCTTTAATTTCGTTAAGTACGTGTTGATGGTAAGGCCATTGGTCCTGTAAATAAATGAGATGGTTTGAATTAGAATTACGATATCCTTATGATTAATTTTTAAATAATACAATGAATAAAATTGTTGTTAATATTAATTATTTTTGCAAATAAGTTGATACTCAAAAATCCCAACCTACGGTTTACAAAATATCCAAAAATTCCGAACTATTTATTTCAAAATAAAATAAAAAAACACACAGATAAAAAGATTATCTACTTACTCAATTAATATTAACTATCAAGTTCTGTAAAAGTTATAAAAATATTGTTTGTAGAATATATACTTATTTCTTCTACCCCTAGTACCCCTATTTAATATTTAAAACATAGACTATTCCCCTAATGGTCCTCGAATTTAAGGTATTTACCGGTGGACGTGATCTTTGAAAATTGAAATGTTACCCAATGGTCCACGAATTTTTTTTCCACTATATTTACGCTGGCATCCGGGTTTTTTCATAAATAGAGAAAATTCTCATAATGGTCCTGAACTATAAGAAGATTTACTGTTTGGTTCTCGAGCGAGTTTGCCAAGTAGCACTTAGTATTCAAATGTGGAACAAAAATAAAGTTTGGGGACTATTTTGATAAATTTTGAAATTCGAGTATTAAAGTGGCAAATGGCTTATAGTTCAGGGACCATTTTCAGAATGAACCATTTAAATTTTTTGTTTTTAATATACATTTAACTATCTAAGAGACTATAGGTAGGGTTATATTAGTTTGTGAAAAAAACCAAAGTGGAAAATCAAATACAATTACACACCACCACATGGACTATTCCACCCGAAACCCCACCTTATTTATTTACTACCTGAATCCTCTTCATACATTTTTTGATAAAATTAGGAAAAGGGTAAAATACCAAATATCGAGTGTAGTTTGACAAAAGGTAAAAAAAATCTATAGTTTCAATATTGGACTATAGGTCCCTATACTATGCAAAAACTGCATGATAATCCCTATTTATTTATCCAAAAATGTACTATGTCCCTATATTATGCAAAAACAGTACCAGTGCCAGGTTCATATACGATATAAAAATTACATAATAGGTCCCTATTTTATGCATAACCGTTTCAGGTCCCTATATTATGTTAAAAAATGCACGTTAGGTCCCTAGTTCATGCAAAAATGTACTATGTCCCTATATTATGCAAAAACAGTACCAGTACCAGGTTCATATACGATATAAAAATTACATGATAGGTCCCTATTTTATGCATAACCGTTTCAGGTCCTTATATTATGTTAAAAAATACACGTTAGGTCCCTAGTTCATGCAAAAATTGTACTATAGTTCCCTATATTATGCCAAAAGTATACCAGGTTCCTATACTATGCCAAGATTGTATGATAGGTCCCTAATTATGAACAAACCATACCAGATACCTACACTTCCAAAAATGCACGATAGGTCACTAATTTATGCAAAAATTGAACTATGGGTTCTTATATTTTGCAAAAGCATAACCGGTCTCTATACTATGCAAAAATTCCATGATAGGTTCTTATATTAAGCAAAAAACGTACCAGGTCTCTACACTATGTTAAAGATGCACGATAGGACCTTATATCATGCAAAAATGTATCAGGTCCTTATACTGTGAAAAAATTGCACGATAAGTCCCTAAATTATGCAAAAAACAGTACTAGGTCCCTAAAAATGCACGATAGGTCTCTATATTATGCATAAATTGTACTATATGTCTCTAAATTATAAAACAAAATAATAGGTCCTTATACTATGCGGAAATTGCATGATAAGTCTAGTACCTCCAATATGTAGAAACAACCAGGTCCCTGTATTATGCAGAATCATACCAGGTCCCTATACTATGCAAAAAATGAAACATAGGTCCCAATATTATGCAAAAATTGTACTACAGGGTTCTATGTTAATTATTTTTCAACCATAGCGGTTTTGTTTTGAGCTTTTGTCATACTTAAAAGGGGGTACACTATATAAATGCTTCAACTTTTCCTAAGCAGTCCTAACAAAGCATTATTCGATAACGCCCCATTATTTCACGCTAACATTATTGAGTAACTAATTAAAAATCAACTCAACTTTTAAATATACTTCATGTTTTATTAAATCCCTTTTGAGTTCATATAACAAGACATTTATCATCTACTACGCGAGGATTTGTTGTATCACCCGTCAATTTGATTGTGTTTTGGTATTAAAAAAATCTAAAGAATGCAGTTTATTTAGAGACAACCTAGATGCATGGTGGATCTTTAAGTATTACTAGAATAAATATTAATCATTGGGTATCTTAACTTAACAAAAAGAGAAAAAAATTAACTTTGATCTTATATTTGATAAAAATTGAGTAACTAGGAAAAATCACAAAAATTGTTTAAGTGAAGGATATATATATATATATATATACATACATTATATATATATATGTATATATATATATATATATATATATATATATATATATAGCTAACGTACATTTTTCCTTATTGTATTTAATATTCATTTACTTCATCAGTGTAAGTAAAATTAGCTTAAAGCAATATAATAGAAATATAAACCCTGAAGATGAGAAAATACAAACATACTTATGAAAGACAAGTAATTTAATTACATCATTATTCAATTTCTAAAATACTCCGTGAAACTATATATATTTATTCTTCATCAGCAATCCGAGCCAAACACCTATCTATGTATGCAGATTGATAATGGGATTTTTTTAAAATATAGAAAAAATTCTGAAACTCCACTGTGCTCCCTGTTTCATTTACTAAGGAGATGCTTAGGTTCTCATGTCCATTGGTAATATCAGCAAGTATCTGCGTGCAGACCAAGAATTTGATGGACCTGCACCACTTGAACCACATTTCTCTACAAAGGGAGTATCATCCTCATCTTCGGATAAAGAAATCTCTATGTATTCCCGTGCCTGAAAATTTTATGAAACAAACTTCATTAGCTAATAATAAAATGGTTCAAACCCAGGAACAAACTTTCACTACCAGGTGTATAGAGGTGCAAACCGATTGATGTGCAGTATCATGTATTGCATCAATAATCACTTTATAATTTCCATCCTCGATTTTTTCCCAGTTATTATTATACTGTAATATTAACTTCCTGAGTATAGGTTCTAAAGTCTCTTCTTTGATGTTTAATTTCCCCATCGTAGCATAGGCCTTTTCAAGCACTGCTAGATATGTCATCACTGCTACATCCTTTGGTTTAGTATTTATAATACCTTAATAGAAATTTCATGGCCAACGTTCTAAAATGATGCGCGAAATCAATATTTTGGAAGACAAGAAGTTAAGGAAACACACAGAAAAAATTTGATGATTAAGAGAATATAAAAGAATATAAGGGAATGATACATACATTAGATGTGTGATTAATATATAAATATTTTTTGGAGGCGGCCGTTTAGGGTTAGATGGTTATTTAGGTTAAATTTATATATATATATATATATATATATATATATATCTATATACATATGGAGGCGGCCGTTTAGGGTTTGCTGGTTATTTAGGTTAAAAATGATATAACTTATTTCTTTTGAAATAATTATTTATGATTTTAAATAATTTGAAGAAAAATAAAATTAAAATTGTTATTATATTTTATTTGAATGAAATATAATATATATTTTGATTCATAAATCGGATATTTATTCTTAAACACTCACAATAACGAAAAATTAATCACTGAGTTATCCATACTTTTCAATCTTCTTTCATGTTTGGAGATATATTCCAAAATTAAGATCACCAAACTTATCACGAAATACTTTTACCTTGTACAATCATCAAGAGAAATTTAGAAATTCCCCCGTTTGTGTATTTGTTTTGTTTAAACTCTTTCAGTTGGTGTCTTTGTGGATTAATAGTTTTAAAATTTATTAGAGTGACACATGTAAAAGAAGAAAATAAAACAAAAATGGAAGAAGAAATGGAGTTTCCCCGCTGAATCTTCTAAACAACGAGATGATATCCCTCTCTAGCTAAGAAGAATCATGAGATTCTCGCCAAATCCAAGTATTAGGTCCATCGGAGGAGGTTGAAGCATCTAATTTCGAACTCAATCCATATAGTTGATAACTTCATGTATGGGAGATGCACAAAAATCCGTGGAATGAGGAAGCACAATACCTTAAAACCATTCCTAAAGGATTATGAGTATCAAAGAAATGACCAAATTGGTGAAGATTAGGATCAACAACGATGGAAACAACGTGTCGCCATACTTTTAATAGTGAACCTAACACTTGGGTGATACTCGATAAATATAAGCCGAGACAACTGACACAACTGACGCAACCAAGTATCCCTCCCATTTATGGTGTATTTGATAACGACGTGCACATATATAACTTCTAGAAATATATATTGAGTTCATTACAAAATCCAAAACTTCTTATTATCGAGTCTTTCCAGTGATTCTGGTATTCCTGACTAGACACACACTCTATCAGAAGTTTTGCCCAATTTACAAATCAACTGTGAGCCCAATTATCGTACAAGATGGTCTTACAAACAAATTACTCGCTCTTTAACTTTTTCCAAAAAGAAGGAGATATTTTGCAATCCTATGTATATAACCTTTTCGTAGAAGCTTGTGCTATGGGATATTTAGACCAAATTACGGTTAATCTAGCTTTCACTCGAGTCTTGACAAACTATGAGTGTCAAATAAATTTATAATATAAGCCAGATTACGGCTTATCGGACATCATGGTTGATGCCCATATTTTTATAAAAGCGGAAGAGAAAGGTGTGGGGTCAAGAAGCCTTATACGAGAACATCGCCCATGGACGAAAAGAGAGAAATTGTTACAGTAATGAGAAAGCCCCTCACCCAAAAATCCATAAATGTCGGGGAAGATAAGATTTTCACCCCTGAAGAAAGCGCAAAAAAACCTTAAATACAATCTTACGACAATTCAAAAAAGGTCATGACATTTTATGGCCAGTAAAAATATTATCTAACTCCGAGGCATGAATCTTGAACTAGTATCTTCACAACCATAGAGACCACAAACATGATACCAACAGTTGCAAACAAACAAGGATAAAGATAGACAAAATAGGGTTAATAGGCAAGCCACCAAATACTGGAACGTGAAGAATCCCCATACAAAAAAGTGAATTAGGTGGAAGAATTCGTAGCCAAGGGGCAGGGTCGTCTCGATAAGCATCCGTCGAAGACTTCCGACACAACACTATTGAACCTGTGGTCATCTGAAAACTCCCTTCCAGTGAATACTATTGCAGGGAGGACTTGAAAGGTGGCCAATATAGAAATAAAATAAAGAATCAGATAAACAACTTAATAATTAAATACTAGGTGCCCAATTTAACTATCGATACACTCGCATGTTAACATTCTCCCACAATGATTTGTTAGTAATACTAGTTATTATAGTGATTGGTCTGATGTGAAGGGTATTAGTTGACATTAGAAGCTTGGTAAAGTTTATATACAGGGCAAACATTGACCAATTAAAGATTGATACCAACACAATAACATAATACTGAGATCCAATACATGAGTTTTCTAGTAAGATTTTCGAACCATCGTGGTATATCGAGTACCTATGACTATAGGATCCATTGAACAATACAATAACAAACATGTATGATTAGTTATCAATCGATGTGAATCCACTTACTACCCTATCATCGAGCAAAACATTCTCAACAAACTATGGGATGTGGTTTCGACTTACCACCTTACATAAAATTCCTATTACCGAGAAGAACAACCATAGTTAGAGGAAATCAAAACCCTAAGGGGCATCTTGGGAAACCTCTACTCAACCTCTAAGATTGGTTGTTCGGTGAAAAACAAGGACCAAAAAGGACTGCCGAATAATATATAATAATCCTAATGATCATCTACTAAATAACTCGACCAAACCTCCGAAAACTTGGTGGGTCCTTGTCTGTTATAAAATAATGCGTAAAAGATTAGGACTCACAACCTGCAAGTGTACGGCTGTCCAAGTAATAAACCGATAAATCAGATTCATTCTCAGGGACAAATTAGGTACAACTCAGGTGTGGACCAATTAGTAAGATAATTGCAATTACAAAGAAAAATGATATAAAGTTGTTTGGGTTTTTGTTTTAATAAATAAGATGCAATAAAAATTTAATACTAAATTAAATTAACTGAAATGAAAATAATGCAAATAAAAGAGTTGGACACAAGGAAGGAAGTAGTACTAGAGTCTCGCTAGGGTTTCACCTAAACCTTCTTAATTGATGTTTTTTGTTAAGGGTTGAATCGTTATAATTATGTTAGTCGGGATTCTGAAGTCTCTTAGCCCCCGTCAGGGTGGACCTAAAAGCTCTCCTACGTATTCTATACTTCGTCAAGACGATTAAAACTACTTTCAGATGATTCAATTACTAACCACATTGGTTATTCGTTAGTCAAGCCTGTCAAGGTCATTGGCGAATACCAACGGCAATTACCTAGTTCTGTATCTAAACCCCCATCAAGGTGATCAATACGCCACTATATTTAATAGCCTAGATACTAAAACGTATCCTTAGTTCATGACTCTAAAGATAATAAATCAAGCATAAAATAATATCCAACATAAAATAAAAATTCAATTTAAATTAAGAAATCCCAAATTAGAAAAACATAAATTAATAAAGAAGGAGAAGGGAGAGTTGAGGTGATGTAACATAAGCCCAAGAAGCCTGGATTATTGCTACTGATCACGACCTCTGCACCTTTAATTTCGTTAAGTATGTGTTGATGGTAAGGCCATTGGTCCTGCAAATAAGTGAGATAGCTTGAATTAGAATTACGATATCCTTACTTATTAATTTGTAAATAATACAATGAATAAATTTTTTGTTAATATTAACGTCTTTTTTACAAATAAGTTGATACTCAAATTTTACCTCGATCCCCTAGAACATGCTTCTCTCTAAAGAAAAATCCCAACCTATGGTTTACAAAATATCCAAAAATCCGAACTATATTTTAAAAAATAAAACAAAAAGAAATACACAAATAGAAATATTATCTACTTACTCAATTAATATTAACTATCTAGTTCTATAAAAGTTATAAAAATATTGTTTGTAGAATATATACACATTTTTTCTACCCCTAGTACCCCCATTTAATATTTAGAACAAGACTATTCCCCAAATGGTCCTCGAATTATAAGGTATTTACCCGTCGTGGACGTGATCTTTGAAAATTGAAATGTTACCCAATGGTCAACGAAATTATTTTTCCACTATTTTTATTGTGGCATCCAGGTTTGTTTTCTTAAATAGAGAAAATTCCCGTAATGGTCCTTAACTATAAGAAGATTTACCACGTTCATCATTATCTCTATGAGAGTCATCTTATTCATATTCATAGTAACAGTCTCCTTTGATGCTTCCGTTTTATAACCAGACTGTTTTGGACCAAAGCCTTGAGTACACGCCAAAGCATAATAGAGTTCCTCATCCAGTAACATAGTGGTGTGGTCAATGCTCTCAACCCAAAATAGATTAGCACAATTTGTCAACATCATTATCTCTTCTATCGCAGACAACGCAAGCTCTGTAATGATTGGATTATTTGAATCATTAGGCTTCTCAAGTATTGTTCAACATAAATCTCCCTGAGTTGATGGACCAGTACCAATGCTCTCCATGCTAGTAAATGTCTAATTTTCTTGAAATGTCATGACCAGTTATCCTATATATTAAATAATATTGTAAAATATGCATCAATAAAAATATAATCTTAACAATAATAACACAAACAACTTTTTAGTGAATTATATAGCATGACTTCTATTCAAAAAACTGAAAAATGTAATTCCATATATTTTGTATATTTCTTATGATGAGTTAATAAAGTAATGGTCTTTAAAGAAATTACAAAAATTCAATATCTAAATCAAATACCTAAACTTGAGAAAGTACATTCTTTTCGAACTAATATTTTTCATTTCATTATGCTCTATGTTAGTGGTTTCATTAATCAAGTCATGTATTTTAATGTAAAAAGTTCATATGTTGCTAAAAAAAATTAGGATATGCTAAACCAGGCTGGCCTAAGTTTAATAAAACAAATAAACTACACCTCAATTTTTTAAATTATAGTGTATTATGCTTATATATATTTATTTTTACAAATATGTTGTTCTTCTTTAATATAATACCGGTTATTTTGTATATAGAACAACTTATAGTGAAATTCATTCAGAAAAAAATAATATTTGAGACTTATAGTGCTATTTTCTTATAGTATAGACACCTATGATTCGATTTTCACCTTTTATAGGATTTTATAATGAAATTCATGTAGAAGTAATTGTGAGAACAATCCCTTGCAAAATGTAGAGCCTAAGATAAATCACATACCTCAATTAAGAGAACTTCTCATGGGTTTCACCTTAAAAACTTTAGTGTTATTATCAATTTTACTGCAAATATTGAAAAAAAATAAACATAAAGATAGCCAACAAATTCAAGAATAATACACTTTAACACCAAACAGAGAAAAGATTGAGGAAATTAAATTTAATTAATAAAACATGTTAGACATATAAAACAAAGAATTTTGAATAAGAAATGTAATGTCACTGGACTTCACATTATTGTACCGGAGAAGAAAAATGTTTTTCTTTTTCTTCTTTCTCTGACAAAAAAATGGAGTGTTCTAGCGAAAAATATTTTATGTTTAGGCGAAAGTGGTGTTGTGGTGGCTAGGGTTTTTGTGCAGCGTCGGTATCCGCGTTGGTAAAAGTGGTAGTGCAAAGCTAAATGACAATTTTGTCCTTTTCCTTTTCATAAATGAAAAATGGTATTTTTTAATTTTTTTTAGTTAATTAAAGTGTTGTATTTTTTTTAAATAGTGAAAATATTTTATTTAAATCTATATTTTTTTATTTTGTTAAAGTTCTAATAAATAACTACACTGATAAAAAATATCAAAGATGCTCAATTATTTTTTACAAGCTCATAGATTTTTCACCATGCTAAGAGCCTTTATATGACGATGTCAGACATTTTTTGAACTTGCTTAAAGACTTTTGCACGTTTAGAAAATTCACATGTTCAAATACTTTCATTCTCAGAAATATTTATGCTCAAGTATATTTAAATATTATTGATATTTAAGTTGGATGCTTGAAATCTAAGAGATCATACCAATTAAAATAATCTGAGTAATATAATGATAGTTTAGCATGATGTAGACTTTAAAGTCTACCAGTGTGTTACTAGTAAAAAATATGGTCAATTCAAACTTGGTAGGTCGTTTTGTGTAGATTTTAAGATATACAAAACATCATTTTGGTGAGTTTATAAGTCTGAATTGAGATTTATTCTTTTGTTTGACATGTTTTGAGTCGTTAGTTAATAAATGTGTTTGTGGAGCAATTTGAGATAATGTGCGCTAAGTGTCCAATATCTAGGAACATGGATAATGCGAGACCCCAAGATGAAACTAAAAAGTTAGAAGGTCAAGAAAAAACTCAAGTGAAGTCGTAAAGGAGCCAAATGTTTCGTGAGAAGCTCAATAAAAATTGACTGCAAAACATCTCCATCAACCTTTAAAATTGACAAAAAATTATTGCTGAGGACTATGATCATTATACTTACAAACAAGATAGATCTTGGAGTTTAAATCACGTAAGTCGAACAATTTGCAAATCATAGATGAATCAAAGAATTGGGCATTTTGCTATGAATACCCACTTATCATATTGGAGAGCTTAGGAACGCTTGGAGCAAGGAAAGAAGTATGGGAAAGTACCGTTTCATCAAATATTTTCTAAACCTTAATTTCTTTATTCTCTTTTAATTATAAACATCTTTATTACTCTTTTACTTTCTCCATAAATGAATCTTTAGCTTGAGATTACACATATATTAAACCTTTCTACGCTTTGGGATATATTATAGAAATTTGGGATTACATGTAAAATAAATAAGATTTTGGATGTAATGTTGTTTATATATCTTGTGTTTAATATTTATCAAATTATTTGACCGTTTAATTGAATTGTTTTAGGTATTAAATTTCGACCATTAGGAGGGGTGTAATTTCTAAAAAATAGATTTATAACTTTGTAGTTGAGTTTGAGAATTGAAAGGTGTAAACTAGTTACATACTTTCAAAGGGTTATAAATTAGGCATTTTATAAATATATGGTCACTTACGAAAGGTTACTAAGCTTAGATAAAACCCCTCCACTTATTTGCATAAGAACTTAGGGTGTCTTTAGAATCCCGGTTAGAAAGTAAAATAATCAATTTACCCTTAAATCAATAATAGCCAAATGTGATGGTAGTGGTGAGTACGCTATCTTGAGATATATCTTTGCATGTCTCATCTTATTATTATTTTTTAGTCCTTTATTTTCATCTTCGTTACTACTTATCTATTTATTTCATAATTCTTAGTTTTATATTTCTTAAAACTAATTCAAAAGGCTTTTCTTTATTTTAGTTTTCTTTTAACGTCACTATTGCATAAAGCTAAAAGTACACATATAACTCTTAAATCACTGTGAAGACTATATATACATCAACATTAATTGTTTAAATTGATCCGCTGTAATACAAAGTATTTTCGAATAGGATTTGAGTCACGTTTCTATACTGGAGTAGTTTGACAATTTTTAGTTGAATAATAACTTTATCCTAGTACGTTGATAAGCCAGGGGTAAATATGACGGAAGCTTGGGAGACAATGCTAGAAAATACACTCTTCCATTTATTCTGTGATTGGTCGCAAGAAAAGTAAGAATTAGGTTTCACTCAATGAATAATTAAATAGAATTTATGAATTGATAATCAAGGAAAACTTACCACGTTCATCATTATCTCTATGAGAGTCATCTTATTCATATTCATAGTAACAGTCTCCTTTGATGCTTCCGTTTTATAACCAGACTGTTTTGGACCAAGGCCTTGAGTACACGCCAAAGCATAATAGAGTTCCTCATGCAGTAACATAGTGATGTGGTCAATGCTCGCAACCCAAACCAAAACAGATTAGCAAAATTTGTCAACATCATTAACTCTTCTATAGCAGACAACGCAAGCTTTGTAATGATTCGATTATTTGAATCATTAGGCTTCTCAAGTATTGTTCTACATAAATCTCCCTGAGTTGATGGACCAGCACCAATGCCCTCCATGCTAGTAAATGTCTAATTTTCTTGAAATGTCATGACCAACGATCGTTATCCTATATATTAAATAATATTGTAAAATATGCATCAATAAAAATATAATCTTAACAATAATAACACAAACAACTTTTTAGTGAATTATATAGCATGACTTCTATTCAAAAAACTGAAAAATGTAATCCCATAAATTTTGTATATTTCTTATGATGAGTTAATAAAGTAATGGTCTTTAAACAAATTACAAAAATTCAATATCCAAATACCTAAACTTGAGAAAGTACATTCTTTTTGAACTAATATTTTTCATCTCATTATGCTCTATGTTAGTGGTTTCATTAATCAAGTCACGCATTTTAATGTAAAAAGTTCATATGTTGCTCAAAAAAATTAGGATATGCTGAACCAGGCTGGCCTAAGTTTAATAAAACAAATAAGCTACACCTCAATTTTTTAAATTTATAGTGTATTATGCTTATATATATTTATTTTTTATAAATATGTTGTTTCTTCTTTAATATAATATCAGTTATTTTGTATATATAACAACTTATAATGAAATTCATTCAGAAAAAAAATAATATTTGAGACTTATAATGCTATTTTCTTATAGTATAGACACCTATGATTCAATTTTCACCTTTTATAGTAATTTATAATGAAATTCATGTAGAAATAATTGTGAGAACAATCCCTTGCAAAATGTAGAGCCTAAGATAAATCACATACCTCGATTAAGAGAACTTCTCATGGGTTTCACCTTAAAAAGCTTTAGTGTTATTATCAATTTTACTGCAAATATTGAAAAACAATAAACATAAAGATATCCAACAAATTCAAATATAATACACTTTAACACCAAACAGAGAAAAGATTGAGGAAATTAAATTTAATTAATAAAACATGTTAAACATATACAACAAATAATTTTGAATAAGAAATGTAATGTTACTGGACTTCACCTTATTGTACCGGAGAAGAAAAACGTTTTTCTTTTTCTTCTTTCTCTGACAAAAAAAATGGAGTGTTTTCTAGCGAAAAATATCTTATGTTTAGGCGAAAGTGGTGTTGTGGTGGCTAGGGTTTTTGTGCAGCGTCGGTATCCGCGTTGGTAAAAGTGTTAGTGCAAAGCTAAATGACAATTTTGTCCTTTTCCTTTTCATAAATGAAAAATGGTATTTTTTAATTTTTTTTAGTTAATTAAAGTGTTGTATTTTTTTTTAAATAGTGAAAATATTTTATTTATATCTATATTTTTTTATTTTGTTAAAGTTCTAATAAATAACTACACTGATACAAAATATCAAAGATGCTCAATTGTTTTTGACACGCTCATAGATTTTTCACCATGCTAAGAGCCTTTATATGACGATGTCAGACATTTTTTGAACTTGCTTAAAGACTTTTGAACGTTTTGAAAATTCACATGCTCAAATACTTTCATTCTTATAAATAGTTATGCTCAAATATATTTAGATATTATTGATATTTAAGTTGGATGCTTGAAATCTAAGAGATCATACCAATTAAAATAATCTGAGTAATATAATGATAGTTTAACATGATGTAGACTTTATAGTCTACCAGTGTGTTACTAGTAAAAAATATGGTCAATTCAAACTTGGTAGGTCATTTTGTGTAGATTTTGAGCTATACAAGACATCATTTTGGTGAGTTTATAAGTCTGAATTGAGATTTATTATTTTGTTTGACATGTTTTGAGTCGTTAGTTAATAAATGTGTTTGTGGAGCAATTTGAGATAATGTGCGCTAAGTGTCCAATATCTAGAAACATGGATAATGCGAGACCCCAAGATGAAACTAAAAAGTTAGAAGGTCAAGAAAAAACTGAAGTGAAGTCGTAAAGGAGCCAAATATTTTGTGAGAAGCTCAATAAAAATTGACTGCAAAACATCTCCATCAACCTTTAAAATTGACAAAAAATTATTGCTGAGGACTATGATCATTATACTTACAAACAAGATAGATCTTGGAGTTTAAATCACGTAAGTCGAACAATTTGCAAATCATAGATGAATCAAAGAATTGGGCATTTTGCTATGAATACCCACTTATCATATTGGAGAGCTTAGGAACGCTTGGAGCAAGGAAAGAAGTATGGGAAAGTACCGTTTCATCAAATATTTTCTAAACCTTAATTTCTTTATTCTCTTTTAATTATAAACATCTTTATTACTGTTTTACTTTCTCCATAAATGAATCTTTAGCTTGAGATTACACATATATTAAACCTTTCTACGCTTTGGGATATATTATAGAAATTTGGGATTACATGTAAAATAAATAAGATTTTGGATGTAATGTTGTTTATATATCTTGTGTTTAATATTTATCAAATTATTTGACCGTTTAATTGAATTGTTTTAGGTATTAAATTTCGACCATTAGGAGGGGTGTAATTTCTAAAAAATAGATTTATAACTTTGTAGTTGAGTTTGAGAATTGAAAGGTGTAAACTAGTTACATACTTTCAAAGGGTTATAAATTAGGCATTTTATAAATATATGGTCACTTACGAAAGGTTACTAAGCTTAGATAAAACCCCTCCACTTATTTGCATAAGAACTTAGGGTGTCTTTAGAATCCCGGTTAGAAAGTAAAATAATCAATTTACCCTTAAATCAATAATAGCCAAATGTGATGGTAGTGGTGAGTACGCTATCTTGAGATATATCTTTGCATGTCTCATCTTATTATTATTTTTTAGTCCTTTATTTTCATCTTCGTTACTACTTATCTATTTATTTCATAATTCTTAGTTTTATATTTCTTAAAACTAATTCAAAAGGCTTTTCTTTATTTTAGTTTTCTTTTAACGTCACTATTGCATAAAGCTAAAAGTACACATATAACTCTTAAATCACTGTGAAGACTATATATACATCAACATTAATTGTTTAAATTGATCCGCTGTAATACAAAGTATTTTCGAATAGGATTTGAGTCACGTTTCTATACTGGAGTAGTTTGACAATTTTTAGTTGAATAATAACTTTATCCTAGTACGTTGATAAGCCAGGGGTAAATATGACGGAAGCTTGGGAGACAATGCTAGAAAATACACTCTTCCATTTATTCTGTGATTGGTCGCAAGAAAAGTAAGAATTAGGTTTCACTCAATGAATAATTAAATAGAATTTATGAATTGATAATCAAGGAAAACTTACCACGTTCATCATTATCTCTATGAGAGTCATCTTATTCATATTCATAGTAACAGTCTCCTTTGATGCTTCCGTTTTATAACCAGACTGTTTTGGACCAAGGCCTTGAGTACACGCCAAAGCATAATAGAGTTCCTCATGCAGTAACATAGTGATGTGGTCAATGCTCGCAACCCAAACCAAAACAGATTAGCAAAATTTGTCAACATCATTAACTCTTCTATAGCAGACAACGCAAGCTTTGTAATGATTCGATTATTTGAATCATTAGGCTTCTCAAGTATTGTTCTACATAAATCTCCCTGAGTTGATGGACCAGCACCAATGCCCTCCATGCTAGTAAATGTCTAATTTTCTTGAAATGTCATGACCAACGATCGTTATCCTATATATTAAATAATATTGTAAAATATGCATCAATAAAAATATAATCTTAACAATAATAACACAAACAACTTTTTAGTGAATTATATAGCATGACTTCTATTCAAAAAACTGAAAAATGTAATCCCATAAATTTTGTATATTTCTTATGATGAGTTAATAAAGTAATGGTCTTTAAACAAATTACAAAAATTCAATATCCAAATACCTAAACTTGAGAAAGTACATTCTTTTTGAACTAATATTTTTCATCTCATTATGCTCTATGTTAGTGGTTTCATTAATCAAGTCACGCATTTTAATGTAAAAAGTTCATATGTTGCTCAAAAAAATTAGGATATGCTGAACCAGGCTGGCCTAAGTTTAATAAAACAAATAAGCTACACCTCAATTTTTTAAATTTATAGTGTATTATGCTTATATATATTTATTTTTTATAAATATGTTGTTTCTTCTTTAATATAATATCAGTTATTTTGTATATATAACAACTTATAATGAAATTCATTCAGAAAAAAAATAATATTTGAGACTTATAATGCTATTTTCTTATAGTATAGACACCTATGATTCAATTTTCACCTTTTATAGTAATTTATAATGAAATTCATGTAGAAATAATTGTGAGAACAATCCCTTGCAAAATGTAGAGCCTAAGATAAATCACATACCTCGATTAAGAGAACTTCTCATGGGTTTCACCTTAAAAAGCTTTAGTGTTATTATCAATTTTACTGCAAATATTGAAAAACAATAAACATAAAGATATCCAACAAATTCAAATATAATACACTTTAACACCAAACAGAGAAAAGATTGAGGAAATTAAATTTAATTAATAAAACATGTTAAACATATACAACAAATAATTTTGAATAAGAAATGTAATGTTACTGGACTTCACCTTATTGTACCGGAGAAGAAAAACGTTTTTCTTTTTCTTCTTTCTCTGACAAAAAAATGGAGTGTTTTCTAGCGAAAAATATCTTATGTTTAGGCGAAAGTGGTGTTGTGGTGGCTAGGGTTTTTGTGCAGCGTCGGTATCCGCGTTGGTAAAAGTGTTAGTGCAAAGCTAAATGACAATTTTGTCCTTTTCCTTTTCATAAATGAAAAATGGTATTTTTTAATTTTTTTTAGTTAATTAAAGTGTTGTATTTTTTTTTAAATAGTGAAAATATTTTATTTATATCTATATTTTTTTATTTTGTTAAAGTTCTAATAAATAACTACACTGATACAAAATATCAAAGATGCTCAATTGTTTTTGACACGCTCATAGATTTTTCACCATGCTAAGAGCCTTTATATGACGATGTCAGACATTTTTTGAACTTGCTTAAAGACTTTTGAACGTTTAGAAAATTCACATGCTCAAATACTTTCATTCTCATAAATAGTTATGCTCAAATATATTTAGATATTATTGATATTTAAGTTGGATGCTTGAAATCTAAGAGATCATACCAATTAAAATAATCTGAGTAATATAATGATAGTTTAACATGATGTAGACTTTATAGTCTACCAGTGTGTTACTAGTAAAAAATATGGTCAATTCAAACTTGGTAGGTCATTTTGTGTAGATTTTGAGCTATACAAGACATCATTTTGGTGAGTTTATAAGTCTGAATTGAGATTTATTATTTTGTTTGACATGTTTTGAGTCGTTAGTTAATAAATGTGTTTGTGGAGCAATTTGAGATAATGTGCGCTAAGTGTCCAATATCTAGGAACATGGATAATGCGAGACCCCAAGATGAAACTAAAAAGTTAGAAGGTCAAGAAAAAACTCAAGTGAAGTCGTAAAGGAGCCAAATATTTTGTGAGAAGCTCAATAAAAATTGACTGCAAAACATCTCCATCAACCTTTAAAATTGACAAAAAATTATTGCTGAGGACTATGATCATTATACTTACAAACAAGATAGATCTTGGAGTTTAAATCACGTAAGTCGAACAATTTGCAAATCATAGATGAATCAAAGAAGATGTGGGCATTTTGCTATGAATACCCACTTATCATATTGGAGAGCTTAGAAACGCTTGGAGCAAGGAAAGAAGTGTGGGAAAGTACCGTTTCATCAAATATTTTCTAAACCTTAATTTCTTTATTCTCTTTTAATTATAAACATATTTATTACTGTTTTACTTTCTCCATAAATGAATCTTTAGCTTGAGATTACACATATATTAAACCTTTCTACGATTTGGGATATATTATAGAAATTTGGGATTACATGTAAAATAAATAAGATTTTGAATGTAATGTTGTTTATATATCTTGTGTTTAATATTTATCAAATTATTTGACCGTTTAATTGAATTGTTTTAGGTATTAAATTCCGACCATTAGGAGGGGTGTAATTTCTAAAAAACATATTTATAACTTTGTAGTTGAGTTTGAGAATTGAAAGGTGTAAACTAGCTACATACTTTCAAAGGGTTATAAATTAGGCATTTTATAAATATATGGTCACTTACGAAAGGTTACTAAGCTTAGATAAAACCCCTCCACTTATTTGCATAAGAACTTAGGGTGTCTTTAGAATCCCGGTTAGAAAGTAAAATAATCAATTTACCCTTAAATCAATAATAGCTAAATGTGATGCTAGTGGTGAGTACGCTATCTTGAGATATATCTCTGCATGTCTCATCTTATTATTATTTTTTAGTCCTTTATTATCATCTTCGTTACTACTTATCTATTTATTTCATAATTCTTAGTTTTATATTTCTTAAAACTAATTCAAAAGGCTTTTCATTATTTTAGTTTTCTTTTAACGTCACTATTGAATAAAGCTAAAAGTACACATATAACTCTTTAATCACTGTGAAGACTATATATACATCAACATTAAATGTTTATATTGATCCTATGTAATACAAAGTATTTTCAAATAGGATTTGAGTCACGTTTCTATACTGGAGTAGTTTGACAATTTTTAGTTGAATAATAACTTTATCCTAGTACGTTGATAAGCCAAGGGTAAATATGACGGAAGCTTGGGAGACAATGCTTGAAAATACACTCTTCCATTTATTCTGTGATTGGTCGCAAGAAAAGTAAGAATTAGGTTTCACTCAATGAATAATTAAATAGAATTTATGAATTGATAATCAAGGAAAACTTACCACGTTCATCATTATCTCTATGAGAGTCATCTTATTCATATTCATAGTAACAGTCTCCTTTGATGCTTCTGTTTTATAACCAGACTGTTTTGGACCAAGGCCTTGAGTACACGCCAAAGCATAATAGAGTTCCTCCGCCAGTAACATAGTGGTGTGGTCAATGCTCTCAAACCAAAACAGATTAGCACAATTTGTCAACATCATTAACTCTTCTATCGCAGACAACGAAGGCTTTGTAATGATTGGATTATTTGAATTATTAGGCTTCTCAAGTATTATTCTACATAAATCTCCCTAAGTTGATGGACCAGCACCAATGCTCTCCATGCTAGTAAATGTCTAATTTTCTTGAAATGTCATGACCAACGATCGTTATCCTATATATAAAATAATATTGTAAAATATGCATCAATAAAAATATAATCTTAACAATAATAACACAAACAACTTTTTAGTGAATTATACGGCATGACTTTTATTCAAAAAACTGAAAAATGTAATCCCATAAATTTTGTATATTTCTTATGATGAGTTAATAAAGTAATGGTCTTTAAACAAATTACAAAAATTCAATATCTAAATCAAATACCTAAACTTGAGAAAGTACATTCTTTTCGAACTAATATTTTTCATTTCATTATGCTCTATGTTAGTGGTTTCATTAATCAAGTCATGCATTTTAATGTAAAAAGTTCATATGTTGCTCAAAAGAATTAGGATATGCTAAACCAAGCTGGCCTAAGTTTAATAAAACAAAAAAATTACACCTCAATTTTTTAAATTTATAGTGTATTATGCTTATATATATTTATTTTTTATAAATATGTTGTTTCTTCTTTAATATAATATCGGTTATTTTGTATATATAACAACTTATAGTGAAATTCATTCAGAAAAAAATAATATTTGAGACTTATAGTGCTATTTTCTTATAGTATAGACACCTATGATTCGATTTTCACCTTTTATAGTAATTTATAATGAATTTCATGTAGAAATAATTGTGAGAACAATTCCTTGCAAAATGTAGAGCCTAAGATAATTCACATACCTCGATTAAGAGAACTTCTCATGGGTTTCACCTTAAAAAGCTTTAGTGTTATTATCAATTTTACTGCAAATATTGAAAAACAATAAACATAAAGATATCCAACAAATTCAAAAATAATACACTTTAACACCAAACAGAGAAAAGATTGAGGAAATTAAATTTAATTAATAAAACATGTTAAACATATAGAACAAATAATTTTGAATAAGAAATGTAATGTTACTGGACTTCACCTTATTGTACCGGAGAAGAAAAAGTTTTTCTTTTTCTTCTTTCTCTGACAAAAAAAATGGAGTGTTTTCTAGCGAAAAATATCTTATGTTTAGGAGAAAGTGGTGTTGTGGTGGCTAGGGTTTTTGTGCAGCGTCGGTATCCGCGTTGGTAAAAGTGTTAGTGCAAAGCTAAATGACAATTTTGTCCTTTTCCTTTTCATAAATGAAAAATGGTATTTTTTAATTTTTTTTTAGTTAATTAAAGTGTTGTATTTTTTTTTAAATAGTGAAAATATTTTATTTATATCTATATTTTTTTATTTTGTTAAAGTTCTAATAAATAACTACACTGATACAAAATATCAAAGATGCTCAATTGTTTTTGACACGCTCATAGATTTTTCACCATGCTAAGAGCCTTTATATGACGATGTCAGACATTTTTTGAACTTGCTTAAAGACTTTTGAACGTTTAGAAAATTCACATGCTCAAATACTTTCATTCTCATAAATAGTTATGCTCAAATATATTTAGATATTATTGATATTTAAGTTGGATGCTTGAAATCTAAGAGATCATACCAATTAAAATAATCTGAGTAATATAATGATAGTTTAACATGATGTAGACTTTATAGTCTACCAGTGTGTTACTAGTAAAAAATATGGTCAATTCAAACTTGGTAGGTCATTTTGTGTAGATTTTGAGCTATACAAGACATCATTTTTGTGAGTTTATAAGTCTGAATTGAGATTTATTATTTTGTTTGACATGTTTTGAGTCGTTAGTTAATAAATGTGTTTGTGGAGCAATTTGAGATAATGTGCGCTAAGTGTCCAATATCTAGGAACATGGATAATGCGAGACCCCAAGATGAAACTAAAAAGTTAGAAGGTTAAGAAAAAACTCAAGTGAAGTCGTAAAGGAGCCAAATGTTTTGTGAGAAGCTCAATAAAAATTGACTGCAAAACATCTCCATCAACCTTTAAAATTGACAAAAAATTATTGCTGAGGACTATGATCATTATACTTACAAACAAGATAGATCTTGGAGTTTAAATCACGTAAGTCGAACAATTTGCAAATCATAGATGAATCAAAGAATATGTGGGCATTTTGCTATGAATACCCACTTATCATATTGGAGAGCTTAGAAACGCTTGGAGCAAGGAAAGAAGTGTGGGAAAGTACCGTTTCATCAAATATTTTCTAAACCTTAATTTCTTTATTCTCTTTTAATTATAAACATATTTATTACTGTTTTACTTTCTCCATAAATGAATCTTTAGCTTGAGATTACACATATATTAAACCTTTCTACGATTTGGGATATATTATAGAAATTTGGGATTACATGTAAAATAAATAAGATTTTGGATGTAATGTTGTTTATATATCTTGTGTTTAATATTTATCAAATTATTTGACCGTTTAATTGAATTGTTTTAGGTATTAAATTCCGACCATTAGGAGGGGTGTAATTTCTAAAAAACATATTTATAACTTTGTAGTTGAGTTTGAGAATTGAAAGGTGTAAACTAGCTACATACTTTCAAAGGGTTATAAATTAGGCATTTTATAAATATATGGTCACTTACGAAAGGTTACTAAGCTTAGATAAAACCCCTCCACTTATTTGCATAAGAACTTAGGGTGTCTTTAGAATCCCGGTTAGAAAGTAAAATAATCAATTTACCCTTAAATCAATAATAGCCAAATGTCATGCTAGTGGTGAGTACGCTATCTTGAGATATATCTCTGCATGTCTCATCTTATTATTATTTTTTAGTCCTTTATTATCATCTTCGTTACTACTTATCTATTTATTTCATAATTCTTAGTTTTATATTTCTTAAAACTAATTCAAAAGGCTTTTCATTATTTTAGTTTTCTTTTAACGTCACTATTGAATAAAGCTAAAAGTACACATATAACTCTTTAATCACTGTGAAGACTATATATACATCAACATTAAATGTTTATATTGATCCTATGTAATACAAAGTATTTTCAAATAGGATTTGAGTCACGTTTCTATACTGGAGTAGTTTGACAATTTTTAGTTGAATAATAACTTTATCCTAGTACGTTGATAAGCCAAGGGTAAATATGACGGAAGCTTGGGAGACAATGCTTGAAAATACACTCTTCCATTTATTCTGTGATTGGTCGCAAGAAAAGTAAGAATTAGGTTTCACTCAATGAATAATTAAATAGAATTTATGAATTGATAATCAAGGAAAACTTACCACGTTCATCATTATCTCTATGAGAGTCATCTTATTCATATTCATAGTAACAGTCTCCTTTGATGCTTCTGTTTTATAACCAGACTGTTTTGGACCAAGGCCTTGAGTACACGCCAAAGCATAATAGAGTTCCTCCTCCAGTAACATAGTGGTGTGGTCAATGCTCTCAAACCAAAACAGATTAGCACAATTTGTCAACATCATTAACTCTTCTATCGCAGACAACGAAGGCTTTGTAATGATTGGATTATTTGAATTATTAGGCTTCTCAAGTATTATTCTACATAAATCTCCCTAAGTTGATGGACCAGCACCAATGCTCTCCATGCTAGTAAATGTCTAATTTTCTTGAAATGTCATGACCAACGATCGTTATCCTATATATAAAATAATATTGTAAAATATGCATCAATAAAAATATAATCTTAACAATAATAACACAAACAACTTTTTAGTGAATTATACGGCATGACTTTTATTCAAAAAACTGAAAAATGTAATCCCATAAATTTTGTATATTTCTTATGATGAGTTAATAAAGTAATGGTCTTTAAACAAATTACAAAAATTCAATATCTAAATCAAATACCTAAACTTGAGAAAGTACATTCTTTTCGAACTAATATTTTTCATTTCATTATGCTCTATGTTAGTGGTTTCATTAATCAAGTCATGCATTTTAATGTAAAAAGTTCATATGTTGCTCAAAAGAATTAGGATATGCTAAACCAAGCTGGCCTAAGTTTAATAAAACAAAAAAATTACACCTCAATTTTTTAAATTTATAGTGTATTATGCTTATATATATTTATTTTTTATAAATATGTTGTTTCTTCTTTAATATAATATCGGTTATTTTGTATATATAACAACTTATAGTGAAATTCATTCAGAAAAAAATAATATTTGAGACTTATAGTGCTATTTTCTTATAGTATAGACACCTATGATTCGATTTTCACCTTTTATAGTAATTTATAATGAATTTCATGTAGAAATAATTGTGAGAACAATTCCTTGCAAAATGTAGAGCCTAAGATAATTCACATACCTCGATTAAGAGAACTTCTCATGGGTTTCACCTTAAAAAGCTTTAGTGTTATTATCAATTTTACTGCAAATATTGAAAAACAATAAACATAAAGATATCCAACAAATTCAAAAATAATACACTTGAACACCAAACAGAGAAAAGATTGAGGAAATTAAATTTAATTAATAAAACATGTTAAACATATAGAACAAATAATTTTGAATAAGAAATGTAATGTTACTGGACTTCACCTTATTGTACCGGAGAAGAAAAAGTTTTTCTTTTTCTTCTTTCTCTGACAAAAAAAATGGAGTGTTTTCTAGCGAAAAATATCTTATGTTTAGGAGAAAGTGGTGTTGTGGTGGCTAGGGTTTTTGTGCAGCGTCGGTATCCGCGTTGGTAAAAGTGTTAGTGCAAAGCTAAATGACAATTTTGTCCTTTTCCTTTTCATAAATGAAAAATGGTATTTTTTAATTTTTTTTTAGTTAATTAAAGTGTTGTATTTTTTTTTAAATAGTGAAAATATTTTATTTATATCTATATTTTTTTATTTTGTTAAAGTTCTAATAAATAACTACACTGATACAAAATATCAAAGATGCTCAATTGTTTTTGACACGCTCATAGATTTTTCACCATGCTAAGAGCCTTTATATGACGATGTCAGACATTTTTTGAACTTGCTTAAAGACTTTTGAACGTTTAGAAAATTCACATGCTCAAATACTTTCATTCTCATAAATAGTTATGCTCAAATATATTTAGATATTATTGATATTTAAGTTGGATGCTTGAAATCTAAGAGATCATACCAATTAAAATAATCTGAGTAATATAATGATAGTTTAACATGATGTAGACTTTATAGTCTACCAGTGTGTTACTAGTAAAAAATATGGTCAATTCAAACTTGGTAGGTCATTTTGTGTAGATTTTGAGCTATACAAGACATCATTTTGGTGAGTTTATAAGTCTGAATTGAGATTTATTATTTTGTTTGACATGTTTTGAGTCGTTAGTTAATAAATGTGTTTGTGGAGCAATTTGAGATAATGTGCGCTAAGTGTCCAATATCTAGGAACATGGATAATGCGAGACCCCAAGATGAAACTAAAAAGTTAGAAGGTTAAGAAAAAACTCAAGTGAAGTCGTAAAGGAGCCAAATGTTTTGTGAGAAGCTCAATAAAAATTGACTGCAAAACATCTCCATCAACCTTTAAAATTGACAAAAAATTATTGCTGAGGACTATGATCATTATACTTACAAACAAGATAGATCTTGGAGTTTAAATCACGTAAGTCGAACAATTTGCAAATCATAGATGAATCAAAGAAGATGTGGGCATTTTGCTATGAATACCCACTTATCATATTGGAGAGCTTAGAAAAGCTTGGAGCAAGGAAAGAAGTGTGGGAAAGTACCGTTTCATCAAATATTTTCTAAACCTTAATTTCTTTATTCTCTTTTAATTATAAACATATTTATTACTGTTTTACTTTCTCCATAAATGAATCTTTAGCTTGAGATTACACATATATTAAACCTTTCTACGATTTGGGATATATTATAGAAATTTGGGATTACATGTAAAATAAATAAGATTTTGGATGTAATGTTGTTTATATATCTTGTGTTTAATATTTATCAAATTATTTGACCGTTTAATTGAATTGTTTTAGGTATTAAATTCCGACCATTAGGAGGGGTGTAATTTCTAAAAAACATATTTATAACTTTGTAGTTGAGTTTGAGAATTGAAAGGTGTAAACTAGCTACATACTTTCAAAGGGTTATAAATTAGGCATTTTATAAATATATGGTCACTTACGAAAGGTTACTAAGCTTAGATAAAACCCCTCCACTTATTTGCATAAGAACTTAGGGTGTCTTTAGAATCCCGGTTAGAAAGTAAAATAATCAATTTACCCTTAAATCAATAATAGCCAAATGTCATGCTAGTGGTGAGTACGCTATCTTGAGATATATCTCTGCATGTCTCATCTTATTATTATTTTTTAGTCCTTTATTATCATCTTCGTTACTACTTATCTATTTATTTCATAATTCTTAGTTTTATATTTCTTAAAACTAATTCAAAAGGCTTTTCATTATTTTAGTTTTCTTTTAACGTCACTATTGAATAAAGCTAAAAGTACACATATAACTCTTTAATCACTGTGAAGACTATATATACATCAACATTAAATGTTTATATTGATCCTATGTAATACAAAGTATTTTCGAATAGGATTTGAGTCACGTTTCTATACTGGAGTAGTTTGACAATTTTTAGTTGAATAATAACTTTATCCTAGTACGTTGATAAGCCAAGGGTAAATATGACGGAAGCTTGGGAGACAATGCTTGAAAATACACTCTTCCATTTATTCTGTGATTGGTCGCAAGAAAAGTAAGAATTAGGTTTCACTCAATGAATAATTAAATAGAATTTATGAATTGATAATCAAGGAAAACTTACCACGTTCATCATTATCTCTATGAGAGTCATCTTATTCATATTCATAGTAACAGTCTCCTTTGATGCTTCTGTTTTATAACCAGACTGTTTTGGACCAAGGCCTTGAGTACACGCCAAAGCATAATAGAGTTCCTCCTCCAGTAACATAGTGGTGTGGTCAATGCTCTCAAACCAAAACAGATTAGCACAATTTGTCAACATCATTAACTCTTCTATCGCAGACAACGAAGGCTTTGTAATGATTGGATTATTTGAATTATTAGGCTTCTCAAGTATTATTCTACATAAATCTCCCTAAGTTGATGGACCAGCACCAATGCTCTCCATGCTAGTAAATGTCTAATTTTCTTGAAATGTCATGACCAACGATCGTTATCCTATATATAAAATAATATTGTATAATATGCATCAATAAAAATATAATCTTAACAATAATAACACAAACAAGTTTTTAGTGAATTATACGGCATGACTTTTATTCAAAAAACTGAAAAATGTAATCCCATAAATTTTGTATATTTCTTATGATGAGTTAATAAAGTAATGGTCTTTAAACAAATTACAAAAATTCAATATCTAAATCAAATACCTAAACTTGAGAAAGTACATTCTTTTCGAACTAATATTTTTCATTTCATTATGCTCTATGTTAGTGGTTTCATTAATCAAGTCATGCATTTTAATGTAAAAAGTTCATATGTTGCTCAAAAGAATTAGGATATGCTAAACCAAGATGGCCTAAGTTTAATAAAACAAAAAAATTACACCTCAATTTTTTAAATTTATAGTGTATTATGCTTATATATATTTATTTTTTATAAATATGTTGTTTCTTCTTTAATATAATATCGGTTATTTTGTATATATAACAACTTATAGTGAAATTCATTCAGAAAAAAATAATATTTGAGACTTATAGCGCTATTTTCTTATAGTATAGACACCTATGATTCGATTTTCACCTTTTATAGTAATTTATAATGAATTTCATGTAGAAATAATTGTGAGAACAATTCCTTGCAAAATGTAGAGCCTAAGATAATTCACATACCTCGATTAAGAGAACTTCTCATGGGTTTCACCTTAAAAAGCTTTAGTGTTATTATCAATTTTACTGCAAATATTGAAAAACAATAAACATAAAGATATCCAACAAATTCAAAAATAATACACTTTAACACCAAACAGAGAAAAGATTGAGGAAATTAAATTTAATTAATAAAACATGTTAAACATATAGAACAAATAATTTTGAATAAGAAATGTAATGTTACTGGACTTCACCTTATTGTACCGGAGAAGAAAAACGTTTTTCTTTTTCTTCTTTCTCTGACAAAAAAATGGAGTGTTTTCTAGCGAAAAATATCTTATGTTTAGGAGAAAGTGGTGTTGTGGTGGCTAGGGTTTTTGTGCAGCGTCGGTATCCGCGTTGGTAAAAGTGATAGTGCAAAGCTAAATGACAATTTTGTCCTTTTCCTTTTTATAAATGAAAAATGGTATTTTTTAATTTTTTTTAGTTAATTAAAGTGTTGTATTTTTTTTAAATAGTGAAAATATTTTATTTATATCTATATTTTTTTATTTTGTTAAAGTTCAAATAAATAACTACACTGATACAAAATATCAAAGATGCTCAATTGTTTTTTACACGCTCATAGATTTTTCACCATGCTAAGAGCCTTTATATGACGATGTCAGACATTTTTTGAACTTGCTTAAAGACTTTTGAACGTTTAGAAAATTCACATGCTCAAATACTGTCATTCTCATAAATAGTTATGCTCAAATATATTTAGATATTATTGATATTTAAGTTGGATGCTTGAAATCTAAGAGATCATACCAATTAAAATAATCTGAGTAATATAATGATAGTTTAACATGATGTAGACTTTATAGTATACCAGTGTGTTACTAGTAAAAAATATGGTCAATTCAAACTTGGTAGGTCATTTTGTGTAGATTTTGAGCTATACAAGACATCATTTTGGTGAGTTTATAAGTCTGAATTGAGATTTATTATTTTGTTTGACATGTTTTGAGTCGTTAGTTAATAAATGTGTTTGTGGAGCAATTTGAGATAATGTGCGCTAAGTGTCCAATATCTAGGAACATGGATAATGCAAGACCCCAAGATGAAACTAAAAAGTTAGAAGGTCAAGAAAAAACTCAAGTGAAGTCGTAAAGGAGCCAAATATTTTGTGAGAAGCTCAATAAAAATTGACTGCAAAACATCTCCATCAACCTTTAAAATTGACAAAAAATTATTGCTGAGGACTATGATCATTATACTTACAAACAAGATAGATCTTGGAGTTTAAATCACGTAAGTCGGACAATTTGCAAATCATAGATGAATCAAAGAAGATGTGGGCATTTTGCTATGAATACCCACTTATCATATTGGAGAGCTTAGGAACGCTTGGAGCAAGGAAAGAAGTATGGGAAAGTACCGTTTCATCAAATATTTTCTAAACCTTAATTTCTTTATTCTCTTTTAATTATAAACATCTTTATTACTGTTTTACTTTCTCCATAAATGAATCTTTAGCTTGAGATTACACATATATTAAGCCTTTCTACGATTTGGGATATATTATAGAAATTTGGGATTACATGTAAAATAAATAAGATTTTGGATGTAATGTTGTTTATATATCTTGTGTTTAATATTTATCAAATTATTTGGCCATTTGATTGAATTGTTTTAGGTATTGAATTCCGACCATGAGGAGGGGTGTAATTTCTAAAAAATAGATTTATAACTTTGTAGTTGAGTTTGAGAATTGAAAGGTGTAACTAGCTACATACTTTCAAAGGGTTATAAATTAGGCATTTTATAAATATATGGTCACTTACGAAAGGTTACTAAGCTTAGATAAAACCCCTCCACTTATTTGCATAAGAACTTAGGGTGTCTTTAGAATCCCGGTTAGAAAGTAAAATAATCAATTTACCCTTAAATCAATAATAGCCAAATGTCATGCTACTGGTGAGTACGCTATCTTGAGATATATCTCTGCATGTCTCATCTTATTATTATTTTTTAGTCCTTTATTATCATCTTCGTTACTACTTATCTATTTATTTCATAATTCTTAGTTTTATATTTCTTAAAACTAATTCAAAAGGCTTTTCATTATTTTAGTTTTCTTTTAACGTCACTATTGAATAAAGCTAAAAGTACACATATAACTCTTTAATCACTGTGAATACTATATATACATCAACATTAAATGTTTAAATTGATCCTATGTAATACAAAGTATTTTCGAATAGGATTTGAGTCACGTTTCTATACTGGAGAAGCTTGACAATTTTTAGTTGAATAATAACTTTATCCTAGTACGTTGATAAGCCAAGGGTAAATATGACAGAAGCTTGAGAGACAATGCTTGAAAATACACTCTTCCATTTATTCTGTGATTGGTCGCAAGAAAAGTAAGAATTAGGTTTCACTCAATGAATAATTAAATAGAATTTATGAATTGATAATCAAGGAAAACTTACCACGTTCATCATTATCTCTATGAGAGTCATCTTATTCATATTCATAGTAACAGTCTCCTTTGATGCTTCCGTTTTATAACCAGACTGTTTTGGACCAAGGCCTTGAGTACACGCCAAAGCATAATAGATTTCCTCCTCCAGTAACATAGTGGTGTGGTCAATTCTCTCAAACCAAAACAGATTAGCAAAATTTGTCAACATCATTAACTCTTCTATAGCAGACAACGCAAGCTTTGTAATGATTCGATTATTTGAATCATTAGGCTTCTCAATTATTGTTCTACATAAATCTCCCTGAGTTGATGGACCAGCACCAATGCCCTCCATGCTAGTAAATGTCTAATTTTCTTGAAATGTCATGACCAACGATCGTTATCCTATATATTAAATAATATTGTAAAATATGCATCAATAAAAATATAATCTTAACAATAATAACACAAACAACTTTTTAGTGAATTATATAGCATGACTTCTATTCAAAAAACTGAAAAATGTAATCCCATAAATTTTGTATATTTCTTATGATGAGTTAATAAAGTAATGGTCTTTAAACAAATTACAAAAATTCAATATCCAAATACCTAAACTTGAGAAAGTACATTCTTTTTGAACTAATATTTTTCATCTCATTATGCTCTATGTTAGTGGTTTCATTAATCAAGTCACGCATTTTAATGTAAAAAGTTCATATGTTGCTCAAAAAAATTAGGATATGCTGAACCAGGCTGGCCTAAGTTTAATAAAACAAATAAGCTACACCTCAATTTTTTAAATTTATAGTGTATTATGCTTATATATATTTATTTTTTATAAATATGTTGTTTCTTCTTTAATATAATATCGGTTATTTTGTATATATAACAACTTATAATGAAATTCATTCAGAAAAAAATAATATTTGAGACTTATAATGCTATTTTCTTATAGTATAGACACCTATGATTCAATTTTCACCGTTTATAGTAATTTATAATGAAATTCATGTAGAAATAATTGTGAGAACAATCCCTTGCAAAATGTAGAGCCTAAGATAAATCACATACCTCGATTAAGAGAACTTCTCATGGGTTTCACCTTAAAAAGCTTTAGTGTTATTATCAATTTTACTGCAAATATTGAAAAACAATAAACATAAAGATATCCAACAAATTCAAATATAATACACTTTAACACCAAACAGAGAAAAGATTGAGGAAATTAAATTTAATTAATAAAACATGTTAAACATATACAACAAATTATTTTGAATAAGAAATGTAATGTTACTGGACTTCACCTTATTGTACCGGAGAAGAAAAACGTTTTTCTTTTTCTTCTTTCTCTGACAAAAAAAATGGAGTGTTTTCTAGCGAAAAATATCTTATGTTTAGGCGAAAGTGGTGTTGTGGTGGCTGGGGTTTTTGTGCAGCGTCGGTATCCGCGTTGGTAAAAGTGTTAGTGCAAAGCTAAATGACAATTTTGTCCTTTTCCTTTTCATAAATGAAAAATGGTATTTTTTAATTTTTTTTAGTTAATTAAAGTATTGTATTTTTTTTTAAATAGTGAAAATATTTTATTTATATCTATATTTTTTTATTTTGTTAAAGTTCTAATAAATAACTACACTGATACAAAATATCAAAGATGCTCAATTGTTTTTGACACGCTCATAGATTTTTCACCATGCTAAGAGCCTTTATATGACGATGTCAGACATTTTTTGAACTTGCTTAAAGACTTTTGAACGTTTAGAAAATTCACATGCTCAAATACTGTCATTCTCATAAATAGTTATGCTCAAATATATTTAGATATTATTGATATTTAAGTTGGATGCTTGAAATCTAAGAGATCATACCAATTAAAATAATCTGAGTAATATAATGATAGTTTAACATGATGTAGACTTTATAGTCTACCAGTGTGTTACTAGTAAAAAATATGGTCAATTCAAACTTGGTAGGTCATTTTGTGTAGATTTTGAGCTATACAAGACATCATTTTGGTGAGTTTATAAGTCTGAATTGAGATTTATTATTTTGTTTGACATGTTTTGAGTCGTTAGTTAATAAATGTGTTTGTGGAGCAATTTGAGATAATGTGCGCTAAGTGTCCAATATCTAGGAACATGGATAATGTGAGACCCCAAGATGAAACTAAAAAGTTAGAAGGTTAAGAAAAAACTCAAGTGAAGTCGTAAAGGAGCCAAATGTTTTGTGAGAAGCTCAATAAAAATTGACTGCAAAACATCTCCATCAACCTTTAAAATTGACAAAAAATTATTGCTGAGGACTATGATCATTATACTTACAAACAAGATAGATCTTGGAGTTTAAATCACGTAAGTCGAACAATTTGCAAATCATAGATGAATCAAAGAAGATGTGGGCATTTTGCTATGAATACCCACTTATCATATTGGAGAGCTTAGAAACGCTTGGAGCAAGGAAAGAAGTGTGGGAAAGTACCGTTTCATCAAATATTTTCTAAACCTTAATTTCTTTATTCTCTTTTAATTATAAACATATTTATTACTGTTTTACTTTCTCCATAAATGAATCTTTAGCTTGAGATTACACATATATTAAACCTTTCTACGATTTGGGATATATTATAGAAATTTGGGATTACATGTAAAATAAATAAGATTTTGGATGTAATGTTGTTTATATATCTTGTGTTTAATATTTATCAAATTATTTGACCGTTTAATTGAATTGTTTTAGGTATTAAATTCCGACCATTAGGAGGGGTGTAATTTCTAAAAAACATATTTATAACTTTGTAGTTGAGTTTGAGAATTGAAAGGTGTAAACTAGCTACATACTTTCAAAGGGTTATAAATTAGGCATTTTATAAATATATGGTCACTTACGAAAGGTTACTAAGCTTAGATAAAACCCCTCCACTTATTTGCATAAGAACTTAGGGTGTCTTTAGAATCCCGGTTAGAAAGTAAAATAATCAATTTACCCTTAAATCAATAATAGCCAAATGTCATGCTAGTGGTGAGTACGCTATCTTGAGATATATCTCTGCATGTCTCATCTTATTATTATTTTTTAGTCCTTTATTATCATCTTCGTTACTACTTATCTATTTATTTCATAATTCTTAGTTTTATATTTCTTAAAACTAATTCAAAAGGCTTTTCATTATTTTAGTTTTCTTTTAACGTCACTATTGAATAAAGCTAAAAGTACACATATAACTCTTTAATCACTGTGAAGACTATATATACATCAACATTAAATGTTTATATTGATCCTATGTAATACAAAGTATTTTCGAATAGGATTTGAGTCACGTTTCTATACTGGAGTAGTTTGACAATTTTTAGTTGAATAATAACTTTATCCTAGTACGTTGATAAGCCAAGGGTAAATATGACGGAAGCTTGGGAGACAATGCTTGAAAATACACTCTTCCATTTATTCTGTGATTGGTCGCAAGAAAAGTAAGAATTAGGTTTCACTCAATGAATAATTAAATAGAATTTATGAATTGATAATCAAGGAAAACTTACCACGTTCATCATTATCTCTATGAGAGTCATCTTATTCATATTCATAGTAACAGTCTCCTTTGATGCTTCTGTTTTATAACCAGACTGTTTTGGACCAAGGCCTTGAGTACACGCCAAAGCATAATAGAGTTCCTCCTCCAGTAACATAGTGGTGTGGTCAATGCTCTCAAACCAAAACAGATTAGCACAATTTGTCAACATCATTAACTCTTCTATCGCAGACAACGAAGGCTTTGTAATGATTGGATTATTTGAATTATTAGGCTTCTCAAGTATTATTCTACATAAATCTCCCTAAGTTGATGGACCAGCACCAATGCTCTCCATGCTAGTAAATGTCTAATTTTCTTGAAATGTCATGACCAACGATCGTTATCCTATATATAAAATAATATTGTAAAATATTCATCAATAAAAATATAATCTTAACAATAATAACACAAACAACTTTTTAGTGAATTATACAGCATGACTTTTATTCAAAAAACTGAAAAATGTAATCCCATAAATTTTGTATATTTCTTATGATGAGTTAATAAAGTAATGGTCTTTAAACAAATTACAAAAATTCAATATCTAAATCAAATACCTAAACTTGAGAAAGTACATTCTTTTCGAACTAATATTTTTCATTTCTTTATGCTCTATGTTAGTGGTTTCATTAATCAAGTCATGCATTTTAATGTAAAAAGTTCATATGTTGCTCAAAAGAATTAGGATATGCTAAACCAAGCTGGCCTAAGTTTAATAAAACAAAAAAATTACACCTCAATTTTTTAAATTTATAGTGTATTATGCTTATATATATTTATTTTTTATAAATATGTTGATTCTTCTTTAATATAATATCGGTTATTTTGTATATATAACAACTTATAGTGAAATTCATTCAGAAAAAAATAATATTTGAGACTTATAGTGCTATTTTCTTATAGTATAGACACCTATGATTCGATTTTCACCTTTTATAGTAATTTATAATGAATTTCATGTAGAAATAATTGTGAGAACAATTCCTTGCAAAATGTAGAGCCTAAGATAATTCACATACCTCAATTAAGAGAACTTCTCATGGGTTTCACCTTAAAAAGCTTTAGTGTTATTATCAATTTTACTGCAAATATTGAAAAACAATAAACATAAAGATATCCAACAAATTCAAAAATAATACACTTTAACACCAAACAGAGAAAAGATTGAGGAAATTAAATTTAATTAATAAAACATGTTAAACATATAGAACAAATAATTTTGAATAAGAAATGTAATGTTACTGGACTTCACCTTATTGTACCGGAGAAGAAAAACGTTTTTCTTTTTCTTCTTTCTCTGACAAAAAAAATGGAGTGTTTTCTAGCGAAAAATATCTTATGTTTAGGAGAAAGTGGTGTTGTGGTGGCTAGGGTTTTTGTGCAGCCTCGGTATCCGCGTTGGTAAAAGTGATAGTGCAAAGCTAAATGACAATTTTGTCCTTTTCCTTTTTATAAATGAAAAATGGTATTTTTTAATTTTTTTTAGTTAATTAAAGTGTTGTATTTTTTTTTAAATAGTGAAAATATTTTATTTATATCTATATTTTTTTATTTTGTTAAAGTTCAAATAAATAACTACACTGATACAAAATATCAAAGATGCTCAATTGTTTTTTACACGCTCATAGATTTTTCACCATGCTAAGAGCCTTTATATGACGATGTCAGACATTTTTTGAACTTGCTTAAAGACTTTTGAACGTTTAGAAAATTCACATGCTCAAATACTGTCATTCTCATAAATAGTTATGCTCAAATATATTTAGATATTATTGATATTTAAGTTGGATGCTTGAAATCTAAGAGATCATACCAATTAAAATAATCTGAGTAATATAATGATAGTTTAACATGATGTAGACTTTATAGTATACCAGTGTGTTACTAGTAAAAAATATGGTCAATTCAAACTTGGTAGGTCATTTTGTGTAGATTTTGAGCTATACAAGACATCATTTTGGTGAGTTTATAAGTCTGAATTGAGATTTATTATTTTGTTTGACATGTTTTGAGTCGTTAGTTAATAAATGTGTTTGTGGAGCAATTTGAGATAATGTGCGCTAAGTGTCCAATATCTAGGAACATGGATAATGCGAGACCCCAAGATGAAACTAAAAAGTTAGAAGGTCAAGAAAAAACTCAAGTGAAGTCGTAAAGGAGCCAAATGTTTTGTGAGAAGCTCAATAAAAATTGACTGCAAAACATCTCCATCAACCTTTAAAATTGACAAAAAATTATTGCTGAGGACTATGATCATTATACTTACAAACAAGATAGATCTTGGAGTTTAAATCACGTAAGTCGGACAATTTGCAAATCATAGATGAATCAAAGAAGATGTGGGCATTTTGCTATGAATACCCACTTATCATATTGGAGAGCTTAGGAACGCTTGGAGCAAGGAAAGAAGTATGGGAAAGTACCGTTTCATCAAATATTTTCTAAACCTTAATTTCTTTATTCTCTTTTAATTATAAACATCTTTATTACTGTTTTACTTTCTCCATAAATGAATCTTTAGCTTGAGATTACACATATATTAAACCTTTCTACGATTTGGGATATATTATAGAAATTTGGGATTACATGTAAAATAAATAAGATTTTGGATGTAATGTTGTTTATATATCTTGTGTTTAATATTTATCAAATTATTTGGCCATTTGATTGAATTGTTTTAGGTATTGAATTCCGACCATGAGGAGGGGTGTAATTTCTAAAAAATAGATTTATAACTTTGTAGTTGAGTTTGAGAATTGAAAGGTGTAACTAGCTACATACTTTCAAAGGGTTATAAATTAGGCATTTTATAAATATATGGTCACTTACGAAAGGTTACTAAGCTTAGATAAAACCCCTTCACTTATTTGCATAAGAACTTAGGGTGTCTTTAGAATCCCGGTTAGAAAGTAAAATAATCAATTTACCCTTAAATCAATAATAGCCAAATGTCATGCTAGTGGTGAGTACGCTATCTTGAGATATATCTCTGCATGTCTCATCTTATTATTATTTTTTAGTCCTTTATTATCATCTTCGTTACTACTTATCTATTTATTTCATAATTCTTAGTTTTATATTTCTTAAAACTAATTCAAAAGGCTTTTCATTATTTTAGTTTTCTTTTAACGTCACTATTGAATAAAGCTAAAAGTACACATATAACTCTTTAATCACTGTGAAGACTATATATACATCAACATTAAATGTTTAAATTGATCCAATGTAATACAAAGTATTTTCGAATAGGATTTGAGTCACGTTTCTATACTGGAGTAGTTTGACAATTTTTAGTTGAATAATAACTTTATCCTAGTACGTTGATAAGCCAAGGGTAAATATGACGGAAGCTTGGGAGACAATGCTTGAAAATACACTCTTCCATTTATTCTGTGATTGGTCGCAAGAAAAGTAAGAATTAGGTTTCACTCAATGAATAATTAAATAGAATTTATGAATAGATAATCAAGGAAAACTTACCACGTTCATCATTATCTCTATGAGAGTCATCTTATTCATATTCATAGTAACAGTCTCCTTTGATGCTTCCGTTTTATAACCAGACTGTTTTGGACCAAGGCCTTGAGTACACGCCAAAGCATAATAGAGTTCCTCCTCCAGTAACATAGTGGTGTGGTCAATGCTCTCAAACCAAAACAGATTAGCACAATTTGTCAACATCATTAACTCTTCTATCGCAGACAACGAAGGCTTTGTAATGATTGGATTATTTGAATTATTAGGCTTCTCAAGTATTATTCTACATAAATCTCCCTAAGTTGATGGACCAGCACCAATGCTCTCCATGCTAGTAAATGTCTAATTTTCTTGAAATGTCATGACCAACGATCGTTATCCTATATATAAAATAATATTGTAAAATATGCATCAATAAAAATATAATCTTAACAATAATAACACAAACAACTTTTTAGTGAATTATACAGCATGACTTTTATTCAAAAAACTGAAAAATGTAATCCCATAAATTTTGTATATTTCTTATGATGAGTTAATAAAGTAATGGTCTTTAAACAAATTACAAAAATTCAATATCTAAATCAAATACCTAAACTTGAGAAAGTACATTCTTTTCGAACTAATATTTTTCATTTCATTATGCTCTATGTTAGTGGTTTCATTAATCAAGTCGTGCATTTTAATGTAAAAAGTTCATATGTTGCTCAAAAGAATTAGGATATGCTAAACCAAGCTGGCCTAAGTTTAATAAAACAAAAAAATTACACCTCAATTTTTTAAATTTATAGTGTATTATGCTTATATATATTTATTTTTTATAAATATGTTGTTTCTTCTTTAATATAATATCGGTTATTTTGTATATATAACAACTTATAGTGAAATTCATTCAGAAAAAAATAATATTTGAGACTTATAGTGCTATTTTCTTATAGTATAGACACCTATGATTCGATTTTCACCTTTTATAGTAATTTATAATGAAATTCATGTAGAAATAACTGTGAGAACAATCCCTTGCAAAATGTAGAGCCTAAGATAATTCACATACCTCGATTAAGAGAACTTCTCATGGGTTTCACCTTAAAAAGCTTTAGTGTTATTATCAATTTTACTGCAAATATTGAAAAACAATAAACATAAAGATATCCAACAAATTCAAAAATAATACACTTTAACACCAAACAGAGAAAAGATTGAGGAAATTAAATTTAATTAATAAAACATGTTAAACATATACAACAAATAATTTTGAATAAGAAATGTAATGTTACTGGACTTCACCTTATTGTACCGGAGAAGAAAAACATTTTTCTTTTTCTTCTTTCTCTGACAAAAAAAATGGAGTGTTTTTTAGCGAAAAATATCTTATGTTTAGGCGAAAGTGGGGTTGTGGTGGCTAGGGTTTTTGTGCAGCGTCGGTATCCGCGTTGGTAAAAGTGTTAGTGCAAAGCTAAATGACAATTTTGTCCTTTTCCTTTTTATAAATGAAAAATGGTATTTTTTAATTTTTTTTAGTTAATTAAAGTGTTGTATTTTTTTTTAAATAGTGAAAATATTTTATTTATATCTATATTTTTTAATTTTGTTAAAGTTCTAATAAATAACTACACTCATACAAAATATCAAAGATGCTCAATTGTTTTTGACACGCTCATAGATTTTTCACCATGCTAAGAGCCTTTATATTACGATGTCAGACATTTTTTGAACTTGCTTAAAGACTTTTGAACGTTTAGAAAATTCACATGCTCAAATACTGTCATTCTCATAAATAGTTATGCTCAAATATATTTAGATATTATTGATATTTAAGTTGGATGCTTGAAATCTAAGAGATCATACCAATTAAAATAATCTGAGTAATATAATGATAGTTTAACATGATGTAGACTTTATAGTCTACCAGTGTGTTACTAGTAAAAAATATCGTCAATTCAAACTTGGTAGGTCATTTTGTGTAGATTTTGAGCTATACAAGACATCATTTTGGTGAGTTTATAAGTCTGAATTGAGATTTATTATTTTGTTTGACAGGTTTTGAGTCGTTAGTTAATAAATATGTTTCTGGAGCAATTTGAGATAATGTGCGCTAAGTGTCCAATATCTAGGAACATGGATAATGCGAGACCCCAAGATGAAACTAAAAAGTTAGAAGGTCAAGAAAAAACTCAAGTGAAGTCGTAAAGGAGCCAAATGTTTTGTGAGAAGCTCAATAAAAATTGACTGCAAAACATCTCCATCAACCTTTAAAATTGACAAAAAATTATTGCTGAGGACTATGATCATTATACTTACAAACAAGATAGATCTTGGAGTTTAAATCACGTAAGTCGAACAATTTGCAAATCATAGATGAATCAGAGAAGATGTGGGCATTTTGCTATGAATACCCACTTATCATATTGGAGAGCTTAGAAACGCTTGGAGCAAGGAAAGAAGTATGAGAAAGTACCGTTTCATCAAATATTTTCTAAACCTTAATTTCTTTATTCTCTTTTAATTATAAACATATTTATTACTGTTTTACTTTCTCCATAAATGAATCTTTAGCTTGAGATTACACATATATTAAACCTTTCTACGATTTGGGATATATTATAGAAATTTGGGATTACATGTAAAATAAATAAGATTTTGGATGTAATGTTGTTTATATATCTTGTGTTTAATATTTATCAAATTATTTGACCGTTTAATTGAATTGTTTTAGGTATTAAATTCCGACCATTAGGAGGGGTGTAATTTCTAAAAAATAGATTTATAACTTTGTAGTTGAGTTTGAGAATTGAAAGGTGTAAACTAGCTACATACTTTCAAAGGGTTATAAATTAGGCATTTTATAAATATATGGTCACTTACGAAAGGTTACTAAGCTTAGATAAAACCCCTCCACTTATTTGCATAAGACCTTAGGGTGTCTTTAGAATCCCGGTTAGAAAGTAAAATAATCAATTTACCCTTAAATCAATAATAGCCAAATGTCATGCTAGTGGTGAGTACGCTATCTTGAGATATATCTCTGCATGTCTCATCTTATTATTATTTTTTAGTCCTTTATTATCATCTTCGTTACTACTTATCTATTTATTTCATAATTCTTAGTTTTATATTTCTTAAAACTAATTCAAAAGGCTTTTCATTATTTTAGTTTTCTTTCAACGTCACTATTGAATAAAGCTAAAAGTACACATATAACTCTTTAATCACTGTGAAGACTATATATACATCAACATTAAATGTTTAAATTGAACCTATGTAATACAAAGTATTTTCGAATAGGATTTGAGTCACGTTTCTATACTGGAGAAGTTTGACAATTTTTAGTTGAATAATAACTTTATCCTAGTACGTTGATAAGCCAAGGATAAATATGACGGAAGCTTGGGAGACAATGCTTGAAAATACACTCTTCCATTTATTCTGTGATTGGTCGCAAGAAAAGTAAGAATTAGGTTTCACTCAATGAATAATTAAATAGAATTTATGAATTGATAATCAAGGAAAACTTACCACGTTCATCATTATCTCTATGAGAGTCATCTTATTCATATTCATAGTAACAGTCTCCTTTGATGCTTCCGTTTTATAACCAGACTGTTTTGGACCAAGGCCTTGAGTACACGCCAAAGCATAATAGAGTTCCTCCTCCAGTAACATAGTGGTGTGGTCAATGCTCTCAAACCATAACAGATTAGCACAATTTGTCAGCATCATTAACTCTTCTATCGCAGACAACGAAGGCTTTGTAATGATTGGATTATTTGAATTATTAGGCTTCTCAAGTATTATTCTACATAAATCTCCCTAAGTTGATGGACCAGCACCAATGCTCTCCATGCTAGTAAATGTCTAATTTTCTTGAAATGTCATGACCAACGATCGTTATCCTATATATAAAATAATATTGTAAAATATGCATCAATAAAAATATAATCTTAACAATAATAACACAAACAACTTTTTAGTGAATTATATAGACTTTTATTCAAAAAACTGAAAAATGTAATCCCATAAATTTTGTATATTTCTTATGATGAGTTAATAAAGTAATGGTCTTTAAACAAATTACAAAAATTCAATATCTAAATCAAATACCTAAACTTGAGAAAGTACATTCTTTTCGAACTAATATTTTTCATTTCATTATGCTCTATGTTAGTGGTTTCATTAATCAAGTCATGCATTTTAATGTAAAAAGTTCATATGTTGCTCAAAAGAATTAGGATATGCTAAACCAAGCTGGCCTAAGTTTAATAAAACAAAAAAATTACACCTCAATTTTTTAAATTTATAGTGTATTATGCTTATATATATTTATTTTTTATAAATATGTTGTTTCTTCTTTAATATAATATCGGTTATTTTGTATATATAACAACTTATAGTGAAATTCATTCAGAAAAAAATAATATTTGAGACTTATAGTGCTATTTTCTTATAGTATAGACACCTATGATTTGATTTTCACCTTTTATAGTAATTAATAATGAAATTCATGTAGAAGTAATTGTGAGAACAATCCCTTGCAAAATGTAGAGCCTAAGATAAATCACATACCTCGATTAAGAGAACTTCTCATGGGTTTCACCTTAAAAAGCTTTAGTGTTATTATCAATTTTACTGCAAATATTGAAAAAAAATAAACATAAAGATATCCAACAAATTCAAGAATAATACACTTTAAAACCTAACAGAGAAAAGATTGAGGAAATTAGATTTAATTAATAAAACATGTTAGACATATACAACAAAGAATTTTGAATAAGAAATGTAATGTTACTGGACTTCACCTTATCGTACCAGAGAAGAAAAACGTTTTTGTTTTTCTTCTTTCTCTGAAAATAAATGGAGTGTTTTCTAGCAAAAGATATTTTATGTTTAGGCGAAAGTGGTGTTGTGGTGGCTAGGGTTTTTGTGCAGCGTCGGTATCCGCATTGGTAAAAGTGTTAGTGCAAAGCTAAATGACAATTTTGTCCTTTTACTTTTCATAAATGAAAAATAGTATTTTTTTAATTTTTTTCATTAATTAAAGTGTTGTATTTTTTTTAAATAGTGAAAATATTTTATTTAAATCTATATTTTTTTATTTTGTTAAAGTTCTAATAAATAACTACACTGATACAAAATATCAAAGATGCTCAATTGTTTTTGACACACTCATAGATTTTTCACCATGCTAAGAGCCTTTATACGACGATGTCAGAAATTTTTTGAACTTGCTTAAAGACTTTTGCACGTTTAGAAAATTCACAAGCTCAAATACTTTTATTCTCAGAAATATTTATGCTCAAATATATTTAGATATTATTGATATTTAAGTTGGATGCTTGAAATCTAAGAGATCATACCAATTAAAATAATCTGAGTAATATAATGATTGTTTAACATGATGTAGACTTTAAAGTCTACCAGTGTGTTACTAGTAAAAAAATATGGTCAATTCGAACTTGGTAGGTCATTTTTTGTAGATTTTGAGATATACAAGATATCGTTTTGGTGAGTTTATAAGTCTGAATTGAGATTTATTCTTTTGTTTGACATGTTTTGAGACGTTAGTTAATAAATGTGTTTGTGGAGCAATTTGAGATACTGTGCGCTAAGTGTCCAATATCTAGGACCATGGATAATGCGAGACCCAAGATGAAACTATAAAGTTAGAAGGTCAAGAAAAAACTCAAGTGAAGTCGTAAATGAGCCAAATGTTTCCTGAGAAGCTCAATAAAAATTGACTGCAAAACATCTCCATCAACTTTTAAAATTGACAAAAAATTATTGCTGAGGATTATGATCATTATACTTACAAACAAGATAGATCTTGGAGTTTAAATCACGTAAGTCGAACAATTTGCAAATCATAGATGAATCAAAGAAGATGTGGGCATTTTGCTATGAATACCCACTTATCATATTTGAGAGCTTAGGAACGCTTGGAGCAAGGAAAGAAGTATGGGAAAGTACCGTTTCATCAAATATTTTCTAAACCTTAATTTCTTTATTGTCTTTTAATTATAAACATCTTTATTACTGTTTTACTTTCTCCATAAATGAATCTTTAGCTTGAGATTACACATATATTAAACCTTTCTACGATTTGGGATATATTATAGAAATTTGGGATTACATGTAAAATAAATAAGATTTTGGATGTAATGTTGTTTATATATCTTGTGTTTAATATTTATCAAATTATTTGGCCATTTGATTGAATTGTTTTAGGTATTAAATTCCGACCATGAGGAGGGGTGTAATTTCTAAAAAATAGATTTATAACTTTGTAGTTGAGTTTGAGAATTGAAAGGTGTAACTAGCTACATACTTTCAAAGGGTTATAAATTAGGCATTTTATAAATATATGGTCAATTACGAAAGGTTACTAAGCTTAGATAAAACCCCTCCACTTATTTGCATAAGAACTTAGGGTGTCTTTAGAATCCCGGTTAGAAAGTAAAATAATCAATTTACCCTTAAATCAATAATAGCCAAATGTCATGCTAGTGGTGAGTACGCTATCTTGAGATATATCTCTGCATGTCTCATCTTATTATTATTTTTTAGTCCTTTATTATCATCTTCGTTACTACTTATCTATTTATTTCATAATTCTTAGTTTTATATTTCTTAAAACTAATTCAAAAGGCTTTTCATTATTTTAGTTTTCTTTTAACGTCACTATTGAATAAAGCTAAAAGTACACATATAACTCTTTAATCACTGTGAAGACTATATATACATCAACATTAAATGTTTAAATTGATCCTATGTAATACAAAGTATTTTCGAATAGGATTTGAGTCACGTTTCTATACTGGAGTAGTTTGACAATTTTTAGTTGAATAATAACTTTATCCTAGTACGTTGATAAGCCAAGGGTAAATATGACGGAAGCTTGGGAGACAATGCTTGAAAATACACTCTTCCATTTATTCTGTGATTGGTCGCAAGAAAAGTAAGAATTAGGTTTCACTCAATGAATAATTAAATAGAATTTATGAATTGATAATCAAGGAAAACTTACCACGTTCATCATTATCTCTATGAGAGTCATCTTATTCATATTCATAGTAACAGTCTCCTTTGATGCTTCCGTTTTATAACCAGACTGTTTTGGACCAAGGCCTTGAGTACATGCCAAAGCATAATAGAGTTCCTCCTCCAGTAACATAGTGGTGTGGTCAATGCTCTCAAACCAAAACAGATTAGCACAATTTGTCAACATCATTAACTCTTCTATCGCAGACAACGAAGGCTTTGTAATGATTGGATTATTTGAATTATTAGGCTTCTCAAGTATTATTCTACATAAATCTCCCTAAGTTGATGGACCAGCACCAATGCTCTCCATGCTAGTAAATGTCTAATTTTCTTGAAATGTCATGACCAACGATCGTTATCCTATATATAAAATAATATTGTAAAATATGCATCAATAAAAATATAATCTTAACAATAATAACACAAACAACTTTTTAGTGAATTATACAGCATGACTTTTATTCAAAAAACTGAAAAATGTAATCCCATAAATTTTGTATATTTCTTATGATGAGTTAATAAAGTAATGGTCTTTAAACAAATTACAAAAATTCAATATCTAAATCAAATACCTAAACTTGAGAAAGTACATTCTTTTCGAACTAATATTTTTCATTTCATTATGCTCTACGTTAGTGGTTTCATTAATCAAGTAGTGCATTTTAATGTAAAAAGTTCATATGTTGCTCAAAAGAATTAGGATATACTAAACCAAGCTGGCCTAAGTTTAATAAAACAAAAAAATTACACCTCAATTTTTTAAATTTATAGTGTATTATGCTTATATATATTTATTTTTTATAAATATGTTGTTTCTTCTTTAATATAATATCGGTTATTTTGTATATATAACAACTTATAGTGAAATTCATTCAGAAAAAAATAATATTTGAGACTTATAGTGCTATTTTCTTATAGTATAGACACCTATGATTCGATTTTCACCTTTTATAGTAATTTATAATGAAATTCATGTAGAAATAATTGTGAGAACAATCCCTTGCAAAATGTAGAGCCTAAGATAATTCACATACCTCGATTAAGAGAACTTCTCATGGGTCTCACCTTAAAAAGCTTTAGTGTTATTATCAATTTTACTGCAAATATTGAAAAACAATAAACATAAAGATATCCAACAAATTCAAAAATAATACACTTTAACACCAAACAGAGAAAAGATTGAGGAAATTAAATTTAATTAATAAAACATGTTAAACATATACAACAAATAATTTTGAATAAGAAATGTAATGTTACTGGACTTCACCTTATTGTACCGGAGAAGAAAAACGTTTTTCTTTTTCTTCTTTCTCTGACAAAAAAAATGGAGTGTTTTCTAGCAAAAAATATCTTATGTTTAGGCGAAAGTGGTGTTGTGGTGGCTAGGGTTTTTGTGCAGCGTCGGTATCCGCGTTGGTAAAAGTGTTAGTGCAAAGCTAAATGACAATTTTGTCCTTTTCCTTTTTATAAATGAAAAAGGGTAAGACTTCCATCCAATATTGGATGGTCCAATATTCATATCATGGCTATTGCTTATTATAGAAAAACACATGTCATTAGATTAATAAATTAGTTACTTTTGTAAGTTTAAAACATGGGGTATATGTACTAATATTATTGGTGTAGGATCATCCAATATTGGATGGAAGAATTTTCCAATAAAAAATGGTATTTTTTAATTTTTTTTAGTTAATTAAAGTGTTGTATTTTTTTTTAAATAGTGAAAATATTTTATTTATATCTATATTTTTTAATTTTGTTAAAGTTCTAATAAATAACTACACTCATACAAAATATCAAAGATGCTCAATTGTTTTTGACACGCTCATAGATTTTTCACCATGCTAAGAGCCTTTATATTACGATGTCAGACATTTTTTGAACTTGCTTAAAGACTTTTGAACGTTTAGAAAATTCACATGCTCAAATACTGTCATTCTCATAAATAGTTATGCTCAAATATATTTAGATATTATTGATATTTAAGTTGGATGCTTGAAATCTAAGAGATCATACCAATTAAAATAATCTGAGTAATATAATGATAGTTTAACATGATGTAGACTTTATAGTCTACCAGTGTGTTACTAGTAAAAAATATGGTCAATTCAAACTTGGTAGGTCATTTTGTGTAGATTTTGAGCTATACAAGACATCATTTTGGTGAGTTTATAAGTCTGAATTGAGATTTATTATTTTGTTTGACATGTTTTGAGTCGTTAGTTAATAAATATGTTTGTGGAGCAATTTGAGATAATGTGCGCTAAGTGTCCAATATCTAGGAACATGGATAATGCGAGACCCCAAGATGAAACTAAAAAGTTAGAAGGTCAAGAAAAAACTCAGGTGAAGTCGTAAAGGAGCCAAATGTTTTGTGAGAAGCTCAATAAAAATTGACTGCAAAACATCTCCATCAACCTTTAAAATTGACAAAAAATTATTGCTGAGGACTATGATCATTATACTTACAAACAAGATAGATCTTGGAGTTTAAATCACGTAAGTCGAACAATTTGCAAATCATAGATGAATCAGAGAAGATGTGGGCATTTTGCTATGAATACCCACTTATCATATTGGAGAGCTTAGAAACGCTTGGAGCAAGGAAAGAAGTATGGGAAAGTACCATTTCATCAAATATTTTCTAAACCTTAATTTTTTTATTCTCTTTTAATTATAAACATATTTATTACTGTTTTACTTTCTCCATAAATGAATCTTTAGCTTGAGATTACACATATATTAAACCTTTCTACGATTTGGGATATATTATAGAAATTTGGGATTACATGTAAAATAAATAAGATTTTGGATGTAATGTTGTTTATATATCTTGTGTTTAATATTTATCAAATTATTTGACCGTTTAATTGAATTGTTTTAGGTATTAAATTCCGACCATTAGGAGGGGTGTAATTTCTAAAAAATAGATTTATAACTTTGTAGTTGAGTTTGAGAATTGAAAGGTGTAAACTAGCTACATACTTTCAAAGGGTTATAAATTAGGCATTTTATAAATATATGGTCACTTACGAAAGGTTACTAAGCTTAGATAAAACCCCTACACTTATTTGCATAAGACCTTAGGGTGTCTTTAGAATCCCGGTTAGAAAGTAAAATAATCAATTTACCCTTAAATCAATAATAGCCAAATGTCATGCTAGTGGTGAGTACGCTATCTTGAGATATATCTCTGCATGTCTCATCTTATTATTATTTTTTAGTCCTTTATTATCATCTTCGTTACTACTTATCTATTTATTTCATAATTCTTATTTTTATATTTCTTAAAACTAATTCAAAAGGCTTTTCATTATTTTAGTTTTCTTTCAACGTCACTATTGAATAAAGCTAAAAGTACACATATAACTCTTTAATCACTGTGATGACAATATATACATCAACATTATATGTTTAAATTGATCCTATGTAATACAAAGTATTTTCGAATAGGATTTGAGTCACGTTTCTATACTGGAGAAGTTTGACAATTTTTAGTTGAATAATAACTTTATCCTAGTACGTTGATAAGCCAAGGGTAAATATGACGGAAGCTTGGGAGACAATGCTTGAAAATACACTCTTCCATTTATTCTGTGATTGGTCGCAAGAAAAGTAAGAATTAGGTTTCACTCAATGAATAATTAAATAGAATTTATGAATTGATAATCAAGGAAAACTTACCACGTTCATCATTATCTCTATGAGAGTCATCTTATTCATATTCATAGTAACAGTCTCCTTTGATGCTTCCGTTTTATAACCAGACTGTTTTGGACCAAGGCCTTGAGTACACGCCAAAGCATAATAGAGTTCCTCCTCCAGTAACATAGTGGTGTGGTCAATGCTCTCAAACCATAACAGATTAGCACAATTTGTCAACATCATTAACTCTTCTATCGCAGACAACGAAGGCTTTGTAATGATTGGATTATTTGAATTATTAGGCTTCTCAAGTATTATTCTACATAAATCTCCCTAAGTTGATGGACCAGCACCAATGCTCTCCATGCTAGTAAATGTCTAATTTTCTTGAAATGTCATGACCAACGATCGTTATCCTATATATAAAATAATATTGTAAAATATGCATCAATAAAAATATAATCTTAACAATAATAACACAAACAACTTTTTAGTGAATTATATAGCATGACTTTTATTCAAAAAACTGAAAAATGTAATCCCATAAATTTTGTATATTTCTTATGATGAGTTAATAAAGTAATGGTCTTTAAACAAATTACAAAAATTCAATATCTAAATCAAATACCTAAACTTGAGAAAGTACATTCTTTTCGAACTAATATTTTTCATTTCATTATGCTCTATGTTAGTGGTTTCATTAATCAAGTCATGCATTTTAATGTAAAAAGTTCATATGTTGCTCAAAAGAATTAGGATATGCTAAACCAAGCTGGCCTAAGTTTAATAAAACAAAAAAATTACACCTCAATTTTTTAAATTTATAGTGTATTATGCTTATATATATTTATTTTTTATAAATATGTTGTTTCTTCTTTAATATAATATCGGTTATTTTGTATATATAACAACTTATAGTGAAATTCATTCAGAAAAAAATAATATTTGAGACTTATAGTGCTATTTTCTTATAGTATAGACACCTATGATTCGATTTTCACCTTTTATAGTAATTTATAATGAAATTCATGTAGAAGTAATTGTGAGAACAATCCCTTGCAAAATGTAGAGCCTAAGATAAATCACATACCTCGATTAAGAGAACTTCTCATGGGTTTCACCTTAAAAAGCTTTAGTGTTATTATCAATTTTACTGCAAATATTGAAAAAAAATAAACATAAAGATATCCAACAAATTCAAGAATAATACACTTTAAAACCTAACAGAGAAAAGATTGAGGAAATTAGATTTAATTAATAAAACATGTTAGACATATACAACAAAGAATTTTGAATAAGAAATGTAATGTTACTGGACTTCACCTTATCGTACCAGAGAAGAAAAACGTTTTTGTTTTTCTTCTTTCTCTGAAAATAAATGGAGTGTTTTCTAGCAAAAGATATTTTATGTTTAGGCGAAAGTGGTGTTGTGGTGGCTAGGGTTTTTGTGCAGCGTCGGTATCCGCATTGGTAAAAGTGTTAGTGCAAAGCTAAATGACAATTTTGTCCTTTTCCTTTTCATAAATGAAAAATGGTATTTTTTTAATTTTTTTCATTAATTAAAGTGTTGTATTTTTTATAAATAGTGAAAATATTTTATTTAAATCTATATTTTTTTATTTTGTTAAAGTTCTAATAAATAACTACACTGATACAAAATATCAAAGATGCTCAATTGTTTTTGACACACTCATAGATTTTTCACCATGCTAAGAGCCTTTATATGACGATGTCAGAAATTTTTTGAACTTGCTTAAAGACTTTTGCACGTTTAGAAAATTCACAAGCTCAAATACTTTTATTCTCAGAAATATTTATGCTCAAATATATTTAGATATTATTGATATTTAAGTTGGATGCTTGAAATCTAAGAGATCATACCAATTAAAATAATCTGAGTAATATAATGATTGTTTAACATGATGTACACTTTAAAGTCTACCAGTGTGTTACTAGTAAAAAAATATGGTCAATTCGAACTTGGTAGGTCATTTTTTGTAGATTTTGAGATATACAAGATATCGTTTTGGTGAGTTTATAAGTCTGAATTGAGATTTATTCTTTTGTTTGACATGTTTTGAGACGTTAGTTAATAAATGTGTTTGTGGAGCAATTTGAGATAATGTGCGCTAAGTGTCCAATATCTAGGAACATGGATAATGCGAGACCCAAGATGAAACTATAAAGTTAGAAGGACAAGAAAAAACTCAAGTGAAGTCGTAAATGAGCCAAATGTTTCCTGAGAAGCTCAATAAAAATTGACTGCAAAACATCTCCATCAACTTTTAAAATTGACAAAAAATTATTGCTGAGAATTATGATCATTATACTTACAAACAAGATAGATCTTGGAGTTTAAATCACGTAAGTCGAACAATTTGCAAATCATAGATGAATCAAAGAAGATGTGGGCATTTTGCTATGAATACCCACTTATCATATTGGAGAGCTTAGGAACGCTTGGAGCAATGAAAGAAGTATGGGAAAGTACCGTTTCATCAAATATTTTCTAAACCTTAATTTCTTTATTCTCTTTTAATTATAAACATCTTTATTACTGTTTTACTTTCTCCATAAATGAATCTTTAGCTTGAGATTACACATATATTAAACCTTTCTACGATTTGGGATATATTATAGAAATTTGGGATTACATGTAAAATAAATAAGATTTTGGATGTAATGTTGTTTATATATCTTGTGTTTAATATTTATCAAATTATTTGGCCATTTAATTGAATTGTTTTAGGTATTAAATTCCGACCATGAGGAGGGGTGTAATTTCTAAAAAATAGATTTATAACTTTGTAGTTGAGTTTGAGAATTGAAAGGTGTAAACTAGCTACATACTTTCAAAGGGTTATAAATTAGGCATTTTATAAATATATGGTCACTCACGAAGGTTACTAAGCTTAGATAAAACCCCTCCACTTATTTGCATAAGAACTTAGGGTGTCTTTAGAATCCCGGTTAGAAAGTAAAATACTCAATTTACCCTTAAATCAATAATAGCCAAATGTCATGCTAGTGGTGAGTACGCTATCTTGAGATATATCTCTGCATGTCTCATCTTATTATTATTTTTTAGTCCTTTATTTTCATCTTCGTTACTACTTATCTATTTATTTCATAATTAGTAGTTTTATATTTCTTAAAACTAATTCAAAAGGCTTTTCTTTATTTTAGTTTTCTTTTAACGTCACTATTGATTAAAGCTAAAAGTACACATATAACTCTTTAATCACTGTGAAGACTATATATACATCAACATTAATTGTTTAAATTGATCCTATGTAATACAAAATATTTTCGAATAGGATTCGAGTCACGTTTCTATACTGGAGTAGTTTGACAATTTTTAGTTGAATAATAACTTTATCCTAGTACGTTGATAAGCCAAGGGTAAATATGACAGAAGCTTGGGAGACAATGCTAGAAAATACACTCTTCCATTGATTTTGTGATTGGTCGCAAGAAAAGTAAGAATTAGGTTTCACTCAATGAATAATTAAATAGAATTTATGAATTGATAATCAAGGAAAACTTACCACGTTCATCATTATCTCTATGAGAGTCATCTTATTCATATTCATAGTAACAGTCTCCTTTGATGCTTCCGTTTTATAACCCGACTGTTTTGGACCAAAGTCTTGAGTACACGCCAAAGGATAATTTAGTTCCTCATCCAGTAACATAGTGTTGTGGTCAATGCTCTCAACCCAAAACAAATTAGCACAATTTGTCAACATCATTAACTCTTCTATCGCAGACAACGCAAGCTCTGTAATGATTGGATTATTTGAATCATTAGGCTTTTCAATTATTGTTCTACATAAATCTCCCTGAGTTGATGGACCAGCACCAATGCTCTCCATGTTAGTAAATATTAGTAGACTTACCAGGTTTATTATAATAAATGTCTAACTTTCTTGAAATATCATGACCAACGATGTTTATCCTATATATTAAATAATATTGTAAAATATGCATCAATAAAAATATATTCTTAACAATAATAACACTAACAACTTTTTAGTGAATTATATAGCATGACTTCTATTCAAAAACCGAAAAATGTAATCCCATATATTTTGTATATTTCTTATGATGAGTTAATAAATTAATGGTCTTTAACTAAATTACAAAAATTCAATATCTAAATTAAATACCTAAACTTGAGAAAGTACATTCTTTTCGAACTAATATTTTTCATTTCATTATGCTCTATGTTAGTGGTTTCATTAATCAAGTCATGCATTTTAATGTAAAAAGTTCATATGTTTCTCAAAAAAATTAGGATATGCTAAAACCAGGCTGGCCTAAGTTTAATAAAAAAAATAAACTACACCTCAGTTTTTTAATTTTATAGTGTATTATGCTTATATATATATATTTTTTATAAATATGTTGTTTCTTCTTTAATATAATATCGGTTATTTTGTATAAATAACAACTTATAGTGAAATTCATTCATAAAAAAAAAATTTGAGACTTATAGTGCTATTTTCTTATAGTATAGACACCTATGATTCGATTTTCACCTTTTATAGTAATTTATAATGAATTTCATGTAGAAATAATTGTGAGAACAATTCCTTGCAAAATGTAGAGCCTAAGATAATTCACATACCTCGATTAAGAGAACTTCTCATGGGTTTCACCTTAAAAAGCTTTAGTGTTATTATCAATTTTACTGCAAATATTGAAAAACAATAAACATAAAGATATCCAACAAATTCAAAAATAATACACTTTAACACCAAACAGAGAAAAGATTGAGGAAATTAAATTTAATTAATAAAACATGTTAAACATATAGAACAAATAATTTTGAATAAGAAATGTAATGTTACTGGACTTCACCTTATTGTACCGGAGAAGAAAAACGTTTTTCTTTTTCTTCTTTCTCTGACAAAAAAAATGGAGTGTTTTCTAGCGAAAAATATCTTATGCTTAGGCGAAAGTGGTGTTGTGGTGGCTAGGGTTTTTGTGCAGCGTCCGTATCGGCGTTGGTAAAAGTGTTAGTGCAAAACTAAATGACAATTTTGTCCTTTTTCTTTTCATAAATGAAAAATGGTATTTTTTAGTTTTTTTTAGTTAATTAAAGTGTTGTATTTTTTTTAAATAGTGAAAATATTTTATTTAAATCAATATTTTTTTATTTTGTTAAAATTCTAATAAATAACTACACTGATAAAAAATATCAAAGATGCTCAATTGTTTTTTACACGCTCATATATTTTTCACCATGCTAAGAGCCTTTATATGACGATGTCAGACATTTTTTGAACTTGCTTAAAGACTTTTGCACGTTTAGAAAATTCACATGTTCAAATACTTTCATTCTCATAAATATTTATGCTCAAGTCTATTTAGATATTATTGATATTTAAGTTGGATGCTTGAAATCTAAGAGATCATACCAATTAAAATAATCTGAGTAATATAATGATAGTTTAGCATGATGTAGACTTTAAAGTCTACCAGTGTGTTACTAGTAAAAAATATGGTCAATTCAAACTTGGTAGGTCGTTTTGTGTAGATTTTGAGCTATACAAGACATCATTTTGGTGAGTTTATAAGTCTGAATTGAGATTTATTCTTTTGTTTGACATGTTTTGAGTCGTTAGTTAATAAATATGTTTGTGGAGCAATTTGAGATAATATGCGCTAAGTGTCCAATATCTAGGAACATGGATAATGAGAGACCCCAAGATGAAACTAAAAAGTTAGAAGGTCAAGAAAAAACTCAAGTGAAGTCGTAAAGGATCCAAATGTTTTGTGAGAAGCTCAATAAAAATTGACTGCAAAACATCTCCATCAACCTTTAAAATTGACAAAAAATTATTGCTGAGGATTATGATCATTATACTTACAAACAAGATAGATCTTGGAGTTTAAATCACGTAAGTCGTACAATTTGCAAATCATAGATGAATCAAAGAAGATGTGGGCATTTTGCTATGAATACCCACTTATCATATTGGAGAGCTTAGGAACGCTTGGAGCAAGGAAAGAAGTATGGGAAAGTACCGTTTCATCAAATATTTTCTAAACCTTAATTTCTTTATTCTCTTTTAATTATAAACATATTTATTACTGTTTTACTTTCTTTATAAATGAATCTTTAGCTTGAGATTACACATATATTAAACCTTTCTACGATTTGGGATATATTATAGAAATTTGGGATTACATGTAAAATAAATAAGATTTTGGATGTAATGTTGTTTATATATCTTGTGTTTAATATTTATCAAATTATTTGACTGTTTAATTGAATTGTTATAGGTATTAAATTCCGACCATGAGGAGGGGTGTAATTTCTAAAAAATAGATTTATAACTTTGTAGTTGAGTTTGAGAATTGAAAGGTGTAAACTAGCTACATACTTTCAAAGGGTTATAAATTAGGCATTTTATAAATATATGGTCACTTACGAAAGGTTACTAAGCTTAGATAAAACCCCTCCACTTATTTGCATAAGACCTTAGGGTGTCTTTAGAATCCCGGTTAGAAAGTAAAATAATCAATTTACCCTTAAATCAATAATAGCCAAATGTCATGCTAGTGGTGAGTACGCTATCTTGAGATATATCTCTGCATGTCTCATCTTGTTATTATTTTTTAGTCCTTTATTATCATCTTCGTTACTACTTATCTATTTATTTCATAATTCTTAGTTTTATATTTCTTAAAACTAATTCAAAAGGCTTTTCATTATTTTAGTTTTCTTTCAACGTCACTATTGAATAAAGCTAAAAGTACACATATAACTCTTTAATCACTGTGATGACTATATATACATCAACATTATATGTTTAAATTGATCCTATGTAATACAAAGTATTTTCGAATAGGATTTGAGTCACGTTTCTATACTGGAGAAGTTTGACAATTTTTAGTTGAATAATAACTTTATCCTAGTACGTTGATAAGCCAAGGGTAAATATGACGGAAGCTTGGGAGACAATGCTTGAAAATACACTCTTCCATTTATTCTGTGATTGGTCGCAAGAAAAGTAAGAATTAGGTTTCACTCAATGAATAATTAAATAGAATTTATGAATTGATAATCAAGGAAAACTTACCACGTTCATCATTATCTCTATGAGAGTCATCTTATTCATATTCATAGTAACAGTCTCCTTTGATGCTTCCGTTTTATAACCAGACTGTTTTGGACCAAGGCCTTGAGTACACGCCAAAGCATAATAGAGTTCCTCCTCCAGTAACATAGTGGTGTGGTCAATGCTCTCAAACCATAACAGATTAGCACAATTTGTCAACATCATTAACTCTTCTATCGCAGACAACGAAGGCTTTGTAATGATTGGATTATTTGAATTATTAGGCTTCTCAAGTATTATTCTACATAAATCTCCCTAAGTTGATGGACCAGCACCAATGCTCTCCATGCTAGTAAATGTCTAATTTTCTTGAAATGTCATGACCAACGATCGTTATCCTATATATAAAATAATATTGTAAAATATGCATCAATAAAAATATAATCTTAACAATAATAACACAAACAACTTTTTAGTGAATTATATAGCATGACTTTTATTCAAAAAACTGAAAAATGTAATCCCATAAATTTTGTATATTTCTTATGATGAGTTAATAAAGTAATGGTCTTTAAACAAATTACAAAAATTCAATATCTAAATCAAATACCTAAACTTGAGAAAGTACATTCTTTTCGAACTAATATTTTTCATTTCATTATGCTCTATGTTAGTGGTTTCATTAATCAAGTCATGCATTTTAATGTAAAAAGTTCATATGTTGCTCAAAAGAATTAGGATATGCTAAACCAAGCTGGCCTAAGTTTAATAAAACAAAAAAATTACACCTCAATTTTTTAAATTTATAGTGTATTATGCTTATATATATTTATTTTTTATAAATATGTTGTTTCTTCTTTAATATAATATCGGTTATTTTGTATATATAACAACTTATAGTGAAATTCATTCAGAAAAAAATAATATTTGAGACTTATAGTGCTATTTTCTTATAGTATAGACACCTATGATTCGATTTTCACCTTTTATAGTAATTTATAATGAAATTCATGTAGAAGTAATTGTGAGAACAATCCCTTGCAAAATGTAGAGCCTAAGATAAATCACATACCTCGATTAAGAGAACTTCTCATGGGTTTCACCTTAAAAAGCTTTAGTGTTATTATCAATTTTACTGCAAATATTGAAAAAAAATAAACATAAAGATATCCAACAAATTCAAGAATAATACACTTTAAAACCTAACAGAGAAAAGATTGAGGAAATTAGATTTAATTAATAAAACATGTTAGACATATACAACAAAGAATTTTGAATAAGAAATGTAATGTTACTGGACTTCACCTTATCGTACCAGAGAAGAAAAACGTTTTTGTTTTTCTTCTTTCTCTGAAAATAAATGGAGTGTTTTCTAGCAAAAGATATTTTATGTTTAGGCGAAAGTGGTGTTGTGGTGGCTAGGGTTTTTGTGCAGCGTCGGTATCCGCATTGGTAAAAGTGTTAGTGCAAAGCTAAATGACAATTTTGTCCTTTTCCTTTTCATAAATGAAAAATGGTATTTTTTTAATTTTTTTCATTAATTAAAGTGTTGTATTTTTTTTAAATAGTGAAAATATTTTTTTCAAATCTATATTTTTTTATTTTGTTAAAGTTCTAATAAATAACTACACTGATACAAAATATCAAAGATGCTCAATTGTTTTTGACACCCTCATAGATTTTTCACCATGCTAAGAGCCTTTATATGACGATGTCAGAAATTTTTTGAACTTGCTTAAAGACTTTTGCACGTTTAGAAAATTCACAAGCTCAAATACTTTTATTCTCAGAAATATTTATGCTAAAATATATTTAGATATTATTGATATTTAAGTTGGATGCTTGAAATCTAAGAGATCATACCAATTAAAATAATCTGAGTAATATAATGATTGTTTAACATGATGTAGACTTTAAAGTCTACCAGTGTGTTACTAGTAAAAAAATATGGTCAATTCCAACTTGGTAGGTCATTTTTTGTAGATTTTGAGATATACAAGATATCGTTTTGGTGAGTTTATAAGTCTGAATTGAGATTTATTCTTTTGTTTGACATGTTTTGAGACGTTAGTTAATAAATGTGTTTGTGGAGCAATTTGAGATAATGTGCGCTAAGTGTCCAATATCTAGGAACATGGATAATGCGAGACCCAAGATGAAACTATAAAGTTAGAAGGTCAAGAAAAAACTCAAGTGAAGTCGTAAAGGATCCAAATGTTTTGTGAGAAGCTCAATAAAAATTGACTGCAAAACATCTCCATCAACCTTTAAAATTGACAAAAAATTATTGCTGAGGATTATGATCATTATACTTACAAACAAGATAGATCTTGGAGTTTAAATCACGTAAGTCGTACAATTTGCAAATCATAGATGAATCAAAGAAGATGTGGGCATTTTGCTATGAATACCCACTTATCATATTGGAGAGCTTAGGAACGCTTGGAGCAAGGAAAGAAGTATGGGAAAGTACCGTTTCATCAAATATTTTCTAAACCTTAATTTCTTTATTCTCTTTTAATTATAAACATATTTATTACTGTTTTACTTTCTTTATAAATGAATCTTTAGCTTGAGATTACACATATATTAAACCTTTCTACGATTTGGGATATATTATAGAAATTTGGGATTACATGTAAAATAAATAAGATTTTGGATGTAATGTTGTTTATATATCTTGTGTTTAATATTTATCAAATTATTTGACTGTTTAATTGAATTGTTATAGGTATTAAATTCCGACCATGAGGAGGGGTGTAATTTCTAAAAAATAGATTTATAACTTTGTAGTTGAGTTTGAGAATTGAAAGGTGTAAACTAGCTACATACTTTCAAAGGGTTATAAATTAGGCATTTTATAAATATATGGTCACTTACGAAAGGTTACTAAGCTTAGATAAAACCCCTCCACTTATTTGCATAAGACCTTAGGGTGTCTTTAGAATCCCGGTTAGAAAGTAAAATAATCAATTTACCCTTAAATCAATAATAGCCAAATGTCATGCTAGTGGTGAGTACGCTATCTTGAGATATATCTCTGCATGTCTCATCTTGTTATTATTTTTTAGTCCTTTATTATCATCTTCGTTACTACTTATCTATTTATTTCATAATTCTTAGTTTTATATTTCTTAAAACTAATTCAAAAGGCTTTTCATTATTTTAGTTTTCTTTCAACGTCACTATTGAATAAAGCTAAAAGTACACATATAACTCTTTAATCACTGTGATGACTATATATACATCAACATTATATGTTTAAATTGATCCTATGTAATACAAAGTATTTTCGAATAGGATTTGAGTCACGTTTCTATACTGGAGAAGTTTGACAATTTTTAGTTGAATAATAACTTTATCCTAGTACGTTGATAAGCCAAGGGTAAATATGACGGAAGCTTGGGAGACAATGCTTGAAAATACACTCTTCCATTTATTCTGTGATTAGTCGCAAGAAAAGTAAGAATTAGGTTTCACTCAATGAATAATTAAATAGAATTTATGAATTGATAATCAAGGAAAACTTACCACGTTCATCATTATCTCTATGAGAGTCATCTTATTCATATTCATAGTAACAGTCTCCTTTGATGCTTCCGTTTTATAACCAGACTGTTTTGGACCAAGGCCTTGAGTACACGCCAAAGCATAATAGAGTTCCTCCTCCAGTAACATAGTGGTGTGGTCAATGCTCTCAAACCATAACAGATTAGCACAATTTGTCAACATCATTAACTCTTCTATCGCAGACAACGAAGGCTTTGTAATGATTGGATTATTTGAATTATTAGGCTTCTCAAGTATTATTCTACATAAATCTCCCTAAGTTGATGGACCAGCACCAATGCTCTCCATGCTAGTAAATGTCTAATTTTCTTGAAATGTCATGACCAACGATCGTTATCCTATATATAAAATAATATTGTAAAATATGCATCAATAAAAATATAATCTTAACAATAATAACACAAACAACTTTTTAGTGAATTATATAGCATGACTTTTATTCAAAAAACTGAAAAATGTAATCCCATAAATTTTGTATATTTCTTATGATGAGTTAATAAAGTAATGGTCTTTAAACAAATTACAAAAATTCAATATCTAAATCAAATACCTAAACTTGAGAAAGTACATTCTTTTCGAACTAATATTTTTCATTTCATTATGCTCTATGTTAGTGGTTTCATTAATCAAGTCATGCATTTTAATGTAAAAAGTTCATATGTTGCTCAAAAGAATTAGGATATGCTAAACCAAGCTGGCCTAAGTTTAATAAAACAAAAAAATTACACCTCAATTTTTTAAATTTATAGTGTATTATGCTTATATATATTTATTTTTTATAAATATGTTGTTTCTTCTTTAATATAATATCGGTTATTTTGTATATATAACAACTTATAGTGAAATTCATTCAGAAAAAAATAATATTTGAGACTTATAGTGCTATTTTCTTATAGTATAGACACCTATGATTCGATTTTCACCTTTTATAGTAATTTATAATGAAATTCATGTAGAAGTAATTGTGAGAACAATCCCTTGCAAAATGTAGAGCCTAAGATAAATCACATACCTCGATTAAGAGAACTTCTCATGGGTTTCACCTTAAAAAGCTTTAGTGTTATTATCAATTTTACTGCAAATATTGAAAAAAAATAAACATAAAGATATCCAACAAATTCAAGAATAATACACTTTAAAACCTAACAGAGAAAAGATTGAGGAAATTAGATTTAATTAATAAAACATGTTAGACATATACAACAAAGAATTTTGAATAAGAAATGTAATGTTACTGGACTTCACCTTATCGTACCAGAGAAGAAAAACGTTTTTGTTTTTCTTCTTTCTCTGAAAATAAATGGAGTGTTTTCTAGCAAAAGATATTTTATGTTTAGGCGAAAGTGGTGTTGTGGTGGCTAGGGTTTTTGTGCAGAGTCGGTATCCGCATTGGTAAAAGTGTTAGTGCAAAGCTAAATGACAATTTTGTCCTTTTCCTTTTCATAAATGAAAAATGGTATTTTTTTAATTTTTTTCATTAATTAAAGTGTTGTATTTTTTTAAAATAGTGAAAATATTTTATTTAAATCTATATTTTTTTATTTTGTTAAAGTTCTAATAAATAACTACACTGATACAAAATATCAAAGATGCTCAATTGTTTTTGACACCCTCATAGATTTTTCACCATGCTAAGAGCCTTTATATGACGATGTCAGAAATTTTTTGAACTTGCTTAAAGACTTTTGCACGTTTAGAAAATTCACAAGCTCAAATACTTTTATTCTCAGAAATATTTATGCTAAAATATATTTAGATATTATTGATATTTAAGTTGGATGCTTGAAATCTAAGAGATCATACCAATTAAAATAATCTGAGTAATATAATGATTGTTTAACATGATGTAGACTTTAAAGTCTACCAGTGTGTTACTAGTAAAAAAATATGGTCAATTCCAACTTGGTAGGTCATTTTTTGTAGATTTTGAGATATACAAGATATCGTTTTGGTGAGTTTATAAGTCTGAATTGAGATTTATTCTTTTGTTTGACATGTTTTGAGACGTTAGTTAATAAATGTGTTTGTGGAGCAATTTGAGATAATGTGCGCTAAGTGTCCAATATCTAGGAACATGGATAATGCGAGACCCAAGATGAAACTATAAAGTTAGAAGGTCAAGAAAAAACTCAAGTGAAGTCGTAAATGAGCCAAATGTTTCCTGAGAAGCTCAATAAAAATTGACTGCAAAACATCTCCATCAACTTTTAAAATTGACAAAAAATTATTGCTGAGGATTATGATCATTATACTTAAAAACAAGATAGATCTTGGAGTTTAAATCACGTAAGTCGAACAATTTGCAAATCATAGATGAATCAAAGAAGATGTGGGCATTTTGCTATGAATACCCACTTATCATATTGGAGAGCTTAGGAACGCTTGGAGCAATGAAAGAAGTATGGGAAAGTACCGTTTCATCAAATATTTTCTAAACCTTAATTTCTTTATTCTCTTTTAATTATAAACATCTTTATTACTGTTTTACTTTCTCCATAAATGAATCTTTAGCTTGAGATTACACATATATTAAACCTTTCTACGATTTGGGATATATTATAGAAATTTGGGATTACATGTAAAATAAATAAGATTTTGGATGTAATGTTGTTTATATATCTTGTGTTTAATATTTATCAAATTATTTGGCCATTTGATTGAATTGTTTTAGGTATTAAATTCCGACCATGAGGAGGGGTGTAATTTCTAAAAAATAGATTTATAACTTTGTAGTTGAGTTTGAGAATTGAAAGGTGTAAACTAGCTACATACTTTCAAAGGGTTATAAATTAGGCATTTTATAAATATATGGTCACTCATGAAGGTTACTAAGCTTAGATAAAACCCCTCCACTTATTTGCATAAGAACTTAGGGTGTCTTTAGAATCCCGGTTAGAAAGTAAAATAATCAATTTACCCTTAAATCAATAATAGCCAAATGTCATGCTAGTGGTGAGTACGCTATCTTGAGATATATCTCTGCATGTCTCATCTTATTATTATTTTTTAGTCCTTTATTTTCATCTTCGTTACTACTTATCTATTTATTTCATAATTAGTAGTTTTATATTTCTTAAAACTAATTCAAAAGGCTTTTCTTTATTTTAGTTTTCTTTTAACGTCACTATTGATTAAAGCTAAAAGTACACATATAAGTCTTTAATCACTGTGAAGACTATATATACATCAACATTAATTGTTTAAATTGATCCTATGTAATACAAAATATTTTCGAATAGGATTCGAGTCACGTTTCTATACTGGAGTACTTTGACAATTTTTAGTTGAACAATAACTTTATCCTAGTACGTTGATAAGCCAAGGGTAAATATGACAGAAGCTTGGGAGACAATGCTAGAAAATACACTCTTCCATTGATTCTGTGATTGGTCGCAAGAAAAGTAAGAATTAGGTTTCACTCAATGAATAATTAAATAGAATTTATGAATTGATAATCAAGGAAAACTTACCACGTTCATCATTATCTCTATGAGAGTCATCTTATTCATATTCATAGTAACAGTCTCCTTTGATGCTTCCGTTTTATACCCCGACTGTTTTGGACCAAAGTCTTGAGTACACGCCAAAGGATAATAGAGTTCCTCATCCAGTAACATAGTGTTGTGGTCAATGCTCTCAACCCAAAACAAATTAGCACAATTTGTCAACATCATTAACTCTTCTATCGCAGACAACGCAAGCTCTGTAATGATTGGATTATTTGAATCATTAGGCTTTTCAATTATTGTTCTACATAAATCTCCCTGAGTTGATGGACCAGCACCAATGCTCTCCATGTTAGTAAATATTAGTAGACTTACCAGGTTTATTATAATAAATGTCTAACTTTCTTGAAATATCATGACCAACGATCGTTTATCCTATATATTAAATAATATTGTAAAATATGCATCAATAAAAATATATTCTTAACAATAATAACACTAACAACTTTTTAGTGAATTATATAGCATGACTTCTATTCAAAAACCGAAAAATGTAATCCCATATATTTTGTATATTTCTTATGATGAGTTAATAAATTAATGGTCTTTAACTAAATTACAAAAATTCAATATCTAAATTAAATACCTAAACTTGAGAAAGTACATTCTTTTCGAACTAATATTTTTCATTTCATTATGCTCTATGTTAGTGGTTTCATTAATCAAGTCATGCATTTTAATGTAAAAAGTTCATATGTTTCTCAAAAAAATTAGGATATGCTAAAACCAGGCTGGCCTAAGTTTAATAAAAAAAATAAACTACACCTCAGTTTTTTAAATTTATAGTGTATTATGCTTATATATATATATATATATATTATAAATATGTTGTTTCTTCTTTAATACAATATCGGTTATTTTGTATATATAACAACTTATAGTGAAATTCATTCATAAAAAAATAATATTTGAGACTTATAGTGCTATTTTCTTATAGTATAGACACCTATGATTCGATTTTCACCTTTTATAGTAATTTATAATGAATTTCATGTAGAAATAATTGTGAGAACAATTCCTTGCAAAATGTAGAGCCTAAGATAATTCACATACCTCGATTAAGAGAACTTCTCATGGGTTTCACCTTAAAAAGCTTTAGTGTTATTATCAATTTTACTGCAAATATTGAAAAACAATAAACATAAAGATATCCAACAAATTCAAAAATAATACACTTTAACACCAAACAGAGAAAAGATTGAGGAAATTAAATTTAATTAATAAAACATGTTAAACATATAGAACAAATAATTTTGAATAAGAAATGTAATGTTACTGGACTTCACCTTATTGTACCGGAGAAGAAAAACGTTTTTCTTTTTCTTCTTTCTCTGACAAAAAAAATGGAGTGTTTTCTAGCGAAAAATATCTTATGTTTAGGCGAAAGTGGTGTTGTGGTGGCTAGGGTTTTTGTGCAGCGTCGGTATCGGCGTTGGTAAAAGGCGTTGGTAAAAGTGTTAGTGCAAAACTAAATGACAATTTTGTCCTTTTTCTTTTCATAAATGAAAAATGGTATTTTTTAGTTTTTTTTAGTTAATTAAAGTGTTGTATTTTTTTTTAAATAGTGAAAATATTTTATTTAAATCAATATTTTTTTATTTTGTTAAAATTCTAATAAATAACTACACTGATAAAAAAATATCAAAGATGCTCAATTGTTTTTTACACGCTCATAGATTTTTCACCATGCTAAGAGCCTTTATATGACGATGTCAGACATTTTTTGAACTTGCTTAAAGACTTTTGCACGTTTAGAAAATTCATATGTTCAAATACTTTCATTCTCATAAATATTTATGCTCAAGTCTATTTAGATATTATTGATATTTAAGTTGGATGCTTGAAATCTAAGAGATCATACCAATTAAAATAATCTGAGTAATATAATGATAGTTTAGCATGATGTAGACTTTAAAGTCTACCAGTGTGTTACTAGTAAAAAATATGGTCAATTCAAACTTGGTAGGTCGTTTTGTGTAGATTTTGAGCTATACAAGACATCATTTTGGTGAGTTTATAAGTCTGAATTGAGATTTATTATTTTGTTTGACATGTTTTGAGTCGTTAGTTAATAAATGTGTTTGTGGAGCAATTTGAGATAATGTGCGCTAAGTGTCCAATATCTAGGAACATGGATAATGCGAGACCCCAAGATGAAACTAAAAAGTTAGAAGGTCAAGAAAAAACTCAAGTGAAGTCGTAAAGGATCCAAATGTTTTGTGAGAAGCTCAATAAAAATTGACTGCAAAACATCTCCATCAACCTTTAAAATTGACAAAAAATTATTGCTGAGGACTATGATCATTATACTTACAAACAAGATAGATCTTGGAGTTTAAATCACGTAAGTCATACAATTTGCAAATCATAGATGAATGAAAGAAGATGTGGGCATTTTGCTATGAATACCCACTTATCATATTGGAGAGCTTAGGAACGCTTGGAGCAAGGAAAGAAGTATGGGAAAGTACCGTTTCATCAAATATTTTCTAAACCTTAATTTCTTTATTCTCTTTTAATTATAAACATCTTTATTACTGTTTTACTTTCTCCATAAATGAATCTTTAGCTTGAGATTACACATATATTAAACCTTTCTACGATTTGGGATATATTATAGAAATTTGGGATTACATGTAAAATAAATAAGATTTTGGATGTAATGTTGTTTATATATCTTGTGTTTAATATTTATCAAATTATTTGGCCATTTAATTGAATTGTTTTAGGTATAAATTCCGACCATGAGGAGGGGTGTAATTTTTAAAAAATAGATTTATAACTTTGTAGTTGAGTTTGAGAATTGAAAGGTGTAAACTAGCTACATACTTTCAAAGGGTTATAAATTAGGCATTTTATAAATATATGGTCACTCACGAAAGGTTACTAAGCTTAGATAAAACCCCTCCACTTATTTGCATAAGAACTTAGGGTGTCTTTAGAATCCCGGTTAGAAAGTAAAATAATCAATTTACCCTTAAATCAATAATAGCCAAATGTCATGCTAGTGGTGAGTACGCTATCTTGAGATATATCTCTGCATGTCTCATCTTATTATTATTTTTTGGTCCTTTATTTTCATCTTCGTTACTACTTATCTATTTATTTCATAATTAGTAGTTTTATATTTCTTAAATCTAATTCAAAAGGCTTTTCTTTATTTTAGTTTTCTTTTAACGTCACTATTGATTAAAGCTAAAAGTACACATATAACTCTTTAATCACTGTGAAGACTATATATACATCAACATTAATTGTTTAAATTGATCCTATGTAATACAAAATATTTTCGAATAGGAATCGAGTCATGTTTCTATACTGGAGTAGTTTGACAATTTTTAGTTGAATAATAACTTTATCCTAGTACGTTGATAAGCCAAGGGTAAATATGACAGAAGCTTGGGAGACAATGCTAGAAAATACACTCTTCCATTGATTCTGTGATTGGTCGCAAGAAAAGTAAGAATTAGGTTTCACTCAACGAATAATTAAATAGAATTTATGAATTGATAATCAAGGAAAACTTACCACGTTCATCATTATCTCTATGAGAGTCATCTTATTCATATTCATAGTAACAGTCTCCTTTGATGCTTCCGTTTTATAACCAGACTGTTTTGGACCAAAGTCTTGAGTACACGCCAAAGGATAATAGAGTTCCTCATCCAGTAACATAGTGGTGTGGTCAATGCTCTCAACCCAAAACAAATTAGCACAATTTGTCAACATCATTAACTCTTCTATCGCAGACAACGCAAGCTCTGTAATGATTGGATTATTTGAATCATTAGGCTTTTCAATTATTGTTCTACATAAATCTCCCTGAGTTGATGGACCAGCACCAATGCTCTCCATGCTAGTAAATATTAGTAGACTTACCAGGTTTATTATAATAAATGTCTAACTTTCTTGAAATATCATGACCAACGATCGTTTATCCTATATATTAAATAATATTGTAAAATATGCATCAATAAAAATATAATCTTAACAATAATAACACTAACAACTTTTTAGTGAATTATATAGCATGACTTCTATTCAAAAACCGAAAAATGTAATCCCATATATTTTGTATATTTCTTATGATGAGTTAATAAATTAATGGTCTTTAACTAAATTACAAAAATTCAATATCTAAATTAAATACCTAAACTTGAGAAAGTACATTCTTTTCGAACTAATATTTTTCATTTCATTATGCTCTATGTTAGTGGTTTCATTAATCAAGTCATGCATTTTAATGTAAAAAGTTCATATGTTTCTCAAAAAAATTAGGATATGCTAAAACCAGGCTGGCCTAAGTTTAATAAAACAAATAAACTACATCTCAGTTTTTTAAATTTATAGTGTATTATGCTTATATATATATATATATTTTATAAATATGTTGTTTCTTCTTTAATATAATATCGGTTATTTTGTATATATAACAACTTATAGTGAAATTCATTCATAAAAAAATAATATTTGAGACTTATAGTGCTATTTTCTTATAGTATAGACACCTATGATTCGATTTTCACCTTTTATAGGAATTTATAATGAAACTCATGTAGAAGTAATTGATAGAACAATCCCTTGCAAAATGTAGAGCCTAAGATAAATCTGTAATTTGTTTCAGTTCAGAGAAATACAAATGCTCTAGAATGATAATATTATTCATACGTTCTAAGCCTTTATATAGGAAATACATAACAACTGCAAGCCTAAAAATAAGAACACAACTCCACTAACTCCACTACTAACAAGATAATAGGAAACTGAAATAGACCAATTCTAACAGGTCTTTATTAAATGACTAAAACTTACTAACAATCCCTCCCTTGAACTGAACACTATCAAGAATTTCAGTTCACAACTCTCATTCCAAACGCTTCCCTAATCCTTTGAAATGATGCTATCTTCAAAGGCTTTGTCATTATATCGGCCAGCTGCTCCTCGGTGCTGCAATAGACCAATTTAACGACACCTTCCTTTGTCAATTCTCGGAGAAAATGGTATCGAACTCTTATGTGTTTTGACTTCCTGTGCATTACTCCATCTTTTGACAACTTGATAGTGGACGTGTTGTCGCAAAACAGAACCATCTCTTCATCTTGTTCATGCCCGATTTCTTTCAATATTCTCCTCATCCAAATAGCTTGACAGGCACATGTAGCTGCTGCTACATACTCTGCTTCAGTAGTTGACAGAGTTACAATTGATTGCTTTCTTGAGGACCATGCCACAGCTGCTTCACTAATCAAGAAAACATAGCCTGAAGTGCTCTTGCTGTCATCCACATCTCCCGCATAGTCACTGTCGGTGTAGCCTAAGAGTTCACCCTTCCCTTCACGTTGATACCATATCCCAAATTCCAGAGTTCCCTTCAAGTACCTCATGATTCTTTTCACGGTAGCAAAGTGCAACTCAGTAGGATTTGCCATAAACCGACTAATAAGGCTTACCACGAACATCATGTCAGGTCGTGTAGCTGTGAGATACATTAGACTGCCCACCATTTGTTTATATAGCGTTGAGTCGACCTTCACACCAGCTTCATCTCGGCCAACCTTTTGTCCAGGAACTATCGGATTGCACACAGAGTTGTAATTTTGCATACCAAACCTCTCGATCAACTCAGCAGCATATTTTCTTTGACATATAAAGATGCCATCACCCTTCTGTATCACTTCAATGCCAAGAAAATATCTCATCTTCCCCAAATCAGTCATGTCAAATTCATCCTTCATAGAACGCTTGAATTCATTCAGCAACTCCTCATTATTACCGGTGAACAATAGATCATCAACATAAATGCTCACGATTAGAATTTTACCTCCCTTTTGTTTGATGAATAAAGTTTGTTCACTAGAGCTACTTGCAAAGCCTTCCTTAACCATGTAAGTCTCAATGCGACTGAACCAAGCTCTAGGCGCTTGTTTTAGTCCGTAAAGAGCCTTATGTAGCTTATAAACCATGTCCTTCTTCCCTGCTACTTCATAACCTGGTGGTTGCTCTACAAATACATCTTCCTTAAGCTCACCATGGAGAAAAGCAGATTTGACATCGAGCTGATAAATTCCCCATCCTCTCTGTGCTGCTACAGCAATGATCATCCTTACTGTATCCATTCGAGCCACTGGTGCGAATACCTCTGTATAATCTACTCCGTACTCTTGAGCATACCCTTTTACAACTAGACGAGCTTTGAACTTGTCTACTTCTCCCCGTTCATTTAATTTGGTCTTGTAAATCCACTTAACTCCAATAGCCTTTGCTCCAACGGGAAGTGCAGTTAGCGACCATGTGTGATTCCGTTCGATGGATTGTATCTCAGCATCCATCGCTTGTTTCCATTTCTGATGTCTTGCTGCTTCGTGAAAACTGGTCGGATCTGATATGACCATAAAAGCTAAGTTTTCGATCTCGACTCTAGCCATGTTTGCTTCTTCCTCAATGTCAGATAGCTCTTCTCCTGTGATATAATCTGCAGACCATATTGGTGGTTTTCTCACCCTGCCCGTTGTTGCTATTGTTTCTCCAGTTGGTTGATCGTTTGGTGAAGGAACATCATCAGGATAATCTTCTGCTTCTTCTGTTTCTTCTGTTTCCTCTGCGTTATCACTATCCTCGTAATCCCATTCAAGTTCAATGTTTTCGTCACCAGAATAACCAGCATCTTCCCAATTCCACTTCTTATCTTCCTCAAATATCACATCTCGGCTGATGTGAACCTTTTTCTCCACTGGATCGAACAACTTAAAGGCCTTGGATTCACTGCTGAAACCTAACAGGACACACTTCACGCTTTTATCATCGAGTTTTCTTCTTTTAACATCAGGGATATGAACATATCCGATACATCCAAAAATCCTAAAGTGTTCGACTGATGGCTTTCTTCCACTCCATGCCTCTTCTGGAGTCATATCCTTTAAAATGAGTGTAGGAGATCTGTTAAGAACGTGATTCACCCATTGCACGGCATATGGCCAGAAAGCTTTTGGTACCTCCTTCTCTAATAACGCTGCTCTCACCATGTTCATAATTGTGCGGTTTTTGCGTTCAGCAACGCCATTTTGCTGCGGCGTGAAGGCGGCGGTTAGTTGTCTTTTGATTCCATGCTCTCTACAGAATACATTGAACTCATTTGAGTTGTATTCTCCTCCTCTGTCAGTTCTTAAACATTTAATGAACAATCCAGTTTGCTTCTCCACAAAGACTTTGAAGGTCTTGAACTGATGAAATGCTTCCGATTTTTCTAGCATAAAATATATCCATGTCTTTCTCGAGAAATCGTCAATAAAGCTTATGAAGTACCTTATTTGACTGTTTGATAGTGGATTAATCGGCCCACAGAGATCAGAGTGGATAAGTTGTAATCTTTCAGTGGCTCTCCACTTGCTTTGTTTTGGAAATGGAACACGATGATGTTTCCCTTTGACACACGCCTCACAGGTGGTTTTCACATTTTCAATTTGAGGTAAACCCACGACCATCTCTTTACTGCATAATGTGTAAAGTCCCTTATAGTTGAGATGTCCATATCGATGGTGCCACAACTCTGCCTTGTCCGAGATATCAACCTGCAGACATCTCTCCTTTGGCTCCTTTGGTTTGTCATTTGATTCACCCAGCAGGATAAACATCCTATTAGCACTCATAACGGATTCTGCTATTTTTCCTCTAGAGTGATGAAAGATGCTGCATGTTTTCCGATCTCCTCCTTTGAATAGCACATCTAAACCCCTTTCTTGAAGTTGTCCAACACTCAGCAGGTTGTTCTTCAACTCCGGAATATAATACACATCGTTGACCACATAGCTTATTCCTTTAAGCATTATTTTCACCACTCCTTTCCCACTAACCATCAGCTTGTGATTGTTCCCAAGCTTGACATTATGCGAGAAACTGGTGTCCAAACTTGTGAACATACCTCTTTCTCCACACATATGGTTTGAACACCCGGAGTCCACGAACCACACATCTCTTCTTCTAGTACCTTGAAGTTCTACGTACGCCATGAGAAGAACTTCATCCTTTTCTTCAATCTCTGCAAAATGTGCCCCATTGTTCCAATTTGGACATTCATATTGAAAATGTCCAAGTTTGTGGCATTTGTAACACTCGATTGTTGCTTTGTCGAATGAACGTCCTCTTCCCCTACCTCGACCTCGGTAAGATCCTCTGCCTCTGCCTCTAACACTGAGAGCTTGATAATCTTCTTCATGATTGACCTTTTTAAATTTCTTTTCATGTACAGATAGAGAGCTCTGCAGTTCGTCAATCGTCATTTGTTCTGTGTCTTTTGACTCCTCGATAGACACCACCACATATGTGAACTTGTCGGTCAGAGTTCGAAGTATTTTCTCAACAATCTTTGAATCTGACATGTCTTCTCCGTTGCTTCTCATCTTGTTGGAGACAGACATTACTCTTCCAAAGTATTCATCTATGCTCTCTTCATTCCTCATTTGAAGAACCTCAAAATCTCTTCGTAAGGTTTGGAGAAGAGACCGCTTCACCCGTTCGTTGCCTCCAAACTTCCTATTCATCGAATCCCAAATGATCTTCGATGTTCTTCGATCCAAAATCTGTTCAAACACAACCCGGTCAATTGCCTGGAACAGGTAGTGTTTCACTTGATGGTCTTTCATCTTGAGCTCCTCAAGTTTTTTCTTCTCCTCTGCAGTTACTAGGATTCCCGTTGCTGGTTCGGTGTAACCCTCTTCCACTAGACTCCACAAACCCTTGGCACGTAAAAGATTTTCCATCAATTCACTCCAATGATCATAGTGACCATCGAACTGTGGAATCTTGGTGAGTGTTTTGTCATCGCTCATCTTCTCCTCTTTTTTTTTGTTTTGATCACTTTGTTTTGGTCTAGCTCTGATACCAAATGTAATTTGTTTCAGTTCAGAGAAATACAAATGCTCTAGAATGATAATATTATTCATACGTTCTAAGCCTTTATATAGGAAATACATAACAACTGCAAGCCTAAAAATAAGAACACAACTCCACTAACTCCACTACTAACAAGATAATAGGAAACTGAAATAGACCAATTCTAACAGGTCTTTATTAAATAACTAAAACTTACTAACAAAATCACATACCTAGATTAAAAGAACTTCTCATGGGTTTCACCTTAAAAGCTTTAGTGTTATTATCAATTTTACTGCAAATATTGAAAAAAATAAACATAAAGATATCCAACAAATTCAAGAATAATACACTTTAACACCAAACAAAGAGAAAATTGAGGAAATTTAATTTAATTAATAAAACATGTTAGACATATACAACAAAGAATGTTGAATAAGAAATGTAATGTTACTGGACTTCACCTTATTGTACCGGAGAAGAAAAACGTTTTTCTTTTTCTTCTTTCTCTGACAAAAAAAATGGAGTGTTTTCTAGCGAAAAATATCTTATGTTTAGGCGAAAGTGGTGTTGCGGTGGCTAGGGTTTTTGTGCAGCTTCGGTATCGGCGTTGGTAAAAGTGTTAGTGCAAAGCTAAATGACAATTTTGTCCTTTTTCTTTTCATAAATGAAAAATGGTATTTTTTAGTTTTTTTTAGTTAATTAAAGTGTTGTATTTTTTTTTAAATAGTGAAAATATTTTATTTAAATCAATATTTTTTTATTTTGTTAAAATTCTAATAAATAACTACAATGATAAAAAATATCAAAGATGCTCAATTGTTTTTTACACGCTCATAGATTTTTCACAATGCTAAGAGCCTTTATATGACGATGTCAGACATTTTTTGAACTTGCTTAAAGACTTTTGCACGTTTAGAAAATTCACATGTTCAAATACTTTCATTCTCATAAATATTTATGCTCAAGTATATTTAGATATTATTGATATTTAAGTTGGATGCTTGAAATCTAAGAGATCATACTAATTAAAATAATCTGATTAATATAATGATAGTTTAGCATGATGTAGACTTTAAAGTCTACCAGTGTGTTACTAGTAAAAAATATGGTCAATTCAAACATGGTAGGTCGTTTTGTGTAGATTTTGAGATATACAAGACATCATTTTGGTGAGTTTATAAGTCTGAATTGAGATTTATTCTTTTGTTTGACATGTTTTGAGTCGTTAGTTAATAAATGTGTTTGTGGAGCAATTTGAGATAATGTGCGCTAAGTGTCCAATATCTAGGAACATGGATAATGCAAGACCCCAAGATGAAACTAAAAAGTTAGAAGGTCAAGAAAAAACTCAAGTGAAGTCGTAAAGGAGCCAAATGTTTCGTGAGAAGTTCAATAAAAATTGACTGCAAAACATCTCCATCAACCTTTAAAATTGACAAAAAATTATTGTTGAGGACTATGATCATTATACTTACAAACAAGATAGATCTTGGAGTTTAAATCACGTAAGTCGAACAATTTTCAAATCATAGATGAATCAAAGAAGATGTGGGCATTTTGCTACGAATACCCACTTATCATATTGGAGAACTTAGGAACGCTTGGAGCAAGGAAAGAAGTATGGGAAAGTACCGTTTCATCAATTATTTTCTAAACCTTAATTTCTTTATTCTCTTTTAATTATAAACATCTTTATTACTGTTTTACTTTCTCCATAAATGACGATTTGGGATATATTATAGAAATTTGGGATTACATGTAAAATAAATAAGATTTTGGATGTAATGTTGTTTATATATCTTGTGTTTAATATTTATCAAATTATTTGGCCATTTAATTGAATTGTTTTAGGTATTAAATTCCGACCATGAGGAGGGGTGTAATTTTTAAAAAATAGATTTATAACTTTGTAGTTGAGTTTGAGAATTGAAAGGTGTAAACTAGCTACATACTTTCAAAGGGTTATAAATTAGGCATTTTATAAATATATGGTCACTCACGAAAGGTTACTAAGCTTAGATAAAACCCCTCCACTTATTTGCATAAGAACTTAGGGTGTCTTTAGAATCCCGGTTAGAAAGTAAAATAATCAATTTACCCTTAAATTAATAATAGCCAAATGTCATGCTAGTGGTGAGTACGCTATCTTGAGATATATCTCTGCATGTCTCATCTTATTATTATTTTTTGGTCCTTTATTTTCATCTTCGTTACTACTTATCTATTTATTTCATAATTAGTAGTTTTATATTTCTTAAAACTAATTCAAAAGGCTTTTCTTTATTTTAGTTTTCTTTTAACGTCACTATTGATTAAAGCTAAAAGTACACATATAACTCTTTAATCACTGTGAAGACTATATATACATCAACATTAATTGTTTAAATTGATCCTATGTAATACAAAATATTTTCGAATAGGATTCGAGTCACGTTTCTATACTGGAGTAGTTTGACAATTTTTAGTTGAATAATAACTTTATCCTAGTACGTTGATAAGCCAAGGGTAAATATGACAGAAGCTTGGGAGACAATGCTAGAAAATACACTCTTCCATTGATTCTGTGATTGGTCGCAAGAAAAGTAAGAATTAGGTTTCACTCAACGAATAATTAAATAGAATTTATGAATTGATAATCAAGGAAAACTTACCACGTTCATCATTATCTCTATGAGAGTCATCTTATTCATATTCATAGTAACAGTCTCCTTTGATGCTTCCGTTTTATAACCAGACTGTTTTGGACCAAAGTCTTGAGTACACGCCAAAGGATAATAGAGTTCCTCATCCAGTAACATAGTGGTGTGGTCAATGCTCTCAACCCAAAACAAATTAGCACAATTTGTCAACATCATTAACTCTTCTATCGCAGACAACGCAAGCTCTGTAATGATTGGATTATTTGAATCATTAGGCTTTTCAATTATTGTTCTACATAAATCTCCCTGAGTTGATGGACCAACACCAATGCTCTCCATGCTAGTAAATATTAGTAGACTTACCAGGTTTATTATAATAAATGTCTAACTTTCTTGAAATATCATGACCAACGATCGTTTATCCTATATATTAAATAATATTGTAAAATATGCATCAATAAAAATATAATCTTAACAATAATAACACTAACAACTTTTTAGTGAATTATATAGCATGACTTCTATTCAAAAACCGAAAAATGTAATCCCATATATTTTGTATATTTCTTATGATGAGTTAATAAATTAATGGTCTTTAACTAAATTACAAAAATTCAATATCTAAATTAAATACCTAAACTTGAGAAAGTACATTCTTTTCGAACTAATATTTCTCATTTCATTATGCTCTATGTTAGTGGTTTCATTAATCAAGTCATGCATTTTAATGTAAAAAGTTCATATGTTTCTCAAAAAAATTAGGATATGCTAAAACCAGGCTGGCCTAAGTTTAATAAAACAAATAAACTACACCTCAGTTTTTTAAATTTATAGTGTATTATGCTTATATATATATATATATATTTTATAAATATGTTGTTTCTTCTTTAATATAATATGGTTATTTTGTATATATAACAACTTATAGTGAAATTCATTCATAAAAAAATAATATTTGAGACTTATAGTGCTATTTTCTTATAGTATAGACACCTATGATTCGATTTTCACCTTTTAAGGAATTTATAATGAAACTCATGTAGAAGTAATTGATAGAACAATCCCTTGCAAAATGTAGAGCCTAAGATAAATCACATACCTAGATTAAAAGAACTTCTCATGGGTTTCACCTTAAAAGCTTTAGTGTTATTATCAATTTTACTGCAAATATTGAAAAAAATAAACATAAAGATATCCAACAAATTCAAGAATAATACACTTTAACACCAAACAAAGAGAAAATTGAGGAAATTTAATTTAATTAATAAAACATGTTAGACATATACAACAAAGAATGTTGAATAAGAAATGTAATGTTACTGGACTTCACCTTATTGTACCGGAGAAGAAAAACGTTTTTCTTTTTCTTCTTTCTCTGACAAAAAAAATGGAGTGTTTTCTAGCGAAAAATATCTTATGTTTAGGCGAAAGTGGTGTTGTGGTGGCTAGGGTTTTTGTGCAGCATCGGTATCGGCGTTGGTAAAAGTGTTAGTGCAAAGCTAAATGACAATTTTGTCCTTTTTCTTTTCATAAATGAAAAATGGTATTTTTTAGTTTTTTTTAGTTAATTAAAGTGTTGTATTTTTTTTTAAATAGTGAAAATATTTTATTTAAATCAATATTTTTTTATTTTGTTAAAATTCTAATAAATAACTACACTGATAAAAAATATCAAAGATGCTCAATTGTTTTTTACACGCTCATAGATTTTTCACAATGCTAAGAGCCTTTATATGACGATGTTAGACATTTTTTGAACTTGCTTAAAGACTTTTGCACGTTTAGAAAATTCACATGTTCAAATACTTTCATTCTCATAAATATTTATGCTCAAGTATATTTAGATATTATTGATATTTAAGTTGGATGCTTGAAATCTAAGAGATCATACCAATTAAAATAATCTGATTAATATAATGATAGTTTAGCATGATGTAGACTTTAAAGTCTACCAGTGTGTTACTAGTAAAGAATATGGTCAATTCAAACTTGGTAGGTCGTTTTGTGTAGATTTTGAGATATACAAGACATCATTTTGGTGAGTTTATAAGTCTGAATTGAGATTTATTCTTTTGTTTGACATGTTTTGAGTCGTTAGTTAATAAATGTGTTTGTGGAGCAATTTGAGATAATGTGCACTAAGTGTCCAATATCTAGGAACATGGATAATGCGAGACCCCAAGATGAAACTAAAAAGTTAGAAGGTCAAAAAAAACTCAAGTGAAGTCGTAAAGGAGCCAAATGTTTCGTGAGAAGTTCAATAAAAATTGACTGCAAAACATCTCCATCAACCTTTAAAATTGACAAAAAATTATTGCTGAGGACTATGATCATTATACTTACAAACAAGATAGATCTTGGAGTTTAAATCACGTAAGTCGAACAATTTTCAAATCATAGATGAATCAAATAAGATGTGGGCATTTTGCTACGAATACCCACTTATCATATTGGAGAACTTGGGAACGCTTGGAGCAAGGAAAGAAGTATGGGAAAGTACCGTTTCATCAATTATTTTCTAAACCTTATTTTCTTTATTCGCTTTTAATTATAAACATCTTTATTACTGTTTTACTTTCTCCATAAATGAATCTTTAGCTTGAGATTACACATATATTAAACCTTTCTACGATTTGGGATATATTATAGAAATTTGGGATTACATGTAAAATAAATAAGATTTTGGATGTAATGTTGTTTATATATCTTGTGTTTAATATTTATCAAGTTATTTGGCCATTTAATTGAATTGTTTTAGGTATTAAATTCCGACCATGAGGAGGGGTGTAATTTCTAAAAAATAGATTTATAACTTTGTAGTTGAGTTTGAGAATTGAAAGGTGTAAACTAGCTACATACTTTCAAAGGGTTATAAATTAGGCATTTTATAAATATATGGTCACTCACGAAAGGTTACTAAGCTTAGATGAAACCTCTCCACTTATTTGCATAAGAACTTAGGGTGTCTTTAGAATCCCGGTTAGAAAGTAAAATAATCAATTTACCCTTAAATCAATAATAGCCAAATGTCATGCTTGTGGTGAGTACACTATCTTGAGATATATCTCTGCATGTCTCATCTTATTATTATTTTTTAGTCCTTTATTTTCATCTTCGTTACTACTTATCTATTTATTTCATAATTCTTAGTTTTATATTACTTAAAGGGTAAGACTTCCATCCAATATTGGATGGTCCAATATCCATATCATGACCATTGATTATTATAACAAAACACATGTCATTAGATTAATAAGTTAGTTACTTTTGTAAGTTTAAAACATGGGGTATGTGTATTAATATTATTGGTGTAGGATCATCCAATATTGGATGGAAGAATTTTCCTTTCTTTAAACTAATTCAAAAGGCTTTTCTTTATTTTAGTTTTCTTTTAACGTCACTATTGAATAAAGCTAAAAGTACACATATAACTCTTTAATCACTGTGAAGACTATATATACATCAACATTAATTGTTTAAATTGATCCTATGTAATACAAAGTATTTTCGAATAGGATTTGAGTCACGTTTCTATACTGGAGTAGTTTGACAATTTTTAGTTGAATAATAACTTTATCCTAGTACGTTGATAAGCCAAGGGTAAATATGACGGAAGCTTGGGAGACAATGCTAGAAAATACACTCTTCCATTTATTCTGTGATTGGTCGCAAGAAAAGTAAGAATTAGGTTTCACTCAATGAATAATTAAATAGAATTTATGAATTGATAATCAAGGAAAACTTACCACGTTCATCATTATCTCTATGAGAGTCATCTTATTCATATTCATAGTAACAGTCTCCTTTGATGCTTCCGTTTTATAACCAGACTGTTTTGGACCAAGGCCTTGAGTACACGCCAAAGCATAATAGAGTTCCTCATCCAGTAACATAGTGGTGTGGTCAATGCTCTCAACCCAAACCAAAAGAGATTAGCACAATTTGTCAACATCATTAGCTCTTCTATCGCAGACAACGCAAGCTTTGGAATGATTCGATTATTTGAATCATTATGCTTCTCAAGTATTGTTCTACATAAATCTCCCTAAGTTGATGGACCAGCACCAATGCTCTCCATGCTAGTAAATGTCTAATTTTCTTGAAATGTCATGACCAACGATCGTTATCATATATATTAAGTAATATTGTAAAATATGCATCAATAAAAATATAATCTTAACAATAATCACACAAACAACTTTTTAGTGAATTATATAGCATGACTTCTATTCAAAAAACTGAAAAATGTAATCCCATAAATTTTGTATATTTCTTATGATGAGTTAATAAAGTAATGGTCTTTAAACAAATTACAAAAATTCAATATCCAAATACCTAAACTTGAGAAAGTACATTCTTTTCGAACTAATATTTTTCATCTCATTATGCTCTATGTTAGTGGTTTCATTAATCAAGTCACGCATTTTAATGTAAAAAGTTCATATGTTGCTAAAAAAAATTAGGATATGCTGAACAAGACTGGCCTAAGTTTAATAAACAAAATAAACTACACCTCAATTTTTAAATTTATAGTGTAGTATGCTTATATAAATTTATTTTTTATAAATGTGTTGTTTCTTCTTTAATATAATATCGGTTATTTTGTATATATAACAACTTATAATGAAATTCATTCAGAAAAAAATAATATTTGAGACTTATAGTGCTATTTTCTTATAGTATAGACACCTATGATTCGATTTTCACCTTTTATAGTAATTTATAATGAAATTCATGTAGAAATAATTGTGAGAACAATCCCTTGCAAAAAGTAGAGCCTAAGATAATTCACATACCTCGATTAAGAGAACTTCTCATGGGTTTCACCTTAAAAAGCTTTAGTGTTATTATCAATTTTACTGCAAATATTGAAAAAAAATAAACATAAAGATATCCAACAAATTCAAGAATAATACACTTTAACACCAAACAGAGAAAAGATTGAGGAAATTAAATTTAATTAATAAAACATGTTAAACATATACAACAAATAATTTTGAATAAGAAATGTAATGTTACTGGACTTCACCTTATTGTACCGGAGAAGAAAAACGTTTTTCTTTTTCTTCTTTCTCTGACAAAAAAAATGGAGTGTTTTCTAGCGAAAAATATCTTATGTTTAGGCGAAAGTGGTGTTGTGGTGGCTAGTGTTTTTGTGCAGCGTCGGTATCCGCGTTGGTAAAAGTGTTAGTGCAAAGCTAAATGACAATTTTGTCCTTTTCCTTTACATAAATGAAAAATGGTATTTTTTAATTTTTTTTTAGTAAATTAAAGTGTTGTATTTTTTTAAAATAGTGAAAATATTTTATTTAAATCTATATTTTTTTATTTTGTTAAAGTTCTAATAACTAACTACACTGATACAAAATATCAAAGATGCTCAATTGTTTTTGACACGCTCATAGATTTTTCACCATGCTAAGACCCTTTATATGACGATGTCAGACATTTTTTGAACTTGCTTAAAGACTTTTGAACGTTTAGAAAATTCACATGCTCAAATACTTTCATTCTCATAAATAGTTATGCTCAAATATATTTAGATATTATTGATATTTAAGTTGGATGCTTGAAATCTAAGAGATCATACCAATTAAAATAATCTGAGTAATATAATGATAGTTTAACATGATGTAGACTTTAAAGTCTACCAGTGTGTTACTAGTAAAAAATATGGTCAATTCAAACTTGGTAGGTCATTTTGTGTAGATTTTGAGCTATACAAGACATTATTTTGGTGAGTTTATAAGTCTGAATTGAGATTTATTATTTTGTTTGACATGTTTTGAGTCGTTAGTTAATAAATGTGTTTGTGGAGCAATTTTAGATAATGTGCGCTAAGTGTCCAATATCTAGAAACATGGATAATGCGAGACCCCAAGATGAAACTAAAAAGTTAGAAGGTCAAGAAAAAACTCAAGTGAAGTCGTAAAGGAGCCAAATGTTTTGTGTGAAGCTCAATAAAATTGACTGCAAAACATCTCCATCAACCTTTAAAATTGACAAAAAATTATTGCTGAGGACTATGATCATTATACTTACAAACAAGATAGATCTTGGAGTTTAAATCACATAAGTCGAACAATTTGCAAATCATAGATGAATCAAAGAAGATGTGGGCATTTTGCTATGAATACCCACTTATCATATTGGAGAGCTTAGGAACGCTTGGAGCAAGGAAAGAAGTATGGGAAAGTACCGTTTCATCAAATATTTTCTAAACCTTAATTTCTTTATTCTCTTTTAATTATAAACATCTTTATTACTGTTTTACTTTCTCCATAAATGAATCTTTAGCTTGAGATTACACATATATTAAACCTTTCTACGATTTGGGATATATTATAGAAATTTGGTATTACATGTAAAATAAATAAGATTTTGGATGTAATGTTGTTTATATATCTTGTGTTTAATATTTATCAAATTATTTGACCGTTTAATTGAATTGTTTTAGGTATTAAATTCCGACCATGAGGAGGGGTGTAATTTCTAAAAAATAGATTTATAACTTTGTAGTTGAGTTTGAAAATTGAAAGGTGTAAACTAGCTACATACTTTCAAAGGGTTATAAATTAGGCATTTTATAAATATATGGTCACTTACGAAAGGTTACTAAGCTTAGATAAAACCCCTCCACTTATTTGCATAAGAACTTAGGGTGTCTTTAGAATCCCGGTTAGAAAGTAAAATAATCAATTTACCATTAAATCAGTAATAGCCAAATGTGATGCTAGTGGTGAGTACGCTATCTTGAGATATATCTCTGCATGTCTCATCTTATTATTATTTTTTAGTCCTTTATTTTCATCTTCGTTACTACTTATCTATTTATTTCATAATTCTTAGTTTTATATTTCTTAAAACTAATTCAAAAGGCTTTTCTTTATTTTAGTTTTCTTTTAACGTCACTATTGCATAAAGCTAAAAGTACACATATAACTCTTAAATCACTGTGAAGACTATATATACATCAACATTAATTGTTTAAATTGATCCTGTGTAATACAAAGTATTTTCGAATAGGATTTGAGTCACGTTTCTATACTGGAGTAGTTTGATAATTTTTAGTTGAATAATAACTTTATCCTAGTACGTTGATAAGCCAAGGGTAAATATGACGGAAGCTTGGGAGACAATGCTAGAAAATACAATCTTCCATTTATTCTGTGATTGGTCGCAAGAAAAGTAAGAATTAGGTTTCACTCAATGAATAATTAAATAGAATTTATGAATTGATAATCAAGGAAAACTTACCACGTTCATCATTATCTCTATGAGAGTCATCTTATTCATATTCATAGTAACAGTCTCCTTTGATGCTTCCGTTTTATAACCAGACTGTTTTGGACCAAGGCCTTGAGTACACGCCAAAGCATAATAGAGTTCCTCATCCAGTAACATAGTGGTGTGGTCAATGCTCTCAACCCAAACCAAAACAGATTAGCAAAATTTGTCAACATCATTAACTCTTCTATAGCAGACAACGCAAGCTTTGTAATGATTCGATTATTTGAATCATTAGGCTTCTCAAGTATTGTTCTACATAAATCTCCCTGAGTTGATGGACCAGCACCAATTCCCTCCATGCTAGTAAATGTCTAATTTTCTTGAAATGTCATGACCAACGATCATTATCCTATATATTAAATAATATTGTAAAATATGCATCAATAAAAATATAATCTTAACAATAATAACACAAACAACTTTTTAGTGAATTATATAGCATGACTTCTATTCAAAAAACTGAAAAATGTAATCCCATAAATTTTGTATATTTCTTATGATGAGTTAATAAAGTAATGGTCTTTAAACAAATTACAAAAATTCAATATCCAAATACCTAAACTTGAGAAAGTACATTCTTTTCGAACTAATATTTTTCATCTCATTATGCTCTATATTAGTGGTTTCATTAATCAAGTCACGCATTTTAATGTAAAAAGTTCATATGTTGCTCAAAAAAATTAGGATATGATGAACCAGACTGGCCTAAGTTTAATAAAACAAATAAACTACACCTCAATTTTTTAAATTTATAGTCTATTATGCTTATATAAATTTATTTTTTATAAATATGTTGTTTCTTCTTTATTATAATATCGGTTATTTTGTATATATAACAACTTATAATGAAATTCATTCAGAAAAAAATAATATTTGAGACTTATAGTGCTATTTTCTTATAGTATAGACACCTATGATTCGTTTTCACCTTTTATAGTAATTTATAATGAAATTCATGTAGAAATAATTGTGAGAACAATCCCTTGCAAAATGTAGAGCTTAAGATAATTCACATACCTCGATTAAGAGAACTTCTCATGGGTTTCACCTTAAAAAGCTTTAGTGTTATTATCAATTTTACTGCAAATATTGAAAAAAAATAAACATAAAGATATCCAACAAATTCAAGAATAATACACTTTAACACCAAACAGAGAAAAGATTGAGGAAATTAAATTTAATTAATAAAACATGTTAAACATATACAACAAATAATTTTGAATAAGAAATGTAATGTTACTGGACTTCACCTTATTGTACCGGAGAAGAAAAACGTTTTTCTTTTTCTTCTTTCTCTGACAATAAAAATGGAGTGTTTTCTAGCTAAAAATATCTTATGTTTAAGCGAAAGTGGTGTTGTGGTGGCTAGGGTTTTTGTGCAGCGTCGGTATCCGCGTTGGTAAAAGTGTTAGTGCAAAGCTAAATGACAATTTTGTCCTTTTCCTATTCATAAATGAAAAATGGTATTTTTTAATTTTTTTTTAGTTAATTAAAGTGTTTTATTTTTTTTTAAATAGTGAAAATATTTTATTTAAATCTATATTTTTTTATTTTGGTTAAAGTTCTAATAAATAACTACACTGATACAATAAATCAAAGATGCTCAATTGTTTTTTACACGCTCATAGATTTTTCACCATGCTAAGACCCTTTATATGACGATGTCAGACATTTTTTGAACTTGCTTAAAGACTTTTGAACGTTTAGAAAATTCACATGCTCAAATACTTTCATTCTCATAAATAGTTATGCTCAAATATATTTAGATATTATTGATATTTAAGTTGGATGCTTGAAATCTAAGAGATCATACCAATTAAAATAATCTGAGTAATATAATGATAATTTAACATGATGTAGACTTTAAAGTCTACCAGTGTGTTACTGGTAAAAAATATGTTCAATTCAAACTTGGTAGGTCATTTTGTGTAGATTTTGAGCTATACAAGACATCATTTTGGTGAGTTTATAAGTCTGAATTGAGATTTATTATTTTGTTTGACATGTTTTGAGTCGTTAGTTAATAAATGTGTTTGTGGAGTAATTTGAGATAATGTGCGCTAAGTGTCCAATATCTAGGAACATGGATAATGCGAGACCCCAAGATGAAACTAAAAAGTTAAAAGGTCAAGAAAAAACTCAAGTGAAGTCGTAAAGGAGCCAAATGTTTTGTGAGAAGCTCAATAAAAATTGACTGCAAAACATCTCCATCAACCTTTAAAATTGACAAAAAATTATTGCTGAGGACTATGATCATTATACTTACAAACAAGATAGATCTTGTAGTTTAAATCACATAAGTCGAACAATTTGCAAATCATAGATGAATCAAAGAAGATGTGGGCATTTTGCTATGAATACCCACTTATCATATTGGAGAGCTTAGGAACGCTTGGAGCAAGGAAAGAAGTATGGGAAAGTACCGTTTCATCAAATATTTTCTAAACCTTAATTTCTTTATTCTCTTTTAATTATAAACATCTTTATTACTGTTTTACTTTCTCCATAAATGAATCTTTAGCTTGAGATTACACATATATTAAACCTTTCTACGATTTGGGATATATTATAGAAATTTGGGATTACATGTAAAATAAATAAGATTTTGGATGTAATGTTGTTTATATATCTTGTGTTTAATATTTATCAAATTATTTGGCCATTTAATTGAATTGTTTTAGGTATTAAATTCCGACCATGAGGAGGGGTGTAATTTTTAAAAAATAGATTTATAACTTTGTAGTTGAGTTTGAGAATTGAAAGGTGTAAACTAGCTACATACTTTCAAAGGGTTATAAATTAGGCATTTTATAAATATATAGTCACTCACGAAAGGTTACTAAGCTTAGATAAAACCCCTCCACTTATTTGCATAAGAACTTAGGGTGTCTTTAGAATCCCGGTTAGAAAGTAAAATAATCAATTTACCCTAAAATTAATAATAGCCAAATGTCATGCTAGTGGTGAGTACGCTATCTTGAGATATATCTCTGCATGTTTCATCTTATTATTATTTTTTGGTCCTTTATTTTCATCTTCGTTACTACTTATCTATTTATTTCATAATTAGTAGTTTTATATTTCTTAAAACTAATTCAAAAGGCTTTTCTTTATTTTAGTTTTCTTTTAACGTCACTATTGATTAAAGCTAAAATTACACATATAACTCTTTAATCACTGTGAAGACTATATATACATCAACATTAATTGTTTAAATTGATCCTATGTAATACAAAATATTTTCGAATAGGATTCGAGTCACGTTTCTATACTGGAGTAGTTTGACAATTTTTAGTTGAATAATAACTTTATCCTAGTACGTTGATAAGCCAAGGGTAAATATGACAGAAGTTTGGGAGACAATGCTAGAAAATACACTCTTCCATTGATTCTGTGATTGGTCGCAAGAAAAGTAAGAATTAGGTTTCACTCAACGAATAATTAAATAGAATTTATGAATTGATAATCAAGGAAAACTTACCACGTTCATCATTATCTCTATGAGAGTTATCTTATTCATATTCATAGTAACAGTCTCCTTTGATGCTTCCGTTTTATAACCAGACTGTTTTGGACCAAAGTCTTGAGTACACGCCAAAGGATAATAGAGTTCCTCATCCAGTAACATAGTGGTGTGGTCAATGCTCTCAACCCAAAACAAATTAGCACAATTTGTCAACATCATTAACTCTTCTATCCCAGACAACACAAGCTCTGTAATGATTGGATTATTTGAATCATTAGGCTTTTCAATTATTGTTCTACATAAATCTCCCTGAGTTGATGGACCAGCACCAATGCTCTCCATGCTAGTAAATATTAGTAGACTTACCAGGTTTATTATAATAAATGTCTAACTTTCTTGAAATATCATGACCAACGATCGTTTATCCTATATATTAAATAATATTGTAAAATATGCATCAATAAAAATATAATCTTAACAATAATAACACTAACAACTTTTTAGTGAATTATATAGCATGACTTCTATTCAAAAACCGAAAAATGTAATCCCATATATTTTGTATATTTCTTATGATGAGTTAATAAATTAATGGTCTTTAACTAAATTACAAAAATTTAATATCTAAATTAAATACCTAAACTTGAGAAAGTACATTCTTTTCGAACTAATATTTTTCATTTCATTATGCTCTATGTTAGTGGTTTCATTAATCAAGTCATGCATTTTAATGTAAAAAGTTCATATGTTTCTCAAAAAAATTAGGATATGCTAAAACCAGGCTGGCCTAAGTTTAATAAAACAAATAAACTACACCTCAGTTTTTTAAATTTATAGTGTATTATGCTTATATATATATATATTTTATAAATATGTTGTTTCTTCTTTAATATAATATCGGTTATTTTGTATATATAACAACTTATAGTGAAATTCATTCATAAAAAAATAATATTTGAGACTTATAGTGCTATTTTCTTATAGTATAGACACCTATGATTCGATTTTCACCTTTTATAGGAATTTATAATGAAACTCATGTAGAAGTAATTGATAGAACAATCCCTTGCAAAATGTAGAGCCTAAGATAAATCACATACCTAGATTAAAAGAACTTCTCATGGGTTTCACCTTAAAAGCTTTAGTGTTATTATCAATTTTACTGCAAATATTGAAAAAAATAAACATAAAGATATCCAACAAATTCAAGAATAATACACTTTAACACCAAACAAAGAGAAAATTGAGGAAATTTAATTTAATTAATAAAACATGTTAGACATATACAACAAAGAATGTTGAATAAGAAATGTAATGTTACTGGACTTCACCTTATTGTACCGGAGAAGAAAAAGGTTTTTCTTTTTCTTCTTTCTCTGACAAAAAAAATGGAGTGTTTTCTAGCGAAAAATATCTTATGTTTAGGCGAAAGTGGTGTTGCGGTGGCTAGGGTTTTTGTGCAGCTTCGGTATCGGCGTTGGTAAAAGTGTTAGTGCAAAGCTAAATGACAATTTTGTCCTTTTTCTTTTCATAAATGAAAAATGGTATTTTTTAGTTTTTTTTAGTTAATTAAAGTGTTGTATTTTTTTTTAAATAGTGAAAATATTTTATTTAAATCAATATTTTTTTATTTTGTTAAAATTCTAATAAATAACTACACTGATAAAAAATATCAAAGATGCTCAATTGTTTTTTACACGCTCATAAATTTTTCACAATGCTAAGAGCCTTTATATGACGATGTCAGACATTTTTTGAACTTGCTTAAAGACTTTTGCACGTTTAGAAAATTCACATGTTCAAATACTTTCATTCTCATAAATATTTATGCTCAAGTATATTTAGATATTATTGATATTTAAGTTGGATGCTTGAAATCTAAGAGATCATACCAATTAAAATAATCTGATTAATGTAATGATAGTTTAGCATGATGTAGACTTTAAAGTCTACCAGTGTGTTACTAGTAAAAAATATGGTCAATTCAAACTTGGTAGGTCGTTTTGTGTAGATTTTGAGATATACAAGACATCATTTTGGTGAGTTTATAAGTCTGAATTGAGATTTATTCTTTTGTTTGACATGTTTTGAGTCGTTAGTTAATAAATGTGTTTGTGGAGCAATTTGAGATAATGTGCGCTAAGTGTCCAATATCTAGGAACATGGATAATGCGAGACCCCAAGATGAAACTAAAAAGTTAGAAGGTCAAGAAAAAACTCAAGTGAAGTCGTAAAGGAGCCAAATGTTTCGTGAGAAGTTCAATAAAAATTGACTGCAAAACATCTCCATCAACCTTTAAAATTGACAAAAAATTATTGCTGAGGACTATGATCATTATACTTACAAACAAGATAGATCTTGGAGTTTAAATCACGTAAGTCGAACAATTTTCAAATCATAGATGAATCAAAGAAGATGTGGGCATTTTGCTACGAATACCCACTTATCATATTGGAGAACTTAGGAACGCTTGGAGCAAGGAAAGAAGTATGGGAAAGTACCGTTTCATCAATTATTTTCTAAACCTTAATTTCTTTATTCTCTTTTAATTATAAACATTTTTATTACTGTTTTACTTTCTCCATAAATGACGATTTGGGATATATTATAGAAATTTGGGATTACATGTAAAATAAATAAGATTTTGGATGTAATGTTGTTTATATATCTTGTGTTTAATATTTATCAAGTTATTTGGCCATTTAATTGAATTGTTTTAGGTATTAAATTCCGACCATGAGGAGGGGTGTAATTTTTAAAAAATAGATTTATAACTTTGTAGTTGAGTTTGAGAATTGAAAGGTGTAAACTAGCTACATACTTTCAAAGGGTTATAAATTAGGCATTTTATAAATATATGGTCACTCACGAAAGGTTACTAAGCTTAGATAAAACCCCTCCACTTATTTGCATAAGAACTTAGGGTGTCTTTAGAATCCCGGTTAGAAAGTAAAATAATCAATTTACCCTTAAATTAATAATAGCCAAATGTCATGCTAGTGGTGAGTACGCTATCTTGAGATATATCTCTGCATGTCTCATCTTATTATTATTTTTTGGTCCTTTATTTTCATCTTCGTTACTACTTATCTATTTATTTCATAATTCTTAGTTTTATATTTCTTAAAACTAATTCAAAAGGCTTTTCTTTATTTTAGTTTTCTTTTAACGTCACTATTGATTAAAGCTAAAAGTACACATATAACTCTTTAATCACTGTGAAGACTATATATACATCAACATTAATTGTTTAAATTGATCCTATGTAATACAAAATATTTTCGAATAGGATTCGAGTCACGTTTCTATACTGGAGTAGTTTGACAATTTTTAGTTGAATAATAACTTTATCCTAGTACGTTGATAAGCCAAGGGTAAATATGACAGAAGCTTGGGAGACAATGCTAGAAAATACACTCTTCCATTGATTCTGTGATTGGTCGCAAGAAAAGTAAGAATTAGGTTTCACTCAACGAATAATTAAATAGAATTTATGAATTGATAATCAAGGAAAACTTACCACGTTCATCATTATCTCTATGAGAGTCATCTTATTCATATTCATAGTAACAGTCTCCTTTGATGCTTCCGTTTTATAACCAGACTGTTTTGGACCAAAGTCTTGAGTACACGCCAAAGGATAATAGAGTTCCTCATCCAGTAACATAGTGGTGTGGTCAATGCTCTCAACCCAAAACAAATTAGCACAATTTGTCAACATCATTAACTCTTCTATCGCAGACAACGCAAGCTCTGTAATGATTGGATTATTTGAATCATTAGGCTTTTCAATTATTGTTCTACATAAATCTCCCTGAGTTGATGGACCAGCACCAATGCTCTCCATGCTAGTAAATATTAGTAGACTTACCAGGTTTATTATAATAAATGTCTAACTTTCTTGAAATATCATGACCAACGATGGTTTATCCTATATATTAAATAATATTGTAAAATATGCATCAATAAAAATATAATCTTAACAATAATAACACTAACAACTTTTTAGTGAATTATATAGCATGACTTCTATTCAAAAACCGAAAAATGTAATCCCATATATTTTGTATATTTCTTATGATGAGTTAATAAATTAATGGTCTTTAACTAAATTACAAAAATTCAATATCTAAATTAAATACCTAAACTTGAGAAAGTACATTCTTTTCGAACTAATATTTCTCATTTCATTATGCTCTATGTTAGTGGTTTCATTAATCAAGTCATGCATTTTAATGTAAAAAGTTCATATGTTTCTCAAAAAAATTAGGATATGCTAAAACCAGGCTGGCCTAAGTTTAATAAAACAAATAAACTACACCTCAGTTTTTTAAATTTATAGTGTATTATGCTTATATATATATATATATATTTTATAAATATGTTGTTTCTTCTTTAATATATATCGGTTATTTTGTATATATAACAACTTATAGTGAAATTCATTCATAAAAAAATAATATTTGAGACTTATAGTGCTATTTTCTTATAGTATAGACACCTATGATTCGATTTTCACCTTTTATAGGAATTTATAATGAAACTCATGTAGAAGTAATTGATAGAACAATCCCTTGTAAAATGTAGAGCCTAAGATAAATCACATACCTAGATTAAAAGAACTTCTCATGGGTTTCACCTTAAAAGCTTTAGTGTTATTATCAATTTTACTGCAAATATTGAAAAAAATAAACATAAAGATATCCAACAAATTCAAGAATAATACACTTTAACACCAAACAAAGAGAAAATTGAGGAAATTTAATTTAATTAATAAAACATGTTAGACATATACAACAAAGAATGTTGAATAAGAAATGTAATGTTACTGGACTTCACCTTATTGTACCGGAGAAGAAAAACGTTTTTCTTTTTCTTCTTTCTCTGACAAAAAAAATGGAGTGTTTTCTAGCGAAAAATATCTTATGTTTAGGCGAAAGTGGTGTTGCGGTGGCTAGGGTTTTTGTGCAGCATCGGTATCGGCGTTGGTAAAAGTGTTAGTGCAAAGCTAAATGACAATTTTGTCCTTTTTCTTTTCATAAATGAAAAATGGTATTTTTTAGTTTTTTTTAGTTAATTAAAGTGTTGTATTTTTTTTTAAATAGTGAAAATATTTTATTTAAATCAATATTTTTTTATTTTGTTAAAATTCTAATAAATAACTACACTGATAAAAAATATCAAAGATGCTCAATTGTTTTTTACACGCTCATAGATTTTTCACAATGCTAAGAGCCTTTATATGACGATGTTAGACATTTTTTGAACTTGCTTAAAGACTTTTGCACGTTTAGAAAATTCACATGTTCAAATACTTTCATTCTCATAAATATTTATGCTCAAGTATATTTAGATATTATTGATATTTAAGTTGGATGCTTGAAATCTAAGAGATCATACCAATTAAAATAATCTGATTAATATAATGATAGTTTAGCATGATGTAGACTTTAAAGTCTACCAGTGTGTTACTAGTAAAAAATATGGTCAATTCAAACTTGGTAGGTCGTTTTGTGTAGATTTTGAGATATACAAGACATCATTTTGGTGAGTTTATAAGTCTGAATTGAGATTTATTCTTTTGTTTGACATGTTTTGAGTCGTTAGTTAATAAATGTGTTTGTGGAGCAATTTGAGATAATGTGCACTAAGTGTCCAATATCTAGGAACATGGATAATGCGAGACCCCAAGATGAAACTAAAAAGTTAGAAGTTCAAGAAAAAACTCAAGTGAAGTCGTAAAGGAGCCAAATGTTTCGTGAGAAGTTCAATAAAAATTGACTGCAAAACATCTCCATCAACCTTTAAAATTGACAAAAAATTATTGCTGAGGACTATGATCATTATACTTACAAACAAGATAGATCTTGGAGTTTAAATCACGTAAGTCGAACAATTTTCAAATCATAGATGAATCAAATAAGATGTGGGCATTTTGCTACGAATACCCACTTATCATATTGGAGAACTTGGGAACGCTTGGAGCAAGGAAAGAAGTATGGGAAAGTACCGTTTCATCAATTATTTTCTAAACCTTATTTTCTTTATTTGCTTTTAATTATAAACATCTTTATTACTGTTTTACTTTCTCCATAAATGAATATTTAGCTTGAGATTACACATATATTAAACCTTTCTACGATTTGGGATATATTATAGAAATTTGGGATTACATGTAAAATAAATAAGATTTTGGATGTAATGTTGTTTATATATCTTGTGTTTAATATTTATCAAATTATTTGGCCATTTAATTGAATTGTTTTAGGTATTAAATTCCGACCATGAGGAGGGGTGTAATTTCTAAAAAATAGATTTATAACTTTGTAGTTGAGTTTGAGAATTGAAAGGTGTAAACTAGCTACATACTTTCAAAGGGTTATAAATTAGGCATTTTATAAATATATGGTCACTCACGAAAGGTTACTAAGCTTAGATGAAACCTCTCCACTTATTTGCATAAGAACTTAGGGTGTCTTTAGAATCCCGGTTAGAAAGTAAAATAATCAATTTACCCTTAAATCAATAATAGCCAAATGTCATGCTTGTGGTGAGTACACTATCTTGAGATATATCTCTGCATGTCTCATCTTATTATTATTTTTTAGTCCTTTATTTTCATCTTCGTTACTACTTATCTATTTATTTCATAATTCTTAGTTTTATTTTCCTTTCTGGGTAAGACTTCCATCCAATATTGGATGGTCCAATATCCATATCATGACCATTGATTATTATAACAAAACACATGTCATTAGATTAATAAGTTAGTTACTTTTGTAAGTTTAAAACATGGGGTATGTGTATTAATATTATTGGTGTAGGATCATCCAATATTGGATGGAAGAATTTTCCTTTCTTTAAACTAATTCAAAAGGCTTTTCTTTATTTTAGTTTTCTTTTAACGTCACTATTGAATAAAGCTAAAAGTACACATATAACTCTTTAATCACTGTGAAGACTATATATACATCAACATTAATTGTTTAAATTGATCCTATGTAATACAAAGTATTTTCGAATAGGATTTGAGTCACGTTTCTATACTGGAGTAGTTTGACAATTTTTAGTTGAATAATAACTTTATCCTAGTACGTTGATAAGCCAAGGGTAAATATGACGGAAGCTTGGGAGACAATGCTAGAAAATACACTCTTCCATTTATTCTGTGATTGGTCGCAAGAAAAGTAAGAATTAGGTTTCACTCAATGAATAATTAAATAGAATTTATGAATTGATAATCAAGGAAAACTTACCACGTTCATCATTATCTCTATGAGAGTCATCTTATTCATATTCATAGTAACAGTCTCCTTTGATGCTTCCGTTTTATAACCAGACTGTTTTGGACAAGGCCTTGAGTACACGCCAAAGCATAATAGAGTTCCTCATCCAGTAACATAGTGGTGTGGTCAATGCTCTCAACCCAAACCAAAAGAGATTAGCACAATTTGTCAACATCATTAACTCTTCTATCGCAGACAACGCAAGCTTTGGAATGATTCGATTATTTGAATCATTATGCTTCTCAAGTATTGTTCTACATAAATCTCCCTAAGTTGATGGACCAGCACCAATGCTCTCCATGCTAGTAAATGTCTAATTTTCTTGAAATGTCATGACCAACGATCGTTATCCTATATATTAAGTAATATTGTAAAATATGCATCAATAAAAATATAATCTTAACAATAATCACACAAACAACTTTTTAGTGAATTATATAGCATGACTTCTATTCAAAAAACTGAAAAATGTAATCCCATAAATTTTGTATATTTCTTATGATGAGTTAATAAAGTAATGGTCTTTAAACAAATTACAAAAATTCAATATCCAAATACCTAAACTTGAGAAAGTACATTCTTTTCGAACTAATATTTTTCATCTCATTATGCTCTATGTTAGTGGTTTCATTAATCAAGTCACGCATTTTAATGTAAAAAGTTCATATGTTGCTAAAAAAAATTAGGATATGCTGAACCAGACTGGCCTAAGTTTAATAAACAAAATAAACTACACCTCAATTTTTAAATTTATAGTGTAGTATGCTTATATAAATTTATTTTTTATAAATGTGTTGTTTCTTCTTTAATATAATATCGGTTATTTTGTATATATAACAACTTATAATGAAATTCATTCAAAAAAAAATAATATTTGAGACTTATAGTGCTATTTTCTTATAGTATAGACACCTATGATTCGATTTTCACCTTTTATAGTAATTTATAATGAAATTCATGTAGAAATAATTGTGAGAACAATCCCTTGCAAAAAGTAGAGCCTAAGATAATTCACATACCTCATTTAAGAGAACTTCTCATGGGTTTCACCTTAAAAAGCTTTAGTGTTATTATCAATTTTACTGCAAATATTGAAAAAAAATAAACATAAAGATATCCAACAAATTCAAGAATAATACACTTTAACACCAAACAGAGAAAAGATTGAGGAAATTAAATTTAATTAATAAAACATGTTAAACATATACAACAAATAATTTTGAATAAGAAATGTAATGTTACTGGACTTCACCTTATTGTACCGGAGAAGAAAAACGTTTTTCTTTTTCTTCTTTCTCTGACAAAAAAAATGGAGTGTTTTCTAGCGAAAAATATCTTATGTTTAGGCGAAAGTGGTGTTGTGGTGGCTAGGGTTTTTGTGCAGCGTCCGTATCCGCGTTGGTAAAAGTGTTAGTGCAAAGCTAAATGACAATTTTGTCCTTTTCCTTTACATAAATGAAAAATGGTATTTTTTAATTTTTTTTAGTAAATTAAAGTGTTGTATTTTTTTAAAATAGTGAAAATATTTTATTTAAATCTATATTTTTTTATTTTGTTAAAGTTCTAATAACTAACTACACTGATACAAAATATCAAAGATGCTCAATTGTTTTTGACACGCTCATAGATTTTTCACCATGCTAAGACCCTTTATATGACGATGTCAGACATTTTTTGAACTTGCTTAAAGACTTTTGAACGTTTAGAAAATTCACATGCTCAAATACTTTCATTCTCATAAATAGTTATGCTCAAATATATTTAGATATTATTGATATTTAAGTTGGATGCTTGAAATCTAAGAGATCATACCAATTAAAATAATCTGAGTAATATAATGATAGTTTAACATGATGTAGACTTTAAAGTCTACCAGTGTGTTACTAGTAAAAAATATGGTCAATTCAAACTTGGTAGGTCATTTTGTGTAGATTTTGAGCTATACAAGACATTATTTTGGTGAGTTTATAAGTCTGAATTGAGATTTATTATTTTGTTTGACATGTTTTGAGTCGTTAGTTAATAAATGTGTTTGTGGAGCAATTTTAGATAATGTGCGCTAAGTGTCCAATATCTAGAAACATGGATAATGCGAGACCCCAAGATGAAACTAAAAAGTTAGAAGGTCAAGAAAAAACTCAAGTGAAGTCGTAAAGGAGCCAAATGTTTTGTGAGAAGCTCAATAAAATTGACTGCAAAACATCTCCATCAACCTTTAAAATTGACAAAAAATTATTGCTGAGGACTATGATCATTATACTTACAAACAAGATAGATCTTGGAGTTTAAATCACATAAGTCGAACAATTTGCAAATCATAGATGAATCAAAGAAGATGTGGGCATTTTGCTATGAATACCCACTTATCATATTGGAGAGCTTAGGAACGCTTGGAGCAAGGAAAGAAGTATGGGAAAGTACCGTTTCATCAAATATTTTCTAAACCTTAATTTCTTTATTCTCTTTTAATTATAAACATCTTTATTACTGTTTTACTTTCTCCATAAATGAATCTTTAGCTTGAGATTACACATATATTAAACCTTTCTACGATTTGGGATATATTATAGAAATTTGGGATTACATGTAAAATAAATAAGATTTTGGATGTAATGCTGTTTATATATCTTGTGTTTAATATTTATCAAATTATTTGACCGTTTAATTGAATTTTTTTAGGTATTAAATTCCGACCATGAGGAGGGGTGTAATTTCTAAAAAATAGATTTATAACTTTGTAGTTGAGTTTGAAAATTGAAAGGTGTAAACTAGCTACATACTTTCAAAGGGTTATAAATTAGGCATTTTATAAATATATGGTCACTTACGAAAGGTTACTAAGCTTAGATAAAACCCCTCCACTTATTTGCATAAGAACTTAGGGTGTCTTTAGAATCCCGGTTAGAAAGTAAAATAATCAATTTACCCTTAAATCAGTAATAGCCAAATGTGATGCTAGTGGTGAGTACGCTATCTTGAGATATATCTCTGCATGTCTCATCTTATTATTATTTTTTAGTCCTTTATTTTCATCTTCGTTACTACTTATCTATTTATTTCATAATTCTTAGTTTTATATTTCTTAAAACTAATTCAAAAGGCTTTTCTTTATTTTAGTTTTCTTTTAACGTCACTATTGCATAAAGCTAAAAGTACACATATAACTCTTAAATCACTGTGAAGACTATATATACATCAACATTAATTGTTTAAATTGATCCTGTGTAATACAAAGTATTTTCGAATAGGATTTGAGTCACGTTTCTATACTGGAGTAGTTTGATAATTTTTAGTTGAATAATAACTTTATCCTAGTACGTTGATAAGCCAAGGGTAAATATGACGGAAGCTTGGGAGACAATGCTAGAAAATACAATCTTCCATTTATTCTGTGATTGGTCGCAAGAAAAGTAAGAATTAGGTTTCACTCAATGAATAATTAAATAGAATTTATGAATTGATAATCAAGGAAAACTTACCAGTTCATCATTATCTCTATGAGAGTCATCTTATTCATGTTCATAGTAACAGTCTCCTTTGATGCTTCCGTTTTATAACCAGACTGTTTTGGACCAAGGCCTTGAGTACACGCCAAAGCATAATAGAGTTCCTCATCCAGTAACATAGTGGTGTGGTCAATGCTCTCAACCCAAACCAAAACAGATTAGCAAAATTTGTCAACATCATTAACTCTTCTATAGCAGACAACGCAAGCTTTGTAATGATTCGATTATTTGAATCATTAGGCTTCTCAAGTATTGTTCTACATAAATCTCCCTGAGTTGATGGACCAGCACCAATGCCCTCCATGCTAGTAAATGTCTAATTTTCTTGAAATGTCATGACCAACGATCATTATCCTATATATTATATAATATTGTAAAATATGCATCAATAAAAATATAATCTTAACAATAATAACACAAACAACTTTTTAGTGAATTATATAGCATGACTTCTATTCAAAAAACTGAAAAATGTAATCCCATAAATTTTGTATATTTCTTATGATGAGTTAATAAAGTAATGGTCTTTAAACAAATTACAAAAATTCAATATCCAAATACCTAAACTTGAGAAAGTACATTCTTTTCGAACTAATATTTTTCATCTCATTATGCTCTATGTTAGTGGTTTCATTAATCAAGTCACGCATTTTAATGTAAAAAGTTCATATGTTGCTCAAAAAAATTAGGATATGATGAACCAGACTGGCCTAAGTTTAATAAAACAAATAAACTACACCTCAATTTTTTAAATTTATAGTCTATTATGCTTATATAAATTTATTTTTTATAAATATGTTGTTTCTTCTTTATTATAATATCGGTTATTTTGTATATATAACAACTTATAATGAAATTCATTCAGAAAAAAATAATATTTGAGACTTATAGTGCTATTTTCTTATAGTATAGACACCTATGATTCGATTTTCACCTTTTATAGTAATTTATAATGAAATTCATGTAGAAATAATTGAGAGAACAATCCCTTGCAAAATGTAGAGCCTAAGATAATTCACATACCTAGATTAAGAGAACTTCTCATGGGTTTCACCTTAAAAAGCTTTAGTGTTATTATCAATTTTACTGCAAATATTGAAAAAAAATAAACATAAAGATATCCAACAAATTCAAGAATAATACACTTTAACACCAAACAGAGAAAAGATTGAGGAAATTAAATTTAATTAATAAAACATGTTAAACATATACAACAAATAATTTTGAATAAGAAATGTAATGTTATTGGACTTCACCTTATTGTACCGGAGAAGAAAAACGTTTTTCTTTTTCTTCTTTCTCTGACAATAAAAATGGAGTGTTTTCTAGCTAAAAATATCTTATGTTTAAGCGAAAGTGGTGTTGTGGTGGCTAGGGTTTTTGTGCAGCGTCGGTATCCGCGTTGGTAAAAGTGTTAGTGCATAGCTAAATGACAATTTTGTCCTTTTCCTATTCATAAATGAAAAATGGTATTTTTTAATTTTTTTTAGTTAATTAAAGTGTTTTATTTTTTTTTAAATAGTGAAAATATTTTATTTAAATCTATATTTTTTTATTTTGGTTAAAGTTCTAATAAATAACTACACTGATACAATAAATCAAAGATGCTCAATTGTTTTTTACACGCTCATAGATTTTTCACCATGCTAAGACCCTTTATATGACGATGTCAGACATTTTTTGAACTTGCTTAAAGACTTTTGAACGTTTAGAAAATTCACATGCTCAAATACTTTCATTCTCATAAATAGTTATGCTCAAATATATTTAGATATTATTGATATTTAAGTTGGATGCTTGAAATCTAAGAGATCATACCAATTAAAATAATCTGAGTAATATAATGATAATTTAACATGATGTAGACTTTAAAGTCTACCAGTGTGTTACTGGTAAAAAATATGTTCAATTCAAACTTGGTAGGTCATTTTGTGTAGATTTTGAGCTATAGAAGACATCATTTTGGTGAGTTTATAAGTCTGAATTGAGATTTATTATTTTGTTTGACATGTTTTGAGTCGTTAGTTAATAAATGTGTTTGTGGAGCAATTTGAGATAATGTGCGCTAAGTGTCCAATATCTAGGAACATGGATAATGCGAGACCCCAAGATGAAACTAAAAAGTTAGAAGGTCAAGAAAAAACTCGAGTGAAGTCGTAAAGGAGCCAAATGTTTTGTGAGAAGCTCAATAAAAATTGACTGCAAAACATCTCCATCAACCTTTAAAATTGACAAAAAATTATTGCTGAGGACTATGATCATTATACTTACAAACAAGATAGATCTTGGAGTTTAAATCACATAAGTCGAACAATTTGCAAATCATAGATGAATCAAAGAAGATGTGGGCATTTTGCTATGAATACCCACTTATCATATTGGAGAGCTTAGGAACGCTTGGAGCAAGGAAAGAAGTATGGGAAAGTACCGTTTCATCAAATATTTTCTAAACCTTAATTTCTTTATTCTCTTTTAATTATAAACATCTTTATTACTGTTTTACTTTCTCCATAAATGAATCTTTAGCTTGAGATTACACATATATTAAACCTTTCTACGATTTGGGATATATTATAGAAATTTGGGATTACATGTAAAATAAATAAGATTTTGGATGTAATGTTGTTTATATATCTTGTGTTTAATATTTATCAAATTATTTGACCGTTTAATTGAATTGTTTTAGGTATTAAATTCCGACCATGAGGAGGGGTGTAATTTCTAAAAAATAGATTTATAACTTTGTAGTTGAGTTTGAGAATTGAAAGGTGTAAACTAGCTACATACTTTCAAAGGGTTATAAATTAGGCATTTTATAAATATATGGTCACTTACGAAAGGTTACTAAGCTTAGATAAAACCCCTCCACTTATTTGCATAAGAACTTAGGGTGTCTTTAGAATCCCGGTTAGAAAGTAAAATAATCAATTTACCCTTAAATCAATAATAGCCAAATGTGATGCTAGTGGTGAGTACGTTATCTTGAGATATATCTCTGCATGTCTCATCTTATTATTATTTTTTAGTCCTTTATTTTCATCTTCGTTACTACTTATCTATTTATTTCATAATTCTTAGTTTTATATTTCTTAAAACTAATTCAAAAGGCTTTTCTTTATTTTAGTTTTCTTTTAACGTCACTATTGCATAAAGCTAAAAGTACACATATAACTCTTAAATCACTGTGAAGACTATATATACATCAACATTAATTGTTTAAATTGATCCTGTGTAATACAAAGTATTTTCGAATAGGATTTGAGTTACGTTTCTATACTGGAGTAGTTTGACAATTTTTAGTTGAATAATAACTTTATCCTAGTACGTTGATAAGCCAAGGGTAAATATGACGGAAGCTTGGGAGACAATGCTTGAAAATACACTCTTCCATTTATTCTGTGATTGGTCGCAAGAAAAGTAAGAATTAGGTTTCACTCAATGAATAATTAAATAGAATTTATGAATTGATAATCAAGGAAAACTTACCACGTTCATCATTATCTCTATGAGAGTCATCTTATTCATATTTATAGTAATAGTCTCCTTTGATGCTTCCGTTTTATAACCAGACTGTTTTGGACCAAGGCCTTGAGTACACGCCAAAGCATAATAGAGTTCCTCATCCAGTAACATAGTGGTGTGGTCAATGCTCTCAACCCAAACCAAAACAGATTAGCACAATTTGTCAACATCATTAACTCTTCTATAGCAGACAACGCAGGCTTTGTAATGATTGGATTATTTGAATCATTAGGCTTCTCAAGTATTGTTCTACATAAATCTCCCTGAGTTGATGGACCAGCACCAATGCCCTCCATGCTAGTAAATGTCTAATTTTCTTGAAATATCATGACCAACGATCGTTATCCTATATATTAAATAATATTGTAAAATATGCATCAATAAAAATATAATCTTAACAATAATAACACAAACAACTTTTTAGTGAATTATATAGCATGACTTCTATTCAAAAAACTGAAAAATGTAATCCCATAAATTTTGTATATTTCTTATGATGAGTTAATAAAGTAATGGTCTTTAAACAAATTACAAAAATTCAATATCCAAATACCTAAACTTGAGAAAGTACATTCTTTTCGAACTAATATTTTTCATCTCATTATGCTCTATGTTAGTGGTTTCATTAATCAAGTCACGCATTTTAATGTAAAAAGTTCATATGTTGCTCAAAAAAATTAGGATATGCTGAACCAGGCTAGCCTAAGTTTAATAAAACAAATAAACTACACCTCAAATTTTTAAATTTATAGTGTATTATGCTTATATAAATTTATTTTTTATAAATATGTTGTTTCTTCTTTAATATAATATCGGTTATTTTGTATATATAACAACTTATAATGAAATTCATTCAGAAAAAAATAATATTTGAGACTTATAGTGCTATTTTCTTATAGTGCTATTTTCTTATAGTATAGACACCTATGATTCGATTTTCACCTTTTATAGTAATTTATAATGAAATTCATGTAGAAGTAATTGTGAGAACAATCCCTTGACGATAAAGTGGTTGAGAAATCGTTTGAAAAACATAAATTTCAAGAGGATAAGAGGGTTCAATCTCTGCCACAAGAAGTTCTCTCTCCATTATTTTTGTCGATAGTTGTGAATGAAGTTAAATCAAAACTCATTGAAGATCAACGAGTATTAAAAGGATCGGACAACAAATACCATAAGAGCAAGGTGCTACACTGCAATAATAAAGCAGAAATGAGGGGGGAAATACCTATCTCCTTACAAATATGAGCATGTAATAAAGGTGAGAAAGAGCTTATACCATCCTAGACAGACTTAAAATATCACCGTGAAAGATAGTTATTTCATTATAAGCTCAAGGCGGCAAAATGGGGAAGCTATCCAATTTCATACAACAAATAAAGAAAAATAGGTGAGCAATTACCCAAACTACTATTTTCGGGGGAGGCGTGTTTAATTAGACGAGTATCGCAAGCGACTCAAGACTATTATTAGGGAAGCTTTCATGTCAAACTTTTTGACATGATAAACATAAGCATTTTTAAGAGGCAGCCCAAGGCCAAAAGGGGTAAAAACCCATAATTTTTAATTTTTTTATTAGTTTAGTGTATATTATTTCAAGTACTTTATGGTTAACTTAGTCTATATTACACATAAAAGAGAAGGGTGGAGATTATTTGATTCAAATGCTAATTTTATTAAGATTTCGAAGTCAAAACATGCTAATATTAAGTATAAAACATTGTCACGCAACTAACAAAGAAGAGTTCTTGACAGGTGAGAGGACAAATTTAAAAATTGAGAATGCTCAATTGGTTGTACACGGTATACTTCTTGTGGCTTTGGACTTTGGAGATCTAACCAACCCACCAAGCTTCAATTTGATTAGACACTTTAAAAGAACTTGGGTTGGTAAGGGGTGGTGAGCATGGTTGTATGTGCTTACTTCCAGCCTCTTCCCACAAAGGTTTTGTATCGTTCTCATTCCTTAATGGTCTACAGTGAACCAATCACCTCGAAACCCATACTCATTGCTACTCACTTCTACTCGTTTCCAGGCCTAAGAACATCCTCTTCGCTCTCCCTACACTCTCTAAATTAATAATTTAAAATTGGCGTGAACTAATAATTGTTCAAGAAATAAATTGAAGATATGCGCAAAATGAGAATTTGTATATTCCAAGACGGGAATATAACTACATCTGCATCAATGATCATCGGAAAAAAATTCACCTGATAATTTCACCATAATTTAATACACAAAGACCGCCTAGTTTCACAGTTTAGAAAATAAAAACATATTAAAATCTTTCGCAAAGTAAACCACAAATATTACAAACATCAAATTAGTAAAGAATTCAAAATGTAGTTCATTATCCTTCAGTTTCAAAGGTGGAACCCACTTGCCATCCTGTCTTCTTTTTGGTGGATATGAAGTAAACAGAAAACTTTTCTCATGGTGGTTTTAGTTAAAATCAAAAGAATTGTTTAAGTCAAGGATTTATATATACCTAGAGTACTTTTTTTCTTATTTTATTTAAGATTCAATTACTCCATCCATGTAAGTAAAGTTAGCTTAAAGAAATGTAATAGAAATATAAAACCTAAAGATGAGAAAATACAAACAGACTTATGAAAGACCACGAATTTAACTACATCAACAATCAATTTTAAAATATCAAAATACTCAGTGCAGTTATAGATAAATAATAAAAGAATATAATTTAGTTCTATGGTTTGCATAATTAAATAACTTAATGATCAATGACAAAGTACAAACAATTGCAAGAAATTATAAAAACAATATAAAATTGAATGTGTAGATGATAACTTATGTTATGGCCAATCCAAGATGAGGAGCGGTGTTTTGGAAGTCAAAGTGAAGGAATGTGTTTGGCAAGTTCGGAAAAGTAACATAAAGAGAAATTTGATGACTAACAAGTAGAAGAAATGATACATACATTAGGTGTGTAATCAATATATATTTGTAGACGGTTGTTTAGAGTTTGATGGTTATTTAGGTAAAAGATGATATAACTTATTTCTCTTGAAATGATTATTTATTATATTAGATAATTTAAAGGAATATAAGATTAAAATCGTTATTATACTTTATTTGTATGGAATATAATATACATTTTGATTAATAAATCGGCTATTTATTCTTAAACTCTCACATAACGAAAAATAAATTATTGAGTTCTCCATTCTTCTTTCATGTTGGAGATATATTCCACAATTAAGATCGTAAAACTTATCACGAAATACATTCACCTTGTACAATCATCCAGAGAAGATTTAAAATTCTACCATTTATGTATTTTGTTTTGTTCAAACTCTTTCAGATGGCGTCTTTTGTGGAATGATAGTTCAAAATTTATTTAGGTGCCACTAGTGGTACAAGAAGCAAATAAAACAGAAATGAAAGAAGAAATAGAGTTTCCCCTTTGAATATGTAGAACAACGAGATTCAAGGTTCATTTTAATGAGGTGATCCTGAATACATTATTTGGTAGGGTTTCGGTGCTTAAATGTGTGATTTATTCCTTGAATTTTACATAGTTTGATTTAGTGACTTCGTCTTGGATTTATATCTGTTATGAAATATGTTTTAGGTAATTTTTGCATTAAGTGTGAATCTACTAGCTTCATGGATGATTATAGACCACAATATAAAAGTCACAAAAAACCTAAATCAGGTCAAAAAAGTAGCCAAGAATTCATGTAAACATCAATAAAATTGTTTGCTTAATGTTTCCATCAACTTTGAATGGTCATAACTCAGAATTTGTGAAAATCAAAATAATGAAATTTGATCTTACGATATCCCTTTAAGTATAGATCCTATAAATAAAAACGGTTCTCTATATGGACTTGAATTGAATAAGTTGTAATTGTTACACAAACAAGACACAAAGTTGCCTAAAATTAGATGAGTCTATTGAGGGCTATAAATACATGTTTTGATCAGCAATAAACTACCACTTGTCATTATTAGAAAAGTGAAATGTCTCTATAAATGCATGGTGATGTCACTCAGAAGAGGTTGTAATAATACCAATGATAGCCCTTCATCTACTCAGGAGGGATTTAGGAGGATAGCTGAATCCCAGTTATCGGCTAAATACCAAATTCGCACTTAAAACAAAAATGTCTTAAATCGTGTCTATTGTGGATACTAGAAATTCTCGAGTTACTCACTCTTCATTCTCACAACTCTCTTAGTTTAATTACTTAGTTAATATTAGTTTAATTTTAGTCTTATTAGTTCTAATTCATAAAAACAAACTAAATATATTTACTTCTTCGTATTATTTTCCCACCGAATAGTTAAAACTAAAACATATTATGTATTAACTATCTAATCTCTGTGGAGACGAACTCACTTACACACTTTATTACTTGCAAACACTCGTACACTAGCGAGTGTTTTGATCTTTCGAGTAGTTTTAGTTATTAGTTTTATATTCTTAGTCTTCTTAATCCTAAATCATAAAAAAATATTTATTGTTCTTTCTTTTATATGATTAATGAATAAGTAGCTCTAGAACTAAATAACATATTAAATCATCTAATACATGTGGAAACAAACTTTTTTGCTATCTGTATTACTTAAGACTATTATTCACAATTGTGAATCCAGGGGTTGATTTATAGCACACGTAGGGGACAACAAGTTTTTGGCGCAGTTACCGGAGATCAATAGTTAATTGTCTTTTAGTTTATCTTTTATATTTTTGTTCTTATACATTACTCTTTTTAATTGCTATGTATTTTATTCATGAATAGTACACTAATAGTAGTTTAAAAAGGCCATCGATTTCTTTACAGATCTGTTTCAACTATTTGGAAGACTCTTCGAGATATCAATAATGGGATTATAACAACTACCAAACACTTTATTAACACCTACTAGAGATATGATGGTACAATCAATGCACCAGGAATATTTATCAACCTCAAAAAAAAACATCAATCTTCCCAATTTAACACAACACTTGCAAAATTTAAACAGATGTGCGAAGCTTTAAATGCGAGTTAAGAGGTGACCAGATCCAAATTTGATACTAGGTCGAAAATAATATATAAAGTAATTTTATAAAAATTCCAAACTTTTAGATGCCCAAAATTTATATTCTGGCATTGCCGAGAGTTGTAACAAGTCCAATCATGATTCCACTCTTTTGAGAAATTACCATCCTTCTCAATAGACACATGAAATAGATCAACTAAAAGAAATAATTGAGCAATAATTAGTTATAGAAGACACTTGCGTAGGTGATGTGAAGATTATGCCAAATATAGTTGAATAACAATACGTGGGTGCACCTTTTGTTACCATAATTGATAAAGGGTTAATTACAATTATACAAAAAGATGAAGAATTGAATGTTATCGCCATTAAATTTTTATATAATAAAGAGAGCGAAGTCGCGTTGAAATAAGTGGTTACCGAGTGTAAAGAGCTTTCTAAGCCGAATTTGGATAAGTTTGTAGTAGAAGGCTGGGTTGATGACGAAGTGTAAGAAGAAGTGGTTGAGAAATCGGTTGAAGAACCAAAATTTCAAGACAAAAAGAAGGTTGAATCTCTGCCAGAATAAGTTCTCTCACCACTATTTTTGTCGATAGTTGTGAAGTAAATTATAGCAAAACTCATTGAAGATCGACGAGTATTAGAAGGATCAGACAACAAATACCATGGAGTAAGGTGCTACACCGAAAAAGGTAAAGACTACAAGATATGGAAAGAGATTTACACAGAAATTGGAGATAAAGGTAACAAAGGCTAAAAAATGGAAAAGGAAAAGCTGCCTAAATCTGAATTTCTACAGCAACGCCTAAAGAAGTGGTGATAACTCCAAAAGGAAGCCGGTTTTGGAACATTCCTTTCATAGGGACGTAGATAATTCGCTGAGGATTCTTTTGGTATATTATGGAGCAAAAACTGACCAATAACGAAGAAGATATACTCAAAACAGTTCAGCAGTAATTATCCAAACGAATTTGAGTTGGGCTTGGAGTCCATTACTTAACCTCATCTCCAAGAAACGAATTAGGTCAAACTATACACTATAAATACAGCCTCTTAACACTCTTAAATCATCCTTGGTGAAACCTTAAACCAAGAGGAAGCTTACAACACAAGAGAGAAGTCGGGAAGGAACTGTTCATCACAATGTCTTCTTCTACCTTTAAATTTGTAATTTCTTTCTTTTCTTTCATGAACTAAATTTCTTTAGCTTGAGTTTAGCATATATGTATGAACCCTAGTTTTGATTGACATCTATCTAATTTGGGAACTTAATGTTTTAAATTGAATTATAGTTTTTATTCTCTGTTTATGTGTTTGGATTTATATTATGTGTTCTTGTGGACGGCCGCCATATAGAATTACCATCTAGTAGTTAGGTCACCATTGACAACGGTGTTTAATTACATGTTTAGCACATAACGTCTAGTATTCGGTTTAGATCTGACAAATCAACCTAACTAGATAATCACCATGGTTTAGTTCTTGTGACTATTTACCAATTACAGGAAAAGTTTGCTTAAGAAGCCTTATTGACATAGGTAAATCTTATTTAAAACTACCTATAGAGAATTGGAACCGATTATTGAAATACTACATAATTCACCCTTACATGTTTAGAACGGCAATTCTAGTGGGGATTACATGCTAGTGACTCAAGCTATATTCTCATATTACTTCTCTTCCATATTTAACTTTCTGTCTTTAAATTCTTAGTTTTAGTTTAGTTAATTAGAAAATCAATTAAATATCTATTTGTCTTTACTTTTATTGCGTTTTATTTGTTCTAGCTTTAAGTATTTGCACTTGATTATTGCATAAGATTCCCCTAACCTTCGTAGACTCTGCGGAACGAATCTTACTTATTTTCTAAAACTTGCATACGATCTGTATACTTGCAGAACCGTGATCAGTCTAGGGTGATTAATTGCACTTTATTTATATCATATTTTATCACACCCCAGGCCCCACCAAGTTTTTGGCGCCGCTGCCGGGGACTACATCGTTAGTCCTTGTGCAAATATCTTGTGCTTTTATTTCAGTTAGTTCTATTTTACGCTTTTGTCTTTTAGTTTTTGTTTTTCAGATTTAGTTACAGATGGAGAACTCAAGGAGACTTGAGCTACCCATCGAGTTTAGAGTGGAGCCACGAGGAATTCGCGCTCCAGAAATCCAAGCCGCTAAATTTAAACCTGACTCAGGAATGCTAACTCAGTTTGCAACTCATGGATTATTCAGCGGTGCTGCACATCAAGATCTGATCTGATATATTCAGAAATTTATGCAGATCTGTGATGCTTATATCGTAAGAGGAGTTACTAGGGAACAAGTATATTACGTGATGTTCCAGTTCTTCTTGACCGGAGGTGCAAGCGATTGGTATGATGCCCAATAACCTCATGTTATTCCAGATTGGGACAAGTTTCAAGCAAGATTCCTAGACTGCTTCTATCCGGTTAGTAGACGTTTAAAAGATATGTTGGAGCTTGAGCAATTTATAGAGGAAACGGAGAAAGTTTGGGTGAAGCATGGTTACGATTTACAGAAAAGAAGGCGAGATGTCCATATCATCAATCCTCACCGGAATATTATTTAACCTTGTTTTATGGAGGCCTTAATGACAAATCAAGATAGAAAGCAGATTCGTAAGGAAACGCAGGTTTTGTGTTACTAGACCCTGAAGAAGCTGAGTTGGGGATGGAGAGAATTCTTGAGAACGAGAGAAGTTGGCCAAGGAAACCAGAAAAAGAAGACACTTCAAAATCTCTGAAGCTTAAACAATTGGCAAAACAACTCGAAGAGTTACAAGAACAAGCCCGAACAATTGCTCAGGTAAATGTAGTACGCACAATTCCTTCGTGTCCTGGTTGTGGATCAAGAAATCATGTGTGGGAAGGATGTATGAATAATCCAGCAGTAGCTCCCGTTACATATCCTCAAGATAACTATTATTCTAATGATTATACTTATCCTCAAGAAAGCTATGCTAATTATCAACAACCTCCACAACAAAGAAGTTGGGTCAGAAATCAAGAGACTAATCCCCACCCCCAACCTCAATCTTATAATCCACCACAACCTATTCAGAAAAAGGCACCCATTGTTGAAAAAGCTTGTCAAGAACCAAAGAAAGATCCACCTAAACAATCAATGCAACTGGCAAAGAAGGAACTAATCCCAAGTTTGAATTCGAGTATGGCTAAATTAATGCAAGCAGCTGAGAATATGAGTCGTAGCCAACAGAAAATTCAAGCCCAACAGAAGTTAATTAAGAAACTAGAGCATACTTTATCACATATGGCAAGTACATTACAAAATCGGCCTAAAGGGCAACTTCCAAGTGATACTATTGCACCTAGAGATGATTCTTGTCATGCAGTTGAATTGCGAAGTTGAAAACAACTACCTCCACCAAGAAGAGAACCAGAACCAGTCACTATTCCAGAAACCAGGGGGAAGAAACAATCAAAGATACAGTAGAGGAGGTAGTTAAACCAAAGAGTGTCCAAACCGAGACACCTGAGAAGACAAGAAACTAGTGGAACTTAATACACGCCCTCCACCACCATACCCTTCACGTGTTAGAAAGAAGGACAGTGACCTGGAATTCTAGAAGTTCGTTGACATGTTGAAGAAGTTGGAAGTTAATATACCGCTTGTTGAAGCTCTCAAGAGGATGCCAACATATCTCAAATTCATGAAAGACATTCTCTCCAACAAGCGAAGTATAGAAACTGGGGAAACAATTGGATTACCTATGGAGTGTAGTGCTATATGTCAAAGTAAGTTGCCACCGAAGCTAGAAGATCCCGGAAGTGTTACAATTCCCATCGGCATTGGGGACAGTTGGACCGGGAAAGCATTATGTGATTTAGGTGCGAGCATCAATCTCATTCCTAGATCCCTGTTCGAGAAGCTTAATATTGGAGAAGTAGTACCCACATCTGTGGTATTACAAATGGCGGATCGCTCCCTTTCACGACCAATAGGTAAAATTGAAGATGTTTTAGTTAAAGCTGGCTCTTTTATTTTTCCTTGTGATTTTATTATTCTTGACTACGACGCGGATAAGAATGTCCCATCATCTTGGGTAGACCATTCTTAGCCACGGGGCGTACACTAATTGATGTTGAGAATGGTGAATTGATCATGAGAGTACAAGACGAACAGATACGATTCAATGTGTTTAAGGCTATGAAGTTACCAAATTCAAAAGATGAATGTTTCAAAATAGATGTCATTGGAAAAATTGCGCAAGAAGTCTTCAATGAAGCAAGCTTTGATGATGATCTTGACGAAGCCTTAGCACTTGAATCTCAAAAGAAACTCGAAATTCCCCCTGAAGATGTTGCTGCATTAGGTTCAAATGTACGAGAACTACTTCGAGAATCAGGTGACATTGAACCAATGAAACAACCATCTATAATATGTCCACTTGTTCTCAAAGAAAAACCGCTTCCGGATCATCTACGCTATGCATATCTAGGTACGAACAAAACTTTACCTGTTATTATTTCTACTAACCTTTCAGGTCCTCAAAAGGAGAAGCTACTTCAAGTACTTCGCGCAAACAAAGAAGCAATCGGATGGACTATTGCCGACATCAAGGGAATTAGTCCTTCCGTTTGCAAACACAAAATCATTCTTGAGAACGAAGGTGGGCGATCTATAGAGGGACAAAGAAGACTCATGCCAGCTATGAAAGAAGTAGTGAGAAAGGAAGATATCAAGTTGTTAGACACAAGAATTATCTATCCGATTGCTAGCAGTGATTGGGTTAGTCCAGTGCAATGTGTTCCAAAGAAAGGAGGTATCACTACCATCCTTAATGATCAAGGCGAAGCCATACCATCAAGAACAGTTGTGGGGTGGCGAGTGTGCATGGATTACCGAAGACTGAACAAAGCTACGAAGAAATATCACTTCCCGCTACCATTCATTGATCAGATGCTAGACAAACTTGCAGGGAGAGAATATTATTGTTTCCTTGACGGATATTCGGGTTATAATCAGATTCGTGTGGATCCTCTCGATCAACACAAAACAACTTTTACTTGTCCGTTTGGTACTTTTTCTTATAGAAGAATGTCGTTTGGGTTATGCAATGCACCTGCCACGTTCCAGAGGTGCATGATGGCTATATTTTGGTACATGATTGATAAATATTTGGTGGTTTTTATGGATGATTTTTCAGTGTTTGGAGATATTTTTTATGATTGTTTGAATAATCTTGAGAAAGTCCTTGTGAGATGTAGAGAAAAAGATCTTGTGCTTAATTGGGAAAAATGCCACTTCATGGTTCAAGAGGGGATTGTGTTGGGACACAAAGTTTCGAAGGCAGGAATGGAGGTTGATCGTGCTAAAATTGAAGTTATCAAAACAATATCACCTCCAGTTTCTGTTAAAGGAGTGAGAAGTTTCTTGGGTCACGCAAGATTTATCAAAGATTTCTCCAAAATTGCCAAACCACTTTGCTCTTTACTCGAAAAGGATACTCCTTTTAACTTTACTGAAGAATGTCTTCAAGCGTTTTTTACGATTAAGGAGAAACTGATCTCCACACCTATTGTTATACCTCCTGATTGGAAAGCTCCGTTTGAACTTATATGCGATGCTAGTGATCACGCTATGGGTGTTTTGTTGGGATAGAGGAAAGACAAGATTTTCCACACGATTTATTATGCAAGTAAGACTTTCAATGCTGCCCAGATGAATTATACAGTGACGGAGAAAGAGATGTTGGCCGTGGTGTATGCTTTTGATAAATTCCGTTCATATCTTATTGGGAAGAAAACTGTTGTATACACGGACCATTCAGCTATCCGGTACCTTATGGAGAAAAAGGACGCTAAGCCGCGTCTTATTAGATGGGTACTGTTGCTTCAAGAATTCGACATAGATATTCGAGACAGAAAGGGATGCGAGAATCAAGTTGCTGATCATTTATCAAGGCTCGAAGGATCTGATGCGAACAAAGAACCATTGTTGGTTAAAGAGGTATTCCCTGATGAACAACTTTTTGCTATTAAACATGCGTTTGTGCCATGGTATGCAGATCTAGTCAACCTCATTGTGAGTGGTGTATTCCCCAAAGATATCCACCCACAACAAAGAAAAAGATTATCTCACCAGGCCAAAGAATATTATTGGGATGAACCGTACCTCTGGAAGATTTGTAGTGACCAAGTGGTTAGAAGATGTGTGCATGAAGGTGAAATGGAAAAAATCATTGAAAGTTGTCATAGTTCACCTTATGGAGGTCACTTTAAAGGCGATAGAACCGCAGCTAAAATTCTTCAATCCGGGTTCTATTGGCCTACCATACACAAAGATTGTCATCGTTTTGTCCAGTCATGTCAAAGATGCCAGTTTACTGGTAATATATCAAAAAGAGACGTGATGTCGCTTAACAATATCCTAGAAGTTGAAATCTTTGATGTATGGGGAACAGATTTCATGGGACCTTTCATCACTTCCCATGGAAATCTTTATATTTTGCTTGCGGTAGATTATGTATCAAAGTGGGTAGAAGCAGTGGCAACACCAAAGAACGATGCTCAAACAGTGATTAAATTCTTAAAGACAAACATCTTTTCAAGACATGGTATGCCACGTGTTCTCATTAGTGATAAAGGTACCCACTTTATTAATGCTCCTCTGAGAAACCATCTTCATAAGTTTGGAGTGAGACACCGTATTTCAACCGGTTATCACCCCCAAACTAACGGTCAAGCTGAAGTTTCCAACCGGGAAATCAAATCTATTCTTGAGAAGACCGGGAACAAAATGAGGAAAGATTGGTCTTTAAAGCTAGATGATGCTCTCTGGGCTTACAAAACAGCATTTAAAACACTAGTTGGGGCATCTCCATATCGCATGGTCTACGGCAAGGCGTGTCATCTACCGATTGAACTTGAAGCTCGAGCCTACTGGGCTATTAAAACTATGAATCTGACCTCAGAATTGGCCGGGAAACAAAGGATGATGCAATTGAACGAGTTGGAGGAGTTTCGTTATCTTGCCTATGAAAATTCACGCCTCTACAAGGAGAAAACAAAGCGATGGCCTGATAAACGGCTCCGTCCAAAGAATTTCGAGAGAGGACAAAAGGTTTTATTATACAACTCTCGATTTTCGAACTACCCAGGAAAGCTTAAATCCCGTTGGGGAGGACCTTACATTGTTACGAAAGTCACACCTCATGGAGCGATTCAAATTGAACATCCAACCGAGCAAAGGGCATTCATGGTGAATGGCCAGTGTTTGAAGAGATACCATGACAGTGAGGACTTTGGGCGAGAGGAGACATTCCATCTCTTTGAATGCGCTTAGCCTGAGGTACACGTCTAACTCAAAGACGTTAAACAAAAGTGCTCTTGGGAGACACCCTTGTTTTAAGTGTTTTTTAGATTAGTTGTTTTTACTTTGTAGTGTATAATATTAAGTTAGTGTATATTTTTAATTGTGTTTACAAGCTAATAGGAGAGAAAGGTAGTGTGCTATTGTGCAGGAATTGAGTTTGGGGTCGAAGAAAATTTCTTGGAATAATTCACAGGCAGGTCCGGTATACCGCGCCTTATGTCCGGTGTACCGCGCCTGGAAGAAACCCGTACCACGGGTTGCCCACCACGGGTTTTATATCGAGACGAAAAAATGGAGACCTGATAGGTGCGGTGCACCGCGGCTCAGGGGGGGATGCACCGCACAAGCCAAAAACCCGTACCACGGGTGATGTACCGCGGGTTTTTTGTCGGAGTTGTTGCGCTGTACCCATGTATCGCACCCCTATACCGCACGCCCAAAACGCGTGACACGGGGTGCTACTACGAGTATGTTTCCGAGGCTAAAATTTCTGGAGTTACAGTGCTGCGGTGTACCCATGCGGTACACCCATACACCGCACCCATGCACCGCGCAGTGGCGGTTTGTGAAGAATTTGAAGCCTAGTTAACTTCTTACCTTAACAAGATTAACCCTAGCCTCTCCCATACGAATTTTTCAGACCCAAACACTATATATACACCTTAAAGCTTGTGCAAACCTTCATAATTAACACAACAACTCCACAAATTCTCTCCTTCATCTTCCATAAACACAATTTCTCCATCAAATTCAATAAGCTTTAAAGAATTCTTCCAAGATTCATCAAGAAACCTTTCTCTTTCATCAATTCCAAGCAACAACATCAAGCTAAACCAATTTCTCCTTAATCTTTTAATCCATCCTTGGTATAACTCGAGTTGTGGGTGAATCAAGCATGGCTAACAGATCTGAAGCTATGGAATACAAGAGAAAGTGCTCTATCCTTGGGAAGAATAAGAAATTTCCTGGAGCCACCATTGAAAAGCCTATCACCATTGATGAGGCTACTGAAGAATCAAAAGAAAAGGCACCAGCACAACCATTACCAAAAAAAGAGACTAACTGCTAGAATGTCCATACCATCAATAAGGCCTTTGAAGAAGATAAAAATTCAAGACCAAGGTTCTTCTACTTCTTCCTCTGAAATTGATCATGATCTTCCTCCATGGGCTCTCAAATTACAAAACGAAATCGAAAGATTACAAGAAGATAATAGAGAACTTTGGACGGAAATCATACAGATGCAATCACAGCTGGAAGATTTGACCTTGGAAAGGGATATTGATAGTTATACCGATCCCTCTGCTTCGGATGAGGAGGAGGATATAATGGATCTCTATGGCCAGCCAGGTAAGTCATTCTAATTTTCTTAATAGCTTGTATGCATTAGGTAGTTTAGTTAGTTTTAATTTTAAATTTTATTCCATCCTTGAGTCTTTTTCGAGTCGTGGGGACACGGCTCACTTTTGAGTTGGGGGTGGGGATTCGTTGTCCTCATCTTCTTTTCGTTTTTGCATAAAATTTAAAAAAATTAGGTTGAATTAAGGCATAGAATATTTTGAATGTACCTATTTGAGCATGATTTTATTAGGTCAATGATAGTAAGTAGTATGTTTTTGAAAGATGTAACAAATTTGTTTAGATGCATGTATGAAAATAAGAAATAAAAGATAGGAAAGTTAATGAGCAATGCTAAGAATTCACGTTGAAACTTAGGGAGAGCTATTTGGTGTGTAGAACGTGAGGTTTAAAATTAGTTAAAAACCCGCTTATCTATGAACTAATAATGAAAACATAACGAAATCCGGTAGCTAGAAAAATGACTAAGGCAGTTCTTTCATGATTAAACACTTGAAGCCTTTATACTTTCTCACCCTTTTATTTTATTATTTTTATTATATCCGTCTTAGCCCCTCTGAGCCTTTATAAAGCCTTTTATTGAAACACGTTATAATCCATACCCTTAGTTGTAGGACTTATCTATATGACCCGCACTCGAATCGCAAAACCTGAAGCAAATTGTTTTAGAGCTTGAGTTTGGGGTGGTGGGTTTCATCATTAGGGAACATTGGGTTTTGGAAATTATAATTGTGATTTTATTGATGATGAAATTGTTATTGTAACACTTTGTCGGGGTAATAGTGAATGAAAAAGAAGCTACGAGCTAAAAATTGCCAATAAGGGCATAAAAAGAATATATATATGAAAAAAATAGTGTGATATCTCAACATTAAAAAGAGAATCATAGCTATACAAAAGAAAAAAAATTGATATGAAAAGAAAATATATATTCGGACCGGCAATTTGATATCATCATAAAAGGTTTTAAATTGGGATTTATTGGAAATGCACATCAAAAGCATCAATAAATTGGGTTGAGTGAGTACATCTTCGAGTAAAAACTCAAGCTCTAGGGCGATTCGTTGATGGCTAGTGAGGAGAGAGCCACAAGCTCACTTTTCATTATCCAAATATACCACACCCATCCCTAAGCCAAGTTATAACCAAAGACCTTAGGATTTCTAACTACTTGGTGGAGGAACAATTGAGCTATTAGGTAATAGGTCAATGGACCATTGGATGCTATATTAGGACCTATGAACAACCTATAGCCATTAACATGAACTAAGTTGTCATCCTCTCCTTCTGGCATTGCGAAATTAATCTGGACTTGAATTTATGGATTGTTGATTACATGTGTATTAAGCATACTTGTGCATTATTTCTTGAGCATTACTACATGAGACTTTTTAGATTTTTTGCTCTAGGATCATTCATTATTTTCTGTTCTTATTCTCCTCCGACTTCTTCTTGTTTATTTGACTACCCTTCTGTTCTTCACTTTTATTGTATTGGGACGATACAACTTTGAGTTGGGGGTCTTGATGTCTCCTCATTTGTGATAATAAAATATACTTCTGAGACATCATTTTAGCTGTATTTATTAGTTTATAGGTTGATTTTAGCTTAATTTAGTGCACTTTCCTATTTTTGGTCTTGATTTAGTAACATAATATTTTTAGAGCATATTAGGTTTACTTGTTTATTTAGTGTGAAAATTTAAAGATAAATATGGAGATTAATTAGAGTCCAAGTCAAAGACTACAAGATATGGAAAGAGATTTACATGGAAATTGGAGATAAAGGTAACAAAGGCTAAAAACATGGAAAAGGAAAAGCTGCCTAAATCTGAATTTCTGCAGCAACGCCTAAAGAAGTGGTGATAACTCCAAAAGGAAGCCGATTTTGGAACATTCCTTTCATAGGGACTTAGATAATTCGTTGAAGATTCTTTTGGTATATTATGGAGCAAAAACCGACCAATAACGAAGAATATATACTCAAAACAGTTCAGCAGTAATTATCCATACGAATTTGAGTTGGGCTTGGAGTCCATTACTTAACCTCATCTCCAAGAAACGAATTAGGTCAACCTATACACTATAAATACAGCCTCTTAACACTCTTAAATCATCCTTGGTGAAACCTTAAACCAAGAGGAAGCTTACAACACAAGAGAGAAGTCGGGAAGGAGCTGTTCATCACAATGTCTTCTTCTACCTTTAAATTTGTAATTTATTTTTTTTTCTTTCATGAACTAAATTTCTTTAGCTTGAGTTTTAGCATATATGTATGAACCCTAGTTTTGATTGACATCTATCTAATTTGGGAACTTAATGTTTTAAATTGAATTATAGTTTTTATTCTCTGTTTATGTGTTTGGATTTATATTATGTGTTCTTGTGCACGACCGCCATATAGAATTACCATCTAGTAGTTAGGTCACCATTGACAACGGTGTTTAATTACATGTTTAGCACATAACGTCTAGTATTCGGTTTAGATATGACAAATCAACCTAACTACATAATCACTATGGTTTAGTTCTTGTGACTATTTACCAATTACAGGAAAAGTTTGCTTAAGAAGCCTTATTGACACAGGTAGATCTTATTTAAAACTACCTATAGCGAATTGGAACCGATTATTGAAATACTACATAATTCACCCTTACATGTTTAGAACGGCAATTCTAGTGGGGATTACATGCTAGTGACTCAAGCTATATTCTCATATTACTTCTCTTCCATATTTAACTTTCTGTCTTTAAATTCTTAGTTTTAGTTTAGTTAATTAGAAAATCAATTAAATATCTATTTGTCTTTACTTTTATTGCGTTTTATTTGTTCTAGCTTTAAGTATTTGCACTTGATTATTGCATAAGATTCCCTAACCGTCGTAGTCTCTGCGGAACGAATCTTACTTATTTTCTAAAACTTGCATACGATCTATATACTTGTAGAACCGTGATCAGTCTAGGGTGATTAATTGCACTGTATTTATATCATATTTTATCACACCCCAGGCCCCACCAGCTACCAAGTATTGGAACGTGAAGAATCCCCATACAGAAAAGTGACTCGGGTTGAAGAATTCATAGCCAAGGGGCGAGGTCGTCTCTATAAGGATCAGACGTAAACTTCCGTCGCACAAAGCACTGTTAAACCTGTGGTCATCTGAAAACTCACTTCCAATGAATACTATTGCAGGGGGGCTTGAAAGGTGGCCAATATAGAAATAAAATAACAAATCAGATAAAAAACTTAAGCCCAATTTAACAATCAAGACACTCACATATTAACATTCTCCCATGATGATTTGTTAGTAATACTGATTATTATAGGTAATGGTTTGATGTGAAGGGTATTAGTTGACATTAGAAGCTTGGTAAACTTTCTATACATGGCAAACATTGACCAATTGAAGATTGATACCAACACCATAAAATAATACCGAGATCCAATACATGGTTTTTCTAGTAAGATTTTTGAACCATCGTGGTATATCGATCTACCCATGACTATAGGATCCATCTATCAATACAATAACAAACATGTATGATTAGTTATCAGTCGATATGAATCAACTTACTACCCTATCATCGAGCAAAGCATTCTCAACAAACTACGGGTCATGGTTTTGACTTACCACCTTACATAAAATTACTAATACCGAGAAGAACAACCATAGTTAGAGGAAATCAAAAACCTAAGAGGCATCTTGGGAAACCACTCCTCAACCTCTAAGATTGGTTGTTGGGTGAAGAACAAGGGCCAAAAAGGACTGTGGAATAAAATATAATGATCCTAATGATCATTTTCTAAATACCTCGACCAAACCTCCGAAAAGGGGTAGTCGAGTAAAAACCATATGATCATTATGATCATATTTGAAAAACCATGACCTAAACTTCACATAGGATCGTCGAGTAAAACCAAAGGATCCTAATGATCACTTTTTAAAAGCCTCGACCCAACCTTCACAAAAGGGTTATCGAGTAATATCAAGTGATCCTAAAAATCACCTTTTATAACCTCTACCTTGGCTTAATAAAAGGGGTATTCAAGTAAAAATTAATAATGATCATGTTTTAGAAACCTTGAACTAACCTTCACAAAGGGTACACTAGTGAAATCAAATGGTCATAATGACCATCTTTTAAAAACCTCGACCTAACCTTCACAAAGAATGGTCGAGTAAAATAAGACAATCTTATATTTTGAAAATAGAAACATCGCCCTAACCTCTGTAAATGGGTAATCAAGTAAAAACTAAATGATCCTAATGACCATCTTTTAAGAAGCTAGACCTAACCTTTACAAATAGTCGTCGAGTAAAACTAAATGATCGTAATGATCAACTTTTAAAAACCTCGACCTAACCTCCACATAAGGCTCATCGAGTAAAATAAAATGATATTAAAGATAATCTTTTAAAACCTATAACTAACCTTCGCAATGGGGTAGTTAATTTAAAACAAAGTGGTCCTAATGGTCATATTTTAAACAAACTCGACCTAACCTTCACAAGTTGTCATCGAGGAAAATCAAATGATCCTAATATCATCTTTTGAATATAAAACCTCTACCTTACCTTCACAAAGGGTCAACGAGTATAATCAAATGATCATAAAAAGCATCTTCAAATTAAAAAAAAACTCGACCTAACCTTCATGAAGAGAGGTAGAAAATTCCAAAAGGGTAGCCGAGGACGGTCAAGAGTGTAGAGATTATTAACCCCCTAGTGGAAATTCAACCAAGAAACAAACAAGAGCTAAAGAAACTGAACAAATGGTTTGTAAGAAAGAAACACAGTAATGCACAAAGCAAAAGTAATTAAACATTTAAAAAAAATCCTCTAACTCATACAATATAAGGGAAAATACAAGTAAAGTCAAGCCCTTCAAATAAGAATATTGGTTCTTTCACTTGGAGTAGTGAATGAAAAATATGTCAAAGACCATGAACGCACGGATTGTCTCTATCCCATGAGCTTCCAGAAAGCGAGCACGAGGATAAACTACTTTAGAGATTTTGCACAAGGAGACGAATGTAGTAACCTTATGTGAATTCGCAAGCCAGTATCTTCTCCAAAGAATTATACAAAATGGTAGGAACACTTACATTGGTAGGACCCGTAGATTAAACTAAGAAAAGACTTTCGCGATTTCTGAATATAAATGGTGAAGCAATAACATTATTTGGGGGAGTCTGAACCATCTAAGGAACCCTGATTCTAAATCTATGAGTATGATCATCAATGGATCTATGTGTGAAGATCCCAAGAGTATTGTATAAATATATTAAATACTTCCCTATGATCTTATTATATGCGGGAATTGGGGGTAAAAAAATGCCTTTAGAATCTCGTCGAAGGAATTTGGATTACCCGAGAAAAGGGGAAACAGTCATGATGAGCCTTGGTAAATAAAGAAGCGGGGTGAAACCTTATAAAATCATAGGGATCTTAAACCACACTTTAGGTACCTTGACCAGTCCTCAACACCGTGGGACCTAATACATGAGAGATCGATTGACAAGACAACAATATTAACCCACGCTTTGACATAGTAAAAAAAGCAGCTCATCAGAAAGGGTGTTAACATTGTGAACCTGTAATTTATATTTGCATAAAACTTGACTATCATCGAGAGAGACATTCCAAAATATCCTAAGATTGAGACAAAATTATTCTTTAAGGGCTCGAGCAATGATAGGGGAGGATAAAAGTATCATAAGTGTTGAAAGAAAGAAAAATGGTCATACAAGAGGATAGAAAATATGTAACATAAAATCATCTGAAATATTATATCAAAAAATATACCAAAAGATACATAACATAAAAGTCTTGCAAATGAAAGTTGAGCAAAATATTTTTAAAAAAAGAAAAGATAAGCTCCCTCCTCTACATCAATTGATCGATCATGAATTTGGTGGTCACATCCTGTTTTGCAGGTTTGGTTGGAATTGTGAAAGACTCAATATCAAGCAAAATGTCCTTGTCTTATACTGCCTCAAAACATTCCAACCAACTAGCTCAAGAGATATGAGTATTACAATCCACTAGGACCTTCTTAAAAAGGTACAAGGATTAGAAAGCTTGCAGGGCATCCACTAGTGCCCCCTTGAGCAATTGGGTATAACAAGACACCTCACTTTGCAAATCGATTATACGCGGGAATCCAGCTTCTTCTCCACGCCAAATGGATATAGTTAGAATGTCCTCTCGGTATTGAAATATTCATGAAAGTGTTAGTTGATCTACAATAGATTTTTACAAGTTCCTAAGCACACTCAAGTCGTCATCAAATTTCTTCCTCTCTTTTTGGATGTCTATAATAGTCTGCCTCACCACATTGAAAACAAGTCTCTTTTTGGATGTCTTTTTGGTTGTTGCCTCTCCTATATATACTACAATATACTACACAATATTATTTATTCATCAGATTTTAGTAGTCTCTTAATAGAAAAGTATAGCTTCAAAGTCCATATAAGCCACAAAAATAGTCTCCAAAACCCCATGGTTGAATCATTTTTTTTTTGGATAACTAATATTTTGGTCTTTTTTGCAAAGAACATGTCTTCTTTGTTGGATTAAAGTTATACAATTATTAATTTAAGAGTATAATCTATAATCCGATCATATTCTTTTAGGAGAAGTGGAAGAGACTTAGATTAATATAGAGGATTAACTAAGACTCTTCCTATTCCCTTTGAAAAGTGGAAAAGACAGCTTTTGTGAAGGATTTTGTCCCACAAAGGAGGTGAGTAAGAAATTTTATCTATATAAAATAACTTATCTATGTATTCCTATCACAATAGCTAGTCACTATGAAAGCTAAAAGGGAATAATAAAGCCCCACACGCGCGCACCACCACCGCCCACCCGCCCGGCCTGGCCCGGCACCGGCACCGGCACCAGCGTGGGTCGTGGGCTCATGGGGGAGTTGGGGGAGTCAAAAAATGAAAATGAAATGGGTTTTCCTATCAGCTCTTATAGTGGTCGTTGACAATTCAAACTCAACTAGAAGATAAACGTAAAGACAAGTCTCCACCAATCACGCACGCATTAAGGAGAATATTCCATCAGCTGTTACAAGAAGATAGTCAACACGTGGGAATATCAAGTCAACCAGCTGTTACAGAATATAAAAAATGTGGTGATTAAGAGTCAATCAAAACCGTCAACCCAATCAAGTCAATTACGGGAGGTAATCAAGGGGTTTAATGGGGAAGTTTCTGGTGGCATAGGTTTGACTCCTCACCTCTCTCCTATATAAAGAGCTCCCACTCTACCAATACAAACTACGAGATACACCAGAAAAAAAATAACACTCTGCCTCTCTTTCTCTCTAAAAAACGCTAAGTAGAGTTTCGTTTTTCCGTTAGAGATACCGGTACGCCAGAATATCTTTTTAACAACCGTAGGTGTAATTGTTATTACTTTCTTTCCGTGTAAGTGTATTTCATATTCTTGTAATCGTCTTCATTTTTCTGTAATAGTTAATTTACATTAAAATCGAATTTTATTTCTTTTGTTTTTTGAAAAACCATTTCTATTTTGTCAAAACCAATTATTACTTTAATCACATTCTTCTCGAAGGTATGTCTCCCACCATGTCGGAAGTGATGTTCCTCCAGAAGATGTTGAAGGGAAAGCTCATACCGCCCCAACAAATATGACTGCTTTTGGTTCTCATGCCAAAAAACTGTAAAGTAGTCGTCCTTCCGATCCGGCTCAAAAGAGGAACAAGAGAAGTAAGGAAAAGTTCTCCCAGCCTACCGAAGTGAAGGACAAAACATGAGTGACCGATATTTTTCCTTCAACTAAGGTTTCCATAGCCCTACCTCCCATCGGCAACTCCAAACCAACAAATATTATTTCATCCTTCGTAGTGATTACCAATAGTTTCACGAATTCTCAAGAGAATGCACGAGAGTTGGTATAGAAAAAGAAAGATGACCTTCTTCTTCCAGCTCACGTATGGATAGGACAAATGCTAAATTCGCTGCAGTCGAGGCTAATTTCAAGAATAAACTGTGTGATGTCCAGGACCGGATTATTGAGCTGGACAATCAATTGAGTAAAGCCATGGAATTTGCCAAGGAAGAATTCAAGTCTTAACCTGAATTTGAGGATATTATGCTGGAATCATGTACCCATACTCAAAACCTTGGTGTAACAAGGGTATAGGGGATATATATATACTTAAAGAGATATCCTCATCTTAAGAACGTTCTGAATACGGTGGTACTCCCAGTTCCTGAAGATCCAACCCCCAAATTTATTTCATCGAGCGCTTTGATGGATATGGAGCTTAATGAATGAAGGGGATGAAGAGGATGAAGCTTTATGAGATGGTTGCTGATACCAATCCTGCTTCATCTCTTGGCAATTGATTTTTCTCTTCTTTTCCCTTTTTCTTTTGGGAATGTACTGACGTTTCTCCACGCTTCCTATGATTTTTGTATGCTTCTCGATTTTCCTTTTCATTATCATCTCTTTGCAAGATTTTATGCAGACTTGCCTATCTGCAGGTACTAGCAGCGCAATTCAAATGTCTATTCAAATCATGTAACTTTTTTCCTTTTGGCAATGAAAAAACATTGCAGTTCAGTAAGATACCATGTATACAGTATTTAAACAACTGAACTCGAAAAATTTCATATCAAATATTACCTGACACCTATATATTGCTAGAATAAATGTCCCTAATAATTGTATACAATGACGATTTCCAATTACTAGCACAAGGCCTTGCCGTTACAACCATTCTTGAGACATTGTATAAAGTTATATGCTATGAATAGACATTTGAATTGCACTGCTAGTACCAGCAGATAGAAAAGCCTGCAGACAATCTTGCAAATCCTCATCACAGGCAATTAAAACCCAATCTTGATCAATATCCAGATACTTGATAGTAAAGGTTCCTATCTTTAAGTTTAGCCTTTTGAGCACTTCCTTGTCTAACTCTGCTACGCCTGATGAAGACAAAAGTGTAAATTTTATGATGTCATCCTTGTATTTTGCCTTTATAGCCATTTTCCTCTCATCTTGGGTTGGTAAGGTCGAAGAAACCTTCTCGACTTGATTTTTAGGATGATAAGAAAATGCTACTTTTTCCAAACTCGATGACACTTGAACAGATTTATTTACATGCTCAAAGTTCTGCTCACACGTGTTTCTCTTTCGTTTGTGAGATGGCCAACGAGAGATTCCATGACGCCTACATAAGCGTTTTAGTGTAGATCGACTAACTGTAAAACAAGAATAAGATTAAATTTTGTTTCATTTCTTGAAAATAATTTTTGCTTATAATTTTCTTACCTCCAAGGTGCTCGGCAGCATCATTAAGAGGCAGTTCACCAAATTGCTCAAGATCTTTTAATGTCATTTTCTCCTTCGCTTTCATTAGACTCCTAACAGGTTTCTTACTTCTCGCGTAAACAAAATCAGATTGTTTCTTGGCTGAATCAATTTTCACCCCCTCTTCTTCTTCATTTTCTAAGGCTTCTGGTTCAATTCTAGCGCTGTGAGTTTCATGTGTTGGAAAATGTATGATGTCATATTGACCTTCTATTTCAGGTCCTAGTAACAACCTAAATTCGAGACTTGGAAGAAACTGCTTTATGGTTTCCACCATGGAATCCAACAGGTCTTTTTGTCTTTCAAGGTCTTTAATGTGACTAGGCAGAAACAATTCTAAAACATACATTTTGCGTGCGGACAGATTAAATATAGGGACTGCAAAACAACTACTCAAACCATATTCACGAGCACAAGGTGCCAAAGGGTACTCAGATTCTTGAAACAGAGTAATGTCCTCGCAAAAGCATGGTTTAAGGGTTAAAAAGGATTTTCCAACAACTCCTTGCCCTTTAAACAACAAATGCTCTTCACAGACTTTCCGAAATTTGCACATATTAATACTACAATCTTTTGCATAAAATGCAACTTGCTTTATGGGGCAATGATCCGCCCACGATTGAGCAAGGGGGAGATTATAAGTTTTGCTCAGTCTCCTCAAAATCTGTATGATATCTATTAGACTGTTGTCATCACCATCATCTTCAACCTGATTGAATTAAAGATATTGTAGCATTCAATAAATTTATTGTTGAAAAAGGTAACCAATAATACAAGAATTTTTTTCAATTACTCACCGGTGAATGTGGTGAATTAAGAGATTCTGAACTCTTGGAATCTTCATCAAGCAGGATATGATCCCTCTGTTGAAATATAGAGATTGATACTAAGTAAATAATTATTATTGTAACTAATGCCTTTTTTAAATTCATTTTTGTTCTAATGCTGAATTAAGATAAATAATTATTAACAAGAGTTTAGATAAATTTTGAAAATATCGTTGATGAAAATTACCAACCAATTACTCAAAAGAAAGAAAAGAATTGATAAAGAAAGGAAATTCGTAGTATCTGTTTAGTATTAATATTACATAAACAAAAAACAAGTAGATAAGAGGTAAGGTAAGACGACTTACAATATAACTAAACATTAGCTGTGACGAGGAGGCCATGAAAGTGAAAATACGGTACTAGACCAGGAGGAGTAGGAGAAAGGCAAGAGAGAGATAACGGGTATTATACAATAAAATACTATATATTAATAATATTAAGGGGAATTGTTTGACCAAGAAAAAAAGTGAACCTGTCACTTTAATAGTTTAGTCAATGAACCTTTGAACAATGAACCTTTAGAAAATGAACCTTTTTTCTCGATCCGAAAATATGAACCTTTTTAGTTTGGACCTCTATTTGAACCTTTTCATATGTTTATAACTTTTTTTTCAGAATCATATAATATTAAAACGAGATAAAGTTAATTACAAACTGAGTAGCTTTCACTCAATCTCCCTAGAATTTGGGGAGGTTAAGATTAAATATACTAATTGTGGAGGAAGGTTAGACACCTAATCGCAAGGCAAAACACCTAATAGTTTTTCTTTGCAACCCAATCAGCAACACATTTGTTTTTCTTAAAATTATGAAAATGGGAAACTAATTTATTACAACTCATACGCTTAATATCTATGCTTAGTATTAGGAGGAGGTTTGGGTAGTCTCAACATCTCTACAACACTACAACAACGTTGTTATCACAAAGTATCATAATGTCTTCTCGGTGAGAGTTGATAGTTGAAATTAGTTCATTGCGCACTCCAATTAACTCAGTTTCTTTTGGATTGTTCCAAGTAAAAGAAATATCCAGAACATGAATAAGTGAGTTATATGCTCGCAGAAGATGAATTTAAATCGTAAGTAAATGAAGTATCAGTATAAACAAGTAAATATTTAGGGGTCAAGTTTTTGTTCCAATTCTCTTTTCTTTTAATTTTTACTACATGTACTTGCAAAGTATTATTGTTTTCACAGATAAGTTCGTCATCCTCATTAACTGAGGTATTCACATGTTGACACTAATTAGGTATATTTTTTTAACCTCTAAATTTTTTTTATTATAAGTAAAATACTCATCATAGGATAAAGGGATTGATTTAACACTTGAACTGGATCAGGTCTAAGACCTTCATAGCATATTTTATTCCTTGCTTTCCATATGTGCCATAGTATCACAAAGGTAAGATTATATATATTTCTGTTAGCTATATCTTTCTTACTTTTAAAAGTCTTTAACTCAATGAACCATCTCTCAAATCTAGAGGTCCAGTTTGAGTTTGAGAGCATTTGTATTGGTGAAACAAGTCATGGAGCCCTAACCCAAGAGCAATTAAACAACATATGTTCCACAGATTCAGCCTCTGGCCCACATATATTACAAATGGGGTTTGGGAAACTTCATTTTATATTTAAATTCGTCAGTAAGGCTGTTTCCTTTACATAGTTTCCAAACAAATTTTATTATTTTAGGGGGTACCTGTAGACTCCAAACATCCTTCCAAACCGAGTTTGGAGTTGCATAGGAGCCACCAAGTAAGTTTCCTTATTTTTTTCTATCTTTTTCCATTTCTTTTTCTTTCATGTGCCCATAAATAGCTTTTGAGCTAATCTCCCCATCCTTAGAGAGAGCCTAGAAAGAATTATCTTCACAGATATTAAAAGGAGTCATTATTTTTTATATTTTTTCAGAAGTTTATGTATCAACCCAGACAGATATCAGTTGAAGATTCCATATATTAGAACCTTCAAAAAAACAAATCAGAGACATTAGTAAGAGGGCATCCAACATGACATTTAAGTGACTTAATTCCTGGAATTCTTGAATTACTCCAGGTATTTATAGACTTAACATTACCAATATTTCAAATTAAGTCATGTTTGAAAGTATTTCTCCCTTCTATCAAACTTCTCCAACCTCAAGAGGGGTGGTAGCCTACATGCCTGTTTGGAAGTGTTTATTTTAGAGTAAAAAACTCTTTTAGAATAAAATTTATATTTTTAAAAAATTATTAAAAATAATTTTGAAATCTAAAATCACTTCAAGTGCTTTTTTTTAAGAAGCGCCTATTTGGTGCTTTTTCTAAAAGTTCTTTTCGAGGTCTAAAACACTTTCAAACATCAGGATACGCTTTTAAATATTTTTCCAAAAAAACACTTCCAAACATGCACTAAATTGGCTTCAAAAAAGTTTTGACTCTTATAGTAAATACCTTTAAGTGTTTTGTCTAGGAGAGAATTTATGTTACTATAGATTTTCCAAACATTCCTGGATAGTAGAGTTTTATTTTTCAATTTCATACACTTAGATCTCATCCCTCCATACTATAATTAATGGGCAGATCCTTCCATTTAATCCAATGGTTTTTTACGCCATTTTTATTCCACCAAAATTCAACTATAAGAGAATCTATATTATCACTTATACTCATAGGGATAAGAAAAGCTTCCATAATATAGGAAGGTATAACACTTATGACAGATTTAATTAAAGTTTTCTGCCCTGCTTTAGATAGAAATATGCTATTCCATTTATCAAGTTTTATTTTTATCAAGTCCATTATCTTTCACCTTGGATCTCCTTAATCAGCTGTAAACCCAAATATTTACCTAAATTTTTCAATTGGTTCATTCTTAATATATCAAGAAGGTCATGGATTTTTTCCTCATGTGTATTTTTACTGAATACAATCCCACTTTTATTGAGATTAATACACTGACTTGAGGTATGGCTATATTCATTAAGAACAATTTTAAAATTCTCCACATCTTCTTGTTCATCTCTAATAAAGAAGAGACTGTCATTAGCAAATAAGATGTGACTTAGTGTAAGACAATGTCTATTCATTTCCAAGCCTCTAATCAGTCTTTTGTCAATTTTTTCATTCATGAGAGAAGTCAAAGTTTAGGTTATGATACAAAACAGGAAAGATGAGAGGGGTTTCTCTTGTCTAAGACCTTTAGAGGGGCTGGGCAGAGGGACTTGGTCACCATTCAAGAGTACACTAAGTGACTGAGGTAACACACCCCCTCATCCACTTAACCCATATAGTATAAAAACCCAATTTATAAGAGTATCTTTCAAAAAATCTCACTCTACATTCTCATAGCCCTTGGCTGCATCTATTTTAATAGCCATGTAATTAACCTCATTATATCTTTTCCTTTTCAAAAAAGTGACTAACATCATGAGCAAGTAGGATGTTCTCCTTCCAGGAATAAAAACATTGATTTTCACTAATTATACCAGACATAATGCTCTATAGCCTCTTAACTAGGATCTTAGCTAGCATCTGGTAAATAACATTCGAGCAGCTAATTGGTTGAAGTGAACTATTTTAGTTGGCTTTTCAACCTTATGTATTAATCTTAATGATGAATTTTCTTTATTTACATTTAATCAAAATGTTTTATTCAAAATATTCTAATAAAAATATTATGATAATTTATTTTATAAAAAAAAAAAACTTATCACTAAACAAATATTTGTAAAAAACATCACATCAATTTTATGATACCTAAATTATTCATATTTTAACTATTATATTATATTTTTCATATAATATTTATTTATTCTTTAATATTAAACAAATAATGGACCATCATCACCTCCGACCACCACTATCTTCGGTCATTACCACCACCTCCACCACCCATCAATTTTTTTATTTTTTAATAAAATTTCGACCACCACCGCCTCAACCACCACAACTAGCCTTTTTTTAAAATTTCTTTTAAATTTCGGGCACCACCACCCATCACCGTTGCAGCGACCACCACCTCCGACCAGTTTTACTATAAAAAAAAATCGACCACCGCTACAACCACCACTACCGCCTCCACCACCTCTGAACAAATTTTTTTTGAAAAAAAAGAATTAAAAAATAAATTGACCACTCGGGCCCCACCACCACCAATACCAGTTTTTCTTTAAAATTTTGCCACCACCACAGCCGGCCACTGTTGTTGCAACCATGTACTTTAGGTTTTTTTTCCTGGCAAATTATTTTTTCGCAGGGATTAAATCATTATTAAAAGTAAGAAATTTATCATTTGGAACACGGAATTCATTATTAGAGACATCGAAATTATTCCACATACATGAATTTCATTGTTCGGAATAACAAATTTATTTTTCGAAGCAAGAAATTCATTGTCATAAACAACAAAATTCACTATTTCGAATAATAAATTTCTTGTTTAGAACAATTAAATAGTTGTCCGAACAATAAATTTTATTTCCTTATCGGGGAAAATTAGATAGGTTGTTGACAACATGAGTGGTCAGTGGTGATGTCGGTTGAAATAAATTATCCAGAGATGGTGGTAGTGGTGGTGACTGCAACGGTGGTGATGCCAAACAAAAATTTCGAAACAAAATATTAAAAGAAAATTGGTCGAAGGTGGTGGTGGTGGTGGTGGTGGTGGTGGTGGTGGATGTAGAGGTTGTTGATGGTGGTACCGAAATTTTATTATGAAAAGATTAAAAAAAACAAAAAACTAGTCGTAGGTGGTGGTTGTTCTGATGGTGATTGCAGCGGTCGGTTGGTGGGTCTTGATTATCTTTTAAAAAAATTAATCAAAAATGTCCAGAGGTGGTGGTGGCTGCAGTAGGAGTTGGAATCAAAAAGAAAATTACCAAGAGATGGTGGTGGTGGTGACGACGAGGGTGGTGGTGGTTGGATATTGCAATAAGATTGATAAAATTAAAATGAAATTTTTATATAGATGAATAAATAAAAGGGTCAATTACCCATGGGGTCTTGAAGACAATCTTAGTGTCACAAAGGAACTAGTCTATTCCTCTCTCCTCCAAAGAGGCCTCTAAGATGTCCATTGTCATTACTACCCTTATAGTGCATATAAGACAAAAAAATAGAGTCTTCTCTTTCTCCTCCATTACCATTAATCACTCTCCTCCTTTATCATTTTTTCTCTCTCCTCCTTCATTAATTATCAATAATTTCCAGCTCCGACCACCGCCAAAAAGAAGTTTTGAGTCTGGAAAAAGTTCTAAGCCTGGAATAAGTTACTGAGCATGAGAGTATGGAAAAAATTATTGAGTATGAAAAAAGTTACTGAGTATCGGAAAAAGTTGTTGATTATTCGTTCTTTTTTGTTTAGTCGATTTACTGAGCATGCTCGTTTACTCAGTAACTTTACTGAGCATGCTCATATACTCAATAACTTTGCGGAGCATTCAGCAAAAAGTTATTGAGTTTCATTATTTTCTTGATTCAAAATTATTAAAAAATTGATAAATAGAAGATAACAATTAATAGCAATATTCATCGTGTAATCACTTATTGGAGCACCTAAAATCTGCACAATTCATTGAAAAAAAAAAGCTTCACAATTCATTTGAGTTACAAATTGCATCTACACATATTCAATCAGCCAAAGCAAATCTTAGTCTACTAAGTAAAAAAGAAAAGAAAATAAAATGGTGAGCATAGACAAAAAAAGAAAAAAAATCACTAGTCGTCTTCACAATGAAACCGTCGTGAGAAGACCTTCGAGCTCTGGCCTACTGCACAGGGATTGTTCGTGAATCTCTTCTCCAGCAAGCCTTCTCTGTGGCAATGCGAATCATGGCTATCGTAGCAGGTCTGTGGCAGTTCAAACGGAGTTCGTGAGCCATGGCCATCGCAGCAGTGCGAAGCATTTTCTCGAGCTCCAGGCGAAGAATGTCCCCTTAGTGACGGCGTTAACTCGTAGGCGAGGTCACGAACGACGGAATAGAGACCAGCTTCTTCGCTGGGATCTTGAACGACTTCTTCTCAGCCGGAGCCATCTTCATCTTTGCGTGAACTCGCGATCAATGAAGCTCCAGATTTTCATCTTCTTCTCAGTCGAAGGTGGAACCCTAACTCCGACGAGATCATGAAGGCTGAGCCCTAGCTCTATATTCGAATGGAATAAACCTCACGGAGCAGCAGATCTCACGGAGCAGCCGGAATATACGTTCGGCGACGAGCTCTCTCTCCGGTTTGCCATGGCTATGGCTTTATCCTGCTGCGTCAAAAGTTTAAGAGAGAGAAAAAAAGAGAGAAAGAGAGGAGAGAGAGTGTGTGTTTAGGATTTTAATTTTATTTGGATAAATATTAGTATATATAGAAAACTAAAATACAAAAAGGGGTAAGAAGGTAATTAGGATTTTGGATTATAGTATTAAATTTAGTTTGTGGCCTTCAGTAAGAAGAAGAAAGTCAACCGGTGTTTTGGGTCTTGAGTTGGTGTCTTCAAAACCCCTTGGGTAGTAATCTCTAAATAAAATATTAATTAAAAGAATTAAATAAAAGTATTTTTTGTAAAGAGATATTTTTAATAAATAATTTTATTGATGGTTGTTTATAACAGATAGTTTTTCAATAAGTTATTTTTAATTAATGAGTCTTAATAAAATATTAATTTAATTATTAAGATATTTGATTTATAAGATTGTTTTTATTAATATAGATCTAATAATAATTTTAACTGATTTGAATAAATTTAGAACGGTAGAAATATATTTGTGTCTGAAAAATTCTTTTCTCATGTTCCTTAATATTGTTAATGAAGAAATCAACTCTTGAGCTGACCCTTGAAGCAAATTTCCGTGAATGATTTAATTGTGATGCTAGTTTTTTTAGTGTTTTGGATTGTAATCTTGATATTTTAGTTGTCTCTCCCTTATCCCTTTTTCTTGAATAATTTGAACTCTTCATTTACTTTTGTTGGTCTTAACCACTTAGATCACCTTGTATTTGGTAATACAGGTTTATTTCTATAATTGTTGAGAAAACTACTTAAAATAGTTTGAATTTTCGAAGCATCATTATTAATATTAAAATTAATGTTTTACAGATTTATAATGCTCTCGCTAGTTGTCCAAGTTCTATTTCATGCGAGATCTCCGAGACTGTCCAAGATATTAGAAATATAATAATTGCACACCTTAAGTTTCAATTCTTTTATGTACGTAGACCTGCCAATTCTATTGCACATACCATAGGGAGAGTGTCATTTAATTATGTTTTCTCTTGTAACTGGGTGTCTATTATCCCAGCTATTATTTCTCTTAAAGTTGTTTCTGCTCTTGTACCTCCTATGAGGGTTGGATAACCTTATTTTTAATATAATCACTTTTTAGATAAAAAGAAGTTTGGATCGTGATTTGATTTTTGTGATATTTATAGTTGTGATAGTTGCAATCATTGTTAATCCTTTGACTTGATATCCTTTAAGTTTTAAACATTTATTCTTACGTTAACCAGATATAAATTCATTATGCTGATATTTGTCAAACCTAAATCCTATTAAACATTAAATTTTTAACGTTAAATTTTAAACTTTAATTTTAAATGGGGTAATTAGAGATAAATGCTTCCTTAATGATGTCTTTAATTTTTTTAAGCCTCTAATTTTCTTATTTAGAGATAAATGCCTCATAGAACAATTATTTATAGAAAACACCCCCTTTATATTTTTTATACCTATACTATCCTTATTATTATATATATATTATTTTATTTTTAATACAATATTTATTTTTAAATCTTAAACAAATAATAGGGTATTTCCACCACCACGACCACCACCACGACCACCATCACCACCACCACCACCATCTCCACCATCACAACCACCACCACCACTACAGCCACCACAACCATCACCACCTCCACCACCACCTACTACTAATTTCATCACACGCGCGCGTCCGTGAAATTTTTTTAAAATCGCCATAACTAATTCAAAAAAATCAGAAAAATCGAAAAAAATCATATTTAGATAAATCAAATTAATATTTACGTCTATGATTATTTTCGGAATTTTCGGAATTTTTTGGTTTTTTTGATTTTTTTGATTTTTTTTAATTTTTTTAATTCGCAGAAACATGGAATTCCATGTTTTAAACAGTGAATTTCGTGTCTGCGGGAAACAAAATTCTTATATCAAAACATGGAATTCCATGTTTAAAACATGGAATTCCATGTTCTGCGAATTAAAAAATTCAAAAAAATCAAAAAATTCAAAAACTTCTGAAAAAAATCATAGACGTAAATATTTATTTGTTTTATCCAAATATATAAATTTTTTATTTTTTTGATTTTTTTGATTTTTTTGATTTTTTTAGAATTAGTTATGACGATTTAAAAAAAAATTCACGGACGCGCGCGTGTGTTCATTAGTTTTTGTTTTGTTTTTTTCTAATCTCTTTTTTTTAAGAGATTATTACCCAAAGGGTCTTGAAAACACCACCTCGTGACCTAACAAGACCAGCTCTATAGCATCTTCTTACTAAAGGCCACAAATAAAAATTAACACTATAGACCAAAATACCAATTACCTTGTTACCCCTTTTTATTTTTTATTTTCTATATATATATTAGATTTTAGAATTATTTAATAAACCTAACAACTAATTTCTCTCTCCTCTCTCCTCTCTCTCATAGTCCGTCTCTCTCTCTTTCATTTTTTGGTTTTAACAGCAAACACAAATCGGAGATGAAGATCAGAGTGTTTAAGATATGTGGTGGTTCGAAATGGTTGTGGTGAAGATCAAAGCCGTGGACCAACTTCGAGTTGCGAGTCTTCCTGCTGCTGTGGAGGTCCGATCTGCTACGGTGGAGGTCCGATCTGCTGTGTTTTTAGGTGCTACGATGGAGCTCGAGTCTTCCTGCTGCTGCCATGGCTTTGCTGTCTTCTTCGAGATCCAACACCCAGATCGGCGGAGCTTTTTTAATTTGGTTAATAATGGCGGAGCTTTTTTAATTTGGTCAATAATGGCAGAGCTTTTTTAATTTGGCCAATAATGGCGGAGCTGCTGTACTATGGCAGAGGTGTTGGGAGCTCCTATTCGCATATGATATTCGAAGGAGCTAATCAATAAATCAGAAGGAGAAGGAAAAGTAACAGATCTCCACTTCCACTTAGCAGATGTCATCCACAAAAAAGGAGTTTGAGCATTTTTTTTACTGTATGTAATTTAGTTGACTTTTCTTTTAATTTCTTATTAGATTTTCTTTTCCTTTTAATTCCTTTACGCTGACTTTTCCTTTTATTGTGAATGGTAAAGATTTTTGACAAAAAAAAGGAATGGTAAAGATTGATTAGTTTACTTTTTTTTGTTATTCGATGGTCAAATTCTTTCTAATGGCGTAGCAAAACAGTGTTGTCAGAAAATTTTTCTTATTTTGTATACAATTATTGTTGTAATTAATTGTTTATATATAAACAAAATAAATTATTTACTGACATGAAGGATTAATGTATAGCCGATTTGTTAATGCTCAGCATAGTACTGATTATACGAGAAATTCTCAGTAATTTTATTGATTATACGAGAAATGCTCAGTAATTTTACTGATTATATGAAAAACACTCAGGAAGTTACTGAGCATACTTAGTAAAGATACTGAGAAAACGAGCATGCTCAGTAAAGTCAGTCAATAAAAAAATTCGAATACTCAGCAACTTTTTTCGACACTCAGAACTTTTTTACGATACTCAACAACTTTTTTCATGCTCAGTAGCCCATGCTCAGTACTTTTTCCATGTCCAATACCCCATGCTCAGAACTATTTTTTCAGACTCAGAACTATTTTTTCAGACTCAGAACTTTTTCCCATGCTCAGAACTATTTTTTCAGACTCAGAACTTTTTTTCCAGACTCAGAACTATTTTCCAGACTCAGAACTTTTTTCCATGCTCAGAACTTTTTCCGGCGGTGGCCAGCGGTGGTCGGCGGTGATCGGTGGTTGTGGTCGGAGCTGGAAATTATTTGATAATTAATGAAGAAGGAGAGAGAAAAATGATAAAGGAGGAGAGAGATTAATGGTAATGGAGGAGAGAGTGTAATGGTAGTGGAGGAGAGAGAAATCTATTTTTTTGTCTTATATACACTATAAGGGTAGTTATGACATTGAACATCTTATTGGCCTCTAAGTAGGAGAGAGGAATCACTTGGTTCCTATATAGCACATTGATTCTCCTCAAGTCTCCTTAGGTAATTGACCCATTTTTTAATTGTTAATTATAAGGGTAGTTTGGGATGGGGCATTTTTCTATAAAAAATCTTATTATAGGCACCTTTTTTTAAATAAGTTTTTTAATAGGCATTAATCTCTAATTGGCTCTTTTAAAATTAACCTTAATCTTCACCTTAGTCTTGAACTAAACCTTAAACTTAACCCTTAACTTTAACGTTAACCTTTAGACTTAATCTTCATCAAAAAATTTAACCTCGATCTCAAGCTTAACCTTAACCTTAGCATTATACATAGCCCTAGCCTTAGCATTAGACCTAGCCCTAGCCCTAGCCCTAGCTCTAGCCTTAAACTTAACCTTAACCTTAACCTTTAAACTTAATATTAACCTTTACCTTAAACTAAACCTCAAACTTAACCATAATTATAACCATAACCCCTTAACCTTAACTATAACCCCTAACCCCTTAATCTTAACCTTACCTCAATCTCTAAATTGTTAACCTTAACCATATCATTAACCTTATCCTTAACCTCATCCTTAACATTAGTTTAACAGTAACCTTAGCCTTAATCTTAATATTACACTTCAAGTTAAACTTAAACTCAAACTTAACCTTAACCTTAACTTAACCGTATCCATAACCTACCCTTAACCTGAACTTAGATGTAACCTTAACCTTACCCTTAACCCTAACTTAAACTTAACCTTAACTTTAATCTTAAAATTAAACTTAACCTTACACCTTAAACCTTTAAACCTAAACTATAAACTATAAACCTTAATCTTCACCTTCACCTTAACCTTAACTTCAACCCTTAAACCTTAAACCGTAACTCTTAAACCTTAAAGCGTAACTCTTAAACCTTAAATTGTAACTCTTAAACCTTAACTTTAATCTTACCTTAACCTTAACCATCACCTTCAACTTCATTTTAACTTAATTAACCTTAACGTTAAGGTTATTAACCTTAACCTTCAATCTTGGGCCTTACACCTTAAACCTTAAATCTTACACCCTAACCTTAACCTTAAATTTAACCATAACTTTAAACTTTATATAAAATATACCTTAAACCTTGAACTTTATGTCTTAACCTTAAATTTCATCTTAATCTTAACTTTCATCTTAACTTTAACCTTAACCAAACGAAAATTCATCGCACTAATATCCGAACTTAAACCTTAACCTTAAGCTTTCAACATTAAATTTTAAACCTTAACTTTAACCTTAACCTTAAAACTAACATTAACCTCAACCTTCACATAAACCTTAACATTAACCCTTAACCTTAACTTTAACACTGAACTTAACTTTAACGTTAAACTCAAACTTAACCTTAATTCTTAACCTCAATCTTAACCTTAAACTTAAACTTAACCTTAAACGTGACTTTCACCCAAGAAACATGGGTTCGATTTCCATCATCGGAACAACATTTTTGCTTGAGTGTCTTCAAACACGAATTTTACCTAGTATAACTACAACATATAGCCTGAAGGCTCAGACGAGGGGCCAAGGATAAAATCCTATCAATGATACTCCTATAAACGACTGAAATTTACTAAGTATTTAATACCCTAAATAATTTCTATAAATATTTCTACAAAGAGAAAAGGTATGTACACTTTTTTGTTTAGTTATTAAATATATTAATCTTAAAATATATTTCACTATATTCACGGGTTATCCCCGAGCAAAAATTGTTATCCAACCAAAATGTTAAAGGTAGTACTAGGGTAGAGCATTGACCAAACCAACCCGGTAAAAAGAAACGAAACCGAATCAACCCGGTCCGTGTTAGATTAACCCGGATAAAATGCCTAACTTTATGTCGTATTAAAAAATAAAAATACCAAAACCGACCATTACGAATTGGATTAGTATTTTTATAAAATATGTCGAGATGAACCCGGCCAACCCGGTTTTTTATAATTATATTAATTTTTTTTATATAAACCTCTCATTGTTTATCCAACAATGTTCAGTTTTGCTAGACACAAGAAAGATACATACATCAGTTTTTGTAAATATCTTTTGGATTGATTTTTCTTTTTCCAAATTTCAGACACTATAGGCACTGTTTGTAGGAAACATATAAATTCATTTTAATAGATCAGTTCTTTATTTTAATGGAATTTGGTGTACTTATTAATTATTTTCTTACTTTGAAATAATTTTAACAGCAAAAAGAATTTCATATTTTGTGTAATCTTATGATATTTCAGAAAAAAAATGGACTGAATTTTGCAGTTCGTTTTGTCTTGTTTAGCTGTTATTATTTTTACTTTTATAAAACTCTAGAGGGTAAATGTTACTAGGGGTCACGAAACTATTTCACCAGTCCTGTTTGGGCCATTTAACTATTATAGGTTACAAATCACCCATTAATCTATTAAAAACATTTCAAATCACAAATATGGGCCTTTTACACTTATTTGCACGTGAATGAATAAGGTTATACTAGTCCATCTATTATTAATTCCATAAAATAAATATTAAATTGATTACCACTAAAACCATTAATTACACAGCACTTCAGCATCTTATACAAATATAACCTCTTTCCCCAAAAGCAGCAGATTTCTTTTATAAACAAAATATTCAATTCGTCCAAAAAAAATTCAATAGTACGAAGAAAACAATGGCGCATGAACCTGTACACCGTAAAGAAGACGTTCCTGATCCTTACTTTGTATACGGTAGGTTGTTTTGAAATTTAAATAATGTTTAATTCAATATTAATCATGTGTGGTCTCAGTTTTAGGGATTTATTCATGTATCTAATTTGCCCAAATAGAAAAAAAATTCATAGGTTTTATTTATTCAATTAGGATTTATTTGTTTCAAATATTACTTTTGAGTTTTAATCTGCCGAATGCCTCAACTGATATGAGTGAATCTTGATTTTTTTTTGTAAGATATAGGGTTAATTTTTATAAAATTAGGGATTAGTGCTTAGTTTTTTTGCTATTTTTTTGTTTGGAATCAAATTAAAGCAGGTCAATCTTTAGTTTTATAAATAATTCTTTTTAGTTGAATTTGACTGAGATACTTAAGCAAGTTTTTTTTTTGGACGCAAGGTTCACATGTGAACCTTATATCAGTAGCCACTGATTGAGTCTTTCTTCAATAAAACTTTATCAATTTAATATTTTTCAACTTCATGATGTAATATGTAATTATTATTAATTTGGTTCTAAAATGATATCTTATTTTTTTTTACAGATATTAATCCAGATGAAGGCTACTTTAGTATTAAATTATACCATGGTGGTGAATTTCACAACAAATCTTTAGTGGAGTATATAGGGGGTGGAGTGGATTATTTTGACTTTTGTCAAGTAGACTTGTTCTCACTAAATGAGCTGAACAAAATGGTGAAGGAATTAGGATTGGGTGGGATTATTTTGTACTTGTATAAGGTGCCTGATATGGATTTGGAGAATGGACTTTGTCCATTACAATGTGATAATGATGTGATTAGTTTTATTAAATTAGCCAAAAAAAATCATATTATGGAGATTTACCTAGATAAAAGTCCCTCAATGGAAATGTTTACACAAAGAATTCATGGATTTAGACATGATAAACGTGGGGTTGTCAGTAAAGAATTGGACGGAGAAAATCAAAATATAGAGGATCGAATAAGGATGAATTTAAAAAATTTGGTTGTTGTTCCAGTGGGTTATAAGAGGACAACCAATGTCAAGATAGGGCATGTGGACTCTGTTACAGTTGATTTGGAGGAGAAAAAAATTGAGGACACCGGGTTTGAATATGACTCAAATAACAGTGTAAGTGACGATGAAGATGGAGACATGTTTAATAAGGAATTTTGCAATGATGATGACTTAACTGGGCTGTTCCTTCTAATGGAACAACTGGACGTGAGAATGAGGATATGGCTGAAGATATAGACCGCGAAAATTCAGTAAGATATAAATATTTCAATTTTATTTTTATCTTACTAGGTTTATATTTCAGGTAGTCTAATAATTTTGTCCTAATTTTTAGGGCGAGGGAAGCGATGCTACTCATAATGAGGGTAATAAGGAGGACAATAATGGTACTGGTTTTTTTGATAGTAATGGTAATGAGTGGGGTAATATATGTTATGTAACACGAAATTCCGATAAAAATGAAGGCGATCCAAAAATTATTTTAAATGATAAAGTGAGCGAAGATGACTTAGAGAGCATCGACTCATCTGATGAAGATGGTGTTAATTCAACAGTGATATGTAGAGACTTTAATCCAGAAAAGGAGATGGCTGACCCTCAATTTGAATTAGGGTTAGTTTTCAAAGATTTGAAACAGTTCAAGGAAGCAATTAGGTCTCACTCAATTATACACAAAAGACCAATAATTTAGTGTTGAAGGACTTTAGAATCCAAATGTAGATATCCTTGCAAATGGTTTGTTTATGCTTCATGGGAGAAAGAATCCAAAACCAATAATTTAGTGTTGAAAAGTATGAACGGTAAACATGAAAATTGTAACACTGCATGGAAGAATAAATTGGTAACTTCCACCTATTTGGCTGAAAGGTTTGAGAGCACAATTCGGGAAACACCTAATATAGGTTTGAAGGACTTTAGAAGGGTTATTAATGACACAATAGGTATAGGTGTTTCAAAGAGTCAAGCAAATAGAGAAAAAGGATTGCAAAGACAAAGATAGAGGGACATCACATTGAGCAATATGCAAGAATATGGGATTATAGTGAGGAGTTAATAAGGACGCACCCTGGAAGCACAATTGTAGTAAAGTACGATGAGATGCTTACGATCGGGGATACTGCATGATTCTTGAGAATATACATTTGTTTGGCTCCACTGAGAGAGGGTCTCAACAAAGGATGTAGGAGTTTGATTGGGCTTGATGGTTGCCATATTAAAGGACGATGTCCTGGTCAAATTTTAACAGCAGTTGCTGTAGATGCTAATAATGGATTTTGACCTATTGCTTGGGCAGTAGTAGAGAAAGAGAATAAAGAAACCTGGAAATGGTTTCTTAACTTGTTGATCGAAGAGTTGAATATTGTAAATGACTTCTCATACTCATTTATATCTGACCAGCAAAAGGTGAATTCTTGTAAATTTTTTATCTACTTAATTGAATGGTACTTTCTACAGCGAGACATCTTATTATATTGTTTCATTTTTTACAGGGTTTGGAAAGTGCTTTAAAGGAGTTGTTGCCAAACAGCGAACATCGATTTTGTGTTCAACACATCTATAGGAACTATAAGAAGGTCCATCGAGGCAAGCAACTAAAAAATTTCCTCTGGAGCATGGCTAGAGCGTCCAATGAAGAGTTGTACAACATAGTTATAGAAGAGCTTCAGGAGTTTAACATGTCTGCATATGAGTGGTTGGTCAGCCATGCTCAACCGAGACACTGGTGTCAAGCATTCTTTAAAGATGTATACAAATGTGATATGTTGTGCAATAATTTATCCGAGTCATTCAACTCATTCATTCTAAATGAGAGAGACAAGCCAATTATCTCATTACTTGAGGGTATAAGGATAAAAGTAATGGATAGGATACGAGATAGAAAAGTTGCAATGTCTAAGAATACAGGGCCTAATTGTCCTGCCATAAGAAAGAAGGTTGAAGAAATTGTGTTGAGATCAAGGAGTTGCCAACCAAGTTGGAATGGTGACGTGGGATATCAAGTCAAAGATATGAGTATAAGTGGAGCACAATTCGTGGTGGACATGAGGAAGAATGAATGTAGTTATAGGTTGTGGCAACTTAGTGGCATACCTTGTAAGCATGCAATTGCTTGCATTCATTCTATGAAGAAGGATCCACATGATTTTTCTTGACCCATATTATAGCTTAGATAAATTTATGGAGACTTATAATAACGTATTGTACCCTATTAATGGTACGTCACAATGGAGAAGGGTCAATAAAATTCGATTGGTAGCACCTATACCACAGATTCAACCCCGTAGACCAAAGAAGTCTAGGAATAGGGATGTGGATGAGAGGAAGTCAAATGGAATGAAACTAAAAAAGAAAGTTGCAATGCACTGTTCTAATTGTGGTTCAAGTTCTCATAACTTGAGAACTTGTAAAGAAGAGAGACGAATCCAAAAAAAATGACGGTAAAAAGTCAGTAAGTTAAATCATTCCAATTTTATTTTTGTTCATTTACTGTTATTGTTTCAAAAATTAATAATTGATTTTTGTTTGTTTTCTTATAGGTTAGAGGACGTGGGAGAGGAAATGCTAGTGAAAATTCTGTAAGTTAAACTGCCCGAGTTTCATTTTATACTTTTTTAACGTTGTTTGTTTGAGTCAATTTGGTTCATATCATAACCATGGATAACACTTATTTGTTTCAACGGGTACGATTACTTAATGTATTACAAAAGGTTTTTTTTTTCATACCAAAATTTGTGGTTTCTTATAGGTTAGAGGACGAGGTAAAGGAACAAGAAGAGGAAGTGGTGTCTCCTTGTCTCAACCAAATTCAGTCGTTGATGTTGGTGAAAGACAAGATGGAGCAAGTGGAAAAGGCAGGGGTGCAAATATCTCAACCAAATTTAAGTGTGAATGAAGAAAATTTTGTTGAACGTCAAAATGAAAGAGATTGTAGACGAGGTAGGGGTATAGTCGGGAAAAGACAATAGCCAATCAACTAACGGTGAAAAAAATATTGGCCAAGTAAGAGGTGCTGATACTAGTAGTCAACAAGACCATGGTGAAGGGAGCATTAGAGGAAAAAGAGCATCTAAGAGATCTGCAAGTCATAATCTCAATGCATCTATGTATGATTGGAGGGGAGATTACGAGTGGGGTGAGAGAAATGCAAAAAAAGGTCCAGGAAAGAAGAATAAACATGCTGGCTAATTACTTTTGCGTAATAGGTTCATGTGGTTTTTGTGCAATTTATGTGTAGTTCGGATGGTGTAGGCAGATTATTTGGAAGTTCAAGAATCGGTCGTTTTTGTGCAGTTTTTGTGAAGTTGAAAGTTAGATTTTCTGCATTATTTTGGAAGTTTAATTTGTAATCTTCAAAGTATGATTATGATTTGATGAAGTTTTGTGAAATTATGAATGACTAGTTAAGTTATTGGTTAAAAAAGTGTAAAATTGTCTAGTTTTATTTTATTTTTAATGATAATTTACGAATTAATTTGGTTTAAGTGGCTTGGTTTTTTTACGGTTTAAGTAAAATAATAGAATTTTTAATCATGAAAAAAACAATAATAATATTTTACGAATTAGGTGTGTTTTTTTGGTTTTGTATTAAATGATATGATTTATATAAAAAAAACCTAAATAAATTTTATTATAAATCAGAATATATCACCATAATAATTTTGTGTGAAAGTATAACTAAAATATATATTTTATTACTTGAGGGGTTAAAGTATCAATATTAAAACTTATGGAACAAATTTTAAATTTATAATATTTCAGAATAATTAAAAAAATATATAATTGACTAATATATCTTATCTATGCACGTGCTATTTAACAAAATGGGTGATTTGAAATGTTTTTAATAGATTAATGGGTGATTTGGAACCTATAATAGTTAAATGGCCTAAACAGGACTGGTAGAATAGTTTAGTGACCCCTGGTAACATTTACCCAACTCTAGAATCACTCTGACCATCGATCACGAATGAAAAATAAATAATTGCAACCAAACCCGAGTCAACCCAGTGCATAATTTGAGTCGACCCGGTGATTTGAACCCGAACGGGTAGAGTAAAAAATCCGGCTTTTCAAACTTCAAGATGCTACCATCCAAGGTTAGCAAAACCTTAAACCCAATACTAACCCGGGATATTCTACCCTAGGTAGTACTACTCATTGTAGATCCTAAACAAAGATCTAGTGCACGTCTAGGAGAAACCGGTTATCTCCTGAAACATTAAGATGAGGGCACATCGCAAATAGAGACCGAAATTTACAAATTTTATATTCTTTAAATATGATCTTTACAAGATTGACCACTCGCTCAAAAGCCAAATTCTTACGGATTTGCAAGACTGAATGAAGAGTAGTTACAATAGCAATACGTCATGTATTTTTTCTCCAAATCGTTCTTATCGGTGTTTTCTTGAGCCATTTGAAGGTTCTAATCTCCCTCGAAATGCCAAGTCAAACTCTCACACATTTTCAAATTTCCTTTGAGAAGCGACACTTAAAAAATAAAGGATGGGACGTTTCAAAATCCATACAATTTGAAAGATATCCTGAAGAAAGATGGAGGTCACATATTACTTTTTTGGACAAGCCTCAGAAGAAGGATATCTTGACAACATTGAATTTTCAACGGATGAGAGACTTTCTTTCAGGCTTGAGCCTTTTCCAACATATCAAATGAACACTGACGGAGTTGAAGCAGAAGCCTTAAAAAAAAAAAAAAAAAAAAAAAGATCTAGAAAACAGATTTAATCGAACAACAATCTGAGCTGGTATTTGGTTCTTTGTCTCATAGAAGGAAGTTCAACATCCATTGTAGAAAGACCATGGGCACCATTTTAAGTAAGAGTAGCGAAGGAATAACCTTGGAAGATCTTGAGCAAGTTGGTGGGCTGCCCCAAAATGATGAGCACCTTGTTGGTCAGATCATAAGATAAAAAGCCTTTTATGGTAACTTAAGAAAACTCTTACATGAAATGAAATAGAGTTTAATATTCTTCTGACTTCTTCTTCTTCTTGTGGACTGAGTAGATCCACATATGTAGGCATCATAAAATCCATCATTGTCCATCTTACAAAAGAAAGAGAAACACCAGTGAGCATGTAAATAAATCATACAAAGGAGTGTTGTCTCGCACTTCTTTGGAGGAGGCGAGTTTCAAAGGGAGTGCAATTGTGAACTCAAAAGCTTTACATCCTCCAAGAGCAAAAGAAACGGTTTCTTATCAGCATTTAAATCAAGTAACAATAAATGTTGGTGCAACCCAAGACACGAGGAAAATGGCTATAAAGGCAAGTAATAATGGTATTGAAATTCATGGGGCATAGATCGATCATCAGTTGAATAATTACATGCTTTGAATAGACATTTGAATTGCGCTACTAGTAACTGCAGATACACAAAGCTGCATACATTCTTGCAAATCCTCATCACAGGCGATTAAAATCCAATCGTTATCGTCTAGATACTTGATAGTAAAGGTTCCTGTCTTTAAGTTTAGCCTTTTGAGCACTTCCTTGTTTAACTCTGCTACGCCTGATGAAGACAAAAGTGTAAATTTTATGATGTCATCCTTGTATCTTGCCTTTATAGCCATTTTTCTCTTGTCTTGAGTTGCAGCAACATCAATTACTTGATTTGGAGGCTGATATGAATCTGTTTCTTTTTCTCTTGAGTTCTCAATTGTGTTTTCCTTTAAACTCGCCTCCTCCACAGAAGTGTGAGATGATCCTTGGATGATTTCATTCAAATGCTCACGCGTGTTTCTCTTTCTTTTGTGAGATGGCCAACGAGAGATTCCATGACGCCTACATAAGCGTTTTAATGTGGATCGACTCACTTTAAAACAAAGAACGAGATTAAATTTTATGTCATTTCTTGGAAACAAATTTTGCTTATAATTTTCTTACCTCGAAGGTGCTCGGCAGCATCATTAAGAGGCAGTTCACCAAATTGCTCAAGATCTTTTAATGTCATTTGCTCCTTCACTTTCATTAGACTCCTAACAGGTTTCTTACTTCTCCCGTACACAAAATCAGACTGTTTCTTGGCTGAATCCATTTTCACCCCCTCTTCTTCTTCATTTTCTAAGGCTTCTGGTACAAGTCTAGCCCTGTGAGTTTCATGTATTGGGAAATTTATGATGTCATATTGACTTTCTTTTTCAGGTCCTAGTACCAACCTAAATTCGAGACTTGGAAGAAACTGCTTTATGGTTTCCACCATGGAATCCAACAGGTCTTTTTGTCTTTCAAGGTCTTTGAGGTGACTAGGCAGAAACAATTCTAAAACATATATTTTGCGTGTAGACAGATTAAATATAGGGACTGCAAAACAACTACTCAAACCATATTCACGAGCATAAGGTACCAAAGGGTACTCGGATTCTTGAAACAGAGTAATGTCCTCGCAAAAGCATGGTTTAAGGGTTAAAAATGATTTTCCAACAACTCCTTGCCCTTTAAACAACAAATGCTCTTCACAGACTTTCCGAAATTTGCACATATTAATACTACAATCTTTTGCATAAAATGCAACTTGCTTTATGGGGCAATGATCCACCCACGACTGAGCAAGGGGGAGATTATAAGTTCTGCCCAGTCTCCTCAAAATCTTTATGATATCTTCAACCTGATTGAAATTAAAGATATTGTAGCATTCAAATTAATGTATTGTTGAAAAAGTAATAATACTCACTCGTGTAGGTGGTGAACATTCAAGAAGTTCTAAACTCATGAAATCTTCATCATCAAGCAGAATGAGCAAGGGGGAGATTATAAGTTCTGCCCAGTCTCCTCAAAATCTTTATGATATCTTCAACCTGATTGAAATTAAAGATATTGTAGCATTCAAATTAATGTATTGTTGAAAAAGTAATAATACTCACTCGTGTAGGTGGTGAACATTCAAGAAGTTCTAAACTCATGAAATCTTCATCATCAAGCAGAGAATCCTTCAGTTGAAGTATAGAGATTGATTATTGATACAAGGTAAATAATTCTTATTGTAACTAATGCTGTATTTAAATTCTTTTTAGTTCTAATGCTGAATTACAGTAGGATAAATAATTGTTTAACAAGAGCTCAGATGAATTTTGAAAATATCGTTGAAGAAATTTACCAACCAACTACTCAAAAAAAAGAAAAGAAAAAACATCTGTCATAAATAAACAAAGAATAAAAAAATAAAAAAAATTCATAGTTTTTGTTTAGTATTAATATTACATAAACAAAAAACAAGTAGATAAGAGGTAAGTAAAATTGTCTTACAATTGAATCTAAGACCGCCCGTGACGGTGAGGCCATGAACAATGAATACACGGCACTAGACCAGGAGTAGGAGGAAGGCAAGAAAAAGATAACTGGTATTATACAATTAAATACTTTGTATTTATAATATGAGTAATGATATATGTCACCCCTTTTCATGTCACCTTTTTATCACTCTTCTATATATATGTTTTGATTTCCTTGGATAGAAGATAGAAAAAAATTAAATAAGATAGAGAATTCAATTCATTGGTACATGTATGTATACACGTAGGAGGTGATAAAATGGTGATACTATAAGGATGACAAATATCATTACTCTTATAATATTAAGTGGACCTGTTTGAACAAGAAAAAAAAGTGGAACCTTTCGCTTTTATTGTTTAGTCAATGAATCTTTTATTTTGAGGCCTTGGACTATAATGAGGAAGCATGTGGCCTTGAAAGATTATGAAGCCAACACTAAGGTCACTAACACCACTATATGGATAAGTCTCTATGGTCTTCCAACCACAGTTTTGAATACTAAAAGCATCCCAGAAATGCTTCATGATATAGGGAAGGTTTATGAAGTCCAACTTCCTAAAGAGCAGAAAGTTACTGACCACACCTTTACAAGAGTTAGAATTGATTGGGAAATTTTTCGTCCTATAGTGGCTGGGTTTAATTTCTGGATAGATATTCATACCTCCAAGTGGATAAAGATGAAGTATGAAGATATAGGTCAAATATGTTATAAATGTGGTCATTTTGACCATGAAATTAAGGAATGTGAAGATCCCCATCGTGTAACCCCTCACCTTGGTGGATATGTTAAAATCCTAACAAGAACACCAAACTCCATGGATGAATACTCGAGCAGATCCCATGGAAAAGAAAAGGTGGGCCCCTCGGTTAAAGCAAACCCTTACCCTGTCAACAAAAAGTCCAATCACCCACATTTTCAGAATGGAAACAGTAAAAGCAGAAAAGGTAAAGAGATATGCTCTGAGCATAATATCTTCACATTTAATGCTTCAAAACAAAATGGTTATCCTGTGGATAATACTATGAAAGAGAAAGAAAAGGGGATCAGCTTTTCCTCACCTACTAAGTATGGGACCTCCTCGGATGAAACTATACCACCTCAGCATATTCCACATCAGCAGAAGACACCTCAACACTTTATTCAACAACCCACACCTAGTCAACATAACTCTATTAGTGATATGGAATTCACAATGGCTGAAACAACACATAAACAAGCTAAGGAAATTCAACCTAAGAATCATGAAAAAAATAATCAAGAAGTTAGTCAAGAATTAACTTACCTTCAAAGTAAAGTTACTGCTACTTCTCCTAAACCCAAGTCACCTGATATATCACCACTACCACCAGCTTTAAACTCACCTAAACCTACTTACTCAGAGATACTTAAGTCCCCAATACCACCACTAACTAAAAACCCCACCAAAACACCTAACCAGTTCACTCCCTCACCAACTGCTTCCTCCTCTACCCCTAAACCCCCAACTCCTCCACATATATCTGTTACACCTATCAACCCATTATACTTACAAAAACAAATCAGCATCCACCAACCTACTAGTCCCAAACCTACCACTAACCAAGACAGTGAACCTCACATGACTATCACACCCTCACCTATCTCAACCTCTTTACCTTCTACTCCTTTCACACCAACACCAACAAAACCTTCTCTCATTTATACCACAACCCAAACACAAACCTTTGAAACCACTACTGAAATACTACCACTTGAAGTACAGGGCAGTTCTATTCACCAAGCTCAAGAAATACCTGCTGAAAACACAATTCAAAACCGTGTTAATGAAGAACATATTGATATCTCAACACTGTTTAATTACAGTATGGAAAAATTCGTTTCACTATCTGATTCAGCGAAATTCCACTACGCAAATCGTGTAAAAGAGAGGATTAACCAAGATAGCTGGAACACCCAACTATCCATGGCTCACACCTTTAGAATTGAAGAACAAATATCACAATCAGACAAGATGAGACACAAATCAATTTGGGAAAAAAGGAAAAATTCGAAAAATTTACAACAGCTATCGAATGAAAAAAGCTTCGATCGTAAAGAGAAGGAGAGGTTAGAATCGATCAAGAAAGATGGAAAAAATAGATTTGAACATTTCATACTTAACAAAGAAATCTTACCCATTCAACATTATGAAGAGGATGAAACTGACGAAAAGGTTAAAATGGATAACACGCCTGAATTGGATATAATCGAAGTTGAAGAATCAATTGCTGATGAGGAGCGGCCTTCTGGAGTTGAGCCCGATCAACTCCATCGTCTTCAATGATCCAGATAGCCTGAAACTGCCAGGGAATTGGCAACCCTCTGACAGTCCAGGCAATTAGTGACCTCTGCTCCAAGCACAGACCGGAGGTAATTTTTCTTTCTGAAACAAAGAATAGATTCAATGTGCTTAATAATTTAGCTTTTAAACTCGATATGATGTTACTACATACGGTTGAACCTTGTGGGATTAAAGGGGGCTTAGCGTTATTAGGGAAGAAAGGGCTGAAAGTGAAGATATTAAAGAGTAACGAATATTTTATCCACATTGCTTTATTTAATGATACAAATGCCCCCATTCTTTATACCTTTGTCTACTTAAGTCCCTATGATAATAAAAAGGAAGTAAGCCTTAATTTTTTAAATAAACTTAACCCCCAAAACTTACCTTGGTCTATTTTAGGGGACTTCAATTGCATTAGATTTCTTAATGAAAAATTAGGAGGTAAGGTTTGCCTAAAAAAATCCATAAAAAATTTTAATAACTTTATTAATCACCATAACTTAGAAGAAACTACTTCTTATGGTTGTAAATTTACTTGGACCAACAAAAGATCTAATAATAAAATTATTAAAGCTGTTCTTGATAGAACCCTTCATAATACCAAATGGGACAATTTATTCCCTAATGCTTGGACTGCTGTTATCCCAGCTATAGGCTCTGACCATTGCCCCTTGGTACTGCATCATGATAAGAATAATAATCATAAAAAAAGAAGATTCTACTTTGAGAACTTCTGGACAACAGAAATTGATTGTCTCAATATCATCAAAAAAGTCTGGAATGACTTCAAAACCCTAAGGGGTAACCCTAATATTGTCATCAACTACAAATTCAAAAAATGTAGCCTGGCACTTAGGGAGTGGAATAGGAAAAAATTTGGAAATAATAAACTCCAAATTGATAAACTCATCAAAAAATTAGAAATTATCTCTAATTCAAACACACCCAACTTTAATTGGGATGAGTATAACTCAACTATTAAAGATCTAGAAGAAACTTGAAAAAGAGAAGAAGCCTTTTGGAAAACTAGATCTAGAAATTTATGCTTGGAAAAAGGTGAAAAAAACACTAAATACTATCATGCTTGTACTAAGGAGAGAAGAAGCAGAAATAAAATTACCAATATTACCAATGAGAATAGAGTTTGGTTAGACAACAATAGTGAGATCAATAATGAAATCACTAGTTATTTTAATAATATTTTTACTACAGTGGGCCCTAGGGACTACAAAAATACCCTTGATATCATTTCCACTAAAATAGATGAAAAAACAGCTGATTACTTAAATAAACCTATCAATGAGGAGGAGGTAAAAAAAGCTACATGGGAACTGGGACCTAATAAGGCACCAGGACCTGATGGATATAATGGAAATTTCTTTAGACACTACTGGGAGATTATTAAACTTGATATTATGAGAGTTATCAATAACTTTTGGAATAACAAAGGGGAATTAAATGATTTGAATCAAACTATTATAACCCTTATCCCAAAAATTAGTAAACCTACAAACATTAAACATTATATACCCATAAGTTGCTCTAACTTTAACTATAAAATTATAGCTAGAATTCTAGTGAATAGACTACAACCTCACATGAATTCACTAGTAGGTGAAAATCAAAGTGCTTTCATGCCAGATAGAGTCATTCAGGATAACACTATGATAGCACATGAATTAATAACACATATCAAAAGAAGGAAAACAACCAAAAAATATATGATAGCCATTAAAGCTGATATTCAAAAAGCCTATGAATATGTTGAATGGGATTTTCTCCATGACCTCATGATCAAAATGGGCTTTAACAGAGATTGGGTTAGGAAACTTATGCTTTGTATCACCTCTGTAACCTACTCTGTTATGATTAATGGTACTAGCCACCAGTTACAAAAACCAACTAGATGCATAAGACAAAGGGACCCCCTTTCCCCCTTGATTTTTTGTCTTATATCTCAAACCCTTAATGATCTAGTTAGGGACAAAAAAGAAAAAGATCTTATAAAAGGGGTTAAAATAGGTAACAATTGCCCTTATATTACTCATCTCCTCTTTGCTGATGATAGTCTCTTCTTTCTTAATGCTGAGAATATTGAAATACAATCTTTTATTGATATCATGAATATTTATAAAAATGGGATAGGGCTCTCCCTAAATCTAAATAAATGTGGTGTTATTTTTAGCCCTAATACACCCATTTTTCTCCAAAATGCTATGGCCAAAAGACTTAACATGAAAAAAACCCACAACCTGGGTAACTATTTAGGCCTCCCCACTGAATGGAGTAGATCTAAATCTAAGGATCTTCAATTCCTTATTGATAAAGTTTTACAAAGATTGGAAAATTGGAAAACCCTATTTTTATCTGAGGGAGGTAAAGAAATTCTTATTAAAGCTATCATTCAAAGCCTCCCTAACTACATGATGTCAAACTTTATTTTCCCAAAAATCATAGTCAATCAAATACATTCTATCATTGCACAATTTTGGTGGGGTGACAAAGGAAAAAAAAGAATACATTGGGCCAATTGGGACCTTTTGACCCTATCTAAGTTTGAAGGAGGCTTGGGTTTTAGAGACCTCCACCTTATGAACAAAGCACTCCTAGGCAAACAAGCCTGGAACATTGCTAACAAAAAAGAATCCTTACTTTACAAACTCCTTAAAGGCAAATATTTTCGTAACTGTGACTTCCTTGAGGCTAAATTAGGACACTCGCCCTCTTGGGGTTGGAGAAGTATCTTAATAGGCAGAAGCACCTTTGAAAATAATATCAAATGGAAACTAGGAAATGGCAATAATATTAATCTACATGAACATAATTGGATTAATAATAATAATTGCATCATTAAACCTAATAATAATGCTATAACCAAGGTTATACACCTTATGAAAGAAGATAAAACTTGGAATACAAACCTTGTTAGAAGTCTATTTGACAAAGATATTAGTGATAAAATAGAAAACATGAATATTCCTAACTTTGATTGTGAAGACTTTATCTGTATTAATTACTGCAAGAAAGGTAACTACACCGTTAAAGAAACTTATCATAAATTAAAAAATGAAGAAACTCAAAAAGAGATGGTTAAGAACCAAAATACTCCCTCTACTTCTATCATTAGAGGTAAAGACCTTTGGAACCTAATTTGGCATATGGATACGCCTACCAAAATTAGGAACTTTATATGGAGAGCTATTAGAAACCTTCTCCCTACTGAAGAAAATCTTTTTAATAGGAAATGTAGTGATACTAAGTTATGCAAAATTTGCAACAACAACATAGAAACTGCTGAACACATGCTCTTTAAATGCCCATGGGCCAAATGTGTTTGGTTCACTAGCCCACTAAATATAAAATCTGATAATGAAAGCACCAATACACTAGACCATTGGATTTTAAACCAAGTTCAACAAATTACATCTTCTTTTAACAAAAAAGATAGAATTCTAGAACTTATTTGTACCACCCTTTGGAATATATGGAAGAATAGAAACAATTTTATTTATAATGGTAAAAATTGTGACCCAATTAAAACTATTAACAACTCTATTGATAGTTGGAAAGAATATTTTAAAATCTCTAACCCTAATGAGACTAATTATATGGAGGAAATGAGTAGAGGAAACCCCTCCTCTCAAAACCCTCCTACTAACAATATCACCAATTCTATTACAAATGTGAAATTTAAAGATAAATGGAAAAAACCGCCCCCCAATAAGTTTAAAATAAACTGTGATGCTGCATTCTCCGATAAAGGTTCAGCTATCGCATGTTTAATTAGAAACTCTAATGGAGACCTTGTAACAGGTAAAAGTTGGAAGATCGAGACAGACTCAGTGCTAGAAGCAGAAGCCACGGGGATCCTTAAGGCTACGGAAATGGCTCTTGACTACCCTTTTGGAAGCGTTATCATTGAAAATGATTCTGAGCAAGTCATGAAGCCCCTATCTTCAGGAACTATAGTCTCTAATCATTCTATTAAGAACATCATTTGTAATATTTATTTTTTGGCGGAACTTTCGAGTCCTTCTTTTGCCCTTATTTCTAGGTGCAAAAATTTTGCAGCTGACTGGGTTGCTAAACAACAGCTTTTAAGCACGTTGTTTAGTGACTGGGATGTCTGTATCCCTCCCCAGTTAGCCTCTATCCTCTGTGTTGACAAGGACCCGATAGGGGTTAGGTAACTTTGTAACCGTTTTTATTATCTATCTAATATTAATATGCTTTGAACAAAAAAAAAATGAACCTTTTATTTCGATTGGAAAAATGAACCTTTTTCAGTTTGAACCGCAATTTGAACCTTTTCATTGACAATCTAAATATTGAATTCATTTTATCGTATTTTTTGGCAAATTAATATTCTAATGCCCAGTAGAACTCCATTACCCTAACACCCTTATTTCTATCTAAAATAATTACATAATTATAATCTGTGTCCTAAATCAAGGAGCTCCTATATGTTCTGCATAAGCATTCCAAAATACGATCGGCCTAAATTTTTTTTGAGGTTCGCATAATCTAATTAATAAACTACCCAATCAGATTAATAGGACGTCCAACCCAAATACTAGCATGGACCCGTAAATAACTAATTCAATTTAATCCAACCAAACACACAAGTAAAATATAAAGAAGCACCACTTAAGGTTAGAGTTTGAACACGCGAGAAAAAGAAGAAGGTAGAATTTTTTAAAGTCCAAGTCTAGATTTGTTGAATTGCTCATTTTTTTAGGTTAATAATAATAAATTATTATTATTTTATAGTTAAATATATGTTGTTTATGTTAAACTGATCTACTTTAAATATAGTAGAATGTAAATATTATTCAAATCAAATGTATTGGTAATATATATTTAATATAAAAACCGCTTAGGTAAAAACCGTCTACATTCCAATAAATGTTTTCCTATTTATATATGCCCTCGAAGGTGCTCGTCCACTCTAGTAGCTGATGTCTCCTCATTTGTGATAATATAATCTATTTCTGAGACATCATTTTAGGCGTATTTATTAGTTTATAGGTCGATTTTAGCTTGATTTAGTGCACTTTCCTATTTTAGGTCTTGAATTGATTAATTATTATTTTTAGAGCATATTGGGTTTAATTATTTATTTAGTGTGAAGCTTTAGAGATATATGGTAATTAATTAGAGTCCAAGTTGGTAAAAAGAGCTAAAGGAAATAAGATAAACATGGGAATTGAATTTAAGGAAGTAAAAGCTAAAAACATGGAAAAGGAAAACCTGCCTTAAATCTGAATTTCTGCACCTACGATCACAAATCAGCTTATATCTTAAAAACGGTGAAGAATTTGGAGAAACGGTCAAGAGCAAAGTTGAATATCTTTCCGAGACGATAAATTTGGAATACTCATGCGCATCAATTGGATAAATATTGAAACTGTTAGGACCAAAACAAGTACAGGGCTGATTGCATGTTTTTGGGCTACGAATTTGAGTTGGGCTAGGAGCCCATATTTTCCTTCTCCTTCAAGAAAACGAATTAGGTCTTCCTATACTCTATAAATACAGCCTCTTAATATTAGAAAATTATCCTTGACCAAACTTTAAGGTCAGGAAGAAGCTACAACACAAGAAGAGAAGTCTGGAAGGAGCTGTGCATCAATCATGTCTTCATCTACCTTTAATTCTGTAATTCTTTTCTTTTCTTAGTATGAACAAAATTTCCATTAGCTTGAGTTTTTTAGCATATATGTATGAACCCTAGTTTTGATTGACATCTATCTAATTTGGGAATTCTATGTTTTAAATTGAATTATTGTTTTTATTCTCTGTTTATGTGCTTGGATTTATATTCTGTGTTCTTGTGGATCGAGACCATATAGAATTACCGTCTAGTAGTTAGGTCACCATTGACAGCGGTGTTTAATTACATGTTTAGCACATAACGTCTAGTATTCGGTTTAGATCTGGCAAATCAACCTAACTAGATAATCACCATGGTTTAGTGTATTACTATTTACCAATTGCAGGAACAGTTTGCTTAGGACTCCTTATTGACACAGGTAAACCCTATTTAAAACTACCTAGCGCAATTGGAACCGATTATTGAAATACAACATAATTCACCCTTACATGTTTAGAACGGCAGAACTAGTAGGGATTACTTGCTAATTACTCAAGCTAAACTTCATACTATCTTCTTTTCTTTGCTTATTTATTTTTCAGTCTTTAATTTATTAGTTTAGTTTTCTTATTTAAAAACCAAATAAAAATCTATCTTTCTTTCTTTCTACTTGCGTATTATTATCTCTAGCTCTCATATTTGCACTTTAATATTTGCATAAGTTCTTCTTAACCTTCGTAGTCCCTGAGGAACGAATTCTACTTAATCTTTAAAACTTGCATACGATCTGTATACTTGCAGAACCGTGCTCAGCTTAGGGTGTTTTTTTGCACTTATTTATATCATTATTTTATCACACCTTAGGCCACACCAGTAGCATATGGCGCTTTTTTGAACAACGAGGTTTACATTAACTCTTTCTCTCTCTAGCCTATATTTTTTTTCAACCACTTTTTCCACCATTTTTTAACCGCTTTTTCTCACTTTTCTTCCTCTCTCCTCCACATATCCTCATCGGTAGTGAGAGTTTATTTTCTTTTCTTCTTCAACTACTTTTCTTTTAAGCCTTTTCCCAAACACTTAACCTTCAACACAAATTATTTCATGATCATTATGTGTAAACGACACCTAGAAAAACAACAAGAAAGAAACAAATTCCTTTAAAGGAGTATATTGCTACACCAAGTAAAACTCAAGCACATACCTCAGGTTTCGGTTATAAACTGTTGGAGATAAATATTGAACAACAATTATACCTCTTGTTTAACAAAAAGAAATGGATGAGGGAAATACCACCAGATCAATAATGGAAAGCACTAGTAAATTTGTTAGCAGTGACAAATCTGAAGTTATACTATAGAAAAATAGTTAGATCAGCCGAGAAGTCAGAGTTATAGAGGCTTTTCCATCACTTTAGAGCAAAAAAATGACAATAAGAGAATAGAAGTGATTATAGAAGAATTTATACATGTTTCTTGCTCATATCTGGTCAGAAATGTACCTTTATCATTACAACGAGAGATCTCAACCTTGGCAACTTCATCAAGTGAGTCACCATAAAATGTTTGGTACCATTTCTTCGATGGAAAAATTAGAGAGGATCGTAAACTAGAATATATTCCCCCGGGCATTAAAAATGGAAGAATTATTGATACACCATCTAAACAAATAATAGAAGAAGTGTATAAAGTTTGGCAAACATGTGTTATCGGACAATTTCTTGATAAAACCCCTCCATTTTATATGATTAAATACATGGTTGATACTCTTTGGAAACAGTTTAGTAAAGTGCAAATTATTTACCTATGTACAAGGATTATTTATATCCAAACTTGAATAAGAGAAAACATTCTATAAGGTGCTAGGAGAGATATGGCATGTCAATTACACTACATGGTCGTCTTCGTTAAATTTTTTTTAAATTCATAATTAATTTTAAAAATAGAAAAAAATACATTTTTAATTAGGGTAAATTCATATCTAAAAATTTATTTTGTAGGGCTAGGTATTTTCTTTCTAAGTTTATATATATTATATGATTTTATTTATTTTATTTTTAAATGAAAAACCACATGATTTACGATGCAATTAGGCCATCGTCTTTCGAACAAAAAAGAATCGCAGCATCTTCTATATGAAATTGTAAACTCCTCAAAAAACAGCGTTTAATTACGCCATCGTCCTAAAAAAAAATATGCCCGTTTCTTTTAATTTTTCCTGATTGTAATGATTTTTTTCCCTCTCCATTCATATTAGCGGATAGTGAAGTTAAAAATCATTTTAAAACCGCACTTTCATAAATTAATTCAGCTGTAGTTGAGGACTAATAGGAGATCCCACTTAATCTGGAATATAATTAGGCCCCCCAACTCACTCACCCACTTCTTGATTTCTGATATGAATTGTCAGATTAAGTTAGTTGTTAACTAAAAAATGGATCTTGGTACATATGAGCAGCATATTTATAAGAATTTGTATCGACTTTTGACTTTTTTCAGGATCAGATAAGACATCTTAGACATGAAACCTTAATTCATGCCAAGAACTCGATAGATGATTACCCATCTAGTTTTTATGATAACTTTATGCTACAAGCTACAGAGATCATAATTCAGAGAAAAATTTAATAAATAACTTAAAGGTTTTAAAAGAAGTGTTTGGAATTTCATTTAAATATTGATAAAATTAAATATTTATTATGTGAGGTATTAAAAATGAGGTGTTTGAAGAAATCTTGCAAACTATTCAACTTGAGAAAAAGGTTATGTTGATCGTTACTTGGTGTAACGCTTGGAATTTCGATTCAATTTTCAAGAGATATGTTAGATTTTGGAATTCGGTGTCTTATATGTGAATTGGACTTATTGGATCGGTGCTTCAAGAAGTAGTATATTTTTGGTTGTCTATTTATCAGTCCTATTTGTGTACATGAGTGTATTACGAGTATATGTCGAAACTTCTATTAAGATGGGAAATCTTCACAAATCAAGTGAAAAACGATATGTACTCTGAAAGATGAATGTGGACTTGGTGGGCTCAAAGATTTAGGATTTTGGAATAAAGTGTTTCTTATGAAAATGTTATGAAAGATTGTTGATAAAAATGACTCCCTATGGTATCGGTGGATACAAGGGAAAAAGTTAAAGAACTGTTTGGTTGTGGAAAGTGAAAAAAATGGACTCGCCTCTTTTAAAACAAATTAAAAGTTGAAGGATGAGATTGGAATTTCACTTGGAGAAATAAGAGGTGAGAACATATTGGCTAGATGGTTCCCTTCCGCCATCGATCTATCCACTGTAAATATTCTTCAACCGGTAAGTATCATGCTTTATACAAAAACCCTTATGATGTTTTTTTCCGTCGATCTTTTGTCAAAACTTAGAATGAATATTATGTGAGATTTTCATGTTACTTCTAAACATGCAATCATTGTATAAATGACAATACAAGAGAGATTTCACACTAAAGATAGGACGATATACATGGAGTTGGATTCACTTTTTGAGTTGTGAGGGAAAGATTTTGAATCAAAGAAACGTTTATTCTTTTAATGCACCTTTGTAAGAGACGTTTGGAATGCGATAAATAAATGGTTTGACATCGAGAAGGATAGTAGAACAATCTTGAGTGCACTTGATTGGCTAAAAACTTAAAAAGGCCCGTGAAATTTGGAGGATGAAAGCATGGAGGGTTACATTTAGAGCCACTATATATTTTATTTGGAGAGTGCTAAACAATCTTGTTATGAGAAGAGAAGCACACAAAAAGGAGGCGGGTTTAAATGAGATCAAATGGTGCACTTTTTTTATGTTAGACACATTGTACCCTCATCTTGCCTTCTTAGATGATAGTAGATTTTTTAATCTAACACACTGAACTAGAAAATACTGCATAGACTAATACCACCGTAAGATTTCGGGCCTAGATAGGAGAAACTTGTGTACAATACATAGTTCTTATTACATTTTAATGAAACCGTTTAATTGACCAAAAAAACTCGATAGATTTGAGTGTTAGTTTAAGCAAAATTTGTGAATGGGGAACCCGATATCTTATTATCAGGAGCACGTAAATAATTATACTAGAAATAAATACTACAAAATATAAACGTTTATTCAAAGAAAACCATTTTCACAAAATAATCAATGTATTAGAGACGAGCTAAACCACGTGTTTTTTTTAATAAAATGATTTTTCATGAATGCAAAGACACTGTCTTTTAAGAAAATCATACATGAACAAAATGTCAATTAGTGAACAAAATTAAAGAAAATGATCATATTAAAGTGTGCATAGAATTGTTACCCTACTTATGTAGGTTGAGCATCCTCAAATTGGAATTCCAAGTGAGAATTGATACTCAATACTTTGATTCAAGTGATTACTTATGTCTCCGTATTTGTGAAAGAATAAACTAGTCATGTGACATCATTTTAGGTTAATTATGTGCTTAGCTGAGGTATTTTCCCATAGATATATTCTCGTTTCTTGACTAGTTTTGGAGATTTGTTACTTGTAGAGCATTTTAGGTGTAATTTGTGTATTAAGTGTGAAACTATTAGGTACAAGGATGATATTAAAGGCCAAAGAATGGATGATAAGACGAGTAAATGAGATCAAATAAGGAAAGCAAGAGTAAAGGACTAAAGAAGCCGTTTTTTGAAAGTGCAGGAGCTGTCAGGCAGATTTCGAAAAGTGAATTGTTTTCGATGTCGCGTGAGATTGACATTTAATCTGGAGGATACCACCTTTTATGTAAAACTAGTATTTTGAGTTAAAAACACGTGGCTGCTAACGATTTGTGATTCAGAGTTGTAACAAAGAATTTAATAAAGATACAACTTCTGTGGGTCAAACCGGTCCACTTTTTTAGGAAAATGTGTTTGGGTTGGATTAGGACTCTGAAACCTAGTTCATGAGTAAAAAAACGTCCAGGCGCCTATAATATATATATATATATATATATATATATATATATATATATATCAGTATTTGACTGTATAAACATGTCTTGCCGTTCCATTTAGCAGCCTTTACAAGAATTTGTGAGCAAGTCGACCTAGAGAGGAAGAAACTGAGCTAGAGCATCACAACATCAATTCTTCATCTCTATGTATCTATTATTAGGGTAATTAGCTAAATATTTTTTTCCTAAACATATTTCTAAGCTTCTTATTCTTTAGTTGTATTATGCATTGAATTTCCCATAACTATGGTTTGCACTTTATTTAACCCTTAATTATTATTTCTATTATTCGATATTATTTTGGAATATATTATAATTGAGTTGAGAATATAAATGTATTATGAATAGTTATAATAAAACTTTCTAGAGCATGTAGACCTCTAGTTTGACCTAAGTTACATATACTATCACCCTGACGGGGGTTTAGGGATGGAAACAAATAATAATCGTTTAGTGTGCGGTAGTAATCTTGACGTGCTTGCCTAACTAGATAGTCATTTGGGTAAGATTTAATCTACCCTTCTTTTACAAGGTTTCCTTACCGAAGTCCCTTGGTAGTGTGTTGAGGTTGCCTTCTAAGCTACCTTGACGAGAGTCTGGGAGATTATAGAATCCAAACTACTTATATTAGCTCAATTCACCCCTATAATTAAAATAAAAAATCAGTAAGATATTTAGTTTTATTTATGTATTTTTCGTAAAGAGCGGTTAAGATCTTCCAAACCTCATGAGCTGACTCACAGTTCTTCAAATTGCTAAACGCACTTGCATTCAGTCCACTTATGAGTGTGACCGTAACTTTGTTGTCGATGTTGATCATCTCATCATCAAATGGATAAAGCTCATCATACGTTTTTATTGTTCTGATGGACTTATCTTGTACGGTATGTATGACCATTCTTGAGTGACAATCCATATGTTATAGTCCAAGGACTTAAGAAAGATCTACTTGTTCCTTTTCCAAAACTTGAAATTTTTACTTTAAAAAATAGGATGGCAATAATTAGACTTTGAAATTTTATAATAGATGAATGAGTCATTAACTTTACTACACGTAGAGTTAGGCTTTGATACCACATGTAAGTTCCTAGATGGGGGTCAATTGATGAATTATTAAACATTAATTTCTTTTAAGCGAATATAAACAAGATAAAACACATCTATATGGAAAACTCTAAGAGAGAATACAACAAGTGTGATTTTTATGGGCTCAATCACCAAGCCTTAGTGTGATTTTTTATGGGCTCAATCACGAAGCTTAAATGTGATTTTTGAAGGCTCGATCATAACCTTTACCCTCGATACACAAAGCCTTCTCCACGAGCTTTCGATGCCGAAACACTCTTCTCTTGACTTGGATCTTCAATTCTATTCTAGAGCAAGAGCTACTACGTTTTGTTGGATATAGGGTGGAAATCGGATCCGAAATTTCCGATTCCCAACTTTTCTGATCCAAAAATTCCGATTTCGGAACAGATTTTTTAAGGTTCCGAAATTCCGATTTTCGATTTTTCTGAAAATTTAGGATTGGAATTGGAATTACATAAAAATTTCTGAAATTTCTGATCCGATTATATTTCCGAATTATATTTTCGATTTTATATATTAAATAAATAATAAATAGTAAGATAAAGATAAAGAAAAAGAAAAAAAAGTACACAGCCGAAAACGTTTCAGAACAAAAAAAGAAAAGAAAAAGTAAACGTTGAAAAACAATGAAACATTTTCTTTTTATGTTCGAAAAAAAGATAACAATCAAACATGATAAAACCTAAAACCCATCTCTTCACGCTCTGCCTTGGGAGAAAAACAAAATAAAATCTCTCTACACTCAGGTCTCACCATCCTGCCTTCCAACCAACACGTTCTTCTGTACAAGAAACCGCAGGCACTTGTTGACCATTCTCCACCATCATCGACTTGGTTTGGCTACGCAATTACCGAATCAAAATTTCTGAAATTTCCGTGCCGAAATTTTTGAATTTCCGATAAATTCTGAATTCCGAATTCGGAACTTTTTTTTCTAGTTCCGAAAAATAGGATCGGAATTGGAATGGAAAAAATCTATTCCGAAAAAAAATTGAAAATTTTCCGAAATACTCTTTTTCCGATCTGTTCCTTCTGATTCTCACCCCTAGTTGGATTCATGTTTATTTACAAGAGTAGTAAATGACTCTAATGGATAGATGATGAAATTAATACAATGATATAAAAAAAAAGTAAATGGATTGTGAGTTCTTTCTTGAAGTAGATGATATGGTGATGAAATGTGGCTTCAAGATGTGAAAAATAATTGTTTCCATGGTGAGCATAGTGCTTTTTCTTTTTCTTTTTCTGCATAGTGTTTTTTCTTAGGTAGATGTTCGAATAATATAGTGATGTAATTTTTTATTTTTTGTTATGTATTAGTTTTATTATTTACAAACAAATAAATATTTATTGCTTTTATTGCTACTCAACAATATTATATTGTATACTCAACTGTTTTGACTTAATACTCAGCAAAACCCCAAAAACTCAATGAATTTTCTTGATACTTAACAAAGTTACTGAGCATACTCAGTAAAGTTACTCCATAAAAAAATTTGAATACTCGGTAATTTTTTCCGATATAAGTACTTTTTCCGGAGACTCAATAATTTTTTTCGATACTCAGTACTTTTTCCGGCGACATTGGAGGTGGTCGATGGTTGTGGTCGGAGCTGGAAAGTATTGATACTTAATGAAGGAGGAGAGAAAAAAATGGTAATGGAGAAAAGAGAAAAAGTGATAAGCGAAGAAAGAGAAAAATGATAATAAAAAAGAGAAAAGAATCCATTTTTTTTGTTTTATATATACTATAAGGATATTAATGACATTGTAGATCTTAAAGGTCGGTTTGAAAAAGAAAGGAATATGATGTAACTTTTTTTTGTGGCACTAAAATGATATCCAAGACTCTTTGGTAATTGACTTTAAATATTTTTATACTTATCTGTTCAACAAATACAAATTTTAATTTTTTGGATGGAAAAGAAACAGAAAATCCAAATTTAGTAATAATATATTAACATGTGGATATACCAAACCAAACAAACCCCCCACCTCCACATGCTCAACATAGCTACACCAGCCAAAATCCTCTTTAGCATCAAACCCAACAAATATGCTCTCTTCTTCACTCCCTCTATATGATGCTGGTAAGTCCTAACTTTCCCTTTCCACTCTTCAATTCTACTGATTCTCCTTCATTTCGTAAAAAATCTTGCCTAATTTTCAGATTTCTTCTTCAATAAATTGAAAATTCTGGAAAAATTCTTGTACACCCTTTTGAATTTTACTGAAAAAATTTAGATTCTTTCTAGAAAATTCAGTGAAATTATATTGAACAAGTATGGATACTTTGCTTAAAACTCATAATAAGCTTGAATTTCTGCACCCAATTAATGGGTTTGCGGATAAAATTAGCCCCTTTACATCTTCAAAACCTTATAATCAAGTAGTTCTTAAACGAACTAGTATGAAACCGAGTACATGTGTTTGTGCTAAAGGAAGTAGCAGTACCCTTCTCGAGTTAGTACCCGAAACCAAGAAGGAAAATCTCGATTTTGACCTTCCCATGTACGATTCTTCAAAAAACCTTGTAATGGATTTAGCTGTTGTGGGAGGTGGACCTGCTGGATTAGCAGTTGCACAACAAGTTTCAGAAGCAGGTCTTACAGTTTGCTCAATCGATCCTTATCCGAAATTAATCTGGCCAAATAATTATGGTGTTTGGGTCGATGAATTTGAAGCCATGGATTTACTAGATTGTCTCGATACAACTTGGTCAGGCGCTACAGTATTTACTAACGAAAATTCAGTCAAAGATCTAGATCGACCTTACGGAAGAGTAAATCGTAAACAATTGAAATCCAAAATGATGCAGAAATGCATATCAAACGGTGTTAAATTTCATCAAGCCAAGGTTATAAAGGTAATTCACGAAGAAACAAAATCTTTCTTGATATGTAACGATGGTGTAACTATACAAGCTAATGTAGTACTCGATGCTACGGGATTTTCAAGATGTTTAGTACAATATAATAAACCGTATAATCCTGGGTATCAAGTAGCGTATGGGATTTTAGCAGAAGTTGAAGAACATCCATTTGATGTAAATAAAATGGTTTTTATGGATTGGAGAGATTCACATCTTAAAGGTGAGTTAAAAGAACGTAATAAAAAGATTCCGACTTTTCTTTACGCGATGCCCTTTTCTAATCAAAGAATATTCCTCGAAGAAACTTCTTTAGTAGCTCGTCCGGGTTTATCAATGGAGGATATACAAGAAAGAATGGTGGCTAGATTAAAACATTTAAATATAAAAGTAAAAAGCATTGAGGAAGATGAAAAATGTGTTATCCCTATGGGGGGCCCACTTCCGGTAATACCACAACGAGTGATAGGTATCGGAGGTACGGCGGGTATGGTGCACCCTTCCACAGGGTATATGGTAGCGAGGACTTTAGCGGCGGCTCCTATTGTAGCGAAAGCGATAGTACAATATCTTGGTTCGGAGAAGGGTATAAATGGAAACGAGTTATCGGGTGAAGTATGGAGAGATTTATGGCCAATTGAACGGAGAAGACAAAGGGAATTCTTTTGTTTTGGTATGGATGTTTTGCTTAAACTTGATTTGGATTCTACGAGAAGGTTTTTCGATGCGTTTTTTGATCTTGAACCGAGGTATTGGCATGGGTTTTTGTCTTCGAGGTTGTTTTTACCGGAGCTTTTGCTTTTTGGAGTTTCGTTGTTTAAGAATGCTTCGAATATTTCGAGGTTAGAGATTATGGCAAAGGGTACTGTACCGTTAGTAAATATGATTAATAATTTAGTAAAGGATAGAGAATGAAAATGTTTTGGAATTTGGTTTTTTCTTGTATGTTACGTGAGGTGATGTATTTGCCTCTAATTTATTTGCCTTATATGTGAATTTTTGAATGAATTATAAGTATAAGTTGGTTTTAAGTTTTTCTTTTTTGTTTATACTTTAATCAATCACGAGGTTTAGCTTTTAGAATATTCTATAGATTATTGTTGAAGCAAAATTCTTAAGCTTTTAAGGAAAGTGATATTGGCGTACGAAAAGGAGCAGGAAGAATTTAAGTTTTTAGAGGGGTTGAAAATAGTAGTGAAAGGCTCGTGTTTTTTTTTCCATTGGTTAATTGCATTATGGGTCCTTATATTTTGCGAAAAAACAAAAGATTTACATGTTTAAAAAATTAGACTCAAATAGGAAAAAAAAAAAACTACGTTCAATGTGTTACAGACTTACAGTAAAGTACTGAAGTAAACAGATCTCAAGCTTCTCTACTTATAAGAATTCTTGAAAGGATAAGGAAGATATTGTTTTTTTCTTTTTGGTACGTAAGGTGATTCGGGCTAGTTTACGCGCACCATGACTGATCCCACAGGAATATACACACTTCCCTATATATATACGCCTCCCATATATATTCCCAGGTAACTCAGAAATAGGTTACCTATGTTCAGAGAGGGGTTCGAGCATTATATCTTTTATCTCTTATTTTACACCCGTTAGGAAGAAAAAATATACTGTTATCTGGCTATATATTAGAGCAGGAGAATATTTAATAAAATCTGGATATTACAAGTTTACAGAGGAAGAGATCTCTTCTATAACTCAAACATTAAAACAAAATGAGATAATGAATCTTGAGCTTTGGAGAATTAGTTTGGTGGACAAGGCATTATAGACGCATTTCCAAACAACAGTTCTAATAGGAAGAGGGTATCATTGATACCTAATGTCGGATTTTGAGCCAAAATCTAACTCAATATAAAGGCATAGTATCCATTTGGTAGGTAGAGCCATATTAATCTATCAATATCCGGGCCATGAAGTGGAAGTTGGAAGATATATGAAAAAGATACTTTGAAGAATAGAATAATTCAAGAAAAAGATATCCCGGTCAATTAGTTGATCAATAGTCTTGTGCAGACAATTGTAAGGCCTAGGGAAATTGTTGAAAGATGGAGGTCATAAAAGCTACAAACGAATCGAGTTGAACCGAACTTTAACTTTCTTGAGTTTGTTTATTAATATTTTAGTGAGCTTGAGCTTGGTTTGAGTTTGAAACTGTTGTTTTATTTGTATAAACCAGTAAAACATTATAGAAACTAATGCATAAAGAAAATAAAAGCAAATAAATAAATTAATTTACTTATCGAGGCTCGGATTGGATCCGATGTCTTTAAGGTATTTAGGCCACGTACAGGTGTCTTACGTTTGCTGGCTTCAACCTCCAGGATACAACGACAAAACTATTCAAAAGAAACTGACACACGAATTCTTAAGAATTTCAACGAACTTAACAATGCTGCTTCTTTCTATCTATCTCTTATAATTTTAATGCTTTGAAAAATGAATGAAGAAAATGGTTTAGTTGGCCAGCTATTTATAGAAAATGAAAAGGTGGCTTGCCAAAGGTTGTGATGTTTCATTTTGGAGTTACGTTGTATTAATTTAAGATACAACGTTTACTTAAAAGACCAAAAAACTTGGGCTGGTCCAAGATGGTATGAACCTAAAGCCCAAAAGCCCAACAAAGATGATGGTCCAGGTTCATACCCCACCTAAGGACCAACAAAGGTATAGACCTAAGGCCCAAAAGCCCAACAAAGCTAATGGTCCAGGTTCAACCCTACCTAAGGCCCAACAAAGCTATGGACCTAAGGCCCAAAATCCCAACAAAGCCTTTTTTTCTTTCTTTCTTTCTTTGCTTTATAAAAAAAAGAAATAAAATAACATATATTTTTCTTTCCTTTTAATTTCTCCAAATTACATGACTCAATTTCTCATTCAATTTCAAATGATTTTAACCAAGTGAATATATTACGTTAATCTTTACAACTTGAATAAACGTATTAATATCCGAATCATTTCATTAAATTGAGTCACCGGCTAACATCGTAAACATGGTCAACACTTGGGTAGAATCCAATTTGTCCAACAATCCCCACATGAATGAAAATTGACTAACCACCTTAAAATAATATGCAAAAGAATGCTAAACACTTGAGAGAGAGCGAGAGAGAAGCGTAGAAGAATACTACACCGAGAAAGGTAGCTTTTGGCCTTGAACCTTCTATAGTAAGAGCTATCGGATTTACTCGCTAACTAGTGAACGTGATGTCTTGAACTATTCAGCTTTTGTGTAAACCAAGACAATAGAACTTACATAGTATACTTCCAAACATTATTTGGTTCTCACGGTTGTGTCCATTTACGGCCCTGGACAATTCCTGGTATTTCATGAATAACCGTCGGAGAATTTCGCCTTTAAAAATTCTCGTAGGGCGGCCCTATCCATGTTATTCATATAGGTGGTCTCTTGTCGAGAGTATTCTGCATTACTCTATCTTATGATATCGAAGATACAAGAACCATTAAAAGTTTAACGTATCCTTCACTTTTACAAGTAGCACTGTTTAATTTTGTCCTAAGAATGGTTTGGGGAGGTCTCCCCACAGTGTGTCGCACCAAGTTGCAGTTTCATGATTCAGTTTTCCCTTTGAACCTAGATTGTGGGATCTCCACTCTGCTAGGTAGGGTTCCCATCATGGCAACTCAGCTTTCGTAGGCTTAACACCTATTCCCCTTGACAACACTCGCACTTGCTCTCTTTGTAGACTTTTAGTCAGTGGATCCGCTATATTATCCTTTGATCAAACATAATCAACTGTGATAACTCCGTTTGAGAGCAGTTGTCTAACGGTATTGTGTCTACGACGTATGTGTCTAGACTTACCGTTATACATTTCATTTAGTACCCTACTAATGGCACTTTGACTATCTCAATGTATGCAGATAGCTGACGCAGGCTTTTGCCAATTAGGAATATTCTCTAAGAAATTCCGAAGCCACTCGGCTTCCTCAGTTTCTTTGTCTAAAGCTATAAACTCAGATTCCATAGTGGATCTAGCTATGCACGTTTGCTTAGTGGATTCCCAAGACACGACTCTTCCTCATAACATGTAGACAAATCCACTTGTGGATTTTGAGCCGGTGGAGTCTGGTATCCAGTTTGCATCATTGTATCCTTCTAGTACAGCGTGATATCTTGTGTACAACAGCCCTTCGTTCATAGTGTATCTAAGATACCTTAGAACTCTTACAATAGAAATCCAGTGGTTCTTCCCTGGATTATGTGTAAACCTACTTAGCTTGCTTACTGCATGTGCTATATCTGGCCTACTGCAGTTTGTTAGGTACACGAGACTCCCAATAATCCGAGAGTACTCCAACTGGTTGATCGTATCACCAGTGTTCTTAGTAAGATGTAAATTTACATCTACAGGTGTCTTGGCAATATTTGTGTCACCATTACTAAATTTGTTTAATACTTTCTCAATATAGTGTGACTGAGATACTATAATACCTTCAAATGTTCGGAGAATCTTGATACCCAAAATAACATCCGCAAGGCCTAGATCTTTCATGTCAAACTTACTTGAAAGCATCCTCTTGGTGAATCTAATCACATCATTGTTACTTCCAATTATTAACATATCATCCACATATATACAGACAATGACATATCCTGGCTCATTTCGTTTTACATAAACGCATTTGTCACATTCATTGATCTTGAAATCATTCGAGATCATGAATCTATCAAATTTGTCATGTCATTGCTTCGGTGACTGTTTTAAACCATATAAAGATTTAACAAGCTTACATACTTGGATCTTCTTCCCTGAAACTACGTGACCCTCAGGTTGTTCCATATATATCTCTTTATTTAGTTCTCCATTTAGGGATGCTATTTTTACATCCATTTGATGAATTTTGAGCTTGTATATTGAAGCTATAGCGATTAGCATTCGAATGGATGATATTCTCGTGATTGGAGAATAAGTATCAAAATAGTCAAGTCCTTCTCTTTAACTATAACCTTTTCCAACAAGCCGAGCCTTGTATTTCTTAATAGACCCATCGGTCTTTAGTTTCTTCTTGAATATCCATTTGCATCCAAGTGGTTTATTCCCAGTATGGAGATACACTAGTTCCCACGTATGGTTTTACATAATGGATTCTATCTCACTATTTACCGCTTCTTATAGTAAGAGGCGTCAGGGTTTGACATAGCATCCTTGAATGTTCGTGGTTCGTCATTTAGCATGTAAGATAGAAAGTCAGGACCAAAGGATGTAGAGGTTCTCATCCGCTTACTTCTTCTTGCTTCTCCTTCATTTGGCAATGATTCTTGATCTTGCTTTTCAGTTGGAAATAATTCTTGATCTTGCTCTTCTTGAGCTGTATCACATGTTCTTTTCAAGGAACCAGATTCTGGTGTGGTCTTGTACGAAAAGGTTGTTTCAAAGAAATGTGCATTTTTTGATTCAATCACCGTATTGACGTGAATGTCAACATGACAAGATTTGAGTACCAGGAATCTATATGCAGAACTTTGCCAAGCATCCCCACACTTTTAAGTATTTGAAGGAAGGTGGGTTTCCTTTCCATAATTCGTAAGGAGTTTTATCTACCTTCTTGTGTGGTACCTTGTTGAGGATGTGATTTACGGTGAGCAAAGCTTCTCCACACAAGTTTTGTGGTAACCTTGAGTTAATCAGCAAGGTATTCATCATTTCCTTCAACGCGCGGTTCTTGCGTTCAGCAATCCCGTCTTGTTGAGGCGAGTAGGGGGTCGTGGTTTGATGGATGATCCATGTTTAGCGCAAAACTCCTCAAAAGGAGACACATATTCTCCTCCCCTATCTGTTCTAAGATTCTTAATCTTTTTATTTAGTTGATTCTCAACTTCAGTTTTGTATTGCCTAAATGCTTATAAGGCCTCATCCACACTTCGAAGCAAGTATATTTGACAATACCTTGTGCAATCGTCAATGAAATTTATGATATACTTTTTACCACTTCTAGTTTTCACAAATTTCAAGTCACATATGTCACTGTGAATTAACTCCAAAGGTACCAAAGTCTTTTCTATAGATTTAAATGAGGTTTTTGTTAATTTTGACTTAATACTTCACATTCCTTTTGAGAATTGAAGTTCACATTAGATAGTAACCCGACGTTTACTAACTTATTCAATGAACCAAAATTAAGATCTTTTAATCTACCGTGCCATAAATTAAGTGAGTCAAGGATATATTACTTTCTCGGTTACTTTTTGGTAGGTACTATGGTCATTACATTCATCTTAAATAAACCATCACATCGGTACCCTTTGCCCACAAATATCTCACCTTTAGTGAGAATAAATTTATCAGACTTAAATACTAGTTTGAAGCCATTCTTACTCAATAACGAACCTGAAACTAGATTCCTTCTAATGTCAGGCACATGCAGAACGTTATAGAGACTCAACTCTTTTTAAGAAGTCATTATTAGAATAACGATTCCAGATCCAACTACTTTTGATGTAGAGAAATTTCCCATACATAAAGTCTCTTCAGTAGTTGCAACTTTGTATGTCTTGAACATACGTGTCAGGTGCCCCCGGTATCCACCCACCAGTGTTTGGTATTGCCAACCAAATTTACTTTAGAAACTACTGTAGTAAAATCAATCTTATTTGATCTTAGTCATGGTTGTTTAGCCTTATTTTCCTTTCATGGAATTGCCTTTACCGTTTCTGTGTGATTTCGGACATCTATTCCTTTACACAGATCGTCATATCCATTTAACCTCTTAGCCTCCTCAACGGGTCTATAAGAGTCGGGATCATGTCACACAAATGTATTTTCCATAAGTGAAATTGTTGATGGTATGTTGTTGCCGATTCCATCATTTCTGGACATATTGTTTATCTTGGTAGACATCATTTCAGTTACCAAGGATTACACAATATTATAGATAATTCAAACAAACGAATTATTCAACCTTTCTCACTAAAAGAAAACACAAAAAAATTATTCTTTCTTACGACAAAATGATTAAATTAATTTTAATTTCCCAAGTTTTTATATTCTTGTTAGTCCCCCAAGTTTTTATATTCTTGTTGTAGAGGATCGAAGAAATTAAAGAGATAATCAATTCACGTAAAAGAAGAATCTCAATCAATTAAGAATTCTTTAAGCGAAATTTTTTCAAACCACAAGGTTCGACAAGTATGCAGATACTAGCAAGATTGATATTAGTTGTTAAAAACACACTAATATTACAACGTAATATGACGTTAGTAAGCGATTATTTTTCTAGTATGTATACACAAGCCTAGAAATCTGAATAAGAGAAAAGAAATAGAATGTGATATTCATGTTTTGCATACACATACCCAAAAAAATTTGCAAAAGTAGAGTTTATACATAAAAAGAAAATGTTTTCTGGTTTACACCACGTGAATCATAAATACCTTAAATAGTTGTGTTTTATTTGTATAAATCAGTAAAACATTATAGAAACTAATGCATAAAGAAAATAAAAGCAAATAAATAAATTAATTTACTTATCGAGGCTCGGATTGGATCCGATGTCTTTAAGGTATTTAGGCCACGTACATGTGTCTTACGTTTGCTGGCTTCAACCTCCAGGATACAACGACAAAACTATTCAAAAGAAACTGACACACGAATTCTTAAGAATTTCAACGAACTTAACAATGCTGCTTCTTTCTATCTCTCTCTTATAATTTTAATGCTTTGAAAAATGAATGAAGAAAATGGTTTAGTTGGCCAGCTATTTATAGAAAATGAAAAGGTGGCTTGCCAAAGGTTGTGATGTTTCATTTTGGAGTTACGTTGTATTAATTTAAGATACAACGTTTACTTAAAAGACCAAAAAACTTGGGCTGGTCCAAGATGGTATGAACCTAAAGCCCAAAAGCCCAACAAAGATGATGGTCCAGGTTCATACCCCACCTAAGGACCAACAAAGGTATAGACCTAAGGCCCAAAAGCCCAACAAAGCTAATGGTCCAGGTTCAACCCTACCTAAGGCCCAACAAAGCTATGGACCTAAGGCCCAAAAGCCCAACAAAGCCTTTTTTTCTTTCTTTCTTTCTTTGCTTTATAAAAAAAAGAAATAAAATAACATATATTTTTCTTTCCTTTTAATTTCTCCAAATTACATGACTCAATTTCTCATTCAATTTCAAATGATTTTAACCAAGTGAATATATTACGTTAATCTTTACAACTTGAATAAACGTATTAATATCCGAATCATTTCATTAAATTGAGTCAGCGGCTAACATCATAAACATGGTCAACACTTGGGTAGAATCCAATTTGTCCATCAATCCCCACATGAATGAAAATTGACTAACCACCTTAAAATAATATGCAAAAGAATGCTAAACACTTGAGAGAGAGCGAGAGAGAAGCGTAGAAGAATACTACATCGAGAAAGGTAGCTTTTGGCCTTGAACCTTCTGTAGTAAGAGCTATCGGATTTACTCGCTAACTAGTGAACGTGATGTCTTGAACTATTCAGCTTTTGTGTAAACCAAGACAATAGAACTTACATAGTATACTTCCAAACATTATTTGGTTCTCACGGTTGTGTCCATTTACGGCCCTGGACAATTCCTGGTATTTCATGAATAACCGTCGGAGAATTTCGCCTTTAAAAATTCTCGTAGGGCGGCCCTATCCATGTTATTCATATAGGTGGTCTCTTGTCGAGAGTATTCTGCATTACTCTATCTTATGATATCGAAGATACAAGAACCATTAAAAGTTTAACTTATCCTTCACTTTTACAAGTAGCACTGTTTAATTTTGTCCTAGGAATGGTTTGGGGAGGTCTCCCCACGGTGTGTCGCACCAAGTTGCAGTTTCATGATTCAGTTTTCCCTTTGAACCTAGATTGTGGGATCTCCACTCTGCTAGGTAGGGTTCCCATCATGGCAACTCAGCTTTCCTAGGCTTAACACCTATTCCCCTTGACAACACTCGCACTTGCTCTCTTTGTAGACTTTTAGTCAGTGGATCCGCTATATTATCCTTTGATCAAACATAATCAACTGTGATAACTCCGTTTGAGAGCAGTTGTCTAACGGTATTGTGTCTACGACGTATGTGTCTAGACTTACCGTTATACATTTCGTTTAGTACCCTACTAATGGCACTTTGACTATCTCAATGTATGCAGATAGCTGACGCATGCTTTTGCCAATTAGGAATATTCTCTAAGAAATTCCGAAGCCACTCGGCTTCCTCAGTTTCTTTGTCTAAAGCTATAAACTCAGATTCCATAGTGGATCTAGCTATGCACGTTTGCTTAGTGGATTCCCAAGACACGACTCTTCCTCATAACATGTAGACAAATCCACTTGTGGATTTTGAGCCGGTGGAGTCTGGTATCCAGTTTGCATCACTGTATCCTTCTAGTACAGCGTGATATCTTGTGTACAACAGCCCTTCGTTCATAGTGTATCTAAGATACCTTAGAACTCTTACAATAGAAATCCAGTGGTTCTTCCCTGGATTATGTGTAAACCTACTTAGCTTGCTTACTGCATGTGCTATATCTGGCCTAGTGCAGTTTGTTAGGTACACGAGACTCCCAATAATCCGAGAGTACTCCAACTGGTTGATCGTATCACCAGTGTTCTTAGCAAGATGTAAATTTACATCTACAGGTGTCTTGGCAATATTTGTGTCACCATTACTAAATTTGTTTAATACTTTCTCAATATAGTGTGACTGAGATACTATAATACCTTCAAATGTTCGGAGAATCTTGATACCCAAAATAACATCCGCAAGGCCTAGATCTTTCATGTCAAACTTACTTGAAAGCATCCTCTTGGTGAATCTAATCACATCATTGTTACTTCCAATTATTTACATATCATCCACATATATACAGACAATGACATATCCTGGCTCATTTCGTTTTACATAAACGCATTTGTCACATTCATTGATCTTGAAATCATTCGAGATCATGAATCTATCAAATTTGTCATGTCATTGCTTCGGTGACTGTTTTAAACCATATAAAGATTTAACAAGCTTACATACTTGGATCTTCTTCCCTGAAACTACGTGACCCTCAGGTTGTTCCATATATATCTCTTTATTTAGTTCTCCATTTAGGGATGCTATTTTTACATCCATTTGATGAATTTTGAGCTTGTATATTGAAGCTATAGCGATTAGCATTCGAATGGATGATATTCTCGTGATTGGAGAATAAGTATCAAAATAGTCAAGTCCTTCTCTTTAACTATAACCTTTTCCAACAAGCCGAGCCTTGTATTTCTTAATAGACCCATCGGTCTTTAGTTTCTTCTTGAATATCCATTTGCATCCAAGTGGTTTATTCCCAGGATGGAGATACACTAGTTCCCACGTATGGTTTTGCATAATGGATTCTATCTCACTATTTACCGCTTCTTATAGTAAGAGGCGTCAGGGTTTGACATAGCATCCTTGAATGTTCGTGGTTCGTCATTTAGCATGTAAGATAGAAAGTCAGGACCAAAGGATGTAGAGGTTCTCATCCGCTTACTTCTTCTTGCTTCTCCTTCATTTGGCAATGATTCTTGATCTTGCTTTTCAGTTGGAAATAATTCTTGATCTTGCTCTTCTTGAGCTGTATCACATGTTCTTTTCAAGGAACCAGATTCTGGTGTGGTCTTGTACGAAAAGGTTGTTTCAAAGAAATGTGCATTTTTTGATTCAATCACCGTATTGACGTGAATGTCAACATGACAAGATTTGAGTACCAGGAATCTATATGCAGAACTTTGCCAAGCATCCCCACACTTTTAAGTATTTGAAGGAAGGTGGGTTTCCTTTCCATAATTCGTAAGGAGTTTTATCTACCTTCTTGTGTGGTACCTTGTTGAGGATGTGATTTACGGTGAGCAAAGCCTCTCCACACAAGTTTTGTGGTAACCTTGAGTTAATCAGCAAGGTATTCATCATTTCCTTCAACGCGCGGTTCTTGCGTTCAGCAATCCCGTCTTGTTGAGGCGAGTAGGGGGTCGTGGTTTGATGGATGATCCATGTTTAGCGCAAAACTCCTCAAAAGGAGACACATATTCTCCTCCCCTATCTGTTCTAAGATTCTTAATCTTTTTATTTAGTTGATTCTCAACTTCAGTTTTGTATTACATAAATGCTTATAAGGCCTCATCCACACTTCGAAGCAAGTATATTTGACAATACCTTGTGCAATCGTCAATGAAATTTATGATATACTTTTTACCACTTCTAGTTTTCACAAATTTCAAGTCACATATGTCACTGTGAATTAACTCCAAAGGTACCAAAGTCTTTTCTATAGATTTAAATGAGGTTTTTGTTAATTTTGACTTAATACTTCACATTCCTTTTGAGAATTGAAGTTCACATTAGATAGTAACCCGACGTTTACTAACTTATTCAATGAACCAAAATTAAGATCTTTTAATCTACCGTGCCATAAATTAAGTGAGTCAAGGATATATTACTTTCTCGGTTACTTTTTGGTAGGTACTATGGTCATTACATTCATCTTAAATAAACCATCACATCGGTACCCTTTGCCCACAAATATCTCACCTTTAGTGAGAATAAATTTATCAGACTTAAATACTAGTTTGAAGCCATTCTTACTCAATAACGAACCTGAAACTAGATTCCTTCTAATGTCAGGCACATGCAGAACGTTATAGAAACTCAACTCTTTTTAAGAAGTCATTATTAGAATAACGATTCCAGATCCAACTACTTTTGATGTAGAGAAATTTCCCATACATAAAGTCTCTTCAGTAGTTGCAACTTTGTATGTCTTGAACATACGTGTCAGGTGCCCCCGGTATCCACCCACCAGTGTTTGGTATTGCCAACCAAATTTACTTTAGAAACTACTGTAGTAAAATCAATCTTATTTGATCTTAGTCATGGTTGTTTAGCCTTATTTTCCTTTCATGGAATTGCCTTTACCGTTTCTGTGTGATTTCGGACATCTATTCCTTTACACAGATCGTCATATCCATTTAACCTCTTAGCCTCCTCAACGGGTCTATAAGAGTCGGGATCATGTCACACAAATGTATTTTCCATAAGTGAAATTGTTGATGGTATGTTGTTGCCGATTCCATCATTTCTGGACATATTGTTTATCTTGGTAGACATCATTTCAATTACCAAGGATTACACAATATTATAGATAATTCAAACAAACGAATTATTCAACCTTTCTCACTAAAAGAAAACACAAAAAAATTATTCTTTCTTACGACAAAATGATTAAATTAATTTTAATTTCCCAAGTTTTTATATTCTTGTTAGTCCCCCAAGTTTTTATATTCTTGTTGTAGAGGATCGAAGAAATTAAAGAGATAATCAATTCACGTAAAAGAAGAATCTCAATCAATTAAGAATTCTTTAAGCGAAATTTTTTCAAACCACAAGGTTCGACAAGTATGCAGATACTAGCAAGATTGATATTAGTTGTTAAAAAACACACTAATATTACAACGTAATATGACGTTAGTAAGCGATTATTTTTCTAGTATGTATACACAAGCCTAGAAATCTGAATAAGAGAAAAGAAATAGAATGTGATATTCATGTTTTGCATACACATACCCAAAAAAATTTGCAAAAGTAGAGTTTATACATAAAAAGAAAATGTTTTCTGGTTTACACCACGTGAATCATAAATACCTTAAATAGTTGTGTTTTATTTGTATAAATCAGTAAAACATTATAGAAACTAATGCATAAAGAAAATAAAAGCAAATAAATAAATTAATTTACTTGTCGAGGCTCGGATTGGATCCGATGTCTTTAAGGTATTTAGGCCACGTACATGTGTCTTACGTTTGCTGGCTTCAACCTCCAGGATACAACGACAAAACTATTCAAAAGAAACTGACACACGAATTCTTAAGAATTTCAACGAACTTAATAATGCTGCTTCTTTCTATCTCTCTTATAATTTTAATGCTTTGAAATGAAGAAAATGGTTTAGTTGGCCAACTATTTATAGAAAATGAAAAGGTGGCTTGCCAAAGGTTGTGATGTTTCATTTTGGAGTTACGTTGTATCAGTTTTAAGATACAACGTTTACTTAAAAGACCAAAAAACTTGGGCTGGTCCAGATGGTATGAACCTAAAGCCCAAAAGCCCAACAAAGATGATGGTCCAGGTTCATACCCCACCTAAGGACCAACAAAGGTATAGACCTAAGGCCCAAAAGCCCAACAAAGCTAATGGTCCAGGTTCAACCCTACCTAAGGCCCAACAAGCTATGGACCTAAAGCCTAAAAGCCCAACAAAGCCTTTTTTTTTCTTTCTTTCTTTCTTTGCTTTATAAAAAAAAGAAATAAAATAACATATATTTTTCTTTCCTTTTAATTTCTCCAAATTACATGACTCAATTTCTCATTCAATTTCAAATGATTTTAACCAAGTGAATATATTACGTTAATATTTACAACTTGAATAAACGTATTAATATCCGAATCATTTCATTAAATTGAGTCACCGACTAACATCGTAAACATGGTCAACACTTGGGTAGAATCCAATTTGTCCAACAGAAACAAAGCGAACCAAGCCAAACTTTAGCCCTCTTGAGCTTGGTTCGTTAACTAACTAATCAAACTCAAACAAACTCTTAGGGAACTTATTTTTTCCAAGCTTGAGTTCGGCTCAAATTGGTTCACTTAAGACTCGTTTAAGTCTTATTTATTTTTCTATGACATATATATAATTTTGGGATTTTCAGTGATTTAAAATGAATTTAAGTAAAACTAATAAACAACACATTACATAATTTGACTTGAAGAAAAAAAATATTATTACTAGATACAGAATATTTTAGCTATGATTAATTAGATATACAAAAACTCTACGTAGTTTTGAGTTTATATATATATACATATATATATATATATATATATATATTAAAATATTTACCTCGATAATAAATATTTTGTACTTAACTTAAAAATAATATATTTTATATTCAAAGGATAATTGACCATAAAAACTTTTAGAAAATAATCAATTAACCATAAAAGGTCTGGGTAAAAATTCATTATATATTTAATGGTCAAATCTAAACCTTTTATGGGTATATTTTGACGGGTATAAACCCATTAGACAATCTATTTTAGACTTTTTTATAATTATTCCTTAAAAATTATAATATCTAAAAAAACTATATATTAAAATAAATATTCTCATTTTACTCTTTGATGAATAAAAATATTTTCTTAATTTGAATTGTATTGATAATAAATTGTAATTATTATTAGTTTATCACTAATTTATTTAATTTAATATTAATTCTTTATTAAATTGTATTGATATATTTAATATATTTTACAACTATGATGATGTAAAGAATCACATATATGTGATAAGTAATTGAAATTCTACAATTTTATGTTAATTTTCTGTAAATTTTTAATAAAATAAGATTAAGAAACAGTTCTAACCTATGATAAATGACATGTCACATTAGTACTAGTTTACTAAAATTATCATACAAGTGAAAAAAGTCTAAAGGTTAATTAAAAAAAACTTATTTTCACATTAACACAAAAAAACACTTTAACAATTGATTTGAATTAATATTAATTTATTATTGATAATTTTTAAAAATCTAAAAAAATAAATTTTATTCATAATTTTTAAATTTTCAAGATCATAAATCTATTAATTTTATTCCTCCTCTCTCTTGTAGCACTCTATCTTCCAACATGTTTCTGCATAATCTCTCTCATTTTTTCCTTACTTTTTTATTTTAATTCCCTTTTTTTTCTATTCTTTGTTTTTATTTCTTGTTTTTATTTCTCTTCAACTCTTATCTCCTTTTTTCAAGAGTTTTTCATTTCTTCCTTGCTTTTTTATTTTAGTTATTCCGTGCTTTTATTTCTCTCCAAGTCTTATCTCCTTTTACCAAAAGTTTGAAAACCAATAAATGTGTTCTTAAATGTTTATCTGTTTAGTCTAAATAAAATATTTTCCGACTAAGAATGTAACAAATACACAGTGAAAACATGTACTTGTTTGGATCATCCAAAAGAAAATAAGTGAATACACAATTCTAAGAAATAATCAACGGGATCAAAAAGTAATAATATCATATATATTCAAAATTAACAACCAACGTAACTAAATGCTCAAAACTGCATCCCGTGTTATCTATTCAATTCCTTATAACACTATCAAATCTCGCATAAGAGGGAAAAAAAACCAAGAACCAAACGTAAATAGATCAAACTTATGTAACTAAGTTTGTGAAAGTTCTTTGCTTCGTTTAGGCGCAGAAACAACAGCATTCATTAAAATCCCACGAAATCCCGACTTTTCCAACTCATGAATACCAGCTATAGTCGTACCACCAGGAGATGCCACATCATCTTTTAACTGCCTAGGATGTTTTCCACTATTCACAGCCATTGACGCGGCTCCTAATATCTACATCACATTAAATTTTTTAATTAATCAAACAAAAATAAAAAATAAAAAATTAAATATTACTTACAGTTTGAGAAACTAAACCAAGAGAAAGATCTCGAGGTAAACCAGCTGCTACTCCTTCATCTGCTAACGCTTCAATAGCTAGAAATATATACGCGGGCCCACTTCCACTGAAATCTTTTAAGACTCAATATCTTTTTTTTTTTTGAAAAAAAAAAATGTTATACTTGCCTAAGTCCAGTAACTGCATCGAATAGTTTTTCATCAGCTTTCCACACTTTCCCAACTGCTCCAAATATACTTGCAATTAAATCTCCATCTTTTTCAGTTGCTCCATCTCCAAGGCTCATGACTTCACAAACACGAGTAATTTTTTATAAATTTTAAGGACTATTTGGGTAACTTTACAATTTCGAGGACCATTTGAGAAATGTTACAAACCAGATGCTGCATTGCCTACGGCAGCTGGAGTATTAGGCATTACTCTAATAAACCGTGTGTGACCTGTCCATTCCTGCAAACTCATGAATTAAAATAATAACTAAATAATTATGTCTAGAGATTAAAAAGAAAACTAGCTAAAGTATGAACCTGTAAGTCTTTTAGTTTAACTCCTGCAACAACTGAAACTAAAATCTGTTTCTCTGAAAGGATTGAGTTCAACTCCAATGCTACAGATTTTACTGCAATTTTGAATATCTTAAATTAAATGTAAGTGTATCAACCATGTCTAAATTAAAACAATTTGTGATCCAATTTAATATTAATTTTATGTAACAAGAATAAGAAAGGTAAAAAATATTATACCATTTAAATTTTTAGTCGCTAAATCTCCATTTAATTTTCTTCTCTCATGAATTTGCATTTGGCCACAATTTGACTTCACATTCTTTGTACTCCCATTTATATTAAGGTCAAATGTTGCAGCACTATTATGGCTTGGAGCTGCATGCTTATAGTTGAAAGAAACAACATCATATCTCCCCTTATTCTCTAGCTTATTGCAACATTACAAACTGTTAGTCAATTGGATTTTTCCAAGTGTGGACTAACAACGTTGACTCAATTGTTTGATATTCACTTGGTTAAAACCATTGAGAAGTGAATGAGAAATTGAGTATAAAATATTTTGGAGAACAAAAAAAAATAAAGATGCATAGAAATATATCTGCATATCATGAGTTTTCAACACAGGACGTGTTACAAGTAATTCAAAATAAGATCTGTTTTCGTCACGTGTGTGTAAATAAAACACTAAAGAAAACGTTACCAAAAATTCTATTTTGTGACCGTTATATGTGTAAACTCAAACCTGTTGTCACCGAAGCAACGTGTTGTTTCATGTCATGCTTCAATGGTTAAATGTCTCCTATTTGAACAGTCACGTACCCATTGAATGGTGTTGAATTGCCTCTTAGTCATTTCTATAAATAGGGAGGCCTCCCACCATTTTTTATAAGAAGAATCAGAGAAATAAAATCTAAAATATTTACTAGGGTTTTTTGCATATACATATTAAAAAGTTTTGAGAGAGAAAGACAATACATTTTTAGTTCGCCGTTGTCAATCTTTGTGTAGTGCTGCTATCGATTGACTTGAGTCCGTCCTGGGAGATCATCGCTATCAATTGTGAGCACCATAGCAGGGCGAATAGATCTTAAGGACATTGAACCAAGTTCAAGCCTCAGAATTTCTTTTTGCATTCTATACTGTAAGTTTATCAATTATATTTCTTAATTCCTGCATTTATATTTAGTTAAATCTATTTGTTTACATATTTAACACACCAGAAACAACAACTTAAGATCTACTCTGTTTTCTGTTGTGTTAATTATTGAAAAAAAAATTTGTTTCTCTTATGTGAAAATTTTGTGTTTTTGGCTTTTCAACCTTGTTACTTTTTGTTTTATTATACTATCATTTTATGTAATTTTGATAGTTGTGCATTTGTTTAGTTTATCTTTCTTCTGTAATATATATATATATATATTTTATTTTGATTTGAATCCAATAGCTTTATAGTCTGAAATCCTTTTTTAATCAAATTACTGTCTTTTTGTACAGTAACATTTATTTACTTTTATTTGTACAGTAACATTTATGTACTTTTGTTTGTGTTTACTATCTGTTTATCCATTTTCTTTTCTGCTTTATTTGATTTTTGCTTGTACCCTTTTAATTCCTTTTGTCCTCTACAACAAGAATCTAAATAAATCTTGGGGGACTAACAAGAACATAAAAACTTGGGGAATTAAAGGATACTCTATCAATCATCCTAAACAAGAATTTATTCTTGGCGATAACATTTAGATTCCTTTTTCTTGTTTAATCATTTTTTATAAGGATCGTGTTTGTCGTTATTTGATTTTATAAAAACAATTTGTTGAATAATTGTGGTTTCTATTTGTGATAGAAACGATGTCTACTGAGATAGGCAATGCATCCGGAAATGATGGAACCGGTAACAACATACCATCAGCAATCCCGATTGTGAGGAATGCATTTTGCCCTATTGGACCCGCTGAGAAGCCTGAGAAGTTCAATGGAAATGACTTCAAGAGGTGGCAACAGAAGATGGTGTTCTATTTGACCACCTTAAGTTTAACCAAGTACTTAACGGAAGATGCACCTGCATTGGGTGAAAATCCTGACGTACAGACAGTAGCAGCAGTTGATGCCTGGAAAAATGCTGATTTTTTGTGTAGGAATTATATCCTAAATGCATTGGATAATACACTTTACAATGTGTATAGTCCTTACAAGACTGCTCAGGAATTGTGGGAATCTCTTGATCGAAAGTACAAAACTGAAGATGCCGGCACAAAGAAATTTGTAGTCGGAAAATTTCTTGACTTCAAGATGGTAGATTCCAAGACAGTCATGAGTCAGGTACAAGAGTTCCAATTAATATTGCATGAGCTCGATGCTGAAGGCATGAAATTGGGAGAAACTTTCAAAGCGGCTACTATAGTCGAAAAACTGCCTCCTTCGTGGAAAGATTTCAAGAATTATCTGAAACACAAACGCAAGGAGATGTCAGTTGAAGACCTGATTGTGAGGCTAAGGATTGAGGAAGATAACAGGATGTCTGAAAGGAGGAGCAATAATCGTTTTGTGGAGTCAAAGGCAAATGTTGTGGAGCAAAACAGGCCCAATAACAAAAAACGAAAGAACTCAATCCAAGAGCAGTCAATCAAAAATAAGAAGATCAAGTTCTCTGGTAACTGTTATGTGTGTGGTAAAGTAGGACACCGTGCCAAAGACTGTCGAAGTCGCAAAGACAATGGAAAAGGAAATTTCAAGAAAGGAAAGCAAGGTCAAGCCAACATGACAGAGATTAACGATCTGGTTGAAGATGTTAATGAGATTGATCTCGCTGCAGTTATTTCTGAAGTGAATTTGGTTGGGAATCCCAAACAATGGTGGGTGGATACTGGGGCCACCCGACATGTATGCTCTGAGAAAAATATGTTCAAAACATACAAACCAGCGACAGCTGAAGAGATCTTATTTATGGGCAATTCCGCTACATCAAAAGTACTTGGTACTGGAACCGTTGTCTTGAAGATGACTTCCGGAAAAGAGTTGAGTCTCAATAATGTTTTACATGTACCTGATATTAGAAAGAATTTAGTGTCAGGTTCCTTGTTGAGTAAAAATGGATTTAAATTAGTGTTTGAATCTGATAAGTTTGTACTCACTAAAAGTGGGATGTTTGTAGGAAAAGGGTACCTCTGTGACGGTTTATTTAAGATGAATGTAATGACCGTGGTACCCAAAACTACTTGTAAAAATGTAACTGACAATGCTATTAATAATATTACTAGTTCTGCTTACTTGCTTGAGTCTCCTACTTTATGGCATAACAGATTAGGACATGTGCATTTTAAGTCTTTGCATAAACTTGTGAATTTAGGTCTAATACCTAAATTGGATCTCGATTCTCATAAGAAATGCGAGATATGTGTTGAAGCCAAATTGGCTAAAGCTCCTTTTAAATCCGTGGAAAGGAGTACTGAACCATTAGGGTTAATACACAGTGATATCTGTGATTTAAAATATGTGCAAACGAGAGGCGGTAAAAAGTATTTTATTACTTTTATCGATGACAGCACTAGGTATTGTTATGTGTATTTACTAAGAAGTAAAGATGAAGCATTTGAGGCCTTTAAGCAATACAAAAGTGAAGTTGAAAATCAACTAAGTAAGAAGATCAAAATACTAAGGAGTGATAGAGGTGGAGAATATGTATTCCCTTTCGAGAAATATTGTCAAGAGCAGGGTATTATTCATCAAATTACTGCTCCTTATTCTCCTCAACAAAACGGTATTGCAGAACGCAAAAATCGTACTCTAAAGGAAATGATGAATTCTTTGTTGATTAATTCTGGTTTACCCCAGAATTTGTGGGGGGAAGCTGTCTTAACAGCGAATCATATTCTCAATAAGTTACCCCATAAGAAACTTGAGAAAACTCCATATGATCTATGGAAAGGACGACCACCTAGCTTTCAATACTTAAAAGTGTGGGGGTGTCTAGCTAAAGTAAGAGTTCCTACTCCGAAAGAAATAAAGATTGGACCTAAAACAGTTGATGGAATCTTTATTGGATATGCGAACAATAGTTCCGCTTATCGATTTCTTGTTCATAAATCTGAAATTGATGACATTCATGTCAATACAATTTTAGAGTCAAGAAATGCATTCTTCTTTGAAGATATCTTTCCTTGTAAGATTAGACAAGGAGAAACGTCTCTTAAAAGAACTCATGAGCAGAGTCATGATAGAGAATTAGACCAAGAGTCTATAAGTGAATATGAACCGAGACGTGGTAAAAGGGCTAGAACGGTCAAATCCTTTAGTCCAGATTTTATAACTTGTTTGTTAGAAAATGATCCCAAAACTTTTCAGGAGGCAATGTCAACTCCCGAAGCTCCTAACTGGAGAGAAGCTGTAAATAGCGAAATTGAGTCCATCATGCAAAATCATACATGGCAACTGGTGGATCTTCCTCCTGGAAATAAACCCTTAGGGTGCAAATGGATTTTCAAAAGAAAGATGAAGGCCGATGGAACAATTGATAAGTACAAGGCTAGGCTTGTAGCCAAGGGTTATAGGCAAAAAGAAGGCCTTGATTATTTTGATACCTATTCACCAGTTAGTCGTATAACATCCATTCGTATGTTAATTTCGATTGCTGCGATTAACAATCTTGAGATACATCAAATGGATGTAAAGACAGCATTCTTAAATGGAGATTTAGATGAAGAGATCTATACGGAACAACCTGAGGGGTTTGTGGTTCCCGGGCAAGAAAATAAGGTGTGTAAGCTTATCAAATCGTTATATGGTTTGAAACAAGCTCCTAAACAATGGCATGAGAAATTCGATCAAGTCATGTTGTCAAATGGCTTTAGAATTAATGAATGTGATAAATGTGTGTATGTAAAAGGCACGAATCATGAGTATGTCATTGTTTGCCTTTATGTGGATGATATGTTAATCATGGGAAGTAATTTAGATATCATCAAAGCGAAAAAGAAGATGTTGAATACGAGGTTCGACATGAAAGATTTAGGACTGGCAGATGTCATTTTGGGAATGAAAATTATTAAAACATCTGATGGACTTATCCTATCTCAATCTCATTACATTGAAAAGATTCTTGATAAATTCAAGAAATATGACTCAAGTCCAGTGAAGACTCGTATAGATGTAAATTTACATCTAACTAAGAATACTGGCGAAGGAATAGCTCAGTTGGAGTATTCGCGCATTATTGGTAGTCTAATGTACTTAATGAATTGTACAAGACCCGATATTGCATATGTCGTCAGTAAGTTGAGTAGCTATACAAGCAATCCAGGGCAAAACCATTGGATAGCTATTGTAAGAGTTCTTAGATATTCGAGATATACTAAGAACTATGAGTTGCATTATACAAAATATCCAGCTGTATTAGAGGGATACAGCGATGCGAATTGGATATCAGATTCAAGTGAAACAAAATCTACTAGTGGTTATGTATTCACTTTGGGAGGTGCAGCCGTATCTTGGAAATCTTCTAAGCAAACATGCATAGCTCGATCCACAATGGAATCTGAGTTCATTGCTTTGGATAAAGCTGGAGAAGAAGCAGAGTGGCTTCGAAATTTTTTAGAAGATATACCATCACTACAAGAATAATAGGATATTGATACAACTAAAATTGTTCCTAAAAACCTTAAAATTGTTCCTATATCTTAATAGAAACAACACATTGTTCCTATTTGTTTGTTTCTATAGCCTCGTAGCTAAAAGTCATTTTAGGAACAATTTTTTAAAGTAGCGTTCCTATAGGTATTTTTTAAAATTAATTAATTATTGTACCTTTAGGAACTATATAAATTGTTCCTATAACAATTTATCTAATAAATTCCTTTTTATTATACAATCCCTATAGAAACAATTTAAGTCGTTCCTAAAAACATTTAACTAATAAATATTTATTTTCATTGAATATTTATAGGAACAATTTATATTGTTTCTGTAGATGTATATTTACTTATTTATTTAATATTAATTGTACAATTTAAATTGTCCCTAAATTAAAAAAAAACAATAATATCATTTATACTGAATATCTAGAGAACAGTAATAAATAAGCGATTAGAACAAAAAAAAGAGAACAGTAATAATAATAATAAAATAAAATTTCATTGCATTATTCAAATTGACAATAAACCAAAAATTCATAACATCATCTAAAATAAAGCTAAAATTTATTACATGATTAAGATAAAAATAAAGTCTAATCTAAATTAATAGTATCACTGGTCTCATCTTCATGTCGTTCTTCAGTACGTAGTGCTTGAGATGGCAAAGATATATCTAGCTGTGATATTGGTGGAGCTGGAATTCCAAGTTTATCACTCAAAACTTGAACAGTGTTTATTAACGAACTCACAGCGTGATGGTAATTCCCCATTATATTAAGTACTTCACTACGACTCATTTTATCATCGTCGGAATGCAAACATTTATGCGAGTTTAGCCTTTTATTTGTAGAAGTGGTTTTGTCCATACTTGGAAGTATCGGACCAACACCTCGTTGATAACCATAACGTTTACCGAGGACCTTTTTCATCACGGCTAACTCGTCCACTTGAGCAGCACAGGAAATTATGTCAGGAGATGAATGAGTGGCATTAGACTCCATTTGTTCATCCAATAATTGTTGTTTTAGCTTGATCATGTTATCCTGAAATAAATTGAAATATAATATCAAGTGAAATGATTTAAACAAAATCAAAACCAATTAAACGCTGACTAATTTAAACAAAACTATCACCAATTAACACTCGGATACTTATAATAATTAGTTAAATTCATAAGAAGATAATTACATAGTTCAATTGTGTTGTACCCCTCCATCCCTTATTCTCATCCCAATGCATTGCTTTATATGTCTCAATTGGACTCGGTAGTTCTCCTGTTGCAGCATCAGCCTGAAACGAAAAACAAAAAGGTTATCTTGAAATTATATATAAAATAATATGTATATAAACATGTGATTTATTACATTTGCGTGCATAAATTGAGCTATTGAACGTGATCCATGCAAACTTGGTGTAGGATTGTGTCTTCTACTGTCAGCATTTTTCTCTGCACGTGACTTATAAAATAAAATAAAAACTATTTAGCTCAACAATGTTAAGTTTTTTCAAATATCAAATAATCACATACATACCTGAACTAGTGGATCTTCCCACATATTTATGCAATCTTCCCAATCAATCAAATCCACGTACCCAGGTTTCCCTTTATTTGATATGTAATCAGATTTCACGTCATATTTGCGTCGCCTATATCGAGCGGCTGCTATGTGCATAATAGATTTATAAATCAACTCCCATGTTTCAGGATCTCTTTTATACTCATCAAGATCAAAATAGGTCTATATAAAATATACTCATTAGAATTACAATTAGAAATTTAAAATATAATTTGACATAGAAAATATGAAATTTATGTACAATATTATACCTCTAATTCATGAAGAACCAGGTCCTTATCCTCCTCTCCCACATCTTTCCATTTTTTATTAGCAAGAGGTATTTTAACACCCATCAAACTCCCTATCTTTCTTGTAAAAAAATTTGCATTCTCTCCAACCGGGCCATATGTCTCTAACTTCCAATCAAATTTTATACTCAATGGCTTTTTTCCATTCCTAATATACGCTTTCTCAAGTTCCAGGTTCATGTTACGTCCACGCTTCTTTTGTGAACCAAATCCTATGACATAAATCATATTGAATACTTTATATCACTACTTAATAGTAAAAATAAATTTAGAAAAAAATATATGATTGAACACAATTACCTGATACGTTGCATTGACCTGGTGCTCGGTAAGATCCAGGGGGTGGATCATTGTTTCCATCCCCAGCATGACCACGTGCCACATTAGCCATGAGCCTGAGAAATAATAGAAATGATAGCACAATATTTATTGTACAGTAAATATCTTATAAAATAAGAGATAAACTTGATGAAATAAAATATAGTAAAAAAATAAGAGAATCATACGATTATCAAAGTAATAATTAAAATATCAGTACCCTAGAAAAAGATAATAACTAATCAAAATAAATCATCATAACTATCATTATCATTATTCCTTATTCTATCTTCATCTGATGATTCATGTAGGTCTAACTCTTGTCCGTCATTTATATAACAGTCTAACGTATCATCATCATCAGCAGCAGCAGCATCGTCATTCATGAAGTCATCATGACCTGTTATAGTATTATTATTTGTGATTTCTACATCATTAGACCTATGCGTACGATGTAGTGTTAGGTCATCAATATCTTCGGTTATTTCTAAAGTGGTAGAGCCTCCAGTGCCACTTTCATCAAATTCAGAAGGAATATCCCAAATATTGCGATGGTTGACATCCCATACAATTTTCCAATTAGAACCATGCAAAAGATCATCAATATACCAGACTTGTTTTGCGTGAGATCCTAATATATACTTGTCATCTTTGTAACACTCTTTCGCAACATAGACACTTGTAATATTGTTCTTCTTTTTTTGCTCCACAACACTTTTAATGGTATTCCTTGGGATCATTCTATTGTTTCTCGGATTTGAGTCAAACCACTTACACTTGAATAAGCCTGTGCCATCTATTTGTATTCATTGCGATAGTCAATCAGCGATTGGAAGGGCACAAAGTAATATTTACAATGGTAAGTCTAGACATATTCGTCGTAGACATAATACCATAAAAGAACTACTCTCTAATGGAGTTATTTCGATTGACTATGTGAGGTCAAAAGATAATATCGCGGATCCGCTTACCAAAGGGCTATCTAGAGAGTTAGTTTATAATTCATCGAGGGGAATGGGTCTTAAACCTATATCTTGAAAGTTGCCATGCGGAAACTCTACCTAGTTGACTGGAGATCCCAAAATCTAGGTTCAAGGAGACAACTGGTATGTAAATTGCAACTAGTTATACACTGTAGAGGTTTTGTAAACCTCCTACCTATTCCTATGACGAGCAGACAGTGTCACCTGTAAAATGTTAAGGTTAAGCTATGCTTTTAATGGTTCTTTGATGTCTCCTTAAATGTTCTTATTTTCGACCCTTAGGAGACATCATTTTTGGTGTTTATTTAATCATTTCGATAGACTTTTGGACTAAATATGCAATAATATGATTTTCCTCTTTTAATTCTAGCATTTTTGATTTATTAAGCTTTTGCGTGTAATATTGGTATTTTTAGTGAATATTTTACAGGTTTTAGATGTTAGCTAGAAGAGGAATCCAAGGAGAAAGTCAAAGATCAAAAGATAGAGTCAAGACTTGAAGAGAAATCCCGAAGATATTATTTTTAGAGCTGAAAATCCATTTTCCAGGCCATTGATTGCTGTTTTCGAGGTGCTTAAGCGATGATCTAGCTGTTGACCTTTGAAGAGAAATCATTCCTTATCGAATTACGGAACTTTAGCAACTGGAATGAGGTCAATCGGAGTTGTAACGCATCGGGAAAAGCTGTTTTAGTGAAGGTATATCAGCAGTTACGGGATTTTGGGCTAAGTTAGTGGACTTGGGCCTTTTATATTTCATTTAATTAAAAGCCTAGGTCCAAGTCCGAATTTCCACCTATAAAATCAGCCCTTGACTTCTATTTTACACACAATTCACATTCTGCAAGATTAAAAACACCAGAGAGAAGCAACTGAAGGAAGGAGAAGAAGCTACAAGAGCTGGAGAGGGTCTATATCTCCGTTCGTAGTCATTCCGATTCCGGAAATTAGGTTCTTTTATCTTTTTAATTCTGTAAACAATATGAATTCCTTTAATTTTAATTTCGTATTTCATTTTAATATGAGCTAAGTTTTCATTAGTGCTTGAGAACAAACAATGGGTGAATCCCAATTCTTATTAATTAACGAATGTTGAATTTGGGTTTTAATGAATTAAACTAAATTAGGGCTTTTACTCTTTTCGATAAATTATGAATGTTTACTGTTTTTAGCGTCATGAACTAGGAACAGGTAATAGTATTTAGGCTATTCCAATAAGTGGCAATTGGATCATCCTGACGGGGGGTTTAAATACAGAACTATTTATTCAATCTAGGATAGAAGTTAATGATTCTGACGAGCTTAGCTAATCCTAGGGCCAATGAGGTAATGATACTTAATCATCCAACGGTGGATCATATTTACCCTGACGGGACTAGTGACACTTTAGGATCGCCTTATAGTCCACCCTGACGGGGGTATAAGGATATTAGAATCCCGACCATTGTAATTGACTAATTTAGCCCTTAAACAACATAAGTTAAGAAATAGGATAGGGAGGATCCTTGCGTTCTCAAGTGCTACTTCTCATATCGCGTTTTACATCAATTTACTTGCGCTTTAGCTTTTATTTGCATTTTAATATTTGTCTTTCATTCATTAGTCTTATAACAAAAACCAAACAAATATATTATTGTCTTTTATTTTCATAAGTGCATCAATCACTACTTGCTAAACATTGTGATCAACCATTCCGTCCTTGGAACGAATCTGATTTATCAGAATTACTACTTGGGACAACCGTACACTTGCGGTTGTGGTTCGATTATCTTTTGCATTTATTTTTAGAACACACAAAGGACCACCAAGTTTTTGGCGCCGCTGCCGGGGACGGTAGCGTGTGACCACGGTGTTTATCCTTTAGTGATAAGTGCATTTTTATTTTATCAGTTTTACGCTTTTTGTTTAGTTTCTTTTCAGGTTTTTAGGTTTGGTGTATGCGAAGAAGGCTATTCAAGGATCTAGAGCCAACACCTCCGATCCTTAGTAATCCAGAATCGTTGATCAGACTTGCGAACAAGAGAAGAAGAGAACGAGAAGCCTTAGAGGTAGAAGAGTTAAGTAACAGAATGGTAGACATCAATCTTCAAAATAATCAACAGAATAATGGACAAGGCCAGCTAGATGCAAATGGCCAACCTTTAGCTCCAGGCGTTATTCCTCAAGTTCAACCACTAAATCCCAATCCTCCAGTCCAGATAGTGATGAATCATGATCCGTGGTTTACTAACGGTCCTCCAGAAGTTCCATTCCGTGCTCCAGCTATAGGAGTAGGTGCTCCAGATATTAATGTTCCACGTTTTCGTCCAGATTCGGGTATGTTAGCTCAGTTCCAGAATTTTGGTAATTTTCGTGGTAGACCAGCAGAAGATCCTCTCAGGGCAGTACAGAAATTCAAACAGATATGTGATTCTTACATCACACAAGGGGTCTCAAGGGAACAGATGTATTTTGCTGCTTTTAAGTTCTTTGTTACTGAGGGAGCAAGTGAATGGCACGATACGCAAGATCCTACGAAGATCACCAATTGGGACCAATTAGAAATTGCGTTCTTTGACAGGTATTACCCAAGTAACATGAGGTTAGATGCTGAATTAGAATTGACGCATTTCCGTCAAGAATATGAAGAAACTTTGGGTAAGAGTTGGACAAGATTTCAGATGTGTTTACGAAAAGTTCCCAATCATGGGTATTCAGAACAACAACAGCTTAAGATCTTTTATAGAGGCCTTGATGGGAAGTCAAGAGAGAAGTTGGATACGCTATGTGGTGCAGGTTTTCTTCAAGTTCAACCCGCTCATGCTAAAATTATCTTAGAGAGAACAGTCAAGAATGAAGTTGGGTGGAATTCAGTAAGAGCACCGGTTAAGGGAGTGAATAATGTTGATATGGAAGAGAAATTTGCTACGTTTGAAAACAAGATTCAGAGTACTATTGAGCAACAATTGAAACAGCTTACTTTAGCTGTGAAAGAAGGATTTTCGGGTAAGAAGGTAGCTGTGCATGCTGCACAAGAGGTTTATATGTGTTCGATTTGTCAGGTAGATGATCATGATGAGGAAAGTTGTCCAAATAACCAAGAATCCGTGATGTTCATGTCCAACAGAGGTAACTTCAATTCAAGTGGTAATGGATATCAGCCTAACAGAAACCATCCTAGGTTTCAATATTCAAATCCTAATGGGGCAGCCAATCCTACCTACGCATATCAGCCGCGTCCCCAAGGTAATAACTATAATCCAAGACCACACAACAATTATCAAGGAGGACAGAATCAGGGAAATTATGTACAAAGGCAAGCTCCTCAGAATACTCCTCAGAATACATACGATGAAACTTTAAACCAAAAAGCCTTACCTGCCCATCCACAAGAAGGAGTAGTTACCCTTCAGAAAACCGTTGAAAATCTAATTGCTCTTCAAACACAAGCCTTAGAACGTCAGAACGCAGCTGAAGCGAATATGAAGATTTTCCAGAATCAGCTAAGCCAAATTAATAAACAGCTGAATCAGCGCCCACAAGGGCAACTTCCTAGCGATACTGAGAATCCGAAGCAACGCGAAGATTGTAATGCTGTTACATTGAGAAGTGGTAAGAACCTTCCTCCCCCTCCTTTCCCCATTATGAAAGAGAAAGAAGTACCAAGAAAAGAAAAGGAAGTGGTGGAGAAAGAGAAAGAGAAAGAGAGTGAGGTTGAAGAAATAGTGAGACCACGAGAAGTTCCGAAAAAGAAAGATGATATGGTGATTAATCGCCCTCCACCACCGTTTCCATCACGAGTTCAGAAAAAGGGTGATTTGGGTGATTTTCAGAAATTCTTTAACAGAGTGAAGGGTCTAAGTATTAATATCCCGTTACTTGAGGCGATTCGAGATATTCCGAAGTATACGAAGTTTTTGAAGAGGGCCCTCACTAACAAAAGGCCCTATTGTGATAACGAGATGATTGGTCTCCCAGAAGAGTGTAGCGCGATTTGCCAAAGTAAATTACCTCCGAAGTTAGTAGATCCAGGGAGTTTCACGATTCCCATATCAATTGGGGAAGAATGGAAAGGAAAGGCGCTATGTGACTTGGGAGCTAGCATCAATTTGATGCCCAAGTCGATATTTGATAAGCTAAAAATTGGAAACGCAAGACCCACTTCTATGGTCTTGCAAATGGCGGACAGATCTCTTGCTCATCCTGAAGGCCGCATTGAGGATGTCCTTGTTAAGGCAGGTACACTTATATTTCCTGTTGATTTCGTAATCCTTGAATACAATGCAGATAGAAATGTCCCCATTATCTTGGGTAGACCATTCCTAGCTACAGGGAGAACATTGATCGATGTAGAGAATGGCGAATTAACAATGAGGATACAAGATGAGGAAGTGAAATTCAATGTATTTCGAGCTATGAAATTCCCAGACTCTCAGGAAGATTGCTTCAGAATGGATGTAGTAGAGCAAGCATCGCAAGAGGTATTTAATTGTCTAAATTTTGATGATATCTTGCAGGCTGCTTTAACACTAGATTCACCTGAGATGATGGAGGAGCTTACTGAAACAATAGCAGCTCTCAATTCTGAAAATCCGAAGTATAGGCGTCCTGCCTATGAACCTGTGAGAGAACCGGGGGAGATTGTTCCTAAAAAGAAGCCTTCAATTGAATCTCCTCCGGAATTGGAAGAAAAACCATTGCCAGCACACTTGAGGTATGCGTATTTAGGTACTAATGAAACTCTACCTGTTATTGTTTCAGCTAATTTAACAGGTCCTCAAGAAGATAAACTGTTGCGTGTCTTAAGAGCAAACAAAGAAGCAATAGGTTGGACAATTGCTGACATCAAAGGCATTAGTCCATCCTATTGTCAACACAAAATCATACTTGAAGATGTTAACGCACGCTCAGTTGAAGGTCAAAGAAGATTAATGCCCGCTATGAAGGATGTGGTAAAGAAAGAGGTGATCAAGCTTTTAGATGCGGGGATTATTTATCCCATTTCGAGTAGCGAATGGGTGAGTCCGGTTCAGTGTGTACCGAAGAAGGGAGGAATGACAACAGTTCTTAATGATAAAAATGAAGCGATTCCTTCAAGAACGGTAGTTGGATGGAGAGTTTGCATGGATTATAGAAAGCTGAACAAGGCCACCAGAAAAGATCATTTTCCCTTGCCCTTCATAGACCAGATGTTAGATAAATTAGCCGGAAGAGAGTACTACTGCTTCTTGGATGGTTATTCTGGGTATAATCAAATTTACGTGGCTCCAGAAGATCAACATAAAACAACATTTACATGCCCCTTTGGCACTTTTGCATATCGTAGAATGCCATTTGGGTTGTGTAATGCTCCTGCTACCTTTCAAAGATGCATGATGGCCATCTTCTGGGATATGATCGATAACTTTCTTGAAGTGTTTATGGATGATTTCTCTGTATTTGGTGATGATTTTGATAAGTGCTTAGATAATTTGGAGAATGTGTTAATCAGATGCAAAGAAACAGATTTGGTCTTAAACTGGGAGAAATGTCATTTCATGGTTCGCGAAGGTATTGTTCTGGGTCACAAAGTTTCGAGTGTTGGGTTGGAAGTCGATAGAGCGAAGATTGAGGTAATTAAAACTCTTCCCCCTCCTGTTTCTGTTAAAGGGGTAAGAAGTTTTCTAGGCCATGCTGGCTTTTATAGGCGATTTATCAAAGATTTTTCTAAGATTGCGAAACCGCTATGCAACTTACTTGAAAAGGATTCCAAATTCCTTTTTGATGAAGCTTGTTTAGCGGCTTTCAAAGCAATCAAAGAAAAGCTTATTTCTGCTCCTATAGTAGTGCCTCCAGATTGGAATTTACCGTTTGAGGTTATGTGTGATGCGAGTGATTTATGTATGGGAGCTGTATTAGGACAAAGAAAAGAGAAAGTTTTTCATTCGATTTATTATGCTAGTAAAACTTTTAATGGTGCTCAGATTAATTATACAGTTACAGAAAAGGAGTTGCTCGCGGTTGTGTATTCATTCGATAAATTTCGCTCTTATCTTCTTGGAGCGAAAGTTATTGTCTATACAGATCATTCAGCGATTCGATATCTTATGGAGAAGAAGGATGCTAAACCAAGGTTAATCAGATGGGTTTTATTGCTTCAAGAGTTTGATTTAGAGATCAAGGATAGAAAAGGGTGCGAGAATCAGGTTGCAGATCATCTATCGAGGTTGGAAGGTTCAGAGTTGAATAATGGTACTGAAGCAGTTAGAGAAGATTTTCCGGATGAGAATTTATTCGTTGTCCGTGATTATGAAGCTCCTTGGTACGCGGATATTGCAAACTTAGTGGTAAGTGGTTCCTTCCCTGAAGGTTCAACTTATCAAGAGCGAAAAAGATTAGCTCACCGTGCAAGACAATTCTTTTGGGAGGATCCTTTCCTCTACAAAGTGTGTGCTGATCAGATGGTAAGAAGATGTGTAGCCAAGGAAGAAATTGAGGCGATTATAGCTGGGTGTCATGATTCACCTTACGGTGGACATTTCAAAGGAGATCGAACTGCTGCTAAGGTATTACAATCAGGTTTCTATTGGCCCTCTATTATAAAAGATTGTCATGAATACACTAAAAGATGTAATAGATGCCAATTTACCGGTAACATATCCAAGAGGGATGAGATGCCACGTAATAATGTGTTAGAAGTTGAAATATTCGATGTTTGGGGTATAGATTTTATGGGTCCGTTCGTTCCGTCAAATGGTAACCTCTACATCTTATTAGCTGTTGATTACGTGTCTAAGTGGGTAGAAGCGGTGGCTCTACCAACCAATGATTCTAGAGTGGTGATTAAGTTCTTAAAATCACATATTTTCACTAGACATGGAACTCCAAGGGTGATTATTAGCGATGGAGGTACTCATTTCGTTAATAAGTATTTGAAGACTGTTCTAGAGAAATATGGAGTCAGACATCGTGTGTCTACCGCTTATCATCCACAAGCCAATGGTCAAGCCGAAGTATCAAATCGTGAGGTAAAATCTATTTTAGAGAAAACCGTTGGTCCTACAAGAAAAGATTGGTCTATGAAATTAGATGATGCACTTTGGGCATATCGAACTGCTTTCAAAACCCCAGTAGGTGCTTCTCCGTATCGAATGGTTTATGGTAAGGCTTGTCACTTACCTCTTGAACTTGAAATGGGTGCCTATTGGGCTATTGCAAAGTTAAATTTAGATCCTACACTAGCTGGTGAGAATCGAATGATGAAACTTAATGAGCTTGATGAATTTAGATTACATGCTTATGAAAATGCTAAGCTTTATAAAGAAAATACTAAGAGATGGCATGATAATCGAATTCGAGAAAAGAACTTTGTAGTGGGACAAAGAGTGTTGAAATATAATTCGAAGTTCAGTAATTATCCGGGGAAATTAAGATCGAAGTGGTCGGGTCCTTACATTGTAACCAAGGTTACACCTCATGGAGCTATAGAGATAGAACATCCACTTGAGAACCGTACATTCATGGTGAACGGTCATCGTTTAAAAATTTATCATGGAGGAGAAGACACCGATCGTGCAAAAGACCCACATCCCGGAGAGGTCATGTACCTCCTCGAAGCTCCTTAGAAGCACGAGGTAACCCGTCGAGCTTAACGACGTTAAACAAAAGCCAATTTCTTGTATATTAGTTTAAGTATTTCAATTTCCGTAGTATAAATTAGTTAAAGTTTTCGTTTATTTTAGTTTTATTTTTAAGAAATGAGGAAGGGTGTTTGTTTCTGATGATTCCAGGGGTATAATGGTCATGAGTTTGGGTCAAACGATGGAAAAACGGAGAAAAATTGAAGTCCACAGCAGGTTTGACCGGCTAGCCGGCGAGCTAGCCGGCATACCGGCCAAACGAGCAGGTAGACCCCAACTCCCTGACCACTGCGTCAGCGACAACGCAGCAATGCTGCGTCTTCATTCGCGCCAGCGAGAAAGCACCGGCATGCCGGCGAATCCGCCGGCTAGCCGGCCAACGAGGAAGAATGTTCTGGTCCTTGCGTCAGCGATGACGCAAGGTTGCTGCGTCATCAAATGCGCCATCGAGATTTCACAGGCATACCGGCGAATCCGCCGGCTAGCCGGTCAAGGATTTCAAATTCCCTGACCATTGCGTCAGCGACGACGCAATGCACTTGCGTTTTGAGGTAAAAAAAAAAAAAAAAAAAAAAAAAATTTCGCCGGCCTCTCGCCCGGCATACCGGCCAGCTGTTACGAGAGGCGGTTTTGACTTCCTTAAACCTAGTTTTTTGCCTCTTTTCCAAGCCAAACCTTATAATCCGAATTCTTGCCTCCACCTACTCCGAAAATCATCAACAAACAGCTATAAAATCATCAAATCAAGCCTTCTATCATCACAAAAACACAAAATCAACTCACATCTTCTCCAAAACATCATCAAATTTCACCTTTTCTCCAAAACTTTCCTCTTCCCAACCTTGAAATTATACCCAATTCTTTCAAAATCTCTCTCTAATAACCTTAACCCATCTCATATAACACCTAGTTCTTCAAGTTTTAAGCCTCAAAACATCAAATTTCAAAGCTTTTCTCTAGCTTTTTCTCTATTTGAAGTTTTGAGTTTGGGGTGAAAAGAGATGACTAACAGAACCGATTCCATGTGTAACTATCGAAGAAACATACCAAGAAACAGGAACGCTGTTGGAGCTAGCCCAGACCAAGCAATTGAGATTCCGGATTCACGATCCAAAAAGACAGTCCAAAACCCAATTGCTCCAAAACGAAAAGAAAATCCAATTAAGGCTAATCCGAAAAGGAGCAGGTTAATTGATGAGAGTGATGAAGAAAGTGAGGAAGAAGTTGAAGAAGAGATTGAAGAAGCTGAACAAGAAGTTCTCGAAGAACCAGTGCAACAACCGAAAGCTCCGCGTAGGAAAGCTTGGGCTCAAAAGCCTAAGAGAGTCTTCGTTCCTTGGGATACTCAGGTTCGTGATCGAATTGAATTTTTGAAGTTTGGTGAGGAGATGAATCTTCCTAAAGGTATTATGACTAGTGCTTATAAAGATTATGGTGTTACTTGTGATAAATTGGGTTGGAAGGAATTGAGAGAAAGGAAGCTTGAGTATATTCCTACCTTGGTGCGAGATTTTTATGAAGGAATCGCCTTCTCAAAGGAAGCTGTTATTATTCGCAAAAAGGTAGTTCCTTTCTCCGTTGAGCTTATTCGTAAATCATTAAAACTACCCGAGTTTTCCGGAATATGTCCGTTTCAAGAATCTCTTAAAAAGCCTTCGTTTGACTATGAATCCCTTTGGGGGAAAGTGACTATTGATGGGGCCCGCCCAATTCCCGAAGGAGAGAGATATCCTGGACAGATGTATAGTAGTAACTTGCTACCATGTGCTAAGATTTGGTCACGTTTCATAATTCCTACTTTCTTCGGAGTTAAACACATATCGGAAGTGAAGAAGGAGCATCTTTTGTTCATTAAATGTATTATTGAGGAGAAACCCATGGATGTTGCCCGGGTGATATATGATACCATCATGGAATTTGCTAGAATTCCTACTTCACAACAAAATCTCAAATTTCCTTGTACCGTCACTACTTTATGTTTAGACGCAAAGGTTCCGCGTAAAGACGCGAAGATTGATCGTGTTGTAGTGTGTGAGAGCATGGGTTTAACTTTGATCAAGAATATTCATGATGAGGTGGTTAAAGCAACAAGGAATCCTAGAGCTCCTCCAAAGAAGAAGATGCATACAACTGATGAGTTGGAAGCTAAAGTGAAGGTGTTAGAAGAGAACCAAGTGAAGATGATTGCGTCTTTAGGAAACGTTACAAAAGAGTTAGAACTTCTCCGAAACATGTTATTGGGGGTGAGCACTATTCAACACGCCACCTATGGTATTCTTACACAGGAGAAAGTTCATGGACGCAACACCGATAACCAGCCTCGAGCTGGTTAAGATACGTTTTCTATCCCTTTCGCGTTTTAGTTAGTTTAGTTTATTTTTATTGCGTTGAGTCTTTTCGAGTCGTGGGGACACGACTCATTTTTGAGTTTGGGGTGGGGTTCGTTGCCTCATCCCAGTTTTTATGTGTTATATGTTTTATTTGCTTTCAATAAAATAATTTTCGGAGTTGCGTTTGACTGTAGAAGATTTTAAATGTCCCTTTAAGCATACTTTTGATGAATCAATGATAGTAAATAGTGGACTTTAGGGATTGATATAAAACACACTTACAATTGCATGCGAACATAGGTAATGGATAGGAAAAATTAATGAACAATGCAAATGAAGTAAGCTTGTACTTAAGGAATATGTTTGGTGTGTAGAACGTGAAATCCTAATTAGTAGAGAACCCACCTAGATATGAACTAAAGACAAGCTATGTACTTAGGAAAATGATAGGGGCAGTTCTTTGTTAGCCATTTGAATCCTTTTAGCTTGCTATCCCTTATTATAATTTTATCCGTCTTAGCCCAATTTTGAGCCTTAAGCCTTTTCTTTTGTAGCCACGATATAAGCCCATTATCCTTTAGATTATTAGGCATGACCAAATAACCCGCACTTGAATCACAACCCTGAGACTTGTCTCGAGCTTGAGTTTGGGGTGGAGGGTCCACATTTTGGGAATCTACATTGGGAAGGGATTATATGTGTTTGTATTGAAGCACAAAAATGTAGATGATATTATTATTTGTAACCCTTTGCCGGGATTTGAAAAAAAAAAAAAAGAGAGAAAAAGAAAAAGAAAATTATAAGAGACATGACTTTTCACATCAAAATGATGGTCATGGGTATCTTGTACAAAAAAGAAGAAGAAAAGAAATGAAAAAGAAAATAAAAAGAAAGAAAGAATAAAATAAACCGGCAAGGTGGAATATTTTTGGAAATCATCTTAGATTTATTTGGGTTGACATTGGGGACGCAACTTTAGCGCGTCAAATGGGTGAGTGAGAACATTTTTTGAGCGTAACTCAAGCTCGAGGACATGTTGATGGTAAGTGAGGAGAGAGCCAAAAGCTCACTTCAAATTTACCAAATATATATCCATACCGTCCTTAAGCCAATATTAAAACCATAAAGACCTCTTGATTCTTAAATACATAGTGAATTTACACTTCTGTTGATAGGGAATATTTAGGTGGAACATTCAAAGCGATTTATGATTAATGACCACCCTATAGCCATCATACAGATATGAGTACAAGTGTAACCTTCAAGCATTGCAACTTTAATTTTATGATTGAAATTATTTATGTTTGATTTTGCATGATTAGTGTATGTATATGTTAGTTCTTAAAGTTTTGCTATATGAGATTTATCTTAAGAATTGCTTTAGGTTTATTTGCTAAGCTTCTATTTGTTCTTGCGTTTACTTCCACCCCTTGTTTTGTTTTGTTTTGCTTTGTCGGGACGACAAAGGTTTGAGTTGGGGGTCTTGATGTCTCCTTAAATGTTCTTATTTTCGACCCTTAGGAGACATCATTTTTGGTGTTTATTTAATCATTTCGATAGACTTTTGGACTAAATATGCAATAATATGATTTTCCTCTTTTAATTCTAGCATTTTTGATTTATTAAGCTTTTGCGTGTAATATTGGTATTTTTAGTGAATATTTTACAGGTTTTAGATGTTAGCTAGAAGAGGAATCCAAGGAGAAAGTCAAAGATCAAAAGATAGAGTCAAGACTTGAAGAGAAATCCCGAAGATATTATTTTTAGAGCTGAAAATCCATTTTCCAGGCCATTGATTGCTGTTTTCGAGGTGCTTAAGCGATGATCTAGCTGTTGACCTTTGAAGAGAAATCATTCCTTATCGAATTACGGAACTTTAGCAACTGGAATGAGGTCAATCGGAGTTGTAACGCATCGGGAAAAGCTGTTTTAGTGAAGGTATATCAGCAGTTACGGGATTTTGGGCTAAGTTAGTGGACTTGGGCCTTTTATATTTCATTTAATTAAAAGCCTAGGTCCAAGTCCGAATTTCCACCTATAAAATCAGCCCTTGACTTCTATTTTACACACAATTCACATTCTGCAAGATTAAAAACACCAGAGAGAAGCAACTGAAGGAAGGAGAAGAAGCTACAAGAGCTGGAGAGGGTCTATATCTCCGTTCGTAGTCATTCCGATTCCGGAAATTAGGTTCTTTTATCTTTTTAATTCTGTAAACAATATGAATTCCTTTAATTTTAATTTCGTATTTCATTTTAATATGAGCTAAGTTTTCATTAGTGCTTGAGAACAAACAATGGGTGAATCCCAATTCTTATTAATTAACGAATGTTGAATTTGGGTTTTAATGAATTAAACTAAATTAGGGCTTTTACTCTTTTCGATAAATTATGAATGTTTACTGTTTTTAGCGTCATGAACTAGGAACAGGTAATAGTATTTAGGCTATTCCAATAAGTGGCAATTGGATCATCCTGACGGGGGGTTTAAATACGGAACTATTTATTCAATCTAGGATAGAAGTTAATGATTCTGACGAGCTTAGCTAATCCTAGGGCCAATGAGGTAATGATACTTAATCATCCAACGGTGGATCATATTTACCCTGACGGGACTAGTGACACTTTAGGATCGCCTTATATCCACCCTGACGGGGGTATAAGGATATTAGAATCCCGACCATTGTAATTGACTAATTTAGCCCTTAAACAACATAAGTTAAGAAATAGGATAGGGAGGATCCTTGCGTTCTCAAGTGCTACTTCTCATATCGCGTTTTACATCAATTTACTTGCGTTTTAGCTTTTATTTGCATTTTAATATTTGTCTTTCATTCATTAGTCTTATAACAAAAACCAAACAAATATATTATTGTCTTTTATTTTCATAAGTGCATCAATCACTACTTGCTAAACATTGTGATCAACCATTCCGTCCTTGGAACGAATCTGATTTATCAGAATTACTACTTGGGACAACCGTACACTTGCGGTTGTGGTTCGATTATCTTTTGCATTTATTTTTAGAACACACAAAGGACCACCATTCTTTTAGCTTGATAAATTCAAGTTGTGTAGTACAAGATACTCTTAACAAGTCAACCACCTATCTGAGTAAGGAGTGGGCCGCTTCTACGAGAATTTTTTAGGTTGAATTCTCCGAGAGTACTCATGAAACCAGGAGTTGTTCAGGGCCAAAATGAACACAACAATGAGAACTTCAAGAATGTACCGAGGGGTGCTGTGTGATTTCTATTGTCTTGGTATGCACAAAAAGCCGAACAGTTCAAGACATCGCGTTCACTGGTTGGCGAGTATATCCGGTAGATCTCACTAGGGCAAGGTTCAAGGTCTTTGGCTACCTTTCTCGATGCAGTATCTCTCTACTGTCTTCTCTCTCGTGTTTTTGCATTTTATGTTTTTGGTTGGTTAGTCAATTTCCATTCATGTGGGGGATTGTTAGTCAATTGGATTTTTCCAAGTGTGGACTAACGACGTTGACTCAATTGTTTGATATTCACTTGGTTAAAACCATTGAGAAGTGAATGAGAAATTGAGTATAAAATATTTTGGAGAACAAAAAAAAATAAAGATGCATAGAAATATATCTGCATATCAGGAGTTTTCAACACAGGACGTGTTACAAGTAATTCAAAATAAGATCTGTTTTCGTCACGTGTGTGTAAATAAAACACTAAAGAAAACATTACCAAAAATTCTATTTTGTGACCGTTATATGTGTAAACTCAAACATGTTGTCACCGAAGCAACGTGTTGTTTCATGTCATGCTTCAATGGTTAAATGTCTCCTATTTGAACAGTCACGTACCCATTGAATGGTGTTGAATTGCCTCTTAGTCATTTCTATAAATAGGGAGGCCACCCACCATTTTTTATAAGAAGAATCAGAGAAATAAAATCTAAAATATTTACTAGGGTTTTTTGCATATACATATTAAAATTTTTTGAGAGAGAAAGACAATACATTTTTAGTTCGCCGTTGTCAATCTTTGTGTAGTGCTGCTATCGATTGACTTGAGTCCGTTGTATCCTGGGAGATCATCGCTATCAATTGTGAGCACCATAGCAGGGCGAATAGATCTTAAGGACATTGAACCAAGTTCAAGCCTCGGAATTTCTTTTTGCATTCTATACTGTAAGTTTATCAATTATATTTCTTAATTCCTGCATTTATATTTAGTTAAATCTATTTGTTTACATATTTAACACACCGGAAACAACACAAACTGTGCTCAAACTTTCTTTCCACATATCTCCACATGCTTGGTCAAACCCAGAAACGTCACAGCTAGGACCAACATTTACTCCTACTCGGTCAAACCCAATAGAAGCACCTGTTTAATCACAGCTATGTTTATTTTCTAGTGCAGTTTTCGGAGCTCGGTCAAACCTAGAGAAGGACTTTGTATTATTTATACCACGCTGTTTCACTGTAACAGCTCCATTTGTATTAAAGGTCTCCCAACAACTACTGTTCTGTGCTCCTATATTAATAGCAGCAGTGGCTTCCGAAATTTTGCCAAAAACACGATTTTTGGCTTTGTTATACCCTCCTTCTCTCAAATTTACCCCACCCTCATAGAAACACCTAGCTTCCACGTGCCCAAAGGCTTTACATCTATTACAAGGGGTAAGTTTTTGTATTTGACTTTCACCCAATATTTCTTTACCGTAGGGTGATCCAAAATCTATCACTGTTTTTCGCTCCTTACTCAAATCTAAATCGACAAGTACTCTAGCATACCTAATATCTTCACTATCAAAAGTAATACTATAGGTACATAAAGACTTACCCACTTGTGAAGCAACTTTAGTCATTTTTATGAAAATACAGGCTTATTCCAGAATGTATTCGCAAGATAATGTAAGTAGGAATCTGACGGCTTTGTTTTGTGATAGAATAATCTTTCCATGATACATCATTATAGGGTTAAAATGGACTTAGTTATTAGATTAATCATTGCATTTTGAAATCATGCACTTTCTTCCTTTGTCATGGTGTGAAAGCTTTGCATCTCCCTAGTCCAAATCGGAGAAGGAAGATCCTCGATCAAGTGTTGTTTGTGAACGTCTCATAGTGTAGGTGAAGAAAAGAGAAAAAATAGGCGCTAAATCGAAAATATTTAGGAGAAAAAACATTTAACCTCTCTCTAGCTTTTTTTGTGTGCACAAAGTAAAAAGTTAAATTCCAAGTTGCATTGACCACAACAAATTTGTTATGATTTTTTCTTGAATATATGTTTGAATCTTCCTACTTTGTAATAATACTTAACTTCAATTAATTTTTCGGCTAGATTAGTTCACGCTTTGTAACTGTAATCATAATGTTACCTTGCTTTTATTGTTTTTTTTATTCCGAGTTTGACTATTCTTGACCACCAAGATTAACCCGAGGATAACCCGAAATAACTCGAAATAAGATATTTTAAATTCTACTTTTGGGTTGCCCTTTCAAAAACTAAACCTGACTATGTTACCTTTGGGTTCATCCTAATTTCAAATCCGTGCGAATCCAACTTGTACACTGCCCTACCATCTGCCTATGAAAGAAGTTGATTAAGGTTCAACATGAATTTACAAAAAAGACATGCTACAGTATATTTGCAACACATATTCTACTATTTAATTATCTTAATATAAGAAACGGTGCATATAAGAGAGATTAGTTTGGTGGCCAATGGCATTATAGACGTATTTCTAAACAAACGCTCAAACTTTCACGCTACATTAGAAAACTTAACCCATACTTAATTGCATTACCTTATACTTCTTCAGATTCTTTATACCAACTTTTTGTTATATATACACGCATTTCTAAACAAACGCTCAAACTTTCGTGGTACATTAGAAAATTTAACCTATACTTAATTGCATTATTTTATACTTCTTCAATTTTTTTATACCATTTTTTGTTAATTAGTATACTCCTGATTAAATGGGGTTAATTTTTTCTTTCCTTTAAAATATGTAATACTGTGATCATTTATACATTTAATAGTTTTCAATATCCCTATATCTACACTAGTGAAAACTATTTTTAATTAGGGCAATTCTGGAAAAAAAAAATAGAAAGGATGACCCCAAGTAAATATAAGAAAGGAGACTAATGTAGACTAAATAGATTAAACTTAAATTTCAAGTCTATTTACCCAACTAATTTCATGTCAAACTAGACTACCGTATACTTAAAATGCAAATTCATTTTAATATACTAATTATGTATTTTAAAATACTTACCACGATAATTAATATTATGTACTTAACTTAAAATTTATATATTTTATATTCAAAGGATAATTGACCATAAAATTTTAGAAAATAATTAATTAACCATAAAAGGTCTGATTCTAATGGAAAAAAAAAATCACTATATATTTTATGGTCAAATCTAAACCTTTTATGGGTATATTTTGATGGATATAAAACCATTAGACAATCTATTTTTAGACTTTTATTATAATTATTCCTTAAAAATATAATATCTAATATAATAAATATTCTCATTTTACTCTTTGATGAATAAAAATATTTTTTCAATTTGAAATTATTAATAATAAATTGTAATTATTATTAGTTTATCGCTAATTTATTTACGTTGATACTAATTCTTTATTATAAATATCAATTGTATTAATATATTTAATACATTTTACAGCTATGATAATGTAAAGAATGACCTATAGGTAACAAGTAATTGAAGTTCTACAATATTAGGTTAATTTTCTGTAAAAATTTAGTAAGATAAGATTATGAAACAACTCCAACCTATAATGCAGGTAAGAATGACATGTCAAATTAGTACTAGTTTACCAAAATTATCATACAAGTGAAAAGAGTCTGAATGATAATTAAAAAGAAACCTTTTTTTTTTTTTTTTACATGAGAAAACTACTTATTTTTACCTTAACACAAAAAACCAGTTTAAATAATTGGTTTGAATTAATATTAATTTATTATTAATAATTTCTAAAAATCTAAAATAAAATCTTGTTCATAATTTTTAAATTTTCAAGATCATGAATTTTTAGGTTCATTTCTTTCTCTCTCTAGTAGCACTCTATCTTGTTTTTATTTCTAACTCGTATCTCCTTTTTTTGGAAAGTTTCTCATTTCTTCCTTGATTTTTTATTTTAGTTTTTTTATTTCTTATTCTTAATGTTTAATCTAAATAAAAATTTTCCGTCACTAATACACAGTGAAAACATGAACTTGTTTGGATCATCCAAATAAAAAAGAAAATAAGTAGATACACAATTCTAAAAAATAATCAACTAGATCAAAATGTAATAATATCATATGTATCCAAAATTAACAACTCATATAACTAAATCATTAATTAAACACAATAAACGCTCAAAACTTCATCTCGTGTTATCTATTTAATTCCTCAGAACACTATCAAATCTCACATAAGACGAAAAAAAAAACAAGAAGCAAACATAGATAGATCAAACTTAAGTAACTAACTTTGTGAAAGTTCTTTGCTCCGTTGAGCCGCAGCAACAACCGCATTCATTAAAATCCCACGAAATCCCGATTTTTCCAACTCATGAATACCAGCTATAGTCGTACCACCAGGAGATGCCACGTCATCTTTTAACTGCCCGGGATGTTTTCCACTATTCACAGCCATTGATGCTGATCCTAATACCTACATCATATTAAATTTAAACTAATCGAACATAAAAAAAGAAAAATTAAACATTACTTACCGTTTGAGAAGCTAAACCAAGAGCAAGATCTCGAGGTAAACCTGCTGCTACACCTCCATCTGCTAACGCTTCAATAGCTAGAAATATATACACGGGCCCACTTCCACTGAAATTTTTTAAGAATCAATATTTATTTATTTTAAAAAAATTTGTTATACTTCCTTAGTCCAGTGACTGCATCAAACAGTTTTTCATCAGCTTTCCATACTTTCCCAACTGCTCCAAATATGCTTGCAATTAAATCTCCATCTTTCAGTTGCTCCATCTCCAAGGCTCATTACTTCACAAACACAAGTAATTTTTTATAAATTTTAAGGACTATTTGCGTAACTTTAGAAGTTCGAGGACCATTTGAGAAACGTTACAAACCAGATGCTGCATTGCCTACTGCTGGAGTATTAGGCATTACTCTAATAAATCGTGTGTGACCTATCCATTCCTGCAAAATCAGGAATTAAAATAATAATTAAATAATTATATCTAGAGATTGAAGAGATAAATAGTTAAAGTATGAACCTGTAAGTCTTTTAGTTTAACCCCTGCAACAACTGAAACTAAAATCTGCTTCTCTGAAAGGATTGAGTTCAATTCCAATGCTACAGATTTACTGTAATTTTGAAGATCTTAAAGTAAATGTAAGTGTATCAACCATGTCTAAATCTCCATTTTAATATTTTACTCGCTAAATCTCCATTTAATTTACCTCTCTCATAAATCTGCATTTGGCCACAATTTGACTTCACATTCTTTATACTACCATTTATATTAAAGTCAAATGTTGCAGCACTATTATGGCTTGGAGCTGCACGCTTATAGTTGAAAGAAACAACATCATATCTCCCCTTATTCTCTAGCTTATTGCAACATCACAAACTGTGTATACCAGTTTGCTCAAACTTTCTTTCGACATATCTCTACATGCTCGGTCAAACCCAGCAACAGCTAGGACCAACATTTACTCCTACTAAGTCAAACCCAATAGAAGCACCTTCTTTATAACAGCCATGTTATTTTCTAGCACAGTTTCCGGAGCTCGGTCAAACCCAGCCCCTATGTGCTTATACTGATCATTTTTCCTCCCTTTTACCAAACCGGGTTTTTCTATTGCTCGGTCAAACCCAGCAATTTATCACTACCATGAATACTCGAACCTGCTCGGTCAAACCCAGAACATTACTAGCTTCACATCCCACTTTACTACATTAATTACCTGTTCTCCTCTTGCTCGGTCAAACCTATCGGAGGACTTTGTATTATATATACCACGCTGCTGCACTGTAACAGCTCCATTTGTATTAGAGGTCTCCAGAAAACTAGTGCTCCTGAATTAATAGCAGCAGTGGCTTCTAAAATTTTCCCAAAAACACGATTTTTAGCTTTGTTATACCCTCCTTCTCTCACAATTACCACACCCTCATAGAAACACCTAGATTCCATATGTGCAAAGGCTTTACATCTATTACAACAAAGGGGTAAGTATTCGAATTCGACTTTCACACGACGTTTCTTACCATAGTGTGATCCAAAATATATCACGGTTTTTCTTTCCGCTCCATACTCAAATCCAAATCCACAAACACTCTAATATTGCTAATGTTTTTGAAGGAACGCAATAACGATTATATCTCATATAATACAGCGGAAAAATTACATTGCAATCCTAAGCCAATCTAGTTGCAATTTAAGAATTTAAACATAAACAAAGAATTCGATTACATACCTCAATCCGTTGTATGAAAATCGAATTGCCTGATCGTAGCTTCAAAAACTTGAAGCCTCCACGCTTTGCACACCGAGCTTAATCCTCGCTTTCAGAATCCAATTCTGACTTGGAGACAAAAGACCTTTTGTTTTCTGTGATTTTTTTTTTCTTAGAAGAAAAAACTGATGAGAAAAAGATGTTATATTACATATAATGATTTCTCATTATATTTGTAATAACACTAGAAGGGAATATGAAAAGATAGGATGTGAAAAGTCATGAACGTATAATGAAAATTAATTATCTCAATAATCTGGTCCACTACCCACAAGTGGATTTGGACCTTTTCCATTATACAAATAACTTGACTAGCCCAACGGTTAGTGTCACATTTCACACTACTGGAGGTGCGTGGTTCAAACCACAAACCTGTCAATTTCTTTTCTCTTTTCTCTTTTCTCTTTCTCTTTTCTCTTTTCTCTTAGACCGGTCTTATATTAGAATACTAATTTGTGCTAGCAAATTAATATACCAATATTCCAAGTATATATATTTAATTAATATTTATTATCTAATAATAAAATTAACTAACAACATAAAGCAAGATAAATGCACTCGTTAGTGTGCGACTACGTGGGTTCATCGTTAAACCGGTAGTAGTTAACTTAATTAACTACTAATCGAGGTTGGCGTCTAGCAACACTCCCCAACGACCGGATAACGTGAAGTAACTCTGTACAAAGAACCCGGTGAAGGATCATATACGTATTCCCTCTATCTTTACAGCTCCGGATTATCCTGGGATATGGTACAACTGTCAAATCCCATTTAGAAAATCAACTACGTTACACGTCGATTATCAACGATTGGTGAATGACCTAAGAAACACTTTTCTTCATTCATCCTATCACCTTGGCCAAGGATTTGATACAATCGTTATAATCTTATGACATCGTAGAGCTCAAACTCTTTACCTAGAGTTGATAGATTCCATCTTGACTCATCCCTAGGAGGATATATACTTAGTTTTGTCCAATATCCTTTCGACTAGCATTATTACACACTAGTAGTCCAGTATCAAAACACAACAAGCACATACACAACCATAGTGATGATCTCAGGTCAAAGGATTACAAGCATAAAATTCCTTCTAGAGATTAACCTACTTGACAGTTCAAGGTAATTAACCATTAGGAATCTCTAGATATTTAGTCGATTCGATAATCACATCTCTATGTGCATTATCTATGCACCTAACTCGGTAAACGAGAACTGCCGATATTTATCCAATAAATACTTGTTAGCTACATATTAATCTAACCAGATCATCGAGGTCCTAAATCGATGATCCTACGATTAAGAACAAGTTTAGATTAAGTCCTATGAGCTAGATTCTCATTATCATAACACCTTATGATATCTAGTTCGTAACTTAATCAAGGATTTGCCTTTTATATTATGTATATGGATACCATAATCATAAAAGTTTGCCATAGATTCAAGGAAACAATTTCTTTAATCAATACTGTAGTGATAACTATTATCGTGTACAGTAAACACTTGTGTTCAATTCATTACAAGACGATCGGGGCTAGGGCATAATTCCAACAATCTCCCACTTGGCCTAGACCCAATCGTTCAAGTACCATAATTCATAAACAGTTTGTTCTCATCAGACTCTTCTGATAAACAACTTAGATGAATAGATATACATCGTGTTCCTTCTTCTACCTATTGAATGTGAACATCTTCATGTTCAATTATATCTCGAATCAAGCGGTAGTATTGCAGAATTTGTTTGGATCTATAGTTTATTCTAGGTTTCTTTAATCATACAATATCTCAAATATTGTCATTGTATAAAGAAACAATATCTACATTGTGAAACCACACTATGTATATATAAAGAACTATTTTATCCAAACCACTGGCATAGTTGCATCTTATGCTGCTATGTATTCTACTTCTAGTAACCGAAATCTGCTACAATGTCTTGATTGGAACTATTCCAATTTACTTCTCCTCTATATAGACACAACCATATCTTGATTTGCTATCATCCATGTTTGAAGCAAAACAAGCATCTATATACCCAGTTAGCTTCAACTTATATTCTCCACATATGAGGAATATGTCCTTAATACTTCTTAAGTACTTAAGGATAGTCTTTACTACTTTCCAACATTCCTCATCAAGGTTACCTTCATACCTACTCGTTATTCCTAGCGTGTAGTGTATTTTAGGCCTTATACATTTTCATGGTATGCTGGATAGATCCTTATTGTTTTAACAAATAGGACTATACACATTCATTCTCTTACTTTTAGGGTCCTAGGACGAACCCTTACACTAAGAGTAATTCCAAAGCCTATTGTTAAATAGCCCCTCTTGGAATTTCCATGTAATACTTCAAAAATGTATAAATGTACTAAGATTGATATAGGTCAAGTAGCTTCTCTAATCTATCTCTATAGATCCCAATTCAAAGAATATAAGCTACTTTTCCTAAATCTTTCATGGAGAACTTTTAGACAATAAAAAACATGGTTTATCTGCTTCGTTGGCATATCATATCCTTATGTGATAAAATGTCGTCTACATATAACACTAGGAAGATAAGCGTACTCCCACTAGTCCTTTGTACTCTTATGACTCTTATTCTAAAATCATAAAATCAAACTATTTGATTGTATGAAAGAGAATAATCCAACTCAGTGACATTTGCTGAATCCATTAAATGGATTATTGGAACTTACATATTTTATTATGAGTAAATGGCAATATGAGACCTTTAGGATTGGTATTAAGGACGTCATAGACTCCCATTTAGTGAAAACTATTCTCACATTATATTACCATATCTCATAATAATAGTATGTAGTTACCAATAGTAGAATCTGAAATAAATTAAGCATTTCTATCAAAAAGGAATTCTCCATAATAAATGTTTTTCTTTTAATTTAAACGCTTAGCAATTAGAAAGACGTTATAGGTCTCTACCTTACTGTCTACTCCAATCATTTCCCTAGAACCCATTTACTATAAATGGATCTTGTATCTATTAAAGATTCAACCAAAGTACTATACTTTATTGGTTCTTATAGATACTAATTCAGATTCTATGGTTCTTAACCACTTGTCACTATCTAGACTAGTCATAGCCTCTTCATAAGGATTTAAGATCATCACTTGATGGGTTATCATCTATATGATTCCTCATCAAATATCACAATTATTACAATAAATTTTGGTGTATGATGATATCTATATAACCTATATGAGGCTTGTGTACAATAAAGATTGGCATGCATCAGATGCTTTTTAGCTTGTATAAATAACTCTGAAATCTTTATTTCATTATGATCCATTTCCACATTATGAATTCCTTCACTATGGAATTCCAATCTATAGAGGCTGTCTGCCTTACCACAAACCCTTTGTGTTCAGAATGGTGTGAAAATATTACCTCGTTATTTTCTTTGGGTATCCAACAAATCTATATTTGAAAGATATCTACTCAAGCTTAGCCATTATAAGTCGTTTAGTATAAATCAAACATTTCAAATTCTACATTTTAAGGTTTGATTTACATCATCTCCATACCACATATGGATTTTATCGACTGTTTAGTGGGACCTAAGAGTTCATTAAATATGCAATTGACTTTAAAACATAATCCCATAGAAATATTTAAAACCTAGTGAATCACTGAGACAAAATCTAATTTTGTCATAGATAATCTATTAATTCATTGCTAAGATATTCACCTATACAGGTTGATATCTTACTTCCTTCATACTCTTATATACTTGCTTTCAACTTCACTCAATAGTAATTTGAACATTTCAAATTATTTATATTGGTGTTACATTTGGTAAACACATATATATCTGTTATATAGTTTGTGAAGGAGATGAAGTAAGAATATCTATCTTTGGCTAAAGTTTAGACTGGCCACATACATCAATATATAGTGGACATAAGAACTCATTAACATTGTCTCTATTTTCATCAAAATGAAATTTAGTCATATTTCATTGAGATAAGTCTCACAATTTTCATATGATTCAAAGTCATATTCTTCAAGGAAATCTTCCTTGTGAAACTAGTAAACTTTTTCTCACAATTTATGACTTAGTCTATAACACCAAAGATAAGGTTTGATTAGTACGATTATCTATTTTGATTTATGACCAGAAACAATTCTAACACTGTTACGTAGTTACTTTAGGCAATTATAATCACCATATTGTAAGTATCCAATGGGGTGTAATTCATCACTATGAAAAACTCCATTGGTCACCATAACTATTTTATGATCAAATGACCATTTTTTCGAAAACAAGTTTACGAACAAAAACAGTTTTCTTACAATATGTTTTGCCATATGCATCTTTAAAGAATTAGTTATTACAATTGTGGTTGCAACAATTGCTCCATTACCGAAATTATAATTTAACTTCTCTTATTCTTATTTGTCTATTAATCTTTAGAGTATGCAACATTTTTCATATTCCTAGACTACTACGAGTATCCAATACCCTTTTCGAGTAATTAATAGAAGTTCAAGAAATTACGGAAACAATTTCCATTAATGCCCTTACCTTGTTTCTCGGTATTAGATAACTGGTATCTAAAGGTCATACTAAGTTACTTATACATCTTCTAAAGATATTTAAGGATTCATGGGAATATCATGCTCAAAATATCTTTTGGAGTTCATAACTCATGGATACAAGAATATAAACTTAGTACCATTACTAAGTTCTTATAACTTTAGACATGCATCACATACATTCTATGCATCCTCAAGAGATAATTTAGTCAACAACTCATTTAACATATCAATGAGTTTCATGTGCATAAGAAAGACTCTCAAGTTGCAGTCACAAATCTTGAGATTACAACCAACTTGTGATGATTTGAGAAGTCATTTAGCAGAAATATCGAGAAATCTAATCAAGGAAAGAAATAGGAAACAACGTTTTAAGAACACTATTATATAACTGTCAAAGATATGGACTATTATCTAAGAGATATATAATTGGAAACTTTAAAACATGAATGAGCCCCCTGGAAGTCAGGTCGTTTCTCACGCATAATTAAAGTGAATAATGAAACTTTAAAACATGAATGAGCCCCCTGGTAGTCAGGTCGTTTCTCACTCATAATTAAAGTGTGGTACATTATCTATTTTATCAAATAAAATATGAGACTCAAAACTATTTAGCCCCCTGGTAGTCAGGTCGTTTCTAATAAGTTTTGTTGAGTTAATCCATCCTATAATAGAATATTATCAATCTCACATCCTCTGGGTAGTCCAGACTAAAAACGTAAAATTAATAATTTATTCCTATTATCAAACAATCTAGAGTTTTATAATTTGTACTCGAACTACAAGTCCACCTGGTAGTCAGATCAAAACTTGTAAACTTAACAAATTTGAAACTCTATTTACGATGGACAAGTCTCACGAATTATCTAATATTTCGTCTTAATAATAAACTCAATGATTTTAATGTGAAATGAGAATAAATAACCTAGTATTCATAATCTAAGTATTTATTTTATTACTAAAACAATTTTTAGTATATTTCACAAAATATAACTATAGTATGTATTTTATTAAAAGAAATATCAATCATCCAATTGATTAATAAAAGAATAATAAATTTCTAAAACAATACTCTTTTATATATTTCATTTAAAAATAAAAATAGTATATCAAAATATATACCATAAGAACACATACTTATCAAAAAGGAAACGCAATTTCATTTTTCTTTCTTTACTAAAACCTGTTGTCAAAGAAGGAAAACTGGTTTTCCCTTTATTAAACATCCGCCTGACAATTCCCTTTTTTTTCCTTTTTTTTTTTATAAAACAGAAGTCATTCAATAAACTGACAACATTTGTCATGAAGAAAAAAAACCAACCAGCATCAACCAGATGCATATGAACAGGTAACAAGCCGACAAAAAGGAGTGTCCCTTTTTTTTTCTTTTTTTTTTATGAACGAATTAATGAAAAGTCAGAAGACTTTCAAACTTCTGCTTACATAACACAACTTTACCCAATTAACATTAGTAGGTAAAGATTAAAAAAAACCATATTTTATCTTTCTGTGATATAAAGACAAAAACCTCTTTTTTGTCTTGACCATTGACAAAAACAATGGACTACAATTCTCACAAAGAACTAATAGGCTTCAGAAAAAAAACTTATTAAATAACAAACGAAAGTGTTCAAGTGACCAACAAGAAGCAAAAGTTTTTGATAAAATTAAGCACAGGCCATCATAATGATCAGTACGGTAAAAAAAACTAATTTTTTTTCTTGGCTTTATTCAGTAGACCAAATCATGAAGCGATAATATTAAACAATTTAACATAAACCTTCACAAATTATCTAATGTGTAAAAAACTTAATTTTCATATAAAGCCTTACGACAAAACTAATAAAAATTATCATATAATACCAAGTTTAAATTCTTAAATCGCAACAACCTTGCTCTGATACCAATTGAAGGAACGCAATAACGATTATATCTCATATAATACAGCGGAAAAATTACATTGCAATCCTAAGCCAATCTAGTTGCAATTTAAGAATTTAAACATAAACAAAGAATTCGATTACATACCTCAATCCGTTGTATGAAAATCGAATTGCCTGATCGTAGCTTCAAAAACTTGAAGCCTCCACGCTTTGCACACCGAGCTTAATCCTCGCTTTCAGAATCCAATTCTGACTTGGAGACAAAAGACCTTTTGTTTTCTGTGATTTTTTTTTTCTTAGAAGAAAAAACTGATGAGAAAAAGATGTTATATTACATATAATGATTTCTCATTATATTTGTAATAACACTAGAAGGGAATATGAAAAGATAGGATGTGAAAAGTCATGAACGTATAATGAAAATTAATTATCTCAATAATCTGGTCCACTACCCACAAGTGGATTTGGACCTTTTCCATTATACAAATAACTTGACTAGCCCAACGGTTAGTGTCACATTTCACACTACTGGAGGTGCGTGGTTCAAACCACAAACCTGTCAATTTCTTTTCTCTTTTCTCTTTTCTCTTTCTCTTTTCTCTTTTCTCTTAGACCGGTCTTATATTAGAATACTAATTTGTGCTAGCAAATTAATATACCAATATTCCAAGTATATATATTTAATTAATATTTATTATCTAATAATAAAATTAACTAACAACATAAAGCAAGATAAATGCACTCGTTAGTGTGCGACTACGTGGGTTCATCGTTAAACCGGTAGTAGTTAACTTAATTAACTACTAATCGAGGTTGGCGTCTAGCAACACTCCCCAACGACCGGATAACGTGAAGTAACTCTGTACAAAGAACCCGGTGAAGGATCATATACGTATTCCCTCTATCTTTACAGCTCCGGATTATCCTGGGATATGGTACAACTGTCAAATCCCATTTAGAAAATCAACTACGTTACACGTCGATTATCAACGATTGGTGAATGACCTAAGAAACACTTTTCTTCATTCATCCTATCACCTTGGCCAAGGATTTGATACAATCGTTATAATCTTATGACATCGTAGAGCTCAAACTCTTTACCTAGAGTTGATAGATTCCATCTTGACTCATCCCTAGGAGGATATATACTTAGTTTTGTCCAATATCCTTTCGACTAGCATTATTACACACTAGTAGTCCAGTATCAAAACACAACAAGCACATACACAACCATAGTGATGATCTCAGGTCAAAGGATTACAAGCATAAAATTCCTTCTAGAGATTAACCTACTTGACAGTTCAAGGTAATTAACCATTAGGAATCTCTAGATATTTAGTCGATTCGATAATCACATCTCTATGTGCATTATCTATGCACCTAACTCGGTAAACGAGAACTGCCGATATTTATCCAATAAATACTTGTTAGCTACATATTAATCTAACCAGATCATCGAGGTCCTAAATCGATGATCCTACGATTAAGAACAAGTTTAGATTAAGTCCTATGAGCTAGATTCTCATTATCATAACACCTTATGATATCTAGTTCGTAACTTAATCAAGGATTTGCCTTTTATATTATGTATATGGATACCATAATCATAAAAGTTTGCCATAGATTCAAGGAAACAATTTCTTTAATCAATACTGTAGTGATAACTATTATCGTGTACAGTAAACACTTGTGTTCAATTCATTACAAGACGATCGGGGCTAGGGCATAATTCCAACAGTTTTCACTCTCAAAGTAATACAATCGACACATAAAGGCTTACCATTGTGAAGCAACTTTAGCCAATCCATGAAAAGTACGGGCAGTTGGTAAAAATGAAAGGAATGTACCGGTATTTTAAAACTAAATGCGAAACTAAGCTTTAACTACTAATTACGAAAAGTAAAAACTGAAAAGTAAAGACTAAAATGTAAAAAACGGAAATGTAAGAACCGAAAGTAAAAGACGAATTAAAAGACGAACCCGATTAGTGAAGATGAAAACGGGACCGTAATGGACGAAGAAAAAAATGGTAGTGCCGTGGAGGAGTCACTGCCTTAAGAATGAATTCCGGGACAACCGAGATGCTACAATGTTTTTCCAAACGTTCCCCAAGGTTTAAACACTACTACCATACTCTCGTGTGCACTCATAATCGTAGGTTGGAATTTGTATAATATTCGCTCAAGAACTGGAGAGAAAGAGGGAGAAGAAATATGTTGTTGTATTGTATCGTAAGCTGGTGTGTAAAGTTGGTGTGTAAAATGACGAGAGGAACATCTATATTTATAGAAGAAAAAACTAGCCAGTACTCTAGCCGTTAAGGCTTAGTCGTGGCTGTTGATCATGCCAAAAATATAGGAGTTGTTACAATAGAGCCGTTTATAAACGTGGGTAAAGGTGTTGGAGGAATTAGTCAAGCGAGGAATAAGTCACGCGTAGACAAAGTCTATTGCAGAAAATAAAAATAAAAGCTGTCATTAAAACTAGTTTATTTTTATTTTTTAATTTCCCAAGACCCAAGACCCATGACCCGGGGCCGGGCCGGGTGGGTGGTGGTGGTGCGCGTGTGTGGGCTTCCCTATTATCTTTTCATGTGCATGGGTGTTAGTTCTTTGGAAGCTAATGGTAGCACAAAGTAAATAAGTGGCTTTAAGCCTTTTATTGCTACCGATGTGGGAGAAGTGAGAATTACCATGTGACTTCTCCACTTCCCCACTTATACTCCCACAAATGATCAACTGTCATTACACCACTCCACCATATGTTATCAAATAAAGATTCCCACATGCTAACTATATTATGTGGACAATAAATGAGTCCAACAATCCCCCACACAATTATTGTCTACAAGATGTACAAAGAAGGTTTTGAAAAAGAGAAAGGTTTTTGAGCGAAGATTGGGTGAATTGTACTTAAGTGTCAATATCTTGCGATTTAAATTGACACATAGTGGAGTGAGGCAACAACCAAGTCCAGTCAAGTGAACGTACTCTTGAACTTGACGTTCTTTAGTTGAGACCCCCACAACACATTCTCAAACCCGTTAGATATATACAGATTCCGCGATTTTATCACAAGCGCCTTTTAGGCCATGCGCATACCTTGGTTCTCATGAGTGCTCTAAAAAGACTTCTCTAGTCTTTTATAGAAAGCGACCCCCACTTTCACTCACATAGGTGATTTCAAGAATGTCTATACAACATAGACTACCCCTCAAGGGTCTTGAAGTCATTAAGAGCCCTAAAGCTCAACCTCATCATATGCCAGTGAGTTCATCAAGTCCTTCTCAACAGGACCACCACATAGGGCTATGAACATCATTAAGAGTTAAAATCAACCTCGAAATAATCATCGGTGATTCATCAAGTCCGTCTCAATAGGACCACCACAAAGGGCTATGAATCATTAAGAGTCGAAACTCAACCTCATTTGCACTATTGTATGCCATAGGGATGGGTAAGTAGTGCATCACATGTCATCCATATGACCCCCATGAATGGGATTAAGCCCTATCCCCCTCGACATCTCCATAACTACTCTCCTGGTTAGACCTTTAGTGAATGGATCAGCCAAATTTTTATCGGATTTGACAAAGTTTAATGCTATCACACCATTCTTCAATAACTGTTTCACTGAGCTGTGTCTAATTCGAATATGTCTCCGTTTTCCATTATAGGTTCTGTTGTGAGCAACGCTGATAGCCGTTTGCGAGTCACAATGAAGAGAAACTGGTACAACTTTATCTTCCCATAATGGTACATCTGCTAGGAGACTCCTCAACCATCCAGCCTCTTGTCCTGCCAACTCTAACGCTATAAACTCGGATTCCATGGTTGACCGTGCTATACAAGTTTGTTGAGAAGACTTCCAGGATATAGCTCCTCCACCTAAGGAAAACACATAACCACTAGTGGATCTCACTTCATCATTATCTGATATCCAATTTGTGTCACAATAGCCTTCTAGGACAGCAGGAAACCTACTATAGTGTATGCCTATATCCATAGTACCTCTTAGATATTTCAATTATCTTTGACGTGCAGCCCAATGTTCACTACAAGGGTTATGGGTATAGAGACTATGTCTACTTACGGCAGAGGCGATATCAGGTCGAGTGTAGTTCATTAAGAACATCACACTTCCTATTATCTTAGCATATTCAGTTTGAGATATTGCACTTCCCTTGTTCTTAGTCAAACGAATACTAGGGTCATACGGGGTTCTAGCGGGTATGACATCAAAGGAGTTGAATCTCTTCAACAATTTCTCTACATAATGAGATTGACTAAGGGATATACCATTTTCATATCTTAAGATCTTAACCCCTAGGATTACATCACCTTCACCCATGTCCTTCATCTCGAATTTTGATGATAGAAAGTCCTTAGTCTCATTAATGACTTTAAGGTTAGTGCCAAAGATCAGCATGTCATCTACGTATAGACAGATGGTCACACATCGGATCCTATCACCTTCATGTATACACATGAGCCGGAAGTGTTGACTATAAAGCCATCGTTAACTAAAGTACTATCTAATTTTTCGTACCATTGTTTGGGTGCTTGTTTCGAACCATATAGATATTTCTTAAGTTTGCATACTTTGCTTTTTTGACAAGAAGCTACAAACCCTTCGGGTTGAACCATATATATCTCTTTATCTAACTCTCTATTCAAAAACGCGGTCTTAACATCCATTTGATGTATAGAGAGTTTATGAATGGAAGCTAAAGCAATTAGAGTTCTTATGTATACACATGAGTCGGAAGTGTTGACTATAAAGCCATCGTTAACTAAAGTACTATCTAATTTTTTGTACCATTGCTTGGGTGCTTGTTTCGAACCATATAGAGATTTCTTGAGTTTGCATACTTTGCTTTCTTGACCAGAAGCTACAAACCCTTCGGGTTGAACCATATATATCTCTTCATCTAACTCTCCATTCAAAAACGCGGTCTTAACATCCATTTGATGTATAGTGAATTTATGAATGGAAGCTAAAGCAATTAGAGTTCTTATGGTTGCTATTTTGGTCACTAGGGAATAGGTGTCAAAGTAATCTAGACATTTCTTTTGAGTAAAGTATCGGATTACAAGTCTAGCCTAAAATTTCTCTATGGAGCCATCAGGTCTTAATTTTCTCTTAAAGATCCATTTGCTAGTAATTGGCTTACATCCCTTTAGTAAGTCAGTTAAGTCCCAAGTGTGGTTTGATCTAATGGATTCTATCTCACTGTTTACCGCTTCTTTCCAGAAGCTAGCATCTATGGATCTCATAGCCTCGGAGAAGGTCTTAGGTTCTTCCTCAAGAAGAAAACAAGAGAATAGTTCTTCACATAACATATCTATGTGAAAATCCTCAGTCAAGAAAGCAGTGATAAAGTCTGGTCCAAAACTAGACTCTGTCCTACGTCTTTTACTTCTCCTAATTTCGTTATCAGGGTGTGGTCCTGAACTTGAAGAGGGTAGAGAAGCAGACAAATTATCACTAACGGGTATATCAGTATTGACAGGTGAGTCATTACTAATAGATGAGGAGGAATTATGAGCAATATTCCTTTTCAAAGGAAATATATGCTCAAAGAATTCAACGTCTCTAAATTCACTAATAGTGTTATCAGCTAAGGACATAAATCTATAATGATATTCTATATGCGTCCTAGAAGGGGGGTTGAATAGGACAATGGAAATTAATCGGCTAATTTTATTTCAAGTAAATAAAATTAAAAGCTAATTTGAATCCTATTGTTTTAGCAAACTAAATAGTTAAGAACTAGATAATCCTAAAAGACAATATTATCAAACTATTCATGTAAGCATTTTATCAAGCATATAGAGTGCGGAAATGTAAAGAGTGAAGGGATAGAAAACGATACACAACGATGTATAGTGGTTCGGTTTCCCTACATCCACTACCTAAGGAAGCCTCCTTAGGATTTGCAAGATTCTCAACTAATCTTCGTAACTCTTAAACCGGGTGAGATTACAAACCCTTTACAACCACTTCAAAACCTTGAAGGAAATACACTTGTGTTATCACCAACACAAGGAACCAAGTATAGAACCTATACTCACACTACTCTCTTAATCTATTACAAGAACTAAGAGGAAAAGAAAAGTGTTTAGGGGTGTTTTAAAAGCTTGTAACTAAACTCCTAAAAGAGTGGATATAAACTATGTAGCTTGAGAATGAATATGACTTGAATGCTCCTTTGAAACCTTCTTGAATGATAATATTAATTGCTCTTAAGATTGGTAGATGGAAGGCTTGAGTTGTGTCTTGAATGAGCTTCAATATATAGCTGAAAATATCTTCCAACGGTCAAAAGGCTTCTATCTAACGGATCTATTTTTACTCCAACGGATATAAGCTTTGTCCTCTTGTAATAGTGCAGAAACCCTTTCTTGCGGTGTACCGCGGGTATGGTCCGGTGCACCGCGAAATCCCTCGTCTTGGTTTCAGCTTACTGGTCGGACTATTCTATGCACCGTGTCCCTGGTCCGTGCCTCAGTCCGGTGTACCGCACCTCAGTCCGGTGTACCGCATATTTTCTTAGCTTACTGGTCGGACTAGCCTATGCACCGCGCCTTTAGTCCGTGGTACTGCGGTGTACCGCAGCTCTTGTCCGGTGTACCGCGACACTGTTCTTTTGAAGCTCAAGCTAAAGATAAAGGAATTTAAAGACAACTAATCTAATGAGGGGTTTTGGAAAGCCTTTAAAAGTGATACCAAATGAATTTTAGTTTAAATGATGATTTGTCGAATATTAAAACGGGAATAAAAACAAGGTGAGGCTAACAATCTCCCCCTTTTTGATGTTTGACAAATCATAAACTTTTGAAGATGCCTAAGATAAAGTTTTAATCAAAAACTCCCCCTCAACCTAATCACTAGAGTTTTTATAAAAACTCCCCCTCACAAAATGCATTTGAAAAAGTTTAACTAAAATTTCTCCCCCTTTGTCAACAACAAAAAGAACCAATGATACGATTTTTGAAAATTTGAAGGGGTCAAAATACATTTTGAGTAAAAACAAAGGCTAAAGAAATAAATGGATAACAATTAGAAGCTTCAAGGACCCTATAACATCAAGAAAATATTAGCAACAAGATAATATACACAAAAAGCACTAACAATAAAGGCATGAAAGGATGGTTAGAGAATTTGCATGCCAATCTCACAACGAATTTTCTCAAAAAGATCTTGGGGTAGAGGTTTAGTAAAGATATCGGCTAGTTGATTTTCCGAAGTGACAAATTCAAGTACAATATCCCCTTTTTGAGTGTGATCACGGATAAAGTGATGACGGATTTCTATGTGTTTCGTTCTAGAGTGTTGGATAGGATTTTTGGTGAGGTTGATAGCACTAGTGTTATCACAATGAATGGGAACACAATCATACTCTAGGCCAAAATCTAGTAAGGTTTGTTTCATCCAAAGAATTTGAGTCACACAATTTCTGGCCGCAACATATTCGGCTTCGGCCGTGGATAAAGCAACACTATTTTGTTTTCTACTAGACCAAGAAACAAGGGATTGACCTAAGAATTGGCAACTTCCACTAGTACTCTTCCTATCAAGTCTACAACCGGCATAATCGGCATCCGAATAACCTATTAGTTCAAAATAGGTAAATCTTGGGTACCAAAGTCCTAGACTTAGGTTTCCTTTCAAATACCTAAAAATACGCTTAACGGCACTAAGATGGGATTCTTTAGGAGAGGATTGCAATCTAGCACAAAGACACACGGGGAACATAATATCGGGTCTAGAAGCGGTTAAATAAAGTAAGCTACAAATCATACCTCGATATGCTTTCTCATCAACATCCTTACCATCTTCATCTTTGTCTAATTTTGTGGATGTGCTCATTGGAGTTCCAATTTCCTTTGCATCTTCAAGTCCAAATTTTTTGATCAATTCTTTTGTGTATTTGGCTTGATTTACAAAGATGCCATCCTTCATTTGCTTGATTTGAAGTCCAAGAAAGTAATTCAATTCTCCCATCATGCTCATCTCAAATTCCCTATGCATGCTTTTAGAAAAATTCTCACAAAGATTTTCATTAGTAGCACCAAATATTATATCATCCACATAAATTTGAACAAGAAGGATATCTTTTGAAGACCTTTTTATAAATAAAGTGGAGTCAATATTTCCTCGTTTAAAACCATCATCTAATAAAAATTTGCTTAATCGTTCATACCAAGCACGAGGTGCTTGTTTTAAACCATATAAAGCCTTTGAAAGTTTAAAAACATGATTTGGAAATTTTGGATCCTCAAAACCCGGTGGTTGTTTAACAAAAACTTCCTCATCTATAAAACCATTTAAAAAAGCACCTTTGACATCCATTTGGTAAAGTTTAAAATTCATATAACAAGCAAAAGCAAGTAGCATACGAATAGATTCAAGTCTAGCTACCGGAGCAAAAGTTTCATCGAAATCAATACCTTCTTCTTGATTGTATCCTTAAGCAACTGATGTCTCCTTAATTGTTCTTATTTTCGACCCTTAGGAGACATCATTTTTGGTGTTTATTTGACTATTTAGATAGACTTTTGGTGCTAATATGCAATAATATGATTTTCCTCTTTTATTTCTAGCATTTTTGATTTATTAAGCTTTTGCGCGTAATATTGGTATTTTTAGTGAAGATTTTACAGGTTTTAGATGTTAGCTAGAAGAGGAATCCAAGGAGAAAGTCAAAGATCAAAAGATAGAGTCAAGATTTGAAAAGAAATCCCGAAGATATTATTTTTAGAGCTGAAAATCCATTTTCCAGGCTATAGATTGCTGATTTCGAGGTGCTTAAGAGATGATTTAGCCGCTGACCTTTGAAGAGAAAACATTCCTTATCGAGTTACGGAACTTTAGCAACTGGAATGAAGTCAATCGGAGTTGTAACGCATCGGGAAAAGCCGTTTTAGTGAAGGTGTATCAGCAGTTACGGGATTTTGGGCTTAGAATTTGGGTTTGGACATTTAATTATTGATTTATTCCTAAGTCCAAGCCCTAATCCGTTTTTAACATTATAAAAGGGCTTTAGACCTCTATTTTCATGGACTCTTCAATATCCTTTTCATAATACAACATACGCTTAAGAGTCAGACACCAGAGAAGAAGCTAGAGGCAGGAAGAGAAGAAGCAAGAGCTGGAGACGGTCTATATCTCCACTTCTCAGCCAATTCAATTCTGTAATTAGGTTCTTCTATTTTATTCTGTAAAACATGATGAACCTATTTGTTTCTTTAGTTTTTATCTTTTCAATTATTATGAGCTAAACTAAATTAGTGCTTGAGAACGCATAATGGGTTAATCCCAATTTGATTTCGTTTTATACATTTGGATTTGGGATTATTATTATTTAAATCAAATTGGGTGAATTGTATTTTCCTTTAATTTGCATTTTAATTACTATTGTTACCCCGATCAATTAATAATAGGACTTAGTATCTAAGCTATTCCAATTAGTGGCGATTGGATCACCTTGACGGGGGTTTAGGTACCGAACTAGTTAATGAATGTAGGTTAGAAATTATTGACTCTGACGAGCTTAATTAAACCTATGGCCTATTGGGTAAGTTGAACTTAAACACTTGAGAGTGGACTATAATCACCCTGACGGGGTTTGTAGCATTTGAGAGTTGCTCCTTAGTCCACCCTGACGGGGGTAAGGAGATTATAGAATCCCGACCAATACAAATTTACCAGTTTGTCCCTTAAACAATGTATGAAATGAATGATAGTTAGGTAAACCCTTGCGTATCTCAAGTACTACCTGCTCTTACTTGCGTATCACTTTTATTTACTTGCGTCTTAGTTATTTATTTACATTTTCGCATTAGTCTTTCATTCCTTAGGATTAATACAAAACCAAACAAACATATTATTGTCTTTTATTTTCATAAGTGCATCAATCACTATTTGCTAGACATTGTGATCAACCATTCCGTCCTTGGAACGAATCTGTATTATCAGATATATTACTTGGGACAACCGTACACTTGCGGTTGTGGTTCGATTATTATTTGCATTTATTTAGAACACACAAAGGACCACCAGCAACTAACCTTGCTTTATTTCTAGTGATAATACCGGTGTCATCTAGCTTGTTGCGAAATACCCACTTAGTGCCAATAATAGTAGGGCCAATTGGTTTCTCAATTAATGTCCAAACTTTACTACGCTCAAATTGATTTAATTCCTCATGCATAGCGTTTATCCAATGATCATCTAGCAAGGCTTCTTTAATATTCTTGGGCTCAATTTGAGATAAGAATGCTTGATGAGCACATAGAGCAATAATATGAGAACGAGTGGTAACACCTTCTTTTGGATCACCTAGAATTAATTCACTTGGGTGATCTTTGATGTTTTTCCAACACTTTGGTAAATCCGTACTAGCTTCATTTGAGAGTTGACCATTTTCCTTAAGAGATTCATCATGAGAGTTTAATTCTTGAGTAGGAGATTCTAAGGGTTGATCTTGTGGAGTATCTTCATGTAAATCAACATCTACTACTTTCTTGATACAAAAAGGGTTAGTCTTATCAAAGTCAACATGCATAGATTCTTCAATGGTACGAGTACGTTTATTGAAAATGCGATAGGCTTTTCCCTTAGTGGAATAACCAAGAAAAATACCTTCATCCGATTTAGCATCAAATTTTCCCAAATAGTCCCTAGTGTTTAAGATAAAACATTTGCACCCAAAAACACGAAAATAAGCAATAGTTGGTGGTCTACCATTCCAAAGCTCATAAGGGGTTTTCTTAATAAGGGGTCTAATTAGAACTCTATTTAACACATAACAAGCCGTATGAACGGCTTCACCCCAAAAGTATGTAGGCAAGCTATGTTCTTTTAGCATTGTTCTAGCCATTTCTTGTAGAGTTCGGTTTTTCCTTTCCACTACCCCATTTTGTTGGGGAGTTCTAGGAGCCGAAAAATTATGCTCAATCCCGAATTCATCACAAAAATGCACAAAAGGAGAGTTCACATATTCACTACCATTATCACTACGAATGCATGTAATAGAGTAGCCTTTCTCATTTTGCACCTTTCTACAAAGTTTTGCAAATTCATTGAAGGCTTGACTTTTTAAAGCAAGGAACATCACCCATGTATATCTAGTGTAATCATCAACAACAACAAAGACATATCTAGATCCTCCTAGACTAGTGACATCAACGGGACCAAAAAGATCCATATGCAATAATTGAAGTGGCCTAACGGTGATGACCTTATTTATGGATTTAAAAGATGAACGATGTTGTTTACCAAGTTGACATGCATCACATAATTTATCTTTATCAAACTTATAAATAGGCAAACCAACAACAAGATTTTTTCTAGACAATTTTGAAATCAAATCCATACTAGCATGTCCTAAACGTCTATGCCAAAGCCAACTATCATTTACCACGGATAAGCATTTAATGCGTTGACACATAATACTCTCAAGATCAACTACAAAAACATTATCCGATCTTTTTGCAATAAACATAGTATCTAACTCATCATTTTTTAAAACAATGCATCTAGATGCTTCAAATTTAACACTATAACCAACATCACAAAGTTGACTTATACTAAGCAAGTTAAAAGATAGATCCTCAACAAGCAAAACATTTGAGATAAGTAAAGAATTCATATTACCGATGTTACCTTTACCCAAAACGCGTTTTTTAGTATTGTCGGCAAAAGTAACTCTATCACCTTTTGTTTTATATAGACGTGTAAATAATGATGGGTTCCCGGTCATATGTCTTGAGCATCCACTATCAAGGAGCCATATATTTTGCTTCTTGATGCTCAATACCTACACACAAAAATAATTTAGGCTTTAGGTACCCAATTTGGTTTGGGTCCATGAGGGTTAGTGGATTTTCTTTTTATAGCCCATATAGGCCTTTTCCAAAGTGGCACAAGAGATCCCAAATCCAATAATTTACGATAATAACAATGAGATGCATCATGACCAAGTTTTTCACAATAGGTGCAAGTGATATAAGATTTTGAAGAAGATGGAATTGCATTTGAAATTTTTGATTTTACAAAAACATTTTTCAAGGGTTTTTGTTTAGTGAATGGATCATATCCAACACCACTTTTTTCAAAAGCCATTTTTTGAGAACCTAAAATCATTTCCAAGTTTTCTTGCCCATTTGTAAATTTTAAAATAATAGCATTTTGATCAACAATTTTTTTCTCTAACAAAGCTTTTTCTTCCAAAAGATTTTTCTCAATAAGATGAAGTTTCTCATTTTCATCTATACATTCATCACAAAGATTTTGACAATCTTCCAAAACTTTCAAAACCTCTTTAGTTCTATTTTTCTCAAATTCTAAATCTTTTGTTAAAACTTTGTTTGTTTCAATAGAGTTTAAAAAATCATTGTAGAGAGAATCAAATGCCTCATGAATATCTTGTTCACTAGCATCATCATTAGATAAAGAGAGTTTAGATTTAGGAGTTACCTCATCATGATTTGCCATAAAGGCAAAGTGAGTTGAACCGGTATCATCATCCGAAGAAGCATCTTCATCATTTTCAAGTTCTCCCATAAAAGCAACAAGATTAACATTTTCATTATCACTTTCTTCTTCATCCGAATTTTGAGTATCCCAAGTGATATTAGCATGCATTGCTCTCTTAGGTTTCTCCTTTTGAAGAAGAGGACAATAAGTTTTGATGTGACCAACTTTCTTGCAATGATAGCAAGTGGGTTCATCTTGTTTGATAGCTCTAACATTCTTCTTATAGGGTGAGGAAGAGCTTCCTTTCTTGGCAAAGCGTTTGTATCTCATGAATTTTTTCATATCTCTTGCCAACATAGCTACTCCTTCATCTTCACTAGTTTCTTCTTCATGTGAGTTTTCTTCTTCTTCACTTTCCTTCCTTTCTTTTCGTTCTTTCAACTTGGTACTCAAGGCATGGAAATCAATGGATTTCTTAATCTTCTTCTCCTCATCATCTCTTATCTTTTCTTCTTCAAGCACAAGCTCTTCCGTCATGAGGTTGCAAATGAGTTCATGAACCGTCATTTTTGAAAGATCTTTAGTGTCTCTTATAGAGTTGATCTTTGATTTGTATTTCTTTGGAAGAGCAAATAAGATTTTTCGGCATTGTTCTTTGTTGGTGTACTCTTGACCAAGAGTCTTCAAGGTGTTGACAATGTTAGAAAATCTTTGATGCATAGCATTTAAGGCTTCATCGGGCTCCTTACAAAATAGCTCATACTTGGTGATAAAAAGACCAATCTTAGTTTCTTTGATATCTTCCGTTCCTTGATATGATAGCTCCAAGAGTTGCCACATTTCATGAGCCGAATTGCATTCACTAACTCTAGCATATTCCGTGACACTTAACCCATTTATGAGTATGTTCATAGCTTTGTTGTTTTTGGTGAGTTTAGCTATGTGTTAATCATTGTAATCATCTTCATCTTTCACCTCCGTTTTGCTACCATTAACATAAGGAATGTAAGGACCCTTCTTGATAGCAAGCCACAAAAAGTAATCAATTCCTTTGACATGAATCTCCATTTTCTTTTTCCATCCAAAGTAATCTTTTCCTACAAAAAGCGGAGGTCTAGTAGAACATGAACCTTCCGGTTGATTAGAATCCATATCGTATTAACTCTAGAAACGATTAAGTACAATAGAGCTAGGCACTGATACCAATTGATATTCTATATGCGTCCTAGAAGGGGGGTTGAATAGGACAATGGAAATTAATCGGCTAATTTTATTTCAAGTAAATAAAATTAAAAGCTAATTTGAATCCTATTGTTTTAGCAAACTAAATAGTTAAGAACTAGATAATCCTAAAAGACAATATTATCAAACTATTCATGTAAGCATTTTATCAAGCATATAGAGTGCGGAAATGTAAAGAGTGAAGGGATAGAAAACGATACACAACGATGTATAGTGGTTCGGTTTCCCTACATCCACTACCTAAGGAAGCCTCCTTAGGATTTGCAAGATTCTCAACTAATCTTCGTAACTCTTAAACCGGGTGAGATTACAAACCCTTTACAACCACTTCAAAACCTTGAAGGAAATACACTTGTGTTATCACCAACACAAGGAACCAAGTATAGAACCTATACTCACACTACTCTCTTAATCTATTACAAGAACTAAGAGGAAAAGAAAAGTGTTTAGGGGTGTTTTAAAAGCTTGTAACTAAACTCCTAAAAGAGTGGATATAAACTATGTAGCTTGAGAATGAATATGACTTGAATGCTCCTTTAAAACCTTCTTGAATGATAATATTAATTGCTCTTAAGATTGGTAGATGGAAGGCTTGAGTTGTGTCTTGAATGAGCTTCAATATATAGCTGAAAATATCTTCCAACGGTCAAAAGGCTTCTATCTAACGGATCTATTTTTACTCCAACGGATATAAGCTTTGTCCTCTTGTAATAGTGCAGAAACCCTTTCTTGCGGTGTACCGCGGGTATGGTCCGGTGCACCGCGAAATCCCTCGTCTTGGTTTCAGCTTACTGGTCGGACTATTCTATGCACCGTGTCCCTGGTCCGTGCCTCAGTCCGGTGTACCGCACCTCAGTCCGGTGTACCGCATATTTTCTTAGCTTACTGGTCGGACTAGCCTATGCACCGCGCCTTTAGTCCGTGGTACTGCGGTGTACCGCAGCTCTTGTCCGGTGTACCGCGACACTGTTCTTTTGAAGCTCAAGCTTAAGATCAAGGAATTTAAAGACAACTAATCTAATGAGGGGTTTTGGAAAGACTTTAAAAGTGATACCAAATGAATTTTAGTTTAAATGATGATTTGTCGAATATTAAAACGGGAATAAAAACAAGGTGAGGCTAACAATCTCCCCCTTTTTGATGTTTGACAAATCATAAACTTTTGAAGATGCCTAAGATAAAGTTTTAAAACTAGTTTATTTTTATTTTTTAATTCCTCAAGACCCAAGACCCATGACCCGGGCCCGGTCCCGGGCCGGGTGGGTGGTGGAGGTGCACGCGTGTGGGATTCCCTATTATCTTTTCATGTGCATGGGTGTTAGTTCTTTGGAAGCTAATGGTAGCTGGTGTCGCCTAGGGTGTGATAAAAATACGATCAAATTAAGTATGGAAAACTACGCACTCTCACCCTAGACAGGCACAGTACTGCAAGTATTACCGGACGTATGCAAGTTTTAATGATAAGTAGAGTTCGTTCTCAGGGACTTAAGTGTGTTAATCGCGTAGGAAACAATGACGAGTAAAAGTAATTAATTGAAAGACAGAAAATAAGCAAGTAGGAATTCGAGATTAACTATTAAACTAATTAAAACTATGAAAATAAAGACAATAAAGTAAAAGATTAAGAATATGAGATGAGAAGTATATCTTAGGTTTTGCTAGTATGCACTAATCCTTCTAATTCTATCTATAAATCTAGTTCATAAGGGAGAATATTAGCTCTTGGTAATACTTAGTCAGGATTCTAAATTCCCCAAGCTTAGACCTTGAGAGCGACTAAGGGGGCTACGTCACAACCAAGAAGTGATTTCAAATAGGGTTATCAAACGCCACTAAGGCCCTAAGCATATACTGCAATCTTGGTGATATGGTGGTTAAAACAAACCCTAATGACTATCTAGTTAGAAGTATGTTTTGTCAGAACTGCTATCGACACTAGACATTATGTGGTGGTTCAATAGTTAAATACCCTGTCAAGGAGACCATCTAACTACTCTTAAAACAATCCTAAAGTGATCAATTCTAGGAAAGACATTAAATCAAAACACATAAGCAAATATAAAGTAAGTAGCTAATATCAGATTAAAACATATAATTCCCAAAGAAACTTAGATAGAAGAATTAGAATTCATAGATTATGCATATGCAAAACCCAAGCTATGGGAGGTTTAGTTCATACCTGAAGGAAATAAACTAAAAGAAATTACAAAAGACATCATCTTGCTCTCTACAATAAACTGGAAGAATAAAACCTTAAGAACTAATTACTATGAGGCAAGGATGAATTACAAGTGATATAAGGGTGTATTTATAGGTGTTTAGAAGACCTAATTCGTTTTCTTGAGGAATAGTTAAGGTAATGGACTTCTAGCCCAACTCAAATTCGTATGGAAATAAAGATAAACACTGCTGCACCGTTTTGATCATATCTTCTTCGTTATTGGTCCGATTTTGCTCCACAAGATACCAAAAGAATCGCAACAGAATTATCTTGCCACTAAAGAAGGAAATCTCCAAATTCGGCCTATTTCTTAGGTAAAAACCCACATCTTTGGACGTGTGTGCAGAATCCCAGATTTAGGCAGCTTTTCCTTTTCCTTCTTTTTAGCTTTTATTTCCTTTTCTCCAATTACCATGCTAATCTCTTTCCATAAGTTGTTGTCTTTGACTTGGACTCTAATTAATCTCCATAACTATCTTTAAAGCTACACACTAAATAAACAATTAAACCCAATATGCTCTAAAAATATTATTTCTACAAATCAAGACGCAAAATAGGAAAGTGTACTAAAACTCAAGAAAATCGACATTATTGACTTCTAAAACACTAAAAATGATGTCTCATCTTGACATAAATCTATCACAAATGAGGAGACATCAAGACCCCCAACTCAAAGTTGTATCGTCCCGATACAATAAAGATAAAAACAAAGGGAAGTCTATGAATACACACTTATAAAATTCTCAACACAAGGGAAAAAGCATAGCAGAATATATAGAATAAGCCTAAAGCACATAAATCAGAAAATTTCATGCAATAATATTCATAAACCACATACCTGTACACTTCTCATATCCACAGTCAACACGGCTTGAATTCAAGATCAGATTAGTTTCGCAATGTAAGAAGGATTGGGACTTTACTCAGTTCCCCAAAAAAGCTATAGATTGTTCATCAAACCTCACTAGTATCCAAGGATCCACTTAACTAATCTCTAATGGCTCGATCACTTATCAATTACATAACAAAGAATCAAAAGGTCTTTAAGGTTGTAATGTAGGCTTAGGGACGGGTATGATAGTATATTTGGATAATTTGGAGTGAGCTTTTGGCTCTCTCCTCACTAGCCATCAACGAATCGCCCTAGAGCTTGAGTTACTCTCATACAATGTTTCTCACTCAACCCAATGAATTCCTTGATGCATAATTTAGCATCCCCAATAACCCAATTTAAAGCTTAAGATGTTCACATAAAATTTCCACTTTGCCGGTCCGAATATATATATTTTCTCTTCTTTGCAAATCAATTTTTTCTTTTGTATAGCCATGACTCTCTTTTTAATGTTGAGATATCACGCTATTTTCCTCATATATATATTTTTTCTTTTAATGCCCTTGTTGGCAAAATTAGCTCGTAACTTCTTTTTCATTCACTATTACCCCGGCAAAGGGTTACATTAAAAATCTATGAATCATCATCAATATAAAGAACAAAGCACAATTTATAAGCTCAAAAATCCCAGCAAAATAATTCCCATAATGGTGAACCCACCACCCCAAACTCAAGCTCTAAAACAACTGTCTATGCATCGCGATTCGAGTGCGGGTCATAAGGAAAAGTCCTAAAATCTAAAGGATATGGCTTATAACGTGTTTCAATAAAAAGGCTTTAGAAAGGCTAGAAGGGGCTAAGAAGGATATAGCATGTAAAACCAAAATCACAAGGTGAGAAGGTATAAAAAGGCTTCAAAGGCTTCAAATTATGAAAGAACCGCCTTAATCACTTTCTACACTATGTAATTTCGAAAATTTTCTTACCTTTAGCACTTTCATCAAATGGTTTTTCAACTAGCTTGGGTCTCACGGCCTACACACTTCTCAAGGTTCCCTGAGATCGAACATACTTTCTATCACATTGCTCACTAATCTTTTCTTTACTATCAACGTGTGTTTTCCTGCAAATACTCAAAGCATACAAATACATAGCTCATAAACATATCACTTACTATCATTAATCTACTAAGCTTATGCTTTCAAGCTATTAAACACACTCTACATCTAATTCCCATGTATCAAAAATTTTAATTTCACCCAAAAACAGAAAAATGGAGATGAGAGACAACGAATCCCCACACCCCCAACTCAAAAATGAGACGTGTCCCCACGACTCGAAAAAGACTCGAAAAACAGAAATTAAAATTAGCAGATAGACATATTTACAGAAATGGTAAGGAAGAAAGAGAACATACTCTCGAGGCTATTGCCTCACATCATTGATATCCAAGGTTGGAATTGCTGGACCTTTCGTTAATTGCTCAAGGAGTTGCATGATGTGCACTTGATTAGCGTTGATTTGTGCCACATCATTAACTAAAGAAGTTTGAGCTGCTTCAAATTTCGTTAAACGCTCCTCCATCTTCTCTTGCCAATTTTGATCCTTTTCTTCCTTCGAGACTTGAGTAGAACCCGCTCTTCGAAGAATTTCCTTGATCCAAGCATTATCAATATAACTCCCTTTAAATTCAAGTTTCTCTTCTTCATCCAATACTACATTCGCTTTTCGCACAAGACACGTGATCATAGTTGGAAATTTAACATTATAAACTGATTTAGGAGAGACCGAGAATCGTATCACCTCCTCATAGATCAACTGTGCCACATCAACTTCTTCTCCTCTCAAAATACAGTCCAACAGTAGAGCGTACTTCATAGTCACATCCAAAGTTCGTGTGTTTCCAAAGATGTTAGGGACAAGGAAATTGTGCCAAATTCTTGCATCTGCTTGAAGATATTTGTAAGGCCAAGGTGCCTTCAATTCTCCTTTATGTGATTGCACTTTCTCTTTGTCTAAAACATGCTCAAAAAGTAATTCCTCATCAAATATTTTTCGTTTAGCAACTGCTTCTTCAAATTTGCAAAAACCTTTCAATTTCTTAAACTTGAAGTGGTTCCTAATCTCCTCAACTGTGAAAGGAACTAGCTTTCCTCTAATCGGAACACAATTACTATTTCGGCTAAAGAGGCCTAGATAGAACTCCAAAACTAATTCATGACATAGTTCAGAACGTCTTACCATGAACGTAGACCAACCCAATTTCTCACCAAGCTCTAAGAATCTCTTGTATTCTCCATCTCTAATTTCCTCCTTGAATACTTTCTCATAAGCAAAAGGTAGTTCTTTTAATTGTTTCTCTGCAGAAATCTTCAAAGCTATTGAAGTATCCACTTTCTCTATTGGTATAAGATCTTGTTGAGGTTGAGTTTTCTCCTTTGCATAAGAATAAAGCTTTTTACCATTACGATCAAACAAAGGTATCCCACTCTTCTCTACTTTCTCTTTACCCTTTGATTTAGAACTAGAACCTTTGTCAATTGATTTCTTCTTGTTTAAATCCAATCCCTTGTTACTCTTCACCTCCCTCTTGTTAGCTAAGATTGTTGTTCTATTAGTCATCTTCAATTAACCCCCAACTCAAAGCTTTAGCAACCCTTGAAATTTAAACTCTTGAATTAATGGATGAACAAGCTTGATTTGGCCTAGGATGGGTGAATTGGTGATGAATCTCTATGTGGGTGAGGATGATTTGTAATGGGTAGGCTTGGATTTTAGAAATTGTGTAATGAATTTTGAACTTTTGGCTCTTTGATTCTTCAATTTGAATGAATTTGGTGGTGATTGGTAGCTTGATTCTCTCTTGTAATGATGTGGAGAAAGGATTTGATGTGTTTTTTTGATGATTCGGTAGTGTTTTGGTGATTGGTGAAGGTTTTGATGAGCTTCAATGGAGTTAGGAGAGTTGTGGAGAAGAAAAAGAGGGTTAAGGTTTAATAAATTCAGAATAATAAGATTTATACCTCCTTTATAACTCAATCCCGTAGGTTTTTCTCTCTCTGGCGGCGCTGCGGACTACCCCTGCGGACCATGGGGTGCACCGCAGGGTAGTCCGCGATATCTGATGCTCGAAAATTTTTGCTCTCTGGTCTTGACCCGTGGTAGGACCCCGTGGCACGCGTTTTTGGGTCGCGGACTAGGGTCCGGTGTACCGAAGGGTACCCCGCGCCTTCTACGTCAAAAAACACGTGGACCTACCCCGTGCCACGCGTTTGGCCTTGCGGACCATGGCGCGGTGCAAGGGTAGTCCGCGGTCAAAAAAATTCTCGGTTCTGGATCAAACCCGCGGTGCAACCCGTGGCACGGGTTTTGACCTCGCGGACCAGGGCTGCGGACCATGGGTAGTCCGCAGGGGTAGTCCGCGGGGTGCATTCCTTTGCTCCAAAAATTTTCCTCGCGTTCCCTAACTCGATTTCTCCAATTCCTACACACCAAAAACACTAATACCTTTCTCAAATATGCATTATCAACTAAAAACAACTAAAATAAACTTAAACTAAAAATGTAAAAGACATGAAAACATAAAAAAACTACGGGTTGTCTCCCGTACAGCACTTTTGTTTAACGTCTTTCAAAGTTAGACGTGTTACCTCTGTCAAGATTTGCGAATATAGCCTCCCCAACAACGAGTAAGGCTATGAACGTCAACTAATCTGCGCTTGACCCCAGTTTTGGGGCGAATTTCTATCACCTTGGCTGAAACAACCTTAGTGACAATGAATGGTCCCATCCACGAGTCTTTGAAACTTCGTGGCCTATTCTCGCGTTTGTGAGCTTTCCATAAGACTTCATGGCCAACCCCAAACTCAATGTTTGGCTCAGTATCCGTAGGCTTTAAGTGGATCTTCTCAGGAGGGACTTTGTGATGTGAAAGGCTGTGGATAATAGGCACGGTGGGATCCAACTTCCTCGGTTTCTTACCCAAGACATAGAAGGTCTCGGATACGTTCTTAGCATGAAGGGTGATGGTCCCATCTTGGAAGTTGATCACACTTTGACTTGTGGCCATGAAGGGCCGTCCAAGTATTATCGGAACCTGCTTATCTGCATCAAACTCAAGAATAATAAAGTCAGTAGGGATGGCGATATTACCTGCACGGACTAAGACGTCCTCCACTGTTCCCCATGTCCTCTTCACTAAGTTGTCAGCAAACTGCAACTTCACTGGAGTTTTCTCTGATTTCTGAAGTCCAAGTCTTTCGAACACGGACTTAGGCATAAGATTCACACCAGAACCCACATCGTACATTGCTTTCACCTTGAGCATACCATGTAATTGAATAGGAAGGTTGAAACTTCCCGGATCTTTAAGCTTTGGTGGAAGCTCTTTTTCACTTCTTCTCGAAACCCTCAGGTTCTCTCTCGGGATCTCTACACTCGCTTCTTTCTCAGGAATAACTTGCGTAAACACTTGTGGCGGTGTAAGTCCTCTCTTCGCAATCTCAAGCATTTGGGCGTTGATATTTTCAGGTTGGTATGCCTCTACAAATGTCTTGAGCACGGTGTCATCGTTAGGATTTGTATCAGGAATAGTTGATGACACTGGTTGAACAATAGGTGGCGATTCCACCTTCTCTTCTTCTTTCTCTTCTAGCATAGCAGGTGCCACTTCATCTTTCGATTCCTCTCTTGAGGCTTCTTCCTCTTTCTCTTTAGCCAACTCAGCTGCATATTCTACTACCGATCGAATCTCCTCTTGCACCTTCCTCAGTAGCTCTATAAACTTGTCTTTCTCTTGATTGTCCTCTACATAAACTTCAGTACAGTCAGATTCCATGGAGCTAGACTTGGTTGGTTCTTCTTCAGTACTCGGAATTTCCACGGCACTAATGGCAGCATGTGGTATTTCTTCTTTTTCTTCTTCAATTTCAAGGCATATAGCCTTGCAAGCTTCGAACCCAACATTGTTTTCACCTCCTTCGATTGCCTTTACTTCTTTTTGTTCTACTACACTTGTTAACACTTTATTTAACTGTTCTACTTGAGTACTTAGCATCTGAAGTATGGCATCGTGTCCTCTGACCTTCTCGTCCTGAGCGTTTATAGTTGTGGTCAAACGGTCTAGAGCTTGTGCTATCTGTGTATTGTCCATAGATCCTTCTTGCGGATACTGAGGTAAAGCTTTCTGATCTAAAGTATCGGTATAGGCGTCTTGAGCAGGTAGTTGTGGAGGAGCAGGTCTATTCTGATATTGATTTTGGTACTGACCTCTCTGTTGGTAAGAGTTTTTCTGGGGTCGCGGTTGATAATGACCAGGATTAGCGGCTCCTTGTGGATTTGAATACTGCATACCCGGATGGTTGCGGTTGCCCCATCGGTTGGATATAAAGTACACAGATTGCGGATTTGATTCGCACTCTTCCAATGAATTATCGTTAACTCCACATTGTTGACAACCTTGTGCTTCTTGCACTACTTTTGTTGCGGCTATATCCTTCTCCATCGCGATTTTCAGCTCCTTGATTTGATTTTCTAAAGAGGATATTTGAGCTGAGTTCGCAGTTTCTGCATCTAAACGAAGCGTTCCTCGGGTCTTTGCTACAGAAGCTCGCGTTGAAGGCCAACTTCTTTCTTGTTCCATAATATTTTCCAACACCTCGGAAGCTTCATTGTGATTCATGGACACAAAATTACCCTTTCTAATGTTATCCACCTTTTCTATACCTTTATCATTAAGACCTTCATAGAACATAGCAAGTTGTAGAGCAGGTGTATAACCATGGAGTGGACATCTAGTTAACTTTTGTTGAAACCTTGTCCATGCTTCTCCTACTGTTTCTCCATCTTCTTGGCAAAATCTCGCAAGCTCGGTTTGATCTTTAAGTCTCATGCTCTTCGGATAAAATCGGTTAAAGAATGCGGCTTGAAGTTCTCTCCAAGAATGAATGGTTCCATGTGGTTGTATCTCTAGCCAACCGCTAGCTCTTCCGGTCAAGAAAAACGAAAAAACATATGACAATACAGTTGCTCGCATGTAATGCCAGGAGTAATGTAGGCATCACAAATCTGCATGAACTTCTGAATCGCTTTTACCGGATCATGTATTGCAGTACCAGTATATAGTCCGAAACTTTGGAATTGACTGAGCATACCCGGATCGGGTCTAAATTTGATATTCGGAATCTCAAGAGGGCGGTAACCGATGGGTTGAACATGGAATGGTACATTAAGGCCAGGTAAATCTTGTTCAACTCGGTTCTGTTGATTATTAAGATTATTCCCATTACCTCCTCCTGCTGGTAGTTGTTGTCCTTCTTGTCCACCGAGTGGTGGATCTTGTTGACCGAGAGGTGGTCCAAGTGGTGGATCTTGTTGCAATCCTCCTCCTGGTAATTGTTGTCCTCCTCCAACTGGTGGATTTAGTTGGGCTGCCATAACTCTTCTCAAGGCTCTTTCCTCACGAACTCGTTTGTTGTAAGGTCTGAAGCTCCTCTCAGGCTCCGATAAGGGAGGCCATGAATTAAACACTGTGAAACCTGAAAAAGACTAAAGCAAACCACAAGCATAAATCTGGAAAAATAAAGACTAAAACTAAACTAAAAACTGAAAAGTAAAACTAATTAAAAACTAAAACTCGAAATAGATAACCCACACGCTAAAGAGACACAAGTCCCCGGCAGCGGCGCCAAAAACTTGGTGTCGCCTAGGGTGTGATAAAAATACGATCAAATTAAGTATGGAAAACTACGCACTCTCACCCTAGACAGGCACAGTACTGCAAGTATTACAGGACGTATGCAAGTTTTAATGATAAGTAGAGTTCGTTCTCAGGGACTTAAGTGTGTTAATCGCGTAGGAAATAATGACGAGTAAAAGTAATTAATTGAAAGACAGAAAATAAGCAAGTAGGAATTCGAGATTAACTATTAAACTAATTAAAACTATGAAAATAAAGACAATAAAGTAAAAGATTAAGAATATGAGATGAGAAGTATAGCTTAGGTTTTGCTAGTATGCACTAATCCTTCTAATTCTATCTATAAATCTAGTTCATAAGGGAGAATATTAGCTCTTGGTAATACTTAGTCAGGATTCTAAATTCCCCAAGCTTAGACCTTGAGAGCGACTAAGGGGGCTACGTCACAACCAAGAAGTGATTTCAAATAGGGTTATCAAACGCCACTAAGGCCCTAAGCAAATACTGCAATCTTGGTGATACGGTGGTTAAAACAAACCCTAATGACTATCTAGTTAGAAGTATGTTTTGTCAGAACTGCTATCGACACTATACATTATGTGGTGGTTCAATAGTTAAACACCCTGTCAAGGAGACCATCTAACTACTCTTAAAACAATCCTAAAGTGATCAATTCTAGGAAAGACATTAAATCAAAACACATAAGCAAATATAAAGTAAGTAGCTAATATCAGATTAAAACATATAATTCCCAAAGAAACTTAGATAGAAGAATTAGAATTCATAGATTATACATATGCAAAACCCAAGCTATGGGAGGTTTAGTTCATACCTGAAGGAAATAAACTAAAAGAAATTACAAAAGACATCATCTTGCTCTCTACAATAAACTGGAAGAATAAAACCTTAAGAACTAATTACTATGAGGCAAGGATGAATTACAAGTGATATAAGGGTGTATTTATAGGTGTTTAGAAGACCTAATTCGTTTTCTTGAGGAATAGTTAAGGTAATGGACTTCTAGCCCAACTCAAATTCGTATGGAAATAAAGATAAACACTGCTGCACCGTTTTGATCATATCTTCTTCGTTATTGGTCCGATTTTGCTCCACAAGATACCAAAAGAATCGCAACAGAATTATCTTGCCACTAAAGAAGGAAATCTCCAAATTCGGCCTATTTCTTAGGTAAAAACCCACATCTTTGGACGTGTGTGCAGAATCTCAGATTTAGGCAGCTTTTCCTTTTCCATCTTTTTAGCTTTTATTTCCTTTTCTCCAATTACCATGCTAATCTCTTTCCATAAGTTGTTGTCTTTGACTTGGACTCTAATTAATCTCCATAATTATCTTTAAAGCTACACACTAAATAAACAATTAAACCCAATATGCTCTAAAAATATTATTTCTACAAATCAAGACGCAAAATAGGAAAGTGCACTAAAACTCAAGAAAATCGACATTATTGACTTCTAAAACACTAAAAATGATGTCTCATCTTAACATAAATCTATCACAAATGAGGAGACATCAGTAGCACAAAGTAAATAAGTGGCTTTAAGCCTTTTATTTCTACCGATGTGGGAGAAGTGAGAATTACCATGTGGGAGAAGTGAGAACTACTATTCTGTGCTCCTAAATTAACAGCAGCAGTGGCTTCTGAAATTTTGCCAAAAACACTATTTTTAGCTTTGTTATACCCTCCTTCTCTCAAATTTACCCCACCCTCATAGAAACACCTAGATTCCACATGCCCAAAGACTTTACATCTATTACAACAAAGGGATAAGTTTTTGTATTCGACTTTCACCCGATATTTCTTTACCATAGTGTGATCCAAAATCTATCACGGTTTTCCACTCCTTACTCAAATCCAAATCCAAAAGTACTCTAGCATACCTAATATCTTCACTCTCAAAAGTAATACCATAGGTACGTAAAGACTTACCCAGTTGTGAAGCAACTTTAGCCATTTTTATGAAAAATACGGGCTTGTTCAGAATGATTTCACAAGATAATCTAAGTCGGACGCTCCTGTTTTATGATAGAATAATCTTTCCATGATACATTATTATAGGGTTAAAATGGACTAAGTTATTAGACTAATCATCACATTTTGAAGTCATGCACTTTTCTTTCTTCATTTTGGAGTTATGGTTGCTGAAATTTTGCGTGTTAATTTGTTTGTTTAGTGTGAGCTTTTAGGTATATGGATGTTAGGAGGCACTAAAATAAATAGAGGGAGTATAGATTCATGTTCAAACCCAATAATAAGCGTTAAAAGAACAAAATGAACCACTTTAGCAAAGATGGAGCAATTTAGAAGAAATTAAGTCGTCAATTATTTCAATTTACGAGGCTTATTAGTAAGGATTCATGTTTAGGGATTTAAGTAAAAGTTATGGTCCTTGAAGTCAGTGAAATTTGGAAAGTTTTAAAAGTAAATTTAGACTTACGAGGCAAAAGTTATGACCGAAACACTGAAGTGGTACAGCACATTCCACAATTAAGTAAAACAGATTTGGATCTTTTAATCACTTAAGTAAGCCTATATGGGCCTAATCCATTTTATACATGTATATAAGCTATTTTTAGCTCATTAAATCAGTATACAACATAATTTTAAAGAGCCAAATATCAAAAAATGCCTATTAAAAAAACTATTAATAAAAAGGTACTTAGAATAAGACTTTTTATTAAAAAATGTCCCAACCCAAAATACCCCTACAAATAGTAATTAAAAAAAAAGAAATAAAAAACAAAACAAAAACTAATAAACACACGCGCGTATCTGTGAATTTTTTTAAAAATCGTCATAACTAATTCTAAAAAAATCAAAAAAAATAAAAATAAAATAAAAAAATCTATATATTTGGATAAATCGAATTAATATTTAAGTCTATGATTATTTTTGGAATTTTTTGAAAAAATATAAAAAAATCACAGACGTAAATATTAATTTGTTTTATCCAAAAATACTTTTTTTTATTTTTCTGATTTTTTTAGAATTAGTTATGACGATTTTAAAAAAAAAATCACGGACGCGCACGTGTGTGATGGAATTAGTAGTAGTAGTTGGTGGTGGTGGTGGTTGTGGTGCTGGTGCTTGCTTTGGTGGTGGTTGTGGTGGTTGTAGTGGTGGTTAAATACATGTTGGTGGTGGTGGTGGTGGTGTTGGAGGTACCCTATTATTTGTTTAATATTTAAAAATTAATATTGTTTTAAAATAAAATAATATATTAAATAATAAGGGTAGTAAATGTATGAAAAATATAAAAGGGATGTTTTCTATAAATAATGATTTCATTAGACATTTTTTATAAAATAAATTATTGAAAACTTAAAAGAATTATTAGAGTGTTTAATGAGGACGCTTTGAGTAATAACCCTAATTTTAAAAGAGAAGAAAAGTTAGGATGCTTGGAAGGAAGAAGAAGAAGAAGAAGAAGAAGAAGAAGAAGAAGAAGAAGAAGAAGAAGAAGAAGAAGAAGAGGAGCAACATTATTCTTCCTTAACAGAAACTCAAATCATTCCATCCCTTAGATTAAATTTAGTTTACTTTTCTTTAAAGATATAATGAGCACTTTTATTTTAATTAGTTTTATGTCTTTAATTATGAGCTAAACATTTTGAGTTTGAGAATTGCATAAAGGTATGAACCCTAATATTTTAATCTACGTCTTTTAAATTTGGGATTGTGTTCAATTTAATTAAAGTCTAACACAAATATGTTGACTATACTTTTATACTTTGTTTTGCTATTATTAGTCTGGCCAATTAGTGATAGGTTTTAGTATCTTGGACTATTCGTCGCGAGACGATCATCCAGAAGAGGGCTTGAGTACAGAAATAGAGTATAGGCTCGTGGTGTGCATTATAGAACCTGGCGGTCTTGATTAGCCATGTAGTCATTTGGGTTTATGTGGTAAAACATTTGAAATTATTTTAGTGTTACTCTAACGAAGTCATTAATACCGTAGAATAGCTCCCTCTTGACCCTAACAATATTTAGGTAGACTTTAGAATCCCAGCTAATATAAAAGAACGATTTTACCCTTAAACAAGAACATTAGAGTAATTAACTTAGGTGATTTCCGAGTAAGACTCAAGCTATCTCTCATTCTTAAGTAATCTTTTAGTAGTAAATTTAGTTTTAATCTTAACTTTAATCATTAGTCATATTTTAATTCTTGCATAGTTTATTAAATCCAAAAACCAAATAAATTTCTAATATTATTATTCTCGCAATTATTTCTACTTTTTGTATTAAACACTTAGTCATGCCCTAGTAACCCATGTGGAGACGAAATCCCGTGTTTACTTATTTATTACTTGGAACAGCCCGTACGCTTGCGGTTAGTTACTCCTCATCTTTTGTGTTGATTTACTCTAGGAGCGACCAGAACCTTGGTTATCTCAAGATGCCCATAGTCAAAGAATTCTGGAATTTCGGTAATTAAGAGAATTCTTCCTTAAGTAATAAATGGCCCCTTTGCAATAACGTTTCTTCTATCTTCATATTTCTCAAATTTAAAGACAAGCCAACCACTTGGGTGTCTTCGAACTTTACACCTGAATTTCCAATTTCTCACAATTCATCTACTATCCTCCATATCCGGAGACTTTTTTCTGGCAACATATCCAATAAGCGGAACACCAAAAGCTTGTTCCATGGTCATCACATCACTCTCCAATAATTGTAACATCTCCCCCTCAACGAGTTCAAAATACTTTAGCTCCATACCCATTGAAGCCTTCCTATTGTTCAAAAAAACATCTATATAATCCAATTTGCTTTCACCATCTTTAGTAGATTCGGTAATTTCCTAACTCGTTGTATTGGCAACGGGTCACCTGGTGGTTATTTCACGCCCATCTTAAAGCACATTCTTTGATACACAAGAACCCTCAACTATAGCCCTACTATCCTCATTTTTCCTTAATGAAATTGGTTTTGACATTTTATCAAACATGTAGTAAGCAACAAGTTCATCCCAAATTTTCTCCTCTGATTGCTTATCAAACCTAGCACAAGCTTTGGAGAGTCTATCTTTAGCCTCAAGAGAGGTATCAAATACATGTAGACTAGCGAATTTGGCACCCAAGTAACCAGATTTATGGACCAAAGCTTCTCACTCAAGAGAGGATAACTTTGGAGGACTCGACTCCCAAGGCTTGTGAATTACTCTCCAAATTCATGATTAATCTTAGGGGGAGATACCTCATTCATTCCATCTAAGGGTATTCTACAAAATCTTCTTCCTTAATAGTGGGTAACCTAGGGATTTGGTCAACCCAAATTTCATTCAAATCCACCACACTCACTACCTTTGGTGTACCAAAGGGACCATTTTCTTTGTATTTATGATCTAGCTTGGGCTAGTCATAGTCGAGCAAGACCGGATTTCCGGGTTTACCCAAGACGTGAGATACATGGGGTCCGGTGGTTCCTTGGCGAAAGAGTCATGGTGAAAAAGCTTTGCATCTCACGGGTCCAAATCGGACGGGGAAGATCCTAGATCAAGTGTTTTTTATGAACGACTCATAGTGTAGGTGAAGAAAAGAGAAGAAGGTCGTTAGTTAGACACTAAGGGGGTGTATTCAATTGAGAGTCTATAGGATTTTTTTTGGACTTTAAAAGGTGAGAGGTATTCAATCAAGACTCTAAATAGTCTTTTAAAATCTTGGTGTATTCAATCTGGATTTTAAACAATCCTTTAAAAACTTATGGTATTCAAAAGTCTATGATTTTTTTTGGATTTCATTACCTAATGGATTTCATAGAATTTTAAAGAACACAAATTTTATTTTGAAATTTATCATTTTACCTAGATATTTTGATGGAATTCTTCTTTAGACTATTTTCTTACAAATTGAAAAAAAAATTAAAATTAACTCATGATATATTTTTCATGTGCGATTATAATTAATAAAATTTTATGAAAAAATTACCCGTAACATTATTGTATCAATTAAAAAACTCATTCATGCTATTAATATTTTTCATGTTAAACCTCAATTAAAAAATTTACATGAAAAAATTATACGCAAGATGATGATTCAGTTAAAAAACTCATGAGATATTGTTCAATTAAAAAATAATCATGGAGAGCTACAATATATGATATGGATCTAGCTAAGTACAATAATGAACCTAAAATGATGTCTCATGATTCATATTTTCTTTTTTTTTGTCATTGAGAACTACAGTTTCAAAAGAAACATGTGGTTACATTGTGTAACATATTAAGTATGACATATTCTACTACTTTGACAAATCCAAGCAGTACTTAGTTGTTTTAATTCAATAAAATTAATATTAAAGAACATTTTTATAGTCGCTGACACATTGGTAAAGATCCTGGTCTAACATAAGACCAGATGGATGTGTAAATAGCTTATTTGGTTCTTTATTTTTATATACTTTGATAGCTTAATTTATTGATTAGATGACTTCCGTTTCCATCAACCACATTTTATTATAATTCAACTCCTTAAAATAATAAATATAAAAAATAGTATGATTCAATTTTTCATAATATGTATGTGAAAATATGAGTCCGATATTCAATTTGTTTACGAGTAAAGTATTTTTGATTTTTTGTAACAAAAATGTATGTCAAAATCTGTCGAAATATATAAAGGATTTACAAAAATCCATTCAACTCTATACAAGATTTAAAAAGAATATGTCAGGATCTGTTTGAATTAAAAACAATCCATAAAATCTACAAAGTCTATAGACTTATTAAGTCCAAAAAAATCCATCAAATTCTCAATTGAATACACCCCTCTAAATCAGAAAGATTTAGGAAAAAAAACCTCTAACCTCTCTCTAGCTTTTTCAGTGTTTACAAAGTAAAAAGTTAAATGCCCAGTTGCGTTTACCACAACAAATTCGTTATAATTTTTTCTTGAATATATGTTTGGATCTTCGAACCTTGGTACTTTGTAATAATACTTAACTTCAATTAATTTTTTGTCTCAATTAGTTCACGCTTCGTAACTGTAATCCTAATGTTACCTTGCTTTTATTGTTTATTTTTTATTTTATTTCGAGTTTGACTAGTCTTGACCACCAAGATTAACCCGAAGATAACCCGAATTAACCCGAAATAACCCGAAATAAGATATTTTAAATTCTATTTTTGTGTTACCCTTTCAAAAACTAAACCTGACTATGTTAACTTTGGGTTCATCCTAGTTTCAAGAAACGGTACATATACGAGAGATTAGTTTGGTGGCCATGGCATTATAGACGTATTTCCAAACAAACGCTCAAACTTTCATGCTACATTAGAGAATTTAACCCATACTTAATTGCATTACCTTATACTTCTTCAATTTCTTTATACCAGTTTTTTTGATAATATAGACGCATTTCTAAACAAACGCTCAAACTTTCGTGCTATATTAGAAAATTTAACCCATACTTAATTGCATTACCTTATACTTTTTCAATATCTTTATACCAATTTTTTGTTAATTAGTATACTCCTGGTTAACTGGGGGTAATTTTTTCTTTCCTTTGAAATATGTAATACTGTGATCATTTATACATTCAACAGTTTTAAATATCCCTATGTGTACACTAGTGAAAACTAATTTTAATTAGGGCAATTCTGAAGAAAAAAAAGTATAAAGGATGACCCCAAGTAAAAATAAGAAAGGAGACCAATGTAGACTAGATAGATTAAACTTAAATTTCAAGTCTATTTACCCAACTAATTTCATGTCAAACTAGGCTACTGTATTCTTAAAATGAAAAGTCATTTTAATATATTAATTATGTATTTTGAAATATTCACCACGATAATTAAAATTATGTACTTAACTTAAAAATAATATATTTTATATTCAAAGAATAATTGACCATAAATTTTAGAAAATAATTAATTAACCATAAAAGTCTAATTCTAATAGATAAAAATTCACTATATATTTTATGGTCAAATCTGGACCTTTTATGGATATATTTTAGACAATCTAATTTTAGACTTTTTTATAATTATTTCTTAAAAAATATAATATCTAAAAAAATTATATATTAAAATAAATATTCTCATTTTACTCTTTGATGAATAAAAATATTTTTTTAATTTAAATTTATTAATAATAAATTGTAATTATTAGTAGTTTATCACTAATTTATTTACGTCGATAGTAATTATTTATTATAAATATAAATTGTATTGATATATTTAATGCATTTTACAACTTTGATAATGTTATAATAACATATAGGTAACAAGTAATTGAAATTCTACAATATTACCTTAATTTTCTGTAAACATTTAGTAAGATAAGATTATGAAACAACTCCAACCTATACGGCAGGTAAGAATGACATGTCACATTAGTATTTGCCAAAATCTATATAATAAAGCAGAATGAAACCTAACTCTCCCTATTTATTCTCAAACTTCCCCATTCATCTCATAATTCCCCCATTTGTCTCATAATTCCCCTATTCATCTCATAATTTCCCCATTCTTCTCCTTTATTTTCATTTTACATATCCTATAATCGTTTGAAAATAAAAACTTTTACCCATAAATCCCCAATCAAAACGTAGCATCATAGAAAAAAAATATATTCGTAAATTTTACATTTTAAAAAATATATTTCAAATTTTTACATTTGTACAAGAATACGTTATACATTTCTGTTGGATTTAATAAAACAAATTAAAAAAATATAAATCAAATGGAATTTATGTGGGCTTAAGAAAAAGTTGTAAAAAAAAGAAAATACAAATAATTTAGTAAACAATAAAATATTTTCTATATTTATATGTTGATATAAAAATATTAAAATAATTGATAATTAAATAATTAAAATACTACTAAAATTAATAATTACTATTTGTGGCATTTGTATATCTATATTTTTATTATAAAATCGTAAAATCCTATTTATTTTTTGTTAATAAACTAAAAAAAGAATCTGAATATTTTAATTAGTAATCGTATTACTATTTGAGTAGTTTGTAGATAATATCTTCCATTTCGAATACTCGCTTTTAAAAAATATAGTATACAAATATTTTTATATAATTTTTTCTATTCATAGTTATTTTTTGCAGGCTAAAACAAAAAAATACAATGGACACACTCGAAATGCTAACTAAGACTATAACAAATTCATACGATGAATATGGTGAAATCGATAATATAACCTTTTTATGAACTGAATTCACTGATGAACCAATGAATTCAACTAAATATGTGCTTGATCACATTAAACGAAAGGAAGAAAGTTATTATTCCTTTAGGAGTAGTACAAACGTTCCTTTAGATCTGCCCCCTTACTATATGTCATATTTGCCACGCTTCCTCAAGATTGGCCAATAGCAAATATTCTACCTTTACTAAAAAAGATGGATAAACTAGAAGATTTGAAAGTTTTACTTGATGATATTGAGTTTACGATGCTAGCAGATTTAACCCTTGCTACCATGGAGCACGGTTCCTTATATTCGAATGGTCGTTATTTATCAATGTTATAGGTTTTTGGGAGTGGATTTTAATAAATTAGTCTAGATTCGACAATAAATTTATGGTATTGATTTGCTACTTTTTCATGAATAATCATTTTTAGGGAGTTATTTGTAATAAATTGTTCTTGATTCGATTATAATTGTATTGTATTGGAGAACTACTTTTTTATGTATTGAAATAAATTAGTTGAACTTATTAAAATTATACTTACGTGTGTCGTATTTCAGTATATGTATTACTAGATTAATTGCTTCATTTGTATAACATGTAATATATATTTATCGTTTTATTTACCAAATGTTAATAAATCCTCATATTTTCAGATCATTATACTATCAAATGATGAGCGTATCGAATAACAAAAACAAGGTCTCAAAAATGAGTGCATCCCGAGTCCAATCGAATGCAAAAGTTCACAGACCTCAAGTAAGCCTATAATTTCACTTTATGATCGAATACGTGTATTTCTTCTTGATTTTGAACAAACAACGCCTAATATTGTATACCCTGAAGTTTTGAAATAATGTATATTATAAGTAAACACACAACACGAATGTCATTATATTGTAACTAATACATAATTGATATTATTACACAGGTTTCGCAGAAAAATAAAAGAATCAAAATGACTATCTACACAACTCGCGCAATAAACCGTGCTCCAATTTTGAAACAAAATCCACAACTCATGAATTGGAACTTGGTTGTGGAAAATCGACTGATAAGAGAACATTTACAACTTCAAAGGGAAGCGAAAGATAGGGATGCATCTATAAACGTTGATCGACTTAACAGTGTACAAAGGCGCGCATACGATAAGATTGTTGATTCCGTGTTTCATAGTAAAGGTGTAACTTTCTTCTTGAATGGAGGTGCTGGAACTGAAAAAAATATTTTATACAATACTATATCAACAAAATGTCGGGGTTTAGATTATTTTGTGATTAATGTAGCTTCGTCAGGAATCGCATCTTTGTTATTGATTGGAGGTCGAACTGCACATTCCACATTCTCGATACCACTAAATATTGTGGAAGATTCTATTTATCATATTTCTAAACAATCCCTCCAGGCTGAGTTGATACGAAAAACAAGTCTCATAATTTGGGATGAAGTTCCGATGCAACATCGAAATTGTGTTGAGGTTGTTAATCGAACGTTACAAGATATGCATAAAAATGAGAAGCCATTCGGGGGCATCACTGTTGTTCTCAAAGGTGATTTCCGACAAATTTTACCAGTTGTACTTTGGAGAAAAATTCACGCGCTTACATTAGATGTTAATATGCGTCTCAACGTCTCAATAAGCGGGAACTCTGATTTTGCCGACTTCCTACTAAAGGTAATTTAAATGGCTCTAAATTTTTTTATACTCATAAATTTAAGTGTTTATTAATCATTCTAGATTGGCACTAACTCAGAAGAATTAATGGAGATCCCAACAACAATGTGCAAGTGCACAAATTTGAACAATTTGATATCAACCACATATCTTAACTTGCATGACCTTTAAACTGTAACTAACACATATCTCAATGAATGTACTATACTGTCCGCGAGAAATGATGATATTAGTGAGATCAACAATCTTGCACTTAAGATTTTTCGTGGAATACAGACGACGTATCTAGCAGCTGATAAGATGGCTGAAGAGAATCAAGTAGATAAATCTATAACATCTCGATATCTAAATGAGTTTTTAAACTCACTGAATCCAAGTGGGTTACCTCCGTTCAAATTGGAATTAAACGTGGGTGCTCCTATCATGTTGTTAAGAAATATTGCCCCGAAGGATGGATTGTGTAATGGCACGCGGTTAATGGTTGTCAGATGTTCAACACGTGTTATTGAAGCCCGCATTTTGAATGGAGATAAATCCGGTAATTTGGTATTCATTCCAAGAATATCATTAACGCCTTCTGACTCGGAAATACCCTTTGTGATGACAATGAGACAATTTCCTGTGCGTTTAGCATATGCCATGACCATATATAAATCACAAGGTCAATCTGTGAAATTCGTTGGGATCGATTTGCGAACACCAGTATTTAGTCATGGACAATTGTATATTGCATTATCAAGATGTACGAGTTCTGATCGCATAAGTGTACTTCTTCCCGATGGTGAACAAACAACTAATATTGTATATCCTGAAGTTTTAATATAATGTATATTATAAGTAAGCACACAAGACGAATGATAATATAAGTATTTTCGATTCTGTTTCTTTTTAATTTTTTTCGTATTTCGACTTCTTTATTAGTTGTTTGATAAATTATACACATATTTATGTTCATTTGAATTTTATAATAATTTTTTTATAATTTCTGTATAACACACTATCTATAATCTCAGTTTTTACATATTCAATGCCAAAAATCATTCTAATTTTTAAACATTTCATATGTATCAACAGTAAATGAACAAGTAACTGGAATATTATTTTTTGGAGTGCCTTCAGGCACGGGCTATACCTAGTTATCATACAAGTGAAAAGAGTCTAAATGATAATTGAAAAAAAAACCTATTTCTTTTTACATGAGAGAACCATTTATTTTTACCTTTAACACAAGAAACGACTTTAAATTTGAATTAATATTAATTTATTATTAATAATTTTTAAAAATCTAAAATAAAATTTTATTCATAATTTTTAAATTTTCAAGATCATAAGTTTTTAAAATTCGGTTCTCCTCTCTTTCTCGTAGCACTCTATCTTTCAAAAAGTTTCCTTAAGATCATTCTCATTTCTTTCTTGCTTTTTTTTTAGTTTTTTTTTTCTTGCTATTCTTCGCTTTTATTTCTTGTTTTTTTTCTCCCCAACTTTTATCTCCTTTTTCCGAAAGTTTCCAATTTCTTCCTTGCTTTTGAATTTCAATTTTTTAATTTCTTGTTCTTATGTGTTTCTATGTTTAGTCTAAATAAGAATTTTCCGTCTAAGAATGTAACTTATACACATTGAAAACATGAGCTTGTTTGAATCATCCAAAAGAAAAGAATATAAATTGATACACAATTCTAAAAAATAATCAATTGGATCAAAAAGTAAAATATCATATGTATCCAAAATCAACAACCCACATAACTAAATCATTTAACAAACACAATGACCACTCAAAACTGCATCTCGTGTTATCTATTTAATTCCTCATAACACTATCAAATCTCACATAAGACTGGGAAAAAAAAGACAAGAAGCAAACATAGATAGATCAAACTTAAGTAACTAATTTTGTGAAAGTTCTTTGCTACGTTTAGCCGCAGCAACTACAGCATTCATTAAAATCCCACGAAATCCCGATTTTTCCAACTCATGAATACCAGCTATAGTCGTACATTCCACTATTCACATCCATTGATGCTGCTCCTAATACCTACATCACATTAAATTTTAATTAATCCAAAAAGAAAAAGAAAAAGAAAAAGAAAACATTACTTACCGTTTGAGAAGCCAAACCAAGAGCAAGATCTCGAGGTAAACCTGCTGCTACTCCTCCATCTGCTAACGCTTCAATAGCTAGAAATATATACGCGGGCCCACTTCCACTGAAATTTTTTAAGAATCAATATTTATTTATTTTAAAAAAAAAATGTTATACTTGCCTAAGTCCAGTAACTGCATCAAATAATTTTTCATCAGCTTTCCACACTTTCCCAACTGCTCCAAATATGCTTGCAATTAAATCTCCATCTTTTTCAGTTGCTCCATCTCCAAGGCTCATGACTTCACAAACACAAGTAATTTTTTTATAAATTTTAAGGACTATTTGGGTAATTTTACAAGTTCGAGGACCATTTGAGAAATGTTACAAACCAGATGCTGCATTGCCTACGGCAGCTGGAGTATTAGGCATTACTCTAATAAACCGTGTGTGACCTGTCCATTCCTGCAAACTCATGAATTAAAATAATAACTAAATAATTATGTCTAGAGATTGAAAAGAAAACTTGCTAAAGTATGAACCTGCAAGTCTTTTAGTTTAACTCCTGCAACAACTGAAACTAAAATCTGCTTCTCTGAAAGAATTGAGTTCAATTCCAATGCTACAGATTTTACTGCAATTTTGAATATCTTAAATTAAATGTAAGTGTATCAACCATGTCTAAATTAAAACAATTTGTGATCCAATTTAATATTTATTTTTATGGAACAAGAATAAATTTTAATATTTATTATACCATTTAAATTTTACTCGCTAAATCTCCATTTAATTTTTTTCTCCCATGAATCTGCATTTGGCCACAATTTGACTTCATATTCTTTGTACTACCATTTATATTAAAGTCAAATGTTGCAGCACTATTATGGCTTGGAGCTGCACGCTTATAGTTGAAAGAAACAACATCATATCTCCCCTTATTCTCTAGCTTATTGCAACATCACAAACTGTGCTGTACCAGTTTGCTCAAACTTTCTTTCGACATATCTTCACATGCTCGGTCAAACCCAGAAACGTCACAGCTAAGATCAACATTTACTCCTATTCGGTCAAACCCAATAGAAGCACCTGTTTTATCACAGCTATGTTTATTTTCTAGCGCAGTTTTCGGAGCTCGGTCAAACCCAGAACATTACTAGCTTCACAGCCCACTTTACTACATTAATTACTTGTTCTCCTCTTGCTCGGTCAAACCTAGCGAAGGACTTTGTATTATATATACCACGCTGCTGCACTGTAACAGCTCCATTTGTATTAGAGGTCTCCAGAAAACTAGTCCTTAATTAATAGTAGCAGTGGCTTCTAAAAATTTCCCAAAAACACGATTTTTAGCTTTGTTATACCCTTCTTCTCTCACATTTACCACTCCCTCATAGAAACACCTAGACTCCATATGCTCAAAGGCTTTACATCTATTACAACAAAGTGGTGGTTTTCGTATTCGACTTTCACACGATGTTTCTTACCATAGTGTGATCCAAAATCTATCACGGTTTTTTTTCCACAAATACTCTAACATAGCTAATATTTTCACTCTTAAAAGTAATACTATCGACACGTAAAGGCTTACCCATTGTGAAGCAACTTTAGCCCATCCATGAAAAGTACGAGCTTGTTCCGCAATGTTTTCGCAAGATAATCAAGTAGGAATCTGATGTATCCAGTTTTGTGATAGAATAATCTTTCCATGATACATCATTTTAGGGTTTAAATGGACTAAGTTATTAGATTAATTATGCCATTTTGATTTCATGCACTTTCTTCCTTCATTTTGGAGTTATGGTTATTTTTAAAAAATTTGTGCGTTAATTTGTTTGTTTAGTGTGACCTTTTAGGTATATAGATATTAGAAGGCACAAGATAAATAGAAGGAGTGAAGATTCATGTCCAAATCCAAGAATAAGCGTTTAAAGAGCAAAAGGAATCACTTCGGCAAAGATGGAGCACTTTAGATTAGAAGAAATCAAGTCGTCATTTATTTCAATTTGCGAGGCTTATTGGTGACGATTCAAGTTTTGTGATTCAGATGAAAGTTGTGGGCCTTGAAGTCAATGAAATTTAAGAAGTTGAAAACGTGAATTTAGATTTACGATGCAAAAGTTATGTCCGAAATACATAAGTGGTACAACATATTCTAGAATTAAGTAAAAAGGATTTAGACTTTTTAATCACTTAAATATGCCTATATGGGCCTAATCCGTTTTATATAGCTATATAAGCTAGTTTTACCTCATTAAATCATTACACAACATAATTTTAAGAGATACAAATAGTTAGGATGCTTGGATGCAAGGAACAGAAGTTGGAGAAGAAAAGAAACATCATTCTTCCTCAACGAAAGCTTAAATCATTCCATATTTTAGAGTAATTTTAGTTTACTTTGTGTTTCAGATATAATGAGCACTTTAATTTGATTAGTTTTATGTCTTTAATTATGAGCAAACCATTTTGAGTTTGACAATTGCATAAAGGGATGAACCCTAGTTTTTTAATCTACGTCTTTTAAATTTGGGATTGTGTTCAATTTAATTTAAAGTCGAACCCAAATATAATGACTATACTTTTGTTCTTTGTAAACTATTATTTGTCTGGCTAATTAGTGATAAGTTTTAGTATCTTGTACTATTCGTCGCGAGACGATCATCTGAAAGGGGGGCTTAACTACAGAACTAGAGTATAGGCGCGTGGTGTGCGTTAGTGAACCTGACGGTCTTGACTAGCCACACAGTCATTTGGGTTTATGCGGTAAAACATTTGAAACTATCTTAGTGTCACTCCGAGGAGGTCATTAATACCGTAAAATATCTCCCTATCTACCTAGAAAGACATTAAAGTCCCGGTTAATACAAAAGGACGATTTTACCCTTAAATAAGAACGTTAGAGTAAATAACTTAGGTGATTATCGAGCAAGACTCAAACTATCTCTCATTATTAAGTAATCTTTTAATAGTTAACTTACTTTTAATCTTAGATTTAATCATTAGTTATATTTTAGTTCTTGTGTTTAGTCTTTTAAATCTGAAAACCAAATAACTGTCTATTTTTATTATTATCGCAATTATGTCTACTTTTCGTATTAAACACTTCGTCATAAACAAGTAATCCCTGTGGAGACGAAATCCCGTTTATACTTATGTATTACTTGGAATGACATGTACACTTGCGGTTAGTTACTCTTCTTCTTTTGTGTTGATTCATATCACACTTTAGGAGCGACCAAAACATTTGTTATCTCAAGATTCCCATAGCCAAAGAATTCGGGTAATCAAGAGCATTCTTCCATAAGTAATAAATGGTCCCTTTTTGCAAGAATGTTTATCCTATCTTCATCTTTCTCAAATTTAAAGACAAGCCAACCACTTGGGTGTCTTCGAACTTTACACCTAAATTTCCAGTCTCTCACAATTCGTCAAATATCCTCTATTTCCGGAGACTATTTTCCGGCAACATATCCAATAAGCGAAACACCAAAAGCTTGTTCCATGGTCATCATATCACTCTTCAGTAATTGTAACATCTCCCCATCAATGGGTTCAAAATATTTTATCTCCATACCCACTGAAGCCATCCTATTGTTCAAAATAACATCTTTATAATCCAATTTGCTTTCACATTCTTTAGTAGATTCGGTAATTTCCGAACTCGTTATATCGGCGACGGGTTTCTCGGTTTCCAACACGGGCCCACTCAGTGGTCATTTCATGCCCATCTTGGACCACATTCTTGATATACAAGGACCCTCAACTATAGCTTTACTAGCCTCCTTTTTCCCCAATGAACTTGGTTTTAACATGTTATCAAACATGTAGTAAGCAGCAAATTCTTCCCAACTTTTCTCCACTAATTACTTATCAAACCTAGCACAAGATTTGGAGAATCTATCTTTAGCCTCAAGAGAGGTATCATATACACGTAGACTAGCGAATTTAGCACCCAAGTAACCAGATTTATGGACCAAAGCTTCTCCCTCAAGAGAGGATAACTTTGGCCGAGGTTTTTGAGGAGGAGGACTCGACTCCCAAGGCTTGTGAATTGCTCTCCAATTCATAATTAATCTCAGGGGAAGATACCTCCTTCAATCCATCTAAAAGGTATGCTACAAAATCTTCTTCCCCAATAGTGGGTAACCTAGGGTTTTGGTCAACCCGAATTTCATTCAATCCACCACACTCACTACCTTTGGTGTACCAAAGAGACCATTTTACGGTGATATATGATCTAACGTGGAGCTAGTCATTATCAAACAAGACCGGGCTTCCGAGTTTATCCAAGACGTGAGGTATTTGGGGTCCGGTGGTTCCTTGGCGGAGAAGTCATGGTGTGAAAGCTTTGCATCTCCCGAGTCCAAATCGGAGAGGGAAGATCCTCGATCAAGTGTTGTTTGTGAAGTCTCATAGTGTAGGTGAAGAAAAGAGAAAAAAATAGGCGCCTAATCGGAAAGATTTAAGAGGAAAAACCTTTAACCTCTCTCTAGCATTTTTTGTGTGTACAAAGTAAAAAGTTAAATTCCAAGTTGCATTGAACACAACAAATTAGTTATGATTTTTTCCTGAATATATGTTTGAATCTTCAAACCTTGCTACTTTGTAATAATACTTAACTTCAATTAATTTTTCGTCTAGATTAGTTCACGTTTTGTAACTGTAATCATAATGTTACCTTGCTTTTATTGTTTTCATTTTTTTATTGTTTTTATTTTTTTATTCCGAGTTTGACTAGTCTTGACCACCAAGATAATTCTACTTTTGGGTTACCCTTTCAAAAACTAAACCCGACTATGTTACCTTTGGGTTCATCCTAATTTCAAAGCCGTGCGAATCCAACTTGTACACTGCCCTACCATCTGCCTATGAAAGAAGTTGATTAAGGATCAACATAAATTTACTAAAAAGACATGCTACAATATATTTGCAACACATATTCTACTATTTTATTATCTAAATATAAGAAACGGTACATATAAGAGAGATTAGTTTGGTGGCCATGACATTATAGACGTATTTCTAAACAAACGCTCAAACTTTCGTGCTACATTAGAAAATTTAACTCATACTTAATTGCATTACCTTATACTTCTTCGGTTTCTTTATACCAATTTTTTGTTATTTGTACACGCATTTCTAAACAAACGCTCAAACTTTCGTGCGACGTTAGAAAATTTAACCCATAGTTAATTGCATTACCTTATACTTCTTCAATTTCTGTATACCAATTTTTTGTTAATTAGTATACTCCTGGTTAAATGGGGTTAATTTTTACTTTCCTTTAAAATATGTAATACTGTGATCATTTATACATTCAATAGTTTTCAATATCCCTATATCTACACTAGTAAAAACTATTTTTAGTTAGGGCAATTCTAAAAAAAAACGTAGAAAGGATCAAGTAAAAATAAGAAAGGAAACCAATATAGACTATTAAACTTAAATTTCAAGTCTATTTACCCAACTAATTTCGTGTCAAACTTGGCTACCGTATACTTAAAATGCAAATTCATTTCAATATACTAATTACGTATTAAAAATATTTACCAGGATAATTAATATTATGTACTTAACTTAAAAATTATATATTTTATATTCAAAGGATAATTGACCATAAAATTTTAGAAAATAATTAATTAACCATAAAAGGTCTAATTCTAATGGGTAAAAAATCACTATATATTTTATGGTCAAATCTAAACTTTTTATGGGTATACTTTGATAGGTATAAACCCATTAGACAATCTATTTTTAGACTTTTATTACAATTGTTCCTTAAAAAATATAATATCTAAAAGAATTATATATTAAAATAAATATTCTCATTTTACTCTTTGATGAATAAAAATAATTTTTAATTTGAATTTATTAATAATAAATTGTAATTATTATTAGTTTATCATTAATTTATTTACGTTGATACTAATTCTTTATTATAAATATAAATTGTATTGACATATTTAATACATTTTACAACTATGATAATGTAAAGAATGACCTATAACTAACAAGTAATTGAAGTTCTACAATATTATGTTAATTTTCTGTAAAAATTTAGTAAGATAAGATTATGAAACAACTCCGACCTATAATGCAGATAAGAATGACATATCAAATTAGTACTAGTTTACCAAAATTATCATACAAGTGAAAAGAGTCTGAATGATAATTAAAAAGAAACCTTTTCTTTGTTTTACAGAAAGCTTACTTATTTTTACCTTAACACAAGAAACCACTTTAATAATTGGTTTGAATTCATATTAATTTATTATTAATAATTTCTAAAAATCTAAAATAAAATTTTGTTCATAATTTTTAAATTTTCAAGATCATGAATTTTTAGGTTCACTTCCTTCTCTTTTTAGTAGCACTCTATCCTGTTTTTATTTCTCTCCAACTCGTATCTCCTTTTTTTTGAAAGTTTCTCATTTCTTCCTTGCTTTTTTATTTTAGTTTTTTTATTTCTTATTCTTAATGTTTAATCTAAATAAGAATTTTTTTTTTTGAATACATGAGAGAGCCACTTTGGACTCGGAGTCATTTTGACTCCAATAAGATTCGATCCCAGGACCTTTTGGTCTCTGCGGAGTAACCTAACCACTAGGCCAACTATCGATCTCTAAATAAGAATTTTCCGTCATTAATATACAGTGAAAACATGAACTTGTTTGGATCATCCAAATAAAAAAGAAAATAAGTAGATACACAATTCTAAGAAATAATTAACTGGATCAAAAAGTAATAATATCATATGTATCCAAAATTAACAACCCATATAATCAATTATTTAACCACAATAAACACTCAAAACTTCATCTCGTGTTATCTATTTAATTCCTCAGAACACTATCAAATCTCACATAAGACTGGGAAAAAAAAACAAGAACCAAACATAGATAGATCAAACTTAAGTAACTAACTTTGTGAAAGTTCTTTGCTCCGTTTAGCCGCAGCAACAACAATATTCATTAAAATCCCACGAAATCCCGATTTTTCCAACTCATGAATACCAGCTATAGTCGTACCACCAGGAGATGCCACGTCATCTTTTAACTGCCCGGGATGTTTTCCACTATTCACAGCCATTGATGCTGCTCCTAATACCTACATCATATTAAATTTTAATTAATCGAACATAAAAAAAAAAAATTAAACTTTACTTACAGTTTGAGAAGCTAAACCAAGAGCAAGATCTCGAGGTAAACCTGCTGCTACTCCTCCATCTGCTAACGCTGCAATAGCTAGAAATATATACGCGGGCCCACCTTCACTGAATTTTTTTAAGAATCAATATTTATTTATTTAAAAAAAATTGTTATACTTGCCTTAGTCCAGTGACTGCATCAAACAGTTTTTCATCAGCTTTCCATACTTTCCGAACTGCTCCAAATATGCTTGCAATTAAATCTCCATGTTTTTCAGTTGCTCCATCTCCAAGGCTCATTACTTCACAAACACAAGTAATTTTTTATAAATATTAAGGACTATTTGCGTAACTTTAGAAGTTCGAGGACCATTTGAGAAACGTTACAAACCAGATGCTGCATTGCCTACTGCTGGAGTATTACGCATTACTCTAATAAATCGTGTGTGACCTATCCATTCCTGCAAAATCAGGAATTAAAATAATAATTAAATAATTATATCTAGAGATTGAAGAGATAAATAGTTAAAGTATGAACCTGTAAGTCTTTTTGTTTAACCCCTGCAAAAACTGAAACTAAAATCTGCTTCTCTGAAAGGATTGAGTTCAATTCCAATGCTACAGCTTTTACTGCAATTTTGAATATCTTAAATCAAATGTAAGTGTATCAACCATGTCTAAATTAATACAATTTGTGATCCAATTTAATATTAATTTTATGTAACAAGAATAAGAAAGGTACAAAATATTATACCATTTAATTTTTTACTCACTAAATCTCCATTTAATTTTCTTCTCTCATGAATCTGCATTTGGCCACAATTTGACTTCACATTCTTTTTACTACCATTTATATTAAAGTCAAATGTTGCAGCACTATTATGGCTTGGAGCTGCACGCTTATAGTTGAAAGAAACAACATCATATCTCCCCTTATTCTCTAGCTTATTGCAACATCACAAACTGTGCTTTACCAGTTTGCTCAAACTTTCTTTCGACATATCTTCACATGCTCGGTCAAACCCAGAAACGTCACAGCTAAGATCAACATTTACTCCTATTCGGTCAAACCCAACAGAAGCACCTGTTTTATCACAGCTATGTTTATTTTCTAGCGCAGTTTTCGGAGCTCGGTCAAACCCAGAACATTACTAGCGTCACAGCGCAGCTTTACTGCATTAAATACTTGTTCTCCTCTTGCTCGGTCAAACCTAGCGGAGGACTTTGTATTATTTATACCATGCTGCTGCACTGTAACAGCTCCATTTGTATTAGAGGTCTCCAGAAAACTAGTGCTCCTGAATTAATAGCAGCAGTGGCTTCTAAAATTTTCCGAAAAACACGATTTTTAGCTTTGTTATACCCTGCTTCTCTCACATTTACCACACCCTCACAGAAACACCTAGATTCCATATGCGCAAAGGCTTTACATCTATTACAACAAAAGGGTAAGTTTTCGTATTCGACTTTCACAAGATGTTTCTTACCATAGTGTGATCCAAAATCTATCACGGTTTTTCTTTCGCTCCATAATCAGATCCAAATCCACAAATACTCTAACATAGCAAATATTTTCACTCTCAAAAGTAATCGACACGTAAAGGCTTACCCATTGTGAAGCAACTTTAGCCAATCCATGAAAAGTACGAGCTTGTTCCGCAATGTTTTCGCAAGATAATCAAGTAGGAATCTGATGTATCCAGTTTTGTGATAGAATAATCTTTTCATGATACATCATTTTAGGGTTCAAATAGACTAAGTTATTAGATTAATTATGACATTTTGATTTCATGCACTTTCTTCCTTCATTTTAGAGTTATGGTTACTTTTAGAGTTTTTGTGCGTTAGTTTAGTGTGATTTTTTTTAGGTATATAGATATTAGAAGGCACAAGATAAATAGAAGGAGTGAAAATTCATGTCCAAATCCAAGAATAAGCGTTTAAAGAGCAAAAGGAACCACTTTAGCAAAGATGGAGCAGTTTAGATTAGAAGAAATCAGGTCGTCACTTATTTCAGTTTGCGAGACTTATTGGTGACGATTCAAGTTTTGTGATTCAGATGAAAGTTGTGGGGCATGAAGTCAGTGAAATTTGAGAAGTTGAAAGCGTGAATTTGGATTTACGATGCAAAATTATGCCCGAAATACAGAAGTGGTACAACATATTCTAGAATTAAGTAAAACGGATTTAGACTTTTTAATCACTTAAGTATGCCTATATGGGCCTAATCCGTTTTATATAGCTATATAAGCTAGTTTTACCTCATTAAATCAGTACACAACATAATTTTAAGAGATAAAAATAGTTAGGATGCTTGGATGCAATGAACAGAAGTTGGAGAAGAAGAAAAACATCCTTCTTCTCAACAAAAGCTTAAATCATTTCATCTTTTAGAGTAATTTTAGTTTACTTTGCGTTTTAGATATAATGAGCACTTTAATTTAATTAGTTTTATGTCTTTAATTATGAGCAAAACATTTTGAGTTTAAGAATTGCATAAAGAGATGAACCTTAGTTTTTTAATCTATGTCTTTTAAATTTGGGAATGTGTTCAATTTAATTTAAAGTCAAACCCAAATATAATGACTATACTTTTGTGCTTTGTAAACTATTATTTGTCTGGCTAATTAGTGATAAGTTTTAGTATCCTGGACTATTCGTCGCGAGACAATCATCTAAAAGGGGGGCTTAACTACATAAGTAGAGTATAGGCGTGTGGTGTGCGTTAGTGAACTTGACGGTCTTGACTAGCCACACAGTCATTTGGGTTTATGCAGTAAAACATTTAAAATTATCTTAGTGTTACTCCGAGGAGGTCATTAATACCGTAAAATAGCTCCCTATCTACCCTGACGGGATTTAGAAAGACTTTAAAATCCCGGTTAATATAAAAGGACGATTTTACCCTTAAACAAGAATGTTAGAGTAAATAACTTAGGTGATTATCGAGCAAGACTCAAACTATCTCTCATTCTTAAGTAATCTTTTAATAGTTAATTTACTTTTAATCTTAGATTTAATCATTAGTTATATTTTAATTCTTGCATTTAGTCTTTTAAATCTGAAACCCAAATAAATATCTATTATTATTATTCTCGCAATTATGTCTACTTTTCGTATTAAACAATTCGTCATAACCTAGTAATCCATGTGAAGACGAAATCCCGTTTATACTTATGTATTGCTTGGAATGACATGTACACTTGCGGTTAGTTACTCCTCTCTTTTTATGTTGATTCATATCACACTTTAGGTGCTACCAAAACATTTGTTATCTCAAGATTCCCATAGTCAAAGAATTCTGGTAATCAAGAGCATTCTTCCATAAGTAATAAATGGTCCATTTGCAAGAATGTTTCTCCTGTCTTCATCTTTCTCAAATTTAAAGACAAGACAATCACTTGCGTGTCTTCAAACTTTACACCTGAATTTCCAATCTCTCACAATTCGTCAAATATCCTCCATTTCCAGAGACTATTTTCTGGCAACATCTCCAATAAGCGAAACACCAAAAGCTTGTTCCATGGTCATCACATCACTCTTCAGTAATTGTAACATCCCCCCTCAGAATATTTTATCTCCATACCCACTGAAGCCATCCTATTGTTCAAAAGAACATCTTTATAATCCAATTTGCTTTCACATTCTTTAGTAGATTCGGTAATTTCCGAACTCGTTGTATCGGCGACTGGTTTCTCAGTTTCCAAAACGGGCCCCTTCAGTGGTCATTTCACGCCCATCTTGGACCACATTCTTGATACACGGGGACCCTCAACTATAGGGCCTCTTTTTTCCCCAATGAACTTGGTTTTAACATTTTATCAAACATGTAGTAAGCATCAAGTTTTCCCCAAATTTTCTCCACTAGTTACTTATCAAACCTAGCACAATATTTGGAGAATCTATCTTTAGCCTCAAGAGAGGTATCATATACACGTAGACTAGTGAATTTAGCACCCAAGTAACCAGATTTATGGACCAAAGCTTCTCCCTCAAGAGAGGATAACTTTGGCCGAGGTTTTGAGGAGGAGGACTCGACTCCAAAGGCTTGTAAATGGCTCTCCAATTCGTGATTAATCTTCGGGGAAGATACATCCTTCAATCCATCTAAAGGGTATGCTACAAAATCTTCTTCCCCAATAGTGGGTAACCTAGGGTTTTGGTCAACCCAAATTTCATTCAATCCACCACACTCACTACCTTTGGTGCACCAAAGAGACCATTTTACGGTGATATATGATCTAACGTGGAGCTAGTCATTATCAAACAAGACCGGGCTTCTGGGTTTTTACCCAAGACGTGAGGTATTTGGGGTCTAGTGGTTCCTTGGCGGAGGAGTCGTGGTGTGAAAGCTTTGCATCTCCCAAGTCCAAATCGGAAAGGGAAGATCGTCGATCAAGAGTTGTTTGTGAACGTCTCATTGTGTAGGTGAAGAAAAGAGAAAAAATAGGCGCTAAATCGGAAAGATTTAGGAGAAAAAACATTTAACCTCTCTCTAGCTTTTTTTGTGTGCACAAAGTAAAAGTTAAATTCCAAGTTGCATTGACCACAACAAATTTGTTATGATTTTTTCTTGAATATATGTTTGAATCTTCCTACTTTGTAATAATACTTAACTTCAACTAATTTTTCGTCTAGATTAGTTCACGCTTTGTAACTGTAATCATAATATTACCTTGCTTTTATTGTTTTTTTTATTCCGAGTTTGACTATTCTTGACCACCAAGATTAACCCAAGGATAACCCGAAATAAGATATTTTAAATTCTACTTTTGGGTTACCCTTTCAAAAACTAAACCCGACTATGTTACCTTTGGGTTCATCCTAGTTTCAAATCCGTGCGAATCCAACTTGTACACTGCCCTACCATCTGCCTATGAAAGAAGTTGATTAAGGATCAACATAAATTTACAAAAAAGACATGCTACAATATATTTGCAACACATATTCTACAATTTAATTATCTTAATATAAGAAACGGTACATATAAGAGAGATTAGTTTGGTGGCCATGGCATTATAGACGTATTTCTAAACAAACGCTCAAACTTTCGTGCTACATTAGAAAATTTAACCCATACTTAATTGCATTACCTTATACTTCTTCATATCTTTATACCAATTTTTTGTTATATATACACGCATTTCTAAACAAACGCTCAAACTTTCGTGCTACATTAGAAAATTTAACCCATACTTAATTGCATTACCTTATACTTCTTCAATTTCTTTATACCAATTTTTTGTTAATTAGTATACTCTTGATTAGATGGGGTTAATTTTTTTTTCCTTTAAAATATGTAATAATGTGATCATTTATACATTCAATAGTTTTCAATATCCCTATATCTACACTAGTGAAAATTATTTTTAATTAGGACAATTCTGGAAAAAAAAAGTAGAAAGGATGACCCCAAGTAAAAATAGGAAAGGAGACCAATGTAGACTAAATAGATTAAACTTAAATTTCAAGTCTATTTACCCAACTAATTTCATGTCAAACTAGGCTACCGTATACTTAAAATGCAAATTCATTTTATTATACTAATTATGTATTTTAAAATATTTACCACGATAATTAATATTATGTACTTAACTTAAAAATTATATATTTTATATTCAAAGGATAATTGACCATAAAATTTTAGAAAATAATTAATTAATCATAAAAGGTCTGATTCTAATAGATAAAAAATCACTATATATTTTATGGTCAAATCTAAACCTTTTATGGGTATATTTTGATGGGTATAAAACCATTAGACAATCTATTTTTAGACTTTTATTAAATTATTCCTTAAAAAATATAATATCTAAATAATATTATATATTAAATTAAATATTCTCATTTTATTCTTTGATGAATAAAAATATTTTTTCAATTTGAATTTATTAATAATAAATTGTAATTATTATTAGTTTATTGCTAATTTATTTACGTTGATACTAATTCTTTATTATAAATATATATTGTGTTGATATATTTAATACATTTTACAGCTATGATAATGTAAAGAATGACCTATAGGTAACAAGTAATTGAAGTTCTACAATATTATGTTAATTTTCTGTAAAAATTTAGTAAGATAAGATTATGAAACAACTCCAACCTATAATGCAGGTAAGAATGACATGTCAAATTAGTACTAGTTTACCAAAATTATTATACAAGTGAAAAGAGTCTGAATAATAATTAAAAAGAAACCTTTTTATTTGTTTTACATGAGAAAGCTACTTATTTTTACCTTAACACAAGAAACCACTTTAATATTTGATTTGAATTAATATTAATTTATTATTAATAATTTCTAAAAATCTAAAATAAAATTTTGTTCATAATTTTTAAATTTTCAAGATCATGAATTTTTAGGGTTCATTTTTTCTCTCTCTAGTAGCACTCTATCTTGTTTTTATTTCTCTCCAACTCGTATCTCCTTTTTTTCGAAAGTTTCTCATTTCTTGCTTGCTTTTTTAAATTTCCAGTCACTAATACACAGTAAAAAGATGAACTTGTTTGGATCATCCAAATAAAAAAGAAAATAAGTAGATACACAAGTCTAAGAAATAATCAACTGGATCAAAAAGTAATAATATCATATGTATCCAAAATTAACAACCCATATAACTAAATCATTAATTAAACACAATAAACGCTCAAAACTTCATCTCGTGTTATCTATTTAATTCCTCAGAACACTATCAAATCTCACATAAGACGGGAAAAAAAAGACAAGAAGCAAACATAGATAGATCAAACTTAAGTAACTACCTTTGTGAAAGTTCTTTGCTACGTTTAGCCGCAGCAACAACAGCATTCATTGAAATCCCACGAAATCCCGATTTTTCCAACTCATGAATACCAGCTATAGTCGTACCACCAGGAGATGCCACGTCATCTTTTAACTGCCCAGGATGTTTTCCACTATTCACAGCCATTGATGCTGCTCCTAATACCTACATCATATTAAATTTCAATTAATCGAACATAAAAAAAAAAAAATTAAACATTACTTACCGTTTGAGAAGCTAAACCAAGAGCAAGATCTCTAGGTAAACCTGCTGCTACTCCTCCATCTGCTAACGCTTCAATAGCTAGAAATATATACGCGGGCCCACTTCCACTGAAATTTTTTAAGAATCAATATTTATTTATCTAAAAAAAATGTTATACTTGCCTAAGTCCAGTAACTGCATCAAATAGTTTTTCATCAGCTTTCCATATTTTCCCAACTGCTCCAAATATACTTGCAATTAAATCTCCATCTTTTTCAGTTGCTCCATCTCCAAGGCTCATGACTTCACAAACACAAGTAATTTTTTATAAATTTTAAGGACTATTTGGGTAATTTTACAAGTTTGAGGACCATTTGAGAAACGTTACAAACCAGATGCTGCATTGCCTACGGCAGCTGGAGTATTAGGCATTACTCTAATAAACCGTGTGTGACCTGTCCATTCCTGCAAAATCATATTTATTGGTGATTTAAGAATTAAAATTTAATTAAATAAATAATTAAAGTATGAACCTGTAAGTCTTTTAGTTTAACCCCTGCAACAACTGGAACTAAAATCTGCTTCTCTGAAAGTATTGAGTTTAATTCCAATGCTACAGATTTTACTGCAATTTTGAATATATTAAATTAAATGTAAATGTATCAACCGTTCCTAAATTAGAACAATTTGTGGTCCAATTTAATATTTATTTTATGTAATGAAAAAAATTATACCAACTTGAGGCTTTACAGATAATATGATCACATCACTGTTTTCAACAACCTGCCATTGAAGAAAAATATAGAGCTTAATAAAGAGTGAACAATTTTATTGCAATTTGACCATAAAGATCAGCTTCATAGACTAATTGATTCATGATTTGACAGCTAAATTAAGAGCATTCTTCCATAATTAATAAATGGTCCCTTTGCAAGATGTTTCTCCTATCTTTATCTTTCTCAAATTTAAAGACAAGCCAACCACTTGGGTGTCTTCGAACTTTACACCTGAATTTCCAATATCTCACAATTTGTCTAATATCCTCTATATCCTGAGACTTTTTTCCGAAAACATATCCAATAAGCAAAACACCAAAAGCTTGGTCCATGGTCATCACATTACTCTTCAATAATTGTAACATCTCCCCCTCAACGGGTTCAAAATATTTTAGCTCCATACCCACTGAAGCCGTCCTATAATCTAATTTTCTTTCACCATCTTTAGTAGATTCGGTAATCTCCGAACTCGTTGAATCAGCGACGGGTTTTCCGGTCTTCAACACGGGTCCCCCAGTGGTCATTTCACGCCCATAATGGACCACATTCTTTGATACACAAAAACCCTTAACTATAGCCTTACTAGCCTCCTTTTTCCTTAATGACTTGGTTTTGACATTTTATTAAACATGTAGTAAGCAACAAGTTCTTCCCAAATTTTCTCCACTGGTTGCTTATCAAACCTAGCACAAGCTTTGAAGAATCTATCTTTAGCCTCAAGAGAGGTATCCAATACACGTAGACTAGTGAATTTAGCTTTCAAGTAACCGAATTTATGGACCAACACTTCTCCCTCAAGAGATATAACTTTGGCCGAGATTTTGAAAAGGAGGACTCGGTTCCCAAGGCTTGTGAATAACTCTCCAGTTTGTAATTAATCTTAGGGGGAGATACCTCCTTCAATCCATCTAAAGGGTATTTTACAAAATCTTCTTCCCCAATAGTGGGTAACCTAGGGGTTTGGTCAACCCAAATTTCATTCAAATCCACCACACTCACTACCTTTGGTGTACCAAAGAGACCATTTTACGATGGTTTATGATCTAGCGTGAGGCTAGTCATAGTCGAACGAGACTGAACTTCTGAGTTTACCCAAGACGTGAGGTACTTGGAATCTGGTGGTTCCTTTGCGGAGGAGTCATGGTGAGAATTATTTGCATCTACTGGGTCCAAAACGGACTGGGAAGATCCTCGATCAAGTGTTGTTTGTGAACGGCCTATAGTATAGGTGAAGAAAAGAGAAGATACGCGTGAGTTAAGCGCTAAATCGGAAAGATTTAAGAGGAAAAATCTCCAACCTCTCTCTAACTTTCTCTATGTTTACAAAGTAAAAAGTTAAATGCCCAATTATGTTTTTTTTTCATTACAAAGGAGATCCTAAAGGATCATGAGATACATAAAATAGAACAATCCAAAAATATTAACCTAAGACATCATTAATTAAGCCTGGACTATGGACTAATCGTGGGACCTTCCAACCCATCCGGTCTCGAGTAAGGAAACCCCAAATACCATCAGGAGGATCATTATGCTTATGCAAGGAATGCCTTGGAATAACCCAAACTTTGCCAGCCAATCCGCGTACTCGTTGCCTTCTCTAAAAATACTCTTCAACTTGAAAGAACCATTCCGCTTAAGATTGTGTTTAATCCTACGAACCCAGCTAGCCAAAGGCCCATTACCATACTCCTCCTTCTCCAATAATTCTAACGTCTCTCGTGAATCAATCTCTATCTCCACTTCCGTCAATCCTAGCTCCTCCACCAAACAAAGACCTTGACTTAGCGCAATAATCTCTATACCAGTTATCATTTCACAATCAATTCTCATTGAATAACCGCATACCCAATTGCCCTCTTCATCTCGAATCACACCGCCGCCTCCTCCACACTTCCTCCACTTATTAAAACTTCCATCTGTATTGAGTTTAAAACCCCGCCTAGGTTTGTTCCATCCTACAAATTGAACTAGATGATTACCTCCACTTATTGAACCTGTACCGTTACCCCAAACTCTCGAATAGCTCGCCGCAAGAAAGTGCGCTTTGCGAATCATCGCCTTTGGTGCCGGGAAATCCCCACCCTTGAAGACAACTTCATTGCGAGCATTTCAAATTATATCTATCATGGAACCAAAGAATACATTCCACATAATTCCATCATACACACTCTTAATTACGATCTTATTCCACCACTCAATATCCGACCGATTTACCGTGCTACCTGAGGTTCCATCCGAGCCTTCATGCTGACCTGCTGCTGACTGGAATACTCCACCGGCTCCTGCTGGCGCTGTACTGTCCTGCTGCGCGTGAGGATCATCACTTTCTGCCGCCACTGAAGACTGTCGAGGACTCTGAAGCTGTTGTCCCTGGGAATGCTCGGTAGCTGCTGAAGAGGAGCAAGAAGCACATGCAATGAAGTTCAAAAAATACATGTACCGCCCTTCTTCCCCATATGACCTTGAATATATATATTTGAATCTTCGAACTTTGGTACTTTATAATAATACTTAACTTCAATTAATTTTTCATCTCGATTAGTTCATGCTTTGTAACTATAATCATAAAGTTACCCTGCTTTTATTGTTTTATTTCTCATATTATTTATTTATTTCAAGTTTGACTAGGTTTGAACACCAGGACTAACCTGAGGATATCCTAAATTAATCCTGAATAAGATAGTTTAAATCCTATTTTTTGGGTTACCTTTTCAAAAAGTGAGTATGTTACCTTTGGGTTCACCCTATTTTCAAATCCGCATGAATCCAACATATGCACTGCCCTACCATCTGTCTATGAAAGAAATTCATTAGGGATCAACCTAAATTTACAATAAAGACATGCTGCAATATATAAGCAACACATATTCAACTATTTTATTGTCTTTATAGATAAAAGGTTACATATAAGAAATGTTAAAGACTTTAATTTAGAGAGATTAGTTTGGTGGTGAAGGCATTATAGACGTATTCTCAAACAAACGCTCAAACCTTTGTACTACATTAGAATATTTAACCCATAACACGTAATATTTCTTCATTTTCTTTATACCTAAGTTTTTGTCAATTAGTATATTCCTGATTGGTTGAGGTTAGATTTTTTCTTTCCTTTGAAATATGTTATACTATTATCATATATACATGGGTGATTGACTCATACTATCCACAAACTATTGTCAGTTGCCCATCAAGTCCAACCCACCCTAAAAATCTAAATTGTCCTTCTACACCAATTAATGGCTGTTGAGTTACCAAAAAAAATTCTCCTGATTTCATGCAAATATTTGAACAAATTAAATAAAATAAACAATGAATCGCCAAAACATAAATTAGAAAACCAATCAGCAACCCACGCCTTCCTTCCTCCAGAAGAAACAAACCCTACTCACGAAGCAACCCTGCTCACGAAGCAACCCATCTCTGCAAGTGGTAATGGAGAAAACGAAAAAGCAACTGCAACCCAGTGGTATCAACGAAAATATTGATCCGGCGAAAAAATCAAAGATGAAGCAACCCATCGTTAATGTCGTTGGGTTACGATTAAGTAAAAGAAAAAGAATATTCAGCAACTTAGTGATGATGATTTCGAAGGTACAGTTCCGGTGAATACGAATAAGAAGAAAACCATTGATATTGATGGGAAATGCACAGTTGCAGTGAAGCCAACGAAGAAGAATAAAGCCATTGATGACGACAGAAAATGTACTATTCCGGAAAAGAAGAAGAAGCTGAAACCCATCCATGATGATTTTGAAGGTACGATTCAAGCTGATAAAAAGAAGAAGGAGCAAGACGATGATGATGTCGTTGAAGGTAGAGTTCGATGGGTTATGTGGGTAAAATTAATGGGTTATGTGAGTAATTTGATGGGTTACATTACAACACTGATATTAAAAAACAGTGGTGTGTGGGTGTAAAATAAGTGGGTTGAGTGATGTATTTGATGGGTTGTAGTGTATAATCAGATTAAAGACAAAATATGGATTTAATAAACAACAAGTATTACCTAAGGCTTACTAAAAAATGCTGAGAGTGTTGCAAAATGATGATGTGAATATCGCGTGTGTGAGTGTAACAAAATTTTCATATTAAGATGCTATAATTAAGGTATCAGATACACTACATATATGGAATAAGTTGCAAAACGATAAATATAGTAAAATTCAGATAAGATTATTAATGCAGGAGGTATGGATGGAAGAGATATTATAAAGTTAGATTTTTTAAAGAAGAAATATGGTATTGGACTCGATGGTGGTGGATTAATGGGTTTGTAAACTTAATTGACTAAGAGCCCGTTTGGGATTGATTATTTTGGAGCTAAAAGCGCTTTTTGATTAAAATTTAAATATTTGTAAAAAATATTAAAAATAATTTTAACATCTAAAATCACTTTAAGTGATTATTTTAATAATCATTAATTTAGTGCTTTTCCTAAAAGTGATTTTTAGAATCTAAAATATTACTATGGATCTAAAATCACTTTAAGTGATTATTTTAAAAAGCAATCCCAAACGGGCACTAATATCTCTTTATACATCTAACAATTTTCAATATCCCTATATCTACCCTAGTGAAAACTATTTTTAATTAGGGCAATTCTGAAAAAAAAAAAAAATATAGAACAATGACCACCCTAAGTAAAAAAAAAAAGAAAGGAGACAAATGTAGACTAAATAGATTAAATTTAAATTTCTAAGTCTATTTACTCAACTAATTTCATGTCGAATTAGACTAACTTCTACTTAAATTGCAAATTCATTTTAAAATACTACTTATGTGTTTTGAATTATTAACCATCTTAATTAATGTTATGTACTTAACTTTAAAATAATATATTAATATTCAAAGTACAATTGAAAAGGAATAAATAACCATAAAAAATTTAAAAAATAATTGATTAACAATAAACCATCTGATTCAAATGGGTAAAAATTCACTATATATTCTATAGTCAAATCTAACCTTTTATGTGCATATTTTGATGGGTACAAACCCATTAGACAATCTATTTTTAGACTTTTTTATTAATTATTTCTTAAAAAATATGATATCTAAAAAAATTATATTAAAATAAATAAATTCTCATTTTACTCTTTGATGAATAAAAATAATATTTCATTTTTAATTTATTAATAATCAATTATAATTATTATCAATTTATCACTAATTTATTTATGTTGATGATACTAATTTTTTATTATAAATATAAATTGTGTTGATATATTTAATACATTTTACAACTGATAATTGTAAAGAATGATATACATTTAACAAGTAAATTGAGATTCTACAATATTATATGTTAATTTTATATAAAATTTTAATTAGTTGAGATCTTGAAACAACTCCAACTTATGATGCATGTAAGAATGGCATGTCTAGTCTAGGTTTCGTTCCCCAAACGGCATCAATGAATAAAAAGAAGAGCCAAGTGTATCATACAAGTGAAAAGAGCCTAAATGTTAAAAAATAAAAAATCCTTAACTAAAATAACCACTTTACAATTCTTGTGAATTACTGTTAATTTATTATTCAATATTTCTAAAAATCTGAAATAAATTTTTGTTCAGAATCTTTAAATTTTTAAGGGCATGAGTCTTTAAATTTCTTTCCCCCTTTCTTTTGTAGTACTTTCTCTTTCAAAATCTTTCTGCAAAATTACAATTGTTTGTGGTAGCTTCAACTTAGACCTCTTATTTTCAATATTCTGAACCTGATTTTTGCTCAAATTTTTTCTTTTTTCTCTCTCTGTTTTTCTGTTTAGACTAAGTAAGAAGTTTCTCGTCTAAGAATGTAACTTATGCATAGGAAACATGAGCTTGATTGGATCATCTAATAATAAAAAAAAAAAGAATAATCGATTGCATCGAAAAGTAATATCAAATGTATCCAAAACCAACAACCCACATAACTAAATCATTTAACAAACACAATAAAAACCCATAACTGCATCTCGTGTTATCCATTTGATTCCTCATAACACTATCAAATCTCACATAAGACGGAAAAAAAAAGACAAGAAGCAAACATAGATAGATCAAACTTAAGTAACTAAGTTTGTGAAAGTTCTTTGCTACGTTTAGCCGCAGCAACAACAGCATTCATCAAAATCCCACGAAATCCCGACTTTTCCAACTCATGAATACCAGCTATAGTCGTACCACCCGGAGATGCCACGTCATCTTTTAACTGCCCAGGATGTTTTCCACTATTCACAGCCATTGATGCTGCTCCTAATACCTACATCATATTAAATTTCAATTAATCGAACATAAAAAAAAAAAAATTAAACATTACTTACAGTTTGAGAAGCTAAACCAAGAGCAAGATCTCGAGGTAAACCCGCTGCTACTCCTCCATCTGCTAACGCTTCAATAGCTAGAAATATATACGCGGGCCCACTTCCACTGAAATTTTTTAAGAATCAATATTTATTTATTTAAAAAAAAAATGTTATACTTGCCTAAGTCCAGTAACTGCATCAAACAGTTTTTCATCAGCTTTCCACACTTTCCCAACTGCTCCAAATATACTTGCAATTAAATCTCCATCTTTTTCAGTTGATCCATCTCCAAGGCTCATTACTTCACAAACACAAGTAATTTTTTATAAATTCAAGGACTATTTGTGTAATTTGGTAAATTATCGTTTATATGAAACGTTACAAACCAGATGCTGCATTGCCAACTGCAGCTGGAGTATTAGGCATTACTCTAATAAACCGTGTGTGACCTGTCCATTCCTGCAAAATCATATTTATTGGTGATTTAAGAATTAAAATTTAATTAAATAAATAATTAAAGTATGAACCTGTAAGTCTTTTAGTTTAACTCCTGCAACAACTGAAACTAAAATTTGCTTCTCTGAAAGGATTGAGTTTAATTCCAATGCTACAGATTTAACTGCAATTTTGAATATATTAAATTAACTGTAAATGTATCAACCATGTCTAAATTAAAACAATTTGTGGTCCAATTTAATATTTATTTTATGTAACAAGATTAAGATAGGTAAGAAAATATTATACCAACTTGAGGTTTCACAGATAATATGATCACATCACTGTTTTCAACCACCTGCAATTGAAGATAAACACTGATTAATAAAAACACTTGAAGCTTAATTGAAGTAAATGAGATAAGTTAGATCTATACATATCTAAACAATCAAACTCAGTTAGGCTTTTCATTTTACTGTTTCTTTATATATATGCGTATTTTTCTCAAACAGATATGTGGCACACATTATAACTGTTTACCCATGCTAATCAGAGACAGAGATATATATAGTATAGTTGCACAATGTGCTTACAGTTATACGCGGAGATGAAAATGACTATGATTGATAAAGAGAACCTGACTATTGTGATCGAGGACACGGACGCCAAAGGACTCAAACGCAGAACGGCGGTCAGGGCGGAGATGGGCGGTTCGAATGCTGGAGGCAGGCAAAATGCCTGATTTGGCGACGCCGCGGGCAATGCTTTCGGCCATTTTACCGGCGCCGATGAAGCCCAGCTTGCACGTATCGATCGGAATCGGTGCTACGTTTGACATTTGGTATTCGCCTGAGGGTTTTCGGAGGGAAAATACGATTTTTGTGTGTATGTGTATGTGTATGATATGGAAAGATTTGTAATGGGGTTAAAAAGTAAATAATTATAAATTTCGTGGTGGCACATGGAAGTTTTTCCATTTATCGTGTATATACAAAAAGTCAATTTTTGCTGGTAAACGTCCCATTCATTGCACAACAATTATTCTTTTTTTCTTTTCTTTTCTTTTTTTTTTTTTTTTTTTGGACGGTTTTCTTTTCTTTTCCTAAATCATCATATGTTATATAAAGAAAAAGAAAAATAAAACTCTAGGACTGAAGCCAAAAAGACTTCGACAATCAAAACTATATGTACATATCTAGCAAATAGATTAAAATGACTTATTTAGAGATCGATTCTTCTAATCTCCAAATGGAGCAAAGATCAATTTGCCCATTCTTAGATAACTTCTCTCTACAAATATGCATCTCATTTCACATCCGGGTAGATATCCTCTTTTATAAGATTTCTTATATTAAAGTAAAAATACAAATTTACCCTCCCTTCATATTATATAAATATAAGCTCCAAGAAAAAAGACCCATAATATTGGATCAACTATTATTATTAACCACCAACAAATCCAAGTACTCGAAAATAACGACCTATTTGTTAAAATGGGTGTGCACACAACAGAAAGACTAACCCATCTTCCAAACCAACTAGTAAAACTACACTAAAAAAATAATTCAGAGTTTCACAACTGAAGTGACAAAATAATATTAGGATATTATTGGTGTCCTCAATAGAAATCTATATTAGGCGGCGAGGCATAATGATTTCGAAGAGATATGTCTATTTAATACAGAGCCGGTCCTGTCGAGTTTGGGGCCCTGAGCGAAAATTTAAATTAGGTCTTTATTATTTCAAATCCTATTAAAATGTTTCTCACATTCAATAAAATGTAAAATATTTATAATATATTAGATTAAAATAGCAAAGTAGATAAGTCTTGAAGTCTAAAGTCATATACCAAATTAACAATTACATAAAATTGGCAAAAATAATTCAAACTTCTAGATATCATTGGTTCTTTTCCCTTTCTCTTTCTCTTTGGACCTTTAATCAATTTTAATATCTTTATCTTTTGATTATCTCAGTTCTTATTTTTCATCTCTATATATAATAAATATTTACCTAATAATTTAAATTCTAATATACATTGAAAAAATATTTAACTATTAAGAAGAATTTTAGCAATCTTTTTAATTAAAGATTATCATTTACAAAAATAAAGTGTCTACAAACAGGAAAATTGCAATCTTTAAACTTTAAACTTTAAAAAAAAATACATTAGTATTAAATTCTTTGTTAATTTAATAAATTATAAATCCTATAATATTTGTTATATTAATAAATATGAAACCATTAAGAAATTAGAGAATTCATAATGCTCTAAGTCTACAAAGTAGGAAAAAAAAGATCGTTGGCCAACAAATAGCAAATTGTAATTTTTGAACTTAAAAAAATACAAAATTATTTAATTTTTCGTCAATTTAATAAATTATAAATTTTTAATAAAAAGTTGTTAACAAAATTAAAAATATAAATTAAAAATTAAAATAAAAATACTTGAAAAATGAAGACAGATGAGTGAGATATATTTTATGTTTGAACTATACATTTTTATATATAGTTTTTCTTAATCAAAATTCTATACAACAATGATGATAATGATTGTATGTGTTAATTAAGAAAGAAATAGACAAATGTTTTGAAGATTGGAAAAGTTTTTTTTGGAAGTTGAAAATTGGATCGGTTGAAAAAAAATAATGAATTGGTTTAATTAATATAAATTGAGTTTGGGAATTGGATTAAAAAGATAGAAATTTGTTTTAACTATTTTTTATATAGGAAAAAAATTATGGGCCCTTAAAAATATTGGGCCATGTGCAGTCGCCCCACTTGCACTTTCCTAGTACCGGCTCTGATTTAATATGGTGTGCAAGAAGTTGAGTGCATATTTTAAAGTTAAAAATTATCAAAAGACGCAAATTAGAAGATATGATATCTCCAAACATAATGAACTTATAGATATACACCAAAACAAGTTTCGGGTCCCTTTAAAGCAACTCGGGATAAATAAAATTGAATAAAAGCAAGATAAGAAAAAACAAAACACAACAACATAAATTTCACCAACTACACGCCAACCAACCCAGATGAACGAGTGGTTGGCAAGGAATCCACTAGATTATTTAGTAACACGTGTCAACCTCTCTCCATCAAACCAAGATTAATGTGTACTTGACGAACAAATTATGAGGTGTCAATACGGAGTCGCCAACTTCTCCCCACTTCCCAAGTTAGTGAGAGGTTAGTAAAGAGTCCACTTGTTAATCATAAGAAACTCACCAAGCCCTCGCCGACCCTTTGGTTAGAAAACACCAAGAAAAATTCCAAGAAGCCAAGCAAACAACTCGATTTACCCTTCATCAACCACTTAGATGAACGAGTCTCATTCCTCACAACCATGTTCGGAAAATATTTGAATATAAATCCATATTTTATATCCACAAGAACATCGTCTATAATATCATTCGCAACCACAATAAGCGCATTGACACCTCATCCGTTAACTTAGGGTATGGATATTTGTAAGGTTAGTGTATCCACTCCTTTTCATTTCAAGTTTAGGGTGATGAGATTCGTTATCCTCTTCCCTTTTCTTGTGTTTTATTTTTTCAGAATGAGACAAAGGTTTAACAAATGATATCTTTTTTATAGAAATCCCAAATAGAGGTTTTAAATAGAGATGGCTTTGGGATCCTATGAGCTCAATGAGATTCACATGTTATAAGATTACTTGATTTTGTCATTGTATATACATGTTCTATGATTTATTATTTGGTGCAATTCGTTATTGAGCAATGTTATAGAAGACATGTATGTGAACAAGGACATAGTTGAGTTTTGTTGACATAGAAGTAAGACATAGTTCTAAAATCATCTCATCGACAACCTTGAGGAGAAAATGAGCGACAAAGAAATATGTTAGGGAGAGAATTAGGGACCTTCTTACAAGGTCCATTAGATAAATTTAGCTTGTCCCAATGCATATTTCTCTAAGTTCTCTTGTCTATCCTTTACCCTTTTTATTTGTTTAGGCACAAAAACTTTAGTTAATATAACTTCTAACATTAATTGTCCCCGCTTTAAGATTCCCAAGCTTAGTTTACACATTCTTTTAAGCTTAAGTTTGGGGTCATTGATATACTGATTTGTTTGATACTTTATAGTAGGTAGAGACATCATTTTACATGTCTTTTCGGGTATGTTATGAAATTTCATGTTTGTTTTATCATATTTTTTTATTCACTAGTCTCGAATACCTTTTCCTCATTTTACTATATTTTGTATATTTTTGGTACAGTTTTGGACAATTCTAGGGAAAAAATTCTCGAGCAATAACGATTTCCAAATGGAGGAAGAGCGACCCTAAAAACCAACCTATGAAGCTAAGTTAGAAACTCAAAAGGGTGAAAAATATACTAGGAAAGAAATTGTTGAAAAGTTTATCCCAAAGCAAACTCCAAACCAAAGCATGGTCATCACAAAGACCAAGAAGATGAAGTTGGCCATGCCACATGGACATACTACTCTATCGAGGATCTAAGTCACACTGCGGTGAGACACGTAACCCAAGACATCGAGAATCCAAGATATGAGGCATTTTTTAGAAATATTTTGGATCTATCATATTTGATCCGCAAATTAGAAAACTGTATATGTTATTTATATAAGGCTCAGATCGGGGATCTAGGCATGATAAAGAAAAACATTGTCACGGACTAACAATCAGACCTATCCTAGAATTGATGAGATCTATCATTATTTGTCTAAAACCCTAATCATGGTAGTCAAATTAGATCCTAGAGATATTTCTAGAACCTGAATCCACTTGCAGTAATGTTTACCTTTAAAGATTAGAGGTTGATAATATTTTTACCGATTCGTTGTAGGTAGAAACTACGGAAGAACAACTCCCATACCTAAAGGTTCCTGCTACAATCTTATCTTCCTTCTTCTCCACAGTCTCATGAAACAGTATGCTGACTTCCACAAGATACTAAGAATAATATATAAGGACCCATGTTCTGAACCTTATATGTTTGGAAATATCTTTGAATATATTTCTTTTTTGCCATCGTGAGAGTACGCATGCTGGATAGATTTTGGGCAAATATGCTACACTAACGGAAACCTATCTTGATCTCTTACCTTCAAGAATTATTATTCTTTACTAAATGCCTCTGAATTCTCTTGATCTTCTCTAGTGAGCATCTATTAACATAGTATTTATCTAAAGCATGCTTGTTGGTCAATGTTAAAATTTCTGGAAGTTTTAATGCCAAAGAGCAATAACTAGGAAATTAGAAAATTCCAGTTTGTCTTCCTTACTAGTTTCGACTAAGGTTAGGGGATAGGATAGAAAAAATTATGGTTTTTCTTATGTTGTGTAATATTTTATTTAGTTCAAGAAAAACTCCTTCTATTAATTCTTTATCTCTAAGAATCAAATCTAGTATTTTCCAACCAATAGGAAAAGATATTGACTCCTCTAATGATTCTCCTTACTTCCCTTATGATAGAGCAGAATAACTCATGCTATCTGATGTCTCCTCATTTGTGATAGATTTATATTAGGATGAGACATCATTTTTAGTGATTTAGAAGTCATTATAGTCGATTTTCTTGAGAAATGCTACACTTTCCTATTTTGAGTCTTGATTTAGTAAAATAATATTTTTAGAGCATATTGGGTTTAATTATTTATTTAGTGTGTAGCTTTAAAGATAATTATGGAGATTAATTAGATTCCAAGTCAAAGACTACAAGATATGGAAAGAGATAGACATGGTAATTGGAGATAAGGAAATAAAAGTTAAAAACATGGAAAAGGAAAACCTGCCTTAATCCTGAATTTTTGCACCTACGACCACAAATCAGCTTATATCTCAAGAACGGTGAGGAATTTGGAGAAACGGTCAAGAGCAAAGTTGAAGAGCTTTCCGAGACGATCAATTTGGTATATTCATACGCGTCAAACGGATGAATATTGAAGCTGTTAGAGCCAAAAGAAAAACGGGCCTGATTGCATGTTTTTAGGGTTACGAATTTGAGTTGGGCTTGGAGTCCACTACTTAACTCTCCTTCAAGAAAACGAATTAGGGCTTCCAAGACACCTATAAATACACCCTTATACCATTGTAAACATGTCCTTGCTCAGTTCTAAACATTAGCTTAAATTATAAACAATAGCTTAGTCCTTTACATTAATATTCATCCTTAGAATCAAGCTATTCATTCAAGAAGCAAGCTGACCTGTAGAGGAAGACAAGAAGAAGAAGATTGGAGACTGACAAACTCCTCTTCTACATCTCACCTTCTCTATATTTAGAGTAATTAGCTATAGATCTATTCTCAACCATATTTCTAAGCTTTTATTCTGTAAGTTTTACTTTTAATTGTTGGGTTATTATTTGGTCTTTAATTCATAAATACTATTTGTTATTTTAATTGATTGATCTTGGCGTATATTGTTATTATGTGTTTTGACTTATTGTTACACCTTAGATTTGGCCAATCTTAGGATTATTCTTAGTTATTGACACCACCACATAATCGTCTAGTTTTGATCCCTTGCCTAACTAGATAGCCATTAAGGTTTGATTTAATCACCAATCATTACTTAGGAATCCCTAGTAGTGGAGAGGTTGCTCCTAAGCCTAGAGAAGGCTAGGTAGAATTTAGAATCCTGGTTAATATATAATGCTTAATCTGTGACAGGTTAGAATAACTATTTAGTAATAGACTCATATTAGTAATCCTAATCTATTTGACTTACATTCATATTTAGTTATTTGTTTTGTTTATTTGTTTTAATTATTTAATTACGTAGATTGTTATTTCATCTTTTTATATTTTTATTTAAAACATCTAAATTCATCTACGCTTGTTAAATATAAGTAGATCTAACGGATACAATCCCTGCGAACGAACTTGACTTATCATTAAAACTTGCAAACGATCTGTGATACTTGCAGTGAGTTCCGTGGTTCTCAAGGGTGTGCGACTCTTTATTATTATCTTTATTTATCTATTATTTTATCACACCTTTGCCCCCACCACTATCATAATACTCGCCACGTGGACCCGGTCCTATACCACAAACACAACGCCAGATAAGTAAAAGTGTTAGCAAAAAAGGTGGAGGATTCGAAAGAGGAATTAGTATAAATAACATACCTTTCTATGAATCACGGTTAATGATCTTTATCTTTCTCACCTAGTGCTCTAGCTACTTTTCCGTGTCGTTCCTGAAACCATACTATGTTAGGGTCAAAAGGAGGTGCGTGCTCCAGATGGCACTCCAACGCTCAACATTAGCATAGTTGCTATTTGGGATTACTTAACATGAGAAGTTAAGGAGATTTACATCTACTGTATAATAATCACCACCATTTTATAGAAAGTTAGAGAGAGAATTTTATGGGGGTATTTAGTGTGTACAAAATTCTTCTACGGAATGTGGGTATTTATAGAAATCAAAGATGTTGTGGAGCGCTAGCATGGTGTGCAATATTACGTGACGATAATTGTGCACTATAGGTTGTCATGGAGTTCGTCTTATCATGGAAGATTACCCTCGGGTGACTTAGGACGTCTATTTTGGGTAGAGTTTGACATTCATCTCCCTTTCGGAAAATGTTCCTTCCTCTCAACCCTCTACTCATCTCTTTGCTTTGGTCTACCCGAGTATCTTCGGGATTTTTCTGGTATCAACATTATATTTTGACTTATCAATACCCCTTTTAATTTGTACGATCAATATCCTTTGCCTGGATATGGCCAAAAGGAATTCCTTACCTCTTCCAGTTTTACACAAATACAGGGTTGGATCCACCCTTTAAGGTTCCAAGTATGTCTTTCCCATGCTTCATTACTAAGGAAGTGTTATTCTCCGAGGTGTGATATAAAGTCCCACTTGAAGTATGATGACTCACAAGTGCACGAGGCGTCACAAGTAATAAATTAAGTAAGCCGAGTATTATCTCCATAATAATTACCAAGTTAATTGAGTACTTAGTTCAAGTTTAGAAATTCGTTGTAACTAAAAATCCGTATGAAATAAATATATTTATTTGGCTCCCGGATTGAAGAAATAGTAAACTAAGTAATTCAAAGACTATTGACTAAGAAATCAAATAAACTAAAAGAGTGATCATATGGGGAGAAAGCGTAGTTTGAGGCTCTCGTAATTACCACTAACCAAAAACAACCTAATTGAATTTTAAGGAAAAATCGGGACATTGTTGCTAATCAGGATTATAAAGTGTACTTAAGTTCCTTCAGGATAAGTAATGGGATGCTATATAACCCTAGAAACCTCTTCCGAGTCAATCCTACATATGTTAGCTAGACGCCTAAAGATCAAACCCTATATGATTACCTAGTTAGCTTAGCTCTTCGGAGTTGTCAACTCCAAAAGGAGTATTTATCCTAGATCAACTATAAACCCCCCCTTCCCGGCATAATTTGATAGCCAAGTATTCCAAAATATGTGCACATTACATGAGAATTAAGCATGAAGAACAAATATAAATATAACAACAACAATTCCATGATTTATTGAAATATAAAATCCAAAGTTCATACAATATAAATTCAAATCATGGATTAGGGTTCATACCCAAGCATCTCAAAATACTAATTAAATTAGTTCATTATAAAATGAAGGAAAATAAAATATAATATGGTCATAATTTAAACATCGAATAAAAAGATGGAATAGTTACCCTAATTAAGGGAATAAAAAGTGTTGTTCTTGAACTATATCTCCTATCTCCTTGCTCTCCACTGTTCTATCTCTTCTAAGTATGATCAATGACATGTTTTTCTGGTAAAAATAAGTAAATATAGGCTCCAGAATAATGTTTTAGCTCATATATACGAACTTGAGTGAGTCAAAAGTGGCTCAATGGAGTCTTCTAGATCTGTATTGGTTTGGGTCTCTTCAGTGAAAGTGACATAACTTTCACGTCTCAACTCGAAATTGGAGAAACTTGAAATACTATGGAGAATACCCTAGGAAATGGATTTAGGGAAACCAAATCACTTTAAATGCGTAGCGTAATCTCTTTCCTTCATATTTTACTTATCACTTTATTTTCATTTACATACTTGCTTATCTCCTTTAGCTTGTGTTTGATATCCTTAGACTATCTTTACCACCCTTAGAGTTCTTACTCATTGACCTTATAATTATTATTAGTCGTTCTAACTTAGTATGCATATAGGTTCCCTTATTACTTCCCTTGGATTCTTATATTTTGTGTCTTAAGGACCTTAACCTTTAAACAATCATTACTTTCTCTTTAGTCTAGTTTAATTAATCTTAGTATCCATAACCGTCTATCTAACATTAGCACTCCTATCATTTAGCTTCCGCACTTAGTAAACTCTTTATAACATCTCTTAGTATCCTTATTTAAGAGTTTTCCCTATAGGATTGATCAACCTTAGTTTAGGAGTCTTTAGTTTATAATTAGGCATATATCAGATTAGAGTCATATCCACCCCCTCTAGGACTTTATAAACTCAAATAGTAGGAGAGTAGTTTCACCTTAATATATGAATTGTAAAACACCATGGGTATATAAATACATACAAAATAGAAGGACGACTGTCATGTGCACTTTTCGCCTAAGTTATTTTTTTAATCTATGCACTTTTCAACACCCCCAAAAGGTCCTAAAAAGTGGCCAGTACTAGATGAAACTGTCGGTAAGATTTTGTGACGAGAAACCACCTCTTTTACAACATCAGTAATAACTACTTTGGGTGTGCTATCCCACTCGATCATCTATAATAACATGGAATAATTATCCTCCTCATCAATGCGACAATTATCGTAAAGCGTTGGACACTCTAATAGTATTTACCATTTCATTGTAACATTGCCGCAAATGATGGGAAATTTCAAATATGGGATAGATATTTTGCGTCTCCATGCTTAAAGATACAAATTACCCAATCTATATGCCAACAATATCAAATAAGACAAGGACTGGGAGATTATTTTTGGGTGTACAGTCTTTTACATCATTGTAAGGCCTTTTGTTATCAAATTTCAATATAAGTCCCTACAAAATTTATTCCTAGAAAAAGTGGTTATAAACCCACTAATGTATTGCAGGGACCTACAGTGCAAATACATAGGATAAATGGAAGTAAAGTGTCATTAATTTATTGCATAGACTATAAAACATTGAAGTGGGTACATGCCCACTATGTTCATACCCACTATACTCATACCCATTGTGTCCTAGCAAGATATATAACCTAAAGTGGGTACATACCCACAAGTGTATTGCAAGGGGCTATAGTGCAAACATAATTAGGCTATAAGACTCTAAGGGTCTGATTGGTATGCGGTAATAAATTTGGATGAGAATGAAATCAGTCAAGTATTAGAATTACGACAGTAATACAATCAATTTGGTAGTTATTATATCATACTTGGTATGTCATAAGAATGGAAATGGAAATAATTAATTGACTATTATCATATGGGTGATTGACTGACAGAGTCCACAGACTATTGTCAGTTGCCCATCAGGTCCAACCCATCCAAAAAGTCTGAGTTACCCTCTTATACTAATTAATAACTATTGACTTACCAAATGATGATCCATGCGAAAAATCAAATGATTGATTTTTGGTTATTTTAACTTATCTTTTATACCAATTAATAGCTATTGACTTACCAAAATGAAATTCCCTGATGCCATGCAAAAAATTAAATGATTGATTTTTAATTATTTTAACTTATCTTCAATTAGTTGTAAGATCATGATTGATTTTTGGTTATTTTAACTTATCTTTTATTAGTTTTCAGATCATTTTGTTCCTTTAAATAGTATTTGTATAAAACTGAAGTGTCATAATACATTGTGATTTGAGTGGTGGTGGATACATGTAAAAAAGTTGGGTTGAGTATGTTTAATGGTGAGTTGCAATTTTTGTTATGTTGTGTGAGAAACATGATAGTCGGTGTGTTAGTGCAATTTCGATGGTGTGTTAGTTAAAATCAATGGTGTAGACTGTTGTTCGTATAGTAATAAATAGTGGCGGGTAATGTTTGCAATTTTGGTGGTGTGAATATTAAAAACAATGGGTTGTGTGTCAACCTGAAATAACAGAAAACAAGTAGTTGGGTTATGTGTGTTATTCTGATGGTGTGACAATTTAAAATGTTGGTTTGTGCAATAACAAAATGTAAAAACTAAGGGTAAATAAAAAACACATTGTTATTGAGAAATGCAAAACCATATCAAATTGTATCTTGTAACAAGAATCATCTGATTGGGTTGCTCATTCGACATCAACGCTGTTAAACAGATTACTAAACCTTAATTCAAAAAGTTAACTCTGGCTCATTGTAACAACACAAAAGCATTTACAAAAAGAGATTCTAAAACACGGAACACTACTCCATTACTGCAAATTCCCCATCATCTTTAATATTTTCTATAATCTCATTTGCTTCTTCTTTAGTCGCTCCTTACTTAACTAAAACAGGTACCATCTCACCCATATCTTTAGCTTCCTTTAAAACCAAACTTGTAAAAGCTCGTGTATCAAATGATGATTAATCACTTTGTTAACCTAAAAAACAAGTTATTAGATTGGAAACATACCTTCTAATCGAATTGTGTTATAATGTCTGCTGTGAATTGGTGGTGTCTCTGCTGGTGTGAATATCTCTACGCGTGTATGAGTGTAACAAAGTTTCCATAATATCAGCTATGATTAAGGAATTTATTGGGTACGCTAGAAATATGGGATTTGTTACATAGAGATATATATGGTAGAGTTCAGATGATATTTTTAAATGCAGGGGTATGGCTGGTATACATTTTATAATGTTAGACCTTATGAGGGAGAAATATCACGTTGGACCTGATGGGGGTGGGTTATTAAGTTTGTGGACCTTTTAAACTAATATCTCTTATCATATACTTGATATAATATAGCATTGTATTATAGTATTAAATACATTCTATAAAAATTATAAAACTATCCTAATTATATTAATTATAACAAATTAATTAAATAATTTTACCAATTAATGATGGATGTTAATTTAAAAAAGTAAGCAACTCTATCGATTAAGAATTGAATTTTGTTTTGTGGATAAAGCTAATATATTGTCAGAAAAAATTGATGTTTAAAAAAAATTGTAGGTATTTTTTTTTTGGTAGGTGGTGGTCCTTTGTGTGTTCTAAATAAATGCAATAAATAATCGAACCACAACCGCAAGTGTACGGTTGTCCCAAGTAGTATAACTGATAAAACAGATTCGTTCCAAGGACGGAATGGTTGACTACAATGCTTATCAATTAATGAATAATTGCACTTATGAAAGCAAATAAATGTTTATAAGAGTTGTTTGTTTGGTTTTATAGTTCCTAAGATATTTAAAGACTAATATGAAAATGCAATCAAATAACTAAACGCAAGTAAATAAATGTAAAACGCAAATATGAGAAGATAGCACTTGAGAAAGCAAGGGATCCTCCGAATTCTATTTCATAACCTATTCTGTTTAAGGGTTAGATTGGTCAATTACAATGGTCGGGATTCTAAATTCCTTATACCCCCGTCAGGGTGGACTATAAGGCAATCTTAGAGTGTCACTAGTCCCGTCAGGGTAAATATGATCCACTTTTGGATGATTAAGTTTTATTACCTCATTGGCCCTAGGATTAGCTAAGCTCGTCAGAATCATTAACTTCTATCCTAGATTAAATAAATATTTCTGTACCTAAACCCTCCGTCAGGATGATCCAATCGCCACTAATTGGAATAGCCTAGATACTAACACCTGTTCTTAGTTAGCTACTCTAAAAACAGTAAAATAATCTCAATTTATTGAAAAGAGTAAAAGCTCTAATTTAGTTTAATTCAATAAAAACCCAAATTCAACATTCGTTAATTAATAAGATTTGGGATTCACCCATTGTTTGTTCTCAAGCACTATGAATTGTTTAGCTCATATTAAAACGAAAAACTAAATTAAAAATAAAGGAATTCATATTTGATTACAAAATTAAAATTGAAAGAACCTAATTTCCGGAATTGGAATGACTACGAACGGAGCTATAGACCCACTCCAGCTCTTGTAGCTTCTTCTTTCTTCCTTCTGTTGCTTCTCTCTGGTGTTTAATCTTGTGGAATGTGAATTGTCTTGACACTCTCTTCTAAGGATGAGATGATTTGAAGAACAAATTGAGAGGTGAGAAATACTGAGGTCAAAATCTCCTTTTATAAGGTTAAAAACGGATTAGGGCTTGGACCTAATAATAAAACACTAATTAAATGTCCAAGCCCAAATTCTAAGCCCAAAATCCCGTAACTGCTGATACACCTTCACTAAAACGGATTTTCCCGATGCGTTACAACTCCGATTGACCTCATTCCAGTTGCTAAAGTTCCGTAACTCGATAAGGAATGATTTCTCTTCAAAGGTCAGCTGCTAAATCATCGCTTAAGCACCTCGAAATCAGCAATCTATGGCCTGGAAAATGGATTTTCAGCTCTAAAAATAATATCTTCGGGATTTATCTTCGAGTTTTGACTCTATCTCTTGATCTTTGACTTTCTCCTCGGATTCCTCTTCTAGCTAACATCTAAAACCTGTAAAATATTCACTAAAAATACCAATATTACGCGCAAAGGCTTAATAAATCAAAAATGCTAGAAATAAAAGAGGAAAATCATATTATTGCATATTTAGTCCAAAAGTCTATCAAATTGATTAAATAAACACCAAAAATGATGTCTCCTAAGGGTCTAAAATAAGAACAATTAGGGAGACATCAAGACCCCCAACTCAAACCTTTGTCGTCCCGACAAAGCAAAACTAAAAACAAGGGGAGAGAAGTAGATGCAAGAGAAAATAGAAGCTAGCAAATAAACCCTAAAGCAATGCTAAAGATAAATCTCATATAGAAAACATTAAGAACTAACATATACATACACTAATCATGCAACATCAAACATAAATAATCTCAATCATAAAATTAAAGTTGCAATGCTTGAAGGTTACACTTGTACTCATCTCTGTATGATGGCTATAGGGTGGTCATTAATCCTAACTCGCTTTGAACGCTCCACCTAGTGTATTCCCTATCAACAGAATCATAGATTCACTATGCACTTAGGAATCACGAGGTCTTTATGGTTTTAATGATGGCTTAAGGACGGTATGGATGTATATTTGGTAAATTTGAAGTGAGCTTTTGGCTCTCTTCTCACTTACCATCAACAATGTCCTCGAGCTTGAGTTTACGCTCAAAAATGTTCTCACTCACCCATTTGACGCGCTAATGTTGCGTCCCCATGTCAACCCAATTAAAACTAAGATGATTTCCAAAAATATTCCACTTTGCCGGTTTATTTTATTCTTTCTTTTTATTTTCTTTTTTGTACAAGATACCCATGACCATCATTTTGATGTGAAAAGTCATGTCTCTTATAAATTTTTCTTTCTTTTTTTTTTTTTTTTTTTTTTTCTTTTTCTCTATTTTCTTTTCAAATCCCGGCAAAGGGTTACAAATAATAATATCATCTACATTTTTGTGCCTCAATACAAACACATATAATCCCTTCCCAATGTATCTTCCCAAATGTGGTCCCACCACCCCAAACTCAAGCTCGAGACAAGTCTCAGGGTTGTGATTCAAGTGCGGGTCATTTGGTCATGCCTAATAATCTAAAGGATAATGGGCTTATATCGTGGCTACAAAAGAAAGGCTTAAGGCTCAAAATTGGGCTAAGACGGATAAAATTATAATATAAGGGATAGCAAGCTAAAAGGCTTCAAATGGCTAACAAAGAACTGCCCCTATCATTTTCCTAAGTACATAGCTTGTCTTTAGTTCATATCTAGGTGGGTTCTCTACTAATTAGGATTTCACGTTCTACACACCAAACATATTCCTTAAGTACAAGCTTACTTCATTTGCATTGTTCATTAATTTTTCCTATCAATTACCTATGTTCGCATGCAATTGTAAGTGCGTTCTATATCAATCCCTAAAGTCCACTATTTACTATCATAGATTCATCCAAAGTATGCTTAAAAGAACATTTAAAATCTTCTATAGTCAAACGCAACTCCGAAAATTATTTTATTGAAAGCAAATAAAACACACATAAAAACTGGGATGAGGCAACGAACCCCACCCCAAACTCAAAAATGAGTCGTGTCCCCACGACTCGAAAAGACTCAAAGCAATAAAATAATTTACACTAAATGAGAAAGGAAAGAAAACGTATCTGAACCAGCGCGAGGCTGGTTTCGGTGTTGCGTCCAGGTTGAGGTTTTGAATTCTTCATCAATGGTTGCGTTTAAAGTGTTCTTCATCACCTCGAACTTCGTCAAATTTTTCCACGTTTTCCTTTATTACTTGCTCTCTAAGCATCATCTCCTATAGTAAAATCTTTCCTCAATACCCAATTCTCTTTCTTCACCATGTTCTTCGTACCTTTCCTAACCTTCATGGTCATCTCCGATGACCCCAAACTCAAAGCTTCAAGACCCTTAAAAGGTTTGGATAAAATTGTGATTTTAGTGTTCTTGAAGGTTTGGGTTTGAATTATGTATTGTTTAGAGCTGGGTCATGGATATTTCAAGGTTTGGGATAGGTTTAATGGATAAACTTTATCTTTGGTGAAAGAAAATTTTGGGTTAAAGTGTGAATCTTTGGTATTTTGGATGATTTATGGTTCGATTGTGATCTTGGATGATGTTTAGAGGGAAGGATTGGTGGTATGATGTTGTTTTAATGATGATTCTCGGAGTAGTTGGAGGCTAGGATTCGTCACTGGAGGCTTAGCATCTCTTTTTTTTTTTTACCTCTGACGCAAGCCTCTTGCGTCGTCGCTGACGCAGTGATCAGAAAGTCCAGCTTCTTCGGCCGGCTAGCCGGCGGATACGCCGGCATGCCGGCGAAATGTCGATGGCGCATTTCGAGACGCAGCAACCTTGCGTCGTCGCTGACGCAAGGACCAGAAACTCTTCCTCCAGTTGGCCGGCTAGCCGGCGGATTCGCCGTCATGCCGGTGGATTTCTCGCTGTCGCGAATGGTGACGCAGCAATGCTGCGTCATCGCTGACGCAGTGGTCAGAGAGTTTGGGGGTCTTCAGCGTTTTTGGCCGGTATGCCGGCGTATCCGCCGGCTAGCCGGTCAAACCTGCTGTTGACTCCATAATTTTCCGTTTTCTCATCGTTTTGACCCCAAACTCATGACCATTATACCCCTGCAATCATCAAAAACAACTACCCTTCCTCATTTCTTAAAAATAAACACTAAATAAAGAACCATTACTCTAATTTACACTAAGAATTTAAAAGACATGAAAGCAATTTAAACATGGGTTGTCTCCCAAGAAGCACTTTTGTTTATTACGTCTTTAAGTTCGACGCGTTACCTTCCATGAAGATGGTATTGAGGCCCTTGCGGTGTTCCTCCGCTTAAACTCGCCTCTTCCTTGATGTAAAAGCTTAAGAACCTCCCCCCTTTGAATATTATTCAATCGATCTCTAAAAGGAGGTGGGTAAGTACTTCGTTTCGCCTTCTTACTTTCATGACGAAACTCATTTTCCACCACATTGGAGTAGATAACCGTTCTCAACGGTATAAGCTTATTTTTATTCCTTGTTTCAATCTCAGATTCATCTTTAAAATGTGGTGGGTAGGTGCTTCTCTTTGCCTTTTTGCTCTCGCGGTGTGGCACCTTGCTTGTATAACACATATTGATCATTTGTGGTAGTCGAGGTGGTTCTGATTTTTCTTCTTTAATAATGATTCGTGGTAGAGATGGTGATTGGTGAACTTTTTGTGGCGGATATTCAATTTCTATTTTATCTTTAACCTTTAATTCTTCAATTGATTCTCCAACCATTTCACATTCGTCTTCACTTTCAACCCAATCTTCCACTATTACCTCATAATATTCTTTATTTGGATTTTCTATAACCCCGATCACCACCTCTTCTTGTTTGCGCTCTATATCTTGATCATGTGTATACACCTTAGGAATAGCAATCTCTGTGTTCATTTCTAGGGTTTGCGTTGCTACTCCTTCTTCCACTATGCTAACAAGATTCTCACCTTCTTTCAACACCTCCTCCTCAACAACTTCTTCCAATTGATCTGTTCCATCCCTCGAGGGAGTGGGACCTTCATAAGACTTACTACCACTTTCAGCTAAGTTAAGAGAGTTGTTTCGGGCATCCCTTTCATCTAGGCTCTGTTGTATGAGTGCATGGGTGGCTTTGAATTCCTCTTCTCTTTTCTTACGTTCTGGCTCTCCTGCCTTGACTTCCTCGAGTAGGCGATTGACTTTCTCTAGTAGTATATCATGCTGATTTTGATGAGGTGGATACTGTTGAATGTTTTCAACCCAATGGTGGTTCCATACTTGTTCTTGTTGATAGTGATATGGCGTTTGTTGTTGATTATTCCCGATCCATTGATTGTTCCATCCTTGCTCTTGCGGGTATTGATAAGGTTGTTGGTAGAAGTTACTACCCCATTGTTGTTGTCCCGAAGAGTCTTCCCAATAGTCATATGGATCGGGATCTGGGTAATGTCCTCTATACATCTTTCAATAAAATCTCCTGATCATTACCTGAATAAAGAACCTGTAAAAGAAAACAAAAAAAAAACAAGCGTAAAACTGAAATAAAAATAAATGCAACTATCACTAAAGGATAAACACCGTGGTCACACGCTACCGTCCCCGGCAGCGGCGCCAAAAACTTGGTGGTCCTTTGTGTGTTCTAAATAAATGCAATAAATAATCGAACCACAACCGCAAGTGTACGGTTGTCCCAAGTAGTATAACTGATAAAACAGATTCGTTCCAAGGACGGAATGGTTGACTACAATGCTTATCAATTAATGAATAATTGCACTTATGAAAGCAAATAAATGTTTATAAGAGTTGTTTGTTTGGTTTTATAGTTACTAAGATATTTAAAGACTAATATGAAAATGCAATCAAATAACTAAACGCAAGTAAATAAATGTAAAACGCAAATATGAGAAGATAGCACTTGAGAAAGCAAGGGATCCTCCGAATTCTATTTCATAACCTATTCTGTTTAAGGGTTAGATTGGTCAATTACAATGGTCGGGATTCTAAATTCCTTATACCCCCTAGAGTGTCACTAGTCCCGTCAGGGTAAATATGATCCACTTTTGGATGATTAAGTTTTATTACCTCATTGGCCCTAGGATTAGCTAAGCTCGTCAGAATCATTAACTTCTATCCTAGATTAAATAAATATTTCTGTACCTAAACCCTCCGTCAGGATGATCCAATCGCCACTAATTGGAATAGCCTAGATACTAACACCTGTTCTTAGTTAGCTACTCTAAAAACAGTAAAATAATCTCAATTTATTGAAAAGAGTAAAAGCTCTAATTTAGTTTAATTCAATAAAAACCCAAATTCAACATTCGTTAATTAATAAGATTTGGGATTCACCCATTGTTTGTTCTCAAGCACTATGAATTGTTTAGCTCATATTAAAACGAAAAACTAAATCAAAAATAAAGGAATTCATATTTGATTACAAAATTAAAATTGAAAGAACCTAATTTCCGGAATTGGAATGACTACGAACGGAGCTATAGACCCACTCCAGCTCTTGTAGCTTCTTCTTTCTTCCTTCTGTTGCTTCTCTCTGGTGTTTAATCTTGTGGAATGTGAATTGTCTTGACACTCTCTTCTAAGGATGAGATGATTTGAAGAACAAATTGAGAGGTGAGAAATACTGAGGTCAAAATCTCCTTTTATAAGGTTAAAAACGGATTAGGGCTTGGACCTAATAATAAAACACTAATTAAATGTCCAAGCCCAAAATCCCATAACTGCTGATACACCTTCACTAAAACGGCTTTTCCCGATGCGTTACAACTCCGATTGACCTCATTCCAGTTGCTAAAGTTCCGTAACTCGATAAGGAATGATTTCTCTTCAAAGGTCAGCTGCTAAATCATCGCTTAAGCACCTCGAAATCAGCAATCTATGGCCTGGAAAATGGATTTTCATCTCTAAAAATAATATCTTCGGGATTTATCTTCGAGTTTTGACTCTATCTCTTGATCTTTGACTTTCTCCTCGGATTCCTCTTCTAGCTAACATCTAAAACCTGTAAAATCTTCACTAAAAATACCAATATTACGCGCAAAGGCTTAATAAATCAAAAATGCTAGAAATAAAAGAGGAAAATCATATTATTGCATATTTAGTCCAAAAGTCTATCAAATTGATTAAATAAACACCAAAAATGATGTCTCCTAAGGGTCTAAAATAAGAACAATTAAGGAGACATCAGTAGGTAATTAGATATAAGAAGTGATCAATGAATAAATGAGTTTTGTTTCGTTACCAATTAAATGAAATATGATTATAATGCTAATTATAATTATGCAGGTGTTGTCAAAATTCATAAATTTAAGATAAATTGGTAATTAAAAAAATTAAATTTCATTCCTAATTTAAGTGGAATGGTCTAATACCATGGGGATGGGTGGAATTTATATTGCCATATTTATGGTATTAAGATTTCTAAGGTAATAAATATCCTATATTTTTTAACTTCTACCAAGTATAGAACTAAAATTTCTTAAGTAATGTTATTTCATTCCTAATTTCATTACTTCATACCAATCGCACCCTAAGGACAATTCAATTTTTGTACCTATTACGGGGTTATAATTTAGTGTATATCTTTCATGTCACCATAAGTCCTTTGTTAGTTATTAAAAATAAATATAAGACCTATCAAAATGTATACTCAAATAAAGTGGGTACAAACCTTCTACTAAGCTGTAGGGACCTATATTGCAAAAAGAGAATATAAACTGGAAAAAGTGCTTATGCATATGCTGAAAAACAATATTATTTGACATAGGGACCTATATTACTCAACATGGGGGAGGGGGGGGGGGGGGTAAGTGGAAACAAACACAGGTAAGGAAGTGTGAGAACATGATTACTAAAAAAAAATCTAAACCCTAATATGCTAATAAGATGACCATCATGTTAAGTGTTTGTTTTACCAATAAAATCAAATCTCTTTAACCTATAATCATATGATAAACAATATTTAAAAAACGGAAAATCATAAGATATTTATCTTATAAATGAAATATGATAATTTTTTTTACCAGGATATCAACGATCTTTACTCATATTGAAGAATTTTCATTCATATATCATTTTTTTCCACCGCCAAAAGATTCAGGAATAAGAAGGAACATAATACATTTTTTTCACAAAGATTATGGAACTTGTTGGTTTCAAATTTGAATTTCAAACTCTCCCCCAAAAATCTCTTGATTCTTCAACGTAAGTTATGGAATGGAAGGAAGTGACGATATCATACGTTGGCAATTAATGCACTTAAATGGCTAATAAAGACTTATTTAATTGATCTTTTTATATTTCATACCCCAACCTTCATTGAATAGAAAAAGACGGCGTAGTAAGGTCAACATAGTACACCTAAATCCATTTTCTTTCAAACGTTTTTAGTTGGACCTTTAATTATATTATTCTAGTTATGTCTCTAAAAGTGGAGAATAAAATATCAAAAACCATAATCATAACCATTTATTTTATATAAAACCATAATTTAACAGTTTTAAATATCGTTTTTATGGTTTTTAATAATTAGGTTTTGTTTTTTAGAACGAATTTGTGGTTTTTAACCGTAACCGTAACCAAATAACAAATCTATAAATATATTAAAAATTCCTACAATAATGCCACATATATAAGAATTTTTTCCAAAATATATACACAAATTTATTGGTTTATGATTAAATTGGATACTTATTATTTAGTTGGTTAAATCAAATTTTTATTTAAAGATTTTAATATATACTTTTACCTAAATTATTATAAATTATGAATATATAAATGATAATAAACAATTTTAAAATATTCGGCTTTATTTCTATTAAACATCATAAACTAACGGTTTCAACCATCGATTATACTTTTTAAAACTATAACTTTTAACCACGGTCATATAACCGGTCTTTAATCAATTCGATTACCATCAGTTTCGATTATTATCCTATAACAACCATTGTAATCCCTATATAAATGTATACTCTTCTTTTACCAAGAATGTGTTTAAATGCAGTGCTTTTGACATAGTTATGCAAATACAGCCTATTTGATTTGAGAATCCGCTTATTGATTTCTGAAATAAAAAGTGGATAAATCAGTTTCGCGATGGAACACTCATCACATTGGAAGAGAATTCAATCAAAATGTTGATTTGGCGGCTATGTTGGAAATAAAGGTAGAAATTTAAGTAATAAAGAAAGAGAGATGAATAAGGCTACTTCTAATTTGAGTAGTCACTTATATTTTCTTGTTTGAAAATGATGAATAAATTTCTCTACATGATGGCTCTTATACAGGCCATCTGAGATACTTGAAGAGACACTTACATAAACAATAAATGTAGACTCTTTAGAGATACAATGTATAGACTCTAAGAGACTCCTATAAGTTCATTGGATGTAGACTAAGAGATACAAAGAATGGACTCAAGGAGTCTTATCTAGATTCAATGTATCCAAAGATATTAAGTTTAACACTCCCCCTTAATGTCTTTGGTAACTACAATTAGTTCACGAAAAAACTCGAACTTGTCTCTTGGAAGTGCTTTGGTGAAAATATCAGCTACTTGTTCTTCAGTCTTGCAATACTTGAGCTGAATTTCTCCTTCTTCTACAACTTCTCTTATAAAGTTGGTGGGGCCTAGGGTGTGATAAAATAAGATATAAATAACGTGCAAATAACACCCTAAAGCTACACGGTTCTGCAAGTATATAGATCGTATGCAAGTTTTAGTTAAATAATTAAGATTCGTTCCGCAGAGACTACGAAGGTTAGGGGAATCTTATGCATTAATCAAGTGCAATAAATTAAAGCTAGAACAACTAAACGCAGATAAAAGTAAAGACAAATAGATGTTTGTTTGATTTTCTAATTAATTAAATTAAAACTAAGAATTAAAAGACAGAAAATAAATATGAAAGAGAAGTAATATGAGAATATAGCTCGAGTTATTAGCATGAAATCCCCACTAGTTTTGCCGTTCTAAACATGTAAGGGTGAATTATGTAGTATTTCAATAATCGGTTCCAATTCGCTATCGGTATTTTAAAATAGGATTTACCTGTGTCAATAAGGCTTCCTACGCAAACTTTTCCTGTAATTGGTAAATAGTCACAATAACTAAACCATAGTGATTATCTAGTTAGGTTGACTTGTCAAATCTAAACCGGATACTAGACGTTATGTGCTAAACATGTAATTAAACACCGTTGTCAATGGTGACCTAACTACTAGATGGTAATTCTATATGGTCGCGATCCATAAGAACACAGAATATAAATCCAAACACATAAACAATGAATAAAAACTATAATTCTATTTAAAACATTAAATTCCCAAATTAGATAGATGTCAATCAAAACTAGGGTTCATACATATATGTTAAAAACTCAAGCTAAAGAAATTTAGTTCATGAAAGAAAAGAAAGAAATTACAAATTTAAAGGTAGAAGAAGACATTGTGATGAACAGCTCCTTCAAGACTTCTCTCTTGTGTTGTACGCTTCCTCTTGGCTTAAGGTTTCACCAAGGATGATTTTAGAGTGTTAAGAGGCTGTATTTATAGTGTATAGGTTGACCTAATTCGTTTCTTGAAGATAAGGCCAAGTAATAGACTCCAAGCCCAACTCAAATTCGTATGGATAATTACTGCTGAACCGTTTTGGGTATATCTTCTTCGTTATTGGTTGGTTTTTGCTCCATAATATACCAAAAGAATCCTCAGAGAATTATCTATGTCCCTATGAAAGGGATTTACCAAATTCGGCTTATTTCTTGGAGTAATTGCCACTTCTTTAGGGTTGCTGCAGAATCTCAGATTTAGGCATCTTTTCCTTTTCCATGTAAATCTCTTTGTTACCTTTATCTCCAATTTCCATGTAAATCTCTTTCCATAAGGTGTTGTCTTTGACTTGGACTCTAATTAATCTCCATAATTATCTTTAAAGCTTCACACTAAATAAACAATTAAACCCAATATGCTCTAAAAATATTATGTTACTAAATCAAGACTCAAAATAGGGAAGTGCACTAAACTAAGCTAAAATCAACCTATAAACTAATAAATAAGCCTAAAATGATGTCTCAGAAGTATATTTTATTGTCACAAATGAGGAGACATCAAAAGTGATACTTGATTGCAATATGCTTTCTGCGACTGTGGTAGACAGGATTCTTTGTCATTGCAATAGCAGACTTGTTGTCACATAAGAGAATAGTAGCTTCTTTTTGCTTCAAACAAATATCCTCTAAAATTCTCCTTAGCCATATAGCTTGAGAGGTTTCTAAGGATGCCGAAATATATTCGGCTTCTGCTGATGATTGTGCGACTGTTTTCTGCTTTTTGGATGCCCACAAAAATATACCTGAATCAAGAGAAAAAGCAAAACCTGATGTGCATTTCATATCATCAACACATCCGGCTCAATCACTATCACAAAATCCGAGCAAGTTTGCTTCAACATTTATTTCATATGATATACCAAATCTAAGAGGACCTTGAATGTATCGCAACACTCTTTTTGCAACTCCAAAGTGATTTTGACTCGGCTTGTGCATGTACCTCGACAACATGCTTGTAGCATACATGATGTCCGGTCTTGTTGCGGTTAAATACAACAAGCTTCCAACCAAACTTCGATAAACCGAATTGTCTACTTCTTTACTTCCATCTTCTTCCTTCAGATTTTCGTTCACAATCAAAGGTGCAGCCACCAGTTTGCAATCTCTCATTCTAAATTTCTCCAGAAGAGTTTTGGCGTACTTTGAAAGTCCTAGAGGGGGGGGGAGGGGGTGAATAGGATTACTAATAAGATTAATGCCTAATTAAAAAATCTTTTGGACAATTATAAGTTTAAGAGAAAACTTCTAAGTCAACTTAATATATCAAACACTTATAGGATCATGCAAAGGATAAGTTGAAGGTTCGATATATAAGTTTAACAAGTAAATCGATAATCTAATCTCTTACTACTCTAGAGGACTATATGAAAGATAAACTAGATAATCAATATCACAATATTCATGCTAGCATATTATCAATCATATAAAGTGCGGAAAGTAAATAGAGTAGGGATAGAAAGATACACGCGATTTATAGTGGTTCGGTTTCCCTACATCCACTACCTAAGGAAGCCTCCTTAGGATTTCAAGCTTTTCACTAAGCTCCCGTGTCTCTCTTAACCGGGTCGAGAACACAATAACCCTTACAACCTCTTCGATAACACGAAGGACAAACACTTGTGTAATCACAACACAAGGATACCAAGTATACTCCCTATACTTGAATTCTCTCTTAATCTATCTATTACAAGACCTAGACTTAAGAGGATGGATACAAAGTGTTTAAAGGGGTGCTTATAAAAGCTTGTAACTAAACTCCTAAAAGAGTGGATAAAACTATAAGCATGTAAACTCCTTTTGAGTAGATAGAACCTTGTGGCTTATTTGATTAACTCCTTGAAAGGACTTATAAGCTCACTAAGATTGATTTTGACTATGTATAGCTCTTGACACCTTCTTGAATGATAACAATTAAGCCCCTTAATGTTTGTAATTAGTTGGTGTGGTTGTAGCCTTCAAAGAGCTTCAATTTATAGCAGAAAATAGCTTCCAACGGTCATAAGGCTTGGGTCCAACGGATCTATTAATTTCCCAACGGATATATTTCTTATGACTTAACTTTTGTGCAGAAAAACCTTTCTTGCGGTGTACCGCACCTCAACGGTTAGATTTTCTAACTCTCTGACGGGCTAGCCAATACACCGCGCCCTGGTCCGCATTCTTGGTCCGGTGTACCGCGCCATTTGTCCGGTGTACCGCACCAAGCATCTTTGAAAGAATTTGACTTATGCTATGATGCTCGGATCAATAAATCTTCTTCACGAAAGATGTAGATAACATCATTCTTATAAACATTGTAGTTGATCATTAAAGCTATATCTCAAAGTACATAAAGATATGAATAAAAGTGAATGCAAAGAGATATAATTAGAATGGTATGAAAAGTGTTTTTGATGAATAATAGAGCAAGTTAGGATGAATATAACACGAGTAATTAGCACACTAATCATAAGAGGATTTGTCACATTAAAACAACCTATTAAGGGAGCTATATGCCAACAATCTCCCCCTTTTTGATGATGACAAATCCTTCACTAAAAGACCTTAGGAATGATATGAAAGTTAAAGCACAAATGAAATTAAGCTCCCCCTCACAATAAGCATATAAGTTTTGAGATGCATTTGTGAGATTTAAAAGTGCAATTTTTTGAAAGTTTTAGTGCACATATTTCTCCCCCTTTGTCTTCATCAAAAAGACGGGTTTAATAAAAACAACTAAAGATAGAAGAGCTAAAAACTCAAGTGAATAGATTTTAAACAACGATTTTAAGAGAGTTGTAAGAGATGCACAAAGTAATAAAAGGCAAGAGCTAAGAGATAGAGATATTTTACCAACTCCTTGATCGAAAGATTTTCATTTCATATGCTTTCTAATGACACAAATGATTAGTAGCAACATATGAGACAAATGATTAGCCAAAGCATTAGAGTTTTAATAAAAACTCCCCCTTACAAAATGCATAGAGTTTGTTTCAATTAGTAAAAGTTTGATCTACAATTTCTCCCTAATAAAGAATATTTGAAATCATTTTTAAGAAAGTTAGGGGTAAAAAGAAATTTTTGAAAAGTTATAGGGACAAAGATCATTTTTCAAAAAGTTTAGGGACTAAAAGACAATTTTTAAAACTTTTAGGGACCAAAGTGCAATTTTCAACAATATTAGCTTAAGGGACTAATCGAGCAATATATGAAAGGATCAAGGATTTAGAGATGCAATAGTACCTATCATTGAAGAAAATGTTAGCAATATCAATATCCGAAGCATAAAAATTAAGCATCTAACATTCAAGATAAAACAAAGCAAACTTAACCAAAAACCAAATAAAACATATAGCATTCTAAAACATTATCCAAATAAAACCAAGTAGCAATAATATCCTAAATGTCCAAAACACGGACCCATAAACATTTAAAGCATAAACACCACAAACTTAGTCCAAAACAACCACAATAAAAACACATAAAAAACCAAGTAGGATAAAAAGAAGATTTAAAACCAAACACCCAATACGACCAATTAACGATTTTCCCGGGGAGAGCGGCTTCTAGAACGGCTTCGAGGATGTGACACATCATCTTTGATACACGAGACATCGTTCTTTACACAAGATAACTCACTAGCAAGATGACCTAATTTCTCTTCGAACACCCCAAATTTTCTTTCTAATTTTTCTTCCAAAACCTCGAATTTTCTTCCTATATAATCCATAAAACGAGATATAGTGCTTTCGAAACTTGAAGGATTAGTAGGATTCTCATGAGTGGGTTGGTTTTGAGTGGGCTCATTTGGGATAGGATTTTGATGGGCCGGGTTATCCAATAATTCAAGTGAGTTAAGCTCCGGACCGAAAGTTTCTTCTTTAGCTTGTAAGATGCGATTACGAATTGAAATATCCGCCTATGCTGTAGATCTCCCTGCCTAGGCGCGTCTAGGCGCCGCCTAGGCGTCAACTCCCCTCTCTGCCGCTTACGCCTAGTTAAAACTCTAGGCGTTTCCGCTTAGCGCCTTAGTCGCCGTGGAATTGGCGCCTAGCCTGTCTAAGCGCCGATTAATGGGGAAAAATGGCCGCCTAGGCGCCGTTTAATGGCAAAACATGCCCGCATAAGCCTTCTTGTTATTTTTCTTATTCTCGAGAATTCTTTAATTGATATTATAACTCAATTTTAAGTATTTTATATTTACTACATTGTTGTTATATGTATTTTATGACTTAAATCGTTAAAATTGCTATAATTAATACATATATATTATTAATATATAAAATTACAAACCGAGATTCAAAACCGTATAATTCCGCCTAGTCCCCGTGTAATCCCGCCTAGGCGCTAGGCCCCAGTCGACCGCCTAGGCTGCAAAACCGAGATCTACAACATAGATATCCGCAATACGATTAATATGTGAATGCGAAACATAGGTGTTATTATAGATAGCAAATTTCATCCTCTTAATCGTGCTATAATCGAAGCACCAAGCTCTATCTATTGGTTTCACATTTGTTCCTCCTAAAGAAATTCCACTTGCATCAAAGATTTTAGTAAGAAAAATACCGTATGGGACTTTATCTCGAGATGCTCTAGCATGGTTCATCCATTTAAACATTATCGCAATAATGTTGATCCGTTGTTTAGCGAAGATCAAATATAATAGATAAGCTTCATAAGGGATTAGTTTAGCATCATGCTTATCCTTTGGAATCACGGCCGAAATAAGAAACTTATGAGCCACAATGAATTCCGGATCAAAGTTACGTAAATTCCAATTTCTGTCACGAATAAGCATCCTACTATTAACAAATTCAATAACATCGTTTTGAGCAACCACATCGATACTAGAACCATCCCAACCACTTGACCAAAAACCACTAAAGCTATCCGAAGGAATATTATATCGACCACACAAAACATCTTGCTTTAATCGTAAAGGAGTACCCGAAACTAATGATTTAATCGAATTATTAGCACAATTATATTCAAAATTAGAGTAAAACTCTTCGATTAAACCGCTTGCTAAATGACTACCCGTAAAAAGAAAGATTTGATCACAACCTTGAAATGAAAGTAGTTCAAAGAGAGAATTTTCACCCGATGGAAAAGCTGAAGCACTAAAGGTTCTACCCGGGAGAGGATCAAATGGCCGGAGTGGAGGAGGTGTTGGTGACCTCGCCGGAGATGGCGCACGGCGGCGGCTGGAGGAGGCTCCGGTGGTGGCTTTCTTCTTTGGAGCAGATTTCTTTTCTCTCATGGTGAAAAGGAAGTGGGTAATGAAGGAGAGAGAGAGAGAGAGAAAGATTTGGTGGAGAAGATAGTGTTTCTAGGCGGTGGAAAAGGGTGTAGCAGTGGCCGGAAATCGCAGCAGTGGTGGAGGGTTTTTGTTTTGATGGTGGAATGAGGAAGAAATGAAGACTAACGGGTTTAAAATGCTGACAAAAACCTAACTCGCGGTGTACCGCGGAAACCGTGCGGTGTACCGCACTGCAAAAATAAACTGGGCGAAAAAATAAAGAAAAAATAAAAACGCTGAAACCCTAAGTCGCGGTGTACCGCGGAGTGGTCCGGTGCACCGCAAAAGTGCTCGACTTAGACACTAAGAAGGAATTTTTTGGTTCTTTTGAAAACACCCAAAACACATTCGAAACTTCCCCAAAAGATTCGGAATGGTATAAAACTAGTAAGAGAATTTTTGTTTTGAAAAGAAACAACAAAGAAATTCCGAAAACACATAAAACAGTTTATTACACAAGTACCCCTATATTTTCTAAAAGTACAAAAAGACCCAAAGTAAAAACAAAGCAATATAAAGCATAAAAAGGTCAAGATATTAGCACATAGAGGGTAAAGCACATAAAACACGTAGTGATACAAAAAAAATAAAAAAGAAGAAAGGAGAGAATTCACCGTATTTTCCTTTTACGAGGTTTGAACGTCCTTTTGCATATAATTCCATTTTATTGACGCTCAACACCTTCAATAAATATTACTATGGTATTCGAGGTGGAATGGATCCGGAAATGTTGTTAGCATTTGTCACGATCCATATTGGTTTTTCCCACGAGGGTATCAAAGATCCGCTTTCAAGTTGTTCGTGGTAATGGCATGTAGAAGCATGATGATCGGGTTTACCACAATAATTGCAAGAACTTCTTTTTCGAATAGAGCTACCATGTGAGAGTTTTGAACACGAAGTTTCCTCATTCTTTTCAATATCCAGATTATCACTTAAATATAATTTTTCTTTAAAAAAGCCATTTGGATCAAAAGGAGTGACATTTGAAAAGGGATGATTTTTTAGAGTTTTAAGAGCAAGGGAAAAAGCTTCATCCAAATTTTTCAAACCTTCTATATTTTTCTTCATAGGATGTTGACTTTTATTTGAAGAAAAAATATTTTCAAAACAAGGGTTTTTAGTATTACCAAGAATGTCATCTAAAGTGATACAACATTTAAAACAATTCTTTTGCTCAATTTTACCCCTTTTTAACATGAGGTTATTCAAATGGATTTGAGAATCAAGAATTTTGAGAAGGGATGAAATTTGCCTAATATCATCATAATTATAAGGAAGAGATAAAGAGTTAGGATAGATGGCTACCTCATGGTTTGGTTTAGGATTGTCATGAGATTCATCATGGATTAAGATTTCTTTTTCTTCATCATTTTCGACAATTCCATATAGAAACTCCAAACGATTCCAAAGCTCTTTTGCGGATTTACAATCTAACATTTGTGAGAAAATTTCTTCAGAAATTCCACGAATTAGAGTGTACATTGGTTTTGCATTTTGAGTGAGCTTAGCCTTTTCCTCAATGGTGAGTTCATCATAATCTTTTTCTTCTTGATTTAGCTTAAGAACTCCCGCTTCATTTAATTCCTCTTTATATGGAACGAATGGACCTTCCATAACAATTCTCCATTGATCGGGATCTTCGGCTTTGATAAATTCCTCCATTTTTGTTCTCCAAGCAAAATAGTAAGTACCTACAAAAAGTGGAGGTCGAGTAGAAGACGACTTTTCCAAAAGATTAAATTCCATATTGTTTACTCTACTAACGATTAAGCTATTCACGTAGAGTTAGGCTCTGATACCAATTGAAAGTCCTAGAGGGGGGGGGGGGGGGGGGGTGAATAGGATTACTAATAAGATTAATGCCTAATTAAAAAATCTTTTGGACAATTATAAGTTTAAGAGAAAACTTCTAAGTCAACTTAATATATCAAACACTTCTAGGATCATGCAAAGGATAAGTTGAAGGTTCGATATATAAGTTTAACAAGTAAATCGATAATCTAATCTCTTACTACTCTAGAGGACTATATGAAAGATAAACTAGATAATCAATATCACAATATTCATGCTAGCATATTATCAATCATATAAAGTGCGGAAAGTAAATAGAGTAGGGATAGAAAGATACACGCGATTTATAGTGGTTCGGTTTCCCTACATCCACTACCTAAGGAAGCCTCCTTAGGATTTCAAGCTTTTCACTAAGCTCCCGTGTCTCTCTTAACCGGGTCGAGAACACAATAATCCTTACAACCTCTTCGATAACACGAAGGACAAACACTTGTGTAATCACAACACAAGGATACCAAGTATACTCCCTATACTTGAATTCTCTCTTAATCTATCTATTACAAGACCTAGACTTAAGAGGATAGATACAAAGTGTTTAAAGGGGTGCTTATAAAAGCTTGTAACTAAACTCCTAAAAGAGTGGATAAAACTATAAGCATGTAAACTCCTTTTGAGTAGATAGAACCTTGTGGCTTATTTGATTAACTCCTTAAAAGGACTTATAAGCTCACTAAGATTGATTTTGACTATGTATAGCTCTTGACACCTTCTTGAATGATAACAATTAAGCCCCTTAATGTTTGTAATTAGTTGGTGTGGTTGTAGCCTTCAAAGAGCTTCAATTTATAGCAGAAAATAGCTTCCAACGGTCATAAGGCTTGGGTCCAACGGATCTATTAATTTCCCAACGGATATATTTCTTATGACTTAACTTTTGTGCAGAAAAACCTTTCTTGCGGTGTACCGCAAGTATCGTGCGGTGTACCGCACCTCAACGGTTAGATTTTCTAACTCTCTGACGGGCTAGCCAATACACCGCGCCCTGGTCCGCATTCTTGGTCCGGTGTACCGCGCCATTTGTCCGGTGTACCGCACCAAGCATCTTTGAAAGAATTTGACTTATGCTATGATGCTCGGATCAATAAATCTTCTTCACGAAAGATGTAGATAACATCATTCTTATAAACATTGTAGTTGATCATTAAAGCTATATCTCAAAGTACATAAAGATATGAATAAAAGTGAATGCAAAGAGATATAATAAGAATGGTATGAAAAGTGTTTTTGATGAATAATAGAGCAAGTTAGGATGAATATAACACGAGTAATTAGCACACTAATCATAAGAGGATTTGTCACATTAAAACAACCTATTAAGGGAGGCTATATGCCAACATACTTCTTTTGGCTAATGAAAATATCATCTTTGTTTTGACAAATCTCAATACCCAAAAAGTAATGAAAGAGACCCATATCACTCATTTCATATTTTTTCAACATGTCTCTTTTAAAACTTTCAATTATTTCTTTATTATTCCTGGTGAATACCAAATCATCAACATAAAGTGAAGCGATAAGAATCCAAGTACCTTGTGTCTTCACATATAATGTTGCCTCACTTTTACTCATTTGAAAACCTGTTTTGAGAAAATATGAATCAATCTCGCTATGCTCGAGGTGCTTGTTTTAACCCGTATAATGCCTTTTTCAATTTGTACACTTTGTTTTCTTCTCCTTTGATAAAAAATCCTTGTGGTTGCTCAACATAAACATCCTCTTCTAATTTACCATTCAAAAATGCTGATTTTACGTCAAGTTGATATAAGAACCATCCTTTTTGAGCAACCAATGCAATGAGTACCCGAATCGTATCCAATCGAGCTACCAGTGCAAAAGTTTCCTGAAAATTAATTCCGGGTTGTTGTGAATATCCTTTTTCTACAAGTCTCGCTTTGTTTCTTTGAACCGAACCATCGGGATTAAGCTTTGTTTTAAAAATCCATTTCACACCAATGACATCCTTTTATTGAGGTCTTTTAACCAAATCCCAAGTATCATTTTTATTAATCACTTGAATTTCTTCTTGCATAGCTTTCTTTCATGCTTCATCCTTTATTGATTCCTCAAAGCTTTCTGGTTCAGTAACACAATAATTGCAACCAGCATAAATTTCCTCCAAACTTTTCATTTTCCTTGGAGTTGAACTTGGAGTTGAAGAATTTGAATTTGATGTGGAAGATTGAGGGCTTGAAGTAGAAGGATCCTCTTCTGGAATATCGTCTTCAACCTCACATTCGTTCTTATCATCAAGTGAATTAGAAACAGTTTGAACTTTCTCTTCTTTCCAATCGTATGACATATTCTCATTGAATAAGACATCACGTGAAATAATGATTTTATTTTTCTGCAAACTATATAGTCTACATCCTTTTGATTCTGTGTTATAACCTACAAATATGCATTTTTCACTTACTTCATCGAGCTTGTGCATCGTCTCTTTTGGAATATGAGCATAGCAAATACTTCCAAAAACCTTCAAGTGACTTAAAGATGGTTTTCTTCCGCTCCAGGCTTCGAGTGGAGTCTTGTTCTCTAAAGCTTTTGTTGGACATCTATTTAGCAAATATATTGATGTATATACAGCTTCACCTCAAAAGGATTTGGGCAATCCCTTCTCATAAAGCATCGATTTCGCCATCTCCTCAATTCTTCTATTCTTTCTTTCAACGACTCTATTTTGTTGTGGAGTGTAACCAACTATAAGTTGTCTGTCCAACCCAATATCTTCACAAAACTTGTTAAATTCATTTGAGTTGTATTCACCTCCTCTGTCACTTCTCAAGACTTTAAAAGGAAAGCCACTCTGCCTTTCAACGTACATTTGAAACTTCTTAAAATTAGAGAACACTTCAGATTTTTGTTCATGAAATAAACCCAAGTCATTCTCGTGAAGTCGTCAATGAAAATTAAAAAATACTTGTTACCAACATGAGTTGGAGTCGACATTGGTCCGCACACGTCAGTGTGAACAAGCTCTAGGGGTGTTTTAGCTCTCTATGCTTTGTCTTTTGGAAATGACTCTCGGTGTTGTTTTTCAAGTGCACATCCTTCGCAAGTTTCTTGAATTTCTTTGATAGATGGTAGCCCATAAACCATATCATTTTCTTTCAAATTATTTATACTTTGAAAATTAAAATGGCCAAGCCTTCGGTGCCATAACCATGACTCGTCAACATTATCCATTTTCAAAGCAATATTACTAGGGTAATGGAATGAAATAGGAAAACTACGATTTTCTCCATTTTAATCTTTGCAACAACTTGACTGTTATTGTCAAAAAATTTATATGAGTTATCTCCAAATTCAACTGAATACCCATGTTCAACCAGTTGTCCAAGACTCAACAAATTTTGTTCCAAATCTGGGACAAGTAAAACATTATGAATGTACCTTTTTCCTTTCTTCGTCTCTACAACAATAGTTCATTTTCCTTTCGCTTGAACTAATGCGCCATTTTCCATCTTCACTTGAGATTTTGTGGTTGAATCAAGTTCCACAAAAATATTTTCATCTCCAGTCATGTGATTGCTACATCCACTATCAATGAACCAAATTTGATTCTTGTGTTCAGTTGTCGTGTGATTAGCATAAAACATTGCTTCATAATCTTGCTCCTTGGTAAAGTTGGCTTGTTGATCATTTTTTAATCAACAATCTTTTTGAATGTGTCCAAACTTTTTACAATTATGACATTGTAGTTTTCCTTTAAACCAACAATCTTTATCAACATGACTACTTCTTTTGCAAATTCCACATTTTTGTTGATTTTGTTGAGTGGACTCGAAATTTGAATGGCTATCAAAATTGTCTCTTACTCTAGCTCTTCCTCTTGAAGATCGACCTCTCCCTCTTCCAGATGTGTTACCTCGATGTGACTCACCATTATTTCGATCACCACCGATGTTATCGTTATTTTGAACAGTGAGCTTAGATTGAAAGACACTTTCAATAGATTTTTCAGAACGCCTATTCAATCTCGACTCGAAAGTTTTGATCGAACCCATAAGCTCCTCCAAACTCAGATATGAAATGTCTTGTGTCTGTTAACAATCAGATCGAATTTCTCAGGCAAACTAATAAGAACTTTCTCTACAATTCTTTGATCAATCATATCTTCACCAAGAGATCATTTCATTTGATTTACAATTTCCACGACTTTTGATGAGTAGTCTTTTAAACTCACGTCATTTTTCATTTTTAGATTTTCAAAACCTCTTCGCAAGGATTGAAGTCTCATAGCTTTTGTTTTTTCGTTATCTCGATATTATTTTTCAAGAATTTCCCATGCCTCATTTGCAGTTTAGCGTTGATAATTCTTGGAAAGATAACTTCACTAACTCCTTGTTGAATAAGATTAAGTGCCTTTGCATCTTTCTTTCGATGTTCTTTCGATTGTTTCTTTTGCTCATCTGATAAGGTTGAGATATCTTCCAGGTCGTCGTAGCCGTCTTCAATGTATTCCTATAAGTCATATGAGATGAATATTGTTCTCATCTTCACATACCAAAAATCATAACTCTTTCCATTAAAGAGAGGAAATGAAGGTTGTAAACTTCCTGATGCTTGATTTTCCATTCTTGAAATTTTCTTTTCAATTTTTTTTTACGCCCAAATTGTATGAACAACCAAGCTCTGATACCACTTTGTTGGAAATAAAGGTAGAAATTTAAGTAATAAAAAAAAGAGAGAGATGAATAAGGCTACTTCTAATTTGAGAAGTCATTTATATTTTCTTGTTTGAAAATGATGAATAAAGTTTTCTACATGATGGCTTTTATATAGGCCATTTGAGATACTTGAAGAGACACTTACATAAACAACAGAGCCGGCCCTGTCGAGTTTGGGGCCCTGAGCGAAAATTTAAATTAGGCCTTTATTATTTCAAATCCTATTAAAATATTTCTCACATTCAATAAAATGTAAAATATTTATAATATATTAGATTAAAATAGCAAAGTAGATAAGTTTTGAAGTCTAAAGTCATATACCAAATTAACAATTACTTAAAATTGACAAAAATAATTCAAACTTCGAGATATCATTGGTTCTTTTCCCTTTCTCTTTCTCTTTGGGCCTTTAATCAATTTTAATATCTTTATCTTTTGATTATCTCAGTTCTTAATTTTCATCTCTATATATAATAAATATATACCTAATAATTTAAATTCTAATATACATTGAAAAAATATTTAACTATTAAGAAGAATTTTAGCAATCTTTTTAATTAAAGATTATCATTTACAAAAACAAAGTGTCTACAAACAGGAAAATTGCAATCTTTAAACTTTAAACTTTAAAAAAAATACATTAGTATTAAATTCTTTGTTAATTTAATAAATTATAAATCCTATAATATTTGTTATATTAATAAATATGAAATCATTAAGAAATTAGAGAATTCATAATGCTCTAAGTCTACAAAGTAGGAAAAAAAAGATCGTTGACCAACAAATAGCAAATTGTAATTTTTGAACTTAAAAAAATACAAAATTATTTAATTTTTTGTCAATTTAATAAATTATAAATTTTTAATAAAAAATTATTAACAAAATTAAAAATATAAATTAAAAATTAAAATAAAAATACTTGAAAAATAAAGACAGATGAGTGAGATATATTTTATGTTTGAACTATACATTTTTATATATAGTTTTTCTTAATCAAAATTCTATACAGCAATGATGATAATGATTGTATGTGTTAATTAAGAAAGAAATAGACAAATGTTTTGAAGATTGGAAAAGTTTTTTTTGGAAGTTGAAAATTGGATCGGTTGAAAAAAAATAATAAATTGGTTTAATTAATATAAATTGAGTTTGGGAATTGGATTAAAAAAGATAGAAATTTGTTTTAACTATTTTTTATATAGGAAAAAAAATTATGGGCCCTTAAAAATATTGGGCCCTGTGCAGTCGCCCTACTTGCACTTGCCCAGTATCGGCTCTGATATACAATGAATATAGACTCTTTAGAAATACAATGTATAAACTCTAAAAGACTCCTATAAATTCATTGGATATAAACTAAAAGATACAAAAAATGAATTCAAAGAATTTTATCTAGATTCAATGTATCTAAAGATATTAATTTTAAAAGTATAAAGCATTAAGACAAGACCTGAATCTAACTAATTGGGTGGTAACGTCGCTGACAAATACCTTCACTTTCTTTAATAAGTTGCATAAAAAGAGCGGGATTGGCTAACTCGTTTTTCTGTTTTTCCTTTCACCTTAGACAAATAAATAAATAAATATCCTCTTTGATTGATTTAATAAAGTATGTTACCAAGCTAAAAAGGAAAAAAGAAAGAAAATTCTGTTCAGAGCATTTTTGGATTAAAAAAGAATTCCTTAATGAAACGTGGTGAAATTAATCAACAAATGACATCATGTCTTACATCTTTCTACTTTTTTGCAAGTAGGAGGGAAGCTTCCTTTTCTTGCTTTATAGGTCTTATCTAGTGGAAAGTTTTCTGGAAAAAAACATATATATTCACCAATCGAAAAAGTAGTACGCATATCTTCTAAAAAATGGCAAAATTGTTTGTTAAGCAAACCAAGCAGTATTTCGATGCTCGACCAACTTATCCACAAGAATTATTCCACTTTATTGCGTCAAAAACACCCACTCATGATCTTGCATGGGATGTTGGAACAGGCAATGGCCAAGCTGCAACATCTGTTAGTCTTCTCTCTCTATCAATGATAATTTTAATTATTTAAATTATGTATAAGTTCTATTTATATTAATTTGTGTTATATAATATCAGTTGGCTGAAATCTACAAAAACGTAATAGCCACAGATACTAGTCAAAAGCAGCTAGATTTAGCACCAAAATTGTTGAATGTGCGTTACCAATGCACTTCACCAAACATGTCTATGTCAGAGCTTCAGCAAAATGTTGGCAAAGAATCAAGCATTGATTTAGTCCTTGTAGCTCAAGCTATGCATTGGTTTGATCTTCCATCTTTTTATCAACAAGTTAAATGGCTACTCAAGAAACCCAATGGGGTAATCGCAGCTTGGTGTTACAAAAACCCATCCGTTAACAAAAGCTTCGACTCTGTTTTTCGACGATTTTATACCGTTGACTCGGATCCTTATTGGGCACCTGAAAGAAAATTAGTGGATGATAAGTATATGGGGATTGATTTTCCCTTTGAGGCTGTGAATGGTTGTGATCATAATGGACCATTTGAATTTAAAGCTGAAAAAATGATGGATTTAGATGGTTTTTTCATGTATATAAGGTCATGGTCAGCCTATCAAACTGCTAAAGAAAAGGGTGTTGAGCTCTTGAGTGATGATGTGATTGAGGAGTTCAGACTTGCTTGGAATGAAGATGGTCAAAGCCAGAAAATTGTAACTTATCCTATCTATTTAAGAATTGGCAAAGTTGGAAATCATAATTGAATTTGGATTTTATCCTATCTATTTAAGAATTGGCAAAGTTGGAAATCATAATTGAATTTGGATTTTATCCTATCTATTTAAGAATTGGCAAAGTTGGAAATCATAATTAAATTTAGATTTCATCCTATATATTTAAGAATTGGCAAAGTTGGAAATCATAACTGAATTTGGATTTTATCGACAATTCAAGGATGTGATTTCTGTATTTTCTTTTGAGAATTTGGGCGGTCAACCCGTGGTTTATGTTCTCAAGCATATTTTTCTTTTAAGAATGAAAAACCCGAATATTTCTAAAGAGAAACTCAAATCAAGAAGGATGTTTTTGTCATTTTGATTTAATAGTAATATTATTTTGAATTTTGGATTCTGTTTATTTTCAAGTGATAAGGGTTAATTTTTTTTTTTTAATACAAGAGACCTAAAACGACGGGTGAGTATACAATACACACACTATGTTCAAGAGGTGCTCAAAGTATAACTAGGTGTAGTCCAACCACACCCGTCTCGAGTAAGCAATCTCCACAGCAAATCCGGAGGATCCGTATATGGTTTTGGGTCTACTTCACTATCTATTTTCTTCCTTGCTAACCAGTATGCGCATTGATTCGCTTCTTGGTATATATGTATGAGCTCAAAGCCCCTATTGAATGTTAATATTTCCCTACACGAACCTGTGATATATCCATGTGACTCTCCTTCATTCCAATCACTCTTTCCTCGCGCATGTAATTCTAGTGAGTCAGTATCAACAATCACAAATGTGTATTTACGTAGCACCGTTATATGTAAAACGGAACGTAGAGCGAATAATTCCGCCAGAAATGCGAAGTGGCCTTACAAGCGCCCACAAAACCTCCTAGATAATCACCTCTAACGTCCCTGAATAACCCTTCTACTCCCGCTCGCGACCAATTCATTGCACAGCTACCATCGACATTTTATTTTATTCCATGGATCGAATTATCCCACCTCACTAATTCACTCGTAGCCGAGGTCGCCACTCCCCCATCTCTTTCTCTTGCCAACGCCCTTATATAGTCACCCATTGTATATTTTACCCTTTCCTGCAATTCAACAATTGATTTCCTCCGTTTATTAGGCTTGAAACATCTTTCATTCCTATCAAGCCATATATGCCAGATAATCGCTATAGCAATCGCTGAAAGCTCCATACCTTCAACTATTTTTCTGCATTTTAGGATGCTTTTCCACCAACAAAATAAACCAGAAACTGTCCCATTGTGTTCAGCAGTTGTACCATGAATTTGTGAGTGTTCGGACCTACTATTGTACCTACATTCAGTATGCTGTTGTCCCTTAATTTAATTGCACTCCGATCCCTGTGAAGAACATCTTCAGTATATGTCCTTAGGTGACTAGAACCTGTCGTAACCTGGCGGACCCGAAAATCATAAACCACCAATGCTTTCAAGCCTGGATTGTGATTCACCTGCTGGTGTCGCCTAGGGTGTGATAAAAATAAGATAAATTAAAGTCTAGAAAACTACGCACTCTCACTCTAGACAGACACAGTACTGCAAGTATTACAGGACGTATGCAAGTTTTAGTTGATAAGTTGAGTTCGTTCTCAGGGACTTAAGTGTGTTAATCACGTGGGTAGGAATAACGAGTAAGAAGTAAATAATTAAAGATAGAAAATTAAAGAGAGAAGAAATTCGAAATTAATTAAACTAAGAAAATTAAAAGACAATAAAATAAAATACGAAGAATATGAGATGAGAGATATAGCTTAGGTTTTGCTAGTATGCACTAATCCTTCTAATTCCTTCTATTAGATCTAGTTAATAAGGGAGAATATTAGCTCTTGTATACTTAGTCAGGATTCTAAATTCCCATTCCTTAGACCTTGAGAGCGACTAAGGGGGCTACGACACAACCAAGAAGCTGTTTCAAATAGGGTTATCAAACGCTACTAAGGCCCTAAGCAAACAATTCTTTTAATTGGTGATATGGTTATTAAATTATACCCTAATGACTATCTAGTTAGAATCAGTTTTGTCAGGACTAATATCGACACTAGACGTTATGTGGTGGTTCAATAATTAGACACCCAGTTAAGGTGACCATCTAATTACTTTTTAAACAATCCTAAAGTGATCAGTTCTAGGAATGACAATAAATCAAAACCTATGTTGTAGATCTCGGTTTTGGGCGCTAGGCGGTCGACTGGGGCCTAGCGCCTAGGCGGAATTACATGGGGTTTAGGCGGAATTATACGGTTTTAAATGCCGATGTGTAGTTTTGTATATTTAGTAATATATATGTAGTAATTATAGCAATTTTAACTATTTAAGTCTTAAAATTCATCTAACAACACTATAGTAAATATAAAAATACTAAAAATTGAGTTATAATACCAACTAAAGAATTCTCGAGAATAAGAAAAATAACAAGAAAGTCTATGCGGGCATGTTTTTCCATTAATCAGTGCCTAGGCGGCCATTTTTTTGCCATTAATCGGTGTCTAGATGGGTAGGCGCCTATTCTACGGCGGCTAAGGCGCTAGACAAAAACTCCTAGAATTTTAACTAGGCGTAAGCGGCTGAGGGGGGAGTTGACGCCTAGGCGGTGCCTAGGCGCGCCTAGGCGGGGAGATCTACAGCATAGATCAAAACACATAAACAAATATAAAGATAAGTAGCTAATATCAGATTAAAACATGTAATTCCCAAATAATAGTTTATACATGATGCAAAACCCAATCTATGGGAAGTTTAGTTCATACATGAAGGAAATAAACTAAAAGAAATTACAAAAGACATCATCTTGCTCTCTACAATAAACTAGAAGAATAAAACCATAAGAACTAATTACTATGAGGCAAGGATTATTTTACAAGTGATATAAGGGTGTATTTATAGGTGTTTAGAAGACCTAATTCGTTTTCTTGAGGGAGAGGTTAAGTAATGGACTCCAAGCCCAACTCAAATTTGTATGGAAATAAAGATAATCATTGCTGAACTGTTTTGAGAATATATTCTTCGTTATTGGTCGGTTTTTGCTCCACAATATACCAAATAAATCCTCAGCGAATTATCTACGTCCCTATGAAAGGAATCTTCCAAAATCGGCTTCCTTTTGGAGTTATCACCACTTCTTTAGGCGTTGCTGCAGAAATTCAGATTTAGACAGCTTTTCCTTTTCCATAATTTTAGCTTTTGTTTCCTTTATCTCCAATTACCATGCTAATATCTTTCCATATCTTATAGTCTTTGACTTGGAATTTAATCAATCTCCATAATTATCTTTAAAGCTTCACACTAAATAAACAATTAAACCCAATATGCTCTAAAAATATTATTTTACTAAATCAAGACTCAAAATAGGAAAGTGCACTAATTCTCAAGAAAATCGACTATTATGACTTCTAAATCACTAAAAATGATGTCTCATCCTAATATAAATCTATCACAAATGAGGAGACATCAAGACCCCCAACTCAAAGTTGTATCGTCCCAATACAATAAAGATAAAAACAAAGGGAAGTCTATAAATACACACTTATAAAATTCAACACTATGGGAAAAACCTAGCAGAATATATAGAATAAACCTAAAGCAACAACTCAGAAAATTTCATGCAATAATATTCATAAACTACATACATGTACACTTCTCATATCCACAGTCAACACGGCTTGAATTCAAGATCAGATTAGTTTCGCAATGTAAGAAGGATTGGGACTTTACTCAGTTCTCCAAGAAAGCTATAGATTGTTCATCGAACTTCACTAGTATTCAAAGATCCACTCAACTACTCTCTAATGGCTCAATCACTTCTTAATTACATAGCAAAAAATCAAAAGGTCTTTAAGGTTGTAATGTAGGCTTAGGGACGGTATGATAGTATATTTGGATAATTTGGAGTGAGCTTTTGGCTCTCTCCTCACTAGCCATCAACGAATCGCCCTAGAGCTTGAGTTACTCTCATAAAACGTTTCTCACTCAACCCAATGAATTCCTTGATGCACAATTTAGCATCCCCAATAACCAAATTACAGCATAAGATGTTCACCTAAAAATCCACTTTACCGGTCCGAATATATATATTTTATTTTCTTTTCTTTTCAAATCGATTCTATAGCTATGACTCTCTTTTTAATGTTGAGATATCACGCTATTTTCTCAGATATATATATTTTTTCTTTTAATGCCCTTGTTGGCAAATTTAGCTCGTAGCTTCTTTTTCATTCACTATTACCCCGGCAAAGGGTTACAATAAAAATATGTGAACCATCATCAATATGAAGCACAAAGCACAATTAATAAGCTCAAAAATCCCATCCCAATAACAATTCTCATAATGGTGGACCCACCACCCCAAACTCAAGCTCTAAAACAATTGTCTATGCATCGCGATTCGAGTGCGGGTCATATGGAAAAGTCCTATAATCTAAAGGGATATGGCTTATAATGTGTTTCAATAAAAAGCTTTAGAAAGGCTAGAAGGGGCTGAGAAGGATATATCATATAAAAAAAATCACAAGGTGAGAAGGTATAAAAAGGCTTCAAAGGCTTCAAATATGAAAGAACCGCCTTAATCATTTTCTACACTATGCAATTTCGTTATTTTCTTACCTTTAGCACTTTCATCAAATGGTTTGTCAACTAGCTTGGATCTCACGCCCTACACACTTCTCAAGGTTCCCTGAGATCGAACATACTTTGTATCGCATTGCTCACTAATCTTTTCTTTACTATCAACGTGTGTTTTCCTGCAAATACTCAAAGCATACAAATAACATAGCTCATAAACATACTACTTACTATCATCAATTCACTGAGCTTATGCTTTCAAGCTATTAAACACACTCTACATCTAAGTCCCATGTATCAAAAATTTTAATTTCTACCTAAAAACAGAAAAATGGAGATGAGAGACAACAAATCCCCACACCCCCAACTCAAAAATAAGCCATGTCCCCACGACTCGAAAAAGACTCGAAAAAGACTCGAAACAGAAATTAAAATTAGCAGATAAAGCATTTACAGAAATGGTAAGGAAGAAAGAGAACATACTCTCGAGGCTATTGCCTCGCATCATTGATATCCAAGGTTGGATTTGCTGGACCTTTCGTTAATTGCTCAAGGAGTTTCATGATGTGCACTTGATTAGCGTTGATTTGTGCCACATCATCGACTAAGGAAGTTTGAGCTGCTTCGAATTTTTGTTAAACGCTCCTCCATCTTCTCTTGCCAACTTTGCTCCTTTTCTTCATTCGAGACTTGCGTAGAACCCGCTCTTCGAAAGATATCCTTGATCCAAGCATTATCAATATAACTCGTCTTAAACTCGAGTTTCTCTTCTTCACCCAACGTAACATTCGCTTTTTGCACAAGACACGTGATCATAGTAGGAAATTTAACATTATAAACTGTTTTAGGAGAGACCGAAAATCGTATCACCTCCTCATAGATCAACTGTGCCACATCTACTTCTTCTCCTCTCAAAATACAATCCAAAAGTAGAGCGTTCTTCATAGTCACATCCAAAGTTCGTATGTTTCCAAAGACATTAGGAATAAGGAAATTGTGCCAAATTCTCGCATCCGATTGAAGATATTTGTCAGGCCAAGGTGCCTTCAGTTCTCCCTTATGTGATTGCACTTTATCCTTGTCTAAAACATGCTCAAAAAGTAGTTCCTCATCAAAGATTTTTCGTTTAGCAACCACTCCATCAAACTTGCAATAACCTTTCAATTTCTTAAACTTGAAGTGGTTTCTAATCTCATCAACTGTGAAAGGAACTAGCTTTCCTCTAATCGGAACACAACCTTTACTATCTCGGCTAAAGAGGCCTAAATAGAATTCCAAAACTAACTCATGACATAATTCAGAACGTCTTACCATGAACGTAGACCAACCCAATTTCGCACCAAGCTCTAAGAATCTCTTGTATTCTCCTGTACCAACTACTTCCTTGAATACTTTCTCATAAGCAAAAGGTAGTTCTTTTAATTGTATCTATGCAGAAGCTTTCAGGGCCCTTGAAGCTTCCTCTTTCTCCTTGGGTGTAGGACCTTGTGGAAGTTGTGTTTTCTCCTTTGCATAAAAGTAAAGCTTTTTACCATTGCGATCATACAAAGTTATACCTCCATCTACAACATCGTCTTTACCCTTTGATTTAGAACTAGAACCTTTGTTATTTGATTTCTTCTTGATTGGATCCAATACCTTTCTTTTCTTCACCTCCCTCTTCTTAGCTAATATTGTTGTTCTATTAGTCATCCTCAATTAACCCCCAACTCAAAGCTTTAAAAACTCTTGAAATTCTTTGTGAATTTTTGTTTGAACAAGCTTGATTTGGTTGAGGAAAGGTGAATTGATGATGAATCTCTATGTGGGTGAGGTGAATTCTTGCTGGATTGGCTTGGATTTAAGAAATTATAGGATGAATTTTGAAATTTTGAGCTCTTGATTCTTCAATTTGATGGATTTGGTGAGAATTGGGTGCTTGAATCTCTCTTGTAATGATGTGGAGAGAAGATTTGATGTGTTTTTCTTGATGATTGGGTAGTGTTTTGATGATTGGTGAAGGTTTTTATGAGTTTTAATGGAGTTGGGATAGTTTTGGAGAAGAGAAAGAGGCTTGAGGTTTAGTAAATTCGGACTAAAAAGCATTAACCCTCTTTTATACACCCAAATCCGCAACTTTCTCTCTCCAGCGGCGCGCGCCGGTATACCAGTCATATCCTCCGGTATACCGGAACATCTGATGCTCCAAAAATTTTCGTCTCGTCAAAATACACGCTTCACCTACCCGTGGCACGGGTTTTTTTGCTCCAGCGGTATACCGGGGATATCGTCTGGTATACCGGACCCATCGAATTAGTTTTTTTTCTTCTCGGTATAAAACCCGAGCTACCTACCCGTGGCACGAGTTTTTGTCCTCTCCGGTATACCGGGGCTGAGGTCCGGTATACCGGTCCGATGGTCAGAATTTTCCGAAAAATTTTGTTTTCTCCCCCCGAACTCGATTTCTCCATTACCTAAGCATCAAAAACACTAATACCTTTCTCAAATATGCATTATCAACTAAAAACAACTAAACTAAACATAAACTATAAACGTAAAAGACATAAAAACTAAAAAAACTACGAGTTGTCTCCCGTACAACACTTTTGTTTAACGTCTTTCAAAGTTAGACGTGTTACCTCTATCAAGATTTGCGAATATAGCCTCCCCAACAAAGAGTTAGGCTATGAACGTCAACTAATCTGCGCTTGATCCCCTTCTTGGGTCGGATTTCTATCACCTTGGCTGAAACAACCTTAGTGACAATGAATGGTCCCATCCACGAGTCTTTGAAACTACGTGGCTTATTCTCACGTTTGTGAGCTTTCCATAGAACTTCATGGCCAACCCCTCTACATCTAATTCCCATGTATCAAATTTTTTTAATTTCTACCTAAAAACAGAAAAATGGAGATGAGAGACAACGAATCCCCACACCCCCAACTCAAAAATGAGCCGTGTCCCCACGACTCGAAAAAGACTCGAAAAACAGAAATTAAAATTAGCAGATAAACATATTTACAGAAATGGTAAGGAAGAAAGAGAACATACTCTCGAGGCTTATTGCCTTGCATCATTGACATCCAAGGTTGGATTTGCTGGACCTTTCGTTAATTGCTCAAGGAGTTTCATGATGTGCACTTGATTAGCGTTGATTTGTGCCACATCAATGACTAAGGAAGTTTGAGCTGCTTCGAATTTCGTTAAACGCTCCTCCATCTTCTCTTGCCAAGTTTGCTCCTTTTCTTCTTTCGAGACTTGCGTAGAACCCGCTCTTCGAAAGATATCCTTGATCCAAGTATTATCAATATAACTCGTCTTAAACTCGAGTTTCTCTTCTTCACCCAATGTTACATTCGCTTTTCGCACAAGACACGTGATCATAGTAGGAAATTTAACATTATAAACTGATTTAGGAGAGACCGAAAATCGCATCACCTCCTCATAGATCAACTGTGCCACACCAACTTCTTCTCCTCTCAAAATACAATCCAATAGTAGAGCGTACTTCATAGTCACATCCAAAGTTCGTGTGTTTCCAAAGATATTAGGAACAAGGAAATTGTGCCAAATTTTCGCATCCGATTGATGATATATGTAAGGCCAAGGCACCTTCAATTCCCCCTTATGTGATTGCACTTTCTCTTTGTCTAATACATGCTCAAAAAGTAATTCCTCATCAAATATTTTTCGTTTAGCAACCGCTTCTTCAAATTTGCAATAACCTTTCAGTTTCTTAAACTTGAAGTGGTTTCTAATCTCCTCAACTGTGAAAGGAACTAGCTTTCCTCTAATCGGAACACAACCTTTACTATCTCAGCTAAAGAGGCCTAAATAGAATTCCAAAACTAACTCATGACATAATTCAGAACGTCTTACCATGAACGTAGACCAACCCAATTTCTCACCAAGATATAAGAATCTTGCATATTCTCCTGTACCAACTTCTTCCTTGAATACTTTCTCATAAGCAAAAGGTAGTTCTTTCAATTGTTTCTCTGCAGAAGCTTTCAAGATTTTTAAAACTTCCTCTTTCTCCTCTTTGGGTGTAGGACTTTGTGGAGGTTGTGTTTTCTCCTTTGCATTAAAGTAAAGCTTTTTACCATTACAATCAAATAAAGGTATTCCACTCTTCTCAACTTTCTCTTTACCCTTTGATTTAGAACTAGCACCTTTGTCTATTGATTTCTTCTTGTTTAAATCCAATCCCTTGTTGCTCTTCACCTCCCTCTTGTTAGCTAAATTTTTTGTTCTATTAGTCATCTTCAATTAACCCCCAACTCAAAGCTTTAGCAACCCTTGAAATTTGAACTTGTGAATTAATGGTTGAACAAGCTTGATTTGGCTTAGGATAGGTGAATTGATGATGATTTTCTATGTGGGTGTGGTGGATTTGTAATGGGTTGGCTTGGATTTAAGAAATTGTAGGATGAATTTTGAAAATTTGGCTCTTTGATTCTTCAATTGAATGGATTTGGTGAGGATTAGATGCTTGATTCTCTCTTGTAATGATGTGGAGAGAAGATTTGATGTGTTTTTCTTGATGATTGGGTAGTATTTTGGTGATTGGTGAAGGTTTTGATGAGCTTCAATGGAGTTAGGAGAGTTTTGGAGAAGAGAAAGAGGCTTTAGGTTTAATAAATTCGGAATAATGGCTTAACACCTCCTTTATACACTGAAATCCCTTTCTTTTCTCTCTCTGGCGGCTCGTGCGGACCATGCCTGCGGACCATGGGTGTACCGCGGGGTACACCGCAGCATCTGTTGCTCGAAAAATTTTACCCACTGGATAATACCCGTGGTAGGACCCGTGGCACGCGTTTTTTGAGCTCGCGGACCATGGTGCGGACCATGGGGTACACCGCGGGGGTACTCCGCGCCTCCTTCGTCAAAATACCCGTGGACCTACCCCGTGCCACGCGTTTTTGACCTGCGGACCAGGGCACGGTGCAGGGGGGTAGTCCGCGGGGCAACTTTTTCTCGGTTCTGGACAAGACCTGTGGTGCAACCCGTGGTACGAGTTTTTACCCTGCGGTGCATACCTGCGGACTAGGGGTAGTCCGCGGGGGTAGTCCGCGCAGGTCATTTCTTCGCTCCGAAAAATTTTGCACGCGTCCCTAACTCGATTTCTCCAATTCCTACACACCAAAAACACTAATACCTTTCTCAAATATGCATTATCAACTAAAAACAACTAAACTAAACATATATTAAAGACATAAAAACTAAAAAACTACGAGTTGTCTCCCGTACAACACTTTTGTATAACGTCTTTCAAAGTTAGATGTGTTACCTCTGTCAAGATTTGCGAATCTAGCCTCCCCAAAAACGAGTAAGGCTATGAACGTCAACTAATCTGCGCTTGACCCCAGTTTTGGGTCGAATTTCTATCACCTTGGCTGAAACAACCTTAGTGACAATGAATATTCCCATCCACGAGTCTTTGAAACTTCGTGGCCTATTCTCGCGTTTGTGAGCTTTCCATAGAACTTCATGGCCAACCCCAAACTCAATGTTTGGCTCAGTATCCACAGGCTTTAAGTGGATCTTCTCAGGAGGGACTTTGTGATGTGAAAGGCTGTGGATGACAGGAACGGTGGGATCTAACTTCCTTGGTTTCTTACCCAAGACATAGAAGGTCTCGGACACATTCTTTGCATGAAGGGTGATGGTCCCTTCTTGGAAGTTGATAACTCTTTGACTTGTGGCCATGAAAGGCCGTCCAAGTATGATTGGAACCTGCTTATCTGCATCAAACTCAAGAATAACAAAGTCAGTAGGGATGGCGATATTACCTGCACGGACTAAGACGTCCTCCACTGTTCCCCATGTCCTCTTAACTGAGTTGTCAGCGAACTGCAACTTCACTGGAGTTTTCTCTGATTTCTGAAGTCCAAGTCTCTCGAACACGAAATTAGGCATAATATTCACACCAAAACCCACATCGTACATCGCTTTCACCTTGAGCATACCATGTAATTGAATAGGAAGGTTGAAACTTCCCGGATCTTTAAGCTTTCTTGGTAACTCTCTTTCACTTCTTCTCGAAACCCTCAGGTTCTCTCTTGGGATCTCTACACTCGCTTCTTTCTCAGGAATAACTTGCGTAAAAACTTGTTGCGGTGTGAGTCCTCTCTTCGCTATCTCAAGCATTTGGGCGTTAATATTTTCAGGTTGATACGTCTCTACAAATGTCTTGAACACAGTGTCATCCTTAGGATTTGTATCAGGAATAGTTGATGACACTGGTTGAACAATAGGTGGCGATTCCACCTTCTCTTCTTCTTTTTCTTCATGCACAGCAGGTGCAACTTCATCTTTTTTCTCTTTTGAGGCTTCTTCCTCTTTCTCTTTAGCCAGCTCAGCTGCGTAATCCACTACCGATCGAATTTCCTCTTGCATCTTCCTCAGTAGCTGTATAAATTCGGCTTTCTCTTGATCGTCCTCCACATAAACCTCAGAACAGTCAGATTCCACGGGGCTAGACTTGGTTGGTTCTTCTTCGGTACTCGGAACTTCCACGGCACTTACGGCAGCATGTGGTACTTCCTCCTCTTTTTCTTCAATTTCAAGGCAAATAGCCTTGCAAGCTTCGAACCCAACATTGTTTTCACCTCCTTCGATTGCCTTTACTTCCTTTTGTTCTATTAAATTTGTTAGAACTTTGTTTAATTGTTCTACTTGAGTACCTAATATCTGAAGTATGGCATCTTGTCCTCGGACCTTTTCTTCCTGAGCATTCATAGTCGTGGTCAAACGGTCTAGAGCTTGTGCTATCTGTTGATTGTCCATAGATCCTTCTTGAGGATACTGAGGTAAAGTTTTTTGATCTAATGAATCGGTATAGGCATCTTGAGCAGGTTGTTGTGGGGGAGCAGGTCTATTCTGATGTTGATTTTGGTACTGACCTCTCTGTTGGAAAGAGTTGTTCTGGGGGCGCAGTTGATAATGACCAGGATTAGCGGCCCCTTGTGGATTTGAATACTGCATACCTAAATGGTTTCGGTTACCCCATTGATAACCTCCGCGATTGGATATAAAGTAAACCGATTGCGGATTTGATTCGCACTCTTCCCATGTATGATTGTTAACCCCACATTGTTGACAACCTTGTGCTTCTTGTACTACGTTTGCAGCGGCTAAATTCTTTTGCATCTCTATTCTCAGCTCCTTGATTTGATTTTCTAATGCGGATATTTGAGCTGAATTTGCAGTTTCTGCATCTAAACGAAGCGTTCCTCGGGTCTTTGCTACAGAAGCTCGCGTTGAAGACCAACTTCTTTCTTGCTCCATAATATTTTCTAACACCTCGGAAGCTTCATTGTGATTCATGGACACGAAATTACCCTTTCCAATGTTATACACCTTCTCTATACCTTTATCATTAAGACCTTCATAGAACATAGCAAGTTGTAGAGCAGGTGTATAACCATGGAGCGGGCATCTAGCTAATTTTTGTTGAAACCTTGTCCATGCTTCTCCCACTGTTTCTCCATCTTCTTGGCAAAATCTTGCAAGCTCGGTTTGATCTTTGAGTCTCATGCTCTTCGGATAAAAACGGTTAAAGAACGCGGTTTGAAGTTCTCTCCAAGAATGAATGGTTCCATGTGGTTGTCTCTCTAGCCAATCGCTAGCTCTACCGGTCAAGAAGAACGAAAACATATGACAATACAGTTGCTCGCGTGTAATGCCCGGAGTAATGTAGGCATCACAAATCTGCATGAACTTCTGAATCGATCTTACCGGATCTTGAATTGCTGTACCAGTGTAGAGTCCGAAACTTTGAAATTGACTGAGCATACCCGGATCGGGTCTAAATTTAATATTCGGAATCTCTGGAGGGCGGTAACCGATTGGTTGAACATGGAATGGTACATGAAGGCCAGGTAGGTCTTGTTCAACTCGGTTCTGTTGATTATTCTGGTTATTCTGCCCATTACCTCCTCCTACTGGTAGTTGTACACCAGGTGGTGGATCTTGTTGTTGGATCCCTGGTTGATTTTGCTGTAGTCCACCAGGTGGTGGATCTTGGGCTGCCATTACTCTTCTTAACGCTCTTTCCTCACGAACTCGTTTGTTGTAAGGTCTGAAGCTCCTCTCAGGCTCCGATAAAGGAGGCCAAGAATTAAACACTGTGAAACCTGAAAAAGACTAAAGAAAACCACAAGCGTAAATCTTGAAAAATAAAAAGTAAAACTGAAAAATAAAAACTAATTAAAAACTACTACTCGAAATAGATAACCCACACGCTAACGAGACACAAGTCCCCGGCAGCGGCGCCAAAAACTTGGTGTCGCCTAGGGTGTGATAAAAATAAGATAAAATTAAGTCAAGAAACTACGCACTCTCACCCTAGACAGGCACAGTACTGCAAGTATTACAGGACGTATGCAAGTTTTAGTTAGTAAGTTGAGTTCGTTCTCAGGGACTTAAGTGTGTTATACGCGTGAGTAGAAATAACGAGTAAAAGTAAATAATTAAAGACAGAAAATAAAAGCAAATAGATTTTGAATTTAAGAAGTAAAACTAAGAAAATAAAAGACAAATAAATAAAAGATAAGAATATGAGATGAGAAGTATAGCTCAGGTTTTGCTAGTATGCACTAATCCTTCTAATTCTATCTATAAATCTAGTTAATAAAGGAGAATATTAGCTCTTGGTATACTTAGTCAGGATTCTAAATTCCCATACCTTAGACCTTGAGAGCGACTAAGGGGGCTACGGCACAACCAAGACGTGGTTTAGAATAGGGTTATCAAACGCTACTAAGGCCCTAAGCAATCGCAACAATCAATTGGTGATATGGTGGTTAAAACAAACCCTAATGACTATCTAGTTAGAATCATGTTTTGTCAGAACTAATATCGACACTAGACATTATGTGGTGGTTCAATAGTTAAACACCCTGTCAAGGAGACCATCTAACTACTATTAAAACAATCAAAGTGATCAGTTCTAGGAAAGACATTAAATCAAAACACATAAACAAATATTAAGTAAGTAGCTAACATCAAATTAAAACATATAATTCCCAAAGAAACTTAGATAGAAGAATTAGAATTCATAGATTATACATTATGAAAAACCCAAGCTATGGGGAGTTTAGTTCATACCTGATGGAAATAAACTAAAAGAAATTACAAAAGACATCATCTTGCTCTCTACAATAAACTGGAAGAATAAAACCTTACGAACTAATTACTATGAGGCAAGGATTAATTGGGTGTTTTTACAAGTGATATAAGGGTGTATTTATAGGTGTTTAGAAGACCTAATTCGTTTTCTTGAGGAAGAGATAAAGTATTGGACTCCTAGCCCAACTCAAATTCGTATGGAAATAAAGATAAACACTGCTGGACCGTTTTGAGCATATCTTCTTCGTTATTGGTCGGTTTGAGCTCCATAAGATACCAAAAGAATTGTAACAGAATTATCTTTGTCTCTATGAAAGGAAATTACCAAAATCGGCCTATTTCTTGGGTAAAATAGCACTTCTTTAGGCGTGTACTGCAGAATCCCAGATTAGGCAGCTTTTCCTTTTCCATCTTTTTAGCTTTTGTTTCCTTATCTCCAATTACCATGTAAATCTCTTTCCATAAGTTGTAGTCTTTGACTTGGACTCTAATTAAGCTCCATAATTATCTTTAAAGCTACACACTAAATAAACAATTAAACCCAATATGCTCTAAAAATATTATTTTACTAAATCAAGACTCAAAATAGGAAAGTGCACTATTTTTCAATAAAATCGACATTTATGCCTTTTAAATCACTAAAAATGATGTCTCATCTCATCCTAACATTAATCTATCACAAATGAGGAGACATCAATGAGATATCATTTTAGGTGAATATTAGACTTATTTGATAGGCTTTTATGCTTAATTCGTTATATTGCATTCCCCCTCCCTTAAATTTATGATATTTCATTTTTAGAGCTTTTGCACGTTAATTTGTTTGTTTTTAGTATAAAGTTCGTAGGTTCATGGATGCTATGGAGAACCACGACAAGGAGGAGAAGTGAGAATTAAAGTCTTAGATTAAGTGGAGGAGTCAAGAGCAAGAAAAGAATTTCCAAAGAGTTGACTAAAAGAGATAGAAATCTAGAAAGCTGTTACTAATTTCTATTTTCGAGCCACTTAGGCACTGATTCAGGTCTGAAAATTTGAAGAGAAAGTTGTGCTTTTGAGTTAGGAAGATTTGAGGACTGGAATCAGCTGATTTGGATATGAGACGCAAAAGTTACGGTTGTTTTACCATCAGCTGTGCAGCATTTTATATTATAAATAGGTCTTTTGACCTCCTTTTTATACACAGTTCATTACACGCTTAAATTTTAAAGTACAAGTTAGAGCAGAATGCAGAAGAGGAAGCTAGAGCTGGAGAATTCTCATTCCTCCATCAACGCCTCAATTAGGTTTTATGGTTTATTAAGTACTTGAGAATCACACTTATGGATTTAGCCCTAATCTATTTAATTAATGTTTTCTGAATTTGTGATTGTATGATTTAATTTGAACTCGGTATTTTGTGTTGACTATTATCTAAATGTTATTTACTATTTTTAAAGTCATGAATCAAAGGTAGGTTACAGTAATTAGGCTGTTCACTTTAGTGGCAAAGTGATCATCTTGACGGGGGGGTTTATTTACGGACCTAGGTAATAAACGCGTGGTATTCGTCAATGATCCTGACGTGATTGACTAACCACACAACCAATGAGGTAAAAGACTTAATCATTCGAAAGTAGGTATAATCTTCTTGACGGGGTTTTGGTGGTCCTTTGTGTGTTCTAAAAATAATGCAATAAGTAATTGAACCACAACCGCAAGTGTACGATTGTCCCAAGTAGTAATAAGTGATTCTAGGATCGTTCGCAGGGACGGTTTGGTTAATCACAATGCTTATCCACTAATGAATGATTGCACTTATGAAAGCAAATAAAGATAATATGTTTGATTGATTGTTTGTATTAAATCTAAGTAATAAAAGACTAAATGGAAAATGCAATTAAAAGCTAAGACGCAAGTAAAATGATGTAAAACACAAGTATGAGAAGATAGCACTTGAGAACACAAGGGGTCTTCCTAATCCTATTTCGTAACCTATGCTGTTTAAGGGTTAAATTGGTCAATTACAATGGTCGGGATTCTAAATTCCTTATACCCCCGTCAGGGTGGACTATAAGGCTATCCTAGAGTGTCACTAGTCCCGTCAGGGTAAATATGATCTACTTTTAGATGTTTAAGTTAATTACCTCATTGGCCCTAGAATTAGCTAAGTTTGTCAGGATCAATAGCTTCTATTCTAGATTGAATAAATAATTTTGTACCTAAACCCTCTGTCAGGATGATCCAATCGCCACTAATTGGAATAGCCTAGATACTAACACCTGTTCCTAGTTCATGACTCTAAAAACAGTAAATATTCTCAATTTATCGAAAAGAGTAAAAGACACAATCTAATTTAATTTAACAGAAACCCAAATTCAACACGATTAGGAATTACCCATATAACATTCTCAAGCACTAAAATGTGTTTAGCTCATATTGATTGAAAATAAAACTAAATAAAATAAAATGGAATTCATATTGTTTTACAAAATTAAAGATAAAAGAACCTAATTTCCGGAATAGGAATGACTGAGAACGGAGCTATAGACCCTCTCCAACTCTTGCAGCTTCTTCTTTCTTCCTTCTGTTGCTTCTCTCTGATATTTAATCTTGTAGAATGTGAATTGTTGTGAAAATAGAAGTCAAAGGCTCCTTTTATAAGTGGAAAAACGGATTAGGGCTTGGACCTAAGAATAAAACACTAATTAAATGTCCAAGCCCAATTTCTAAGCCCAAAATCCCGTAACTGCTGATACACCTGCACTAAAACGGCTTTTCCCGCTTCGTTATGACTCCGATTGACTTGATTCCAGTTGCTAAAGTTCCGTAACTCGATAAGGAATGTTTTCTCTTTAAAGGTCAGCGGCTAAATCATCTCTTAAGCACCTCGAAATCAGCAATCTATGGCCTGGAAAACAGATTTTCAGCTCTAAAAATAATTTTTCGGGATTTATCTTCAAGTCTTGACTCTATATCACGATCTTTGACTTTCTTCTCGGATTCCATTCCCAGCTACTATTCAAAACCTACAAACTTTCCACTAAAATACACAAGATTACGCGCAAAAGTTTAATAAATTAAAAATACTAGAAATAAAATAGAAATTCCGGATTATTGCATATTTAGTCCAAAAGTCTATCAAATTAATCAAATAAACACCAAAAATGATGTCTCCTAAGGGTCGAAAATAAGAACAATTAAGGAGACATTAGGTTTATAGTACTGTAGGATAGCTCCTAAGTCCACCCTGACAGGGGTTAGGAGATATTAGAGTCCCGAATAATACAATAATACCAGTTTAGCCCTTAAACAGAAGCATTAATTATTGAGATTTAGGTGAAACCCTTGCGAGACTCAAGTACATCTCTTATTCTTGTGTCCAATCTTATTTACTTGCATCATTTTATTTTGGTCATTCAGCACTTTATTTTATTGCATCATTAGTTTTAATCAAAACCTAACAAATATTTTATCAATTTACTTTTCTGTTTCAAAATTACTTCTACTAGTTGATTAATACCAATGTTATAACTATCTGTCCCTGCGAACGAAACACGATTATCAGAGTATTACTTGGACAACCTTGCACTTGCGGTCTGTGGATCCTCTACTTTTATTGCATTATCTTTTAACACCCCAGGACCACTAAGTTTTTGGCGCCGATGCCAGGTACGGTAGCATATGGCCCCGATGTTAATCCTTTAGTAGTTTAATTTTTATTTTATTTTTTTAGTTTTACACTTTTGTTTGTTTTTTCTTTATTAGGTTTTACAGGTTTGGTATATGCTCGATAATCCCGAGATATTAGTCAAACTTCAAAACAAAAGAAAGAAAGAAGAAAAAGAAGCAAGAGAAAAGAAGAAAAATTAGTCAGAGAAACAGAAATGGCTAATGTTGACAATCTGAATCCTCCATGAGTGGAAGTAGAAGAAAATCCTCCTGCACCTAGAGGACAAGCTCAACCCCAAGTCTTTCATGATCCATGGTTCGTAAAGGTCTTGAACAGATTCCATATCACGCTCCTACTCTTGGTATTGGTCCTCCAGATATTAATGTCCCAAGTTACAGACCCGGTCCGGGTATGTTAGCTCAATTCCAAAACTATGGAAACTTTCATGGAACAGCTGGAGAAGGACCCAATTCGTGAAGTACATAAATTTATGCAAATATGTGCTGCGTATATAAAGCAAGGCGTAACAAGAGAACAAATGCATTATGAAAATTTCAGATTTTTCGTGATAGACGCAACGAGTATATGGCATGATTCACAAGGACCAGGATCAATCACTAATTGGGATGAGCTACAAACAACGTTATTTGATCGTTAGTATCCGAGAAACATGAGATTGAACACATAAATTGAGTTGACATCATTTGAACAAGAATAAGGTGAATCCGTAGGTAATTGTTGGACAAGATGCTAACTATGTCTGAGAAGAGTTCCAGATCTCGGCCATTCTGAAGAGCAACAAATGTCGATATTTTATAAAGGCCTTGAAGGACGCTCAAGAAAAAATTTAGACTTAATTTGTGGTGGGGGATTTTTATAGGTAACTTTAGCTAATGCTAAAATTATTTTCAATAGAGCAGTGAAGAATAATTTGGGTTGGAATACTGTAAGAGCACTTATCCGAGGTACATGTTATAAAGAGAGTAGTGTTGGAATTGATGAGAAATTTTCTTCATTAGAGAATAAATTGAAAAACACACTTGAGCAACTATCGAAACAACTTTCTTTAGCTGTTAAAGAAGGTTTTTTAGGTAGGAGAGAAAATGTTAATGTTACACAAGAAATATATGGATGTTCTAATGGTGGTGTACAAGATCATGAACGGGAGAATTGTCAAGGCAACCCTGAGTCCGTATGCTTTGTTTACTTATATGCATCCTACTATATGACGAGAGATTACACCTTATTCTACTCGTTCAATCTATGTCATGAGAATTTATCTATTAGAATTGCAGATGTGACCCTTTCTCAAGTTACTTGAACATGTTCCATGATTTTTTTAAGGATATTGTAACTTGTTTCATTTATATCTTGTTGTGTCTCCACGACATGAGAAGAATCAATAAAGCTATGAATACTTTAGATTATACACTAACACATTTTATACAAGCTAACGAGAGAGGAAAAAGTACTTACCTTCGCGAGAATCACTCAATTTCCAAGTTAGGGTTGATTGTCCCGATCCATGATTCTTGACTGATGATATTTATGGAGTTTCTTGGCCTAATGGGCCTATTCAGTGCCAAAGGGGAATCGAATTTGAGAAAACTCCTTCATTTTTGGCATTACATCTCACTATAATGATCATAACATTTTCATACATTATCCAAATATGTTGTGGATTAAGTTATTAGAAACTATACTCCTCTATCTTTCTATCGGTAACAAGATTTCCCCGAAATTCATAGCCAATCATTCAAAATTCCTCTATGAAGTTGGCCGTAATGTGCATAATCTCAATTATTTGGACATAGATATCTGATGTAAGCTCATATTGAGGTTTAGTCTTCACCATTGGATATGTATCGAAGAAATATGCGAGATATGTTGTTGAACAAGTGGATTTCGACACACGAGCGAGAAGTTATGGTTGTTAGAATTTTTGGTAAAAAGCGAGACAAGTTGTCTAGTGGCATCTTATGCGCTCCTAGGCACAAAATGGGGGACGCTTAGGCACCAAATCGCCTATAGACACGATAAGCCTATTTCTTTTCTTCTCTTGATACAAAAAAATTGAGATTTGACAAATTAATTTTCCCTATTGACTTTAAATGATGTCCCCAATGCATATGTGATCTTGATTTTTCCAATGGATATTACAGTTTTTATGACATTCACCGTGTCTCCATTGCACCCTTGTATTTTGACTTCGAATTTCACCTATTTTGACCCACACATCAACTGAACTCCACTACCCTCCTAGTTATTTGTAATGTACACTAATTAAACTCTAAAAACTATTAAAATATTATACACTAACATAAGAAACACGATAAAAAATTGTTGGATATACCCCTTTTGACCTTGAGTTTCTTCTTAAAAAGCACTTTTGTTCATCACGTCAATAAACTCGACATGAAAGCTTCTCTAGAATTTTTGTTGAGTCCCTTGAGATTCCTTTTCTTAAACCCGCCTCCTCCTCAAAATGGTAACTTAGGGAATTGCTTACCTATTTTCCTTAATCGATGTTTGTAAGGAATCAGGTAGCTTCCTTATTTCGCTGTCTTGTTAACACAATGAAACAACTTCCTCACAAGGTGATTTATGATTATCATCTAGTATGACTTAATATTTTATTCTCTTCAATTGCATGTTCATATGTGTAAGGAAGTAGGTAGTACCCCCTCCTTGCCACCTTACTTTCGTGGTGTAACAACTTGCTACTAAGGCATTTGTTGACTGATAATACAAGACGGTCTTCAAAAAGTGTTGCTCTAACTTCCTTCACAACTCTCTATGAGAATGGTGGTGAGAAAAATTATTTTGGAAAAGATTCGACTCGTATTTTATCTTGAACCTTGGGTTCCTCAATCGTTTTCTCAACTAATTCGTCTTCTACTTCGTCTTCTTCTTTGCCATCAACTCAGTCTTCCATTATCACCTTATCCAAATTTGTCTTAGGAAGCTCTTTCCCCTCGGTAAACACTTCTTTCAACTCGACTTCTATCTCCTGATTTTATGCAAACTCCATGGGGATATCATTTGGTTCTACATCGTTTTGTATACTTTCAACTACAATTTTATCCACCATGCTAACACAAGGCTCAACCATGTATTGTAATTCTACCACATTCACCAAAATTATTGCATTACTTATGCAAGTGTCTTCTATCACTAATTCTCTCAATTACTACTTTTGGTTGATCTATTTTAAAATTCAATTGAGAAAGAATACCATCCCAAAAAATAGTATAATTATTATAGGGTTGGTTACAATTTCTAGCAAATTTTTTGTTGATTAATTATGATGTTAGTGGACTTATTTCTAGCAATTATTTTTTGAAGTTAAATAAAATTGTACTATTTTTCAACTAACAAAAACACGAGATGGCATTCTTATATATATTTCATAAAAACGATACTCGGACACTTTGACTCACGAGCATAAATTCTCATTATATATACAATTGTAAAAAAACATTTGCTTCTTGTAATTAGATTGGGATTTTAGGTTATATCAAATGTAATGTGAGAATTGGTTTTATTTAAGTGTTAGGATGTGTTATGAAAAAGTAACCAATTTATATATATATTTAAAATATATAAAATATATATAGTATTTTAAAAGATGATGAATGTTAGGTGTGTGGGAAGTTATTTGTTTGTTGTCCATGTTATTAGGGGAATTATAATTTTGATATTATATATTACTAATTTATTATTTTTGGGGAATATTCATTTAGTGTAAACTTACAAAATAACATTAAGAAAAACTAATTTTAAAATAGTATCCTTTATAGATAATAAATATTAATCTCTTTCAATACGATGATAAAATAGCTTTAAATAAGTCTGCATGATCTCTACAAGAATAAATTAAACTTATTTTTAAATAACACTCTATAATAGTCCTCTGGCATAATCGACATTGAGTGTTGGCCTAGCATATGTTGTCTAAAATATGTAACTTCTGATATACGTATGTAATGAAATTGATCGTATTTATTCTTATCTTCATCTGGGGATCATCGGTTGAAGGGAAGAAGATACACTGGTTGGCACGGGATAAATTATGTAAACCAAAGGTGGAAGGTGGCAATTATGATACACAAGGAGTTATAATATAGCGTTGCTTGGGAAAATAGGTTGGAAAATTCTTCAGGACTCACATATGCTTTTGAGTATGGTTATTAGTCACATTATTTTATTGATGGTTTTATGCATAGGGATATCTCGTCATCATACTCCTGAATGTGAAAAGCAATTCGAGAAGTTCGAAATTTGTTGAAAATAGAGTGGTGGAATCGGAGGATATGACTGGGAAGTCATACATATGGGAATTAGAGGCATCATGTTGTTTTTCGGTCAAATGGGCGTATCAAGTTTTGAAGCCAATCAGGGTGAGTTGAGGCTTTAAGTCAAAGTCTATTTAGGAGTTAAAATGTACACAAAAGATGGAAGTATTACTTTGGTTCACGGTATGGGAATGGCTTCCCACAGTTAGTAACTTGTTTACACTAGGTATCATTGATTCACCGCTTTCTTCACGACGTGGGTCGGCGAACAAGTCAGCATTGCATGAATTTAGGGATTGTGATAAAGTAAAGTTTATGTGGTTTAATTGGACATGGATGGGGAATGTTATATGCTGAGTCTCTGAAAAAATGGCAACTCCACAAGGGCGATGAGTAGCATCTTTTTGAGGGGAAGATATTACATTTTATTTTTGAATTGCCCCTGGAAGGAGGTTACAAATCAGCAGCTCTATGAGAGGAATTACAATATGGTTGGACATACTTTAAGGGAATCAACATAGGGGTTTTGCTACTACAATTGGTTAATAAAGACGGCGGACAGGAGCTCAATAATTGATGGATAGTAGTAGCCGCTTGGGGGAGTTGGACATATTCAAGAGGACATCTGATGTCTCCCTATTTGTTCTAATTATTATCCCTTTGGGGACATCCTTTTAGGTGAATAATTGACTTATTTGATAGACTTTTATGCGTATTTGATCATATTACAGTTTCTCCCCTTGAAATTTAACTATTTGCAGTTTCTGAGCTTTTGTGCGTAAATTTGACTATTTTTAGTGCAAAGTTAGTAGGTTCTTGAATTTCATGAAAGACCAATCCAAGGAGGAGAAGTGAGAATTAAAGTCTTAGGGTATTTTAGTGTGTTAGGAAGTACTTTCACTCGAGTTTATATTTTTAGGTTGGACTTTTCTATTTCTATTTCTTGAAGCTTTAAAAGATATATGGTAATTACTTAGAGACCAAGTCGAGTTAAAGAAATAAAGGAAAGAAGTTTTACATGGAAATAAGAAGATTAAGGAAGGATATATGCAAAGAAGGAAAAGATAAAGCTGCCTTATGAATTTGAAATTCCAGCCACGTTTCAAAGAAGAGTACATAACTTAATATTGGGTAGGAATTTGGGCGAGTGGTCTGCACCAATGGAAAGAGTTTTCCGAGACAAGCGGTTTTACATATTGGAACACCTCAAACGGATAAGTATTGAATGTGATATGACCAAAACAAATCAGCAGCAAAATCTTACCTTTCCTAGATTTTAGGGCTACAAATTTAAGAGTTCTTAACTTGTCTTCCACTCCAAGTAAATTCTACCTAGGGCTTCCTAACACCTATAAATACACCCCTTAGCCTCCTCTTTTCACAGACTTCAGAGAATTACACAAGAGGTTTAAGGTTTTCAAGTCAGAGCAAGAAGGCAAGGAGAAGCTAGTGCTGGAGGAGTCCTGTTCTTCCATCATCAGTCATCCTACCCTTTAGGTTATCAATTTATCTTTTGTATTTGAACATGAATTCCTTTTATTTAATTTTAGTTTTCTATTCCGTTATGAACTAATTTCTTTAGTATTTGAGAATCGCTATATGGGTTGAAATTAATTCTGTTTAATTTATGTTTTCTGAATTTGAGATTTAATGGTTTAAATTAGACTAGGTATTTTGTGTTGACTATTATTTTGTTTTAATCACTAATTTTGAAGTCATGAATCAAACTTAGCTCATAGTAATTAGGCTATTCCATATAGTGGCGTATGGATCACCTTGACGGGGGGTTTAATTACAGACTTAGATAATAGATGCATAGTATCCGTTATTAACCCTGACGGGCTTAACTAACCATGCAGCCAATGAGGTAAATTAGTATTCATCCGAAAGTAGCTTATATTCACCCTGACCGGGTTTGTAATACTGTGGGATAGCTCCTAAGTCCACCCTAACAATGGTTAGGAGATATTAGAGTCTCGACTAGCACAATAATACCAGTTTAGCCCTTAAACAGAAGCATGAATTAGATAGGTTAGGTGAAACCCTTGCGAGGATCAAGTACTCTTTATCATCTAAAGTTTCAAGTCTCTTTTATTTGCTTTCTTTTATTTCCGTAGTTTATTTTCTTGCATCTTTTAATTTATAAAAATCAAATGAAAATCTTTATTTTATTTTTCTGTCAAGCAATTATTCTTACTTTTCGATTAATACCTGAGTTGTGCCTAATCCGTCCCTGCGAAGGAACTTGTTTATCATATATTACTTGGACAGCCGTGCACTTGCGGTTAAGTGGTTCCCTTATTTCCAGTTCTTAATTTATAAACACACCAGGACCCACCAACATCAACTGGTGGGAAAAAGTACCAAATTCCACCGATACAGTGGAAGGAATGGAGCTTTGAATGGCCGTTTCTGCAGCGTGTGGTAATTATGGGTCGATCACACTCATATGTTAAAAGGGACAGGAAAAATTATCTTATCACAAGTTTTTATAACGTAAAGTATAATGTGAAATATTGTATTTTTACATGAGGTAAGGAATATAATGGTGGGTTAATTATTTCAGCGAGGAATGTATTAGTGAAACTGAGAAAACCTTAAAGGCATTAGAGGAGTGCTTAGTGATACTAATAGAAATTATGTATGTGGTTTTGATGGCGTAAGTGTGGGATCATCCTCGTATCATATGGAAATTGCAAAGCATTATTGTTTGAACTATAAATGGACATTGATTGCGAATATGAGAATATTGTGTCGAAAATTCAATGTTATATAAGTTTTAAAAGTAAAATATTAAGGTTGAGAAACATTTAGAAAAAATAACAGTTGATTAAGCATTCAATGCCTCTAGGTATAAGTTAAATTAAGTAATATCTACCCATACATATAATTAAAAAAAAATCTTGAGTATTCTAGAAGGTCTCCTTTCAAGTCCCATGTCCTTATCTCTTAGTTTCATAGGTTGTGCAAAACTTCTAATCAAGTGTCAAACTTTATCTTAAACTTTATCAATAGATTTTCACTTTCTTAGCTGTAATAGAAAATGAAACAATTCAGGTTGATTATATGTTGATTAATCTCGTTTAACATACATAAATGAGAGAAAAAATTACCTGATTCCAACTGGAAAGCTGTAGAAAAATATCGGAGAGCGGTGAGGATACTTGTCTGGAACAAGCAAGCACAGTGGCTGAAATGGTGACTGCAAATCGGTAGAAAAACATAAAAAACAATTATAAGCTAAAACTTAGATAAGCCAAACAATAGGACATCTGTTATAAGTCAAACGATAGGACACCTATTATGGGGTAATTTTCGAGAAAGATCATAAATACAATTAGTAGAATTCTAATTCTTACCATATAAATTGTCAAATGGGGTTTTATAGAAATGTAATGGTTATCGCCGTTATCTTTTTGTAAAATTGTATCTAAAACTCAATACACAAAACCTGTTTTGTAAGAAATTAAAACTAAGCGCTTATATTTTTGTAATGAAATTATCTCACCATATAAACAACTTAAAATATAGGACTTACCATTTAATATTGTTACTATGTATATTGTAGACATTAGAAGCATATATTCCCATACCTTACACATAATTGGGAATTAGTATGAGGTGGTATCGTAAGAGATTATGTAGAGGAAATTAAGAAAAAAATTTATTAGAGAATTTGGTGTTTACAGTACCCAAAAAATTCTATAGAGTATATGAATCTTAAACAGGGAAATTGTGTGGCATGAAGACCAAGAACGGTTTTGGTAAAACGAGGTCGTTTCCCGTATTCCGTTGTGCATTAAATGTGGTTCATCTTATTCGAAAGGGTGTATTAGTCTTTATATAGTGATGAGATTAGGGTTTTAAAAAAGTAGATTGGGTTAGACGGTAAAAATAGCATGTGGGATGGGCTTTATCAATGTGATATTATCTGGGTTGGTTCATGATGTAAGTGGACTTATGTCTAGCAATTTTTTTTTAATTTTTCGAAGTTGAATGAAATTGGACTGTTTTTCCACTAACAAAATCATGAGATGACATTTCTTTTATATATTTTTATAAAAACGATAATCGGTCACTTTGACTCACGAGCATAAATTCTCATTATGTATATAATTACACAAAGATCATTTACTTCTTGTAATTAGATTGGGATTTTAGGATATATGAAATGTAATGTGAGAATTGGTTTTATTTAATTTTTATGATGTGATATGAAAAATTAGCCAATTTATAAGTATATATTTTAAAAAATCAAACATATATAATATTCTAAAAGATGATGAATGTTAGATGTTTGGGAAGTTATTGTTAACGGTCAATGTTAATAGGGGAATTATAATTTTGATGTTATATATTACTAATTTATTATTTTTAAGGAATATTCATTTAGTGTAAACTTACAAAATAACATAAAGAAAAACTAATCTTAAATAGCACCCTCTACAGATGATAAATATTAACCTCTTCCAGTGTGTTGATAAAATAATTTTCAGTAAGCTAAGTGTTATTCTAGGATATGTTGTCTAAAATGTATAACTTCTGACATATGTATTCAATGAAATTGATCGTATCATTAGTATCTTTACTTGGGGATTATCGGATGAAGGGAAGAAGATACACTAGTTGGAAAGGGATAAATAATGTAAGCCTAACGTTGAAGGTGGGGTACGATTAAGATATGTGAGGAGTTATAATATAGCGTTGCTTGAGAAAATGGGTTGGAATATTCTCCAGGACTCACATATACTTTGGAGTATGGTGATTAGCCAAATTCTTTTCTTGATGGCTTTATGCATAGGGAAATTTAGTCATCATACTCCTGAAAATGTGTAATGCGATTCGAGAAGTTGTAATACGTTTAAAAATAGAGTGGTGGAATCGGAGGATATGAATGGGAAGTGGTACAAATGGGAACTAGAGGCATCATGTTGTTTTTTGGTCAAATGGGCATATCGGGTTTTGAAGCCAATCAGGGTGAGTTGAGGCTTCATTAGAAGTCTATTTGGGAGTTAAAATGTACACAAAAGATGGAAGTATTACTTCGGTGCACTGTATGGGATTGGCTTCCAACAGTTAGTAACTTGTTTACACGAGGTATCATTGATTCACCGCTTTGTTCACGATGTGGGTCGGCGAACAAGTCAGCGATGCATGCATTTAGGGACTGTGATAGAGTGAAGTTTATGTAGTTTAATTGGACATGGATGGGGAATGTTCTATGCCGACTCTTTGGAAAACTGGAAACTCCACAAGGGCGATGAGTAGCAGCTTGTTGAGGGGAAGATATTACATTGTATTTTCGAATTGCCCTTGGAAGGAGGTTGCAAATCAGCATCTCTATGAGAGGAATGACAATATGGTTGGACATACTTTAAGGGAATCAACATAGGGGTGTTGCTACTACAATTGTTTAATAAAGACGGCGTACAGGAGCTCAACAATTGATGGATAATAGTAGCCGCTTAGGGGAGTTGGACATATTCAGGAGGACATCAACTGGTGGGAAAAAGTACCAAATTCCACAGATACAGTGGAAGGAATGGAGCTTTAAATGGCCGTTTATGCAGCGTGTGGTAATTATGGGTCGATCACACTGATATGTTGAAAGGGACAGGAAAAATCAGCTTATCACAAGTTTTTATAGATCCAATGTAAAGTATTATGTGAAATATTATGTTTTTACTTGAGGTAAGGAATGTATTAGTGAAACGTATAAAACCGTAAAGGCATTAAAGGAGTTCTTAGAGATACTAATAGAAATTATCTATGTGGTTTTGATGGCGTAAGTGTGGGATCATACCCGTATCATATGGAATTGAAATCATTATTGTTTGAACTTAAATGGACATTGATTGAGAATATGAGAATATTGTGTCCAAAATTTAATGTTATATAAGTTTCAAAAGTAAAATATTAAGGTTGAGGAACATTTAGAAAAAAACAGTTCATTGAGCATTCCATTCCTCTAGCGAAAAGCTAAATTAAGCAATATCTACCCATACATATAGCTGAAAAAAAGAATCTTGAGTATTCTAGAAGGCCTCCTTCCAAGTCCCATACTAGAAGCTGAAGCTTTCTCCACCACATTGTTGAGCATAATCAGACATATCTTTTCAAGCACAAGCATCCCATATCCTTATTATCTCTCTTAATTTCATAGGTTGTGCAAAACTTCTAATCAAGTGTCAAACTTTATCTTAACCTTTATCAATAGATTTGCACTTTCTTTGCTGTAATAGAAAATGAAACAATTCCGGTTGATTATATGTCGATTAATCTCGTTAAACATACATAAATGAGAGAAAAAATTACCTGATTTTAACTGGAAAGCTATCGAAATATATCGGAGAGAGATGAGGATACTTGTCTGGAATAAGCAAGCACAGTGGCTGAATTGGTGACTGCAAATCGGTACAAAAACATAAAAAAAAATTATAAGCTAAAATTTAGATAAGCCAAACAATAGGACATCTGTTATAAGCCAAACGATTGGACACCTATTATGCGGAAATTTTCAAGAAAGATCATGAATACAATTAGTAGAATATTAATTCTTACCATATAAATTGTCAAATGGGTTTTTTATAGAAATGTAATTGTTATCGATCTTATCTTTTTGTAAAATTGTATCTAAAACTCAATACACGAACTTGTTTTGTAAGAAATTAAAACTAAGCACTTATATTTTTGTAATGAAATTATCTCACCATACAAACAACGTAAACTTATATGACTTACCATTTAATCTTGTTACTATGTATATTGTAGACATTAGAAGCATATATTCTCATACCTTACACATAATTGAGAATTAGTATGAGGTGGTATCGTAAGAGATTATGTAGAGGAAATTAAGAAAAAAAATTATGAGAGAGTTTGGTGTTTACCGTAGCCAAAAAATTCTATAGAGTATATTAATCTCAAACAGGGAAATAAATTTATGAGAAATCATGTGCAGCGTGAAGACCAAGAGCAGTTTTGGTAAAACGAGGTCGTATCCCGTGTTTCGTTGTGCATTAAATGTGGTTCATCTTATTCGAAAGGGTGTATTAGTATTTGAATAGTGCTGAGATTAGGGTTCTAAAAAAGTAGATTGGGTTAGACTGTAAGAATAGCATGTCGGATGGGCTTTATCAATGTGATATTATCTGGGTTGGTTCTTTGTAGATTAATTATAATGTTAGTGGACTTATGTCTAGCAATTTTTTTTATTTTTCGAAGTTGAATGAATTTGGACTATTTTTCAACTAACAAAAATATAAGATGACATTTCTTTTATATATTTTATAAAAACGATACTCGGTCACTTTGACTCACGAGCATAAATTCTCATTATATATATAATTACACTAAAATCATTTGCTTGTAATTAGATTGGGATTTTAGGATATATCAAATGTAATGTGAGAATTGGTTTTATTTAATTGTTAGGATGTGATATGAAAAATTAGCCAATTTATAAGTATATATTTGTAAAAATCAAACATATATAATATTCTAAAAGATGATGAATGTTAGATGTTTGGGAAGTTATTGTAGGATGTCCATGTTATTAGGGGAATTATAATTTTGATGTTATATATTACTAATTTATTATTTTTAAGGAATATTCATTTAGTTTAAACTTACAAAGTAAAAAAAAACTAATCTTAAAATAGAACCCTCTACATGTGATAAATATTAACCTCTTCCAGTGTGTTGATAAATTAGCTTTCAATAAGTTAAGTGTTATTCTAGCATATGTTGTCCAAAATGTATAACTTCTGACATATGTATTCAATGAAATTGATCGTATCATTAGTATCTTTATTTGGGGATTATCGGATGATGGGAAGAAGATACACTAGTTGGAACGGGATAAATAATGTAAGCCTAAGGTTGAAGGTGGGGTTCGATTAAGATATGTGAGGAGTTATAATATGCCGTTTCTTGAGAAAATGGGTTGGAAAATTCTCCAGGACTCACATATGTGGTTCGGTGAACAAGTCAGCGATGCATGCATTTAGGGCCTGTGATAGAGTAAAGTATATGTGGTTTAATTGGACATGGATAAGGAATGTTCTATGCCGAATCTCTGAAAAAATGGCAATTCCACAAGGGTGATGAGTAGCAGCTTGTTAAGGGCAAGATATTACATTGTATTTTCGAATTGCCCCTGGAAGGAGGTTGCGAATCAGCAACTCTATAAGAGGAATGACAGTATGCTTGGACATACTTTAAGGGAATCAACATAGGGGTGTTGCTACTACAATTGGTTAATAAAGACATCAGACAGGATCTCAACAATTGATGGATAGTAGTAGCCGCTTGGGGTGTTGGACATATTCAGGAGGACATCAACTGGTGGGAAAAAGTACCAAATTCCACCGAGTAGAAGGAATGGAGCTTTGAATGGCCGTTTCTGTAGGGTGTGGTAATTATGGGTCGATCACACTGATATGTGATGTCTCCCTAATTGTTCTAAATATAAGCCCTTAGGAGACATCATTTTACGTAGAAAATAGTCTTTTTATATTGACTTTTGTGCTTAATTCGTAATATTCCTATTTATTGTCTTGATTTGATGAATTATTATTTTTATAGCATATTTGGTTTAACTTGTGTATTAATGTGAAGCTTTAAAGATAATATGGAAATAAATTATATGTCAAGTCAATTCTAAGGAAATAAGTAAAGAAGATCTTAAAGAAATCTGGAGATTGAAGGAAACAAAGTTCAATTAGGAGAAGGAAAAGTTGCCAAATTAATCTAATTTCTGCAGCTACGTATAAAGAAGTGATGAATACTCCGAATCCAAGACGATTCTAGAAGATCCCTTTCATAGGTAGATAGATAATTCCGATAGGATTCATTTGATATCTTACGGGCCAAAAACGGTCCAGTAACGAAGAAGATATGGTAAAAACAAGTCAGCAGTAATTATCCTTATCTACTTACGAATTTGAGTTGGGCTTTGACTCTTATACTTGACCCCTACTCCAAGATTTCAACCTAGCACCTATATATATATATCAGTTCTAAACCTTAGAAAATCATCCCTTGGCTGCATAAGCTTAATATACATACATAATTCATCATAGAAGCAATCAATAGGATCTAGAGGAGGAAGAAGGAAGAGCTAGAGCTTAACTACATCAATTCAACACTTCTCCATCTATATTCTTTGGGTAAATTAGTATTAGATCTATTTTGTCTATGAGGTATTTCTAAGCTATTTATTCAAGAGTTTTAGTATGCATAATTTATCTTTAGGATTTTAATTATATGAACCATTGATTATTGTTTTTCTGTTTTAATTTGAATCTGGGATTTTAATATTTAATTGAATTGGTTCTTAATTTCCATTGACTCTATTCTTTTGCTTGTTTACTATTTCTGACCTAGCTAATTAGAAATAGGTTTTAGTGATTAAGTTATTCACTTTGGTGGGGATGTGATCGCCTTGACGGGGGGTTTAATTACAAAATTAGAATATAGACGCGTGGTATCCGTTATTGACCCTGAAGGGCTTGACTAACCACGTAGCCAATTGGGTATAGATACTAATCATCCGAACGTAGCTTATAATCGCCCCGACGGGGTTTGTAATACCGTAGGATAGATCCTAAGTCCACCCTGACGAAGGTTAGGAGATTATAGAGTCCTGACTATTGTGAGATTTCTCATTCACCCTTATTCTTAGTAATCATAGATTCAATAGGATAGATTCATACTTGCATCTCCTTATCTTATTTGCATAATTATTTATTGTTTATTATTTATCTTATTTAGTTAATTAGAAAACAATCTCCTTTGCTATTTATCTTTTTAGTTAAAACAATTAGTACAATCTATTCTCCTTACCCCCGTCAGGGTGGACTAAGGAGCGACTCTCAAGTGATCAAGTCTTTTCTACCCAATTGTCCATAGGATTAATTAAGCTCGTCAGTGTCTCTAATTTCTATCCTACATTCATTAATTAGTTCTATACCCAGACCCCCCGTCAAGGTGATCCATTCGCCACTAAATGGAATAGCCTAGATACTAAGTCCTATGATTGGTTAATTACGTCATTCATAGTGAATAAAAGCAAATTAATGAAAAATACAATTTACCCAATTTGATTTCAATTATAAAAATCCCAAATCCAAACACATGAAACGAAATCAAATTGGGATTAACCCATTATGCGTTCTCAAACACTATTTAAGTTCAGCTCATAATAATTGAAAAGACAAAAATTAAAGACATAATTGGGTTCATAATGTTTTACACAATGAAATAGAAGAATCTAATTACGGAGTTGAATTGGCTGAGAATTGGAGATATCGACAGTCTCCAGCTCTTGCTTCTTCTCTTCCTTGCTCTAGCTTCTTCTCTGGTGTCTGACTCTTAAGCGTATGTTATGTTATGAAAAAGGTGTGTGAAAATAGAAGTCAAAAGCCCTTTTATAAGCTAAAATTCGTACTAGGGCTTTTCATAGGGATTAAATGAAAATTAGAAAAACCCAAGTCCACTAATTAAGCCCAAATCCGGTAACTGCTGCACCAACTTCACTAAATCAGCTCTAAACGACTCGTTTCAACTCGGATTGACCTCATTCCAGTTGCTAATGTTCCGTAACTCAATGGGCATCATTTTCTCTTCACAATTCAGAGGCTAGATCCACTCTTAGATGGCTCGAAATCAGAAACCTTTATCAACTTTCCAGATTTGTAGCTTGAAATTCTCAATTCTTTCGGGATATTTCTTCTTGCTTTGACTTCATTACACGATCTTTGACTTTATTCTTGGGTTCCTCTCCTAGCTAGTATTCAAAACCTACAACTTTTCACTCAAAGCAAACCATATTACGCGCAAAAGTTTAATAAATGAAAAATACTAGAATTAAAAGAGGAAAATCAATTTATTGCAATTTAACACCAAAAGTCTATCTAAATAGTCAAATAAACACAGATATGATGTCTCTCAAGGGTATAAAATTAGAACATTTAGGGAGACATCAAGACCCCCAACTCAAACCTTTGTCGTCCCGACAAAGCAAAACTAAAAACAAGGGGAATGAAGTAGATGCAAGAGAAAATAGAAGCTAGTAAATACACCCTAAAGCAATTCTTAAAATGAACCTCATATAGCAAACATTAAGAACTAACATACACATACACTAATCATGCAAAATCAAACACAAATAACTTCAATCATAAAATTAACTTTGCAATGCTAGAAGGTTACACTTGTACTGATCTCATTATGATGGCTATAGGTTGTTCCTCGATCCTTACTCGCTTTGAACGCTCCACTTTGTATACTCCCTATTAACTTACCATGCACCTAGGAATCACGAGGACTTTACGGTTTTAGCGTAGGCTTAGGGACGGTGTGGTATGTATATTTGGTAAATTTGAAGTGAGCTTTTGGCTCTCTCCTCACTTACCATCAAAAACTGTCCACGAGCTTGAGTTTACACTCATATAATGTTCTCACTCAACCCATTTGACGCGCTAATGTTGCGTCCCCATGTCAACCCAATTAATCTAAGATGATTTTTTTCAAAATATTCTACTTTGCCAGTTATTTTTATTCTTTCTTTCTTTTTTTGTACAAGATACCCATGACCATTATTTTGATGTGAAAGGTCATGTCTCTTATATATATATTTTCAATCAATCCCGGCAAAGGGTTACAAATAATAATATCATCTAACTTTTTGTGCCTCAATACACACATCATTTCCCACCCAATGAAATTTCACAAATATGGACCCTCCACCCCAAACTCAAGCTCGAGACAGGTCTCAGGATCGTGATTCAAGTGCGGGTCATTTGGTCATGCCTAATAATCTAAGGGATAATGGGCTTATATCGTGGCTACAAAAGAAAAGGCTTAAGGCTCAAAATTGGGCTAAGACGGATAAAATTAATATATGGGATAGCAGGCTACAAGGCTTCAAATGGCTATCAAAGAACTGCCCCTATCATTTTCCTAGTTACATGGTTCGTCTCTAGTTCATATCTAAGTGGGTTCTCTACTAATTTAGATCTCACGTTCTACAAACCAAACATTTTCCTTAAGTACAAGCTTACTTCTTTTGCATTTTTTATTAATTTTTCCTATTCATTATCTATTTTTCCATGCTATTAAAGCACGTTTTATGGTATTCCCTAAAGTCCACGATTTACTATCATAGATTCATCAAAAGTATGCTTAAAAGGGACATTTAAAATCTTCTACAGTCAAACGCAACTCCTAATTAATTTATTGAAAGCAATTAAAAACAAATAAACACATAAAAACTGGGATGAGGCAACGAACCCCACCCCAAAATCAAAAATGAGTCGTGTCCCCACGACTCGAAAAGACGCAAAACAATTAAACTAATCTACACTAAAACGCGAAAGGGTTAGAAAACGTAGCTTAACCAGCGCGTGGATGGTCATCGGTGTTGTGTCCATGTACTTTATCCTTCGTAAGTAGACCATAGGTGGCGTGTTGAATGGTGCTCACCCCAAGTAGCTTGTTTCGGATAAGGCCCAGCTCTTTTGTAACTTTCCCTAAAGTAGCAATCATCTTCACTTGATTCTCTTCCAACACTTTGTTTTTTGTATTCCAACTTGTTATCGGTATTTATCTTCTTCTTTGGAGGAGCTCTAGGAGTCCTTATAGCTTACGTTTCTTTGTCATGGGCATTTTGAATCGAGATTAAAGTTATCTGTTCTCCAACTACGGACGGTTCAGCTTCTTCACATTTACGCGGAATCTTAGCGTTTAGACACAAGGTAGTGATGGTACAAGGAAATTTAAGATTTTGTTGCGTAGTAGGAGCTTTCTCTAATTCCATAATATTATCATAAAGCACACGAGCCACATCCATATGTTTTTCCTCAACAATACACTTGATGAATATAATATGTTCCTTTTTCAATTCGGAAGTGTGTGTAATACCAAAGAAGGTAGGGACTATAAAACGCGACCAAACCTTAGCACAAGACAATAAATTGTTGATATAAATCTGTCCATGATAACGCTCTCCTTCTGGAATTGGGAGGGTCCCAGGAATAAGCACTTTTCCCCAAAGAGATTCGAAATTGAATGAAGGATCAGTGAGGGTTTCTTGGAAGGGAAAAGGGCCAGTGAAGTTGGGAAATTTCAATGATTGTCGAATAAGCTCAGCAGAGAGAGGAATTACCTTTTTGCGTACAATAATGGCTTCTTTTGAAAAAGCTAGTCCCTCGTAAAAATCACGCACTAAGGTAGGAATATACTCAAGCTTTCTTTCTCTCAACTCTTTCCACACAAATTTGTCACATGTAGTAGCATAATCCTTAAAATCACTATTCAAAATACCCTTTGGAAGACCCTTCTCAACACCAAATTTCAAGTAATTAATTCTGTCACGAACCTGATCATTCCAAGTCATAGCAGCTCTCTTTGGCTTTTGAGCAAACATCTTTCTTCTTGTTGATCTTTGTTCTTGAACGGGTGCTTGCGGAGTTTCTTCTTCAGATTCTTCCTCACTTTCTGGTTCATCAATTAGTCTACTTTTCCAATTAACCTTAATCGGATTTTCTTTCCTTTTTGGAGCAGCTGGGATTTCTTCAGTCTTGCGTTTGGAACGCAAATCAGGAATCTCAATAGCTTGTTCAGGACTAGCACCCACAATGTTTATGTTTCTTGGAAAGTTCCTTCGATAACTACACATGGAATCTGTTCTGTTGGTCATCTCTTTTCACCCCAAACTCAAAACTTCAAATAGTGAAAAGCTAGAGTAAAGCTTAGAACTTTGATGTTTTGAGGCTTAAACCTTGAAGAATATGGTGAAATATGAGATAGGTAAAGGCTAATTGATAAGAATTAGGGAGAAATTGGGTTTAATTTGAAGTTAGGAAGAAGAAATTTCTTGGAGGAAAGTGGGAATTTGATGATTATGTGGAGAGGATATGAGTTGATTGTGTGTTTTTGTGATGAAAGAGGGCTTGATTTGATGATGATTTTATAGTTTTTTGATGAAGATTTTCGGAGTAGGTGGACGCTAGGAATCGGAATAAAAGGTTGGCTTGGGAAAGAAGGCAAAAAATCTAGGTTAAAAGCTCAAAACCGCCTCTAACAGTGGCGAAACTGGGTTCCCAGTTTTCGTCGCTACGTCGGCGAGAAAAAATTACTAAATTCGATTTTTTTTACCTCGGACGCAAGATTCCTTGCATCGGACGTGACGCACTAACCAGAGAGTTGGGATTCCTGGCTCTCGAAACCGGGTTCCCGATTTCGCCAAAACCGGGTTCCCGGTTTTTGTCGATGGCGCGAATCCCAACGCAGCCCAGACGCAACCTCCCACGTCAAACTCGACGCACTAACCAGAGACTTGGGGACCTGTAGCCTTCGAAACAGGGTTCCCGGTTTCGCCAAAACCGGGTTCTCGGTTTTACCCCTGTCTTGGATTCGTTTTTCCATCTTTTCGACCCCAAACTCTGGACCTTTTGACCCCTGAAATCATCAAAAACACTACCCTTCCTCATTTCGTAATAATAAACACTAAATCAACGAAATTTATCTAATATACACTACGAAAAATAAAAGACTTAAACTAATATACAATGAATTGGCTTTTGTTTAACGTCGTTAAGCTCAACGGGTTACCTCACGCTTCTCAGGAGCTTCGAAGAGATACATGACTTCCCCGGGATGTGGATCTTCCAAGCGATTGGTGTCTTCACCTTCATGGTATATCTTTAATCGATGACCGTTCACCATGAAAGTACGGTTTTCAAGTGGGTGTTTTATTTCTATCGCCCCATGAAGTGTAACTTTGGTCACAACATAAGGACCTGACCACTTCGATCTTAATTTACCCGGATAATTGTTGAACTTTGAGTTATACTTCAATACCTTTTGTCTGACTACAAAGTTATTTTCACGGATACGATTATCATGCCACCTCTTAGTGTTTTCTTTGTAAAGTTTAGCATTTTCATAAGCATCTAATCAGAATTCATCAAGCTCATTAAGTTTCATCATTCGATTCTGACCGGCTAAAGTAGGATCTAAGTTTAACTGCGCAATAGCCCAATATGCACCCATTTCAAGCTCAAGAGGTAAGTGACAAGCCTTACCATAAACCATTCGATACGGGGATGCACCAACTGGAGTTTTAAATGCAGTACGATAAGCCCATAGTGCATCGTCTAACTTCATTGACCAATCTTTCCTTGTAGGACCAACAGTCTTCTCTAAAATAGATTTTACCTCATGATTTGAGACTTCAGCTTGACCATTGGATTGTGGATGATAAGCGGTAGATATACGATGTGTCAATCCATATTTCTCTAAAACTGTCTTCAAATATTTATTCACGAAATGAGAACCACCATCGCTAATAATTACTCTTGATGTACCATGTCTAGTGAAGATGTGTGATTTCAGAAACTTAATCACTACCCGCGAATCATTAGTTGGTAGAGAAATGGCCTCTACCCGCTAAGACACGTAATCAACAGCTAATAAGATGTAAAGGTTACCATTAGAAGGAACAAACAGAACCATAATGTCTATACCCCATGCATCGAATATCTCTACTTCAAGAACATTATTACGTGGCATCTCTTCCCTCTTGGATATATTTCCCGTAAACTGACATCTTTCACATCTCTTAACATATTCATGACAATCTTTCATTATTGAAGGCCAGTTAACACCTGATTGTAGTACCTTAACAGCAGTTTGATCTCCTTTGAAATGTCCTCCATAAGGTGAATCATGACAACCAACTATAATCGCTTCAGTTTCTTCCTTTGGTATACATCTTCTCACCATTTGATCAGCACACACTTTGTAGAGGAAAGGATCCTCCCAAAAGAATTGTCTTGCACGGTGAGCTAATCTTTTTCTTTCTTGATAAGTGGAACCTTCAGGAAATGAACCACTTACAATTAAATTTGCAATATCAGCATACCAAGTAGTATTTTCTAGGTGAATTGCGAATAAGCTCTCATCAGGAAATTCTTCTCTAAATACTTCAGGTCCACCGTTTGAATCTGATCCTTCAAGACGAGATAGATGATCTGCATCTTGATTCTCACAACCTTTCTATCTTTAATCTCTAAATCGAATTCTTGTAGCGATAAAACCCATCTTATCAACCGTGGTTTAGCATCTTTCTTTTCCGTAAGATATCTAATTGCAGAATGATTTGTGTAAACAACAACTTTCGCTCCAAGGAGATAAGAACGAAACTTATCAAATGAATAAACAAAAGCTAGCAATTCTTTCTCTGTAACAATATAATTAATTTGAGCACTATTGAATGTCTTGCTTTCATAATAGATCGAATGAAATATCTTATCTTTTCTTTGAATTAAAACAGCTCCCATAGCTAAATCACTAGCATCACACATAACTTCGAACGACATATTCCAATCCTGTGGTAATACAATAGGAGCGGTAATGAGTTTTTCTTTGATTGCTTTGAAGGCCACCATGCAAGCTTCATCGAAAAGGAATTTGGTGTCCTTCTCAAGTAAGTTACATAGTGGTTTATCAATCTTAGAAAAGTCTTTAATGATCCTCCTATAAAAGCCAGCATGGCCAAGAAAACTTCTCACCCCTTTAACAGAAACAGGAGGCGGAAGCGTTTTTATAACCTCTATCTTTGCGCGATCAACCTCTAAACCATCATTCGAAACCTTGTGACCTAATATGATACCTTCTCGAACCATAAAATGGCACTTCTCCCAATTTAAAACCAAATCACTTTCCTTGCATCTAATCAAAAGTCTCTCTGAATTCTGTAAAAACTTATCAAAGTCGTCACCGAATACAAAGAAATCATCCATAAATAACTCAAGGAAGTTATCAATCATATCCCAGAAGATAGCCATCATACATCTTTGAAATGTAGCAGGTGCGTTACATAACCCAAATGGCATTCTGCGATGTGCAAACGTACCAAAGGGACATGTAAAGGTTGTCTTATGTTGATCTTCTGGCGCCACGTAAATTTGATTATATCCGGAATATCCATATAAAAAGCAGTAATACTCTATACAAGCTAACTTGTCTAACATTTGATCTATGAAGGGAAGAGGGAAGTGATCTTTTCTAGTGGCCTTGTTCAATTTGCGGTAATCCATACAAACTCTCCAACCAACAACAATCCTTGAGGGAATAGCTTCATTTTGATCGTTAAGCACTGTAGTGATTCCTCCTTTCTTCGGCACACACTGAACTGGACTCACCCATTCACTACTCGAAATGGGATAAATAATCCCTGCGTCTAACAGCTTAATAACCTCTTTCTTTACAACTTCCTTCATGGCTGGCATTAATCTCCTTTGACCTTAAACTGAGTGTGCGTTATCATCTTCGAGAATGATTTTGTGTTGACAATAGGAGGGGCTAATGCTTTTGATGTCGGCAATAGTCCACCCTATTGCCTCTTTGTTAGCTCTTAACACACGCAACTGTTTATCTTCTTGAGGACCTGTTAAATTTGCTGAAATAATAACAGGTAGAGTTTCATTAGTACCTAAATACGCATACCTCAAGTGTGATGGAAAAGGCTTTTCTTCCAATTGCGGAGGAGATTCGATTGAAGGTTTCTTTTTAGTTACAATCTCCCCCGGTTCTCTCACAGGTTCATAGGCTAGACACCTATACTTTGGATTCTCAGAGTTAAGAGCTGCCACTGTTTCGGCAAGCTCTTCCATCAATTCAAGAAGATCAAGTGTTAAGGCTGCCTGCATAACATCATCATAAGTAAATTCATTATATACCTCTTGCGTGGCATGCTCAATTACATCCATTCGGAAACAATCCTCTTGAGAATCTAGAAACTTAACATCTCGGAACACGTTGAACTTCACTATCTCGTCTTGGATTCGCATTGCTAATTCTCCGTTTTCTACATCAATTAAAGTATTCCCCGTGGCTAGGAATGGTCTTCCCAAAATAATGGGGACATTCCTATCCGCGTCGTATTCAAGAATAACAAAATCAACGGGAAATACTAAAGAACCTGCCTTGACGAGGACATCTTCTATTCGACCCTCAGGATGTGAAAGGGATCGATCCGCCATTTGCAAGACCCATGGGTCTTGCCACTCCAATTTTCAATTTGTCAAAAATTGACTTGGGCATAAGATTAATGCTCACACCCAAATCACATAGTGCCTTACCTTCCCATTCTTCTCCAATCGAAATGGGAATTGTGAAACTCCCAGGATCAAGTAACTTCGGAGGTAGCTTACTTTGACAAATAGCACTACATTCTTCCAGTAAACCAATCATTTCGTTATCGCAATATAGCCTTTTGTTGGTGAGAGCTCTTTTCAAAAACTTCGTATATTTTGGTATATCTCTGATAGCTTCTAACAACAGAATATTAATGCTTAGACTTCTCACTCTATTAAAGAACTTTTGGTATTCGACTATATCACCTTTCTTTGGAACTCTAGAGGGAAATGGTGGAGGAGGACGACTTACAACATTATCTTTCTTTTTCGGAATCTCAACAGGACTCTCCACTTCCTACACTTCATCATTTTTATTCTTATCCACCACATCCTTTTCTTTCCTGGTAACTTATTTCTCTTTCATAACGTGAAAGGGAGGTGGGGGAAGATTCTTACCACTTCTGAGAGTCACAGCATTACAATCTTCTGTCTGTTTTGGATTTTCTGTGTCACTAGGGAGTTGCCCTTGTGGACGCTGATTCAGTTGTTTTGACATTTGAAAAACTTGATTCTCTAACATCTGAATGTGTGCTTCAGAATCTTGTTGTCTTTGGATTGACTGTGCATGAAGTTCAATAAACTTTTCTACGGTTTTTTTGAAGGTTGTTTGTATTTTCTTGTGGTTGAGCGGGTAAGGCTTTATGGTTCATGGTGTCATTATAATTGTCTTGAGGAGGTTGTCTCTGAACATACTTTCCTTGATTATGTCTCCCTTGATAATTATTCTGAGGTCTTGGATTATAGTTGTTACCTTGGGGACGCGGCTGATATATGTAAGTCGAATTTGCTACCCCATCAGGATTTGAATACTGAAACCCAGGATGGTTTCTGTTAGGTTGATATCCTTGACCATTCGAATTGAAATTCTCTCGGTTGGAAACAAACATCACGAATTCTTGATTAATCTGACAATTCTCCCATTCATGATCATTCACACCACAATACAAACATCCATAAACTTCTTGCGTAGCATTCACTTCAACCCTTTTACTCGAAAAACCTTCTTTACAGCTAACGTAAGTTTCTTCAATTGTTGCTCCAATGTGGTTTGTATTTTGTTCTCTAAGGAGGTGAATTTTTCTTCAATATTGATGTTATTAACTCACACTTTAACAAGTGTTCTTACAGTATTCCAACCCACTTCATTAGTTACCGTTCTATCCAAAATAATTCTTGCTAGAACGGGTAGAACCTGTAAAAATGCACCACTACATAATAAATCTAAGTATTTTCTTGATTTCCCATCAAGACCGTTATAAAAAATCTTCAATTGTTGTTGTTCAGAAAGGTCATGATTGGGGACTCTTCGCAAACAATTTTGGAATCTCAACCAACTCTTACCCAAAGCTTCATCATATTCTTGTCGGAAATGTGTTAGCTCGAGTTGAGCATCTAATCTCATGTTGGATGGATAGTATCTGTCGAAAAACACAGCTTGTAACTGTTCCCAATTCGTAATCTTTCCAGGCTCTTGTGAATCATGCCAATCACTCCATCTATCACGAAGAATCTGAATGTAGAAAAATACATTTGCTCTTTTGTTACTCCTTGAGTGATGTACGAATCGCAGATTTGCATAAATTTTTGTACTGCGCGAATAGGATCTTCTCCGGGCTTGCCATGAAAATTTCCAAAATTCTGAAATTAAGCTAACATACCCAAATTTGGACGGAATATCGGAACATCAATATTGGCTGGGCCAATCCCAAGAGGAGGAGCAAGGAATGGTTCTTGTGCTGGACCAGTAAGGAACCATGGATTAGCTACTTGGACTTGAACTGGAGGATTAGGAGGATTAAGAGGTGGGACTAGGCCGTTCTGGCCATTCTGACCATTGTTCTCAACCGGAAGGTCAGCCATCTCTCTAGCTAATCTATTTTCTAACTCTTGTGCTTCTTGTTCTCTTCTTTTCTTGTTAGCAAGTCTAACTAATGATTCAGGATTGTCAAGGATCGGAGGTAATGTCTCAAGATCCTTAAAGAGTCTACTTCGCATACACCAAACCTAAGAACCCGAAAAAGATGAACAGACAAAGCGTAAAACTGAAAAATAAAAATGCAACTAACACTAAAGGATAAACACCGGGGTCACACGCTACCGTCCCCAGCAGCGGCGCCAAAAACTTGGTGGTCCTTTGTGTGTTCTAAAAATAATGCAATAGGATAAGAGAACCACAAACGCAAGTGTACGGTTGTCCCAAGTAATATATGTGATAATACAGATTCGTTCTCAGGGACGGATTGGTTGACTCTAATGCTTATCGAATATTAATTAATTGCACGTAAAAGCAGATAAATTGTTTTAAGAATGTTTGGTTGGTTTTTCTAAGACTAAGACAAATAATTAAAATACTAAATTAATGCAAAGATTAAACTAGACGCAAGAAAATAAAGTGTTTACGCAATGTAGGAAAGGCAGTACTTGAGAGACGCAAGGATTTCACCTAATTATCATTCATTTCATGTATTGTTTAAGGGACAAATTGGTAAATGTGCATTGGTCGGGATTCGGAATTCTCCTTACCCCCGTCAGGGTGGACTAAGGAGCTACTCTCAAGTGCTACAAACCCCGTTAGGGTGATTATAGACCACTCTCAAGTGATTAAGTCCATTCTACCCAATAGGCCATAGGATTAATTAAGCTCGTCAGAGTCTCTAATTTCTATCCTACATTCATTAATTAGTTCTGTCAGTGTTCTAAAACAAGGCCGCCTAGCTGACTACGCGCTCCGACTAGGCGTTCTAAAGTGCATTCCGTCTAGAATTTCTCTCGAAGGTGGCTCGAAGGTTCGTCTACGAATAATATAATTAATAAACTACCCAATCGGATTAATGGGTCCCTAAACCAAATACTACCTAGCATACTAGCCAATAAATAACTACTTCAATCTAATCCAACTCAACACAAGCAAAAAAAAAACTACTTAATTTAGAGTTTGAACGCGCGAGAAAAAAAGAAAATATGCTTTTTCAAATTTTCAAGTCTAATTTCTCGAATTGGTCCTTTTTAGGTTAAAAATAATAAAATATTATAATTATATAATTAAATTTATATTATTTATGTTAAATTGATCTACTTTAAGTATATTAGGATGTAAATAATAGTCAATTCAATGTATTAATAATATATATTTAATGTAAAATTATATAAAAACCGCCTAGGCAGAAACCGCCTAAATTCCGATTAATAGGCCGCCTAGCCATCTAGGCGCTCGAAGGTGGTCGACCGCCCTAGTAGCGCCTAGCGCCTTTTAGAACCATGAGTTCTGTACCCAGACCCCCCGTCAAGGTGATCCATTCGCCACTAAATGGAATAGCCTAGATACTAAGTCTTATGATTGGTTAATTACGTCATTCATAGTGAATAAAAGCAAATTAATAAAAAATACAATTTACCCAATTTGATTTCAATTATAAAAATCCCAAATCCAAACACATGAAACGAAATCAAATTGGGATTAACCCATTATGCGTTCTCAAGCACTATTTAAGTTTAGCTCATAATAATTGAAAAGACAAAAATTAAAGACAGGTTCATAATGTTTTACAGAATAAAATAGAAGAACCTAATTACGGAGTTGAATTGGCTGAGAATTGGAGATATAGACAGTCTCCAACTCTTGCCTCTTCTGTTCCTTGCTGTAGCTTCTTCTCTGGTGTCTGACTCTTAAGCGTATGTTATGTTATGAAAAAGGTGTGTGAAAATAGAAGTCAAAAGCCCTTTTATAAGCTAAAATTCGGACTAGGGCTTTTCATAGGGATTAAATGAAAATTAGAAAAGTCCAAGTCCACTAATTAAGCTTAAATCCCGTAACTATTGCACCACCTTCACTAAATCAGCTTTAAACGGCTCGTTTCAACTCGGATTGACCTTATTCCAGTTTCTAAAGTTACGTAACTCAATGGGCAACATTTTCTCTTCACAAGTCAGAGGCTAAATCCACTCTTAGATGGCTCGAAATCAACAATCTTTATCAACTTTCCATATTTGTAGCTTGAAATTCTCAATTCTTTCGTGATATTTCTTCTTGCTTTGACTTCATTACACGATCTTTGACTTTATTCTTGGGTTCCTCTCCTAGATAGTATTCAAAACCTACAACTTTTCACTCAATACAAACCATATTACGCGCAAAAGTTTAATAAATGAAAAATACTAGAATTAAAAGAGGAAAATCGATTTATTGCAATTTAACACCAAAAGTCTATCTAAATAGTCAAATAAACGCAAAAAATGATTTCTCCCAAGGGCATAAAATTAGAACATTTAGGGAGACATCAGTATGGAGATTTCTCCCTATCAAGAGCAAAATCCACCACTTTTAATGTCTCGTGATCACGGTCAAATTCCACCACAGTCCTGGTTGGAACAACTGCAAGGCTCTTTTGATAAAATATTTACTTTTGAGAATTTGACACGGGGGAGCTTGACGAATCATGAATTTAGGCTCAGAAAGTTGGAGGAATCCCTATATTGTTTAAATGCAAAAGGCGATGCTATCATATCATTAGTGCAAGTCATGTAACAAAATCATCAATTAACGGAGCAACGATTGACGCAACTCACAGAAACAATTGAGCAATTACAACAATTAGCATCTATGCAAACGGGACAAAGTACAAATTTTGATGATGAGGCCATTCAAATTGATAGCGATGTTTGGTTCGATGTAGCTACAGAGTTTAGCCTTCAAGAAGAGAAGAAAGTGGAATCGCCACAAGTTGCACCTAGTGAACTAGAGATTTCAACAATAGAATAATCAACCACGCGAAGCATAGATGAGTCAAGTGTTTGTAACAGAGTCGAAAGTGAAATTAAACCTTGTGAAGGGAAGATTACATCCATGGAAAACCCAGCCAAGTCGCGTTTAGAGGAATCAAATATTGAGGTATTGGTTAGAAAATATATAGAAGAAGAAGACACTGAGATGGATTCACCACCTAGTACTCCATTGATGTCACCGCCCAATCCTATAAAGACAAATCATTCAATTGGTGACACCGATAAAGCATTTGTAGAGGTGTGAAAAGAAAACAAAACCTACACCCAAATGATTGAAAGTGATACAAAAGAACTCACACCGTAACAAGCATTCACAGAACCTATTTCAAAAACAATTGAGAATGCGAGTGTAGAGATCGAGATTGAAAAATTGGCCCTTATAACAAAATAAAGTTATGAAACATCCCTTGCTTTGGATAAAAAGATCGAGGAGGTGCCACTTGAGTTACCCATTGTTCCAAAAGTAGCGAAAGAGGTTAAAGAGAAGGACTACCACCATGAACCCGTGAAAAAGAGAGCTAAAAATTAGTTTGGGGTCAGAACTACGGTTCCTTGGAAGGCATCCAAACAAGAGAATAGACCACGAGGTTTCAAAAATGCGTGGGTGGGACCATTTACTCGAGTGGTGACATCAAAATTAATAGAGATACGACCTTTGAGAGGTCAAAAGATGCGAATTGTCGACATACATAACCTCACCACTGCTGGGCAGGCTACATACTCAAGGGATAATGGAGGTAACCCGGTCAAACTTTAAATGACGTTAAATAAAAGTGCTCTTGGGAGACACCCCAAGCTTTAATTGCTTTCTTAGTTTATTTTTTTAGTGTATATTATTTAGTTACGCATTTTTTTAGTTGATAGTGCATTATTGAGGAAGGTATTAGAGGTTTTGATGTTCAGGTGTTAAAGAAATCGTCTGGGAGAAAAACGGATTTTTTTTTGGCATGTTCTGACCTGCCACAGGTATACCAGGCCTTACCGGTGGTATACCGCGGGTCAGAAACACGAGCCCACGGGTACTAGTCACGTGTTCATTACAGAATGTTAATTTTCGAAGGATAACAACACCGGTATACCGGGCCATTCCTCCGGTATACCGGACAGACCAAAACCCGAGCCCACGTGTTCACGACTCGTGTTTTTTGCCGTAACATGATTTTCAAGTAACAGCAGCTCCGGTACACCGGGCCATACCGCTGGTATACCGCCCAGCGCCACTGGAGAGAGAAAATTTTCACGGTTTTTAGGTTATAAAGAGGAAGAGGTGAGTTCTAGTCCGAATTTATCAATCCTTAAGCCTCACTTTCTTCTCCAATCCTCTCCCAACTCCATTAAAGCTTCAACAAACCTTCACCAAACATCAAAACACTACCAAATCACCATGAATTCACATCCAAATCCTTCCCTACATCATTACAAAGAAGATTCAACCACCCATGTCATACCAAAACACCTAGAATCCAAGATTCAAGAGCCTAAATTTTCAAAATTCATCCAAAATTCCTTAAACCCATATCATCAAAGCTTGTTTTCATCATACCCACATATAGATTTATCATCCTAACACCTTTCCTAACCCAAATAAAGCTTGTTCCACCTATGATTAAGAGTTACAAATTTCAAGAGTGTTTAAAGCTTTGAGTTGGGTGTCAAAAGAGATGATGAAAAGAACAGAGATTTTATCAAGTGTTAAGGGAGATGAAGTATCAAAGCAAGGTATTGGGTAAGATAAAAAATAAATCAATTGAGATGGGTACTAGTTTGGGAATAAACTACAAGGTAAAACGGATCAAGAGAATAGAGGAAAGCTAGCTGTGGTAAACTCAAAGAGCAAAAAGGTTTCAAATTTCATAAGGAAGACACCATAACCTCTACGAATCGAGCATCCTTTGACCAAAGATGAGCAAAGCTTCTGGGACGCTAGTAGCTGTTGCCACAACAAAATATTCCTGGATAAACACCTTCACATGAGAGAGTATTTAAGAACAAAGTCGGAGAAGATAAGAAACAAGAGTTTTCTAGAGTGTGATTGATTAGGATGGAGCACAAGAGGATGTAAGGGAAAGCGAAATTTGTGATACATGAAGGTTACAAACAAGGAAATCACTGCCTTCTATCTTGGGTATTAATCAAGCGAGGCAATAGCCTCGAAGAGTATGTTTTCTTTCTTCCTTACCATTTCTCTATATGCAATATTTGCTGTTTTTATTTTATTGAGTCTTTTCGAGTCGTGGGGATACGACTTATTTTTGAGTTGGGGGTGTGGGGATTCGTTGTTCCTCATCTCCATTTCATGTGATTTACTTTTTTTTAGAGAAATTTGAAATTTTTTGAAAATTTTAAGAGATGGATTAGATGTAGAGTGTGTTTAATAGCTTGAAAGCATAAGCTTAGTAAGTTAATGATAGAAAGTAGTATGTTTATGAGCTGTTTTATTTTGTATGCTTTGAGTATTTGCAGGATAACACACATTGATAGTAAAGAAAAGATTAGTTAGCAATGCGATAGAAAGTATGTTCGATCTCAGGGAGCCATGAGTGGTGTGTAGGCCGTGAGATCCAAGCTAGTTGATAAACCCATTTAATGAACGTGCTAAAGGTAAGAGAATGACGAAATTGCATAGTTTAGAAAGTGATTAAGGCAGTTATTTCATAAGCCCCTTGTTTCCTTTTAGCTTGCTATCCATTTTATTATTATATATCCTTCTTAGCCCCTTCTAGCCTTTCTAAAGCCTTTTTATTAGCCACACTATAAGCCATATCCCTTTAGATTATAGGACTTTTCCATATGACCTGCACTCGAATCGCGATGCATAGACAGTTGTTTTAGAGCTTGAGTTTGGGGTGGTGGATCCACCATTATGGGAAATATTATTGGGTTGGGATTTTTAAGCTTATTGATTGTGCTCTGTTCTATATTTTGATGATGATTCACAGGTTTATTGTATTGTAACCCTTTGCCGGGGTAAGAGTATATGAAAAAAGCAGGAAAAAAAAAGAAAAAAAAAGAAAAAAAGTTATGAAAAAATAGCGTGATATCTCAACATAAAAAAGAGAGTCATAGCTATACAAAAGAAAAAAAATTGATATGAAAAGAATATATATTTGGACCGGCAAAGAGGAATTTTATGTGAACATCTTTATGCTTTAATTGGGTTATTGGATATGCTAATTTGTGCATCAAGGAATTCATTGCGTTGAGTGAGAATGTTTTACGAGAGTAACTCAAACTCTAGGGCGATTTGTTGATGGCTAGTGAGGAGAGAGCCAAAAGCTCACTCTAAATTATCCAAATATACTTATCATACCACCCCTAAGCCAACATTACAACCCTAAAGACCTTATGATTCTTTTCTATGTAATCTAGAAGTAACTGAGCCAATAGAGAGTAGTTAAGTGGATCTTTGGATACTAGTGAAGTTCGATGAACAATCTATAGCCTCCTTTGTGAACTGAGTAAAGATCCTCTCCTTCTTACATTGCAAAGCTAATCCAATCTTGAATTCAAGTCGTGTTGAATGTAGATATGACAAGTGTGCAGGTATCTAGTTTGTAAATATTATTACATGAAATTTTATGGGTAGTTGCTTTGAGTTTATTCTATATATTCTGCTATCTTCTTCTCCCATGTGCTTAATTGACTTAGCTGATATTTTAGAGACTTCCCTATGTTCTTATTTTTTTATTGTATCGGGACGATACAAGTTTGAGCTGGGGGTCTTGATGTCTCCCTGAGTGCTCTATAGATAAGCCTTTAGGAGACATCATTTTAGGTAGAAAATGGTCTTTTTATATTGAATTTTGTGCTTAATTCGTAATATTCCTATTTTTTGTCTTGATTTGATGAATTATTATTTTTATAGCATATTTGGTTTAATTTGTGTGTTAATGTGAAGCTTTAAAGATAATATGGAAATAAATTATATGCCAAGTCAATTCTGAGGAAATAAGTAAAAAAGATCATGAAGAAATCTGTAGATAGAAGGAAACAGAGTTCAATTAGGGAAAGAAAAAGCTGCCAAATTAATCTAATTTCTGTAGCCACGTCTAAAGAAGTAATGATAACTCCAAATCCGAGACGATTCTGGAAGATCCCTTTCATAGGAAGATAGATAATTTCGTGAGGATTCTTTTGATATCTTACGGGCCAAAAACTGTCCATTAACGAAGAAGATATGGTAAAAACAAGTCAACAGTAATTATCCTTATCTACTTACGAATTTGAGTTGGGCTTGGACTCTTTTACTTGACCCCTACTCCAAGATTTCGACCTAGCACCTATATATATATATATATATATATATATATCAGTTCTAAACCTTAGAAAATCATCCCTTGGCTGCATAAGCTTAATATACATACATAATTCATCATAGAAGTAAGCAAGAGGATCTAGAGGAGGAAGAAGGAGGAGCTAGAGCTTAACTACATCAATTCAACACTTCTCCATCTCTATTATTTGAGTAAATTAGTATTAGATCTATTTTGTCTATGAGGTATTTCTAAGCTATATATTCAAGAGTTTTAGTATGCATAATTTCTCTTTAGGGTTGTAATTATATGAACCATTGATAATTGTTTTTCTGTTTTAATTTGAATCTGGGATTTTAGTATTTAATTGAATTAGTTCTTAATTTTCATTGACTATATTCTTGTGCGTGTTTACTATTTCTGACCTAGCTAATTAGAAATAGGTTTTAGTATAAAGCTATTCACTTTGGTGGGGAAGTGATCGCTTTGACGGGGGGTTTAATTACATAATTAGAATATAGACGTGTGGTATCCGTTATTGACCCTGACGGGCTTGACCAACCACGTAGCCAATTGGGTATAGATATTAATCATCTGAACGTAGCTTATAATCGCCCCGACGGGGTTTGTAATACCGTAGCATAGCTCCTATGTGCACCCTGACGGGGGTTACGAGATTATAGAGTCCTGACTATTGTGAGATTTCCCATTCACCCTTGTTCTTAGTATTCATAGATTCAATAGGCTAGATTCATACTTGCATCTCCTTATCTTATTTTCATAATTATTTATTGTTTATTATTTATCTTATTTAGTTAATTAGAAAACAAACTCCTTTGCTATTTATCTTTTTAGTTAAAACAATTAGAACTATCTATTCTAATATTGAACACGAATTTAGAATAACTACTTAAATCCCTGTGGAGACGATAATCCAGTATTTACTTATCTATTACTTGGTACGAACCGTACACTTGCGGTCTGTGGATCCTTTATTTCTTTACTTTTATTGCACTATTTTATAACACACAAGGACCCACCAATATGTTTAAAGGGACGGGAAAAAACAGCTTATCATAAGTTTTTATAGAGCCAGTGTAAAGTATTATGTGAAATATTGTGTTTTTAAATGAGGTAAGGAAAATGATGGTGGGATAATTATTTCAGCGAGGAATGTATTAGTGAAACTGATAAAACCGTAAAGGCATTAGAGGAGTGCTTAGAGATACTAACAGAAAATATGTATGTGGTTTTGATGGCGTAAGTGTGGGATCATCCCCGTATCATATGGAATTGCAATCATTATTGTTTGAACTATAAATAGATATTGATTGAGAATATGAGAATATTGTGTCCATAATTTAATGTTATATTAGTCTTGAAAGTAAAATATTAAGGTTCAGGAATATTTAGAAAAAAAATAGTTGATTAAGCATTCCATGCCTCTAGCTATAAGCTAAATTAAGTAATATCTACACATACATATAATTAAAAAAAAAGAATCTTGAGTATTCTAGAAGGTCTCTGGTGGTCCTTTGTGTGTTCTAAAATAAATGCAAAAGTAATCGAACCACAACCGCAAGTGTACGGTTGTCCCAAGTAGTAATAAGTGATTCTAGGATCGTTCGCAGGGACGGTTTGGTTAACTACAATGCTTATCGAATAATGAAGAGTTGCACTTAGGAAAGCAAATAAAGATAATATGTTTGATTGGTTGTTTTTATTATTTCTAAGTAATGAAAGACTAAATGGAAAATGCAATTAAAGACTAAGACGCAAGCAAATAAATGTGAAACGCAAATATGAAAAGGTAGCACTTGAGTACGCAAGGGATCCTCCTAATTCTATTTCATAACCTATTCTGTTTAAGGGTTAAATCGGTCAATTACAATGGTCGGGATTCTAAATTCCTTATACCCCGTCAGGGTGGACTATAAGGCTATCCTAGAGTCTCACTAGTCCCGCCAGGGTAAATATGATCCATTATTAGATGATTAAGCAATTTACCACACTGGCCCTAAAATTAGCTAAGTTCGTCAGAATCAATAGCTTCTATTTTAGATTTAATAATTAATTCCGTACCTAAACCCTCCGTCAGGATGATCCACACGCCACAAATGTGGAATAACCTAGATACTAATACCTGTTCTTAGTTCGCGACTCTAAAAATAGTAGACAATCACAAATTATCGAAAAGAGTAAAAGACCCAATTTAATTTAATTTAACAGAAACCCAAATTCAGGATATGAAATTCAATAGAATTGGGATTCACCTATAAAGCATTCTCAAGCACTAATTCAGTTTAGCTCATAATTATTGAAAAAATAAAAACTAAAGAAATAATTGGGTTCATAATGTTTTACAGAATAAAATAAAAGAACCTAATTATGGAGTTGAATTGGCTGAGAATTGGAGATATAGACAGTCTCCAACTCTTGCTTCTTCTTCTCATTGTTTCTGCTTCTTCTCTGGACGCTCTCTTCTAAGGATGAATTAAATTGAAGAATAAAATGAGAGGTCTTTGACTCTCTATCTAAGGATTTGTAAATTGAAGAAAAATATGAGAGGTGAGAAATAATGAGGTCAAAAGCTCCTTTTATAAGCTCAAATTCGGAATGGGCTTTTAATTAGGGATTAAGTGAATAATAAAAAGTCCAAGTCCACTAATCAAGCCCAAATCCCGTAACTGTTGCACTACCTCCACTAAAACAGCTCTAGCCGATTCGTTATAACTCCGATTGACCTGAAATCACTTGCTAAATTTCCGTAACTCGATAAGGAACATAATCTCTTCAAAGGTCAGCGGCTAAATCAACTCGTAAGTGCCTCGAAATCAGCAATAGTTGGCCTGTTTTCCAGATTTGCAGCTTCAAAATATAATTCTTTTCAGGATTTATCTTCAAGCTTTGACTCCATATAGCGATCTTTGACTCTATTCTCGTGTTCCTCTCCTAGCTAATATTCAAAACCTACAAACTTTTCACTAAAATACACAAGATTACGCGCAAAAGTTTAATAAATCAAAAATACTAGAAATAAAAGAGGAAATTCGGATTATTGCATATTTAGCCCAAAAGTCTATCAAATTAATCAAATAAACACCAAAAATGATGTCTCCCAAGAGCATAAAATTAGAACATTTAGGGAGACATCAAAACCCCCACCTCAAATCTTTGTCGTCCCGACAAAGCAAAACTAAAAACAAGGGGAATGAAGTAGATGCAAGAGAAAATAGAAGCTAGTATATACACCCTAAAGCAATTCTAAAGATAAATCTCAAATAGCAAACATTAAGAACTAACATACACATACACTAATCATGCAACATCAAACATAAATAAATTCAATCATAAAATTAACTTTGCAATGCTAGAAGGTTACACTTGTACTTATCTCATTATGATGGCTATAGTTTTGTCCTCGATCCTTACTCGCTTTGAACGCTCCACTTAGTATACAAACTATTAACTTACCATGTACCTAGGAATCACGAGGATTTTACGGTTTTAGCGTAGGCTTAGGGACGGTGTGGTATGTATATTTGGTAAATTTGAAGTGAGCTTTTGGCTCTCTCCTCACTTACCATCAACAACTGTCCACGAGCTTGAGTTTACACTCATATAATGTTCTCACTCAACCCATTTGACGCGCTAATGTTGCGTCCCCAATGTCAACCCAATATAAACTAAGATGATTTTTCAAAATATTCCACTTTGCCGGTTTATTTTATTCTTTCTTTCTTTTTATTTTCTTTTTCATTTCTTTTCTTTTTTTTCTTGTACAAGATACCCATGACCATCATTTTGATGTGAAAGGTCATGTCTCTTATAAAAAAAAAATCTTTTCTTTTTTTTTTCTTTTTCAAATCCCGGCAAAGGGTTACAAATAATAATATCATCTTTTATTTTTGTTACTCAATACAAACACATCATTTCCCACCCTATGAAATTTCCCAAATGTGGACCCTCCACCCCAAACTCAAGCTCGAGACAGGTCTCAGGAATGTGATTCAAGTGCGGGTCATTTGGTCATGCCTAATAATCTAAAGGATAATGGGCTTATATCGTGGCTATAAAAGAAAAGGCTTAAGGCTCGAAATTGGGCTAAGACGGATAAAAATTATTATAAGGGATAGCAAGCTAAAAGGCTACAAATCGCTAACAAAGAACTGCCCCTATCATTTTCCTAACTACATGGTTCGTCTCTAGTTCATATCTAAGTGGGTTCTCTACTAATTTAGATCTCACGTTCTACAAACCAAACATTTTCCTTAAGTACAAGCTTACTTCTTTTGCATTTTTCATTAATTTTTCCTATTCATTATCTATGTTTGCATGCAATTAAAGTGCATTTTATGTTATTCCCTAAAGTCCACTATTTACTATCACAGATTCATCAAAAGTATGCTTAAAAGGGACATTTAAAATCTTCTACAGTCAAACGCAACTCCTAATTAATTTATTGAAAGCAATTAAAAACAAATAAACACATAAAAACTGGGATGAGGCAACGAACCCCACCCAAACTCAAAAATGAGTCGTGACCCCACGACTCGAAAAGACTCAATAAAGCAATTAAACTAATATACACAAAATGAAAAAAGGATTGGAAAACATATCTGGATCGACACTAGGCCGATTACGTGTAGTCTTATGTTAAGGTTTTGAATACTACTTCATCAAGCTTTAAAGATCATTTAATTGTTGCATCCATCTTGAAAAAAATGTTCTTCATTACCTCAAACTCTTTTGCCATATTTCCTAAATCTTCATCATTTCCTATCTCTCTAAATCATCTCTTCTACAAAAATCTTTCCTCAACACCCAACATTCTATCTTCATCATGTTCTTCGTACCTTTTCCAACCTTCATGGTCATCTTTGATGACCCCAAACTCAATTTTTCACCTGCTTAAAGATTACTTGCAAAATATATAATATTAATAGGCTCAAACAATTCACAATTCCTCCGCTAAATAACTAAAATAAATCTTAATTCCCAACTGGTAATAGAAAGAAAAGAAGAGTTCTAGCTATTTTACCGGATTGGCCATGGAATTTATGATGACTTGATACCTTGCACTTGCACTTGCAATCTCCAACCTTCAAAGTACCAAAGCTATTGATGAAATTTGTGTTGCTTGATAATGTTGAAAGTGGCACAGTAGTGGAATTGGTGATTTATTTGAGATGGGTATTTCTATGGTGTTGGAAAGGTTTAAAGGATATAATTTAAGCTTTGGTGAAGAAATTTTTGGATTAAAACTTTTATTTCTTGGTGTTTTTGGAAAGATTTGTGATTGATTATGTGTTTGGATGATGTTTAGAGAGAAGGATTGGTGGTATATTGGTGTTTTGATGATGATTTTCTGAGTAGGTGGAGGCTAGGATTCGTAATAAGAGGTAGGCTTGGGAAAGAAGGTAAAAATATAGGGTTTTAATCCTGAAAATCGCCTATCACAGCAGTTGACCGGCAAGCCGGCGGCTAACCGGCATGCCTGTCGCCGTGTCGGCGAAAAAATAAATTACGAAATAGTTTTTTTTTTACCTCTGACGCAGCCTCCTTGCGTCATTGCTGACGCAGTGATCAGAAAGTCCATCCTTATTGACCGGCTAGCCGGTCATCTGACCAGCATGCCGGTCGCGTGTCGCTGGCGCAATTGGAGACGCAGTCATGCTGCGTCATTGCTGACGCAGTGGTCAGAATTTTTTAGCTACTTATCTGAACTTTTTGACTTCACCATTGGATAGAGCTCGAAAAGTTATGCGGTTTAGCCTCAAAGATCACCTGATTCGGCCATCCGAGCGCAAAGATATCGCTTGCCGAACTTTTCTTTGATTGTGTCCAGATTTTTTTTTTTTAAACCTAAACGCAACACTTTTGCGTCATTGCTGACGCAGTGGACAGAGAGTTGGGAAATGGTCGCGGATTTGCCCACTTCGCTGGACACAAAGGGTTGCGTATTCGCAGAAAATTTCAATCTTATTTTTTCGATTTCTCCTTGCTTATACCTCGGATTTTTATGAACCATATACTCATTTTCATTGGAAATTGCGTTCCCGATCCATTGGACTACTCATATTTTCCATTGGAGTTACCATGTTTCTTAGAATTCGGTTTTCTTCATTTCGCACCATGAATTGCGTCTCTTTACTCACAGGTCAGAAACTTTGGGCTATGTATCAGAACTTTTGGACTCCACCATTGGATAGATCTCGAAAAAATAAGTGGTTTAGGCTCAATAAAAAGTTAATTCCGACCTCCGAGCATCAAGTTATGATCTTCCGAAGTTGCTGATAACCTAACTACCCCAAACTCATGACCTTTACTCCTGTAATCATCAAAAACACCAACCTTTCTCATTTCTTACAAATAAACACTAAATCAATAACCATTACTCTAATTTACACTAAGAATTTAAAAGACATGAAAGCAATTTAAAACATGGGTTGTCTCCCAAGAAGCACTTTTGTTTATTACGTCTTTAAGTTCGGCGCGTTACCTTCCATGAAGATGGTATTGAGGCCCTTGCGGTGTTCCTCCGCTTAAATTCGCCTCTTCCTTGATGTGAAATCTTTAGAACTTTCCCCCTTATAATATTATGCAATCGATCTCTGAAAGGAGGTGAATAAGTACTTCGTTTCGCCTTCTTATTTTCACGATGAAACTCATTTTCCACCACATTAGAGTAGATAACCGTTCTCAACGGTATAAGATTATTTTATTCCTCGTTTCAATTTCGTATCCATCTTTAAAATGTGGTGGGTAGGTGCTCCTCCTTGCCGTTTTGCTCTCGTGGTGTGGCACCTTGTTTGTATAGCACATATTGATCATTTGTGGTAGTGGAGGTGATTCTGATTTTTCATCTCTAATAATAATTCATGGTGGAGATGATGATTGGTGAACTTTTTGTGGCGGATATTCAATTTCTATTTTATCTTTAACCTTTAATTCTTCAATTGATTCTCCAACCATTTCACATTCGTCTTCGCTTTCAACCCATTCTTCCACTATTACCTCATTATATTTTTCTGTGAAATCTCTCTAATCTCGATCACCTCTTCCTCATTTTTTCGTTCTATACCTTAATCATGTGCACTCACCATAGAAATAGCAATCTCTGTGTTAACTTCTAGAATTTTCGTTGCTACTCCTTCTTCCACCATGCTAACAAAATCCTCAACCACATGGTGGTCCTCATTTATACTCGGCATGGTGGTCTTATCACTATCAATAATATCTTCTTTCAACACCTCCTCCTCAACTGTTTCTCCAATGTGATTAATAATTTCATCTAGCATATTTTGCATTCTTTTCAAGCTGGAATTAGTTTCCTCTGTTGACTCCAGCCTTTGTTCATATAAACTCACGAGTTTTTTTAAGTGATCTATCTAATTGGGAAATTTGTGGTGAAGGTGGAGGTTGTTGAATGTTTTCAACCCACTGGTTGTTCCATTCATGCTCGTGTTGATAGTGATATGATAGTTGTTGTTGATTGTTCTCGATCCATTGATTATTCTGTTCATGCTCTTTCTGATATTGATATGGTGTTTGTTGTTGATTATTACTGATCCATTAATTGTTCCATCCTTGCTCTTGCGGGTATTGATAAGGTTGTTGGTAAGAATTTATACCCCATTGTTGTTGTCCCGAAGAGTCTTCCCAATAGTCAAATGGACCAGGATTTGGGTAATGTTCTCTATACATCTTTAATTAAATTTCTTGATCATTACCTGAATAAAGCACCTGTAAAAACAAAACAAACACAAGCGTAAAACTGAAAATAAAAATGCAACTAATACTAAAGGATAAACACCGTGGTCACACGCTACAGTCCGCGGCAGCGGCGCCAAAAACTTGGTGGTCCTTTGTGTGTTCTAAAATAAATGCAAAAGTAATCGAACCACAACCACAAGTGTACGGTTGTCCCAAGTAGTAATAAGTGATTCTAGGATCGTTCGCAGGGACGGTTTGGTTAACTACAATGCTTATCGAATAATGAAGAGTTGCACTTAGGAAAGCAAATAAAGATAATATGTTTGATTGGTTGTTTTTATTATTTCTAAGTAATGAAAGACTAAATGGAAAACGCAATTAAAGACTAAGACGCAAGCAAATAAATGTGAAACGCAAATATGAAAAGGTAGCACTTGAGAACGCAAGGGATCCTCCTAATTCTATTTCATAACTTATATAGTTTAAGGGTTAAATCGGTCAATTACAATGGTCGGGATTCTAAATTCCTTATACCCCCGTCAGGGTGGACTATAAGGCTATCCTAGAGTGTCACTAGTCCCGTCAGGGTAAATATGATCCACTATTAACAACTGTCCACAAGTTTGAGTTTACACTCATATAATGTTCTCACTCAACCCATTTGACGCGCTAATGTTGCGTCCCTAATGTCAACCCAATATAAACTAAGATGATTTTTCAAAATATTCCACTTTGCCGGTTTATTTTATTCTTTCTTTCTTTTTTTCTTTTTCATTTCTTTTTTTTCTTGTACAAGATACCCATGACCATCATTTCTATGTTTGCATGCAATTAAAGTGCGTTTTATGTTATTCCCTAAAGTCCACTATTTACTATCACAGATTCATCAAAAGTATGCTTAAAAGGGACATTTAAAATCTTCTACAGTCAAACGCAACTCCTAATTAATTTATTGAAAGCAAATAAACACATAAAAACTGGGATGAGGCAACGAACCCCACCCCAAACTCAAAAATGAGTCGTGTCCCCACGACTCGAAAAGACTCAATAAAGCAATTAAACTAATATACACAAAATGAGAAAAGGATTGGAAAACATATCTGGATCGACACTAAAAATGATGTCTCCCAAGGGCATAAAATTAGAACATTTAGGGAGACACCAGTCTCCTTCTAAGTTCCATATTAGAAGCTGAAGATTTCTCCACCACATTACTGAGCATAATCTGACATATCTTCTCAAGCACAAACATCCCATGTCTTTATTATCTCTCTTAGTTTCATAGGTTGTGCAAAACTTCTAATAAAGTGTCAAACTTTATCTTAACCTTTATCAATAGATTTGCACTTTCTTTGCTGTAATAAAAAATGAAATAATTCCAGTTGATTATATGTTGATTAATATCATTAAACATACATAAATGAGAGAAAAAATTACCTGATTTCAACTGGAAAGCTGTCAAAAAATATTGGGGAGGGATGAGGATACTTGTCTGGAACAAGCAAGCATAGTGGCTGATATGGTGACTGGAAATTGGTACAAAAACATAGAAAAATAATAATAAGCTAAATTTTAGATAAGCCAAACAATATGACATCTGTTATAAGCCAAACAATAAAACATCTATTATGTGGTAATTTTCAAGAAAGAACGTAGAATTTTAGTTCTTACCATATAAATTGTCAAATGGGGTTTTATTGAAATGTAATGGTTATCGATCTTATCTTTCTGTAAAATTGTATCTGAAACTCAATACACGAACCTGTTTTGGAAGAAATTAAAATTAAGCTCTTTTGTTATTGTAATGAAATTATCTCACCATATATGCAACGTAAACATATAGGACTTACCATTATTTCCGCGAATAATCTTGTTACTATGTATATTGTAGACATTAGAAACATATATTCTCATACCTTACACATAATTGAGAATTAGTATGAGGTGGTATCGTAAGAGATTATGTAGAGGAAATTAAGAAAAAAAATTATGAAAGAGTTTGGTGTTTGCAGTAGGCAAAAAATTCTATAAAGTATATGAATCTCAAACAGGCAAACTGGTGGGGCCTAGGGTGTGATAAAATAAGATATAAATAAAGTGCAAAAACACCCTAAAACTACACGGTTCTGCAAGTATACAGATCGTATGCAAGTTTTAGATAAAGATTCGCTCCGCAGAGACTACAGAGGTTAGGAGAATCTTATGCAAATACCTAGTGCAAATAAATTAAAGATAGAACAACTAAACGCAGATAAAAGTAAAGACAAATAGATTTTTGTTTGATTTTCTAATTAACTAAATTAAACTAAGAAATTAAAGACAGAAAAATAAATATGAAAGAGAAGTAATATGAGAATATAGCTTAAGTTATTAACATCCCCACTAGTTTTGTCGTTCTAAACATGTAAGGGTGAATTATGTAGTATTTCCCTAATCGGTCCCAATATGCTATCGGTAGTTTAAAATAGGATTTACCTGTGTCAATAAGGCTTCCTAAGCAAAATTTTCCTGTAATTGGTAAATAGTCACAAAGACTAGACCATATGATTATCTAGCTAGGTTGGGTTGTCAGATCAAACCTAAAACTAAACGTTATGTGCTAAACATGCAATTAAACACCGTTGTCAATGGTATCCTAATTACTAGATGCTAATTCTAATGGCTGCAGTCCACAAGAACACAGAATATAAATCCAAACACATAAACAGAGAATAAAAACTATAATTCTATTTAAAACATTAAATTCCAAAATTAGATAGATGTCAATCAAAACTAGGGTTCATACATTAATGCTAAAACTCAAGCTAAAGAAATTTAGTTCATTGAAGAAAAGAAAGAAATTACAAATCTAAAGGTAGAAGAAGACATTGTTGATGACAGCTCCTTCCAGACTTCTCTCTTGTGTTCTAAGCTTCCTCTTGGCTTAAGGTTTCACCAAGGATGATTTAAGAGTGTTAAGAGGCTGTATTTATAGTGTAGAGGTTGACCTAATTCGTTTCTTTATAGATAAGTTAAGTAATGGACTTCTAGCCCAACTCAAATTCGTAAGGAAATAAAGATAAACACTGCTGCGCTGTTTTGAGTGTATCTTCTTCGTTATTGGTCGGATTGAACTCCATAAGATACCAAAAGAATCACAACAGAATTATCTAGACCCTGTAGAAGGAAATTACCAAATTCGGCCTATTTCTTAGGTAAAAACACCAATCTTTAGACGTGTGTGCAGAATCCCAGATTTAGGCAGCTTTTCCTTTTCCATCTTTTTAGCTTTTATTTCCTTATCTCCAATTTCCATGCATATCTCTTTCCATAAGTTGTTGTCTTTGACTTGGACTCTAATTAATCTCCATAATTATCTTTAAATCTTCACACTAAATAAACAATTAAACCCAATATGCTCTAAAAATATTATGTTACTAAATCAAGACTCAAAATAGGAAAGTGCACTAAATTAAGCTAAAATCAACCTATAAACTAATAAATAAGCCTAAAATGATGTCTCATGAGTATATTTTACTATCACAAATGAGGAGACATCACAAACAAATTAATGAGAAATCATGTGCTGCGTTAAGACCAAGAGTGGTTATGGTAAAACGAGGTTGTTTCCCGTATTCCGTTGTGCATCAAATGTGCTTCATCTTATTCTAAAGGGTGTATTAGTCTTTATATAGTGTTGAGATTAGGGTTTTAGAAAAGTAGATTGGGTTAGACGGTAAGAATAGCATGTGGGATGGGCTTTATCAATGTGATATTATCTGGGCTGGTTCATGATGTTAGTGGATTTATGTCTAGCAATTTTTTTAATTTTTAGAAGTTGAATGAAATTGGACTATATTTCAACTAACAAAAACATGAGATTACATTTCTTTTATATATTTTATAAAAACGATACTCGGCCACTTTGACTCACGAGCATAAATTCTCATTATATATAATTACACAAAAATCATTTGCTTCTTGTAATTATATTTAGATTTTAGGATACATCAAATGTAATGTGAGAATTGGTTTTATTTACTTGTTATGATGTGATATGAAAAATTAGAAAATTTAAAAATATATATTTAAAAAATCAAATATATATAATATTCTAAAAGATAATGAATGTTAATTTATTATTTTTAAGGAATATTCAGTTAGTGTAAACTTACAAAATAACATAAAGAAAAACTAATCTTAAAATAGCACCCTCTACAGATGATAAATATTAACCTCTTCGAGTGTGTTAATAAAATAGATTTCAATAAGTTAAGTGTTAATCTATTATATGTTGTTCAAAATGTATAACTTCTGACATATGTATTCAATGAAACTGACCGTGTCATTAGTATTTTTATTTGAGATTTATCGGATGAAGGGAAGAAGATACACTAGTTGGAACGGGATAAATAATGTAAGCCAAAGGTGGAAGGTGGGGTACGATTAAGATATGTGAGGAGTTATAATATAGTGTTGCTTAAGAAAATGGGTTGGAAAATTCTCCAGGACTCACATATACTTTGGAGTATGGTGATTAGTCAAATTATTTTCTTGATGGCTTTATGCATAGGGAAATCTAGTCATCATACTCTTGAAAATGTGTAATGTGATTCGAGAAGTTTTAATACGTTTGAAAATAGAGTGGTGGAATCGGAGGATATGAATGTGAAGTGGTACAAATGGGAACTAGAGGCATCATGTTGTTTTTCGGTCAAATGGGCGTATCGGGTTTTTAAGCCAATCAGGGCGAGTTAAGGCTTTAAGTCGAAGTCTCTTTGGGAGTTAAAATGTACACAAAAGATGGAAGTATTACTTCGGCGCACGGTATTGGAATGGCTTCCTACGATTAGTAACTTGTTTACACGAGGTATCATTGATTCACCGCTTTGTTCACGGTGTGGGTCGACGAACAAGTCAGTGGTGCATGCATTTAGTAACTGTGATAGAGTAAATTTTATATGGTTTAATTGGACATGGATGGGGAATGTTCTATGCCGAGTCTCTAAAAATACGGAAACTCCCCAAGGGAGGTGAGTAGTAGCTTGTTGAGGGGAAGATATCATATTGTATTTTTGAATTTCCCCTGGAAGGAAGTTGCAAATCAGCAGCTCTATGAGAGGAATGACAATATGGTTAGACATACTTTAAAGGAATCAATATAGGGGTGTTGCTACCACAATTGGTTAATAAAGACGGCGGACACGAGCTCAACAATTGATGGATAGTAGTAGCCGCTTGGGGGAGTTGGACATATCTAGGAGGACATCAACTAGTGGAAAAAAGTACCAAATTCCACCGAGTGGAAGAAATGGAGCTTTGAATGGTCGTTTATGTAGGGTGTGGTAATTATGGGTCAATCACACTGATATGTTTAAAGGGACAGGAAAAAACAGCTTATCACAAGTTCTTATAGAGACAATGTAAAGTATTATGTGAAATATTGTGTTTTTACATGGAGTAAGGAATATGATGGTGGAATAATTATTTCAGCGAGGAATGTATTAGTGAAACTGATAAAACCGTAAAGGCATTAGAGGAGTGCTTAGAGATACTAATAGAAATTATGTATGTGGTTTTGATGGCGTAAGTGTGGGATCATCCCCGTATCATATGGAATTGCAATCATTATTGTTTGAACTATAAATAGATATTGATTGAGAATATGAGAATATTGTGTCCAAAATTCAATGTTATATTAGTTTTGAAAGTAAAATATTAAGGTTAAGGAACATTTAGAAAAAAAATAGTTGATTAAGCATTCCATTCCTCTAGCTATAAGCTAAATTAAGTAATATCTAAACATACATATAATTATAAAAAAGAATCTTGAGTATTCTAGAAGGTCTCCTTCTAAGTTCCATACTAGAAGCTGAAGCTTTCTCCAAGACATTACTGAGCATAATCAGACATATCTGCTCAAGCACAAACATCCCATGTCCCAATTATCTCTCTTAGTTTCATAGGTTGTGCAAAACTTCTAATAAAGTGTCAAACTTTATCTTAACCTTTATCAATAGATTTGCACTTTCTTTGCTGTAATAGAAAATGAAACAATTCCGGTTGATTATATGTTGATTAATATCGTTAAACTTATATAAATGAGAGAAAAAATTACCTGACTTCAACAGGAAAGCTGTCGAAAAATATCTAGGAGGGATGAGGATACTTGTCTGGAACAAGCAAGCACAATGACTGATATGGTGACTTCAAATTGGTACAAAAACATAAAAAAAATAATAAGCTAAAATTTAGATAAGTCAAACAATAGGACATCTATTATAAGCCAAACAATAAAACATCTATTATTTGGTAATTTTCAAGAAAGAACGTAGAATTTTAGTTCTTACCATATAAATTGTCAAATGGGGTTTTATTGAAATGTAATGGTTATTGATCTTATCTTTCTGTAGAACTGTATCTAAAACTCAATACACGAACCTGTTTTGGAAGAAATTAAAATTAAGCTCTTTTGTTATTGTGATGACATTATCTCACCATATATGCAATGTAAACATATAGGACTTACCATTTTTTCCGCGAATAATCTTGTTACTATGTATATTGTAGACATTAGAAACATATATTCTCATACCTTACACATAATTTAGAATTAGTATAAGGTGGTATCGTAAGAGATTATGTAGAGGAAATTAAGAAAAAAATTATGTGAGCGTTTGGTGTTTGCAGTAGGCAAAAAATTCTATAGAGTATATGAATCTCAAACAGGCAAACAGATTAATGAGAAATCATGTGCGGCGTGAAGACCAAGAGTGGTTTTGGTAAAATGAGGTCGTTTCCCGTATTCTGTTGTGCATCAAATGTGATTCATCGTATTCGAAAGGGTGTATTAGTCTTTATATAGTGTTGAGATTAGGGTTTTAAAAAAATAGATTGGGTTAGACGGTAAGAATAGCATGTGGGATGGGCTTTATCAATGTGATATTATCTGGGTTGGTTCATGATGTTAGTGGACTTATGTCTAGCAATTTTTTTGATTTTTAAAATTTGAATGAAATTGGACTATATTTCAACTAACAAAAACATGAGATGACATTTCTTTTATATATTTTATAAAAACGATACTCTGTCACTTTGACTCACGAGCATAAATTCTCATTATATATATAATTACACAAAAATCATTTGCTTCTTGTAATTATATTTAGATTTTAGGATATATCAAATGTAATGTGAGAATTGGTTTTATTTAATTGTTATGATGTGATATGAAAAATTAGCAAATTTATAAATATATATTTAAAAAATCAAATATATATAATATTCAAAAAGATGATTATTGTTAGATGTTTGGGAAGTTATTGGTAGATGTCCATGTTATTAGGGGAACTATAATTTTGATGTTATATATAACTAATTTGTTATTTTTAAGGAATATTCATTTAGTGTAAACTTACAAAATAACATAAAGAAAAACTAATTGTAAAATAGCACCCTCTACAGTTGATAAATATTAACCTCTTCGAGTGTGTTGATAAAATAGTTTTCAATAAGTTAAGTGTTATTCTATTATATGTTGTTCAAAATGTAGAACTTCTGACATATGTATTCAATGAAATTGACCGTGTCATTAGTATCTTTATTTGAGATTTATCGGATGAAGAGAAGAAGATACACTAGTTGGAACGGGATAAATAATGTAAGCCAAAGGTGGAAGGTGGGGTAAGATTAAGATATGTGAGGAGTTATAATATAGCGTTGCTTGAGAAAATGGGTTGGAAAATTCTCCAGGACTCACATATACTTTGGAGTATGGTGATTTGTCAAATTATTTTCTTGATGGCTTTATGCATAGGGAATATAGTCATCATACTCTTGAAAATGTGTAATGTTATTCGAGAAGTTTTAATACGTTTGAAAATAGAGTGGTGGAATCGGAGGATATGAATGTGAAGTGGTACAAATGGGAACTAGAGGCATCATGTTGTTTTTCGGTCAAATGGGCGTATCGGGTTTTTAAGCCAATCAGGGCGAGTTAAGGCTTTAAGTCGAAGTCTCTTTGGGAGTTAAAATGTACACAAAAGATGGAAGTATTAATTCGGCGAACGGTATTGGAATGGCTTCCTACGATTAGTAACTTGTTTACACGAGGTATCATTGATTCACCGCTTTGTTCACGGTGTGGGTCGACGAACAAGTCAGTGGTGCATGCATTTAGTAACTGTGATAGAGTAAATTTTATATGGTTTAATTGGACATGGATGGGGAATGTTCTATGCCGAGTCTCTAAAAATATGGAAACTCCACAAGGGAGATGAGTAGTAGCTTGTTGAGGGGAAGATATCATATTGTATTTTTGAATTTCCCCTGGAAGGAAGTTGCAAAGCAGCAGCTCTATGAGAGGAATGACAATATGGTTGGACATACTTTAAAGGAATCAATATAGGGGTGTTGCTACCACAATTGGTTAATAAAGACGGCGGACACGAGCTCAACAATTGATGGATAGTAGTAGCCGCTTGGGGGAGTTGGACATATCTAGGAGGACATCAACTGGTGGAAAAAAGTACCAAATTCCACCGAGTGGAAGAAATGGAGCTTTGAATGGTCGTTTATGTAGGGTGTGGTAATTATGGGTCAATCACACTGATATGTTTAAAGGGACAGGAAAAAACAGCTTATCACAAGTTCTTATAGAGACAATGTAAAGTATTATGTGAAATATTGTGTTTTTACATGGAGTAAGGAATATGATGGTGGAATAATTATTTCAGCGAGGAATGTATTATTGAAACTGATAAAACCGTAAAGGCATTAGAGGAGTGCTTAGAGATACTAATAGAAATTATGTATGTGGTTTTGATGGCGTAAGTGTGGGATCATCCCCGTATCATATGGAATTGCAATCACTATTGTTTGAACTATAAATAGATATTGATTGAGAATATGAGAATATTGTGTCCAAAATTCAATGTTATATTTGTTTTGAAAGTAAAATATTAAGGTTAAGGAACATTTAGAAAAAAAATAGTTGATTAAGCATTCCATTCCTCTAGCTATAAGCTAAATTAAGTAATATCTAAACATACATATAATTATAAAAAAGAATCTTGAGTATTCTAGAAGGTCTCCTTCTAAGTTCCATACTAGAAGCTGAAGCTTTCTCCAAGACATTACTGAGCATAATCAGACATATCTGCTCAAGCACAAACATCCCATGTCCCAATTATCTCTCTTAGTTTCATAGGTTGTGCAAAACTTCTAATAAAGTGTCAAACTTTATCTTAACCTTTATCAATAGATTTGCACTTTCTTTGCTGTAATAGAAAATGAAACAATTCCGGTTGATTATATGTTGATTAATATCGTTAAACTTATATAAATGAGAGAAAAAATTACCTGACTTCAACAGGAAAGCTGTCGAAAAATATCTAGGAGGGATGAGGATACTTGTCTGGAACAAGCAAGCACAATGGCTGATATGGTGACTTCAAATTGGTACAAAAACATAAAAAAAGTAATAAGCTAAAATTTAGATAAGTCAAACAATAGGACATCTATTATAAGCCAAACAATAAAACATCTATTATTTGGTAATTTTCAAGAAAGAACGTAGAATTTTAGTTCTTACCATATAAATTGTCAAATGGGGTTTTATTGAAATGTAATGGTTATCGATCTTATCTTTCTGTAGAACTGTATCTAAAACTCAATACACGAACCTGTTTTGGAAGAAATTAAAATTTAGCTCTTTTGTTATTGTGATGACATTATCTCACCATATATGCAACGTAAACATATAGGACTTACCATTTTTTCCGCGAATAATCTTGTTACTATGTATATTGTAGACATTAAAAACATATATTCTCATACCTTACACATAATTGAAAATTAGTATGAGGTGGTATCGTAAGAGATTATGTAGAGGAAATTAAGAAAAAAAATTATGTGAGCGTTTGGTGTTTGCAGTAGGTAAAAAATTCTATAGAGTATATGAATCTCAAACAGGCAAACAGATTAATGAGAAATCATGTGCGGCGTGAAGACCAAGAGTGGTTTTGGTAAAATGAGGTCGTTTCCCGTATTCCGTTGTGCATCAAATGTGATTCATCTTATTCGAAAGGGTGTATTAGTCTTTATATAGTGTTGAGATTAGGGTTTTAAAAAAATAGATTGGGTTAGACGGTAAGAATAGCATGTGGGATGGGCTTTATCAATGTGATATTATCTGGGTTGGTTCATGATGTTAGTGGACTTATGTCTAGCAAGTTTTTTGATTTTTAAAATTTGAATGAAATTGGACTATATTTCAACTAACAAAAACATGAGATGACATTTCTTTTATATATTTTATAAAAACGATACTCTGTCACTTTGACTCACGAGCATAAATTCTCATTATATATATAATTACACAAAAATCATTTGCTTCTTGTAATTATATTTAGATTTTAGGATATATCAAATGTAATGTGAGAATTGGTTTTATTTAATTGTTATGATGTGATATGAAAAATTAGCAAATTTATAAATATATATTTAAAAAATCAAATATATATAATATTCAAAAAGATGATTATTGTTAGATGTTTGGAAAGTTATTGGTAGATGTCCATGTTATTAGGGGAACTATAATTTTGATGTTATATATAACTAATTTGTTATTTTTAAGGAATATTCATTTAGTGTAAACTTACAAAATAACATAAAGAAAAACTAATTGTAAAATAGCACCCTCTACAGTTGATAAATATTAACCTCTTCGAGTGTGTTGATAAAATAGCTTTCAATAAGTTAAGTGTTATTCTATTATATGTTGTTCAAAATGTAGAACTTCTGACATATGTATTCAATGAAATTGACCGTGTCATTAGTATCTTTATTTGAGATTTATCGGATGAAGAGAAGAAGATACACTAGTTGGAACGGGATAAATAATGAAAGCCAAAGGTGGAAGGTGGGGTAAGATTAAGATATGTGAGGAGTTATAATATAGCGTTGCTTAAGAAAATGGGTTGGAAAATTCTCCAGGACTCACATATACTTTGGAGTATGGTGATTTGTCAAATTATTTTCTTGATGGCTTTATGCATAGGGAAATCTAGTCATCATACTCTTGAAAATGTGTAATGTGATTCGAGAAGTTTTAATACGTTTGAAAATAGAGTGGTGGAATCGGAGGATATGAATGTGAAGTAGTACAAATGGGAACTAGAGGCATCATGTTGTTTTTCGGTCAAATGGGCGTATCGGGTTTTTAAGCCAATCAGGGCGAGTTAAGGCTTTAAGTCGAAGTCTCTTTGGGAGTTAAAATGTACACAAAAGATGGAAGTATTACTTCGGCGCACGGTATTGGAATGGCTTCCTACGATTAGTAACTTGTTTACACGAGGTATCATTGATTCACCGCTTTGTTCACGGTGTGGGTCGACGAACAAGTCTGTGGTGCATGCATTTAGTAACAGTGATAGAGTAAAATTTATATGGTTTAATTGGACATGGATGGGGAATGTTCTATGCCGAGTCTCTGAAAATATGGAAACTCCCCAAGGGAGATGAGTAGCAGCTTGTTGAGGGGAAGATATTATATTGTATTTTGAATTTCCCCTGGAAGGAAGTTGCAAATCAGCAGCTCTATAAGAAGAATGACAATATGGTTGGACATACTTTAAAGGAATCAATATAGGGGTGTTGCTACCACAATTGGTTAATAAAGACGGCGGACACGAGCTCAACAATTGATGGATAGTAGTAGCCGCTTGGGGGAGTTGGACATATCTAGGAGGACATCAACTGGTGGAAAAAAGTACCAAATTCCACCGAGTGGAAGAAATGGAGCTTTGAATGGTCGTTTATGTAGGGTGTGGTAATTATGGGTCAATCACACTGATATGTTTAAAGGGACAGGAAAAAACAGCTTATCACAAGTTCTTATAGAGCCAATGTAAAGTATTATGTGAAATATTGTGTTTTTACATGTAGTAAGGAATATGATGGTGGAATAATTATTTCAGCGAGGAATGTATTAGTGAAACATATAAAACCGTAAAGGCATTAGAGGAGTGCTTAGAGATACTAATAGAAATTATGTATGTGGTTTTGATGGCGTAAGTGTGGGATCATCCCCGTATCATATGGAATTGCAATCATCATTGTTTGAACTATAAATAGATATTGATTGAGAATATGAGAATATTGTGTCCAAAATTCAATGTTATATTAGTTTTGAAAGTAAAATATTAAGGTTAAGGAACATTTAGAAAAAAAATAGTTGATTAAGCATTCCATTCCTCTAGATATAAGCTAAATTAAGTAATATCTAAACATACATATAATTATAAAAAAGAATCTTGAGTATTCTAGAAGGTCTCCTTCTAAGTTCCATACTAGAAGCTGAAGCTTTCTCCACGACATTACTGAGCATAATCAGACATATCTGCTCAAGCACAAACATCCCATGTCCCAATTATCTCTCTTAGTTTCATAGGTTGTGCAAAACTTCTAATAAAGTGTCAAACTTTATCTTAACCTTTATCAATAGATTTGCACTTTCTTTGCTGTAATAGAAAATGAAACAATTCTGGTTGATTATATGTTGATTAATATCGTTAAACATATATAAATGAGAGAAAAAATTACCTGACTTCAACAGGAAATCTGTCGAAAAATATCGGGGAGGGATGAGGATACTTGTCTGGAACAAGCAAGCACAATGGCTGATATGGTGACTTCAAATTGGTACAAAAACATATAAAAAAAATAATAAGCTAAAATTTAGATAAGTCAAACAATAGGACATCTATTATAAGCCAAACAATAAAACATCTATTATTTGGTAATTTTCAAGAAAGAACGTAGAATTTTAGTTCTTACCATATAAATTGTCAAATGGGGTTTTATTGAAATGTAATGGTTATTGATCTTATCTTTCTGTAGAACTGTATCTAAAACTCAATACACGAACCTGTTTTGGAAGAAATTAAAATTAAGCTCTTTTGTTATTGTGATGACATTATCTCACCATATATGCAATGTAAACATATAGGACTTACCATTTTTTCCGCGAATAATCTTGTTACTATGTATATTGTAGACATTAGAAACATATATTCTCATACCTTACACATAATTGAGAATTAGTATAAGGTGGTATCGTAAGAGATTATGTAGAGGAAATTAAGAAAAAAATTATGTGAGCGTTTGGTGTTTGCAGTAGACAAAAAATTCTATAGAGTATATGAATCTCAAACAGGCAAACAGATTAATGAGAAATCATGTGCGGCGTGAAGACCAAGAGTGGTTTTGGTAAAATGAGGTCGTTTCCCGTATTCCGTTGTGCATCAAATGTGATTCATCGTATTCGAAAGGGTGTATTAGTCTTTATATAGTGTTGAGATTAGGGTTTTAAAAAAATAGATTGGGTTAGACGGTAAGAATAGCATGTGGGGTGGGCTTTATCAATGTGATATTATCTGGGTTGGTTCATGATGTTAGTGGACTTATGTCTAGCAATTTTTTTGATTTTTAAAATTTGAATGAAATTGGACTATATTTCAACTAACAAAAACATGAGATGACATTTCTTTTATATATTTTATAAAAACGATACTCTGTCACTTTGACTCACGAGCATAAATTCTCATTATATATATAATTACACAAAAATCATTTGCTTCTTGTAATTATATTTAGATTTTAGGATATATCAAATGTAATGTGAGAATTGGTTTTATTTAATTGTTATGATGTGATATGAAAAATTAGCAAATTTATAAATATATATTTAAAAAATCAAATATATATAATATTCAAAAAGATGATTATTGTTAGATGTTTGGGAAGTTATTGGTAGATGTCCATGTTATTAGGAGAACTATAATTTTGATGTTATATATAACTAATTTGTTATTTTTAAGGAATATTCATTTAGTGTAAACTTACAAAATAACATAAAGAAAAACTAATTGTAAAATAGCACCCTCTACAGTTGATAAATATTAACCTCTTCGAGTGTGTTGATAAAATAGCTTTCAATAAGTTAAGTGTTATTCTATTATATGTTGTTCAAAATGTAGAACTTCTGACATATGTATTCAATGAAATTGACCGTGTCATTAGTATCTTTATTTGAGATTTATCGGATGAAGAGAAGAAGATACACTAGTTGGAACGGGATAAATAATGTAAGCCAAAGGTGGAAGGTGGGGTAAGATTAAGATATGTGAGGAGTTATAATATAGCGTTGCTTGAGAAAATGGGTTGGAAAATTCTCCAGGACTCACATATACTTTGGAGTATGGTGATTTGTCAAATTATTTTCTTGATGGCTTTATGCATAGGGAATATAGTCATCATACTCTTGAAAATGTGTAATGTGATTCGAGAAGTTTTAATACGTTTGAAAATAGAGTGGTGGAATCGGAGGATATGAATGTGAAGTGGTACAAATGGGAACTAGAGGCATCATGTTGTTTTTCGGTCAAATGGGCGTATCGGGTTTTTAAGCCAATCAGGGCGAGTTAAGGCTTTAAGTCGAAGTCTCTTTGGGAGTTAAAATGTACACAAAAGATGGAAGTATTACTTCGGCGCACGGTATTGGAATGGCTTCCTACGATTAGTAACTTGTTTACACGAGGTATCATTGATTCACCGCTTTGTTCACGGTGTGGGTCGACGAACAAGTCAGTGGTGCATGCATTTAGTAACTGTGATAGAGTAAATTTTATATGGTTTAATTGGACATGGATGGGGAATGTTCTATGCCGAGTCTCTAAAAATATGGAAACTCCCCAAGGGAGATGAGTAGTAGCTTGTTGAGGGGAAGATATCATATTGTATTTTTGAATTTCCCCTGGAAGGAAGTTGCAAACCAGCAGCTCTATGAGAGGAATGACAATATGGTTGGACATACTTTAAAGGAATCAATATAGGGGTGTTGCTACCACAATTGGTTAATAAAGACGGCGGACACGAGCTCAACAATTGATGGATAGTAGTAGCCGCTTGGGGGAGTTGGACATATCTAGGAGGACATCAACTGGTGGAAAAAAGTACCAAATTCCACCGAGTGGAAGAAATGGAGCTTTGAATGGTCGTTTATGTACGGTGTGGTAATTATGGGTCAATCACACTGATATGTTTAAAGGGACAGGAAAAAATAGCTTATCACAAGTTCTTATAGAGACAATGTAAAGTATTATGTGAAATATTGTGTTTTTACATGGAGTAAGGAATATGATGGTGGAATAATTATTTCAGCGAGGAATGTATTAGTGAAACTGATAAAACCGTAAAGGCATTAGAGGAGTGCTTAGAGATACTAATAGAAATTATGTATGTGGTTTTGATGGCGTAAGTGTGGGATCATCCCCGTATCATATGGAATTGCAATCACTATTGTTTGAACTATAAATAGATATTGATTGAGAATATGAGAATATTGTGTCCAAAATTCAATGTTATATTAGTTTTGAAAGTAAAATATTAAGGTTAAGGAACATTTAGAAAAAAAATAGTTGATTAAGCATTCCATTCCTCTAGCTATAAGCTAAATTAAGTAATATCTAAACATACATATAATTATAAAAAAGAATCTTGAGTATTCTAGAAGGTCTCCTTCTAAGTTCCATACTAGAAGCTGAAGCTTTCTCCAAGACATTACTGAGCATAATCAGACATATCTGCTCAAGCACAAACATCCCATGTCCCAATTATCTCTCTTAGTTTCATAGGTTGTGCAAAACTTCTAATAAAGTGTCAAACTTTATCTTAACCTTTATCAATAGATTTGCACTTTCTTTGCTGTAATAGAAAATGAAACAATTCCGGTTGATTATATGTTGATTAATATCGTTAAACTTATATAAATGAGAGAAAAATTTACCTGACTTCAACAGGAAAGCTGTCGAAAAATATCTAGGAGGGATGAGGATACTTGTCTGGAACAAGCAAGCACAATGGCTGATATGGTGACTTCAAATTGGTACAAAAACATAAAAAAAGTAATAAGCTAAAATTTAGATAAGTCAAACAATAGGACATCTATTATAAGCCAAACAATAAAACATCTATTATTTGGTAATTTTCAAGAAAGAACGTAGAATTTTAGTTCTTACCATATAAATTGTCAAATGGGGTTTTATTGAAATGTAATGGTTATCGATCTTATCTTTCTGTAGAACTGTATCTAAAACTCAATACACGAACCTGTTTTGGAAGAAATTAAAATTTAGCTCTTTTGTTATTGTGATGACATTATCTCACCATATATGCAACGTAAACATATAGGACTTACCATTTTTTCCGCGAATAATCTTGTTACTGTAAGTGAAAAGTTCACGGTTCGTAAAGAAAAGAAATGGAAAGCAATTCAAAACAGAAAAATAGAAATATTGATTTAAAATGTCAACTAGCTATTACAAACGAAAATCCACAACTTACACGGAATACGTAGCAAAAAACAATTACACGGAAAAGCCTAGCGTTTAAAAGATATTCCGGTGGTGTGCCGGTATCTTCAAACGGAAAAGACTAGTAAACTTTTAGAAATGAAGTAGGGAGAGAGTGTTTTTTGCTGGTAGCTTTGTTGTAATTTTTCGTATTCACTACTGGTGGAGAATGGGTCTTTATATAGGGAGAAATGAAGACCCAAACCAAGCCATTCTGAAACGTCCATTAAATTCCACGATTCCCTCCCGGATTGATTTGATTTGATTGACAGTTTCATTTGACTTTTCAACCTCCACGTTTTTATTTCTTGTAACAGCTCTTGACCTTTGACCTTTGAGATATTCCCACGTGTTTGACCAAGTAATTGCTGCTAGAATATTTCCTCTCTTCTAACGTGTGCGTGATTGGTGGACATTGTCTTTACGTTTACCTTTGAGTTGTCAATGCCCACTATAAGAGCTGGTGGAAAAATCTCCTTCATTTTTCATTTTTTGACTCCCCAAACTCCCCACGAGCCACGAGCCACGAGCCACGACCCACGACCCACGTCCCCACGCTCCCACGCCCCACGCCGCCGCCGCCGCCGTCGCCGGTGCCGGTGCCGGGCCGGGCGGGTGGGTGGTGGTGGTGGTGGTGCGCGCGTGTGGGTTAGATCAATGCTTTGCCATGTGCATGGGTGTTGGCTTTTGAACATTGTTGAAATTACCAAGTATAAAAAACATTTTATACTCCCTTCACCCACCGATGTGGGAAGTAAACCACTTGTTTACTTTCAAATATTCCAACAATCCCCCACATATTTGAAGGTCAACAAACAGAGAGAAGGTGATCAGGATTCCATGACTTTCAGCGTTTGGGTGAATTGTACTTAAGTGCCAATATCTTTCGATTTGAATTGTCACGTAGTGAGGTGAGGCAACCACCGAATTCCGTTTAAAGTGAACCTAGTCTTGAACTTTAACGGTTTCCGATAGAGGCCCTCACAACACATACTCTACCCTGCTGAAAGTTATGGTCTCCTCGAACCTCACCTTTCAGTTTAGTTCATCAAGTCCTTCTCTAAGAACCACCCTTGTGGGCTATGAACTTTGTGGATACCTTTATTTACATTTGTTCAAGGACGTCTCCTTGACATTTTGTTTTATAAAGGTTTGGGGTTTTGCTACTACCCTTGAATTCATCAAGTCCTTCTCAAAGGACCACCATATAGGCTATGAATTCTGATTCATCAAGTCCTTCTCGAAAGGACCACCACAAGTGGCTATGAATCCATATTGCTTTAGTTTTATGCCATAGGGATGAATGGAGATCATCTTGACTCAAGAGTCACATGTTCCCCATTAATGGGTCTCAACCCCATCCCCCTCGACGTATCCAGAACTACTCTCCTGGGTAGGCCTTTGGTAAAAGGATCAGCGAGATTTTCTTCTGATCGTACATACTCCAAGGCTATCACACCATTCTTCAGTAACTGTTTTACTGAGCCATGTCTGATGCGTATATGTCTCTTCTTTCCATTGTAAGCACTTTGATGAGCAACTGCAATGGCTGCTTGTGAATCACAATGGATACACACAGGTGTGGCCTTACCTTCCCAAAGGGGCACATCTGATAAGAGACTTCTCAACCACTCAGCTTCTTGTCCAGCCATCTCTAGTGCTATAAACTCAGACTCCATGGTGGAGCGTGCTATACAAGTCTGTTTAGAGGACTTCCACGATATAGCACCTCCTCCTAAGGAGAAAACATAACCACTGGTGGAGTTAACTTCGTCATTGTCAGAGATCCAGTTTGCATCACAGAATCCCTCAAGAACTGCAGGGAAAGAGCTGTAATGCAGTCCTAGGTCCATAGTACCTCGCAGGTACTTTAGAAGACGACGAAGTGCAACCCAGTGGTCATTACTCGGGTTATGAGTATAGCGACTAAGTCTACTGACGGCGTAGGCAATATCGGGTCGAGTGTAGTTCATTAAGAACATCACACTACCTATGATTTTGGCATATTCATTTTGGGATACAGCATCTCCAGAATTTTTAGATAAATGAATACTAGAATCATAGGGAGTATTTACAGGTGTCACCTCAAAGGAGTCGAATTTCTTCAACATCCTTTCTACGTAATGAGACTGACTCAGGGAAATACCATTACTGCTCCTAATGATTTTTACCCCAAGAATTACATCTGCTTCCCCCATGTCTTTCATGTCAAACTTAGAAGACAAGAAGCGTTTGGTCTCATTTATGGTATGAAGAGAAGTGCCAAAGATGAGCATGTCATCTACATACAGGCAGATGATAGTACACTCTGATCCTCTTACTTTGGAGTAAACACATGAGTCAGAAGTGTTGACCACAAACCCATTGGAGATAAGGGTACTATCGAGTTTTTCATACCATTTTTTGGGTGCCTGTTTTAAGCCATACAAAGACTTCTTTAACTTGCACACCTTATCCCATTGACCAGGAACCACACACCCTTCAGGCTGGGCCATGTAGATCTCTTCATCTAGGTCCCCATTCAGAAACGCAGTCTTAACATCCATCTGATGTATGACAAGTTTGTGAATGACCGCAAGAGCGATGAGGGTCCTAATGGTGGCGATTTTGGTCACAGGGGAATAAGTGTCGAAGTAATCAAGGCCTTTCTTTTGGGTGAAACCCTTAATGACAAGCCTAGCTTTGAATTTTTCTATTGAGCCATCAGGTCTCAACTTTTTCTTAAAAATCCATTTACTGTTTATGGGTTTGCTGCCTTTGGGTAAGTCAGTTAATTCCCACGTATGATTACTTCTAATAGACTCAAGTTCGCTATTGATGGCTTCTTTCCAAAAACTAGCATCTACCGATCTCAAAGCATCGGTATAAGTTTTTGGGTCTTCCTCCATGAGGAGACAGGTGACAACCTGTTCACTTATCAGGTCAATGTGAAAACCTTCGGTTAAGAAGGCTGTGATAAAGTCAGGACCGAAACTGGTCTCGGTCCTATGCCTCTTGCTCCTCCTAAGTTCTTCCTCAGGAATACTACTAGGCACATAGGAGGTAGAGGGGCCAGGGGTACTATCACATAAAGGAACATTAACCTCATCAGATAAGTTACTAGAAGACAAAGGAGCATCAACACTATGCAAAGTTTTCAAAGGGAAGATGTTTTCAAAAAATTCAGCATCCCTAGATTCAAAAACGGAGTTATCATCTAATGATAGGAATCTATAGGCTGCACTATTCTGAGCATACCCTATGAAGACGGAGTCTATTGTTTTGGGTCCAACAGTGACTGTTTTAAAATCGGGTAGTTTGACTTTAGCCAGACACCCCCACACTTTTAAAAATTTCAGGTTAGGTGGAAACCCTTTCCACATCTCGTAGGGAGTCTTATCTAGGGATTTATGGGGTACCCTATTAAGGACATAACATGCTGATAGAACAGCTTCCCCCCACATGTTGGTTGGTAAACCTGAGCTTATTAACATAGCATTCATAGTCTCTTTAAGGGACCTATTTTTTCTCTCAGCTATGCCATTTTGTTGGGGTGTATAGGGGGCACTAAGTTCGTGGATTATCCCATTCATTTCACAAAACTCTTTAAGTGAATTAGAACTATATTCGCCTCCTCTATCTGACCTAAGTCTTTTAATTTTACAGTCTAGTTGATTTTCTACTTCAGCTTTGTATTTTAAAAACGCGTTTTCCGCCTCGTCTTTAGTTTTAAGAAGATATACTTTAGTGAACCTAGAGTAGTCATCTACAAAGGTTATATAGTAAAGTTTTCCTCCTCTACTAGCGGAATTTTTAAAATCAGCTAAGTCAGAATGCACTAATTCAAGTAGACTAGTCTTTCTAGTGGTCACGGGCTTAAAGGGCTTCTTCGCAAGTTTGGACTCAACACAAATTTGACATTTGGAAAAGTCATCTATTTTAGTGAGGGATATTAGTCCAAGTTCTTTAAGCCTTTTAATTGAGGATATATTAAGGTGACCTAGTCTATTATGCCAAGTGTCAAGAGATTCAACAAGATAAGCAAAATCAGAGGCATTCTCATTCATTGGTACAGTATTTAAAACAAACAAACCACCATTCATGTACCCTTTCCCCACAAATTCATCATTTTTGGTAATAACCATTTTCCCCCCTTCAAATACAAGTTTAAGGCCTACTTTATTAAGAAGAGCTCCGGAAACTAGGTTCCTACGGAGACAGGGGACGAAGAGAACATCATTCAACTCTAGGGTTTTACCAGAAGTGAGTTTGAGAGAAACCTGTCCTTTACCGAAGACCATGGCGGTTGAGGAGTCACCCATGTAGACAAATTCATCATTTGTTGCTTCTTCGAATTTCTTGAACATGGATCTCGTTGAGCAGAAATGACGAGAAGCTCCAGTGTCAAGAATCCACTCCGTTTTGTTCTCAATTAAGTTTACCTCAACCATCACTGCAGCAATAATCTCTTCGGTCTCGACCAGATTTGCGGCAGGTTTGGGACCTTGATCAGCTCTAAGTTTGCACTCGAAAGCCTTATGTCCTTCCTTCCCACAACAGTAACACGCTCCTTTGGGTTTTTGAATCTTACCAGAGGTTTTGAACCCACCACCTTTGGAGTTACCGCGATTCTTGTTTCCCCCAGATTTGGATTTGTTGTGGCCTTGTTGTTTACCCTTTCCTTTGAACCTGCCTTTGTTACCTTCACTAGAACTTTCAACAAGATTAGCTTTGGAGGAATGAGTAGGAAAAGAGATAGACCTGTCTTTGAGCCGATTAGCCTCTTCGACTTGAATGTGGCTAATCAGCTCTTGTAGTGTCATTTCCTTCTTCTTATGCTTCAGTTGATTACGGTATTCGCTCCAGGAAGGTGGGAATTTTTCTAGCAGGATATTGGCTTGGAGAATTTCACACATTTTCATACCTTCAGCAATCACATCTGCGCAAAGGTTCTCATAGACGTGGAGTTGTTCAGTCATGGGTTTTTGATCGGTGAGACGAAAGTTGTACCAGGCCCCAGTCACATATTTCTTTTTACCAGAATCCTCAGCCCCATATTTTTTCTCAAGTGTCTCCCATATGATCTTTGCCGATTTTTCTTTGGCAAGAAGATCAAAAATGAGGTTTGAGACATTGTTCAACATCCACCCTCGAGCCATGGTATTAGCTCGTTTATACTTGGCTTCCAGAGCAAGATGCCTAGTCTGTTCTTCTTCAGTGGGAACCCCATTGTCCACTAATTGTGGAGGATCCTCGTATAAAACGAAGTCCAGTTCGTACTGTTCAAGACAGATAAGGATCTTTTGTGCCCAACGTTTGTAGTTGGAACCATTAAGAGATTCCACCTGATTCACGTTGGGAAAAGCCTTTGCGTTCAAGGATGAAGCAACTGCTGTGTTTTGAAAAGCCATTTCAGAAAAAAGGAGAACGGTGAAAAGCAAAAGCACCGGTATATCTTTTAAAATTGTAAGTGAAAAGTTCACGGTTCGTAAAGAAAAGAAATGGAAAGCAATTCAAAACAGAAAAATAGAAATATTGATTTAAAATGTCAACTAGCTATTACAAACGAAAATCCACAACTTACACGGAATACGTAGCAAAAAACAATTACACGGAAAAGCCTAGCGTTTAAAAGATATTCCGGTGGTGTGCCGGTATCTTCAAACGGAAAAGACTAGTAAACTTTTAGAAATGAAGTAGGGAGAGAGTGTTTTTTGCTGGTAGCTTTGTTGTAATTTTTCGTATTCACTACTGGTGGAGAATGGGTCTTTATATAGGGAGAAATGAAGACCCAAACCAAGCCATTCTGAAACGTCCATTAAATTCCACGATTCCCTCCCGGATTGATTTGATTTGATTGACAGTTTCATTTGACTTTTCAACCTCCACGTTTTTATTTCTTGTAACAGCTCTTGACCTTTGACCTTTGAGATATTCCCACGTGTTTGACCAAGTAATTGCTGCTAGAATATTTCCTCTCTTCTAACGTGTGCGTGATTGGTGGACATTGTCTTTACGTTTACCTTTGAGTTGTCAATGCCCACTATAAGAGCTGGTGGAAAAATCTCCTTCATTTTTCATTTTTTGACTCCCCAAACTCCCCACGAGCCACGAGCCACGAGCCACGACCCACGCCGCCGCCGCCGCCGCCGCCGGTGCCGGTGCCGGGCCGGGCGGGTGGGTGGTGGTGGTGGTGGTGCGCGCGTGTGGGTTAGATCAATGCTTTGCCATGTGCATGGGTGTTGGCTTTTGAACATTGTTGAAATTACCAAGTATAAAAAACATTTTATACTCCCTTCACCCACCGATGTGGGAAGTAAACCACTTGTTTACTTTCAAATATTCCAACAGTTACTATGTATATTGTAGACATTAAAAACATATATTCTCATACCTTACACATAATTGAAAATTAGTATGAGGTGGTATCGTAAGAGATTATGTAGAGGAAATTAAGAAAAAAAATTATGTGAGCGTTTGGTGTTTGCAGTAGGTAAAAAATTCTATAAAGTATATGAATCTCAAACAGGCAAACAGATTAATGAGAAATCATGTGCGGCGTGAAGACCAAGAGTGGTTTTGGTAAAATGAGGTCGTTTCCCGTATTCCGTTGTGCATCAAATGTGATTCATCTTATTCGAAAGGGTGTATTAGTCTTTATATAGTGTTGAGATTAGGGTTTTAAAAAAATAGATTGGGTTAGACGGTAAGAATAGCATGTGGGATGGGCTTTATCAATGTGATATTATCTGGGTTGGTTCATGATGTTAGTGGACTTATGTCTAGCAATTTTTTTGATTTTTAAAATTTGAATGAAATTGGACTATATTTCAACTAACAAAAACATGAGATGACATTTCTTTTATATATTTTATAAAAACGATACTCTGTCACTTTGACTCACGAGCATAAATTCTCATTATATATATAATTACACAAAAATCATTTGCTTCTTGTAATTATATTTAGATTTTAGGATATATCAAATGTAATGTGAGAATTGGTTTTATTTAATTGTTATGATGTGATATGAAAAATTAGCAAATTTATAAATATATATTTAAAAAATCAAATATATATAATATTCAAAAAGATGATTATTGTTAGATGTTTGGAAAGTTATTGGTAGATGTCCATGTTATTAGGGGAACTATAATTTTGATGTTATATATAACTAATTTGTTATTTTTAAGGAATATTCATTTAGTGTAAACTTACAAAATAACATAAAGAAAAACTAATTGTAAAATAGCACCCTCTACAGTTGATAAATATTAACCTCTTCGAGTGTGTTGATAAAATAGCTTTCAATAAGTTAAGTGTTATTCTATTATATGTTGTTCAAAATGTAGAACTTCTGACATATGTATTCAATGAAATTGACCGTGTCATTAGTATCTTTATTTGAGATTTATCGGATGAAGAGAAGAAGATACACTAGTTGGAACGGGATAAATAATGAAAGCCAAAGGTGGAAGGTGGGGTAAGATTAAGATATGTGAGGAGTTATAATATAGCGTTGCTTAAGAAAATGGGTTGGAAAATTCTCCAGGACTCACATATACTTTGGAGTATGGTGATTTGTCAAATTATTTTCTTGATGGCTTTATGCATAGGGAAATCTAGTCATCATACTCTTGAAAATGTGTAATGTGATTCGAGAAGTTTTAATACGTTTGAAAATAGAGTGGTGGAATCGGAGGATATGAATGTGAAGTGGTACAAATGGGAACTAGAGGCATCATGTTGTTTTTCGGTCAAATGGGCGTATCGGGTTTTTAAGCCAATCAGGGCGAGTTAAGGCTTTAAGTCGAAGTCTCTTTGGGAGTTAAAATGTACACAAAAGATGGAAGTATTACTTCGGCGCACGGTATTGGAATGGCTTCCTACGATTAGTAACTTGTTTACACGAGGTATCATTGATTCACCGCTTTGTTCACGGTGTGGGTCGACGAACAAGTCTGTGGTGCATGCATTTAGTAACTGTGATAGAGTAAAATTTATATGGTTTAATTGGACATGGATGGGGAATGTTCTATGCCGAGTCTCTGAAAATATGGAAACTCCCCAAGGGAGATGAGTAGCAGCTTGTTGAGGGGAAGATATTATATTGTATTTTGAATTTCCTCTGGAAGGAAGTTGCAAATCAGCAGCTCTATAAGAAGAATGACAATATGGTTGGACATACTTTAAAGGAATCAATATAGGGGTGTTGCTACCACAATTGGTTAATAAAGACGGCGGACACGAGCTCAACAATTGATGGATAGTAGTAGCCGCTTAGGGGAGTTGGACATATCTAGGAGGACATCAACTGGTGGAAAAAAGTACCAAATTCCACCGAGTGGAAGAAATGGAGCTTTGAATGGTCGTTTATGTAGGGTGTGGTAATTATGGGTCAATCACACTGATATGTTTAAAGGGACAGGAAAAAACAGCTTATCACAAGTTCTTATAGAGCCAATGTAAAGTATTATGTGAAATATTGTGTTTTTACATGTAGTAAGGAATATGATGGTGGAATAATTATTTCAGCGAGGAATGTATTAGTGAAACTGATAAAACCGTAAAGGCATTAGAGGAGTGCTTAGAGATACTAATAGAAATTATGTATGTGGTTTTGATGGCGTAAGTGTGGGATCATCCCCGTATCATATGGAATTGCAATCATCATTGTTTGAACTATAAATAGATATTGATTGAGAATATGAGAATATTGTGTCCAAAATTCAATGTTATATTAGTTTTGAAAGTAAAATATTAAGGTTAAGGAACATTTAGAAAAAAAATAGTTGATTAAGCATTCCATTCCTCTAGCTATAAGCTAAATTAAGTAATATCTAAACATACATATAATTATAAAAAAGAATCTTGAGTATTCTAGAAGGTCTCCTTCTAAGTTCCATACTAGAAGCTGAAGCTTTCTCCAAGACATTACTGAGCATAATTAGACATATCTGCTCAAGCACAAACATCCCATGTCCCAATTATCTCTCTTAGTTTCATAGGTTGTGCAAAACTTCTAATAAAGTGTCAAACTTTATCTTAACCTTTATCAATAGATTTGCACTTTCTTTGCTGTAATAGAAAATGAAACAATTCCGGTTGATTATATGTTGATTAATATCGTTAAACTTATATAAATGAGAGAAAAAATTACCTGACTTCAACAGGAAAGCTGTCGAAAAATATCTAGGAGGGATGAGGATACTTGTCTGGAACAAGCAAGCACAATGGCTGATATGGTGACTTCAAATTGGTACAAAAACATAAAAAAAGTAATAAGCTAAAATTTAGATAAGTCAAACAATAGGACATCTATTATAAGCCAAACAATAAAACATCTATTATTTGGTAATTTTCAAGAAAGAACGTAGAATTTTAGTTCTTACCATATAAATTGTCAAATGGGGTTTTATTGAAATGTAATGGTTATCGATCTTATCTTTCTGTAGAACTGTATCTAAAACTCAATACACGAACCTGTTTTGGAAGAAATTAAAATTAAGCTCTTTTGTTATTGTGATGACATTATCTCACCATATATGCAACGTAAACATATAGGACTTACCATTTTTTCCGCGAATAATCTTGTTACTATGTATATTGTAGACATTAAAAACATATATTCTCATACCTTACACATAATTGAAAATTAGTATGAGGTGGTATCGTAAGAGATTATGTAGAGGAAATTAAGAAAAAAAATTATGTGAGCATTCGGTGTTTGCAGTAGGTAAAAAATTCTATAGAGTATATGAATCTCAAACAGGCAAACAGATTAATGAGAAATCATGTGCGGCTTGAAGACCAAGAGTGGTTTTGGTAAAATGAGGTCGTTTCCCGTATTCCGTTGTGCATCAAATGTGATTCATCGTATTCGAAAGGGTGTATTAGTCTTTATATAGTGTTGAGATTAGGGTTTTAAAAAAATAGATTGGGTTAGACGGTAAGAATAGCATGTGGGATGGGCTTTATCAATGTGATATTATCTGGGTTGGTTCATGATGTTAGTTGACTTATGTCTAGCAATTTTTTTGATTTTTAAAATTTGAATGAAATTGGACTATATTTCAACTAACAAAAACATGAGATGACATTTCTTTTATATATTTTATAAAAACGATACTCTGTCACTTTGACTCACGAGCATAAATTCTCATTATATATATAATTACACAAAAATCATTTGCTTCTTGTAATTATATTTAGATTTTAGGATATATCAAATGTAATGTGAGAATTGGTTTTATTTAATTGTTATGATGTGATATGAAAAATTAGCAAATTTATAAATATATATTTAAAAAATCAAATATATATAATATTCAAAAAGATGATTATTGTTAGATGTTTGGGAAGTTATTGGTAGATGTCCATGTTATTAGGGGAACTATAATTTTGATGTTATATATAACTAATTTGTTATTTTTAAGGAATATTCATTTAGTGTAAACTTACAAAATAACATAAAGAAAAACTAATTGTAAAATAGCACCCTCTACAGTTGATAAATATTAACCTCTTCGAGTGTGTTGATAAAATAGCTTTCAATAAGTTAAGTGTTATTCTATTATATGTTGTTCAAAATGTAGAACTTCTGACATATGTATTCAATGAAATTGACCGTGTCATTAGTATCTTTATTTGAGATTTATCGGATGAAGAGAAGAAGATACACTAGTTGGAACGGGATAAATAATGCAAGCCAAAGGTGGAAGGTGGGGTAAGATTAAGATATGTGAGGAGTTATAATATAGCGTTGCTTAAAATAATGGGTTGGAAAATTCTCCAGGACTCACATATACTTTGGAGTATGGTGATTTGTCAAATTATTTTCTTGATGGCTTTATGCATAGGGAAATCTAGTCATCATACTCTTGAAAATGTGTAATGTGATTCGAGAAGTTTTAATACGTTTGAAAATAGAGTGGTGGAATTGGAGGATATGAATGTGAAGTGGTACAAATGGGAACTAGAGGCATCATGTTGTTTTTCGGTCAAATGGGCGTATCGGGTTTTTAAGCCAATCAGGGCGAGTTAAGGCTTTAAGTCGAAGTCTCTTTGGGAGTTAAAATGTACACAAAAGATGGAAGTATTACTTCGGCGCACGGTATTGGAATGGCTTCCTACGATTAGTAACTTGTTTACACGAGGTATCATTGATTCACCGCTTTGTTCACGGTGTGGGTCGACGAACAAGTCTGTGGTGCATGCATTTAGTAACTGTGATAGAGTAAAATTTATATGGTTTAATTGGACATGGATGGGGAATGTTCTATGCCGAGTCTCTGAAAATATGGAAACTCCCCAAGGGAGATGAGTAGCAGCTTGTTGAGGGGAAGATATTATATTGTATTTTGAATTTCCTCTGGAAGGAAGTTGCAAATCAGCAGCTCTATAAGAAGAATGACAATATGGTTGGACATACTTTAAAGGAATCAATATAGGGGTGTTGCTACCACAATTGGTTAATAAAGACGGCGGACACGAGCTCAACAATTGATGGATAGTAGTAGCCGCTTGGGGGAGTTGGACATATCTAGGAGGACATCAACTGGTGGAAAAAAGTACCAAATTCCACCGAGTGGAAGAAATGGAGCTTTGAATGGTCGTTTATGTAGGGTGTGGTAATTATGGGTCAATCACACTGATATGTTTAAAGGTACAGGAAAAAACTGCTTATCACAAGTTCTTATAGAGCCAATGTAAAGTATTATGTGAAATATTGTGTTTTTACATGTAGTAAGGAATATGATGGTGGAATAATTATTTTAGCGAGGAATGTATTAGTGAAACTGATAAAACCGTAAAGGCATTAGAGGAGTGCTTAGAGATACTAATAGAAATTATGTATGTGGTTTTGATGGCGTAAGTGTGGGATCATCCCCGTATCATATGGAATTGCAATCATCATTGTTTGAACTATAAATAGATATTGATTGAGAATATGAGAATATTGTGTCCAAAATTCAATGTTATATTAGTTTTGAAAGTAAAATATTAAGGTTAAGGAACATTTAGAAAAAAAATAGTTGATTAAGCATTCCATTCCTCTAGATATAAGCTAAATTAAGTAATATCTAAACATACATATAATTATAAAAAAGAATCTTGAGTATTCTAGAAGGTCTCCTTCTAAGTTCCATACTAGAAGCTGAAGCTTTCTCCACGACATTACTGAGCATAATCAGACATATATGCTCAAGCACAAACATCCCTTGTCCCAATTATCTCTCTTAGTTTCATAGGTTGTGCAAAACTTCTAATAAAGTGTCAAACTTTATCTTAACCTTTATCAATAGATTTGCACTTTCTTTGCTGTAATAGAAAATGAAACAATTCTGGTTGATTATATGTTGATTAATATCGTTAAACATATATAAATGAGAGAAAAAATTACCTGACTTCAACAGGAAATCTGTCGAAAAATATCGGGGAGGGATGAGGATACTTGTCTGGAACAAGCAAGCACAATGGCTGATATGGTGACTTCAAATTGTTACAAAAACATAAAAAAAAATAATAAGCTAAAATTTAGATAAGTCAAACAATAGGACATCTATTATAAGCCAAACAATAAAACATCTATTATTTGGTAATTTTCAAGAAAGAACGTAGAATTTTAGTTCTTACCATATAAATTGTCAAATGGGGTTTTATTGAAATGTAATGGTTATCGATCTTATCTTTCTGTAGAACTGTATCTAAAACTCAATACACGAACCTGTTTTGGAAGAAATTAAAATTAAGCTCTTTTGTTATTGTGATGACATTATCTCACCATATATGTAATGTAAACATATAGGACTTACCATTTTTTCCGCGAATAATCTTGTTACTATGTATATTGTAGACATTAGAAACATATATTCTCATACCTTACACATAATTGAGAATTAGTATGAGGTGGTATCGTAAGAGATTATGTAGAGGAAATTAAGAAAAAAAATTATGTGAGCGTTTGGTGTTTGCAGTAGGCAAAAAATTCTATAGAGTATATGAATCTCAAACAGGCAAACAGATTAATTAGAAATCATGTGCGGCGTGAAGACCAAGAGTGGTTTTGGTAAAATGAGGTCGTTTCCCGTATTCCGTTGTGCATCAAATGTGATTCATCGTATTCGAAAGGGTGTATTAGTCTTTATATAGTGTTGAGATTAGGGTTTTAAAAAAATAGATTGGGTTAGACGGTAAGAATAGCATGTGGGATGGGCTTTATCAATGTGATATTATCTGGGTTGGTTCATGATGTTAGTGGACTTATGTCTAGCAATTTTTTTGATTTTTAAAATTTGAATGAAATTGGACTATATTTCAACTAACAAAAACATGAGATGACATTTCTTTTATATATTTTATAATAACGATACTCTGTCACTTTGACTCACGAGCATAAATTCTCATTATATATATAATTACACAAAAATCATTTGCTTCTTGTAATTATATTTAGATTTTAGGATATATCAAATGTAATGTGAGAATTGGTTTTATTTAATTGTTATGATGTGATATGAAAAATTAGCAAATTTATAAATATATATTTAAAAAATCAAATATATATAATATTCAAAAAGATGATTATTGTTAGATGTTTGGGAAGTTATTGGTAGATGTCCATGTTATTAGGGGAACTATAATTTTGATGTTATATATAACTAATTTGTTATTTTTAAGGAATATTCATTTAGTGTAAACTTACAAAATAACATAAAGAAAAACTAATTGTAAAATAGCACCCTCTACAGTTGATAAATATTAACCTCTTCGAGTGTGTTGATAAAATAGCTTTCAATAAGTTAAGTGTTATTCTATTATATGTTGTTCAAAATGTAGAACTTCTGACATATGTATTCAATGAAATTGACCGTGTCATTAGTATCTTTATTTGAGATTTATCGGATGAAGAGAAGAAGATACACTAGTTGGAACGGGATAAATAATGTAAGCCAAAGGTGGAAGGTGGGGTAAGATTAAGATATGTGAGGAGCTATAATATAGCGTTGCTTGAGAAAATGGGTTGGAAAATTCTCCAGGACTCACATATACTTTGGAGTATGGTGATTTGTCAAATTATTTTCTTGATGGCTTTATGCATAGGGAATATAGTCATCATACTCTTGAAAATGTGTAATGTGATTCGAGAAGTTTTAATACGTTTGAAAATAGAGTGGTGGAATCGGAGGATATGAATGTGAAGTGGTACAAATGGGAACTAGAGGCATCATGTTGTTTTTCGGTCAAATGGGCGTATCGGGTTTTTAAGCCAATCAGGGCGAGTTAAGGCTTTAAGTCGAAGTCTCTTTGGGAGTTAAAATGTACACAAAAGATGGAAGTATTACTTCGGCGCACGGTATTGGAATGGCTTCCTACGATTAGTAACTTGTTTACACAAGGTATCATTGATTCACCGCTTTGTTCACGGTGTGGGTCGACGAACAAGTCTGTGGTGCATGCATTTAGTAACTGTGATAGAGTAAAATTTATATGGTTTAATTGGACATGGATGGGGAATGTTCTATGCCGAGTCTCTGAAAATATGGAAACTCCCCAAGGGAGATGAGTAGCAGCTTGTTGAGGGGAAGATATTATATTGTATTTTGAATTTCCCCTGGAAGGAAGTTGCAAATCAGCAGCTCTATAAGAAGAATGACAATATGGTTGGACATACTTTAAAGGAATCAATATAGGGGTGTTGCTACCACAATTGGTTAATAAAGACGGCGGACACGAGCTCAACAATTGATGGATAGTAGTAGCCGCTTGGGGGAGTTGGACATATCTAGGAGGACATCAACTGGTGGAAAAAAGTACCAAATTCCACCGAGTGGAAGAAATGGAGCTTTGAATGGTCGTTTATGTAGGGTGTGGTAATTATGGGTCAATCACACTTATATGTTTAAAGGGACAGGAAAAAACAGCTTATCACAAGTTCTTATAGAGCCAATGTAAAGTATTATGTGAAATATTGTGTTTTTACATGTAGTAAGGAATATGATGGTGGAATAATTATTTCAGCGAGGAATGTATTAGTGAAACTGATAAAACCGTAAAGGCATTAGAGGAGTGCTTAGAGATACTAATAGAAATTATGTATGTGGTTTTGATGGCATAAGTGTGGGATCATCCCCGTATCATATGGAATTGCAATCATCATTGTTTGAACTATAAATAGATATTGATTGAGAATATGAGAATATTGTGTCCAAAATTCAATGTTATATTAGTTTTGAAAGTAAAATATTAAGGTTAAGGAACATTTAGAAAAAAAATAGGTGATTAAGCATTCCATTCCTCTAGATATAAGCTAAATTAAGTAATATCTAAACATACATATAATTATAAAAAAGAATCTTGAGTATTCTAGAAGGTCTCCTTCTAAGTTCCATACTAGAAGCTGAAGCTTTCTCCACGACATTACTGAGCATAATCAGACATATCTGCTCAAGCACAAACATCCCATGTCCCAATTATCTCTCTTAGTTTCATAGGTTGTGCAAAACTTCTAATAAAGTGTCAAACTTTATCTTAACCTTTATCAATAGATTTGCACTTTCTTTGCTGTAATAGAAAATGAAACAATTCTGGTTGATTATATGTTGATTAATATCGTTAAACATATAAAAATGAGAGAAAAAATTACCTGACTTCAACAGGAAATCTGTCGAAAAATATCGGGGAGGGATGAGGATACTTGTCTGGAACAAGCAAGCACAATGGCTGATATGGTGACTTCAAATTGGTACAAAAACATATAAAAAAAAAAATAAGCTAAAATTTAGATAAGTCAAACAATAGGACATCTATTATAAGCCAAACAATAAAACATCTATTATTTGGTAATTTTCAAGAAAGAACGTAGAATTTTAGTTCTTACCATATAAATTGTCAAATGGGGTTTTATTGAAATGTAATGGTTATCGATCTTATCTTTCTGTAGAACTGTATCTAAAACTCAATACACGAACCTGTTTTGGAAGAAATTAAAATTAAGCTCTTTTGTTATTGTGATGACATTATCTCACCATATATGTAATGTAAACATATAGGACTTACCATTTTTTCCGCGAATAATCTTGTTACTATGTATATTGTAGACATTAGAAACATATATTCTCATACCTTACACATAATTGAGAATTAGTATAAGGTGGTATCGTAAGAGATTATGTAGAGGAAATTAAGAAAAAAATTATGTGAGCGTTTGGTGTTTGCAGTAGGCAAAAAATTCTATAGAGTATATGAATCTCAAACAGGCAAACAGATTAATGAGAAATCATGTGCGGCGTGAAGACCAAGAGTGGTTTTGGTAAAATGAGGTCGTTTCCCGTATTCCGTTGTGCATCAAATGTGATTCATCGTATTCGAAAGGGTGTATTAGTCTTTATATAGTGTTGAGATTAGGGTTTTAAAAAAATAGATTGGGTTAGACGGTAAGAATAGCATGTGGGATGGGCTTTATCAATGTGATATTATCTGGGTTGGTTCATGATGTTAGGACTTATGTCTAGCAATTTTTTTGATTTTTAAAATTTGAATGAAATTGGACTATATTTCAAATAACAAAAACATGAGATGACATTTCTTTTATATATTTTATAAAAACGATACTCTGTCACTTTGACTCACGAGCATAAATTCTCATTATATATATAATTACACAAAAATCATTTGCTTCTTGTAATTATATTTAGATTTTAGGATATATCAAATGTAATGTGAGAATTGGTTTTATTTAATTGTTATGATGTGATATGAAAAATTAGCAAATTTATAAATATATATTTAAAAAATCAAATATATATAATATTCAAAAAGATGATTATTGTTAGATGTTTGGGAAGTTATTGGTAGATGTCCATGTTATTAGGGGAACTATAATTTTGATGTTATATATAACTAATTTGTTATTTTTAAGGAATATTCATTTAGTGTAAACTTACAAAATAACATAAAGAAAAACTAATTGTAAAATAGCACCCTCTACAGTTGATAAATATTAACCTCTTCGAGTGTGTTGATAAAATAGCTTTCAATAAGTTAAGTGTTATTCTATTATATGTTGTTCAAAATGTAGAACTTCTGACATATGTATTCAATGAAATTGACCGTGTCATTAGTATCTTTATTTGAGATTTATCGGATGAAGAGAAGAAGATACACTAGTTGGAACGGGATAAATAATGTAAGCCAAAGGTGGAAGGTGGGGTAAGATTAAGATATGTGAGGAGCTATAATATAGCGTTGCTTGAGAAAATGGGTTGAAAAATTCTCCAGGACTCACATATACTTTGGAGTATGGTGATTTGTCAAATTATTTTCTTGATGGCTTTATGCATAGGGAATATAGTCATCATACTCTTGAAAATGTGTAATGTGATTCGAGAAGTTTTAATACGTTTGAAAATAGAGTGGTGGAATCGGAGGATATGAATGTGAAGTGGTACAAATGGGAACTAGAGGCATCATGTTGTTTTTCGGTCAAATGGGCGTATCGGGTTTTTAAGCCAATCAGGGCGAGTTAAGGCTTTAAGTCGAAGTCTCTTTGGGAGTTAAAATGTACACAAAAGATGGAAGTATTACTTCGGCGCACGGTATTGGAATGGCTTCCTACGATTAGTAACTTGTTTACACGAGGTATCATTGATTCACCGCTTTGTTCACGGTGTGGGTCGACGAACAAGTCTGTGGTGCATGCATTTAGTAACTGTGATAGAGTAAAATTTATATGGTTTAATTGGACATGGATGGGGAATGTTCTATGCCGAGTCTCTGAAAATATGGAAACTCCCCAAGGGAGATGAGTAGCAGCTTGTTGAGGGGAAGATATTATATTGTATTTTGAATTTCCTCTGGAAGGAAGTTGCAAATCAGCAGCTCTATAAGAAGAATGACAATATGGTTGGACATACTTTAAAGGAATCAATATAGGGGTGTTGCTACCACAATTGGTTAATAAAGACGGCGGACACGAGCTCAACAATTGATGGATAGTAGTAGCCGCTTAGGGGAGTTGGACATATCTAGGAGGACATCAACTGGTGGAAAAAAGTACCAAATTCCACCGAGTGGAAGAAATGGAGCTTTGAATGGTCGTTTATGTAGGGTGTGGTAATTATGGGTCAATCACACTGATATGTTTAAAGGGACAGGAAAAAACAGCTTATCACAAGTTCTTATAGAGCCAATGTAAAGTATTATGTGAAATATTGTGTTTTTACATGTAGTAAGGAATATGATGGTGGAATAATTATTTCAGCGAGGAATGTATTAGTGAAACTGATAAAACCGTAAAGGCATTAGAGGAGTGCTTAGAGATACTAATAGAAATTATGTATGTGGTTTTGATGGCGTAAGTGTGGGATCATCCCCGTATCATATGGAATTGCAATCATCATTGTTTGAACTATAAATAGATATTGATTGAGAATATGAGAATATTGTGTCCAAAATTCAATGTTATATTAGTTTTGAAAGTAAAATATTAAGGTTAAGGAACATTTAGAAAAAAAATAGTTGATTAAGCATTCCATTCCTCTAGCTATAAGCTAAATTAAGTAATATCTAAACATACATATAATTATAAAAAAGAATCTTGAGTATTCTAGAAGGTCTCCTTCTAAGTTCCATACTAGAAGCTGAAGCTTTCTCCAAGACATTACTGAGCATAATTAGACATATCTGCTCAAGCACAAACATCCCATGTCCCAATTATCTCTCTTAGTTTCATAGGTTGTGCAAAACTTCTAATAAAGTGTCAAACTTTATCTTAACCTTTATCAATAGATTTGCACTTTCTTTGCTGTAATAGAAAATGAAACAATTCCGGTTGATTATATGTTGATTAATATCGTTAAACTTATATAAATGAGAGAAAAAATTACCTGACTTCAACAGGAAAGCTGTCGAAAAATATCTAGGAGGGATGAGGATACTTGTCTGGAACAAGCAAGCACAATGGCTGATATGGTGACTTCAAATTGGTACAAAAACATAAAAAAAGTAATAAGCTAAAATTTAGATAAGTCAAACAATAGGACATCTATTATAAGCCAAACAATAAAACATCTATTATTTGGTAATTTTCAAGAAAGAACGTAGAATTTTAGTTCTTACCATATAAATTGTCAAATGGGGTTTTATTGAAATGTAATGGTTATCGATCTTATCTTTCTGTAGAACTGTATCTAAAACTCAATACTCGAACCTGTTTTTGAAGAAATTAAAATTAAGCTCTTTTGTTATTGTGATGACATTATGTCACCATATATGCAACGAAAACATATAGGACTTACCATTTTTTCCGCGAATAATCTTGTTACTATGTATATTGTAGACATTAGAAACATATATTCTCATACCTTACACATAATTGATAATTAGTATGAGGTGGTATCGTAAGAGATTATGTAGAGGAAATTAAGAAAAAAAATTATGTGAGCGTTTGGTGTTTGCAGTAGGCAAAAAATTCTATAGAGTATATGAATCTCAAACAGGCAAACAGATTAATGAGAAATCATGTGCGGCGTGAAGACCAAGAGTGGTTTTGGTAAAATGAGGTCGTTTCCCGTATTCCGTGTTGCATCAAATGTGATTCATCTTATTCGAAAGGGTGTATTAGTCTTTATATAGTGTTGAGATTAGGGTTTTAAAAAAGTAGATTGGGTTAGACTGTAAGAATAGCATGTGGGATGGGCTTTATCAATGTGATATTATCTGGGTTGGTTCATGATGTTAGTGGACTTATGTCTAGCAATTTTTTTGATTTTTAAAATTTGAATGAAATTGGACTATATTTCAACTAACAAAAACATGAGATGACATTTCTTTTATATATTTTATAAAAACGATACTCTGTCACTTTGACTCACGAGCATAAATTCTCATTATATATATAATTACACAAAAATCATTTGCTTATTGTAATTATATTTAGATTTTAGGATATATCAAATGTAATGTGAGAATTGGTTTTATTTAATTGTTATGATGTGATATGAAAAATTAACAAATTTATAAATATATATTTAAAAAATCAAATATATATAATATTCAAAAAGATGATTATTGTTAGATGTTTGGGAAGTTATTGGTAGATGTCCATGTTATTAGGAGAACTATAATTTTGATGTTATATATAACTAATTTGTTATTTTTAAGGAATATTCATTTAGTGTAAACTTACAAAATAACATAAAGAAAAACTAATTGTAAAATAGCACCCTCTACAGTTGATAAATATTAACCTCTTCGAGTGTGTTGATAAAATAGCTTTCAATAAGTTAAGTGTTATTCTATTATATGTTGTTCAAAATGTAGAACTTCTGACATATGTATTCAATGAAATTGACCGTGTCATTAGTATCTTTTTTTGAGATTTATCGGATGAAGAGAAGAAGATACACTAGTTGGAACGGGATAAATATTGTAAGCCAAAGGTGGAAGGTGGGGTACGATTAAGATATGTGAGGAGTTATAATATAGCGTTGCTTGAGAAAATGGGTTGGAAAATTCTTCATGACTCACATATACTTTGGAGTATGGTGATTAGTCAAATTATTTTCTTGATGGCTTTATGCATAGGGAAATCTAGTCATCATACTCTTGAAAATGTGTAATGTGATTCGAGAAGTTTTAATACGTTTGAAAATAGAGTGGTGGAATTGGAGGATATGAATGGGAAGTGGTACAAATGGGAACTAGAGGCATCATGTTTTTCTGTCAAATGGGCGTATCGGGTTTTTAAGCCAATCAGGGTGAGTTGAGGCTTTAAGTCGAAGTCTATTTGGGAGTTAAAATGTACACAAAAGATGGAAGTATTACTTCGATGCACGGTATGGGAATGGCTTCCAAAGATTAGTAACTTGTTTACACGAGGTATCATTGATTCACCGCTTTGTTCACGATGTGGGTCGACGAACAAGTCAGCGGTGCATGCATTTAGTAACTGTGATAGAGTACAGTTTATATGGTTTAATTGTACATGGATTGGGAATGTTCTATGCCGAGTCACTTAAAAAATGGAAACTCCACAAGATAGATGAGTAGCAGCTTGTTGAGGGGAAGATATTACATTGTATTTTCGAATTTCCCCTGGAAGGAAGTTACAAATCAGCAGCTCTATGAGAGAAATGACAATATGGTTGGACATACTTTAAGAGAATCAATATAGGGGTGTTGCTACTACAATTGGTTAATAAAGAAGGCGGACACTAGCTCAACAATTGATGGATAGTAGTAGCCGCTTGGGGGAGTTGGACATATTTATGAGGACATCAACTGGTGGGAAAAAGTACCAAATTCCACCGAGTGGAAGGAAAGGAGCTTTGAATGGACATTTCTGTAGGGTGTGGTAATTATGGGTCGATCACACTGATATGTTTAAAGGGACAGGAAAAAACAGCTTCTCACAAGTTCTTATAGAGCCAATGTAAAGTATTATGTGAAATATTGTGTTTTTACATGAGGTAAGGAATATGATGGTGGGTTAATTATTTCATTGAGGAATGTATTAGTGAAACTGACAAAATCGTAAAGGCATTAGTGGAGTGCTTAGAGATACTAATAGAAATTATGTATGTGGTTTTGATGGCGTAAGTGTGGGATCATCCCCGTATCATATGGAATTGCAATCATTATCGTTTGAACTATAAATGGACATTGATTGAGAATTTGAGAATATTGTGTCCCAAATTCAATGTTATAAAAGTTTTAAAAGTAAAATATTAAGGATGAGGAACATTTAGAAAAAAAACACTTGATTAAGCATTCCGTTCCTCTAGCTATAAGCTAAATTAAGTAATATCTACCCATACTTATAATTGAAAAAAAAAAGAATATTGAGTATTCTAGAAGGTCTCCTTCCAAGTCCCATACTAGAAGCTGAAGCTTTCTCCACCACATTGTTGAGCAAAATCAGACATATCTGGTCAAGCACAAGCATCCCATGTCCTTATTATCTCTCTTAGTTTCATAGGTTGTGCAAAACTTCTAATAAGGTGTCAAACTTTATCTTAACCTTTATCAATAGATTTGAACTTTCTTTGCTGTAATAGAATATGAAACAATTCTGGTTGATTATATGTTGATTAATATCGTTAAACATACATAAATGAGAGAAAAAATTACTCCAATTGGAAAGCTGTCGAAAAATATCGGGGAGGGATGAGGATACTTGTTTGGAACAAGCAAGCACAGTGGCTGATATGTTGACTGCAAATTGGTACAAAAACAGAAAAAAAGTAATAAGCTAAAATTTAGATAAGCCAAACAATAGGACATATGTTATAAGCCCAACAATAGGACATCTATTATGTGGTAATTTTCAAGAAAGATCATAGAATTTTAGTTCTTACCATACAAATTGTCAAATGGGGTTTTATTGAAATGTAATGGTTAAAGATCTTATCTTTCTGTAAAATTGTATCCAAAACTCAATACACGAACCTGTTTTGGAAGAAATTAAAATTAAGCACTTCTGTTTTTGAAATGAAATTAAATCACCATATATGCAACGTAAACATATAGGACTTACCATTTTTTCCGCGAATAATCTTGTTACTATATATATTGTACACATTAGAAAAATATATTCTCATACCTTACACATAATTGAGAATTAGTATGAGGTGGTATCGTAAGAGATTTTGTAGAGGAAATTAAGAAGAAAAAATTATGAGAGATTTGGTGTTTGCAGTAGGCAAAAAATTATATAGAGTATATGAATTTCAAACAGGCAAACGAATTAATGAGAAATCATGTGCGGCGTGAAGACCAAGAGTGGTTTTGGTAAAACGAGGCCGTTTCCCGTATTCCGTTGTGCATTAAATGTGGTTCATCTTATTCGAAAGGGTGTATTAGTCTTTATATAGTGTTGAGATTAGGGTTTTAATATAGTAGATTGGGTTAGACGGTAAGAATAGCATATGGGATGGGCTTTATCAATGTGATATTACTTGGGATAATCGAAGCTCTGGAAAATCTAGACGGTAAGATTGGGTTAGACGGTAATATTAGAGCTAGAGCAAATAGTTGAGTGCCACGTCGCACCTTTCTTCCTTGGGATAATCGAAGCTCTGGAAAATCTGATTTTACTTGTTGAGCTAGTTCACTCAAAGCAATGCAAACTTCTCATGACATTTGTTTCTCAGCAGGAGTGAGTAAAACAGGATATCTTAACTGTCAAATAGGGTAATAAAATAAAATCATGTAAATATAAAATATAGGGACTTATAGCGCAATTAACTATGATTAGTCTTTTCGAGTTTGATTTATTGAATTCTTATGAAATTTCAACGATAAAATGTATGTTATTTTGTATAATATAGGGACGTGTAGCGCAATTAACTATGATTAGTCTTTTTGAGCCTGATTTATTGAAATTTTTTAAGATAAAATATATGTTATATTCTATAATATAGAGACTTAAAGCACAATTAACTATGATTAGTCTTTTTAAGCTTGATTTTATTGAATTTTTATGAAATTTCTATGATAAAATGTATGAATATCTTGTATAATGTAAGGACTTATAGTGCAATTAACAAGTATTACCCAACAAAATTGATAATATAAATGTTTTAAAAACATACATACTTCTTTTCCATCAGGATTTCTCATAACAACACCATCAACAACAGAGGATTTTCGTGCCTATGCATGAGCATACTCCGGGCCCACAGTATACACCTATTCATTATAAGATATATTGACTATCATATGGTTTTTCATTGTATATAGACTATAAATACACATCTCATAGAACGAAATTATGAAATTTAAATATAATAACCTTAACATGTGTTCCTCCAGTAGGCATAAATTTTTCGTATATATAAGAACCTTCACAAAGGAGAAATACACAAAATGTTAAAATATCTACCCAAATAGGATAAATGATAACTACATTAAGAGTATGCCAATATGAAAATAGCATACCAATCATAACAGTTTTTCTGTTTCCACCAACTGAATCCTGAAATAATTAGTAATAGAAAAGAATCAACTAGTTAGTATTTGAAACATACTATGAAATTAAAAAAGGAAATGAAGAAAAAAGCAAAAAAACTTGTAATTCTGATGCTCACTTCTTCTTTTCATGCACAAGAAGAGCTCAAGAACTTTGTATTGCTCCACCTACTACTTAGCATTCTTTTCCTTTCAACACTATAAAATGTGCACAAAATTAGGCAACTTTTTTAAAGTATTAATATCCTATCTACAAAATCTACTACAGATTTTACATTTTGCATATAAATACATAAATACAACAAAGGAGTTAGTCTTTCTCTGAAATTTTTATCAAACAACAAAAGATCACAGGTCCGGAAACTTAAGTGAATTGCTCTTCAGCTAATGTTCGCAAAATTCTCTAGATTAACAAGCCAAACTCCCCTTGTAAACCAGATGCATACAATGCTATGAAGTGAAGAAAATCATTTTCACATTCCATTATTCAGTGTATTTACATTTCATCAACAAAATTGTAAATAACTATAAAAATTAATCCGGGAAAGAAATTTAAGTAGTTGCAAATCATGATATTAAACTAGTGTTGAAATTTACAACAATTATAGCGTATGTTCAACAAAATCAGTGTATTACTGAAGCTTAATTGCACAGTTAGTACATGTGTTATCCTAAATAGTCAAATATAGCCCTATTTTCAAGCGATAGAAAAATTACCAAATCGGAGGAGGATATACAATGCGTAGTAGTTGCCGGTTCTGAATGGCTAAAGACAGAGGAGGAAGAAAATTGATACTTGAATGCGCAAGGAAATTGATGGAAAGATCTAAATTAGTGTTCGCATCAACAAGGCGACTGAGATATGGCCGGAGTTAGAGATCAGATTTGGCGAGAGAGACAAGGTTCGGTTGGCGGCGGTGGAGTTCTAATCGGCCTAGGAGATTTTCCGGTGCTGAGCAGCTAAGACGGAGATGAAGCCGTCGTGGATATCGCAAGGATACTGAGGATAAGAGCTTAATTTTCGCACCACGTTCTCGCGACAAATATGGCAAGAAGTAGAGATGGACGGAGATGGCCGGAGATAAAGATCGAAAGAAGATGCCGAGAGATGTGAGGGAGAGAGTAAAAAGGGATTTAGGGCTAGATTTTAATTTAATTGATTAATCTATAGTTTATGTTCTATTGAAGAATTGAATGATATCAATAGCCTTTTGATTGAGAAATTGTAAACCTCGTTGTTGAATCATGAGCAAAGAATAAGAAGCCATATCCTAGAGGACCAAGCTCTAGAAATCAGACCCAGTGAAAACCATTTCAAAGAAGAAGTCGCAGATGTGTTGGATTTCGTGGAAGATGTCGAGGATGTGCGGGATTTTATAAAACAAACATTGAATGTTATGGATATCACAGGTTTTGTGATGTCTCCCTAAATGTTCTAATTTTATACATTTGGGAGACATCATTTTTTGTGTTTATTTGATTAATTTAATAGACTTTTGGGCTAAATATGCAATAATCCGAATTTCCTCTCTTATTTCTAGTATTTTTTATTTATTAAACTTTTGCGCGTAATATTGCTTGTTTTAGTGAAAAGTTTGTAGGTTTTGAATATTAGCAAGGAGAGGAATCCGAGAATAAAGTCAAAGATCGTGTAATGAAGTCAAAGCTTGAAGATAAATCCCGAAAAGAATTATATTTTGAAGCTGCAAATCTGGAAAACAGGCCAAAGATTGCTGATTTCGAGACACTTACGAGTTGATTTAGCCGCTGACCTTTGAAGAGATTATATTCCTTATCGAGTTACGGAAATTTAGCAAGTGATTTGAGGTCAATCGGAGTTATAACGAATCGGCTAGAACTGTTTTAGTGGAGGTGGTGCAGCAGTTACGGGATTTGGGTTTAATTAGTGGACTTGGGCTTTTCTAATTTACACTTAAACCTTAAGTAAAAGCCCTAATCCGATTTTATCATTATAAATAGGCTTTTAGACCTCATTATTCAGCACCTCTCAATTTATTCTTCAATTCAATTCATCCTTTGAAGAGAGTGTCCAGAGAAGAAGCAGAAAGAAGGAAAAGAAGAAGCTTAGAGCTGGAGACTCTCCAATTCACAGCCAAACCAATTCCGAAATTAGGTTTCTCTGTATTTTATTTCTGTAAAACAATATGAGTCTTATTTCTTTTAATTTAGTTTTCATTTTAATTAGTATGAGCTAAACATTTATTAGTGCTTGAGAATGCTTTATGGGTGAATCCAAATTACATTGAATTTCATGTCCTGAATTTGGGTTTCTGTTAAATTAAATTAGATCGGGGCTTTTACTCTTTTCTATAAATTGAGAATATTTACTGTTTTTAGCGTCATGAACTAGGAACAGGTGTTAGTATTTAGGCTATTCCAATTAGTGGCAATTGGATCATCCTGACGGAGGGTTTAAATACAGAACCATTTATTCAATCTAGGATAGAAGCTATTGATTCTGACGAACTTAGCTAATTCTAGGGCCAATGAGGTAATAAAACTTAAACATCCAAAAGTGGATCATATTTACCCTGACGGGACTAGTGACACTCTAGGATCGCCTTATAGTCCACCCTGACGGGGGTATAAGGAATTTAGAATCCCGACCATTGTAATTGACCAATTTAGCCCTTAAACAACATAAGTTAGGAAATAGGATTGGGAGGATCCCTAGCGTTCTCAAGTACTACTTCTCATATTGCGTTTTATATCATTTTACTTGCGTCTTAGCTTTTAATTGCATTTATAATTTGTCTTTCATTTAGTAGCTTTAATATCAAAAACCAAACAAATATATTTTATTTACTTGATTTCATAAGTGCAACCAATCATTACTTGTTAAACATTGTCGTCAACCATCCCGTCCTTGGAACAAATCTGTTTTATCAATTATACTACTTGGGACAACCGTACACTTGCGGTTGTGGTTCGATTATTTATTGCATTTATTTAGAACACACAAAGGACCACCAAGTTTTTGGCGCCGCTGCCGGGGACGGTAGCGTGTGACCACGGTGTTTATCCTTTAGTGATAGTTGCATTTTTATTTTCAGTTTTACACTTGTGTTTGTTTTGTTTTTACAGGTGCTTTATTCAGGTAATGATCAAGAAATTTAATTAAAGATGTATAGAGAACATTACCCAAATCCTGGTCCATTTGACTATTGGGAAGATTCTTCGGGACAACAACAATGGGGTATAAATTCTTACCAACAACCTTATCAATACCCGCAAGAGCAAGGATGGAACAATCAATGGATCGGGAATAATCAACAACAAACACCATATCACTATCAACAAGAGCATGAATGGAACAATCAATGGATCGAGAATAATCAACAGCAGATATCATATCACTATCAACACGAGCATGAATGGAACAACCAGTGGGTTGAAAACATTCAATAATCTCCACCTTCACCACAAATTTCCCAATTAGATAGATCACTTAAAGAACTCGTGCACTTATATGAACAAAGACTGGAGTCAATAGAGGAAACTAATTCCAGTTTGAAAAGAATGCAAAAGATGCTAGATGAAATTCTTACTCAAAATGGAAAAACAGTTGAGGAGGAGGAGTTGAAAGAAGATATTATTGATAGTGATAAGACCACCATGCCGAGTATAAATGAAGACCACCATGTGGTTGAGGATTTTGTTAGCATGGTGGAAGAAGGAGTAGCAACGCAAATTCTAGAAGTTAACACAGAGATTGCTATTCCTAAGGTGTATACACATGATCAAGATATAGAGCGCAAACAAGAAGAGGTGGTGATCGAGGTTATAAAAAATCCAAAGAAAGAATATTATGAGGTAATAGTGGAAGATTGGGTTGAAAGCGAAGATGAATATGAAATGGTTGAGGGGTCAATTGAAGAAATAAAGGTTCATAACAAAATAGAAGTTGAATCTCCACCACAACAAGTTCACCTATACCGATTACGAATCTTAAATGAAAATAAAGTTGAAGAATCACCTCCACTACCACAAATGATCAATATGTGTTATACAAGCAAGGTGCCACACCGCGAGAGCAAAGCGGCAAGGAGGAGCACCTACCCACCACATTTTAAAGATGAATCCGAGATTGAAACAAGGAATAAAAATGATCTTATACCGTTGAGAACGGTTATCTACTCTAATGTGGTGGAAAATGAGTTTCGTCGTGAAAGTAAGAAGGCGAAACGAAGTACTTACCCACCCCCTTTCAGAGATCGATTGAATAATATTATAAGGGGGAAGGTTCTTAAGCTTTTACATCAAGGAAGAGGCGAGTTTAAGCGGAGGAACACCGCAAAGGCCTCAATACCATCTTCATGGAAGGTAACACGTCGAATTTAAAGACGTAATAAACAAAAGTGCTTCTTGGGAGACAACCCAAGTTTTAAATTGCTTTCATGTCTTTTAAATTCTTAGTGTAAATTAGTGTAATGGTTATTGATTTAGTGTTTATTTGTAAGAAATGAGGAAGGTTGGTGTTTTTGATGATTACAGGAGTGAAGATCACGAGTTTGGGGTAGTTAGAACGAAAAAGAATGAAAATTTTGGGTTCCAACACAGTAGAAACCGGGTACCCGGTTTGTAGAATGCGGGGACCCGTTTTCGGTGCTGTACCCCAGGTATCAAAACTTCGGAAGATCATAACTTGACGCTCGGAGGTCGGAATTAACTTTTTCTTGAGCCTAAACCGCATAAATTTTCGATTTCTATCCAATGGTGAAGTTAAAAATTTCGTATGAACAGCTAAAAGTTTCTGACCCAGCGTTTTGAGGCCCGCCATTAGTTGCGTCTCGTGGTTGCGTCTCCACTTAACACCATTGATGACGAACCAAAGCTCCAAAAACACTCAAATTTCATCATCAAAACACCAAAATATCACCAATCCATCGCTCTAAACATCATCCCAACACATAATCAATCACAAATCTTTCCAAAAACACCAAGAAATTCAAGTTTTAACCCAAAAATTTCTTCACCAAAGCTTAAATTATATCCTTTTAACCTCTCCAACACCATAGATATTAAATACCCATCTCCAATAAATCACCAATCCCACTACTGTGCAACTTTCAACAATATCGAGCAACACAAATTTCATCAATAGCTTTGGTACTTTGAAGGTTGGAGATTGCAAGTGCAAGTGCAAGGTATCAAGTCATCATAAATTCCATGGCCAATCCGGTAAAATAGCTAGAACTCTTCTTTTCTTTCTATTACCAGTTGGGAATTAAGATTTATTTTAGTTATTTAGCGGAGGAATTGTGAATTGTTTGAGCCTATTAATATTCTATATTTTGCAAGTAATCTTTAAGTAGGTGAAAAATTGAGTTTGGGGTCATCACAGATGACCATGAAGGTTGGAAAAGGTACGCAGAATATGATGAAGATAGAAAGTTGGGTGTTGAGGAAAGATTTTATTAGAATAGATGATGATTTAGAGGGTTAGGAAAAGATGAAGACTTGGAAAATATGACAAAAGAGTTCGAGGTAATGAAGAACACTTTATTCAAGATGAACGCAACAAATACATGATCTTTTAAGCTTGATAAAGAAGTATTCAAAATTTCAACATGAGACTACACGTAATCGGCCTAGTGCCGATCCAGATATGTTTTCATATCCTTTCTCATTTAGTGTATATTAGTTTAATTGCTTTATTGAGTCTTTTCGAGTCGTGGGGACACGACTCATTTTTGAGTTTGGGGTGGGGTTCGTTGCCTCATCCCAGTTTTTATGTGTTTATTTGTTTTTAATTGCTTTCAATAAATTAATTAGGAGTTGTGTTTGACTGTAGAAAATGTTAAATGTCCCTTTTAAGCTTACTTTTGATGAATCTATGATAGTAGATAGTAGACTTTAGGGAATAACAAACTTACCTTTTGATTTTTTAAACCAAACTATACCAATTTTTAATAAAATCAACTTAACTTATGATTTTTAAAACAAAACTATATCAGTTTTGCATAGAATCAACTTAACTTATGATTTTTTAAACAAAACCATATCATTTTTGCATAGAATCAACTTAACTTATGATTTTTTAAAGAAAACTATATCATTTTTTAATAAACAAACTTACCTTTTGATTTTTTAAACCAAACTATACCATTTTTCAATAAAATCAACTTAACTTATGATTTTTAAAACAAAACTATTCCATTTTTGCATAGAATCAACTAAACTTATGACTTTTTTAAACAAAACCATATCATATTTGCATAGAATCAACTTAACTTATGCTTTTTTAAACAAAACTATATCATTTTTGAATAAAATCAACTTTACTTATGATTTTTTAAACCAAACTATACCATTTTATAACAAAATCAACTTAACTTATGATTTTTAAAACAAAACTATATCATTTTTGAATAAAATCAACTTAACTTATGATTTTTTAAATAAAAATATATCATTTTTGTTAAAATCAACTATATCTTATGATTTTTTAAACCAAACTATATCATTTTTGAATAGAATCAACTTGAATTATGATTTTTAAAACCAAACCATATCATTTTTTAATAAAATCAACTTAACTTATGATTTTTTAAACCAAACTATATCATTTTTTAATAGAATCAACTTAACTTATGATTTTTTAAACCAAACTATACCTAATATAACTCTTTTCAAACTATATTTAACATATGAGACATTAGACTAAAAATATACCTCGTGTATTTAGAAATTATGTCTTCATCAAGATTTGGTGGGAGAGGTTCTGGTGCCAGAGCTACAGGTGATCAACGGGCTGCCCTTATGCAAGTGGAAATTGATGCGCTGGTTGCTCGACAAGCAGCAATTCTAAGGGGAGATACCGACTACAACGACGTAGAAGGTATTATCCTCAACTAACAACTGAATAATAATAAAAAACATAATCATTCAAAACATAACTTATCAATAAACAGTTGAGGACACCGAAACGTATCTAGATAACACTAGATCGGAGATGGGTAGTCAAACTCAAACCCAGGGAAACCCAACCTCGGAGGACACAACCACCCATATGGAAGAATCTGAGACACCGGAAGAAGAACAACCACCACCAAAACTTACACGAGCAATGAGATCAGCGGTGTGGGATGTGTTTGTTAAGGGCCTACCAAAACCGGGCTATGCGGAATGTAAGTTATGCAAACTCTTTTAAGTTATACCTGCTGATAAATCTACAGGCAAATTTTCTAGACATATTAAAAATGCCCATTCAGAAGTGAACAAACTAAAACAAACCACTATTAACACCCAAACCGGTAAACACTTTACCCCTAACATCGAGCTGACCCGTAGAGAAATGGTTAGATACATTTGTTGTGCTGCCCAATCGTTTAGCCACGCCTCGAGTCCCCACCTAGCTACGTTCATACAAAACTCCCAGAATCCTCAGTACGAAGGTATTCCCAGAGCCACCCTAATGACCTTCATGAAAAAAAAATACAAAGAGCGAAGGCTTAGCGTTGTGGACGAGTTTAAAAAGCTAACCACCAGGTGTTCCTTAACTGCCGACATGTGGGAATCGAAAAATGGATTGAAGGTCCTTAGAATGACATGTCACTGGATTGACACGCATTGGTTACTACAGAAAAGAATTATATGTTTCTGTATAGTCACTGAGCGTCCTACTAGCATCAACTTAAACGAACTAATAACGCAGCACGCGACAGCCTTTGGGCTTTCTAATCGAGTCCAACCGTGTACGTTTGACAACGGCGCTAACATGGTTGCCGCTATACCCGATCTAATTCAATTCTTCTCCGATGGATCAATGTTTTTTTTTTTTTGATCGGCAAATCAAAACTATTTCATTGAAAATCAACACACCATGTTCATTACAAGTAATTCAAGCCTATATAGTAAGGCCAATTAACAAGACATTATAAGACATTACAAGACCTTTACAAAATATTACAAGACCTTTTATATTTTCTGATTGAAACTCAAATGGTAAAGTAATGATAAACGGCCCACTAAGGCCCACATGGATCAATGTTTTACAAGGAACTGTTTCACATCCGGTGTAATTGACATATCATTAATTTAATTGTTACCGATGGTATAGATGGTATTGGTGTACATTATGACATGATCAGCGGTGAGAAGGTTTACGGACCCAACATAGTTAAGAAGGTCAAGAAAGCGTGCAAGAGTATTAGAAACAGTCCCCATTTAACGAGGTCCTTTAAAAGTAGATGTAAGGCGGCATGGTTGAAGCCTAAGAGATTACGATTAGTTTGTCCTACAAGATGGAATTCGACACACTTGATGTTAGAACGTGCTATTGAGTACAAGGATATTGTTACGAGCCTCAACAACGAAAACTTGGTCGATTTATTGAAATGCAAGATTGGGACATTATTAGCAAGCTAAACGAATTTCTTCAGCTATTTTCCTACACAACCACGGTATTATCTGCAACATACTCTCCGACAAGTCATCGGGTGTTAGAAATGGTGTACGAGATGGCTCTGTTAGCCTCACCTTGTTTTTATTCCCGTTTTAATATTCGACAAATCATCCTTTAAACTAAAATTCATTTTTATATCACTTTAGATGTTTTCCAAAACCCCTCATTAGATTAGTTGTGCTCATTTCATTGTACTTAGCTTAATATTCAAAAGAGCAGCTCCGCGGTGCACCGGATGAATTACGCGGTACACCGCAGCATCACGGACCAGTCCCACGGTGCACTAGATGGCCCGACCAGTAAGCTCAGAAATCTGCGCGGTACACCGGACCTCTGTCACGGTACACCGGACCACTACACGGAGCAGGGATGCGGTACACTACATAGTCCGACCAGTAAGCTCAAAAGTCAGTCGAACAGTCACGCGGTGCACCGGACCATATCCGCGGTACACCGCACGAGAGGGTTTCAGCACTATTACTAGAGGACAAAGCTTATATCCGTTGGGAGATTAATAGATCCGTTAGAGAGAAGCTTTATGACCGTTGGACCATCTTTTCAGCTATAAAATGGAGTTCATTCAAGACACAACTCAAGCCTTCCATCTACCAATCTTAAGAGCAATTAATTCTATCATTCAAGGAGGTTTCAAAGGAGCATTCAAGTCATATTTATTGTGAAGCTAATTAGTTCTATCTACTCATTTAGGAGTTTAGTCACAAAGCTTTTATAAGCACCCCTAAACACTTTTTCCCTTTCCTCTTAGTTCTTGTAATAGATTAAGAGAGTAGTGTGAGCATAGGTTTATGCTTGGTTCCTTGTGTTGGTGATAACACAAGTGTATTTCCTTCAAAGGGTTTTTGAAGTGGTTGTAAGGGTTTGTATCTCACCCGGTTAAGAGTTACGAAGATTAGTGAGAATCTTGCAAATCCTAAGGAGGCTTCCTTAGGTAGTGGATGTAGGGAAACCGAACCACTATACATCGTTGTGTATCGTATTCTATCTCTACACTCTTTATATTTCCGCACTCTATATGCTTGATAAAATGCCTACTTGAATAGTTTGATATTATTGTCTATTAGGATTATCTAGTTTTATACTATTTAGTTTGCTAATACAATAGGATTCAAATTAGCTTTTAATTTTATTTACTTGAAATAAAATTAGCCGATTAATTTCTATTGTCCTATTCAACCCCCCTTCTAGGACGCATATAGTATATCAATTGGTATCAGAGCCTAGCTCTATTGTACTTAATCGTTTCTAGAGTTAATACGATATGGATTCTAATCAACCGGAAGGTTCATGTTCTACTAGACCTCCGCTTTTTGTAGGAAAAGACTACTTTGGTTGGAAAAAGAAGATGGAGATTCATGTGAAAGGAATCGATTACTTTTTATGGATGGCTATCAAAAAGGGTCCTTATATTCCTTACGTTGCCGGAAGTACAACGGAGGTAAAAGATGAAGATGATTACAATGATCAAGACATAGCTAAACTTACCAAAAACAACAAAGCTATGAACATCCTCATCAATGGATTAAGTGTCACGGAATATGCTAGAGTGAGTGAATGCAATTCCGCTCATGAAATGTGGCAACTCTTGGAGCTATCTTATCAAGGAACGGAGGATATAAAAGAAACCAAAATTGGTCTCTTTATCACTAAGTATGAGCTTTTTCGTATGGAGCCCGATGAAGCCTTGAATGCTATGCATCAAAGATTTTCTAACATTGTTAACACTTTGAAGACTCTTGGTCAAGAGTACACCAACAAGGAACAATGCCGAAAAATCTTATTTGCTCTTCCAAGGAAATACAAGACAAAGATCAACTCTATAAGAGACACTAAAGATCTTTCAAAGATGACGGTTCATGAACTCATTTGCAACCTCATGACGGAAGAACTTGTGCTTGAAGAAGAAAAGATAAGAGATGATGAGGAGAAGAAAATTAAGAAATCTATTGCTTTCCATGCCATGAGTTCTAAGTTGAAAGAACGAAAAGAAAGGAAAGAAAGTGAAGAAGAAAACTCTCATGAAGAAGAAACTAGTGAAGATGAAGGAGTGGCTATGCTAGCAAGAGACATGAAAAAATTCATGAGATATAAACGCTTTGCCAAGAAAGGAAGCTCTTCCACACCCTACAAGAAGAATGATAGAGCTATCAAACAAGATGAACCCACTTGCTATCATTGCAAGAAGGTTGGTCATATCAAAACCTATTGTCCTCTTCTTCAAAAGGAGAAACCGAAAAGAGCTATGCATGCTAATATCACTTGGGATACTCAAAATTCGGATGAAGAAGAAAGTGATAATGAAAATGTCAATCTTGTTGCCTTTATGGGAAAAGTTGAGAATGATGAAGATGCTTCTTCGGATGATGATACCGGTACTACTCACTTTGCCTTTATGGCAAATCATGATGAGGTAACTCCTAAATCCAAACTCTCTTTAACTAATGATGATGCTAGTGAACAAGATATTCATGAGGCATTTGATTCTCTTTATAATGATTTTTTAAATTCTATTGAAACAAACAAAGTTTTAACAAAAGATTTAGAATTTGAGAAAAATAGAACTAAAGAGGTTTTAAAAGCCTTGGAAGATTGTCAAAATCTTTGTGATGAATGTATAGATGATAATGAGAAACTTCATCTTATTGAGAAAAATCTTTTGGAAGAAAAAGCTTTGTTAGAGAAAAAGATTGTTGATCAAAATGCCATTATTTTAAAATTTACTAGTGGGCAAGAAAACTTGGATTTGATTTTAGGTTCTCAAAGAATGGCTAATGAAAAAAGTGGTGTTGGATATGATCCATTCACTCACCAAAAACCTTTGAAAAATGTCTTTGTAAAATCAAAAATTTCAAATGCAATTCCATCCTCTTCAAAATCTTCTATCACTTGCACCTATTGTGAAAAACTTGGTCATGATGCATCTCATTGTTACTATCGTAAATTGTTAGATTTGGGATCTCTTGTGCCAATTTGGAAAAGACCTAAATGGGTCTTAAAAAGAAAATCCACTAACCCTCATGGACCCAATCCTAATTGGGTACCTAAAGCTTAAATTATCGTTTGTTTGTAGGGGTTGAGCATCAAGAAGCAAAACATATGGCTACTTGATAGTGGATGCTCAAGACACATGACCGGAAATCCATCATTATTTACAAATTTATATAAGACTAAAGGTGATAAAGTTACTTTTGCCGACAACACTAAGAAACGCGTTTTGGGTAAAGGTAACATTGGTAATATGGACTCTTTACTTATCTCTAATGTGTTACTTGTTGAGGGTCTCTCTTTTAACTTGCTTAGTATTAGTCAACTTTGTGATGTTGGTTTTTGTGTTAAATTTGAAGCATCTAGATGTGTTGTTTTCAAAAATGATGAGTTAGATACTATGTTTATTGCAAAAAGATCGGATAATGTTTTTGTTGTTGATCTTGAGAGTCTTATGTGCAAAAATATTAAATGCTTATCCGTGGTTAATGATAGTTGGCTTTGGCATAGACGTTTAGGACATGCTAGCATGGATTTGATTTCAAAATTATCTAGAAAAAATCTTGTTGTTGGTTTGCCTATTTACAAATTTGATAAAGATAAATTATGTGATGCATGTCAACTTGGTAAACAACATCGTTCATCTTTTAAATCCATTAATAAGGTCATCACCGTTAGGCCACTTCAATTATTGCATATGGACCTATTTGGTCCCGTTGATGTCACTAGTCTAGGAGGGTCTAGATATGTCTTTGTTGTTGTTGATGATTACACTAGATTCACATGGGTGATGTTCCTTGCTTTGAAAAGCGATGCCTTCAATGAATTTGCAAAACTTTGTAGAAAGGTGCAAAATGAGAAAGGCTACTCTATTACATGCATTCGTAGTGATAATGGTAGTGAATACGTGAATTCTCCTTTTGTGCATTTTTGTGATGAATTTGGGATTGAGCATAATTTTTCGGCCCCTAGAACTCCCCAACAAAATGGGGTAGTGGAAAGGAAAAACCGAACTCTACAAGAAATGGCTAGAACAATGCTAAAAGAACATAGCTTGCCTACATACTTTTGGGGTGAAGCCGTTCATACGGCTTGTTATGTGTTAAATAGAGTTCTTATTAGACCCCTTATTAAGAAAACCCCTTATGAGCTTTGGAATGGTAGACCACCAACTATTGCTTATTTTCGTGTTTTTGGGTGCAAATGTTTTATCCTTAACACTAGGGACTATTTGGGAAAATTTGATGCTAAATCGGATGAAGGCATTTTTCTTGGTTATTCCACTAAAGGAAAAGCCTATCGCATTTTCAACAAACGTACTCGTACCATTGAGGAATCTATGCATGTTGACTTTGATGAGACTAATCCGTTTTGTATCAAGAAAGTGGTAGATGTTGTTGAAGATACTCCACTAGATCAACCCTTAGAATCTCCTACTCAAGAAGTCAAATCTCATGAAGAATCTCTTAAGGAAGATGATCAAGTGTTAAATGAAGCTAGTACGGATTTACCAAGGTGTTGGAAACATATCAAAGATCACCCAAGTGACTTAATTCTAGGTGATCCAAAAGAAGGTGTTACCACTCGCTCCCGTATTATTGCTCTTTGTGCTCATCAAGCTTTCTTATCTCAAATTGAGCCCAAGAATATTAAAGAAGCTTTGTTAGATGATCATTGGATTAATGCTATGCATGAGGAATTAAATCAATTTGAGCGTAGCAAAGTTTGGACATTAATGGAGAAACCAATTGGCCCCACTATTATTGGCACTAAGTGGATATTTCGCAACAAGCTAGATGACACCGGCATCATTACTAGAAATAAAGCAAGGTTAGTTGCTCAAGGGTACAATCAAGAAGAAGGTATTGATTTCGATGAAACTTTTGCTCCCGTAGCTAGACTTGAATCTATTCGTATGCTACTTGCTTTTGCTTGTTATATGAATTTTAAACTTTACCAAATGGATGTCAAAAGTGCTTTTTTAAATGGTTTTATAGACGAGGAAGTTTTTGTTAAACAACCTCCGGGTTTTGAGGATCCAAAATTTCCAAACCATGTTTTTAAACTTTCAAAAGCTTTATATGGTTTAAAACAAGCACCTCGTGCTTGGTATGAACGATTAAGCAAATTTTTATTAGATGATGGTTTTAAAAGAGGAAAAATTGACTCCACTTTGTTTATCAAAAGGTCTTCAAAAGATATCCTTCTTGTTCAAATTTATGTGGATGATATTATATTTGGTGCTACTAATGAAAATCTTTGTGAGAACTTTTCTAAAAGCATGCATAAGGAATTTGAGATGAGCATGATGGGAGAATTGAATTACTTTCTTGGACTTCAAATCAAGCAAATGAAAGATGGTATCTTTGTCAATCAAGCCAAATACACAAAAGAATTGATCAAAAAATTTGGACTTGAAGATGCAAAGGAAATTGGAACTCCAATGAGCACATCCACAAAATTAGACAAAGATGAAGATGGTAAGGATGTTGATGAGAAACTATATCGAGGTATGATTGGTAGCTTACTCTATTTAACCGCTTCTAGACCCGATATTATGTTCCCGGTTTGCCTTTGTGCAAGATTTCAATCTTCTCCTAAAGAAACCCATCTTAGTGCCGTTAAGCGTATTTTTAGGTATTTGAAAGGAACCCTTAGTCTAGGACTTTGGTACCCAAGATTTACCTCCTTTGAACTAATAGGTTATTCGGATGCCGATTATGCCGGTTGTAGACTTGATAGGAAGAGCACTAGTGGTAGTTGCCAATTCTTAGGTCAATCCCTTGTTTCTTGGTCTAGTAGAAAACAAAATAGTGTTGCTTTATCCACGGCCGAAGCCGAATATGTTGCGGCCGGAAATTGTGTGACTCAAATTCTTTGGATGAAACAAACCTTACTAGATTTTGGCCTAGAGTATGATCGTGTTCCCATTCGTTGTGATAACACTAGTGCTATTAATCTTACCAAAAATCCTATTCAACACTCTAGAACAAAACACATAGAAATCCGTCATCATTTTATCCGTGATCACACTCAAAAAGGGGACATTGTTCTTGAATTTGTCACTTCCGAAAATCAACTAGCCGATATCTTTACGAAACCTCTACCCCAAGATCTTTTTGAGAAAATTCGTTGTGAGATTGGCATGCAAATTCTCTAACCCTTCTTTTATGTTATGTTTTTGTTTAGAGCTTTTTGTGTATATAATCTTGTTGCTAACCTTTTCTTGATGTTATAGGTTCCTTGAAGCTTCTAATTGTTATCCATTTATTCCTTTGGTCCTTGTTTTTACTCAAAATGTGTTTTGACCCCTTAAAATTTTCAAAATCATATCATTTGTTCTTTTTGTTGTTGACAAAGGGGGAGAAATTTTAGTTAAACTTTTTCAAATGCATTTTGTGAGGGGGAGTTTTATAAAAACTCTAGTGATTAGGTTGAGGGGGAGTTTTTGTTCAAAACTTAATCTTAGGCATCTTCAAAAGTTTATGATTTGTCAAACATCAAAAAGGGGGAGATTGTTAGCCTCACCTTGTTTTTATTCCCGTTTTAATATTCGACAAATCATCCTTTAAACTAAAATTCATTTTTATATCACTTTAGATGTTTTCCAAAACCCCTCATTAGATTAGTTGTGCTCATTTCATTGTACTTAGCTTAATATTCAAAAGAGCAGCTCCGCGGTGCACCGGATGAATTACGCGGTACACCGCAGCATCACGGACCAGTCCCACGGTGCACTAGATGGCCCGACCAGTAAGCTCAGAAATCTGCGCGGTACACCGGACCTCTGTCACGGTACACCGGACCACTACACGGAGCAGGGATGCGGTACACTACATAGTCCGACCAGTAAGCTCAAAAGTCAGTCGAACAGTCACGCGGTGCACCGGACCATATCCGCGGTACACCGCACGAGAGGGTTTCAGCACTATTACTAGAGGACAAAGCTTATATCCGTTGGGAGATTAATAGATCCGTTAGAGAGAAGCTTTATGACCGTTGGACCATCTTTTCAGCTATAAAATGGAGTTCATTCAAGACACAACTCAAGCCTTCCATCTACCAATCTTAAGAGCAATTAATTCTATCATTCAAGGAGGTTTCAAAGGAGCATTCAAGTCATATTTATTGTGAAGCTAATTAGTTCTATCTACTCATTTAGGAGTTTAGTCACAAAGCTTTTATAAGCACCCCTAAACACTTTTTCCCTTTCCTCTTAGTTCTTGTAATAGATTAAGAGAGTAGTGTGAGCATAGGTTTATGCTTGGTTCCTTGTGTTGGTGATAACACAAGTGTATTTCCTTCAAAGGGTTTTTGAAGTGGTTGTAAGGGTTTGTATCTCACCCGGTTAAGAGTTACGAAGATTAGTGAGAATCTTGCAAATCCTAAGGAGGCTTCCTTAGGTAGTGGATGTAGGGAAACCGAACCACTATACATCGTTGTGTATCGTATTCTATCTCTACACTCTTTATATTTCCGCACTCTATATGCTTGATAAAATGCCTACTTGAATAGTTTGATATTATTGTCTATTAGGATTATCTAGTTTTATACTATTTAGTTTGCTAATACAATAGGATTCAAATTAGCTTTTAATTTTATTTACTTGAAATAAAATTAGCCGATTAATTTCTATTGTCCTATTCAACCCCCCTTCTAGGACGCATATAGTATATCAGGCTCTACATATGAAGGATTTTGTGTCAGCTATTGGACTCATAGAGATAATTAAACCGATGACGGACAAGTTCTTGAAATACTACGACCCCTTTCCAAACGTTTTTGCAATATGTTGTGTCCTCGATCCACGTTACAAGATGTCGTATACTCGGGAGTTTATCAAACAAATTTATAAAGCGAGTGGTTACCAAAATCCTCTGGTAGATGCCTACATGAACAACGTAGAAGCGATCATGATTGACTTGTGCAAGACTTATCATGAGAACTATGATAAAGAAGGTAGACCACCCCGTCCTCCACAGCCTGTAAAGGTGGGTGCTATGAGATCCAGAGCTGGAAGGTTGATAGAGGCAACAAACGCAGCGACACCAACCTCAAACCAAGACACGATTAATGATTTAACCTATTATCTAAAGTCTGCACATGAGCCGCACGTGGAAGACTTCGATATTATCGAGTACTGGAAAAAATATGCTAGCGGACCTGTTATGCAGATCATGGCACGTGACCTACTGACTATACCAGCTTCCTCAATTCCATCAGAGACCGCTTTCAGCGAAGGTAAGAAACAACTTTCAGATCAGCGCCAGAGTATGATCGGGGAAACATTGGAGAAGGTTGTGGAGCTTGCAGACTGGTGGAAGGCAGACACCCGTACACAGGACGAATTAGATGCTATGTCTGATGAAGAGGATTGTACGTTCAACCTGACTAGCTCAAGTGACGGTGCGGGACCTTCTGGGACTCACAAGGACGATGAAGACGACTAGTAGTAAGTTCTTTCTCTTTAATTTATTTTTTTTGGATTATTTATCGAAAAACTTACTAACAGTTTTACCAAGGGGGTTCAAAGAACTACGTGGTGGCTTGATCCTTTTCTGAGTATGCATTTCACGCTACTTACAGATTAGGTACGTAGGCAGCCTAAATTCTATGGGCACATCCACCAACCCCCCCCCCTCCTTTTTTCTTAACAGGTCAATCTACTTTGGTGTTGTTGCAATGTAACTTATGTACTATATCAATTATAGTTTGTAACAATTACATTTATTATACCTTCTAGTTTCATTTATTATTACATTTCTTTCGTCTAAACTGTATTTGTATGCCTTAATCAATATCTGATACATATTTTATATTTAAGTGTTTAAAAAATCAAAAAAACCAACAAATTAACTATTAAAAAAAGTACTTTATTTAATTTAGTAATATTACAACTTTAACTAGAACAAAAAATTATTACAACTTTAATTCAAAAATATTACAACTTTATTTAAGTACAACGTCAATAAATTACAACTCTAATTTAAATAAAAAACTGATAAACCGATAGTGGGACCGGTCCGGGACCGAAACCGGAATCCCTGTTATCGGTCGGTTTTTGCTAAATTAGGACCGAAGAACCGGTCCGGACCAGGACCGAAAGTGGGTGTCCGATAGACCGGTCCGGTCCGATAAGGAGGGTACACGATAAAAACCGGTCCGAAACCGGACTGGTACGGCCGATAAGCAGGCTGATTCAGGATGTTCAAATTTTCATTTAGATAATTCATTCTAAACATTAATACGCTTCAATAGAATTCATTCTAAACATTAATATGTTCAATAGAATCAACGGACACATATATACAAACAATATAGCACACTAAACCGTTAGTTCATCAATTCTACTAATAACGAATGATTTACAAGATTAGACTATGCAAATATTTACAAATGCATGTGATATACTACTACGTATAGCAATTTTAGAGGCCATACCTTTGACGACGCTGAAGGATACGAAAAAGTTGCACGTCTAAAGTTTCCCGCCTCTTGTCTTTCTCACTTCACTCGTTTTAGACTTACACATCTAACGATCACTATATTGGTCGCTAGAAAGTTATTTTTTTACAAAACCCCTATCGAGTGTTTTTTTGTACTAACTGTTTAGCAAGTTAGTTTGCATCATTAGCGAGTGAACTGGCCTTGTTAGTGACTGCCCATCTGCGACATTTTATGATGTAGAACAGAACTCGTTTAACTTTAGCTCCCTCAACTAATTCCCCACAACCACAAAGATTATCTAACTCCATTTCTGGAGCTTCCCTGACCCTCCACCACATAACCCCATATATGGTGCCACACCACCACCCAGATGCACTTAATAGCCGTCGCACTACCACCTAGTCGCTCACCTCCACCGCCATATTAAAGTCATCTCTACCGCACCGACCTCGCCCCCGCACCAATGCTGCCTACCCATTCCAATATATTATAATATTTTTTTACTTTAGGGAATTATTTGTGCAATTTCTAATTGTATAGGTTTAGAAGTGCAAGTAAATATTTTAGGGGTTTAAATATGCAATGACATTATCTAGGGACTTAAAAGTGCAATTAAAAATTTTGAGGACTAAGTAGACTATTTAATATATTCAGGGGCTAAAAAGTACAAATATAAAAATATAGTAGGCTAATAGTGCATTAATATAAAAACAATGATATAGGGGTTAAATATTGTAATTAGTATACAAATACAAAATATATGAATTATTTCTACAATTAACATATATAAATAATAGGGTAATTAATTCAAAAGGTCCACGTCTAAAATAACTTTCTTTAACAAGTCCAGCCCACTTTTATAAAATTTATGGTCTGAAATACCCATATATAACTTAAAGTAATAGCCCACTTTTTGAGAACGCTAATCAATGATTTTTTTTAAATCAATATCTTCAAAACATAAAACACTAGACTTTATAACAATCCACAGCTGCACTAATAAAAATTCTTTTTAACAATCCACATCGGTATGATAAAAAATTCTGGAGAATGGAAAAGAAAGGGAGTCGGCTAATGACGAAGCCTATTCCGGTGAGCCTTGTTGGCATTAATGTAGTCGGAGATGTGCAGCGATCCCATTAAACAAGCCAGATAAAAGCCCAGTAAAAACCGACAGAGAAGGATTATTCGAATCCTTGCTTCCGCCACTGTCATCAAGGCGAGTCTGACTCGCGAGCACTCAACGGCCGTGAAAAGCAAAATCTAATAGCCCATTACAAAGAGCCCATTAACCAAGCCAGATAAAAGCCCAATAAAAACCGACAGAGAACGATCAGGCTAGTCCTTGCTTCCGCCACTGTCATCAAGGAGAGTCTGACTCGCGAGCGCTCAACGGCCGTGAAGCAAAATCGCTAATAGCCCATTACAACTAGCCCATTAGCTAACAGCCCAGTTGACAAAGGGCTCCATTAAACGGGCTGTATAATCCATCTTCTTCAACGGTTGCTTCAATTGAATATTTACTGCAAAACAATTCAAAAAATGCAGCATAAGATTAATTTGGCAAATCATGGGACCCATTAACTCACTCGGCATCCCCTCCCCTATTCTCTGTTCATCACTTCTCGGTAAAAGGGTTTCCAACTGTAATAAAATGCTAGGATTTGTATAAAAAGATAATAAACAGTCTACTATAATTATACTTAAATCAAATAATTCAAAAAAAAATAGTGTAAAAAATATGAGATTAGGTTAATAATCAATTAAATTTTTAAAAGTTTGAATGGTAAAAATTAATTTGTTACCTTAATTTGGGTTCTTTCGATTGATGATGGCAAATGGTCCATGAAGGCATTTTCTTGTGTAGGAGAGCGGCTTGTGGTGAGTGAAGAGATGTTTTTTGTTCGTGCAGGCGAAGAGATGAGTTTTAGTAAAATATGTTTTATTGTTTTACAACCTTTACTTCTTCTTTTTATTTTGTGTTTTGAAATTTTCAACGATGGTGATTTTTTTTTCTTTTATTTTGAAGTTTATTATTTTACTTTCAAGGTTAAATTAGTAATACTATCAATCCAAAATATTATTTTGGACCTTTTTTATCCAAACTTTTACACTGGATTTTTTAAAACATAATTTGTTGGATTATGGACTTAATTAGCAATTATCTCTAAATAATAACATAGGGTATTGATAGTGCAATTAACTTAAAGAAAAAGATATGGAGGACTAATAGGGCAAATAAAAAAATTATTTGTAGGAATTTTTAGTCATATTAATATAAGGAGTTAATAGTGTTATTAGTATGAAAACGATAATATAAGAAGCTAATAGTGAAATTAATATATTTATGTTTCATATTTTTACATGGTAAATATACTGGTGTCCCCAAATACTCCCACGAGGATCGCCAATAGACGATCACGTGCTGAGAGGTTTGTGATACATCTCCTAAATCACAAACCAAGTACTTGAAGGACCTGTTTGGAGCAGTTATCTTACGATTACGATAAGAGTGGATACGAACTTAAAGTTCACTCTATTTTGTTTTATGACACTAAACCTCTTTCTGGTCCCCAAATGCAAGGCATGAATTTCAAGGAAGAGAAGTAATAAGTTGTTTACCAATGCAGGCCATGTATGCAATATGCAGGTCATCGTCACATGTATGCTAATTTTTGGTTTAGAGAGACCTAATTAGATGTCATAGACTTACTGCTTAGTTAAAAATAGATACAATAATTCTATAATTGTATTGCGTCATATATTTAGTTCGATATTTTTTATGTTTTATGTGTAATTGTTATGCATTTATTTAATATAAGGTAATTGTCCAAATTTATAGGAACTGATTGATGATGTCTCCCGATTTGTTCTAATTATTAGCCCTTTGGAGACATCCTTTTGGGTGAATAAATGACTTGTTTGTTAGACTTTTTAGGCCTATTTGATCATATTGCACTTTCTCCCCTTGGAAATTAACTATTTGCAGAATCTGAGCTTTTGTGCATAAATTTGACTGTTTTTAATGCAAAGTTAATAGGTTCTTGAAAGACCAATCCAAGGAGAAAAAGTGAGAATAAAGTCTTAGTGTATTTTAGAGTGTTAGGGAATGATTTCTAGTCGAGTTTCTATTTTTAGAGTACACTTTCCTATTTTGATTTCTTGATTTATTGATTTATTCTTTTTAAGCATATGCGGTTTAATTATTTATTTAATGTGAAGCTTTTAAAGATAAATGGTAATTACTTAGAGGCCATGTCAAGATAAAGATGAAAGGAAAGAAGATTTACATGGAAATAAGAAGATTTGGTAAAGATTTATTTAAAGGAGGAAAAGATAAAGCTGCCTTTTGAAATCTGAAATCCAGCCACGTTTTAGGAATTAAATCATAATAAAAGATTGGCATGGATTCTGGACGAATGGTCTGCACCAATAGAAAGAGCTTTCCAAGACAAGCAGTTTCATATATTGGAACTTCTCAAACGGATAAGTATTGAAAAAGATATGATCAAATCAAATCAGCAGCAAATCTTACCTTTCCTAGAATTTAGAGCTACGAATTTGAGAGTCTTTGACTTGTCTTCCACTCCAAGCAAAATTCGACCTAGACTCCTCCAACACCTATAAATACACCCCTTAACCTCCTACTTTCACAGACTTCAGAGAATTAACAAGAGGCTTAAGGTTTTCAAGTCAGAGCACGAAGGAGAGAAGAAGCTAGAAGCTGGAAGAGTCCTGTTCTTCCAACCATAGTCATTCTACCCTTTAGGTTTTTCATTTATCTTTTGTATTTGAACATGAATTCCATTTATTTAATGTTAGTTTTTAATTTCATCATGAGCTAAATTTCTTTATACTTGAGAATCGCATAAAAGGGATGAACCTTAATTAATGTTTTCTATGTTTTGAATTTGGGATTGTTAAATTTAAATTGAATTGAGTTTTAGGTATTGGATATTACTTTGTTTCATTACTAATTCTTTTAGGAACAACTAGAATTAGCTGTTAGTATTTAGGCTATTCCATATAGTGGCGTATGGATCATCCGACAGGGGGGTTTGAATACAGATCTAGGTAACACCCGTGTAATGTCCGTTATTGACCGACAGGCTTAACTAGTTACATAGTCAAAGAGGTAAAATCATATCATCCGAAGAGCCATATTCGACCATACAGGTGTTTATGATACTTTAGGATAGCTTCTAGGTCCACCCGACAGGGGGCTAGGAGATATTAGAGTCCCGACTAATATTATAATTCCAATTCTACCCTTAAACATAGCATAGATTCCATTGATTAGGTGGATTCCTTTGCGAGGATCAAGTATATCTCTCTTATCTGAAGTTAGTCTTTTATTTGCTTTATTTCCTTTCTGTTTATTTAATTTAGTCTTTATTTTATTTTCATCTTTTAATTTACAAAAACCAAACAAAAATTATTATCTTTTCTTTTCTGTTTAACAATTATCTCTACTATCTGATTAATATTTGGGTTGAACCTAATCCGTCCCTGAGAACGAACTTGATTATCATATATTACTTGGGACAACCGTACACTTGCGGTTAAGTGGTTCCTTTTATTTGCACTTTATTTTATAACACCCCAGGACCCACCAAGTTTTTGGCGCCGCTGCCGGGGACGGTAGCGTGTGACCCCGGTGTTAATCTCTTAGTTTTTTAATTGTTAGTTTAGTTTTAGTTTTATTTTTCGGTTTTACGCTTTGGGTTTTCTTTCTTTCTCAGGTTTACAGGTTTTGGTTTATGCGTGAAGATATTGTGATTCTTGCAGACCCCGAAAGCCTAGTTCGTGAAGCAAACAAAAGAAAGAGAAACGCTAAAGCAAAAGAGTTAGAGGAACAATTAGCAAGAGAAACAATGGCCGAAGACCCAGTTGACAATCGTCAAGTTGGAAATCAACTCAACCCTCCAGCTGCTCCTGTTGCTCAGAATCAAGATCCGTGGTTTACTAATGGCCCACCAGAAGTTCCATTCCGTGCTCCTGCTATAGGAGTAGGTGCTCCAGATATTAATGTTCCCCGATTCCGTCCAGATTCAGGAATGTTAGCTCAATTCCAAAATTTTGGAAATTTTCGTGGAAGACCATCAGAAGATCCTCTTAGAGCAGTACAGAAGTTTAAACAAATATGTGATTCTTATATCACACAAGGAGTCTCAAGAGAACAGATGTATTTTGCTGCGTTTAAATTTTTTGTGACTGAGGGAGCGAGTGAATGGCACGATACGCAAGATCCTGCGAAGATAACCAACTGGGACCAATTGGAGACTGCTTTCTTTGACAGGTATTACCCAAGTAACATGAGATTAGATGCTGAATTAGACTTGACGCATTTCCGTCAAGAATATGATGAAACTGTGGGTAAGAGTTGGACAAGATTTCAGATGTGTTTACGTAAAGTTCCCACTCATGGCTTGTCAGAACAACAACAGCTGAAAATCTTCTATAGAGGCCTTGATGGAACTTCGAGAGAGAAATTGGATACGTTATGTGGTGCAGGTTTTCTTCAAGTTCAACCCGCTCACGCTAAAATTATCTTGGAAAGAACAGTCAAGAATGAAGTGGGGTGGAATTCAGTAAGAACACCGGTTAAAGGAGTGAATAAAGTTGATATGGAAGAAAAGTTTGCTACGCTTGAGAATAAGATTCAGAGTACTATAGAACAACAATTGAAGCAGCTTACTTTAGCTATAAAAGAAGGGTTTTCGGGTAAGAAAACAGCTATACAAGCTACACAAGAGGTTTATATGTGTTCAATTTGCAGAGTAGATGATCATGATGAGGAAAGCTGTCCGAATAACCAAGAATCCGTGATGTTTATGTCCAATAGAGGTAACTTCAATTCAAGTGGTAATGGATATCAGCCTAACAGAAACCATCCGGGGTTTCAATACTCAAATCCTAATGGGGCAGCCAATCCTACATACGCATATCAGCCGCGTCCCCAAGGTAACAACTACAATCCAAGACCACACAACAATTATCAAGGAGGACAGAATCAGGGTAATTATGTGCAAAGGCAAGCTCCCCAGGATACCTATGATGAAACTTTAAACCAGAAAGCCTTACCTGCCCATCCACAAGAAGGAGTAGTTACCCTTCAGAAAACAGTGGACAGTTTAATTGCTCTTCAGACACAAGCTACGGAACGTCAAAATGCAGTCGAAGCAAATATGAAGATAGTCCAGAATCAGCTAAGTCAAATTAGCAAACAACTGAGTCAGCGTCCACAAGGGCAACTTCCTAGTGATACTGAGGAACCCAAACCATATGAATGTAACGCGATCTCCCTTAGAAGTGGTAAAAATCTTCCACCACCACCTTTTCCCTTAATGAAAGAAAAAGAAACAACTATGAAAGAGAAACCGGCAAAAGAGGTGGAAGAGAAAGAAGATGAGCCTGAGATAATTGAAGTGGAGAAGATTCCGGAAAAGCCAAAATCCAAAGATGTTACAGAAACCCGTCCTCCTCCACCTTTTCCCTCAAGAGTTCAGAAGAAAGGAGACATGGCCGAATATCAGAAGTTCTTGAATATGGTACGTGGTCTCAATATTAACGTTCCGTTCTTAGATGCTATACGCGATGTTCCGAAGTACGTTAAATTCCTGAAAAGAGCCATTACCAACAAGAGACCATACCGTGAGAATGAGATGATAGGATTGCCAGAAGAATGCAGCGCTATATGCCAAAGTAAGTTGCCACCTAAACTACTTGATCCTGGGAGTTTCACGATTCCTATTTCTATTGGTAATGAGTGGCAAGGAAAAGCTTTGTGTGATTTGGGTGCAAGTATCAATTTGATGCCCAAGTCAATTTTTGAAAAATTGAAGATAGGAAACGCTAGACCAACTTCCATGATCCTACAGATGGCTGATAGATCCCTCGCTCATCCAGAGGGACGAATTGAAGATGTCCTCGTCAAGGCAGGTACGTTAATCTTTCCAGTTGATTTCGTTATTCTTGAATACGACGCGGATAGGAATGTCCCCATCATCTTGGGCCGACCATTCCTAGCCACGGGGCGTACTGTTATTGATGTAGAAAACGGCGAATTAACCATGCGAATCCAAGACGAGAAGGTAAAGTTCAACGTGTTTAGGGCTATGAAGTTTCCAGATCATCCTGAAGAGTGTTTCCGAATAGATATACTTGATTTAGCTACGCAAGAAACGTTTGACTGTATGAATTTTAATGACATCTTGCGAGCAGCCCTAACACTTGACTTACCGGAATTGATGGAAGAACTAACCGAAACCGTAGCTGCTTTAAATTCCGGAACTATGAAACATAGGCATCTCGCCTACGAGCCATTCCGAGAACCAGGGGAGATAGTATCTAAAAAGAAACCATCTATCGAATCTCCCCCACAACTAGAAGAAAAGCCGCTTCCATCACACTTGAGGTATGCGTATTTAGGTACTAACAACACTTTACCTGTTATTGTTTCAGCTACTTTAACAGGTCCTCAAGAAGACAAACTGTTGCGCATACTAAGAGCTAACAAAGAGGCGATTGGTTGGACTATTGCTGACATCAAAGGTATTAGTCCTTCCTATTGCCAACACAAAATCATTCTAGACGATGAAAACGCGCGCTCCGTTGAAGGACAAAGAAGATTGATGCCAGCTATGAAGGAAGTAGTGAAGAAAGAGGTTATCAAGTTGCTAGATGCGGGAATCATTTATCCCATAGCTAGCAGCGAATGGGTGAGTCCAGTTCAATGCGTACCAAAGAAGGGTGGAATTACTACCATCTTGAACGAGCAAAATGAAGCCATTCCCTCAAGGACCGTTGTTGGTTGGAGAGTGTGTATGGATTATCGGAAGTTGAACAAGGCCACCAGAAAAGATCACTTCCCTCTTCCGTTTATTGATCAGATGTTAGACAAGCTAGCTGGTAGAGAATATTATTGCTTTTTGGATGGATATTCAGGTTACAATCAGATTTATGTAGATCCAAAAGACCAACACAAGACAACCTTTACATGTCCTTTCGGTACCTTTGCCTTCCGAAGGATGCCATTTGGATTATGTAATGCACCCGCTACTTTTCAAAGATGTATGATGGCAATTTTCTGGGACATGATTGATGACTTCCTTGAGGTATTTATGGATGACTTTTCTGTGTTTGGTGATAACTTTGAGGAGTGTTTACGGAACTTGGAGAAGGTATTGATTAGATGCAAGGAGACTGACTTGGTTTTGAACTGGGAGAAATGTCACTTTATGGTTCGAGAGGGTATAGTGTTGGGTCACAAGGTTTCAAGTGCTGGTTTGGAAGTTGATCGTGCGAAGATTGAGGTAATCAAGACTCTACCCCCTCCTATTTCTGTAAAAGGAGTAAGAAGCTTTTTGGGTCATGCTGGTTTTTACCGACGTTTTATCAAGGATTTCTCCAAAATCTCTAAGCCGTTGTGCAACTTACTCGAAAAGGACACCAAATTCCTTTTTGATGAAGCTTGCATAAAGGCATTCAACGAGATTAAGGAAAAGCTTATTGCTGCACCTATTGTATTACCTCCTGATTGGAAGATTCCGTTTGAAGTTATGTGTGATGCTAGTGATCTTGCGATGGGTGTTGTTCTGGGTCAAAGAAAAGAAAAGGTATTTCATTCCATCTACTATGCTAGTAAGGTCTTTACAAGTGCTCAAGTGAATTATACCGTAACTGAGAAGGAATTACTAGCAGTAGTATATGCATTCGACAAATTTCGTTCCTATCTTCTTGGGGCGAAAGTTGTTGTCTTTACTGACCATTCTGCGATTAAATACCTTATGGAGAAGAAAGATGCGAAGCCGAGGTTGATTAGATGGGTTTTACTGTTGCAAGAGTTTGATTTAGAGATTCGGGATCGAAAGGGTTGTGATAATCAGGTCGCTGATCATTTGTCACGTCTTGAAGGTTCTGAATCTAATGGAGGGCCTGAGTTGGTTAGAGAAGAGTTTCCTGACGAGAGTTTGTTTTCAGTTTATTCATTAGAAACTCCTTGGTATGCGGATATTGCTAATCTTATTGTGAGTGGTTCTTTTCCTCAAGGAGCTACTTCACAAGAGAAAAAGAGACTAGCCCACCGTGCTAAACAGTTCTTTTGGGAGGATCCTTTCCTCTACAAAGTATGCAGTGATCAGATGGTGAGGAGATGCATCCCAGATAAAGATATTCTATCCATTATTATGGGTTGTCATGATTCACCATACGGAGGGCACTTCAAAGGAGACCGTACAGCTGCAAAGGTACTACAATCCGGTTTTTATTGGCCCACTTTACATAAGGATTGTCATGAGTATGTCAAGAAATGTCACAGATGCCAGTTTACTGGTAATATATCTAAGAGAGATGAGATGCCGCGTAATAATGTTTTGGAAGTTGAGATATTCGATGTATGGGGTATTGATTTCATGGGTCCTTTTGTGCCTTCTAACGGAAACCTGTACATCCTACTAGCTGTTGATTACGTGTCTAAATGGGTAGAGGCTGTAGCTCTACCAACTAACGATTCGCGAGTAGTGATTAAATTCTTGAAGTCACACATCTTCACTAGACATGGTACACCTCGAGTTATAATCAGTGATGGAGGTTCACACTTTGTGAACAAATATCTGAAGAAAGTTCTAGAGAAGTATGGTGTGAGACATCGTGTATCTACCGCGTATCATCCACAAGCCAATGGTCAAGCTGAGGTCTCTAATCGAGAGATCAAATCCATTCTTGAGAAGACAGTTGGTTCCACACGCAAGGATTGGTCAATAAAATTAGATGATGCGTTGTGGGCATATCGTACTGCGTTCAAGACGCCTGTGGGTGCATCTCCGTATCGTATTGTGTATGGTAAGGCTTGTCACTTACCTCTTGAGCTTGAAATGGGTGCCTATTGGGCAATTGCGGAGATGAATATGGATCCAACCTTAGCTGCGGAGAATCGTATGATGAAGTTGAATGAACTTGACGAGTTTCGATTTCATGCCTATGAGAATGCCAAGCTTTACAAAGAAAAAACGAAGAGATGGCATGACAATCGGATTCGTGAGAAGAAATTCAAAGTGGGACAGATGGTCCTCAAATATAACTCCAAGTTCAGCAACTATCCGGGCAAGTTGAGATCAAAGTGGTCTGGTCCGTTCGTGGTGACTAAAGTTACGCCTCATGGAGCGATAGAGATAGAGAATCCAGACGAGCAACGCACCTTCATGGTGAATGGGCATCGTCTAAAACTGTACCATGTAGGCGAAGATACCAATCGCAGAATTGATCCACATCCGGGGGAGGTCATGTACCTCCTTGAAGCTGAATAGATGCGAGAGGTAACCCGTCGAGCTTAACGACGTTAAACAAAAGCCATTTCATTGTATATTAGTTTATTGCTTTCAGTTTTTCAATTCCTAGTGTATAATTCTAAGTTAGTGTCAAGTTTTAGTGTCTACTTTTAAAGAAATGAGAAGGGTATTGTGTTAATGGTGCAGGAATCGAGTTTGGATTGCTTGGAGAAATTTTTTGGAAAATCAGAGGCTGGCGCGGACTACCCCCGCGGTGTACCCCCTATACCGTAGGGATGTACCGCGCCCCAAAAAACCCGTACCACGGGTCTGTACCACGGGTTTTATCCAGAAGCAAGAAAAAAAATGAAGCTGATAGCCGCGGTGCACCGCGCCCTATACCGTGCCTCAAAAACCCGTACCACGGGTTGTGTACCGCGGGTTTTTTGACGGAGTATGTACGGACTACCCCATGCACCGCACCCCTACACCGCAGGGCAAAAACCCGTACCACGGGGTGCTAGCTCGGGGTCAAGACAGAAGCGAAAAAAATCAATAGCTGTTGCGCGCGGACTACCCCCGCGGACTACCCCCGCGGACTACCCCCTGCACCGCAGGGATGCACCGCGGACTGGCGGTTTGTGAAGAATTCGAAGCCCAGTCAACTTCTAACCTTAAGGAGATAAACCCTAGCCTCTTCCACACGAATTTTCCAGCTCCCAACCCTATAAAAACACCTTGAAGCTTGATTAAACCTCTACAACAAACCCATTAACATCATCAAATCTCTCCTCCATCCTCCATAAACACATCCTCTACATCAAATTCACCATTAAACACAATCAAGATCATCAAGCTTTCAAGAGTTCTTCCAAGATTCATCAAGAAAACAACTTCCTTCATCTAATCCAAGCAAGAAACTCAAGTTATACCAAGTTTTCTTAACTTTATTCTATCCTTGGTATAAACTTGAGTTTGGGGTCAATTCAACCATGACAAACATAACAGATGCTTTGGATTATAAGAGAAGGTGTTGTATCCTAGGGAAGAACAAGAGTTTGCCTGGTTCCACAATTGAAAAGGCCATCAATCTTGATGAGCCTACTGAAGAAACACAAGAGAAGGCATCTGCACCACCACAACACGGGAAATTAACAGCAAGGATGAGGGTATCATCAAAGCCTGAAGACAAGCTACAATTTCAAGTTCAAGGTTCTTCTTCTTCTCAAACTGATTCTGGAATTCCTCCATGGGCTCACAATTTGCAACAAGAGTTCGAACTTTTACGATTAGACATCGGAGCACTTTGGAAGGAAATTACACAGATTAAGTCAACACTGGAAGAGGTAACTTTATTCATGGATATTGATAATTATACTCCCCCTTTGGAGGAGGACACTATGGATCTTCATGGCCAGGTACCCCGTTCTAATTCTTCTTCTTCTTAATTGATGGTAAACACTAGTTAGGTAGTTTAGTTTAATTTTATTGCTTTATTGAATCTTTTTCGAGTCGTGGGGACACGACTCACTTTTGAGTTTGGGGTGGGGTTCGTTGCCTCATCCCAATTTTTTGTGATTTACATGCTTTCAATAAAATTAATCTTAGGGTTGCGTGACTGTAGAGACTTTTAAATGCCCCCATCAAGCATGCTTTTCATGAATTAATGATAGAAAATAGTTGACTTTAGGAGTTAGTATAAACTGAACTTTGATTGCATGCAAATATGAGATAATTGATAGGGAGAATTAATGAACAATGCAAAAGAAGTAAACTTGTGCTTAAGGATAATAGGTGGTTTGTAGAACGTGAGATCTAAATGAGTAGAGAACCCACTTAGGTATGAACTAGAGACGAGTTATGTAGATAGGAAAAGGATAGAGGCAGTTCTTTGTTAGCCCTTTGAATCCTTTTTAGCTGTCTATCCCTGAATTAATTGTATCCTTCTTAGACAAATTTTTAGCCTTTAAGCCTTTCTTTTGTCGCCACATTATAAGCCAATTTCCCTTTAGATTATTAGGCATGACCATATGACCCGCACTTGAATCACGATCCTGAGACTTCCTGTCTTGAGCTTGAGTTTGGGGTGGTGGGTCCACTATATGGGAATTTACATTGGGTTGGGATTTTTGAGCTTATCAATGATGCTATGTGCTTTATATGATGATGATTCACAGGTTTATTGTATTGTAACCCTTTGCCGGGGTAATAGTGAATGGAAAAGAAGCTTCGAGCTCCAGTTATGAATAGGCATAACTATGAAAAATAGCATGATATCTCTACATCAAAAGAGAGTCATAGCTATAAGAAAAGAAAAAACGAATGATTTGAAAAGATTATATATTCGGACCGGCAAAGTGGAAATTTTTAAGTGAATCATCTTTAGTGCTTATTGGGTTAATTTGGGGACGCTACATTAACGCGTCAATTGGGTTGAGTGAGAACGAAATTCGAGTGTAAACTCAAGCTCTTGGACAGTTTCGTTGATGGTAAGTGAGGAGAGAGCCAAAAGCTCACTTCAAATTTACCAAATATACATACCATACCGTCCTTCAGCCTATGCTAAAACCGTAAAGACCTCGTGATTCCTAGATGCACAGTGAGTTAATAGGGATTATTCTAAGTGGAACATTCAACACAAGTAAGGATCGAGGAACACCCTATAGCCACCATCTTGAGATAAGTAATAAGCGTAACCTTCTAGCATTGTGAAATTAATTTTGAATGGATATTGTTTTGTATTTGATTTTGCATGATAAGTGTAGCTGTATATTAATTCTTAAAGTTAGACTATATGAAATTTGTTTTAAGCTTTGCTTTGGGATTATTTTCTAGATTCTACCTTCTGCATTCACCTAAAAGATCCTTTGTTTTATTTTTATTTTGCTTTGTCGGGACGACAAAGGTTTGAGTTTGGGGTCTTGATGTCTCCCGATTTGTTCTAATTATTAGCCCTTTGGAGACATCCTTTTGGGTGAATAAATGACTTGTTTGTTAGACTTTTTAGGCCTATTTGATCATATTGCACTTTCTCCCCTTGGAAATTAACTATTTGCAGAATCTGAGCTTTTGTGCATAAATTTGACTGTTTTTAATGCAAAGTTAATAGGTTCTTGAAAGACCAATCCAAGGAGAAAAAGTGAGAATAAAGTCTTAGTGTATTTTAGAGTGTTAGGGAATGATTTCTAGTCGAGTTTCTATTTTTAGAGTACACTTTCCTATTTTGATTTCTTGATTTATTGATTTATTCTTTTTAAGCATATGCGGTTTAATTATTTATTTAATGTGAAGCTTTTAAAGATAAATGGTAATTACTTAGAGGCCATGTCAAGATAAAGATGAAAGGAAAGAAGATTTACATGGAAATAAGAAGATTTGGTAAAGATTTATTTAAAGGAGGAAAAGATAAAGCTGCCTTTTGAAATCTGAAATCCAGCCACGTTTTAGGAATTAAATCATAATAAAAGATTGGCATGGATTCTGGACGAATGGTCTGCACCAATAGAAAGAGCTTTCCAAGACAAGCAGTTTCATATATTGGAACTTCTCAAACGGATAAGTATTGAAAAAGATATGATCAAATCAAATCAGCAGCAAATCTTACCTTTCCTAGAATTTAGAGCTACGAATTTGAGAGTCTTTGACTTGTCTTCCACTCCAAGCAAAATTCGACCTAGACTCCTCCAACACCTATAAATACACCCCTTAACCTCCTACTTTCACAGACTTCAGAGAATTAACAAGAGGCTTAAGGTTTTCAAGTCAGAGCACGAAGGAGAGAAGAAGCTAGAAGCTGGAAGAGTCCTGTTCTTCCAACCATAGTCATTCTACCCTTTAGGTTTTTCATTTATCTTTTGTATTTGAACATGAATTCCATTTATTTAATGTTAGTTTTTAATTTCATCATGAGCTAAATTTCTTTATACTTGAGAATCGCATAAAAGGGATGAACCTTAATTAATGTTTTCTATGTTTTGAATTTGGGATTGTTAAATTTAAATTGAATTGAGTTTTAGGTATTGGATATTACTTTGTTTCATTACTAATTCTTTTAGGAACAACTAGAATTAGCTGTTAGTATTTAGGCTATTCCATATAGTGGCGTATGGATCATCCGACAGGGGGGTTTGAATACAGATCTAGGTAACACCCGTGTAATGTCCGTTATTGACCGACAGGCTTAACTAGTTACATAGTCAAAGAGGTAAAATCATATCATCCGAAGAGCCATATTCGACCATACAGGTGTTTATGATACTTTAGGATAGCTTCTAGGTCCACCCGACAGGGGGCTAGGAGATATTAGAGTCCCGACTAATATTATAATTCCAATTCTACCCTTAAACATAGCATAGATTCCATTGATTAGGTGGATTCCTTTGCGAGGATCAAGTATATCTCTCTTATCTGAAGTTAGTCTTTTATTTGCTTTATTTCCTTTCTGTTTATTTAATTTAGTCTTTATTTTATTTTCATCTTTTAATTTACAAAAACCAAACAAAAATTATTATCTTTTCTTTTCTGTTTAACAATTATCTCTACTATCTGATTAATATTTGGGTTGAACCTAATCCGTCCCTGAGAACGAACTTGATTATCATATATTACTTGGGACAACCGTACACTTGCGGTTAAGTGGTTCCTTTTATTTGCACTTTATTTTATAACACCCCAGGACCCACCAATTGACTAGAAACCCAAGAGGACTGTGACAATCGTACAAAGTCAAATACTCAATTGGATTAGTCTAATCTGATCAAGTAATTATCTTTAAGTTTTTTCCATAAGGTCCCCATCGAGTCTCTAGGCAAACATTATTTAATAAATTTGGAATACTACATCTAGCTATCACCATCGGTCACTATTGATAGCAGAAATCTGGCGACCTCTAGATAGTCGTCATATGTTAGCAGTCACTACTCAATTTAATGACTAGTGACTGATAGCATCCGCTATTTAATTTAATCACTGATCGAGTGGTCGTTGGAAAGTGGTGGTCGGCGGAGACAAAATGTGGTCGCTAGAGTATACTTCTAAGAACTTATCACTAGTAACTAAGATTTGGCGACCACCAACAATCACCAAAATATCTGGCAACCGATTTCGATATTTCTAGGGACCACAATAGTGGTCGCTAAATGCTCACACATAGCAGGGATATAACTAGGATACCCCTTGAAATATTGACCTTTTCTGGAGTTAACAAAAAACTGACCGATTAATGTAGGAATTCCTAGAATTCATCAATCAAGAGCTATCCAATGGTACAAGAACCAATCTCTAATTTTCCACTAACCGTTTGAGCAATATTTACCTGTTAGTAATTTTGATCTTATGGTAACTTTGTAGCACTTGTTTTTTTTTCCTACCTTTATGAGTTTTTTTTGGATATTAGGCTCCCTATCTCTTGTTTCATTCTCTGAATTCATCATGTTTGTATGAGTTTAACCTATATAGAACAAATACATTTCAAAATACTCCAAAAACACGTGAATCATAAATATTAGCTTATGATGCTAATAGAGAAATTAATAGGGATCCTAATTAAAGTTCATAAACCCAAAAAATGATGGCTCGAAATTAAAAATTATGTACAAATGACAAGATATCAGTAGGGAGTTCTTACTCCCACGGAGTTGCAAGTAAATAGTCCGCGTTGGAAGAAAAGACGGAGCATGAAGCCTCAAACCGTCATGAAAATATTGATAGCTTATCTCGAGAGGATGTCGAAACCAAGTCAAAGGCTACTGAGGAGTATAAATTTTTGTCTTCTTTTAACAATTATGTGCTCAATATGTGCTTTGTTTCTTGGAAGGAAGGATTACGCGAGGGGGATTTAGGTTGCATAGATCGTATCCGATAAAAGTACCATATTTCGCTGGCCCAATTAATTTGGACTCTTTTCCAACTCCAGCTCTAACTTTCCGTGGTGACTCCCAGCATATTCATCTCAATACTCAGGTAGGAATTTTCCTTGTACTTTTACTTTGAGATTTTATATCGTCTTATGTGATTATCGGGTATATGTTCTTTAGAAGGTGGAGATCGGTGAGAGGTCTCTTGCCAATGATGCGGCTATAATGGTAGAGGTTTTCGAGGATGATGATATGTAATGACGTGATTGGTTTTTGTGTTACTTATTTATGATCCCAAATTTTTCATTTGTTGGATGTATAATAGTCCTTTATGGCTGATAAGACTTTGAGTGTTTTTCTTCCTTTTCAATTGGATGTCTGACTGGTTGTTCCTCAAATTATATTTGTCGTAAATTTCTATCAAGATTAACCTCCAAATCACAATACTCAAGCACAAGAAATAAAGAAAATAAAGCAAGAAAGTAAGAACACGGAATTTATCGTGGTTCAGTCCAAAATTAGACCTACATCCACGTTGAGCTCCGATGAGAGTTGCTCAGCCACTAGAAATCACAAGAGATACAATATTCAGACCACCTTACAATACAAAACCACAAAACCAATTGAATACCGCTTCTAATCTAACTCTCGAACCCTAAAATACTCAATAAGTCTATCTAGTGATTAATCAATATGATTATCACAAATTACACGAGATATTACAATCAAGAAGCTATTTAATCGATTACAAGAAGAATCAGATATTGATCTTCTAAGAACTAGGGTTTAGTATGAGAGAGGCGAGAGAGAACGAGTGAGTTGAGAGAGAATGGGTTATGACTTCGGTCAACCCAATTTCCTTTATATAAGAGACATAATCCAAGAGCGAATGAGAACCGTCAGATATGAGTAAGTTCAAACGCCCGAGATTTTGCCACGTCATTAAGTAATCAGCCAACCAAATTAAAACACTTCACCGAATATATATCCACATAATATATATATATATATATATATTCTTCAATCTCCACCTTGAAGTGTTCATCCTCCACCTCCACCTGAAACTGCACCCTTAGTGATTTCCAGCTAGCTTGAGCCATCTCCATCATCATCTCAGCCCAAATACCTGCAAAATATCAACCAATAGAAAGCAAATCCAAGCAATGCTTGAATTTGACATTAGTAACAATTTTAGTACCAAAATCTGCAGGATTATCCTCAGTAGCAACCTTTAACAACTTAACTTCACCACTAGCCAGTATATCTCTTATATAATGATACTTAACATCAATATGTTTGGTCCTTTCATGATATACTGGGTTTTTTCTCAGTTGAATTGCACTTTGACTGTCAGAGAATATAGTAGCCTTACCCTTAACAATACAAGCTTCAGATAACAAGTTTTGAAGCCAAATTGCTTCTTTAGTAGAATCAGTTATAGCCACATATTCAGCTTCAGTAGTAGACAATGCTACTAAAGGTTGAAGTTGTGACTTCCATGAAATACAATTTCCCCCAAGAGTGAAGCAAAAAGAGGTAGTAGACTTTCTTGAGTCTCTATCTCCAGCAAAATCTGAATCTACATATCCAACTAACTCAAAAGGTATGTTATGATTACTATAGCACAGTCCAACACCCAAAGTACTTCCAACATATGCAAGAACATGTTTAAGAGCACACCAATGATCCCAACCAGGATTTGACATGTACCTGCTTAATAAAGATATAGCAAAGGACAAATCTGGTCTAGTGCTAATCATAGCATACATGAGAGACCCTATAACATTAGCATATGGGACTGAGTTCATCTTAACAATATCAGACTGTGACTTGGGGCACAAGTGTTTAGATAAAACAAAATGACCAGCCAAAGGAGTCATAACAGTTTTGCAATTCAAGCTACCAAATTTTGAAATTACTTTTCTCAAATAAGGTTCCTGGTGAAGCTTAATCATGCATTTATCTCTATCTCTATCAATCATCATCCCTAAGATTTTCTTAGCATTACCAAGGTCTTTCATATCAAATTCCTTACTATGTTTTTTATTCAACTCAGATATATACTTAACTGACTTAGAAATAATGAGCATATCATCAACATAGAGTAAAACATACACATGATGATCAGTTTTAACAGATAGATACAAACAAGCATCATAATCAGATCTCACATAGTCACATTTAAGCATAAATGAGTCGAACTTCTTATACCATTGTCTAGGGGACTGTTTTAAACCATAGAGAGACTTTTTCAATAAACACACATGATCAGGCAGTTTAGGGTCAATAAAACCCTCAGGTTGTCTCATAAAAATTGTTTCCTCAAGGTCACCATGTAAGAATGCAGTCTTAACATCTAATTGCTCAATTTCAAGGTTATAACAAGCAGCAAAAGCTAACATAGCCCTAATAGTTTTAAATTTAACCACAGGAGAGAAAATTTCATTGAAATCAATACCTTCTCTTTGAGTATAGCCTTTTGCAACCAATCTAGCTTTATACCTTGGAGGGTCAGTCTCAGATATTCCCTCTTTGAGTTTGAATAACCATCTACATTCCACCACCTTCTGTTTATGAGGTAGCTCAGTAAGAACCCAAGTGTTGTTCTCATGTAAAGACTGAATTTCTTCTTTCATAGCTTTTTCCCATTGCATACTGTCCTCTGCCTCCATAGCATCCATATAGGATGTTGGTTCAGAGTTTGTGACCTCAACTGAAGCATTCAAAGCTGTATACACAAGGTCTGCATATGAATATCTGGATGGTGTCCTGGTTTCCCTTCTTACCTTATCTCTTGTAAGTTGATAGTTTTGAAGTTGCCCTGTTGAAGACTCAGGAGGATGTTCTTCACCCTCATTCTCCTCAGTAGCCTCAGCTTCATCATGGGGAGGGTTCAGATCATCCCCATGGTTACCAACTGGACTGGAAGACTCAGGCTCCACCTCTTTCTCAATTCCCACCACTTGTTGAGGATGTGCAGGTTCAGGCAAAGCATCATCACCTGTACTTGTACCAATTTTGAAAGGAAATATTAGTTCATCAAAGATTACATCTCTACTAACAATAACTTTGAAACCCCTACTATCTTTTTCCCACAGTCTATAAACCTTTACACCATGTTGGTTTTGATAACCCAACATTATGCACTTGATAAACCAAGGATCAAGCTTACCCTCCTTTGTGTGTGCATAAGCTGCACACCCAAAGGGTTTAAGAAATGATAAGTTAGGTTTCTGCCCCTTCCAAACTTCCATAGGATTCTTAAGGCCAATAGCCCTGTTTGGACTCCTATTAACAAGATATGTGGCTGTGTAAAGTGCTTCTCCCTAAAATTCTTTGGGTAAGCCTGAGGTGAAAAGCATACATCTCACTTTCTCTAGAAGGGTCATGTTCATCCTCTCAGCTACACCATTTTGTTGTGGTGTATGCCTAACTGTCATGTGTCTCAAAATTCCATTAGTCTTACAGTATAAATCAAACTCAGTGTTACAAAATTCAAGACCATTATCAGTTCTTAAGACTTTCAAAGTTAAACCAGTTTGATTTTCTTCCAAACACTTCCATTCTTTTATTTTTTGAAAAGTTTCATCTTTAGTTTTAAGTAAAAAGGTCCAAACCCTTCTACTGAAATCATCAACTAAAGAAAGGAAGTATTTGAAATTACCATGGGCATCATACGTCTCAGGACCCCAAAGGTCTGCATGAATATATTCAAGACAAGCCTTGGAATTGTGAGTTCCAGGCTTGAAACTTACCCTATGTTGTTTACCCAACACACAAGTTTCATAGAAGGGAAGGTCCCCAACTGTATCTTTTCCAAGCATACCTTGTTTGCTAAGGACACTGAGCCCTTGTTGACTCATATGCCCTAGCCTTAAATGCCACTTTTCAGTGGTTACCTGAGATGAAGCATTAGTAACAGAATTCACAGAACCAACTATATGAGTACCATTAAGCACATATAAACCAGCATGTTTAACACCAGATAATAACAATTTACCACCCTTATAAACATGAATAACACCTTTAGAAATATTGGAAACGCAACCAAGATCATCTAAAGCACCCAAAGAAATTAAATTTCTTTTCAAATCAGGAATATATCTAACATTTGTTAATTCAATACATTTCCCAGAATCCATTCTCAATTTCACTTTACCTATACCCTTAACATCACAAGTGTTGTTGTTCCCCATATATACAGTTTCATTGTTCACATAAGACAAGTCATGAAATAGTTCAAGTATGGGACACATGTGAAAGGTACAACCAGAATCAAGAATCCAACTAGCATGCTCAGACAAGTTACTAACATTTAACACTTCAAACACATCATCAGTGGTTTTAGGCATACTAGCAATATTTGATTCATTACTGTTCATCTTGTTTTTCAAGTTATAGCAATTTTTCTTTAAGTGTCCAGCTTTCCCACAATGAAAACACTTCCTAGTTTCTTTGTTTTTAGAACTAGTGGTTTTCTTTCCTTTCTTATTCTTAGCTAAGTCAAGTGAATGAGTAGTATCTGTTCTAGGGTTAACATACATGTTAATTCCAGTTCTCTTAAGGGACTTTAATTCATTTTCTCGGGTCTTAAGTGCAGTAACAACTTGATCATAAGTAGGGACAGTACTAGCATATTGAAAAATATCTTTCACAACTTGAAAAGATTCAGGTATAGCATTTAAAAGGATCATACATTTACTAGTATCATCTAAGGCCATAGTAGTTCCTTTCAGAACAAGAGTCATCTTAGTAAATTCATCTAAATTCTCATCAATAGATTTAGAAACATCCATTTTATAGTTAAACAAAGAACCTTTCAAGAAAGCAAGATTAGGAACAGATTTAGAAGCATAGAGAGTTTCGAGTTTACCCCACAACTCAAGAGCTGTATCAGCACCATCAACCTGTCGAATGACAGAATCAGAAAGATTCAAGAAGAGAATATTATAGGCTTCTTCTTTGATTTGAGCTTCTCGATCAAGTTCTCCCTCACGCCAATCTTTAATATCAGCAATAAGCGCACTTCCCACTTTATGATGAGAGAGTCGAACCCTCATCTTTTTCTGCCAAACACCGAAATCCATCTTACCATCGAACACGGACATATCAATTCGTGTAGAGGTAGTCATCGTAATATTGATTCAAGAACGGAGAGATATCGAATTAAAACCCACAAGATTTATTAGGCGAAACCCTAATTTTCGAAGAACACCGATTTGAAAAATCTTAATCTGATAGCCCAAGATTAAACTCGAGCTCTGATACCACTGTTGTAAATTTCTATCAAGATTAACCTCCAAATCACAATACTCAAGCACCAGAAATAAAGAAAATAAAGCAAGAAAGTAAGAACACAGAATTTATCGTGGTTCAGTCCAAAATTAGACCTACATCCATGTTGAGCTCCGATGAGAGTTGCTCAGCCACTAGAAATCACAAGAGATACAATATTCAGACCACCTTACAATACAAAACCACAAAACCAATTGAATACCGCTTCTAATCTAACTCTCGAACCCTAAAATACTCAATAAGGCTATCTAGTGATTAATCAAGATGATTATCACAAATTACACGAGATATTACAATCAAGAAGCTATTTAATCGATTACAAGAAGAATCAGAGATTGATCTTCTAAGAACTAGGGTTTAGTATGAGAGAGGCGAGAGAGAACGAGTGAGTTGAGAGAGAATGGGTTATGACTTCGGTCAACCCAATTTCCTTTATATAAGAGACATAATCCAAGAGCGAATGAGAGCCGTCAGATATGAGTAAGATCAAACGCCCGAGATTTTGCCACGTCATTAAGTAATCAGCCAACCAAATTAAAACACTTCACCGAATATATATCCACATAATATATATATATATATATATATATATATATATATATATATATATATATATATATATATTCTTCAATATTGATGGGGAAGGGGGTTCCCCCTTACTCTTATTTTCTTTTTTCTTATGTTTGCATATATTGTGCTCGACCATTGTATGCTTATGCCGAGACTTTCTTGCATTTTTACATATACTGTGTTCAACCACTGTAACGTAGGCTGAGCTTCTCTTGTGTTTTTTTGGTTAATATGGGTTGGTGTCGAATTATTGTCATTCATATTGTGCTTTCGAAATTCTCCAGTATTTTTCCTTAGTAGTTCTTTTGAAGGGGCCAATCACCTGAAGATTTATTTAGCCGGCCTTTTATATTTGTATTTCCAATGATCCTTTCTTTTGTAATTATTAAAGATTTGCTTAGCCGACCCTTTTTATTGTATAAGTTGCAATATTTTCTTTCGCGGTTGTTGAGGGAAATTGCTTAGCCAACCCATTTTGTTGTATAATCTGCAATAAAATATTTTTTTTAGCTTTTTCTTATTCATCCCATGTTTATGATTCAAGGTTTTACTTTTTTTATATAACTTTGCTTTTCCTCAGTTTATGATTCTTAAACTATTTGTTCATTGCTCATACCCTTTATACCCCCTTGCTTCGAGAGAGAGAAAAAATTATGTATAAGCCCCTGATTTGTGACATCTAAAGAGTTTATATACATTAATACATTATGAATAGAAATGTAACTTGAAAATATAAAAATATATTTAATAACTTGAAAAGATTCGTTACTTTCCTCAACAACCCCCTTACTTACAAATTGAAGGGGTCGGGTGCCAACATGCATGCAGTTGAACTTTAAAATGTTTTACCTCGCGACCCTTTGTCAGGCCGATGTTTTATTTTGCCGATATCTTACTGTTTGTTGATAATAGACGGAGCTGTTTTGTAGGTCGAGCACCTAGTCGATATTCATAGGAGATAGGTTGACAAAGCGAAGTTGTTATTTATTTTCGACCATAGTGGGTCTTTCATTTTCCAACATATGGTTGGTATTTAGTTGCCAACGCAAAGTTGTTCTTTCCTTTGTCAACATACGGTTGGTTTTATTGAAAAAAGTTTTGTTCTTTCGACTTTTTCAGGTTGGAAATTCATTTGGCAGTCCCCTTAATCGATGAGCATAAGAAGCGGGTTGCCAGAGGAATTGATCTTTAATTGCAAACTAGAGTGGTCTTTGGGTTCCAAACAATTTTTTTCTTTATATGTAAACTGAAGTTGGTCTTTAGGTTTCAACCGAAGTTGGTCTTTAGGTGTCAGAGGCGCTAGTATTTAGGTGCCACAGGAACTGGTTTTTAGCTACCAACCAATGTTGGTCTATATGTGCCATAGAAGCTGGTACTTAGGTGTAAACTCTAGTTCGATGGTGTCTGGTCGATTTTTAATGAAGTTCGATAAATAATATGTCGTTTTGATCCTTTAACACGTAAAACAACTTTGATTCAATAATCTATTGATAATAACGCCTAAAACGAGATCTGTTAATCGAATTTCAGTACTCCACTTTTGATTATTTTTTTCGAATTTGTAAAGTTTCCTCGATAAACTTATGCAAAATTAGTACTCAAAAATTTGTTTATCCTAACAAATATTACGAATATAACTTTTCAATGGTTTGACAAATTTCATTAATACCTACTCCACTTCTCCTATAATGTCCTCCTCGGTAGACAATCAGTTTTTTTTTCTTTCGTGATTTAGTCTTAACTCTAATACCAGTTTATTAAATTAGTATAAAAGATAAAATGAAAAATGAAAAACGCAAGTACAATAATATACGTGGAAAACTCAAACATAAAAAATGACTAGAAAAAAAGAAAAAATTATTATAAAAAATTAATTACAAAAGAAAATATAATAATTGTTGTCAATTAAACGAATTACTAATTAAATATACAACATAATTTATATGTATTAATAAATAAATATAAATATTAGAGTTAATAACTGAATAAATATAATCTTGCAAAGAAGATTTAGCTATAACTATAACAAATGAGAAAATTATAAATTAAGACCCAAATTACTTCTAATATTTTATTTAAAGTAGGGCTGTAAACGAACCAAGCCGCTCGCGAGCCGCTCGAGCTCGGCTCGGTAAAAAGCTCGTTCGAACTCGTTCGTTTATATAAATAGAAAAAAAAAGTTCGTTCGAACTCGTTCGTTAAAAAAGCGTGTTCGTTCGAGCTCGTTCGTTAACTCGTTAAAAAATTATAATCTGTAAATTAACGGTTTAGTTATCAATAAATATATTGTTAAACCTATAAAAAACAAATTATTCGTTAATAACTCGAGATCGGCTCGAAAAAAACTCGTTCGATATGTTAACAAGCTTTAAAATTTGAGCTCGGCTCGACTCGTTCAAATTTGAGCTCGACTCGGCTCGACTCGTAAATCTTATCAAACAAGCTTGCACATCTAGTATTCGGCTCGACTCGATTCGTTTACAGCCCTAATTTAAAGCTTAACTAAATAAATATTCTATTAAAGGCTTAAACTAATTTTATGGTTTAGATTTTTACCCTTTGACCCTTATAATTTTATAATTTTTTTATTTGTATCCTTGTACTTTTTTAATTTATTTTTTTCTATTTTTTTATTCGTATCCTTGTAACTTTTTATTTTTTTATTCTTTTAATTGATCCGCTAGGTACGTACTTATGACAGTTTTTAATTTTTGTGATGTAATTTTTTATATAATTGATTTATAAGTCCTAATATCATTTGCGGTACAAGTATAGGAGGGTCCCAGTTTTTTTCCATGTCCAATCGATATACCCTAGGGGTTGTACCCTAGTACAGGCTGTACCCTCAAGCCTTTAATATAATAACCTTCCTATAATTTATAAATCAGCTCCATAGTCTTCTTAGATCCTCCTAGGCGTCAATTCGCGTCAATTCCAAGAGTTCGGCCTAATCGTAAAACCTTCCTTTCTTGTGTATCAAGTCAACTCTTGACTTTTTGGGTTATTTTTTGTCTCTTTTCACTTCCTTGGAGATTGAGTCCTTTCTAATCCATTAGTTATTGGATCTCACGTGTTCATATTTTTTTTTGGTCCAACACGTGTTCATATGAGTTTCACCTATAAAACACAAAACACCTCAAAATGCTCCAAAATCACAATAATCATTAACATTAGCCTAAGACCCGAAATATATCAAATAAGGAGAAAAATACTCAACATTAGACTCAAAAGCCCCAAAGAATCGATGTCTCGAACTATTAAATATAACACCAAAGGCGAGACATCAAAACTTCACTTGCTACCTCTAGAATTTTCGCATTGCCCATGTACACAAATTAACCATGGTTTTCTTATTAACAAAAATAGATGTAAATTTCTGGTGACATGTTTAGCTAGGGCCTATAGTGCAATTTCTTAACTGAATTTTAACAATTTTTATTTGTTGTAATGCAGTTCTCTTGTTCTTGTATCTGTTATACAAACTTGGGAATTTGTCATTGCATCTCTCGTATTACATTGTAGAATAAATTAAAAAAATGATATGGTACAATGAAAAAAAAAATAGTTTTTTTCTTTAAGCACATGAAACTGATAAAAACCATAGGTTTTACTCTTAATTTCCAACAAGTCAATACGACATTTCATCGTGTCATTCTTTAGGATATTCACAATATTCTTCTACCAGGTTTTCCCAAATCCCATACTCGAGCTGAAGGTTACTTTCACCACATTGTTGAGCATATTCACTTTCTGATGGAAAAACATTCGAACGTGAAAATTGATTTATTTTAGCAGCTAAATCTTCACCAATTTCACTTGTTGACCCATTTCCTGGTGCTGAACATCCCATTCTATCAACTAAATTCACAACTGACATGATATCACTAACTCCTTCTTTTAATGATCTACCCGACATACTTTTTACCTAAAAAAAATATTAAAAAATATCCAGTTTCTGTAAGAAATGCAAACAAATGAAAAAATTATAATTAGATAATTACCAATCTCACAAAGGCTTCACTATGCTGCTCTAGATCAATTGTGTTAGTAGCAATGGTAAGATTTGAGTTTAATATCACAGGTTGATCAATTTGTGCCATCTCTATAGAAGCTTCTGGAAGATTGAGAATATGTTCCATCTTGCGCTCAAACTCATTAACTATTTCCCAGTCACTAAACTCGATTTTATTCTTGTTAATACGTTGTATCTGCAAGAATTGAATATGGGCCTCCACTAAACTTTTATCGTGATTGGCTAATTTAAGATTATCATGTTTAGTTTCGAAGGGATATGGAAGAGAATTAAGCTGCAAAAGATTATGAAATAATTATCACGCGGTCTATTATTATTATTTTAATAGAAAAGTACTTACATGCTGAATTCTAGAAGTAACTTTCTGGTGCGATTTATGTAGCCTGTGTAAATACTTATCTCTCATGCATATCATCTGCATTTAATTAAATAATTTTACAGAACTTGTTACAAGAAATGAATCGTAATTTAAATATTACCTTTTGATAAATCTCCTCCTTGTAATCTCCTTCTGACACTTGTTTCTGCTGACTTGGCGTTTGCGAAGAGAGTGATTGTGGTGAGGGTTGACTTTGGGTATGTAATGAAGTTGACCAAGTGGGCTCTATCTGATGTGGCAGCACAGGAATCTTTGGTGGTTTGCGTATCTGATGTGGCGGCACGGGAATCTTAGGTGGTTTGTGTATACCATGAAAGGATTGCTTATTACAAGCCATACTTTGTGACCTGTACTTTGTAGCAATAATATTCATCTTTTGCTGTTTACTTTGCCTCTCTGAGTTGCCTAAACTATTTGATGGAATTTCTTTTGGTGGGCCCCATGGATTTGCCGGAGAGTCTTGCGCAACACCTGAACTGTTCTGCGAGCTTGATGTTTGGCTAACTGAGCCGGGCCCACTAGTAGATGCTATATAACATATACACACATACACATAAAACATACACAGAAAAAATGAGAAAAAAGATAATTATAGTCCAACTATTATATATGTAAATCAAATCAAATCAAATCACCTATATTTCTTGATTTGTCGCGTATATCTTTCAGCATCAAATTAATTCTCTCTATATAATCTTTCTGCAAGTAGATATATTTAATTAAAAATAAATTAAAAACAAGCAGACATATAAGATATAAGAAACTGTAATTATTAACATACCTTACAAGTTGCAACAGAGTAAGACTCAGCTTCAATCTTCTTAGCAATACCTTCAAGTCTTTTAAGTACTTCATTTTTTCCACAAGGAATAACCGTTTTCAAGTACTCAAATCTATATATATGTAAAACATTAATATATGTCATATTAACTTCAAAAACTATATTATATGCGTAATATAATCATTTAATATTGTGAAGGATTACAATTTAAACAAGCACACCATGATTCTCATATCATAAAATTCCTATACATAGCAACAATAAATGTGGGTGAATAAGACTTCGTTCTTCCATGATCAGGCGCAAATAACAAACAGACCCTATAGTTTCACAAAGTAGCAATACAACCCCGCTCTCAAAGTGTAGCTGGGAATGAGAATTTTTATACAAAAACTTAAATAAATAACATTCTAGAATCGCTAGCTGATATAGCTCAAATTTCGTACACCGATCAAAATTCACTAGTTATTGTAATCAAGAATTGAACTTCTTGGTCTTATGATATTTGTGCATATAAACAAGGAACTTGAACATAATTCAGATTGATGCATGAACATTGAACACACAAACAATCAAGAAAGGCATTATATAATATAGAAAATAGAAGAAAAAAAGTACGCTGTTTGGACAAGTTCCCGTCGATGTTCCAGTTGCATCGAGCTTCTCCAAGTTATGTCGTTGGTACCACTTCTTTGTGCCACCGGTTTAACTCCTTGAACCGGAACTGAATCCTGAACCATTTTAGAAGTGTTGTTGCTATCACTCGGAGAGAAAGAGAGGTGCGCGTGAGAAGTTTGCTTTGTACGTATAAGAACAACATATATACTGAGAGAATGAAAGACACGCGTGTTAATTAATAAGTCCAATGTCTATAATATTTGTTTTTTATCAGGTCCCTCAAGTTTCGGGTTTTGTAAAATTTTAGAATAACTATTGATTATATGGTGGAAGGCCATTCTGACCGGCAGAAGAAGTGTAGACGGCCTATAATTATCAATGATATCATTTGGTTGGTTAAAAAATGATGATTTCTTAGGAATGGAGTGTACGTGGAAAATTAATACCCCAACTTCTAGGCAAGGTCAAATGGATAACGATAGATTATCTTCGAGTTTGGGACAAAGAACGGGACATCGATTTAATTAATAGTTTAGGCTAGGAGTACAATAGTGAAACAGACAAAGCCGGTTGACGATATGAAACGAAATTAGGGATTGTTAGTCTTTGGTCTGGGATATCTAAAGAGGGGTCTGGTCGCCTTTTCCGGGATGTTAATGGTGCATATGTGGGGGTTTCGTTGGGTATTGCTAGGTGAGCTCGGTGTTTCAAGCCGAAATATTTATGTTACATTTTGAATTACTAATGGTTGTAAATAGGAAATATGAGACGCTTCTTATTGAGACGAACTCACTCGAATTAACATATCAACGAATTTCAGCCCATACACATATAATGGGAAGCAAACTATTTCGTGGATTGGATGACAAAAGTAGAAAGAAAAGTAGAGATAATCTGATACCGATTATTTACCTACATAATGGTCTATATGAGGTAAAATTATAGGAAAGAAATAAATAAATTATATTTTTATTTCCAGTGTCGTTATCCATGATGTGGTGGTAGCATATTATTTTAAATTTTAAAAAACAATTGTGGATTATTATTGGATTTTTTTTTTTAAATTGTAGGAGTCAAATATTTGATATGTCACAACGCTTCTACAAAATTTTCTCTACTATCTTTTTTTCTTTTTCCAGTAACTATACCATTACTTTTTCGCTTCTACGTCATTCTTTCTTGGTCACCATCGTTACACCATCATCATCGTTTCCATCACTACCACCACCACTACTACCATTATTACCTTAACCACCACGACCTCCACCACCACCTCCACCACCACCAACTCATTTAAGAAAAATTAGTATGGCAACCACCGCCACCGTCAGCATCACCAACACCAACTCCGACCATCTTTTTTTAATCTAGCCTCAACTTTAGACATTTTTTTCGGCAAGCAGCACCTGCAACCACCGCTGCAGCTGGCACCACCTAATTTGACCAGTTTTATTTTATCTGGCCAACAACACCTCTTGCCACCACCGACACTGATTTTTTACGATATGCTCTGAAAACAGGGACCTGTTTAAATCAGTTTTTAACTTACGGTCAATCATTTCTTAACATATCAGCGAAACAGAGAATTCCTATATGAAAAGGGGGAATTTCCTGTTTTATATTGTTTCAAACAAGAATTTTCATTTTTAAATATTCCATGATTAAAATAAGGTAACATTATTTAGGAATGTTTCAGACAAGGAAATGTTTGTTTAAACTGTTTCAAACATGGACTTCCTTGTTTAAAATTGTTTCAAACAGGGAAATTCCTATTTCAAATAGAAAATTCTGTGTTTTGCAAAACCATTCGAAAATTGTTACCAGAAGTTTGGAACTGGTTCAAATAGGAAATCCCCTGTTTTGAAATTATTTCAAACATGGAATTCCAAGTTCTGTTTCAAACAGAGAAACAAATAGGGATTCTTTGTTTTGTGAAAATGTTCGTTTGAGATTGTTTTAACCAAGGAATTCCCTATTTTTGGATTTGTTCGTCGAATATCAGCGATGGTGGTGGCCGAATGTGCTACTGGTTAAAAAAAATCAGCCAGATGGATGGCAAAACCTGTTATCAGATGGGGGAAGGAAGTTCTTATCAGGGTTTTCCTTCAAGCTATTCCAAATTATGCCATGTCTATTTTTGAATTCTCTAAAGATTTTTGTAAAAAACTGTCGATGCTTATCGCAAATTTCTGGTAGGATGCTGGTAAGAAGAAAAGAATACACTGGGTTTCGTGGAAAAAAATTATAGGTCCAAATTTATCGGAGGAATCGGCTTTACAGATTATCAAAAAATGAACATCGATTTAGTGGATAATTAAGTTTGGAGAATCCTCAACAATCCATGTTCTTTAGTTGCTAAAAGTTCTGTAAGGGATTTACCATCCAAACGCTGATTTTTGGAACACTCCTCTCAGATAGAAAAGATCGTGGAGATGAGCAAGCCTATATAAAGGGTTACAAATTCTCACAAAGGAGTGCATCTGGAAAATTGGTAACAACCCTAAAGTCAATATATGGGAAGATACATGGATTAAAAATGGAATTAAAATCGACAAGAAAGAGAATGTTGGCCTTAACAAAGTTGCGAAATTATTTCATTCGGATATCACAGGATGATATGATCAAATTCTCAGACATATCTAATCTGATAGGGAGATTAAGGAAATTCAAAAAAAAATCTCAATCATGGAACTTGATAAAGATGACAAAATTATTTGGTTGTTTACCAAGGACGGTAAATACTCTACTAAACTGGGTCATCATCGACTTGTACATCACGATATTGAAAAATGAGCGCAAACTTCTAAAATGGGAGAGAAAAATAACGACATTCTTTGGAACTCCATCTGGCATTCAAATGTCCCAAATAAAATTCGGAACTTTGTGCGGAAAATTTGTAATAGAGTCATTCCATCTAAAGTAAATCTAATCAAAAGAAAATGTCTACAATCTGCTGAATGCAAATGGTGTGAACTCAAAAATGAATCTATTGAGCATATTTTCCTTAAATGTCAATTTAGCATGGCGGTTTGGGCAGAATCTTTTACACAAATTAAAATTGACCGACAATTTCAAGGCACAATTATTGACTAGATTTTAAAGACAATTGATAAGTTCACTAAAAGGGGTTATAATAAGTATCTTATCAAAGCTCAGTTATTTGGCACCTTGTGGAACTTTTGGAAAGCCGGAATGGAGAGTTTTTTCAAAGCAAAAACATGGAATATAGGGGCCATTATCAACTAAACTAACAAGCTTATTAATGACCTCTTCGAAGCAGGAATCACTGAGGCAGAAGATAGCGAAAATTGTAAGAGGTGAGCGTAATGAAAATGAACAAGAAGAAAATAATGTGCTTCACGACACCTCGAGCATTATCTGGTTAAATGATACCTCTTTCACTAAAAAAATTTGAACTGGCGGGCATTGCTTCTATTTTTTTACACCAAAATGGTGACATTACACATAAATATACGAGACGATATTATGTCAAATCAACAAAAGAAAGCGAAATCTGGGTCATTCTAATGGTCGTGAGATCAACTGATCTTAATATTCAGAGTTGCTCGTTCTACTCTAACAACCTTGAAATCATTTAGGATATTAACAAAATTAAGGAAAACTATTGGAGAATCCAATCCTTGATTTATGAAACATGGAAATGGATTAATAGATTTTCGAATTGGAAAGCGGGACATACCAAAAGAAATAAATTATGTAGAAAGAAAGGAGATTGGTTAAGCTCCATTTGTAAATTTCTATCTTGACCAAAAAAGATTAATATAAAAATGAATGAAGTTAAACTTATTTTAAGTTTAAAATAAAAAAAGTAATAATGTAAATGTAAATCCAAAACCTATGAACAAGAATCCATCTAAATAGACTTGTTCTTCTCACAGTCACGGGTCGATTGGGTGGTGGTTGGAACTTGAAATTAAGCAAAGAAAAGAAAGGAAAGAAAAAAAAAAACATCTAAATTCATTCAATTGATGGAGGGTAAGATCTCTGAGTTCTTCGACTCCGTCACCTCCTTCTTCAGTGGCGGTGATCAACACCTTCCTTGGTGTACTCCTGACGTCATCCATGTACTCATCCTTAATTTTTCTTTTTTAACAATTGGATTCATTTAAAATTTTAAGCTTTGATCAAAAACCCAGATGGTTTCATCCTTCTTTTTTCAATATCCTCAAAAATATTGCATTTGGTTTACTTTTTAAAGTGGTGAAATCTATATTTAGTGCCTACCAAGTGTTTGACACAATGTGTGATGAACAGGGGTGTGAAAGAGAAGTATCAGAAGCTGCAAATGGTGATTCTGATGAACGAAAGAATGAAAGTATCATGAGACTCTCATGGGCTCTTGTTCATTCTAAAAAACCAGAAGATGTTTTACGAGGAATAGATATGCTTGAAGCTTCACTTTCAAACACAAGTAGTCCATTACAGAAAAGAGAGAAACTTTATCTTCTCTCAGTTGGATATTACAGAAGCGGAGATTACTCAAGAAGCCGTGAGCTTGTAAATATGTGTTTGGAGGTATTAATTAATTATTAATTATTAATATAACACTTTGTAATTATTTTATAAACATCTGGTTTACTTAATTTTTTGGAAGATTGCACCGGATTGGAGACAAGCTTTGTCACTAAAGAAATCAATTGAAGATCGAATTACTAAAGGTATTGTCCGTTTTAAAACTATAGGGGCAAAAGTGTATTTTATAATTTTTGGGTGTGTGTGCAGATGGGGTGATTGGAATAGGCATAACTGCCACTACTATTGGACTTATAGTTGGTGGAATTGCTGCAGCTATGGTTAGAAGGAACTGAGTTTTCGCCATTTAAGTTTTTTAAATTCGTGATTTTTTTACTCTATGTTAGTTTGGATGATTAAATTCATTTCTACAAGTGGATAAATTGATAACTCTATGTTTGTGTTAATGTTATAAACAACCACATATGTGTGGGAGCTAGACTTTTTTAGTTTCAAGTTTCATGAGGGGTGACTTCTTTGAACAACCCTTTCGGACCACTTATCGTGATGGTAAAAAAAGATTGTGATGAAATATAACAAGACCAGAGTGAATCCAAATAAGAAAGACCAAGATAACCAGTAAGGAAAAAAAAAGACCAGGATGTAAAATTTTAGCTTATAAGAGTGAATCCAAATTAAAAAAATGCCCGTAGTCTTTTTTGAGTAAGGGTGAATCCAAATAAGAAAGACTAGGGTGAAACCCTTTCAAGTGATGTAATATCGATATTGATTTTTTTTCTTTCTTTTTCAAATGATTAAATAGATAGATAATAAAATAGTAGGTTACTAGGTTCGTTAACCAATAACCTTTGAGAAATTGTCATGGAAAAGTGGAAAGGCTAACTAGGTCATTTTATGAATAAGCCAGTTACTGAATAAAGTGTTAGCGAGCTCTTATTTGACAATCCAATCAACCACCGAATTTGTATTCCTACAAATTAGAGCAAAAAATGGTCTATAGTTTTCAACAACCCCATAAATATTCTTCATGATATTACAATTTTTTGGAAAATTGTTAGCAAGTGGATCCATAATGGAGTTTGAGCCATTCTCGATCATAACCCTTTTGGTTGGGTAATCTCCTGCCAATTCAATCGCCTTAAGGACTTCAAATGTCTCTGCTACAATAACTGATTATGTGTTAAACCTCCAAGTATGACCTGCAATCTATGTTGTAGAACTCGGTTAAGAGGTTTAGGCGGTCGATCGGGGATTTCGCCTAAGCGGGATTACACGGGGCCTAGACGGGGATTAGGCTGTCTTGAATCCCGCTATGTAATTTCATATATTTAGTAATATATGTAGTAAATATACTAATTTTAACTTTTTAAGTCACAAAATTCATTTAACAACACTATAGTAAATATAAAAAATACTAAAATTATAGTTATAATATCCATTCAAGAATTCTCGAGAATAAGAAAACTAAAAGAGGGCCTAGGCGGTGAAAATTTTCAAATAATCGGTGCCTAGAAGGGATAGGCGCCTCTTCCACGCTGACTAAGGCGCTAGGAAAAATATCCTAACATTTTTACTAGTTGTAGGTGGCTAAGGGAGAGTTGACGCCTAGGCGAGTTTAGGCGGCTAAGGGGGAAGTTGAAGCCTAGGTGGTGATTATACACACGCTATAGATGAACTATATTTGTAAACACTTGCGTCACTATATATTTAGTACAAATTTAGAGTGGTGGGTCTATTTTTGTTGTTTATTTTTCTTATTGATACTTTTATGCTTGACATTCTTGTTATGTTATTTTGAACAAAAAAAAAGACATTCTTGTTATCATGATTTCTTTCATGAACTGATTCGGTGTTCCTTTCATGATTATTATTATCATTTGATTCATTGTTATAGATGTTCTTATCTTTTAATACATGTCAAGCAATATAGCAAATAAGTTTCAAAATTCTGTCCTTATTTTTGTAAATTTTCTCAATATCACTTATTATTGTTGTGAGTCATTGGTCTACTCTATTAGAAAAAGGGTTATTTGTTTTAATGCCTAAAGGTGTTGAGAACCATGTGTATTTAACCTAGTGGCAGTCAAAGAGTAAGTGTTCAATTGTTTCAACTTCCTTATTATAAATTTTACAGGTTTTACTTTTTGTAATGTGTTTGTTGTATAAATTTTCTAGACAGAAAATTTTTTATAGCCTTCTATATAAAATTTCTAACTTTAGGTGTTACATTCATATTTCATATTTTTTCCTATAATCATTTGCATATGTTGTATGAAGATAAGGTTGTTTTATATTTATTTTTGTTCTCTTCTTTCTCTTGAATTTGTTTGAGGCTGTGATATTCTTTTCTTACAGTAAAACATCCTTTTTTTACTTTTATTACAAGTGATTTGGTCTTCACACTTAAAGATTGGGATGTAATTTTTTTTTACTTTTTCCCACTATTCTGGGTTATATACTATGTTCAACTTATTTCCACACTATTTTGTTTTATTTTCATTGTATAGTTCATGTAAGTACTTAAAATAAATTGGTTACAGGCTGACAAAAGTCTTATTCATTGGTTATCCAATCATCCTTAGTTATATATATATTTTTTGATTTCTGATTTTTTATTTTATATCTTTTGTAAATACATTTCTACCACTTAGTCAACTTCTCCAACCTTAAGATGCGTTTTGTCCCACTTTAGCTTTTACGAAACTTGTTTTCTAGAAGTATTTACCTTTGAGTAGTTCATATAGGAGTGACTCCTTTTTGTTATTCAAGTTTCATGCTTGTTTTCCTAGGATGAAAGATTTATCAGGTGAAGGTTCATGAATCCTAACCCCTCCCTCTCCCCCCCCCCCCCCTTTAAATTTTGACATAGTAAGTTTTTCCATTCACACCAGTGGATTTTTTTTCCTATTGTTCTCTCATCACCAAAAAAATTCTAAAAATTGATGTATTATATCACATACATTTAGCGGAATTAAGTATGAGGACATGTAGTTAGTTAGGCCTCGTAAAATTTCTTTTATTAGAATATCCTTCCCTCCTGTAGAGAGGTTATATATTTCCAATTATATATTCTTCTTAGAATCCTATCGATAATGTTTTTAATAATTTCTGGTGTATTTTGGCTATACAAGGCCCCACACTTATTCATATTAAGTGTGAGACATGTGTCTTGCTTATATTTGTTAACTACATCTTTAATTGCTGCAATTTATGTATTGTCAACTTTTAGAAAGAAGATCATGTCATCTGCAAATAGTATGTGGGTGATATTGAGATAGTTTTTACCTATTGTGTATTCCTTTAATTTGATCATTTTCAATTTTTGCATGGACTAGAATGTTCAGTTTTTGTGAGATGCTGCAGAATAACAGTGGAGGACAAAGGTCCCCCTCCCTTATTCCCCTTGCTGGGGGCTCCAGGGGGCGGGGGGAGTGGGGAGGGGAGAGGGAGTTCTATTGGATGAGGGTCCCTATTTAGGTTTTCAAAATATGTTACAGAAGTTACACATTCCATTATTTTCCTATACCCATTTTTAAGATGCGGATTGATGTTTTAAGTTGTGTTTGGTTGAACTTTTTAAGTTGTATTAGTGCTTATTTTTGGATGGTTTATGAACTTATATTTTATTTTGCTTGTAATAGTTCAAACTCCTAATTTTGGTTAATGATTAGCTTTCGTTTATTATGTTTGAATCTCTATTTGATGTTCTTTTATCTTAGTATTATCTTGTTTAGCTCTTAGTGCTAAATTTCTTTTTATCTTGTATTGAGTTTTCATTTGCTATTCCCGAGAGTTATGCTACTTATTGGTCGTCACTAATCTCGTTTTTATCTTATAGGTGACTTTGCAACTTGATTCTTCTTAGTTGAATAACTGCTTTTTAGTCCTTTTTATCTTGAACACTTTGCATTTTAAATATGTTCTTTGAAATTTGCATACTATCTTGTATTAGGAATAAATATATTTCTCAAAATTGCACTTTAGTTCCTACTTTGCAAAATTGCATTTCGGTCCCCATATTTTGAAAAATTATGCTTTGGTTCTTCATTGAAAATGATTTTCGATCCCTTTATTTGTGATCTTATCTTATTAAATCCTTAGAATTTGAAAAATAACACTTAGGTCCCTCAAACTTTGAATTTTTCACCTAAGTCCCTTAACTTTAAAAAATTGCTTTTTAACCCTAAAGTTTTGTATCCTTTTCAAAATTGTCCCTTGTTTCTTTTTGTTGTTGACAAAGGGGGAGAAAGATCAAAGATATACGCTTACACTTTTTACAAAACATCTTAAAGTATCTTTGAACATAAATGTGCAATTGACTTATGCCTTGAGTAAGGGGGAGTTTTTAAAGGATTTAAAAACGCTTTTACAAATAACTTTTAAATCCCTTGTTATTTCAAAAATTATTTTATGCATAGAGAAAGGGGGAGTTCTCCTTTTATCCGTCATTTACTCGGTTAAATTGCTCAAAATCATTTTTAAAAGAAAAATTTGGTAAAAACTCTTCTTTTGTAAACTTGTGTATTTCGATTTGTCAAACATAAAAAGGGGGAGAAGGTTGGCCTAACTTCCTTCTAATCTTGTTTTAATATTTGCCAAATTGTGTTTTAAAGATCCCTGAAATAGTGCATTACACTTGTCATATCTTATACTCTATATAAATGCATAGTTTCAATGAATTAATAATGTTTTCCAAGGTATTTTCATTAAACCGGACAGGCATACCGGTGGAAAGAGTCATTACCCAACGGTCACATGCCACGTTGGATTCTGCCGTCGGACTAGAAGACAAACCGGTCTGGCATTACCGGCCAGAGGCAGAATATTGTCTATAAAAGGGAGCTTATTATCATGCAATCAACTACCTCTTTCCAATACAATTATTACAAGTTTATACATCCATTAAAAAGGTCTCAAGCAATGAAAGTTTATCAATCTAAGCCTGATCATTCAACTTGTCATATCAACTCAATCAATGAGTTATCCAAGAAGCATTCAAAGTCTAATTCACTCAAAAGGAGTTTAGAAGATTAAAGTTTTATCTACTCTTTAGGAGTTATTAGCCAAGTTATTTCAACCAATCAAACACTTTTTTATTTCCTCTTAGATCTAGTCTTTGTAATAGATATATTAAGAGAAAGTGTTTGTGGTATCGAAGTGGTTGTAAGGGTATTGTGTTCTCACGCCAGTTAAGAGAGACACGAAAGCTTAGTTAAGAAGCTTCAAAATCCTAAGGTGGCCACCTTAGGTAGTGGAGTAGGGATAACCGAACCACTATACATCGCCGTGTAGATTCTATCTCTTATCTCTTTACATGTTGTATATTGATTGCTCATCTTTTCATTTATATCAAACCTAGTTATACCATTGCATGATCCCGTAAGAGTTTGATATATATATATATTGACTTAGAAGTTTCTCTTTAAACTTATAATTGTCAAAAAAAAATTTAATTAGGCATTAATACTATTAATGTCCTATTCACCCCCTCTAGGACTTTCAATGTCGTGAGAAGATAAAAAATGATGGGGTGATTAGGCGAGGAAGAAAGAAAGAAGAAGAGGAACAAATAAAGCAGGATTCAAAGCTAGGTATTTGGATTGTGTTATATATTTTTAGTTCATAAAGGGGAGTTTTGGGAGAAAAAACAGAGAGAGAAGAGAGATAAAAAATTTTTAATGTAATATTGATTTAAATTTGTTATCTAAAATTCCATTAGGGTGAATCAAACATTGGATCTAATATTACATCACACAATCCAATATCAGATTGCAATGATTATTAGATCCTGGAAAGGATGGGATTGTTGCATTCATTTGTAGAAAAAATATGCATGTCTTAAACATCCTCGAAACATATCGTAACTGGAGAAGATAAAAAATCTCATTAATCAACGACTCTTTGGATGAATTTTTGTGTCAGCTTTGATGAGCATGAAGGAGGTAGAATGTGCATCATCTACAATCTGGATAAAGTCAAAGTATCCCACCCCAAGTTATGCATTTCATAGTTGAGTGTAAGGTAATCTCACATCGCCTTCATGCTAACTTTTTTTTTCGCATTCAATCAAGTTGGCTTTTGTACCCTCTTGTGACAAGAATTAAGAGAATATGCCTCCACATTTGATGAACCATGATTGATTCTTAGAGACTTCAAAAATGTGAAGAGCATGTTATCGAAGGTTCAGGTTTTTTAAGGTTTTCGAGCAAGTTGAATGTTGAGTTTATGGGTATTTGCAAAGGGATGGTATTCAATGAACCGTTTGAGATTGTGGTGAGTAATATAACAAGGAAGTGTATTGCGAGTGAAAAGAAACTCTAACTAGAGAAGTATGAGAATACAAAGCAAAAGAGGATTTTTTGGAGAACAAAGGGCGTTAACATAAAGAGAGTAAATAAGGGGTTACCCCAAAAGATGCCTTTATGATTATTACAACTTAGAATAGTAGGGGTTTCAGCTCACCCCATAAGAGATTAGGTGTGGTTAAACTTATTAATCGCAAGAACATTGATATAATGGGTTTTTTGGAAAAAAGAATACCAGACTTTGTGTAAATAATTTTATGAGGACTATGTTACAAGGGTAGAAATATAGATAATTTTGACAAAGTTGAGCATGGGAGAATTTTGCTAGTACGGAATACAGATAACGTTGAAGTAGAGGTCCTTGGGATTCTCTTTAAGTTATTCATTGTAAAGTGGTATGTAAGGTAGCCTCAATTAGTATTTATATCTCTTTCATATATGACCTAAACGATAAGACTTGGATGTGGGATTCGTGGAAAAAGCTTGAGGATCACACTTCTTCCTTTGATGCACCATGACTTCTGCTTGGTAATTTTAACAATATATTAAATCATGATGAGAGGAATAATGGAAAAGTTGTAACCATGGGAGACTTCAATGAGTTCGCGGATTGCTGTAATGCCACTGGTTTAGAAGATTTACAATACTTGGGTCAATTATTTAAGTGGGATAACAATCACACTCTTAGTCAAATAGATCATGCGATGGGTTATAGGAGACTAGATGCTTCAGGCCACTATGTGCATGCGTAGTTTCTTCCTAAGTCAGGTGTTTCTGACCACTCTCCATGTATAGTGTCATTATTTCTTCAAATTGTCAAGAGAATCACCCTTTTTTTTCTTTAATATGTGGGTGGAACATACATATTATGCTTCACTTGTTAGTTATTGTTGGAACAAAGGTTTTGGTTTGTAAAAAGTTTTGAAACTTGAAACCGGAGTTAAGGAAATTGAATAAGGAACACTTTTCTCATATTTCAAAAAGAGAAAAACAAGCACGAGAGACCTTGGAGGAAGCCAAAATTCAATTCCAACTTAATATTGCAAATGATGAGAATTGAGTTGGTAGAGATTTGAAAAATTGCTACTAGACTTGAGAAGGCGAAATTAGTTTTCCTCAACAAAAAGAGAAGCTTGGATATAAATTGAAAAGTGATCGATATACTAAACTTTTCATGGTCTTATGAAAAGTAAACAACGGAAAAAGTTTATTGTGAATGACCAACTCCCAAATGAGGAATTTACTACTTCTACTGCTCAAGCCAATGATGCGTCCTTGGAGTACTATACGAGGCTATTGGGGTTGAGAGTTGAGATGAGAGATTTTGATTGTAGTGTGTTTGATTGGGGTAACATTTTGGCAGATATTCAAAGGTTGGATTTGAGTAAAGAGATCTCTAATGAAGAGGTTAAAGTGGAAATTTTCTGAATTGATTAAGCACCCGGACCCGATTGTTACTACTCGCTCTTCTTCAAATCATCTTGAGATCTTACTGGAGATGAAGTTATACAAAAGGTATGCGAATCCTTTGCTTCCATATTATTACTTAAACAATTAAATGCTACTACTATTGCTCTCATTCCAAAAAATATGGATTTTGTGGAGGATAATAGACTCATCTTTTGTTGTAATGTTATTTACAAAGTAATTACAATGATTCTTGTGGATCACATAAGGCCGGTTCTATAAGATATTATAGATAGAGCACAAAATGCCTTTGTTTCCGGAATATCGATGGACGAGAATATTCACCTAATTCAAGAGCTCTTGAGAGGATACACTAATAAAAGTAGTTCACCTAGATGTAGTATCAAGATTGATTTTTTGCAAATTTTATGATTCAGTTTCATGGGATTTCCTTCGCGAGGTATTTAAAGACTTGAATTTTCTAGCTTTGTATGTTTGGTTATGCAATGTGTCGCAACACCTTCATATTTGGTTGCGCTTAATGGGGAGTTCACGACTTCTTCAAAGAGGATAAAAACTTAAGACAATGTGATCCTCTCTCTATACCTTTTCATTTTATGTCTTGAATATTTCTCAAGATTATTAAAGAAGAACAAAATGTTGGGTTCAAGTATCATCCAAAATGCAGGAAAAATAAGATCACTCGCCTCACTTTCACCAATGGCCTCATGCTTCTTACTAAAGGCGATCATAGCTCGGCAAAAATTCTCATAGATTGCTTGGAGGAGTATAGTAATTGTTCAGACCTTCATTTAAATGTACTTAAATAGAGTATTTACTATGTGGGAATGAAAAATGAAGTTGTTGAAATTATTTTGGAAACTACTCAACTTGATAAGGGGGTTATGTAGTTCCGTTATTTAGGTGTACCTCTTGAAACTTCAGTATTATTTTTGAGAGATTATAAACATCTCATTGATAAGTTGGAAACCTATGTTCGATCTTGAAATCCTCCTTCCTTCTCATATGTGGACCGTCTTGAGTTTATTAGACTGGTACTACAAGAGTTTGTTTACTTTTGGTTAACCATTTATCGTGAGTGTTAATAGGAGTTTTGACTGGAATGGAAAATATCCGCAAATAAAATGAAATAATATAGCCACATCAAAAGAAGAAGGAGGACTAGGCCTCAAAGATCTTGGAGTTTGGAATAAAGTTTTGCTTATGAAGATGTCGTAGAAAATTATGCCGATTTTTTTTTTGTGGATAAAATGGGTGCATGGTGAGTATCTGTCCCGATCTTTTTCTAAAACTTGGGTGAATATTGTATGGGACTCTTGTGTTATTTCCGAACATGCTATCATTGTATGGATGACAACATAAGAAAGATTTCACACTATGAATAGGATAATTTATATGAAACTCGATCCACTTTGTGATTTGTGTGATAAAAATTTTGAGTCAAGTAAACACCTATTCTCTGAGTGTACTTTTGGTAAGAGTATTTAGAAAGATATAGGAAGATGGTTGGATATCGAAAAAAAGACGAGTACTATCTTGAATGCTCATAAATGGCTCATGAAATTTAAAACCCAGAAAATTGGAAAAAGAAGATTTAGAGATTTGCATTTGCCACTATTATCTATCATATATGATGGATGAGAAATAATCTTACTATAAGAGGTGAAACTCTTTCAAAGAAAAAACTATCAAATAAACTGAAATGTGCACTTTATCTATTCTATTTGTTTTGTATCTCTATCAGATTTTCGTGGATGATCGATTATATCTCATTAAGATAAGATTAACGAATAAATAGTGACTAATTTAATGTTTTGAGTTTAGATAGATTATCTTTGCATAGTATACAATTTCTTTTATTTTAAATGAAATTGTTTACCCAACAAAAAAAGAACAATAGATTTTTCTAAAAGTTTGCGAAATTCCGAAACTTGAGGGACCTAATAAAAAGCATATATTACAGAAATTGGACTGATTACTTCAGTTTTAATTCTCTCAGTCAGTATATAATATACATGGTGCTCTTCTACTTACAAAACAAATTTCTCACTCTCGCCTCTCTTTCTCTTTGAGTGATTATACAATGGATAACGACATAAATTGGAGGAGCTCGTTGCAACGGAATCATCGACAGACAGCTATCCAAAAAGTGTATTTATTTTTCTTCTATTTTCTATATTCTTTAATGTTTCTGCATTGATGGTTTGATTCTTTGTGTGTTCAATGTTCATGCATCCATTTAAATTATTCTCAAGTTGTTGTATATGCATGACTATCATAAGACCAAGAAGTTCATTTCTTGATATCAATAACTAGTGAATTTTTTGAGAACTAATTATTGTTTATACTGTAACAAGCTGATCGGTGCATGAAATTTGAGCTATGTTCTAGAAGGTGATTGTATTTTTTTAATAAAAATTCTCGCTCCACCGTTTTACGAGCTTGGAGCGTGGTGCTCATCCATGGCGCACCACCGTGCTGTTGGTGGGAAGAAGAAAAAAGAATATTCATCTGAAAAAATAATAAAAAATCCAGTAAAATACAATCCCAACTAAACTTGACTTTGACTTGGATGGAAATGTTGAAAGCTGGGTTTTATTGCTACTTTGTGAAACTATAGGGTCTATTTGTTATTTGCGCCTGATCATGGAAGAACAAAGTCTTATCCACCCACATTTATTGTTGCTATGAATAGGAATTTTATGATATGAGAATCATGGGGTGCTTGTTTAAATTGTAATCCATCACAATATTAAATGAATAAATTACGCATATAATATAGTTTTTGAAGTTAATAAGACATATATTAATGTTTGACAATATATAGATATGAGTTCTTGGAAACGGTTTTTCCTCCTGAAAAAAATGGAGTACTTAAAAGACTTGAAGGTATTGCTAAGAGGATTGAAGCTGAGTCTTACTCTGTTGCAACTTGTAAGGTTTGTTAAAAATAACAGTTTCTCTTAGTTTTCAAGAATTTATATGTTTGCTTTGTTTTTAATTTATTTTTGAATAATTATATCTACTTGCAGAGAGATTATTTAAATAGAATTAATTCAATGCTGAAAGATATACGCGACAATCCAACAAATATAGGTACTTAGATTTGATTTGATTTACATATATAATAGTTGAAGTATAATTATCTTTTTTCTCATTCTCTGTGCGTAAATGTGTATGTATATCTTATATAGCTTCTATTGGTGGGCCATCACAAGTTGATTCTCCTGTGTGTGGTTCAAGCTCAGTTGTCCAAACATCAATCTTGCAGAACAGTTCAGGTGTTGCTCAAAACTCTCCCCCAAAATCATGGGACCCACCAAAAGAAATTCCCATGGTGCCACATCCACATCAGATAAAGCCCACTTGGTCAACACCAATACATACCCAAGGTCATCCCTCATCACAATCACTCACTATGGAAACGCCAAGTCAGCAGAAACAGGTGTCACAACATGAGGTATCAGAAGGAAATTGCAAGGAGGAGATTTATCAAAAGGTAATATTTAACTTACGCTTCATTTTTTTGTTACAAATTTTGAAAAATTACTTAATTTAATGCAGTTGATACGCCTGAAAGATAAGTATTTACCCATGCTATATAAATGGCACCAGGAAATTACTTCTAATATTCAGCATGTAAGTACTTCTCTATTAAAATCATTATAATAAAAATAATTATAAACCGTGTGATAATTGTTTATATTCTTTGCAGCTTAATTCTCTTCCCCATTCCTTCAAAACTACAGAATATTATCTTAAAATAGCCAATCACGATAAAAGTGTAGTAGAGGCCCATATACGTTTCTTGCAGATACAACGTATTAAGAAGAATAAACTCAAGTTTAGTCACTGGAAAATAGTTAATGAGTTTGAGCGCAAGATGGAACATATTTATTCACTGAGTCAACAAAGAGTAGAGATTGAAATTCCTATTCTCAATCTTCAAGAAGCTTCTCAAGAGATGTCACTTAATTCTAATGCGCAAATTGATCAACCTCTCATATCAAACTCAGTTTCAATCGAGCCAACTAATCTAGAGCAACACTTTAAGAGATCGGTAATTAAATTAATTATAGTATATATATATATATATATATTGGTTACCATTTCTTACTGAAACTGGATAATTTTTACTTTTTCTTTCTAGGTACAAAGTATGGACTCGGGTAGATCATTAAATGAAGAAGTTAGTGATATCATGTCAGTTGAGAATTCAATTGGTGAAGATTTAGCTGCTAATATAAATCAATTTTCACATTCGAATATTTATTCGTCAGATGGAAGTGAATATGAGACTGTGGCAGATATTAGTGATAAGAAATTGACTGGACAAGACTCTGGAGTTATATCTGAAGGTGGTGAAGGAAGCAATAGCTCCGAGTATGAGACTTGGGAAGACCTTCTTTTTTTCATTAGCTAAGGGACTTGGGAATACTTTGTAAAAGACGTTAATATTTTGTAAGACGTACAATCAAATAGTTAGAAAAAATATTAGTTATTAATTAAGCATAGAGGTTTTACATGGTTGGTTTATTATAACTTCGACCTTCTATATATTCATAGAACTTTTATAATGAGGTCATTTTTTGTGCAAATTTAAATGTTTTTGCTACTCTAATATGATGATCAATAGGAAATATATTACTAAATCACTCATATTTAGAGATGAGATTTTTTTTAAAAATATATGTTTGTTGTCTTTACATATCGGTCAGTGTTGACGTAGCAAGTGTTTCGTCAGTAGTAGCGAATATTTAAAAAAGAAATCATAGGTCTTTTGATACGAAAATTTGTTGTTTGTATCAATATATGACATTAAAGACGACATATTTTTGTCTCAAAAAAAATCATTCGCGATGAAATATTTTTGGTTTTAAATAATTAAACAAATTTTGTCGTCTTTATTGTGTTTCATCTTTCGGGAGGAATTTTGTCGTCTCGAAAGAGGTTATTATTGAGGACTTATAATGTCATTAAAGACGATCTGTAATCGTCTCTAAAGATATATGTTCATTTGAGGCGAAACGTATTATCCTTATAGACGACAAAATATCGTCGCTAATGAAAACGCGTATTAAATTTAGTGGATGGGAAGAATTAGCAATTTTCACATTATACCCCTTTTTAAAATCCTCAATACCAAACCTTACTCCAAAAGGGTGTCACTGGATCTCTTCCTACCGCCACCCGGTCTTCGACACATCATCCAAGGAAGATCGCAACCTCCACCTACACGTGTAGGATCCACTTTAACAAAAACTATCCGCTAATTTTTCTAAAATTATGTATTTCCTAAATTTTAATATTTTTAAATTCTTTCCATTATATATTTGTATTTTTTAGGCTTAGAATATAGATATTTATTCTGTAATTATGTGTTAAATATAGAAAATTGTTAAATTTTTATATATCTGTTATAATCCAAAATTAGGTTATAGTTAATTTATAATTTGATTATAGACAATGAATTCGATAAATAAGAAAACTTGAATTTAAATCAAATAATTATTGTACTCTGGAATTTGTGTTGGGTGTTAAGGATTTTATGACATTTGCGGAAAATCACATAGGTAAAACAGGCCAAATGTTTTGTCTGTTTAATAATTGTTTGAATAATCTTAGAAATGGTACAGATGTTGTACAAGCCGATATGTTAAAGTTTGAGTTTTTGTCAACGTATGAGATTGGAAAAAAAAATGACCCGTATAATATATAACAACATGATGGACGTATTAAATTATTAGAGGCCGAGTATTAATATCGAGATGAGTGGCGAGAATAATTAAAGGACAAATCCTGTTTGTTTCAAAAACTTGTTTGATAGAAATGGAGACTGAGTTGTATCCTGGTTCCACAAGGTCAAGAACAAGTGGATAAACACATCTTTCATCGAACTTTTTTAATTTTTATGTCATGTTTTACCTGAAAGTCATACTTTCCCTTCTTTGCATAAGGAGTGCAACAAAAAGATAAGTTTTTTAGGCATGGGATACATTACGATCGATGTGTGTTTGAATGATTATATTTTTATATTATAAAGAGAATGAAAAACTCGAGAAATGATCTAGTATGTGGTGAATCTAGGTGGGTCCGAAGAAGGAGAAGAAAGTTCCACATAAGAAACTGCATTATTTTCCCATTGCGCGAGATTGCAGAGAATGTTCACTTCAAGGCAAACCACCAAAGACATAATTTGGCGCCAAATAAACACAACGATGATGATTCCAGTACAAAACAATAAATTCAAACGCCAATCATCTCTATTAAAAGGTTAGATGTCTTAATTTTTTTTCCAATTGTTATTATTTTTTTGAGTTATATTGTTTTCTAAATTATTGACTATGTTATTAGGGTAGGTTCTTTTCAGTTACGAATTTTATTTTTGTTTTTATTATAGAATTTATATTAGTTTTGATTTTTTTAGTGCATTTGTTTAATTTGTTAAAACTGTAAACTTTATTTAGTTGGAATTGTAATAATTATTCTACGATTATGTTATTTTGTGTAATTGTGTATATTTGATTAACTAGTTGGAATTATTTGGGGTAAAAGTGTATAAAAACAAAATTTTAGGGATCAAATCGCTAAAATATAAAGTTAAGGGCCAAACTGTTAAAAAAGAGTTAGGGGCCGATCTGAAATAAAATATATTCCAGGGGTAAATTTTAATTGAAACAAAGTATATCCATACATATATAACAATAATAAAGCTAGTTGTCAAATTGCTAAAAAAAAGTTAGGGTTCAAATTGCCAAAAGAAAAATACTTAGGGGCCAATCAGATAGAAAATATAGTCTAAGGGTCAATTTAAATTAAAACAAAGTATAATGGGTGATATTGTAACACAAAATTAAATAAGGGTCAATTTGTAATTTAAAATTAAACTTAGGGGTCGAATTCTAAAAAAAAACTTATGAGTCAAATTGTAAATTAATTATACATAGGGGTCAAATTGCAAAATAATAATACTTAGGGGTCAAGTTTAAAAAATAAAAAAACTAAGGGGCCTAATTATAAAAATTACGTAAAGGTTAAACTATAACAAAAAATACTTAGAGGTCAAATTGTATTATAAATAAAATAAAGTTAGGGGTCTAATTATATAAAAAAGACTTAAGGGTCTAATTATTAAAAATATAAACTTAAGGGTTCTAGTTCTAAAAGAATAAATTTAGAGGTCTAATTAAGGGTCAAATTATAAAAAATACACTTAGGGCTCAAATTGTAAAAAAACTTAGGGGTCAAATTTTTTTAGAAAAAATTAGGGGTCAAATTGTAAAAACAAGTATATATTTAATTGATTACAGATAGCAGACGTATGTCTCAGGGTCACGATGAGGATCGAAATAATAACGGTAACCTCCAAATAACACACGCTAGCTGGGTGTAATTTTGCAGGTACCTATTTCCCATATTCTTGAAATTAGTATTTAGTGTATTATAATTTAATGAATTATCTGTTACCAAACATTAATTTTATTTATATTTCACTTTATATTTAAAAGGTTTGTGAATACTTAATTTAAGCATATTTTATTGATGTCTCCTCATTTGTGATAGTAAAATATACTTCTGAGAAATCATTTTAGGCTTATTTATTAGTTTATAGGTTGAATTTAGTTTAATTTAGTGCACTTTCCTATTTTGAGTCTTGATTTAGTAACATGATATTTTTAGAGCATATTGGGTTTAATTGTTTATTTAGTGTGAAGTTTTAAAGATAATTATGGAGATTAATTAGAGGCCAAGTCAAAGACTACAAGATATGGAAAGAGATAAGCATGGTAATTGGAGATAAAGGAAACAAAAGCTAAAATCATGGAAAAGGAAAAGCTGCCGAAATCTGAATTTCTGCAGCTACGCCTAAAGAAGTGGTGATAACTCCAAAACCAAGCCGATTTTGGAAGATTCCTTTCATAGCTAGGGACGTAGATAATTCTGTGAGGATTGTTTTGGTATCTTATGGAGCAAAAACCGACCAATAACGAAGAAGATATGCTCAAAACAGTTCAGCAGTAATTATCTTACGAATTTGGGTTGGGCTTGGAGTCCATTACTTAGCCTCTCCTTCAAGAAACGAATTAGGTCAACCTATACACTATAAATACAACCTCTTAACATTATTAAATATCCTGGGTGAAACCTTAAACCAAGAGGAAGCTACAACACAAGAAAAGAAGTCTGGAAGGAGCTGTTCATCAACAATGTCTTCTTCTACCTTTAAATTTGTAATTTCTTTCTTTTCTTGCATGAACTAAATTTCTTTAGCTTGAGTTTTTAGCATATATGTATGAACCCTAGTTTTGATTGACATCTATCTAATTTGGGAATTTTATATTTTAAATTGAATTATAGTTTTTATTCTCCGTTTATGTGTTTGGATTTATATTCTGTGTTCTTGTGGATCGCGACCATATAAAATTACCATCTAGTAGTTAGGTCACCATTGACAACGGTGTTTAATTACGTGTTTAGCACATAACGTCTAGTATTCGGTTTAGATCTGACAAATCAACCTAACTAGATAATCACCATGGTTTAGTACATGTTACTATTTACCAATTACAGGAACAGTTTGCTTAGAAAGCCTTATTGACACAGGTAAATCTTATTTAAAACTACCTAGCGTAATTGGAACCGATTATTGAAGTACTACATAATTCACCTTTACATGTTTAGAACGGCAAAACTAGTGGGGCACTACTGGATTCGCCTGATTTCGCGACGACACGCGTCGTCGCGAATCCGGGCATAATCGTCGCTAATTTCGTTTAGCGACGACATTTCGTCGCTAAATTGTCGTCTCTATCCTGGCGTCGCTAATTTGAGATTAGCGACGAATAATTATGATTTCGTGACTAGTTCCTTGGGAATTTACCCACGAGGATTTGCGTCGCGGATTTAACGAATTCGCTACGACTGATTAGCGACGACGTGTCGTCGCTAATTGAGTAATTAGTTTTTAATTAATTTTTTATCGATTTCAATTTTCTTTTTTTTTTAATTAAATAGCGACAAAGTTTAGCGACAGATATGTCGTCGCTAATAATTATTATTTTTTTTTATTTTTTTTACATTTTATCGGAAATCATTATTTAATTATTTTATTTAATAGTTTAGGGACGACAAGTGTCGTCGCTATTCGTTTTTTTTTTGTTTTTTTTACTTTTACTATTTTTCTTTATTATTTAAATTTTACTATTTTATTATTATTTAAATTCTGTCTCCAGTTCTTCGAACAAGGTGTCAAAACTGCTTCGACTTGGAATATGTGCATCTCTCATCTCGGTGTCTCCCGGATGTCCACCAACATCGTAACTCTGTCTCACATCGTCATAAACATGCTGGATTTCATTTACTATAACTGGATCTTTACTTGCAGGGGGTGTATGTGTATGTATCTCTTCCTCACCGTGTTTTGTCCAAACCTTATAATCATGGTTAAACCCCTCTCTTAGAAGGTGGGCCATAACATCATTGGTTTTTAATCGGCAAAAATTATTACACTTCTTACACGGACAAGACAAGTAACCGGTATAACCTCAACTTTTCTTAGCAAAATCGATAAATTTATAAACCCCAAAAATATATTCAGCATCTAACACATTCGTCGATTCGATCCAACTCTTATCGATACTCATGCCCGAACTCGATGCCATCACTTAACAACAATTTGAGTAAACTATGCGACTACATTAATAAAAAAAATAAAAATACATAATTATTACAACCTAATGAATAAAATGAATAAAAATTACAACACAATAAACAAAATAAAAAAAATTACAAACTCATTGAATGAATAAATATTACAAACCATTGAATGAATAAAAATTACAAACCATTAAATGAATAAATATTACAAACCATTAAATTAATGAATGAATATATAAAAAAAAACAAATAATTAAATAAACAAGTAAAAATATATGAGCACAAAATATAAATTCACACAACACATGCATAATCAACCAACAAATATTTAATTCATTAACCTAATCATATGGTATATCAACTTGCTAATATAATCAATTAAATACAAAGCTTAAAAAACATGAAATTTAATGGAAATACCTTGAATTGGATGGATAAATTGAAGAGTGATGTTAATTCCCTACCAAGAAAGTTGTATTAATTCACCTAATCAAAGCATATAGGAAGAATGAAACACAATTAGCATTAAAAAAAAAAAAATTGAATTTCATGCAATTATACCTTAAATTGTTTGATGAAAGATGATATTAATGGAGCCCCACTTTGATTATTGAACCAAGAATGATGCAAGATGAAGTGGAGAAGGAATTGCAAAAAAAAAAATGGAATTTTGTTGATTTTTTGGGAGAAAATCGGAGGATTATTATGGGTGTTGTGTGTGTTTGTGGGTTAAAAAACCTGCTGCAATTAAATAGGATCAACGTTTAGCGACGACAATACGGGTCGTGGGTAAACTAATTTAGTCGTCGTTAATCTTCAAAATAGCGACGACATGCATAGTCGCTAAAATAGCGACGGTAGTTCGTCAAGGAAAAAAAATTCAATAAGAAATAAAATACAATTAGCGACGAAAAACTAAAATATAACGACAAATTCGTTGACGTTAATTAGCGACACAGTAAAATATTGTCGCTAAGTTTCTGTCGTCGCTAATTTAGTTCGTTTAACGACGAATTACGGGTCGTCGCTAATTTCTCGTAGGTAAACACCGCATTTCCAGTAGTGGGGGTTACATGCTAATAACTCAAGCTATATACTCATACTACTTCTTCTTTCGTATTTAATTTTCTGTCTTTAAATTCTTAGTTTTAATTTAGTTTAATTAAAAATCAAACAAAAATCTATTTCTCTTTACTTTTCTTGCGTTTTATTTGTTCTAGCTTTAATTAATTGCACTTGTTTATTGCATAAGATTCCCCTAACCTTCGTAGTCTCTGCGGAACGAATCTTACTTATTTTCTAAAACTTGCATACGATCTGTATACTTGCAGAAACGTACTCAGTCTAGAATGATTAATTGCACTTTATTTATATCATATTTTATCACACCCTAGGCCGTACCATTTATAACAAAACTTTATAATATATACACTTTTTTATTAGTTATATGATTTAAAAATATTTTTACAATATCTCTAAACATACATAATGTAAAAACCATTTTATCTTTTAGTTTATGCTCCAAGTTAGATAGTTTAGTTGTTTAGGAAAGAAAGTAGAAAATGAGAAATACTCAACCTTTGTAGACAGCAGCAACAGTTTTTTTTTTTAAAATTTGCAAAATCCTGAAACTTGAGGGACCTAATAAAAGAATAGATAAAAAGAAATTGGACTTATTAGTTATTACTTAACGCGCGTCTCTTTCATTCTCTCCGTAGATATAGTGTTCTTCTACTTACAAAGCAAAGCTCTCACTCTCGCTTCTCTTTCTTTCTGCATGATTATATATTGGGTAACAACACTTCTAGAATGGTTCGAAATTCAGTTCCGGTTCAAGGAGTTGAACCGGTGGCACAAAGAAGCGGCACTAACGACAAAAATTGGAGGAGCTCGATGCGACCGGAGCATCGCCAGAAAATTATCAAACAAGCGTATTTATTTTTCTTCTACTTTATATATTATTTAATGTTTCTGCATTAGTGATTTGATTCTTTGTGTGTTCACTGTTCATGCATCCATTTAAGTTGCTTGTATAGTTGTATATGCATGACTATCATAAGACCAAGAAGTTCAATCTTGATTTCAATAACTAGTAAAATACAATCCCAGCTACGTACACTTGGCTTTGACTTCGATGGAAAAGTTGAAAGCTGGGTTGTATTGCTACTTTGTGAAACTATAGGGTTTGTTTGTTATTTGCCCCTGATCATGGAAGAACAAACTTATCCACCCACATTTATTGTTGCTATGAATAGGAATTTTATGATATGAGAATTATGGGGTGCTTGTTTGAATTGTAATCCTTCACAATATAAAATGAATATATTACTTATATAATATAGTTTTTGAAGTTAATAAGACATATATTAATGTTTGACAATATATAGATATGAGTTCTTGAAAGCGGTTTCTCCTCCTAGAAAAAGTGGACTACCCAAAGCACTTGAAGGTATTGTTAAGAGGATTGAAGCTGAGTCTTACTCTGTTGCAACTGGAAGGGTAATGTTGGAAATAACAGTTTCTCTTAGTTTTTAACAATTTATATGTTTGTTTGTTTGTTTTTAGTTTATTTTTGAATAATTATATCTACTTGCAGAGAGAATATGTGCAGAGAATTCATTTAATGCTGAATGCTATACGAGAAAATCCAAGAAATATAGGTGATTTGATTTGATTTACATATATAATAGTTGAAGTATAATTATCTTATTTCTCATTCTCTGTGCGTATGTATGTATATCTTATATAGCTTCTATTGGTGGGCCATCACAAGTTGATTCTCTTGTGCGTGATTCAAGCTTGCAGAACATTTCAGGTATTGCTCCGGCAAAATCATGGGACCCACCAAAAGATTATCCATCAAATTCTCAGGAAAATCTATGGGGCCCACCAAAAGATTTTCCAGTGGTGCCACATCAGATACAGCCCACTTGGTCAACTATAATACATACCCAAAGTCAACCGTCATCACAATCACTCACTTTGCAAACGCCAAGTCAGCAGAAACAGGTGTCAGAAGGAGATTATAAGGAGGAGATTTATCAAAAGGTAATACTTAAATGACGATTCATTTACTTGTTACAAGTTCTGAAAAATTAATTAATTAAATGCAGATAATACGCTTGAGATATAAGTATTTACACAGGCTACTCCGTTCACATCTAGAAATTACTTCTAGAATTCAGCATGTAAGTACTTCTCTATTAAAATAATAATATTAAACCACTTGCTAATTGTTTCATAATCTTTTGCAGCTTAATTCTCTTCCATATCCCTTCGAAACTAAAAATGATAATCTTGAATTAGCCAATCAAGATAAAAGTGTAGTGGAGGCCGATATACGATTCTTGCGGATACAACTCATTAACAAGAATAAAATCAAGTTTAGTGACTGGGAAGTAGTTAATGAGTTTGAGCGCAAGATGGAACATATTTATTCACAGAGTTATGAGTCTCAGTTAAATGAACAAATAGTAGAGTCTGAAACTTCTACTCTCAATCTTCCAGAAGCTTCTCAAGAGATCTCACTTAATTCTAATGTAAGATATTGTATTTTTTGTGCGCAGGGTGTAGAAGAAATAGGAGCGATAAATCCACAAGGTACAGAGACTGTGGCAGATATTAGTGATAAGAAATCGACTGGACAAGACTCTGGAGTTATATCTGAAGGTGGTGAAGGAAGCAATAGCTCCGAGTATGAGACTTGGGAAGACTTTCTTTTTTTCATTAGCTAAGGGACTTGTGAAGACTTTGTAAAAGAATACTGTGAAATGTGAAATCTTTAAAGGTGATACGATGAAATGTTGTATGACTAGCAGAAAATTGACTAAAAGATATTCAAGTACTAAATATCGATTACACATTTACCCAACATATTTTAACAAAAACAAAAAAATTACCATCTTAAACAAGGGAATAGTAACAAAACGTTAATATTTTGTAATACAATCAATTAGTTAAAAAATATTACTTATTAATTAAGCATAGAGGTTTTACATGATTGGTTTATCATTCGACCTTCTATTCATAGAACTTCTATAATGAGGTCCTTTTTGTGCAAATTTAGATGTTTTTTCTAGTCCAATACGATGATCAGGACATTCACTATTAGATCGTGCATGTTTAAAGACGAGATAATTAAAAAATATATGTTTGTCGTCTCTACAAATCGGTCAGTGCCGACGTAGCACGTGTTTCGTCAGTACTAGCAAGTATTCAAAAAAAAATCATAGGTCTTTTGGTACGAAAATTTGTTGTTTGTATAAATATATGTCATTAAAAAAGACATATTTTTGTCTTAAAAAAATCATTCGCGATAAAATATTTTTGATTTTAAATTATTAAACAAGTTTGTTGCCTTAATTGTGTTTTATCTTTCGCGAGAAATTTTGTCGTCTCTAAAAAGATTATTATTGAGGACTTATAGGGTCACTCTTCTATCATACAGTATATTATATACCTTTCCTTTTATATCTTATAATTAAAAGAGTAATGCTATATATCATCCCTTCACCTCTTCACCCCTTATGTGAAGTCTATGTGGCATTAAATAAAAGAAAGAGAAAAAGTTATTTAAGAAAGAGAAACATCATGATTGGTTTTTAAAATCTCAACATAGGCTCCACATAAGAGGTGAAGAGATGAAGGGGTGATATATAGCATTACTCTAATTAAAAATTAAAATATATAATATATACACAATTACTAAATTATCCTTTTATATATATATTATTTTATTTTTAAATAATATTTATCTATAGACTGAAATACCCATATTATTAATTTTTTTTTGAATACATATAAGAGCTACTTTGGATTCGGAATCTTTTTGGTGACCTTTTGGTTTTTGCAGAGTAACCTAACCACTAGACCAACTATTGACCTTTTACTTAATTATATTGTAAACATATAATATAAAATTAATAACTAAATCAAAATAAAAATATATAAATAAACAAAATAAGAATAGAATATAATTCTACACCCACCCACGCTTAGCCTGCAAAAGTATTCGAACAAAAAATAAAGAAAAAAGCATGTACCGTAGATAAAGAACATTCGGAAAAAAAAGCCTTCCGAGAGTTTAAGGTTTTGTTATTTTAATCCAAAAAATTAAAAATTCTTCATAGAAGAATCATCTGCTTTGCCGCAAATCTAGAATTTTGTTTACAAAACCTAAAAGAAGAAGCGTGCGACTACCATTTTCCTGATTCTATTCCGCAAGACCGATTCATAGTTTACATCTCATTCAGTTGACCGGAGTTCCAAATCTTAAACTCATATAATTCGTCATTCCTTATATTACAGTTAGTAATTCCTTCTTTACAGGTTGTAATTCTTTCTTTTACGGTTCGTAATTTCTTTTTTTACAGTTTGCTTCTTTTACGGATCGTAATTCCTTCTTTTACACTTCGTGATTCCTTCTTTAACAGTTCGTGATTCCTTTACTAACACTTCGTTATCCATTCTTCTACAGTTCGTAATTCCTTCTTTTACAGTTCGTAATTCCTTTTTTCACGGTTCATAATTCCTTTTTTCAAGGATCGTACTTCCTTCTTTCGCGGTTCATAATTCCTTCCGTTACAATTTGTAATTCCTTCATTAACACTTCGTAATTTCTTCTTTAACGGTTTGTAATTCCTTCTTTAACAGTTCGTAATTCCTTCTTTAACGGTTCATTATTCCTTCATTGACGGTTCACAATTCCTTCATTAACGGTTTGTTACCTTCATTAACGGTTCGTATTCCTTCATTAATATTTCGCAATTCCTTCTTTAAAGGTTCGTTATTCCTTCATAAACCGTTCGTAATTATTTTATTAACGGTTCGTAATTCCTTCATTAACAGTTCGTAATTCCTTTCTTTAACCGTTCGTAATTCCTTCTTTAACCGTTCGTAGATCCTTCTTTAACCGTTCGTAATTCCTTCTTTAAAGGTTCGTAATTCCTTCTTTAACGGTTCGTAATTTCTTCATTAACCGTTCGTAATTCCTTTATTAACACTTCATTATTCCTTCATCAACGGTTCGTTATTCTTTCATTAATGGTTCGTAATTACTTCTTTAATCGTTCGTAATTCCTATTTTAACACTTCGTTATTCCTTCATTAACGGTTTGTTACTCCTTCATTAACGGTTTATTATTCCTTCATTAACCGTTCGTAATTCCATTAGGAAACGTTCGTAATTCCTTCATTAACGGTTCGTTGTTCCTTCATTAACGGTTCGTTATTCTTTCATCAACGGTTCGTTATTCCTTCATTAACGGTTCGTTATTCCTTCATTAACGGTTCGTAATTCTTTCTCTAACAGTTCTTTATTCCTTCTCTAACGGTTCGTTTTTCCTTCATTAACGGTTCGTTATTCCTTCTTTAACGGTTCGTTATTCCTTCATTAACGGTTCATTATTCCTTCATTAACCCGTTCGTTATTCCTTCATTAACGGTTTGTTATTCCTTCATTAACCGTTCGTAATTCTATCTTTAAACGTTCGTAATTCCTTCATTAACGGTTCGTTGTTCCTTCATTAACGGTTCGTAATTCATTCTTTAACCGTTCGGTATTCCTTCATTAACGGTCCGTTATTCCTTCATTAACGGTTCGTAATTCCTTCATTAACGGTTCGTTATTCCTTCATTAACGGTTCGTAATTCTTTCATTAACGGTTCGTTATTCTTTCATTAACAGTTCGTTGTTCCTTCATTAACGGTTCGTTATTCCTTCATTAAAGGTTCGTTATTCCTTCTTTAACGGTTCGTTATTCCTTCTTTAGCGGTTCGTAATTCTTTCTCTAACGGGTACTTATTCCTTCATTAACGGTTTGTTATTTGGTGGTCCTTTGTGTGCTCTAAAATAAATGCAATAAGGAAAAGAGAACCACAACCGCAAGTGTACGGTTGTCCCAAGTAATAATAGTGATAACAGATTCGTTCTCAGGGACGGATTGGTTGACTCTAATGCTTATCAAGTAGTGTTTATTTGCACGTAAAAGCAGATAAATGATTTTAAGTTTGTTTTGTTGGTTATCTAATAACTAAGACAAATAATGAAAAGACTAAATTAATGCAAGTAAATAACTAGACGCAAGAAATTAAAGTGTTTACGCAAAATGAAAAAGCAGTACTTGAGATATGCAAGGATTTCATCTAACTCTTATTTATTCCATGTTTTGTTTAAGGGACAAATTGGTAAAAAGTAATGGTCGAGATTCTAAGGTCATCCTTACCCCCATCAGGGTGGACTAAGGAGCTACTCTTAAATGCTACAAACCCCGTCAGGGTGATTATAGTCCATTCTTAAGTGATTAAAGTTATTTTATCCAATTGGCCATAGGATTAATTACGCTCGTCAGAGTCAAATAATTTCTATCCTACATTCATTATTTATTTACGTACCTAAACCCCCCGTCAAGGTGATCCAATCGCCACTAATTGGAATAGCCTAGATACTAAGACCTATGATTGGTTAATTACGTCAATTATAGTGAATAAGAACAAATTAATGAAAAATACCTAATACCCAATTTGATTTCAATTGTAAAAATCCCAAATACAAAAGCATAGAATAAAATAGAATCAAAATCAATCCATAATGCGATCTCAAGCACTAATTAAAATTAGCTCATAAGTGGGAAAACTAAGAAAATAAATAAAAAGGAATTCATAATTGTTTTACAGAAAGGAAAATAAGAAACCTAATTAGGAAAATGAATCGGCTGCAAAGTGGAGATATAGACAGTCTCCAGCTCCAAGCTTCTTTTCTTCTTGACGCTATCTTCTAATGATGTTTTAATTTGAAGAATATAATGAGAGGTAAGAAATAATAAGGTCTAAAGGCCTATTTATACTAGTAAATTCGGACTAGGGTTTTATTTTAAATAAAAAGCCATTTTAGAAAAGTCCAAGTCCATAATTAAGCCCAAAATCCCGTAATTGCTGCACCACCTCCACTAAAACAGCTCTAGCCGATTCGTTATAACTCCGATTGACCTCAAATCACTTGCTAAATTTCCGTAAATCGATAAGAAGCATAATCTTCCAAAGGTCAGCGGCTAAATCAACTCGTAAGTGCCTCGAAATCAGCAATCTTTGGCCTGTTTTCCAGATTTGCAGCTTCAAAATATAATTCTTTTCGGGATTTATCTTCAAGCTTTGACTCCATATCACGATCTTTGACTTTATTCTCGTGTTCCTCTCCTAGCTAATATTCAAAACCTACAAACTTTTCACTAAAATACACAAGATTACGTGCAAAAGTTTAATAAATAAAAAATACTAGAAATAAAAGAGGAAATTCGGATTATTGCATATTTAGCCCAAAAGTCTATCAAATTAATCAAATAAACACCAAAAATGATGTCTCCCAAGGGCATAAAATTAGAAAATTTAGGGAGACATCATTATTCCTTCATTAACGGTGCGTTATTCGTTCTTTAAGGGTTCGTTATTCCTTCTTTAGCGGTTCGTAATTCTTTCTCTAACGGTTCGTTATTTCTTCTGTTACGGTTCTTTATTCCTTCTTTAATGGTTCATTATTCCTTCTTTAACGGTTCGTTATTCCTTCTCTAACGGTTCGTTAATCCTTCATTAACGGTTCGTTATTCCTTCATTTACAGTTCGTTATTCCTCTCTAGCGGTTTGTTATTCTTTCTTAAACGGTTCGGTATTCCTTCTGTAATGGTTTGGTGGTTCGGTAGTCATCTGGTGATCTTGATGCTCTTCCCTTTGTTGGTGGTTGTTGTGCGTCCATAGCATCGAATTCATCACCGGGTAGAGGAGTTTCTTCCGATGTTCGGTATTCTTCCGGTAGACTGTCCATCTCGGCTCTAGTGTGGTTTAGATACGTCTCGGCATCTAAATCTACGGTTTATCGATAATTTATTATTTTGAGGCTAAGTTTTTAAACATTTTTGAGTTGTAGGTTTATACCTTCTGTTGTGTGAGAAACACTGTTTTCGCTTAGCAGTAGTTGATGTGCCATCAAAGCATCTTTTTCACCTTGTATTTGGGCTGCTCGAAGTTGGTTTGCACATTCTCTAGATCCATCTCCGCTACTTCACCCATTGGATCTTGATGAAGACATTGTATCTAAATACACGGGTTTTATTTTAAAAAATATAGTAAAGTTTATTTTTAAAAATATAGTTAAGTTTATTTTTTAAAAACATTAGTCATATTTTAAAAATTATATGTTAAGTTTATTTTAGAAAATATAGTTTTGTTTAGTTTAAAAATTATAGTTAAGTTTTTTTTGAAAAAAAATTGTTGAGTTTATTTAGAAACATATAGCTTAGTTTATTTCAATAAATATAGTTTAATTTATTTTAGAAAATATAGTTTAGTTTATTTCAATAAATATAGTTTAGTTTAAAAAATGAATAGTTGAGTGTATTTAGTAAAATATAGTTTACTTTCGTTTGATTTGGTTTGGTTGAGTTTATTTTCCCATTGCGCAAGATTGCAGAGAATGTTCACTTCGAGGCAAACCACCAAAGACATGATCTGGCGCCAAATAAACACAACAATGATGATTCCAGTACAAAATAACAAATTCAAACGCCAATCATCTCCATTAAAAGGTTAGTTTTTTTAATTTTTTTTCAATTGTTATTATTTTTGTAAGTTATATTGTTTTCTAAATTATTGACTATGTTATTAGGGTAGGTTCTTTTCAGTTACAAATTTTATTTTTGTTTTTATTATAGATTTATATAAGTTTTGATTTTTGTAGTGCATTTGTTTAATTTGTTAGATTTGTAAAAGCTATTTAGTTGGAACTGTAATAATTATTCCGCGATTGTGTTATTTTGTGTAATTGCGTAGATTTGATTAACTAGTTGGAATTATTGGGGTAAAAGTGTATAAAAAAATACTTTAGGGATCAAATCTCTAAAATCTAAAGTTAAGGGCCAAATTGTTAAAAAGAGAGTTAGGGGCCAATCTGAAATAAAATATATTCTAGGGGTAAATTTTAATTAAAATAAAGTATAACCATACATATATAACAAATATAAAGTTAGTTGTCAAATTTCTAAAAAAAGTTAGGGTTCAAATTGCCAAAAGAAATATACTTAGGGGCCAATCAGATAGAAAATATAGTCTAAGGGTCAATTTAAATTAAAACAAAGTATAATGGGTGATATTGTAACACAAAATTAACTAAGGGTCAATTTGTAATTAAAAATTAAACTTAGGGGTCAAATTCTAAAAAAAATTATGAGTCATATTGTAAATTAATTATACATAGGGGTCAAATTGCAAAATAATAATACTTAGGGGTCAAATTTAAAAAATAAATAAACTTAGGGGATTAATTATAAAAATTACGTAGAGGCTAAATTATAACAAAAAATACTTATCGGTCAAATTGTATAAAAAAATAAAGTTAGGGGTCTAATTATATAAAAAAAAAGACTTAAAGGTCTAACTATACAAAAAACTTAAAGGTTCTAATTATAAAAGAATAAATTTAGGGGTCTAATTATAGGAAAAATTAACTTAAGGTTCAAATTATAAAAAATAAACTGGACTCAAATTGTAAAAAAAACTTAGGGGTCAAATTGTAAAAACAATTATATATTTAATTGATTACAAATGGCTGACATATGTCTCAGGGTCACGATGAGGATCAAAATAGTAACGGTAACGTTAAAAAAAAACCACGCTAGCTGGGTGAAATTTTGCAGGTACCTATTTCCCATATTCTTGAAATTAGTATTTACTGTATTATTATTTAATAAATTATCTGTTACCAAACAGAAAAAAAAATTGCACAACCCAAGAGGTAGGACGACTCTCCAGTCGGCCTACCTAGCTATGCTTAAATTACATGGTAAGTTGCATGTCTATTTTTGCGTTCTTGACCAGGCCTGGAACCCATACACGAAGTATGGGAAACAGGTTGCACGTGTTATCAGACTAACGGTGCAAGAGAAGGTGCCACCATACCATAAGGCATATAATCAAGTGTTCCTCTGAAGATGATGTAGCAGGTGCTTGCCCGTTTTGAGATAAGTATTGTTGCCTTTTCGCTTTAATTATTTTTTTCTGATTTAGTATGTTGATATTCAATTATTGGATTTTTTCTTGTTAAATGAATGGAGGTTAAGGCCAAATTGGGGCCAAATTTTTTATACCTTGACTAAGATATGTGCGGACTGTTACATCGAGTATAAATACCGATGTAAGGTAGATTACTTCCAGAAATGGCTCAAACTGGAGTACGTGTCTGACGAGCATTAGATTTGGGGGTTGGTGTGTAACGATTGGACAAGTGATCAAGATATTGTAATATTTCTTTACCTTAAAAACTAGTAATATTGTTTAATTATTGACTATGGATCTTAAACATTTATTATTTACAAAATTACAGAACCAGAAGAAGACAAATAAGGCCAATAAGGCCAAGCAAAAATGACCGAGTGGGGCCGGATCAAAAAATTACTCGCAACAACGAGTTGATTTGTTCGAGGTATATTTTTATTAGTTAATTCCTATTACAAAATAGATTTATTATGTTAGATAAAAAATCAAACAAAAGGGTTACGAGGAACTACCGTAGGAAAAGGAATTGGAAGAGGGGGAGGAGCAACGCATCCCGATTCCGATGATGGCAAATTTTTTTAAGCGGATTGGCTATGACGAGAAGATGGGTGAATAGAGGACCGAGCGATATAGGGACATCCATGTAATTTTTTATACATAATTACTTATATTTTATATATTTTCTGTATAAACCTTATGATTGAGAAATATATTAATAATGTTAAGATACTATGTCATAGGAAGTGTTGAGGGATCAGATGTGGACCTTGATCACCAAGAGATCACAATCTGGGTCTTCTGCTACCACTAGTTCAGACTTAGATGTAAGCTAGAAGAATATGGTGGAGCAGGTAGTCGGTGCTGCCACTAAGGTCATGGGTAGTAGTTTCCGGATTTGGATAGCGGGAGATGGCCCACCTCCGTAGGTCAAGCGGGACAGATCGACAAAAATCAAATTCCTCCAGATTTGCTTCAGAATATGGAGAGTGTGGTGGTCGCGATCACTTATTATCTGGTATCTAAGGGTCGAGAACCCTTCATTCCATCGTCTAATCAATGATGACCTCCAATTCTGCCAGTTATACTTCTCCCGTACATAACCTAGAGGATGTGGGCAGGATGATCAGGTGGTTCAACAAAGAGCGCACATCCGAAGGTCTATCCACATTTATTGTCGCTTCTACTGCCAATTCTGGTCCCTCTATCGCCGTCGCCCCTACTATCCCATCTACTATCGCCCCTACCATTCCCTCTACTTACGTCCCTCATATCGGTTCCTTTTTAGTCGTCCTTCCTACTTGTCTCGCCACCGCTTCCGCTCGTACTCAAAGAAAGCTCCAAGATGAGAATATTAAAGATCTTGGTTTCGCCTGATATTTATCTAATCCCCCTATATTTGCTAAAACGTTTACTGACTTTTATTGTGTAATATCTTTTTATCCGTATTATATTATTCGGGACTGTAATATTTATTTTGATCCCTATTGCTGCATAAGTAATATATAAATTGCTATTTTAGTTTTGAAACATTTATTCTATATCATTATTATTTTGCTTGTTAAATATTTTGTAAAAAAATAAAATAAGCTTAATACCGACGACATATGTCGTCGGTATTGATATAATCGGTATTGAGTTTTCTAACTTTTGACAATGATTAAACTAGACAAAAAATGACATCTCTTTAATAATAAAGCACAATTCCGACGACATAATTTCGTTTGTATTGATAATATATCAACACCAACGATATCAATAATGGTGATATTTGTCGTCTCTACTGACATGTGGTCAATCTCGTCGACTGTCCACGTTTTGTCTTTAATGACGTCTTTCCCCATAAAATTTTACCTACGAAACAATTGGGACGAAATATCATAGCAAATGATAAAAACCTATATATAGAGACGACATACACGGTATTTAGAGTCATCTCTAAATACCGATATGGTAATAATATTTTTCTTTTTCTTCTGATCACTACTCATTCCTACATTTATCCGATGATTTCAATCCCTTAAAACTTCAGTAAATGCTCGTATTTATAATCATTTCTAAGACAAGGATGTTCTTCCTTTTAGTGTGATTCTTCATTCATCTTCTCCACTAGAGAATGTTGATTCCACTATATATAAGACTTCTATAACGTAATGCCAGATGATTACTCTTTTTTTTTTGTCTAAAAGCTTATATATTAAAACCACAAAACCGAATACAAAGGAGTTAGCCTATCCCCGAGGGGGACGAATCAAGGCTAACTAATTTAGCAAGTTCTATGGGGATTGGGTGTAGGCAGAAATCAAAACTTTCACCAAATGGAAAATTCCTACACACCCAATCCGCTACACTATTTTTCTCTCTACAAATGAGTGAGAATTTAGGATTACAAAACTCAGAAACATAATAAATACTCCTAATAATGTTCATGATGCTAGGAAGATTAAATAAACGGTTACAAGTCAAAGGATTCATAAGCTGAAGATTATCATTTTCCACAATAACGGGAAAATTGCTGAGTTCCTTAGCCCATAGACAAGCCTTTAGGACCCCTAATGCTTCAGCTTCTAGTACACTTGTAGCGTTAATTCTCCAAACCATGCATCTGATGAGTTTGCCTTGATGATCCCTGGCAACACAAGATATATTACTATATTTATTAGTAAACGAAGCATCGCTATTGATTTTTATAGAGTTAGGTGGTGGTGGAATCCACTTACTACTTTTTTCTAATTTAGTACAATCTTTGCTATTGAGTTCCAAATTCTTCTTTTTGTTTTGGAATTCCTTCAGAAAATTTTCATCATTAGGATTTATTCCTTTGTTACCTTCCATTACTTGCGTTTTAGGATGTATTAAAACATCCTTTGAATTAGCTACTAAGTATTCTCTCCACATTTGTGTAGCTTTGAAATTGTTTGTAAAGGGTCTAATTTTTGTCTTTTAAAGACATGAGCATTTCTTTCCTTCCAAATGTTCCAGGCTATGATACAAGCCAATTCAATTAGGTAGCTATCTTTTCCAGCCTCCTTAGCCATTGGTTTCAAAATATTAGCCATCCAAGTTTCTACTTTACTATAGAAATGGTTGCTAGTTTTGAAGCCAAATGGGGAAGCTAGCCAAGTGGCTCTAGCCCATTCGCAATAAAAAGTAAGTGTTCTACTGTTTCATTCTCAAGAGAGCAAATGGGGCATTTTCTATTCTCAGTACATTTTTTTTTGTAAATATTCAAATTTGTAGGCAATATATTTTTATTGCCTTCCAAAGGAAATTTCTAACTTTAGGTGGGGTATTCATATTCCAAATTGTTTTCCATACCTCTTTATCTGTTATGTGAGAGGTAGAGGGTTTTTTAATTTTGTTATTCAAAGAGGTATTCTTCTTTGTAATCAAGTAATGGTATATGCTTTTAACTGAGAAAGTGCCATCTGGGTTTAAAGCCCAAGTTGGTAAATCTCGAGATGGTATAAGGGGCACAAAGGTTTTTGTGATTTTTTCAACTTCCTCCTTTTTGTAATTTACTATAAGCTTTTCAATATTCCAATTTCTAGTGCCTTTAATAATAAATTCCGAAAGCTTAGTGATATTAGGGTCTTTTGGAATAAGCATTTTACCATTGATTTCAATCCAATTATCATTTTGGGGGTTGATATCTTCTCCATCCCCTATTTTCCATTTTAAATTGCTCAAAAGATCATCTCTACCTGCTAAAATACTTCTCCATCCCCACGAGGGGGAAGTTCTAGTTTTCGCATTAATAAATGAACCATTTGGGAAGTATTTCCCTTTTAGTAGTTTATATAGGAGAGAATTTTTATTATTCAAAATATTCCAAGCTTGTTTTGCCAATAATGCTCTATTCATAATATTGAGATCTTTAAATCCTAGACCACCCTCATATTTACTAAAAGTAAGGTTAGACCATTGTTTCCAAGGGATTCCTTTACTATTCTTTTTTCCCCACCAAAATTTTGATATTTGCGAGTTAATAGTCTCACAAATTTTTTTGGAAGAAGGAAAGAAGACATGAAATAATTGGGTATGCTTTGTAAAACTGATTTTATAAGTATTTCTTTTCCTGCCTCTGAAAGAAATAGGTTTTTCCAATTTGATGTTTTTTTAATAGCTTTCTCAATAAGTATATTTAGGTCTTTTACTTTTGATCTACCCCATTCCGAGGGTAGACCCAAATAGTTACCTAAGTTTTTGGTAATTTTCATATTCACTTTAGAGGCATAAATATGCTGAATATAATGTCGGGTATTGGTACTAAATTTTACCCCACATTTGTTGAGATTAAGAGTAAGGCCTGTAGAGTGAGCAAATTTATTAATTATATCATTGAAACTTTCAGTGTCTCTATTATTAGCTTTAAGGAAGAAAATACTATCATCAGCAAAGAGCAAGTGTGTTAAATTGGGACTATTTTGAGAAATTTTTATACCCTCCAAACTTCCTATATTAATTTTATGTTTAACCAAATCTGATAGAGTTTGAGTTATAATACAGAAAATTAGAGGGGACAGTGGGTCCCCTTGCCTTAAACCTCTTTGGGGGTTATCCAGTTTTATAGGTTGACCATTTATAAGGATAGAGTATGAAACAGTTGTAATACAATTCATGACTCTATCACACCATTTGTTATCAAAACCCATAGTTCTCATTAAAAGGTTCAGAAAATCCCATTCCACAAATTCATAAGCTTTTTGAATATCTGCTTTAATAACCATACTATAATTTTTTGTTGTTCTTTTATTTTTTAGGTAGTTACATACTTCATGAGTTATATATGAATTTTCCTGAATATTTCTTCCTGGAATGAAAGCAGATTGATTTTCATCAATTATATAACTCATAATAGGCTGTAATCTATTTACCAAGATTCTAGCAATAATTTTATAAATAAAATTTGAGACACTAATAGGTCTGTATTGTTTAATATGGCCTGGTCTAATGATTTTTGGGGTAAGCGAGATGAAAGTATGGTTAATATCCTTTAAGCTACCATTATTATACCAAAAATCATTTATAATCCGAATTACATCTAGTTTAATAATATGCCAGTATTTCTTAAAGAAAAACCCAGGGTAACCATCAGGCCCTGGTGCTTTAAAGGCACCTAGCTCTGAAATGGCTGCCTCAATTTCTGTGATAAGAATGGGTTTAAGGAAGTTCTCATTCATATTTTTATTAACCTTAGCTTGAATTACTTCAAGGATAGGGTTAAAATTTCTATAGCCAACAGTTTTATAGACCCCATTGAAGTAATTCACTATATTATTATTTACCTCATTTTGGGTATTTAACCAAGTCCCATTATCATCCATAATGGATGATATTTTATTAAAACTTCTTCTCTCTTTTGTAGTAGCTTGAAAATATGTTGTATTTTTGTCACCTTTATTAAGCCAATTATTTCTTGATCTAGCTGACCAGAAATCCTCTTCTCTTTTCCAAAGGGTCTCTATTTCTTTTATTATCATGTTATAATCATCTTTATCAGAGGGTTTTGGGTTTTTATTATTGGTAATATCTTTTAGCCGAGACATAAGGATATCAATTCTCTTTTTGGAGTTATTGAATTTTCTTTTACTCCAAACAATGAGGATTCTTTTACACATGTTTAATTTAGTAATGAGATTACTTTTAGTAATGAGATTACTTTTAGTAATTTTGTGTATGGTATTTCTAGACTCCCATACATTAGTGATAATATTAAGGCATTCTATTTCATCAGTCCAAAGGTTCTCAAAGTAGAATCTTTTAAATTTACCATTGCTATTATCCTCATAGAAGAGGACAATGGGACTATGGTCAGACCCTACAGCAGGTAGGGCATTGATCCATGCATTGGGGTAAAATTCATACCATTTTTTATTATGAAGATTTCTATCAAGTAACATCTTAATAAGCTTATCCTTATCCCTTCTGTTAGACCAAGTGTATGAGCATCCCTTAATATCTAACTGGATAAGGTTAAGGAACTTGATGAATTTGTTAAAACTTTTCATATTTTTTTATTCGAGTCATTTCCACCCAGTTTTTCACTAGAGAATCTTATGTTGTTGAAATCACCTAATAAATTCCATGGGATATTTGGGTCAGGCTCGCATTTTGTAAATTTTTCCAAACTTTCTTTCTTAAATTTATCTATTGGGGAACCATAGACAAATGTAGTATTAATTTTCAAATTTTTTGTACTAATCTCAGTGTGAATTAAATTCTCATCTTTAGTAATAATTTTTATATCCTTTTTGTGTAAAGCAAATAAGGCTAGGCCCCCACTTGCCCCAATTGGTTCAACCGTATCAATAAGGGTCATTTAAATAATGTTTTCTAACTTTTTAAGAGTAGAGTAAGAATTTTTAGTTTCAGAAAGGAATAGTACCTCTGGATGATATCTATTACAGATATCAGTAAGGGTCTGGACCGTCAGGGGTGTGCCAATCCCCTGAACGTTCCAGGCTATTTGTATCATGGATTATCGTGGGATTGAATTCGGTCAATCCCGCAAACCTCACCTTCTTCAAGCTGCTCTTTGGATACTTGTTCATCCATTTCTGGGTTTGAAACTATTTTAGTATTGTTTGTAGTAGGCTCTTTATTTTTGTTTTGTAAATTGGTACTTGAGCGTTGAGTCCACAGCTTAATACGACAGTTCTTCTCCGAGAAAGCTTTCTTTTCCTCTTGCCTCTTGTTTCCATTTGATAGAGACATTCTTGATTCGAACATCTCTTCATCTTCATATTCATATTCAGTCGTTATAGGATGGTTATTTGTAATTGTATCAGTATGGTTTGTGTGTTCTAGTAGTGGGGTGGTTGACGGTTGTTTAGGGTTAGGCTCTGGTTCGGTGGTTTGGTGGTGGTTGTTTTGTGGTGTTTGTGGGGATTTAAGATCGGTTTGATTTGTTGTGTTAAGGTTAGGGTTAGGGATTGGAGTTGTGGTTGTAGAGAAGTGATTTGGGATTAGATTTGTGTTTGGGGTTCAGGTAATGTCAATTGAGTTAGGTGTTTGGTTTGGGCTTATGTGAAGGGGGATTAGGTGATGTGGGGTTAAATTTTGGGTTGGTTCAGACTGAATTGGGCTTTTTGTAATAGGAGTTGATTTTTTAAAATCCGGAGTTGGGCCTCCATGGTTTGGACTTGGAAAGGATCCAAATGAAATGTCATCTATGTCAATGGGCTTTGGAGAGTTTTTTAATTTCTCAGCCATGACTTGGGCCAGGTCCGAAAGTGTTTTTTCTTTTTCTATAAATTCCGACCTTTTCTCTTTCCTACTCATTTCACTTTTGTCTTCTTCTTTAGTACTCATCGTGCTGCTACCAAGACCACCTCCTGTACTGTTGTCCTTTTGTACCTTGAATTCAAATGGTGGTGGTGGATTAGCGTCCTTCATGGTTGTATCAGGACCAAGATGTACCTCATTAACGGCTTTACTAACGGCGTCCTTAGATTTGCCGTTAACCCAATTTTTTGTTAACGGTGAGTTGTGTTTACCGAGTTTTTGATTCCAACTCGGTTTGAAGGTAATTTTTCCGCCATTGTTGATCTTCTTAGCTTTAATATTATTGTTACCCTTAAACAAAGTTGAAGATTTTGATGGGCCTCTGGTCGAGGTTTTGATCCAATTACCCAGTTTGGGCGAGATTTTAGTGTTGTTACACTTTGATTCCTCATGATCAAAGAGACCACAGCCATAGCAAACTTGTCCTATGTTCTCGTATTTAAAATTAATCCATGATCTGGTGTTGTCTTCTTCAAAATAATTAAAACCTCCGATGAGTGGGTTTTGTAAATCCCAGTCCACTCTAACTTTTGTAATAGATTTTTCATCAATAATTTGGTTTTCCGGTAGAATAATAGTATGGACTTTTCCAAAGTTTTCCATGATTTTTCCTAAACAACTTTCTGAGAGTATGCTAATCGGTGTTCCCGTTAATTGAATCCAGAGGGTAGTATTGGTTACCTTGTTTATAGCATTTTTCTTAAACTGGTTTATAGCGAAATGTTTCCCAATGACTGTCCATGGTCTTTGATCCCATACAGTTTGTTGATCTTTTGCGTTTTTGAACTTAATAATCACTGAGTTTGCAGCCAGTTTTTCTGTTTCTACTTCTTCAGTGAGGTTCCAGTGCTTGTTGATGTGGTTTTTTAAGAAGATGAAATTAACAGGTTCTTTGTTAAGTAGCTTTGCTATAAGCTTGTACTCTTCAGCAATTTTATACTTAGGGTTATTTTCTGGTGTGATTGTGAGCTTACTGTTTCCAGCAAGAGGATGATTGGAAGAGTAGAAATTCATAGCTTGTTGTAGGAAATACAAAAAGCGAAAGGGAGAGGAGCAAAGAAAACAGGGAAGAGAGAGTTATAGAAGGCTTAGATGATTCTCAAACTTATGAATTTTGTAAAGAAAGGCTTGAAAATCTATGTAAATGTAGCTGTAAAAGGTTTAGATTAGGAGATTTTTATATTTTATTTTGGTGTTTTGGTGGTGGTGGTGGTGGTGGTGGTTTGGTATTTTAGTGGTGGTAGATGACTACTCAATTACTGATCACGTGATTCGTTATAATTTTATTGATTTATTCGTTGGCCTATTGCGCTAGCTATTTAAATAAAAATATTAAAATAAATATTATGTACTATATTGCAATTTCAAATATGTTGAATATTTATATTCTACTTTATATTTAAAAGATTTGTAAATATTTAATTTAAATATATTTTATAACCAGACTTTATATATATACTATTTTTTATTAGTTATATGATTTGATTTTTTTTACAACATCTCTAAACATTCATATGTAAAAACCATGTTATCTTTTAGTTAATGCTCCAATTTAGATAGTTTAATTGTGTTTAGGAAAGAAAAGTAGAAAATGAGAAATACTCAACCTTTGTAGACATTGGCAATAGTATATTAAGGCTGACAATTGATGTCTCCCTAATTGTTCTTATTTTTTACCCTTGGGAGACATCATTTTTTATGTTTATTTGAATATTTTTATAGACTTTTGAATTAAAAATGCAATAATCCGGAACTCCTATTTTATTTCTAGTATTTTTAATTTATTAAACTTTTGCGCGTAATCTTGTGTATTTCAGTGAAAAGATTGTAGGTTTTGAATATTAGCTAGGGAAGGAATTCGAGAAGAGAGTCAAAGATCGTGATATGGAGTCAAAGCGTGAAGACAAATCCCGAAAGAATTATATTTTGGAGCTGCAAATCTGGAAAACAGACCAAAGATTTCTGATTTCGAGGCACTTAAGAGATGATTTAGCCGCTTACCTTTGAATAGAATATGTTCCTTATCGAGTTACGGAAATTTAGCAAGTGATTTCAGGTCAATCGGAGTTATAACGAATCGGCTAGAGCCGTTTTAGTGGAGGTGATGCAGCAGTTACAGGATTTTGGGCTAAGTTAATGGACTTGGACCTTCAATATTTCATTTAATTAAAAGGCTAGGTCCAAGTCCGAATTTGAGCTTATAAAAGGAGCTCTTGACTTCTATTTTTCACACAATTCACTTTTTACAAAATAAAACATCAAGAGAGAAGAAGAAGAAGGAACAAGAAGAAGTTGTAGAGCTGGAGAGAGTCTATATCTCTATTCTCAGCCAAATCCAATTCCGGAAATTAGGTCTTTCTTATTTTTAATTCTGTAAAACAATATGAATTCCATTTCTTTTAATTTAGTTTTCTTTTTAATTAGTATGAGCTAATTTCTTCATAGTACTTGAGAATGCTTTATGGGTGAATCCCGGTTCTATTGAATTTCTATGTCTGAATTTGGGTTTCTGTTAAATTAAATTAAATTGGGTCTTTTACTCTTTTCGATAATTTGAGATTATTTACTGTTTTTAGAGTCATGAACTAAGAACAGGTATTAGTATCTAGGTTATTCCACATATGTGGCGTGTGGATCATCCTGACGGAGGGTTTAGGTACCGACTTAATTATTCAATCTAAAATAAAAGTTATTGACTCTGACGAGCTTAGTTAATTTTAGGGCCAATAAGGTAAATTAAACTTAATCATCCGAAAGTGGATCATATTTACCCTGACGAGACTAGTGACACTCTAGGGTAGCCTTATAGTCCACCCTGACGGGGGTATAAGGAATTTAGAATCCCGACCATTGTAATTGACCGATTTAACCCTTAATCAACATAGGTTATAAAATATAATTAGGAGGATCCCTTGCCTTCTCGAGTGTTGCCTTCTCATATTTGCGTCTCACATTCATTTACTTGCGTTTTAGTATTTCATTGCATTTTACTTTAGTCTTTCATTACTTAGAAATAAAACAAACAAACAATCAACCATTCTATCTTTACTTGCTTTCATAAGTGCAACCATTCATTATTTGATAAGTATTGTAGTTAACCAAACCGTCCCTGCGAACGATCCTAGAATCATTATTACTACTTGGGACAACCGTACACTTGCGGTTGTGGTTCGATTACTTTTGCATTTATTTTAGAACACACAAAGGACCACCAACAATCCTCTTGAAGCTGAAGGTTTAGGAGTTCTTAAAGTTTGTCTATGGGCGAGAGAACTTAAGAATTTTCATTGCATTGTGGACAGGGGCGGAGCCAGGAATTTTCGTAAGGGGGGGCGAAGGGGGTTCGGGGGCAACGCCCCCTAAAAAAAATTTCCCGCCAATATTTGCACTATAAGTCTAAATATCATACAAAAATCGTAAAATAGGTCCCTATATTAGGAGAAATTGCTCTAAAGGTCCCTATATTGTATAAATATTACAATATAAGTCTCGATATTGATTTTTCTAATTAATTTTGTTATAAATTTCTTTTCTTAATATAAAATAACATATATTTTGTTATAAAAAATAAAAAAAAATCTTATAAATAAAATAATTTAAAGCTTAATAAAATAAATTTTTAAAAGTTAGGGGGGGCCAAATGAAGATTTCTTAATAATTTAGGGGTTATTTACTTATAATTTTTTTTTGATATAGTTATAATTTTTTTTTTCAAAAAATCAGGGGGGCCATGGACCCCCCTAAGATACCCATGGCTCCGCCCCTGATTGTGGAGAATGATAGTCTTCAACTAATGGAGCCTTTGGTTAGCAATTTTGTTTTTAATTCTTCTTATATTATTAATATAGTTAAGAGTATTTATTTTATCTCGGAATATTGTAATCCAACTTTTTCATTTGTTAGAAAAAGTAGAAATGGGATAGCGGATTGGGTTTACAAAAATTTGCCGTTAGGCGAGTCATATGACTTTTGGGCAAACCCACTCCCTACTAGATTAGTCGAGTTGTTAGGCCTTGATTCATTCCCCGTAGAGATAGGCTAACATTATTTGTAATTGTTTTGGTTTCTTTATATAAGCAGTTAGGGGGGGGAAAAAAAAGCAATTGTATATTCAATAAAATTGCAAAATCATGAAACTTGAGGGACTTATCAGTTATTACTTAACGCACGTCTCTTTCATTCTCTCCGTATATATAGTCCTCTTTTACTTACAAAGCAAAGTTCTCATTCACGTTTCTCCTTCTCTCTGCATGATTATATATTGGGTAACAACACTTCTAGAATGGTTCAAAATTCAGTTCCGGTTCAAGGAGTTGAACCGGTGGCACAAAGAAGCGGCACTGACAACAAAAATTGGAGGAGCTCGATGCGACCGGAGCATCGCCAGAATATTATCCAACAAACGTATTTATTTTTCTTCTATTTTATATATTATTTAATGTTTTTGCATTATTGATTTGATTCTTTGTGTGATCACTGTTCATGCATCCATTTAAATTATGCTCAAGTTGATTGAATATGCATGACTATCATAAGACCAAGAAGTTCATTTCTTGATTTCAATAACTAGTAAAATACAATCCCAGCTACACTTGGCTTTGACTTGGATGTAAAAGTTGAAAGCTGGGTTGTATTGCTACTTTGTGAAACTATAGGGTCTGTTTGTTATTTGCGCCTGATCATGGAAGAACAAAGTCTTATCCACCCACATTTATTGTTGCTATAAATTAAATAGGAATTTTATGATATGAGAATTATGGGGTGCTTGTTTGAATTGTAATCCTTCACAATATGATATGAATATGTTACTTTATAATTTAGTTTTTTAAATTAATAAGACTTATATTAATGTTTGACATATGTATAGAATCAAAGAACTTGAAGGTATTGCTAAGAGGATTGAAGCTGAGTCTTACTCTGTTGCAACTGGAAGGGTAATTTTGGAAATAACAGTTTCTTTTAGTTTTCAACAATTTATATGTTTGCTTTGTTTTTAATTTATTTTTGAATAATTATATCTACTTGCAGATAGATTATGTGCAGAGAATTGATATGATGCTAAATGCTATACGAGACTATACAAGAAATATAGGTGATTTGATTTGATTTACATATATAATTATCTTGTTTCTCATTTTCTGTGTGTATGTTTATTTGTATGTATATCTTATATAGCTTCTATTTGTGGGCCATCACAAGTTGATTCTCCTGTGCGTGGTTCAAGCTCAGTTGTCCAAACATCAAGCTTGCAGAACATTTCAGGGGTTGCTCAAAACTCTCCGGTGCATTTATGGGCCCCACCAAAAGAAATTCCATCAAATTCTCCGACGCATTCATGGGGCCCACCAAAAGAAATTCCATCAAATAGTTTAGGCAACTCAGAGAGGCAAAGTAAACAACAAAAAATGAATATTGTTGCTACAAAGTATAGGTCACATTCTCAGAACCAAAGTATGGCTAGTAATAAGCAATCCTTTCATGGGATACACAAACCACCAAAGATTCCTGTGCTGCCACATCAGATACAGCCCACTTGGTCAACTTCAATACATACCCAAAGTCAACCCTCATCACAGTCACTCACTTTGCAAACGCCAAGTCAGCAGAAACAGGTGTCAGAAGGAGATTACAAGGAGAATATTTATCAAAAGGTAATTATTAACTTACTATTCATTTCTTGTTACACAAGTTCTGATAAATTATTTAATTAAATGCAGATGATATGCATGAAAGCTAAGTATTTAGACTGGCTATATAAATCGCACCAGGAAATTACTTCTAGAATTCAGTATGTAAGTACTTCTCTATTTTTTTTTGTCAACCAGTACTTCTCTATTAAAATAATAATAATAAACTTCGTGATAATTGTTTCATAATCTTTTGCAGATTAATTCTCTTCCCTTTTCCTTCGAAACTCCAAATGATAATCTTAAATTAGCCAATCGCTATAAAACTGTAGTGGAGAACCATATACGATTCTTGCAGTCAGAAATTCACAAGAATGAAATCAAGTTTAGTGACTGGATAAAGGTTAATGAGTCTGAGCGTCAAATGGAATGTATCTATAAACAGACTAAGCGTTGGTTAAATAAACAAAGCGTAGAGTCTGAAACTCCTATTCATAAACTTCCAGAAGCTTCTCAAGAGATGTCACTTAATTCTAATGCGCAAATTGATCAACCTCTCATATCAAACTCAGATTTTACTGTACCAGATAGCACTAATCTAGAGCAGCATAGCCAATACTTTAAGAGATCGGTAACTAAACTAATTATAGTATATATATATATTGGTTATCATTTCTTACTAAAACTGGATAATTTTTACTTTTTCTTTCTAGGTAAAAAGTATGGACTCGGGTAGATCATTAAATGAAGGAGTTAGTAATATCATGTCAATTGAGAATTCAGTTGGTGAAGATTTAGCTGCTAAAATAAATCAATTTTCTCGTTCGAATGCTTTTTCATCAAATGGAAGTGAATATGACTATTTAAATGACTCAGATTCCATGATAAAACGACGCAAAGTTGAGGTATCAAACTAAAATTAATTTTCTTTTCATTTCGTATGTAAAATATTGTACTATCTCTTGTGCGCAGGGTGTAGAAGAAATAGAAGCGATAAATCCACAAGTTATAGAGACTGTGACAGATATTAGTGATCAAAAGTCAACTGGACAAGACAGTGGAGTTATATCTGAATGTGAGTATGGGACTTGGGAAGACCTTGTAAATGAATACCGTGAATAATATTCTTATAAGTGATACGATCGATGAAATGTTGTATGACTAACAAAATATTGACTCAAAAGATATTCAAAAAAAATTCAATAACAATTACCCATCTTAAACAAGGTAATGTTAACTAAATAAAAAGCAAACATTAGCGTGCTCAATCATGATTATGAAAAGGTAACAAAAAGTTAAAATTTTGCAAGACAATCAATAGTTACAAGAAATATATTAGTTACTATTAATTAAAGAGTTTTTAGCCAATTAACTCCACCAACCCAACTTTCCACCCCTATTAGGTCCAGTTCCTGATTTTTCCCCTAGCAGGTCCAACAAATTTTTTAGTATCCCAACAATACCCTCTCACGAAATCAGATAAAATCTAACCATCCCATGATTTACGCAATTAACTGATTCCATTAAGATAACATATCTTAATGGAATCCAATCAGATTTCTTCTCTTCCAAGCAACTATCTCTTCTGATCTGGAGCCATTAACGTTTGAAGCTTCACATTTGGAATAGGAGAAGAGCTCCATTATTGCATAATCACAGCTCCCGTCGGAGCTCCATTAACGGCGACAATGGATTTGGAATAGGAGAAGAGCTCCATTAACGGGTTTCGTTGCCTTCCCGGAGAGATTTGGATCCATTAACGGCTAAGCTTCGTAACAAAAACAGGTTACGAATTAATCCTTTTCATCCAAATCTGACTCCTTCACCCAAATCAGATTACATCTGTAACAAAAACCTCAGCCACTGATCTTTCTTTTCATTATCAACATAACAGGTTTGTGTAGATTGTTATCTAATTAATCAATCCCAAACCACTGACCCATTATCCCATATCTAACTAATTGAGCCTCATTTCTTCGTCTTTTGATTGAACAGATAAAAAGAAGAGTGCGCAACGATGGGGATGAATGGCTGTCGGTGTGATGCAGATGCACACCATCGATTTTGACAGAGTACCCATCAAAACAAAGCTAATAACCCACTGGTATATGAGTCTGAAAACATGTAACCCACCACATCTACCTGTTATAAAAACGTACCCCATCAATATGCTCATGAACACCATCAAAAATCAAACTTGGTAGCATTCCATGTACCACCATCTTTAACTGACAACCCGTTCAAGAAACAAACATTACACATCGAGTTTAGTGGACAGCCCACCATCGTCCATTTGAACAAAAGTTTCCAGTTTTTCTTCAGTTGCTGCATTTGAATTTTTATTAGTTATTGATTTTAATTTTTCAGGGTTATTGATTTGATTGATTGCATGATTTTAGCGATTTTTGTTTGTTTTAATTTCTTTGTTTTAATTTTCAACTGATTGCATAATTTAAGCGTTTTTTTTTGTAACAAAATTTCCAATTAATGGGTAATTAGAGGCAAGTCTGTCATTTGCGGTGGGCTGGACCTGATGGGCAATCACTGATTATGTGTGGACTGTATAAGGAAATCATCCTTAATTAAAAGAATAGAGGTTTTACATGTTTAGTTTATTATAACCTCCATCTTTTATTTATAGAGCTTTTATAATAAGGTCATTTTTTGCAAATTTAGATGTTTTTGCTATTCATAGACATTTCTCTTTTCTTTTGATCACTACCAATTCTTATATTTATTCGATGATTTCTAGCCTTTAAAGATTCTCTTAAATGATTGCTTTGTAATCCCTTTTGCAAGACAATGATCTGTTGGCATATAGCCTCCCTTAATAGGTTGTTTTAATGTGACAAATCCTCTTATGTTTAGTGTGCTATTTACTCTTGTTATACATATTCCTTATTGCACTCTATTTCATCAAAAAGCTCTTCTTTATCATGTTGATCATTTCCTTTTTGTTATTTATTATGAAACTAATTCTCTTACAATAAGTTTAACCTTATCCTTGTGTACATTGAGAATTAGCCTTAGTGATCAACTTCAAAGGTTCTTAGAATGATGTTTCCAACAACTTTCGTGAAGAAGATTTATTGATCCAAGTCATTCTCTCTCAAAGTTACTTGGCGCGGTACACCGGACAAATGGCGCGGTACACCGGACCAAGATTGCGGACCAGGGCGCGGTGCAGAGGCTAGCCCGTCAGTAAGTTAGAAAATCAAACCGTTGAGGTGCGGTACACCGCACGAAAACTTGCGGTATACCGCAAGGAAGGTTTTTCTGCACAAAAGACAAGTCATAAGTAATATATCCGTTGGGAGATTAATAGATCCGTTGGATCCAAGTCTTATGACCGTTGGAAGTCATTTTCTACTATAAATTGAAGCTCTTTGAAGGCTACAACCACACCAACTAATTACAAACATTAAGGGGCTTAATTGCTATCATTCAAGAAGGTGTCAAGTGCTATACATAGTCAAAATCAATCTTAGTGAGCTTATAAATCCTTTCAAGGAGTTACTCAATTAAGCCACAAGGATCTATCCACTCAAGAGGAGTAATCAAGCTTATAGTCATATCCACTCTTTTAGGAGTTAAGTTACAAGCTTTTATAAGCAACCCTTTAAACACTTTGTTGCTATCCTCTTAAGTCTAGGTCTTGTAATAGATAGATTAAGAGAGAATTCAAGTATAGGGAGTATACTTGGTGTCCTTGTGTTGTGATTACACAAGTGGTTTTGTCCTTCGTGTTATCGAAGAGTTTGTAAAGGTTATTGTGTTCTCGACCCGGTTAAGAGAGACACGGAAGCTTAGTGAAAAGCTTGAAATCCTAAGGAGGCTTCCTTAGGTAGTGGATGTAGGGAAACCGAACCACTATAAATCGTGTGTATCTTTCTATCCCTACTCTATTTACTTTCCGCACTTTATATGTTTGATAATATGCTAGTATGAATATTGTGATATTGATTATCTTGTTTATCTAACATATTGCCATCTAAGAGTAGTAAGAGATTAGAAACTCGTTTTTACTTGTATGACTTTTATATCGAACCTCTTAGCTTATCCATTGTATGATCCCTTAGGAGTTTGATATATTTGTTGGATTCGAAGTTTTCTCTTAAACTTATAATTGTCCAAAAGATTTTTAATTAGGCATTATGATATACTATATGCGTCCTAGAAGGGGGGTTGAATAGGACAATAGAAATTAATCGGCTAATTTTATTTCAAGTAAATAAAATTAAAAGCTAATTTGAATCCTATTGTATTAGCAAACTAAATAGTATAAAACTAGATAATCCTAATAGACAATAATATCAAACTATTCAAGTAGGCATTTTATCAAGCATATAGAGTGCGGAAATATAAAGAGTGTAGAGATAGAATACGATACACAACGATGTATAGTGGTTCGGTTTCCCTACATCCACTACCTAAGGAAGCCTCCTTAGGATTTGCAAGATTCTCAACTAATCTTCGTAACTCTTAACCGGGTGAGATACAAACCCTTACAACCACTTCAAAAACCCTTTGAAGGAAATACACTTGTGTTATCACCAACACAAGGAACCAAGCATAAACCTATGCTCACACTACTCTCTTAATCTATTACAAGAACTAAGAGGAAAGGGAAAAGTGTTTAGGGGTGCTTATAAAAGCTTTGTAACTAAACTCCTAAATGAGTAGATAAGAACTAATTAGCTTCACAATAAATATGACTTGAATGCTCCTTTGAAACCTCCTTGAATGATAGAATTAATTGCTCTTAAGATTGGTAGATGGAAGGCTTGAGTTGTGTCTTGAATGAGCTCCATTTTATAGCTGAAAATATGGTCCAACGGTCATAAGGCTTCTCTCCAACGGATCTATTTTCTCTCCAACGGATATAAGCTTTGTCCTCTAGTAATAGTGCTGAAACCCTCTCGTGCGGTGTACCGCGGATATGGTCCGGTGCACCGCATGACTGTTCGACTAAACTTTGAGCTTACTGGTCGGACCATACAATGTACCGCAACCCTGGTCCGTGCCTTGGTCCGGTGTACCGCGCCTAGGTCCGGTGTACCGTGCATTTCGTGAGCATACTGGTCGGACTATTCAATGCACCGCAATACTGGTCCGTGACTCTGCGGTGTACCGCGTGGTTCGTCCGGTGTACCGCGGAGCTGCTATTTTGAATTTCAAGCTAAAAACAATGAAGTAAACACAACTAATCTAATGAGGGGTTTTGGAAAACATCTTAAGTGATACCAAAATGAATTTTAGTGTAAATGATGATTTGTCGAATATTAAAACGGGAATAAAAACAAGGTGAGGCTAACAATCTCCCCCTTTTTGATGTTTGACAAATCATAAACTTTTGAAGATGCCTAAGATTAAGTTTTGATCAAAAACTCCCCCTCAACCTAATCACTAGAGTTTTTATAAAAACTCCCCCTCACAAAATGCATTTGAAAAAGTTTAACTAAAATTTCTCCCCCTTTGTCAACAACAAAAAGAACAAATGATACGATTTTGAAAATAGTAAGGGGTCAAAACACATTTTGAGTAAAAAACAAGGACCAAAGGAATAAACGGATAACAATTAGAAGCTTCAAAGAACCTATAAAATCAAGAAAATATTAGCAACAAGAGAATATACACAAAAAGCACTAAACAACAATGGCAAGATACTAAGGTTAGAGAATTTGCATGCCAATTTCACAACGAATTTTCTCAAAGAGATCTTGGGGTAGAGGTTTAGTAAAGATATCGGCTAGTTGATTTTCGGAGGTGACAAATTCAAGTACAATATCCCCTTTTTGAGTGTGATCTCGGATAAAATGATGACGGATTTCTATGTGTTTCGTTCTAGAGTGTTGAATAGGATTTTTGGTAAGATTGATAGCACTAGTGTTATCACAACGAATGGGAACACGATCATATTCTAGGCCAAAATCTAGTAAGGTTTGTTTCATCCAAAGAATTTGAGTCACACAATTTCCGGCCGCAACATATTCGGCTTCGGCCGTGGATAAAGCAACACTATTTTGTTTTCCTCTAGACCATGAAACAAGGGATTGACCTAAGAATTGGCAACTACCACTAGTACTCTTCCTATCAAGTCTACAACCGGCATAATCGGCATCCGAATAACCTATTAGCTCAAAAGAGGTAAATCTTGGGTACCAAAGTCCTAGACTAAGGGTTCCTTTCAAATACCTAAAAATACGCTTAACGGCACTAAGATGGGTTTCTTTAGGAGAAGATTGAAATCTAGCACAAAGACACACGGGGAACATAATATCGGGTCTAGAAGCGGTTAAATAAAGTAAGCTACCAATCATACCTCGATATAGTTTCTCATCAACATCCTTACCATCTTCATCTTTGTCTAATTTTGTGGATGTGCTCATTGGAGTTCCAATTTCCTTTGCATCTTCAAGTCCAAATTTTTTGATCAATTCTCTTGTGTATTTGGCTTGATTGACAAAGATACCATCTTTCATTTGCTTGATTTGAAGTCCAAGAAAGTAATTTAATTCTCCCATCATGCTCATCTCAAATTCCTTATGCATGCTTTTAGAAAAATTCTCACAAAGATTTTCATTAGTAGCACCAAATATAATATCATCCACATAAATTTGAACAAGAAGGATATCTTTTGAAGACCTTTTTATAAATAAAGTGGAGTCAATTTTTCCTCTTTTAAAACCATCATCTAATAAAAATTTGCTTAATCGTTCATACCAAGCACGAGGAGCTTGTTTTAAACCATATAAAGCCTTTGAAAGTTTAAAAACATGATTTGGAAATTTTGGATCCTCAAAACCCGGAGGTTGTTTAACAAAAACTTCCTCGTCTATAAAACCATTTAAAAAAGCACTTTTGACATCCATTTGGTAAAGTTTAAAATTCATATAGCAAGCAAAAGCAAGTAGCATACGAATAGATTCAAGTCTAGCTACGGGAGCAAAAGTTTCATCGAAATCAATACCTTCTTCTTGATTGTATCCTTGAGCAACTAACCTTGCTTTATTTCTAGTGATTATACCGGTGTCATCTAGCTTGTTGCGAAATATCCACTTAGTGCCAATGATAGTAGGGCCAATTGGTTTCTCCATTAATGTCCAAACTTTACTACGCTCAAATTGATTTAATTCTTCATGCATAGCGTTAATCCAATGATCATCTAATAATGCTTCTTTAATATTCTTGGGATCAATTTGAGATAAGAATGCTTGATGAGCACATAGAGCAATAATACGAGAGCGAGTGGTAACACCTTCTTTTGGATCACCTAGAATTAATTCACTTGGGTGATCTTTGATATGTTTCCAACACTTTGGTAAATCCGTACTAGCTTCATTTAGTGTTTGATCATTTTCCTTGGGAGATTCATCATGAGACTTTATTTCTTGAGTAGGAGATTCTAAGGATTTATCTTGTGGAGCATCTTCATGTAATTCAACATCTACTACTTTCTTGATATTAAAAGGATTAGTCTCATCAAAGTCAACATGCATAGATTCCTCAATAGTACGAGTACGTTTGTTGAAAATGCGATAGGCTTTTCCCTTAGTGGAATAACCAAGAAAGATACCTTCATCCGATTTAGCATCAAATTTTCCCAAATAGTCCCTAGTGTTTAAGATAAAACATTTGCACCCAAAAACACGAAAATAAGCAATGGTTGGTGGTCTACCATTCCAAAGCTCATAAGGGGTTTTCTTAATAAGGGGTCTAATTAGAACTCTATTTAACACATAACAAGCCGTATGAACGGCTTCACCCCAAAAGTATGTAGGTAAGCTATGTTCTTTTAGCATTGTTCTAGCCATTTCTTGTAGAGTTCGGTTTTTCCTTTCCACTACCCCATTTTGTTGGGGAGTTCTAGGGGCCGAAAAATTATGCTCAATCCCAAATTCATCACAAAAATGCACAAAAGGAGAATTCACATATTCACTACCATTATCACTACGAATGCATGTAATAGAGTAGCCTTTCTCATTTTGCACCTTTCTACAAAGTTTTGCAAATTCATTGAAGGCATCACTTTTCAAAGCAAGGAACATCACCCATGTGAATCTAGTGTAATCATCAACAACAACAAAAACATATCTAGACCCTCCTAGACTAGTGACATCAACGGGACCAAAAAGGTCCATATGCAATAATTGAAGTGGCCTAACGGTGATGACCTTATTAATGGATTTAAAAGATGAACGATGTTGTTTACCAAGTTGACATGCATCACATAATTTATCTTTATCAAATTTGTAAATAGGCAAACCAACAACAAGATTTTTTCTAGATAATTTTGAAATTAAATCCATGCTAGCATGTCCTAAACGTCTATGCCAAAGCCAACTATCATTTACCACGGATAAACATTTAATATGTTTACACATAAGACTCTCAAGATCAACAACAAAAACATTATCCGATCTTTTTGCAATAAACATAGTATCTAACTCATCATTTTTGAAAACAACACATCTAGATGCTTCAAATTTAACACTAAAACCAACATCACAAAGTTGACTAATACTAAGCAAGTTAAAAGAGAGACCCTCAACAAGTAACACATTAGAGATAAGTAAAGAGTTCATATTACCAATGTTACCTTTACCCAAAACGGGTTTCTTAGTGTTGTCGGCAAAAGTAACTCTATCACCTTTTGTTTTATATAAATTTGTAAATAATGATGGATTTCCGGTCATGTGTCTTGAGCATCCACTATCAAGTAGCCATATGTTTTGCTTCTTGATGCTCAATCCCTACATACAAAAAATAATTTAAGCTTTAGGTACCCAATTTGGATTGGGTCCATGAGGGTTAGTGGATTTCCTTTTTAAGACCCATTTAGGCCTTTTCCAAATTGGCACAAGAGATCCCAAATCCAATAATTTACGATAGTAACAATGAGATGCATCATGACCAAGTTTTTCACAATAGGTGCAAGTGATAGAAGATTTTGAAGAAGATGGGATTTCATTTGAAATTTTGGATTTTACAAAGACATTTTTCAAAGGTTTTTGGTGAGTGAATGGATCATATCCAACACCACTTTTTTCACAAGCCATTCTTTGAGAACCTAAAATTAAATCCAAGTTTTCTTGCCCACTAGTAAATTTTAAAATAATGGCATTTTGATCAACAATCTTTTTCTCTAACAAAGCTTTTTCTTCCAAAAGATTTTTCTCAATAAGATGAAGTTTCTCATTATCATCTATACATTCATCACAAAGATTTTGACAATCTTCCAAAGCTTTCAAAACCTCTTTAGTTCTATTTTTCTCAAATTCTAAATCTTTTGTTAAAACTTTGTTTGTTTCAATAGAATTTAAAAAATCATTATAAAGAGAATCAAATGCCTCATGAATATCTTGTTCACTAGCATCATCATTAGTTAAAGAGAGTTTAGATTTTGGAGTTACCTCATCATGATTTGCCATAAAGGCAAAGTGAGTAGTACCGGTATCATCATCCGAAGAAGCATCTTCATCATTTTCAAGTTTTCCCACAAAAGCAACAAGATTGACATTTTCATTGTCACTTTCTTCTTCCTCCGAATTTTGAGTATCCCAAGTGATATTAGCATGCATTGCTCTCTTAGGTTTCTCCTTTTGAAGAAGAGGACAATAAGTCTTGATGTGACCAACTTTCTTGCAATGATAGCAAGTGGGTTCGTCTTGTTTGATAGCTCTATCATTCTTCTTGTAAGGTGAGGAAGAACTTCCTTTCTTGGCAAAGCGTTTGTATCTCATGAATTTTTTCATATCTCTTGCCAACATAGCTACTCCTTCATCTTCACTAGTTTCTTCTTCATGTGAATTTTCTTCTTCACTTTCCTTTCTTTCTTTTCGTTCTTTCAACTTGGTACTCATAGCATGGAAAGCAATAGATTTCTTAATCTTTTTCTCCTCATCATCTCCTATCTTTTCTTCTTCAAGCACAAGCTCCTCCGTCATGAGGTTGCAAATGAGTTCATGAACCGTCATTTTTGAAAGATCTTTAGTATCCCTTATAGAGTTGATCTTTGTCTTGTATTTCCTTGGAAGAGCAAATAAGATTTTTCGGCATTGTTCTTTGTTGGTGTATTCTTGACCAAGAGTCTTCAAGGTGTTAACAATGTTAGAGAATCTTTGATGCATAGCATTCAAGGCTTCATCGGGCTCCATACGAAAAAGCTCATACTTAGTGATAAAGAGACCAATCTTAGTTTCTTTAATATATTCCGTTCCTTGATATGATAGCTCCAAGAGTTGCCACATTTCATGAGCGGAGTTGCATTCACTAACTCTAGCGTATTCCGTGACACTTAATCCATTAATGAGAATGTTCATAGCTTTGTTGTTTTTGGTGAGTTTAGCTATGTCTTGATCATTGTAATCATCTTCATTTTTCACCTCCGTAGTGCTACCCGTAACATAAGGAACATAAGGACCTTTCTTGATAGCAAGCCACAAGAAGTAATCAATTCCTTTCACATGAATCTCCATTTTCTTCTTCCATCCAAAGTAGTCTTTTCCTACAAAAAGCGGAGGTCTAGTAGAACATGAACCTTCCGGTTGATTAGAATCCATATCGTATTAACTCTAGAAACGATTAAGTACAATAGAGCTAGGCTCTGATACCAATTGATATACTATATGCGTCCTAGAAGGGGGGTTGAATAGGACAATAGAAATTAATCGGCTAATTTTATTTCAAGTAAATAAAATTAAAAGCTAATTTGAATCCTATTGTATTAGCAAACTAAATAGTATAAAACTAGATAATCCTAATAGACAATAATATCAAACTATTCAAGTAGGCATTTTATCAAGCATATAGAGTGCGGAAATATAAAGAGTGTAGAGATAGAATACGATACACAACGATGTATAGTGGTTCGGTTTCCCTACATCCACTACCTAAGGAAGCCTCCTTAGGATTTGCAAGATTCTCAACTAATCTTCGTAACTCTTAACCGGGTGAGATACAAACCCTTACAACCACTTCAAAAACCCTTTGAAGGAAATACACTTGTGTTATCACCAACACAAGGAACCAAGCATAAACCTATGCTCACACTACTCTCTTAATCTATTACAAGAACTAAGAGGAAAGGGAAAAGTGTTTAGGGGTGCTTATAAAAGCTTTGTAACTAAACTCCTAAATGAGTAGATAAGAACTAATTAGCTTCACAATAAATATGACTTGAATGCTCCTTTGAAACCTCCTTGAATGATAGAATTAATTGCTCTTAAGATTGGTAGATGGAAGGCTTGAGTTGTGTCTTGAATGAGCTCCATTTTATAGCTGAAAATATGGTCCAACGGTCATAAGGCTTCTCTCCAACGGATCTATTTTCTCTCCAACGGATATAAGCTTTGTCCTCTAGTAATAGTGCTGAAACCCTCTCGTGCGGTGTACCGCGGATATGGTCCGGTGCACCGCATGACTGTTCGACTAAACTTTGAGCTTACTGGTCGGACCATACAATGTACCGCAACCCTGGTCCGTGCCTTGGTCCGGTGTACCGCGCCTAGGTCCGGTGTACCGTGCATTTCGTGAGCATACTGGTCGGACTATTCAATGCACCGCAATACTGGTCCGTGACTCTGCGGTGTACCGCGTGGTTCGTCCGGTGTACCGCGGAGCTGCTATTTTGAATTTCAAGCTAAAAACAATGAAGTAAACACAACTAATCTAATGAGGGGTTTTGGAAAACATCTTAAGTGATACCAAAATGAATTTTAGTGTAAATGATGATTTGTCGAATATTAAAACGGGAATAAAAACAAGGTGAGGCTAACACATTAATATTTAGTAATCCTATTCACCCCCCCTCTAGGACTATCAATTGGTATCAGAGCCTAACTCTACGTGAATAGCTTAATCGTTAGTAGAGTAAACGATATGGAATTTAATCTTTTGGAAAAGTCGTCTTCTACTCGACCTCCACTTTTTGTAGGAACTTACTATTTTGCATGGAGAACAAAAATGGAGGAATTTATCAAAACCGAAGATCCGGATCAATGGAGAATCGTAAAGGAAGGTCCATTTGTTCCTTATAAAGAGGAGTTAAATGAAGCGGGAGTTCTTAAGCTAAATCAAGAAGAAAAAGATTTTGATGAACTTACCATTGAGGAAAAGGATAAGCTCACTCAAAATGCAAAACCAATGTACACTCTCATTCGTGGAATTTCCGAAGAAATTTTCTCACAAATGTTAGATTGTAAATCCGCAAAAGAGTTTTGGAATCGTTTGGAGTTTTTATATGGAATTGTCGAAAATGACGAAGAAGAAGAAGTCTCAATTCATAATGAATCTCATAACAATTCTAAACCAAATCATGAGGTAGCACTCTATCCTAACTCTTTATCTCTTCCTTATAATTATTGTGATATTAGGCAAATTTCATCCCTTCTCAAAATTCTTGATTCTCAAATCCATTTGAATAATCTTATGTTAAAAAAGGGTAAAATTGAGCTAAAGAATTGTTTTAAATGTTGTATCACTTTGGATGATATTCTTGGCAATACTAAAAACCCTTGTTTTGAAAACATCTTTTCTTTAAATAAATGGAAACATCCTATGAAGAAAAATATAGAAGGTTTTAGAAAATTGGATGAAGCTTTTTCTCTCGCTCTTGATACTTTAAAAAATCATCCTTTTTCAAATATCACTCCTTTTGATCCAAATGGCTTTTTTAAAGAAAAATTATATTTAAGTGATAATTTGGATATTGGAAAGAATGTGGAAACTTCTTGTTCAAAACCTTTACATGGTAACTCTATTCGAAAAAGAAGTTCTTGCAACTATTGTGGTAAACCCGGTCATCATGCTTCTACATGCCATTACCATGAACAACTTGATAGTGGATCTTTGATACCTTCATGGGAAAAACCAATATGGATCGTGACAAATGCTAACAACATTTCCGGATCCATTCCACCTCGGTTACCATAATAATATGTATTGAAGGGTTGAGCGTCAAGAAAATGAAATTTTATGCAAAAGGACGTTCATACCTCATAAAAGGAAAATACGGTGAAATTCTTTCCTCTCTTCTTTTTATGTTTATGTTTTATATTGTGTTTTATGTGTTTTATCAACTATGTGCTACTATCTTGTGTTTCTTGACCTTTACATGCTTAAATGTTGCTTTGTTCTTGCATTGGGTCTTTTTGCACTTTTAGAAAACTTAGGGGTATTTGTGAAATAAACTGTTGTATGAGTTTTCGGGTTCTCCTTGGCTTTTCTTTTTAAAACAAAGATGCTCAAAATTATTTTATACCATTCCGAATCATTTGGGGAAGTTTCGAATGTGTTTCGGGTGTTTTTAAAAGAGTCAAAAATTTCATTTTTTATGCCCAAACCGAACACTTTTGCGGTGCACCGGACGTTTCCCGCGGTACACCACAGGTTAGGTTTTTGACAGCAATATTAGGCCATTTTTCTCTTCTATCTCTTCATTCCTCCTTTAAAACACTTCCTCTCCTCCTCCTAGGCGATTTCCGGCCACCACAGCTCCGTTTCCACCACCCAAAAACCCTTCTTCACCTCTTTAATCACTTCTCTCTCTCTCTGTCTCCTTCATTACCCATTTCCCCTCTTCACAATGAGAGAAAAGAAAACTGCTCCAAAGAAGAAAACCACCACCGGAGCCTCCTCCAGTCGCCGCCGTGCTCCCTCTCCGGCAAGGTCACCGCCACCTCCTCCACTCCGGCCTTTCGAACCTCTCCCGGGTAGAACTTTTAGTAATTCGGCTTTTCCAACGGGTGAAAATTCTCTTCTTGAACTATTTAAATTTCAAGGTTGTGATAATGTCTTTAAATTTACGGGTACTCAATTAGCTAGTGGGTTGATTGAAGAATTTTACACTAATTTCGAATTTGATAGTGCAAATAACACGGTTATCTCTTTAGTTTCGGGTACCCCTTTACGGTTAAAATTGCATGTTTTGTGTACTCGCTATGATATTCCGTTAGATGGTTTTAGTGGATTTTGGTCAAATGGTTGGGATGGTTCTACTCTTGATATAGTTGGTCAAAATGAGGTTATGGATTTTGTCAATAGTAGGATGATCACTCCCGATGGAAATTGGAATTTGCGTTGTTTTGATCCGGAATTCATTGTGGCTCATAAGTTTCTTATTTCGGCCATAATACCGAAAGACAAACATGATGCAAAGTTAATTCCGTATGAAGCTTATCTCCTATTTTTGATCTTTGCTAAACGTCCGATTAATATTATTGCTATTATGTTCAAATGGATGAACCATGCTAGAACCGCAAGAGATAAGGTCCCATATGGTATTTTTCTTACTAGGATCTTTGAGGGAAGTGGAATTTCGTTAGGAGGAGCAAATGTGAAATCTATTGATAAAGCATGGTGTTTCGATTATAGCACAATCAAAAGAATGAAATTTGTTATTTATAATAACTCCTATGTTGCTCATTCGGTCATTAATCGTATTTCGGATGTTACCATTCGTAATCGTATCTTACAAGCTAGAGAAGAAACTCATGGTCCGGCACTTGACACACTTGAGTTATTGGATATTCCGGGTCAACAAAATCCTATCCCAAATGAGCCTCCACAAAACCCAACTCATGAGAATCCGCCTAATCCTTCTAGTTTCGAAGGTGCTTTATCTCGGTTTATGGATTACATTGGTAGAAAATTTGAGGTTTTAGAGGAAAAGATAGAAAGGAAATTTGGAGTGTTGGAGGAGAAAATAGGAAATCTTGCTAGTGAATTATCGTGTGTTAAGAATGATGTCTCATGCATCAAAGATGATGTTTCACATCCTCGTAGCCGTTCTAGAAGCCGCTCTCCCCGGGAATTGCGTTAAATGGTTGTGGTCTTTGGTGTTTGGTGTTTGGTCTTTTATTCTTCTTTATCCTTCTAAGTGTTTTATGTGTTTTTTTGTCTTGGACTAAGTTGTGTTGCTTTTGCTTTATTTGTTTATGGGTCCGTGTTTTGGACATTTAGGATTTTATTGCTACGTTTTTATTTGGATGCTTCGTGTTAAAATTGGATAATTGTTTTAGGTTGATATGCTTTTATCTTGAATATTTGTTGCTTAATCTTTATGCTTTGGATATTGTTTTTGCTAACATTTTTCTTGATGATATAGGTACTATTGCTCTTTTATCCTTGATCTTATCCTTTATTGCATTTTAGTCCCTATAGTTTGTTCAATTTTTGTCTTTGTTCTTAAAATGGTTGAAAAATGCACTTAGGTCCCTAAAAGTTTTAAATTGTCTCTTAGTCCCCTAACTTTTTGACAAATGACTTTTTGACCCTATATTTTTCAAAAATTACATTTTACCCCTAACTTTCTTAAAAATAATTTCAAAATATCTTTTTGGGGAGAAATTGTAAATCACACTTTTACAAAATTGAAACAAATCTTTATGCATTTTGTAAGGGGGAGCTTTTATTAAAACTCTAATGCTTTGGCTAATCTTTTATCTCATTTATTGCAACTAATCGTTTGTGTCATTAGAAAGCATATGAAATGAAAGTCTATCGATCAACAAGTTGGTAAAAAGTCTCTATCTCTTAGTTCTTCATTTTTCTATCTTTGTGCATCTCTTTCTAAAAATGTTTTAATCTCCAAACTCTTGCACACTCTTAGAAACGTTGTTTAAAATCTATTCACTTGAGTTTTAGCTCTTCCATTCGTAGTTGTTAACCCCGTCTTTTTGATGAAGACAAAGGGGGAGAAATATGTGCACTAAAACTTTCAAAACTTGCACGCTTTAAAAACTCACAAATGCATCTCAAATCTTATATGCTTATTGTGAGGGGGAGCTTTATTTCATTAGTGCTTAAACTTTCATATCATTCCTAAGGTGTTTTAGTGAAGGATTTGTCATCATCAAAAAGGGGGAGATTGTTGGCATATAGCCTCCCTTAATAGATTGTTTTAATGTGACAAATCCTCTTATGTTTAGTGTGCTATTTACTCTTGTTATACATATTCCTTATTGCACTCTATTTCATCAAAAAGCTCTTCTTTATCATGTTGATCATTTCCTTTTTGTTATTTATTATGAAACTAATTCTCTTACAATAAGTTTAACCTTATCCTTGTGTACATTGAGAATTAGCCTTAGTGATCAACTTCAAAGGTTCTTAGAATGATGTTTCCAACAACTTTCGTGAAGAAGATTTATTGATCCAAGTCATTCTCTCTCAAAGTTACTTGGCGCGGTACACCGGACGAATGGCGCGGTACACCGGACCAAGATTGCGGACCAGGGCGCGGTGCAGAGGCTAGCCCGTCAGTAAGTTAGAAAATCAAACCATTGAAGTGCGGTACACCGCACGAAATCTTGCGGTACACCGCAAGAAAGGTTTTTCTGCACAAAAGACAAGTCATAAGTAATATATCCGTTGGGAGATTAATAGATCCGTTGGATCCAAGTCTTATGACCGTTGGAAGTCATTTTCTACTATAAATTGAAGCTCTTTGAAGGCTACAACCACACCAACTAATTACAAACATTAAGGGGCTTAATTGCTATCATTCAAGAAGGTGTCAAGTGCTATACATAGTCAAAATCAATCTTAGTGAGCTTATAAATCCTTTCAAGGAGTTACTCAATTAAGCCACAAGGATCTATCCACTCAAGAGGAGTAATCAAGCTTATAGTCATATCCACTCTTTTAGGAGTTAAGTTACAAGCTTTTATAAGCAACCCTTTAAACACTTTGTTGCTATCCTCTTAAGTCTAGGTCTTGTAATAGATAGATTAAGAGAGAATTCAAGTATAGGGAGTATACTTGGTGTCCTTGTGTTGTGATTACACAAGTGGTTTTGTCCTTTGTGTTATCGAAGAGTTTGTAAAGGTTATTGTGTTCTCGACCCGGTTAAGAGAGACACGGAAGCTTAGTGAAAAGCTTGAAATCCTAAGGAGGCTTCCTTAGGTAGTGGATGTAGGGAAACCGAACCACTATAAATCGTGTGTATCTTTCTATCCCTACTCTATTTACTTTCCGCACTTTATATGTTTGATAATATGCTAGTATGAATATTGTGATATTGATTATCTTGTTTATCTAACATATTGCCATCTAAGAGTAGTAAGAGATTAGAAACTCGTTTTTACTTGTATGACTTTTATATCGAACCTCTTAGCTTATCCATTGTATGATCCCTTAGGAGTTTGATATATTTGTTGGATTAGAAGTTTTCTCTTAAACTTATAATTTAGTAATATTTAGTAATTAGTCATTAAACTTACAGGTTAATCCAGAGCTGTAAAGATATAGGAATTATGTGTGTCATCATTTACCTGGTTCTTTGTACAGAGTTAATTCACGTTAACTGGTCGTTGGGGAGTGTTGTTAGACGCCAACCTCGGTTAGTAAATAATTGAGTTAACTAATACTGGTTTAACCATGAATCCACGTAGTCGCACACTAACGAGTGTATTGATCTTGTTTCATGTTGTTAATTAATTTTATTATCGGATAATAAATATTAATTAATTATATACTTAGAATATTAGTATATTAATTTTTTAGCACAAATTAATATTCTAATATAAGACCGAACTAAGACAAGCGAAAAAAAATTGTCAGGTTTGTGGAAAAAACTGCGTACCTCCAATAGTGGAAAATGTGTCACTAATCACTGGGGTAGTCAAGTCATATGTATAATGTAAAAGATCCAAGTCCACTTCACAAGTGGGTAGTGGACCATATTATTACGATAATCAATTTTCATTATACATTCTTGACTTTTCATCTCCAAACTCTTCATATTTTTTCTCTAAAGTTATTACTCCCTCCGTTCCACTAAATTTGTCCACTTAGTTTTTCACATATATTAAGAAACATAATAAATGCATTCACCATTACAAAAATACCCCTAATAAAGTATGGAGACAATAAAGGTCACTAATTGGGACCAATTATGGAGACAATAAAGGTCACTAATTGGGACGTTTCTGCAAAGCCTCTCCTCGCCTACTCCCCTATAAATAAAACTCTTCCCCTCCTTGTCTTACTTACGAAACACACCAGAAAAGAACAAAATATCTATCTCTCTTCTCTCTAGAAACTATAGTCGTTGTTAGAATTTCCGTTAAAGATAACTGGTACGCCGGAATATCTTTTTTAACACCATATTACGTTGTAATCGTTGTAGTTCTTTTCTAATTTTCCGTGTAAGTATTTCTTGTAATTGTATTTCTATTTCTGTAATACTTAGTTTACATTAATCAAAATTGTTTTTTCTGGATTTCCGTTTCTTGTTTAAAACGGTGATTTCAATTTTCTACCAAAAATTTAAAAAAGATATTTGTTTATATCACCATTTGTTTTTCTGAAATGGCTTTTCCACTCTCGGTTGTTGCTTCACAATTGAACGCAAAGGACTTTCCCGACGTGAATAAGTTGGAGCCCCTTAATGGTTCCAACTACAAGCGTTGGGCACAAAAGATTATGATTTGTCTTGAACAGTATGATCTTGACTTTGCTATAGTCGAGACTCCTCCACTTATGGTGGATAATGGAGCTCCTATTGAACAAGAACAGGCTAGACATCTCGCCCTCAAAGCCAAGTTCAAAAGAGCTAATAACATGGCTCGGGGTTGGATGTTGGACAATGTATCGAATCCCATTTTTTATCTTCTTGCAAAAGAAAAATCGGCAAAGGTCATATGGGAAACTCTTGAGAAGAAGTATAAAGGTTGATGATTCTGGTAAAAAGAAATACGTCACCGGTAATTGGTAAAACTTTACCTTGATCGATCAGAAACCTATAACTGAACAACTCCATGTGTATGTAAACCTATGCGCGGAGGTAACTGCCGAAGGCATGAAGATGTGCGAAGTTTTCCAAGCCAACATCTTGCTTGAGAAATTTTCCCCATTATGGATTGAATATCATAACCACCTCAAACACAAAAAGAAGGAAATGACCCTGCAAGAGCTCATCAACCACATGCAAGTCGAAGAAGCCAATCGACTCAAGGATAAGTCTCTTTATTTCCCTCCTCATTCCTCGAAGGCTAACCTTGTCGAATGTTCTGGGCATGGTAACAAGGACAGGTTAGAAGGTAATGGAAAATAGCAAGACGCTAACAATTCCAAATCCATGGGATATAAGAACCGCAACAACTCCAACAAACAAAATGGAAGGCTTAAAACTTCTGGTAAGATTCAAAAACCTAAGGGGTAGCTTGTTATTGTTGTGGTAAAGACGGACATAAAGATTTTGAATGTACTCTTAGAGTTATTCCTGATCCAAAACCTACTGCAAACCTAACTGAAACCGAAGAGATAATCGTCGCGGTAATGGTTGAGGTTTACTTGGTGGAAAACAAAAGCGAGTGGATCCTTGACACTGGGGCCTCACGACACTTTTGTGCAAACAAAATCCTGTTCAAAAAGTTCGAGGAAGCAACCAATTGTGAATGCGTGTACATGGGAGACTCATCCACTACTACAGTCCTCGGAAAAGGACATGTTACCCTCAAACTCACTTCTGATAAGATCTTTGAGTTAAACGATGTTCTCTTCGTCCCCTCGCTCCGTAGGAACTTGGTTTCCAGAGCTCTTCGTTATAAAGTGAGACTCGAACTAGTTTTCGAGGGGGGGGGGAATAATTATTCCAAAAAATGATGAGTTTGTGGGAAAAGGGTATATACATAATGGTTTGTTTGTCTTAAATATTGTAACCCATGACTAGTACCAAAGTGTTGAGTTTGTGGGAAGGGGTTTTATTTTTCAAGTAAGGTTTTGTGTGATTGAACCTTGTAACCTCTAATAAGGACATTTCTAATTATGTTTTTCTATTTGAATGTTTAGATGTGTAGAATGGTAGATTAGGCTATCTTTCTTTTCTCTTCTATTAAAAGGCTAAAAACCCCTTGGACTAATAAGGTCGATGACTTTATATATTATATGATATGTGTAGAGTCCAAACTTGTGAGGAAACGACCCTTTTAATATGAAACCACAAGAATTCTAAACTACTAGAATTTGTTTATTCAGACCTAAATGCTTTTATAAATTTCGCTGGTAAAGGAGAAAACCCATACTTTATAACCTTCATAAGATACTATTCTAGGTTTATGAGAGTATATCTCCTAATACTATAAGTGAAACGGAACATGTGTGTATAATATATAAGGTCGAGGTTGGAAACCAACTATTTTGCTAAATCTAAAAGACTTAAGACATGAATATTGTTCAGAATTCCTTAAATTAGCTTTGCGGAATTATTGACGAACTTAGTGCCTTACACACCCCTACGTTATGACATAACTAAAGTCTATGGTAATCGAATTTGGCCCACTAAGTCAAATGTGGGGGTGTCTAGCAAAGTTTCCCGAGTTCTAAGTACGATCGCAGTTGGACCGAATATAGTAGACTCAATAGTCATGCGAAATGACGTGGATGTATAAACCATCCTAATTAATTCATAGCCACTTGTGGTGGTCCTATTGAGAAGGACTTGATGAATTCACTTATAAGGCGTATCATTCTAGAAAGAACACGAGGATGAGTGTTCAACTCATAATGAATTCATAGCCATTATATAGTGGTCCTTTTGAGAAGGACTTGATGAACTCACAGTCAAAAGTGAGACACAACATTCATGATAGAAATTAGGGAGACGTCCTTAATAATCTTATATGAATAAATCCACAAAGTTCATTGCCCGCAAGTGGGCGGTCCTTAGAGAAGGACTTGATGAACTAACTGAAGGGTGATGTTCGAGGGAACCATAACTTTCAGTAGGGTAGAGTATGTGCTGTGAGGGTCTCGATCAAAAACCGTTAAGTTCAAGAGTAAGTTCACTTAAACGGAATTTGGTGGTTGGCTCACTTCACTACGTGTCAATTCAAATTAAAGATATTGCCACTTAAGTACAATTCACCCAAATACAGATAGTTATGGAAACCTGTTCACCTTCTCTTCCAAAAACCCTGAGTGGGGGATTGTTGGAATTCATTAATAGTTAAGTAGTGTTTAAATTCATAAACAACGTATTAATATAATTCCTTTTCACGTTCTTATGGGGGAAGTGGAAAAGACAATTTTTTGTGAAGAAAATGTCCCACATAGGAGCGGAGATAGAAAAGCTAATAGTTTAAAATAGCTTACCTATCTAATAATTTCAAAAGAACCAAAGGTTATGAAAGCCAAACGGGAAAAGGAAAAACCCCACACACGCTCACCACCACCACCACCACCCGCCCGGCCCGGCACGGCGACGGCGTGGGCGTGGGCCGTGGAGGAGTGGGGAAGTTGGGGAGTTTGGGAGTTTGGGAAGTCAAAAAATGAAAAATGAAACTAGTTTTCGGAAGAGGCTCTAGTGGAAGAAGAGTAGTTCTTATAGTAATCGGTGGGAAGTCAAGTCCTTTCAACCAGAAGACAAACGTCCACCAACTACGCACCAGAAGACAAGCGTCCATCAATTACGCACCAATCATCCGTTACAGAACTTGGTCAACACGGGAATGTATCAAGACAACATAGTGTCCAGATTCATTGCTGGAAATTAAAACATGTGTAACATATGATTCAATCAAGGACCAATTATGGAGACAATCAAGGTCATTAATTGGGACGTTTCTGCAAAGCCTCTCCTCACCTACTCCCCTATATATACAACTCTTTCCCTCCTTGTCTTACTTACGAAACACACCAGAAAAGAACAAAAATTATATCTCTCTTCTCTCTACAAACTATAGTCATCGTTAGAAGTTCCGTTAGAGATAAGCGATACGCCGGAATATCCTTTTTAACACCATATTACGTTGTAATCGTTGTAGTTCTTTTCTAATTTTCCGTGTAAGTGTTTCTATTGTAATCGCATTTCTATTTCTGTAATAGTTAGTTTACATTAATCGAATTTTTTTTTCTGGATTTCCATTTCTTGTTTTAAAACGGTGATTTCAATTTTCTACCAACAATTATTACTCGAGTCTTTATTATCCTCCAGTGATATGATTTCTTTTCTTTCAATCTTCTTTTCCTTCCAATCTCATGAAATATTCTCATAAAATATCACATATCTACTTATTATAATTATAAAGTATATGCTTTTGATTTTGAACTATATCCAAAGAAGTTACATTTTTCACTTGACTCATCAAGTTTTTGTCTTTTCACCTCAGGTACTTGAGCATAACAAATGCTTCAAAAAACTCCCAAACGTTTCACTAACGGCTTTCTTAAATTTCAAGCTTCAACTAGCGTTTGATTTGGAAGTATTTATGTTGGAGATATATTGAGAAGATACACTGATGTATAAACCGCTTCACCCCATAACATTTTCATAAAACCTTTTCAATGAATAATTGATTTGGCCATATCAACCATCGTTTGTTTTTTCCTTTCACAAACTCTATTTTGTTGCAGTAAGTTGTCTATAAACACATTTTTCTTCAAAATATTTATCAAATTCACATGAAGTATATTCTTTTCCATTGTCACTTATCATGGTTTTTATAAAATGCATGCTTTGGTTATATACTTATGATTTTGTATTTTTTCTAAAACGCACCATTTTGTGGGTTAACACTCACACATTTTGCAAGATTTTATTAAAGAACCAAAAATTGACGGTTCTTGTTTATTAGCTTGAGGATATTGTATCATGGTATACCAGAAAAGAAACGGGTCAATTCGAGGTTATATACTTATGATTTTGTATTATTTCTAAACTGCGCCATTTTGGGAGTTAACAATCACACATTTTGCCAGATTTTATTGCAAAACCAAAACACTGACGTTTCTTGTTTATTAGCTTGAGGATATTTTATTATGATATATTAGAGTATAAATGGGTCATATTGTGGTAATATCCTTATGATTTTGTATTTTTTCTAAAACACGCCATTTTGTGGGTTAACACTCACATATTTTGCCAGATTTTATTACAGAATAAAAAATTGACGTTTCTTGTTTATTGGCTTGAGGATATTGTATTATGATATATTAGAAATGAAAAGGGTCATATCATGGTTATATACTTATTATTTTGAATTTTTTTCTAAAACGAGCCATTTTGTGTGTTAACACTCACACATTTTGCCAGATTTTATTATAGAACCAAAAATTGGAGTTTCTTGTTTAATAGCTTGAGAATATTGTATTAACATGTATCTGAAAAGAAACGGGTCAATTCTTGGTTATATACCTATGATTTTGTATTTTTTTCTAAAACGCGCCATTTTGTGGGTTAACACTCACACATTTTGCCAGATTTTATCACAGAACGAAAAATTGACGTTTCTTGTTTATTAGCTTGAGGATATTGAATTATTTTATACCATAAACGAAACGGGTCAATTCATGGTTATATACTTGTAATTTTGTATTTTTTTCTAAAACACACCATTTTGTGGGTTAACACACTCACACATCTTGTCAGATTTTATTACAGAACCCGAAATTGACGTTTCTTGTTTATTAGATTGAGGGTATCGTATTATGATATATCAGAAAAGAAACAGGTCAAATAGTTGTTATATTCTTATGATTTTGTATTTTTTTCTAAACCGTGCCATTTTCTAGGTTAACAACTCACACATTTTGCCAGATTTTACTACAGAACCAAAAATTGACGTTTCTGGGTTATTAGCTTGATAATATTGTATTATTATATATCGGAAAAGAAACGGGTCAATTTGTGGTTATATACTTAAGATTTTGTATTTTTTTCTAAAATGCACTATTTTGTGGATTAACACTACACATTTTGCCAGATTTTATTACAGAACCAAAAATTGACGGTTCTTGTTTATTAGATTGAGGAGTATTATGATATATTAGAAATGAAACGGGTCATATCGTGGTTATATACTTATGATTTTGTATTTTTTTCTAAAACAAGCCATTTTTTGGGTTTAACACTCACACATTTTGCCAAATTTTATTACAAAACCAAAATTGGCGTTTTTTGTTTATTAGCTTGAGAATATTGTATTATGATATATCCGAATAGAAACAGGTCAATTCGTGGTTATATGCTTATGATTTTGTATTTTTTTTTTTAAACGCGCCATTTTGTGGGTTAACACTCACACATTTTGCCAGATTTTATCACATAACCAAAAATTGACGTTTCTTGTTTATTATCTTGAGGATATTGTATTATTATATATAGTCAAAGAAATGGGTCAATTTGTGATTATATACGTATGATTTTGTATTTTTTTCTAAACCGCGCTATTTTGTTGAATAACACTCACACATTTTGCCAGATTTTATTACAGAACCAAAAATCGATGTTTCTTGTTTATTAGCTTGAGCATATTGTATTATGATATATTAGAAAAGAAACGAGTCATATCGTGGTTATATACTTATGATTTTGTATTTTTTCTAAAACGCGCCATTTTGTGGGTTAACACTCACACATTTTGCCAGATTTTATTACCGAACCATGACGTTTCTTGTTTATTAGCTTGAGAATATTGTATTACGATAAATTTGAAAATAAACGGGTCAATTTGTGGTTATATAATTATGATTTTTATTTTTTTCTAAAAAGCGTCATTTTGTGGATTAAACACTCACACATTTTGCCGAATTTTATCACAGAACAAAAAATTGACGTTTCTTGTTTATTAGCTTGACTATATTGTATTATGGTATACCATAAAAGAAACGGATCAATTCATGGTTATATACTTATGATTTTGTATTTTTTTCTAAAATGCACCATTTTGTGGGTTAACACTCACACATCTTGCCAGATTTTATTACAGAACCAAAAATTGACGTGTCTTGGTTATTAGGTTGAGAATACTGTATTATTGTATATCAGAAAAGGAACGGGTCAATTCATGGTTATATACTTATGATTTTGTATTTTTTCTAAAACACACTATTTTGTGGGTTAACCATTACACATTTTGCAAGATTTTATTACAGAACCACAAATTGACGGTTCTTGTTTATTAGCTTGAATTCGTGGTTATACACTAATGATTTTTTTTTTCTAAAACGCACCATTTTGTGGGTTAACACTCACACATTTTGCAAGATTTTATTACAGAACCAAAAATTGACGGTTCTTGTTTATTAGCTTGAGGATATTGTGTGATGGTATACCAGAAAAGAAACGGGTCAATCCGTGGTTATATACTTATGATTTTGTATTTTTTCTAAAACGCGTCATTTTGTGTGTTAACACTCACACATTTTGCCAGATTTTATTACAGAACAAAAAATTGACATTTCTTGTTTATTAGCTTGAGGATATTGTATTATGATATATTAGAAAAGAAATGGGACAATTCATGGTTATATACTTATGATTTTGTATTTTTTCTAAACGCGCCACTTTGTGGGTTATCACTCACAAATTTCGCCAGATTTAATTATAGGACCAAATATCGCCGTTTCTTGTTTATTAGCTTGAGTATATTGTATTATGATATATCATAAAAGAAACCGGTCAAATAGTGGTTATATTCTTATGATTTTGTATTTTTTTTTTCTAAAACGTACTCGTTTGAGTGGTATGCGCTAGTGAAGGGCGGTGCAAACTCAAACTGCTTTTCGAATGATGTATTAGGAGCTTGTCGATATATCTTGGCAACAAGAAGCAATTTAAATTAATTTGGAAATTCTGCGAAACTAATAAGTGTGGGGTTATACCGCAACTGCGAATTTGCAGCCATGGCTTGTGTCAATCTTATTTACAGATCTAACCCTCAAATCGGTTAATGTGATCCCGACCCTTTTTTTGGCCGGGACCCCAAGAGAGTGGTTTGCATCCATGGTGGGTTGTGTGGACTCTTGCGGGAAATGTTGAAAATTTTCAGAACAAAAAGAAAAAAGTAAACGTTATAAAACAATGGAACATAGAACTTCGGGACCATTCTCCACCATCATCAATAATTGAAGAACCCAAATTAAGGTGAAAAATTAATTTTTACCATTGAAACTCAAAAAAATTGATGGATGGCTAGATATGGTGGGATTAATTTATAGGGACTGATTTCGTATAGAGACCCGCCAGAAGATTTGTGTCGGCCAGAGATAATTATGGTTGAATTGTACCTCGTGTTTATTTAATTAGTCGGTAAATTAGAAAGTTTCACCTTTTTGTTCGCTTGGATCTCATTTGTTAAAAAAAAAAAAAAAAAAGGGAGAAACTAGAAATACTTATAGTTTTAATAGTTTTTTCTAAAATTTTGCAAAATCCCGAAACTTGAGGTACCTAAAAAAACATATATTATAGAAATTGGACTTATTGCTTTAGTCGCGTCTCTTTATTTCTCTTAGACAGTATATATGGTGCTCTTCTACTTACAAAACAAATTTCCTCTCTCTCTCTAAGTGATTATATAATGGGTAAAAGCAACACTTCTAAAATGATTCAAAATTCTGTTCCGGTTCAAAGAGTTGAACCGGTGGCACATAGAAGTGGCGACAACAACATGAGCTTTGTGCAACCGAAGCATCTACAGAAAGCTATCAAAAAAGCGTATTTTTTCCTTCTTCTATATTATTTAATGTTTCTGCATTGATGGTTTGATTCTTTGTGTGTTCAATGTTCATGCATCCATTTAAATTATGCTCAAGTTGATTGAATATGCATGACTATCATAAGACCAAGAAGTTCAGTTCTTGATATCAATAACTAGTAAAATACAATCCCAGCTACACTTGGCTTTGACTTGGATGGAAATGTTGAAAGCTGGGTTGTATTGCAACTTTGTGAAACTATAGGGTTCTGTTTGTTATTTGCGCCTGATCATGGAAGAACAAAGTCTTATCCACCCACATTTATTGTTGCTATAAATAGGAATTTTATGATATGAGAATTATGGGGTGCTTGTTTGAATTGTAATCCTTCACAATATTAAATAAATATATTACTTATATGTTATAGTTTTTGAAGTTAATAAGACATATATTAATGTTTGACAATATATAGATATGAGTTCTTGAAAACGGTTTCTCCTCCTAGAAAAAATGGAGTACCCAAAGCACTTGAAGGTATTGTTAAGAGGATTGAATATGAGTCTTACTCTGTTGCAACTGGAAGGGTAATGTTGGAAATAACAGTTTCTTTTAGTTTTCAACAATTTATATGTTTGCTTTGTTTTTAATTTATTTTTGAATAATTATATCTACTTGCAGAGAGATTATGTGCAGAGAATTCATTCAATGCTTAATGCTATACGAGACGATCCAAGAAATATAGGTGATTTGATTTGATTTACATATATAATAATTGAACTATAGTTATATAGTTTCTATTGGTGGGCCATCACAAGTTGATTCTCCTGTGCGTGATTCAAGCTCAGTTGTCCAAACATCAAGCTTGAACAACATTTCAGGTATTGCTCCGGCAAAATCATGGGACCCACCAAAAGACTATCCATCAAATTCTCTGGAAAATCTATGGTGCCCACCAAAAGATTTTTCAGTGGTGCCACATCAGATACAGCCCACTTGGTCAACTATAATACATACCCAAAGTCAACCCTCATCACAATCACTCACTTTGCAAACGCCAAGTCAGCAGAAACAGGTGTCTGAAGGAGATTATAAGGAGGAGATTTATCAAAAGGTAATATTTAACTTACGCTTCATTTCTTTGTTACAAGTTCTGAAAAAGTAATTGATTTAATGCAGTTGATATGCCTGAGAGATAAGTATTTGCCAAGGCTATATAAATCGCACCAGATAGTTACTTCTAGAATTCAGCTTGTAAGTACTCTCTATTAAAATCATAATAATAACAATAATAATAATAATTGTTTCATTATCTTTGCAGCTTAATTCTCTTCCCAATTGCTTCAGAACTAAGAATCATAGTCTTAAGTTAAACTATCACCATAAAACTGTAGTGGAGTCCTATATACGATTCTTGAAGCAAAAAGTTGACAAGAATAAAATCAAGTTTAGTGACTGGAACAAAATTGCTGAGAATGAGCGCAATATGGAATATATGTATTCACAGAGTAAGCCTCAGTTAAATAAACAAAGCGTAGAGTCTGAAACTTCTATTCTCAACCTTCCAGAAGCTTCTCAAGAGATCTCACTTAATTCTAATGCGCAAATGGATCAAACTGTCATATCAAACTCAGATTTAACCGTACCAGATAGCACTAATGGTGTTTCACCCGAGCTAACTAATCTAGAGCAACAGTTTAGTAATTTCAAGATATAGTTGTTTTAAGTAAATAAAAAATGATTCACCATAAATTTTTGATCTTTTTATGAGAACAAATAAAATTTATAGATGCATTTTCTTGTTGAATCTTAATTTTAACCATTTTTTACAAAATAAAAATGTAAACGGATTTATCACTATACAATCTTATAATACGTGACGATAACATAACATAGAGATTGCTCGAAAGAAAAACTGTCTAGCCACTCGAATGATCCAAATTATGCCACATGTACATTTTTATCTTTTAAATCTTTCAATTATCCCACAAAAATATCTCTTAAATATCTCCCAATTATCACTTCAGTTTATTGCCTAAATATATCTCTAAGTACTAATTATCTCTCGTATATGCCAAGTCATATGGTGAGAACTTGGGCATAAATAGATGTAAAGATGCATAAACATCAGAAGTGGTCCTGAAGATCAAAGGAAAAGAACAGACAAGCCGGGAGTCCAAAAAAAGTCAACTCAGTAGTAGACTAAAGACGTATTTAGGAGTATTTATGTCATTAGTTTATTATCAAATGGTATCTTTGATAAATTTATTTTTACTAAATTTTAGGGTGTTAATTAGAAAGGAAGCTAGGGATTCATCAATAAGGCTATCTTTGAGCCATATCTAGTACAATTCCCTTAGATTGTGTTGAATTAATGTTTTTTTATTAAGTAGAAGTTTGAACAAGTTATTAGATTAGTCTAAGTTTCTCTAGATAATTCTAGAGTTAATTAATAACTTATAGATATAGATATTTCTAAAAATATTAGGAAATATATTAAAAAAATAAGGGTCAATGACCCAAAAAATCAAAATAATATTATATTTGCCCCAAAGAATCATCCATTAACTTACTATTATAAGATTACATGTTTACCCGTCAAGGACGATTCCCGTCAAGGACGATTCCCGTCAAGGACGATTCCCATCAAGGACGATTCCCGTCAAGGAAGATTCCCGTCAAGGACGATTCCCATCAAGGACAAAATTTAGTTAATGATGTTATTGGGCAGAAATTTTGTCATTGATGTTATTGGGCTGAAAATAATATTATTTTGATTTTTTGGGTCATTTTCCCAAAAAATAATACTAGAAGAATCTAGTAATAATACACCGCCAAACTCTCTAGTATAAATAGACCATTGGGTCATTTGTAAAGATCAACTAAACCCACTACAAAAACTTTGTAAGCATTTGATATCTAATACAAGTTACTTTTAAAACCAAGCGTCCACTTCTTTTCTTCCCAAATATAAAAAGCTTTATAAATTTATTTTTACTTCCATCTATAATATAAAACCAACAGATTGACTAAATTCTAATCTCTTTATGCATTGAGTCACGTACTTTGGATGCTACTTGTGAATCCTTGAGTATTGTTTGAGCGAATTTTTCAGATTGGGATAGTTTTCCAGTTTAATTGATATTTTGTTTTATATGTTGATTGTGATTAAATTAGTGGTTAAGGTTTCTAGCTAATCCATTAATTTTTTTAGCTATTGCACGAGCATGTAAAGAGGGATTATAATAGTGAGAACTAATTAATATACATGAAACTGAAATTAGAATTGAAATATACGGATTGGTTGCATAACATAAATCGTGTTAGATCATAATCCATTTTCTATGTTTTAGACTAGTCGTCTAAAAGGCTGTTAGAACACACAAAAATGGTCAATTGGTATTATTGAATCTCGGTCAATAAGCATTACATCATCACCCTTTATACCCGAGGAAGAGAGGAGAGTCAATACTCCGGTGAATTGTTTGATCGGAATCAGACGGTTGTTGAACATCTTCATTAAAATCAGTCACTAATCAAGATCGGATGGAACGCTTGTACATCCCCCGTAAGTTACCCCTTCCCTATTTCAACTGAGAATTATGTGAGAACAAATGCATTATACGTAAGTTATAAACAATGTGCCAAAAGACAATTAATATGAAAAAGAAGGCATGGAAGGTAGAGGTAAACACCCTCGAGTTTACTTACAATTTAGATGGAATAATGCATTGTGGAACATGCCATAGTCATGTCCGTTGGACTAGTGGGGCCGAAGAAAACAGAGTAGAGTAGCTCCCTTGTGGGTTTCTTTTCCCTCCAGCCACACAGCATCTCTACTTGAGAAATCATAGCTGGAAAACGAAGCAAAAGGTGATAAGTAAAAGGCTAGTAAACCGAGAGTTATTAGATGTCAGATATAGTGGCATGCTCGATAGCCTAAAGAAAGCCCTCCCTCTATCCAACGATTTAGCCAAAATCAAAGATTAAACCCATCATAAAGACATTTTCGTATTTGTCTAATATATCACCGGTTGGATAGGAGGAGTATTTACCTCCTGATGCATTCACGCTCAAGGAATTAACAAAATACTAGCAGGATTCGTAATATATCTACTGATATTTGTAGACTCTGAAGGTTCAGACTTATCTTTCTCTCCCTTACAACTAAAAGCTTAACAACACCGTTCGTTCGGAAAGAACTAGGTATATATCCCCGAGTAAAAATATTCTCTAAACTATCATAAAGAAACAATCTAGAAGAAGGAATGGGTTCTTATTGGTTTGGTATGGCGTTTCACGTTCTATCAAGCCAAAGAAATAATAAAAATGTTCGTTTTTCTTGTTTAATGCCTTTTCAAAGAGGAATATACGTTTATAGAAATGAGATTTTTACCGGCGTTGTTAGATTTCATTTTTTAAAGGTCTAGTTAGATTTTTTTGGTTGAAAATAAATTCAAATATGTTATGATTTTATTTTGATACCATTCTTCCGTTTTTAAGGGTATACGATAAGGGGTATATACCCAATATTTAAATTTTCTTTTAATTACATTATAAGTTCCTGTTGAAATTTTCTAGTTTTAATTTTCTAGTTTAGTGTCTTTTTTTTTCCAAAGTTCATGCTATAATTCGGGGGTATATACCCACTATTTCTCAATAATTTTTTCTTTGTCAAGGTCCATGTCATTTCAGCTCAATGATAAAGATCCATACCCACAAAAAATATAAAATAACGGGTATATACCCACAAAAATACAAAACAGTCTGTATACACCCACTAAAAATTCAAAAAAGTAGTACGTTACCCTAATGACTGGACCCAAGGGCTCGTTTTACCTGCAAATAAACGCCCATTTAAATCACAAGAAGAAAAAACGGAGCTGAGATGTTAATAAAAACTTATCAGATCTGTGAACGTTGACAATGGTGGATTTGGATCAGGATTTGGAAGGGAAGGTAATGGCGGCGAATGGATGTCAGCTGGGTGGAGGAGAGGTATGCGGTGTAAATCTGGGTGGAGAATGGGTTGTGCCGGATTTCTTATGCAGAAAAATGGATCCACGACGACGGGATTTCTTGTGCAGAGGATCGGCGAACAGCGGGAAGGTGAGAATAGAGAAGAATGGGTCCACGTAGGCGGGAAGGTGAGAAGGTAAGGAGATGAGAAGGTGGTAAGATCCGACGGTGGGTTTTCTGGTGCAAAGTAGAGACGAACGGGAGTTGAGAGAAAGAGGGGGAGGGGTGGGTTTTCTGGTGCACAGTAGAGGTGAACGTGAGTAGAGAGAAAGAGGGGGGGTTGGTTTTCTAGTGCAGGAGAGCGGTCGATTTCTTGTGCACGGTAGCAACGAACTGTAGAGAGAGGGGGAGGGGTGGGTTTTTAATTTCTAAACCTAATGGGAGGGGAGGGTGGTTTTATGGTCTTTTTTTAGTTTTTAGTTGGCTTCTAATGGACTAGTTAGTAGGTACTTGGGCTTGGACCTTTGTTTGTTAATCTAACATGTAATGGGACCTTTATTCTTCTTTTACCCCTTTTCAAATAACTTCATTTACAGGTAATTGCGAGCTCTTGTTTTATACCATAAATATCTTTATTTTAACCAGTTGGGATTACTCAAGTTATCCTTCTAAACTGTACAGATTTAAGGGTTGAGCCGAATCAATGACTCTGAATCCAAATTGCTCTCACATATATTAAAAAATATCTTTATTTTATTTTTAAATTATTTTCAAATATTCAATATAAATTAATTTTAATATCACCACCTCCTACTAGTCACCTCTAATCATTTTTACCATATATGACCAAATATATTTAAAATTCTTAACAATTTATGGGTTTAAATTTCTCATATCAATATATGTCATTAATAAATTAATAAAAAATAGATTGTCACATTTTTTTTAGATATTCCAAAATATATGTCATTAATAAATTAATAAAAATAGATTATCACATAGCTTTTTAATATTCCAAACACCACCTCAAAGATCTGGTGAAACCCAAAGTACAAATTTGTGGTTATAAGAAATAATAAATTTGTAATACCAATCTTTTTCTTTGGACGCATAAGACCGTGCACTGTAATTAACCAATCCCTAATCGAGAAAATTGCCTAATTAGCGTTGCAGTTGTCTCATGTTCCTTCATTGCCCTTTGTTTGGCTTGTTTTGCTAAGTTATCTGCTCGAACGTTGAATTGTCGTGGGATATGCTTGAAAAAGACCGGACTAACTTCTGTTGCCAGCCTATTTATATGCCTAACCCATGGTCGAAACCTCCTACCTGCAGCCGACACCTGCTGAATACCCTGAACTAATTCAAGGTTATCCGAGAAAATAGTTATCCACTCGTTTGTGTCTTGAATCGCCTGTTGTAACGCAAAGATCACCACTTGAGCTTCTCCTTCCGTACTTGAGTTACACATGGTAACAGAGGAGTGATCCGTTCTCTGTCATGTATCTTTAACAATCTGAACCACTCCAACTCCAGTAGGCATGATGTCGGACACTATAGAACTAAAAGAATACCTTTGACAAAATAAAAATAAAAAGTACCTTTAAATTTTCTTATAACAATCAATAACCAAATTTTCAGAATTCTTCTTTGCGAACATAAACTTTTGAAAATTTTCCATGATTTATAGATTTTTTTCTCGTTTTTTTAATACATCGGAGAGTCACTTTAGACTCGAATCTATTTTGACTCCAATAAGATTTGATCTCAATACCTCTTGGTAACCGCTAGAGCAACTAAAGATCTTACTTGTTTTCTCTTCCATCTAAACTATTATTATTATTAATTGTATAATTAGGTATAAAATATGATATATAATTCAAAGAACATTATACATTTTATTTTATTTTCATATATGATATAACTATAATTGATTTAACACAAATTAATATAAGATGATTTTAATACTTCTATATCCTAAATATATATATATTATATTTATATTTATTTTTTTGATTATATATATATATATATATGTGTGTGTATAATGATTTAAGAAATTATATATTTAAAAGATACGAAGAAATCTTACAATATTATATTAGTTTCATTAAGTTTTTTAAAAATGGGTTTGAGACCAATCTAGAATTTATTTTGAAATAAACATGAAATGTCATGTCGATTGATTAATTAAATGATTATTTTGTGTCGTCCTATATATGAAAATCCAAATATTAAAGAAAATTTAAAAGGTATTCAACAAATCCTTATAGATATTATGCCCCTTAACTCAAATGTTCTAGACTCATCGTAATTTTTTCTTCTTATTTTTCATCCTATCACTCAACGAAATTAAAAATCTTTCACAATTTTTTTTATACTTTATTAATTTTAATATTAAGTCTATTAAAGGCTAATTTAAAATTTTACACACGATCTTCAAATAATGATGTTTTTAAAATTTTAAATTAAAATAACATTGTTAAAATCAACATATATGAATTATAATGAGATGGTTTACTCGGCGGGTGATGTACATAAAACATGGGGTGGGCCCACCCTCAAATTCTTAAAAAAAAAACTAGTCTATTTAATTAATGTAGGTTTTAACCCATTTAACTTTACTTATATATTGTAACCTTAATCACTTAATTTACACTCAATGCAATTTTTACACAAATCAAAATTACAACCAGTATTCATAATTTATCATCCGTCATCAGGTATTTTTTAAATTTTTTGTTAATTTTTTCAATATATTGTTAAATTTTTTCTTATCAAGTATTTTGTATAATATTTTTAACAATATAATAAATATTAATAAGTATATATATATATATATATATATATATATTATATCATTAAAATTATTTCTTAATTGATTAATTTCAATTGTTTTATTATAAAGAAATAATTGATTCATTCGCTTTAGTGATTTTTTTTTGTTCTCTTTTTTTAGTCGAAAGCATCTATATCAAAGAAACCCCAAAAAGTTCGTTACAAATTACCCAATTCCAAGTTGGTCAAAGTCAGATGAGAGCAACTTAGCTAATTCGGAAGGTGAGAAAACATTCCAAAGACTAAACAAACCTCCAAGAAGCTTTTGTTTCGACATTAAAGTATGTTTTACTTTTTTTTTTTGTTCGATGGATAGGTAATAGTAGGGGAGAGCACGGGTCGGTTTTACCCAGGTTTAAGGTTGGGGTAAACCAAGGGTAATATATTTTGGTTTGAAGAATTGTTTGGGTAACCCAAGGGTAGGGTGTAAAACATTTTACCCTCGGGTTATTCGGGTTACATTCGGTTTACACACGTTAGTCAACATTAGTTAAACTTTTTAACACATGGAAAAGTTAAAAAAAAAAAAAAAAGACAAATCTGAAAAATTAATATCATTATAATTTTGACATTACAAATCAAGAATTCATGAATGAATAGTTCAAAGTAAGTTACAATCAATTACAATCCAGAATACATACTTATACATTACATAATTTTAACAAAGAACGACATTTTGTTTGAACATCAAAAGCGAGATTGATCGGGGACTTGGTAGTGACATTTGGAATATCTGAGAAATCAAATAAAAAGACTTCTCTAATATGCGTGTTTTGTATTTTTTTTATTATACGATTTTTTTCGGTTTGGGTAACATTGACCAAATAGTTTGGGTAATATATAGGTAAAACACATGGAACCAAAAAATTACAAGGTAACCTAATGGGTAAGGTTTGCTCAGGTAAGATTAACATATGTTTTGAATCGGTTTAGTTAAAATTAACTCAGTTTTTTGGTTTTGGCATATAGAATTTCCGTATATGCTTCTGGTATATAAAATTCGTTGTAGGTTTTGTCCCTACAATATTATTCACTCCAAGAAAAAAACACTATTCAAGAATTCAATATCATTCACTTCAGTGAATTGGGAGTAATAATTTGTATTCAATAAACTTCTCTTTGGGAGATGAATGAATGATTTCTTTTAGAAGTTAAATTTTGTTCCTCAATTTTATTTTGTGGAAATTATAAAAAAATTGATATAGGTTTCAAAGTTTTAAAATTTGATCTAGGTTTCAAACCTTTAAATAATTTCTTTTTTCAATACTTCAGGCATATAAATTGTATTTAAGGTTTCAAACCTATGAGATCTATTTTATTTTTCAGGCATATAAAAATTGTGATAGGTTTCCGACCTCTAAAATTTGTTATATACTATTGATGTCTCCCTAATTGTTCTTATTTTAGACCCTTGGGAGACATCATTTTTTATGTTTATTTGAATATTTTGATAGACTTTAGGTCCAAAATTGCAATATTCTGAATTTCCTCTTTATTTTCTAGTATTTTTGATTTATTAAACTTTTGCGCGTAATCTTGTGTATTTTAGTGGAAAGTTTGTAGGTTTTGAATATTAGCTAGGAGAGGAATCCGAGAAGAATGTCAAAGATCGTGATATGGAGTCAAACCTTGAAGATAAATCCCGAAAAGAATTATATTTTGAAGCTGCAAATCTGGAAACCTGCCAAAGATTTCTGATTTCGAGGTGCTTACGAGTTGATTTAGTTGCTGACCTTTGAAGATATTATGTTCCTTATCGAGTTACGGAAATTTAGAAAGTGATTTGAGGTCAATCGGAGTTGTAACGAATCGGCTAGACCTGTTTTAGTAGAGGTGGTTACGGGATTTTGGGCTTAGATAATGGACTTGGGCCTTTAATATTTCATTTAACTTAACAGCTAGGTCCAAGTCTGTTTTTCACCTTATAAAAAGAGGTTTTGACTTCTATTTTTCATACAACTTATATTCTACAAGAAAAAGCATCAGAGAGAAGTCAACGAAGGAAGCAGAAGAAAGCTGAAGAGATGGAGAGTGTCTATATCTCCATTCACAGCCGAATCTAATTTCGGAAATTAGGTTTTTCTTATTTTTATTTCTGTAATACACTATGAGTTCAATTAGTTTTAATTTAGTTTTATTTTCAATTAGCATGAGCTAAATCCATTTAGTACTTGAGAATGCATAATGGGTGAATTCTAAAACTATTGATTTTCATATGTTTGAATTTGGGTTTTGATTAATTAAATCGAATTGGATCTTTTACATTATTATGTAATTGGTGATTATTTACTGTTTTTGCAGTAGCTAGCTAAGAACAGGTGCTAGTATCTAAACTATTCCACATATGTGGCGTGTGGATCATCTTGACGGGGGGTTTAGGTATGGAATTAATTACTCAATATAAGATATAAATTATTTGGATTCTGACAAACATAATTAATCTTAGGGCCAATGAGGTAAATTAGCTTAATCATTCGAAAGTGGATCATATTTACCCTGACGGGACTTGTGACACTCTAGAATAGCTTTGTAGTCCACCCTGACGGGGGTACAAAGATTCTTGAATTTCGACCAATGTAAATGACCAATTTGACCCTTGAACAACATATGATATAAATATAGAGTTAGGAGGATCCCTTGCGTCTCTCAAGTACTGTCTTCCATTTCTTGTGTCTAGCTATTTATTCCTTGCGTTTAGTTATTTATTTGCATTTTCACATTAGTCTTTAATATCTTAGGAACTATAAAACCAAACAAACAACTCTCATAAACATTTATTTGCTTTCACGTGCAATTACTCATTAATTGATAAGCATTGTAGTTAACCATACCGTCCCTGCGAACGATCTTGTTTATCACTATTATTACTTGGGACAACCGTACACTTGCAGTTGTGGTTCTCTTTACTTATTGCATTATTTTTAGAACACACAAAGGACCACCAAGTTTTTGGCGCCGCTTCCGAGGACGGTACCGTGTGACCACTGTGTTTATCCTTTAGTGACTAGTTGCATTTATTTTTATTTTTATCAGTTTTACGCTTTTTGTTTGTTCATCTTTTTCAGGTTTTTAGGTTTGGTGTATGCGAATGAGACTCTTTAAGGATCTTGAGCCATCACCTCCGATCCTTAATAATCCAGAATCATTAATCAAACTTGCTAACAAGAGAAGGAAAGAACAAGAAGCTAGAGAAGTAGAAGAATTAGCAAACATAATGGAAAATATTAACCTTCATAACAAAGAGAACCCAGGAGTTCAGCTAAACGGAAATGGTCAGCCACTAGTGCCTCCATGAATTCCTAATCTTCCAGTTCCATCTGTCATTCCTAATCCTCCAGTTCAAGTTCAAATATCCGACCCATGGTTTCTTACCAGTCCAGCACAAGAACCATTCCTTGCCCCTCCTCTCGGGATTGGCCAATCTAATATCAATGTTTTGAGATCCCGTCCAGATTCGGGTATGCTAGCTCAATTTCAGAATTTCGGAAACTTTCGTGGCAAGCCCGGAGAAGATCCACTTCGCGTAGTACAAAAATTTATGTAAATTTGTGATTCATACATTACGCAAGGGGTAACGAGGGAGCAAATGTATTTTGCTACATTCAGATTTTTCTTAATAGATGGAGCGAGTGATTGGCATGATTCGAAAGAACCAGGAAAGATTACGAATTGGGAGCAGTTACAGGCTGCATTTTTCGACAGATATTATCCGTCCAACATGAGGTTAGATGCTCAACTTGAGTTAACACATTTCAAACAAGAATATGATGAAGCGTTGGGAAAAAGTTGGTCGAGATTTCAGAAATGTTTACGAAGAGTTCCCAATCATGACCTTTCAGAACAACAGCAATTGAATTTTTTTTATAACGGTCTTGAGGGGAGTTCACGAAAAGATTTAGATTTGTTATGTGGTGGTGCGTTTTTACGAGTTCAACCTGCTTACGCAAGAATTGTTTTAGATAGAACAGTCGATAATGAAGTGGGATGGAATACCGTACGAACACCAGTTAAAGGAGGAGTTAATAATGTCAACATCGAAGAGAAGTTCAACTCCTTAGAGAACAAGATACAAACCACATTAGAACAACAGTTGAGACAACTTACATTAGCCGTGAAAGAAGGTTTTTCGAATAAAAGAGTTGAGGTAAAGGTTGCACAAGAGGTGTATGGATGTGAGTATTGTGGTGTGAATGATCACGATTGGGAAAATTGTCAGAATAATCAAGAGTCTGTGATGTTTGTCTCCAATAGAGGAAACTTTAATTCGAGTGGTAATGGATATCAGCCTAACAGAAACCATCCTGGGTTTCAATATTCAAATCCTAATGGGGCAGCCAATCCTACATACGCATATCAGCCGCGTCCCCAAGGTAACAATTTCAATCCAAGACCTCAGAATCATTACCAAGGAGGACAGAATCAGGGAAACTATGTTCAGAGACAAGCTCCTCAAGAAAGTTATAACGAAACCATGAACCAAAAAGCCTTACCCGCCCAACCACAAGAAGGTGCGAATAACCTTCAGAAAACCGTTGAAAACTTAATTGCTCTCCAGACGCAAGCTATTCAGAATCAACAAGCGTTTGACGCACAAATTAAACTATTAGAGAATCAGCTTGCTCAAATCTCAAAACAACTTAATCAGCGTCCACAGGGGCAACTCCCTAGTGACACGGAAAATCCGAGACAACATGAAGATTGCAAAGCTGTTACTCTCAGAAGTGGTAAGAACCTCCCTCCACCTCCTTTTCTAGTTATGAAAGAGAAAGAAGTTCCGAGAAAAGAAAAGGATGTGGTTGAAAAAGAGAAAGATGTTGAGGTTGAAGAACTAGAGAGGCCGATTGAGGTTCCAAAGAAGAAAGATGATGTTATAAGCAATCGCCCTCCTCCACCATTTCCATCTCGAGTTCAAAAAAAGGGTGATATGGTTGATTATCAAAAGTTCTTCAATAGAGTGAGAGGCCTTAGTATTAACATTCCATTGTTAGAAGCCATCTGAGATATTCCCAAGTATACGAAGTTTTTGAAAAGAGCTCTCACTAACAAAAGGTCGTACTGTGACAATGAGATGATTGGTCTTCTTGAAGAATGTAGTGCTATTTGTCAAAGCAAATTACCTCCAAAGTTACTTGATCCTGGGAGTCTCACGATTCCGATATCAATTGGAGAAGATTGGAAAGGTAAGGCATTATGCGATTTGGGTGCAAGCATCAATCTTATGCCCAAATCGATCTTTGATAAACTGAAAATTGGAGAAGCAAGACCTACTTCTATGGTCTTGCAAATGGCGGATCGATCTCTTGCACATCCGGAAGGTCGAATTGAAGATGTCCTCGTTATGGCAGGTACGTTAGTATTTCCCGTTGATTTTGTTATTCTTGAATACGACGCGGATAGGAATGTCCCCATTATTTTGGGAAGACCATTCCTAGCCACGGGGCGAAAAAATATTACTAAATTCGATTTTTTTTTACCTCGGACGCAAGCACCTGGCGTCATTGCTGACGCAGTGATCAGAGACTTCGTTCTCCTTGGCCGGCTAGCCGGTCATCTGACCGGCATGCCGGCGGCATGTCGATGGCGCAACTCGAGACGCAACGACATTGCGTCGTTGCTGACGCAATGGTCAGAAACTTCTTCTTCTTTGGCAGGCTAGCCGGTCATCTGACCGGCATGCCGTCGGATTCTCGCTGGCGCAAATCGTGACGCAGCAATGCTGCGTCATTGCTGACGCAGTGGTCAGAGAGTTTGGGGTTCTCAGCTCTTTTGGCCGGTATGCCGGCCAGCTCGCCGGCTAGCCGGTCGAACCTGCTGTGGACTCCAAATTTTTTTTGTTTTCTCATTGTTTTGACCCCAAACTCATGACCGTTATACCCCTGAAATCATCAAAAACAAACACCCTTCCTCATTTCTTAATAATAAACACTAAAGTCACCGAAAATTAAACTAAATTACACTACGAAAATTTAAATACTTAAACTAATATACAAGAAATTGGCTTTTGTTTAACGTCGTTAAGCTTGATGGGTTACCTCATGCTCCTAAGGAGCTTCGCGGAGGTACATGACCTCTCCGGGATGTGGGTCTTTTGCACGATCGTTATCTTTACCTCCATGATATATCTTTAAACGATGATCGTTCACCATGAATGTACGGTTTTCAAGTGGATGTTCTATCTCTATAGCTCCATGAGGTGTGACTTTGGTCACGATGTAAGGACCCGACCATTTAGATCTTAATTTACCCGGATAATTACTGAACTTTGAATTATATTTCAATACTCTTTGTCCCACTACAAATTTCTTTTCTCGAATCCGATTATCATGCCATCTCTTGGTATTTTCTTTGTAAAGTTTAGCATTTTCATAAGCATGTAATCGAAATTCATCAAGCTCATTAAGTTTCATCATTCGATTCTGACCAGCTAGATTAGGATCTAAGTTTAATTTTGCAATAGCCCAATATGCACCCATCTCAAGCTCAAGAGGTAAGTGACAAGCCTTACCATATACCATTCGTTACGGAGATGCACCAACTGGAGTTTTGAACGCAGTACGATAGGCCCAAATGCATCATCTAATTTCATTGACCAATCTTTTCTAGTAGGCCCAACGGTTTTTTCTAAGATAGATTTTACCTCACGATTTGAGACTTTGGCTTGACCATTGGCTTGTGGATGATAAGCGGTAGATACACGATGTCTCACCCCATATTTCTCTAAGACTGCTTCAAATACTTATTAACGAAATGAGTACCTCCATCGCTAATAATTACCCTCGGAGTGCCATGTCTAGTGAAAATATGTGATTTTAAGAACTTAATCACCACTCGTGAATCATTGGTTGGTAAAGCCACTGCTTCTACCCACTTAGACGCGTAATCAACGGCTAATAAGATGTAGAGGTTACCATTTGAAGGAACGAAAGGACCCATAAAGTCTATACCCCAAACATCGAATATTTCAACTTCTAACACATTATTACGTGGCATCTCATCCCTCTTGGATAAGTTTCCAGTAAATTGACATCTTTCACATCTTTTAGCATATTCATGACAATCTTTCATGATAGAAGGCCAATAAAAACCAGATTGTAATACCTTAGCAGCAGTTCGATCTCCTTTAAAATGTCCACCATAAGGTGAATCGTGACACCCAGCTATAATCGCCTCAATTTCTTCCTTGGCTACACATCTTCTCACCATTTGATCAGCACACACTTTGTAGAGGAAAGGATCCTCCCAAAAGAATTGTCTTGCGCGGTGAGCTAATCTTTTTCTCTCTTGATAAGTTGAACCTTCAGGAAAAGAACCACTTACCACTAATTTCGCAATATCAGCATACCAAGGAGCTTCATAATCATGAACAACAAATAAACTCTCATCAGAAAATTCTTCTCTAACAGCTTCAGTACCACTATTCATTTCTGAACCTTCAAGACGCGATAGATGATCTGCAACCTGATTCTCACAACCCTTTCTATCCTTGATCTCTAAATCGAACTCTTGAAGTAATAAAACCCATCTGATTAACCTCGGTTTAGCATCCTTCTTCTCCATAAGATATCGAATCGTTGAATGATCTGTATAAACAATAACTTTTGCTCCAAGAAGATAAGAGCAAAATTTATCAAATGAATACACAACTGCTAGCAACTCTTTTTCCGTAACTGTATAATTAACTTGGGCACCATTAAAAGTTTTACTAGCATAATAAATCGAATGAAAAACTTTCTCTTTTCTCTGTCCTAATACAGCTCCCATACAAAAATCATTCGCATCACACATAACCTCAAACGGTAAATTCCAATCTGGAGGTAATACTATAGGAGCAGAAATAAGCTTTTCTTTAATTGCTTGGAAGGCCGCTAAACAAGCCTCATCAAAAAAGAATTTGGAATCCTTTTCGAGAAAGATGCATAATGGTTTAGAAATTTTAGAAAAGTCTTTAATAAATCGCCTATAAAAGCCAGCATGGCCAAGAAAACTTCTTACCCCTTTAACAGAAACAGGAGGGGGAAGAGTTTTAATTACCTCTATCTTTGCTCTATCGACCTCTAGTCCAGTACTCAAAACTTTATGACCCAGAACAATACCTTCGCGAACCATTAAATGACACTTCTCCCAGTTTAAGACCAAATCTGTTTCCTTGCATCTGATTAACACTTTCTCCAAGTTGTCTAAACATTTATCAAAATCATCACCAAACACGGAGAAATCGTCCATAAAAACTTCAAGAAAATTATCGATCATATCCCAGAAGATGGCCATCATACATCTTTGAAAGGTAGCAGGAGCATTACACAACCCAAATGGCATTCTGCGATATGCAAAAGTACCAAAGGGGCATGTAAATGTTGTTTTATGTTGATCTTCCGGAGCCACGTAAATCTGATTATACCCAGAATAACCATCCAAGAAACAGTAGTATTCTCTTCCGGCTAATTTGTCTAACATTTGATCAATGAAGGGCAAAGGGTAATGATCTTTTCTGGTGGCTTTATTCAGCTTTCTGTAATCCATGCAAACTCTCCAACCAACTACTGTTCTTGAAGGAATCGCTTCATTTTTATCATTAAGTATTGTTGTCATTCCTCCTTTCTTCGGTACACACTGAACTGGACTCACCCACTCACTACTCGAGATGGGATAAATAATCTCCGCATCTAAAAGCTTGATCACCTCTTTCTTCACTACATCCTTCATAACGGGAATTAATCTTCTTTGACCTTCAACTGAGCGTGCGTTATCATCTTCAAGTATAATTTTGTGTTGAAAATAGGATGGACTAATGCCTTTGATGTCAGCAATTGTCCAACCTATTGCCTCTTTATTAGCTCTCAACACACGCAACAGTTTATCTTCTTGAGGTCCTGTTAAATTAGCTGAAACAATAACAGGTAGAGTTTCATTAGTACCTAAATACGCATACCTCAAGTGTGCTGGTAACGGTTTTTCTTCCAATTCCGGAGGAGATTCAATTGAAGGCTTCTTTTTAGGAATAATCTCCCCCGGTTCTCTCACCGGTTCATAGGCAAGATGCCTATACTTCGGATTTTCAGAATTGAGAGTTGCCACTGTTTCGGCAAGCTCTTCCATCATCTCAGGCAAGTCTAATGTTAAAGCGGCCTGCAAAATATCATCATAATTAAACAATCAAATACCTCTTGCGATGCCTGCTCAACTACATCCATTCGGAAGCAATCCTCTTGAGAATCTGGAAATTTCATAGCTCGGAACACATTAAATTTGACTTCCTCGTCTTGTATCCTCATCTTTAATTCGCCATTCTCTACATCAATTAATGTACGCCCCGTGGCTAGAAATGGTCTTCCCAAAATAATGGGGACATTTCTATCCGCGTCGTATTCAAGTATAACGAAATCAACGGGAAATATAAGTGTACCTGCCTTAACGAGGACATCCTCAATTCGGCCTTCTGGATGTGCGAGAGACCTGTCCGCCATTTGCAAGACCATAGAGGTGGGTCTTGCTTCTCCAATTTTTAGCTTATCAAAGATCGACTTGGGCATCAAATTGATGCTCGCACCCAAATCGCATAGTGCTTTACCTTTCCATTCTTCTCCAATCGATATCGGAATCGTGAAGCTCCCCGGATCAACTAACTTTGGAGGTAATTTACTCTGACAAATCGCACTACACTCTTCAGGAAGACCAATCATCTCATTATCAGAATAAGGCCTTTTATTAGTGAGGGCCGTCTTCAAAAACTTCGTATACTTAGGAATATCTCTAATGGCCTCTAGCAACGGATTAATACTAAGGCCCTTCACTCTATTGAAGAAATTTGAAAAGTCGGCCAAATCACCCTTTTTCTGAACTCGAGATGGAAATGGTGGTGTTGGGCGATTGATAATAACATCATCTACCTTCTTCGGAATTTCAATTGGTTTCTCTATTTCTTCAACCTCAACATCTTTTTCTTTATCACTCACTTCCTTTTCTTTTCTCGGAACTTCTTTCTCTTTCATAATAGGAAAAGAAGGTGGAGGAAGGTTCTTACCACTTCTTAATGTAACAGCTTTACATTCTTCATGTTGTCCTGGATTTTCTGTGTCACTAGGGAGTTGCCCTTGTGGACGTTGATTAAGCTGTTTTGAAATTTGATTCATTTGATTCTGTAATAGCTTCATATTCGCGTCAGATGCTTGTTGAAGAGCAATTAAACTTTCTACGGTTTTCTGAAGAGTAACTACACCTTCTTGTGGTTGGGCAGGTAAGGATTTTTGGTTCATGGTTTCATTGTAAGTGTCTTGAGGAGATTGTCTTGGTACATAATTACCTTGATTCTGTCCTCCTTGATAATTGTTGTGTGGTCTTGGATTGTAGTTGTTACCTTGGGGACGCGGCTGATACGCATATGTAGGATTGGCTGCCCCATTAGGATTTGAGTATTTAAACCCAGGATGGTTTCTGTTAGGCTGATATCCATTACCACTCGAATTAAAGTTACCTCTGTTGGAGAAAAACATCACAGGCTCTTGATTATTCGGACAACTTTCCTCATCATGATCATCTACCCTGCAAATCGAACACATATATACCTCTTGTGCAGCTTGCACAACTACCTTCTTACCCGAAAATCCCTCTTTTACAGCTAGTGTAAGCTGTTTCAATTGCTTCTCTATTGTAGTTTGAATCTTATTCTCAAGCGTAGCGAACTTTTCTTCGATATTAACATTATTCACTCCTTTGACCGGGGTTCTTACCGAGGTCCACCCAACTTCATTCTTTACTGTTCTTTCCAAGATGATTTTAGCATGAACGGGTTGAACTTGAAGAAATCCCGCACCACATAACAAATCCAATTTCTCTCTTGAAGTCCCATCAAGGCCTTTATAAAATATTTTTAGCTGTTGTTGTTCTGTAAAGCCATGATCGGGAACTCTTCGTAAGCACATCTGAAATCTTGTCCAGCTCTTACCCAAAGTTTCATCATATTCTTGACGGAAATGTGTTAATTCAAGTTGATCATCTAACCTCATGTTGCTTGGGTAATATCTCTCAAAGAAAGCAGTTTCTAGTTGGTCCCAGTTTGTTATCTTCGTAGGTTCTTGCGTATCGTTCCATTCACTTGCTCCATCAATAACGAAAAATCGAAATGCAGCGTAATACATTTGTTCTCTTGAAACCCCTTGTGTGATGTAAGAATCACATATTTGCTTGAATTTATGTACTGCTCGGATAGGATCTTCTCCAACTCTATCGCGAAAATTTCCAAAATTTTGGAATTGAGCTAACATACCCGAATCAGGACGAAACCTTGGAACATCTATATTTGGAGCACCTACTCCTAGAGCGGGAGCACGAAAAGGTACTTCTTCCGGACCATTAACAAACCATGGATCTTGATTAATTACTATCTGAGCTTGGAATTGAGGATTAGGATTTAATGGCTGAACTTGAGGAATAATGCCTGGTGGCGCTAAAGGTTGGCCATTTGCGCCTAGCTGGCCTTGTCCGTTATTTTGTTGGTTCTGAATATTGATATTCTCCATTCTGTTAATTAATTCTTCTACTTCTAAGGCTTCTTGTTCTCTCCTTCTCTTGTTAGCAAGTCTGGTTAACGATTCTGGATTATTAAGGATCGGAGGTGTTGGCTCTAGATCCTTAAAGAGTCTTCTTCGCATACACCAAACCAAAAACCCTGAAAAGAAATGAACAAACAAAAAGCGTAAAACAGAAATAAAAATAAATGCAACTATCACTAAAGGATAAACACCGTGGTCACACGCTACCGTCCCCGGCAGCGGCGCCAAAAACTTGGTGGTCCTTTGTGTGTTCTAAAACAAATGCAAAAGTAATCGAACCACAACCGCAAGTGTACGGTTGTCCCAAGTAGTAATAAGTGATTCTAGGATCGTTCGCAGGGACGGTTTGGTCAACTACAATGCTTATCAATTAATGAATGGTTGCACTTATGAAAGCAAGTAAAGATATAATGATTGATTGTTGGTTTGTTTTAATTCTAAGTAATAAAAGACTAAATGGAAAATGCAATTAAATACTAAGACACAAGTAAATAAATGTGAAACGCAAGTATGAGAAGATAGCACTTGAGAACGCAAGGGGTCTTCCTAATCCTATTTCGTAACCTATGCTGTTTAAGGGTTAAATTGGTCAATTACAATGGTCGGGATTCTAAATTCCTTATACCCCCGTCAGGGTGGACTATAAGGCTATCCTAGAGTGTCACTAGTCCCGTCAGGGTAAATATGATCCACTTTTAGATGATTAAGTTAATTACCTCATTGGCCCTAGAATTAGCTAAGTTCGTCAGAATCAATAGCTTCTATTCTAGATTGAATAAATATTTCCGTACCTAAACCCTCCGTCAGGATGATCCAATCGCCACTAATTGGAATAGCCTAGATACTAACACCTGTTCTTAGTTCATGACTCTAAAAACATTAAATAATCATAATTTATCGAAAAGAGTAAAAGCTCCAATCTAATTTAATTTAACAGAAACCCAAATTCAACATATGAAATTCAATAAGATTGGAATTCACCCATAGAGCATTCTCAAGCACTAAAATGTGTTTAGCTCATACTAATTAAAAGAAAAACTAAATTAAATAAAATGGAATTCATATTGTTTTACAAAATTAAAGATAAAAGAAACCTAATTTCCGGAATTGGAATGACTGAGAACGGAGATATAGACCCTCTCCAGCTCTTGCAGCTTCTTCTTTCTTCCTTCTGTTGCTTCTCTCTGATGTTTAATCTTGTAAAAGGTGAATTGTTCTGAAAATAGAAGTCAAATGCTCCTTTTATAAGTGGAAAAACGGATTAGGGCTTGGACCTAAGAATAAAACACTAATTAAATGTCCAAGCCCAATTTCTAAGCCCAAAATCCCGTAACTACTGATACACCTTCACTAAAACGGCTTTTGCCGCTTCGTTATGACTTTGATTGACGCCTCGAAATCAGCAATCTTTGGCCTGGAAAACAGATTTACAGCTCTAAAAATAATTTCTTTCGGGATTTGGTGTGGCCTAAGGTGTGATAAAATAATGATATAAATAAGTGCAAATACACACCCCTAAACTAACACTGTACTGCAAGTATTACAGGACGTATGCAAGTTTTAATGATAAGTAGAGTTCGTTCTCAGGGACTGACGAAAGTTAGAGAGAACTTATGCAAATTATCAAGTGCAGATATTAAAGATAGATAATAATACGCAAGTAGAAAGAAGAGAAAGATAGATATTTATTTGGTTTTTAATAAGAAAACTAAACTACTAAATTAAAGACAGAAAATAAATAACAGAAAAGAAAAGAAGATAGTATGAACGATATAACTTAGGTTTGACTAGTATGCACTAATCCTTCTAATTCCATCTATTAGATCTAATTTATAAGGGAGATATTAGCTCTTGGTATACTTAGTCAGGATTCTAAATTCCACTACCTTAGACCTTGAGAGCGACTAAGGGGGCAACGGCACAACCAAGAAGTGATTTAAAATAGGGTTATCAAACGCCACTAAGGCCCTAAGCAAATACTGCAATCTTGGTGATATGGTGGTTAAAACAAACCTTAATGACTATCTAGTTAGAAGTATGTTTTGTCAGAACTGCTATCGACACTAGACGTTATGTGGTGGTTCAATAGTTAAACACCCTTACAAGGTGACCATCTAACTACTATTAAGGTAATCCTATACTCGTGCACTAGCAAGGAAAACAATCATTAAATCAAAACACATAATCAAATATAAAGGCAAGTAGCTAATATCAAATTAAAACATATAATTCCCAAAGAACTTAGATAGAAGAATTAGAATTCATAGATTATACATATGCAAAACCTAAGCTAAGAGAATTAGTTCATACAAAGAAAAGAAGAAGAAAGAATTACAAAATAAGAGGTTGAAGGAGACATAGTTGTTGCACAGCTCCCTCCAGACTTCTTCTCTTGTGTTGCAGCTTCCTCTTGGCCTTAGGGTCTGGCCAAGGATGATTTAAGAGTGTTAAGAGGCTGTATTTATAGGTTAGAGGTTGACCTAATTCGTTTCTTGGAGATAACTTCAAGTAATGGGCTCCTGGCCCAACCCAAATTCGTAAGATAAACACTGCTGCGTTGTTTTGGTCATAACTTCTTTATTATTGTTCGGATTTTGCTCTATAAGATACCAAAAGAATCGCAACAGAATTATCTAGGCCCTTTAGAAGGAAATTACCAAATTCGGCCTATTTCTTAGGTAAAAACACCAATCTTTGGACGTGTACTGCAGAATCCCAGATTTAGGCAGCTTTTCCTTTTCCTATTTGAACTCAGTTTCCTTCTATCTCCAATTTCCATTCATATCTCTTTCCATAAGTTGTAATCTTTGACTTGGACTCTAATTAATCTCCATAATTATCTTTAAAGCTTCACACTAAATAAACAATTAAACCCAATATGCTCTAAATATAATAATTCTACAAATCAAGACCCAAAATAGGAAAGTGCACTAAATTAAGCTAAAATCAACCTATAGACTAATAAATAAGCCTAAAATGATGTCTCATGAGTGTATTTTACTATCACAAATGAGGAGACATCAAGACCCCCAACTCAAAGTTGTATCGTCCCGATACAATAAAAGTAAAGAACAGTAGGGTAGTCAAGAAGAAGAAGAAGAAGTAGGAGGAGAATAAGAACAGAACACAATGAATGATCCTAGAGCAAAATATCTAAAAAGTCTCATGTAGTAATGCTTAAGAAATAATGCACAAATATGCTTAATATACATGTAATCAATAATCCATAAATTCAAGTCCAGATTAATTTCGCAATGCCAGAAGGAGAGGATGATAACTTAGTTCAGGTTAATGGCTATAGGTTGTTCATAGGTCCCAAACACAGCATCCAATGGTCCACTTACCTATTACCTAATAGCTCAATTGTTTCTCCATCTAGTAGTTTGAAATCCTAAGGTCTTGGTTATAACTTGGCTTAAGGACGGGTGTGGTATATTTGGATAATGAAAAGTGAGCTTTTGGCTCTCTCCTCACTAGCCATCAACGAATCGCCCTAGAGCTTGAGTTTTCACTCGAAGATGTTCTCACTCAACCCAATTTATTGATGCTTTTAATGTGCATCCCCAATAATCTCAATTTAAAACCTTTGATGATATATAAAATCCACTTTGCCGGTCCGAATATATATTCTTTTCATATCAATTTTTTTGTATAGCTATGATTCTCTTTTTGATGTTCGAGATATCACACTATTTTCTTTTTTTTCATATATATATATTCTTTTTCTTTTTATGCCCTTGTTGGCAAAATTAGCTCGTAGCTTCTTTTTCATTCACTATTACCCCGGCAAAGGGTTACAATAATAACAATTCATCATCAATAAATTCACAATTATAATTCCCAAATCCCAATGTTCCCTAATAATGAAACCCACCACCCCAAACTCAAGCTCTAAAACGAGTGTCTCAGGTTTTGCGATTCGAGTGCGGGTCATATAGATAAGTCCTAAAAACTAGGGTATGGATTATAATGTGTTTCAAATAAAGGCTTTAGAAAGGCTCAGAGGGGCTAAGACGGATAAATAATAATCAAACAAAAGGGTGAGAAAGTATAAAAGGCTTCAAGTGTTTTAATCATGAAAGAACTGCCTTATTCATTTTTCTAACTACCGGGTTTCGTTACTTTTTCACTATTAGTTCATAGACAAGTGGGTTCTCAACTAATTTTAAACCTCACGTTCTACACACCAAATAACTATTCCTAAGTTTCAACATACTTCTTAGCATTGCTCATTAACTTTTCTATCCTTTATTTCCTGTTTTCATACATGCAAACTAAACATATTTATTGCATCTTTCAAAAACATACTACTTACTATTATTGACCTAATAAAATCATGCTCAAATAGGTACATTCAAAATATATTCTATGCCTAATTCAACCCAAAAATTTTAAATTTTATGAAAAAAAACAAAAAGGAAGATGAGGACAACGAATCCCCACCCCCAACTCAAAAATGAGCCGTGTCCCCACGACTCGAAAAAGACTCAAGAAAGAATAAAATTTAAAATTAGCATACATATTGCACATAAAGAAATGGTAGGGAAGAAAGAAAACATACTCTTCGAGGCTTTTACCTCGCCTAGACGATACTCGGATTAAATCTAATGTATCTTCTTCACCCAACTTCTTATTCGCTTTCTGTTCAGACACGTGATCATAATAGGATATTGCATTGTATAACGTCATGGGAGAGATCGAAAATTCGTATCACCTCCTCATAGATCAACTGTGCCAAATCTTCTTCTTCTCCTCATAAAAGACAATTCACAAACAACCCAAAGCATTCCAAATCTCCATGAACCTTCATGTATTCACCTTCAACTTCTTCTTCAAATACTTTCTCATAAGAAAAAGGTAGTTCCTTTAATTGTTTCTTCGGAGAAGCTATCATGGCCATTGAAGCTTTCTCTTTTTCTTCGGGTGTAGGGTCTTTGATCTAGAGAGGTTGTGTTGTCTTCTTCACTAAAGATAGAACCTTTTTGCTCATTGAATCAACACAGCATGCTAACCTCTCTTCTCTTGACTTGTTTTACCCATTGAATTGGAACTAGGACTTGTCTCACTTGATTTCTTCTCAATTAGATCCAATACCTTGATTTCTTCATCACCCTTTCAGTAGATAATGTGCATGCTCTCTTAATCATCTCAATTGACCCCCAACTCAAAGCTTTAACCACTCTTGAAATTTGAAACTCTTGATTATTGGTTGTACAAGCTTAAATTGGGTTTGGAAAGGTGATTTGATGATGATTCTCTATGTGGGTAAGATGGATTCTTCATGGATTGGCTTGGATTTAAGAAATTGGAGGATGAATTTTTGAAATTTAAGCTTTTGATTCTTGGATTCAAGGTGTTTTGGGATGATATAGGTGGTGGAATCTTCCTTGTAATGATGTGGAGAATGAATTAGATGTGTTTTCATGGTAATTGGGTAGTGTTTTGATGATTGGTGAAGGTTTTGATGAGCTCTAATGGAGTTGGGAGAGTTTTGGGGAAGAATGAGAAGCTTAAGGATTAAAAAATTCGTAATAGAGCAACCTCCTCACCCTTATAACCTAAAAACGCGTTTTTTCTCTCTCTCCAGCAGTTCCGGGCGGTATACCGGCCGTGGGGCCCGGTATACCGGAGTTCTGGCTTCGAAATTTTTCACTTTCTGCATAAAACCCGCGGTGGCAACCCGTGGTACGGGTTTTGACCTTGCGGTGCACCGCGGCTGAGGTCCGGTGTACCGCACATGGCAAAAACCTCCCCATCAACTAGATCTCGAAAAGTTATGCACTTTAGGCTCAAAAATCACCTGATTCCGATACCCGAGCGCAAAGATATGACTTGCCGAAGTTTTCTCGGATTGTGTCAAAAAAAAAATTTCTTTTTTTTTTTTTTTTTTTTTTTTTTTTTTTTTTTTCGACACAGCGAGTGTGGGCGGTATACCGCGCAAAGGGTCCGGTATACCGCCACATCTGATGCTCACAAAATTTTTGCTCACTGACCTAAACCCGTGGTAGGACCCCGTGGTACGGGTTTTTGGCTCGCGGACTAGGGTCCGGTGCACCGGAGGGTACCCCGCGGTATCTGTAGCTACTCCGTCAAAATACCCGTGGTACTCACCCCGTGGTACGGGTTTTTGGGGCACGGACCATGGTGCGGTGTACCGCAGGGTAGTCCGTGGATTTTTTTCTTGTTTCTGGATCAAACCCGCGGTGGCAACCCGTGGTACGGGTTTTGACCTCGCGGACCATCCGTGCGGACCATGGGGTAGTCCGTGGGGTAGTCCGCGGGGTACATTCTTGCGCTCCAAAAATTTCCTCGCGTTCCCTAACTCGATTTCGCCAATTCCTACACACCAAAAACACTAATACCTTCCTCAAATATGCAATATCAACTAAAATTAACTAAACTAAATATAAATTAAAAACTAAAAAAACGTAAAACATAAAAAAATTACGGGTTGTCTCCCGTTTAGCACTTTTGTTTAACGTCTTTCAAAGTTAGACGTGTTACCTCGATTAAGGATGACGAAATTTCCACCCTTTGCCTTTAATTCCCACGAACTTTTCAGCTCGATTCTTAATGATCATGGATGGTGCCATCCAAGATTTCGTGGGAATAGGTGGTAACTCAATTCCAAGTGTAGCATTACACTCCTCTGGTAATCCATTCATCTCGAATCTTCGTTTGTTAGAAAGAATGTCCTTCATGAATTGACCGTATTTTGACATTCTTGTGAGAGCTTCTACAAACGGGCTGCTGTTCTTTAATTTGTTCATCATGTCAACGAACTTCTTGAATTCCAGGTCATTGTCCTTTCTGACATGTGAAGGGAATGGTGGAGGAGGACATGTATTGGTTACCATTGGGCTCTCTTTTTTCTCTGGTGTCTTCTCTTGGACACGTTCTTGTTCAACTACCTCTTCGACCTTATCTTCTGTTGCTTCTTCCCTCCTCTGATCTGGAATAGGGACTGATTCTGGTTCTGGTCTTGGTGGAGATAGTTGTTTTCCACTTCCTAATTCAACTGCATGACAAACTTTGTTTTCTGGAGCAGTAGTATCACTTTGGAGTTGCCTTTCTGCAGGGATTAGAGTTTCATTCATCCTTTGTGACATTCTCTGCAACTTCTCCATAAGCGCATTCTGCGAGTCTTGGGATTCTTGCTGGCGACTCTCTATATTATCAAGTGTTTGCATCAGTCGAGCCAAACTTGAATTCAAACTCGAAGGTTGTTTTTGCTGCATTGAATAAGGAAGTGGTTCTTTATAAGCTTCATTATAAATCGGCGCTTCTTGATAGATAGGTTGTGGAGGATAATAAGCTTGTGGTCGTGGTTGATAATAATCATCATGATAATGGTTATCATAATGACACGGCTGTTGATCTCCGACCCAATTGTAACTCTGTAGGGGTTGATAGTCAGCGTAATTTCCTTGAGATTGATAATAACCATCATAATAATGGTCTCTTTGATATGGCATGAAGGAAATTGAGGCTGGATTGTTCATGCAATGTCCCCACGAGTGATCTCTTGCTCCACAACTAGGACATGAAGGTGATGTATGTACTAGATTCCTCTGAGCTAGTTTCCGCGATTGTTCTCGTAATTCCTCAAGTTGTTGGCTTAACTCCTTGAGTTTTAGAGATTCCATCATGAATTAGCTTCTTCAGGATCTACTAACACGAAACCTTTATTTCCTAATAAATCTGCTCTCGCCTAAAAAGAATCTGTAAAGACAAAAACTAAAAAGAAAAGCGTAAAATAGAACTAACTAAAATAAAAGCACAAGATAATTGCACAAGGACTAACGATGTAGTCCCCGGCAGCGGCGCCAAAAACTTGGTGTGGCCTAAGGTGTGATAAAATAATGATATAAATAAGTGCAAATACACACCCCTAAACTAACACTGTACTGCAAGTATTACAGGACGTATGCAAGTTTTAATGATAAGTAGAGTTCGTTCTCAGGGACTGACGAAAGTTAGAGAGAACTTATGCAAATTATCAAGTGCAGATATTAAAGATAGATAATAATACGCAAGTAGAAAGAAGAGAAAGATAGATATTTATTTGGTTTTTAATAAGAAAACTAAACTACTAAATTAAAGACAGAAAATAAATAACAGAAAAGAAAAGAAGATAGTATGAACGATATAACTTAGGTTTGACTAGTATGCACTAATCCTTCTAATTCCATCTATTAGATCTAATTTATAAGGGAGATATTAGCTCTTGGTATACTTAGTCAGGATTCTAAATTCCACTACCTTAGACCTTGAGAGCGACTAAGGGGGCAACGGCACAACCAAGAAGTGATTTAAAATAGGGTTATCAAACGCCACTAAGGCCCTAAGCAAATACTGCAATCTTGGTGATATGGTGGTTAAAACAAACCTTAATGACTATCTAGTTAGAAGTATGTTTTGTCAGAACTGCTATCGACACTAGACGTTATGTGGTGGTTCAATAGTTAAACACCCTTACAAGGTGACCATCTAACTACTATTAAGGTAATCCTATACTCGTGCACTAGCAAGGAAAACAATCATTAAATCAAAACACATAATCAAATATAAAGGCAAGTAGCTAATATCAAATTAAAACATATAATTCCCAAAGAACTTAGATAGAAGAATTAGAATTCATAGATTATACATATGCAAAACCTAAGCTAAGAGAATTAGTTCATACAAAGAAAAGAAGAAGAAATAATTACAAAATAAGAGGTTGAAGGAGACATAGTTGTTGCACAGCTCCCTCCAGACTTCTTCTCTTGTGTTGCAGCTTCCTCTTGGCCTTAGGGTCTGGCCAAGGATGATTTAAGAGTGTTAAGAGGCTGTATTTATAGGTTAGAGGTTGACCTAATTCGTTTCTTGGAGATAACTTCAAGTAATGGGCTCCTGGCCCAACCCAAATTCGTAAGATAAACACTGCTGCGTTGTTTTGGTCATAACTTCTTTATTATTGGTCGGATTTTGCTCTATAAGATACCAAAAGAATCGCAGCAGAATTATCTAGGCCATTTAGAAGGAAATTACCAAATTCGGCCTATTTCTTAGGTAAAAACACCAATCTTTGGACGTGTACTGCATAATCCCAGATTTAGGCAGCTTTTCCTTTTCCTATTTGAACTCAGTTTCCTTCTATCTCCAATTTCCATTCATATCTCTTTCCATAAGTTGTAATCTTTGACTTGGACTCTAATTAATCTCCATAATTATCTTTAAAGCTTCACACTAAATAAACAATTAAACCCAATATGCTCTAAATATAATAATTCTACAAATCAAGACCCAAAATAGGAAAGTGCACTAAATTAAGCTAAAATCAACCTTTAGACTAATAAATAAGCCTAAAATGATGTCTCATGAGTGTATTTTACTATCACAAATGAGGAGACATCAGGATTTATCTTCAAGTCTTGACTCCATATCACGATCTTTGACTCTCTTCTCGGATTCCAGTCCTAGCTAATATTCAAAACCTACAAACTTTCCACTAAAATGCACAAGATTACGCGCAAAAGTTTAATAAATTAAAAATACTATAAATAAAATAGGAATTCCGGATTATTGCATTTTTAACTCAAAAGTCTATCAAAATAATCCAATAAACATCAAAAATGATGTCTCCCAAGGGTCGAAAATAAGAACAATTAGGGAGACATCAATAACGCACGCTCAGTTGAAGGTCAAAGGAGATTAATGCCTGCTATGAAAGAGGTAGTGAAGAAGGAAGTTATCAAGCTGTTAGACGCGGAGATTATCTATCCCATCTCGAGTAGTGAATGGGTGAGTCCTGTTCAATGTGTGCCAAATAAAGGAGGAATTACAACTATTCTAAATGCTCTGAATGAAGCCATTCCTTCAAGAACGGTTGTTGGATGGAGAGTTTGTATGGATTACCGGAAATTGAACAAGGCCACCAGGAAAGATCACTTCCCCTTTCCCTTCATTGATCAGATGTTAGATAAACTGGCTGGTAGAGAGTACTATTGTTTCTTAGATGGCTATTCTGGGTATAATCAGATCTATGTGGCTCCCGAAGATCAACATAAAACAACATTTACATGTCCTTTTGGCACTTTTGCATATCGCAGAATGCCATTTGGGTTGTGTAATGCACCTGCTACCTTTCAGAGATGTATGATGGCTATCTTCTGGGATATGATTGATAATTTTATTGAAGTTTTTATGGATGATTTCTCCGTGTTTGATGATGATTTTGATAAATGTTTATATAACTTGGAGAAAGTGTTAATCATATGCAAGGAAACAGATTTGGTCTTAAACTGGGAGAAGTGTCATTTCATGGTTCGCGGAGGTATAGTTATGGGTCACAAGGTTTCAAGTGCTGGGTTAGAGGTTGATAGAGCGAAGATAGAGGTAATTAAAACTCTTCCCCTCCTGTTTCTGTTAAAGGGGTAAGAAGTTTTCTTGGCCATGCTGGCTTTTATAGGCGTTTCATTAAAGACTTTTCTAAGATTGCTAAACCGCTATGTAAATTACTTGAAAAGGATTCCAAATTCCTTTTTGATGAAGCTTTCTTAGCGGCTTTCCAAGCAATCAAAGAAAAGCTTACTTCTGCTCCTATAGTATTACCTCCAGATTGGAGTTTGCCTTTTGAAGTTATGTGTGATGCTAGTGATTTGTGTATGGGTCTGTATTGGGACAAAGAAAAGATAAGATATTTCATTCGATTTATTATGCTAGTAATACTTTCAATGGTGCTCAAATTAATTATACAGTTACAGAGAAAGAATCGCTAGCAGCTGTGTATTCATTCGATAAGTTTCGCTCTTCAAAACGCAATCTATGATGTTCTTACGCGAGATAAGGGTCCAGAACGCAACACCGGTAACCAGCCACGCGCTGGTTAAGATACATTTTCTAATCCTTCCTTTTTAGTGTAGATTAGTTATTTGCTTTGAGTCTTTTTTGAGTCGTGGGGACACGGCTCATTTTTGAGTTTGAGGTTGGGTTCGTTGCCTCATCCCAGTTTTTATGTGTTATATGTTTTATTTGCTTTCAATAAATGATTTTGGAGTTGCGTTTTTTACTGTAGAAGATTTTAAATATCCCTTTTAAGCATACTTTTGATAAATCTATGATAGTAAATAGTGGACTTTAGGGATTGATATAAAACGCATTTAGAATTGCATGCAAACGTAGGTAATTGATAGGAAAAATTAATGAACAATGCAAATGAAGTAAGCTTGTACTTAAGGAATATGTTTGGTGTGTAGAACGTGAAATCCTAATTAGTAGAGAACCCACCTAGATATGAACTAAAGACGAGCTATGTACTTAGGAAAATGATAGGGGCAGTTCTTTGTTAGTCATTTGTAACCTTTTTAGCCTTCTATCCCTTGTATTAAATGCTAATCCGTCTTAGCCCACTTTGAGCCTTTAGCCTTTTCTTTGTAGCCACGATATAAGCCCATTGTCCCTTTGATGTCTCCTCATTTGTGATAGATTAATGTTAGGATGAGACATCATTTTTAGTGATTTAGAAGTCATTAATGTCGATTTTCTTGAGAAATAGTGCACTTTCCTATTTTGAGTCTTGATTTGTAGAATTATTATTTTTAGAGCATATTGGGTTTAATTATTTATTAAGTGTGAAGCTTTAAAGATAATTATGGAGCTTAATTAGAGTCCAAGTCAAAGATTACAACTTATGGAAAGAGATTTGCATGGTAATTGGAGATAAGGAAACAAAAGCTAAAAAGATGGAAAAGGAAAAGCTGCCTAAATCTGGGATTCTGCATACACGTCCAAAGATATGTGATTTTACCTAAGAAATAGGCCGAATCTGGTGATTTTAGGGTCAAGATAATTCTGTTGCGATTCTTTTGGTATCTTATGGAGCTCAAACCGACCAATAACGAAGAAGATATGCTCAAAACGGTCCAGCAGTGTTTATCTTTATTTCCATACGAATTAGAGTTGGGCTTGGAGTCCACTACTTACTTCTCCTTCAAGAAAACGAATTAGGGCTTCCAAGACACCTATAAATACACCCTTATACCATTGTAAACATGTCCTTGCTCAGTTCAAACATTAGCTTAAATTATAAACAATAGCTTAGTCCTTTAGTTAGATATTCATCCTTAGAATCAAGCTATTCATCCAAGAAGCAAGTTGACCTGTAGAGGAAGACAAGAAGAAGAAGATTGGAGACTGACAACTCCTCTTCTACATCTCACCTTCTCTATATTAGGGTAATTAGCTATAGATTGTGGTTTCACCATATTTCTAAGATTTTATTCTGTAAGTTTACTTTTAATTGTTGGATTATTATTTTGTCTTTAAATACTATTTGTTATTTTAATTGATTAAGCTTGGCGTATATTGTTATTATGTGTTTTGACTTATTTCCCTAGATCTGATCAATCTTAGGATTAATCTTAGTTATTGACAACACCACATAATCGTCTAGTTTTGATTCTTTGTCTAACTAGATAGTCATTAAGGTTTGATTTAATCACCAATCATTACTTAGGAATCCCTAGTAGTGGAGAGGTTGCTCCTAAGTCTAGAAAAGGCTAGGTAGAATTTAGAATCCTGGTTAATATATAATGCTTAATGTGACAGGTTAGAATAACAATTTAGTAATAGACTCATATTAGTAATCCTAATTTATTTGACTTACATTCATATTTAGTTATTTGTTTTGTTTATTTGTTTTATTTATTTATTTGCATTAGATATTTATTCATATTATTTTATCTTTTTATATTTTATTCTAAACATATAAATTCATCTACGCTTGTTAAATATAAGTAGATCTAACGGATACAATCCCTGCGAACGAACTTGACTTATCATTAAAACTTGCAAACGATCTGTGATACTTGTAGTGAGTTCCGTGGTTCTCAAGGGTGTGTATTCTTTATTATTATATTTATTTATCTATTATTTTATCACACCTTTGCCCCCACCAAGTTTTTGGCGCCGCTGCCGGGGATTTATCTTTAAGTTAAATCTATTTTGTGTTTATTTAGTGTAGAAGTTTTTATTTGTTTTCAGTTTTACGCTTTCTTTTTGTTTTAGTCTTTCTCAGGATTTTAGATGGATAATCAACGGTTAGAGCTAGGTTTACCTAGTAAATTTCGAGTTCAACGCATTGGGATTCGTGTCCCAACTATCCAAGCCGTTAGATTCAAGCCTGATCCTGATTTAATTAATCAATTCGCGAGCTATGGGAAATTTAATGGTCATACAAATCAAGATCTGGTCAGATCTGTTCAAAAATTCATGCAATTTTGTGATGCCTACATTAATGAAGGTGTTACGCAAGAACAGATGTATTATTTAATGTTTCAATTTTTCTTGACCGGGAAAGCAAGCGATTGGTTCGATGATCAACCTCCCGAGCTAATAACCGATTGGGACAAGCTTCAAGAAAGATTCCTTGATAAATTTTATCCTACTAGTATGCGAGTGAAGGAACTCTTGGAGCCTACAAATTTCTTACAAGAAGCCGGAGAGAGTGTTGGTGAAGCATGGACGAGATTTCAAAAGATGTTGGCAAGATGTCCACTACATGGATACACGCCACAATTACAATTATCCATGTTCTATAATGGACTCAATAGAGAGTCAAGGCTGAGAGCAGATAATATGGGTCGTGGAAATTTTGTCTCTATGGATCCAAAAGAAGCAAAAAGTGGTATGGAAACAATCATTGAGAACAACATGAGTTGGCCACAAGGAAAAACTCCAACCACTAACAAAAAAGAAGATGCGAGGATTTCAAGCTTGCAAGATCAAATACAACAACTCGCTATAACTGTTAAGGAAAGCATCCTAAAGCCACCGCAATAGTTATACCTACAAGAGCAAGCCTATGAAAATCAAGCCGATCAACCACCGAGCTATACTGTGCATAATGTAAGTCAAGCTCAATCACGTCCTCAAGAAGAGATTACTGAGTTAAAAGAGACTATTAGTCAATTCATCAACTTCTCGAAGGAAAATATGAGCAGACTTGAATCAAATATCGATGCATCAGTAGTGCAAAGCCTGCAACAACAGAACCAAGATCTTAAACAACATAATCAACTTTTAGAGAAGAATGTGATGCGGCTTACTACAATCATAGAACAAATACAAAGTCAACTCCTACAATTGACCCAAGATACAACATCTAACATGAAGAAGATCCAATACGTTGACGATAAGGTTAAGACTATTAGTCTTCAAGCTCAAAAGATTAAAGAACACGGTGAGATAATCACCGAAGCTCTACCATCTCCCTCAAAAGGGGATGTTCTACCAAACAAGTCAAACGTAAGTCGGATGAACTTAGATGAGATAATTGTTGAAGATTGGGTTGAAGAAGTTGAACATGATGAGACTAAGAAGCCTAGAGTGGTTGATGAACCAAGAATTGAAGAGAGAAGTAGAGCAAGACAAACACCCATGCATTGCCACTATCCCACGGAGCAACATCAGAAGTGTATAGAGGCGTTAAAACAAGTGAAAATTAGCGTCCCTTTACTCGAAGCTATGGAAGGAAGGAGAAACTATGATCGATTCCTTATGGAGGCACTCTCCAATAAGAAAAGATTCACAAGAGCCAAGTCTGTAGCAATCAACGAAGGGGTATCAACACAAGTTCAAAGAAGATTACCACCGAAGCGTAAAGATCCGGGAAGTTTCAATCTCCCAATCAAAATAGGTGGTATATTTCATGGAAAAGCCATGTGTGATTTAGGGGAAAGTGTGAATATCATGCCCAAAAGTGTATTCAAGAAGATTGGTATTAGTGAAGCGAAACCGACATCCGTAATCTTACAACTTGCGGAGCAATCTACAGTTAAGCCGTGGGGAGTAATAGAGGATGTACTCGTTCAAGTAGGTAACCTTGTTATTCCAACGGACTTTATCATTCTTGACTACAAAGCAGATAAGAACGTCCCATTCATTCTTGGGCGTCCATTCCTAGCCACCAGCGATACTATAGTAAATGTGAATGAAGGAACCGTGACTCTTAGTATTGAAGATAACTCTGAAACATTCTATGTTTCGGGAAAGAAGAGGAAAAAGAAGTCAAAAGAACTATATCCAATCAGAGCAGTAACCAAGAAGCCAAAACCTGAAAGTCTCCAAGAAACCATAGAGAAAAAGATTGAGTTTGGGGTAGGAGACGAGGTGGCATGGAAACCTCCCAACCCCAAACAGAGCAGTTCTTGTAAGGGACCTTATGTTATCACGCAAATTATCTCAGAAGGAGTGGTCGAAATCAAGGCTATCAAAGGTTGCAAGCTCGAGTTGGTAAGCGTTAATCATATCACTCACTGCTGGGGAGGCTATAAAAAATAATAACCGAGGTAACTCGTCTAACTTTGAAAGACGTTAAACAAAAGTGCCTTTTGGGAGACATCCCATAATAATTTTTATGTTTTTATGTTTTTATGTTTTTAGTTTTAGTTTAGATTAGTTGTTTTTAGTTGATATTGCATATTTGAGAAAGGTATTAGTGTTTTTGATGATTAGGTATTGGAGAAATCGAGTTGGGGAAGGCGAACAGAACTTTTTCGGAAAAACTGAAGCAGGGGTGCGGTATACCGGACCTCAGCCGCGGTATACCGCAGGTGAAAACCCGTGCCACGGTAGCAGCTGAAGTCCTAGAGGGGGGTGAATAGGATTACTAATAAGATTAATGCCTAATTAAAAATCTTTTGGACAATTATAAGTTTAAGAAAGAAACTTCTAAGACAACTAATATATCAAACACTTATGGGATCATGCATAGGATAAGCTAGAGGTTCGATATATAAGTTTAACATGTAAAACGAGTTTCTATTTTCTTACTACTCTAGATGACAATAGGTTGATTAACTAGATAAACATTATTACGATATTTATACTAGCAAGTAATCAAACATATAAAGTGCGGAAAGTAAATAGAGTAGGGATAGAAAGATACACATGATTTATAGTGGTTCGGTTTCCCTACATCCACTACCTAAGGAAGCCTCCTTAGGATTTCAAGCTTTTCACTAAGCTTCCGTGTCTCTCTTAACCGGGTCGAGAACACAATAACCCTTACAACCTCTTCGATAACACGAAGGACAAACACTTGTGCTATCGCAACACAAGGACAACCTCTTCGAAACCACGAAGGACAAACACTTGTGTAATCACAACACAAGGATACCAAGTATACTCCCTATACTTGAATTCTCTCTTAATCTATCTTTTACAAGACCTAGACTTAAGAGGATAGATACAAAGTGTTTAAAGGGGTGCAAACAACTTTGCTAGATAATCTCCTAAAGAGTAGATATGACTATAAGCATGTAAACTCCTCTTGAGTAGATAATAACTTTGAAGCTTACTGGTTTAAGCTCTTGATCAAGCTTGGATAATTAACTTTGATAGCTTGAGACCTCTAACTTTGTATGAGATTGATATGTATAATAGTTGAAGTGTTAGAGGTGATTTCTCCTTCAAAGAGGTCATATTTATAGCACAAGAAAGTCCCCAACGGATATAAAGTTGGTGGTAAGCTTTGTTCCAAACCGGGTTCCCGGTTTCCCAAATGCGGGTACCCGGTTCTTACTGACTTGGAATATTTGATATTTTGATTCCTTGCTCGGATGGAAAAGTTATCTTCACGAGAGTTGTAGTAAACATCATTTTAAGAAACTTTGTTGTTGATCATGAAAGCTAATTCTCAATGTACACATAAGATAAGGTTAAAAGTAATGGTATGAAAATTAGCTACTAAGGATGTGATAATAAAGCTATGATCTAAATGATGTTAATTGTGCTTTTTGATGAATTAGAGTGCAAGATAATAAAGTAAAATTAGCACACTAAACAATAGAGGATTTGTCACATTAAAACACTTAATCGATGGGGGCAATAAGCCAACAGCAGCCACGTGTTTTAGGCAGAAAAGAAAAAAAAATAGCTAATGGGTCCGGTATACCGGACCCTATACCGCGCCGTGCACCGCATGAAGAACACGTGCCACGGGGTTGCTACCACGGGTATTTTGACGAAGGAGCATCAGAAGGTGCGGAGTACACCTGCGGACTACCCCCTAGTCCGTGCCATGGTCCGCGAAGCCCAAACCCGTGCCACGGGGTCGTACCACGTGTATTGAGCAGAGGCGAAAATTTTTGAACGCTGATAGGTGCGGTATACCGGACCTTAGCCGCGGTATACCGCAGCGCGCCGCCAGAGGAAGAGAAAAACGGGTTTAAGGTTGTAAAAGAGGTATGAGCTTTTTAATTCCGAATTTCATAAACCTCAAACCTAGTTCTCCTCTCCAGAACTCTCCTAACTCCATTGAAGCTCATAAAAACCTTCACCTAACATCAAAACACCACCAAATCACCATGAATTCTCAGCCAAATCCTCCCCTACATCATTACAAAGAAGATTCAAGCACCCAAATCATATCAAAACACTTAGAATCCAAGAATCAAAACCATGAATTTCAAAATCTTTTCCCAAAATTCATTAAACCCACATCATTAGAGCTTGATTTCATCATACCCACATGGAGAATTGTCATCTTAACACCTTTCCTAACCAAAATAAAGCTTGTTCCACCTATGATCATGAGTTACAAATTTCAAGAGTGTTTAAAGCTTTGAGTTGGGGGTCAAAAGAGATGATGAAGAGAATAGAGAAATTATCAAGTGTTCTGGGATATGAAGAATCAAAGCAAGGTATTGGGTAAGTTCAATAATAAATCAATTGAGATGGGTAATAGTTTGGGAATAATTACAAGATAATTCGAGTCAAGCAATTAGAGAGGAACCGGTTTTTGGTGAATTCAACTCCTAAAAAGCAAGCAATTGTAATTAGGGAGCAGAAGATGCCAATACCTCTTCTAATCAAAGATTCCTATATCAGAGATGAATAAAAGCTTTTGGGACGCTAGTAGCCGTGTTCAAAACATATTCCTGGATGAACAACTGTCACATGAGAGATTATTCAAAGAGCAAAGTTGGAAGAAGATAAACAAGAGATTTCTAGAGTGTGATTGATTGGGATGGAGCATAAGAAGATGTAAGGGAAAGCGAAATTGGTGATATATTAAAATTACATACATGGAAAGCACTGCACCCGATTCCGGGTATTGATCAGGCGAGGTAATAGCCTCGAAGAGGATGTTTTCTTTCTTCCTTACCTCTTCTATGTGTGCAATATCTGTAAAATTTTAATTTTCTTTTATTTTTGAGTCTTTTCGATTCGTGGGGACACAGCTCACTTTTGAGTTGGGGGTGTGGGGTTTCGTTGTCTCTCATCTCCATTTTTCTGTTTTTAGGTAAAATTAATTTTTTTTGAAGGTTTAGATGTATGTAGAGTGTGTTTAATAGCTTAAAAGCATAAACTCAGTAAGTTAATGATAGAAAGTAGTATGTTTATGAGCTATTTTATTTTGTATGCTTTGAAGTATTTGCAGGAAAACACACGTTGATAGTAAAGAAAAGATTAGTGAGCAATGCGATGGAAAGTATGTTCGATCTCAGGGAACCTTGAGAAGTGTGTAGGCCGTGAGATCCAAGCTAGTGACAAAACCATTTGATGAAAGTGCTAAAGGTAAGAAAATAACGAAATTACATAGTGTAGAAAGTGATTAAGGCGGTTCTTTCATATTTGAAGCCTTTTTATACCTTCTCACCATGTTATTTTTTATTTTATGTTATATCCTTCTCAGCCCCTTCTAGCCTTTCTAAAGCTTTTTATTGAAACACGTTATAAGCCATATCCCTTTAGATTATAGGACTTTTCCATATGACCCGCACTCGAATCGCGATGCATAGACAGTTGTTTTAGAGCTTGAGTTTGGGGTGGTGGGTCCACTATTATGGGAATTATTATTGGGTTGGGATTTGTGAGCTTATTAATTGTGATCTGTTATTATATTGATGATGATTCACATGTTTATATTGTAACCCTTTGTCGGGGTAATAGTGAATGAAAAAGAAGCTACGAGCTAAATTTGCCAACAAGGGCATTAAAAGAAAAAATATATATATGAGGAAAATAGCGTGATATCTCAACATTAAAAGAGAGTCATGGCTATACAAAAGAAATTGATTTGAAAAGTAAATATATATATTCGGACCGGCAAAGTGGAATTTTTATGTGAACATCTTATGCTTTAACTGGGTTACTGGGGATGCTAAATTGTGCATCAAGAAATCATTGGGTTGAGTGAGAAACGTTTTATGAGAGTAACTCAAGCTCTAGGGCGATTCGTTGATGGCTAGTGAGGAGAGAGCCAAAAGCTCACTCTAAATTATCCAAATATACTTATCATACCGTCCCTAAGCCTACATTACAACCTTAAAGACCTTTTGATTCTTTGCTATGTAATTGAGAAGTGATTGAGCCAATAGAGAGTAGTTAAGTGGATCTTTGGACACTAGTGAAGTTCGATGAACAATCTATAGCTTCCTTGGTGAACTGAGTAAAGTCCCTCTCCTTCTTACATTGCGAAACTAATCTGATCTTGAATTCAAGCCGTGTTGACTGTGGATATGAGAAGTGTACAGGTATGTAGTTTTTAAATATTATTACATGAAATTTTCTGAGTAGTTGCTTTGAGTCTATTCTCCATATTCTTCTATCTTCTGTCTTCTGTGCTTAATTGACCTAGGTGTGTATTTAGAGACTTCCCTTTGTTTTTATTTTTATTGTATCGGGACGATACAACTTTGAGTTGGGGGTCTTGATGTCTCCTCATTTGTGATAGATTAATGTTAGGATGAGACATCATTTTTAGTGATTTAGAAGTCATTAATGTCGATTTTCTTGAGAAATAGTGCACTTTCCTATTTTGAGTCTTGATTTTTAGAATTATTATTTTTAGAGCATATTGGGTTTAATTATTTATTTAGTGTGAAGCTTTAAAGATAATTATGGAGCTTAATTAGAGTCCAAGTCAAAGATTACAACTTATGGAAAGATATTTGCATGGTAATTGGAGATAAGGAAACAAAAGCTAAAAAGATGGAAAAGGAAAAGCTGCCTAAATCTGGGATTCTGCATACACGTCCAAAGATATGCGTCTTTACCTAAGAAACAGGCCGAATCTGGTGATTTCCTTCTTTAGGGTCAAGATAATTCTGTTGCGATTCTTTTGGTATCTTATGGAGCTCAAACCGACCAATAACAAAGAAGATATGCTCAAAACGGTCCAGCAGTGTTTATCTTTATTTCCATACGAATTAGAGTTGGGCTTGGAGTCCACTACTTACTTCTTCTTCAAGAAAACGAATTAGGGCTTCCAAGACACCTATAAATACACCCTTATACCATTGTAAACATGTCCTTGCTCAGTTCTAAATGTTAGCTTAAATTATAAACAATAGCTTAGTCCTTTAGTTAGATATTCATCCTTAGAATCAAGCTATTCATCCAAGAAGCAAGCTGACCTGTAGAGGAAGACAAGAAGAAGAAGATTGGAGACTGACAACACCTCTTCTAAATCTCACCTTCTCTATATTTAGGGTAATTAGCTATAGATTGTGGCTTCACCATATTTCTAAGCTTTTATTCTGTAAGTTTACTTTTAATTGTTGGATTATTATTTTGTCTTTAAATATTATTTGTTATTTTAATTGATTAAGCTTGGCGTATATTGTTATTATGTGTTTTGACTTATTTCCCTAGATCTGATCAATCTTAGGATTAATCTTAGTTATTGACAACACCACATAATCGTCTAGTTTTGATTCTTTGCCTAACTAGATAGCCATTAAGGTTTGATTTAATCACCAATCATTAATTAGGAATCCCTAGTAGTGGAGAGGTTGCTCCTAAGTCTAGAAAAGGCTAGGTAGAATTTAGAATCCTGGTTAATATATAATGCTTAATGTGACAGGTTAGAATAACAATTTAGTAATAGACTCATATTAGTAATCCTAATTTATTTGACTTACATTCATATTTAGTTATTTGTTTTGTTTATTTGTTTTATTTATTTATTTGCATTAGATAGTTATTCATATTATTTTATCTTTTCATATTTTATTCTAAACATATAAATTCATCTACGCTTGTTAAATATAAGTAGATCTAACGGATACAATCCCTGCGAACGAACTTGACTTATCATTAAAACTTGCAAACGATCTGTGATACTTGCAGTGAGTTCCGTGGTTCTCAAGGGTGTGTACTCTTTATTATTATCTTTATTTATCTATTATTTTATCACACCTTTGCCCCCGCCACCCTTAGATAATTAGGCATGACCATATGACCCGCACTTGAATCACGATCCTGAGACATGTCTCGAGCTTTAGTTTGGGGTGGTGGGTCCACTTATGGGGAATTTATTGGGAAGGGATGTATGTGTTTATGTTGTAGCACAATTGCAGATGATTTTACTTATTGTAACCCTTTGCCGGGATTGAAAAAAAATGAAAAAGAAAGAAAAAAATAAAAAAAATCATCCGGCAAAGTGGAATTTTTCTGAAAAATCATCTTATTTGTAATGGGTAGACATAGGACGCTAAATTGTTGCGTAATTGGGTGAGTGAGAACATTTTTTAGCGTAAACTCAAGCTCGAGGACATTTGTTGATGGTAAGTGAGGAGAGAGCCAAAAGCTCACTTCAAATTTACCAAATAAACATCCACACCGTCCTTAAGCCTATATTAAAACCGTAAAGTCCTCGTGATTCCTAAGTGCATAGTGAATTTATGATTATGTTGATAGGAAATATGCTAGTTGGAGCGTTCAAAGCGAGGTAGGGTTGAGGAACACCCTATAGCCATCATACAGAGATGAGTACAAGTGTAACCTTCAAGCATTGCGAATTTAATTTTATGATTGAGATTATTTGTGTTTGATTTTGCATTATAGATGTATGTGTATATTAGTTTCTAGAGTTTGCTATATGAGATTTATCTTAAGAATTGCTTTAGGCTTATTTGCTAGCTTCTACTTTCTTGCGTTTACTTCTACCCCTTTGTTTTGTTTTGTTTTACTTTGTCGGGACGACAAAGATTTGAGGTGGGGGTCTTGATGTCTCCCTAATTGTTCTTATTTTAGACCCTTGGGAGACATCATTTTTTATGTTTATTTGAATATTTTGATAGACTTTAGGTCCAAAATTGCAATATTCCGAATTTCCTCTTTATTTTCTAGTATTTTTGATTTATTAAACTTTTGCACGTAATCTTGTGTATTTTAGTGGATAGTTTATAGGTTTTGAATATTAGCTAGGAGAGAAATCCGAGAAGAAAGTCAAAGATCGTGATAAGGAGTCAAACCTTGAAGATAAATCCCGAAAAAAAATTATATTTTGAAGCTGCAAATCTGGAAACCTGTCAAAGATTGCTGATTTCGAGGCGCTTACGAGTTGATTTAGCCGCTGACCTTTGAAGAGATTATGTTCTTTATCGAGTTACGGAAATCTAGCAAGTGATTTGAGGTCAATCGGAGTTGTAACGGATCGGCTAGAGCTGTTTTAGTAGAGGTGGTGCAGCAGTTACGGGATTTTGGGCTTAGATAATGGACTTGGGCCTTTAATATTTCATTTAACTTATCAGCTAGGTCCAAGTCCGTTTTCCACCTTATAAAAAGAGGTTCTGACTTCTAAGGAAGGAGAAGAAAGCTGAAGATATGGAGAGTGTCTATATCTCCATTCACAGCCGAATCTAATTCCTGAAATTAGGTTTTTCTTATTTTTATTTCTGTAATACACTATGAGTTCAATTAATTTTAATTTAGTTTTATTTTTAATTAGCATGAGGTAAATCCATTTAGTACTTGAGAATGCATAATGGGTGAATCCTAAAACTATTGATTTTCATATGTTTGAATTTGGGTTTTAATTAATTAAATCGAATTGGGTCTTTTACATTATTCTGTAATTGGTGATTATTTACTGTTTTTGGAGTAGCTAACTAAGAACATGTGCTAGTATCTAAACTATTCCACATATGTGGCGTATGCATCATCTTGACGGGGGGTTTAGGTATGGAATTAATTACTCAATATAAGATATAAATTATTTGGATTCTGACGAACATAATTAATCTTAGGGCCAATGAGGTAAATTGTCTTAATCATTCGAAAGTGGATCATATTTACCCTGACGGGACTTGTGACACTCTAGAATAGCTTTGTAGTCCACCCTGACGGGGGTACAAAGATTCTTGAATCCCGGCCAATGTAAATGACCAATTTGACCCTTGAACAATATATGATATGAAATAGAGTTAGGAGGATCCCTTGCGTCTCTCAAGTACTGCCTTCCATTTCTTGCGTCTAGCTATTATTCCTTGCGTTTAGTTATTTATTTGCATTTTCACATTAGTCTTTAATATCTTAGGAACTATAAAACCAATCAAACAACTCTCATAAACATATATTTGCTTTCACGTGCAATTACTCATTAATTGATAAGCATTGTAGTTAACCATACCGTCCCTGCGAACGATCCTGTTTATCACTATTATTACTTGGGACAACCGTACACTTGCGGTTGTGGTTCTCTTTACTTATTGCATTATTTTTAGAACACACAAAAGGACCACCACCTATTTGCATATAAACTTCTTTGTTGGCTTCGGGGCTATAAATTTTGTTATATTCTCCCGATAATATAAATTTCTATGTAGGTTTCGGGGCTATATGTAGAATATAAATAATATATAACAAAATATAGAGTATATTTGTCAAAATTTACTAGTATATGACAAAATAAATATATAGTCTAGTGGTTATATGCAACTACTCCACAATCTAAGATTTCAAGTTCAAATCTCCCAAGTTACTCATACCAGTTCTATTTTTTTATTACGGGATGATAAATCTATATATTATAGCATCATATACTAAGCAAAATTGAGACTTCGAGTCTACAACATTAATCTTAGCTTCGAGCTTTTGAATTGAAAATGAGACTTCGAGTCTACAACATTAATCTTAGTTTCGGGCTTTTGAATTGAAATTGAGACTTTGAATCTACAACGTTAATCTTAGCTTTGGACTTTTGAATTAATTAAGGTTCGAGCCCTTTAAAATTATACATTAGCTTCAGGCCTTATAAAATACATATAGGCTTCAAGCCATAAAATAATTACATAGAGACTTTCGGCCATTGAAATACATAAGCTCCAAAAAAATAAAATATCACAAACACCAAATTTAACACAATCAGAATAAAATGGAAATTACAAATAATTAATCAAATAAAAACATTAGACATAAAAATAAATCAACCAATTCGTGATTCGAACAAAGGCAAGTTGTTTGCTGACAAATAATGTTACCTTCTAGATTTACTTTGACAGAAGAGACTTAGGTTGCGTTTGTTTTTTTATCAACAAGTGCTGAATTCTAAATAGGCATCTGTATGTCACTGAATCTGTTAAGAGGTGTACTCTGAATACTGAACACTGAATCAATTAAACTGTTATAAACTAAAGAAAGAAGAGATACAATATAGAGAGAGAATTTGTTTCTTGTGTTCCAACAACAACTTCTATTACAAGATAATAGTCTTATATTTATAGGGTAAAGAGTGATCTTTCACTTGCAACAATAAAGAAGAAACTAAAGTTTAAACCTTTGGACATCCACAAATAATAATATTATATTTATTCATAATACTTATAACATCATTGTCCTAAATATTTTATATAATTTAACAAAAAATATTATTTTGCATTTGATGAAACCTATAATTTAACTTATTATTTTCATCAAAAGTGTAATTTCTTTTTGTTACATGGGAGAGCCACTTTTGGACTCGGTATCATTGACACTTTTCGAACATGTACCGCCTAAAAGGATAACTAAGGCTCTGGCCAGTAAAATTTATAATTAAAAAAAATCTTTAATATTTTAATTACAGTGAAAGGTAAATTTATCTAACTTATTACGTTTAATCAACATGATTTTGTAATAAAAATGACACTATATGAAAATATTATTGACAAATACCTAAAATAAATAATTTTCATAAACTACATATTACTTTAGATTTACTTGTATCTTGGCGATACTTTTATTTTACAAAAATATCGTATTACTCTTCGGATTTTTACAACTAAAACTCAAATTATCAATATTTTTAATATTGAAATCAGATGTTTGACAACATATTTCCTAATCGCATCAAATAGAAATTTGGTGAGATAAATTCCATCGATTATATCAAAAGAATGAAAGCCACTGGATAAGCTAAGAAATAAAAGTACAGCATACAATATGAAGAACAAATTCACTTTAATTGGTTTTAAATCATTGGAAGCACTTTAAATATATTTTTGTGTATTACGGGCTCGATTTGAATATTTACGTGATGGATTTTGGGGTCACTAAGAGTCGATTTGACATCGATTATCTCTCGAGGCAAGAAAACTCTAAATTAATCTTTAGTTACTTGGTGTGAGTGTAGTTATGCTTCAAAAAACATTAGATCGACAATATTTTATACCTAACATGTACAAATAGGTGAAAAGATTTATTCGAGTTGGGATTTTCCAAAAGATAATCAGTGTTCGTTCAAGAAAAATGCTATTTGTTGGTCTCTTTGAAGTAGAAATTTTTTTATGAAAATATCATCAAATGGTTAGTCCCTCCCTGATGAGCATTTTCTCCTAAATTGTGATCAAGGACCTAGAGTGCAATCTTTAAAAAATATAATTTTGCAGTTGATGAAATTGTAATTTAACTTATTATTTTCGTCAAAAATTTTATTTCAAGAGTTAAGTTTATAAAAAATTTAATATCTATTTTATTTAATTGTCGTGAGAGGTAAATCTGTATAATTTATTACATTAAATCAATATGATTTTATTTCAAATTGACACTACATGAAAATATTATTCATGAATACCAAAAATAACATATTAAACTAAATATTATATGCAATACTTTTATTTTATAAAAGTCATGTATTACTTTTAGAACTTTCACAACTCAAACAATCAATTTTATCCCTATGTACGAAATATTTTTCTTTTTGTTAAATACTATATATAAATTAAATATAATTAATAGGCATCTCAACGTAATAAAATTAGTAATTTATTCTAATTCTTTTGATATGTGGATGATGGTCTGGACCAATAAGTGTGCACCGAACTTATCCTATAGGGAATATGCACGCCTCCCAATTCATACGCTCAGGTAAATCACAACTATGTTACCATGATCAGAGAGGGAATCAAACCTTGTACCTCTCACTTCACACACTTTAAATGCTGAAGAAATAGCAAGCTTCTGATCCGTTGAACTAACTCAACTGGTTATTAATTCTAATCATATGTTTGTTATAATTTTAATTATTTAACAAATTGATCATTTTCATCATTTGTTTATTCTACTCAACATAACACCAGAGGTAACTCATAGATGTAAAATTGTGGATGACAGTCAATGTCGTGTGGGATATCACATCGGGAGTTAGAGGGGTTGATGGCTTAAATATTGATGTGACCTTAGATGTTACGAATGGTAACGAATGGCAAAGAGGGAAACAAGCTTTCCATGAACTTTTTGGCCTAAAAACAATGCTTGATATCTCTTCCTACCAAATTTGATAGTATCCACTCATATATGTTCCTTCTGCCTCTGCCTCTAGATTTAGCGTGTGGTGTGGGGCCTCTCTCGGAAACTAGTTGTAAAATTGAGGTTCACGGAAAAGATAGTCTGATTGAGTTAGAGAGTGGGTATGGACGAGGTCAAATAAATCTTGATAAAAGGCTCCTAGTGTGGTTGTATACTATAATATTATCCTTTCTCTATTTATTATTATTTTCTATGTCAGTGACTACAAATAATACTTTTAGAGGTTTGATACTACCAAGGCCATAATAATTTTGGAGGTCGGAATATTGACTAATAGCCTAATTAATCTCTTGTATATTATTATCATGGTTCTAATATTGCAAATTAATGTTCATCACATATATATAATTGAAAGATACTAAGTAATCATACAATATTATATTAGTTTCATTAAGTTTTTGTGATGATCGGGTTGAGATCAATCTAAGTTTTATTTTTAAATAAACATGAGATGTCATGTCGAATGATCAATTAAATGATCATTTATTTAACCAATATATACAAAATCCAAATGTTAAAGAAAATATAAAAAGCATTCTCTGAATCCTTATGGATATCAGGCCCCTGAACTCAAATTTCCTAGACTCGTCATGAATTTTCTTTCTTATTTTTTATCCGACCACTCAATTAAACAAAAATCTTTCACAATTTTTGTGATATCTTATAAACTTTTAATTATTATTTCTATTAGAGACTAATTCAAAAATTTAGTACAAGATCTTCAAATAATCCAAAATTGTTTTCAAAATTTTAAAAACTAAAATAACATGGTGAAAATATAATATAGTTTAATTTTTTTCCCATAATAATGAATGGCTAGGGCTCCAAATCATGAAGCTTTCCAAGAACAAGATAAACAAAATATGTTAATCACCGTTCTTGATATTTTAAAAAAAAAAATTGAAATGAATTTTCTAAAAAATATTAATTAAAAATATCATCTAGTCGATATTAATTACTTATAAATCATTGTCCTAAATATTTTATATAATTTAACCAAAAATATTATTTTGCATTTGATGAAACCTGTCAAACATGTGATTTCAATAAGTTGAATTTATAAAAAAAAATTAGCTTAATTATAGTGAAAGGTAAATTTATCTAACTTATTACATTAAATCAACATGATTTTGTAGTCAAATTGACACTATATGAAAATGTTATTGACAAATACCTATAATAAAATATTTTCATAAACTACATATTACTTTCGATTTACTTGTATTTTGGCAGTACTTTGATTTTATAAAAATCTCGTATTACTCTTAGGATTTTTACAACTAAAACTCAAATTATCAATATTTTTATAACTGAAATCAGATGTTTAACAACATAATTCTTACTCGCATCAAATAGAAATTTGATGAGATAAATTCATCGATTATATTAAAAGAACGAAAGCCTCTGGATAATCAAAGATATTAAAGTACATCATACAATATGAAGAACAAATCCATTTTAATTGGTTTCCAATCATTGGAAGAACTTTAAACATACTTTTGTTTATTATGGGCTTGATTTGAATATTTACGTGATGGATTTTGGGGTCATTAAGAGTCGATTTGACATCGATTATCTCTCGAGGCAAGAAAAATTAAATTAATCTTTAGTTACTTGGTGTGAGTGTGGTTATGCTTCAAAAAATCAATAGATCGACAATATAATACCCAACATGTAAAATCAGGTGAAAAGATTTATTCGAGGTGGGATTTGCCAAAAGATAATCAGCGTTCGTTCAAGAAAAATGTTATTTGTTGCTCTCTTTGAAGTAGAATTTTTTTTATAAAAATATCATTAAATGGTTATTCCATCCCTGATGCGTATTTTCTCCTAAATTGTGATCAAGGACCTAGAGTGCAATTTTTAAAACATATAATTTTACAGTTGATGAAAATGTGATTTAACTTATTGTTTTCGTCTAAAATTTTATTTCATGAAGTTAAGTTTATAAAATATTCAATATCTAATTTATTTAATTACCATGAAAGATAAATCTATCTAACTTATTACATTAAATCAACATGACTTTATGTCAAATTGACTCTACATGAAAATATTAGTCACGAATAATGAAAATAACATTTAGAAATAAAATATTTTCATAAAATACATATTATTTACTTATACTTGTACTTCTGACTACATGCAACACTTTTATTTTATAAAAGTCTCATATTACTTTTAGAATTTTTTACAACTAAAACTCAAATAATATATTTTGTCCCAATGTAAAAAATATTTTTCTTTTTGTTAAATACTATATATAAATTAAATATATTTAATAGGCATCTTTACGTAATAACTTAGTAATTTATTCTAATTTTTTTGGTATGTGGATGGTCTGGACTAATAAGTGTGCACCGAGCTAATCCCATAGGGAATATGCACGCCTCCCTGTGCATATGTTAAGGTAAATCAGAACTATGTTACCCATGTTTAGGGAGGGAATCGAACCTTGTACCTCTCACTTCATACACTTTATATGTTGAAGAAATAACAAGTTTCTAGTCATTTGAACTAACTCAACTGTTTTTTATTATAATCATATCTTTGTTATAATTTTTAAAATTTTAATTATTTAACAAATTGATCATTTTCATCATTTGTCTATTCTACTCAACATAACACCAGAGTTAACTCATGGATGTAAAATTGTGGATAGCAGTCAATGCCGTGTGGGATATCACAGTGGGAGTTGGAGGGGTTGATGGTTTAAATATTGATATGAACTTAGATGTCACGAACGGTAATGGATGTGAAAGAGGGAAACAAGTTTTCCATGAACTTTTTGGCCTAAAAACAATGCTTGATATCTCTTCCTACCAAATTTGATAGTATCCACGTATATATATATATATGTTCATTCCGCCTCTGTCTCTAGATTTAGCGTGTAGTGTGGGCTCTCTTAGGAACTAGTTGTACAATTGAGGTTCACAGAAAAGATAGTTTGATTGAGTTAGAGAGTGGGTATGGACGAGGTCGAATAAATCTTGATAAAAGGCTCCTAGTGTTGTGGTAACTATAGTATTATCCTCTCTCTCTATATATATATATTATTATTTTTTATGTCAGTCACAACAAATAACACTTTTAGAGGTTGGAATACTGCCAATCACCCTAGGCAATAATATTTTTGGAGGTTGGAATACTGACAATCGCCCAATTAATCTCTTGTTTAGAATTATTGTCGTTCTAATATTGCAAATTGATGTGTTATTATTATTGTCGTTCTTATAGTGCAAGTTAATATCTTGTTTTAAAATTATCGTGGTTCTAATAGTGCAAGTTTTAGGATTGTTTAAAGAGATACATGCTCACCATAACCTAATTATTACTATAGCGCTAAAAACTAAAGTAGTGGTAATATTAGGTGACCAGTATCATTAAGTCGTTGACCATGAAGAAACCAATTAGATTCAACGCATTATGCTAGTCGAGGAAATTTTGATTCTCTGTAACAATGAGAATATCTTGCTCCAAGTTCTAGCGGCAGGTAAGAAAGTAATTTATATATTAATTATAAAAATCAAGACTATTATGCTTCATGAATTCTATCTACAGTCTACACGCTATAACGCTACAGTACATGCTAGCCGAAGGTGTGGATACGACAATATACCATACTAAATAAAATCACAACTAGATGATATAAAGAGAGATTGATGTTCATTACAATATTTCAAAAGAGGGGAAAGAAAACAAAGAGAAAGAAACTAACATGCGATAGAGTATTATTTCCCTAAATGAAGTAGGTTACATTCAAAAGCTTCATAGGAGATGCACATATAACCAAATACATCAATATGTGATATGAAATCCTATTATTTCACCATTTTAGGTCAATTCCCTTCGCAAGGCCATAGTACCTAGAAATTGCATCATTTTGTAACACGCACGAAAACTAAGAAACGAAAAAGGTTTACCCAACTTAGCAAGTTTTGGGACCAAAATGTACAAGAAACTCAATAGGTCAAACATATTCTTATATTGTTTTTAAAGTATATAAGATGAATGGTAAATAGTACAAAGGGGCCCTCATAGTTTGCATGTTTTCTTGAACATGACCAGAAACTATCTTTCATTTCGATGTCGGGTGTTAGTAACTCATTAATTATTGGACAAAATTAGCACAAGCACGTGCTGATTTCGTCAAATAATTTACAGATCGCGTCTTTTAGTTAAGATGGACAACTAATTTTAACTTTAATCAAATTTGGAAAAAATCTTAGTTATTTCAAACCCAATTAGTTGAACTATCATATTGAGATGAAAGGTCCTAGTATTTTCAAAACAAAAAAGCTCAAAACTGGTCGAAAAACTTTCTTTCTCTTATGTTCGGTTAAATTACTATCAAGTATTGTAAAAATATTATAGTTACATCTCAATAAAATAAGTTTCATACGGAAAAGTATTAAGAAATATTTTCTATACACCATAATAAGGAAATAAATTATGTTTATATATAGATTTTTATGCCACACAATATGATATAAGAACATAAAATATTTTCACACGGAAACAGTACAGCGATGGAGCCACAATGGAATCCTACAAGTAAAAGATGAAAATCGATTTGGTACGAGTGTTAGATAAAAGTCAATCCATGTTCATAGACTTTTACAAAATCTGTTTCAAAACAAAAATACAAGTGAAATTTAAAAAGCTACACAATTTCATAAAAGGAAAGTCACACCGAAAATAAACGACCAACTGGCACAAGAACCAACAATGGAAGAAGTGGAGGAAGCAGTGTTCAGCTCTGGAGCGTCAAAGGCCCCCAGAGCGGATGGTTTGAACGAGAAATTTTATTAGAAGTTTTGGGAAGTATTGAAATGGAATGTGTTATCACTAGTAAAGGATTTTTTTTCATCACCAACGTTTCACGGAAAGAGACGAATCAAACTTTAATCCCATTAATACGAAAAGGTGGATCTTAAGAAGGAGTGGTGAAATATGACCCATCTCTTGTGTCAACTTTGCGTATAAAATCATTTCAAAGATCGAAAAATGTGAGTTAAAGGATTATGAAAGACATTATATCTCAAACTTAGGTATTTTTCATTTAGGATAGATAAATTCAAGATAACATCATGATCGCACATTAGTTTTGCACTTTCTTCGGTAAAAAAGGAAAAGTAAAATACATTACGTAGCAATCAAGGTAGATATGGCAAAGTCAAATAATCAAGTTTGATGTAATTTCTTTCTTTTAGTTTTGAAGAAGCTTGGTTTCTGTGACAAATGGATAGCATGGATCAAAAATTTCATCACTACTATCACGTTCAACATTAATTTCAGTGGGGAACCATTGCCACAGTTCTCTCCCAAGAGAGGAATTAAGAAAGGGAACCCACTCTCAAAAAATTTGTTTAGTTACTCACAAAATCAGTTACCAATTTAGCATTAGTGTTGACAAAAAATAATTAATGGCTTGAAGATTACAAGGAATTGTTCATGATTGACACACCTATTGTTTGCAGACGATCCACTAATTTTCATTTCACTTTAAACACAAGAAATTGAGATGTTGAAGGAGGTTATTACAACATACTATAAATGTTTAGAATAAAGATTTAACTTCAACAAATCATTAATTTGTTTTAGCAGAGGCACACCGGAGGAAATAGTTCGGAGCACAATCGAAGCAGTTCATATACAACAACGACGAAAGTTGGGCAAGTATCTTATAATTCCATTTTGTCATCAAGATCGGAGACTGAAACACTACATTGGATAGGAATGTGAGCCTTTTCTACAACTCAAGGATGTAAGCAACAATTTTTATGGATAAAGATGCCCTGAAATTGATTCATGAAAGTCAAACAAAGGTATGTGGTACTGACAGCCCTTTTGATCAATGAATATTGGATGTGGAATGTGAGAGACTTTAACAAGCTTCTCAGACATCTAGATGTAGTTAATTTCATGCACAATAATACCATTGACCTTATGTGTTTACTTGAGACTAAGGTCAAAATAAAAAAAAATGAGTAACATTATTGATGTTTAATTTGCTCATCTCAAATTTAGTAATTATTATGATAAGGATGATGGTGGAATAATTTGGGTTCTTTGGAGAGATAATAAGGTGAATGTTACTATTCTTAAAAGTACTTTTTATGTGTTTTATGTATGCTAGTTGACTATAAATATATGTATATGCTTTGAAAATGACATGAATACATGGAGTATCAAATATGTTAATAATAATTTTTCATGTGTGTGTGACTTTAATGAGATTCTTTGTATGGAGGAGAGGTTGCATTTTGATAGCATTGATGTGGGAGCTCAGAGCTTCATAGATTATCTTTATAATTCAAATTTGTTTGAGCATCAGACAGATGGCAATTTCTTTACTTGGACAAATAAAAGTACAAGTGAATTAAGAGCCATTAGAATTGACGGGATGATTATTAATAATTTTTAGCACGATCATATGCATTCTAATGTGTTATGTTTGTCTCCTTTTACCTCAGGCCATTGTGCCTTGAATCTGACTATTAGAGGGAAGACTATTAAAAGTCCAAGCTTATTTAAATTCGTCAGTATTTGGATTCCTCATCTGGATTATCATGACATTGTCAAGAAATCTTGGGAGACTAAGTTTGAAGGCTTCTTCATTTTTCAGCTATGTAAAAAACAAAAAGAAATGAAGAAGAATTTGAAGATCCTTAATCAAAGATATTTCAGAAAAAAGGCTAGTAGTATCATTGAGATTATAAATAGCCTTGATATTACTCAGAAAATTAGTGTGAATTGTAAGAAAGAGGATCACTACTTTAATCTCAAAGGATGGCACTATATTAAACTCTCATGAGGAGATTAAAGAGGAATTTCTCAAGTTTTATGTCAACCTAATTGGTACTAAAGAAGATATCAGGTTAGATGCTCTATTCAAACTATGGATAATTAAGTTAACAAGAAGTAAAATAAAAAGCATCTTGATATTCTCAATGCACCAGTGACTCATGATGATATTAAAAAAGCTCTATATTCTATTGATGAAAACAAAATCCCAGGGCTAGATGGGTTAGCTTCTAGCTTCTACAGAAACTCTTGGGATATTGTAGGAGAATAACTATGTAATTCTATATCTCGAACTCTCAACTCATGCTATATTTTAAGGGAGATTAATGCAACAAATGTAGTTCTGGTTCCAAAAGTTAAAGTGCCCACAAGGAGCATTTCAGGCCTATTTCATGTGTGAATACTGAATACAAAGTCATATCAAGACTTATTGCCAACTGGTTCAAACAAGTTCTTGATCATGTCATTTCAACTAATCAGGCTGCTTATGTTTCGGGTAGATTTATCTGTGACAATATTTTAATAGCTCAGAATATTGTTCATGGTTATAAGAAGCAAAATATAACTTCTAGATGCACCATCAACATAAACTTGTAGAAGGCTTATGACAGTGTCAATTTGGATTCACAGATTTGCTTTTGGTATTTCCAAAAAAATTGTGGACTCGATTAAAATGTTTGTATCTACACCTTCATACACTCTTATTTCCAATGGAGAAAAGGTGGGTTTCTTAATGTTATGAGAGGTTTGAGACGGGCTATGATGTAGATCTCCTCGCCTAGGCGTCAACGCCCCCCTCAGCCGCTTACGCCTAGTTAAAATTCTAGGCGTTTTTGCCTAGCGCCTAATTCGTCGTGGAATAGGCATCTAACCCGTCTAGGCGCCGATTAATGGCAAAAAATAGCCGCCTAGGCGCCGATTAATGGCAAAACATGCCCGTATAGGCCTTTTTGTTATTTTTTTATTCTCGAGAATTATTTAATTGATATTATAACTCAATTTTTAGTATTTTCATATTTACTATAGTGTTGTTAGATGAATTTTATGACTTAAATAGTTAAAATTTCTATAATTATTACATAATATTACTAAATATACAAAATTACACAACGGGATTCATAACCGTATAATTCCGCCTAGGCCCCGTGTAATCCCGCCTAGGTGCTAGGCCTCGATCGACTGTCTAGGCCGCAAAACCGAGATCTACAGCATAGGAGACGGGGTGATCCCCTGTCTTCTTATCTCTTTGTAATCCACATGGAAGTTTTTAGTGCTATTTTTTAGAAAATTGGTGATCTAAATAGCCTCTCTTATCATCCAAGTTGTAGTAATCTAAAGAATAACCATATTATTTTTGCTGATGACCTGCTCTTATTTCTCGAGGCTAATTCATCCTTAGCTAGAGCTATAAATGAAGGTTTACAGTTATTTTCTAGGATTTTTGGTCTTCAAATCAATGTTCAAAAGAGTGAATTTTATATTGGTGGAGTATCTGAAGCTGTGAAGAATAATATATGTTGTATACTTCATATAAAAGAGAGAAATTTGCATGTGAGGTATTTAGGGGTTTCTTTAAACTCAAAGAAATTTGGCTATGTTGATGCTAACAAATTATTTGATGGTATTTTTTCAAGCATTTCTAAATGGAGAAACAAGTTTTTTTCCTATGTTGGTAGAGTATAATTAATAAGAAGTGTCCTTATAAGTAAAATTATATACTGGTGTAGAGTTCTTCTCCTACCCAAAATTGTTATTTATAAATTAAATCATTATATGTCAAGTTTTCTTTGGAAAGGAAACATAGAAGGTGCAAATGGTGCAAAGGTTGCTTGGGAAAAATTTAAAGATCTCAAGAGCATGGTGGCTTAAACATACCTGATATTAGCTTGACTAACAAGGTGTGCTTCATGGTAATTTTTTGGAGACTATACACTAAAAATGGTAGTCTATGGACGAACTGAATTTCTTGATATATAGATATAGTCTATAGGTTAACTTGTTAGTTAAGTAAAACAAGAGGTGTTACTTTGTAATTATTGATAGTTAGTTAGTTAGTTGTAACAACTATTTAAACAAAGCATTGAGCTCATTTCAGCTTAAGCAAAAACTATGCAATAAACACGTTTACAATTTTGTTCTTCTTCTCTCTCTACATTTTGCTTCACCTTCTTCTTCTTCTTCTTCCTTTTCTCTTCAACGGAAGCTTGACAGTATAAACCTCAAGCTTCTCCACTTTCATCATGGTATCAGAGCAAAACTTAATTCCGCAATTCTAGACACTGATTCTTGCTTTAGATCAAGAAATCAAGACCTCCAAAAACCTCTTCAATGGGGGGTAACTCTGTAACAGAGAATGTATCATCGCCATTCTACATTCATCCAAGTGAAAACACAGGAGCTTCATTAGTTTCGGAAGTTCTTAACAATGACAACTTCTTGTCATGGAGTCGTGCAATTGAGATTGCACTATCGGTTAAAAACAAACTTGGCTTCATTAATGGAGAAATCATCCAACCTCCTCTCACAGATTTAATACTTTTCTCAGGTTGGAATAGAGCTAATAACCTTGTTCTATCTTGGTTGCTTAATTCAATTTCTAAAGAAATTAGAGGCAGCTTGTTGTATGTAAACTCAGCTCATGATCTGTATAATGAGCTAAAAACGCGTTTTGGGAAAAGCGATGGTACAAGAGTCTTTGTTCTTGAGAAATCACTCAGCTCGATTTCTCAAGATTCAAGCACTATTTCAGAATATTTCGCGAAGATCAAGACGCTTTGGGATGAATATGTTCATTTTAGGCCTATGCCTATATGTTCTTGTGGAAATATGAACCAATGCAGCTGTAAAATTCTTGATTCATTGATTGAACGACAGAATAATGACTTCGTGATCAAGTTTCTGATAGGCTTGAATGAATCTTTTGCTGCAGTAAGAAGTCAAATTCTGCTAATGACTCCTTTACCTCAGATAAACTCTGTTTTTGCAATGCTTATACAAGAAGAAAGTCAAAGAATGTTGTCAAATTCATGTTTTTCTGCACCAACTCATGCCTTTTACTCAAAGAACACTCAATATCCTCACCAGAAATCAAATAATTTTGCAGAAAAGAAACGAGTCATATGTACACATTGTGGATATTATGGTCACACAGTTGAGAAATGCTATCAGCTACATGGTTATCCAATTGGATGGGGAGGACCTAAAGGTAAAAGGATTGTTCAAAACCAACAACATTCTGCATATCTTGTTGATACTCAAGAAGAATTCAAGAATGAACAGGCACTCAAGCCTCTCAATAGCTATGAATTCACACCAGAAGAGATAAGCAAACTCATGGCTCTTGCTCACACAGAAAAGATGAACAACTCGGTTGTACATCAAGTCACAATCAATGAAGGTAATTCTTGCACCTCTAATTGGATCTTAGACACAGGAGCTACTGATCATTTAATATACTCAGCTTCCATGTACATAAACAAGCCGCAAAATGTTCATATTCCTGTTACATTACCAAATGGAGAGACAATATTTGCAATACATAAAGGAAGTATTAACTTAAACGACCACATTACATTAGAAAATGTATTATGTGTTCCAAATTTCAAGTGCAATTTACTTTCAATATCAAAATTGACACAAGACTCAGCTGTTACAGTTGCTTTCTTTTCCTCTTATTGCACTATACAGGATCAACTATGCAAGAGGATGATTGGGATTGCTTATGAAAGAAATGGACTCTATTATCTAAAGTCTTCATCAACACCTCATAAAATCTTAGCTGTTTCAACAAGAAAGGATGATATATGGCATTCAAGATTAGGACATCCATCAAGAGCAAAATTACTTGCACTCAAAAGGATTGATTCTTCTATTACTTTTTTACAAGACAATGTATGTGAACCATGTCACTTTGCTAAACAAAGAAAACTTTCTTTTCCTCTTTCTACATCTAGTTCAAAGTCTTGTTTTGATTTAATCCATTGTGACATATGGGGTCCCTTCAAACAAGTCTCTCACGCAGGTCATAGATACTTTCTAACAATAGTAGATGATTTCTCAAGAGCAACTTGGATTTATTTAATGAGTGCTAAGTCAGAAGTTCACCTACATTTAAACAGCTTTTACCAAATGATACTAACTCAGTTTGGCTTAAAAATTAAAGTGTTAAGATCAGATAATGGACCTGAGTTTAATCTTCAAACATTTTATACAAACAATGGGATAATTCATCAATTAAGTTGTGTTGAAACTCCACAACAGAATGGTTTAGTGGAAAGAAAACATCAACATCTCTTAACTACTGCAAGGGCTATTATGTTTCAAGCAAATCTCCCATTACAGTTCTGGTCTGAGTCTATACTTACAACTGCCTATATAATCAATAGATTTCCCACTCCACTGTTAGATAATCTTACTCCTTACCAAAAGTTATATAATAAACCACCTACTTTACATCATCTAAGAGTGTTTGGATCACTTTGTTATGCTTCAACACTTCAACAAAACAGATCAAAATTTGATACAAGAGCTACAAAATGTGTGTTCTTAGGATATCCTCCATCTACTAAAGGATACAAACTCCTAGACATTTCAAACAGCAAGATAATAATCTCAAGAAATGTGATTTTTCATGAAACTATTTTTCCCTTCTCAGAAATTGAACCTACTCAAAACCTTCACACATTTCTTTTCCCTCCTTCTGACTCATACATAGAACCTCTAAATCTAAACATTATCACTGATCAAAATAACACACAAAACTCAGATAATCAGCCTACTATATCTCAACAAAATCGACCAACTAGAAATAGACAACCACCTTCTTATTTGAAGGATTATATATACCATTCAACCTCTCATTGTAACTCAAAACCTCAACCACTTTATCCTATACAAGATTACATTAGTACATCAAGACTTACATCAAAATATGCCAACTACATTGAGAACATATCTTCTCAAATAGAACCAACAACTTATAAACAAGCTTCAACCTCAGATGAATGGATTTCTGCAATTCAAAAAGAGCTTAAAGCTCTCCAAGACAATAATACTTGGACAATTGTTCCTCAAACATCTTCAATGAAACCTATTGGATCAAAATGGGTTTTTAAACTAAAATATAAAGCAGATGGTTCACTAGAAAGGCACAAAGCCAGGTTAGTTGCTAAAGGTTATAATCAACAAGAGGGACTTAATTTCTTTGACACATTCTCTCCTGTAGCAAAGCTTGTCTCAATAAGAATAATACTTGCTCTAGCTTCTATGAATAATTGGTTTTTACATCAACTTGATGTAAACAATGCATTTCTACATGGCGAGTTAGATGAAGAAGTTTATATGTCTATACCTCAAGGCCTCCAAGCTCAGAAAGGAACAGTATGTAAGTTGAATAAAAGTTTGTATGGTCTAAAACAAGCTTCACGACAATGGTTCGCAAAATTATCATCTTCCTTAATAGCTTATGGCTTTGAACATTCATCAAGTGACTTCAGCCTTTTTTATTAAAAAGTCAGCTTCTACATTTATTGCACTCTTAGTATACGTCGATGATATTATACTAGCAAGTAATAGTATGGATGAAGTAAAGAACTTAAAGAAGCATCTACATTCTGAGTTCACAATCAAAGATCTAGGTGAACTAAAATTCTTCTTAGGTATAGAAGTAGCTCGAAAATCAACTGGAATAACCTTATGCCAAAGAAAGTTTGCACTCGACATTTTAAAAGAATGTGGAGTTATGGCTGCAAAACCAACTAATTTTCCAATGGAAACAACATTAAAATTAAGACAAGAAGATGATCAAGAGTTTGAAGATCCATCTTCTTATAGAAGGTTAATTGGGCGATTATTATATTTAACAATAACCAGACCCGATTTATCCTACTCCGTAAACTCACTTAGTCAATTCTTAGCAAAACCATGTAACAGTCATTGGAAAGCTGCTCAAAGAGTCTTGCGTTACATAAAGAAAGCACCAGGACAAGGTCTTTTCTTCTCTTCAGCTTCTGAACTCAAAATCAAAGCCTATAGTGATAGCGATTGGGCTGGGTGTCTTGACACAAGAAGAAGCATCACAGGATTCTGTATTTTTCTTGGAGATTCACTGATTTCATGGAAAAGCAAGAAACAAACAACTATAAGTCGTTCTTCAGCTGAAGCAGAGTATAGAGCACTAGCTGCTTTAACATGTGAAATTCAATGGTTGATTTATGCATTAGAAGACTATGGAATTAATGATTGCACTCCAGCACTCGTATATTCAGACAGCAAATCAGCTATTGCAATGTCCACAAATCCGGTGCATCATGAAAGGACAAAACATGTTGACATCGACTTCAAAATAACGCGCGAGAAAATTCATGCAGGCTTGATCAAATTATTTCATATTCCCTCAAATTTACAACTTGCGGATATGTTTACAAAACCACTTGGATCAGTTGAGTTTCACAACAATTTATCCAAGCTTAACATATCAAATATACATGTTGCGATTGAGGGGGGCTCTTGATATATAGATATAGTCTATAGGTTAACTTGTTAGTTAAGTAAAACAAGAGGGGTTACTTTGTAATTATTGATAGTTAGTTAGTTAGTTGTAACAACTATTTAAACAAAGCATTGAGCTCATTTCAGCTTAAGCAAAAACTATGCAATAAACACGTTTACAATTCTGTTCTTCTTCTCTCTCTACATTTTGCTTCACCTTCTTCTTCTTCTTCTTCCTTTTCTCTTCAATGGAAGCTTGACAGTATAAACCTCAAGCTTCTCCACTTTCATCAGGATTCAAGCCAACGTCATTAAGGATAAGTCTATATGGATTCTTAATGCAAAACAAGAAGAACCCTGGATTTGGAAAAAAATCTGAAGATCAGACTTGAAGTCCGTAAGTATATTACTCATGTTGTAGGGAATGGTATTAACATATTTTTCATGTGGGGTAACTGGATTAATGATAAGTATATTCAGCATATTCTTAAAAGAGAAATTCAGATTGAAGGCTAGTGGATCAATAAAATAGTAAATGCTTGCTTCCATAGGAAAAGATGGAACTATCCTTCAAGTGAGAGATATTAGCTCTCATATTGTTGTTTTACATGTTTAAATGATAAACCAGATATTATCAAATGGGAATTTCACATCAAAAACAAGTTCTCATTTAAGAAAATATTGAATGGTATTAAAGAAAACAGCCCTGGGATCAATTGGAATGTGTTTGTTTGGTGTAAGTTTAGTCTTCCCATATGCAATTTTTATATCTTTGTTATGATGTATGGACATGTGGCATATGTAGTAATGCTCCATGTGAGTTTTGCAAGAATCAAATTGAAGATATAGATCATTAATTTATAACATGTTCTTTAACTACTTGGATATTTAAAAAGTGTTGGAACATGTATGGTTTTGATGCTTCAAGGTTAAATAGTTGGAATGATGTAGTTGAGAATGTCATTGCGAAAAGCTTTAAACATATGCGCAAAGCCATTATTCGCTAGTTGTCTTGCTCTGTATATATGTACTATGCGGAATGAAAGAAATGTAAGACTACATAATGACAAAGCTTGCACTAAACAGCAGATATTGAACAAGATTCGAGGTATAGTGCAGTTGAGAATCGATGGATGCAACATATTCCTCGATTCGAATGAAAATAGGCTCCTATCTACTTTATGGAAGTTAGTTGATGTCTTTAAAGTTTAAATTTTGTATAGTTTAGTCTTGAATTCTTCTTTTTAGTATTAGATTAGTTGTGTTCTTGATTACCATTTAGACGTGCGTGTCTTAATGGTTTTAAAACTATGTAATATTTTGAAAGTTTAAGCTATAAAATTAGTCACTTTATCAAAAAAAAACTAGGGATACATCCCCGAGTAAAAAATAGCCAAATTCTGTAAATTATCATAAAGAAACAATCCATAAGAAGGAATGGGTTCTTATTGGAGGCATTTCACGTTCTATCAAGCCTAAAAATAAGTAAAAAAAGTTCTTTTTTCTTGTTTAATGCCTTTTTAAATAACAATTATTTGCAAGCCCTTGTTTTACACCATAAATATTTTTATTTTATTTTGAATTATTTTTAAATGTTTAATATATACTAATTTTAATATCATTACCTCTAGTTATCCATCTCCAACTAGTCACCTCCGATCATTTTCGAACACCTCCTCCGATACCACCTACAGAGAAATATATTGAAAATTCTTAACAATTTGAAATAAACAAATCATATTTTTGTGGATTTAAATTTATCATATCAATATATGTCATTAATTAAAAAAATCTGACTGTCAATTTTTTTTCAATATTCCAAACACCGTATAAATTATCTAGTGAAACTCAAAATACAAATTTGTGGTTATACGAAACAATAAATTTACGATCTCAATCATTTAAGCTAGATTAATGTCGGTCATTGTAAGACAAAAAAAACCTTTGACAAAATAAATATAATACTTTTAAATTCTCTTATAAATATCAATACCCAAATTTTCAAAATTCGTCTTTCCAAACACAAGATTTTAAAAATATTCACCTTTCGCGTTTTTTCATATTTTTCTCGTTTTCTTTTACATCTAAAAAAATTATTATTATTAATTGTATAATTACATATAAATATGTTATACAAATTTAAAGAATATTATATATTTCATTTTATTTTTATATATGGTATAACTATTACTGATTCAATACAAATCAATATAAGTTGATTTTATTACTTTTACGTTTTAAATATAAATTATATTTTTATTTTTGATAATATATATTGATTTGAGAATATATATAATTGAAAGTACTAAGAAATCTTACAATACTATATTAGTTTCATTAAGTTTTTGTAATGATGGTTTTGAGCCCAATCAAAATTTTATTTTTAAGTAAATATGAAATGTCATGTCGATTTATCAATTAAGTGATTGTTTTTCATAGACTAATATATGAAAATACAAATGTTAGATAAAATGAAAAAGCCATTCATTGAATCCTTATGTATATCAGGCCCCTTAACCCCAATGTTCTAGAATCGTGATATTCATTCTTATTTTTCATCCTACCACTCAATTTAACAAAGAAAAAATCACAATTTTTGTGATAATTATTAATTTTTAATATTAACTCTATTAGAGGCTAATTCAAAAATTTCGCACAGGATCTTCAAATAATCTAAAATTATTTTCAAAATTTTAAAAACTAAAATGTCAGTGAAAATATAGTATATTTAAATTTTTTTACCATAATAAGGAATGTTAAGCCGGAAAAAAGCGTGAAGTTTTTGAAAACCAAGAACGAAAAAAAGAAGCGTCTTCGGTCGTCGTCGCCACCATGAAGAACAGTAAGAAGAAGCAGCTTGGTCGTCATCACCATCGCTCTCCTCCGTGAAGAATGAGAGTCTTTATCAGAGAGGAGATTCTCCACCGTGAGAAGAGAAGAAGAAGAAGGGTTAGGTTAAATTTAGGGATTCTGACGCGGAGAGGAAAGTGACCAATTTCAATTTGTATTATTATCAGTTTAGAAAAAGATAAAAACAGATTTGACGAGAGAACGTGGCAGTAACTTATAATACTGCCACATAGATTTTTTTTAAAACAATTCGTTGGTGGCAGTTACGTGTAATGCCACATGTTAAATGCCATTGTTAAATGATTTTTTTGTAGGGGAAGGCTTATGTAAGGTCACTTGAAAGAGGTCTTTAGAGTCGAAAACAACTCATATCTATCTATGAGAAATTTAGGTGAACAGTTGAATCCAGATTAACGATAAAGTACCAAATTTACCTTTTAATCAAAAAATGTCTAAATTGCAGTTACCGAAGATTACTAGCGATTTTTGAACTATCCTTTCATATTTTATATCAATTTTTTTAGTCCATGTTTCCCTTTGATATTATGTTTAAAGATTTATATTTTTCACTTTATTAATTAGAAGTATTTAAATTATAATTATAAAAATTGTAAACCAAAAATCATCTATATATATATATATTATATATATATATATTCTGCAACTATCACCTTAAATATACGTAATTAACTCCATAGCCTATTCTGAAAACAATAAATAATTTTACATTTGCGAGTAAACTTCCCGAATGTAAATTTTATATTACGCATCGATTAGCCAGTTTTGAAAACAATAAATAATTTTACACTTGCAAGTAACCTTCCCGAATGTGATTTTTATATAATGCTTCGAGAAACACGGGGAGCCTCAGTCCCCTCAAATATAGGGACAGCCCTTGACCTATCCCCATTGTCAGGGGGGTTATCTTTTAAGACCCAATAGGATGGTCACTTTATGTTTTAAATCCCAGCATAATTGAGCTAATTGAAAGCCAACTAAATGGAGCAAAAGACCAACATTTCCCTCTCCTACCCTTATCAACACAGTGAACGTCACAAAAGTAAATCCCCAATCCCATTAAGCTTACGGGAATAAAAGCTCCAAAAGCACACCTTCATACCCGCTCTCTCTCTCTCTCTCTCTCTCTCTCTCTCTCTCTCTCTCTCTCTCTCTCTCTCTCTCTCTCTCTCTCTCTCTCTCTCTCTCTCTCTCTGCAGAATCCAAACCACCACCATCTTCATCCCACCTTTCCCTAGGCTTCACCCCACCTTCATCACCATCATCGACCCCATACCCTCCCCTCCCCCCCCTCCGATCGGCGCTCAGCTGACCAGAAAATCGACACCAGATTTGAAGACTGAAGACTGCCGCCATGAAGGACCGCCGCCAGCGAGGACGACCTTCCAGATATGCCGCCTTGTACCAGATCTTCCACCATCACCGTCCCTCTATCTTCTATCAACACCAAATCAGACCACCATGGAAGCACTGCTCGAGGTTATCGAACCCTGCGACGTGACTAACTCCGGCGAAGCCTTCTGGTTCGAGTTCGGTGTTGATGTGGCCAGACCCAATAAGGGTTTGTTCATGTTGGGGCCAGCCCCAGATTCAGCCCGCTGCAGTCCATCTTTGCCGCTGCACTGGAAGACCGCCACCACCACCACCAAAAAAACGAAGAGAAGCAGCAGATATGCCTTCATCTTCATCACCATTGTCGCTTGTTCATTTGTTGGTTTTTTTTTAATGTGATTCATAATGGGGCCAGCCCTAATGTTTTTTGTTGGTAATAGGGCTAGCCCATTATGTGTACAAATGTGGTTCGGTTTTGTTTATTTTTTTGGTCAGTATGGGTACAGCCCATACATGTAAAAAAAACATGTATTTCTAATGTTACACGTAAATGGGGTCAGCCCCATGATGTATTTGGTGTATTCATAATGGGTACAGCCCATTACTGTCAGTGCCATTTTCAGTGTGTAAATAGTAGAGTTGAATATTTGTTTGTTGTGTTTTTTTGTCCTTATGGGACTAGCCCCTAACTGTTAATGTTGATAATATTTGATAATACCAGACATAGGTACGGACTGATGTAGCTAATAGTTGATATGGGTCCGTACCTACATGGACAATGAAAAAATCAAAACCCCAAAACCAACTTGAATCAAGGAATTGAAAATTAAAAACAAGTCTAAGTCCGTACCCAGTATAAACGAGAGTAAAAGAATAAAAAATCAAATTAAGAAGATAAAATTAAGACTTAAAAAAAAAAAATTTTAACTAGGATTTAAAATAGAAAGTTAGAAATTTTTAGGTCTTGAATTGTATTATTCTCCCGTTGTTATAGCCTCCAACCCATAGTCAAAGTAATTCAAGACAAGAAAAATAAAAATCTCCTACCTTATGACCTGTTATAATCATCTGAAGAAAATAAAATATCATTGTTCTTTTTTTTTTTTGGACAACGAAATATCATTGTTCAAACAGTAATAAAAAATGTTCAAATAAATCTCTCAAGATTCATTCGTAGGATCAGTTGGATCGGCATATCTGGCAGTAGAAGAGATCTTCTATACAGGATCACGGACATTTTTTATTTTTATTTTTTTCTAAAAGCTTATATAGGATCACGGACATCGATATGATATGACCAGAAACTCGTCAAGCTTGGTACCGTGCACCCCATTCTCACTATTATATAAAATTATTATAAGATCAACTTTACCCGAGGAAGAGAGAAGAGTCCATACCTCCCCTATTTCCACTGAGAATTATGGAAGAACAAATGCATTATATTGTAAGTAGTAAATTAAATTTTTTAAATACAATGGAGATTCCTAAGGATTGGAATAACAATTAAACTAAGGGGCAATTATAAATAAGAGCCCAAATAACATACAACTTTATAAAGAAAGTCCCACCCCTTAACTAGTCTTTAGCTGGCTAACTAAATACATAAAAAACCCAAATATGCCCTCCCTCTATACTATTATCACAGTGTAACCAACAAAACCAATTCCCATTCCTATTATGCTACAAAACACAATTTCCCACCCCCCTCTATTCTCTCTCAGCAAAACCCTCTCTCCCTCTTCTCTCTCCTGTAAAACACCCTCACTGCAGCCACCTCTCCCTCTTCTCTCTCCTGTAAAACACCCTCACGCAGCCACCCACCACCACTGTGTATTAGATCGACCACCAACACCCAGCACCACCGTACCTGAAGCTCACCATATCACCACTGCACCACAGCGGATCTGCAGGCGAAAACACAGGAAGACCTTGACGGATCTCGCTGCTCCGATCTCGATGCTCCGAGAAGCCATAGCCACCAGATCCACCACTGTTCGAGAAGCCATAGCCACCAGTTCGCTGCTGACCAGATCCACCATCAATAACCTCCGTTGAGCGAACCAGATCTGATTCGAGAACAAACCCGCCGCCTCCGTTCAAGACACTGTAACCACCAAAACGACGCTGCTCCACCACACCCTCGCCGCTGAGTTCGCTTGAGTGGCCTCCGAGTTCGAGTCCAATAAGATGCGAACGAGTTTTAGTGGACCACCACCACTACTCGTGTCGGCTATTCCGTCGCCGTTGGTGGCTATTTCGCCACCCTGCACACGAAAACGAGGTATGAGTTTAGATCAATTTTTTTGTTTTCTCTCAGATCCATCTGTTCTTGTTTTATGTATATTTGATTATGTAATCTATTTTTGGTTATTTGCAGGTCTGGTCCCCTGGTGGTGGTGTTGAACTTGGTTGCAGTCCAGTCAAAGTAAAACCCATCTGTGTACAGCCCCATGTAAATCGGGCAAAGTGCATGTTCCCATGAGCATGTATTTGGTCAATGACTTAGAAATCCTTTGCTATTGATTATGTGCACGTACCCGGTCACCGTAAATCGCAATGTGCACGTTCCCATGATACCGTATTTTCTATTGTACACGTTCCCATGAGACTTTATTTCCTATTGTACACGTTCCCATGATACCTTGTTTCCTATTGTACACGTTCCCATGATAACGTATTTCCTATTGTACACGTTCTCATCTATTGGACAGGCCATTGACGGACTTAATAAAATATGAACTTAATAAAAATTAATAAGGTAAAATCCTGTTGTGCGCGTACCCATGACGAAGGTAACTATAAAATTTAATAAGGTAAAATATTGGTGTGCGCGTACCCGTGACGAAGGTAACTATTCTCAGGGGTAATAAGGTAATGTTGAGTAACTAAAAAACCAACTAAAGACTTAATAAGAAGATCTAACTAGGTAGGACTTTAAAAATAAGTTTTGGCTGATTTAGGATTCTATTTGTAATTTCCTCTTAAACTAAATTTACTCCTTCTCTTTTGCTAGTTGCCGAGTAACGTCCTTATTCAACCCCAAAACTCATCTTCCTTCTTCTTTGCCTTGTCAGCATCATCCCGAGCCTTCTCCAGCAACTCCTAGTCTTATTAAATTGAAGGATTATGTTTAGTTCAACGACCTCCTTTCGGTCAACATTTATTTCGTTTTGCAAGCGCTTAATATCGGACACAATTTTACTGCCAAAGTATAAACAATGTGTCAAAAGACAATTAATATGAAAAAGAAGACATGGAAGGTAGAGATTTTTACTCACAATTTGGATGGAATAATACATCGTGGAACATGCCATAGTCATGTCCATTGGATTAGTGGGGCAGAAGAAAACAGAGTAGAGTAGCTCCATTGTGGGTTTCTTTTGTGATAAGTAAAAGGTTAGTAAACCAAGGGTTGTTATGTCCGAAGAAAGTAAATGTCGATGATATAGTGGCATGCTCGATACCCTAAAGAAACCCTCCCTCTTTCCAACGTTTAGACAAAATCGAAGATTGAACCCTTCATAAAGACAAAGCTTTTTAGTTTTTAGTATTTGTCCAATTTATCACCGGTTTGGATAGGAGTAGTATTTACCTCCTGATGCATTTACGCTCATATCTGTAGATATTTGTAGACTCTGAAGGTTCAGACTTATCTTTCTCTCCCTCACAACTAAAAGCTTAACAAAACCTTGTTTTGGGGAAGAACTTGGGATATATGCACGAGTGGAAAATAGGCAGATTCTCTAAAGTATCCACTTGTCAAGGAGTTTCACCAACTAGAATCTCGTACGAACCGTGTGGCTCCTAACCAAGTCCCCGAACTCTTGATTAAGATATGCCTACAAAAACACAAAAAGACCTTTGGAACAATAAGAGACCAGAGAGAAGAGAGAGTTGAGTGAAAAGGTTAATTTGTATTGCTAATGAAACAATCTAGAAAAACGGATGTGCTTTTTTTTAAATACATGGACAAGCCACTTTAGACTCAAGTCATTGACTCGAATCGAACATATACAGCTTAAAAACAAAATCAATGCTCTAAATAGTTAAACTAACCCGCTTAGAAGGAATTTGCTCTTAGTCGTGGGACATTTCAGCCTAAAAAAAAGAAAAATGTTCTTTTTTGTTTAATCTTGTTTAGTGCCTTGCTAAATAATGGTTAATTGCATGCACTTTTTTATATCATAAATATCTTCATTTTATTTTGAAATATATTAACGATTTGTAACCAACCAATTCATAACACGTCATTGGATGGTATTTGGGTGGTATGAATTTGGGTGGTATATATCATTATTCTAATTTTTAAATGTTTAATATATATTAATTTTAATATCATTATCTCTAGTTAGCCACCTCTGACTAGCCACCTTCAATCATTTTTAGCACCTCCTTTGAGACCACCTACGACCAAATATATTAAAAATTCTTAACAATTTAAATAAATAAATTATATTTTTTGTGGGTTCAAATTTCTTATATCAATATATGTCATTAATAAAGAAAAAAATCTGATTGTGAGATATTTTTTTCGATATTCCAAACACCGCATCAAAAATCTAGTGAAACTTGTATTTGTGGTTATACGAAACAATGAATTTGCGATCCCAATCATTTAACCTAGATTATTGTCGGTCATCCCAGAACTAAAAAATACCTTTGACAAATAAAAAAAAAAATCTCTTATAATAATCAATAACCAAATTCTCAAAGTTCGTCTCAAACACAAGATTTTAAGGGAAAAAGGTTAATTGCTAATTAGGTCCATAACCCAACAAACCATACCTTAAGAAGTTCAGCCTAAAAGTTTAAACGAATAAGGTCCAAAATATTATTTTAGAATTATTATATATCTAATATAACCTTATAGAATAAAATGATAAATTTTAAAAAAAGTATACATTTGAAAACATTAATAAATTTCCAAACAAAAAGTGAAAAGAAAAAATAAGGGTTGACTAACAATGAAACATGAAACCTAAAAATCATCTAAACAGTCAAAGATATAGACAGAAATAGAAGCATCCTTATTAAAGGTTATAGTGTTTCAACCACACAAACCATTATTTGAAAACCTCTTCCCCACAAACTCATCATTTTGGTACTAGTCATGGATTACAGTGTTTGAAACAAACAAACCATTATGTAAATACCCTTTTTCCACAAACTCATCATTTTTTGTAATAATAATTCCCCCCCCCCCCCCTCGAAAACTAGTATGAGTCCCACTTTATTAAGAAGAGCCCTTGAAATCAAGTTCCTATGGAGCGAGGGGACGAAGAGAATATCGTTTAACTGTAAAAGTCTTGTCATAAGTGAATTTGAGGGGAACCTGTCCTTTTTAGAGGGCCGTAGTAGTGGATGAGTCGCCCTGGTACACACATTCACCATTGGTTACTTTCTCGAGCTTTTAGAACAAGGCTTTGTTAAACAGATTTGTCGTGAAACTCCGGTGTCAAGGATCCACATACTTTTGTTCTCCACCAAGTACGCCTCAACCATTACCGTGGAAATTATCAATTTGGTCTCGGTTAGATTTGTAGCAGGGTTTGGATCACGAACTTCTCTAAGCGTACACCCGGAAGCTTTGTGTCCTTCTTTACCACAACAATAATAGGTGCCCTTATATTTTTTAATTTTACCAGAAGTTTTGAACCTTCCGTCTTGGTTGTTGAATTGTCGCGGTTCTTGTTTCCCCCAGACTTGGAATTGTTAGAGCCTTGTTGTTTTCCCTTTCTTTGAACATGTCCTTGTTAACTTGCCCAAAAATTTCAACAAGGTTAGCCTTCGATGAATGAGGAGGGAAATAGAGACACGTATCCTTGAGTCGATTTGATTCTTCGACTTGCATGTGGCTAATGAGTTCTTGGAAAGTAATTTACTTCTTTTTGTGTTTGAGGTGATTACGGTATTCACTCCAAGATGGGGGGAATTTCTTAAGCATAATATTGTCTTGAAAAACTTCGCACATCTTCATGTCATCGGTGATTAACTCCGCGCATAGGTTTTCATACACATGAATTTGTTCAGTCATAGGTTTCTGATCAGTAAGTAAGAAGTTAAACCAGTAACCTATGTATTTCTTTTACCGGAATCGTCAGCCCGTATGTATTTTCAAGAGTTTCCTATATGATCTTTGCCAACCTCTTTTTGGCAAGGAGATCAAAGATGGGATTCTAGACATTGTTCAACATCAATCCTTGAGCCATTGTGTTTGTTTTTTTGAACTTGGCTTCGAGGGCAATATATCTAGATTGTTCTTCTTCAGTAGGAACTCTGTTTCCCACCGTAAGCGGAGGATCTTTGACCATAGCAAAGCCAAGTTTGTACTTTTTAAAACAAATCAAGATCTTTTGTGCCAAACGCTTGTAGGTGGAACCATTGAGAGGCGCCAACTTATTCACGTCGGGAAAAGCCTTTGCATTCAATGATGAAGCAACTGCGGAAATTGGAAAGTCCATTTCCGAAAACAACCAGTGATATAAAGTACTATCTTTTTATTTGTTCTTTGGTTTGAAAAAACTAGAGAAATGGAAAATCCAAAAGCAAAATAATTTTTTGATTAAAGTAAACTACTATAGTACAATAATGTTAAATACGAAACTTAACACTGAATAGAAAAGAAAAATTACACGGTAATTCTTTCGTTAAAAAGATATTTTAGTCGTGTCGGTTATCTCTAATAGAGGTTTTCTACTCTAGAATAATATTATCAAAATATTTGAGAGACAAGTAGAGGTGGTTCTTTTCTGATTCGGTTTCTTAACTTTTGCTAATAGGAGTGGTCAAGTATTTATAGGTGAGAAGAGGCCCTTTCAGAATCTTCAGAAAAATAGCCTTTAATATCTCCATTATTGCTAACGTTTTGCATGTTACATCTTTTCAAATTACAGCATGAATCAGGACTCTTTACTAGCTTCTGGTTCATTCCCGTATCGACCAAGTCTTGAAACTGTTGAGCCTTAATGGGAGAATATTTGGTTTAGTGAGTCTTTAATTTGTGGATGTTTTGTCTTCGGGATGGAAGGTTATGAAGTTCCAATGACCACTATAAGTACCAGCCATCCACCACCAGACTCACTTCAAAATTTGTTTCCTTTTTCATTTTTTGACTCCCCAACTCCCTCACGAGCCCACTACCCATGCCGACTGGGCGGGTGATGGTGGTAGTGCGCGTGTGTGGTTTTGCCTTTTCTCTTTTGGATTTCATAACTTTTGTTTCTTTTGGGAAGGATACAGAGGTAAACAATTATATACTTACTTTTACTCTACTCCATTTCCTAAGTGGGACTTTTTACTCAATAAAAAGTTTTTCCCACATCACCCAACGGGATGGAAAATTGAGAAAGAAAACCTTTTTATATTAAGACTTTTCAATGGTTTTCTTCTTATTTTCCAATGTGGGACTACTTAACTGATGAATAGCTTTTCCACTTCTCTCATAAGATCATGACGAAATTAACTTAATATTCATTATTAATTCCAACAATCCTCCACTTAGGGTCTTTGAGAGAGAAGGTGAACAACATAACTGTCAGCAGTTGGGTGAATTGTACTTACGTGGCAATATCTTTATATTTAAATTGACACGTAGTGAAGTGAGGTTCAATTGATGAATATCTTTTCAACTTCTCCCATAAGATCATGACGAAATTAACTTAATAATATAATATTCATTGTTAATTCCAACAACCTCTTGATGCATTCATGCTCAAGGAATTGACAAAATACTAGCGAGAAGTGAAGTAATATCTATAAATATATGTAGACTCTGAAGGTTCGGACTTACCTTTCTCTCCCTTACAACCAAAAACTTAACAAGACCGTTTATTCAGGAAAAACTTGGGATACATCCCCAAGTAAAAAATAGTCAGATTCTCTAAAGTATCATAAAGAAACAATCTAGGAAAAGGAATGTGTTCTTATTCGTGGGGCATTTCAGCCAAAACAGTAAGAAAAATGTTCTTCTTTCTTGTTTAATCTTGTTTAATCTTGTTTAATGCCTTTTTAAATAACAGCTAATTGCAAGCTCTACTTTATACCATAAATATCTTTTTATTTTATTTTAAATTATTTTTAAATATTTAATATATATATATATATATATATATATATATATATATATATATATATATATATATATATATATATATATATATATATATATATATATATATATATATATATATATGTGTGTGTATATATATATTAATTTTGTTATCATTACCTCTAGTTATCCACCTCCAACTAGTCAACTCTGATCATTTTCGAACACCTCCTATGATACCACGTACGACCAATATATTAAAAATTCTTAAGAATTTTAAATAAATAAAAATTTTTGTGGTTTTAAATTTTTCATATCGAAATTAAAAAAAATCTGATTCTTAGATAATTATTTTAATATTCCAAACACCACATCAAAAATCTAGTGAAACTGAATATACAGATTTATGGTTATACGAAACAATTAATTTGTGATTCCAATCATTTAACCTAGATTAATATCGGCCATCGTAGAACTAAAAAATACCTTTGAGAAAATTAAAAATTACTTCTAAATTCTCTTATAACAGTCAATAACAAATTCTTTTAAAATTCGTCTTTCAAACACAAAATTTTAAAAAATTTCATCTTTTGGCGTTTTTTATATTTAAAGAATATATTTCATTTTATTTTATTTTTATATATGGTATAACTATTATTCACTCAACCCAAATTAATATAAGTTGCTTTTAATATTTTTATATCTTAAATATAATTTATTTTTTTTTGATAAAATCTGTATGTATAGTGATTTGAGAAAATATATACAACTAAAGATAATAAGAAATTTTACAATATTGTATAAGTTTCATTAAGTTTTTGTAATGATGATTTTGAGACCAATTTAAGTTTTTTTTTTAAAATAAACATGAGATGTCATGTCGAATAATCAATCAAATGATTACTTTTTATTAATCAATATAAAAAATCCAAATGTTAAAGAAAATATAAAAAGCATTCTCTAAATCCTTGTGGATAGCAGGCCCTTTAACTCAAATACCCTAAACTCGTCATGGATTTTCTTTCTTATTTTTTCATCTTACCACTCAATTAAACGAAAAATCTTTCACAATTTTTGTGATATTTTATTAATTTTTAATATTAACTCTATTAGAGAATGATTCAAAAATTTAGTACAAGATCTTCAAATAATCCAAGACTATTTTCAAAAACTTTAAAACTAAAATGACATAGTGAAAATATAATATATTTTAATTTTTTTTCCCGTAATAATAAACGGTCAATTTGGTAGAACATGAAGTTCTCGAAAAACAAGATAAAAAAATATGCTATATGTTCCTTCTTGATATTTAAAAAAAAATTGAAATGAATTTTCTAAAATATCATCTATTCTATATTAATTACTTATAACATCATTGTCCTAAATATTTTATATAATTTAACCAAAAATATTATTTTGAATTTGATGAAAATTGTAAATTAACTTATTATTTTCGTCAAAAATGTGATTTCAATAAGTTGAATTTATAAAAAAAAAATATTTCAATTTTATTTTAATTGTAGTGAAAGATAAATTTATCTAACTTATTACATTAAATCAACATGATTTTGTAGTCAAATTGACACTATATGAAAATAATATTGAAAAATACCTAAAATAAAATATTTTCATAAACTACATATTACTTTAGATTTACTTGGGTTTTGGCAGTACTTTCATTTTATAAAAATCTCGTATTACTTTTAGGATTTTTACAACTAAAACTCAAATTATCAATATTTTTACAACTGAAATCAGATGTTTGACAACATATTTCTTACTCGCATCAAACAGGAATTTGATGAGATAAATTCCATTGATTATATCAAAAAACTAAAGCCTCTAGATAAGTTAAGAAATAAAAGTGCATCATACAATATGAAAAACAAATTCAATTTAATTGGTTTCCAATCATTGGAAGCACTTTAAATATACTTTTGTTTATTGTAAAAAACTTTTAGAGTCCCCATATACCCTTTAAGTTATTTTTTGGGGCCCGCGTATTTAGTAGCGTAACTAAGTTGTAACCAGAGCAAGTTATTTATGATATTTCCATTACTTTAGTGTTTTCTCTCTCCACTGAGATGCGCTATCACGCAAACATCACTTCAAAATCAGCCTTTTCTCTGTTTAATGAAAATGTGCTTGAAAACCCATCCAAAAACAAATTCCCAAAAGCACTTCTTCTCCCACCACCACCGGTCTACCATTGTAGCAAAAGAAAACAAAAAACTCAGAAGAAAAAAGTGTGAAATAGATTGGAGATTTGAAGGGAAAAGAAGTTAAATGGAGAAGAAAGAGGGATGTCAGAGGTAAATGGCAGGCAAAAGATAAAGGAGACTGGATATTACGGAAAAGATAAAACGTGCAATACACCGTTGTAAAGGTTAGTTTACAATTTTCTTAATCAAAATAAAAAAAATTAAACAAGGAAGCATTTTATGAACTGAATTAGGTTAAATGTTGGATTTTATATGGCTAGTTCACGGATTTTGTGACTGAAAGTCGAACTAGGGTTTCTTTGTTCTTGATTTGGGGATTATGTGTGCCTTGGCTGTATTTTATATTTGTGATATGTCTAGGTTTAGTTCAAATAAACATGAAGTGTGGTAATCTAAGTATGAAATAGTAGTTCAAAGCAGTAATTTCTTCAATAATTTTTGTCACTGGAGCTTAGCTCTGGGTTTTGTCTATGGGATTATATCCATTGTAGCTGTAAAAAAAGGGTAAAGAGGTGGGAAAAAATAGGTATTAAGCATGTGAATGAGTATTGTTTAGTTAGAGTTGTTGGGTATGTGCCCCTTAAATCAAAGGGTATGTACCCTTTAAATTAGAGGGTATGTAACTTGCAGTGGTAGTGTAACAATGTGAGTTTTAGTGTATTTGGTTACTAACTTTTCAGTTGACTTGGTTTTATGCATTACTATATCGTTAAAGAGAAGGCTGAAGAGTAGACAGTTAAGCTAATACAGAGATTCTAGGAGGAATTTGATGAAATGCAGAAAATATTGATACCCATCGTGACCAAGGTCGATAAAGAGACATTGTGGAGTCTATTAGTGGTTGATCATGCAACACAAGTTTATGAGCACTTCAGCCCATTGAAGAATTAAAAGGGGGATGCTCTCTTTGTTATTGCAAAATATATTTACAAATGGGGTGAAATACATGGATCTTATGGGCGAGCAGAATATAGGAAGATGAGGTGTGAGCTGTAGGAGTTGATGCTAGAAGAAGCTCACAACATGGAGGCTGCAAAGAAGGCTAGAATTTTTAGTAAGGAGTGGTCAGAGGTTGATTATTGAGTTGTGTAATTTTTGGAAAGAAAATTCTAGTTATTTTTTAAAACGTTTGAATGTTTTGGTTTTGGTTTTGGATACCTTAACTGTAATTTGGGATTGACAACTAATGGTTAATTAATATATAATATGTTGCATGTTTGTGATTTTGTGATCAAATATTATAGACTTTTCATGTAACGGGAGAAACGTAATGTAGGGTGTATGTAACCCGTAATTTTGTGGGTATATACCCCTTCACTCAGTAGGCATATACCCCCTTATTTAGTGGGTATATACCCTATGATTTAAGGGATATATACCCCCATATTTGGCGGGTATATACCCTCTGATTTAAGGGTTTAGCTAATCAACGGAGACTTTGGGCATACTACGTAGATTAATTGACGAGAAGTCCTTAAAACTATATGTCCCATTTGTAGAAAATGTTGGGTAAAATCCGTAATAGGTGCCTGTTTTTTTCAGTTTGTATCAAAACTGTATGTTTTGATTTTAAATAGGAAAATAGTTAGTTGATTGTGTAATTTTTTGCACGAAGACGCTCGCATATACTTGATATCCTCTTTTTTGTTGGACGACCAGCTGCAAATTTACCAACGGGTGGGAGAAAGTCCCAGATACTAGATAATGTTATGAAGTTTCGCATAGGTGAAAGATAGTTCTCATTGTTGTGATTGAATATGCATATTACGTCTTCCATTTGGAAACTAAAAAAGAACAAAAACAAGTTAGTCAGCTAAACTTACATAAATTTAGGTAAAAAGGTGTATAAGCAGATTGTTTGTGGGTATATACCTTCAAATAATGATAAAAAATGGGTATGACAACCCTAAATTTGTGGGTATATACCCACAAAGTGTAATACGGGGTGTTAAACACATATCATGTAACAACAGGGGTTGAAATGCAATTTAAGTAATATGTAGTGGGTATATACCCACCAAAAAATGCAAATGAGTAAGATTTTCCTTGCTGGCAAGACATTAATTCGCTAAACACAACAAGATTTTCAAATTAATTAGGGTATGTAATTGAGTTTCAAATCTAGTGCACAAAAAGTAATGAGATTAGAGAAAATGCCACTTAGGGTCTTGAACACACACCCCTCTTCAAGATAGCACCCCCTCCTAGAGCCTCTTCTTACTAAAGACCTCAAAAAAAATTAAAAACATGAAACCCAAAACCCCAATTACTTTACTACCCTCTTTTGTTTTTTTATACCTATATATACTAATTATTCCCATTTATAATTTCATTCACGTTCTAAATCATAAATCATTAGCTCTCCTTCTCTCTCCTCTCAACATCCACCACCACCACCGAAATGGCCACCACCACCACCGTCCAAATGGCCACCACACCAACACCACTCTCCTCTAAGATCCTAACCGATCTCCTTCTTCTCACGCTTCACATTCGCCGGAGAATAACACCACAAAGATCTCAGATGGCCATTGAAGGAACTGGAGCTCGCACAAGCTCACCACCGCACCAGATCTGTACCACCACCTCCATGTCTCGAACCGACACGAAGACACAACCACTGGAGCGAGGTGAACCAGCGGCCATCACCACCATTCGCTGCTTCTTCAAGCTTCTCTTCTCCATCGACTACAGCCATGGCCTCCATCGAAGACACCACCACTGGAGCGAGGTGAACCAGCTGCCATCACCACCATTCGCTGCTTCTTCAAGCTTCTCTTCTCCATCGACTGCATCCATGGTCTTCTTCTCCATCGAAGCAGTCCAGCGCCGAGCATCCATGGTCTTCTCCATCGAAGCAGTCCATCGCCAAGCATTTCACCACCGGATCTTCGTTGCTTCCCTCTTCGCTGCTTCGTTGCTTCGCCGGAGATCAGTTTTTTTTTTTTGTTTTTTTTACTCGCGTACACAGTACGCTTTAGTTTAGCTTTTTTTTCTTTTTTCCAGATCTGGTTTGACCAGATCTGGTCAACCTTATAATTAGTTAAGGTTTTTTTTATTTATCTATTGTAAATGGTTTTATATTTTGAATAATGAAATGTTATTAAATAGATACACAAATATAGAGTATTCATTTAGTTTCAAAGAGTACTCCGAATATTTCATAGAGTACTCCGACTATTTCATAGATTACTCCGACTATATTTATAGAGTATTCGTTTAATTCGTTAGAGTATTCGTTTAATTCTCGGAGTACTCAGCAAATTCATTGAGTACTCAGCAAATTCTCGGAGTACTCTATGTTTTTTCCGGTGACCGGTGACTGGTGGTCGGAGGTCGGTGGTCGGTGGCCGGAGGTCGGAGATAGATGGTAGGTGGATAGGTGGTAGGTGGGTAGTGGTAGAGGAGAGAGAAACAGTGACATCACACTTTTTTGTCTTTTAGTGTTAGTAAGGGTAGGAAAGACTATTGTAAAAAATAAGGTCCCTAAGAAGAACAACTTTCTAGACACTACTCTATAGAGAAAAAATAGTTTTTCTAAGACCCTATATATAATTCACTAAATGAGATTATTACTACTGAACAACAAAATCACAATAGTTAAGAATGATCAAAACAACAAATTGTGAATGTTATTTACAAACTCAGGAAAAACCCTATATGATGAAAACCTACCTTCAAGGAATGGGTGATTATTGCAATATTTATAAAAAAATCCACAAAATTGTTGTTACATACTATGTGTAAAAGAATTTTAACAAAAAAGCCCAGTTAATTAAAAAAGAATGAAGAAAATACGTTGTATTCTAAGATTTGATGGAGCATTTTTGTTCAAATTTAAAATAAGACTATTCCTACCAAGGAGAAAGATCTATAAAAGGAGAAAAAATAAAGAAAAGAAAATATAACTAAGAAGGTTAACGTGAAGAGAGATAAATAAGTGTTAGAAATTTGTAGATCGTCATACGGCAAAAGAAATGCGAGACTAAAATTAATTGACGGATAATGAATTAACAAACAATAAACAGGATGAGAATAATTTGACCAATTGGATTATTAAAGTTACAAAAAAATTATGAAAAAGAAGAATGGGATAAACGAATCATTACATCATACATTCTATTCATCTTATGTACCTTATGAAACATTTGGAAGACAAAAAAAAATTGTCAGAGTATATGAAGGAACGGAACGTAACATTGATCATATCATTGCCACATACAATAGTGCACCACATGACGAAACATTTTGGCAAGAATTAAAATAGTGTAAAAGTTTGTTTTAATTTCAAAAAGAAATTGCATTGCCTTTTTTAATTACCATGAGGTTAAGTTTAAAAATTCAAATTTGAGAATTATGAGATACAAAAATTAGACACGGTACACTCAAATGTTGTAGAAGACGCACTTGGAGCTTTATAGCATGGTAAAAGTATTAATTTGTTAAATGCTTAATCATGAAATTAATCATTTTATATTCAATTACATATTTTCTCACCACATTTACTCACTAGTTTAAAAGCAAGCACAAGAATATCATACATAAGCTAAACGTGCAAACAAGTCAAGTTTACAAAATTTCTCCCTTCATTCTTTCTCCACCCTGCAAAAATCATAAAATGTTATGGGTTAAATGTAATTTAAGGGGTGTTTCAGGCTTTATTGTATAGTTAAGGGGTGTAATTAAAAAAGAGTTAAAGTAATTACCTTCTTCTTGACCTAGTACTTCTCATAGGTACAACTTCTTTAGTTTTAACACGACTCTTTTGTGCTTTAGATTTAGCCACAACTGCATGAAACAACACATATTACTAAACCATAGGGGTAATTTTGACCTTTTGTCAAACCCCAGGGGGGTATTTGGTAAATATGAAAAAAACCAACTAACCTGTAGGACGAGGCGATTGTACTTCATTCTCATCCAACTCTGTCTCAGTTAATTCACTAACATTATTCGAAACTACTTCAGATTCAACTATTTTCGATTTTAATTTCAATCCAAAATTTCAGACTCAATATTTTTCGAATCCAAAACTTCATCAGATGATCCATCTTTTGACACATCAGCAGCTTCATTATCTGTTTTCTCTACAAAAATCAGGTCAAAAAAGGATTTAGTAATAATCAAGGGGCTAAAAATCAATCAAGTAAAACCTAAATATTTACCTTGAGATATTTCAGATTCAGTACTTTCTTCTTCTACATCATTCTTTGTTAAAGCCTCCAAGTTATTAAGTTTTAATTGATGAGCTAAAGCATTTTTAGCAGTAATTTCTTGTTCTTTCTTTTCACTATGAAATTTATTTATTTTTTCTTCAAATTCCTCAATACATAATATCAATTCAGGTTTAGCAAATTTCTTCCCCTGATTAAACAAAACATTAGTATCTTAATAATTAAATTTTATAATTAAAATTTTATATTTACCTTGGTAATTATACTTCTAAAATGATCCATAACAGTATCATTAGATAAAACATGTTCATATGTTTTAAATGCATCAATAAGTTTTTTTCATGCTCTTTTCAGTAAAAGCAAGTTGTGATAAACAGTAAGAATTATATTCCCATTGCTTCATATCTGCAATAATTATGAGTTAATAATATGCTTCAAACAGTAATTAATCGAGTTAAAATTTGTAATTATATTTACCTGTGACCCCACTAAACCTGTTACATAGCTTCTCAACAAGTGATTCCATTTGTTTATCCTGTAAAAAAAAACTCAATTTAGAAAAAAAGAAAAAAAAATCGAAATAACACAAACTTTTTTTTTTACCTTCTTGATAGAATTAATTAAAAACTGCATGATATTGCAAAATGAGTCCTCCTTTAAGTTTGTGTGGACAATTTACCGAAAATATCCGGAAGAAGATTATATATAGGATTGTTCCCTGTAAAATAAATTAATGAAAAAGGTTATTTAATTAACTCCCTGTAAGTTTGAGAAAAGTTTGAAATAACCCTATAGTTTTAAAAAAGACAAATACCCCCCCCCCCAACACCCTATAGTATGACAAAAGGTCGATAAACCCCTATGGTTTTAAAAGAGACAAATAACCCCTCTATGGTATTAAAAGACACAAATAACCCCTCTATGGTATTAAAAGACACAAATAACCCCCTATAGTATGACAAAAGGTCAAATAACTCCCCTATGTTTTAAAAAAGAACAAATAACCCCCCTTTGATTTGAAAATGGGACAAATAACTCTCTTATGGTTTGAAAAGGGACAAATACCCTCCCTTATAAAACCATAGGGAGGTAATTTGGTAATTTACCGTAAAAAACATACCTTTCTTAGCCAACTCATTAAAGAAAAGCTTAGCTAAACTAGAAATCCTTTCATCTTCATCTTCAAGTCTAATAGCCATTTCACATATATACCCTTTAACCTATAAAAACAATAACAATATAAATATATAAATCGTATGGGTTTAAATTTCTCATATCGATATATTTCATTAATAAATACAAAAATGTCTGATTGTCATATAGCTTTTCGATATTCCAAACACCGCATCAAAGATTTGGTGATACCCAAAGTACAAAATTATGGTTATACTGAACAATAAATTTGTGACCTCAGTCATTTAAGCTAGATTAATGTCGGGCATCGTAGAACTAGAAGAATGCCTTTGACAAAATAAAAAATACCTTTAAATTCACTTATAACAATCAATAACGAAAATTTTAAAATTTGTCTTTCCGAACACAAACTTTTGAAAAAATTTCACGTTTTTCAATATTTTTTCTTGCTTTCTCTTATATCTATATTATTATTATTATTATTATTATTAATTGTATAATTAGGTATAAATATGTTATACAATTTAAAATATATTACACATTTTATTTTATTTTATTTTCATATATGATATGTTGTAGATCTCCCTGCCTAGGCGTCAACTCCCCACTCAACCGCTTAAGCCTAGTTAAAATTCTAGGCGTTTTTGCCTAGCGCCTTAGTCGTCGTGAAATAGGCGTCTAGCCCGTTTAGGCACTGATTAATGGCACAAAAAGGCCGCCTAGGCGCCGATTAATGAAAAAATATGTCTGCATAGACCTTTTTGTTATTTTTCTTATTCTGTAGAATTCTTTAGTTAATATTATAACTCAATTTTTAGTATTTTTATATGTACTATAGTGTTGTTAGATGAATTTTATGACTCATATAGTTAAAATTGCTATAATTACTACATATATATTACTAAATATACAAAATTATACATCGGGATTCAAAACCGTATAATTTTGCCTAGGTATTGTGCAATCCCGCCTAGGCGCTAGGCCCCGGTCCACCGCCTAGCGCCCTAAACCGAGATCTAGAACATAGCATATATGATATAACTATTATTGATTCAACACAAATTAATATGTCCTAAATATAAATTATAGTTATATTTTTTATAAAATCTATATAGATGGTAATTTAAGAAAATACATATTTAAAAGATACTAAAAAATCTTACAATATTATATTATTTTCATTAAGTTTTTATAATGATGGTTAAGACCAAGCTAATTTTTTTTAAGTAAACATAAAATGTCATGTCGATTGATCAATTAAACAATTATTTTTTATCACTCTATATATGAAAATCTAAATGTTAAAGAAAATATAAAAGACATTCAACAAATCTTTATAGATATAAGGTCTTTTAACTCAAATGTCGGAGTGTCTCTTTCTACTCCGACAACCTTGAACTGATTCAAGGTATTTCAAAAGAAGCAGGTCTTCGATGACAAATTTCACCTTTCATTGCCGAAATGAAGAGCTGGTTGGCGAAGTTCCCTAATTGGAAGGTCAACTTCGTTAATAGGAAGTTTAATAACGTCACGGATCTCGCAGCTAAAAGTGCAAGACGGAACATTGATACGTCGAAATGGAAGAATGGTTCTTTAAATGATTTTTATATTTTCTTAAAATCGCTGTATAAACGTTCATAATGTTTACTCTTTTTTTTTTCCTGAAAAAAAAAAAAAAAAAAAAACTCAAATGTCTTAGACTTGCCATGAATTTTCTTTCTTATATTTCATCCTACCATTCAACTAAACAAAAAATCTTTCACAATTTTTTTTTTATACTTTAGTAATTTTTAATATTAACTCTATTAGAGGCTAATTTAAAAATTTCGCACAGAATCTTCAAATTATCTAAGACAGTTTTTAACTTTTTAAATTTAAATAATATCATAAAAATGTAATTTTATGAATTAATAGAACATACTAAGTTGTAGTATATTACAGTGTACATACTTTCTTTTTCCTTATCTATACCACCGTTTACCTACCAAAAAAATGTTTTCTATTATTCATTCTTATTTTTCCTCAACCTCCTTCCTCTCTCTCACATCTCCTCTCCTCTCATATTAATCCTAACTATCGTAAACCGCCACCAAACACGACGACCTCAACATCTATCATCACCTCTGGAGCTACTGAGAAGTCATTGAAAAAAACTCGACACCAGCAACACGACACTAGGAAGTTTCTAAGAAACATGATCTACAACAACTTCGACGAGAAAATCGATTTGCAAGAACTCGGACAAATGCATTCCTTCCACCGTCAACATCTCTGGATTCCCTTATTACTCATCAACACAATAAATAGATCGGAAAACACGATTTGCAACAAATAATCTCTATATAATCATGTGATGTAATGGGGTTTGAGAACAATGCGACAATGATAAATAATCTTTTCCATTCAGCCTTCGATAGCATAAATATCATGGGTTCAATTAGGGTTCAATTGGTTAGGTGGAATCAGAAATTTTGGGTTTAGTATCTTTGGTTCAAATGGGTATTAATTTTATGTTAAAGAAGTTGAAATCAGATATTCGACAACATATTTCTTTCTCGCATCAAATAGGAACTTGATTAGATAAATTCCATTTATTATATTAAAAGAACGAAAGGCTCTGGATAAGCTCATAAACAAAAGTACATCAATCAATATGAAGAACAAATTTACTTTAATTGGTTTCCAATCATTGGAAGCACTTTATATATGCTTTCGATGAATTTTTTGTTCGATTTGAATATTTGCTCGATGAATTTTGGAGCCACTAAGATTCAATTTGACATCGATTATCTCTCGAGGCAAGAAATGACTAAATTAATCTTTAGTTACTAGGTCTGAGCGTGGTTATGCTTCAAAAAGTTCAAGGAAGTTCTTACAATATGCTATAAATGTTTGTGATAAATGATCAATTTCAACAAACCATCAATTTGTTTTAGCAGGGGAACACAAGAGAAAATCGTTTAGAGCACAAGGTAACCAGAAGAAAGGTAACAATAGTCAAGAAAATATGACAGAGCTTTCTGATGGTATTGAAGAGATGAATCTCGCTGCAATGATTTCTGAGGTGAATCTCGTTGGAAACCCTAAACAGTGGTTGGTTGACACCGGAGCAACAAGACATGTGTGTTCGGAGAAAAAGATGTTCAAGACCTACAAGACGTCTCCAAATGAAGAAATTCTTTACATGGGAAATTCGTCAACCTCAAAAGTTCAAGGAGTGGGACAAGTTGTGCTGAAGATGACCTCTAGAAAGGATTTAACCTTGAACAATGTGCTGCATGTACCAGATATTCGTAAAAATTTAGTTTCCGGTTCCTTACTTAACAAGGCCGAATTTAAGCTTTGTATTTGTACCTGATAAATTTGTACTTTCGAAAAATGAGATGTATGTAGGCAAATGGTACCTATGTGACGGTATGTTTAAGCTAAATGTAATGACCGTGGTACCTCCTAAAAATGTAACAAATGATGTGATGAATAAGAATTCTTCTTCCGTTTACTTGTTGGATTCTCCTAATTTATGGCATGATAGATTAGGACATGTTAATTTTGGTTCATTAACTAAACTTGTAAACGATGGTTTGTTACCAGATGTTAACTTTAAATCTCAAGAAAAATGTGAGATATGCGTAGAGTCCAAGTTGACAAGATACTCGTTAAAAAATGTTGAAAGGTCATCAGAACCTTTAGAGTTAATTCACAGTGACATATGTGACTTAAAGTTCGTGCAAACTAGAAGTGGTAAGAAATACTTAATTACCTTTATAGACGATTGCATAAGATATTGATATATCTACTTGCTTCATAGTAAGGATGGGGCCTTAGAAGCATTTAAGCAATATAAAACTGAGGTTGAGAATCTACTAAGTAAAAAGATCAAGAATCTCATAACGGATAGGGGAGGAGAATATGTTTCTCCTTTTGAAGAATATTGTGCTGAACATGGAATAATCCATCAAACAACAGCCCCTTATTCGCCTCAACAAAACGGTGTTGCAGAACGCAAGAACCGTACTTTAAAAGAAATGATGAATGCTCTTTTGATAAACTCGGGAGCACCGAAAAACTTGTGGGGAGAAGCTTTGCTTAGTGCAAATCATATCTTAAATAAAGTACCCCACAAGAAACTAGATAAGACCCCCTACGAAATTTGGAAAGGAAAACCACCTTCGTTCAAATACTTAAAAGTGTGGGGATGCTTAGCAAAGGTTGCTGTTCCAGCACCAAAAATGGTCAAGATAGGACCAAAAACGATGGACTGTCTATTCATTGGATATGCACACAATAGTGCAGCCTATCGGTTTCTTGTGTACCGATCAGACATTTTGACATCAGTGTTAACACGGTAAATGAATCAAGAAATGCATATTTCTTTGAAACAATTTTCCCATGCAAAATTACACAAGAACGAAGTTCTTTAAAAAGGACTCACGATGACATAGAAGATGGTCATCAAGAGAAGGACCAAGAATCGTTACAACATAACGATGAACCAAGAAGAAGTAAGAGAATCAGAACCTCTACTTCTTTTGGTTCTGACTTCCTTACCTTTTTATTGGAAGATGAACCACGAACTTTTAAAGAAGCTATGTCTACTCCAGAATCTCCTTAATGGAAAGAAGCGGTTAAAAGCGAGATAGATTCTATCATGCAAAACCATACGTGGGAGTTAGTAGATCTTCCCCCTGGGAGTAAACCACTGGGAAGTAAATGGATTTTTAAAAGAAAATTGAAAACTGATGGATCTATCGAAAAGTACAAGGAAAGACTGGTAGTAAAAGGTTATAGTCAAAAAGAAGGACTTGACTATTTTGATACCTTTTCACCAGTAACCAGAATTTCATCCATAAGAATGTTTATTGCAATAGCATCGATCTATAAGCTTGAACTTCATCAAATGGATGTTAAAACTGCTTTTCTCAACGGGGAACTTAAAGAGGAAATCTATATGGAACAACCTGAAGGATATAAAGTTCCAGGAAAAGAAAGGAAGGTGTGTAGGCTGATCAAATCCTTATATGGATTAAAGCAAGCACCCAAACAATGGCATGAAAAATTTGATAAAGTCATGATTGGTAATGGCTTTAAAATAAATGAGTGTGACAAATGTGTATATGTAAAAGGCATTGATAAAGGATATGTCATTGTTTGTTTATATGTAGACGATATGTTAATTATTGGGAGTAATAATGACATAATCACTTCTACAAAGAAGATGCTCTCAAGTAAGATCGACATGAACGACTTAGGTATTGCTGATGTTATCTTAGGTATTAAGATAATGAGAAGATCTGAGGGGTTAGTATTAAATCAATCCCGTTACATAGAAAAAATACTAAATAATTTTAGTAAAGGCGATACGAATATCGCAAAGACTCCAGTTGACGTAATTCTACACTTGGCAAAGAATACTGGTGAAACAATCAATCAGTTAGAGTATTCTCATATAATTGGAAGTCTAATGTACTTAATGAACTGCACAAGGCCTGATATTTCACATGCAGTTAGTAAGTTAAGTAGATTTACAATAAATCCAGGAAGAGATCATTGGATTGCAATAGTAAGAGTTCTACGGTACTTGAGATACACTCTGAACGAAGGATTGCACTACACTGGAGATCCAGCTGTATTAGAAGGATATAGCGATGCTAACTGGATATCTGATTCCTCCGACTCAAAATCCACGAGCGGATTTGTCTTTATGTTAGGAGGAGCAACAGTCTCGTGGAAATCTTCTAAACAAACATGTATAGCTAGATCCACCATGGAATCTGAATTTATATCTTTGGATAAAGCTGCTGAGGAAGCCGAATGGCTTCGTAATTTCCTAGAAGATTTTCCTAATTGGCCAAAACCGGTGCCAGCTATCTGCATACACTGTGATAGTCAGGCTGCCATCGGTAGAGCCTTAAATGAAATGTATAATGGTAAGTCTAGACATATACGTCGTAGACACAATACCGTAAGACAACTGCTCTCGAATGGGGTTATCACAATTGACTATGTGAGGTCAAAGGATAACATTGCAGATCCCTTGACTAAAGGATTACCAAAAGAGCAAGTGCGTAACTTATCTAGGGGAATGGGTCTAAAGCCTATTGAAATGAGTTGCCATAATGGAAACCCTACTTAGTAGATTGGAGATCCCATGATCTAAGTTCAAAGGGAAAACCGAATTATGCAAAAAGCAACTCGGCGCTAAGCATTGTGGGGATTTCTACCGAAACCATTCCTAGAACCTAAATACAATGCTTCTTGTACAAAGATGAGGTTAAGCAAAGCTTTTAATGGTTCTTGTATATTAAATTAAAAGATAGGGTATTATATGATATTCTTGACAAGAGACCACCTATATGAGTAAAGGAGTGAGGGCCGCTCCTAAGAAAATTTTGAAAGGCTGATTTTCTGAAAAATTACTCATGAATCCAGGAGTTGTCCAGGACCAAAAATGGACACAACCGTGAGAACCATATAATGGTCGGCAGGGTACTATGTAAGTTCTGTTGACTTGATTTACATCAAAGCTGAACAGTTCAAGACATCAAGTTCACTGGTTAGCAAGTAAATCCGATAGCCCTTACTAGAGAAGGTTCAAGGCCAAAAGCTACCTTTCTCGACGTAGTATTCTTCCATGTTTTTCTCTTTTATTTTGTTTTTATATGCATTATGACCAGTCAATTTCATTCATGTGGGGAATGTTATCATTTGGGTAATTTACCCAAGTGAAATTTCTTACTTTAACTCAATTTTTTCATGGGTCTCGAACCTCGTTATAAGTCAGGACAAAAACGAAAGTTTTTCGTCTTACTTCGGTAATGAATTTTATGTATTCACTTGTGTAAAAAAAAATGAAAGGTGAATGATAAATTGAGTGTTAAATTTGAGGTATAGGAAGAGTTTCTATGAACTAAAAAAAAAAATAGTCACTCAATATAAAGTTCTTAGCACTTAAGAATTGGGCCTTTAGGGGCATCCACTTTTGGGCTTGGGCTTGGCTTGGTTTGGACTATTCTTTTGTAAAATTAAAAGGGCTTGGGCTATCATTTTAATTTTGAATTGTAACGTTCTAATCTTTCCTGAAACATCTTCTTCCTCAAACGTCATCTCCCATGTCTGAAACGTTGCGGGTCAGATTTAAACAGGTGCTTCTACACCTATAAATACATGGCCAAAACTAGTTTTCATTCATTCAGTTTTTTGCAAACAAATTACATAAAAGCAAGAGAGATAAAACACCATTGAAAGTTCGACTGTTTCTGCAGATTTTCAAGTGTCTGATATTTGCAGTGTTGATCGTTGTATCCTGGAGGTTGAAGCCAAACAAAAACGTAAGACACCCGTGCGTGGCTAATAAACCTTAAAGACATAGGATCCAATCCTAGCCTCGATCAGTAACAGGTTTTTTGTTTATTTATATATTTTCAGCATTTTTTTTTGTTCTATCTCCTTTTGTTTATGAATCAAGATAACTCACTGGAGATAACAGTCAATTGAGTAAGATTTTAGATATTATGAATGAGCAAAAAAGGGACAAAATCAAGATATACTAGATTAATTTTTTCCATAACCAGTTCGGTGATCAATCAACAATATCAGATTACTACAACCGGAAGCAAACAACAAGTTTATATGACTACAAACTAGGGATGGAATTTATAAAAGTAAGTTAGGATACCACACATAATTCAGCAATCATATAAGAAATAAAACTCAAACATCACGAGTAATGAAACACCGCAACCCAAAATTTGGAAGCTAATTTAAAATACAAAAGTATCGACTAAAGTCATAATTTTTGCATGAATTTGGTGTAATAATGCTTTGTCCACGGCAAAAAACTGGCAAAAAGAAAATATTCAAAGTTAGCAAACTATTTTATATATACACAAGGAGGAAATTGTGGAACACGTTTTGATATCATGTCCTAAAAGTAAACGCTTGTAGGTCGCAACAACACCACAAATAAAATAAAATTAATTGACGAATAATGAATTGATGGACAACAAACAAGATGAGAGTAATTTGACCGGTTGGATTATTAAGGTTATTAGAACTACAATTTATTGAGGATTGAATAAAATAATCATTGCATCTTACAATTTATTCACCCTATGCACCTTATAAAATATCTGGAAGACAAAAATTGTCAAAATATATGAAGAAAAATATTTAACATTGATCATATCATCGCCACAATATAGCACCAAATGACTGAACTTTTTGGCAAAAATTCGAATAGTGGTGGACAAAATCGAGAACAACATGTTAGGAATCAATAGTACGAGGAATTGAACACACTACTAACACGGACATATCTTTCTTCTACAATACATCTTTCGTTGGGAAGGGACAATATACAGTTTTAGGAATCATTGAACAAGAAAATAACTTAGGTTAGTCTCAGGATGGCAACAGATTCAAAAAAAAATCCAAAACCATGTCCATAACCATTTGAATTTATCAAAAATCAAATCCTAACAGATTTAATCATCGGATTTACTTTTCAAAATCATAACTGAATAATTCGAATTCGGTTCTTTAAGCGATTTTTCGGATTTTAACCATAACCTTACTATAACTCTATAAATATATTGAAAATTCTTAAAATAAGATCACAAATACATAAAAGTTTTCAAAATATATAAATATTACGTTGATCATTAATTAAATAATATTTTTGTTAAATTTAATATTTAAATTTTATTTTGGAGATATGAAAATACTTTTTTATATATATATTATTATAAAAATATACAAAAATAGATAATAATAAATAGATTTTTGGTTATTCGGTTTTATTTTTATCTAAAACCATAATTTAACGGATTTAACCATCGGTTACACTTTTTAAAACCATAACCGAACGGTTTTATCTATAGATACATAATCGGTTAAGAGTTTCATCGATTTCGATTTTAAACTATAACCATTGCCATCGCTAGGTTAGTCAGTAAAATATGGAATTAATGTTAGTTGTTCGATACCGGAAGAAAGAAAGATTTTGGCGGTCTTTCAAACAACTATTTTGGCTTCCAAATTGCATGGGTCCAAGTAAAGCAATTTACTCATATAACCCTAAATGTTTAGGATAAATATGTCGCTATCTTTTTTTTTTTTTTTTTTTGGTCAAGCATACAAAACAGGGTAAAAGTGTAAATTAGCCGATCCCTAGTCTCGTAAAAGCAGCCCCCAGATCCAGGGGGTTCAGGTGCGTCGGCGCCGATTGCCTAGCTAAACGCGCGGCTCGGTCGGCCAGACCATTCCATCTACGCGGAAAATATGTCGCTATCACTAACTCGTCATATTGTTTCAAAAATGCAAGTAAATAACAAAAGAAGCCAATACTCCTTGTTGCCATTGCTGCAGCAAGGCATGGGCCTTGTAGTAGACCGGTGCGAGCACGTTTTTCTCATGTCACAATCTTCTATGTTCTTCACACTACGTCTTGAAACAAGCTAACCTCTTTTATATATGTGCAAATATAGTTTGTTTTGTTTCCATAGTGTAGTGTGTAATAGTTTGATTTAATTTAAAAAATAAATTTCATTGCCTTTTTTAATATCCATGAGGTTAAGTTTAAAAATTCAAATTTGAGAATTATGGGATAGAAAAATTAGACACGGTACACTCAAATGTTGAAGAGATATGTCACTTAAAGCTTTATAGCATAGTGAAGTATTAATTTGTTAAATGCTTAATCATGAAATTAATCATTTTATATTCAATTACATATTTTCTCACCACACTTACTCACTAGTTTTGAAGCAAGTACAAGAATATCATACATAAGCTAAACATGCAAACAAGTCAAGTTTACAAAATTTCTCCCTTCATTCTTTCTCCACCCTGCAAAAATCATAAAATGTTATGGGTTAAATGTAATTTAAGGGGTGTTTCAGGCTTTATTGTATAGTTAAGGGGTGTAATTAAAAAAGAGTTAAAGTAATTACCTTCTTCTTGACCTAGTACTTCTCATAGGTACAACTTCTTTAGTTTTAACACGACTCTTTTGTGCTTTAGATTTAGCCACAACTGCATGAAACAACACATATTACTAAACCATAGGGGTAATTTTGACCTTTTGTCAAACCCCAGGGGGGTATTTGGTAAATATGAAAAAAACCAACTAACCTGTAGGACGAGGCGATTGTACTTCATTCTCATCCAACTCTGTCTCAGTTAATTCACTAACATTATTAGAAACTACTTCAGATTCAACTATTTTCGATTTTAATTTCGAATCCAAAATTTCAGACTCAATATTTTTCGAATCCAAAACTTCATCAGATGATCCATCTTTTGACACATCAGCAGCTTCATTATCTGTTTTCTCTACAAAAATCGGGTCAAAAAATGATTTTATTAATAATCAAGGGGCTTAAAAACAACATATTTACCTTGAGATAATTCAGATTCAGTAATTTCTTCTTCTACATCATTCTTTGTTAAAGCTTCCAAGTTATTAAGTTTTTGTTGATGAGCTAAAGCATTTTTAGCAGTAATATCTTGTTCTTTCTTTTCACTATGAAATTTATTTATTTTTTCTTCAAATTCTTCAATACATAACTTCAATTCAGGTTTAGCGAATTTCTTCCCCTGATTAAACAAACATTTTCATAATATTAAAATCTTATAAATTAAATTGAAAAAAACAAATTATTTACCTTGGTGATAATACTTCTAAAATGATCCATAACAGTATCATTAGATAAAACATGTTCATATGTTTTAAATGCATCAATAAGTTTTTTCATGCTCTTTTCAGTAAAAGCAAGTTGTGATAAACAGTAAGAAATATATTCCCATTGCTTCATATCTGCAATATATAAGTTTTGTAAGGTAATTAATTGCTTTAAACAGTAATTAATCGAATATTTATTTACCTGTGACCCCACTAAACCTGTTACATAGTTTCTCAACAAGTGATTCCATTTGTTTATCCTGGAAAAAAAAAAAAACTCGATTTAGCAAAGAAGAAAAAAAACTCGAAATGACACAATTTTTTTTACCTTCTTGATTGAATTAATTAAAAACTGCATGATATTGCAAAAAGAGTCCTCCTTCAAGTTTTGTGTTGACAATTTACCCAGAATATCAGGAAGAAGATTATATATAGGATTGTTCCCTGTAAAAAAATTCATAAAAAGGTTATTTAATTAACTCCCCTGTAAGTTTGAGAAAAGTTTGAAATAACCCTATAGTTTTAAGAAAGACAAATACCCCCCCCCCCCAACACCCTATAGTATGACAAAAGGTCGATAAACCCCTAAGGTTTTAAAAGAGACAAATAACCCCACTATGGTATCAAAAGACACAAATAACCCCTATAGTATGACAAAAGTTCAAATTACTCCCCTATAGTTTAAAAAGGAACAAATAACCCCCCTGTGAATTGAAAAAGGTACAAATACATAGGGGGTTTATTAAACTTTAATCATACCATAGGGGGGTAATTTGGTAATTTACCATAAAAAACATACCTTTTTTAGCCAATTCATTAAAGAAAAGTTTAGCTAAACTAGAAATCCTTTCATCTTCATCTTCAAGTCTAATAGCCATTTCATATATATACCCTTTAACCTGAAAAAACAATAACAAACTTTATACTAATAACACATAATAAAATTAATTAATAAATAAATAATATAATTTTAAAACAAACCTTCATCATATCATTTAATATAAGATGAGAAAGAACTAAAACAGCGTTTTTTCGAACAGGTAAAGAAGGATCTTTTAAACGAGCATATGTATTTTCTGTCCATGGCTCTAATAAATTCGGAAATCTAACTGCCAGGTCACCAAGGGCTATTGTGCAATTTGATCTAACTATTTCTGATGGTGAACTTTCTACAACTGTGAATAGTAGTTGAAGATTTGATGCACTGTTGATGAAAAAATTGTATATAAAATTCATACATTAGACAAGTAATGTTTTGAACTACTAACTAAAGATTAAGATAAATTACTATATACCCCCCCTGTGGTATGACAAAATGTCAAAAAACCCCTATAGTTTTCAAACTAAATGAGAAAAGTTTAAAAAAAAAAATCTTTGGTTTTCAAACTAGTGACAAAAGATCAAAAAAAACCCTATTTGTTCCTTTTGAAACCATAGAGGGCTTTTTGACCTTTTTAAAATTATAGGGGAGTAATTTTCCCTTTTAAAACCATAAGGTCTTTTTGAACTTTTCTTATATTATAGGGGGGGTATTTGGTATTTTACCCTTACAATAACTGATTGAAAGGAAAAAATACTAAATACCCTCAGTAGTTTGACAAAATGTCAAAAAAAAAACCCTATAGTTTTCAAACTCGTGACAAAAGGTCAAAAAAAACCCTAAAGTTTTCAAACTCATGACAAAAGGTCAAAAAAACCCTAAAGTTTTCAAACTCATGACAAAAGGTCAAAAAAAACCCTATAGTTTTCAAACTTGTGACAAAAGGTCAAAGAAACCCTATTTGTTGTTTTTAAAACAATAGGGGACTTTTTTACCCTTATAAAACCAATGCGGGTATTTTTTCCTTTAAAAACCATAGGGGGTATTTATCCCATTTAATACCATAGGGGGCTTTTTGAACTTTTGCTATACTATAGGGGGGTATTTGGTATATTACCCTTAAATAACTGATGGGAATGGAAAAAAATACTAAATAGCCTCGGTAGTTTGACAAAATGTCAAAAAAAAACCCTATAGTTTTTAAAGAACAAATAACCCCCTTTGGTTTTCAAATTCATGACATCACAAATAATGGTGAGTTGTCACAAGTTGGTAAACTACCGGGGTTATTTTGTCATTTTTAAAACTATAGGGGGGGTTTTGACCTTTTGTTAAACCACGTGGGGGTATTTAGTATTTTACCCTAAACTTAACCATGGTTAGTAATTAACTTACCAGAAGTCAGCATCGATTATCATGAATCTACATAAAGCAAGCATTCCAGAAGCTTGTAGTTCAGGATACTGGAGAAAAGAATATTAAAGGGATTAAAATGTAATTACATATATTATAAGGGAAGTATGATGAATTTCTGCATTATACATGGGTATTTTTGCATATTATGTTAAATTTTAGGGGTCACCTTGCAATTTAGCATTGGTTTATAGGTATCTAAATGCAATTAGGCAAATTATAGGTGAAATTTTTCATATATTTACATAGACCAGGGGTTATTTTGCAACATTGGTCAAAACCTTGGTTAATTAGCAATTAAAATTGTTAGAGATGGATTAAATTGCAATTAGTACAGTTTGTTCAAAATATACATAATTGATAATCCTAACATGGGTTCTTTTGCTGAATTACACAAAAACCGGGGGGTCAGATTGTAATTAGCATTGTTTCAAAAGGATCTAAAGGCAATTAAGCTAGTTGTAACTTGTAAGTGAACCTTTAATAAATTCTAAATTTCATAAAAGTTTGTTTGACTGCAAAATATTTCAAAATCTATGGGTTTGTCTATATGCAAATATACTCAAACTATAAGGGCCTAAATGCAAATTAGCTTTATCCACAAGGATTATTTTTTTATAAATATACATACAACAGGCAAATATTCTCAAAATATATGGTTTTAATTGCAATTTAGACCTCAGACGCAATACAGATCCTTCAAGAGGGGTCTAAATTGCATTTAACCACTAAAAAAAAATAAAAAATTACCTTTTGCATTAAACCAAAATTACGGCATAATTTTGACAAAAAGGGCCCACAATACCCTATCAAATGCTTCTCAACACACCCATCAGATAAAATTTCTTTTTGTGCCTTTTCAGAAAGAGAATCTATTATGGCATCTTCAGATGCTGTTACCCCTAACTCAGCATTTATTCCATCATCCTGCATTATTATATTACAATTTTCATTATTGATCCCTATATTATGCTAAAATTGCATTATACCCCCTGTAGTTTTACAAAAGGTCAAAAATCCTAATGACTTTTACAAAAAGGTCAAAAATCCACCTGTACTATTACAAAAAGGTCAAAAATCCACCTGTACTTTGACAAAAGGTCAAAAATCTACCTGTACTTTGACTAAAGGACCAAAAAAACCCATGTAGTTTGGAAAAAGGTCAAAAAAACCATGTAGTTTGAGAAAAGGTTAAAAAAACCCTGTAGTTTGAGAAAAGGTCAAAAAACCCTGTAGTTTGACAAAAGGTCAAAAAACATAGTTTGAGAAAAGGTTAAAAACCCCTGTAGTTTGACAAAATATCAAAAATACCCCTTAATTTCGAACTCATAACATCAACCTTGGCAATATATATAAAAAAACCCTTTGGTTTGACAACTTTTCACAAGTTGTAAAAACCATAGAGGCGTTTTCTATTTTTATCATACTATAGGGAGGGGCATTTTCGACTTTTTAGTAATTAACTAACCTTTTTAACAGAATCATTACTCGAATCATTCTGAGACATCATTTTATCTTTCTTAACTCTCTGTTTCAAAATCTTCCTAACACAATTCTCAATATAAACCAACTGATTCATCGCCACATGGCTCACAACAAACAAAAACCTACTAAGTTTCGTAACTTGAACATCACTTTCACTTTCACTTTCATTAATTTCTCCAAAAACTGAATTAACTAATTTCTTAACCAAATTAGCAGCTATAATCTCAGGTGTAGGATGAATATAATAAATAGTACTAATCGCTTTATCAGTAGCTGAATACCATATATCTTCAGATATTCCGCTACTTAAAACCAAGCTTTCAAGTATATCAAATACGCGGGTCCCACTTATATTCATCAACATTTTGTTTTTATCTTCTTCAGACAACCTTTGTAATGCAATACACGCTGTTCTTGCAAGTAATGGGTCTATTTTAGCCCATTTACCAAATCCTATATCGATTATTTCTTGTATATGTGAAGTTAATACATTATTATTTGTTTTTGCAGCCATACATATTATCGAAAGTGCCCCTCGGCTTTGTTCAGCTGTGGTCCCACTTATGTTGAAACTGAATAAGTCCCATAAAGCTGATAACTGTGAGACGAAAAGGGTATTTTAGACTTTTTAACATGTAGGGGTAAAATGGGTATAGTATGTACGTACCATGGTGGAAGTGATGTCACCTTTTGATACTAAAGCGGAAATAATGAACTCTAAAGCAGCTAGATCTCCGATATTTGAAGCAACAGCGAGGTTTGAGAGATTTTTACCAGTTTCTAAAGGGTTTTTTCGTAAATATATCGAGATAAATGCATTTTCTACTGCCTCGTAAATACTCTTATCCTGCGAAAATACCTGTATTTATAGAATTTACACCACTTAGTGACACCAAGAATGTTAAGGGGTTCGGAAAAAGAATCATGTCACAGAAGAGGGTAAAATAGTAAAAAGAGTAAATTACCAAATACCCCTATTGTATGATAAAAGGTTAAAGGATCTATGTGCAACAATCAAATAATGTAGGGACCTATAGTGCAATATTCACATAATATAGGGGCCTACAATGCAATTAAACATAATATAGGTATAATGCAATTTTTAAGTTTTGAAAAAATTCCACGTGCATGCCCACGAACTTTATAGGGACTTGCAATTTAATTTATTCCAAAAAAAAATACAGTACAATTTTCACATAATGTAGGGACCTATATTGCAATTTAACACAATATAGGTCCTTATGTTGCAATTTTCAAATCTTGAAAAGTTCTACGTGCATGCCCCCAAACTTTATAGGGACTTGCATTTCAATTTATTCCAAAAAAATATATATAGTAATCTACAGTGCAATTTTCACATAATGTAGGGGTCTATAATGCAATTTCCGAATAATACAGGGACCTATGGTAAAATTAAGTTGACGAAAAAATTCCGACACAGACACCGTAATTAATTCAAAAAAAAACAATAGGAGGATCGATAGTGCAATTTTCACATAATGTAGGGGCCTATAATGCAATTTCCAACCTATGGTACAATTTAAGTGGCAAAATAAATTCCGAGACTGACACTGTAATTAATTACAAAAAATTTCAATAGCAGGATCGATAGTGCAATATTACATAATATTAGGGACCTATAATGCAATCCTCACATAATACATGGACCTAGATTGCAATTAAGTCTGGAAAAAAAACCTTTAAAAACACAGGGGGGTAATATAGCACTATATGTCAAAACACAGGGGGTAATTTGGTAATTTGATATTTTTACAATTTTACCACATAGAAAATGAAGAAGTAATACATATTACATACCAGTGGTAACATTTTACGAAGACAAGCTTCTGATCCATCAATTAAAAACTGTTTACACCTCATAAGCAAAAGTATCGTATTTTCCACATCACTAGCTGAAGAAGAAGCCATTAATTGTACTAAAACAGGCATATTTTCAGACAAACAATTCGAAAATCTTAAACCAGCTTCAAGTGATGCAACTAATGTCCTTGTCTGCTCTAAATTTCCGACATCTGGCACATTATTATTATCCGTTGGATCTATCACATTCTCCACTTCAACTATACAACTATCCGTTAAACTATTCTCTTCTTCCTTTGTGGACCCCACTTTCACTTCTTCATTATCTTCTTCTTCTTCAGTTTCAGTTCTTGGTTCAAGCTCGTTTAATTTCTTCTTATACTGTTCTAAAGTAGCTTTAAATGAATCTTTACGAAGTTGAGGTCCAAATGGATTATGCTGTAACATAGCTATTAATAAATTAAGTGCTGATTTTCTTACAAAAGCACTTTTATCTAGTAATCTATTTGAAGCTATTTCAGCTACTTCATTCCATAAACCAATCGAAATTAAATGTTCTTCACATAATTCAGACCAAACTTGAAGTACTTTACTTCTAGTATAAGCTGAAACATCTCTACATCTTTCTAATAATATCTGTAACATAGCTTGTTTTGTTTTTAATCGTATCGATTTTGAACTTACTTCACTTTCTATATCATTAAAAGCTTTTGCAACTAATTTACCTAAAACACCCACTAATGCGTTTCGTATTTTATACGATTCACCCCCGAAATGAGGGACTAATAAGCCAATATTAGTTGAAATTAGTTTCGGTAATTTATCTGCAAGTTCGATAATGAAACGACCTACATTTTCTGCTCCAACTGTGTCTTTTATGTAGTCTTTAGGGTTTGTTCGACCGATTTCTCGTATGAGTGATGTACAAAGGGTAGAATCGGAATACTTTTTATCGGATATAGCTACTGCTTCGGCTAAGTGAGGGACTACGAAATCGTATTTGTGGATTAAATGCATGATTGAAGCACATGATTGAGGGGTATAATGGTATTTTGTAGCACAAGTTCCGATTATACGAGATAAAGCATCTCGAGTGGTTGAATCCTTTAGCATTGTTGGGCTTTCGAACATTATAAATGCGTTTCTGTAATGATTTTAAGTAATGTAAATAACATGTTTGTGAAAAAAAATTACTTTTTTGATGAATGTAACTTACTTTACGATGAAAGATAGGTAATTTTCGTCTGGATCTGAAGAACCGAAGAGTAAAGGGAGGTTTATCTCTAATGAATTTGCGATTAAAGTTAATATTCTTCCTCTTTGAGGCTCCCAATTCCATAGATTAACGAATTGTTTCTTCCGAGTATTAGTTGCCACCTAAATACACACACAATCAATAAGAAATTTGGTTAAATTAAATGTTTCTAGGGTTAAATATCAAGTAAAAAACCTACTTTAGTTGGGTTAGCATTAGAGCTAGAGTTTGCTTCCTCAAGAAGAACAATATGAACCAGAAAAAATGTGTAGATTTTGAAGGCATTACGATGAGAAGCGACACGTTCAATCAATGAATTCTCGTCATTATCATCATCATCACCGTCCACGTGTCCATTAATCGAAGCCCTCGATAAAGAATCAACATTAGGTAACAATACACTGAAATTCGACCTAAGAGATTCAACTAAATTGAACTTGCAACCTGGGGTGAGGGAATTAAACCCATTAACTAAAGAGTATACCCGGTCAAATACTTCCGGATCTTCGATACAGAACAGCTCTTTATCAGATAAATCGAATGATACACCTGAAAAAACAAGGAAGATGTTAAATTTCTGGGTGAAAAGTAAGACTGGGGTGGAAATGGTGAACCTTTAACAAATTCTTCGAGTTGAGAAGGACGAAAAGAGGAGAGATCTATGGGGTTTTGGACGGTGAGATGTGTGAAATTGGACGTGTCTTCTTGTTCTAGGGTTTGCAGAGTTTGTGGGAAGATGAATTGAGGAGCCATTTCTTCTGGGTTTGCTTGAGAGAGAGAATGGGATTTTGAATTTGAATTAGAAAACTTGAGCGTCACTGTAAGGGTAGTGTGTGTCTGTGTGAGAGAGAAAGTGACAAAAATATTTGAAATGAAAATAAGCGGGAATATGGAGAGAAGAACGAATGTGTATATGTTTTTTAAAGTGGTTATATAAAATTCTACATATTATTGATAATCTTTTCTTGTAATATAGTGTATTCATACTCTTAATAAATTTGAGAATAGGCTAAAGCTATGAGAAGAAAAACTATTTGGAACAATAATACGAATGAAACGTGGATAATAATAGGAGATTTTAATTATATATTAAAAACAAATGAGAAATATAGTACTACTCCCGTTCTGATAATCTCGTAAAAGTTAAACTAGATCGAGAGTTTGGATTAAAAGGTATATTAAGTCATTGGATAAAATCATTGTCCTTCAATTTTGCAATAGGATCCATCTATGACTTAGGGACAAAATTGGTTTAAATTTGAATCTATTTGGCTGGATGAACAGTGTTATGGGGTCATTAAGGATGTTTGGGTGATCCAGGAATAGAGGAATACCTACCTAATTTTGTGATTAAATGGAATAGCACTATTATATCTTTAAAAAGATGGAATAGAAGAACATTCAAGAATAATGAAAAATTGAATAAAAAGTTAAGTGATAAACTGGTGGAACTTGATAATCGACCAATTACAGAAGAAATATACCGAGAACAAGTAAGAATCAAGGAAGAAATTAAAAAACATATAAGAATGAAGAGAAATACAGGTACGATAAAGCGTGTTAAGGGTGGATTAAATTCGGAGACAAGAATACAAAGTTGTTTCACATGTCAACAATTTAGAGAAGAAACATCAATTAAATATTTAGAATCAAGGATAATGACGGAGAATGGGGGAGCAAGTATCAGAAGACAGAAGTTCTTTTCCAAATTACTACAAAGATTTGTTTGAAGAGAAAAATGACACACAAATGAAGGAGGTGGCGGCATGTATTCGACAAAAGGTTACACCAATAATGAATGACAAACTTACAGCGCCACCTACTTTAGAAGAGGTTTAGAGATAAGTGTTTAACATGTCACCGCCCAAAGCACCAGGACCGGATGGGTTAAATGGTAAGTTTTATCATTAAAATGGGACGTTTTATTAATGGTGCAAGATTTTTTCAGTAACAATATTTCTCTCGATACGTTAAATGATACACTGATTTCATTAATACCCAGAGGGGATAAACAGAAAGAAATTGAGGATTACAGACATATATCATATGTAAATTTGGGATATAAAATTATTACAAAAATACTTACTAATATATTACAATAATTTATGAATTATTTAGTTTCACCAAATCAATTAGTATTTATAAAAGGATGAGCGATTCAAGACAATATCTTGGTTTCCCAGGAAATTTCCTTTTATATGAAACAAAAAAGAAAGAATCCAAAGCACATGACGGTACTCAAATTGGATATGGCAAAAGCATATGATCGGGTACGTTAGAAATTTATTTTACTTGTATTAGAAAAAAAAGGATTTTTCGAAATTTGGATACAATGGATTTCAAATTGTATTTCGTCGGTGTCATTTCAAATCAACTTTAACGGGGGAAGAATTAGCAAGTTCAAACCCTACGTGGACTAAGGCAAGGTCTCATTAATGACGAAAGCGTTAATAGGGCTCGCTGATGTGAAGGTCTTACAAAAAGTCATTAACGGACTTCAGGTTACGAGCAATTGTCCTATTATTACACATTTATTATTTGCTGACGATTCACTATGAGAAAATTGAGGCGAAGAAAATTGAGGCGTTTCAAGAATGTATTTCCATTTATTGCAGAGGATTTGGTCAAAGAATAAATTTTAATAAATCTTTGATTTGTTTTAGTAGAGATACACCGGAAAAATATAGAAGCCAATTAACTGAAAGGATTAATATTGTATGGTAGGAGGATCTTGGGAAGTATTTGGGAATTCCGCTATGTCATAAAAGATCAAAAGTGAAGTCACTAAATTGGATAGCGAAAAATATATTTAAGAAGACAGTGGAATGAAGGGCACAACTACTATCAAAATGAAAAAAAAGAAGTTCTAATTAAATCGGTTTTACAGGCGCTGCCTAATTATTCGATGTCTATTTTTTCGTTTCCAACAACCTTTTGTAATAAGTTAAGTTAGTGTCAGCAAGGTCTAGGGAGACTTGTTGATGTCCAGTGAGGAGAGGGCCAAAAAACCACTCTAAATTATCCAAATATACGTATCATACCTACTCTTTGCCGAAATTACAACCTTAAAGATCTTAGGATTCTTGACTATGCATTTTATAAGCTTTCACATGATATAGATTAGTTAAGTGGACCTTAGAAACTATGTGAGGATTGATGAACAACCTATATCCACCATTGTGAACTAAGAAAGAACCTCACTTAACTCATTACAAAACTAATTTGATCTTGAAAGCTATTTGTGTGAATTGTATATTTGTTAGGTATATACTTTATTAGTTTTTAATATATACTATATGAAACTTGTTAATATTCTAGCTTTAGTGTCATTCATTATGTCTTTCTAATTTATCTCGCTTTTTGTCCTATTTGACATAGACCCTTCCAAACTTATTTTCTTTTCTTCTTCTATTTTGTCGGGACGACAAAATTTTGAGTTGGGTATGCTTATTTTTATTCCATTGTTTTTGTATTGGATTTAATTACTCATGTGCTCTGGCCAAGTAGTAGAGTTAACACCTTTGCGGGGGGGGGGGGGGGGATATACTGACTTAATACTTGGATGCTTAGTGCCTTGGACGAGTGGGTTCCTTGCTCGCTAAGTAGTCTTTTGGTTTCGTTCTTTAATACATCGGATAACCAGAGGGTGTGTAAGGTAGACGCTCTAGGTGCCCGATTAGGGGATAAAGTGGATTAGATTCCCGACTAATATGAATACCAAACCAAGTCACCCTTATAGAATAACAAAATCATTTAACATAAAATACATTCCTCATGCAACTTTCTCAATCGAGTTAATCCTTTATTTTCATTTTGTAGTTATTTTATTAGCTTAATCATTAGTTCCATTGCTACTAAGTGTTTACTTTTCTTTCATTGAATATTGCCTTTAGTTGATAACTGGAAAACCAAACAAACATTCATATTTTTACATTTAGTATTTATTTCTTAAATTATAAACTCGTCACTTTTGCTATAATAAAATACATTTCTCACACCGATTTTTGTGGAACACGATACCCTACTTACTTTACTTCTTGCTACTTACGATTCGTTCTATGCGGAAGTGTTTTTTTGTCAAGCGTTGACAACCTATTTTATCGACGAAAAACACAAAGGTCCAGTATGCTCAGTAAATTCTCTAAGTATGATACAAAAATCAAGGAGTATCAATAGTAAATCACTGAGTAGGTTCAATTAATAAAAATTAAATAAAAAAGGAAGTAACAACACACAATTTACTTTATAAAAGAAAAAAAGTACAATTCTTAATGAAGAATAAAACAAAACTCTTTACCCATAAAAATTTGAAAAATCATGTTATAATTAATTAAATTCGAACTTGCAAAATACCTTAAAAAAGGTTGTGGTTGATGTCGACATGACATCATCATTGTTCAACTTCATTTCACTGAGCATAAATCAGATATGTACAACTTCACCACATGTTCTCTCCTTCATCGAATGACTCTCACATTTCGTTCTCTTTTGGAACTCACAAAAGGTTTAATTTATCCGCGAACGCAAATCCAAGACTCCTTTGTGCCTTCCCTGGAAATCCACGAATGGGTAAATCTACCTGGAACTATTAATCTTCACGAGGAGATTTTCCTTGAACATGCCGAAGCTTTTGTTCATCAAGAGTAGATTTGCCATGGAACCGTTCATTCACGAACAAAGATGTTACAAACGTCGAACGAAGCCACTACAAACAAATCGATGTGGGAGAATTGAGGACTAAAGCTGCTCCACAGACGCTTCACAACATCGTTTTCACGCAAACAAGGCAAACCCATTTCACTGAGTATTCACACAAACAAAAAAGGTTCTGAGTATTCCTGAGATTTACCGTCGCGCTTTTTCCATGAACACCGAAGCTACGAAGACGAAGAAAAGCTCAGATCTAGAATTAAAATTTTAAACCATTTTGAACGATTTCAGAGGAGACAATGGAGGACTGGAGTTTCTCTATGCATGCTTCACTGCCGGGGAGAACTACTCATGTCAAGGCTTTGTGTGCTCGGAAGTCGCCGGAAAACATGGAGGAGTGTAGAATTCGAGATTTGCTAGAGACGGAGCTTCGAAAAGCTTTGAAATCTTTTAACCATGGTTTCTGGGTTAGATGGGGAGAGGAGAAATGGATAGAGTTTGTCAGGGTTTATGATTTATGTGTGTAATTAAGTATATATTGTAGGTAAGAAATATTTGAGGCTATAACAGGTAACGGTAGTGGAAAAATAGGTCCATGGTGTTAAAATTTTGAGTAATGTTATATATCACCTCTTCACCCCTTCACCCCTTATGTGGAGCCTATATGGAGATTTTAAAAACCAATCATGATGTTTCTCTGTCTCAAATGACTTTTTTTTCTCTCTTTTATTTAATGCCACATAGGCTCCACATAAGAGGTGAAGATGTGAAGGGGTGAAGAGGTGATATATAACATTACTCTAAAATTTCTAATTGACCTTTAATGAAAATAGTGATATGGATGGAGATACTTGGGTCTTGAAGAGGGGCTTTCAAAATTCATTAGATAAAAATCTGTATCTTTTATCCATCAAGATTACCTTGACCAAAACAGTATTTTAGTTCATATTAAACCCTCTCGCCACATCTAAGCAATAAATGTAAACTTCTTACTTTGTCTTCAAAACCCTTAACATAGGGGCAATTATAAAAAAGAGCCCATACAACTTATACATTAATATAAAAAGTCCTCCTAGTTAGATCACTAGTTACTAGTCCAACGGTATATGGGTAAAGACAACCATGCCCCTCTATTAGTGGACTGACGTGGACTCCCAACCCAAATGAAAACCATATTAGGGTCACGAGAAACAATTTCCCATTTCATTGTTGCTCACTGTTCTCTCTCATCATACTCTCTCTGGCCTCTCTCTTCTCTCTCTATTTCATTGTTGCATCCATTTGGTCTCACCCTCTCCAGCCACTATACCACCAACACAACCACTCACCTGCACAATAAATCAACACAGCCTCCGTTCATGGACCACTGTCACAATTTCGCCGCTGCGCCACCACCAGAACCCCACTGTCAGGCCTTTTCCACCATTAAAACCGCCTCTCCAGATCTCCAAGAAAGCCGCCGACCCCAACACAGATCTGCAGAAACCCGTTCTCCGCCGCTCAACACTCTGCAGAAGAACCCGTGACCCCGCCTTCTTCTTCCTTTAGTCCAGATCTGCAGAAACCCCACCAGAAAACCATTGCTGCACGAAGTGGGTACAGCCCCAAAATGTCCGTCGTTCTGCTTTCTCAATGGGTATGTACACATGTAAGAAGTCCCCTCTGGCCCTATGCAGTGGGTACATCCCCTTGACCAACAAACTGCCGCCGCCGGAGCCACCAGATCCACCACGACGCCGACGAATCAGACGCAGATCTGCAGGTGAGATGCAATTAGTTTTTTTTTGGTTTTTTATTTTTTTCATTTGGTTGTTATTTGTTGCAGTTTTTATTTGTCATTTGTTTTCTTTTGCAGGTAGATGGGTACAGCCCCTTGACTGCTGCAACACATCTGGATCCAGATCCAGATCTGTTAGGTGATGCATTTAGGTTTTGTTTTATTTTTTATTTTTGAATGTGCTTTTTAATTTAATATATTTGTTGTCTTTCGCAGAATCGTTGAACCCCCACTGGGCACAGCCCCTTCACGGTCCAAAAATCGCATCTGTGTACAGCCCCATCTAGATCGGGCAATGTGCACGTTCCCATGAGCGTCTTAGAAATCCTTTGCTATTGCTTCTGTGCACGTACCCTCCACCGTATGTCGCAATGTGCACGTTCCCATGAGACTGAATTTCCTATTGTACACGTTCCCATGAGACTGAATTTCCTATTGTACACGTTCCCATGAGACTGAATTTCCTATTGTACACGTTCCCATGAGACTGAATTTCCTATTGTATGAGACATGTTTGAAATATACTACTAACTTGTTTTTTTCTATTGTGGGATGAATATGCGCGGAAGAGGCAGGGGGCGTATACAAAGTTGGAGAATTTAGGAGCATGCACAAAATCATTGTCGAGAATCTGCTAAACGGGGACTATACAACAGAAACAACGAAGCGGGCGCGATAGGCTGGGAGAGTTTAACGTGTAGCTGCATATTTCATGTTTAATGCATTTTATAAGTTTGAATTTAGAAATATTTTTCTGGTTAATGTATTATGTAGTTAGTTTGATGCTAAACTGTAAAAACCCTGTTTTTTTTTTGTTTGTGTGTTTGAAAAATGGTATTGATTTTTGTTTTGAAGTATTGTGTATTGAGTTAGATGAAATGGGGGTTAGACGGGTAAATATGACAAACCCCGGATTGATAGTAAAAGGGACACACACAGAATGGGTAGCGCCATTTGGGGTTGTACACTCATAGTGTATATTGCTTTATTAGTTGGGTCTGGGGATGCACCCAGAAATAGTCACGTGGTTGTACCCTCCTAGTGTATATTGATTTAATAATCGTGTCTGGGGCTGTACCCAGTTATGATCATACGGGTCTGTACCCTTCATCATATAAAGGTTAAGAGAATGATGGAGTTGGTGATAATAGTATTGGATAAAGTACATGATACAAACATGATGGATGTAGATGGGTGTTGGTGAATATGCGTGTGGTTCATAATCCACGGATTTCAGATTACATGATGATATCAAAAAGAAGATATGCCAATTTGTAAAGACTTTTACAGACATAAATCAAAGATATGATAAAGAAACGTGATGGGAACGTTCCCAATGCATAGTTTAAAAAATACAAGTACACGTGTTCCAAAAAAACATGAAAATGGAATGTTAATGTGCAAAGATAAAGGAGAAGCAGAAATTTTATTGGATTCATTAATGAAGAACAACATTAATAACATCAATCGAATGCGGTGAAGAAGTTGGTTGCACATATATAAGTCTCGGTGGAGGAATCACGCATTAGCAACCATTGTTGTGTGGAGTAATCTTCCGGTGAACAGAGAAGGCAGTTATCATGGCCATTTAGTACATAGTGGTAAACAACATCAACATCAATCAGATTACACCATTTGCTAAGCATGAATTGTTTAATGTTAGTAAAAACCAGATACTTAGCCATGGGGAAAAGATACTTCTCTTTGCCGTTCTTGAAGATACCAATTAGAGTCCCTAAAACAAAACAAATGGAATGATATTAATGGAGTAAAACAATGGTCGTGTGATGAGAACGTGGCCATGAAGAAAAATATTATAATGGGAACGTGCACATTATCAAAAACACAGCATATAGTATCTAACACAAACAAATAGTCATGGGGACGTGCACAATATGTAATACAAATTAATGGGTTCGTTCCTAGAAGCAATGAACAACATGTAATCAAACTTAATGGGGCCGTGTACAGATAAAAGTGAAAGTCTTGGGAACGTGTCCAATAAAGGTTTAACATGGTGTGTACGTGCACATTATGCAACATTGTGAAGGGTACGTGCACAGTGGGAAATACAAGATGTTGGGGACGTGTACATTATCAAAGACAACCAAAATCCTCACCGCCACCGGTGATGGGGATGTTCACACAAAGGTGTGCATATATATGGGAACGTGACCATGAAGTGTGGAGTAGTCTTCCTGTGTGCTCAATAGACAATCGTCATGTCCATTAAGTGAATAGTGGTAAACAACATCAACATCAATTAGATTACACCACTTGATAAGCACGAACTGTTTAATGTCGGATAACAGCGGATACTTGGTCATGGGGGACAGATACTTCTCATTGCCGTTCTTGAATATACCAATTACATTGTCCATGATGACCCTGAAAGAAAAAACGATGTCTATTAACAGACAACGGGTACGTGCACACTATACGTAATCACATGTAGTAGGGACGTTTACAGTCTAAATAAAAGTCTTGGGAACGTGTACAGTAAGGGTTTAACATGGTGGGCATGTGCACATTACAGAACATGGTGCAGGGTGTTCTTACGAATGTCTACATATATATGGGGACGTGACCATGAAGTGTGAGACGATGGGAACGTGGCCATTGTTGTATACATGCACATGAGGACGTGCAGGTTATCAACCTAAGATGATGAAGAGTAAGCAACCAAAACGAATGGACATGGGAACATGTACAGAATGCATACTATATCTCTCTGGGAACGGGCACGTGAGCATTAAAACACATTTTAGACCATTGCAGACGAAAGGGGGCTTGTTAAAGAAGTACAATACATCATAATGGTTGCTGGGAACATGATGGTATTAACATTATTATTGGAACAGATATGGTATTAACATCATATTCGCAGATTTGTATGCTGGCTCTGTATAACTAAACATATATGCATGAAGCAACATACTGAAACTATGAAGAAAAAACCATGGCAATATATGTTTACAAGTGATATTGACTAGCTTGAGAATTTGAAGCTTACCCGTGTACAACAATGGCGTTGGTGATATTCTCTTCTGTGGATACTTTTTGATTTTTGAAATTCAAATTTCAAAAATGATATATGAAGGATGTGGGTAAAGAGTAGTACGGTGTATGAGATGTGTGAGAAGATAATGGCTTGTGTATGAGAGAGAAGAGAGTTAGTAACGTATAAGAGAGAGGAGAGATGTTACGGTGCTTAGTCATCAGAAGAGAGAGAGAGAAAAGGTGAGAGAGTAAAGCTATTAAGGGTATAACGGTAAACTTGTTAAAGCATAAAGCTAACCAAGGACCTTATAAGTAGTTGTAAGTACTTGGGATCTAATTTATAAGATTTTTTTGATTTGGGATCCAATTCGTAATTTCCTCCTTAACATATTACTAACATTCGTACCAAACTATTGAACATTATAACATATTACTAACATCCATACCAAACTATATATCATTACTGATCTATAGTTGCATACTTAAAACCATAGTTTTAAAAATGATTTACAAAGTAATATTTTTGGTGAAAAATTATACAACTAAAAACACAATAATTTTTTCAAAAATTTAAATATTTATAAATGAGGAAATATTAAACAATTTTAGAAATAAATGAAATATAATTAATTTTTTTTATTTTGAAAAGCACTTTTTGAGAAGCACCAAATATGTGTTTCTTAGAAAAAACACTTAAAATAATTTTATATTTCAAAATTATTTTTAATAATTCTTTTTAGTTTTGAATTTTGTTCTAAAAGCGCTTTTTTACTCTAAAACAATCACTTTCAAACGAGCTTAGTGTCAGGAAAAGTTAAATGGGACACATACTTTTAAGTGCTTCTCCAAAAAAGCACTCCAATCGGGCACTAATAAAATGCTAAAAGCACTTTTAAGTGTTTCTCAAAAAAGCACTTTCAAACGGGCACTAAAGTATATGGGTCTGTTTGGAAGTGCTTAATTTAGAGTAAAAAAACGCTTTTGAAATAACATTTAAATTTTAAAAAATTATTAAAAATAATTTTGAAATCTAAAATTATTGTAAGTGTTTTTCCAAGAAGCACATATTTGGTGCTTCTCAAAAAAGTATTTTTTAAAATAAAAAAAACTCTTAAAATGCTAAAAGCATTTTTTAAGTGCTTCTCCAAAAAAACAATTTCAAAAGGCACTATATCTTCGCCTCCCTCGAGCGTTTCACCTCCAACTCCAAAAGAACCCACTCAAAAACAAACACATACACATACAGTTCTTCTCAAAAATGGCTATGGATATGGAGACAGATGGAGATAGAAGCTTAGGGAAATGCTTAAGTAGCTCTCTAGATCAAGGCAGCACTGAAATCCAAAGATACTATCTATCTCGCAAAACTGCTCTTGAAATGCTTAGAGATCGTGGCTATATTATACCAAACTCTGAAATTGATATGTCTCTTCAAAAATTTCGTGATACACATGGTCAAACCCCTGATATTGACCGCCTCAAAATCACTGCTCTTCACAAAAATGATCCTTCCGACAGGGTTAGTAATTATAATCAACTTTAACCCAGATTCAGGTGGTGCATGTGGGTCTATGATGCAAATTATTATTTTTTATTTAGTTAATTGTGTAAATTTGTGAATATACTCTGTTTTACAGTGTTTTCCCCTAATTGCCATGCCAGAAACTGAGAAAAGGAACCGTTTTTCATTCCTTTTTCGGTAATAAGATAATTAAAAGTGGGTAGATTTAGGTGTATTTAAAGGGTTATCGAAATTTAAATGATTAGTTTTGAATTTGTTGAAGGTTTTGTGTTTTAGAACTAATTTTTGACAGTTTATGTGTAATCCATTAATGGCAGATTCTAGTTCTCTATTGTGGGCCATATCTAGTAAAAGTGAACGTGATTCGTTCAATTGCAGCTCAGATTACAAATAAAGAGACTTTAACGAAGCTTATATTAATAGTTCAAAGTCAAATAACAAGTCAAGCTCAAAAAGCTGTGGATACTTTTCCATTCAAAGTTGAGATCTTTCATGTAAGTTTTTGTTATTCTTTAATATGTAATTATGAAAGATCACAACTTTTAACTTGATTGCTAATTTTTACTGTTTGTTTTCAGATTACTGATTTGATTGTCAATTTTACCAAGCATGTCTTAAAGCCAAAGCATCGAGTTTTAACTGATACTGAGAAAGATGATTTATTAAAGAAATTTGATGTGGAAGATAAACAGGTTAGTAATTACATTTTAAAAAGGTTTTAAATTTCACCTTAGGGTAAATTATATTGAGTTGGTAAATTTTTGTTTTTTGTTTTTTAGCTTCCACGTATGTTACAAAAGGATGCTATAGCAAAGTACTTTGGCCTTGAAAAGGGACAAGTTTTGGAAGTGACCTACAATGGTGAAATAACAGGGCTACATATCACATATAGATGTGTTTGGTGATTTGTTTTTTCTATGAAGCTTTTGAATGTTTTGTGCTTTATTTTCGTGTATTAATACTCTTATCGTATGTATGTTAGTTTCTTTTGTGATGTTTAGTTTGTACCTCTTTTGAAGTATTGTATGATGCACATGAATCTCTTTTATGTCTTTCTATTATGGGATCTTGTGTTCAACTATTTATGTCTAGTGGTGATTTTATTTAGTATAAATGGTTTTTTTTTTTTGTTCTAAACGCTTTTTCATTCATACCCTAGATAAGCTATTACAAAATAAAAAGTTATCCAACTCCCGTGGGAGAGAGGACTCATGTAAAATAAGTTTCGCGAGTAGCTAAAACTATTGCCTAATGGCGAGTTTTTAGCTAACCAATCCGCAACTAAGTTTTTCTTTCTAGAAATGAAAGAGAATAAAGAATTACAGTTTTCACCAATAAAGTAAATACTACGAATAATGCTATCTATTCTTAAACTAGATACAATACAAATTGATTAGATGCGAGAGGGTCCATGACTTCCTTGCCATCGTTCTCAATGATGCACTTTGTGTCTTTAAAGTCTCTATCCCACAAGGAAGCCTTCAAGATCTCCAAAGCTTTGGCTTCCATGGAATTTTCACCTATTCTCCAAGCACCATATTTAATAATATTACCAAAACAGTCCCTAGCAATACACGCAATAGAGGAGTTAGAGTTTTTATAAGAAGCGTCACAATTGATTTTGTACCAATTTTTTTTGGGGTCGGGGGGGGGGGGGGGGGGGGGATTCCCATTTAGTCTGAACACCATTACCATCAGTGTTATTAGAAGATCTACTAGCTTTTGAGGAGGCTAGATATATCCTCTTTTGTTCACAAATTGGAGTATTTTTAACCTTCAGATCATGTTGATCATCATAAGGTATTTTATTTTCACGTTCATAATCCCACACTCTCAAGAGAGTATTATCATTAATCCTCACTTTATTACTAACATCCTCGGATAGTATATATGGTTTACAAGGACTTGGCAATGAAGCATTTACATTTGCAATATACAGAAATTCATGCTTACATAGAGTTGGAATTGCATAACTAATAATAATAATAACAATTATGCTACCCTATCAATTTTTATGGGACGTGAGAGTACAATTTTTAATCTTCTTCTAACATAGTGACTTCGATTCACTGAAAAATTGAGAATATCTTAGCTAAATTCTGTATATAATTTTACTATGCTTAAGAAGGAATTCCATTCGAGACACCCCATATTAGTATAAATTTGTAATCTGACCCCTAAACCTCCATCATAATCTTTTTGCAATTATATCAATTTCAGACAGGGTCGGCTTTGACAGTTTTGGAATCCTAGACGAAAATTTTAAACCACACTTATTAAAAGAAAAATATCAAACAAAAAATAAATTAATAAGATAACAACATTTCTATCAAATTTCTTATCGATACTTAATTTCCATTTAATTATGAATAAAATAAAGATGAAACTTAATTTCCATCGAACAAATAAAAATTAATTGTTTAGGTTGAACTAGTCCTTGAGTCCCAAACACACAATCCCAAAAGTACATACATTACAACAAAAAAACCTTTCATAGTACCCAAATTACAATACTTTCAAGTTACAACCAAAATTAGTATCGTCTATTACTATTATAATAATTATTGTTATTATAATTATTATTATTATTATTATAATAATTAGAAGTATTATGATAATTATCATTTGAGTGATAATATTGCTCTTCATATCCCGAAGAATCAGGAACAAAATTGTGTGAATTTAAAGTTGTCTGAACTTGTCTTCCTTGAGGTTCTTCAATAAACTTCCTTGTTTGTATATAAGTTTGAATACTTTCAATTACTACCACTAATTTTTGATCATTTTTCAAGCCTTGTAAAGCTTTTATAAACTCATGTTCAATAGTATTAAGTAACTTTATGAATTGAGTATTGTATCTTTTGTATAATGCATATCCAGCTACCTGAAAATAAATCAACAAACAAAAATGAATTAAAACTTAAATTACCAAATCATCCTTATGTTTGTCAAAAGTTTATGTTTGTCAAAAGTGTCAGTGTTGGTCATTTTGACTTTTTTACGTCACAAATTAATGAAAGATGAAAGTCTTAAAGGATCAACGGTGACACTTTTGTTATACATAAGGGACCAAGTAGTTAGGGGGGAGGAAATTGATTTAATTGCACTATAGGTCCATAATTTTTTTTTTTTTGAAATAGTTGTTACATTATTAGTCCCTATATTATGCAAAAACTGCACTGTAGATCCTGATATTAATTTTTTTAATGGATTACACTATACGTCCTTATATTAATCGGAAAATTGCAATACACGTCCCTATATTTAGAAAAAGCTGCACTATAGATCCCTATACATTTAAGAAAAAATTACACTATAGGTCCCTATATTATGCAAAAACTGCACTATAGATCCTGATGTAAAATCTTTTTTCTATATAATAACACTACAATTCCCTAATTTAATCGAAGATTGCACTATAGGTCCCTATATTAAGCAAAAACTGGTCTATGAATCCCGATTTTTTTTTTGAATGTTTTATATAAGTCCCTATATTAATAAAAAAATTAATCTATATGACCCTATATATATTTTTTGAAATAGTTACATTATAGTCCCTATATTAATCAAAAAATGCAATGTAGGACCTTATATCATGCAAAAACTGCAATGTAGATTCTGATATTAATTTTTTTTACTGGATTGCACTACAGGTCCCTATATTTAGAAAAAAATTGCATTATATAGGTCCCTATATTATGCAAAAACTGCACTATAGATCCTGATGTTAATATTTTTTCTCTAATTAGTCACACTATAAGTCCCTAATTTAATCGAAAATAGCACTATAGGTCCCTATATTAAGCAAAAATTGCTCTATGAATCCCGATATTTTTTTAATGTTTTACACTAAAAGTCCCTATTTCAATAAAAAATTGAACTATATGTCCCTATATATATATATATATATATATATATATATATATATATATATATTTTGACATTAGTCCCTATATCAATCAAAAAATGCACTATAAGGACCTTATATTATGCAAAAACTGCACTATAGATCCTAATGTTAATTATTTCTCTAACTAATCAACTATAAGTCCCTAATTTAATCGAAATTGAACTACAAGTGTCCCTATATTAAGCAAAAATTGTCCTATCAATCCCGATATTAATTTTTTTTATTGGTTTACACTATGATTCCCTATATTAATCAAAAATTGAATTATAGGTCTCTATATAAAGCAAAACTAGAACTATAGGTCCCTATATTAAGCAAAAATCAAACTATAAGGCCTTATATTATGCATAAAGAACTAAGTAACGTCACAAAGTAGCAAACTTATGTACATCAAGGACACACTTTATAACATAAGGGACCAAGTAATCACAAGGACCATTTACGCAATTTAACAAAGTTTATTTATTTCTTACGAAAACTTACTTCAAGAAAAGCATATAATGCTATAGCAGTGTATAAATTAGCCGGAACAGAATTCAAGAATCTAGCAAGCCATGCCCATCCTTCATTTATACCATGTAAATTTTGTACCCCTTGAATTTCAGTCTGTAATCAAAAGTTAGTTAATTGCACTATAGGTCCCTATATTATGCAAATATTGTATTATACACACAAACCTGAACTATAGCTCCATATAAATTCATATACCGAGTCATCCTTTCTATATAACTTTCTTTACTCTCAACTTTTTCATTTTCCACTTTGTACCCTATTGCTTTGTTATGTGCTTCATTGCTTTCAAAAACTGCCTGAATTTCAAATTATTTTTTTTAAAATAAATTAATTAATTAATGCCCATTAAAGACCTTTTATGGTCAATCAAGATTAGATATATTATTTACCTCGAGGTACCTAATATATTTTGGGACTGTGAAAATGCAAACTTTATTTAACTCCGCAATAAAAATATCCATGGCTTGAGGAATCTGTGTATATGATTAAAATTATTAATAAATTCATTTAAAATGTTTTCAAAATTGACTATTTGGTCCCTTATATTTTCCAAAATTGTCCTTCTGACTTATTTTGAAACATAAGGGACTATTTGTGTAATTTACCTTTGATGTAACACCTACAATAACACGTCCATAAGCATAAAGAGTGCTAATAGATGTTTCTTGACTAGAATGATGTACAAACTGTAATAGTAAAAAAACACAGAGGGTAAGTTTGACTATTTTGGGAAAATACAGGGACTAATAATGCAAATAAAAATGTTTTACTCTCTCTGCAAACAAAGCAATGCCAATAGATTGAGGATGTGATGAGTTACTAATTAGCTTGGTTAATTCATCTATTCTCTCCCTGCAAAAAAAAGGACTATTATACCCTTACCTAGTTGAATCAAACTGACAGATAAGAAAAGGGTATTTAAGTAATTTTCACACCTCATATTTTGTTCTGAACAGCTGATAGTTTTGATCCTTCTATATATTTGATTCTTATGATTTCGATAAACCTGTCCATGTTGAACAACTTGTTTATAAATATTATAATAATAAGGGGCAAAAGTTAAATAATAAATATATAAAAAAAAGGAAGAAATGGTCTATAGTTCAGGGACCGTTTGGGAAATTTTCATTAAACATAGCGAGATAAAAAGTCAATGTAAAGATAGTTTGTTTACAGGAATAATTCCCCAAATGGTCCCTGAACTAAAGGCTAATTACCCAAATGGTCCTCCAACTTCTATTTTTTACCGTCTAGTGACAGATTTTTACTGTAAAGTGCCACGTGGCAAAGACGGAGGACCAAACCGGTAAAAGTTGGATAATTCAGGGACCTTTTTGGGAAATTTTAAAAGTCTGGGTAACAAAAATACATATTGCCACATGTCATTAACGGTAAAAATGGATGGAATTTGAAAAAATAAAGTTCGGGGACTATTCAAGTAACTTTTGAAATTTGAGGACCAAACTGGCAAATGGCCTATAGTTCAGGGACCATTTGAGAATTTTTTTAGATAAATTAAAAACATTTTATTTCAAATCATTCTCTACAAAGCACAAATAGATGAATAGAAATAGAAAAAAAACTAGGGACCTCAAAAATAAAATCATCAAAGAATAGGGGTCATTTCGTAAATAAAAGTAAAAGTAAAGTCTCAAACCTCATTAGTACCCAAACCCAAAGCATCGTTTTGTTTAGCTATTTCATTATAAATCTTCAATCTCATCTCCTCCAATTTTAAAGCATTATCAGCACCTTTAATTATATTCTCTGTATATTATATGAACCATAAAAAAAAAAATTAGATTTAAAAAAAAAACAAAAAAAAAAGTGAAAATTTGGATATACCTGAAGCTTTTTTTTCCGCGATTTTTTTAGCTTCCTCTGCTGCGGCTTTTTCTGATTTTATCCGCTCAGCTTCTAGTCTAGCCTGCATCTAAAAAAAATATTGGGGTGTAAAGTGCAATTTTTGCATAGTATAGGGACCTCTTGTGCAATTTACTAAAAAGAAGGAAACAGTAGTTCTTGTGCACCGTTAGTCCTTGTGGCCGAGCATTATGACATTTTTTCAAAGGTCAAGTGACTATAATACCCTTACGACTATATGGTATTATTCCTATTTTTTTTAAATCAGTTAATTAATTAAATTAAAATGTTATCCTTTTATCTAGGGATATAATAGTCCTATCATTTTGGACAAATAAAGTTAAACAAAAATCTTCAAAAATTACTCTAGAACAATTTAGAGACCAACCCGTGCTCAAATAGTCTAGGGGTATTTTAGACATTTTGCGTCATCCTGTTAGTTTTAGAGACATTTGGTGCTCACAAATATAGGGACCATTTGTGACTACAGTTTTGAAAACCACAGGGACTAACCGTGCAATTAACCCAAAAAAATAGATATTAAATGAAGAGGTATATAAGTAATTTTGAAGATTCAGGGTCTTTGTCTGTCCTTGCGCAAATTTAGAAAGTCAAAACGATATACCAACAAAAATACAGGGACGTAAAGTGCAATTATTGCAAAATATAAGGACCTATAATGCAATAATACCTCAGCTTCGGCTTTGAGTTTTTCCTGTCTTAATTTTTCTTCTTGGAGATATTTTTCTTTTTTTTTGGCCTCTTCACGAGCAAAATCATCTCTTAATTTTCTTTCTTCGATTTGAGATTTGTGTTCATGATCCCTTTGAACTTGTGTTAAATGATTATCAAGTGCTTCTGCCCTATATATTAATAAAATGTAAATGTTAATTAAAAAAAATCAATATTAATGCGAAAATTCCCCAAATAGTCCCTGAACTATTATACTGCTTTTTACTGGGTTGGTCCTCAAATGGTCATTAAACTTGTTTTTTAGTCCAATTTCGTCCATTTTTTACTGTTAATTGCTACGTGGCAAAGAAGTTTGAGGACCAAAATGTAACAAAAGTATTATTCAGGGACTATTTAGGTGATTTTCGGTCTTAATATTTACGAAAATACATGCTGCCACATGGACTTATTGGTAAAAAAAGACGGAATTGACACTAGACTAATCATTATAGGGACCTGTGGTGCAATTAACTTGGAAAAAATCTTCTTACTACTGGGGCCTATAGTGCAATTTTTCACATTATAGGGACCTATGGTGCAATTAACTCGGATTTCTTTTTTGCTGCAGGGACCTATAGTGCAATTTTTGCACATTATAGGGACCTGTGGTGCAATTAACTCGAGCTATAGGGATAGTGCAATTAACTCGGAGTTAGATGAGAGTACTAATGAGGGGTAAAATTAAAGTTCGAGGACTGTTTAGGTAACTTTTGAAGTCTGAGGACCAACTCGATAAAAGGGATATAGTTGATTCAGGGACTATTTTAAAAAATTTGCCAATTTAAATCTCTAAATTTCACAGTTTCGTATTTTAGAACTCAAAATAAATTGGACCTTTTGACAAAAAAAAAAACTATGAAGGACTAGAAAAATAAATACTTACATTTTACGTTGATACTGTAAATCAAGCTTTCGATCCATATCTCGTTTCACTTCAGTATTTTTCTCAACTTGTTTAAGGGTAAAAACGTACTTTTCATTTTCATTGATAAGATCTGCTTCGAGTGTTGATATACGATTTCTCATTTCCTCCTATTGCACATAAAAAGGACTTGAAGATAAATGAAATTTCTGATTCAAAGGACTAAAAGGGTAAATAAGTAAATTTACGAACCGTAACATTAATTTGATGTTCATGAGTTGTCTCGTAAAGTGCACCTTCAACTAATCCCATTGGTTCCATAAGAGAAGATTCAATTTTCGATGCTGACTCATCATCAGAATCATCACTGTTATTTAAAATTTAGATAAGGTTATTTAATTATTTTATCTGTATATATTATATAGGGACATGTAGTGTAACTAATTTTGTACAAAACTAATAGGGAACTACATTGCAATTAATGCATAATATAGGGAACTATAACGCAATTTATGCATAATATAGGGCCTTACAGTGCAATTTTTTACATAATATGGGAACCTATAGCGTATTTTACATAATATAGGGATCTATAGTGCAATTAATTCGAAAAAAATCTTGCAATAGGGAACTATAGTGCAATTAACTCAGGAATAAATTTCGTGCTACGGGGACCTATAGTGCAATTTTTACACATTATAGGGACCTGTGGTGCAATTAACTCGGAAAAATTTCTTGCGAAGGGGACCCATAGTGCAGTTTTTGCACATTATAGGGACCTATACTGCAATTAATTCGGGAAAGTTTATTGCTGCGGGGACCTATAATGCAATTTTTGCACATTATAGAGAGACCTGTAGTGCAATTAACTCGGGAAAAAATTCCCTCTACAGGGGCCTATAGTGCAATTAACTTGGGAAAAGGTTCTCTCTACAGGGAACTATAGTGCAATTAATTCGGGAAAATTTTCGCGCTACAGGGACCTATAGTGCAATTTTTGAACATTACAGGGACCTGTGGTGCAGTTAACTCATGTTACAGGGACCTATAGCGCAATATAAAGTCAAAAAAACTTGCTAGCCTATAGGGGCCTGTAATGCAACTAATCCAAAAAAATCTTGCTATAGAGACTTATAGTGCAATTTAAGCATTATATAAGGACCTAAAGAGCAGGTTTACATAATATAGGGACCTATAGTGCAATTAACTCGGAAAAAAGAATCACAAACCTTAAATAAAGATCATCACAACCAAATCTTGTACCAGTACTCACTATTTGATTATGAATCTCTTCTTCATTATTATCTATTTCATCATCTGAAATGTGCATAACAAAACTCTTTGAAATTTTACCATTATTTTGTGAAACTGGAAATTCACTGCACAGTTTTTAAAAAAAAAAAAATTAATTAATTAATTAAAACATATAAAATAATAAAGGATTACAAATAAAATAGTTACCGAGATTGAATTTTGGTGAAATTTGATGAATTTGAATTTAGCTTTTCTTGAATTGAATTGAGTTCTGATAATAAACTATCGAAAGTCCAATCAGGTTGTGGATCAAGGGCAAATCCGTCAATTTTTTGAGGAGATTGAAATTCCAATTTCATAACTTTCCTGAATTACGAAAAAACCCAGTCTCTTAATTATTGATATAAATTATTTAATACCATGAAATGGATAAATAAATAATGGAAATGCAAAATCGTGAGGTGTGTAGAGAGCATTGAAAACCAGGTGTGGAGATATAGGGACCTGTAGTGCAATTAACTCCGGAAAGAGACCTATAATGCAATTTAGCATATTATGTGGACCTATATTGCTATTTATGCACAACATATAATGCAATTTAGCATATTATGTGGACCTGTATTGAAATTTTTGCATATTATGGGGACCTATAGTGCAATTTTTCCACATTTAGTGAAATTAACTCGGGAAAATTTTAGCTACAGGGACCAATGGTGCAATTTTTGCACATTACAGGGACCTGTGGTGCAACTAACTCGGGTAATAGGGACCTATAGTGCAATTAACACGAACCCCCATTTAACTCATAAAATTTTTGCTATAGGAACCTATGGTGCAATTTTTGCACATTATAGGGACCTACGGTGCAATTTTTGCACATTATAGTGACCTGTGGTGCAACTAACCAGTTTATAGGGACCTATAGTGCAATTAACTCGGAAACAAATTCCGTCCCCCCACAAAACAGAAAATCCTGGCTCCGCGCTGCTAAATATTAAAAGATATAAAAACACCATTGTAAGTTGTAACAATATATGAAGTAATTTTTATAAATACAATTCATGTAAATAAGAAAAGGATTAAAGGACTATAATGCAATATCTATAAATTTGGTATGTGAAATTATAGTACGTACATCTTTTCTGCTCAGAAGGAAAAGCTCTTCACTTCACTGCAATAATTGGACTGTGATGTGAAAGATAAATCAAACTTACAATTAAAATAGAAGCGGAACCCTAATTCTAAAATTCAAATTTACAGTTTTTAATGTTTTAAATTCGAAATAAATTCAAAACATTGCTACATTTGAGCAATCAATAGGAAACGCTTCCATCTTTTTTTGAAATTATTTAACCTTTGGTAAAATTTAAAATTAAAACGGAGAATTAAATGAAAAAGAGAAGATGAACTGACCTTGAAGGTGATTATGCGCAGCTTCTTTAGGTGTGAGAAATTGATGATAATTTAGCTTCTCTTGGCAAAACAATTCAAAAAATGCAGTATAACACCAAATTGCTCACTCCAACCGTCACTGTAAATCATGGGACCCACAAAACTCACACTCATAGCGCATCACTTCTCACACGGTAAAAGGCTTCCAACGGTCATAAAATGGCCATTTGTATAAATATATAATACACAATTACACTTAAATCAGATAATTCTGAAAAATTGTAAAAATAATGAGATTAGGTTAAAAGTAATTCAATTTTTTAGAGTTTCAATGGTAAAATTAATTTTTACCTTAATTTGGGTTCTTCGATTGTTGACGGCGTAGCCAAGCTTGTTGATGATGGTGGAGAATAGTCACTGAGTTGCGCCGATTTTCTTGTGCAGTAGACCGGCTTGGTTTTTTTTTTTTTTTTTTCGAAAGAGGCTTGGTGGGAAGGTGAGTGTGAAAGAGATTTTTTTGTTTTTTGTTTTTTTTTTCCAGTGCGAGTATGAAGAGATGAGTCCTTTTTATATGTTTCATCATTTTTCGACCTTTTACTTTTTCTTTTCTTTTCTCGTTCTGAAATTTTTTAACGTTTTTGGTTTGGAAATTTCTTCCATCCAATATTGGAGGATTCTACACCAATAATATTAATATATATAACCCATGTTTTAAACTTAAAAAATTAACTAATTTATTAATCTAATGACATGGGTTTTTTTATAATTATCAATGGCCATGATATGATCATCCAATATTGGATAGAAGTCTTACCCTTTTGGTTTATACTTTTTTTTTTACCACTACCGAAAACACCACAATCCCATAGCTTCTTTCACTTTCCTTTGTGTATTTCAAGCTCTCCTACTAATTTCACAGCTTGTTTTACACTATTCTCTTTTCTTTCTCTTCATTTCTTCACCTTCTTCTCAGCTTTCGATATGAATTTCTACTCTTCAAGCCACCCTCTAGCAATAAATGGAAACTCCATCACCACGGCTGTGGATAATCCGCCCTACAAAATGGTACAAGAACATAAGCTTATTGCTAAGTTTATGCACAAAGAAAGTATCAATTTCAGCTACATCAAACAACACATCAACAAATTTTGGGATCTACAAAACAATGTAGAAACTGAAAAATTGGGATTTAACGAATTCATTATCAAGTTCAAAAATGAAGAAGACAAACTTAAAGTATGGAGTCAACGTCCATAGACCATACTAGGTAAACATCTAGCTATCAATCTCTACAAAAAATGGAGTTAAAAATACTGTTAAACACACAACCTTTTGGGTTCAACTTACTGGAACTCCGATTTCACTACTTACAAACAATTGTATTGAAAATTTGATGAAACACTTTGGAAATGTTCATCACATCAGCTTACCGGAAACTGAAATTATTGATGAAAATTCAATTTCTTGCGTTCAAGTGGATTGGGACATTACCAACCCAATAATAGCAGGGATCAACTTCTGGGAAAATGAAGATACTTAACATTGGATCAATTTTAAATATGAGAATGTGGGACAAGTATGTTATAATTGTGGTATTCTTGATCATGAAGCCCGTGGATGCCCAAACCCATCTATTAAACCAATCCTTGGTAGCTGGGTGAAAATTTCTACTATAGGGCCATCTAAATCCTCCATCTTCATAAAAAACAAAAAAGATGTAAACAATGGAAAGCTTACTGGTGGAACTCGTAAGATCACCAAAGCGAGTTGGAGCTCAAAGCTACCTCGGAATAACTCACCAATGGCTAACAAGTGGGTTAACGAGTCAGCCGATTTAACTCACCAAAAAGGAATAGTAATTCAAGGTCGTACAAGTGGTACAAAGGACTCGAGCAAGGATAGCAAACAAACACAATTGTTTGAATTCAAGGCTAGTGGAGATGGTAGCCAGAATACAAACAAAAATGGTACACCCACAACCGATAATGCTGTACTATCGGTTTTGATGGAAGAGAAGACAAAGAAGATGGTTTTATTAAAAGAAAAAGAAAAAGATTTGGCGGGCCTCGTAGCCCAACTAGTTAAAAAATTTAATTCCCCTCCAGCCCAATTAAGGGCATTGCTTTCGGTTCTTTCTTGAGCCCAAATCAAGGGGGCCCAAATATTACTAAACAAAACATCAGCCCAAATGTCATACTCCCACCTAACATTCTCTCATCAGATAACCCATCACCGGAAAAAACCCCTTCACTCTCTCTCACCCCTCTGTCTAACCCTAAATCCCCAAAATCAACACCCGACTCTCTCACTACTCCAATCTCTAATCCAACAATATCCATCTCCTAAAACATAACCCCAAAAACATTTGGTAGCTGCATACAAATTATTAACTATAGAGAGAACTCAGCCAATTACTATGAAGGAGAAACCTCAAAACACCATCGTAAATCGATTCGGAAGAATGATAAATCCTACAAAAAAAGTAACAATTACTCGGAAAGTGGTAGATACGAAAAGATTTGGGAAGCAAGAAGGCTAATAAATGAACAAGAGAGTAAGAAACATTCGAATGAAGAAGGTTATGAAGAAGGCGAAATGGTTGAAGACCTCAACGGTGAAAATGATATGGCTTGCGGGATTGTCCTTAAACAATCCCAACTCAAGAAATGATACACCTATCCTGGAACTACCAAGGGATTGACACCCCTTTGGCAGTCCAGACCCTAAGCGATATGACTTTCCGATATCGCCCCGAGGTAATATTCCTATCCGAGACTAAAAATAAGCATTCTGTGATTTTAAAAGTTGCAAAAATTATTAAAATGGACCTTGTTACTGTAGTTGACCCAATCGGTTTGAGTGGGGGGTTGGCTCTTTTCGCTATCAATAAAAATAATGTTAAAATTATTAATTATGATGAAAACTTTATTCATTGTGAAATCTTAAACTCAGATGGTATCTCTATTCAAACCACATTTGTATGTGGTGCACCTAATGAGGCTGATAAAGTTAAGTCCCTTATTAAATTTACAAACTGTAATCCTAAGAAGGATATCCCATGGAATCTTGTAGGAGATTTTAATAACACAAGATACCTTAGTGAAAAATTTGGGGGTATTCGCAAATGTGATAAAAAAATGAAAAAATTTGAGAATTTTCTTAATGATAACAAATTGGATCAACTTGTGAGTAAAGGTTGTTCCTATTCTTGGTCCAATAGGAGAAATGGAGGTAAACTTATTAAAAAATTGATTGATAAATGCTTATGTAATAGCTACTGGAATAATATATATACAGAAGCTTGGGTGGATCTTCTTCCAGCCCTAGGTTCTGACCATAGTCCCTTATTGCTTCATCTTAAGGATATTAATGAAAAAAGAGAAAAAAGATTTATTTTTGAAAACCAATATATGGAAGAAAAAGACTGTTTAAATATTATTACAAATATTTGGAATTCTCGGAATAATATTAAACATATAGCTAGAAATAGGCTCATTACAAAACTCAATATGTGTAAGAGAATTCTAACAGTATGGAGTAAAAGGAAATTTCAAAACAATAGGAAGAGAATTGATTATCTCATGTCCCAACTGAAAATTATCACCAACTCTACTACCTATAATGAGAAGGATAAAGATAATTATAACAACCTAGTAAAAGAAATTGAAACTATTTGGAAAAAAGAGGAAGATTTTTGGGCCTCTAGAGCTAGAATCACTTGGCTTAGGAAAGGTGATAAAAACACACAATTTTTTCATGCCTCTACCAAAGAAAGAAGAAAAATTAACAAGATCAATACCATTCAAGATGATAATGGGAATTGGTTAAATGAGAAGCATGATGTTCAGAATAATATTCTAAACTATTTAAATACTGTTTTTAAAAGTGTGGGCCCTAGAGATTTTTCGCAAATCTTAAATATTATTAAACCCACTGTTACTACCTCAATGAATGTGATCCTTACTGATCAATTAAGTATTATGGAAATTGAAAAAGTTGTCAAAGAGTTGGGCTCTAACAAAGCACCAGGTCCTGATGGATACCCGGGTTACTTTTTAAAAAAATATTGGAAACTTATAAAATTAGATGTTATTAAACTTATTAATAACTTTTGGTATAACAATGAAAGCTTAGAAGATATTAATCATACCTATATCACCCTCATCCCTAAGATTGAAAAACCTGGTACTATAAAACAATATAGACCTATAAGTGTTTCTAACTTTATATATAAAATTATTGCGAGAATTATGGTTAATAGACTTCAGCCACTTATAGGCAACATCATTGATGAAAATCAGTCGGCTTTTGTCCCTAATAGGCATATACAAGAGAATTCAATTATAGCCCATGAAGTGAGCAAGTTTATTAATTATAAAATAAATACTAAAAATTACTATATGGTTATAAAAGCTGATATTCAAAAGGCATATGAATTTGTGGAATGAGATTTCTTATCTTGCCTTATTATTAAAATGGGTTTTAATGAAAAATGGTGCAAATTAATTATGAACTGTGTCACAACTGTTTCTTACTCGGTTTTTATCAATGGCACACCTCATAAGCTGGACAAACCAGAAAGAGGGTTGAGACAGGGGGACCCCCTCTCACCACTCCTCTTCTGTATTGTCACTCAAACTCTCTCGGCCCTAGTTAAAGATAAAATGGATAAAGGTTTATATGAAGGAATCAAAATTACAAAAAATTGTCCCAATTTAACCCACCTTCTATTTGTTGATGACAATATGTTTTTTCTGAAAGCAAATAATGAAGAGGTTAATAGCTTTAATGACATTATAACTAGATATGCCCACTCTACTAGGCTTACTCTCAATAGGAACAAATGTGGGGTTAAATTTAGCAAAAATACCCTACATTTCATACAGGCTATTTTCTCTCATAAAATTAATATGAAAGTGGTCCAAAATTTAGGAAAATACTTAAGACTTCCCATTGAATGGGGAAGATCCAAAGTAAAAGACCTTGAAATCATCACTGAAAGAGTTATTAAAAGAATATCAAATTGGAAGAATATATTCCTAACTGATGCTGGTAAAGAAATTCTCATAAAATCTGTAATTCAGAGCTTACCAAATTATTATATGTCCTCCTATTTGTTACCTAAAAAACTTGTGAAATCATTATATCTCACATTGCAAGATTTTGGTGGGGTAAAAATGGTACTAAAAAAACTCACTAGTGTAATTGGAATAAGATTACATATAGTAAATTCAATGGGGGTCTTGGATTCCGCAATTTACACTTGATGAATGTAGCCCTTTTGCGCAAACAAGCCTGGAATTTTATCTATAGTCCTAACTCGCTATTATATAAAACCCTAAAAGGAAAATATTTCAACAACACTTCTTTTATAGAAGCTCAGTTAGGCAATAACCCATCCTGGGGATGGAAAAGCCTTCTTTGTGGTAGAGATATTTTACTGCCTTACCTCCATTGGAAAATAGGTGATGGAAATAATATCTTACTTAATAAACACAAATGGATAGGAAAATCCAATACTATTATACCTCCCCTAACAAATGAAGTCTCATATGTAAAAGATCTTATGATTAAAGAGGAGAGAAAATAGAATCTTGATATTTTAAATAAGAATTTTGATAGTACTGTACAAATTATCTTGAAAAACTTTCATTCCCCTTGTCCCTGTTAAAGATGTTTGCTATTGGGCAAACAGTAAAAATGGCATTTATACTGTTAAACAAGCATATCATATGCTTAAAATTGAAGAAGAATTGAATCAAAGGGTTAGTATCAATATGACTAATCCTAATGCGCATACTATTAATCCACTTATATGGAAGATGATATGGAAATTGAATACTATACCAAAAATTAAGAATTTTCTTTGGAAAGTTGTTAAGAATTTACTCCCTACAGGGGTAAATCTGTATAATAGGAAAATTCAAAAATCGGAATGTTGCTATATCTGTAATTCAGAGGATGAAACTACTGAGCATTTATTTTTTGAATGCCCTTGGGCAAAAGCGGTTTGGTTTACATCCTCTATGGGCTTCAAAGTCAGCAACCAGCAACCATTTAAAATGGATGCTTGGATGGCTACTATCTTATACAAAGCCCATAAGGATAGTGATAAAGAGGCCCACATTTTCAAAAAAATTGCTACTATTATATGGCCTATATGGAAGGCTAGAAATGAATTTATTTTCAAAAATGTTAAGGTTTGTCCCAAAAAAACCATAATTCAGGCTGATATACATTGGAAGGAACAACTCGAATGCCTAAATCCTAAGGATGATTTTTTAAATCTGAAGGATGAAATGAATAAATATGAAATAAATTCTTGTGGGATTAATATTCTCAAGGATGACTCAAAAATTCTGAGAGAAAACAAAGAAAACGGAATAAATCCTTCTGATAAGAAAGGTGATACTAGTAAAAAGAGTAAGAATTGTAAGAATGGTAAAGAAACTGATTCTATATGCAAGGAAAAGAATAGTAAATGGAAACCCCCCTATGAATTGGTACAAAATAAATTCAGATGCCTCTTTTAAAATTGATAAATCTATTATATCTTGTGTTATCAGGGACTATTCAGGAAAGGTAATCAAGTTAAACTCATGGGAAATTGGTGCTGATAACCCTATTGAAGCTGAAGCTCTCGGAATCTTGAAAGCGTGTCTATGGGCTAGAGACTTCAAGAACATTAGATGCATTATCGAGAACGATTGTTTAGATGTCATAGGGCCTTTAGCTTCCAACTCTCCTATTATTAATGATTGTATTAAGAACATAGTACGTAGTATTTATTTCATTAGTGAATCTTGTAATCCATCTTTCTCTCATCTTTCGAGAAGATGTAATGTAGTAGCGGATTGGCTAACCAAAAACTCGCCGAATGGTATATGTTTTGAGTTAGATAGAGGGTTGATCCCACCCAAACTAGCTGAATTGATCAAAGTTGATTCCCCAAGTGTAGGGGTAGGCTAAATTTTGTAATTTTTATCGGCTTTAATAGAAAGATTTTGGACCAAAAAAAAATAGATTACCCTAATAATTTAGATAAAAATATTACAATAATACCCTTATTATAGTATTTGTCTTTAACCAAATATCTATTCCCATTTAAATCAAACATTATCATAGATATGAAAATCCATCTACTATTAATTTCATCGTACGCGCACGTTCCAGAATTTTTTTTAAAGTCGTCATGATCAATTTAAAAAAAATCAAAAGAATAAATATTTACATTTTTTGATAAGACAAAATAATATTTACGTCTATAATTTTTTTAAGTTATTTTGAATTTTTGAATTTTTTGAATTTTTTTTAATGGGATTTTGTCCCATCTCTAATTTTAAGATTGGGATGAATTTGTCTCATCTCTATTCTAATAATGAGATGTGATTTGTCCTATCTTTATTGTATAACTAAGATGGGATTTGTCCCATCTCGATTGTAAAACTAATTAAAGGTATAATGTGTTGGAGATGATGATGTGATGTTTTGCGAGGTAAAAAGCCTTGACCTGGTGGGGTTATGTATGTATGTCGAGGGATTGATAGGATTGTTCCGTCCAGTTTTACTGTTTCTATTCCAATTTTGTTTGCAAAACCTTTGAAACAAAATTTGAGATGGGATTTGTCCCATATCTGGTTTGTCCCATCTCTATTTTCAATCTGAGACGGGATTTGTTCCTTCACCGAAGACTCAAGTTTGAAGTTCTTAGATGATAGGCTGTTAAAAAGGTCTTTTGCAACGTGAAGCTTTCCGTCTTTAAATAATCCATCAATGATAATGTTATATGCAACAATATCTGGAGTTACATGACTACCTTGAATTGATTCTAATAAAGCAATTGACTCATTAATACGTCCGTTATTACACAACCCTTTTAACATGATGTTATAGGTAACAATGTTAGGACTTAACCCCTTTAACTGCATCAGTATGAATAGTTTCTGCACACCGACAAATTGACATGTTTGAAGAAAACCTTGTAACATACTATTACACGTGACAATATTAGGTTGTAGTCCCTTGGAAGGAATATCTTGAAAAAGTGTAAAAGCTTTATCGATCAACCTTTTTTTGCAATAACCATTTATCAAAATGCTATAGGTTTGAATATCAGGGTTGCATCCTCTAGCTATCATGGTGTGTAGGGCCCAAATAGCTTTCTCCATTTGACCTCACAAACAATAACCGTCAAGCAATGCATTATAAGTAGCAATATCATGTTTAATTCCTTTTTTATTCATGATATCCATGAAACTCTCTGCTTCTTCCACCAATCCTTCCTTACAATATGAATTAACAAATATAGTGAGTGTATGACAATTTGGAAATACTCGACAATCAAACATCTCAATCAATAACATATTAGCCTCTTCCCACCTACCAAAATTACACAAACCTTGGATCACCGAAGACTCAAGTTTGAAGTGCTTCGATGATAGGCTGTTAAAAAGGTCTTTTGCCTCATTAATACGCCCATTATTACACAAACTTTTTAACATGATGTTATAGGTAACAATGTTAGGACTTAAGCCCTTTGACTGCGTCAGTGTGAATAGTTTCTGCGCAACAACAAATTGACCCGTTTGAAGAAACCCTTGCATCATACTGCTGCATGTAACAATATCAGGTTGTAGTCCCTTGGAAGGAATATCTTTACAAAGTTGAAAAGATTTATCAATCAACCCTTTTTAGCAATAACCGTTAATTAATCAAAGTGTTATAGGTTTGAATATCAGGGTTGCCCGCAAACAATAACTGTCAAGTAATGCACTATAAGTAGCAATATCAAGTTTAATTCCTTTCTCATTCACGATATCCATCAATCTCTGCATCTTCTAGTAATCCTTCCTTAACCATAGGAATCAACCAATATATTGTATGTAACAATATTTGGAAAAACGCGATAATTAGACATCTCGTTAATAACATATTAACCTCTTCCTACCGACCAAAATTACATAAACCTTGGATCCTAGCCTTAAAGTGTCATCATTCTATAATACTTATTTATTAGAATCAACACCATATACAAATAGGATTCTCGGTTGCACTTTGAAAATCTCGCCTGCAACTTCACTCATTACACCCAAAACAACCGCAAGATTACATAAACAAATCTTCAACACCATTAAAGCTAATGTCATTTCTTCTCATTCAAATCCCAAGATTCTCAAACCCAACCGCCGCTCGAGTTGAAAAAAGTTGAAGGATGAAATTTGACTTGATAGATTATAACGGAGAGTGAAATGACAGCGTTTTGTCCTATGTGTTCTGCGTACGTGAAGAGTAATGAGCGCGTGGAGTGAAGATATTCTGTTAGGGATTTTTTCGCTTGTTTAATTGCTTCAGGTGTGTATTTCGAGGGCTTTTTTTAGAGGAGTCTAGGTAGCTTCACCGTGGTGATGGAGGTGGCGGCAGCGGTGGAGAAGAAGTGGTGGGTAACGACGGTGTAAAGAGAGAATATTCCGGTGGTGGTGGTGGTTGGATGGGCATGGTGGTTAAAGGAACATGCAATTGTGAAATCGGACTTTCACAATATTAGGATGGGACAAAGCTCCAAGTTAATTTATGGTTTATCACCGGTGGCTTATTATAGGTCCGTGTAAATAAAAAATAAAATAAAAGAAGATATTGACTAGAGAGGGTAAAAAAGTAATTGTGTAATGTTAATTTGATTTAAATGAAAAACTGGATGATCTATCTGGGAAGAAATATTTACATGTCAAGTTTTGGGTATACACTATTCTAATTATGATTTAAATGGGCATTATCCTTTTTGTTAATCTTAATTTTTTTATGATTTTAATTGAAAAAATTATAATACTAAAATATTTTTTTAGAAGGTAATGAATATATTTCATCTTTATTTTTTTTACAAAAAATGTCATTTCTTTTTATTATTTTTCAAATAAAATATAAATATATAATTGTATTTATAATATTAAATATAATATATTTATAATTTAATATATATTTTAATTTTTATTATTTAAGTTAATAAATCAAAAAATAATTATTAGAAATTTTAACTACTGGAAAAATTCTTTTTAAACTAATCTATTGATAGTGTTGTTAGTTTTTTAAAATAATAAATTAAAACCAAAACAAATCATAATGTTAAGTGCTAACATTTTAGAATCAGAATCAATTCATGTTAATTTAACTTTACTAATAGTTGCTTCGAATATTTTTTTTTCATACATGAGAGGCTAAAGTAGCCGTTAAGAACAAGCAATTACATATAAAGCAAAAACTCTTATTGATTATCTAATACAACTCTCCCAGTTGCACAACCATTCCTATCTCTTGCAATCAGTTTCCAAAGGTATTCTGGCGGATCAGTAAATATCACAGGTTGAGTGTTCATTACTGCCCCTACTCGTGCTAGCTTATCCGCGCAAAAATTAGTTTCACGAAATACATGATTAAACTCAAACTTTGGGAATTTACTCAGTAATGCACAACACTCTCTAAAATTTGAAACATACCGGCTACCTAAGCTCCCACCGCCCTTCACTAGCGCGTGGAGCTCCTTCGAATCAGTTTCAATTATCATCTCAGTATAGCCATTATTACAAGCCCATCTAAGGCCAAAATGTAAAGCAATCAGAAACAAAAGGGGATACCACCGTACACACACCCGTAAAGCCCGAAATGCATGCACCATATCTATCCTTTATTATACCGCCAATACCTGCCAAACCTTTATCGCTAAAGTAACTTTCGTCAATGTTCAATTTAGTACCCTTAACGGGCATTACCCATTTCACCATTACGTTGTTGGCCATCTTGATTAGGCCTCCATCAATGGATTTTCCCCACGCTAGAACGAAGCTACTAGCTAAGGAAAATATGTCTCTTTTTAATTCCGGTACATGAGGTGTACTAGGCCTCTCATTAAATATAGCAAGGTTCCTTTTGGTCCAAATTGTCCATAACGCAGAAACGAATACTAAAGGCCACTCTAAACCGTCAATTCTAGCTTTGGATCGAAGATGGCCTTCAACCCAGTCTTTAATTCCCCACAGACCTGCTGTTAAAATTGCAAATTCCGGGCCTGGTCTTCTTCGCGTCAGCAGTTCGCAGCCTGTACCAGCTCTATCTTCCTCGCGCTGCAGCATTGCTCGATCAACAGCAGCTCCAGACTCCTCACGCTGCAACAGACTTCGATCACCACCAACTCCCGGGTCTTCGTGCAGCAGTCCTCCACGAGTTTCAGCAGCCTGCCGCTGCATCCTTCCACGCCCCTGCATCCACCTATTATTTAGCCGCATCAGGGACTTCATATCACAGCTCTTCATCCGTCCAGCCTCCCTCAATGCAAAGCTCCTATCCAGCTCCATTTCAGTACAATTCCAATTCCCTCCCACTGAGCTTCCAGCTCCTGACTCATGCCCCATCTCGATAGTATTATCACCATTACCTGAACCAAAACCAAGTAAGTCCCAAACCAACAAAGCAATTTTACATTTTAAAAAGACTTGAATAAGGTCTTCCCTTTCGGCTCCGCATACACCACACGCTCTTGATTCGATCACCTTTCGTTTATACAAATTCTCCGCAGTGACAACTCGATCAAGCGCTACTCTCTACAAGAACACTCGTATCTTTTGGGAGAATTTCAATTTCCATATTAATTCCCATTTGAAAGTCTTATCACCCTCGTTTTGATCCATGCTCATATACGTCGATTTCACGAAAAAAAGAGCCTGAGCTCTCAAACTTCCAATTTATTTTCACCCCTTCCTCATCACTTTGATCAACAAAACCTTCTCGGAAAGCATCCATCCTGGCTAAAATAGCTTGGCAAGCACTCGACTCATTCCCATTACGGATACGATTTAATACTCAATTCCTAAAGTATTTACTCTTAAAAATATCCACCCACGCTACAGACTTCTCCTCTTGAAGAATTTTCCAACCAAGTTTGGCTAACAAGGCTAAGTTATATCTCTCCGAACTCCTTATCCCAAGTCCACCATTCACCTTTGTTTTACAAACTTGGTCCCACGCAACCCAATGCACCTTTCCCTCCGAGACTGACGAGCCCCAAATGAAATCCCTCACAACTCTATATATCTCTTTACATACATATTTTGGAAATTTCAACACTTGCATGTGATATACTGGCATTGCATTCAATACAGACTGAGCTAGTGTGGCACGACCAGCAAGAGATAGGGTCTTCGTCTTCCAAGTAGCTAACTTGTTCCTCATCCTCTCCACTATGCCTTTGTAGAACCTATTCGGAAGCCTTCCAGACAGGATAGGAACTCCTAATTAGGTACCAAAAGAATTACTATGGCAAAACCCACTTGCCAAGGCTAATTCATTTTGTACATGCTCAGGGACATTTGAGGAGAAATAGATCAACGATTTTTCGGCACTGATTGTTTGTCCAGCCTCTTTACAGAACCCATTCATTGCTTCTTGTATTACCTGCACCTGCAATAAAGAAGCCTCACCAAACAAAATTAGATCATCCGCAAAAAATAAGTGAGATAACTTAGGACCTTGACGACCAATCTGAATCTCTTTCTGTTTCCCCGCACTACACATCTCTTGAATTAGCAATGATACCTCTCCATGCACAAGACAAAGATGTAGGGCGAGAGAGGATCCCCTTGCCGGATTCCATGATGAGGAGTAAACGGAGCTAGAGGCTTCCCATTCCATAGGACCCACATTTCATTTTCCTTCATGCTAGACATAATGAGCTTTATCCAACTCTCCGGGAGACAAAAAAATCTGATCGTTTCTTCAATGAATTCCCACCTAATGTTATCATATGCTTTCGCAAGATCGATTTTTACAGCCATGATTCCTTTTCTTCCCTGGAGATGGCGCATCCAATGGTCCACTTCACGAACAAGCACCATATTATCCACTGTTGAGCGACCTGGTAAGAAACTACTTTGGCAAGGCCCAATAATGTTAGATAGAATAGGCCTTAGTCTATTGACCATTGCCTTCATAATAAACTTAACAGGTGAGTTATAAGACTAATGGGGCAAAACAAACGTACCCGGCTCGGTTCTGGTACTTTAGGAATAAGGTGTATGAGTGTACTATTCAGACCCGAAGGTAAAATACCTGTACAGATTGCTTCTCGAACCATCTTGCAAACTGAGGGATCCACTAAAGTCCAACACTTTTGATAAAATGCCGTTGACATACCATCTGGTCCAGGGGCTTTGTTCGGATTAGATTGAAAGACTACAATACGAATTTCCTCATCCGAGAAAGGCTCTGCTAGACCTCTTGTAAGATCCCCTTCGAGAGGTCCAACAAACGGCAAAGTGCACCCCACTATATGATCCTCCGGCTCTGCGTAAAGAGATTCAAAATATTCGCGGACAAACGGCAAAGTGCACACTAAATACTCTTTTCCCTTCGACCAAGTTTTTATCCCATTAGGTTTTTCTTAGTAAGGTTTTGACGAGGCATATTTTCCTAATGTATGAACATCCAATGGAGAGTATTATGAATAAATATACTTAATTTATGATGAATGTCCAAAGGGCTTAGTTTAATCTTTCTATTTAGTGTGGCAAGTGAAGGGTCACTTTTTCCCTATTAATATATGATCACTTCTTTGTAACAAGACTAAAATTGTTGGAATACAATAATACAATTCTCTTTTTATCTTTAGTTTATAACAATTACAACATTATTAGAGAATTTTTAAAGTTTTTTTTTCATTTTGATTAAACTTGTCATTATGACTATCTCCTTGAGTTTCTTGCGACAACTAATAAAATTGTAGGATTCTGAAGTATGAGGCCTATTATATGTAAAATAAGACGGCTTCATATATTACATGGTTAAAAATATAAAACACTCTCCTATAATGAGTTTGAATAACTTTAGTAGTATAGTTTGAGAAAGGGTTTTAATAATTATAAGATCTTTGACTAAAAGTATCATAACACTCAAATAAAATATATTAGTTTGTGCATAATAATTATTTATGCATCAAAGAAGAAAGATTATCACAACAACATTCATCATTATCATAACATATGCCCTTAGGCCTTCCTAGCCTCAAGCAGTATTGCTCACATTGTTCCTGAGTGCATGTAGCAATATGGAATGAGTTGCGACCGAGAGGGCAAATCCATCTTGAAGACATGCCTGAAAATATAAATAAGTCAAGACATAAATTATAGATATGAAGAACTTCTTTATCAAAATATGCTTAATTAAATAAGAAAAAACAATAAAATACAAATAATAATAATAATAATAACATATGAAAAGTGATGGTGTGGATTAGCCTAAGCATTATCCAACAAACTGTCTTTCTTAACAGAAAAAATATCATCCATATGGTTAATTGCACTATTAGTTCTTTTCTTATTGCTAAATTATATATATATATATATATATATATATATATATAAGTATTTTTTAAAGTAATAAATATATTTATAAGTGTAGTGTAGTGAGAACTAACGAATTAAATCAAGTTAATATGATTAGATATAACAAGAAATAGATCACCAAGTCTTCATATTTAACTGGTGATTCGTAACTTGAAGTACCATAATTTTTTTGTTTTTACAAAAAAATTAACAAGAAAGTCATAATAATTTTTACTTTCCAGATTTCCTTTTTGTTTCATGCTGATGGATGAACACCAAATCGGTGTCTATGTTAGATCATATTTATTATTTTTTACTTGATATTCCAGATTTAAAAGTTAATTTTTTGGTGAAAATTATAAAAATGTTTGTAAGGTTAATGTAAATGCATTAAAAAATATGATTATTGTAATATTTTAAGTCACTGTAAGAAATCAAAATATAGAAATATCAAAATTTGTCGACCTAATTCGATTTTTCGTGAATGATGCACATATAGATTTAAAAGAAAAGCCAATGAGGTTTGATTTGCTTAATCAAAGCTAGTTGTGCTTAAAACATTTAACCATCATGTAAAAGAGATGAACAACAATTAGGAAGTTGAACGTTACCAGATGCAAAAAATGTGAGAAAGATTACAAGAAAAAAGAACTTGGATGAATTGTTCATTTCGAGAATTCAAAATATGAGCTTAATACCAGTTAATGATAAATTTAGAAATGAAATTGTTTCAAGAGTGAAAGAGGGTTTATATATCATTTCTATATGCATTAAATATTCTATATGGTGTAATTGGTTATAAAGTATTTCTTTTTTCTTAAATGTCAATAAATGTTGGCTTGAAAAGTATAAAGTATTTATTGGATGAATGCTTTTTACCTAATAATGGGTGGATATAATTTTAGTTATACGACTTTCAATGTGAAAATAAAAAATAAATGTAAATCCACTATAAATATTCCCATTGTCCAATTTTATTTGTTGAACTTTTTAAAGAAGTTATTGTATGTCCTTTTAAATTATCAAGATACCCTTTCCAATTTTTTAAATATATTTTCTAATGCAATAAATAACTTTATACATATTAAATAAAGGTAATTTTGTAAAAGGGGAGATCGTAAAAAAATTATGTGAACAACAGGGTGGACATATAAAGTTGGACAAAGGTAATATATAATGCGTATGAAGTGTCACTTTGAATCTTAGGGAGACTTGAGCGGTGTGTAGAATGTGAGGTCTAAAATTCGTCGATAACCCGCTTAATCTATGAACTAAAGGTGAAAAAGGGACGAGATTTAGTAAGTTAGAAAAATGATTAAGGCAGTTCTTTTATATAAGCCACTTGAAGCCTTTAGCTTTCTCACCCATTTATTTGAACTTATTATTATCCGTCTTAGCCCCTCTTGGCCTTTCTAAAGTCTTTTATTAGCCATATTACAAGACATGCCCATTAGTTTATAGGACTTATCCATATGACCCGCACTCGAATCGTAACCTTGAGACAAGTCGTTTTAGAGCTTGAGTTTGGGGTGGTGGGTTTCATCATTTGGGAACATTGGGTTTGTGAAAGTTTGAATTGTAATTGTGATATGATTACGAGTTTTATTATAACCATTTGCCGGGGTAAAAGAGAAAGTATTGAAAAGAAAAAAATATAAAAAAGTAGAATGATATCTCACATTAAAAAGAGACTCATGGCTAGCTTAGAAAAGAGAAAATAATATGCAAAAGAATATATGAGTTGCACTGTAAAAGAGGAATTTTGCTATGTAATCGTTAGAAAAGGCTTTATTAGGTTATTTAGGGGATGCAAATCATAAAGTATCAAAATTGGGTTGCGTGAGAACATCTTTGAGTGAAACTCAAGCTCTAGGGCGATTCATAATAAGGAGAGAGCCAAAAACTCACTTTTCATTATCCAAATATACAAATCTCACCGTCCCTAAGCCAACATTACAACTGTAAAGACCTTATAATTTCTAACTGCATGGTTGAGTAACAATTGAACAATTAGGGCGTATTTAGGTGGACCATTGGATACTATATTAGGACCTATGATCACCCTATATCCATCATCACGAACTAAGTGAAAAGTACTCCGTCCGGCATTGCGAAATTAATCTGGACTTGAAGTTATGAGATGTTGGTTATGTGTATAATAGGTGTAGTGTGCATTATTTCTTTAATATTACTACATGAGACTTTTTAGATATTTTGCTCTAGGATCATTCATTGCTTATCTTTATTGTGTCGGGGCGACACAACTTTGAGTTGGGGGTCTTGATGTCTCCATTTATGTAATAAAATAATCTAGTCATGAAACATCATTTAGGGGTATTTATGATTTAGTTTTGGGTTTTTTATCCATTTATTCATGATTTACACTTTCTTGTCTAGTTCTAGGTGTTTTGCTGTTTTGTGAGCTTTTACACGTAATTTGAGTAGCACTTAGGTATTGGAAGCTATTTTTGTTGGTCAAATGAGATTTTTACCAAGTGTTGACCGGGTTGATGATAACTTGATTAAGACGTTTATCTAATTGTAAAGACTAACGTAATATACTCACTTGGTTAAAAATTATTTGAACTTGAATGAGACACTGAGTCATGAAAATTTTGGAGGAAAAATGAGTTAATAAATAAATAGTTTTTATTTATTTATATATTTTTATATATATAGTAAAGGTGAAAGAAGGAAAAAAATTATTTTTTTACTATTCGGCAAAGCCCAACAATTGTTTTTTTTTTCATGTTGAAGTCTTAGTATTAACATTGGGCCTGACCCAATAGTAAAACTATAATAACTAATAAGGATCCATTACACTTGAGCCAAACCTAATATTTATGTCTTTTACTATCTACCGTATCTTTTATTTAAAAGTCGCAACTCCAAATTTTAAAGTCAAAACACTGTCTAATGGATGCCTAGCCACCTATTCATTTTCTATAAATAGTTGGCCAACTCAAACATTTTATTCACTCAGTTTTTAAAGCACTAGCATTAAAAAATCGTAAGAGAGAGATTGAAAAGAAGCAACTTTATTAAGTTCGTTGAAATCTGTTAAGAATTCGTGTTTCAGTTTCTATTGAATAGTTTTGTCTTTGTATCCTGGAGGTTGAAGCCGACAAACCTAATACACCAGTACGTGACCTAAATACCTTAAAGACATCGGATCCAATCCGAGTCTCGACAACTAAAGTTATTTATTTATTTTATTTATGCATTAGTTTTTTATGATGTTTTACTGGTTTATACAAATAAAACACAACAATTTCACCTTTCGCTAATGATAAGAAGTAAAAAAAAAAGCAAAGAAACCCCCTTAGTAGTCATAGAAAATGAAAGTTTGGATATAATTGGAAAGTTAAAGAATATGTCATGCTGGAAAAACGTCCACTAATTGTAATGCTGCAGAAAATCAGTTAAGAATTTGGAGGAACCCTTTTAGTAACATATAGATCTTCTAATTTTGGTCGCTTTCATATAAAATACACTGAATTCCGATAAGTAACGAAGGAGATATGACTAAATCAATATGCAAAAGTTTATCATGTCCTACAATTTAGGAATACAAATTTTAGTAAGATTTGCTATCCTTGACGTGGGGAACAATCTAGGTTTCGACCTAGCCTCTATATATATCCACTTTTACCCTAAGTCCTTGGTCAGTCCCTAATCACCTAATGACCAAGAGGAAACCTAGATCAAAATAGAAGAGAAGAAGAAGTTGGAAGCTATTCATGCCATTCCAACCTTTCCTGTTTGTAATTCTTTATTCTTGTTTCTTTCTTACGCACTAATTCTATTTAGCTTTAGATTAACATATGTGTATGAACCATAGACTTGTTTTATATGTTAATAAATTTGGGATGTCCATTTACATTTAATTGAATTTCTTAGGTACATGGATGCTAGGAGGCACCAAGATGAATGGAAGAAGTGAAGTTTGAAGTCCAAGAGCTAGCAAAAGAGTTAATGAAGCAAAAGACACCACTTTAGTAAAGGAGAAGAAATTACAGATTGAGGAACTAGACACTTATTAAATTCTCCAAGACCAATGGTGCATATTCGGACTTGGTGGTTCAAATGAAAAGTGCAAACCTCTAAGTTAGCGTCACATAGGAATTGGAATCAGGTGATTTGGATCAGCCATTCAAAAGTTATGCCTGTTTTACTGAAGTGCGGTCAGAAGTTGCGGGAATTGTTAAATGGACTTGGACCTAATTACTTAATTAAGCCAAAGATTAACCTAATCCATTTTTAAACTTTATAAAAGTCCCTTTAGACCTTATTATCAGTACCTTTCAATTAAACTTCAATTTACATCATCTTCATAGAGAGCGTAAGAGGTAGAAGCAAGAGTAGGAGCTGGAGAATCCATTTCTCTCCAACAACAGTTCTTTCCATTCATCTAATTAGGGTCTTCTTTATTTATTTCTATATTAGGAACTATGTATACTATTAATTTACTTTCTGTTTTTACTTTTAATATGAGCTAAGCTTATAAATACTTGAGAATCGCAACATGGGTTAAGCCCTAGTTCATGCAATTTAAAGTTTTACCAAATTTGAGATTATTCTAATTTAATTTAAGTTGGATATTTTGTATTGACTATTATCATATGTTTATTTTTAATCTAATCAATTAGGAATAGGTAATATTAATTAGGCTATTCACTAGTGGCGGTGATCACCTTGATGGGGGGTGGGGGGTTTAATTATGGACCTAGGTAATAGACGCATGGTATTCGTCAATGATCCTGACGGGCTTGACTAACCATGTAGCCAATTGGTTTAAACACTTCAAGATCCGAAAGTAGCTTATAATCACCCTGAAGGGGTCTGTAATACCGTAGGATAGCTCCTAAGTCTACCCTGACGGGAGTTAGGAGATATTAGAGCCCGACTAGTACACAAATATTGACTTGACCCTTAAACGAAAGCACTAACTTAGGTGATGCCCTAGCAAGACTCAAGTATACTCTCATATTTGCGTCTAGTCTTTAGTATTAATTTTATTGCGTCTAGTAGTTATTAAATCATTAACCAAACAAACACTTATCTATCTTTTATTTTATTCTGTTTTGCAATTAATTCTACTCATTGTTTAAACACATCGGTTAGTTTCTCCTCCTATTTAGTGTTGATTTCTATCACACTCTAGGAGCGACCAACTATTATCGCACAAAAAATCTTTCTTTTATGAGTATAAAAAGAAAAAACAAAAAAAAAATATTGCTGATATTAAAATTGATATGGCTAAAGCATATGATCAGGTACGTTGGGACTTTTTACTACTTGTTTTGGAGAAACTTGGTTTTTGTGACACGTGGGTTAATTGTATTAAGAATTGCATTTCAACAGTGTCCTTTCAGATTAATCTTAATGAGAAAGACTTGATAAATTTAACTCCTGGTGGAGGGGCCTTCGACAAGGGGGTCCTCTTTCTACCTTCTTTTTTACAACTATGACCGAAGCTCTTATAGTATTATTGATTACCATTCGCTTGAAGGCCAGATTAAAGGAATACAAATTAATAGAAATTGTCCTACTATCTCTCACCTTTTATTTGCAGATGATTCTATTTTCTCCTCAATATTGAAGAAACAAATTTTCAAAGATTCAAAGAATGTTTAAACACTTATTGTGAGGTTCCTGGACAAGAAGTAAACTTTGAAAAATCAGCAGTTTCGTTCAGTAAGGAAACACCTGAATAAGTTAAATAAGAAATCACAAGAGAAATTAATATCAAGGAATGAGTTGGGGAACTATCTGTGTATTCCCATTTGTCATAAATGATCAAAAGTAGAATCTTTAGAATGGATCGCCAAAAACCCTTTCGGAGAACACATGGTTGGAAAGCTAAGTAACTCTCTGATAGAGGAAGGGAAATTTTAATCAAATCAGTTCTCCAAGCGATACCCAATTATTTTATGTCTATTTTTTCTTTTCCTTAATCATTTTGTAATAAACTAATTTATGCTATTTCAAACTTCTGGTGAAATTTAGGAGAAAGAAAAAGAACCCACTGGATGGCGTTGGAAAAAGTTGCAAAAGGGAAACTGCTTGGAGGTTTAGGTTTTCGAGATTTTAAAAGAATGAATACAACATTATTGGTAGGTCAGGCGTGGAAACTCATTACTAATCCTAATAGTCTTTCAACAAGACTATTAAAAGGTATTTACTTTCCTAAACATAATTTCTTAGATATTTAATTATGACAAAGTCGCACTTGGGGTTGATCCAGTATTTTAGAATGTAGAGAGTAGAGACTTTATTAAGAAGCATATTATTTATCAAATTAGCAATGAACTAAATACCAATATTTGGACCAACAAATGGATCAATACAGAATGGAAACTTGAAAAACCCATTAGATTGTAAGTTGGAAAAGGTAAGTCAACACTTGAAACCGGATCCTTTTTCCAAGACCTATTATTCTTGATATCAAAAGAATTATTATTTTAAATACATGTTTGGATGACAAATGAATTTAGCCACACACGAAGGATGGCGTTTATTCTATTAAATCTGGGTATAAAATTCTTATTGATGAACATGTTGTACATTCACCACAAAATTTTAATGTTGTGAATAATGTCAAAATTGATCTCTGGAAAACTATTTGGAACTCTAATATTCCTAATAAAATCAGAGTTTTCATGTGGAAAGCGTGCAAATGGAATTCTCACGAATAATAATCTTTTCAAAAGGAAATGTCCATATACTAATAAGTGTATATGATGTATTAATGAAATTGATACTTCTGAACATTTACTCATTTATTGCAAAATTTGTCAGCTTATTTGGGCATGTTCACCACTACAAATCAAAATTAATCCTGATGGAGAGGAAAATATAGGAGATTGGTTCCTTAAATTGATGGAAACATATACAAAAGCTGGATGGGATAAAAAAGTTGTTACAAATTACGTCATGATTATTATATAGAACATTTGGAAAGCAAAAAATAAAATCAATCCATGATAACAACGATATTGATTGTGATAAAATCATTTTCTCAACTAACAAATTAATGCAGGAATTACATGATTGAATGGAGAAGAAATGGTACTCTCAATTTGAGGAATGATGAGAATGTGCCTCCAAATGAGGATGAAGATCATAGTCTAAATGCAAACATTGTTGTATGCTGTTATGCAACTTTTAAAGAGCCATATGAACCCGTAGGCATTGGAATCGACATCCATAACAAAGATACAAACTACATGGAAGATATTAAGGAGGCCACATACCGTAATTCAAGTCTTGAAGGAGAAGCATTGGCAGTCTTGAAAGCGACTCATAAATGCAAAGAGTTTACTTATAAAATGAAACAAATTAATTCAGACAACCTTGAAGTTATTCAGGGTATTAGGGGGATGTCAGCGACAAGTTAGAAGATTCACCCACTTCTCACCAAACTCAGACAACTTTTTCAGGATGCAGGCCCAATCACCTTCAAATTCCTACCTCGAAAGTTAAACAAGAAAGTTGATCGACTTGCAAAAGACGCTAGGCATGGAGCTAATGGCATAACATCAAATCAGGTCTTTCCAGATATTTCAGATATTTTTCATAAATTAGGAATTGGTTGATGCTGTTTTGATCCTTTTCTGGGTACCTTGTACCTTTTCGATGTAAAAAAAAATGGATATTTTTTATAATTTAATTAAGAATAGTCTTTAAAATTAAATAATTTGATTTGATTATAAAAGTACGAGTATTATACTAATAGAGCCAATAATCAAAAAAATGCATATTAAAAAAATTATTAATAAGAAGGTGCATAAAATAAGACTCTTTATAAAAAACAGCCCAAACCTAAAATACCCCTACAAATAGTAATTAAAAAAAGAAAAAAGGAAAAAAAAATTACAAAAAAACAAAAACTAACACACACGCGCGCATCCGTGATTTTTTTAAATCATCGTAACTAATTCTAAAAAATCAGAAAAATAAAATATCTATATATTTGGATAAAGCAAATTAATATTTAAGTATATGATTTTCTTTGGAATTTTTAAATTTTTAGATTTTTTTTTTGAATTTTTTTCGCAAACACGGAATTTCATGTTTTGAACAGGGAATTTCATGTTTACGAAAAAAATCACTATTTCCAAGAGTAAATTTCATGTTTTAAACAGTGTCTACGAAAGAAAAGAAAATCATAAACGTAAATATTAATTTGCTTCGTCCAAAAATGCAATTTTTTAATGACGATTTTAATTTTTTTTACCAACGCCCGTGTGTGTGATGGAATTAATAGTAGGTGGTGGTGGTGGTTGTGGCGGTTGTAGTTGTGGTGGCTGTAATGGTGGTTAAATAATCGTGGTGGAGGTAAGGGTGGCGGTGATACCTTATTATTTGTTTAATATTAAAAATTAATATTGTATTAAAAATAAAATAATATATTTAATAATAAAGGTAATAAAGTATAAAAAATATAATGAAGATGTTTTCTATAAATAATTATTCTATTAAGTATTTTTTATAAAATAAATTATTGAATGTTTAATTTAATAATTAGGTATTTTTATTAGTTTTTTTATCTTATACTAAAATTATAGTAATCAATTAGTATTTTTATTAAAGGGAAAATGACCCAAAAAATCAAAATAAGATTATTTTTAGCCCAATAACATCAATGACAAAATTTCTGCCCAATAACATCATCAATTGAATTATTTTATATATTATTTGACTATACTATCCCTACTTATGTTATACATTATTCGTCGCGTTGACGGGATTCGCCGGGTGATGGGAATTGTCAGTGACGGGAATCCTCCGCGACGGGAATCGTCCGTGACGGGAATCGTCCGTGACGGGAATCGTCCGTGACGGGAATTATCGTGTGACGGGAATCGTCGTGTGACGGGAATCGTCCGTGACGGGAATAGTTCTTATGGTGTAAGGGTAAATATGTAATCTTATAATAGTAAATTAATGAATGATTCTTTGGGGCAAGTATAATATTATTTTGATTTTTTGGGGCATTGACCCTTTATTAAAAATAAAGAGAATTAGTTTTTTTTTTTTTTTTTTCCAAAATAAGTAAATCAAAAACGTTTATACAATGATTTAATGAAAATATAGAATTCGCTTAACGAGCCGTTCTTCCAAGCAGAAGTATCAACATTACGTCTTGCACTCTTAGCTGTGAGATCCGTGACACTATTAAATTTCCTGTTAACGAAGTTAACCTTCCAGTAAGGGAACTTCGCGAGCCAGCTCTTCATTTCGGCAATAAACGGGTAGATTTGCCATCGAAGACCTGTGCATTTAGATATACCTTGAATCAATTCAAGGTTGTCGGAGTAAAAGGAAACACTCCGCAGATTACAGCTAGCGGCCTTTCTCATAGCGAGAAGGACCGCCCAACATTCTCCTTCAATAGGGCTTCTAACGATAGATCTGGAGACAATCTTGTGAGCGATTTTACCTTCCTTGTCAATTGCAATTGCTGCAATACCTGTCGGTTCATAATCTTTTTTAAAAGATGCATCACTCATGAAAATATAACCTGACTCGTCCGTAAGAATTGGGTTATTCTCAATCATATACTCATTATTGTTCTTGTCTCTTATTGTACTATCCTCTTCCTTTCTCTTATCCTCCGTAGTCTTATTTTTAAAGAGATCATTCATAGTCGAGTGAATTTTAAATAAGATATCTTTAATCGCCCATGGAGTGTTATCGTGAAAACCTCTCATTTTTGCCTTCCATATGTTCCATAAGGTAAGTAGAAAGTACGCGGTAAATTCGTTTTGGTCCCATCCATTTTTAACGTACTTTTTACGCATTTCAATTAACCAATCTCCCAAATCATATTTTCTTTCTTTTTCAATAAGTATTTGTAGTCTTGAATTGGCCCAAATTGCCATACTTAAGGGACATTTAATGAAGAGATGCTCCATATCTTCCTTGCCCAGTTCACACCATTCACAAGTGTCATCTTTGACACATTTCCTTATTTTAAGATTTCGTTTAGTAGGAATGGCTCCATTGCAAATTTTCCATCCAAAGGATCTAACTTTATTCATAACATTTGACTTCCAAATAATTCCCCAGAGACTATTATTATCATGTTTACCTTGAGATGATGATTGTGCTTCATTTTGTACTTCCACTTCTACTAATTTGTGATAACCTGATTTAGTACTATACATACCATCCTTTGAGAAAGGCCAAACTAATTTATCTTCTTCTTTGCTTATTAGCAACGGGATCTTGCAAATGTCACTTACAATGTTTGGAGGGAATAATTGTCTAAGTAGTTCCATATTCCAATTTGACATATCTTCATTGAAGAGTTGTGCTACGATATCCACTTTGCAACCTACCGGCCTCTCCAAAGATATATTACTGTTAATCCACTTTTGATCCCATATATTAATATTTAGACCATTTCCAATTCTCCAAATTGAGTGTTGCTTGATAAATTGGATTCCTTTATAAATACTAGTCCAGCTCCATGATCTTTTATTTGAGAGTTTTGCGTTAAAAATATTATCAAAAGGAGAGTAGATACCCTTAAGTACCTTAGCCACAAGTGAGTTAGGATTATTCATAATTCTCCAAGCTTGCTTAGCTAACAATGCTAAATTCATTTTTTGAAAATCTCTGAAACCAATGCCTCCAATAGCTTTAGCTCTCGCGATTTTTTTCCATTTGACCCAGTGAATTCTTTTTTTGTTATTTGAGTCCCACCAAAAATTAGCGACAATTCCCGATAGTTTCTTGCAAAGTGATTTAGGAAACTCGAAGATGGACATTGCATAATTAGGTATCGCTTGAAGCACTGCCTTTATAAGTACCTCTTTGCCTCCATCAGAAAGTAAATTAGCAAAGTAACTAGATGATTTATTTAGAAGTTTGTCTTTGATATAATTTAGATTTTCCGATTTTGCCCTTTTTAGAGAGAACGGTATCCCCAAGTACTTACCAAAGGTTGATGTCCTTGTAACATTGAGATTTCTTGCTACTTCTTCACAAGTGTTCTCTGGAGTTCCTTTGCTGAATAAAATTGATGATTTTTGGAAATTAATTCGTTGTCCAGACGCTTGACAAAATAGAGATATAGTATCTTTAAAAGCTTCAATTTCATTCTTATCAATATTTATGAAAAAAAGAGCGTCATCAGCAAATAAGAGATGTGTGAGACTTGGACAGTTTCTAGTAATTTTTATACCTTTGATATTACCTTCCCGACACTGATAGTTAATAAGACCAATAAGGCTTTCCGTAAGAATTGAAAAAAGTAGAGGAGACAATGGATCACCTTGTCTTAAACCCCTGGATGGTGAAAATTTATTGAGTCTCTGTCCGTTGACTTTAATCTGGAAAGATACCGAGGATATACAATTATATATCCATTCAGTCCATTTTTCACAGAAACCAATAGCCTTAAGGGTTTGAATTAAAAAATCCCAATTGACTTGATCATAGGCCTTCGCCATGTCAATTTTAACCGCCGCAAAATGTTTATTTGATTTTCTTTTATTCTTAAGGAAAAAAGAAACTTCCTGAGCAATTAAAATGTTGTCTTGTATACTCCTTCCTTTAATGAAGGCTGATTGAGTAGGTGATATCAAATAATCCATAAGAGGCTGTAGTCTATTGGCCAGAATTTTTGAAATAATTTTATAGATAAAGTTAAGACACGCTATAGGTCTATAATCCGCCACTGATTCTTGAGATTCCCCTTTTGGAATGAGCGTAATCAAAGTATCATTGAGACACTTAAGTGATGTATTATTCTTGAAGAAATTATTAACAATTGTAAAGATATCATCTTTAAGAGTCTCCCAATTTTCTTGATAGAAATTACCTGGTAAACCATCCGGTCCTGGGGCTTTTGATCCCGACATATCGAAAGCAGCTTTTCTAATTTCTTCCATGTCTGGTATTTTAGTCATTTCTTCATTCATTTTTTCAGAAATCTTGTTAGGTATATATTGAGATATACTCGCTCCTTGAGACACCGTTTTCTCCGAGAACAGGTTCATATAGTAATCACGAATAATGTCCTTAATTTCCATTTCATTCTCAGTCCAAATTCCATCCTTATTCTTGATAGCACTAATTTTGTTTGAGAAGTTAAATAATTTGTTATAAATTAAATAAGAATTATTTCTATACATCTCATTCTTCAAAAAGAATGAAAAATAAAAAATCCAACTCATATTTGGAAAAGATAAAGAAATCTACAAGTAGATTTTTAGCTAGTATTACTCGCTCTGTACCTGGTCGTAAAAAGATCTCTCCCTCTTCAGTCTTTTCTCAAAATAACAAAATAAAATAAAATATAAAATAAAATGGCCTCATTTCTCAACTCATCCCTTCTTAGCTCATCTTCCAGTGACCTTATCGACCATGTACGTCACTCTCTTCAATTCTACATTTCCTTTTCTGTTTCCTTTTGTGTTTCCATATTTATGCTTCCTCAGATTCCATTTTTTATTTAATTAATTGTTTAAAAATCACATTGATTTGATGTCTTGCTTACATCGAGTTAAACGTTCGAAAATTGGGGAAAATCTGTTGAATTTATGCTTTAATTTTTAGTAATTTGAGTTTTTTAATGTAATAACAAGCCTAAATTCAAATGTATTAAAGGATTTTCAGGGTCTTGTGAGTGGAAATTACCCATTAAGCTTCAGTTACAAGACTAGAGTTAAAATAAATGGAGTTAACGGATTGAGTATGAAGAAATTTGAATTAAATTATTCTCGAGATAAAGATATGAATGTGAGCGCATCAGCTTCAATTGATGGTGTTACAGAGTGTTTTAATGGTAAAATTCATATTTCCATGTTAATTTAACTCTTTAATTGTTTATTAGTAACATAATTTATTTATTACAGAAATTGAAGTTAAAGAAGACACAAAGGATCAAAGTGTTTCAACAATATTAATGAATTTTAGTAACGATTTTGATCCTTATGGAGCTTTAAGCACACCTCTTTATCAAACTTCCACATTCAAACAGGTATATTAATTTAAATTAAATTAAATTAAATTAAATTAAATTAATGTTCATATATAACAGCCTTCAGCTACAGAAAATGGACCATATGATTATACTAGAAGTGGAAATCCAACCCGTGATGTATTAGAAAGGTTTGATTAAATTAAACTGTAATTATCACTTATTTATACCTTTTTACCTTCTTACCCTTATGTTTTTCTTCAGACTTATTGCAAAGCTTGAAAAAGCAGATCGAGCGTTATGTTTTACTAGTGGAATGGCTGCTTTATCCGCAGTTTCTCGTCTAGTTAAAACTGGTAAATAATTCTATACTTTCGTAAAATACCAAATATACCCCCATAGTTTCTCAAAAGTACAAAACGCCCCAGGTGAGGAGATTCTTGCTGGAGATGATATTTACGGAGGTTCCGATAGATTATTATCACAAGTAATACCAAAAAGCGGAGTTTTAGTCAAGTTAGTATCTTTTTTTTTTTTTTACTGAATTAAATTTTTTATTTTTCGTATAATTTTTTAATTACCATGTTTTTGTGTAGGAGAGTTGATACAACTAATTTAGACGAGGTTTCTTTAGCTATTGGTCCTTTGACTAAACTTGTATGGCTAGAAAGTCCAACTAATCCACGTCAGCAAATTACGGATATACGTGTAAGTTTTTTGTATTATGCAAAATTTTAAAGAGTTAAAATTAATATATTATTACTTTTTTTTTTTTACAGAAAATAGCTGAAATGGCACATGCTCATGGAGCACTTGTATTAGTTGATAATAGTATAATGTCTCCTGTTTTATCTCAACCTTTAGAGCTTGGAGCAGGTTTTGTATTTTATTCTTAAAAAATAAAGAAAAAATTGCCCCATAAGTCCCTCATATTTTGTGTGTTTTATTGAACATGGCTTGATCTTTCGAAATGAGCTTCTAGAGCCGAATCTTTCTAATAACACTTTGATTTATTTCAATTGTACACATTTTTGGGTTATTCATAATATAGGGACCTACCGTGCAACTTTTGAATAATATAGGGACCTATAGTGCAATTTTCCCATACTGCCGTAAAAAATTAACGGAATACTAAACATCGGGACAAAGAAAGCATATATATGGCATTAGAAGGTAATTTTGAAAGATTGGGGCTTATTCAGGAAAACATGCAAAAAATGAGGACACTTTGGGGCTATTTTTGCAAAAAGAAATAGTTTAGGGTAAGAGATATTATATTAGTTTTAATTTGTCGATCATTATGTAACAGATATAGTAATGCACTCAGCTACTAAATTTATATCCGGGCATAGTGATTTAATGGCGGGTGTGCTTGCTATAAAAGGAGAAAGGTTAGTGATTTATTACCTTTTTGCCCCCCCCCCCTGAAATTTTCGGAATCTTTACTTTGCCCCCTTTATCTTTTTTTCAGGCTATGATTTATTTTATTTGTATTAATGTTTTGTATTTTCTATAAGAAATTATGGGTTATTTTGTAGTGTAATTAATTCAAAAAATTAAAATTAAAGCTTATAATATCATTTTTGTCTAATATAGGGACCAATAATGTAATTTTTGTATAATATAGGGACCTTTAACGTAATTTTTGCATAATATAGGGACCTATAGTGCAATAAACTCCAAAAAAAAACTGAACATTGCAATTTTTAACACCTTGCTAAAAAAAAAAACGCATATATACTTGCACCCCCCTTCCCCCCCTTAATTTTTATTTTTTATCTTCACTCTGCTTTTATTTATTTCAGTTGTACAACTATATTGTTTTTTCTATGATAAAATATAGGTTATTTTATATAATATAGGGACTTATAGTGTAAATACTTCTTAATCAATAAATAATAATAGCAGGTCCTGTAGTGAAATTTTCCCATAATATAGGGACTTATGTTGCAATTATTCCGTAATATAGGGACCGTTGTTGCAATTTTTGCTTAATATAGGGACCTATGTTGCAATTTTGCTTAATATAGGGACTTTTATCTTATTAGGCTTTTATTTATTTCACTTGTACAAATATTTTATTTTTTCTATAATAACATGTAGATCATTTCATATGATATAGGGACTTATAGTGTAAATACTTCAAAAATAAATAAATAGTAATAGGGTGTCATATAGTGCAATTTTCCTATAATATAGGGACTTATGGTGCAATTTTTGCTTAATATAGGGACATATGGTGCAATTTTTTCTTAACATAGGGCCTTATAGTATAAATACTTCAAAAAATAATTAAATAATAATAGTGGGTCCTCTAGTGCAATTTTTCAATAATATAGGGACCTATGTTGCAATTAACTCTGAAAATTTTTGGGGACAACTATTTTTAGCAATGAGGAGTATTATTAGGAGACGGAGGAGTATCATCTTTGCCTAATATAGGGACCAATAACGTATATTTGTCATAATATAAGGACCTATGCTGCAATTTTTGCACAATAGAGGGACCTATAATGCAATTATCTCTAATATGTGTTTTTTTTTATCAGTTTGGCAAAGGATTTATACTTCCTACAAAACGCAGAAGGTGCAGGATTATCACCATTTGATTGTTGGTTATGTTTACGAGGCATTAAAACAATGGCTTTACGTGTTGAAAAACAACAACAAAACGCTCAAAAAATTGCTGAGTTTCTTTATTCTCACCCGAGGGTCACCAAAGTTAATTATGCTGGTCTTTCTCATCATCCTGGTCACTCTTTACATTATTCTCAAGTACTCTCTTTCTCTTTCTCTCAAGCTTTATTTTTTATCAAACATTTAATTTATCTTTTATTTTTTTTGTAGGCTAAAGGAGCTGGATCTGTGTTAAGTTTTCTAACAGGCTCACTTGCATTATCTAAGCATATAACCGAGGCTACTAAATACTTTAGTATTACTGTTAGTTTTGGTAAATATTTAAATTTTTAAATTGTTAATTTACTTTATGTTACATTTTTACCCTTGAATTAATGTAGTGTATAATATGCAGGAAGTGTGAAGTCTTTGATTAGCTTGCCTTGTTTTATGTCACATGCAAGTATACCAGCTGAAGTACGTAAAGCTAGAGGGTTAACTGAGGATCTTGTACGAATTTCTGTGGGAATTGAAGATGTTAATGATTTGATTTCTGATTTAGATAATGCACTTAGAACCGGCCCATTGTAGTTACGGGCCCGTTTAAATACTCAGCCTCGTTTTCTCCTACTCTTTTCTTTGACCAATTTGCATAAGGTGTTGAGGACCAATTTGCCCAAAGCTTTCAATTGACATAGGTTTTTTTACAACTTAGGCTTGTGTTTGTGTATTTTTTAGCTCCTACAAACTAGGTATCAGGCTACGCTTTGATACCATATGTTATATCTAAAAAAAATGTAAAAGAGAGTAAAAACATAAGTAATGAATTGTAGATTTTTTTTCCCATTTTTCTCAAAAGAAATGGTTAAATTTAAGCAAATTTTTTAAGAGCCAATTATAGATTAATGCCTATTAAAAAACTTATTTGAAAAAGGTACCTAGAATAAGATATTTTATAGAATAACAGTTTCACCCCAAACTATTCCTATAATTAATAATTAAAAAAAAGAAAAAAACTAATAAACACACGCGCGCGTCCAAAAATTAATATATTTGGATAAATCAAATCAATATTTACCTATATGATTTTTTTTGAATTTTTTAAATTTTTTTTGATTTTTTTATTCGCAGACACGGAATTCCATGTTTGCGAAAAAAAAATCACTATTTCAAACGGTGAATTTCATGTTTAAAACATGAAATTTCGTGTCTGTAAAATTTTTTTAAAAAAAAAAGAATCAAGAAAGTCAAAAAAATTTAAAAAATTATAATCATAAATATTAATTTGTTTTATCTAAAAATGTAATTTTTTTATTTTTCTGATTTTTTTTAGAATTAGTTATGACGATTTAAAAAAATTTCACGGACGCGCGCGTGTGATGAAATTAGTAGTAATGGTGGTGGTGGTGGTTGTGGTGGTGGAGGTGGTGATGGTTGTGGTGGCTGTAGTGATGGTTAAATACATGGTAGTAGTGGTGGTGGTGTGGTAGATGTACCCTCTTATTTATTTAATATTAAAAAATAAATATTGTATTAAAAATAAAATAATATATTTAATAATAAGAGTAGAAAATATATAAAAAAATATAAAAGAGATGTTTTCTATAAGTAATTGTACTATTAGGCATTTTTTTATTAAATAAATAATTAAAGTCTTAAAAAAATATTAGACGAATGCTTTCTATAATAACCTTATTATTTAATCTCATATTATGGATTATGAAATAGTGTGAAGATTTATTTAAGCAATACAAACGTAACAATCGAGTACTGGTCCCGTTGGCTAATTCTAACAAAATAGGTAAGAAATATTTTTAAAGCCGTGTCGAAATTTTTAATAAATATTTTGAAAGTTGTGAGCAAATTTTTATATTAATTTCTTATTAAAATTAATAAAATATCATAATAATTTTGAAAAATCATTTAGTTAAATGATAAAATAAAAAGTTAGAAAGTTTCTAAGTGACAGATTTTTTTTTTTTTTTTTTTTGGTCTAGTCTAAGTGACAGATTAGTGCCTTGGAATGTTTATTAAAAATGTCCATATATTTTTTATTTTATTATTTAAATTTTTATTTATAAGGTAATAAAAAAAATTAAACTATCCTTATATAAGGCCGTCTCATTTTTAGTTTAATAAAAATTTAATTTATTGTAAATATACACTTTATTTAAAATTTATGTAAAAGTAATATAATAGTATAAAATTTTATAATATATTCTAATTATGTATCATTCACTTAAATCATTAAATCTATAGGTTGTGAGTATGAGAAAGTCCTTTTAGTTGTAACTTGCCTTACCATTATTTTATAAATATAATAATACATTTGTTTATTAATTAATTAATTTATTAATTTATCTTCGCGCATAGTAGTCTTTTAATCAATTTTATGTTGCACCGTGGTATGACAAAAAGTCAAAAAATCATATAGTTATTAAAAAGACAAATACCTATGTTGTAGATCTCGGTTTTGAGGCCTAGGCGCTCGACCCAGGCCTAGCGCCTAGACGGGATTACACGGGGCCTAGGCAGAATTATACGGTTTTGAATCCCGCTGTGTAATTTTGTATATTTAGTAATATATATGTAGTAATTATAGAAATTTCAACTATTTAAGTCATAAAATTCATCTTAAAACACTATAGTATATATAAAAAATACAAAAAATTGAGTTATAATATCAATCAAAAAATTCTCGAGAATAAGAAAAATAACAAGAAGGCCTATACGGGTGTGTTTTGCCATTAATCGGCGCCTAGGCGGCCATTGTTTTCCATTAATCAGTGCCTAGACGGGCTAGGCGCCTATTCCACAGCGACTAAGGCGCTAGGAAAAAACGTCTAGAGTTTTAACTAGGCGTAAGCGCCTGAGGGGGGAGTTGACGCCTAGGCGGCGCCTAGGCACGCCTAGGCGGGGAGATCTACAGCATAGACAAATACCTCTTTTAGGTTTTTCTACTCATGGCATGAAACTTACTAGCAGAGTCAAAGTCTGGTTGGGAAGTGCCCCGTGCCCCACCCCTCGATTGTTTAATTTTATAATAATTTTTTCTTCAGAAAAAAATTTACAAGCTTACGATCGCCTTAAATTTTTAGAAGTTTCATTTGGTCTTTCTAACTTTACAAATTCTTCTTATTAAACTTTGATTTATTTTATTTGCATAATATTTTAATTTTCATATAATAAAATATTGGTTGTTTTGTATAATATTAGAATTATAGTATAATTAATTTTAATAAACTAATATAGGAACCTATAATGTAATTTTTACATAATATAGGAACATATAATGCAACTAACTAGAAAAAAACAACAGGACGTTGCCCTTAAATCCCCTTGGTCCCCCAAAACTTGGCTCAGCACATGTGAGCCTTAGTGACATATGTAATAAACGTGGGGAGTTGTTCTCGTCCCTAAGAGTGTTATAAAAAAATCGTCACCTTTCGGAGCTATTACCTGCAAGTACACGGGACGTTGTTGATAAGTAATAATACGGTAAGTAGGGGGTCATCGTTCTTCACAAGAACTACGAGGTTAGTGTTATCGTGTTTCAAGGAAGAGTAAAGGGGTTGAGTTGCAAATAACTATATTATAAAGATGTTTGTTTGGTTTTTCAGAATTAAGGAGTAAAGTGCAAATAACTAAAATACGATTAATAGTGAAATAAATTAAAGGACGAAATTAAAAGATTACGAAGAATATAATTGAGAAGATAGTTTAAGAGCCGCTAGTAATTCCCACTAGCTATGAATTTACACGTTTATTGCTATAAGGGAGAATTGGTATTTTATCACTAGACCCAAATGACTATCCGGTTAGTCAAGACCTCCTGGTTCAGTAACTAACACCAAACAATTTTATATTAATTTTCATAAATCGATCCCCTCCTGGACGACCTTTAGGCTTACTAAACTCAACCTACTACTTGATCAAGGTAAGGGCAATACAATTATATAAGTAATGCAAAATACTTAATGTATTACAATAGTAATATTACAAAAACAATAAAACATCATAACTCAAAATCTAGGGAACATATACTTGTATTTATATCTGATCGTCACCCTAAACTTATTAACGGAGTCAGGAACATATTCCCTCAATCACAACATTCCTTCTGTTTCTGACACATTAAAGGGAACTTGATTCCGAAATTATCAGGGAAACATCGCCATGAAGCACTATGGGCATTTGAACAATTAGCCAAGGCTCCAAATGTTGAGTTGTTTGATTTATATATGGCTGATTTTCTGAAGTTTGTAGAAGACAATGCGGTCAATTTTCTTGATAATCTACCATTAGAAAACTTCACAAATGTTTACTTTCCCGGGAAGCGATATGGTGAGTTGACTTCCAATGCAGCTGAGTCATTCAATAACCAAATATTAAAATACGCGAACTACCGGTTGCTCAGTTTGTGGATAAGATCAGGCTTATTTTGATGACTAAGACATACGACCGTTCAGTGTTGGTTGATGGTTGGACAACTGTTTTAGCTCCATTGAAGATTGAGTATAACGAAAATTATCAATCGTCCCAAACTTGGGAGGTTTCATAAGTAGCTACTAACGTGTTTGAGGTTTGGTGCGATCCAAGGATGATAGTAGATATTAATGGTAGGATGTGTTCTTGCGGAAAATGGAAAATAGATGGTTTCCCATGCAAGCATGCAGTACGTGTTTTGTCTTATAATATGCCTGACACGAAGTACAATTACGTTGCTAAGCTTGAAAAAGCAGATCGAGCGTTATGTTTTACTAGTGGAATGGCTGCTTTATCTGCAGTTTCTCGTCTAGTTAAAACTGGTAAGTAATTCTATACTTTCGTAAAATACCAAATCTACCCCCATAGTTTAAGTGTTTAACAAATGTTCAAAACCCCCCAGGCGAGGAGATTCTTGCTGGAGATGATATTTACGGAGGTTCCGATAGATTATTATCACAAGTAATTCCAAAAAGCGGAGTTTTAGTCAAGTTAGTATTTTTTTTATACTGTTTTACTGAATTAAGTTTTTTATTTTTCGTATAATTTATTAATTACCATTTTTTTTGTGTAGGAGACTTGATACAACTAATTTAGATGAGGTTTCTTTATGTTGTAAAATCACTTAGTAAAACGTTATAAATCTTTGGCGAAAATAGATCAAAATGATCTAAGGTTGAAAAACAAATCAAACCCTAAAAAGAAAATTGCAGAAAATAAAGAACACAAGGATATATCGTGGTTCAGCAATATGCCTACATCCACGTTGAAGCCACCCTCAGATGATGCTTCGCACACTATAAGAACACGGTTACACTTCAGATCAGTTACAAGATTACAAGAATAGCACCACAAGGGTTTCAGCGTGAAACCCTAAGAATCAATGGAGAAATCTACTCAATCTTCAAGCAATAGGCTTGATCTACACTATTCTAATTAACAATCTTTATAGATTAGATTGTTAATGTTTACAAGAAACCCTAAGAATATTATCTGAAGAACACGAGAGAGAAGAGAGCGAAGAGTCAAAAGACAAGAGAGTAAGAATGACCAAAGCTGAAGACTCGTGCCTTTTATATGTCCCCATAAGGGTTTTAATCTGGACCGTCTAAAGTGTTTAATCAACCAACGCATAAGATCAAGCCACGTAACTAAGTCGGTGCAAAATATAACCCGAGAAAGTAAACCACTTCTAATGCTAAAGTGTTCCTCCACATAAGCTGCCAACTCATAATTTTGACCAACCCTTTGACTTTACATATATCAACAATATCCACCTTAAAGTCAAACTTCTCACTCCTTCTTGCTCCTCTATCATCATAAGCCGTATCCAGGTGTTCAAGTGTGCTCAGCATCATCTGGTTGCTCCAAAAATAATTACCTGTAAAATAATTACTAAAAAACCACAAGTTTAGTAAATAACTTAATTCTCAATGATCAAAATAAATCACTGAATGTTAAGCAAAGCCAAGCAGTGCTTAAATTTTGTAACAGTTAACACTTTAGTCCCCATATCTGATGGATTTTTTCAGTTGGAATTTTGCACAGTTTAATATCCTCAGAACCAAGCCAATTTCTAATAAAATGAAACTTAACATCCACATGTTTAGTCCTTTCATGATAAACAGGATTTTTACTCAAGAATATAGCACTTTGACTGTCACTATAAATTGTTACAAAGGACTTAGTAAAATTCAACTCTTTAGTCAACCCATGTAACCAAATACTTTCTTTAAAACAATCACATATAGCAACATATTCAGATTCAGTAGTAGATAATGCAACTAAAGGCTGCAATTGAGATTTCCAAGTGATACAGTTTCTACCAAGTGAGAAACAGTAGGAAGTTGTTGATTTCCTACTGTCTCTATCACCAGCAAAGTCTGCATCAACATATCCTACTAGTTCAAAAGGCACATTCCAATTTCCATAACATAATCCAACTTCTAAAGTACTGTTAACATAAGATACAACCCATTTTAAGGCATGCCAATGTTCAAGTCCAGGATTAGACATATATCTACTTAGCAAAGATATTGAATAAGCTAAGTCAGGCCTGGTACTAATCATTGCAAACATAAGTGAGCCTATAACATTTGAATAAGGGACATAACTCATTTTCACCTTTTCAGTAACAGTTTTGGGACATTGATTTTTACTAAGAATGAAGTGACCAGCTAAAGGCATTTCTACATGCTTACCATCTAAGTTTCCATACTTTTCAACCAATTTCTGCAAGTATGGTTTTTGATGAAGTTTCAGAGAACATACCTTTCTATTTCTTTCAATACAAATACCTAGTATCTTTTTAGCATGACCCAAATCCTTCATATCAAACTCAGAACCAAGGTCAGTTTTGAGTTTATTTATTCTCTGCACCGAGTTACTTATCAACAACATATCATCAACATATAGTAACAGGAACAACATCACATTATGCTCAAATTTTAGGTACAAACAGTTATCATATTCACTCCTTTTAAAACCAAGACTTAAAACAAATGTATCAAATCTTTTATACCATTGTCTAGGGGACTGTTTTAAGCCATATAAGGATTTTTTCAGTAAGCATACATAGTCAGAGTGTTTTGTATCCACAAATCCTTCAGGTTGATGCATATATATGTTTTCCTCAAGTTCACCATGTAAGAATGCAGTTTTACATCTAACTGTTCTAGTTCCAAGTCATAACATGCAACATATGCAAGCATCATCCTTATGGTTTTAAACTTAACTACTGGAGCAAAAATTTCATGAAAGTCAATGCCTTCTCTTTGAGTATATCCCTTAGCTACTAGTCTAGCTTTAAACCTAGGTGGATCATTTTCAGTTATACCTTCTTTAAGTTTAAAAAGCCACCTACATTCAATTACTTTACAGTCTACTGGTTTCTTAACTAAGACCCAAGTTTTATTAACATGTAAAGAGTTCATTTCATCTTTCATAGCTTTAATCCAACTATCCTTAAACTCAGATTTCACAGCTTCAATATAAGACTCAGGTTCAGCCTTACTTACCTCAGACGCAGCAATTAAAGCTGTATAGACTAACTCAGCATAGGAATACCTTGTAGAAGGTTTAGGGTCCCTCTTTTCTCTATCTCTGGTCAGTTGATAATTGGTTAAGCTCTCCTGAAGAGACGCCTGTGGAGTCTCAGTCTCAGTGGTATGCTCAGTTCCAGCTGGCTGCTCTGGGTTCTGGACTCCATCAGGGTCATCTCCTTGTGCTGGATCAGGTTGACTTTGGTCAACTTCATCACCTCCAGCAGTTGATAGGGGCTCCACCTCAATTGTGACATTCTCAGGTGTAGTATCTGTCTTATTAGTGTCAATACCTGAAATCACAGAGTCATTCTTGCAAGGAAAATTAGTTTCATCAAAAATTACATCTCTACTGATGATAATTTTAATTCCTCTAGAACTTTTATCCCACAATCTATAGCCTTTAGTACCATGCATAGTTTGATAGCCTAAGAAAACACATTTAAGTGACCTAGGGTCTAATTTTCCTTCTCTATTATGAGCATATGCAGCACAACCAAATATACGCAAATCAGATAAATCAGGTTTCTTATTGTTCCAGAGTTCCATGGGACATTTCATATTGATTGACCTATTTGGACTTCTATTTATCAAATAAGTTGCAGTATATAATGCTTCACCCCAAAATGATTTAGACATACCAGATGTGAATAAGAGGCATCTAACTTTTTCTAATAAAGTTCTATTCATTCTTTCAGCTACACCATTTTGTTGTGGTGTTTTTCTAACAGTTCTATGCCTTAGTATCCCTCGCAATTTACAGAAATTATCAAATTCTTCATTGCAAAATTCAAGTCCATTATCAGTTCTAAGTGTTTTAACATGCTTTCCAGTTTGTTTTTCATATAAGATAAGCCAATCTTTTATTGTTTCAAAAGTATCACTTTTATTTTTCAACAAAAAAGTCCAAACACGCCTAGAATAATCATCTACAAGGGACAAAAAATATTTTCTACCCCCATGCGTTTCATACTTATCAGGGCCCCACAAATCAGCATGTATATATTCAAGTATTGATTTAGACATATGAACACCCACATTAAACTTCATTCTGTGTTGCTTAGCTAACACACAAGGCTCGCAAAAAGAGAGATTAGAGATAGAGTCCTTACCCAACATTCCATCCTTACTTAGCACATTCAAGCCTAATTGGCTCATATGGCCAAGTCTTAAATGCCACTTTACAGTAGCTGCATTATCAAGGTTAGTACTAACAGAATTCATATCATTTTTAATACACATACCATCAAGAATGTAAAGACCAGACACTTTCTTTCCACATAGAACAAGTTTATCATTTTTAAACACATTAATCACACCATTTGAGACTTTATACACACAGCCCAAATCATCTAAAACACCTAATGAAATAAGGTTTCTTTTTAGGTCAGGAATCCACCTAACATCAGTAAGGGTCACAGTTTTACCATTGTTAAGTCTCAAATTGATTTTACCAATACCAGCTACCTGACATGTATTATTATTACCCATATAAACAGTTTCAACATTTGATTCAACTAAGTCCACAAACCAGTCCTTATTGGGGCTCATGTGAAAAGTGCATCCAGAATCTAAAATCCAATTAGACTTACAAGCAATGTCTGAAACATTTAACACCTCACAAGTATCATCAATCTTATGGGGCATACATGCAATATTGGTTTCATTGTTACTATTGTTATTTTTGTTCTTAAGCGCATAGCAATTTTTCTTAATATGGCCAGGTTTTCCACAGTGATAACATTTTCCAGTTTCTTTGTTCTTATTGCCCTTAAACTTTTTCTTATTCTTATTGTTTTTAACATGCTCATGATTTTCAGTTTTATGATTCACAAACAAATTGTTTCCAACTCGCTTATTGTTTTTCAATTCAAGTTCCCTTGTTTTCAGAGAGGCAACAATTTGATCAAAGGTAGGAATCACAGTAGAATATTGAAAAGCATCTTTCACAACTTGATAAGAATCAGGAATAGCATTTAAAAGGATCATGCATTTAGAAGTCTCATCTAAGGCCATATCAGAACCTTTTAAAACAAGATTAAGTTTAAGAAACTCATCAACATTTTCATCAATAGTTTTTGAAGAATCCATTTTATATGAAAACAAATTTCCTTTCAAGAAAGCCAAATTGGGAGCAGATTGAGAAGAGTAAAGAGATTCTAACTTACCCCACAAATCAAGTGCAATTTCTGCTCCATCTACCTTTCGTATTACGTTATCGGACAGATTCAAGAACAATAGATTGAAGGCCTCTTCCTTTACTTCATTGACCCTCTTTCTTGCTTCTTCAGGCCAATGATCCATATTTGGTTCAAGAGCACTTAAGACTTTGTTATGCGACAGCAAAACCTTCATTTTCTTTTTCCACACACTGAAATCGCCTTTTCCATCGAATACCGATACTTCTAGCCTGGTTGTTGCCATTTCTTAATATAACTGTATACAAGAAACACAAGGCACAACACATGCAACAACTGTTAGGGTTAGTATAAATCGAAAAAACCCTAGAAAAATTTATTCAAGGATTTTTAAGTTTCGAAAAACCCAAAAGCTTTTAGATCTGTGAGTTACAATACAAGATTAAGAAATTGTATTGTTGAGAAAAGATTTTCAGAAATTTTTAACACGCCAAAACACAGATCTGTAAAGATTAGTAACAAATCTTTTCTTAAAACGTTTTTAAAGATCAGCCGAACAAAGCTCTGATACCACTGTTGTAAAATCACTTTAAACGTTATAAATCTTTGGCGAAAATAGATCAAAATGATCTAAGGTTGTAAAACAAATCAAACCCTAAAAAGAAAATTGCAGAAAATAAAGAACACAAGGATATATCGTGGTTCAACAATATGCCTACATTCACGTTGAAGCCACCCTCAGATGATGCTTCGCACACTATAAGAACACGGTTACACTTCAGATCAGTTACAAGATTACAAGAATAGCACCACAAGGGTTTCAGCGTGAAACCCTAAGAATCAATGGAGAAATCTACTCAATCTTCAAGCAATAGGCTTGATCTACACTATTCTAATTAACAATCTTTATAGATTAGATTGTTAATGTTTACAAGAAACCCTAAGAATATTATCTGAAGAACACGAGAGAGAAGAGAGCGAAGAGTCAAAAGACAAGAGAGTAAGAATGACCAAAGCTGAAGACTCGTGCCTTTTATATGGCCCCATAAGGGTTTTAATCTGGACCGTCTAAAGTGTTAAATCAACCAACACATAAGATCAAGCCACGTAACTAAGTCGGTGCAAAATATAACCCGAGAAAGTAAACCACTTCTAATGCTGAAGTGTTCCTCCACATAAGCTACCAACTCATAATTTTGACCAACCCTTTGACTTTACATATATCAACACTTTAGCTATTGGTCCCTTGACAAAACTTGTATAATTAGAAAGTCCAACTAATCCACGTCAGCAAATTACAGATATACGTGTAAGTTTTTGTATTATCTAAAATTTAAAAGAGTTAAAATTAATATATATTATTTTTTTATTTACAGAAAATAGCTGAAATGGAACATGCTCATGGAGCACTTGTATTAGTTGATAATAGTATAATGTCTCCTGTTTTATCTCAACCTTTAGAGTTTGGAGCAGGTTTCGTATTTATTTTATTTTTAAAAAAAAAAAAATTGCCCCATAAGTCCCTCATATTTCGCGTGTTTTATTAAACATGGCCTGATCTTTTGAGACTTATCTTTCTAATTACGCTTTAATTTATTTCAATTGTACAAATTTTTGGGGTATTCATAATATAGGGACCTACTGTGCAAATTTTGCATAATATAAGGACCTATAGTGTAAGAGTAATGATATACGTCACCCCTTTTCATATCACCCTTTTATCACCATTCTATATATATGTTTTGATTTCCTTGAATAGAAGATAGAGAAAAATTAAATAGGATAGAGAAATCAATTCATTGGTACATGTAGGCATACACGTAGGAGGTGATAAAAGGGTGATACAAAAAAGGTGACAAATATCATTACTCATAGTGTAATTTTTTGTTATATAGGGACTTACAGTGCAATTTTTGCATAATGTAGGGATCTATAGTGCATAATATGCACATGCTAATGCTGTAAAAAATTAACTGAATACTAACATTAGGGCAAAGAAAGCAATATATATGGTCCTAGAAGCTAATTTTGAAAGATCGGGGCTTATTTAGAAAAACACGGAAAAAATGAGGATCCTTTGGGGCTATATTTGCAAAAATAAATAGTTTAGGGTATGAGATATTCTTTTAGTTTTAATTTGTCCATCGTTATGTAACAGATATAGTTATGCACTCAGCTACTAAATTTATATCCGGGCATAGTGATTTAATGGCGGGTGTGCTTGCTATAAAAGGAGAAAGGTTAGTGATTTATTACCTTTCCCCCCCCCCCCTGAAATTTTCGGAATCTTTACTTTGCCCCCTTTATCTTTTTTTCAGGCTATGATTTATTTTATTTGTATTAATGTTTTGTATTTTCTATAAGAAATTATGGGTTATTTTGTAGTGTAATTAATTCAAAAAATTAAAATTTAAGCTTATAATTGTTATGAACAGAGAGAATAGAGATTGTATTGAGTATCAGAAGTATAGGATTACATAGTAGAGAGTCCTATTTATAGACAATAGGTAACCCTAAACCCTAGTGTTCATGGGCTTGACTACTAGCCCCATGGGCTGAATGAATATCCACTAAATGGGTTTATAACACTCCCCCTTGGATATTCAGTCCCTAAGAATATGCCTCGTTAAAACCTTCCTAGAAAAACCTAATAGGAAAAAATCTAGTGAAGGAAAAAGAGTACATTTCTTTATACGCTATCTAAAACTACCTCGTTAAAAACCTTTATCAGGAAAACCTATTAGGACAAAACCGTGATGAAGAAAAAGAGTGTAGTGTGTATTCGTCTCCCCCTGTTGTCAGCCTCTTAAGAAAGATCTTGAATTCCTTACATGCTAATCTTGTGTATAAATTTCTTGAAAGTAAATGTAGGTAATGCCTTTGTAAGTAAATCGTCCAAACTGTCACTTGAGCAAATTTGTTTTACATCTATTTCACTTTCCTTCAAGAGTTCATGTCTAAAGGATAACTTTGGAGAGATATGTTTGGTTCGATCACCTTTGATGTTGATCCTTTGTCTTGAGCGATGCAAGTAGCATATTGTTGGAATTTGTTTACTTGTTGAAAGATTGCATTCCCCTTTAATATTTAGTTTTGAGAATATGCCTCATTAAAACCTTTCTAAGAAAAACCCGATGGGACAAAATCTTAGTAAAGGAAAAAGAGTACAATATTCTTCCATACGCTTATATAAATTGCCTCATTAAAAACCTTGCTAGGAAAACCCAGTGGAGAAAAAACCTATGCTAAGGGAAAAGTAGTGCATTGCGTAAATGTCTCCCCCTGATTTAAGTATAACACGATGGTGTATAATTTGAGACATTCAATAGGAGTAATAAATGATACGACATAAATTTGATCGATACTTCATTCATATATAATGATTTAAAGTGATCGACATAGGACTTATATGTAGCCTTTTCATAAAAATAATAGCAAATAAAAGTGCATCCACCACCGGAGACTATATCTCTTTAATAAATATATTATGTGTGCTACAACATACTATCTTATATAGTGACTCCCCCTTGTAGCACATTCGTTTTACAATTGTAAAAATTTCACGTCGTATAGGTGAAATTATAAAAATATTTGCTTTATTTATGTCTTTCTACTGATGGCCAGTCAGTTTATTTAGACATTTAAATTAAAAAAAATAATCCTCGATTTCATTTGTATCTTAATAGTTATTGCGCGCATATATAATATTCGATCATGATCAATTTTTAGTTAGGTTCCAATAATTTAAAGTAGTAAAATAACTGATTGAGATCTCAATATATAATCAGTACCTGATACTCAGTATGAGTATTTTAATTCTCAGTTATATACACTACTTTGACATTTATAAGATGTCAAAAGTCTCATAATTAACAACTTGCTCATGTTGCTGCTCCTTTATGCTATCTTTGGAACCAAATAGATCTATTGCGCTTTAAGCGTACAATAATCTAATTTTATAAGATAGCTCTTTTGAGACATAAATTTAAATAGGAGCATTGATAACTGGTTATTGTGACTTAGTCACTACACCTTTACAATATTTTCAATCATTTAAATGAGTATACGAGGATCAATGTAAACGGTGTATACTTATATTCCAGTTATATTTTGTTTATTTCTTCCCTTATTTTTGAGAAATCATATATAAAATGTTCTCAGAATCCATCTTTGTGCACGGTGGTGGAGCATTTGTAATGAAAATTGCACAATCAAAATATCTTGATGGATATAGTTTTTGGTCTTTTACCAATAGGGATATTTACTATGAGCATTAGTTTTAGCGATTCAGCATATGCAATACAATAAATAACTTTGCTGGACTTGTATATCCCTCTGAATTTGTCTTGAAAAAAGATAGACGATTTAATATCAAAATATATAGGATAAAAATCTTTGCTTGTGCATAGCCAATTTGCTAATATTCATTTGATAATCTTGATCTTTAATATTATCACTTGTGAATATTCTTGTAAAATTTACATTGCCAAATTTACATATGATAATGTTGGTAAAATATAACATACAGTGATATTTTCCAAATATAAGTGATAGAATCACTAAATTATTCACTTTTCAAATTTAGCAGATTTATTTTACAGTAGTCAAAATATCTCTATTGAATTCAGTGATTCCAGAAATAATTTTTTTTTTTTTTTTGGGAATTTCATATATAATTCACATCGTCATACATTTCTTCATAGAATATCATTCTCGATTAACAGGTCCATCACCAATCAGGTAGGAGATATCATAAAATACTGAATCAATAAAAGATTCTAGTTTTATCGTAGATATGATATCGATTATCAAAGTTAACAAGAAATAAAATTATCTTGTATTATAACCTCATGGAATATTAGTCCACTAATTTGCAGAAAATTAATCTTTTTCAATATAGGTAATGATATATCTGAGGATTGCTATATCTGAGGATATGCATAAAATATGTATACAACTTGTGTATTTATTTTAGTCTTTTTTTTATGCTATATTAAAAGATATAGCCATACAGTGTATATTCTATATATAATATAGAATTAAAATTGGTATATTTTTCTATTAATAAAATTATATATGCATTATATTTATTTATAATATAAACAAAATAAATTAAAAAAATAGAATAAATGAAATGGTAATAAAAGGGCTTTGCATATATAAGATTACGTGTAAAACGTAAAGTAAAAGATGTTAGTATAAAAAAAGGATTCAAAGATCACCGATCTTATATGTGAAAAAAAAATATCACGTTTCATATGAAAGTGGATATATAAAATAGGCCATTATTTAGATATATGAAATAGACCATTGTTTGCTTACTTATGCAAATCGGACGAAATGATTTGCGTTATTTATATCACGTCTTCGGAGTCATTTTTTATTCTAATGAGATTCGATCCTAGGACCACTAGGCCAACTATCAATCTCTATATCACGTCTTTCACTCACTGCTTTTGACTCGTGGGTCATAATTACGTGTTTACTATGCATTTTGTTAATACTTTCCATATTCGAACAAAAAAAAAAAAAAGTTAATACTTTCCACATTGTTACATCATCGAATCAGCTTTGTAATAGTTACCATCTTGAAATGATATGGTGTTTTTGCAGTCTAACCAAGTCATGTATATGCATTCTTTATATAAATTGCACTTTAATATAGTAAATATAAGGAATCAATCGTCCCTTAATTACTGGTTCTTAAGTCACTTTTTTTTTTTTTTAAATGTTACTTACATCACTGCAGTGATAGTGATGAGTAATTACTCATTTTGTATGTCAACAAAAATATACCTTCTCGGCCAAAACAAGAAAACCATGGAGAGTTTTTGTTTTCTAGTGATTAAAGAGTAGAGGTTTGCATGATTAAACTCTCTTTTTTTTCTTGGACGAGAATCAAAAGTTCTCCACAACATTTTTTTATTTTATTTCCTTGATCAAAGCAATGATTTTTTTTTTCTTCTTGTTGTCAGTGATATACGCAACTTTGTTTTCTTTTCTCAACATAGCCTTTTGCTTTGATTATATTAAAATAATACATAAATATTGAAAGTGAAGGCTTTCAAAGGATCTATTATGTAGATCAAACAATCCCTTTTTTTCATCCGAATTAATGAAAGAATACTTTTTTTTTCTCTTTTGAACATTATATTAGCACTACCGTGCATAATTGATAGATCACATTTAGTGGTCTTTTTTTTTTCTTTCCCGAAACACTTTTAGTGGTTGGCTAAAACCAAAACCATGAAGAGTAATTAACCAGTGAATATTTATTGACGGATTGTAATCCAGTCGATTCAGGAAAAGTAAGTGAATCATAATTAATCCGTAAATGATTTGTAAAAAAGTAATCGATTGATTAATAATCCGTAAATGATTTGTAAAAAAAAATAATCGATTGATTAGTGATCAGTATTGAAAAGCAAAGTTATCACTAGATCAAATAATCGAAGGATTTCTTTTTCCTTTTCATCCAAAATTGATCAAAAGATCTTATTTCTTTTTTTTTTCGTTCACAGCGGTGAACATACAACTTTTTTTTTCTTTCCAGTAACGAATATAATAGAAACGTCTTTTGCTTTATTTTTTCTTCACCGTAGTGAATGAATAATATTGATTTTTATTTTGATCTTCTCTTTCATTATTTCTTTTGTTCATAGAAATAAAATCATTTCATCCGTGATTGCTATCAACGGGTCTATTATAATAGAGATCAAAGGATAGAAAGATCTCCTTTTTTTTTTCATTCGAACGACGAATTGTTATTCTTTTTCTTTTTCCGAATAGATTAGAGAATCATATAAAAGAAATTACATATTTTAATAATAATAATTAATTACCTGAATTTAGTGGTAGAGGCTATCGTGCTGATAACGTGTTATGAACAGAGAGAATAGAGATTGTATTGAGTATCAGAAGTATAGGATTACATAGTAGAGAGTCCTATTTATAGACAATAGGTAACCCTAAACCCTAGTGTTCATGGGCTTGACTACTAGCCCCATGGGCTGAATGAATATCCACTAAATGGGTTTATAACAATAATATCATTTTTGTTTAATATAGGGACCAATAATGTAATTTTTGTATAATATAGGGACCTTTAACGTAATTTTTGCATAATATAGGGACCTATAGTGCAATAAACTCCAAAAAAAAACTGAACATTGCAATTTTTAACACCTTGCTAAAAAAAAAACGCATATATACTTGCACCCCCCCCCCCTTCCCCCCCTTAATTTTTATTTTTTATCTTCACTCTGCTTTTATTTATTTCAGTTGTACAACTATATTGTTTTTTCTATGATAAAATATAGGTTATTTTATATAATATAGGGACTTATAGTGTAAATACTTCTTAATCAATAAATAATAATAGCAGGTCCTGTAGTGAAATTTTCCCATAATATAGGGACTTATGTTGCAATTATTCCGTAATATAGGGACCGTTGTTGCAATTTTTGCTTAATATAGGGACCTATGTTGCAATTTTGCTTAATATAGGGACTTTTATCTTATTAGGCTTTTATTTATTTCACTTGTACAAATATTTTATTTTTTCTATAATAACATGTAGATCATTTCATATGATATAGGGACTTATAGTGTAAATACTTCAAAAATAAATAAATAGTAATAGGGTGTCATATAGTGCAATTTTCCTATAATATAGGGACTTATGGTGCAATTTTTGCTTAATATAGGGACATATGGTGCAATTTTTTCTTAACATAGGGCCTTATAGTATAAATACTTCAAAAAATAATTAAATAATAATAGTGGGTCCTCTAGTGCAATTTTTCAATAATATAGGGACCTATGTTGCAATTAACTCTGAAAATTTTTGGGGACAACTATTTTTAGCAATGAGGAGTATTATTAGGAGACGGAGGAGTATCATCTTTGCCTAATATAGGGACCAATAACGTATATTTGTCATAATATAAGGACCTATGCTGCAATTTTTGCACAATAGAGGGACCTATAATGCAATTATCTCTAATATGTGTTTTTTTTATCAGTTTGGCAAAGGATTTATACTTCCTACATGTTGAAATACACAAACTAAAATAAGTCCAAATTCATAAACCTTTTCAGCAACCAAGATAAATTCAATGAATCTGAATGGAGAATGAATCTGATATATCAGCAAACAATGAATGTGGAAGATCGATGGCCCAAATGAACGTACTGATGAATCTTTGAAATTCAATGAATTTTGCCTTCTGTCTTTTAATATTTCTTTACAGCATTTAATTTACATCGCCTATCTAGTAGTATAAATAGCAAGCATTACTTTGTAAGTTTCATATCAGAAAAGTGAGAAACAAAAAAAACAAGAGAGAAAAAAAAAGTGTGAGTTTATTTTTGTAAAAGGCAGTAGCCTGTAAAAGTTTTATTAAGAAAGATTAGTATAGTATTTGAGTTGTATTATTCTTCTTTTCTTGTGCTTCTTTATATTGGGACCAACATAGTGGTATCAGAGCCAAGGTACGTGAAACACCATGTCTAATGGTTTTGTGCAAACTCAACTACCAAAGCTTACTTTGGAAAATTATGATAAATGGAGCATTCAAATGAAGGCTCTCTTTGGATCATATGATCTTTGGGAGATTGTTACAAGTGGATACGATGAACCAGATGAAGGAGTTGAAGTTAATGCACAACAAGCAACTGCTTTAAGAGAAATGAGAAAGAAAGATAAGAAAGCTTTATATTTTCTTTATCAAAGTGTTGGTGAATCCATGTTCGAGAAGATTGCTGAAGCAGAAACGAGCAGAGAAGCATGGGATAAACTTGCAACTCAATTCAAAGGAGTAGATCGTGTTAAACGTGTTCGTTTACAATCACTCCGTGGTGATTTTGAAAGTGCCAAAATGAAAGAAGGTGAATCAATTTCTGACTTTTGTTCTAGTCTATTATCTATAATAAACCAAATGAAAAGAAATGGAGAAGAAATAGAAGAAATTCGAGTGGTAGAAAAAATATTACGATCACTCACAAAAAAATTTGAGCATATTGTCGTGGCAATTGAAGAGTCAAAAGACTTGGATGAACTCACAATAGACGAGTTGATGGGTTCCTTACAAGTGCACGAGCAAAGAATGAAAAAGGATTCTAATGATGTCCCGATTGAGCAAGCTTTGGAATCAAAGCTTAACATTAATGGTCAAAGAGGACGAGGTCGTGGATCTCAACGTGGTGGTAGAGGAAATAACTTTCGAGGTCGAGGTCGAGGTCGAGGTCAAAGTCAAGGTCGAGGTCAAGGAAACTTTGACAACCAAAAACATAATCAACAAAATAACACAAACAATTTTTTCCGGGGACGAGGAAGAGCTCGTGGAAGAGGAGGTCGTGGACAAGATAACAGAAAAAATATTGAATGTTACAATTGTCACAAATATGGGCACTATGCATCCGAATGTTGGAACAAATATCCTAACCAAGATGATCAATCAAATATTGAATGTTACAATTGTCACAAATATGGGCATTATGCATCCGAATGTTGGAACAAATATCCTAACCAAGACGATCAATCAAATTTTGCTCAAAAGCAAGAAGGTGAAGATGTCACACTACTTTATGCACAAAAGGACTCCAACAAAGAACAAGATGTATGGTTTCTTGATTCAGGAGCAAGTAATCATATGTGTGGTAAGAAAGATATTTTTGAAGATCTTGAAGAGTATTTTCATGGAAACGTAAGTATGGGAGATTCCTCCAAGATTCCGGTGAAAGGCAAAGGTAAGATTAAAATTATACAAAAGAATGGTGTTTCACAATATCTTTCAAATGTGTATTATGTACCCGACATGAAAAGTAATATCCTAAGCCTTGGGCAATTACTTGAAAAGGGTTATGTAATACACATGGAAGATCTTTGTCTTTACTTGAAAGATGCCCAAGGACGACTTATCACCAAAGTCAAAATGGCGAGCAATCGAATGTTTCCGTTGCATTTAAATACAACTTCTGAAGAGTGTTTACAAGGGATGATAAGAAATGAGTCATGGAAATGGCATCTTAGATTTGGTCATTTACATTTTAGTGGTTTGAAGCTCTTGTCAAATGCAAATATGGTAAATGGGTTACCATCGATTGAGATACCTGAATTTGTGTGCGAGTCGTGTACTCTTGGAAAACAACAAAGAAATAATTTTCAAAGTGGAAAATCATGGCGAGCCCAAACACCATTAAACTTGGTTCATACTGATATATGTGGACCATTCGAAATTGAATCTCTTGGAGGAAGCAAATATTTCATTTCTTTTATTGACGATTTTAGCCGAAAGTTATGGGTGTATTTGATCAAGGAGAAGTCAGTTGCTTTTACTACGTTCAAAAAGTTTAAAGCATCCGTCGAGATGGAAAGTGGCTACAAGATAAAAATCCTGAGATCTGACAGAGGTGGTGAATATACCTCAAATGAATTTAGAGATTTTTGTAGAGAACGTGGCATCAAGCAGCAATTTACTACATCATACACCCCACAACAAAACGGTGTTGCAGAAAGGAAGAATCGTACCATCCTTAACATGACGAGAACGATGTTAAAGGAGAAAAATTTGTCGAAGAATTTTTGGGCTGAAGCCGTGGCGTGTACTGCTTATTTGCTAAACCGTTGTCCAACCAAGAGTGTGAGAAATATGACACCACAAGAAGCTTGGAGCAACTATAAACCAGATATTAGTCATCTACGAGTTTTTGGTTGCGTTGCTTATGCTCGTGTTCCAGATGCAAAAAGAAAGAAGTTGGATGATCGAGGTGAAAAGTGTATTTTTATTGGTTATAGCGAGGAGTCAAAAGCGTACAAACTTTACAATCCACTAACAAACAAAGTAGTGGTGAGTAGAGATGTTGTTTTTAGCGAAGAAGAAATTTGGAGGTGGAATGAAGAAGATTCTAGTAAAGAGAATCAGACTGAAGTTGAAGAAGAGGAAACAACCCATCAACATCAAGAACCACTTGTCATGACACCTCAACAAGTCATAAATCCTCAAGATAATGAAGGTTCAGGTAGCTCTTCTTCTCCGCCAAGAAGAATGCGAAACTTGACAGAATTATATGAAGAAACCGAAGAGATGAATTTGGTATGTCTTTATGCCGATCATGAGCCATTGTCATTTGAGGAAGCCGTGAAAGAAGATTCTTGGAAGAAAGCAATGATCGAAGAAATTCGCTCAATTGAAAAAAATAATACTTGGAAATTGACATCTCTTCCAAAAGGACATAGACCTATAGGAGTCAAATGGGTCTATAAAATAAAGAGGACAGCAAATGGAGAAATCGATCGCTACAAGGCAAGGCTTGTTGCGAAAGGATACAAACAGAAGTATGGAATTGATTATGATGAAGTGTTTGCCCCAGTTGCTCGGCTAGACACTGTGAGAATGTTAATATCGCTTCCAGCTCATCACAAATGGAAGATACACCTATTGGATGTCAAATCTGCATTTTTGAATGGTATACTTGAAAAAGAAGTTTACATCGAACAACCAGAAGGTTTTATTATTAATGGTAAAGAAGATAAAGTGTACCGATTGAAGAAAGCTTTGTATGGCTTAAAGCAAGCTCCCCGAGCGTGGAATTCTCGCATCGACAATTATCTTATCAAGAATGGTTTTGTCAAATGTCCATTTGAGCATGCACTTTATTTGAAGAAAAGTCATCAAGGTAAAGTGTTAATTGCATGTCTTTATGTTGATGACTTGCTTTTTACGGGAAATTGTGAAGAAATGTTTGTTCAGTTCAAACAAGCCATGTTTAAGGAATTCGAAATGACAGACTCTGGGCTTATGTCATTTTTCCTTGGTATCGAAGTACATCAACAAGAAGGAGGAATATGTATTTCACAAAAAAGGTATGCCTTAGAACTACTTGAGAAATTTAAAATGGCAAATTGTAATCCCGTAGAAACTCCGATGTCACCTGGCTTGAAGATGACAAAAGAAGGAGAAGGAAAATGCGTGAATTCCACACTTTTTAAAAGTTTAATTGGAAGCTTAAGGTACCTCACGATCACAAGGCCAGATATTGTTTATTCTGTTAGTTTATTAAGTCGTTATATGGAAACTCCGAAAGAGTCTCATTGGCTTGCAGCAAAAAGGATTTTGAGATATATCAAAGGTACTATAAATTTTGGTCTATTCTATCCTTATAAAGAAGATGCTATATTATATGGGTACTCTGATAGTGATTGGGGAGGTGATCAAGATGAGAGAAAAAGCACCAGTGGGTATATATTTTTTCTTGGGTCTACAGCATTTACATGGACTTCAAAGAAACAAAGTGTGGTTGCGTTGTCTTCTTGTGAGGGTGAATATGTTGCATTGTCTTCAGCAGTTTGTGAAGCAATCTGGTTAAGAAATTTGTTGAAATATTTAAATCATAATCAAGAAGATCCGACTATTATTTATGTGGATAACAAGTCGGCAATCGAGTTGTCCAAAAATCCGGTACAACATGGAAGAAGTAAGCATATTGATCTTAAGTTTCACTTCTTAAGAGATCATGTGAAAGAGAAGACAATAGTGTTGGAGTATTGTAATACTTCGGAACAAGTTGCTGATATTTTCACAAAGGCGTTACCAACAGTAACTTTCAAGAAGTTAAGATCATTGCTCGGTGTGAAGATTATTTTAGTTTGAAGGGGGGTGTTGAAATACACAAACTAAAATAAGTCCAAATTCATAAACCTTTTCAGCAACCAAGATAAATTCAATGAATCTGAATGGAGAATGAATCTGATATATCAGCAAACAATGAATGTGGAAGATCGATGGCCCAAATGAACGTACTGATGAATCTTTGAAATTCAATGAATTTTGCCTTCTGTCTTTTAATATTTTTTTACAGCATTTAATTTACATCGCCTATCTAGTAGTATAAATAGCAAGCATTACTTTGTAAGTTTCATATCAGAAAAGTGAGAAACAAAAAAAACAAGAGAGAAAAAAAAAGTGTGAGTTTATTTTTGTAAAAGGCAGTAGCCTGTAAAAGTTTTATTAAGAAAGATTAGTATAGTATTTGAGTTGTATTATTCTTCTTTTCTTGTGCTTCTTTATATTGGGACCAACACTACAAAACGCAGAAGGTGCAGGATTATCACCATTTGATTGTTGGTTATGTTTACGAGGCATTAAAACAATGGCTTTACGTGTTGAAAAACAACAACAAAACGCTCTAAAAATAGCTGAGTTTCTTTATTCTCACCCGAGGGTCACCAAAGTTAATTATGCTGGTCTTTCTCATCATCCTGGTCACTCTTTACATTATTCTCAAGTACGACTCTTTCTCTTTCTCTCAAGCTTTATATATTTATTAGAGTAAATAACACTTTTGCCCCCTGGGTTTATACGCGATTGACAGGTTGCCCCCTAACTCTTAAAATGCGCCTCGATGCCCCCTAAGATTTAGTTTTGTGACTCGTTACCCCCTACTGCGTGTTCCGTCCATTTTTTCCGTTAAAAATGACGTGGCATTTCCATGTCACTTTTTTTTTTTTTTTTTTTTAATCCAGATGTTAATTTATTATTTAATTAAGATTAAAGTAAGGGTAAATTAGGTTTTTTATAATAGTTTTAATATTATTAAATAAAAATGATAAAATAACACCCCCCACCCCCACCCCCACCCCACCCCACCCCCTACCCTCCCCTTCTTCTTCTTCCCCTTCTTCTTCCCCGATCTGACCTGCAACTTTAAAAAAAAAAAAAAAAAATCTAACGAAGAGATCAACAATCCTTAGGTAATCTAACGAAGAGGCAATTGAATCAGTCAAGGAAATGAGAAAACATGGTTTCTCAGTAGATGCAACTACTTATAGAATCATACATGAACATCCTAAGTTTCTTCATATGATTCAAAAAATGTAAACTTTTAAAAATCAACAATCCTTAGGTAATCTAACGAAGAGATCTCTCGGGATAGTGATAGATAGGAGAGATTACAAGCTTTTGTACAGCAGCTGATTTTTACCACAGGGACCTCCTGTGCAATTTCGATGGGTCAGAACAGCTTTTTTGGAGGTGTCCCATGGAGCATGAAAATAAAAAGTATGAAGAGGCAATTGAATCAGTGAAGGAAATGAGAAAACATGGTTTCTCAGTAGATGCAGCTACTTATAGAATCATACATGAACATCCTAAGTTTCTTTATATGATTCAACACATGTAAACTTTTAAAAATCAACAGTCCTTAGATTTACAAGTGATAGAGATGGTCATTAATCAGCCTAGGCTGCTCCATTAGTCCTTAATGTACATCGCGTTTCCATTTCTCCATTGTTAGAGCTTTGCATAATCTAACTGTAAGTTCTATATTCCTCGTCCGGTAACCGAAGGTCACACATGACGATATTAATCGACTATATAACAAAGGTTAAGAAAAACATGGAAACAAGATGCAGAATATATGTAAGATTAACAAAATTACATCAGTGATGACTAGTGTCGTGTCCACTAATATGACTCAACAGTAACACTCCAATAACCAATATCACCTATTTGCATAATTATATGTGTATGATAATGGATATACTGTGGTGCAATATATACAAAAAATGACCACAAAATAAACATTTACAAATTGTTATTGTTATTCTCATCGATGATTACCAGAATGTCTTCATCAATGGCCGATCTGACCTGCAACTCCTTTTCTTAAAAAAAAAAAAAAAAAAAAAACAATCTCTTCCAACTTAGGCATTTAAGATCATGAGTAATGTTCGTTGGCGAAGAACAATATTCGACTTAATTAAGGACTAATGGAGCAGCCTAGGCTGATTAGTGACATATCCATATCAAAACAAAATGGATTGTTTATAAATTCGTGATTTGCTCATTGCCAAACCGAGAGACAAGATACTTGGTTTGCAGATGATTCACCTCTTGTTGGCAATAAGGTAAGCTAATAATGCTTTGACTATATTTCGTTTTGTATTTATTGAATTGGGAAATTTGCAGGCTATTGCAATTGCTGTTGGAGATTGGTATTTTGGCCGAACATTAGTGAAGGCTATCGATTGTGCATATCCATGTGATCAAACTTGCCACAACTTGGTTTTCAAATAAGTCTTTTTTTATATTTTTTTATTTTCTTTAGACCATCCTGATTTATTGTGATCATCTTGATCGATTATCCTCACACCCTGTTGGAGGGAATTCCTCAATATTTGTAATATTATTAAAGATAATAAGATAACCATATTCAAGAAGTGCTATATGTTAATTAAATTTTCCAATACTGATCCCTTATAATTCTTTGCATGACTGAGTGTGCCTTGCAGGGTCCGAATTGTAGACCTGAAATTTGCAGGGGTTGTGTATATATATAACATTAGCCTCTCTTGAAAACATGAAGTTTCGATCTTGGAGTTTCATTACATTGGAGGCCTATTTGACTTGTGTAAGTATAAATAAAATACTCAATAGATACTGAAATAATATTTTTGATGCATTGATTTATTCAACAGTAATATAGTATTTAGCTAAACAGTTAAAAGATTGAAGAGTTACATATACATATAAGATCCAATATGAGGAGTAGCTAAACAGTAATAGACCTAAATTTGTTTTTCCAGTATGGTGGAGCTTGAATTTGGCGCCCGAACCTTGAGATGAGCCGTTGAAAAAGAAAGGGCCTCGTCTAAAATGGTCTCTTCACCTTTTATTCCCAGACAATAATGGAAGCTTCCCTGTTGAAGAAGAAGAAAAAGAAGAATTTTTTCGATGAAATGGTGTGTTTTGGGAGAGGAGGAAGAGATGGAGGAGAGAGCAAAGTTGATGTTTGTGATGATAGTTTGGGCAAAGACTTTTCTGATGGAGGAGAGAGCAAAGTTTTTTTTTTTTTTTTTTTTTTTAAGAAAAGGAGTTGCAGGTCATCGGGGAAGAAGAAGGGGAAGAAGAAGAAGGGGAGGGAGGGGGGGGGGGGGGGGGGTAGGGGGTGCGGTGGGGTGGGGGTGGGGGGTGTTATTTTATTAATTATATTTAATATTATAAAACCTATTAATGAAATTTCATTTTTGCCCTTGGTTTAAATTAATTAAATAATTAATTGACATCTGGATTAAAAAAAAAAAAAAAAAATTGTGACATGGAAATGCCACGTCACTTTTAACGGTAAAAATGGACGGAACACGCAGTAGGGGGTAACGAGTCACAAAACTAAATCTTAGGGGGCATCGAGGCGCATTTTAAGAGTTAGGGGGCAACCTGTCAATCGCGTATAAACCCAGGGGGCAAAAGTGTTATTTACTCTATTTATTAATCATTTAATTTATTTTTTATTTTTTGTAGGCTAAAGGAGTAGGATCTGTGTTAAGTTTTTTAACAGGCTCACTTGCATTATCTAAGCATATAACTGAGGCTACTAAATACTTTAGTATTACTGTTAGTTTTGGTATATTTTTAAATTGTTAATTTACTTTATGTTACGTTTTTACACTTGGATTAATGGAGTGTACATACTTGTGCAGGAAGTGTGAAGTCTTTGATTAGCTTGCCTTGCTTTATGTCACATGCAAGTATACCAGCTGAAGTACGTAAAGCTAGAGGGTTAACTGAGGATCTTGTACGAATTTCTGTGGGAATTGAAGATGTTAATGATTTGATTTCTGATTTAGATAATGCACTTAGAACCGGCCCATTGTAGTCACGGGCCCGTTTAAATACTCACCCTGGTTTTCTCCTACTCTTGTTTTTTTTTTGACCAATTTGTTACATTTAGTTCAATTTGTGTAAGGTGTTAAGGACTTGTCCAATGAATAGAGGCTCATGTGAACTATTTTTTCTTCATTTATTCCCATATTTGATGGATCGTTTAATTGCCTGAAATATGTAATTCTTTACCTTCAATTCTCGTTTCCACAAGGTTAGAGTACCTTTTGGCCTTAGGAAATTTTCCATTAGCATGCTCAGGTGGTCCATCGAACTTAGACTATATCATCAAAACTTGAACCTTCAGCCGGTTTAGGCATACTTCTGTATGCCTAATTTTAACATACATTTGGCTAATTCTAACAGAAAGTGCTATAAATTCTTTTAAAAACGAGAGTTTTAACAGAAATCTTGAAAGTCATGAACAAATCTTTATATTAGTTGCATATTGAAAATAATATTAAAAAGAGTAAATACATCGTTTACCCCCTGAACTTTACCCCGATTGACTCATTGCCCCCCAAAGTTTATTTTGCGACTAGTTGCCCCTTAAATTTTAACTTCGTGACTCGTTAGTCCTTTTGGCCGTTTTCCGTCCATTTTTTGATGCGTGCATTACACGCGCGCGTGACAAGTCGGCCCCAATTTTTTTTTTTAAATTGTTAATTATATCCTTTTTTAAAAATGGGTATTTTGGGTACATCACTTTTTAGCCTTCATATAAATAAACAAAATTAATACACATAACTTAGAAACACTTTACTACAATATCGGAGAAATCAAACCGTTTCACCCATACAAAGCAAGATCATCGGCGACGTTCTTCCCACTCGTAAATGCAATAGGATTTCGATGCCGCCAATAATCAAATGGAGTAAGTGTGCTCATTCTATTTCCGTAATTGTTGGGGTTGATTTTTTAACTTCGAAAATAAAGGGTTTTGAAATTGATTTTTTTTTCCTTTTTTGAATTTGTGCTTATTCTCGGGATTTAGTAGTGAATGAAACTAATTATTGAGATTTCCTTACCTTATTCGCAGTGGTTGGTTACAAGTTTACCTTTTTTGCTTAAATTCATACGTCCTTAAATTCTTTAACTCATAGTCTCGTATTTTTCATGTTTAACAGACAAATTTTCATTACGTATTCATTTTGATGGCTTCTTCAATGAAGATAATAGCGAGTACAAAGAGGTAAAGATCGAGTATTTGACGGGCTGTCACTATGACAGTCTTAGTATATATGTTCTCCGGAAAGCATGTGCGGAACTGGGAATTAGAGGTCGGCTAGACCTATACTATCTAAAATTGGGTGAAAAACTACCAGAGGGTCTCGTCTATATAGATAGTGACGAGAAAGTTATGGATATGGGTAGTGTGACAGAGGAAAAGCAAACAATTGATATGTTTGTGTGCGTTTACCAGAGATTGTCAAAGGAGATGCAGTTGACATTCCAGTGTTCATGCCTTTATTACTTAAATGGAAGGAACAAGTAGTAGTGGAGGAACCTAACTTAGAGGAAGGGGAAGGTGAAAATTGTATTCAAGATGATGAAGTGGAGGAGGAATGTTTGAAGGTGGATGATAATGTGGTTGATAACTTAGAGGAAGCTATAATTGATGTGCAGAAAGATAAGGAAACCTTACCTAAGAGATGTGTTGATGGTGTTGATAATCCATTAGAAGAGGAAGCTACATTAGCTGAGGAGAGATTTAGTGATTCATTACCTAAGGGTTGTGTTCAAAGTGGTGAGAACCTAGTAGTTGAGGAAGCTACTCAAGCTCATGAGATAGAGAATGAAACCCTGGATAAGGGATGTGTTCAGAATGATGACAAGTTGACAACCAAGTATATGAGGAAGCAAATGATAACAATGCAAGCCCTAAAATAGGCCACTGTGAGCAAGAAAAAGTACTACACAAGGGTGTTGATGGTGAAACTTGTTCAGATGTTTCAGATGATGAAAGATCAGTTATGGAGAAATCAGTGGATGCTACTTTAGATAAACTTTTGAGTGCTTTAAATAGTGGGCAAGGTGCAGATGATGAAGAATTGTTGAAGAGGTCCAGGAGGAAGAACTCAGCAGTACCTTTCAAGCTGGTGGATGAAGACTTTAGTGATGATTCAGATAGTGAATTCAAAGTGATTGATGAGGAAGTGGATAAGGATGATGCTAGTGATGAATACATAGATACTGATGATGTCTTGCCTACTGATGTGGACAAGGGAAAAAACCACAAAAGAAGAGGAGCAGAGTTAATGAAAAAGAGCCAAATAAAAAGAAGAAGAAGGTCAATTGTGAATATGAGAATGATGATATTTTTAGTGATAATGAGTTACTATCAGTTGTTTTTAACAAGAAAAAGAAAGAAATTATTAGAAAGAGGCAAAGTAATAAAGTTGGTAAGAACAACTCTAAAAGAAACGCCAAGAAAAAGGTGCCCGGTGTTGAGAATCAAAACTTGAAGAAGAAGAAATCTGATGAATATAGAAAAAAAGATCATACATATAAGTCTTATCTAAAGACCAGGTTCAGGGATAGTGTGAATAACAGTAAAAAACAACATGGTGATGGTGTTGGCCCTAGTGGAACAAAGGGAGAGAGTTATAAAAAGAGTGGTCCTACGAGTAAAGATAGTCAAGTGAGAAAGGTCATGGATGAAGATGAGTACTCAACAAGTGATGAGGAGTTTCTGATTGACACTGACATTCATTTAAGCGAGGGTGAAGATGACAAAGATTACAATGCCTATATAGAGAAGGACCTTGAGTGAGAAGGAGTGCGGGATGAAGCACAGGAGGATGATGCTTCTGGTGGTCATAGTGAAGGACAAGAAAGTCAAACTGATTCAGAACAAGCTTTAAATGATTCTGAACAGTTTGATACTACTATTGATTCTTCTGATACATATGGAGTAGGAGAAAATAAAATCAAGAAAATAAAAAGAAAACAATTACCAAGGTTCAAGCCTTCAACTGACATGAAAAATCCAAGGTTTGTAGTTGGTTTAACCTTTTCGAATGCTTCAGAACTACGAGAAGCAATTAGAGGACATGCTATCAACAAGGTGGTTAAAATAAAGTTTGTGAAAAATGATTGGCATAGAATAAGGGCTGTTTGCGTGGGAGAAGGTTGTGGATGGTTTGTGTATGCATCCTATAAAGAAGAAGTTGGTGGATTAGTGATTGTAACCCTTTGTAATCAACATGAATGTGGTAAAGACCTTAACCACAGACATGTGTCAGCAAAGTTTTTAGCTAAGACATTCAAGGATATGGTCAGATTAAATTTGTATAGTAAGGTAAGTGATTTTCAACAATTAGTGCATAGAGACCTTTCTGTCAATGTAAGCACTAGAACATGCTACATGGCATATAGCCTAGCAAAATAAATGATTGAAGCTGAATATAAGGATCAATACAAGAAGATACATGACTATTGTGATGAAATCAGAAGAAGTAATCGTGGTAGTACTGTAGCAGTGGAAACTTGTACTGATGAGTTGACTGGTGTTGAGAGATTTCAAAGGCTTTATGTGTGTCTTGATGGTTGTAAAAGAGGCATTTTAGAAGGGTGTAGGAAATTTGTGGGCATGGATGGATGTCACCTTAAAGGTCCACACCAAGGGGTGATTTTGACAGCAGTAGGTATAGATGGGAACAACTGCATATACCCAGTTGTATATTGCCTGGCTGAAAAAGAGGAAAGTAGCTCATGGAGATGGTTTTTGAACCTGCTTGTACAGGATTTATGTATTTCTAATCAACAAGAGTGGACATTTATTTCTGACAGACAAAAGGTTGTTATTTTGTTGTTCAAATAATTTTTGTCCTACACTTGCTATGAATAATATTTGACGTTTTATATGTTATGTTGCAGGGATTACTCCAGGTAATTAGTGACATGCTACCAGATATAGAACATCGTCACTGCGTAGGACACTTGTACAATAACTTTAAGAGAAAGCATCCAAAGTTGGCTTTGAAAGACAAATTATGGAAAGCAGCTAGGGCCCCAACAGTTAGGAAATTTACAGAGGTGATGGCTGTAATAAAAGTTATGTATGAGAGCGCGTTCAACTGACTATCCAACCTAGATCCTAAGTGTTGGACAAGATCACACTTCAGCACAGCCACAACATGTGATGTTCTTCTAAACAACCTCTGTGAAAGTTACAATAATGAGTTTAAAAAATGTAGGTAAATTATGTCTAATTTCCCCTTGTACTTTTTAAATAAATATCTAATTGCCCCCTGTACTTTTAAAAAAAATGACTACTTGCCCCCTGTACTTTTTTAACCTAGATGTTGTTATTTCATAGGGACAAGTCACTTATTTTCATACTAGAGGGGCTAAGGGTGTATACAATGAAGAGGCTTCAAGCGAAAAGATCTTGGATGGCCAAGTATGAAGGAGAAATTTGCCCTAAGATAAGACATTTACTCAACAAAGCGGAAAAAAATTGTGGCAAGTGGCACACTGTATTTTGTGGCGAGATGAAGTTTGAGGTGAGAAACCTGGATACAGAGTCATTAGCTGTAGACTTGGATTTGTGGAGTTGTCCTTGTAGAATATGGGAGCTATCTGGGATACCGTGCTACCACGCCATTACATGTATACAATACATTGGACAAGACTCAAAGAAATTTGTACATAACTGCTACTCAAAGGCGCAATATATGAAGGCATACACCCCTATGATATATCACGTGAATGGTCCATTAATGTGGAATGCTTCTAGTAATGTGCCTGTTCAAGCTCATGTGGCATTTAAATTGGTTGGCAGACCAAAAAGGGCAAGGACCAAGGAGGTTGATGAGGAAGAGGTAAAAAAATGGAGAAAACAACGCACAATATCTAGTGTTCAACGGGCTACATGTTTGAGAAGGGTGATGACTTGTAAGAGTTGTGGATTAAGTGGGCATAACTCTAGGACTTGTAAAGAAAAACTAAAAGATAAAGATGGAAATACTGAAGGTGGTGAACAAAATGTTGATGCAAGAGTTGATGGAATAGTTGAGGATGAAAACATTGAAGGTGTAAGAGTTGATGGAGTAGTTGAAGATGAAAACATTGATGGAGTAGTTGAGGATAGAAATGTTGAAGGTGGAAGAGTTGATGGAGTAGTGGATGATGAAAATGTTGAAGGTGGAAGAGTTGATGGATTAGTGGAGGATGAAAACACTGAAGGTGTGAATGTTCAGGGTGTCGAAGAGGAACCTGATGAGGAAATCTGGAGAATTTTTAATGCTCTATATAATAACCCATCTGCATCAACTACAAAACAGACCACAAAAACCAACACAAGTTGAAGATAGGGGAAAATGTAAAATAAAAAACCCTACAAAGACAAAGCAACCGATTAAAGAATATGGGGTTTAAAACACTCGGTGGATGTTCACAAACAATACCTATTACAATAGTAAGTACATATCTTTAGGGGTTGTATATTCGTATTATATTACATTCATTCTGAGTTAATTTTGTATTGGTTTTATTCTGACAACAGGAAGATGACATAGGTAAAGGAAAATAAAAAAAGATAGAAAAAACAGAGATACCCAAAGACATGGACAAAGGAAAAAAAGTCACAAGAAGTTGAAAAAAATACAGATACAGCAGAAGTGCGCAAAGGAAAAACAAAAGAAGTAAGTTGTCAATTTACCCCCTATACTTTTAATACACTGACTAATCACCCCCCCAAACATAATTACCAGTATGTGTTAAAGCACAAAACAACACCTGCGCAAACCAGATCTAAGATGTCAGTAGCTGCAGATCAGGTACCTCAAAATCATTCAGATGTGTATATGTTTAGATAATGATGATTATTTTGTTGGGTGCTAGGACAAGAACAAAGGGCAACACACAACAAACAAGCCCTTCATCCCGCCAGCTAAAGTCACAAATACTGATGAGCCTAAAGGAGAAATAACATTAAAGAGAAAGTCCTTTAGAGGTATACCAAGGGTATGTTCTATAAAAACAATTAAATTATTTTTGACAGATTACCCCTTAAACTTTTAAGTTCTTGTCAGTTTCCCCTCTAAATTTTTTATTGACCAATCGCCCCCTACAGTTTAAGTTCAAATATCCGAATCCTCCAGAGAAGCCCAGATCTAATAGGACTTTAGCTAAAGAAGGACCTCAGGTACATGTATGTTAAATATTAAATGTTCAAATCAAATAAAATATGAAAAGGTTTATATGTTCATGTTTTGGGTGTTTTGTTGATAGGGTAAAACCAATGAGGAACCAAGAGCGAAGAAACCATTTATACAACATACAGAAGGTGTTGTGATGAGAGAAGGGAACCCGGCTTACCTGACCATTGCCGAAGCACTTCGACGTAGGAAAGCTACTGCCAAACAACCATCTCATGCAAAGGAGGGACCAAAATGATCTTCTTATCCATCAGCAAGCAAGAAAGATTTGCATAATTACTTTACCTTTTTATCTATATGTTGGTTCAGTACTATTAAAGACTTTTTGCTCACTCTAGAACTATTGTGGATGTAATAGTCTAGGGTTAAAAGTTCTTTATTTCTTATCCCGTGGTAGGGTTTTTGGTTGGTAGACTTTTTAGTGCACTGGGACAAAAAATTTAAGACTTTAGTGCAAGTTGTGCTTTGTACTTTTGTGCATTTGAATATTTATCTATTGTGGAACACTATGTCATGCCAGTAAGGAATCCGCTTTATCCTTGACTACTTTTATATTTCTGTACTCATTAATTATTTCATGAATTCGATAGCATTAACTTCAACACAATCTAACTAACACGACAACATTTGTGTTAAGCACATGTACACCCCTACTCTATGACAATAATAAAACAGACAACTATATGAAGTTTAATCTAATATTGTATATAATAACACAACTATCACTAATAAAACAACTATACCTAATAGTAAGTAATACATCAACTACAACAAAACAGTCTATTACTTGTACAATCTACCCCTTAACAAATACAACAAATGCCAGTCTACCCCTTAACAAATACAACAAGTGCCAGTTTGACCCCTAACAAATACAAAATGTGCCTATCTGCCCCCTAAATTTATGACAACTACTATAACTATACTGCATCACTTTTGGTTGGTAAGAAACTTGATGTTTATGGATTTGTGGTCCACTATGTAGTGCAGGAAATGTGAAAGCTAATATTGTATGTCTCCCTAGCAGCTTTATTTATACTTTAGACATACTGAGTTGCACTACTTTACATACTTACATAAGAAGACATGCTTAATCATAACAAAAGAAATTATACATTCATATATTGAAAACACAACAACAATTACACATAACAGGTCTCAATCTCCAAATAACAGAACAAACTGACTTAAAATACTACACCAAACTAAAACAATAACAAGCCAAAACAACTAAAACTTAAAGCATACACCTAGAACTAATACATCAGGCAACTGAACCCACAAATTTTGAAAAGGAAGATGGAAATCATCAACAGACAACTCCATTTCAAAATCAAGTTATCTCTTGTCAAACCGTTCATCGCCCCCTTAAGACGGAGCATCTCATCTTCTACAACCTTAACTTTCGCAGACTCGTAGATCAAAGCTTTAGAAGCAATGTTTTCTTTTTTTCGCAATTTATCCAATTCCTCAGCAACTCCTTGAAACTCGGCTTCCAACTTCTTCACTTTTGCAGACTCCATCTTCAACGCTTTGCAAGCTTTCTTTTCTAATTGAACCATTTCCTAAAAATCAGAAGCCAACAAATTCATCTTCGTCTCCATTGCATCAAGTTCTAACGGGTGGTACTCGATTTTTCGCAATAGCCCACGAATTACCGAAACAATACATTCACCCATAGGCTCATCAATCCAAGCAAAGAAATTGCAATCCTTTGAAGAACACCAAAACATACACCTGAAAAATCTCCTGCCTGGATTCGCATCAGTCCAAGTAGTGTGCTCTCTGGCTTGGAATCCACACCTGCAATAGGGAGCGCGAGAAGAGCTGGAGCCCACACTATCAGATGAGTAGGGCGACATGATTGCTGTTACAAGACTCTTACTTGCCGAAATAAAAAATAGAAGAATGAAAAAATTGGAGAGTTAGGATTCTTCGATTCTTCCCCAAATCGCTATAGAGAGAGTTTAATTTTGTTGTTTTTTATTTTTGTTTATTAATTTTATGTATTTATACTTAGGACAAAATGTGATTTACCAAACTTACTGGCGGTGCCTAGGGTGTGATAAAAATAAGATAAAATTAAGTCAAGAAACTACGCACTATCACCCTAGACAAGCACAGTACTGCAAGTATTACAGGACGTATGCAAGTTTTAGTTAGTAAGTTGAGTTCGTTCTCAGGGACTTAAGTGTGTTAATCGCGTGAGTAGAAATAACGAGTAAAAGTAAATAATTAGAGGACAGAAAGTAAAAGAGATTGAAATTCGAAAATAAGAATTAAACTAATTAAAACTAGGAAAATAAAGACAATAAAGTAAAAGATTAAGAATATGAGATGAGAAATATAGCTTAGGTTTTGCTAGTATGCACTAATCCTTCTAATTCTATCTATAAATCTAGTTAATAAGGGAGAATATTAGCTCTTGGTATACTTAGTCAGGATTCTAAATTCTCCTATCTTAGACCTTGAGAGCGACTAAGGGGGCTACGGCACAACCAAGACGAGGACTCAAATAGGGTTATCAAACGCCACTAAGGCCCTATCCAGCACACTACAATCAATTGGTGATATGGTGGTTAAAACAAACCCTAATGACTATCTAGTTAGAAGCATGTTTTGTCAGAACTACTATCGACACTAGACATTATGTGGTGATTCAATAGTTAAACACCCTGTCAAGGAGACCATCTAACTACTCTTAAAACAATCCTAAAGTGATCAGTTCTAGGAAAGACATTAAATCAAAACACATAAACAAATATAAATTAAGTAGCTAATATCAGATTAAAACATATAATTCCCAAAAAAACTTAGATAGAAGAATTAGAATTCATATTTTATACATATGCAAAACCCAAGCTATGGGAGGTTTAGTTCATACCTGAAGGAATTAAAGTAAAAGACATTACAAAAGACATCATCTTGCTCTCTACAATAAACTGGAAGAATAAAACCTTAAGAACTAATTACTATGAGCCAAGGATTAATAGGGTTGAATTACAAGTGACATAAGGGTGTATTTATAGGTGTTTAGAAGACCTAATTCGTTTTCTTGAGGAAGAGGTAAGGTATTGGACTTCTAGCCCAACTCAAATTCGTATGGAAATAAAGATAAACACTGCTGCACCGTTTTGAGCATATCTTCTTCGTTATTGGTCGGTTTGATGGTCCTAGAGGGGGGGTGAATAGGATTACTAATAAGATAATGCCTAATTAAAAATCTTTTGGACAATAATAAGTTTAAGAGAAAACTTCTAGGTCAACTAATTAAATCAAACTCTTATAGGATCATGCAATGGAAAGAGTAAGGTTTGATATAAAAGTATAACTAGTAACAAGCTAATCCAATATCTTAAACTACTCTAGAAGACTATATGTTAGATATCCTAGATAAACAATAACATAGAATTCATGCAAGCATATAATCAAACATATAGAGTGCGGAAAGTAAATAGAGTAGGGATAGAAAGATACACACGATTTATAGTGGTTCGGTTTCCCTACATCCACTACCTAAGGAAGCCTCCTTAGGATTTCAAGCTTTTCACTAAGCTCCCGTGTCTCTCTTAACCGGGTCGAGAACACAATAACCTTTACAAACTCTTTGATAACACGAAGGACACACCACTTGCGTAATCACAACACAAGGACACCAAGTATACTCCCTATACTTGAATTCTCTCTTAATCTATCTATTACAAGACCTAGACTTAAGAGGATAAAAACAAAGTGTTTAAAGGTTTGCTAATTAAAGCTTGTAACTAAACTCCTAATAGAGTGGATATGACTATAAGCTTGTATACTCCTTCTTGAGTGGATAGAACCTTGTGGCTTAATTGATTAACTCCTTGAAAGGATTTATAAGCTCACTAAGATTGAATTTGACTATGTATAGCACTTGACACCTTCTTGAATGATAGCAATTAAGCCCCTTAATGTTTGTAATTAGTTGGTGTAGTTGTAGCCTTCAAAGAGCTTCAATTTATAGTAGAAAATGGCTTCCAACGGTCATAAGGCTTGAGTCCAACGGATCTATTAATCTCCCAACGGATATATTTCTTATGACTTGTCTTTTGTGCAGAAAACCCTTTCTTGCGGTGTACCGCAAGATTCGTGCGGTGTACCGCGCTTCAGTGGTTTGATTTTCTGGCATACTGACGGGCTAGTTACTGCACCGCGCCCTGGTCCGCAACCTTGGTCCGGTATACCGCAGCGGTGTACCGCGCCAAGTAATCTTTGAAGGATAATGACTTGGATCAATAAATCTTCTTCACGAAAGTTGTTGTAAACATTATTCTAAGAATCTTTGAAGTTGAACACTAAGGCTAAATCTCAATAATCATAAAGATAAGGTTAATAGCATTTGTATGAGAATAAGATTCTTAAGATAAAACAATCAAGTTGAACAACAAGATAAAGAAGGAGCTTTTTGATGAAATAGAGTGCAAGATAGAATATAAATAACAATAGAAATTAGCACACTAAACACAAGAGGATTTGTCATATTAAAACAACCTAATAAGGGAGGCAATATGCCAACAATCTCCCCCTTTTTGATGATGACAAATCCTTCACTAAAACACCTTAGGAATGAAATGAAAGTTTAAGCACTAATGAAATAAAGCTCCCCCTCACAATAAGCATAAGATTTGAGATGCATTTGTGAGTTTTAAAACGTGCAAGTTTTGAAAGTTTTAGTGCACATAATATTTCTCCCCCTTTGTCTTCATCAAAAAGATGGGGTAAAAACAACTAAGAAATAGAAGAGCAAAAACTCGAGTGAATAGATTTTAAACAAAGATTGCAAGAGTTTAGATATTTGTAAAGCAAGAGCTAAGGATAGAGATTTTTACCAACTCCTTGATAGATTTTGATTTCATATGCTTTCTAATGACACAACCGATTAGTTGCAAAGATATGAAATAAATGATTAGTCTAAGCATATGAGTCTTAAAAAATGATTTAGCAAAGACTCCCCCTTACAAAATGCATATAGTTTGTTTTAATTGGTAAGCGTTTGATTGACAATTTTCCCTAATAAGAACACTTGAGAACATTTTGAAGAGATTTAGGGGTAAAACTGTAATTTTGTTGAAAGGCAAGGGGTCAAGATGTATTTTTTAAAAATTTGGGGACCAAGCGCAATTTTGAAAAATCTATTTTGGGACCGAAATGCAAATTTCAAACTATTTAGGACCAAAGCTAAAAGGAGCAAACTATAGGGACTAAGGAGCAATATCAAGAAGTACCTATAACATCAAAGAACATGTTAGCAACATAAAAACCAATTCAAAGAAGATAAGCAACTAAAAATCATGATAAAAACACAACTAGTTAACCAATTATCCAAATAAAACATTTAGCATCCTAACATAAAAACCAAATAAACCAAAGTAGCAATATCCTAGATGTCCAAAACACGGACCCACAAATACTTAAAAAGCATAAACACATCATAAAAACAAGTTCTAAATTAACCACATAAGCAAATAGACTTGTAAACCACCAAGAACGATAAAAACATGATTTTAAACACCAAACACCAAGCACCAAACACCAAACCAAGATGAATTAACGATTATCACGAGGAGAGCGGCTCCTAGATCTTCTTCCATTTCCAATATCATCGCGAATACACGAAACATCACTTTTCATACACGAAAGCTCATTCGCAAGATGCCCTATCTTTTCTTCCAAAACTCCAAATTTCCTTTCTATTTTATCTTCCAAAGCCACAAATTTACTTCCTATATAATCCATGAAACGTGACATAGCGCTTTCAAAACCGGATGGATTAGGAGGGTTTACATTGGTGGGTTGGCTTGGAGTGGGCTCATTAGGAATGGGGTTTTGTTGGGCCGGGTTATCTAATAAATGAAGAGTGTCAAGCTCCGGACCATCGGTTTCGCTTTTAGCTTCAAGAATGCGATTACGAATAGTAACATCCGAGATACGATTAATAGTGGAGACCGAAACATATGTGTTGTTATAAATAACAAATTTCATTCTAAGAATCGTGAGATAATCGAAATTCCATGACTTATTGATTGGTTTCACATTAGTCCCTCCAAAAGAAATATCATTAGCTTCAAAGATTTTGGATAGAAAAATACCGTAAGGGACTTTATCCCGAGAGGCACGAGCGTGATTCATCCATTTGAACATTATCGCAATAATGTTTATCGGTTGTTTGGAGAAGATCAAATATAAAAGATAAGCTTCATACGGGATAAGTTTTGCATCATGCTTATCTTTCGGAATTACGGCCGAGATAAGAAACTTGTGGGCCACGATAAATTCCGGATCAAAGTTACGAATGTTCCAATTTCCATCGGGAACAACCATTCTACTAGTAACAAACTCATTAACCTCATTTTGAGCAACTATATCAATATTCGAGTTATCCCAACCACTAGACCAAAATCCGCTAAAACCATCCGAAGGTATATCAAATTTTGAGCACAAAGTATTCGATTTTAAACGTAAAACGGTACCCGAAACGGTTGATTTAACCGAAGTAGTAGCATGATTAAATTCAAAATTAGTATAAAACTCTTCAATTAACCCGATTGCCAAATGACTACCCGAAAAAGCAAAGATTTTATGAAATTGTTGAATTGAAAAGAGTCTAAAGAGAGAATTTTCACCGGAGGGAAAAGCCGAAGGGCAAATCGTTCTACCCGGAAGAGCATCGAATGGCCGGAGTGGTGGTGGTGGTGGTGATGGTGACTTCGCCGGAGATGGTTCACGGTGGCGGCTGGAGGAGGCTCCGGTGGAGGCTTTCTTCTTGTTAGCAATGGATTTAGTTCTAACCATGGTGAATGATAAGATGGGTAATGAAGTAGGAAGAAGGAGGAGTGATTTAAGTGGTGAAAGAGGGTGTTTTTGGTGGTGGAACCGGAGTGTGGGTGGCCGGAAATCGCCAAGGAGGAGGAGAGGAGAAGATGTAATGAAGAAATGAGGAGAAAATACTGAAAAACGGGTTCTTAATCTGTCAAAACCCTTACGTGCGGTGTACCGCGGGAATCGTCCGGTGCACCGCACGAGTGTTCGGTTTGGTCAACAAAAATGAAATTTTTGATTCTTTTAAAAACACCCGAAACACAATCGAAACTTCCCCAAATGACTCGGAATGATATAAAATAATTTTGAGCATCTTTGTTTTGAAAAGAAAAGCCAAGGAGAACCTAAAAACTCATATAACAGTTAATTTCACAAAAGTCCCTAAGTTTTCTAAAAGTGCAAAAAGACCCAATGCAAGAATAAAGCAACACTAAAGCATGTAAAAGGTCAAGAAAAATAAGATAGTATCACAAGTTGATAAAACACATAAAACATACACTAAAAACAAAAACAAAAACACAAGAGAGGAAATAATTTCACCGTATTTTCCTTATATGAGGTTTGAACGTCCTTTTGCATAAGATTCCATTTTCTTGACGCTCAACACCTTCAATGCATATTACTATGGTAACCGAGGTGGAATGGATCCGGAAATGTTGTTAGCATTTGTCACGATCCATATTGGTTTTTCCCATGAAGGTATCAAAGATCCACTAATAAGTTGTTCATGGTAATGGCACGTAGAAGCATGATGACCGGGTTTACCACAATAGTTGCAATAACTTCTTTTTTGAATAGAGTAACCATGTAAAGTTTTTGAACAAGAAGTTTCCACATTCTTACCAACATCCAAATTTTCACTAACATATAATTTTCTTTGAAAAAGTCATTTGGATCAAAAGGAGTGACATTTGAGAAAGGATGATTTTTTAAAGTATCAAGAGCGAGGGAAAACGCTTCATCCAATTTTTTAAAACCTTCTATGCTTTTCTTCAAAGGATGTTTCCATTTATTTAAAATAAAAATGTTTTCAAAACACGGGTTTTTAGTATTGCCAAGAATATCATCCAAAGTGATACAACATTTAAAACAATTCTTTAGCACAATATTACCCTTTTTTAACATAAGATTATTCAAATGGATTTGAGAATCAAGAATTTTGAGAAGGGATGAAATTTGCCTAATATCACAATAATTGTAAGGAAGAGATAAAGAGTTAGGATAAAGTGCTACCTCATGATTAGGTTTAAAATCGTTGTGAGATTCATCATGGATAGAGACTTCTTCTTCTTCGTCATTTTCGACAATTCCATATAAAAACTCCAAACGATCCCAAAGCTCTTTTGCGGATTTACAATCTAACATTTGTGAGAAAATTTCTTTGGAAATTCCACGAATGAGAGTGTACATTGGTTTTGCATTTTGAGTGAGCTTAGCCTTTTCCTCTATGGTGAGTTCATCAAAATCTTTTTCTTCTTGATTTAGCTTAAGAACTCCCTCTTCATTTAACTCTTCTTTATGAGGGACAAATGGACCTTCCTTTACGATTCTCCATTGATCGGGATCTTCGGTTTTTAGAAATTCCTCCATTTTTGTTCTCCAAGCAAAATAGTAAGTTCCTACAAAAAGTGGAGGTCGAGTAGAACACGAACTTTCCAAAAGATTAAATTCCATATCGTTTACTCTACTAACGATTAAGCTATTCACGTAGAGTTAGGCTCTGATACCAATTGATGGTCCTAGAGGGGGGGTGAATAGGATTACTAATAAGATAATGCCTAATTAAAAATCTTTTGGACAATAATAAGTTTAAGAGAAAACTTCTAGGTCAACTAATTAAATCAAACTCTTATAGGATCATGCAATGGAAAGAGTAAGGTTTGATATAAAAGTATAACTAGTAACAAGCTAATCCAATATCTTAAACTACTCTAGAAGACTATATGTTAGATATCCTAGATAAACAATAACATAGAATTCATGCAAGCATATAATCAAACATATAGAGTGCGGAAAGTAAATAGAGTAGGGATAGAAAGATACACACGATTTATAGTGGTTCGGTTTCCCTACATCCACTACCTAAGGAAGCCTCCTTAGGATTTCAAGCTTTTCACTAAGCTCCCGTGTCTCTCTTAACCGGGTCGAGAACACAATAACCTTTACAAACTCTTCGATAACACGAAGGACACACCACTTGCGTAATCACAACACAAGGACACCAAGTATACTCCCTATACTTGAATTCTCTCTTAATCTATCTATTACAAGACCTAGACTTAAGAGGATAAAAACAAAGTGTTTAAAGGTTTGCTAATTAAAGCTTGTAACTAAACTCCTAATAGAGTGGATATGACTATAAGCTTGTATACTCCTTCTTGAGTGGATAGAACCTTGTGGCTTAATTGATTAACTCCTTGAAAGGATTTATAAGCTCACTAAGATTGAATTTGACTATGTATAGCACTTGACACCTTCTTGAATGATAGCAATTAAGCCCCTTAATGTTTGTAATTAGTTGGTGTAGTTGTAGCCTTCAAAGAGCTTCAATTTATAGTAGAAAATGGCTTCCAACGGTCATAAGGCTTGAGTCCAACGGATCTATTAATCTCCCAACGGATATATTTCTTATGACTTGTCTTTTGTGCAGAAAACCCTTTCTTGCGGTGTACCGCAAGATTCGTGCGGTGTACCGCGCTTCAGTGGTTTGATTTTCTGGCATACTGACGGGCTAGTTACTGCACCGCGCCCTGGTCCGCAACCTTGGTCCGGTATACCGCAGCGGTGTACCGCGCCAAGTAATCTTTGAAGGATAATGACTTGGATCAATAAATCTTCTTCACGAAAGTTGTTGTAAACATTATTCTAAGAATCTTTGAAGTTGAACACTAAGGCTAAATCTCAATAATCATAAAGATAAGGTTAATAGCATTTGTATGAGAATAAGATTCTTAAGATAAAACAATCAAGTTGAACAACAAGATAAAGAAGGAGCTTTTTGATGAAATAGAGTGCAAGATAGAATATAAATAACAATAGAAATTAGCACACTAAACACAAGAGGATTTGTCATATTAAAACAACCTAATAAGGGAGGCAATATGCCAACACGGTTTGAGCTCCATAAGATACCAAAAGAATCGAAACAGAATTATCTTGACCCTAAAGAAGGAAATCACCAAAATCGGCCTATTTCTTAGGTAAAAACCCACATCTTTGGACGTGTATGCAGAATCCCAGATTTAGGCAGCTTTTCCTTTTCCATCTTTTTAGCTTTTGTTTCCTTATCTCCAATTACCATGCTAATCTCTTTCCATAAGTTGTTGTCTTTGACTTGGACTCTAATTAAGCTCCATAATTATCTTTAAAGCTACACACTAAATAAACAATTAAACCCAATATGCTCTAAAAATAATAATTCTACAAATCAAGACTCAAAATAGGAAAGTGCACTAAAACTCAAGAAAATCGCCATTAATGACTTCTAAAACACTAAAAATGATGTCTCATCCTAACATAAATCTATCACAAATGAGGAGACATCACTTACCCCTCTTAAAAAATAGGAATAAAATGAATTTCAGAAAAATGAATTTTTTAATAAAAAAGTAAAAACGTTAACGGCGCATGGCACCTACGCTGCGAATTAACGGAAAAAATTGACGGAAAATGGTCACAAGGGGCAACGAGTCACGAAGTTAAAATTTAGGGGGCAACTAGTCGCAAAATAAACTTTGGAGGACAATGAGTCAATTAAGGTAAAGTTCAGAGGATAAACGATGTATTTACTCTATTAAAAATTAATAAAGTGTCACAATACTTTTGAAAGAAAAATCATTTAGATAACTAAATATTTACAAAGTTTCAAATAAAAGATTGATGTCCATATAAATTTATTGAAAATGTATATATATATTTTCTATATCATTTGAATTTTCATTTATAAGGTAAAAAAAAAAATCATTTCTTACAATGCCATCTCATACTTAATTTAAATAAAAGTTCAAATTTGTCCTAAATGTACATTTTATCAAATACTTACGTAACTCTAGTGTAATTTTATATTATATTTTAACTATATATCATTCATTTAAATCATTAAATCTAGGAGGAATTATTTTATAGAGCCCCACAAGTCAACTATGAAACTTCTATAGTAAAGCCTCCTAGTTACTTAACCCAACTAACCCAATTAAAGAAGGTAAAACACCACCCCAACTCTATTGTACACAGTGAAAACGATTTTACAAAAACAAAAAATCAATATAGGATTTGGATCCACAAATTCATTTCCTCTCTGTGTTCAGTGTGCAGAAGAACTAAGCCCCTCTCCTTACCCTAGCCTCCCTCCCCCCACCGCCCTCCCCCTCACTCTTCCCAACTTTTCACCTCCCCACCATTACAACCTCCCTTCCCCCTCACCTAGCTTCCCACCACAGCCACTCTGCACCACCATTTGCGTGAACCACTCCCCTTCCCACTTCCACGATGGTTCGCGCTCATCCCCACTGCCACCACCATTCTGTGTCTTCTCCAGTGCAACAAGTCCTCGTGCTTCAGATCTGAACTGCCACCGGAGCCTTGCTGCGTGTTAGATCTGAATTGCCACCAACCGCTGCTCCCTCCATCGTTCTCCTCCGCTGCAAGACCATCTGGAGCCGCTGTGACGAGCAAGACCACACCACCACGCTGTGACGAGCAAGATCACCGTCCCTCCTTCTCTGCTGAAAAAATAGTCCCTCCTTCACACCATCCCTCCTTCTCTGCTGCAAAAACAGATCTGCTGCGAACCAGAACTGCATCTCCTCTGTTGCGAAACTGTAGACCTTCGAGCAAGCCGCCGCCCCACCTGCAACCAGCGCCTCCTCGTTTGTGTTTTGTTTTGTTCGATTTTTTTTAGAACACGGAATTGTGTCCAGCCCGAGATGGTGTAGCCCGAGTTGGTCCAGATCGAGTTGGGTCAATCACTTTTAGGGTCCAGATTGAGTTGGGTCCTTCCCTTTTACTCAATATTCAATAGGTTTTTTTTTGTATTTAGCAGTTATATTTCTAGGTCTAGTCCCATCATGGTCCAGGCCCATCATGGTACAACCCATGTATGGTTTCAGTCAATTTTGATTAAAAAACAACCTTTAAAATTTCATAACAAAATTATTTGGGTCCAGATATTTTTTTTGTCCAGTCCATTAGTTTTTTTAAACTTTGTTATCCAGCCCATACATGCTATAGCTTGTTGGATAGCAACTTTTGTTAGTCTTGGGTGTATTTAGTGTGAGTGGGGTAAGGGGTCCAGCCAATTTTATTAGTCTTGGATGTATTTGGATAAATTTGGGTAAAGACTTGGATTATTTTTATTTCATTGGACATGTATCTTAGTAAAAAATCTTGGGTACAGCCCTATGGGTGCAGACTTGGACAAATTTTGACTTAGACAAACTCGTAGCTTTGGTACATTTTGACTTGGAAAATACCGAAGCTTGGGTACAGCACCACAGCCATGGACTTTAACATGGATATAACCTACACTAAAAAATAAAAAAGGTACAGCCCAATGGGTGCATACTTGGACAAATTTTGACTTGGACTAAACCCGTAACTTGGGTATATTTTGACTTGGACAAAAACGAAGCTTAGGTACAGCCCCATAGACATGGACTTTAACATGGATATAACGTAGAGAAACGCTACACGAAAAAATAAAAAATTATTACACAACATAAAAACCTAAAAACCCCAACAAAGGTGCGTACCAGAGGGAACGGATTGCATACGGATTAATGGAAATAACAAAAGAATAAAAAATGAATTGTATGTCAGGAAAAGTAAGAAAGAGAAAGAGCTTATTTGGTTTGGTTAGGCTTTAAAAAGAACAATTCCTAACCTAGGCTTTGAAAACACTCTTTATTACACTTTAGGATTTATTTTGAAAATTCCTCTTAAATCTATATACATTATAAAAAATATAAATATGAATATACAGTAAAAAAGAACTACCATCAACGTATCGTATATGAATTATAAAGGAGGGTCTTTGGAGATATACTTCCAAAAACAAAATAGTGGAATATGAGATATTCTTTTAGTAGTAATCTGCCTCACCATTATTTTATTTTGTAGATATTTTTTTTAGTGATACTGATGTCTCCCTAAATGTTCTAATTTTATGCCATTGGGAGACATCATTTTTGGTGTTTATTTGATTATTTAGATAGACTTTTGGTGCTAATATGCAATAATCCGGAATTACCTTTTTATTTCTAGCATTTTTAATTTATTAAACTTTTGCGCGTAATATTGGTATTTTTAGTGTAAAGTTTACAGGTTTTAGATGTTAGCTAGGAGAGGAATCCGAGGAGAAGGTCAAAGATCGTGAATTAGAGTCAAGACTTGAAGACAAATCCCGAAGATATTATTTTTAGAGCTGAAAATCCACTTTCCAGGCCATAGATTGCTGATTTCGAGGTGCTTAAGCGATGATTTAGCTGTTGACCTTTGAAGAGAAATCATTCCTTATCGAGTTACGGAACTTTAGCAACTGGAATGAGGTCAATCGGAGTTGTAACGCATCGGGAAAAGCCGTTTTAGTGAAGGTGTATCAGCAGTTACGGGATTTTGGGCTTAGAAATTGGGCTTGGACATTTAATTAGTGTTTTATTATTAGGTCCAAGCCCTAATCCGTTTTTAACCTTATAAAAGGAGATTTTGACCTCAGTATTTCTCACCTCTCAATTTATTCTTCAAATCAAAATCATCCTTAGAAGAGAGTGTCCGGAGAAGAAGCAGAAACAAGGAAAAGAAGAAGCCAAGAGCTGGAGACGGTCTTTATCTCCAATTCGCAGCCAACCCAATTCCGAAATTAGGTTTCTCTGTATTTTCTTTCTGTAAACAATATGAATTTTATTATTTTTAATTTAGTTTTTGTTTTAATTAGTATGAGCTAAACATTTATTAGTGCTTGAGAACAAACAATGGGTGAATCCTGATTTTATTTTATAATGAATGTTGAATTTGGGTTTCTGTGAAATTAAATTAAATTAGGGCTTTTACTCTTTTCGACAATTTGTGAATATTTTACTGTTTTTAGCGTCATGAACTAGGAACAGGTGTTAGTATTTAGGCTATTCCAATTAGTGGCAATTGGATCATCCTGACGGAGGGTTTAAATACAGAACCATTTATTTAATCTAGGATAGAAGCTATTGATTCTGACGAACTTAGCTAATTCTAGGGCCAATGAGGTATTAAATCTTAAACATCCAACGGTGGATCATATTTACCCTGACGGGACTAGTGACACTTTAGGATCGCCTTATAGTCCACCCTGACGGGGGTATAAGGAATTTAGAATCCCGACCATTGTAATTGACCAATTTAGCCCTTAAACAACATAAGTTAGGAAATAAGATTGGGAGAATCCTTGCGTTCTCAAGTACTACTCCTCATACTGCGTTTTCACTCATTTTACGTGCGTCTTAACTTTTACTTGCATTTATAATTTGTCTTTCATTTAGTAGTTTTAATAACAAAAATCAAACAAACATATTTTATTTACTTGTTTTCATAAGTGCATCAATCATTAATAGATAAGCATTGTAGTCAACCATCTCGTCCTTGGAACGAATCTGTTTTATCAGTTATACTACTTGGGACAACCGTACACTTGCGGTTGTGGTTCGATTATCATTTTCATTTATTTAGAACACACAAAGGACCACCAAGTTTTTGGCGCCGCTGCCGGGGACGGTAGCGTGTGACCACGGTGTTTATCCTTTAGTGATAGTTGCATTTATTTTATTTATTTTTTATTTTCAGTTTTACGCTTGCGTTTGTTTTGTTTTGTTTTTACAGGTGCTTTATTCAGGTAATGATCAAGAAATTTAATTAAAGATGTATAGAGAACATTACCCAAATCCTGGTCCATTTGACTATTGGGAAGACTCTTCGGGACAACAACAATGGGGTATAAATTCTTACCAACAACCATATCAATACCCGCAAGAGCCAGGATGGAACAATCAATGGATCGGGAATAATCAACAACAAACGCCATATCACTATCAACAAGAACAAGTATGGAACAACCAGTGGGTTGAAAACATTCAACATTATCCACCTCAAGATCAACAAGATATACTACTAGAGAAAGTCAATCGCCTACTCGAGGAAGTCAAGGCAGGAGAGCCAGAACGTAAGAAAAGAGAAGAGGAATTCAAAGCCACCCATGCACTCATACAACAGAGCTTAGATGAAATGGATGCCCGAAACAACCCTCCTAACTTAGTTGAAACTGGTAGTATGTCTTATGAAGATTCCACTCCCCCGAGGGATGGAAGAGACCAACTGGAAGAAGTAGTTGAGATGGAGGTGTTGAAGGAAGATATTAGTGATAGTGATATGACCATCATGCCGGTTATAAATGAAGACCACCATGTGGTTGACAATTCTATTAGCATGATGGAGGAAGGAGTAGCAACGAAAATCATAGAAATTGAAGCTGAGACCGCTATTCCTATGGTGCGTGCACATGATCAATATACTGAACGCGAACAAGAAGAAGAGGTGATCGAGATTAGTAAGATTCCACATCAAGAATATGATGAAGTAATAGTGGAAGATTGGGTTGAAAGCGAAGACGAATGTGAAGTGGTTGAGGTATCCACCGAAGAATTCAAAGTTAACAATACAATAGAAGTTGAACCTCAGCCACAAAAAGTTCACCAATCACTATCTCCACCACAAATCATCATTAGAGATAAAATATTGGAATCACCTCTATTACTAAAAATGATCAATAGGTGCTACGCAAGAAAGGTGCTACACCGTGAGAGCAAAGCGGCAAGGAGAAGCACCTACCCACCACACTTTAAAGAGGAACACGAGATTAAAGAGAATGAAAATGAGCTTATACCGTTGAGGACGGTTATCTACTATCGTGTGGTGAAGAATACGTTTCGTCATGAAAGTAAAAAGGCGAAACGGAGATACTACCCTCCCCCTTTCAGAGATCGATTAAATAAAATTTTAAGGGGGAAGGTTTCAAAGCTTACATGCCAAGGACGAGGCGAATTCAAGCGGAGGAGAACCGCAAGGGCCTCAATACCATCTTCATGGAAGGTAACGCGTCGAACTTAAAGACGTAATAAACAAAAGTGCTTCTTGGGAGACAACCCATGTTTTAAATTGCTTTCATGTCTTTTAAATTCTTAGTTTAAATTAGTTTGATTTTCGTTAATTTAGTGTTTATTATTAAGAAATGAGGAAGGGTAGTTGTTTTTGATGATTGCAGGGGTAAAAGGGTCATGAGTTTGGGGTCAAAACGATGAGAAAACGAAAAATTATGGAGTCAACAGCAGGTTTGACCGGCTAGCCGGCGGATACGCCGGCATACCGGCCAAAAACGCTGAAGACCCCCAAACTCTCTGACCACTGCGTCAGCGATGACGCAGCATTGCTGCGTCACCATTCGCGCCAGCGAGAAATCCACCGGCATGCCGGCGAATCCGCCGGCTAGCCGGCCAACTGGAGGAAGAGTTTCTGGTCCTTGCGTCAGCGACGACGCAAGGTTGCTGCGTCTCGAAATGCGCCATCGCGTATCCGCCGGCATGCCGGCGTATCTGCCGGCTAGCCGGCCGAAGAAGCTGGACTTTCTGATCACTGCGTCAGCGACGACGCAAGAGGCTTGCGTCAGAGGTAAAAAAAAAAAAAAAAAAAAAATAAATAAATAAATAAAGATGCTAAGCCTCCAGTGACGAATCCTAGCCTCCAACTACTCCGAGAATCATCATTAAAACAACATCATACCACCAATCCTTCCCTCTAAACATCATCCAAGATCACAATCAAATCATTAAACTTCCAAAATACCAAAGCTTCACACTTTAATCCGAAGTTTTCTTTCACCAAAGCTAAAATTTATCCATTAAACCTTTCCCAAACCTTGAAATATCCATGACCCAGCTTTAAACAATCCATAATTCAAACCCAAACCTTCAAGAACACAAAATCACAATTTTATCCAAACCTTTTGAGGGTCTTGAAGCTTTGAGTTTGGGGTCATCGGAGATGACCATGAAGGTTGGAAAAGGTACGAAGAACATGGTGACGAAAGCGATTTGGGTATTAAGGAAAGATTTTCATAGAGGAGATGATGCTTAGAGGGCAAGTAATAAATGAACGTGGGAAATTTGAAGAAGTTCGAGGTAATGAAGAACACTTTAAACACAACCATTGATGAAGAATTCAAAACCTCAACTTGGACGCAACACCGACACCAGCCTCGCGCTGGTTCAGATACGTTTTCTTTCCCTTCTCATTTAGTGTAAATTATTTTATTGCTTTGAGTCTTTTCGAGTCGTGGGGACACGACTCATTTTTGAGTTTGGGGTGGGGTTCGTTGCCTCATCCCAGTTTTTATGTGTTATGTGTTTTATTTGCTTTCAATAAAAATAATTTTAGGAGTTGCGTTTGACTGTAGAAGATTTTAAATGTCCCTTTTAAGCATACTTTTGATGAATCTATGATAGTAGATAGTGGACTTTAGGGAATAACATAAAACGCACTTACAATTGCATGCGAACATAGGTAATTGATAGGAAAAATTAATGAACAATGCAAATGAAGTAAGCTTGTACTTAAGGAATATGTTTGGTGTGTAGAACGTGAAATCCTAATTAGTAGAGAACCCACCTAGATATGAACTAAAAACAAGCTATGTACTTAGGAAAATGATAGGGGCAGTTCTTTGTTAGCCATTTGAAGCCTTTTTAGCTTGCTATCCCTTATTATAATTTTATCCGTCCTAGCCCAATTTTAAGCCTTAAGCCTTTCTTTTGTAGCCACGATATAAACCCATTATCCTTTAGATTATTAGGCATGACCAAATGACCCGCACTTGAATCACAACCCTGAGACTTGTCTCGAGCTTGAGTTTGGGGTGGAGGGTCCACATTTGGGAATTTACATTGGGAAGGGATTATATGTGTATGTATTGAGGCACAAAAAAAAAAAGTAGATGATATTATTATTTGTAACCCTTTGCCGGGATTTGAAAAGAAAATAGAGAAAAAAAAGAAAAAAAAAAGAGAAAAAAAAGAAAAAGAAAATTATAAGAGACATGACTTTTCACATCAAAACGAGGGTCATGGGTATCTTGTACAAAAAAAAATGAAAAAAAAGGAAATAAAAAGAAAGAAAGAATAAAATAAACCGGCAAAGTGGAATATTTTTGGAAATCATCTTAGTTTTCATTGGGTTGACATGGGGACGCAACATTAGTGCGTCAAATGGGTGAGTGAGAACATTTTTGAGCGTAAACTCAAGCTCGAGGACATTGTTGATGGTAAGTGAGGAGAGAGCCAAAAGCTCACTTCAAATTTACCAAATATACATCCACACCGTCCTTAAGCCATTATTAAAACCATAAAGACCTCGTGATTCCTAAGTGCATAGTGAATTTATGATTCTGTTGATAGGGAATACGCTAGGTGGAGCGTTCAAAGCGAGTTAGGATTAATGACCACCCTATAGCCATCATACAGAGATGAGTACAAGTGTAACCTTCAAGCATTGCGACTTTAATTTTATGATTGAGATTATTTATGTTTGATGTTGCATGATTAGTGTATGTATATGTTAGTTCTTAATGTTTGCTATATGAGATTTATCTTTAGCATTGCTTTAGGGTTTATTTGCTAGCTTCTATTTTCTCTTGCATCTACTTCATTCCCCTTGTTTTATTTAGTTTTACTTTGTCGGGACGACAAAGGTTTGAGTTGGGGGTCTTGATGTCTCCCTAAATGTTCTAATTTTATGCCATTGGGAGACATCATTTTTGGTGTTTATTTGATTATTTAGATAGACTTTTGGTGCTAATATGCAATAATCCGGAATTACCTTTTTATTTCTAGCATTTTTAATTTATTAAACTTTTGCGCGTAATATTGGTATTTTTAGTGTAAAGTTTACAGGTTTTAGATGTTAGCTAGGAGAGGAATCCGAGGAGAAGGTCAAAGATCGTGAATTAGAGTCAAGACTTGAAGACAAATCCCGAAGATATTATTTTTAGAGCTGAAAATCCACTTTCCAGGCCATAGATTGCTGATTTCGAGGTGCTTAAGCGATGATTTAGCTGTTGACCTTTGAAGAGAAATCATTCCTTATCGAGTTACGGAACTTTAGCAACTGGAATGAGGTCAATCGGAGTTGTAACGCATCGGGAAAAGCCGTTTTAGTGAAGGTGTATCAGCAGTTACGGGATTTTGGGCTTAGAAATTGGGCTTGGACATTTAATTAGTGTTTTATTATTAGGTCCAAGCCCTAATCCGTTTTTAACCTTATAAAAGGAGATTTTGACCTCAGTATTTCTCACCTCTCAATTTATTCTTCAAATCAAAATCATCCTTAGAAGAGAGTGTCCGGAGAAGAAGCAGAAACAAGGAAAAGAAGAAGCCAAGAGCTGGAGACGGTCTTTATCTCCAATTCGCAGCCAACCCAATTCCGAAATTAGGTTTCTCTGTATTTTCTTTCTGTAAACAATATGAATTTTATTATTTTTAATTTAGTTTTTGTTTTAATTAGTATGAGCTAAACATTTATTAGTGCTTGAGAACAAACAATGGGTGAATCCTGATTTTATTTTATAATGAATGTTGAATTTGGGTTTCTGTGAAATTAAATTAAATTAGGGCTTTTACTCTTTTCGACAATTTGTGAATATTTTACTGTTTTTAGCGTCATGAACTAGGAACAGGTGTTAGTATTTAGGCTATTCCAATTAGTGGCAATTGGATCATCCTGACGGAGGGTTTAAATACAGAACCATTTATTTAATCTAGGATAGAAGCTATTGATTCTGACGAACTTAGCTAATTCTAGGGCCAATGAGGTATTAAATCTTAAACATCCAACGGTGGATCATATTTACCCTGACGGGACTAGTGACACTTTAGGATCGCCTTATAGTCCACCCTGACGGGGGTATAAGGAATTTAGAATCCCGACCATTGTAATTGACCAATTTAGCCCTTAAACAACATAAGTTAGGAAATAAGATTGGGAGAATCCTTGCGTTCTCAAGTACTACTCCTCATACTGCGTTTTCACTCATTTTACGTGCGTCTTAACTTTTACTTGCATTTATAATTTGTCTTTCATTTAGTAGTTTTAATAACAAAAATCAAACAAACATATTTTATTTACTTGTTTTCATAAGTGCATCAATCATTAATAGATAAGCATTGTAGTCAACCATCTCGTCCTTGGAACGAATCTGTTTTATCAGTTATACTACTTGGGACAACCGTACACTTGCGGTTGTGGTTCGATTATCATTTTCATTTATTTAGAACACACAAAGGACCACCAAGTTTTTGGCGCCGCTGCCGGGGACGGTAGCGTGTGACCACGGTGTTTATCCTTTAGTGATAGTTGCATTTATTTTATTTATTTTTTATTTTCAGTTTTACGCTTGCGTTTGTTTTGTTTTGTTTTTACAGGTGCTTTATTCAGGTAATGATCAAGAAATTTAATTAAAGATGTATAGAGAACATTACCCAAATCCTGGTCCATTTGACTATTGGGAAGACTCTTCGGGACAACAACAATGGGGTATAAATTCTTACCAACAACCATATCAATACCCGCAAGAGCCAGGATGGAACAATCAATGGATCGGGAATAATCAACAACAAACGCCATATCACTATCAACAAGAACAAGTATGGAACAACCAGTGGGTTGAAAACATTCAACATTATCCACCTCAAGATCAACAAGATATACTACTAGAGAAAGTCAATCGCCTACTCGAGGAAGTCAAGGCAGGAGAGCCAGAACGTAAGAAAAGAGAAGAGGAATTCAAAGCCACCCATGCACTCATACAACAGAGCTTAGATGAAATGGATGCCCGAAACAACCCTCCTAACTTAGTTGAAACTGGTAGTATGTCTTATGAAGATTCCACTCCCCCGAGGGATGGAAGAGACCAACTGGAAGAAGTAGTTGAGATGGAGGTGTTGAAGGAAGATATTAGTGATAGTGATATGACCATCATGCCGGTTATAAATGAAGACCACCATGTGGTTGACAATTCTATTAGCATGATGGAGGAAGGAGTAGCAACGAAAATCATAGAAATTGAAGCTGAGACCGCTATTCCTATGGTGCGTGCACATGATCAATATACTGAACGCGAACAAGAAGAAGAGGTGATCGAGATTAGTAAGATTCCACATCAAGAATATGATGAAGTAATAGTGGAAGATTGGGTTGAAAGCGAAGACGAATGTGAAGTGGTTGAGGTATCCACCGAAGAATTCAAAGTTAACAATACAATAGAAGTTGAACCTCAGCCACAAAAAGTTCACCAATCACTATCTCCACCACAAATCATCATTAGAGATAAAATATTGGAATCACCTCTATTACTAAAAATGATCAATAGGTGCTACGCAAGAAAGGTGCTACACCGTGAGAGCAAAGCGGCAAGGAGAAGCACCTACCCACCACACTTTAAAGAGGAACACGAGATTAAAGAGAATGAAAATGAGCTTATACCGTTGAGGACGGTTATCTACTATCGTGTGGTGAAGAATACGTTTCGTCATGAAAGTAAAAAGGCGAAACGGAGATACTACCCTCCCCCTTTCAGAGATCGATTAAATAAAATTTTAAGGGGGAAGGTTTCAAAGCTTACATGCCAAGGACGAGGCGAATTCAAGCGGAGGAGAACCGCAAGGGCCTCAATACCATCTTCATGGAAGGTAACGCGTCGAACTTAAAGACGTAATAAACAAAAGTGCTTCTTGGGAGACAACCCATGTTTTAAATTGCTTTCATGTCTTTTAAATTCTTAGTTTAAATTAGTTTGATTTTCGTTAATTTAGTGTTTATTATTAAGAAATGAGGAAGGGTAGTTGTTTTTGATGATTGCAGGGGTAAAAGGGTCATGAGTTTGGGGTCAAAACGATGAGAAAACGAAAAATTATGGAGTCAACAGCAGGTTTGACCGGCTAGCCGGCGGATACGCCGGCATACCGGCCAAAAACGCTGAAGACCCCCAAACTCTCTGACCACTGCGTCAGCGATGACGCAGCATTGCTGCGTCACCATTCGCGCCAGCGAGAAATCCACCGGCATGCCGGCGAATCCGCCGGCTAGCCGGCCAACTGGAGGAAGAGTTTCTGGTCCTTGCGTCAGCGACGACGCAAGGTTGCTGCGTCTCGAAATGCGCCATCGCGTATCCGCCGGCATGCCGGCGTATCTGCCGGCTAGCCGGCCGAAGAAGCTGGACTTTCTGATCACTGCGTCAGCGACGACGCAAGAGGCTTGCGTCAGAGGTAAAAAAAAAAAAAAAAAATAAATAAATAAATAAATAAAGATGCTAAGCCTCCAGTGACGAATCCTAGCCTCCAACTACTCCGAGAATCATCATTAAAACAACATCATACCACCAATCCTTCCCTCTAAACATCATCCAAGATCACAATCAAATCATTAAACTTCCAAAATACCAAAGCTTCACACTTTAATCCGAAGTTTTCTTTCACCAAAGCTAAAATTTATCCATTAAACCTTTCCCAAACCTTGAAATATCCATGACCCAGCTTTAAACAATCCATAATTCAAACCCAAACCTTCAAGAACACAAAATCACAATTTTATCCAAACCTTTTGAGGGTCTTGAAGCTTTGAGTTTGGGGTCATCGGAGATGACCATGAAGGTTGGAAAAGGTACGAAGAACATGGTGACGAAAGCGATTTGGGTATTAAGGAAAGATTTTCATAGAGGAGATGATGCTTAGAGGGCAAGTAATAAATGAACGTGGGAAATTTGAAGAAGTTCGAGGTAATGAAGAACACTTTAAACACAACCATTGATGAAGAATTCAAAACCTCAACTTGGACGCAACACCGACACCAGCCTCGCGCTGGTTCAGATACGTTTTCTTTCCCTTCTCATTTAGTGTAAATTATTTTATTGCTTTGAGTCTTTTCGAGTCGTGGGGACACGACTCATTTTTGAGTTTGGGGTGGGGTTCGTTGCCTCATCCCAGTTTTTATGTGTTATGTGTTTTATTTGCTTTCAATAAAAATAATTTTAGGAGTTGCGTTTGACTGTAGAAGATTTTAAATGTCCCTTTTAAGCATACTTTTGATGAATCTATGATAGTAGATAGTGGACTTTAGGGAATAACATAAAACGCACTTACAATTGCATGCGAACATAGGTAATTGATAGGAAAAATTAATGAACAATCCACCACCACCACGACCTCCGCTGCTGCTGTGGTGTCGAGCACCACCACGACGAGGCACCACCACCAAGCTGCTAATGTTATTTCTTGCACCAGCACGACGAGCCACCATCACTAAGCCATCGCCGCGAGCTCGAGGTCCACCAACACCACCACCAAGCCCTCGCCGCGAGCTCGAGGTCCACCACCAGATCGAGATCCTTCTCCTTCTCCGTTCGAACCACCACTCTCAGATCCACTCAATCTCAGATCCACCACCCCTCGCGACGAGCCACCACGAACCAGGAACCACCCATCTCCGGTCGAACCACCTCACCCAGCGCACCACGACCAACTGTTCGAACCACACCCACCCAGCGCACCACCACCAACCATTATTACCAAACCCCACAGGCAAAACCCACCCACCACCACCAAACCACTCAACACCACCCATCTCAGCTAATCCAACACCCACCAAAACGAATCTCAGATCTGATTGATTACTTTGGTTTTTGTATTTTTAATTTTTTTTTTGCAGGGGTGTTTTTTGGAAATTAAGATATTCAGGGGGTATATACCCCCTGTTTTGTTATTTTAGGGGGTAACCAGTTAATTGAGGGGGTAACCATGATTTTTGGGGGGTAAACATGATTTTAGGAGGTAAAAATGATATTTTAGGGGGTATATACCCTCCGTTTTGGACTAGCCCGTTATTTCAATATGGACTTAAAGGACTTAACTAAAAAATGGAATTAACTTAAAAAATGTTGGGCGTGTGCCCCCTAAAAAATAAAATAGGGGGATCTACCCCCCAAAAAAATAAAAAAAACAGCGGGTGCGAACCCCCTAAAACGTGACCCTAACCAGCCAAAAAATCTAGTTAGGCCCTTAAAAAACATAAGATCTAACTAGGCCCTTAAAATTCTCTTTTTTGAATTTTAGGCCTCAAAAGGTATATTCCTCTTTTCTAATCCACTTTATGTTACCCCGTGATTTGATACAAAATCAATTAAAATCCCTATAGTTATAAAAAGGACAAATACCTCTCTTTGGAGTTTCTTACTCGTGACATGAGACTTAAGGAGCGGAGTCAAAGTCTGGTCGGGAGTCCATCCCCTCTCCCCGACTTTTTAATTTATAATAAATTTGTTTTCATAAAAAAATTTATTAGCTTACAACCGTCTCAAATTTTAAGAAGTTTCATTTGACCCATCTAACTTTTAAAACTATTCTTATTAGACTTTAATTTGTTTTATTTGCATAGTATTTTTTTGGGTGATTGACTCATAGAGACTTGGAGACTAGTTTTTCTTCCTATAGAAACTAGTGAGAATCTTTCTTCTTTATAGAGATCTCAAAGATGACTAAATACTAAAATGCCCTTACTAACACTAAAAGACAAAAAGAAGTGATGTCACTGTTCATCTCTCTCCACTACCCACCTATCTCCCACCTCCGACCACCGGCTGCCGGAAAAAATATAGAGTATCGAAAAAAAATGTAGAGTATCGAAATAAAATATGGCGTTTCGAAAATAGTTGATGAGTACTCTATAAAAAATTGACGAGTACTTTATAAAAACGATGAGTATTCTATAAAAACGATGAGTATTTTATAAAAAACGATGAGTACTCTATAAAAATTGATGAGTATTATTAAAAAAAGCAGAGTATTATTAAAAAAAGAAGAGTATTATTGAAAAAATGCTAAAAAATACATAGTATCACTTTTACAACACATTATTTCAACTAATTACAATAAAAAATAAAAAAAACTAACTAGTTTGACCAGATCTAAAAAAAACTAGTTTTAAATGTTTTCTCAGCTTCTTCTTCGAGGCTCTCACGCACATGCTGCTCACCGCCTACTCACTAGAGATGGAAGCTGGAACATCGTAGTTAGAGATCTCCTTCACTGCCGCCGTTATACTCTAGCTTGTTGATGCCGTTCGAGATCTTCGACCATGAAATCGTGCAAAAGAAGCTCCGACGAGATCCAGTCCATTGAACTGCTGCGGCGCGAACCACGTCCCTATGTTAATATAAAGACCTTTAACATAATTTTTGCATAACATAGGGACCTATAGTGCAATAAACTCACAAAAAAATTGAACATTGGAATTTTTTACACCCCGCCCAAAATAAAATAAAATCAGCATATATAATTGGCTCCCCCTTAATTTTTAAGATTTATCTTATTAAGCTTTTATTTATTTCAATTGTACAAATATTTTATTTTTTACTATAATAAAATATAGGGACTTACTGTGTAAAAATACTTCTAAAATCAATAAATAATAATAGCGGGTCCTATAGTGCAATCTTCCCATAATATAGGGACTTATGGTGCAACTTTTCCATAACATAGGGACCTATGTTGCAATTTTTGCTTAATATAGGGACCTATATTGCAAGTAACTCAGGAAAAAGTTTAGAGGGAAAACTCTTTTTTGCAACATGGACTATTATTTGGAGACGGAGGAGTATCAATGTATCATTTTCGTCTAATATAGGGATCAATAATGTAATTTTTCCATAACATAGGGACTTTTAATGTAAATTTTGCATAAAATAGGGGCCTATAGTGCAATTATATGTAATATGTGTTTTTTCCAGTTTGGCAAAGGATTTATACTTCCTATAAAACGCAAAAGGTGCAGGATTATCTCCATTTGATTGTTGGTTATGTTTACGAGGCACTGAAACAATGGCTTTACGTGTCGACAACAAGAAAATGCATAAAAAATTGCTGAGTTTCTTTATTCTCACCCGAGGGTCACCAAAGTTAATTATGCTGGTCTTTCTCATCATCCTGGACACTTTTTGCATTATTCTCAGGTGCGCTCTTTCTCTCTAGCTTTATATATTTATCAAACATTTAACTTTTTTTATTTTTTGTTGTAGGCTAAAGGAGGTAGATCTCATATACTGAGGCTACTAAATACTTTAGTATTACTGTTAGTTTTGGTAAATTTTTAAATTGTTAATTTACTTTATGTAACGTTTTTACCCTTGAATTATGGAGTATATATTATGCAGGAAATGTGAAGTCTTTGATTAGCTTGCCTTGTTTTATGTCACATGCAAGTATACCAGCTGAAATACATAAAGCTAGAGGGTTAACTGGGGATCTTGTATGAATTTCTTTGGAAATTGAATATGTTAATGATTTGATTTATGATTTAGATAATGCACTTAGAACCAGCCCATTGTAGTCATGGGCCCGTTTAAATACTCACCCTCGTTTTATCCTACTTTTCCTTTTTATTTTTATTGACCAATTTGCATAAGGTGTTGAGGACTTATTCAATGAATAAAGGCTCATTTGAACTTTTTTTTCTTCATTTATTCCCATATTGGTACAGAATGGATTAGTCAATTGCCTAAAATATGTAATTTTTTACCTTCAATTCCCGTTTCCACAAGGTTAGTGTACTTTTCTGATCTTAGGAAATGGTGGGTTGCACAAAGCTTTCAATTGAGATAGTTTTTATTACAATTTTAGACTTGTGTTTGTGTATTTTATAGCTCCTACAAAATGTTATCAGGCTTTGATATCATATGTTAGTTCGAAAGAAATTTAATAGAGAGTAAAAACACAAGTAATGAATTGGTGAGTTTTTTTTTTTAAATTTCTCACAAAAGAAATGGTTAATTTATAAGCAAACTATCTAATCCCATATTATGTAATGGTGTGTGATAGTTATTAAGGAAAGCCAACACCAAATCAATTCTAGCACAAATCAAGGAAACACAAGATACGGAATAATATCAAATCATACCAAATAATATATATCATATCATATCATATCAAATGTAATATTGTATTTTAGGTAGAACAATCATCTAGAATATGTAATATTATTTGTATATATACTTCACACATTTCAGTAATAAAACACACAAACTTATATCATTTACATGGTATCGAGCCATACAAACTAGAGCATCCAGCCTCTACTCTAAATTTTCTGTCATTTTTTTCCTCCTATTCTCCAAACAACAAAAAAACACCATTATCATTTCCTGCAATTCTCCTTTTTCCGCTGTTATATCACTTTGATATTTCTAAATGGCATCCACCAACCTACCCACTCATAAAGATTCTTCTGCTGAAACTTTCATTGCTCCTCCACTTATCACCATTAACCCTGCTGCATTACTTCCTGTCAAACTCAATGGTCCCAATTACCCAACTTGGCGTGACCAATTTTACTCTCTTTTATTTGGTTACGACCTTATGGGTTATATCGATGGCACTCTGCCATGTCCTCCTTCTCATATAAAACTCGATGATAAACTCATTCCCAATCCTGCATACCTTCCTTGGAAGCGCCAAGACAGTTTCATTCGCCATGCCATTGTTGCCTCAGTCGAACCTACCATCCACCACATGGTCACCTCAACCCTCACCTCTGCAGATGCGTGGAACAAACTTTCCACAACCTATGCGAACACATCCATTACCAGAATATACGGCCTCCGCAACAAACTAGTCCGCACTACAAAATCCAACTGTTCCATTACTGAATATATGCAACAAATCAAGTCCATTGCCGATGATCTTGCCTTGGCAGGTTCGCCATTAACTGATGTTGAATTAGTCATTAATGTGCTATCTGGCCTTGGGAGTGAATACCGAGAAATAAGTGCCGCCATACAAGCTCGAGACACGCCCATCACTTTTCTAGAATTCTGCGACAAATTGACAGATCATGAAACGTTTCATCAACAAGATCAACCCAACAACACACCATTCACTGCGCATGTAACAAACCGTGGTCGTGGTCGTGGCCAACCTCACACATCTCACTCCAATCCAGGTACCAAAACTTTTTCATCTTCAACACCCACTTTCGGATTCCAACAACAAAATCGCACCTACCCTTCTCAAGGACGAGGCCAACACTATCCAAGAATACAATGCCAACTTTGTGACAAATTTGGCCATATTGCCAAAGTTTGTCGCTCTCGCTCACACTCTCATGTTGAAGCCAAAGCCCTCTACACGAACCGTGCATTGAACCCTTCAAATGAACCTTGGGTTATCTTTTCTGGTGCTTCTCATCATGTTACATCTGATCCAAGAAACTTAATGCAAAGCTCACCTTATACAGGTGGTGATGGCATCCTCATTGGCGATGGGTCTGGACTACCAATCACTCATACTGGTTCTTCTAACCTATCATTTTCATCTTTTAACTTTTTACTTAAAAATGTTCTTTGTTCCCCCTCCATTAACCGCAATTTATTATCAGTCTCACAATTTTGTACTACTAATCATACATCAATTGAATTTTTTCCTTCATTTTTTCTTGTGAAGGATTTGAAGACGGGGGTTCCGCTAGTCAAAGGTCGGAGTAATGGACACATGTACGAATGGCCTACAACATCCTCACCTCATGCATACATCACTAATACTACTACATCTTTACAAGCCTAGCACGAACGATTGGGACATCCAAACAAACGAACACTTACCTCTCTTATATCTACATTTAAATTACCATTGTCGTCATCTACTTTCGAACATTGCACATCTTGCTATAATAATAAAAGTCATCGTCTTCTCTTTGGGGATTCGACGTTAACAATCAAATATCCTTTAGATATAATATTCTCGGATGCTTGGGGCCCTGCTCCTATAACTTCGCATGATAATTTTCGCTATTATATCACTTTTGTTGATCATTTTACTAGGTATATATGGTTATTTCCATTAAAACTTAAATCGGATGTCAAAAATACTTGAAAGTCCTAGAGGGGGGGGGGGGGTGAATAGGATTACTAATAAGATTAATGCCTAATTAAAAATCTTTTGGACAAATATAAGTTTATGAAAGAAACTTCTAAGACAACTAATAAATCAAACACTTATGGAATCATGCAAAGGATAAGCTAGAGGTTCGATATATAAGTTTAACAAGTAAAACGAGTTTATATTTTCTTACTACTCTAGATGGCAATAGGTTGATTAACTAGATAAACATCATTACGATATTTATACTAGCAAGTAATCAAACATATAAAGTGCGGAAAGTAAATAGAGTAGGGATAGAAAGATACACACGATTTATAGTGGTTCGGTTTCCCTACATCCACTACCTAAGGAAGCCTCCTTAGGATTTCAAGCTTTTCACTAAGCTCCCGTGTCTCTCTTAACCGGGTCGAGAACACAATAACCCTTACAACCTCTTCGATAACACGAAGGACAATCTCTTCGAAACCACGAAGGAAACTCTTGTGTAATCACAACACAAGGACACCAAGTATACTCCCTATAATTGAATTCTCTCTTAATCTATCTATTACAAGACCTATACTTAAGAGGATAGATACAAAATGTTTAAAGGGGTGCAAACAACTTTGCTAGATAATCTCCTAAAGAGTGGATATAACTATAAGCTTGTAAACTCCTCTTGAGTAGATAATAACTTTGAAGCTTATTGGTTTAAGCTCTTGATCAAGCTTGGATAATTAACTTTGATAGCTTGAGACCTCTAACTTTGTATGAGAATGATATGTATAATAGTTGAAGTGTTAGAGGTAAGTTTCTCCTTCAAAGAGGTCGTATTTATAGCACAAGAAAGTCCCCAACGGATATAAAGTTGGTGGTAAGCTTTGTTCCAAACCGGGTTCCCGGTTTCCCAAATGCGGGTACCCGGTTTCAATTGCAACGGCTATAAAACGGCTATAAAGAGTTGATGTTGACTTGAGCTTCACCAAACCGGGTTCCCGGTTTTCCCAAATGCGGTTACCCGGTTCTTACTGACTTGGAACATTTGATATTTTGATTCCTTGCTCAGATGGAAAAGTTATCTTCACGAGAGTTGTGGTAAACATCATTTTAAGAAACTTTGTTGTTGATCATGAAAGCTAATTCTCAATGTACACACAAGATAAGGTTAAAAGTAATGGTATGAAAATTAGCTACTAAGGATGTGATAATAAAGCTATGATCTAAATGATGTTAATTGTGCTTTTTGATGAATTAGAGTGCAAGATAATAAAGTAAAATTAGCACACTAAACAATAGAGGATTTGTCACATTAAAACACCTAATCGATGGGGGCAATAAGCCAACAATCTCCCCCTTTTTGATGATGACAAATCAATCACTAAAACACATATGGAGTCTAACTCCCCCTCACAAAAATCATTAAATCAAAGTGTATTTTTATGAAAAAGATATGCATTTGTGAGTTTTGTAAAGTGCAAATTTTGAAAGTTTTAGTGCACATATTTCTCCCCCTTTGTCTTCATCAAAAAGACGGGATAAATGTATAATCCATAACTAAGGAAGAAGAGCTAAAACTCAAGTGAATAGATTTTAAAACAACGATTCTAAGAGTGTGCAAGAGTTTAGGGATAAAAACGATTTTAGAAAGAGATGCACAAAGATAAATAATTGTAAGAGCTAAGAGATAGAGACTTTTTACCAACTCCTTGATCGATAGATTTTCATTTCTTATGCTTTCTAATGACACAAACGATTAGTTGCAATATATGAGATGAAAGATTAGACTAAGCATTTGAGTTTTTAAATATGATTTAACAAAAACTCCCACTTACATAATGCATAGAGATTGTTTCAATTTTGTAAAAGTTTGATCTACAATTTTTCCCTAAAAAAATATTTGAAATCATTTTTAAGAAATTTAGGGGCAAAATGTAATTTTTGAAAAGTATAGGTGATAAAAAATATTTTTCAAAAAGTTTTAGGGACTCAAAAGCAATTTGAAAAATCTTTTTGGGACCTAAGTGCATTTTTCAACCATTTTAAGAACAAAGACAAATTTGAACAAACTATAGGGACTAAAATGCAATATAGAATAAGATCAAGGATAAGAGAGCAATAGTACCTATATCATCAAGGAAAATGTTAGCAATATCAAAGCATAAACTTGAAGCAACTAAACATTAAATATCCAAAATAAAACCATAGCATACTAAAACAAATATCCAAATTAAACCAAGTAGTAATAATATCCTAAATGTCCAAAACACGGACCCATAAAAGATTAAAGCATAAACACCACAAACTTAGTCCAAAACAACCACAATAAAAACACATAAAACAACAAGTAGGATAAAATGAAGATTAAACAACACCCAAACAAGAACGATTTAACGATTATTTCGAGGAGAGCGGCTCCTAGATCTTCCTCCACCCCCAACATCATCACGAAGACATGAAACTTCATTCTTCAACCCCTCAATACGATTATTCATGTTTTCAAACCAACCTTTAATTTCCGCAAATCCCTCTTTAATAACATTTAACAAAGTAGATTCAACTCTATCAAGATCATCTTTAGTAGCAACATTTGAAGAAGAACCAATGGAAGATTTAGAACGGGAAGTGGTATAAGACGGAGGAGGATTAATAGGCATAACCTCACGGGAAGGAATGTTAAGAGACTCAATAGTGGGACCCGAGGAAGTGATGTTTTGCCCAACATTTTTCAAGATAGTTTTTCGAAGATTTTCGGGAAGATGATCAAAAATATGCTTATCAATGTATTCTCCATTGTAAACGAAGATTTTCATAGTTTTCAAAAAAGGAATATCAAACCTCCAAATTGGTTCAAAATCACGAGGGTCAAGAGAGGGAGATATTTTCTTAACATTGATCAAGAGATAGCTAAGAGCAATACCATATGGTAGAGTAGAATTCGAATGAGCACGATAATCCAAGTTACGAATGAAAGTATTGCAAAAATTGATCGGCCTTTTTGAATAAAGATGAAATAGAAGGATTGCTTCATAGGGAGCAATTGTACCATCTTTCCTATCTTTTCCTAAAAGACAAAACAAGATAATTTTGTGTGCCAAACGAATATCCGGAGAAAATAAACTCGATAGCCAAGGTTGAGTATGGGTTTGAATCATTTTCGATGACATAAAAGCCTCAACCTCGTTTTTCAAAGGAATATCAATCAATTCTTTACTTCTATTCCAACCCGAAACAATAAAATTCTCATATCCATTATTTTGAAGTTTAAAAGCTTTTTCAATGGTTTTTGGAGTAATGGAAAGGTTTTTGTTTGACACCATTGATTTTAAAGAGCAAGAATCACAATCTAGAGGATGGATATTTTTGTAAAAATCATTGACTAGGGATTCATAAGACTTATTTTCTAAAGATAGGAAAAAATCTAATCCTTGGAATTGAAATAAATGGAAAAGATTAGAATTTGAGCCATTTACCAAAGAGATGGAAGCACTTAGTGAAGGAGATGAAATTGATCTTCCCCAAAGGATCTTGATGTTTTTCCTCACCATTCTTTGTCTTGTGGGTTCTTCTTCAAGCTCTAAATCATCTTCTTCATCTTCATAGATTGAATCTATCTCAATATCTTCATCTTCTTCATCAATGATTCTTTTGTTTTTGGAAGCCCTTGAAGCTCTAGAAGCTTTGGAAGATGAAGCCATGGCCAAGGAGATGATGAAGGTTTAATGGAGTAAGTTAGGGTTTTGAAAGGGGGGTTTTCGTTTTTGAGAGAGAAGAGATGAAAAACGTTTTGAGAAGTGAAAGAATAAAGGATAGACCAAGGGTTTTGACTAGTTCGGATTGTACACAGAACCGAAACCGGGTTCCCGCATTCATCAAAACCGGGTACCCGGTTTCCTTTCGTATGCCTCGACTTTAGAGGGTACAACAGGAAAAAGACATTTTGCAAAAATTTCCCGAAACTAATTCGAAAGCTCCCCAATAGTTTAGACATGTTATAAAACTCCCAAAATAATTTTTGTTATGAAAAAATATGAAAAGGAAGTTACGAAATTAGAGAAAACAATTTATTGCATAAAGACCCCTATATTTTCTAAAAAGTACAAAAAGACCCAATGTGAAAACTAAGCAATGAAAAGCATGAAAAGGTCAAGATTAGCAAGATATAGCACATAGAGGATAAAACACATAAACACATAATAAAACATAAAGATAAAAAAGAAGAAAGGAGAGAATTCACCGTATTTTCCTTTTACGAGGTTTGAACGTCCTTTTGCATATAATTCTATTTTCTTGACGCTCAACACCTTTAATGAATATTACTATGGTAACCGAGGTGGAATGGATCCGGGAATACGATTAGTACTTTTCACGATCCATGTCGGTTTTTCATTTTGAGTGAGCTTAGCATTATCCTCATCGGTGAGTTCATCATAATCTATTTCTTCTTGATTTGACTTAAGAACTCTCGCTTCATTTAACTCCTCTTTATATGGAACGAATGGACCTTCCATAACGATTCTCCATTGGTCGGGTTCTTCGGCTTTGATAAATTCCTCCATTTTTGTTCTCCAAGAAAAATAGTAAGTTCCTACAAAAAGTGGAGGTCGAGTAGAAGACGACTTTTCCAAAAGATTAAATTCCATATCGTTTACTCTACTAACGATTAAGCTATTCACGTAGAGTTAGGCTCTGATACCAATTGAAAGTCCTAAAGGGGGGGGGGGGTGAATAGGATTACTAATAAGATTAATGCCTAATTAAAAATCTTTTGGACAAATATAAGTTTATGAAAGAAACTTCTAAGACAACTAATATATCAAACACTTATGGAATCATGCAAAGGATAGGCTAGAGGTTCGATATATAAGTTTAACAAGTAAAACGAGTTTCTATTTTCTTACTACTCTAGATGGAAATAGGTTGATTAACTAGATAAACATCATTACGATATTTATACTAGCAAGTAATCAAACATATAAAGTGCGGAAAGTAAATAGAGTAGGGATAGAAAGATACACACGATTTATAGTGGTTCGGTTTCCCTACATCCACTACCTAAGGAAGCCTCCTTAGGATTTCAAGCTTTTCACTAAGCTCCCGTGTCTCTCTTAACCGGGTCGAGAACACAATAACCCTTACAACCTCTTCGATAACACGAAGGACAATCTCTTCGAAACCACGAAGGAAACTCTTGTGTAATCACAACACAAGGACACCAAGTATACTCCCTATACTTGAATTCTCTCTTAATCTATCTATTACGAGACCTAGACTTAAGAGGATAGATACAAAGTGTTTTAAGGGGTGCAAACAACTTTGCTAGATAATCTCCTAAAGAGTGGATATAACTATAAGCTTGTAAACTCCTCTTGAGTAGATAATAACTTTGAAGCTTATTGGTTTAAGCTCTTGATCAAGCTTGGATAATTAACTTTGATAGCTTGAAACCTCTAACTTTGTATGAGAATGATATGTATAATAGTTGAAGTGTTAGAGGTAAGTTTCTCCTTCAAAGAGGTCATATTTATAGCACAAGAAAGTCCCCAACGGATATAAAGTTGGTGGTAAGCTTTGTTCCAAACCGGGTTCCCGGTTTCCCAAATGCGGTTACCCGGTTTCAATTGCAACGGCTATAAAACGGCTATAAAGAGTTGATGTTGACTTGAGCTTCACCAAACCGGGTTCCCGGTTTTCCCAAATGCGGGTACCCGGTTCTTACTGACTTGGAACATTTGATATTTTGATCCCTTGCTCGGATGGAAAAGTTATCTTCACGAGAGTTGTAGTAAACATCATTTTAAGAAACTTTGTTGTTGATCATGAAAGCTAATTCTCAATGTACACATAAGATAAGGTTAAAAGTACTGGTATGAAAATTAGCTATTAAGGATGTGATAATAAAGCTATGATCTAAATGATGTTAATTGTGCTTTTTGATGAATTAGAGTGCAAGATAATAAAGTAAAATTAGCACACTAAACAATAGAGGATTTGTCACATTAAAACACCTAATCGATGGGGGCAATAAGCCAACAATACTTTTCTCAACTTCAAAATAGTTGTTGAAAAATATTTTCAAACCACCATCTGTACATTATACACTGACGGGGGAGGCGAATACATTGGCCTACAACCCGTACTTGTATCACATGGAATCCAACATATGATCACGCCGCCTTACACACCTCAACTAATGGGGATTGCTGAAAGGCGTCATCGACATATCATGGAAACGGCTCTCACGCTACTAGCTAAAGCGGCAATGCCTAATCTTTTCTGGCCACTAGCTTGTCAAACAGCCGTATATTTAATCAATCGTATGCTATCCCCTTCACTTCAAAATAAATCTGCATACGAACTTCTTTTTAAAGAGGTCCCCTCTTATGAAAAATTACGAGTATTTGGGTGCTTATGCTTTCCTTGGCTTAAGCCTTATGCTCCTAATAAATTTTCGCCTAAGTCAACACCATGTGCTTTTGTTGGTTATTCTACACAACACAATGCATATAAGTGTTTAGACTTTGAAACAAATAAAATTTATATATCACGTCATGTCACTTTTGTTGAATCTGTGTTTCCTTTTAAATCACACACCAACCTCTCATCTATCTCCCATAACCCAAGCGTGACTCCTAATACCATAAACTCCTCTCCGCAACACCCTTCACAAACTGAATTATTACAACCTGTACCCTCAAAAACCCATACTTAACGTCAATATCCTATACATCACTTAGTTGAACCTACGGAAACAACCATACCTACACAACCCAATACCATACCCCAACCTTCTAGCAACGAAATCTCTAACAACAACACTGAACATTCATCACCCAACCAGTCCCTACCCTTAACAGATCAAACATCTCATCCATTACAATCTAATGGCCAAATGACGACTAGTGGCACCCCTTCTTCAGATACTGCACAGGTAACACCTTCTCTTCCCACTCGTCTTAATAATACTGTCATTCCCTCTCACCCAATGAATACACGCTCAAAAAATAACATTGTTAAACCACTTACGAAACTCAGCCTTACTACTCAAATATCATCAGAAGCCACTATCGAACCCACATGTGTCTCTAAAGCCTTAAAATCTCTCGAATGGCGTAAAGCTATGAGTGAGGAATTTGATGCTCTAGTTCGTAACAACACCTGGACCTTGGTTCCACCACAAACAGCCACTAATATAGTAGGATGTAAATGGATTTTTCGTATTAAACACAACTCAGATGGTTCTATACAACGGTACAAAGCGCGCCTAGTAGCCAAAGGTTTTTATCAACGACCAGGAATTGACTATACTGCCACATTTAGCCCTGTTATAAAACCTACAAAAGTCAGACTTGTTCTAAGTATAGCGCTCAACTTTGGTTGGCCTCTTCGCCAACTTGATATCAATAATGCTTTCTTACAGGGCCACTTATCAGAAGATGTCTACATGTCACACCCTCAGGGCTTTATAGATCAACAGTTTCCTAATCATATATGCAAATTGAAGAAGGCGATCTATGGACTCAAACAAGCACCACATGCGTGGTACAATGAGCTTCGTACATATCTCATATCGTTGGGTTTCATAAACTCACACAGCGATACATCCCTCTTTATTTAAAAAAATACAAAATTCACCATTTATCTATTGGTCTATGTCGATGATATTATCTTAACAGGTAGCATGAAAAGTGAGGTCCAACACATCATCGACAAGCTTGCTCATCGTTTTTCCCTTAAAGATCTCGGGAAGCTTGATTATTTTTTAGGAGTTGAGGTGACACATGCAAGGAACGGAATTCTTTTGTCTCAGCGAAAATATATTATGGATCTTCTCTCAAAAGCAAATATGTTTGAAGCTAAAGGAGTTCACTCCCCTCTTTCTACATCAACATCTCTTGTTCTTAATGATGTAAGTCCACCTACTGATGCTACTCAATATAGACAAATTGTAGGAGCCCTTCAGTATCTCGCTCTCACACGACCAGATGTCGCTTTTTCAGTCAACAAACTATCACAGTTCATGCACAAGCCTTCAGATACTCATTGGAATGCAGTTAAGCGTGTTCTACGTTACCTCAAACAAACTGCATCTCATGGCCTATTCATTCAAAAACATCTCAATGCTACTCTTTATGGATTTTTGATGATGATTGGGCAGGTGACTTAGACGATAGACACTCAACTTCAACATATGTCATCTTCTTTGGCTCCTCCCCTATCAGTTGGTCCACTAAAAAGCAACGAACCGTTGCACGATCCTCTACTGAAGCTGAATATCGCGCAGTTGCCTCGGCGGCGGCGGAAATCAATTGGATTCAGAATCTACTTCAAGTACCTATTATAAAGGTACCCAATATATATTGTGATAACATCGGAGCAACATACCTCTGCTCCAAACCGGTGTTCCATTCATGCATGAAGCATGTTGCCATAGATTTTTATTTTGTTCGGGATCAAGTAGCCGAAAATAAACTCACTGTCTCTCATGTTCACTCTGCCGATCAACTCGCAGATTCACTTACAAAACCGCTCTCTCGACAACTTCATCAACATCATTGAAACAAGCTAGGCGTTCTTGATGGCACGTCTATCTTGAGGGGGCATATTAAGGAAAGCCAACACCAAATCAATTCTAGCACAAATCAAGGAAACACAAGATACGGAATAAATATCAAATCATACCAAATAATATATATCATATCATATCATATCAAATCATATCATATCAAATGTAATATTGTATTTTAGGTAGAACAATCATCTAGAATAGGTAATATTATTTGTATATATACTTCACACATTTCAGTTATAAAACACACAAACTTATATCCTTTACAAGTGAGGATATTTTATTAAACAATATAACCTTGACTAATAGCTGTTTTTAATAGAAATTTCAAAATTTTGAAAGTCGTGAACAAATCTTTATTTTTAGTTTCCTATTAAAAATAATATTAAAAATTAATAAAGTATCATAATAATTTTAAAAAAAATTTAATTAGATAAATGATAAAACAAATTTTTTGAAAGTTTCAAATAAAAGACTAGCATCCATGAAAATTTATTAAAAATGTCTATATATTTTTTTTATCATTTAGAATTTTATTTATAGGATAATGAAAAAATATTAAACTAATTTTTATAATGACATTTTATCCTTAATTTAAATTAAAATTTAATTTATTTAAAATATACACCTTATTAAAAATTTATGTAAAACTAATATAATATTATAGAATTTTATAATATATTTTAACTATATATCATTCACTTAAATCATTAAATCTATAATTGTAAAATAAATATAAATATGAATATAATTTATATTAACAATAAAAATACTAAACGTACGCTCTACCATTTTTTTTGTAGATATAGTGATGCACTCGGCTATTAATTTCTCTTCACGCATAGTGATCTCCCCACTTTATGTTACACCGTGGTTTGACAAAAAGTAAAAAAATCCCAATGGTTATAAAAGGGATAAATACCTCCCTTGGGTTTTCCTACTCATAACATGAGACGTAGGAGCGAAGTAATAAAAGTATGGAGTTGATGTCGTCCCCAAAGTGTGATAGATAAATCAACACCTTTGAGAGTGTACGGGTCGTTGACAAGTAATAATACGGTAAGTAGGGGGTTATTGTTCTTCACAGGGACTATGAGGTTAATGTTTTTGTGTTTTAAGGTGGAGTTGCAATCAACTAAAATTATAGAAGATTTTTGTTTTGTTTTCCGGAATTAAGGAGTAAAGTGCAAATAACAAAAGTACGATTAATAATGAAATAAACTAAAAGGCGTAATTAAAAGAATACAAAGGATATATATGAGAAGGTAGCTTGAGAGTCACTAGTAATTTCTACTAGCTATGAATTTACACGTTTATTGTTATAAGGGCGAATTGGTATTTTATCACTAGTCGCGATTCTATAATCTCTCTAAATCCCTCTCGGGTAGATATGAGGTTGTCCTACAACGCTAGGGACCTCTCCCGAGTGACCCTACAAAGAATTGAAACATAATTTATCCTGGCAGAAATGATTATTTGCTTAGTCAAGACCTCTTGGTTCAGTAACGCACACCAAACAAATATATATTGTTTTCCATAAACAAGTCAAACTTACTAAACCAAACCCACTACTTGATCAAGGTAAGGGCTGAAATATTCAATACAAATATATAACTATTGCAAAACACTCAATTCATTTCAATAGCAATATCCCAAATGCAACAAAACATCATAATCCAAAAGTTAGGGTTCATACATTCAGTGTTTCTCAAGCAAATAGAAATTTAGTTCATGCTAAAAACAATGAATAAAAATGTAAGAATTATGTTTATTACAAAAAACTAATAAAGATAAAGCTAAAAATTACTGAAATTGATGAAGGAATGGTGCAACAATGGTGGAAACCCTTGTTGTCTTCTTCTTCTTCTTCTTCTTCTTCTTCTTCTTCTTCTTCTTCTTCTTCTTCTTCTCTCTACTTCCAAGAATTCTCTACTTTTAAAAGCGATTAAGGACCTGTTTCTAATTTTCATTTCTAGTATTTAAAGGTCTAGGAAATGTTTTATGGGTTGTGGGTTGATGTCTCCTTATTTGTGATGAATTAATCTAGGTTGGAGACATCATTTTAGGTGTATTTAATATATTAAATGTTGATTTTTAATTATATTATTGTATTTTCCTATTTCTTGTCTTGATTTGATTATTTATTATTTTTAGAGCATATTGGGTTTAATTGTTTGTTAATTGTGAAGATTTAAAGATATATGGTAATTAATTAGATTCCAAATCAATTCTAAGAGATAAGAGAATTAAGATAATGATGGAAATTGGAGATCAAGGAAATAAAAGATAAGTATGGAAATATAAAGTTGCCAAATAAATCTGAATTCCAGCAGATACGTCCATTAAATTGATCATAACTCAAGATTGGCTGGAAATTTGGGAGAATGGTATGAAGAAAAGTTGAAGAGCTTTCTGAGACGATCAGTTTTGATATAAATAACACGTCAATCAGAGTTGTATTGAAGAAGCTACGGCCAAAACAAAACAACAACAGTTTATTACCTTTTCCATATTTTAGGGTTATGAATTTGAGTTGGGCTAGAAGTCCAATACTTATCTTCCACTCCAAGAAAACGTTTTAGGGTTTCCTATACCCTATAAATACACCCTTTAATAAGCAGAAACACATCCTTGGTCAATCCTTAAGCCAAGAGGAAGCTTACAACAAGAGAAGAGAAGTCTAGAAGGAGCTGAACACCAAATCATGCCTTCACAAGCCTTAAATTTTGCAATTGTTTTCTTTTCTTTCTCTTGTATGAACTAATTTACTTTATCTTGAGATTTTACATCTATTTTAATTTGGGATACCATTGTATTTAAATTGAATTCGTGTTTTATTCTCTGTTTTATGTGCTTTGACTTACTGTCTATTTTCCTTGCGGTGTACAACATATATGATTACCTTAATAATAGTTAGATGGACACCCGGAAGGGGTGTCTAATTATTGAAACACCACATAAACGTCTAGGGTGCGGTAGTGATCCTGACGGGCTTGTCTAACTAGATAACCATTAGGGTACGATTTAACCATTGATCATCATTAGAAGGCCAGTCTCATTTAGGAACCTAGTGGCGTAGGAGCACCCTATTTAAGTCCCCACGTGATTGTGAGGTCGCCACCCTAGTCCACCCTGACGGGGGTAAGGAGAAATTTAGAATCCTGGTTATTGTAATTCTACATAATCCGCCCTTACATGATTAGTATAAAAAAAGGCTAGTGGGGATTACTTGCTATATCGCGAGCTAAACTCTCATACTCTTTGCTCTAAATATTTAATTCTCTGTCTTTAATTTATTTACTTTAAATCTCTATTTACAAAAACCAAATAAAAATCTATTTGTCTTTTCTTTATTTCTGCGAATTATTTCTATTAGATTTCATATTTGCACTTGATATTTGCATCAGTTCTCTCTAACTTTCGTAGTCTCTGAGGGACGAATTCTCTTATCATTAAAACTTCCATACGTCCTGTAATACTTGCAGTACCGTGCTAGGTTTAGGGTGTTTATTTTGCACTTATTTATATCTCATTTTTATCAAACCTTAGCCGACACCATGGGTCTTCTTGTGTCACACCCAATCCAAAAATGTTGTACTCAAGAGGGGATTGGTTCGAACCATGATAATGACAATTAACATAACTTCTTCATTTAGTTATGAGTAGCTTCAAGCTTAGGCTCAGAAACAATATTAGTCAAACAAGAAAGTATGAGTTCCATTTAACACATACAAACCAACACATGTAGTTCCAGAGCAGTTTGGAATTTCTATACACATGAATATTACCCTTAGACACTTCAGAAACACGACCAAGGTCATCAAGGGCACCTAAAGAAATCAAATTTCTTTTTAACTCAGGAATGAATCTCACATTGGTCAAAGTAATTTGTTTACCATCATACATTTTCAAGTTAACCTTACCAATACTTTCACATCACAAGTTTGATCATTACCCATATACACAGTTTCTTTACAAGTTTCAATCAAATCATGAAACAATTCAGAAGAGGGGCACATGTGAAAAGTACAACCAGAATCAAGAACCCAACTAACATGACTAGACTTATCGGTGACATTCAGTACTTCATATACATCATCATCAATCTTAGGCATGCTAACAACATTGGACTCATTCACATTCGCAGATAATTTGTTTTTCAACTTAAAACAATTTTACTTTAAGTGACCAATTTTTCTACAGTGAAAACACTTTCTAGTCTCCTTACCCTTATTTTTATTATTATGGCCAGATTTTTTTCTGTTTATTCATATCAGAGACCTGTGTAGTATCTGTTCTAGGTTTAATAAACAAATTAGAGCCAGTCCTTCTGCTAATGTTAATTTCATTCTCTCTAGTTTTTAAAGCAGTTACAACTTGTTCAAAAGTAGGCACAATACTAGCATATTGGAACACATCTTTCACAACTTGATAATATTCAGGAATGGATTTCAAGATAATCATACATTTACTAGTATCATGTAAAACCTGTGGAGTACCATTTAGCACAAGGGTCAGTTTCAAGAATTCATCAAGATTATCATCTAAAGATTTACTAGAATCTATTTTATAGTTAAATAAAGAACACTTCAAGAAAGCTAAATTAGGCAAAGATTTAGTAGAGTAAAGAATCTAACTTATCCCATAGTTCAAGTGTAGTATCACAGCCATCTACTTTTCGTATAACAGAATCAGAGAGATTTAAGAAGATGATATTGAATGCTTCTTCATTTATCTCAGCAGCTTTATCCAAGGTGCCTTCTGGCCAATCGTTGATGTCTTTAAGTAAATAAGATCCAACTTTATGATGAGACAGCAGCGCCTTCGTCTTTTTCTGCCAAACAACAAAATCAATTTTTCCATCATAGACTGACATCTCAATTCGAGTTGTAGCCATTAGGCTAGTACACAAAATCACAAGTACTAACAAACCGGAAAAACTTCAAAGTACGAATACTTTTCAAATCACAAGTTTGTGGACACACCGATCGGGAAACAAGAAAATGTCTCAATGCACGATCTGAAAACCGTTTCAAACCTTTTGAAAAGAATCTAAAGAGATTTTTCAAGGACCAGAAACACCAATCAATCACTCAACAAGATTTTAAAAAAAGAAAGTAAATCGCAGATTAGGTTGGATTCGAAACCCTATAAAAGAGTCAAGAATCAGTCAAAACTAATATGAGATTTAGCCAAGCTCTGATACCACTGTTGTAAAATAGTCGAGTTGCAAGATTGAGTTTCAAACAAGGTTTAAACAAAGAAATTAAAGAAAAAAAACAGAAAGTAAAGAACAAAGGATATATCGTGGTTCGACAAAATAGTCTACATCCACGTTGGGCTCGGATTTGAGAGCGCCAATCCACTATCACCACTGTTATCACTGATTACTCTTCACAATTACAGAAAATCACCCAATTCAGTCAACCCTAAGTGTGGAACCAGCAAATCTAACCAATACTCAACTACGCTGAATATCTAACCTTGAATCAGTAAGATTCAAGGGAATAATAAGATTACACTAACTATTACAGGGGATTTAAGCTTTGAATACAAAGTAGAGTAAACCCTAGTTTGACTCCTAAGAGAGGCGAGAGAGATATTCTGAAAAGAGCGAAGGAAAGAATGAAAAAGTTGTGAAGAGAAAAGGTCTTTTATATGAGACATCTTTTGGTTAAATCCTAACCATCCGTTTGATATAAGATCAAAGCTCCACAATAGCTCCGAGTTTTACTTAATCAAACGACTCCTTAAGGCTGAGTGTAGAATCAGTAGCACAAAGACCATCGGACTAAGACTTCCACGTAGAATGTTGACTTGGTCAAACTTCCATGTCATCTCAAACACTTCACATATTCCTACACTCTAAGAGTTAAGGTAGATGAAAATTTTCCTTTATATAAGCGTTCCTATGATTATCATCAGATGTAATAGGAAGAAAGTTCACTTAGTGAATCAGTATTACCAACTATTGTTTCTGTTCAAATGCAAGCCTCGGTTCTTTAATTATTGGGCTTCTATATTTGTGACATATCATATCAACATATTATATCACTAAAGCTCATGTTATGGGTTTGTTGTTACAAATAATGGCGAGTTGGAAAATCAAGGGGTATTTGTCAATTTTAAAACCACAAGGGATATTTGTGACCAATTTTTACATTAAGTACATTTTTGCGTTAAAAAAGTACGCATGGGTGAGGTCATGTGGAGGACTTATCCGGTAATTTACTTTATTGAGGACTCATAGTTAATGGACTCGTGCGAACTATATAATTATCCGTTAAAATGATGTCGATGTAATATAAATACTCTAACACAAGTCTCATTTTGATACTTAGACCCTAAGTGATCTTATTAGTTCCTTTAGACTTCATGGTATAATTTAAGCACTCTGATATTGATATTTAGTGAGTAATCTCTGTATCTCTACAATTCAATATCATTAAATCATCTCTACTAAATACCTAGGATGGAGCACAATCTTGTTTGAGGAATAGCACAAATCTTTAGTGCGTTGTAATAAAAAAAAATTGCACCACACAAGAATTTGAAGGGCCATTAAATGGATAACTAACAGATTTGAAATTTAAAATGGTATGAAGTCTCAAATTTTTATTCATAACACAAATTGTCAAACAGGTGATAGTTTAAAAGACAAGCCAGACATTTTCCTTTATTTACTTATCAAAATAAGAAATGAAACCAAATAACCTTCTATATAGATATAGTCATGCATATTGTTGGATTAGTGGATACTTTTTTTTTTTTTTTTGTACTAAAATCTTTCATTAATAACAAGGGTTACACATATTATCCAACTCCCGAAGGAGTGGCATCGTTTGCAATTAGTTGCGCTAATTGGTTAGGGACTAAGTCCCCATTACAGTCTAAAATTATGCCTCTAGGCGAATATTTGACTATACATTAAAATATCAAACCATACAATTTTCTTTTCTAGACATATTTAAATGAAAAGAATAAAACAGTCAATATCTTCTGTACGAATGTATCTACCAAGACGAGCTTTAGCCTAGAGAGCAGTTCTACCTGTACAAAAGAATTAAAAAAAAATACAGAAATGTATTAATCAGTCAGTCCGATTCATAACAGAAGTGCAATAATAATTTAGTCATAACAAGAATAAGTATGGAAAATGCAGAAAGAGATAAGAAGTTACCAAGATTATAAAAAAGATGATTAAACATTCCATAATTCAATTTTGATCCTTCGTTATTGAACTAGACTCTTGTTCTACGTTATTATCATCATTAAGAAGTTACTCACAAGTAAAACAAATTTATATATTAACATATCTGAATGACATTAAGAAAGAACTCTTACTTGGGTAATACGCTTTAAAAAATTCCTTATTCTCTTCTTCAAGTTTTTCCCACACTACAGATAAATTAAAGATCATTATGCTGAAATATAACGGATAAATCAAAACAAATACATTACCAAGCTTAGTAAAACTGGGCTCAATTTTATGATTCTGTAAAAGAGCATTCATAGTGTCTTTCTTGTTCATGTATTGTTCAAGGCATCGTTCAATAGCTTCATGCACCAAAGGTATATCATCAACTGAGACTTCTCTGATCTCTCCAGAAGCCATCTTTTTATCATCCATCTGCAAATTTTGGCCCTTCAACAACATATACGCATGCATTTAGCTATTTTGCATTTAAGTTTCACTATCTATTTAATCAACATATCTAAGCTTTATGGTATGTAATTGAATACTAACTAGAATCAATCTGATTATATATACTCCTTTTACAAAATTATTAACAACGTAAACAACTCATATATAGACAAACACGTATTGATGAATACTTATATTATATATTTATATCTTGAATGAAATCTTGTTACCTTTAAGAATTGGATTCTTGGTGCCTGTAGAATAGAGAGTGTTTCTATTGAAGTTTTAGTAAATGGAGTTTGAATGTGATTGGATTCTTGGAGCCTGTAGAATGGAGAGTGTTTTTGCTGTACCAGAAAAGGGAGTTTGAATGTGATTGAATTCTTGTTGCCTGTAAAATAGAGAGTGTTTTCCGGAAAATGGAGTTTGAATGTGTTTTGGAACTAATAAATAGTTTGCGCTATTTTATTTTAATGTTATATTCAATATTTTGTTCCGAGATATTTGGTTGTTGATTACAAATAGAAGAGTTGGTGGATATTATTTATATTTAACATTTTGTTCCAAGGTTTTTTTTTTTTTTTTTTTTTTTTTATGTTGGATGGGTGCCTAAGCACCCAAAATAAAATGAAAAACCAATCATCCTATCCCTATCTTACTAAAAGCCGAAGACAAGTCGAAAATACTACATGTATTTCGATTAACAAAAGTTGCCGCGTGTCTAGCTTCCTTCGCCAACTTATCCGCATTTCTGTTGAGCTTTCTACTGATGTGTTTGAAAGAAATTTGCCCAAGCTCTTCAGCATTGTGGATGATTTTTTGTAGGATGGGTTGGATATTCCAACGAGCCGCTGACACCTGCTTTATACCTTGAATAATTTCAAGGTTATCTGAGTGGATTGTAATTCTTTCCCCCGGGAAGTAAGCTCCAATCTGTGTTGCTTTAAGAACTGCCCCTGCTTCTCCTTCCAGGGCCGAATTGCAATCAATGCTAGTACTTTGTTTGATGGGCATACTTTGTTCCTTTTGAAAACCAACAACTGCAATTCCCGTAGGTTCCCATTTGTTTGAAAAAGATGCATCACAAAATAAAGTAATATCCTGCTCCTGTTCTTCATTAATTGTGTTCCCATTTGGTTCTTCTCTGTTATTGAGTCCTTTATAACCTTCTCTGATCCAGTTAATCCCATGAATTTCTTGCATAAGTTTCTTAGATGCAATATTAATCCCCATTCCGTCAGCTGCGGTTCCTTCGTGTATAGCTTTCATTTTTGCCTTCCATATGTTCAACAAATTTATCATTATAAAATCTCGTACCACATTCTCGTCCCATCCTCCTTTTGTGTAAGATTTAATGACCTTTAGGAACCAATCTTCAATCTTCTCGCCCTGTTTATCCAGTATTTTAATCTGTAGAATGGAACCTGCCCAAATGTCTTTGCACATCGTACAATGAAGATGTATATGTTTAACATCTTCTTTCTCGTGATTGCACCATAAGCAGTTCTTGGCGTCCGCGCATTTTCTATTATATAAATTAACTCTGGTCGGGATTGCGTTGTTGATTAGTCGCCACATAAATAATTTTATTTTCTTTGGAATGTTTGACTTCCATATAGTTTTCCATATTTCTTATTCTTGCATTGCTCTAGTTTCTGTTGTTGTGGCTTTATTGTTGTTTTGCTCCTCTATCATTACTTTGTAACCTGTTTTTGTATCGTAATTTCCGTCTTTGGAGAAAGGCCAAATAAACTTGTCATATATACCATGTTCTTTAATTTTTGTTTTCTTGATGAGTTGAATTATAGGTATTGGGAACAGGTTATCCAGTGTTTCCATATCCCATTCATCTTTATCTTTCTTCATTAGTTCGTTGACCTTCATAATACATGATCCTATCGGTTTCTCTAATTCCCATTTTGTATCTATCCACCTTTCATTCCATATATTTGTATCTTTCCCATTTCCTATTACTTTTATGCCATGTTTTTTAATAAAGTCTCTTCCTGCAACTATGCTTGCCCAACTCCACGTTCTACTTTGTTTCAATTTGCACGTTAAGAAATTTGACTTATTGAAATAAATACCTTTGAGTAATTTTGTTGCAAGATTATTTGGATTATGCATTAGTCGCCAAGCTTGAGCCGCAAGAAGAACCGTATTCATTTTTTTGAAGTCTTTAAAACCCAATCCTCCAATGAGCTTGCTAACTGTGATCTTTTCCCATGCTACCCAGTGTATTCTATTTCTTTCACCTGAATTCCACCAAAAATTAGCAATGGCTGAAATAAGTTTGTTACAAAAAGAAATCGGAAAAGAGAAAATTGACATATAGTAGTTAGGAATAGCTTGTAATATAGCCTTTATAAATACTTCCTTCCCTCCTTCTGAGAGAAGCTTTGCCTTCCATCCTTCTGTATTTTTGAAAACTTTTTTTGCTATCCAATCAAGTGATTCCACTTATGATCTTTTATGACATAGGGGAATCCCTAAATAATAACCCAGATCCTCTGTCTCTTTGATGTTCATCTTTTTAATTATATCATTTTTGGTATCATCTGGAGTTTCTTTACTAAAAATCATAGCCGATTTGTGAGAATTTATTCTTTGCCCAGAGATATAACAATAAGTATCTAAACAATCTTTGAAATTATTTATGTCTGTATTTTCTAGATCAATAAAGAAAAGAGAGTCGTCTGCAAATAAAAGGTGAGATATCGTCGGACAGTTTCTTTATTTTTATGCCATTAATTAATTTATTATCAATGTAGTGGTCAATTAAACTAATAAGTGACTAAGTCATTATAGAAAAGAGGAAAGGAGAAAGTGGATCACCTTGTCTAATTCCTCTATCTGGTTTAAAGTTTTAAAGTCTTTCTCCGTTGATGTTGATGTAGAAAGAAGATGAAGTAATACAGTTTTCCATCCATTTTATCCATATATCACTGAAGCCCAGTTGTTTCAACACTTTTAAGAGAAAAGACCATCTAACCTGATCATAAGCCTTTGCCATATCAATTATAGCAACCATATATTTATCTTTTTTCCTTTTCCTACTCATGAAAAAAGAGATTTCTTGTGCTATAATGATATTGTCCTGTATTGCTCGCCCCTTGATGAAAGCCGATTGTGTGGGAGAAATGATTTGATTCATGATTCCTTTTAACCTATTCGATAGAATTTTCGTAATAATTTTATATATAAAATTAACACATGAAATGGGCCTAAAATCACCTAGGTCTTCTTGTATTATACCCTTCGGGATAAGTGTTATCAAAGTATCATTAATAGTTTCAACTGAACAATTGTTCTCAAAAAAATCCATAATGACCTGTATAACATCTTCCTTAATAATTTCCCAGAATTCTTTATAAAATTTCACATTTAAACCATCGGGTCCAGGTGCTTTAGAAGCTGATAATTCCCTAACCGCTATTTCTATTTCTTCTATATTAGGTTTTTTAGTTAATTCTTCATTCATGCTATCTGTAACTCGGGGTTTAATGAAATCAATGGCTTTATTGGTAATATCTTCGTTAACTTCACTATCCTTAAAAAGTTTTTTGTAATAATCTTGGAAACAAGTTTTGATATTTTCTGAATCCTCCATCCATACCCCCTCTTTGTTTTTAATTCTGGTGATTCTATTTAACTTCCTCCTTTTAATAGTTGCTAAATGGAAAAATTTAGTGTTTTTATCTCCATATACAAGCCAATTTTGCCTCGCTCTATCGCTCCAATATTTTTCTTCTTTTTCATATTCTTGTTTAATTTTCTCTTTAATCTCAATTTCTTCTTTAGTGAAGTCTATATCATTCTTGGCCCGGTTAAGTTCAATTAGTTTATCTTGTAATTTCCTAATGGTTTTTTCGTGATTTTTAAAGTTTTTATCACTCCAATTTTTAAGCTTCTTTTTTGTGTATTCCCTTTTTTTTAAAAAGTTGGGGATAGGAATTCTATCATGTAAAATTTTCCAATTGTTATCTATAATTCTTCTACAATTTTCGTCATCTAGCCATCTAGTCTCAAATTTAAAGTGTTTTTTCCCAATTTTCATATCAATATCAAAATGAAGGATTAAGGGAGAGTGATCCGACCCAATTGCCGGAGCTATATGGATTTGAGATCTTCAGAATCTTTCCATCCACTCATATGTTGCAAGTCCTCGATCAATTCTTGTTTTGACATTTTTCTCGCCTTCAATCCTGTTTGACCAAGTAAAAAAACACCCATTAGAGTCAATTTCCTCTAAAGAATTACTATTAGTAAAGTCTATGAAAGCGTTAATATGATCCATATTCGCTTGGTTTTTGCTCTGTTTCTCCGTAATATTTAGTATCTCATTAAAATCACCCATAATTGCCCATGGTAACTCAATTTATTTACTCCAATCAGTTATTTCTTTCCAAGTATCAAGTCTAAGCTTAAAGTCATTAGGGGCATGTATAAAGATTAAGTAATACGCAAAAGAAAGTTCATTAATTAGGACAATAACAAAAGAACTACAACTGGAAATAACTTGCAATCGCACATATGAGTGCCACAAAACCAAGAACCCCCCGGAGTGGAAAGCATTTCCAGAGGGTTCCACAAAAAAGGAGTTTTCGAAACCAAGACGAGCCAAAACATTCTGAGAGTCCACTTCTCTCATCATAGTTTCACAAAAAGCCACCACACCAGGTCTAAATTGATCCACCATCGAGCTTGCTTTGGATAATGTTAAGGGCGCTCGAAGACCCTGAACATTCCAAAAAAGAGTCGTCACTTTGCTTTCGCGGCTTTTTTGGAGTAGCCGCCTCCATTCTTCTTCTCAAAAACCTCCCCACCTTCCTCCAGAGCATCTTCATATTGGAAATTCGGTCATACCTAAAATTCCTTGAACTAATTCAAGATTGTCAGAGTAAACGAAACACTCTGACTCAACGAATCTTTACTCAATCTCATTGCCATAAGAAGGGCCCACGCATCTCCTTCAATAATACTATTGATTTTACACCTCATACTTGCCCTTTTCACAACATTTTCATCTTTATTCACCCCAATAGCAGCAATAGCAGCGGGTTCCTTGCTATTAATAAATGATGTATCACTCATCCAAATAATTTCAGCCTCGTCCATTACTATTGGATTAGTCTTTTCATTTAAATCATTATTATCCCCTTTTTTATTCGCACTATTCCTCCAATCCATACAGGGGCCAAAAAGCTTATAGATTAACTCCTTCGATTTATTTAAAATATTATCAATATTCCACTTAGTTCTTTCATGGAAACATTTCATTCTTTCCTTCCATAAATTCCATAGTATAATCATTACATATGTAGTAACCTGTTTTTTCTCCCACCCATTTCCACTATGTCCATTAATAGTTTGTTTAAACCATTCTGAAAACGTACCTTTAAAGTTCTGATCAATCTTAATCTGGAGTGGCGATATAGCCCATACTTCCATGCTAGAAGGGCATTTCAGGAACAAGTGTATAATATCTTTATTTTCCAATTCACACCATTCACAAATTTCATTCTTGAATTGCAAACTTATGTCTTTAATTTGGAAAAATTGTAAACTTTATAATTTATTTATATAATGCTTCGATAAATGATATTATGTAAAAGATAGTTCTGAAAAGTTTTTGTATATATTATTATTAGGTATTACTCGTGCTTTAACATTATAAAAATTAACGGTCAAACAAGTTTAACAAGTTTTTGCTCTCTCTAGTGCGCCATTTTTTTTTTCTTCAAAAAGCGCGCCACTGAATATACTATTTAGAACCACAGTTATTCGCTTTTTTCCTTTATGTACCTCTTTCTTACCTTTTTGATTGTTTCCTACCTTCTTGGGAAAGTAACGGTAACTAGCGATGGTCAGCCAGGGACGGCCACCACCGCCTTTGCCACCGGACCTAAACGGCGGGAAACCATGGCTAGCCGGCAATTCAACGCCAAGAGTTTCGTCTTCTCATCCGGCGACACCGAGCACGAAAATTACCACTAACAAGGAGACTCTGAAGAGTATTAAGCAGCTTTCCTGCAAGAGACTATGACTATTTTCGCAACCCATTGGAAAGGGACTAGATCAACGCGTCAGTGGGAGGGACAAAAAGGATGAAACTGCTATGGGTAATCAAAGAACATTCAAGAGAGCTCTTGATAATGTAGACCGAGATGATCTTTCCCTAATTATTATGAGTGTTAAAAAGAGCAGTATTCCAATTGAGAGTGCCCATGGCAGCAACAAGGACGTGGGAACAAGAAGTGCAGCACCGGTATTGGAATTGGAACAAGCTAACAAAGGAATCACATTGATTGAAAATCCAGCATTTGACATGGAGATCTTACAAGGGACCGATGCGCAGAGCCTAGGAGAGAAGACTCCATCTGATATTCATGGGATAACTGGAATTCTGGAGTCCCAGTAGCCAATGACTACAGGTATATTAATCAATCCTACTGTTTCAGACTTACCTAGTATTGCTAATTCTGTGGGTATTAGACCAGAAATGGAAGATACAGCTATGGACGCGGAAGCGTGTAAGAAAACGGATATTGATGAGGGGAGTACACAATCGTACAGAGAGGCGATCGTTGGCGCACCACCTGGTTTCCTGCAACGCGTTGGTGATGAGTCTGATCCACGGAAGAGGGGTGAACACAGTAGTACCAGCAACAGGGAGAACACATCTCCTTCTGGTATGGAGCGTACTGTAGACATTTTTATTCTGGAGGATGATATTCTATCTAGTGACAACACATACCCGCAATTTGTACGAACGACTGAGCAAAAACGCCACGGGTGTAAGGTATGGCAAAAGTCCCTTATCATTAAATTGATCGGACACAATGTTGGCTTTAAATATATGTTCAATAAGCTAAACCAAATATGTGCCCCAAAAGCTCATATGGACCTAGTGGATGTGGGATTTGGATACTTTACAGCTCAATTTACGAATTTTGACGACTATAACAAGGCCCTTAACGGTGGTTCGTGGATGATTTTGGACCGGTATCTGATTTTGTGTGCCTGAGATCCGTTCTTTATGCCAAATGACTCGCCGGTTGTTCGAACTACGATTTGCATCCGCTTGCCATGGTTGCCGTTAATAAATTACACAGAGGATATGCTCTCGATGATAGGTAATCTTATAGGTAAGATGGTAAGAGTAGACTGGTTAACTAGATCGCGCGCAAGAAGTAATTTTGCTAGAATCGCAGTTGAAGTCGAGATCGATAAACCTTTTGTATCAATCCTTAGAATTCAAGATCTTCTGCAAAAGATGGAATACGAGGGGCTTCACCTAATATGTTTCAATTTTGGTAAGTTTGGACATGTTAAAGGAGATTGTTCGGGCTCTAGTCAAGGGGGAGAAGTTGGCACTGGCAAGTCTAATCCGAGTAAACTTAGTGAAACAAAGTATAAGGAACTAATATCCCCGTTCCTCTCTATGGGGAGCAGATGACAGTTGACAGGGTTAAAGGTAGGATTCGGAATATTAGTGGTGCACAACAGGTGAAAAAAAAGGGATAAGAGAGGTGATAACTGAGGGGGACGTAAGGGGGGTTCAACACCAGCAAAAACTAGAACAAAACACGCCCCTGAGCGGGGTATGGGTTCAAGATATGAGGTCCTATCTTCGGTTGAGTTGGGAGGATATAGTGGTAGCGAGGTAAGGAACGCGAGTATAGACATCCCGGTTGGACAAGTAGCGGTGAGAGGGGACCACTAGATGGACAGGTAGTAGTAGGCGATATAGCTACACCTAATCATGTCGTGATGGAGACTAGTTCTCATAAGCTAGTTGAAGGTTTTTTTGATTCCGAAAAACAACGAGTACTGGACGGAGAACTGTTGGGTCCGACACCAAAAAGAGGTGATAAAAATAAACATAAGGGTCTAAAAAATTCAGAAGACCAGGTGTTTGGCAAGGGTGAGAGAGGTAGTATCAGGTCTACTTTAAAGGGGGCGAATGAGGGGCGATGTTTGGGAAAGGTTGGATCAGTTGTGGAGGCGACACATGATGGGTCTTTCATGGTAGATGAGGGTTTGATAGCAGAGGGTAATAGGGAGCAGGTTTTAAGTTCTCTTCATAGGGACCAAACCGCAATTTCCAGTAATTTTGGAATTGCAGCTACTATTTTTGAGGAATGGAAGCACCAGGAGAGAACATCTTCCACTTCGAAGGAAGCGATGATGGAGATCACTAAGGACCCGCCGGACCCACCAGATACTGCAGATTTTTTGGTTAGTTCTTCTTCTGCAAATACACCTCGGCGAACAGGTCTCACGGCGCTAAATGCTTCGGAATAAATAGGTACAACTGGAATCACAGATCAGGTACCGATGGGGCAAATCGGCAAACAGGCCTTGAAGGATTTTTTCGCGGATAAGTTGGACGCTTCTGACTACCACGATTTCCACCTTGAGGATTCCCTAGAGGAGCAAGAAGAGCAGCCAGGAGATGAGTTACAAGGAGCTGTTAACCCTGAGTCTTCTTCGATGGACTTTGAAGACAGTGGGGCTGCCTACTGATATATCCTTGGACCATATCAGGAAGTTTTTCCTTTTATTTATATATATATTAATGTTAGGTACAAACTTTATTAATTGTCCAGGGGGTTGATCTGCACCAGATTTCCCTTTAAATATTTTGTTTTGGAATTGTAGAGGCGTCAATAACAATGGTTTCGGGCGCGCGTTCAATGACTTGAATGTTCGACACAAACCTTTCCTTACAAGTGTGGAAGAGACAAAAACGTCGGGTTTGAAAGCTACAAGGATTATCAAATCCCTTCGAATGGAGAAATTGGTTTGGGTGGAGGCGGAGGGTTTTTCGGGGGGTGGGGGATTTGGATGCTCTGGAACCCTATTGGAATATCGCTTCAAGTTTTATAGGTGTCCAAAAAGGTAATTAATCTTTATGTTTATAAAGACTCATGTATTTCTTGGATTCTCTCTGCAGTGTACGCGAGCCCTACGGACTGGATTAGAGATTCGCTCTGGGATGCGCTTGAGGAAGCTTCTAGGGAGATTAAAATGCCATGGTTAGTTGTGGGAGATTTCAACCAGATAGGTTTAGAGGAGGATCAAATTGGAGGAGTGGAGGGTACTACGCGTTCGATGGTTAAATTTGAGAAATGAAGAGACACTCGCGAACTAGAAGACTTGGGGTTCGAGGGTCCTATTCGTGGAAATTGGGATGGGGATTATGAAGCGATTGGATAGAGCATATGGGAACCTTCTATGGTGGGAGACTTTTGGGCCAACATGAGTCAAACATTTAACTAGGATTCACTTCGACCATGCTCCCATCCTCATTACTGTTGTTGCACCGGCTTATCCGAAGGTATCGAGTAAGAGACTTAGATTTGAAGCTTCGTGGTTCCATCATGGCGATTTTCTAGAATTAGTGGATGAGAAATGGGTCAGAGAAGGTAAAGAATTCGGAGAGAACATTGAGGTAATGCGTAAGATATTAGAGAAATGGAAACGTGATGTTTTTGGCAACTTGATTAGGTACAAGAATAGACTGTTAGCCCGTATTGCAGGGATCCAGAAGTCTCTACAAAAGTCCTATAATATTTTGTTAGTTAATTTGGAGAATAGGTTTAGAGATGGATTGGAAAGTGTAGTCGAACAAGAAGAGTGGCATTGGTTTGAACGCACGCGCACAGAGTGGATTAATTCGAGTGAGAGGAATACAAAATTTTACCAAAGAGTGGTGAAAATAAAAAAGAGAATAAAACTAGTCTACGTATTTGGAACGACAAACATGAGTGGGTAGAGGAGGGTGAAGCTGAAAAGGTTTGGGTTTGAGAGTCCTCTGTTAATCTTTTTTCACTAGAGGAGAACTATCCAGGTTTGTTTGAGCTATTATGACTTCCATCTTTCCAGTCGTGTGATATTGAGTCGCTATGAGGTAATATGTCGGATGAAGAAATTCGCGTCACTGTTTTTCAGATGGCTCCACATAAGGCACCCGGCCCGGATGGGATGACAGCAGGCTTCTACCAGACATGTTAGGATACATTGGGTCGTTTAGTGTGCGATATGATTAGACACACTCTCGAGATTGATAGATTTCTGAAGGAGGTTTTAGGTACACTAATCCACCTCATACCTAAGGTGGGGAGCCCGGATTATATCACCCAGTTCAGGCTCATTAGCCTGATTAACGTAAGCTATAAGGTTTGTATGAAAGTACTCGTGAAAGTATATTTTATTTGTTTACGAGTATTGTGTTTTTTCTATAATAAAAGTTAGGGAAGTTTCCCCAACTTCCAAAAGTTTTATTATTAGGCTTTGATATATTTTATTTGCGTACGTGTATTGTGTTTTTTCATTAATAAAAGTAAGGTATTTGGTAGATTATGGGATTTTTAGTATAGTTAATATGAAATAAATATATATTTTAATGGTCTTTTTATTATCAATTTGTTATGTTGGGATATATTTCTTACACGAAGGGTAATTTTGGTTTTTTTATTTTACAAAAATATCCACTACATTTTCCTCGTTACAAAAAAAGGACATAGAAGAATGTTCACGTTTTTTTTACGTTAAAACATAATTTAGATTAATAAAGGACAAATGTGAATAAATTACAATAAGTTAAGAAATGTATCTAGCCAATACTGAGTGAAGCAAAGTCGCTAACAAAGAGATTAACAAGAGAAAAAGAGGGTGAAGACACCCAATTGTGAGGAAGGTTTTTGGAGTTGGCCTTCTTCGAAATCTAGTCGGCGGCTTGATTGAATTTCAGAGGAACAAAGAGGAAATCCAAGTTTAGGGTGTTAGCAACTATTTGAATATCCTCATAAATGTGGTCTAAATGACAATTATCAAACTGTCTACACTCCATAAGCGGCTTCATAAGTGATTGGCAGTCATTCTTTAAAACAAAATGCAGGGAGGGTTGTAAGGCACCTTCATTGATTGCTTTCCGTATACCAATTGCCTCAGCTTCTTCAGGGGTCTGTGCAATAAAGTTCATTGTTTTTCTTTTCAAAAATTGGCCTTGTGAGTCATTGAATAAGAAAGCAATAGCTGAGTTATTTGTATTTCTATGATAAGAAGCATCTACTGAAATGAAGTTCATATATTGCGAATTGTTTACTTTCTTGTGATTGTAATTTATATGTGTTTCTTTGTTTTGTTTTTCCAAAGGTATTTCTTTAGAATCAATTATTTATTTATATTGAATTCATCATAAGCAAGATAAGTTTTTTTTTATAATGGATAAGGGGCAGATTTTAGTGTTTTCAAATATTTTCTTATTTCTAGCTTTCCAAATGAACTAAAGAGTCCAGATTGCCATCTCAACTTGGGTTCTTCCTCTATCATCATTTGGACCATTTGTATCAATAAGATTTTGCAGCCATTGGTTCATTCTTATTTTAAAATCATCAAAGGATTTAAAACCCCAAGGAGTTGCGAACCATGTGGCTCTAAGAGAGGGGCATAGAAAAAATAAGTGTTCTGTAGTTTCATAGTGATCTCCACATACTTTACATAAGTCGTTTAGTGCACATTTTTTATGAAATTTGTTGGTTTCAGTTGGAATAGAATTTGAGATAATTCTCCAAGTGAAATTCTTTAGTATTGGTAGGATATTTAAACTCCAAATCTTTTCCCATAAGTTTCCATGCAGTTTAAAGGAGATAAAGGGATCATGGTTTTGAATCACTTTATATTACTTAACATACTTATCATATAAGTGCAAGTAAACCCCTTTTGCAATAAGGTTACCTTTAGGGTTTGGTTTCCAAATAAGTGTGTCATCAGCTCCAGAAGAGCTAATGTTCATATTTTGGATAAGTTTTGATGTATCATGAGGGACAGTGTTATTTAAGATTTCAGTGTACCAAGTACAATCATGAGTAATGAGTTCAGAGACTTTTGTAATACTGCTATTATTTACATTCAAGATTTGGTCAGAATGATGAATCTAATCATCCTCCCAAACCCTGATATTGTTACCATTTCCCACAATCCATTTCAATCTTTTAAGTAAGTATTTCTTCCCAAGAGAAAACTTTTCCATCCCGATGAGGGGTTGTAACCAAGTTTTGCATCATGAGAGCTTTCAGTTAGGAAGTCAATGCCTTTCATAATTTTATAAGCAAAAGTGTTTTTATTTAGATTAAATTTCTAAGCAGAAGAAGTTAAAAGGGAGACATTCATTTGAGTGAAATTTTTGAAGTTCATTCCACCAATAGTTTTAGGTAATTCCATATGTTTCCATGATTTTCAATGAATTCTGTCTTTCCTCCATTGCCCCACCAAAAGGAAGCAATTAGGGAAGAGATTTTATTGAAAATAGAATCAGGTATATGAAATATGGACATGAGGCAAACAGGTATAGCATGGACAATGGCCTTGATTAAAGTTTCTTTTCTTGCTTCAAATAACAATTTTACATTCCAGTTATCAAGATTTTTAATAACTCTTTCAATTAACCATTCTAAAGCTTTTGTTTTTTATCTCCCCCAATTTGAGGGGAGTCCAAGATAGGTACCAAGATTACTCAAATGGTTTATGCTAAGAATTTTTGTGAGATCATGAGCAATATTTGGTGGTGTATTTCTGCTATAAACCACACAACTTTTATTAAGATTTATTGATTGACCAGAGGCATAACAGTACTTGTTTAGAGCATCTTTATATTGCTCAAACTCCTCAGTTTCTCCTTTCAAGAAAAGTAAGTTGTCATCAACAAAGAGAATTTGAGTGAGCTTAAGGCAGTTTCTACTCAATTTTACCCCTTTTATGAGTTTATTTTCCAATTTGTTATTTAAGATAGTTGTTAAGGCCTGCGTGACTATGCAAAAATGGAAAGGGGAAAGTGGGTCCCCTTACCTAAGTCTTTTAGGAGGATTTAGAATATCTCAGGGTTTTACATTGATGAGAATAGAATAAGATACAGTTTGAACACATTGTTTAATCCAATTGGTCCAAATATCAGAAAAACCAAGTGCTTTCATAACATCAACACACCAGCTGTAATTGTTGCAGCATAATTGTTTGAATTGGGAATTGTCACTAGGGCATTGCTTAGTAGACGTGGATGAATATATTGAGCTTGACTATTATTTGATTTTCAAAATAACAAAGTTAAATGCGGGAAATTCCTTTTAAAACTGTGTTAGGGACCTTTACTATAAATTTTGAAAAATTTAAATAAAATTTTATGTTTGGTCCTTTTTAAAATAGTACTAAAAATAATAAATTTTCACAAAAAATTTGAAAGAAATTTTATTTAGTTACGTGGTAGAATGAAAATATAGAAAATTTCAAGTAAAGGTTACTCTTCATGAAGGTTTGTTAAGAACATCTTAATATTTTTTCTTGATCATTTAAAAAAATTTAAGTAAAAGTTTATGATGAAAAAACTTAAACTAGTTCTTATAGTGACATCTTATTTTTAATTAAAATAAAATTTTAATTTGTCTTATATTCATACCTTAATAAAAATTTACATTAAACTAATATAATTTTACAAAAATTTCTAGTATATTTTAATAATTTATCTTTAATTAAACCACTATTTATAGCTTATTTGAAAAAATATACTAAAAAAACATTTCTTAAAATGACACTCAGTTGTTGGTTGTAAATGTAACTGTCACCTAACAATATTTTAAAAAAAAAAAAAACTCTGTTTTTACTATTATGTCCAACAGGGGCGGAGCCATGGGTTGGGTGGGGGGGTCCATGGCCCCCCCTGATTTTTCAAAAAAAAAAAATTATAACTATTTTTTTAAAAAAAAAAAAAATTTATAAGTAAATAACCCCTAAATTTTTTAAATATCTCCATTTGGCCCCCCTAACTTATAAAATTTATTTTATTAAACTTTAAATTATTTTATTAATAAGATTTTTTATTTTTTATAACAAAATATATATCATTTTATATTAAAAAAAAGAAACTTATAGCATAATTAATTAGAAAAATTAATATCAAGACTTATATTGCAATCTTTACATAATATAGGGACTTTTAATACAATTTTCCATATTATAAAACCTATTTTGCAATTTTTGCATAATACTTAAACTTTTAGTGCAAATAGTGGCAAAAAAAAATTTTCGGGGGCATTGCCCCCGAACCCCCTTGGCCCCCCCTAACGAAAATTCCTGGCTCCGCCCCTGATGTCCAAGTCTTTATTGTATATGCATGTAATGTGTTTAATTCCTTCTTTGGCTAAGCAAGAAAATATATTGAAACTCGACAAGTTTAATATATAGTGTTTAGGTTTTGAAAAAATAAAACAAACCCCTATTACTATCATATTTGTAGCTTTACTCCAAATCTTAACATGACCTGCCAATTGATTTTTTATATAGTTACGCTTTAAATTTATTTTAGATGTACAAATTATGGGTTATTCATAATATAGGTACCTACAATGCAAATTTTGCATAATATAAGGACCTTTATGCAATTTCCCATAATATAGGGTCTTGTAGTAAAAAAATTACATAGTATAGGGACCTATAATGCACAATATGCACACCCTAATGCCATAAAAATTAACAGAATTCTAACATCAGGGCAAAGAAAGCAAATTTATGGCCCTAGAAGCTAATTTTGAAAGATCGGGGCATATTCAAGAAAACAAGCAAAAAATGAGAGACCCTTTGGGGCTATTTTTGCAAAAAAAAAAAATAGTTAAGTATGAGATAACTTTTTAGTTTTAATTTGTCCACCATTATTTAACCGATATAGTTATGCACTCTGCATGCTATAAAAGGAGAAAAGGTTAGTGATTTTATCACGTATTGCCCCTTGAAACAATTAGAACCTTCACTTTGCCCCCTAACTTTTTAAATTCATTTTTTTTCAGACTATGATTTATTTTACTTATATGATTGTTTTGTTAATTTTGTTATAGGTTATTTTGTAGTGTAATTAATTCAAAAAAATTAAGATTAAAACTTATAATATCATTGTTGCCTAATATAGGGACCAATAATGTAATTTCATAATATAAGAATCTTTAACGTAGTTTTTGCATAACATAGGACCTATAGTGTAATAAACTAAAAAAAATTAACATTGTAATTTTTTATACCCCGCCAAAATTTAAAATAAAAATCAGCATATATACTTGGGCACCCTCAATTTTTAAGTTTTATTTTTTTACGCTTTCAATTGTTCAAATATTTTGTTTATTCTATAATAAAATATAGGATAGTTCATATAATATAGGGACTTATAGTGTATATACTTCAAAAATAAATAAATAAATAATAATAACAACAGACCCTATAGTGCAATTTTCCTATATCACATGGACTTATGGTAAAATTTTCATTAACATAGGGACCTATGGTGAATTTATTGCTTAATATAGGGACCTATATTGCAAGTAACTCGAAAAATTTTGTGGGCAACTATTTTTAGTAATTTGGACTACTATTTGGAAATAGAGTCATTTTGCCTAATATAGGGGACCAATAGTGTAAATTTATAATATAGGGACTTTTAAAGTAATTTTTTCATATAATAGGGGCATATAGTGCAATTATATCTAATATGTGATTTTTTCCAGGTTGGCAAAGGATTTGTACCTCCTTCAAAACGCAGAAGGTGTAGGATTATCTCCATTTGATTGTTAGTTATGTTTACAAGGCATTAAAACAGTGGCTTTTTTTGCATACATAAGAAGCTTAACAAAAGCCGGTTGTTACATCAATTCATTAAGGAAAATTACACTACGAATCTCCTGTGGCACCTACCACAATCCTAGGAGTCACACAGCCGCTACTATCTCTTGTAATTAAATTTCAAAGATAATCTGGAGGATCTTCAAGTTCAATAGGGAAATTCTTGCTCTTAGCCCCCTCCTTAGCTAACTTATCCGCGCACAAATTTGCTTCACTATATATGTGAGTTAGTTCGAAATTTGGATGGGATTTTAGTATGTCCTGGCACTCACGTCCCATATGCGAAACACGCCTATTTAAGCTCCCACCGCCCTTCACTAGCGCATGGAGCTCCTTCGAGTCGGTTTCAATATTGAGCCTTTCGTAGCCTTTCCTTACCGCCCATCTTAGACCAAAGTGAAGCGCAATTATTTCAGATGTAAAAGGAGAGTCCATAATACATGATCCTGAAAATCCAGCTATAAATGTCCCGCTATCATCTCTCAAGACACCGCCAATACCCTCCTCATTTTTTCTGTATTAAAACATCCATCCACATTTAGCTTGTGTCTTCCAATCAGTTTAATCCGTTTTATCATTAAATTCTTAGCAGATTTTATAATCTGCCATCGCTCTCTTTGCCCCATGCCATGATATAGTTACTTGCAAGCCATATTACTTTACGTTTAAGGCCTTCCAGCCTAGGTGCACCACTGCTTATAATTGTGCTAATGCCATCAATTTTCCAACTTCTATAGGTGTAAACTCATAAGAATTTAGAGATTTTGGCTCATTTGTGCTTTCTCCAGTTGAAAAAACACAATGAGCTTTAGCTTGATTATTGTTAATTCTATTTCCTTTAGGACCATTCCACCCCATGGGATATCCATGAATCGGAAAACACTTGTCGATGGTATGTCCATTATAACCACAATGAGTACAAATCATCATCTTCTTTTCAGCAAAGTAATTTGTTCTTTGAGTGTTTTTGACATAGAAGGACTGAGTTGAGGTTGAATCAATTTGAATTTGTGATTATGCGCTGGCTTTCTTCCTGAACTAACATAGCAAAGACTGAATTTATGTTAGGGATTGGATCCATAAGGAGTATTTGACTCCTAAAAATAGAATAAGACTCATTTAACCCAACCAAACATTTGATTACAAAATCGTTCTGCTGCCTTTCTATGAGTGTGTCAAGCAATTTGCAAGAGCATTGGTTCATGAAACCACATGTACAAGTAGGCATTGGACGAAAGTTTGAGTATTCATCCCATAGACTCTTGAATTTAGCAAAGTATTCAGAGATAGAGGATAATTTTGAGCTATAGAGCTTAATGATTTTCAAGCTAAAAAACTCTTGTTCCATTGCTCTTAGATAACCGAGTCTTGATTTCGTTATACAACTCATGTGCTGAGTTAACATAAAGTGAGCTACCATAGATTTATTTAGATATTGAGTTGAGAAGCCAAGATAACACCAAATTATTAGCTCTATTCGAAGATGAGAACAGAGTAAGATCAGTTAAGGATGGTTGAGCAATATCTCCATTAATAAAACCGGGTTTGTTTTTGACAGCTAATGAAATTTCAATTGCTCGTGACCATGACAAGTAATTGTCGTCAGTAAGAGTTTCAGAAACAAGTGAAGCGTCTGCGTTTTCACTAGGATGAAGATAGTAAGGGCTTGAGAAATTTTCAATCACTGATTTGTTGTGTTCCATTCTTGATTTGAAATGAGGAGGATTATCTAAGTGGATTTATGTATACGGAATATATTGTTTACATCTGATACCATGATAAATTGTAGAATGAGAAAAAACAAGAAAAAAAAGTCATTGAAAAAAGCTTGAGTTGCAGAACAAACACGAGAGAGAAGAAGAAAAAGAAGAGAACAATTTTATTCTTAATGATCGTATTCACTAATTATCTGTTCAAAAGCAAGCATTCAGTTCTTAAGTCTGCATTTAGAACTTCATTTAAGCTTTTCCCATCTGTGATCCACTTATCTCATAAGAGAAATGTGTCATTTCCATTATTTACAAGTGTTACTTGATGCTAATTATTGGATTTTTATATCTGTGACATATCATATCAACATATTGTATCATTATATCATTAAGGCTCATGTCATGGGTTTGTTACAAATAATGGCGAGTTGGAAACCAAGGGGATATTTGTGACCATTTTTTTACATTTTCAATTTGCGTAAAAATAAGTACGCATTGTTGAGGTCATGTGGAGGACTCATAGTTAATGGACTTGTGCGAACTACTTAATTATCAGTTAAAATGATGTCGACGTAATATAAATACTCTAACACTAGTCTCTTTTTTATACCTAGACCGTAAGTGATCTTTATAAGTTCCCTTATACTTCAAGGTATAATTCAAGCACTCTGATCTTTAGTGAGTAATTTCTCTATCTCTACAATCTATTATTGTTAAATCATCTTTACTAAATAGTAAATACCTTGCACGGAGCACATTCTTGTTCGAGGAATAGTCCAAATCATTAGTGCGTTGTAATAAAAAAAAGTTTCACCACACAAGAATTTCAAGGGCCACTAAAAGGATAACGACACATTTGAAAATTTAAAATGGTATGAAGTCTCAAATTTTTATTCATAACATGACAAGCCAGACATTTTCCCTTATTTACTTATCAAAATAGGAAACGAAACCAAATAACCTTCTATATTAGCCTTATCGATGTAGTCATGCATATTGTTTGATATATCAAACCATACAATTTCTCTTTCTCATATTTAGATGGAAAGAATAAAAAAATCAATATCGTCTGTATACGAATTTATCTACCAAGACAAGCTTTAGTCTAGAGAGCAGTTTTACCTGTAACAAAAGAATAAAAAAAGCACTAAAATGTATTAAACAATCAGTCCGAATCATAACAGAAATGTAATAATAGTTTAGTCATAACAAGAATATGTATATATAAGATGATTGAACATTACATAATTCAGTTGTGATCCTCCGTTGAACTAGCTCGTTCTGTTGCACTGCATGAATACATATTACATATATATATACATCATATATATAAAAAAAAAAATTACTCACAAGTAAAACAAATTTATAACATATCTGAAAGACATTAAGAAAGAATTCTTACATGATGCCCCGTTATTTTGATTCATGGCATTCTGTAGCTTCACCTGTTTCTCGAGTAACGCATTAAAAGTCATTATTTGCTCCTTCAAATACATTCTTGGGTAATATGCTTTAAAAAATTCCTTATTATCTTCTTCAAGTCTTTCCCATACTGCAGATAAATTTAAGATAATTATACTGAAATATAACGGATAAATCAAAACAAATACATTACCAATCTTAGTAAAACTGGGCTCGATTTTATAATTCTGTAAAAGAGCATTCATAGTGTCTTTCTTGTTCATGTATTGTTGAAGGCATCGTTCTATAGCATTCTGCACCAAAGTTATATCGTCAAACGAGACTGGTCTGAGCTCTCCAAGAGGCATCTTTCTATTATCCATTCGCAAATTTTGGCCCTTCAACAACATATATGAATGTATTTTAGCTATTTTTTATAACACAGGTAGGGACCAACTGTATATGCATTTAATTTTCACTATTTATTTAATTAACATATCTAAGCTTTATGGTATGTAATTGGATACTAACTAGAATCAATCTGGTTATAGTTATATATACTCAATTTACAAAATTATTAACAACGTAAAGAAGTCATATATATAGACACACACGTATTAAGGTAAACTCATACCTATATTTATATATACCTTAATATCTTGTTACCTTAAGATTGAATTTTTGTTGCGAGTAGAATAGAGAATGATTCTTGTTGTTCCACAAAAAGGAGTTTGAAGGTAGTTAAATAGTTTCCGCTACTTTGTTTAAATATTATATTCAATATGGTTCCAAGATTTTCGGTGTTTGAGTACGAATATAAGAGTTGAAAAAAGAGATAAATAGTTTAAAATGAAAATAATAATAATAATGCTTCATCTCAATAAAAGTCTAAATAAATATTTTAGAGCCAATAAGAGATTAATGTCTATTAAAAAATTTATTTAAAAAAAAGTGTCTATAATAAGATTTTTTTTAGAGATTATTACCCAAGGGGTCTTGAGCATACCACCCCAAGACCCAACAACACCAGTTGGATTTACTCTTCTTATTAAAGGCCACAATCCAATTTTAACACTATAAGCCTTATTTTCCAATTACTATTATACCCTCTTTTGTTTTTACCCTACTATATATACTATTTTCATTTAAAAATATTGTAAATTTTCATTCACCGTAACCCTAAAATTGAAAACCTCTCTCATCTCTTCTGCTTCCTCTCTCCTGCTACAGTCAAACCGCTGCCGTGAAGTTCAAATCGTTGCTGCTCTCCCCGCCGGATCTACATGGTCGCAGCATCGCCGGAGACGATGTCATGTGAAGATGCTTGGAAGAATGGATCTGAAGAACTTGGTGGCCGTGAAGAATAGATCTGAAAAATGGAGGTGGAGATGAAGCTTGGTGGCGGCTGATCTTGAGCTTCTCCTCCTTCGTTCACATAGCCAGCATATATCCATTTGTTCATGGCTGCTCATGGCTATGGCCGCTCACGTGATAATACATTATTTTTTTTATTGTTCTTTCTTTGAATAGTCAAATTACTCAGCGTCTTTTTTTTTCTTTTTCATTCGAATAGTTAGCATTTTGCTTTGGTGTTGAGTTACTCAGCATCAGCTCAACCAGTCAAATTATTGTGTTTTACTTTTTCTTTTTCCCTTTAATTAATATATATATATATAATCCATTATATATATAATCCATACTTATTAACATAGAAAAATGAATTTTATCCTTTAAGCTATTAAATCCTCAACAATTTTTTTAAGGCACAATTATTGAATACCGATTATTGAATAAGTTTGGTCAATAAGTTGTTTTCTATTTCTTTGACTTTGAGAGGCTATTTGAATAATGCTACAGACCCATTTTTTTCTTTTTTTTTTGTGTAAATTTAGCTATATATCAGTTTTGTGTTGTGTAAATAAATGGTTGGAGATGACGGTGGAGGTGGAGGAGACAGTGATGGTGGCTGGTTTATTGTTTTTTTCCTCAGATTTTCAGATCGGTCAAACAAGATTAGTTAGTTGTTTGTATGTTTTTCTGATTTATACGAGAAATGCTCAGCACTTTTTTTGAATAAACGAGCATGCTTAGCACTTTTATTGATTAAACGATCATGCTCAGTATATTTACTTAATAAAAAAAATCGAATAATCAGCACTTTTTTTTTATAATAAGTAAATTTTTTCACGCTCAGTACTTTATGCTCAGTACTTTTCCATGCTCAGTACTTTATGCTCAACACTTTTTCCATGCTCAGTACTTTATGCTCAGCACTTTTTCCATGCTCAGTACTTTATGCTCAGTACTTTTTCCATGCTCAGTACTTTATGCTCAGTACTTTTTCCGGCGGTGGTCGGTGGTGGTCGGAGGTGGTCGGTGGCCGGAGGTCGGAGCTGGAATTATTAATAGTTAATGACAGAGGAGAGAGAAAAATTAATAAAGGAGGAGAGAGATTAATGGTAATGGAGGAGAGAGAAGAATCTATATTTTTTGTCTTATATACACTATAAGGGTAGTAAAGGTATTTGTCATTTTTTAGGCCTCTAAGTAGAACAGAGAATCCACTTGGTTCCTATATGGCTCTAAGATGGTCCCCAAGACCCCTTGGGTAATTCACCCTTTTTTTTTATAGAAAACAGCCCCATCCCAAACTACCCTTATAATTAACAATTAAAAAAAAGAAATTAGAAAAAAACAAAACAAAACTAATAAACACACGCGCGCGTCCGTGAAATTTTTTTAAAATCGTCATAACTAATTCTAAAAAAATCAAAAAAATAAAAAATTTATATATTTGGATAAAAAAATTAATCTTTACGTCTATGATTTTTTTCAGAATTTTTTGAATTTTTTGATTTATTTTGAATTTTTTAATTCGCAGAACATGGAATTCCATGTTTTGATATAAGGAATTTGTTTTCCGCAGACACGAAATTCACTGTTTAAAACATGGAATTCCATGTTCTGCGAATTAAAAAATTAAAAAAAATCAAAAAAACCAAAAAATTCAGAAAATTCCGAAAAAAATCATAGACGTAAATATTAATTTGATTTATCCAAATATGATTTTTTTCGATTTTTCTGATTTTTCTGATTTTTTTGATTTTTTTTTTGAATTAGTTATGGCGATTTTAAAAAAATTTCACGGACGCGCGCGTGTGATGAAATTAGTAGTAGGTGGTGGTGGTGGTGGTGGTTGTGGTGGTGGTGGAGGTGGTGATGGTTGTGGTGGCTGTAGTGGTGGTGGTGGTTGTGATGGTGGAGGTGGTGATGGTTGTTGTGGTGGTGGTGGTGGTGGTGGTGGTGGTGGAAATACCCTATTATTTGTTTAAGATTTAAAAATAAATATTGTATTAAAAATAAAATAATATATTTAATAATAAGGATAGTATAGGTATAAAATATATAAAGGGGATGTTTCTTATAAATGATTGTTCTATCAGGCATTTATCTCTAAATAAGAAAATTAGAGGCTTAAAAAAATTAAAGGCATCATTAAAGAGGCATTTATCTCTAATTACCCCAATATTAATATTTTATTACTTATAATTATGAATTTTTTTTTATATCTCACTTATTTAGTACTTTTTTTAGACGGTATAATATAATACATTCACTACCTATAACTTATATTTACATTTATAATATAATTTTGGGTGAATATCTATAGGGTCTTAGAGACACTATTTTTTCTCTATAGAGTAGTGTCTTGAAAGTTGTTATTCTTAGGGACCTCAATTTTGACAATAGTCTTTCCTACCCTTAATATCACTAAAAGACAAAGAGGTGTGATGTCACTCTTTCTCTCTCCTCTACCTACCACTATCCACCTACCTCCAACCTCCTACCACCTACCACCGACCTCCGACCACCGACCACCGACCTCCGACCTCCGACCTCCGACCTCCGACCTCCGACCACCAGTCAGGGTCACCGGAAAAAAACATAGAGTACTCCGAGAAAAACATAGAGTACTCCGAGAATTTGCTGAGTACTCTATATATTTAAATGAGTACTCTATATATCCAAACACCGACCTCCGACCACCGACCTCCGACCACCAGTCACGGTCACCGGAAAAAAAACATAGAGTACTCCGAGAAAAACATAGAGTACTCCGAGAATTTGCTGAGTACTCTATATATTTAAATGAGTACTCTAAGAAAATGTCGGAGTACTCTTATAAAATCTCGGAGTACTCTTAAAAAAAGTCGGAGTACTCTTAGAATTTGGGGAATACTATTAAAACACACAACAAGGGATAAATAAAGAAGGCTGAAAAAACTAAAAAAATTGAATATTATTTAAATAATCATATTTACACAATTTATTACACAAAAAAAAAACTAAAAACATTAAGTGGTTTGACCAGATCTAGATCTGGTCAACCATTTCAAACTAAACAAAAAAAAAAAAAAAAAAAGAAGGCTTCACGCGTGAAACGTAACTCCGAAGCAATGAAGCATCACCACCATCTCGGCGCACCACCACCACCTCCAGCTGCCTCTTCTCCAACAAGCACCACCACCACTGCACTGAAACATAACTCCGAATCAATGAAGCACCACCACACCTTCACACCACTGAGAACACAACAAAACAACACCCGTTTGCAGCACACCAACACCACAGAACCTCCGTGACTCGCTTCTTCTCACGCGTGGCCACCCCAAGCACCGGCGAAATCGCCACCACACCAACACCAGCGAAGCTCGAACGGAGCCATTGAAGAGGCCATCAAGCATCCATTGAATAGGCTTCGTCTTCCCTCTATGTTGCTGCGCTATTCGTGACCACCGGAGCTGCTAGGGTTTCGCGATGGTGGTCCAGATCTGCTCGTATTGTTTTGAGCTCCGGTGACGGTGGATCTGGAAGCTCCGATCCAGTTCGAAGAAGCAGGAAAACGAGAGAGAGATGGTGGTGCTTCTTCGCTATGGTGGTTCAGTGATTCTTCGCGATGGTGGTTTGAGGGATGCGCGATGGTGGTGTTAAGGTGGTGGTGGCGGTGGTTTTGAGGGCTGCGCGATGGTGGTGTTAAGGTGGTGGTGGCGGTGGTTTTTAGGGCTGCGCGATGGTGGTGTTAAGGTGGTGGTGGCGGTTTTGAGGGCTGCGCGATGGTGGTGTTAAGGTGGTGGTGGCGGTGGTTTTGAGGGCTGCGCGATGGTGGTGTTAAGATGGTGGTGGCGGTGGTTTTGAGAGAGAGAGAGATAAAAAGGAGAGTAATATAGAAATGTAAATGAAATTGTAATAGATTAATTAGTATATATAGGTATAGAAAAAACAAAAGAGGGGTAGTCTAGTAATTGGGGTTTGGAGGTTCATGTGTTAAAAAGTTCCTGAGGTCTTTAGTAAGAAGAGGCTCTAGGTGGGGGTGCTAACTCGAAGAGGGGGGTGTGGTCAAGACCCCTAGTGTCATTATCTCTATAATTTTTTCTTTTTTTGTTTACGGTCTTTGGACCGGTTTAAAAAACAAGCATTACACCTCTAACAATGTGTTCAAATGGCATGTGTAAATTCTCCTACGAATCATATACCTGGACAGATCCTTGTTCAAAATGTTCCATGCCAAATCAGGTGGATTCTCAAGTTGCATGTGTGATAACTCTTGTTTTGCTCCCAAGCGTGTAAGATAATTTGCACTCATGTTAGCTTCACTGAAGATTTGTCTAATCATATACCAGTTATTCTGGCCCAAGATTCTACGAATCCCACTAACAAAACCCATGGATGGCCCTCTCTCATCATTCAACTGCTAGATAACACTTATCACCTCCCCGGAATCCACCACCACGATTAGCTCTTTAACACCCAAATCACCTTCAATTTTAAGCCCATCATAAAGTGCACTCAATTCAGCTATCACTTGCATTTTCTCCCTTTAGAATTATGATTTTTCAGTTTTGGAGCTTTTGTACGTTAATTTGTGTGTTTTTAGTGCAAATTTCTTAGGTCCATGGATGCTACGGAGCACAAAGATAAGGAGGAGAAGTGAGAATAAAAGTCTTAGATCAAGCGAAGGAATCAAAAGCAAGAAAAGAATATTTGAAGAGTTGACTAGAAGAGATGAAAATGTGGAAAGTTGTTACTAATTGTTGATTTCAAGCCACTTAGGCACTGATTTAGCCTTGGAGTCGTGAAATAAGAAAGCTCCGCCTTTGAGTTAGGAAGATTTGAGGACTGAAATTAGATGATTTGGACTTGAGATGCAAAAGTTACGGCCGTTTTACTACAGGCTGTACAGCAGTTACGAGATTCTTAAAGATGAACTTGGGCTTTTTAATTTTTTACCTATTATTCTTAAGTAAAAGCCCAATCCGATTTGGAGCTTTATAAATAGGCTTTTAGACCTGCTCTTTATACACACTTAACCAGATTACTTTCTACGCTTCATTATTTTCAAGTCAGAGCAAAAAGACAGAGGAAAAAACTAGAACTGGAGGAATCCCTTTCTTCCAACAACGGCCAATCCAACCTTTAGGTTCTTTATTTTTTTTCCGCAATTTAGGAATATGTCTTTTATTTATTTAATTTCAGTTTTTAATTTGAACATGAGCTAATTTCATAAGTACTTGAGAATCGCAATTAAGGGTTAAGCCCTTATTTATTTAATCGATGTTTTTCCGAATTTGGGCTTATTTAATTTAATCTAAATTGGGTATTTTGTATTGACTATTATCGTATGTTTATTTACTATTTTTATTTTGGCCATTTAGAAATATGGTTGAGTAATTAGGCGGTAGTAAATACTTTATAGGAAAGGGGGCGATGGAGTACATTATTGTGGTAGCCGAAACGGCGGATTACTTTAGTGGCGAAGTGATCACCTTGACGGGGGTTCAATTACGGACCTAGGTAATAGAAGCGTGATATTCGTCAATAATCCTGACGGACTTGACTAATCACAAAGCCAATTGGGCAAAGGTCTTTAACATTCGCAAGTAGGTATAATCGCCCTGACGGAATTATAATACCGTAGGATAGCTCCTAAGTCCACCTTGACGGGGGTTAGGAGATTATAGAGTCCTGACTAATACATAAATACCAGTTTAGCCCTTAAACGGAAGAATTAATTATATTGGATCCCTTGCGAGACTCAAGTACATCTCTCTTTCTTGCGTCCAATCTTATTTACATTCATTATTTCCTTTCTGTTAAGCTTTTCATTACTTTATTTTCTTGCACCTTAGTTATAAAACAAAACAACAAAAAAATATCTTATCAGTTTTTCTTTTCTGTTTTAACAATTATTTCTACTATTCCGATTAATACCAGTGTTGTAACTATCCGTCCTTGAGAACGAAACCTGATTTATCGGAGTATAACTAGGACAACCATATACTTACGATTTTTGGATCCTCTACTTTAATTGCATTAATTTATAACACCCCAGGACCCACCAATCATACACCGGTGGAACCTGGCCGCTGCATTGCATAACCGAAACGACATCCTGTAAAATGCAAAGGTGTCAAATATACATGTGAAGGTAGTTCTGTGTTGATTAGCCGGATCCATACAAATTTGATTGTAACCTAAATATCCATCGAGGAAGAAATAGTACTCTCTCCTTGCAAGCTTGTCTCACACTTGGTCTATGAACAGTAAAGAAAAGAGATCCTTTTTTGTGGCCTTGTTCAATCTCCGATAATCCATACACACTCTCCAACCCACAACGGTTCTTGATGGTATGAGTTCATTCTTATCATTAAGGACGGTAGTGATTTCTTCTTTCTTTGGAACACATTGAACCAGACTCATCGAACTCACCCATTTATTGTTGGATATGGAGAAGATGATCCCCGCATCCAACAACTTGATAACTTCCTTTCTCACCACTTCCTGTATTGCCGGTGTAAGTCTTCTTTGACCCTCAACTGATTGTGCCTTCTCATTTTCAAGAATGATCTTGTGTTGACAAATGGTAGGACTAATGCCTTTGATATCAGCAATAGTCCATTCAATTTCATCCTTATTAGCTCGAAGCACACGTAACAACTTTTCCTCTTGAGGACTTGTCAAGTTAGCAGAAACAATAATAGGTAATGTATAATTTTCAACCAAATAAACATACCTCAAATGGGATGGTAGTGGTTTCTCTTCAATTTTTTGGATTCAATAGATAGTTTCTTTAGTGGTTCAATCTCCTCCAAATCTCAGACTCTTTCGTAAACTTAGTTATCTTTTGGTCTCCTTCATTCTGAATTTAGAGTTGTCACAACATCGGCGAGCTCTTTGTGTAATTTGAGCAATCTGGTGTCAAGGCGACCTGTAAAATATCATCATTGTTATTTTCATCATATACCTCTTGTGTGATACGATCGAGGATGTCTATCGGAGACAATCATCCCTCGAATCGGGAAACTTCATGGACTTGAACACTTTAATATGACATCTTCATCTTATACTCGCATGATTAGTTCTCTATTTTCTACATCAATCAATGTACGCATCGTGGATAAGAACGGACATCCCAAAATGATTACCACATTCTTATCTGTGTCGCAGTCAAGAACAATAAATCACATGGAAAAATAAAACTACATGTCTTAACGAGCACATCTTCCATATTCCCTTCGAGACCGGGAATATATCTATTAGCCATTTGCAAAACCACTGTAGTAGGTCTCACATTCCCTATCTTCAATTTTTTAAGAAATGATATATGGGCATAAGATTAATGCTCGCACCCAAATCACATAAAGTTCTCCTAAACTATTTTTCACCAATAGATATAGTAATGTTGAAACTTCCAGGATCCTTCAACTTAGGTGGCAATTTGCTTTGACAAATCTCACTACACTCCTCAAGTAAACCAACCGTCTCTCTTTCAATATACTTGTGTTTGTTGGAGAGCACATCTTTCATGAACTTTAAATATTTTGGCATTCTTTGTTAATTTGTAGCTTTTGCACCATTCTCATAAACTTTTTAAATTCTTTATCATCTGGTTTGGTTTGAACACGTGAGTGAACGGTGGAGGAGGTATCTTTTCATTCACAACTATCTCTTTCTTCTTCTTTGGTTCTCTCAGGATCTCTTCAATATTATTTTCAAAAATTACCGACTCACTTGCCTTATTGACAATATCTTGTTCTTTCTCCTTACTTGAAGCTGGCTCTTCTTCTAGTGTAGTGGGTAAAGGTGGGGGTAGTTTCTCCCGACACCTTAAAGCAATCGTGTTACAATCTTCTTTATTGTGTGGTACCTCATAATTGCTAGACCCTTGACCTTTTGCGCTTACACTCAAGTAGTTAGCGAATTGATATACTTGATTCTCAAGCGATTTCACCGCCATGGAATGCCCATTCATCTTTTCACTATTTTGCTTCCATTATTCTTGATTTGACTTCAAATTTTCTTGTGTTATGATCATAAATGAACTAAACGCTTGTTGCAACACATCAACGTAACCTTCTTGTGGATGTGATGGGAGTGTTTTCTGAACTACACCTTCATTGTACTCTTCTTGCACGTGACTTTGATTTCTCAATATTGATTATAAGGTCTAGTTTGGAAGTTATTTCCTTGAGGGCGTGATTGATAATTATTTTGATTTACATCCCCATTAGGAATCGATCTTTATAATTCGGGTTGAGATTGATTCGTTGGACCAAAACCTTGACCATCCAAAAATTGATTACCTTGATTAGACACAAAGAATACGGATTCAAGGTTATTATGACATTCTTTCCAAGCATGATCATGGCCTAGTCTCTCGCCCAACCTTCGCCTTCTTTAATGGCCAAGTTGAAACGTTCAACGACTACCATACCACAGTCAAAGCAGAGACTTAGAGACTAGCATCCAATTGTGGGTCTGGAAAGATGCAACATGTGATTATCCCTATTCTTCTAACCGCGTAAACGCTGTAATTTCTAAGCTCAACTCCACAATTAGAGCATCAATGAGAATCTTGCACCACTATTGCTTCTTGTTGCTTACTCTTTGATCCATATATGTTAAGGCCACATATGATCATGGATTGGTGTACAAGTCAGGAAAATTACAATAAAATGTTTTTTTTTATTCAGATTATGTTGGAGATCCGGATACAAGACACTCAACGGGTGGCTATTGTATATATTTGGGATCAGATTTAATATCTTGGAGCTTGAAAAAGCAAAAAACGGTGTCTCGTTCAAATACAGAGAAGAGTATAGACAATTAACTTACACGGCTGGCAAATTGTCATGGTTACGCTCAACATTTAAGGACTAACAACTAAATTCGAGCAGCACGCAAATGTGGTGCGATAATATCTCTTCAATTTCGTTGGCTTTTAATCCAATTTTCCACTCTCATACAAAATATTTAGAATCTTGATTATCATTCTATTAGGTAGAAAATTGTCCGTGTAAGTTGTGTGTAAATTTTATATTCACAAGATCAAATTAAGATATATTTACTAAAGATTTGTCTTATGTATGTTTCAAATTTCTTGTCCCCAAACTTCCCTGTTGTTGTTCGTTAGCTTGCGAGGATGTTAGACGAGATAAGTATTTGAAATATTGCTACAATGGATTCATATAAACTTTCAAAGTGGTTATATGATTTGATAAGATCAAATTTTTATAAAATATTCATCTTATGTGAGTGTCCTTTATCTCTTTTGTAATTTAAACAAATATTATGTACGTCTATATAGAACAAATATATGAATTTACATACATTTTTTCGATCACTCTTCTGTGTTATCAATTAAACAAAATATTGAATATAATATTTAAAGAAAGTAGCGCAATCTATTTATTAGTTCCCACACATTCGAACTCCATTTTCTGGAAAACACTCTCTATTCTACAGACACCAAGAATCCAATCACATACAAACTCCCTTTTCTGAAACATCAACAGAAACACTCTCTATTTTACAGAAAGCAAAAATTCAATTCTTAAAGGTAACAAGATTTCATTCAAGATATAAATATATATAATATAAGTATTCATCAATACGTGTTTGTCTATATATGAGTTGTTTACGTTGTTAATAATTTTGTAAAAGGAGTATATATAATCAGATTGATTCTAGTTAGTATTCAATTACATACCATAAAGCTTAGATATGTTGATTAAATAGATAGTGAAACTTAAATGCAAAATAGCTAAATGCATGCGTATATGTTGTTGAAGGGCCAAAATTTGCAGATGGATAATAAAAAGATGGCTTCTGGAGAGATCAGAGAAGTCTCAGTTGATGATATACCTTTATTGCATGAAGCTATAGAACGATGCCTTATACAATACATGAACAAGAAAGACACTATGAATGCTCTTTTACAGAATCATAAAATTGAGCCCAGTTTTACTAAGATCGGTAATGTATTTGTTTTGATTTATCCGTTATATTTCAGCATAATGATCTTTAATTTTACATGCAGTGTGGGAATCACTTGAAGAAGAGAATAAGGAATTTTTTAAAGCATATTACCCAAGAATGTATTTGAAGGAGCAAATAATAACTTTTAATAGGTTACTCGAGGAACAGGTGAGGCTACAGAATGCCATGAATCCAGATACACCACGTAAGAATTCTTTCTTAATGTCATTTAGATAATGTTATATATTTGTTTTACTTGTGAGTAACTTCTTAATTATAATAACATAGAACAAGAGTCTAGTTCAATAACGGAGGATCACAATTGAATTATGGAATGTTTAATCATCTTCTTTATAATCTTGGTAACTTCTTATCTCTTTCTGCATTTTCTATACTTATTCTTGTTATGACTTAACTATTATTGCACTTCTGTAATGATTTGTACTCATTGCTTATTACATTTCTGTGTTTTTTTTAATTCTTTTGTACAGGTAGAACTGCTATCCATGCTAAAGCTCGTCTTGGTAGATACATTCGTACAGAAGATATTGACTGTTTTATTCTTTTCATTTAAATATGTCGAGAAAAGAAAATTAAATGGTTCCACTACATAGATAAGGCTAATATAGAAGGTTATTTGGTTTCATTTCTTATTTTGATAAGTAAATAAGGGAAAATGTCTGGCTTATCTTTTAAACTATCACGTGTTTCACAATCCATGTTATATATAAAAATTTGAGACTTCATACCATTTTAATTAAATGTATCGTTATCTTTTTAGTGGCCCTTGAAATTCTTGTGTGGTGCAATTTTTTTTGTTACAACGCACTAAAGATTTGGGCTATTCCTCAAACAAGAATGTGTTCCCTGCAAGGTATTTAGTAAAGATGATTTAACGACAAAATATCAGAGTGCTTGAATTATAATACCTTGCAAGGTATTTAGTAAAGATGATTTAACGACAAAATATCATAGTGCTTGAATTATAATACCTTGAATTTTACGGGAACTAATAAAGATCACTTACGGACAACCAAATAGTTTGCATGAGTCCATTCACAATGAGTCCTAGATAGGTTAAATTACCGGATAACTCCTTGACATGACCTCAACCATGCGTACTTTTTTTACACAAATTGAACTTAATGTAAAAAAATTGGTCAGAAATACCCCTTGTGGTTTTATGTATTCATGGATCATGTTAGATCTATAGGATTAAGCAAGATATAATGTATGTATATATTTTCATTAGTATGTTTATTTAACTGTTTATCTCAAGGGGGTTTGTATTGTTATGATCGTCCTCCTTTTCAATCTATGGCGTTGTTCATCGGCATTAGAATTCCTTTGTTACTATGACAATGTCAAGTACTACCTTGTGGAGTTCGAATGAGGGAGTTGCTATTAGTATGCATAGTTGAATGAGTTAATTGATAGACACATTCGATAGAGCATCTCTCCTGTAACTATCTATAACTAATACCAAATACAAGACTGAAGATTGATGTGGAAGAAATGAATTGAGAGCTGATCTCATCGTTTTCCTGAGATGGTTAATGTTTACATTTATATCTTTGAAAATTTAAGAGAGGTAAATTGTAGGAAGTGTTTCGATCAACTAAGATCTAATAGTTTATATCTGTTGAATCATGCGAAGACGCTTAGGATGTTTAAATATGATTTCATAAGTAGTTGCATCTACTGAGAAACCATGTTTTCTCATTTCCTTCACCGATTCAATTGCCTCTTCATACTTTTCTTTCTTCATAAACCCTCGAATAATAATGTTGTAGGTTACACTATCAGGAGAGAAACCATGCTCCTTCATACTTGAAACTAGGGCTGTAAATGAACCAAGACGCTCGCGAACAGCTCGAGCTCGGCTCGGAAAAAGCTTGACTCGAGATCGTTCGTTAAACTAAACGAGCCGAGCTCGAGCCTAAAACCGAGCTCGTTTATTAAACGAGCCGAGCCTGTTCGCGAGCTTTTCTGAAAAGCTCGTGAAAAATATAAATAAATTATAAATAGCTATTACATATTGATATTTGACAATTCAAAAATTTAAAACCAATTACTATATGAGTAAATAATGCTTTTGCCCCCTGGGTTTATACGCGATGCGCCTCGTTGCCCCCTAAGATTTAGTTTTGTGACCCGTTACCCCCTGACTGCGTGTTCCGTCCATTTTAGCCGTTAAGTATGACGTGGCAATTCCATGTCACAATTTTTTTTTTTATAAATCCAGATGCTAATTACCTGATTAATTAACTTAACACAAGGGTAAAAAAGGTTTTTTATTAATAGTTTTTATATTATTAAATATAAATAATAAAATAACCCCCCACCCCACCACACCCCCTACCCCCTCCACCCTCTCTTCCCCCTTCTTCTTCTTCCCCGTTCATCTTCTTCCCCGACCTCTGGTTCTTCTTTAATAAAAAAAAAAAAAAAAAAGAAGCAAAACTCCACCACTGTCCTTCAAGTCCCAATTCAAACCCTTTACAACTATTGATATATACGAAGCTTTGCTTCTTTTCTTTTTGAATGTAATTCCCACTTTTTCGAATTCGAATTCTTTAAAAAAGGTTATTGAATTCTCATACTTCCTCATTTTCACACTTGAAATTGGAACAGAAAAAATATTCTTTGAACGTTTAGCTTCTGTGATATTTTCACACTTGGGAACAATCTGTGTTTCTTCTTTGCAAATCAGTCCCTCGGTTTTTATCATTTTACTAGAAATAGCTACTTCAGAGCTACTGTTACCCTCTTCATCACTTTTAGCTAAACCGGATCTTCTAGATTCTTCAGAGGAGCTTAATACATTTACTTAATTATTACCAAAAGGACCCTTTTTGTGAGAGTATCTATCACTTCCATTAATGGCCACGAATTCAAGCTTTCCTCCATTGTTGAATCCACCATAGGAGGCGGTTCATGATGGTAATCCGCCTTGGCAGCAATCTTTTCACCAAATTTGTAACCAAAACTCAGTTGACCTTTGGGTTTTCCATTGGGTTTCCTAACTTGATAACTAACAAATTGTTGTTTACCATTAAGAGCTTAAACAGATTCAATAAGCTCTTTAACAGGTACATGAACTTCACCAATATCTTTATCACCAAGAGCACGTTCACATACTAGCTTGAATACAAGTGTTAGACGGTTATGATGAGCTGCTGATTCATCTACAGTGAATTTCATCGGAAAATTCCATGTCGGGTTGCTGTCACCATCGTTATCCACCGGTGACTTTATCTTCTGTTTTGATTTTTTATCGTCGCCGGAGAGGTGAACCACGACGTATACATCCATCTTGGTGATAAGGTTGACTTTATTAAGATCTTTAGCAACTGAGATTGATTTCCAGGATACGTTGTTCCATTTTATGGTCTGAGATAGAATTGAATTAGAAGAAGAAACGATTGAATTGTGGAAAAGAAGGAGAAGGAAGGAAAAGGTTGAACGGAAAGGATGAGCACAATGGCAGAAGCGCTTTGATGTGTTAATATCTTGGGGATGGGAAAATGTAATAAAGGAGGTTATTAAAATCCGAAGCTTCGAGAGAATCTGCTGTTGTTATTAGAATCAATGGTGCTGGAATTGTTTCAAGAGGAATGACTTTGGAAGTTTTATCAACTGGTGTAGCTTAGCTGGTTTGCTTGATTTTTTTTTTAAGAAGAACCAGACGACGGGAAGAAGAAGAAGAATGGGGAAGAAGAAGAAAGGGTAGGGGTGTCTCGGTGGGGGTGGGGGTGGGGTGGGGGTGGGGGTGGGTGGGGGTGGGGGTGGGTGGGGGAGGGGGGGGTTTATTATTTTTATTAATAATTAAAACTATTATAAAATTTCTTTTTTACCCTTTTGTTAAGTTAATTAAACAGGTAATTAGCATCTGGATTTAAAAAAAAAATTGTGACATGGAATTGCCACGTCATACTTAACGGCTAAAATGGACGGAACACGCAGCCAGGGGGTGACGGGTCACAAAACTAAATCTTAGGGGGCAACGAGGCGCATTTTAAGACTTAGGGGGCAACCTGTCAATCGCGTATAAACACAGGGGGCAAAAGTGTTATTTACTCTTACTATATTAAAAAAACTTATCTTATCCCAACACTTACATGTCACTCTCCCCCTCTACCTACTTAATTATAAAAGATCATTCAAAATTTAACAATCCAAAGAAAAAATACGTGATTGTATTTAGTGATAGTTTACAATAGTCAATTACTTTCTAATTAAAAATTTATATAATTAAAAGATTTGCAACAATCTATCTTATAATTAATCCATAAAAGTCTAAGATAAAAGAAGGGATTTCTAACTCGAAATAGATTAAACAAGCTTTTAAGCTCGAGCTCGAGCTCGAAATAGATTTAAACAAGCTTTTGAGCTCGAGCTCGAAACACTTTTAAACGAGCTTTCGAGCTCGAGCTCTGTTATATTCTCACGAGCCGAGCTCGAACACTAACTTCAAAGCTCGTCTCTCTCTCTCTCTCTCTCTCTCTCTCTCTCTCTCTCTCTCTCTCTCTCTCTCTCTCTCTCTCTCTCTCTCTCTCTCTCTCTCTCTCTCTCTCTCTCTCTCTCTTTCTCTCTCTCTCTCTGACTAAAATGGATCCTTCCATGTTTATATGTTTATAGTAGTGTTCTATTATTGTTAAAATTATTGTATGTTTTAGCGGAGTAATATATCGTAGGTCGTTGTCGATCATGTTTTCTAAACTATGTCCTATCCTAATATTCTAACAGAATAACAAAGTGGAAAACGTTTTAGAATGTAGGTCAAAGTATTATCGAAAATAAGGTTTGGACTATATTTTTTTAGTCTTACTTTTATCAAACAAGTTAGAAAATCTAAAATTTGTGCACTAAAAACACTGCATGCTAATGACAATAAACATTAGTGGACCATTTACAACCAACAATCGTGAAAATATTAAAAAATTATAAAAGGACCGTGTAACTTATTTTGTAAGTATAAGATTTAATCTTTATCCGTCAACAAGACAATCACTACAATTCATGATCTTTGTAAATTAAACTAGGATCTTCTCCACTTATTAGTATGAAAATTGGTTGGCAAACCAAAAATAAAATTATCATAACATTCTATATCTTTATTGATTTCTGGAAAAAAAAAAACTAATAATAGATATAAAAAATATCATTCCAATATCACACAATGCCTTGTCCAAAAACAAAAATGAGACAATGATGTAAATTTAAACTTGAAGAATAATATAATTAGATCATTTAACATATACAGTGTAATATTAAAATAGATGCATTTTATTTTAAATGATATCCAATACTACTTAAAAATATAAATATTTAAGAAGAATTCCTAAAGGGTTCATTCAGTCAAGCTAGGTTTGCTTGTGTTACCAATTTTTTTCCTGCTTTATAAGTAATTTTCTTTTTTAAGACCAAAAAAAAAAAAATTAATAATCCCAAAACGTATTAATTTTCTAATTTCAGATACTCATTTTCTAACCTAACAATGACCAAAAAAAGAAAAACCTAAACATAAGAAAAATAATCAACTTAAACTTAGGATGACTCAAAGTGGAAAACATATTCGAAAATCAGAAGAAAAAAATCACACAACTACGATTAATATAAGCTAGATGAGCAGGGAAAGAAAGTAGGAATGTGATTAGAGAGAGCCTTTTTTTTTGTTACACGGGAGGTCTAATGACCAGGAAGAAAAGACTTCCTAAACAATTATTGATTATCTAAGGCTATCCTAGACACCGCCCATCCACAACGGTCACGTGTTAATAGACGCCAAAGCCCATCCGGCGGGTCCCTCAATACAAAGGGTCCCTCCACAATACCACTACCAAAGTTCGCCATCCAATCCGCACATTGGTTCGCCTCTCGATAGTTCCAGACAAAATCGAAATGCCTATTCGCATCAAGCATCTCATAGCATTCCCTTATGACATCATTCGCAAACCCTCTGGAGTTCGCACCGCCCTTCACTAGCGTGTGCAACTCCCTCGAGTCGGTCTCGATGATAAGATTCGTGTCCCCCCTAGTCATCGCCATACGGAGGCCATAACGGAGTGAGAAAGCCTCCGCCTCTAGCGCGGAAAGCGCCACACAACTACCCGCAAAACCGTCAAGGTACTCCCCCTCCTTATCTCGAAACACTCCTCCAAACCCCGCAGACGAACTACTAGCTTTAAGACACCCGTCTATATTGAGTTTAACTCCAGTTGCAGGTCTCAACCACTTGATTAATACATTACGGGCCAACACGATTAGCCCTCCATCAACTTCCGCACCCCACGCTCTCACATAGTCACTAACCACGCTCCTCGATATAGCTTTCAACTCAAATGCGGACTTCTCTCTAGCTGACGGCTCAAAGACGCGAGTATTCCTATCGGACCAAATTATCCATACCATTGCAGCGACCCATAATCTTCTCTCAATCCCACAAAATGTCTCGCTCCTGGATAACACATCGCCCCACAAACACGGCTGTCCCTCCCTGAACCAGAAGCTGCAGGTTCTGTCGCAGCCCCCATTTGACTTCCCAAACCTGCAGATGCTGAAGCATTTCGCTCCAGGTGCTGATCTGGACCCCCTCGAACAACCTGCTCGCTATCCAGCTGCAGCAGCCAAGTCTCGTGATCCTCAATGCCCAACGCTGATTCCAGGCTACCCGAAGACAACTCAGCAGCTCTCGGTTCCAAACTAGGTCCCTGTTCATAAGTTTGCAAAATGGTCCCTGTACAATAATGTATCAGGTCCTTGTACTTGCTACAATGCCGGAAAATATGTTCCGCCGTCTCCACTTCTCTCCTACACCCCGGACACAACGAGTCCCCAAGAACATCTCGCGCAACCAAATTACCCCGAGTGGGAAGCCGCTCCCAAACCGCTCGCCACAGCAATACCTTCACCACTTGAGGGCATCTAAGTTTCCATAGGCGATTCCAATCAAAATTCGACACCTCCTGACCCTGCAATGACAGCCCATAACCCGATTTTACGGAGTAAACTCCCGACGCCTCATAGTTCCACTTATACTGACCCTGCCCTTCTTCCACGACTCCACTCCGAAGTACCTCACAACCATCCAAAATGTTCTTAACCATTCGTGAATCAGTAGGTTTTATGCCTCGATCAAGGAACCCTTCGCGAAAATATTTTTGCCCCAACGCCTGCACCCATAACGCCGAATCTCTACGTAGCACCTTCCACCCCAACTTGGCTAATAACGCCTTGTTATATTGATGTCTCCTCATTTGTGATAGATTTATATTAGGATGAGACATCATTTTTAGTGATTTAGGAAGTCATTTAGTCGAATTTCTTGAGAAATAGTGCACTTTCCTATTTTGAGTCTTGATTTAGTAAAATAATATTTTTAGAGCATATTGGGTTTAATTATTTATTTAGTGTGAAGCTTTAAAGATATTTATGGAGCTTAATTAGAGTCCAATTCAAAGACAACAACTTATGGAAAGAGATTAGCATGGTAATTGGAGATAAGGAAATAAAAGCTAAAAAGATGGAAAAGGAAAAGCTGCCTTAATCTGGGATTCTGCAGCACACGTCTAAAGATATGCGTTTTTACCTAAGAAATAGGCCGATTTTGGTAATTTTCTTCTTTAGGGGCAAGATAATTCTGTTGCGATTCCTTTGGTATCTTATGGAGCTTAAACCGACCAATAACGAAGAAGATATGCTCAAAACGGTCCAGCAGTGTTTATCTTTATTTCCATACGAATTAGAGTTGGGCTTGGAGTCCACCACTTACTTATCCTTCAAGAAAACGAATTAGGGCTTCCAAGACACCTATAAATACACCCTCATACCATTGTAAACATGTCCTTGCTCAGTTGCAAAGTATAGGCTTAGTCTTTACTTATATTTTCTTAGTTTTAAACAATAGCTTAGCCTTTAATTTATTATTCATCCTTAGAATCAAGCTATTCATTCAAGAAGCAAGCTGACCTGTAGAGGAAGACAAGAAGAAGAAGATTGGAGACTGACAAACTCCTCTTCTACATCTCACCTTCTCTATATTTAAAGTAATTAGCTATAGATCTATTCTCAACCATATTTCTAAGCTTTTATTCTGTAAGTTTTGCTTTTAATTATTGGATTATTATTTTGTCTTTAAATACTATTTGTTATTTTAATTGATTAAGCTTGGCGTATATTGTTATTATGTGTTTTGACTTATTTCCCTAGATCTGATCAATCTTAGGATTAATCTTAGTTATTGACAACACCACATAATCGTCTAGTTTAACTAGATAGCCATTAAGGTTTGATTTAATCACCAATCATTACTTAGGAATCCCTAGTAGTGGAGAGGTTGCTCCTAAGCCTAGAAAAGGCTAGGTAGAATTTAGAATCCTAGTTAATATATAATGCTTAATGTGACAGGTTAGAATAACAATTTAGTAATAGACTTAGTAGTCCTAATCTATTTGACTTACTTTCATATTTATATATTTGTATTATTTATTTATTCGCATTAGATAGTTATTCTTATTATTTTATCTTTTTATATTTTATTCTAAACATCTAAATTCATCTACGCTTGTTAAATATAAGTAGATCTAACGGATTAAATCCCTGCGAACGAACTTGACTTATCATTTAAACTTGCAAACGATCTGTGATACTTGCAGTGAGTTCCGTGGTTCTCAAGGGTGTGTGCTCTTTATTATTATCTTTATTTATCTATTATTTTATCACACCTTTGCCCCCACCAAGTTTTTGGCGCCGCTGCCGGGGATTTATCTTTAAGTTAAATCTATTTTGTGTTTATTTAGTGTAGAGGTTTTTATTTGTTTTCAGTTTTACGCGTTTTCTTTTTAGTCTCTTCTCAGATTTATTAGGTATGGAGAATTATTACGCACAAAATATGCATGGGCCCCCGAAGTCAAAAATTTTATCAAGAAGGTCCGAGCTATCAATTACAAGCTCCACCACAACCCATGCATAATCCACAAAGAGAAGCTATAACCAAGCTCGAAGGAATGATGGATAAATTAGTAATTCTGGTTCAAAATTGTATGCAGCTCAACAATGAAACATCCATGGAGCAAGTTGCAAAAGTGGAAGCCTTGGAGACACAAGTCACTCAAGTGACCAACTTCTTCGGACGACAAATTTTTTCCCAAGACAACCAATGTATTTTCTGTCCCTCCTCTGACGATCCCCAAATAAAATCCCTTATTATCTGGTCAATCTCCTCACACACATAGCCCGGAAATTTCATAGTTTGCATCAAATAAGTAGGTAACGCCGACAAAACCGACTGAGCCAACGTAATTCTTCCCGCCATAGATAAATTTTGCCTCCTCCAATTAGGCAACTTACTTCTCATATTCGCTATCACCCGTCTAAAGAAACCACGCGGCAATCTTTGCGACCTAATCGGGGTACCCAAGTAATTACCTAATGAGTCGCTTCGAGAAAACCCGCTTCTCCTAGCCAAGCCCTCAGCCCTCACCTCATCCACATTACGCGAAAAATAAATGAGAGACTTATTCTCGCTAACCGTTTGTCCTGCCTCGTCACAAAAGACTCTAAGAACCTCCTTAATAAGATCAATCTGTCCCTCATGTGCTTCCGCAAAAAGCATTAAATCGTCTGCAAAAAAAACATGAGATATACGGGGCCCTTGGCGGTGGAGATGAATGGGTAACCACTCCTCTCCATCACAAAGCCCCTGAATTAAACGGGATAACCTTTCAACACAAAGAACAAAAATGTAAGGGGACAGAGGATCTCCCTGCCGTATGCCTCTTTGCGGGGTGAATTCCTCTAACTGCTCCCCATTCCACAAAACGCGCATCCTATTTGTCGCCATTGTATCCATGATGAGACGAATCCAAGAGTGCGGGAATCCAAAGTACGCAATAGTGTCCTCAATAAACCTCCAACTTAGTTTATCATAGGCTTTAGCTAAGTCGATTTTGATAGCCATAAACCCAACTTTCGACACTAGTTTTTGCATTTTGTGATCTATTTCTTGTACGAGCACAATATTATCAATAGTGGACCTACCCGGAAGGAAGCTACTCTGATTGGGTCCAATCCTATCCGCTAGCAAGGGTCTAACCCGGTTAACCATAGCCTTCATGATAACTTTAATCGGCACATTGATAAGACTAATGGGACGAAGCTCACCTACCCTTGTCGGATCAGTCACTTTCGGAATTAAGTGAATCAACGTCCCATTTAGCTTAGCTGAAACTCTACCATTCCTAATAGCATCCCTAACCATCTTACAAACATCACCTCCCATGATCTCCCAACATTTCTGATAGAACGAAGCCGCTATACCATCCGGTCCCGCTGCCTTATTCGGATTTGATTGAAACACCGCAGCTCTAATCTCTTCATCGGTAAATTCCTCCTCTAACAAATCCCTCTCGTCTTCCCCCAAACTCAAACCATGAGGTAACGCAAAAGGGCCAATAAACTTATCCGTGTCCGAATATAACTCAACATAAAAATTCCTAACCAATCTACCAAGTTCATATTCATTCTCAACCCATTCCTCGGCCGGATTCTTTAGCCTAAGTATCTTAGAGGTCTTCCGTTTACGCATAGTCGCTAAGTGATAGTACTTAGTATTCCTATTCCCCGAGCGTATCCACGTCTCCTTCGACCGCTGAAACCAAATATGTTCCTCTTCAGCGAGAGCACTAAGGTACTCCCCTCTCAACCGTTTCTCAAGTCTCACAAGCGATGAATTAAATTCGCGTTGCAACGAAATCTGAATACCCTTAAGTCTCGCCAAGAGTCTTCTCTTTTTCCTATTAACATCCCCAAAGACTCGCATCTTCCAATCCAAAAAATTATCCTTCATTATCAACTAACCTATCCCCCAAGTCCACTCTAGAAGCCTCCCACTTATCACGAACGACGGGTTTAAAATCCTTGTGTAAGCACCAAGCCGATTCAAAACGGAAGCGAGGGGGCGGGCGGTGACCTCCAGGAACAAGCTGAATCAAGATCGGCGCATGATCCGAGTGCCGACGATCAAGATGTAAGACCTTAACAGAAGGAAAAGATGAACAAAAATTCCGTATTCCCATACGCTCTATCAAGCCTACGCATTATTCTCTGCCCTGAATTCCACGAATCGCACCACGTGAACCTAGGACCTTCAAAACCCAAATCAGTCAAATAACAACTCTCCCTCCATTTCTCAAACCTCTCCATTCTACGAGTAACACCGGGCACCCCTCCCCTCTTATCTATTTCTTCCCCCACTTGGTTGAAAACACCTGCAACTAACCACGGACCCTCGACCCTACTGAAAGCCTGAGAAAGAGCCTCCCATAATGGTTCCCTGTCCTGAGCCTTAGGCCGCGCATAAACTGCAGAGAAAAACCACGGCACACAATTATCTCTAAAAATTTCGACATTTATTACCTGCCTCCCCGCCGATAGCACACGGATTCCTATGTCTGAGTCATCCCAAAGCATCCAAATTCCTCCTCTAAAATTCTCAGCTTCCACTCTCAAGGAATTCGTCTTGCCTAGGCCTCGAATATATCATCAGGTTTGGACCCGCTAACTCTTGGTTCAACAATAATCGTAAGCCACACCCGATGGACTCTAATCATTTCACGAACCACCCTTTGAAAATTGTCCGCGGCCGCGCCATGGAGGTTGGGAAAGTCCTTCCCAACTCCCACCAAACCTGTTGTTTGTACACATGGAGAAAACGGAAAAGATTAGTAACAAAAAAAGAGGTTTAGAACGCTACCTGTTCCTCCTCTACCGCCGTTTCCGGTACCGCTTCCATCAGCTCGTCATCATCTCTCCGCCCCGCTTGCGTTTCAGGAACAACCGAGACTTCATCGTCCCCCGGATCAGGAGGAGGGAAGCCTTCATTAGGCGGGCCAACTGCAGAATTGGAGTTGCCAAACTGAGGAGGAAGGATAAGTCCTAACTCTCGTTCCAAACCAGCAGCTCAACCCCTTGTAGTAGTCACCCAACCTTGCGTATCAGTCCTCCAACTTTCCTTAAACACATTTTCGCCCCTGACCTGCACTATATCTGCTGCTGTATTTTCCGCCCCCAAATTTCTTGTTGTACAGATTCGCCCCTAACTCGCTCCACAGCTGCTGTCTCCATATGCGCCCCCCAACTTTGGTTATTAGCACTTTGGTCCCTGGTGCTAATACAGGTTGTCACCACTTCGGTCCCTACTCGCTCATCTCTCTCTGTATCTCGAATGATCAGTGGCCCCACAGCAGGTACATTACCGTGGTTCTCTCCCTCAGCTGCTATCTCTTTTCTCTTCCTCTTGCCCCGCTCCAGCTCACTAACATCTCCTGATTTACCATTAATATCGACACCAAGTTTTGCCGCGAAACTAATAACTTCCGGAGCCGCCTCACGTTCCTTCCTAATTTCAAAATCAGGAGATACCACAATCCTATGCCCGCCTCCTGATTTAGGTTTATTTCTACTGTTATTTGCCCCATTATTTGTCCGCTTAGCTTTCCCTAGCGAGCTTGTCGAAGCTTTACTACCACCAGCAACACCCCTATTATTAACGAACTCCCTGTCCTCACCTCCGTTACCACCTAAAACATCAAACCTCGTCCCAAGTTCTTTATTCCAGCCTCCTTTCAACGCGTTCAGATTACTATTTCCACCTCTAGAAGCTACCCGATTATTACGTTTAACGACCATCCACTCACCATATGTGGAAGTGACCTCTTGTTCCTTATTAGTATTAATACCATGTTCCGCAACGGAGCTCACCTCCTCCATATCCAAACCTTTCGAAGAACCCACATTCCCCGTACATTTATCTTTCTGGTGCCCGAACCTACCACACTCGAAACAAACTAAATGGAGGCCCTCATACTCGACAAGGCAAATCTCGCCACCGATATGAATCTTCGGTGTCAACGCTTTACCCAGGTCTAATTCGACGGCCAAGCGCGCGTAATTACCCTTCTTTCTAGCCTTTGTTAAAGGGTCAATCCTGATAGTTTTGCCGATTATATTACCCGTCTTACGCAAAATTCGCGCGGTATAATTTTGCATTCCGACATTCGAGATCTTAACCCACGCTGTTGTTGTTGTGATCGAATCCGATTGGGGCTTAAAATTCGGAGTCCATTCTCTCACCACTAAGTAATGATCGAATATCATCCAATGTCCCCCATCAAGCGCAAACTCAAAATCCTCCTTGCTAGCGAATTTTACCATAAAATATCTGTAACCCACATCAATTAACTCAAATAAGCCTTTAGGGTTCCAAATTTGCTGGAGTTTAGACATTAAGTATCCAAAACTAACCTTGGAACCCAATAATCTAATTACTACTGTATTATCTCATAATTGTATACCCTCTAAAATTTCATCCTTAGTTCTAAGCACTTGAGGGAATTCACAATCCGGAATAGGTTCATCATCCCTAATTGATGCAATAAAATTCTCATCCAACCCATTGGTTCTATTAAATTTGTATTCTTTATCATCAACAATAGGAGGATTAACATAATTTTTACCCATTAAAGCAGATTGCCAACCTGAAGTTTTCTTAGGAGGATTGAACGATGTGAAAATGACTTGCGATCCAGCCACCGGTGGCTGATACTGGGCGCCGGAATTTGTTCCAGACCCGCTAGTTGCACGGGCCCTCTTTGCGTGCCGCGGCTCTTGTTTATCCAAGGGAGGGAATTCCGAATCTTCATGAATGATCTGCAAGCCATCTTCCATCGAAGCCACCATGTCCGGAGGAGCCTCCGGTGTTGGATCAAAGGGAGAAGCTATTTTGCCTGATAACGGCTAGTTTTTGGTTGTTACTCTAGAGAGCTTTTTTAGAACGTTTTTTTTTAGTAAAATGTATTAAGCTTCGCACGTGTTCTCTGAGAGCCTTTTTCACTCGTTAAACATATTGAAACAAGTAAAACTAGTAGAATTAAGTGAAAGATAAAAGGTGATCGATCACCAAACTATATACAATACAATCCTCCTTCTAAACCACAACAACTACTAATATTCCCATTACAAACAGCTACTTTATCAATTTTATCATTATTGCCCCTCCCTTGATTCTGGTTTTGAACCTTCCTTGACTTGATAATCATCCTAAAACCAAACAATAAATCTATCAACAAACTGTAATAACATAACAAACAATATATGATAAGTGTTAAGGTACATACCGGAACATCAGAAGTCCATATCTGAGAAGTTGCATTATTAATGTGCTGTCGTCCTTGTATGATTCCTCACCCAAAGTATCCATTATTAAACTTCTCTTTCCCTTTCTCCAAAAGTGGATCATTCGGATCATTTCTTCTCAACATTTTATCCTTGTTCAACATATATAATAATAATAATAAGAAGAAAAAAAACCTTCAATAATTAAACCAATATAATCAAAATACCTTATGCTCAGGACCAAATTCAAGCTTAACACTCGCCCAATCAGATAAATCTTCACCCTTAGCTTCCACCTTTTCAGTTTTCGATTTCCCACCCATAATTCCTTTAAACTTATTTTAATATTCACATCAGCTAATTCCTTTTCCTCTTCTTCTGCTTCTTCTCCAAATGAAAGTAAATTCAACTTTCTGGAATTATAAACAGTTAATATTTATGTATAAGTTTAATTACACTGATTAAAATATGTACTTACTTTATAGTAATACTAATTGGAGCCTAAACAAATGAACAATTTAGGCATTTAAGATGATGAGTAATTAAGGAGTAATGGAGCAGCCTAGGCTGATTACTTGTAAATCTAAGGACTGTTGATTTTTAAAAATTTACATGTGTTGAATCGTATAAAGAAACTTAGGATGTTCATGTATGATTCTATAAGTAGCTGCATCTACTAAGAAACCATGTTTTCTCATTTCCTTGACTAATTCAATTGCCTCTTCATACTCTTTATTCTTCATAAACCCTCGAATAATAACGTTGTAGGTCACACTATTTGGAGAGAAACCATGTTCCTTCATACTTGAAACCCACTCTTTTGCATCTTCCAACATTCCTCTTTGACAAAGTCCGCCTATAATAGTAGTATGAGTATATATATCAGGCTTCAAACCTTTGTTTGATAGCTTGTAAAAAACATCTAATGCAGCATCAAGTTGGTCATCTTTACATAATCCATGAATAACAGTTGTATATGTCACAATGTCAGGAGTTATATTACTACTTTCCATGGAGACTAATAAAGACATAGCCTCGGTAAAACGTCTATTATTGCACAATCCGTTTAACATTGTATTATATATCACAATGTTAGGAGTAATATGACTACTTTCCATGGAGTCTAATAAAGATATAGCCTCGGGAACACGTCCATTATTGCACAATCCGTTTAACATTATATTATATGTAACAATGTCAGGACTAATTACTCCCTCAGATTTCATCTTCTTGAATAATTCATGTGCAATGACACATCTACCCTTCTGAAACAACCCTTGTATCATACTGTTGTATGTAACAGTATCAGGTTGTAGTCCCTTTGAAGGAATATCTTGAAAAAGTTGAAAAGCTTTATCAACCATGCTATCCTTGCATAGACAATCAACAATGGTGGTATAAGATTGGATGTCAAGTTTAGAAATCTCCCTTTTTTCAAATACTCTTAGCAATTCAAGAGCCTTAAGTGTATGTCCATGTTTGCAAAGCCCATCCAACACGACCCCTAATGTAACTTCACTTGGCTCACAAAGTTTTTCCCTCATTAACCTTTCAAACAATTCTACAGCTTCTTTACCTCTATCTTCACCAAAGAGGCCCTTAATCAGGGTGTTATACGTAACCACAGTAGGAACATGACCGCTTTTAAAGAGACCGCCTAATACCGCAAAACCCATATTGCTTTTTTGTGAAGAGCAATAACAATTTATAGCTATATTCATTGTGTAATTATCTACAGGAGCCCCCAAAATACGCATTTCTCTGAATAAAGAAAGAGCATAAGGGTAATTTTTCATCTTCACAACAGTACCCAATAGCTTATTGTAATCTATAACAGTAAGCTTAGGTCGCGTACGGATCATTTGATTCACAGTAAAACGAGCATCTTCTACAGGATTGATATCATCAAAAGATGAAATTGAAGAATAAAAGAAGAGGGAAAAAGGGTTACCGATTGTGTTGATGGAAGAAACAGAATATCTAAAGGAAAACAAAGAAGAACCAATCAGCTTCATGATGTTAATGTTGACGAGAGAAGGAAATGGTTGTTGCTAATATTGTAAAATGACTAGGTATAACCCGTGTCTGAAGACACTGAAGAAAAAATTTGTTGCATTAACGGAAATCAAATACGGGTTCTAAGGGTGAAGGTCAAGGTTAAAGTTAGGGTTAAGGTTGTTCTTTTTTTGCTCATCAAGAAGAAGGTTAGGTTATAGCTAAGGTTAATGTTAAGGTTAAGGTTAGGGTTAAGGTTTAGGTCAACGTTAAGGATATGGTTAATTTTAAGGTTAAAGTTAAGGGTTAAGGTTAAATTTAAGTCAAGGTTAAGGTTAAATTTAATTTTAAGATTAAGCTTAAGTTAGAGTTAAGGTTTAAGATTAAACATTTAGGGTTTAACAAAATTCCAGGGTTAAGGTCGAATATTAGCGCGATGATTATTCATCTGTTTAAGATTAAGATTAAGGTTACAGTTAAGATGAAAGTTAAGGTTAAGGATTAAAGTTAAAGGTTTAAAGGATAAATGTTAAGGGTAGGGTTAGAATTAAAGTTAGGGTTAAGGTTAAGATTAAGTTTAAGGTATAAAGTTTAAGGTTTAAAGTTCAAGGTTTAAGGTTCAAGGTTAAGGTTAAGTTTTAACTTCAAGGTTAAGATTATGGTTAAGGTTTAGATTAAAGTTAATATGAAGGTGAAGGTGAAGGTAAAGGTTAAGGCTTGATATTTAAGGGTTAAGGTTAAGGGTTTAAGGGTTAAGAGTTACGGTTAAAGTTAAGGTTAAGTGAAGATGATGATAAGGCTTTAAGGTTTAAGGTTCAAGGTCAAGGTTTAAGGTTAAGGTTAATGTTAAGGTTAAGGTAAGGTAAGGTTAAGGTTAAGGTTAAGGTTAAGGTTAAGGTTAAGGTTAAGGTTAAGGTTAAGGTTAAGGTTAAGGTTAAGGTTAAGGTTAAGGTTAAGGTTAAGGTTAAGGTTAAGGTTAAGGTTGAGGTTAAGGTTAAGGTTAATGTTAAGGTTAAGGTTAAGTTTAAGGTTAAGGTTGAGGTTAAGGTTAAGGTTAAGGTTAATGTTAAGGTTAAGGTTTGGTTTTGGGATGGGTTAAGGCTAAGATTAAGGTTAAGGTTTGGGTTTGGGTTAAGGTTAAGGTTAAGGCTAATGTTAAGGTTTGGGTTTGGGTTTGGGTTTGGGTTAAGGCACTACAAGAAATAGTAGCATTAGTGGGGAAGCTATTACGGCAACAACTAAAATGGCCTCTAATGATATTTTTAAAAACCAAAATGGCCTCTAATTATATTTTTAGCGGCGATGTTTGCCGCAAAAGATAAAGTTAATAGAGGCAAAAACAAATAATTTGCTACTAAAGGTATCTTTAGCGAGAAACTTATAGAGGCGACAAATAACGACTATTAGCGGCAAAATTAATATTTTTAGTGTTAAATTATTTGCCGCTATAGATACTATTTCTTGTAGTGAGGTTAAGGTTAAGGTTAAGGTTAAGGTTAAGGTTAAGGTTAAGGTTAAGGTTAAGGTTAAGGTTAAGGTTAAGGGTAAAGTTAAGGTTAAGGTTAAGGTTGATAGTTAAGGGTCTAAGGTTATGGATATGAGAGAAATTAGAGATTTTTGAGTAGTAATATGAGAAGTTAGGTACATTCTGATTTATTATATAAGTATTATAAATTTATATTAAATGTAAAGAGTGATCTAAGGGTTTTTTTTTTTGTTTTTTTTATATTAAGTAAATAAAAATTAATTAATGGTATTATAAAGGTCCAAATCGGATTTGCCCAATTATTTTTAATTTCTTTCTCCTTGAAGTTCAAACAACTTTGTCACTTTATTATGTTGACAATCTTTTCTACAAATCCTTGAATTTTCACCTTCATATTAAGACTTTATCTTAAACTTAACCTTGACCCCTTAACCCCTATACTATTAACCTAAATTGTATCCTTATCCTTAATATTAACCTTATAAGATATGTTGGAGATAGAAAAATTTATTCAAGAAGAAGGGGAAAGTGTTGGTGAAGCATGGTTTTGTTTTAACGAGAAGAAAGAAAAGTGTCCATTCCATGTCTCCTCGCATGAATATCAGTTAACTATGTTCTATGGATGACTCAACAGCGAGTCCAAGGCAAAAGTAGATAACTTAGGAGATGTAAGTTTTGTATTATTAGATCCAGAGGATGCTCATACTATCATGAAAAGAGTTTTGGAAACCGAAAGAAGTTGGCCGTTAGAATCAGAAAAAGAGGAAAATACCGTAGAAGCTCTAAGGATCAAATAATTAAACTAACAAATAAAGGAATTGCAAGAACAATCACGTTTAGAGAGCAATTCTATAGCACAAGTAAATCTAGTACACGCATTACCTTCATGTCCTGGTTGTGGAGAAAGAAATCATTCATGGGAAAATTGTATTAATAATCAAGCTCTGATTTCCTTTATATCTCTCCATCCAAGCTGGAGCTCAACGAAGGAGCACCAGCGAAGCTCAAGGAAGCTCGAGGTCACCTGAAAATGGCTCGCCTGAGCTTTGTGGTGGAGAAGAAGCTTTCCGCCGCACCGCACAACTGCCAAGTCTCTCTTCTTCGTCTGCTTCAACGCTCGTCTTCGGCCTCGAACGAGTTTGCTTCACAGCTCGTCTTCAACACTCGGATCCAGGAACGAGAAGCTAGTTCGAGCTTCGAAACTCGAGGCCGGCGAGGGTTGTGCATCAATGCCGGCGAAGCTGGAGGCATCCATGGAAGCGAAACTCAAGGTCACCTCCACATCAAAGAAGATGTGAACAGTACCACCGCAAATGGAGATTTTCTTATGCAGTAGAGCTAGAACGAAGTGAATCTCCGTCGAATCTCTAGGAAACGCAAGAGAGCTAGAACGGAGCGAATCTCCAGAAAACGCAGTCCAATCTCCGGAGAAAGCTCATACCGGGAATGGAAGCTCAACCGAATAGACTCTCTCACTGGGAATGATGGCGGATCAGGTGTTGTAGTGCTCTACGTCAGATTCACTGGCTTGTTCGTGGCTGCTATTTGCTTCCGCGGTTTGGTTCATGAATCACAGTGGTTTTGAATGAGAGAGAGAGAGAGAGAGAGAGAGAGAGAGAGAGAGAGAGAGAGAGAGAGAGAGAGAGAGTAATAAACAAATAGTAATTAAATTTTTCTAAAAATATATTAGTTAATATATGAGGGAAAAAAGGGGTAATATTGTAAAGGGGATTTTTTCCTATAGTGTTAAAATCTATTTCAGGTTTTTAGTAAAAAAAAACAAAAAGATCCGGTTGAAAAAGGGCAACGAGTGTGTATTCAAAACCCCTTAGATCAAAATCTCTATAAAAATATTGAAACAAATAAGTAAGAAATAGCCAAAATTCTATTCATCTGAAAAATGTATTAAAAAGTTAAATTAAATTAAATTAATTTTTTAGAAAAACCAAGAAGAAAATCTCTACCATTTTTTTTTTGGACAAGAAATCTCTACTTCCTCCATCCGCTTTTATTTGTTCTAATTTTTTTACCATAAGAATTAAAAAAAACATTAAATAAATTCTTTTTTTATAGTTTAATCTTATTCAATAAGTATAAGATTATTTATTGTACTTAGAGCTGTAAATGAACCAAGCCACTCGCAAATAGCTCGAGGTCGGCTCGTTTATAAACATGTTCACGCTCAAACTCCAATTTAATCTTGTTAACTAAACAAGTCTCCTCGAGCTAATTTAAATTTGTTTATATCTGTGACTTTTCACTTGATATATTATATACTTGTAAATATGTTATTAAACCTTCAATATCAACTTAGACATTTTTTGTTTTTGTAGACTTTTATTTTTTTCATCAATACTACGCTCCATACTTTCATACGAAGCACTCCATCCAATATCAATCGTTCATGAAAGTTCCTCTTCAACTATAATAAATAAATTGTTCGTGAGAAATTCGAGTTTGCCTAAAAAACCTCGTTTGATAAGATAAACGAACAAATTTAACACCTCTGGATTGCCTCGTTAAATTTGAACTCGTCTCTTTTAACTTTGAGTTTGGATCGGCTCGGTTGTTTAAATTGGAGCTCGACTCGACACGACTCGACTCAAGAATTTATTCAAACAAACTTGTACATCTAGTATTCGGCCCGACTTGCCTCGTTTACATCCCTAATTGCACCATTTTTTTAACTAATTAATTAGGGTTGATATTGAAAAATTGGGGAAAAGGTGTCTTGATTTTATAAAAGGACAAATAATATTGGACACCCTCTTTTAGTAAGTTGGACAAATAAATTGGACAAAGGGAGTAACTTTTATTGTCAAGTTGCAGTGAGTATAAACGTAAAAAATAAATCCAAATTCATTATTCAAAAAAAAGGCTATAAGATTCTTCACAAATTTGTTGCGGTAAGGAAGATTTCATGCAGCATAATAAAAATTGATTCATCGATCGTGAAAGCTAGGGATGTAAACAAGTAAAGCCGAGCTGAGGTTGTACATGCTTGTTTGTTTAGCTTCTCGAGCTGAGTCGAGACGAGCTCAATTTTAAACTAGCCTAGCTGAGCTTTCGATGATCCAAGTCAAAAATATTAAAACTTGTTCATACAACTTATTGAACAAGCTCTTTTAGAGGCGAGCTCGAGTTGCCTATGAACAATTTGTTCTTTTATGATTGAAATGGAACTCCCATTAAGTGGAAAATGATCAAACTTTGTCGAAACCCACAAATTTTAGGTCTGTGCACACGTCTACAATGGTAATTGAAAATTTCCACTAATTTTCAACTTTATGCAACAACTATGCCACATCAAGAAGATTTTATCATTTGTGGGCATTAAAAAAAGGTTTCTTTAACACCAACAAGATTTATTAGCATACCAAAGAAAAAAACCATAAATCAATGGAACAAGGTCATATGGAAATAAAATAGCTTCCAAATATTTATTCTCTAGCTAATTCATATTAACAAATTAATACCCTGCTGGGAATATATGAAAACCAGATCAAAAGCTAGGATGGGATATTTAATAGTTTAAATATTCAACTTTATTACATTCAAATGAAACCCCGAGCACTGCCCAAACGCCTTCAAGCTATCCATAAGTATCTTAACCGAACTCATGATCACTTTTAGAAAGTATCATTAAATCATCGACAAAAGCGAGGTGCGTGATTTTATCTTTACCATATTTGGGATGATACTTGAACCCTTAATTAGTGTTTTTCTTTAAGAGTCAAGAGATATATTCAAGACATAGAATAAAGATCTAAGGTGAGACAGTGATGTCTCCCTAATTGTTCTTATTTTCGACCCTTGGGAGACATCATTTTTGGTGTTTATTTAATTAATTTGATAGACTTTTGGACTAAATATGTAATAATCCGGAATTCCCTTTTTATTTCTAGCATTTTTGATTTATTAAGCTTTTGCGCGTAATATTGGTATTTTTATTGTAAAGTTTATAGGTTTTAGATGTTAGCTAGAAGAGGAATCCGAGAATAAAGTCAAAGATCGTGAATTAGAGTCAAGACTTGAAGATAAATCCCGAATATATTATTTTTAGAGCTGAAAATCCTTTTTCCAGGCCATAGATTGCTGATTTCGAGGTGCTTAAGCGATGATTTAGCCGCTGACCTTTGAAGAGAAATCATTCCTTATCGAGTTACGGAACTTTAGCAACTAGAATGAGGTCAATCGGAGTCATAACGCATCGGGAAAAGCCGTTTTAGTGAAGGTGTATCAGCAGTTACGGGATTTTGGGCTTAGAAGTTGGGCTTGGACATTTAATTAGTATTTTATTTTCTGGTCCAAGCCCTAATCCGTTTTTATGCTTATAAAAGGAGGTCTGGACTTCTATTTTTCACACAATTCATTCTTTACAATTAAAAACATCAGAGAGAAGCAACAGAAGGAAGGAAGAAGAAGCTGCTAGAGCTGGAGTGGGTCTATAGCTCCGTTCTCAGTCATTCCAATTCCGGAAATTAGGTTTCTTTTGTCTTTTATTTGTAAGACAATATGAACTCCATTTATTTTAATTTAGTATTTCGTTTTAATATGAGCTAAACAATTCATAGTGCTTGAGAACAAACAATGGGTGAATCCCAATTTCATGGAATAACGAATGTTGAATTTGGGTTTCTGTTAAATTAAACTAGATTAGGGCTTTTACTCTTTTCAATAAATTGAGATTATTTTACTGTTTTTAGCGTCATGAACTAGGAACAGGTGTTAGTATTTAGGCTATTCCAATTAGTGGCAATTGGGTCATCCTGACGGAGGGTTTAAATACAGAACCATTTATTCAATCTAGGATAGAAGCTATTGATTCTGACGAACTTAGCTAATTCTAGGGCCAATGAGGTAATAAATCATAAACATCCAACGGTGGATCATATTTACCCTGACGGGACTAGTGACACTTTAGGATCGCCTTATAGTCCACCCTGACGGGGGTATAAGGAATTTAGAATCCCGACCATTGTAATTGACCAATTTAGCCCTTAAACAACATAAGTTAGGAAATAAGATTGGGAGGATCCTTGCGTTCTCAAGTGCTACTTCTCATATTGCGTTTTCACTCATTTTACTTGCGTCTTAGCTTTTACTTGCATTTATAATTTGTTTTTCATTTAGTAGTTTTAATCAACAAAACCAAACAAACATATTTTATTTAATTGCTTTCATAAGTGCAACCAATCATTATCTGCTAAACATTGTAGTCAACCATCCCGTCCTTGGAACGAATCTGTATTATCCTTATTACTACTTGGGACAACCGTACACTTGCGGTTGTGGTTCGATTATTTATTGCATTTATTTAGAACACAGAAAGGACCACCAAGTTTTTGGCGCCGCTGCCGGGGACGGTAGCGTGTGACCACGGTGTTTATCCTTTAGTGATAGTTGCATTTATTTTTATTTTTGTTTTTATCAGTTTTACGCTTTTTGCTTGTTTAGTTTTCTCAGGTTTTTAGGTTTGGTGTATGCGAAGGAGACTATTCAAGGATCTAGAGCCAACACCTCCGATCCTTAACAATCCAGAATCGTTGATCAGACTTGCAAACAAGAGAAGGAGAGAACAAGACGCTTTAGAGGTAGAAGAATTAATTAGCAGAATGGAGGAGATAAACCTTCAAGATCAACAAACTAATGGACAAGGTCAATTAGGCGCAAATGGCCAACCTTTGGCTCCAGGCGTTATCCCTCCAGTTCCACTAGTGAATCCTAATCCTCAAGTCCAGATAGTAATGAATCAAGATCCGCGGTTTACTAATGGCCCACCAGAAGTTCCATTCCGTGCTCCTGCTATAGGAGTAGGTGCTCCAGATATTAATGTTCCGAGATTCCGTCCAGATTCGGGTATGTTAGCTCAATTCCAAAACTTTGGAAATTTTCGCGGAAGACCATCAGAAGATCCTCTTAGAGCAGTACAGAAATTCAAACAAATATGTGATTCTTATATCACACAAGGGGTTTCAAGAGAACAGATGTATTTTGCTGCTTTTAAATTCTTTGTTATTGATGGAGCGAGTGAATGGCACGATACACAAGATCCAACAAAGATTACTAACTGGGACCAGTTAGAAATTGCTTTCTTTGACAGGTATTACCCAAGTAACATGAGGTTAGATGCTGAATTAGAATTGACGCATTTCCGTCAAGAATATGATGAAACTTTGGGTAGGAGTTGGACAAGATTTCAGATGTGCTTACGTAGAGTCCCCAATCATGGCTTTTCAGAACAACAACAATTAAAAATATTTTATAGAGGCCTTGATGGGACTTCAAGAGAGATATTGGATATGCTATGTGGTGCAGGTTTTCTTCAAGTTCAACCCGCTCATGCAAAGATCATCTTAGAGAGAACAGTCAAGAATGAAGTGGGATGGAATTCAGTAAGAACACCAGTTAAGGGAGTGAATAATGTAGATATGGAAGAGAAATTTGCTACGCTTGAGAATAAGATTCAGAATACCATAGAGCAACAATTGAAGCAGCTTACTTTAGCTGTAAAGGAAGGGTTTTCGGGTAAGAAGGTAGTTGTGCATGCTGCACAAGAGGTTTATATGTGTTCGATTTGCAGGGTAGATGATCATGATGAGGAAAGTTGTCTGAATAACCAAGAATCCGTGATGTTTATGTCCAATAGAGGTAACTTCAATTCGAGTGGTAATGGATATCAGCCTAACAGAAACCATCCTGGGTTTCAATACTCAAATCCTAATGGGGCAGCCAATGCTACATATGCGTATCAGCCGCGTCCCCAAGGTAACAACTACAATCCAAGACCACAAAATAATTATCAAGGAGGACAGAATCAGGGAAATTATGTTCAGAGACAAGCTCCTCAAGACAATTATGATGAAATTTTTAAACCAGAAAGCCTTACCTGCCCATCCACAAGAAGGAGTTACCCTTCAGAAAACAGTTGAAAGTTTAATTGCTCTTCAGACACAAGCTATGGAACGTCAAAATGCAGTCGAAGCAAACATGAAGTTGTTATAGAATCAGCTGAGTCAAATTAATAAACAACTGAATCAACGTCCACAAGGGCAACTCCCTAGCGATACTGAGAATCCAATCCAAATCGAAGATTGTAAAGCTATTACTCTCAGAAGTGGTAAGAACCTTCCTCCACCTCCTTTTCCGGTTATGAAAGAAAAAGAAGTTCGAAAAGAAAAAGAGGAGGTGAATAAAGATAAAGAAGTTGAGGTAGAAAAAGTGGAGAGGTCTAGTGAAGTTCCGAAAAAGAAGGATGATACTATAATCATGTTGTAGTTCTTAGTGTTTTTTTGTTCTTTAATAAATTTACATATTTCATGAACAATCATGGTGTTTTCCTGTATATGTCTACCTGGCACAAATGCAGTTTGGTTTTCATCTATTATATACTTCATAAGAGGTTGCAATCTATTTACTAGTATTCTCGCTAAACTTTTGTAAATAAAGTATGATACACTTATGGGGCGAAAATGTTTTATATTAGCTGGGTTTTCTGTTTTAGGTATTAAAGAAATGTAGGTGTGGTTAATATCCTCTAGAGAGTGATTATTATACCAAAAATTATTAACTAATTTAATAATATCCAGTTTTATAATGTGCCAATATTTTTTATAAAAGAAACCTTGGTAACCATCGGGACCAGGAGCTTTACTAGCTCCCAATTCATTTATAGCCACTTCAATTTCAGATATCATCAGCGGCTTTAGTAAATTAATATTCATATTCTCAGTTATAGAAGGTTTTACCACATTTAAAATTCTTTCATAGTCTCTTGGGCCAACTGAGTTGAAAACACTGTTGAAATAATTGAGAATATTATCAGTGATATCATTCTCCTCATTAAGCCAAATCCCATTATCATCTTGGATTTTACTTATTTTATTAATTTTTCTCCTAGCCTTAGTAGAATTGTGAAAATAAGCAGTGTTATTATCTCCACATTTAAGCCAATTTATTCTAGAACGTGAGGCCCAAAAATCTTCCTCACGTTTCCATATAATCTCTATCTCCTTTACTATGCAGTTGTACTCATCTTTATTATTTTCATTTAGGTTTTTCGAGTTTGTAATTTTTTCTAGTTCTTTTAAAAGCAGGTCAATTTTTTTCCTACTGTTTTGAAACTTTCTTTTACTCCATACAGTAAGGAGTCTTTTGCACATTATAAGGTTGGAATTCAGTCTATTCTTGACAATGTTATTAGGGGTATTCCTTAATTTCCAAACATTTTTAATAATGTCATAACATTCTTTTTCATCAAGCCAGAATTTTTCAAAGTAAAACCTTTTGAATTTTTTATTATTATCATCTTCAAGATGTAATATAAGTGGGCTGTGATCAGATCCTAATGCAGGAAGAAGGGACACCCAAGCATAAGGGTATATATCACACCACTCTTTATTACTTAAGCATTTATCTAATTGAATTTTAATAAGCTTATCACCAGTCCTTCTATTAGACCAAGAGAAAGAGCAACCTTTGCTCTCAATCTGTTGAAGCTTTAAGGTATTCATAAATTCACAAAGGGATTTCATATTTTTAGTGTTACAATTATCACCCCCCATTTTCTCACTAATATATCTATGATTATTAAAATCACCAACTAGATTCCAAGCATAATTAACTGGAGAGGCACATAGTTCAATTTTTTTAAGGGACTCAATTTTCTCGGCATCATTTGGGGCTCCATAAACAAAGGTAGTATAGCTTTTGACATTTTTACTACTAGTGAGTTCACAGTGGATTAAATTAATATTCTTATCAATAATCCTAATGTTATTTTTCACAGTACTTAATAGAGCGAGTGGTGGGTCCTAGGGTGTTATAAAATTAAGTGCAAAAATAAAGGAACCACTTAACCGCAAGTGTCCGGTTGTCCCAAGTAATATATGATAATCAAGTTCGTTCTCAGGGACGGATTAGGTTCAACCCAAATATTAATCAAGTAGTAAGAATAATTGCTAAGCAGAAAATAAAATATAAGAATTTTTGTTTGGTTTTTGTAAATTAACAGATGCAAATAAAATAAAGACTAAAATTAAATTAACAGAAAGGAAATAAATCAAATAAACGACTAACTTCAGATAAGAGAGATACTTGAGTCTCGCAAAGGAATCCACTTAATCAATATAATCTATGCTATGTTTAAGGGTAGAATTGGGATTAGTATATTAGTCGGGACTCTAATATCTCCTAGCCCCATGTCGGGCGGACCTAGAAGCTATCCTAAAGTATCATAAACACCTGTATCGTCGAATATGCCTCTTCGGATGATATGAATTTACCTCTTTGGTTATGTAACTAGTTAAGCCTGTCGGTCAATGACGGACATTACACGGGTATTACCTAGATCTGTATTCAAACCCCCCCTGTCGGATGATCACTTCGCCACTAAAGTGAATAGCCCAAATACTAACAGCTAAGTCTAGTTGTTCCTAAAAGAATTAGTAATGAAAACAAAGTAATAACCAATATATAAAACCCAATCCTATTTAAATCTAAGCAATCCCAAATTCAAAACATAGATTAGTTAATTAAGGTTCATCCCTTTAATGCGATTCTCAAGTATAAAGAAATTTAGCTCATAAGAAAATTAAAGACTAACATAAAAGAAAATGAATTCATGTTCAATTTCAAGAAAGAAATAAATAACCTAAAGGGTTGAATGACTATTGTTGGAAGAACGGGATTCCTCCAACTTCTAGCTTCTTCTCTCCTTCGTGCTGTGACTTGAAAACCTTAAGCCTCTTGTGAAATTCTCTGAAGTGTGTGAAAGTAGGAGGTTAAGGGGTGTATTTATAGGTGTTGGAGGACCCTAGGTCGAATTTTCTTGGAGTGGAAGACAAGTTAAAGACTCTTAAATTCGTAGCCCTAAATTCTAGAAAAGGTAAGATTTTGCTGCTGATTTGATTTGGTCATATCTTTTTCAATACTTATCCATTTCAGAAGTTCCAATATATGAAACTGCTTGTCTTGGAAAGAGCTTTCTATTGGTGCAGACCATTAGTCCAGAATCCATGCCAATCGTGAGTTATGGAATTATCTTTAAAACGTGGCTGGAATTTCAGATTCACAAGGCAGCTTTATCTTTTCCTTCTTTAAATAAATCTTTCCTAAATCTTCTTATTTCCATGTAAATCTTCTTTCCTTTCATCTTTATCTTGACTTGGTCTCTAAGTAATTACCATTTATCTTTTAAAGCTTCACATTAAATAAATAATTAAACCGCATATGTTTTAAAGAATAAATCAATAAATCAAGAATCGAAATAGGAAAGTGCACTCTAAAAATAGAAACTCGAGTAAAAATCACTTCCTAACACTCTAAAACACTAAGACTTTATTCTCACTTCCTCTCCTTGGATTGGTCTTTCATGAGATTCAAGAACCAATTAACTTTGCATTAAAAATAGTCAAATTTACGCACAAAAGCTCAGATTCTGCAAATAGTTAATTTCCAAGGGGAGAAAGTGTAATATGATCAATTAAGCCTAAAAGTCTATCAAATAAGTCATTTATTCACCTAAAATGATGTCTCCAAGGGGCTAATAATTAGAACAAATCGGGAGACATCAAGACCCCAAACTCAAACCTTTGTCGTCCCGACAAAGTAAAATAAAAACAAAGGATCTTTTAGGTGAACGCAAAAGGTAGAATCTAGTAAATAATCCCAAAGAAAAACTTAAAACAAATCTCATATAGTCTAATCTAGGAATTAATATAAACCTACATTAATCATGCAAAATCAAACATAAAACAATATCAATCCAAAATTAATTTCACAATGCTAGAAGGTTACGCTTATTACTTATCTCAAGATGGTGGCTATAGGGTGTTCCTCGATCTTTACTTGCTTTGAATGCTCCACTTAGAATATTCATTATTAACTCACTGTGCATCTAGGAATCACGAGGTCTTTACGGTTTTAGCGTAGGCTGAAGGACGGTATGGTATGTATATTTGGTAAATTTGAAGTGAGCTTTTGGCTCTCTCCTCACTTACCATCAACAAAACTGTCCAAGAGCTTGAGTTTACACTCGAATAACGTTCTCACTCAACCAAATTGACGCTCCTAATTAGCGTCCCCAAAATTAACCCAATAAGCACTAAGGATGATTCACTTAAAAATTTCCACTTTGCCGGTCCGAATATGTATATTCTTTTCAAATCATTCGTTTTTTTCTTTTCTTATAGCTATGACTCTCTTTATGATGTTGAGATATCATGCTATTTTTCATAGTTATGCCTATTCATAACTGGAGCTCGAAGCTTCTTTTCCATTCACTATTACCCCGGCAAAGGGTTACAATATAATAAACCTGTGAATCATCATCATATAAAGCACAGAGCATCATTGATAAGCTCAAAAATCCCAACCCAATGTAAATTCCCATATAGTGGACCCACCACCCCAAACTCAAGCTCAAGACAGGAAGTCTCAGGATCGTGATTCAAGTGCGGGTCATATGGTCATGCCTAATAATCTAAAGGGAAATTGGCTTATAATGTGGCGACAAAAGAAAGGCTTAAAGGCTAAAAATTTGTCTAAGAAGGATAAAATTAATTCAGTGATAGAAGGCCAAAAAGGATTCAAAGGGCTAACAAAGAACTGCCTCTATCATTTTCCTATCTACACAGCTTGCCTCTAGTTCATACCTAAGTGGGTTCTCTACTCATTTAGATCTCACGTTCTACAAACCACCCATTATCCTTAAGTACAAGTTTACTTCTTTTGCATTGTTCATTAATTTTTCCTATCAATTATCTCATATTTGCATGCAATTAAAGTTCAGCTTTATACTAACTCCTAAAGTCAACTATTTTCTATCATTAATTCATAAAAAGCATGCTTGATGGGGGCATTTAAAATTCTCTACAGTCAACGCAACCCTAAGATTAATTTTATTGAAAGCATGTAAATCACAAAAAAAATTGGGATGAGGCAACGAACCCCACCCCAAACTCAAAAGTGAGTCGTGTCCCCACGACTCGAAAAAGACTCAATAAAGCAATAAAATTAAACTAAACTACCTAACTAGTGCCTACCATCAATTAAGAAGAAGAATCAGAACGGGGTACCTGGCCATGAAGATCCATCGTGTCCTCCTCCGAAGGGGAAGAATAATTATCAATATCCATGTACAAAGTTACCTCTTCCAATGTTGACTTAATCTGTGTGATTTCCTTCCAAAGTGCTCCGATGTCTAGTCGTAAAAGTTCGAATTCTTGTTGCAAATTGCGAGCCCATGGAGGAATACCAGAATTAGTTTAAGAAGAAGAAGAACCTTGAACTTGAATTTGTATCTTGTCTTTAGGCTTTGATGATACCCTCATCCTTGCTGTTAATTTCTTGTGTTGTGGTGGTGCAGGTGCCTTTTCTTCTTGTTTTTCTTCAATAGGCTCATCAAGATTGATGGCCTTTTCAATTGTAGAACCAGGCAAATTCTTGTTCTTCCCTAGGATACGACACTTCTTCTTGTAATCCAAAGAAACTGTTCTTTTTGTCATGGTTGAATTGACCCCAAACTCAAGTTATACCAAGGATAGAATAAAGTTAAGAAAACTTGGTATCTCTTGAGTTTCTTGCTTGGATTAGATGAAGGAAGTTGTTTTCTTGACAAATCTTGGAAGAACTCTTGAAAGCTTGATGATCTTGATTGTGTTTAATGGTGTTTTGTGATGAGTTTGATGAAGAGGTTATGTTTATGGAGGATGGAGGAGAGATTTAATGATGTTAATGTGTTTGTTGTGGAGGTTTAATCAAGTTTCAAGGTGTTTTTATAGGGTTGGGAGCTGGAAAATTCGTTTGGAAGAGGCTAGGGTTTATCTCGTTAAGGTAAGAAGTTGACTGGGCCTTGATCTCTTCACAAACCGCTTGGCGCGGTGCATAACTGCGGTGCATAGGTGTACCGCGAGGATACACCGCAGCGCTGTTGGTGTGAATTTTCGCCTCTGCATTATACCTGTGCTAGCACCCCGTGGCACGCGTTTTGGGCGTGCGGTGCAGGGGTGCGGTTCATGGGTACTCCGCGCCTGCTCCGTGAAAAAACCCATGGTACATTCCCCGTGGCACGCGTTTTGGGCGTGCGGTGTAGAGGTGCGGTGCACCGCGCCTATTAGCTTTGATTTTTCTCGCCTCTGTAGAAAACCCGTGGTGCGCGACCCGTGGTACGGGTTTTTTCAGGCGCGGCACATCCCTGCGGTATAGGGGTACACCGCGGGGGTAGTCCGCACCAGCCTTCGAATTTTTCTTTTGCGTTTCCTAGCACCCCAAACTCGATTCCTGCACCATTAACACACTACCCTTCTCATTTATTTTTAGAAGTAGACACTAAAACTTGATACTAACTTAGAATTATACACTAGGAAAAGTAATAAACTAATATACAATGAAATGGCTTTTGTTTAACGTCGTTAAGCTCGACGGGTTACCTCTCGCATCTATTCAGCTTCAAGGAGATACATGACCTCCCGCGGATGTGGATCAACTCTGCGATTGGTATCCTCGCCTACATGGTAAAGTTTTAGACGATGCCCATTCACCATGAAGGTGCGTTGCTCGTCTGGATTCTCGATTTCTATAGCTCCATGAGGCGTAACTTTGGTCACCACGAACGGATCTGACCACTTTGATCTCAACTTGCCCGGATAGTTGCTGAACTTGGAGTTATACTTAAGGACCATCTGTCCAACTTTGAATTTCTTCTCACGAATGCGATTGTCATGCCATCTCTTCGTTTTTTCTTTGTAAAGTTTGGCATTCTCATAGGCATGAAATCGAAACTCGTCAAGCTCATTCAACTTCATCATACGATTCTCCGCAGCTAAGGTTGGATCCATATTCATCTCCGCAATTGCCCAATAGGCACCCATTTCAAGCTCAAGAGGTAAGTGACAAGCCTTACCATAAACAATACGATACGGAGATGCACTCACAGGCGTCTTGAACGCAGTACGATATGCCCACAACGCGTCATCTAATTTCATTGACCAATCCTTGCGTGTGGAACCAACTGTCTTCTCAAGAATGGATTTGATCTCTCGATTAGAGACCTCAGCTTGACCATTGGCTTGTGGATGATACGCGGTAGATACACGATGTCTCACACCGTACTTCTCTAGAACTTTCTTCAGATATTTGTTCACAAAGTGTGAACCTCCATCACTGATAATAACTCAAGGTATACCATGTCTAGTGAAGATGTGTGATTTCAAGAATTTAATCACTACTCGCGAATCGTTAGTTGGTAGAGCTACAGCCTCTACACATTTAGACACGTAATCAACAGCTAGTAGGATGTATAGGTTTCCGTTAGAAGGTACAAAAGGACCCATAAAATCAATACCCCATACATCGAATATCTCAACTTCAAGAATATTATTACGCGGCATCTCATCTCTCTTAGATATATTACCAGTAAACTTGCATCTGTGACATTTCTTGACATACTCATGACAATCCTTATGTAAAGTGGGCCAATAAAAACCGGATTGTAGTACCTTTGCAGCTGTATGATCTCCTTTGAAGTGTCCTCCATATGGTGAATCATGACAACCCATAATAATGGATAGAATAACTTTATTTGGTATGCATCTCCTCACCATCTGATCACTGCATATTTTGTAGAGGAAAGGATCCTCCCAAAAGAATTGTTTAGCTCGGTGGGCTAGTCTCTTTTTCTCTTGTGAGGTGGCTCCTTGAGGAAAAGAACCACTCACAATAAGATTTGCAATATCTGCATACCAAGGAGTCTCTAATGAATAAACTGAAAACAAACTCTCGTCAGGAAACTCTTCTCTAACCAACTCAGGTCCTCCATTAGACTCAGAACCTTCAAGACGTGACAAATGATCAGCAACCTGATTATCACAACCCTTTCGATCCCGAATCTCTAAATCAAACTCTTGCAACAGTAAAACCCATCTAATCAAACTCGGCTTCGCATCTTTCTTCTCCATAAGGTATTTAATTGCAGAATGGTCGGTAAATACCACAACTTTCGCCCCAAGGAGGTAGGAACGAAATTTGTCAAATGCATACACGACAGCTAGTAATTCCTTCTCAGTTACGGTATAATTAATTTGAGCACTTGTGAAGGTTTTACTATCGTAGTAGATGGAATGAAATACCTTTTCTTTTCTTTGACCCAGAACAGCACCCATCGCAAGATCACTAGCATCACACATAATTTCAAACGGAATCTTCCAATCAGGATGTAATACAATAGGTGCAGAGATAAGCTTCTCCTTAATCTCGTTGAATGCCTTTATGCAAGCTTCATCAAAAAGGAATTTGGTGTCCTTCTCAAGTAAGTTGCACAACGGCTTAGAGATTTTGGAGAAGTCCTTGATAAAGCGTCGGTAAAAACCAGCATGACCCAAAAAGCTTCTTACCCCTTTAACAGAATTAGGAGGGAGAAGAGTCTTGATTACCTCAATCTTCGGACGATCAACTTCCAAACCAGCACTTGAAACCTTGTGATCCAACACGATACCCTCTCGAACCATAAAGTGACATTTCTCCCAATTCAAAACCAAATCTGTCTCCTTGCATCTAATCAATACCTTCTCCAAGTTCCGTAAACACTCCTCAAAGTTATCACCAAACACAGAAAAGTCATCCATAAATACCTCAAGGAAATCATCAATCATATCCCAGAAGATTGCCATCATACATCTTTGAAAAGTAGCAGGTGCATTACATAATCCGAATGGCATCCTTCGGAAGGCAAAGGTACCAAAAGGACATGTAAAGGTTGTCTTGTGTTGGTCTTTCGGATCTACATAAATCTGATTGTATCCTGAATATCCATCCAAAAAGCAATAATATTCTCTACCAGCTAGCTTGTCTAACATCTGATCAATAAACGGAAGAGGGAAGTGATCTTTTCTGGTGGCCTTGTTCAACTTTCGATAATCCATACACACTCTCCAACCAACAACGGTCCTTGAGGGAATGGCTTCATTCTGCTCGTTCAAGATGGTAGTAATACCACCCTTCTTTGGTACGCATTGAACTGGACTCACCCATTCGCTGCTAGCTATGGCATAGATGATTCCCGCATCTAGCAACTTGATAACCTCTTTCTTCACTACTTCCTTCATAGCTGGCATCAATCTTCTTTGTCCTTCAACTGAGCGCGCGTTTTCATCGTCTAGAATGATGTTGTGTTGGCAATAGGAAGGACTAATACCTTTGATGTCAGCAATAGTCCAACCAATCGCCTCTTTATTAGCTCTCAGTATGCGCAACAGTTTGTCTTCTTGAGGACCTGTTAAAGTAGCTGAAACAATAACAGGTAGAGTGTTGTTAGTACCTGATGTCTCCTCATTTGTGATAGATTTATGTTAAGATGAGACATCATTTTTAGTGTTTTAGGAGTCAATAATGTCGATTTTCTTGAGTTTTAGTGCATTTTCCTATTTTGTGTCTTGATTTGTAGAAATAATGTTTTTAGAGCATATTGGGTTTAATTGTCTATTTAGTGTGTAGCTTTAAAGATAATTATGGAGATTAATTAGAGTCCAAGTCAAAGACAACAACTTATGGAAGGAGATATGCATGGTAATTAGAGATAAGGAAAGAATTGCTAAAAAGATGGAAAAGGAAAAGCTGCCTAAGTCTGGGATTTTGCAAAGATAGGCGTTTTTACCTAATAAAGAGGCCGAATTTGGTAGATTACTCCTAAAGGGCCTAGATAATTCTGTTGCGATTCTTTTGGTATCTTGTGGAGCAAAATCGGACCAATAATAAAGAAGTTATGACCAAAACAACGCAGCAGTGTTTATCTTTATTTCCATACGAATTTGAGTTGGGCTAGAAGTCCATTACCTTAACAATTCCTCAAGAAAACGAATTAGGTCTTCTAAACACCTATAAATACACCCTTATATCACTTGTAAATCATCCTTGCCTCATAGTAATTAGTTCTTAAGGTTTTATTCTTCCAGTTTATTGTAGAGAGCAAGATGATGTCTTTTATTATTTCTTTTAGTTTATTTCCTTCAGGTATGAACTAAACCTCCCATAGCTTGGGTTTTGCATATGTATAATCTATGAATTCTAATTCTTCTATCTAAGTTTCTTTGGGAATTACATGTTTTAATCTAATATTAGCTACTTACTTTATATTTGCTTATGTGTTTTGATTTAATGTCTTTCCTAGAACTGATCACTTTAGGATTGTTTTAAGAGTAGTTAGATGGTCTCCTTGTAAGGGTGTTTAACTATTGAACCACCACATAATGTCTAGTGTCGATAGCAGTTCTGACAAAACATACTTCTAACTAGATAGTCATTAAGGTTTGTTTTAATCACCATATCACCAAGACTTGCAGTATTTGCTTAGGGCCTTAGTGGAGTTTGATAACCCTATTTTAAATCACTTCTTGGTTGTGCCGTAGCCCCTTTAGTCGCTCTCAAGGTCTAAGGTAGTGGAATTTAGAATCCTGACTAAGTATTACCAAGAGCTAATATTCTCCCTTATGAACTAGATTTATAGATAGAATTAGAAGGATTAGTGCATACTAGCAAAACCTAAGCTATACTTCTCATCTCATATTCTTAATCTTTTATTTTATTGTCTTTATTTTCCTAGTTTAAATTAGTTTAATTCATAAATTCGAAAATCCAAATCTTTTATTTACTGTTTTCTAGTTATTTACTTTTACTCGTTATTTGTTCCTAGGCGTTTAACACACTTAAGTCCCTGAGAACGAACTCTACTTATCATTAAAACTTGCATACGTCCTGTAATACTTGCAGTACTGTGCCTGTCTAGGGTGAGAGTGCATAGTTTTCCATACTTAATTTGATCTTATTTTTATCACACCCTAGGCGACACCAAGTTTTTGGCGCCGCTGCCGGGGACTTGTGTCTCGTTAGCGTGTGGGTATTCTATTTCGAGTTTTAGTTTTTAATTAGTTTTTACTTTTCAGTTTTTAGTTTAGTTTTAGTTTTTATTTTTTCCAGATTTACGCTTGTGGTTTGCTTTAGTCTTTTTCAGGTTTCACAGTGTTTAATTCTTGGCCTCCCTTACCGGAGCCTGAGAGGAGCTTCAGAGCTTATAACAAACGAATTCGTGAGGAAAGAGCCTTGAGAAGAGCTATGGCAGACATACATGATAATGATCTGGAGTTAGTTTACTTTGCTCCAGGAGGACCTCCAGCATACATTCCACCTGGTGTACATTTACCAGTAGGAGAAGGTAATGGGCAGAATAATCAACAAAACCGAGTTGAACAAGATCTACCTGGCCTTAACATACCATTCCATGTTCAACCCATCGGTTACCGCCCTCCTGAGATTCCGAATATCAAATTTAGACCCGATCCGGGTATGCTTAGTCAATTTCAAAGTTTCGGACTATATACTGGTACTGCAATTCAAGATCCGGTAAAAGCGATTCAGAAGTTCATGCAGATTTGTGATGCCTACATTACTCCTGGCATTACACGCGAGCAACTGTATTGTCATATGTTTTCGTTTTTCTTGACCGGAAGAGCTAGCGATTGGCTAGAAAGACAACCACATGGAACCATTCACTCTTGGAGAGAGCTTCAAGCCGCATTCTTTAACCGATTTTATCCGAAGAGCATGAGACTTAAAGATCAAACCGAGCTTGCAAGATTTTCTCAAGAAGATGGAGAAACAGTGGGAGAAGCATGGACAAGGTTTCAACAAAAATTAGCTAGATGTCCGCTCCATGGCTATACACCTGCTCTACAACTTGCTATATTCTATGAAGGTCTTGATGACAAGGGTAGAGACAAGGTGGATAACATTGGAAAGGGTAACTTTGTGTCCATGAATCACAATGAAGCTTCCGAGGTGTTAGAAAATATTATGGAACAAGAAAGAAGTTGGCCTTCAACGCGAGCTTCTGCAGCAAAGACCCGAGGAACGCTTCGTTTAGATGCAGAAACTGCGAACTCAGCTCAAATATCATCGTTAGAAAATCAAATCAAGGAGCTGAGAATCGCGATGGAGAAGAATTTAGCTGCTACAAAGGTAGTTCAAGAGGCACAAGGTTGTCAACAATGTGGAGTTAACGATCATTCATGGGAAGAGTGCGAATCAAATCCGCAATCTGTTTACTTCATATCCAACCGATGGGGCAACCGCAACCATCCGGGTATGCAGTATTCAAATCCACAAGGGGCCGCTAATCCTGGTCAATATCAATCGCGACCCCAGAACAACTCTTACCAACAGAGAGGTCAGTACCAAAACCAATATCAGAATCGACCTACTCCTCCACAACAACCTGCTCAAGACGCCTATACCGATACTTTAGATCAAAAAGCTTTACCTCAGTATCCGCAAGAAGGATCTATGGACAATACACAGATAGTACAAGCTCTAGACCGTTTAAACACAACTGTAAACGCTCAAGAGGAAAAAGTCCGAGGACACGATGCCATACTTCAGATGCTAAGTACTCAATTAGACCAAATAAACAAGCATCTAAAAGAACAAAAGGAAGTAAAGGCAATCGAAGGAGGTGAAAACAATGTTGGGTTCGAAGCTTGCAAGGCTATATGCCTTGAAATCGAAAAAGAAAAGGAGGAAGCACCACATGCTTCCATTAGTGCCGTGGAAGTTCCCAGTATTGAAGAAGAGCCAACCGAGTCTAACCCCGAGGAGTCCGACTGTCTAGAAGTTTATCATCTGGAAAGCGATGAAGAAAGAGACGAGTTCATAGAGCTACTGAGAAAGGTGCAAGAGGAGATGCGATCGATGGTAGAGTATGCAGCGGAGTTAGCGAGAGAGAAAGAAGAAGAAGCGTCAAAGGAGGAATTGAAAGATGAAGTGGCACCTGCTGTGCTAGAGGAGAAAGAAGAAGAGAAGGTGGAATCACCACCTAGTGTTCAACCAGTGTCATCAACTATTCCTGATACAAATCCTAAAGATGACACTATTCTCAAGACATTTGTAGAGGCGTACCAACCTGAAAATATCAACGCCCAAATGCTTGAGATTGCAAAGAAAGGACTTACACCGCAACAAGTTTATACGCAAGTTATTCCTGATAAAGAAGCGAGTGTAGAGATCCCAAAAGAGAACCTGAGGGTTTCAAGAAGAAGTGAGAAAGAGCTACCTACTAAGCTTAAAGATCCGGGAAGTTTCAACCTTCCTATTCAATTGCATGGTAGGCTCAAAGTGAAAGCAATGTACGATGTGGGTTCTGGTGTGAATCTTATGCCTAAGTCCGTGTTCGAGAGACTTGGACTTCAAAAATCAGAGAAAACTCCAGTGAAGTTGCAGTTTGCTGACAACTCAGTTAAAAGGACATGGGGAACAGTGGAGGACGTCTTAGTCCGTGCAGGTAATATCGCCATCCCTACTGACTTTGTTATTCTTGAGTTTGATGCAGATAAGCAGGTTCCGATCATACTTGGACGGCCCTTCATGGCCACAAGTCAAAGTGTGATCAACTTCCAAGATGGGACCATCACCCTTCATACTAAAAATTTATCCGAGACCTTCTATGTCTTGGGTAAAAAACCAAGGAAGTTGGATCCCACCGTGCCTATCATCCACAGCCTTTCACATCACAAAGTCCCTCCTGAGGAGATCCACTTAAAACCTGTGGACACTGAGCCAAACATTGAGTTTGGGGTTGGCCATGAAGTCCTATGGAAAGCCCACAAACGCGAAAACAGGCCACGAAGTTTCAAAGACTCGTGGATGGGACCATTCATTGTCACGAAGGTTGTTTCAGCCAAGGTGATAGAAATTCGCCCCAAAACTGGGGTCAAGCGCAGATTAGTTGACGTTCATAGCCTTACTCGTTGTTGGGGAGGCTATATTCGCAAATCTTGACAGAGGTAACACGTCTAACTTTGAAAGACGTTAAACAAAAGTGCTGTTCGGGAGACAACCCGAAGTTTTTTATGTTTTCATGTCTTTTACATTCTTAGTTTAAGTTTATTTTAGTTGTTTTTAGTTGATAATGCATATTTGAGAAAGGTATTAGTGTTTTTGGTGTGTAGGAATCGGAGAAATCAAGTTAGGGAACGCGAGGAAAATTTTTGGAGCGCAAGAAAGCACCCCGCGGACTACCCTCACGGACTACCCCATGGTCCGCAGGAATGGTCCGCGAGGTCAAAACCCGTACCACGGGTTCCTACCGCGGGTTTGATCCAGAAACAAGAAAAAATTCCACGGACTACCCCGCGGTGCACCGCGCCATGGTCCGCGCCCCAAAAACCCGTACCACGGGGTGAGTACCACGGGTATTTTGACGGAGTTGACAGCAGAAGCCGCGGTGTACCCTCCGGTACACCGGACGCTAGTCCGCGAGCCAAAAACCCGTACCACGGGGTCCTACCACGGGTTTAGGTCAGTAAGCAAAAAATTTCGAGCATCAGATGTCACGGACTACCCTGCGGTGCACCCCATGGTCCGCAGGGGTAGTCCGCAGCACCGCCAGAAGAGAGAGAAAGTTACGGGATTGAGTTATAAAGGAGGTATTGAGCCTATTATTCCGAATTTATTAAACCTTAACCCTCTCTTTCTTCTCCACAACTATCCTAACTCCATTAAAGCTCATCAAAACCTTCACCAATCACCAAAACACTACCCAATCATCAAGGAAAACACATCAAACCTTCTCTCCACATCATTACAAGAGAAAAATCAAGCTACCAATCATCACCAAATTCATTCAAATTGAAGAATCAAAGAGCCAAATTTCACAAATTCATCACACAATTTCTAAAAATCCTAGCCTACCCATTACAAATCATCCTCACCCACATAGAGATTCATCACCAATTCAACCATCCTAGGACAAATCAAGCTTGTTCATCCATTAATTCAAAAGTTAAATTTAAAGGGTTGCTAAAGCTTTGAGTTGGGGGTTAATTGAGGATGACTAATAGAACAACAATCTTATCTAGCAAGAGGGAGGTGAAGAGTAACAAGGGAGTGGATTTAAACAAGAAGAAATCAATTGACAAAGGTGCTAGTTCTAAATCAAAGGGTAAAGATAAATTGAAGAGTGGGAAACCTTCGTATGATAGTAATGGTAAAAAGCTTTATTTTTATGCAAAGGAGAGAACACTACCTCAACAAACTCCTATACATATAGAGAAAGTGGATACTTCAAATGCCTTGAAGATTTCTGCAGAGAAACAATTAAAAGAACTACCTTTTGCCTATGAGAAAGTATTCAAGGAAGAAATTAGAGATGGAGAATACAAGAGATTCTTTGAGCTTGGTGAGAAATTGGGTTGGTCTACGTTCATGGTAAGCCGTTCTGAATTATGTCAGGAATTAGTTTTTGAGTTCTATCTGGGCCTTGTTAGCCGAGATAGTGATTGTGTTCCGATTAGAGGAAAGTTAGTTCCTTTTACAGTTGAGGAGATTAGGAACCACTTCAAGTTTAAGAAACTGAAAGGTTTTTGCAAATTTGAGGAAGCAGTTGCTAAACGAAAAATCTTTGATAAGGAATTACTTTTTGAGCATGTTTTAGACAAGGAGAAAGTGCAATTACATACGGGAGAATTGAAGGCACCTTGGCCTTACAAATATCTTCAAGCAGATGCTAGAATTTGGCACAATTTCCTCATCCCTAATGTCTTTGGAAACACACGAACTTTGGAGGTGACCATGAAGAACGCGCTACTGTTGGACTGTATTTTAAGAGGAGAAGAAGTTGATGTGGCACAGTTGATCTATAAGGAGGTGATACGATTTTCGGTCTCTCCTAAATCGGTTTATAACGTTAAATTTCCAACTATGATCACGTGTCTTGTGCGAAAAGCGAATGTAGTATTGGGTGAAGAAGAGAAACTCGAGTTTAAGACGAGTTATATTGATAATGCTTGGATCAAAGAAAGCCTTCGAAAAGCGGGTTCTACTCAAGTCTCGAAGGAAGAAAAGGAGCAATCTTGGCAAGAGAAGATGGAGGAGCGTTTAACGAAATTTGAAGCAGCTCAAACTTCCTTAGTCAATGATGTGGCACAAATCAACGCTAATCAAGTGCACATCATGAAACTCCTTGAGCAATTAACGAAAGGTCCAGCAATTCCAATCTTGGATGTCAATGATGCGAGGCAATAGCCTCGAGAGTATGTTCTCTTTCTTCCTTACCATTTCTGTAAATATGTCTATCTGCTAATTTTAATTTCTGTTTTCGAGTCCTTTTTCGAGTCGTGGGGACACGGCTCATTTTTGAGTTGGGGGTGTGGGGATTCGTTGTCTCTCATCTCCATTTTTCTGTTTTTGGGTGAAATTAAAATTTTTGAGACATGGGAATTAGATGTAGAGTGTGTTTAATAACCTGAAAGCATGAGCTCAGTAGATTAATGATAGTAAGTGATATGTTTATGAGCTATGTATTTGTATGCTTTGAGTATTTGCAGGAAAACACACATTGATAGTAAAGAAAAGATTAGTGAGCAATGCGATAGAAAGTATGTTCGATCTCAGGGAACCTTGAGAAGTGTGTAGGCCGTGAGATCCAAGCTAGTTGAAAAACCATTTGATGAGAGTGCTAAAGGTAAGAAATTTTCTGAATTACATAGTGTAGAAAGTGATCAAGGCGGTTCTTTCATATTTTTAAGCCTTTGAAGCCTTTTTTCTCACCTTGTGATTTTTGAGTTTAAAAGTTATATCCTTCTTAGCCCCTTCTAGCCTTTCTAAGCCTTTTTATTGAAACACATTATAAGCCATATCCTTTAGATTTTAGGACTTTTTCCATATGACCCGCACTCGAATCGCGATGCTTAGACAGTTGTTTTAGAGCTTGAGTTTGGGGTGGTGGGTCCACCATTATGGGAGTTATTATGTTGGGATTTTTTGAGCTTATTATTGTGCTTTGTGCTTTATATTAATGATGATTCACAGAATTGTATTGTAACCCTTTGCCGGGGTAATAGTGAATGAAAAAGAAGCTTCGAGCTAATTTTGCCAACAAGGGCATTAAAAGAAAAAATATATATATATGAGAAAATTAGCGTGATATCTCAACATTAAAAGAGAGTCATAGCTATAGAAAATAGAATTGACTTGAAAAGAAAAGAAAATATATATTCGGACCGGCAAAGTGGATTTTTATGTGAACATCTTAAAGCTTAATTGGGTTATTGGGGATGCTAAATTGTGCATCAAGGAATTCATTGGGTTGAGTGAGAAACGTTTTATGAGAGTAACTCAAGCTCTAGGGCGATTCGTTGATGGCTAGTGAGGAGAGAGCCAAAAGCTCACTCCAAATTATCCAAATATATGATCATACCGTCCCTAAGCCTACATTACAACCTTAAAGACCTTGTGATTCTTTGTTATGTAATTAAGAAGTGATTGAGCCATTAGAGATTAGTTAAGTGGATCCTTGGAAACTAGTGAGGTTTGATGAACAATCTATAGCTCTCTTGGGGAACTGAGTAAAGTCCCAATCCTTCTTACATTGCGAAACTAATCTGATCTTGAAATCAAGCCGTGTTGACTGTGGATATGAGAAGTGTACAGGTATGTAGTTTATGAATATTATTGCATGAAATTTTCTGAGTTATGTGCTTTAGGTTTATTCTATATATTCTGCTATGCTTTTTCCCTTGTGTTGAGAATTTTATAAGTGTGTATTTCTAGACTTCCCTATGTTTTTATCTTTTATTGTATCGGGACGATACAACTTTGAGTTGGGGGTCTTGATGTCTCCTCATTTGTGATAGATTTATGTTAAGATGAGACATCATTTTTAGTGTTTTAGGAGTCAATAATGTCGATTTTCTTGAGTTTTAGTGCATTTTCCTATTTTGTGTCTTGATTTGTAGAAATAATGTTTTTAGAGCATATTGGGTTTAATTGTCTATTTAGTGTGTAGCTTTAAAGATAATTATGGAGATTAATTAGAGTCCAAGTCAAAGACAACAACTTATGGAAGGAGATATGCATGGTAATTAGAGATAAGGAAAGAATTGCTAAAAAGATGGAAAAGGAAAAGATGCCTAAGTCTGGGATTCTGCAAAGATAGGCGTTTTTACCTAATAAAGAGGCCGAATTTGGTAGATTACTCCTAAAGGGCCTAGATAATTCTGTTGCGATTCTTTTGGTATCTTGTGGAGCAAAATCGGACCAATAATAAAGAAGTTATGACCAAAACAACGCAGCAGTGTTTATCTTTATTTCCATACGAATTTGAGTTGGGCTAGAAGTCCATTACCTTAACAATTCCTCAAGAAAACGAATTAGGTCTTCTAAACACCTATAAATACACCCTTATATCACTTGTAAATCATCCTTGCCTCATAGTAATTAGTTCTTAAGGTTTTATTCTTCCAGTTTATTGTAGAGAGCAAGATGATGTCTTTTATTATTTCTTTTAGTTTATTTCCTTCAGGTATGAACTAAACCTCCCATAGCTTGGGTTTTGCATATGTATAATCTATGAATTCTAATTCTTCTATCTAAGTTTCTTTGGGAATTACATGTTTTAATCTAATATTAGCTACTTACTTTATATTTGCTTATGTGTTTTGATTTAATGTCTTTCCTAGAACTGATCACTTTAGGATTGTTTTAAGAGTAGTTAGATGGTCTCCTTGTAAGGGTGTTTAACTATTGAACCACCACATAATGTCTAGTGTCGATAGCAGTTCTGACAAAACATACTTCTAACTAGATAGTCATTAAGGTTTGTTTTAATCACCATATCACCAAGACTTGCAGTATTTGCTTAGGGCCTTAGTGGCGTTTGATAACCCTATTTTAAATCACTTCTTGGTTGTGCCGTAGCCCCCTTAGTCGCTCTCAAGGTCTAAGGTAGTGGAATTTAGAATCCTGACTAAGTATTACCAAGAGCTAATATTCTCCCTTATGAACTAGATTTATAGATAGAATTAGAAGGATTAGTGCATACTAGCAAAACCTAAGCTATACTTCTCATCTCATATTCTTAATCTTTTATTTTATTGTCTTTATTTTCCTAGTTTAAATTAGTTTAATTCATAAATTCGAAAATCCAAATCTTTTATTTACTGTTTTCTAGTTATTTACTTTTACTCGTTATTTGTTCCTACGCGTTTAACACACTTAAGTCCCTGAGAACGAACTCTACTTATCATTAAAACTTGCATACGTCCTGTAATACTTGCAGTACTGTGCCTGTCTAGGGTGAGAGTGCATAGTTTTCCATACTTAATTTGATCTTATTTTTATCACACCCTAGGCGACACCAGTACCTAAATACGCATACCTCAAGTGTGATGGAAGCGGCTTTTCTTCTAGTTGTGGAGGAGATTCGATAGATGGTTTCTTTTTAGGTGCGATCTCCCCAGGCTCTCGGACTGGCTCATAGGCGAGATGCCTATGCTTCATGGTTCCGGAATTCAAAGCAGCTACGGTTTTGGTTAGTTCATCCATCAATTCCGGTAAGTCAAGTGTTAGGGCTGCTTGAAAGATATCGTTAAAATTCATACAATCAAACGTTTCTTGCGTAGTCAAATCGAGTACATCCATTCGGAAACACTCTTCAGGAATATCTGGAAACTTCATGGCCCTAAACACGTTGAACTTTACCGTCTCGTCTTGGATTCGCATAGTTAATTCGCCGTTTTCTACATCAATAACAGTACGCCCCGTGGCTAGGAATGGTCGACCCAAGATGATGGGGACATTCCTATCCCCGTCGTATTCAAGAATAACGAAATCAACTGGAAAAATTAACGTACCCGCCTTGACGAGGACATCTTCGATTCGTCCCTCTGGATGAGCGAGGGATCTATCAGCCATTTGTAGGATCATGGAAGTTGGTATAGCGTTTATTATCTTCAATTTTTCGAAAATTGACTTGGGAATCAAATTGATACTCGCGCCCAAGTCACACAAAGCTTTTCCTTGCCACTCATTACCAATAGAAATAGGAATCGTGAAACTCCCAGGATCAAGTAGTTTAGGTGGCAACTTACTTTGGCATATAGCGCTGCATTCTTCTGGCGATCCTATCATCTCATTCTCACGGTATGGTCTCTTGTTGGTAATGGCTCCTTTCAGAAATTTAACGTACTTCAGAACATCGCGTATAGCATCTAAGAACGGAACGTTAATATTGAGACCACGTACCATGTTCAAGAACTTCTGATACTCAGCCATGTCTCCTTTTTTCTGAACTCTGGAGGGAAAAGGTGGAGGAGGACGGGTTTCTGTAACATCTTTGGATTTTGGCTTTTCCGGAATCTTCTCCACTTCAATTATTTCAGGTTCATCTTCTTTCTCTTCCACGTCTTTTACCGGTTTCTCTTTCACAGTTGTTTCTTTTTCTTTCATCACGGGAAAAGGAGGAGGAGCGAGCTTCTTACCACTTCGAAGTGTCACTGCATTACAATCTTCTCTTTGCTTAGGTTCATCAGTGTCACTCGGTAGCTGTCCTTGCTGACGTTGATTCAATTGCTTATTTATCTGAGTCATCTGAGTTTCCATCAATTTAAGTGCTGCGGCTGTGGTTTGTTGAATGCTAATTAGTGTTGTCAAGGTTTGTTGAACATCTAGAGCACCTTCTTGAGGTTGAGCAGGTAAAGCTTTCTGGTTCATGGTTTCGGTATAAGCATCTTGAGGAGGTTGTCTCTGAGCTGATTTCTGTATGCTTGTCCACCTTGGTAGTTGTTCTGAGGTCTTGGTTGAAAGTTGTTTCTTTGGGGACGTGGTTGATATGCATAGGTTGGATTAGCAGCCCCATTTGGATTTGAACCAGGATGGTTTCTATTCGGTTGATAGCCTTGACCACTTGAATTGTAATTTCCTCGGTTGGATACAAACATTACGGATTCTGGATTGTTTTGACAGGTCTCCCAATCATGATCTTGTGTACCACAGTGAGAACGTCCATAAACTTCTTGTGTAACATTAACATCTGCTCTTCTACCAGTAACACTTTTCGTAACAGCTAGAGCAAGCTGTTTCAGTTGTTGTTCGGGTTTTGTTTCCATGGCAGAGAATTTTTCTTCAAGCAGTGCAATATTTCCACCTCGGACAGGTGTTCTTACAGTATTCCAACCTAGTTCATTTGTTACAGTTCTATTCAAAATAATCTTAGCATAGACTGGTTGTACCCGTAAAAATGCACCACCACAAAGCAAGTCTAGATCCTTTCTTGAAGAGCCATCAAGTCCTCGGTAAAATATCTTCATCTGTTGAACTTATGTGAGGCCATGATCAGGGACTCTTCGTAAGCAAATCTGAAATCTCTTCCAACTTCTACCCAAAGTCTCGTCTTCCTCTTGCTTGAATGACGTTATTTCAACTTGCGCATCTAATCTCATATTCGTTGGGTAGTATCTATCGAAGAACGCGGTTTGTAAGACGTCCCATGTTGTAATTGTTCCGGGTTCTTGAGAATCATGCCACTCACTTGTTCCATCAATAACGAAGTATCTAAAATTAGCAAAATACATTTGCTCTTTAGTTACTCCTTGCGTAATATAAGAATCGCAAATTTGCATGAACTTCTGTACAGCACGGATCGGATCTTCGCTAGGTGCTCCTCGGAAATTGCCATAACTTTGAAACTGAGATAACATACCAGGATCGGGTCTGTATCTCGCGACATTAATATCTGCAGGGCCAATTTCGAGGGCAGGAGCTCGAAACGGAGCTTCTTCAGGGCCATTGATGAACCACGGATCATTATTTTGAGCAACAGGAGCAGCTGGAGGGTTGAGTTGTTGATTGTCAACTGGGTCTTCAGCCATTGTTTCTCTTGCTAATTGCTCCTCTAACTCTTTTGCTTTAGCGTCTCTCTTTCTTTTGTTTGCTTCTCGAACTAGGTTTTCGGGATTTGCAAGAATCACGGTATCTTCACGCATAAACCAAAACCTGTAAACCTGAGAAAGAAAGACAACCCAAAGCGTAAAACTGAAAAATAAAACTAAAACTAAACTAACAATTAAACTACTAAAAGATTAACACCGGGGTCACACGCTACCGTCCCCGGCAGCGGCGCCAAAAACTTGGTGGGTCCTAGGGTGTTATAAAATTAAGTGCAAAAATAAAGGAACCACTTAACCGCAAGTGTACGGTTGTCCCAAGTAATATATGATAATCAAGTTCGTTCTCAGGGACGGATTAGGTTCAACCCAAATATTAATCAAGTAGTAAGAATAATTGCTAAGCAGAAAATAAAAGATAAGAATTATTGTTTGGTTTTTGTAAATTAACAGATGCAAATAAAATAAAGACTAAAATTAAATTAACAGAAAGGAAATAAAGCAAATAAACGACTAACTTCAGATAAGAGAGATACTTGAGTCTCGCAAAGGAATCCACTTAATCAATATAATCTATGCTATGTTTAAGGGTAGAATTGGGATTAGTATATTAGTTGGGACTCTAATATCTCCTAGCTCCTGTCGGGCGGACCTAGAAGCTATCCTAAAGTATCATAAACACCTGTATCGTCGAATATGCCTCTTCGGATGATATGAATTTACCTCTTGGCCATGTAACTAGTTAAGCCTGTCGGTCAATAACGGACATTACACGGGTATTACCTAGATCTGTATTCAAACCCCCCCCCCCCCCCTGTCGGATGATCACTTCACCACTAAAGTGAATAGCCCAAATACTAACAGCTAAGTCTAGTTGTTCCTAAAAGAATTAGTAATGAAAACAAAGTAATAACCAATATATAAAACTCAATCCTATTTAAATTTAAGCAATCCCAAATTCAAAACATAGATTAATTAATTAAGGTTCATCCCTTTAATGCGATTCTCAAGTATAAAGAAATTTAGCTCATAAGAAAATTAAAGACTAACATAAAAGAAAATGAATTCATGTTCAATTACAAGAAATAAATAAATAACCTAAAGGGTTGAATGACTATTGTTGGAAGAACAGGATTCCTCCAGCTTCTAGCTTCTTCTCTCCTTCGTGCTCTGACTTGAAAACCTTAAGCCTCTTGTGAAATTCTCTGAAGTGTGTGAAAGTAGGAGGTTAAAGGGTGTATTTATAGGTGTTGGAGGACCCTAGGTCGAATTTGCTTGGAGTGGAAGACAAGTTAAAGACTCTTAAATTCGTAGCCCTAAATTCTAGAAAAGGTAAGATTTTGCTGCTGATTTGATTTGGTCATATCTTTTTCAATACTTATCCATTTCAGAAGTTCCAATATATGAAACTGCTTATCTTGGAAAGAGCTTTCTATTGGTGCAGACCATTCGTCCAGAATCCATGCCAATCGTGAGTTATGGAATTATCTTTAAAACGTGGCTGGAATTTCAGATTCACAAGGCAGCTTTATCTTTTCCTTCTTTAAATAAATCTTTCCTAAATCTTCTTATTTCCATGTAAATCTTCTTATTTCCATGTAAATCTTCTTTCCTTTCATCTTTATCTTGACTTGGTCTCTAAGTAATTACCATTTATCTTTTAAAGTTTCACATTAAATAAATAATTAAACCGCATATGCTTAAAAAGAATAAATCAATAAATCAAGAATCGAAATAGGAAAGTGCACTCTAAAAATAGAATCTCGAGTAAAAATCACTTCCTAACACTCTAAAATACACTAAGACTTTATTCTCACTTCCTCTCCTTGGATTGGTCTTTCATGAGATTCAAGAACCAATTAAATTTGCATTAAAAATAGTCAAATTTACGCATAAAAGCTCAGATTCTGCAAATAGTTAATTTCCAAGGGGAGAAAGTGCAATATGATCAATTAAGCCTAAAAGTCTATCAAACAAGTCATCTATTCACCTAAAAGGATGTCTCCAAGGGGCTAATAATTAGAACAAATCGGGAGACATCAGCGAGGCCCCCACTTAAACCTATGGGTCTACAGTATCAATCAAGTGCATATTCAGTGTATCAGCTAATTTAATAAGCGAAGCATAGCAATTTTTAGTTTCAGAGAGGAAAATTACCTCAGGTCGATACCTCCTCACGATATCGATGAGGGTTTGGACTGCCAAAGGGGTGCCAATCCCTTGGCAGTTCCAAGAGAGTTGTATCATGATTCGGTGTGAGCTTGTTCTAGGACAAGCCCGCAAACCTCTTCAGCATCTTCCTTAATGTCCACCCATTTCTCAGATTTTTCTTCTTCATCGAAATCTTCATATCCGGTGTTCTTATCCTCACACCTTTCATTATCTTTACCTTTCCGAGATTCCCACAGCTTTCTTAAACGATTGTTTTCAGAGTAGTAAGATTTTTCAATTCGCTTGATGTTTGAGCTTTTCTTAATCGAGGTACGGGAAACTTTGTTACAACTTTTAATATTGAGGTTAGTTATGAGGGTGAAAGGTATTGGAAGGTTTGCGATGGTCTGAAATGGAGAGGTGATTGATACGATATGGCTAGGGTTCGGGGTTAGGAATGATTTGGGGGAGAAGGTTGAGGGAGAAGGAGAGTTTGAGTCGGGTTTATGTTGTTTTGTGTTTGAGTTATGATCTGAAATGATATTGGGTTGGATGGATAATGGTGTGTTGTTTGGGCTGGATTTTAACACGTTGGATGAAATAATAACCTTTGAATTGGGACCAGACTGGGTAATAATAGTTGGGCTTGATATGCTACCGAAAATAATATTTTCATTTGGGCTTTTTGGGCTAACAAGTGAACCAGCCAAATACCCGGCTTTTTTCATTAATTCATTTTCTTTTAAAATCATTTCTTCCTTCTTCTTATTTTTAACATCATTCATTTTCGATAGTATACCCTTGTCCTTCATATTCTTGTCTTCTTTCTCTTTGCCATTTTTCTTGTCTTTTTTTGCGCTAAATTCAAACACAGGTTGTACACCCATTACCACCTCCTTTTCGGAATTGCTTGTACCCGATGGTTAATGGTGTACCATAGTACTGTTTCCATTGGGTGATTTTTGAATCATTGAGTGTAACTCAGTCGAGTTGATTTTGAGCCCTTGTGAGTTCCAACTTGTTCTGGGTAATTTTCGGATCTTGTTATGGTGATTGAGGGTAATTGATGATTTACCTTTAAAGAGAATCGAAGATTGAGAAGGCCCCCTAGTATAAATCTTAACCCAGCTTCCAATCCTTGGTTCAATTCTCTTATTTTTACATTCTTTTTCTTCGTGATCGAAAATACCACAAGAATTGCAAACTTGACCGATATTCTAGTATTTAAAGTTTATCCATATTTGAGTATTGATGTCTTCCAGTAGTTGATCCCAGCAATAATTGGGTTTTTGAGACTCCAATCGAGATGAAATTTAGTAACTGTATGTTCATCAACCTCTTCCGATTCTGGTAGAATAATGGAATGAACATCTCCAAAGTGTGACATAAGCTTCTCGATACAGTGATGAGTAAGTAGGTTTGCTGGAACTCCAGTGAGTTGTAACCAAAGGGTAGTGAAATCAACCCCTTTTTTTGAGCCAGAAATAAACTTATTAATAGCAAAGTGCTTACCAACAATTGTCCATGACCTTTGATTCCATACCTTGACGTAGTCTTCTTCATTTTTGAATTTAAGAATCACTTCATTTTTCCCAAATTTTTCAGTTTCCATTGATTCTCGTAATGCCCAGAATTTGTTTATATGATTCTTAATAAAGGTTATGTTAACTACATCTTTGCATAGTAGTTTACCAAGAAGTTTGTACTCTTTGATAGCTTTGTATTTCGAGTTGGAATCGGGTGTTACCACCATTTTACCCTCATTTGCATAAGGATGGTTTGAAGAGTAGAAATTCATGATTTTTTAGTAAAAAACAGAGGTTGAGAAAATGGAAAGAGATCGGAATGGAAGGAGGATAAAGCAAGTGATATGATTTTAGTAGGAGAAATCGCTTGCTAAGGGAGGAGATGGTTTGGGAAAAGCTTTCGGTGGTGGTGGTGTTTGAGGTGATGAAGACGGTGGCTAAATTTTAATTTCTGTAAGGGAGAGAAGGGGAGGGGAGGGGAGAGAATTTCATAGTTGAAAGAGACTTGATATATCCATACTCAAGTAGTGGAACGCGGGATCGGAACAAAAAGAATAAGTGGTGCGTCCGATTTACAACTTTTTTTTATTCTTCAAAAATATCAAACTAATGAAAGGTATGCTTTTTTTTTTCTAATTTATTTTTCAATTATTATGATATTAATATGTTAACTAGTGAATTTGTATCAAAAACTATAAGGAAACAAGTGTTTTTTTTGGACAAGGGAAGGTGCCAAGCACCAATCATAACAACAAAAGAAAAATTAACCTATTCCTAATTTACAAAACCTAGTCGAAGCGTCAGAAAGACTTAAAGTCGATCAACGATGAGAAATTGCCCCGTGCCTAACTTCCTTTGCAATCTTATCTGCTCTGCTGTTGAGTCTTCGATTGATGTGGCGAAAAGAAACCTGCCCAATCTCTCCAACTTTGTGGATAATCCTACGAAAAATAGGTTGAATATTCCAACCTGCAAGGAAAGAAATGTTCAAGTGATAAATTTGGCGCTAATTCAGCCAAAGCAATGTCCTGTAAAAATATGTATAGCCATAAAAAAAACAGGCTAACAAAATATTAAGTAAGAGATTGACCAACCCTTTTTGCTTAGCTTGCATTTTATTAAACTTCTCTTTCCCTTTCTCCAAAAATGGATCATTCGGATCATTTCTTCTCGACATTTTATCCTGTCCAATATATATAATAATAATAATAAGAAAAAAACACCTTCAAAAATTAAACCAATATAATCAAAATACCTTATGCTCAGGACCAAATTCTAGTTTAACACTCGCCCAATCAGATAAATCTTCACCCTTAACTTCTAGCAAAGGTAACACTCTAATTTTATGCAGCAAGAAAACAATCACTAGTCTGATTAATGACCTCTCAACAACTTCAAAGATACTATTTATACATATAAACTCACCATCTCTATCACTTGTAAATCTAAGGACTGTTGATTTTTAATAGTTTACATGTGTTGAATCATATAAAGAAACTTAGGATGTTCATGTATGATTCTATAAGTAGTTGCATCTACTGAGAAACCATGTTTTCTCATTTCCTTCACTGATTCAATTCCCTCTTCATACTCTTTTTTCTTCATAAACCCCTGTATAATAACGCTGTAGGTCACACTATTTGGCGACAAACCATGTTTCTTCATATTTGAAACCCACTCTTTTGCATCTTCCAACATTCCTATTTGACAAAGTCCACCTATAATAGTATTATGAGTATATAAATCAGGCTTCAAACCTTTGTTTGATAGCGTGTAAAAAACATCTAATGCATCATCAAGTTGGCCATATTTACATAATCCATGAATAACAGTTGTATATGTCACAATGTCAGGAGTTATGTTGCTACTTTCCATGGAGACTAATAAAGACAAAGCCTCGGTAAAACGTCTATTATTGCACAATCCGTTTAACATTGTATTATATATCACAATGTCAGGAGTTATGCCCTTATCTTTCATCTCAGAAAATAATTTAAGAGCATCATCAACCATGCGATCCTTGCATAGACAATCAACAATGGTGGTATAAGATTGGATGTCAGGTTTAGAAATCTCCCTTTTTTCAAATATTCGTAGCCATTCCAGAGCCTTGAGTGTATATCCATGTTTGCAAAGCCCATTTAGCACGATCCCAAAAGTAACTTCACTTGGCTCACAAAGTTTTTCCCTCATTAACCTTTGAAACAACTCTACTGCCTCTTTACCTATATCTTCACCAAAGAGGCCCTTAATCAGGGTGTTATACGTAACCACAGTAGGAACATGACCGCTTTTGAAGAGACACCCAAATACTGCAAAACCCATATTGCTTTTTCTTGACGAGCAGTAACAATTTATAGCTATAGTCATTGTGTAATTATCTAACGGAGCCCCCAAAATACGCATTTCTCTGAATAAAGAAAGAGCATAAGGGTAATTTTTCATCTTCACAACAGTACCCAATAGCTTATTGTAGTCTATAACAGTAAGATTGGGTCGCGTACGGATCATTTGATTCACAGTAAAACGAGCATCTTCGACACAATTGATATCATCAAAAGATGAAATTGAAGAATAAAAGAAGAAGGATAAAGGGTTACCGATTGTGTTGATGGAAGAAACAGAAGATCTAAAGGAAAACAAAGAAGAACCAATCAGCTTCATGAAGGAAATGGTTGTTGCTAATATTGTAAAATGATTATGAATCTGTGATGTTAGGTGAAGAGGACGACTTGAGATGCTCTTTTGTGAACTTGTTACAAAATCAGATCGCAGATGTCAAATGTCTTTTTTTCGGTACAATTGTTTTTTTTTTTTTTTTAAGTCAGATATCATTAAAAAAATACTAATATTTGTACGAAATGGTAAAGGGTTAAAAATGATTTTCCTTTTATAAAATTTGTAAATCATGATTTAGTCCTTCACAAATTTTAAATTAGGGCTGTAAGTGAACCAAGCCGCTCGAGAGCCGCTCGAGATCGGCTCGTAAAAAGCTCAGCTCGAGATCGTTCGTTAAGGTAAACGAGCCGAGCTCGAGCCTAAAATATAGCTCGTTTATTAAACGAGCCGAGCCGAACATGTTCGCGAGCTATTCGAGAAAGCTCGTTTTTTTATTATATATTATATATATATACATCATATACATATATATAATTATGTTTTGACACATTAAAATTTAATACACACTTAGATATTCCAAAAGTCTGTTAAAAAAAACAAAGACGTTTGACTTACCAATTTTATTGAGTAATGTGCAGACATTCATTCTCATTCTTTTTAAGATATAATATACCCAATAAAGGATACTAAGTAGTCACTACGAATCCACTCCACATTCATATATCTCATTCTCATCAAACAATATAAGCAAACCCTTCAAACTTCATTCCACGCCCTTGTCCAAAAAATTAGTTCACACTTTAATTCACGGCAGAGAGGTGAAGAAAAGAAATAATTCACACTTTAATTCACGGCAGAGAGGTGAAGAAGACAAAAGATCAAACCATTTTGTACCACCAATTAACAAGTTTAAAAAAGGTATGATTCACATTTCTTTTGAAAGTTTTTTTTATGCAACCATTTCAATTCAATATGGTAAAGATTTTGTGATAAATCATTTGATCGATCGTTTTAATAATGATTTTTTTTTTAATTATCTGTTAAAATATGAAAAGGTTTTGGGTTTAGTTTGGTTAATTGTACTACTGGTCTCTTTATTATGCAAAATTGATAACCATCGATCTATTTAGGGTATTGAATTTATAAAAATTTAATTGCTTCATGGAATTAAAAATAGACAGTAAAAATTGTTTGATGACAAAAGAAAAATAAGGATATTGATATGAACTCTGATGGTTCCCGTTATATTATTTGTATTTGTTTTAATTCAATTATAATTTCATATAACAAATTTACATGGCAAACAGTTAGTTTAAGTTTTGGCCAAAAATAAAAAATAGTCAGTGTAAATCAAAATAGTTTCTTGTCGATTAATAGAACTATAGAAGAAAAAGACATTGCAATTAATAGAAATAAGAGGTTTGAAATCTAACAAACATGAAATGATTATCTAAATGAGGAGCTCAATCAATGTTAAACTATATTTTCCTATTGATTAATATTTAGTGCCAGAGGTAGAGTTATTGATCAGTATCGTGCTTCTTTATCGGTGAAAACAGTGGAAGTGTTACTTTGTGCTTCAGATTGGGTACGTGTGCTACATGGAATTAAAAGAAAGCCGAAGGTAAATGTTACTTTAATTTTTTGTGTATTATTATAACTAGCAGAGTAAATGACACTTTTGCCCCCTGGGTTTATACGCGATTGACAGGTTGCCCCCTAACTCTTAAAATGCGCCTCGTTGCCCCCCTAAGATTTAGTTTTGTGACCCGTTACCCCCTACTGCGTGTTCCGTCCATTTTTACCGTTAAAAGTGACGTGGCATTTCCATGTCACGATTTTATTTTATTTTTAATCCAGATGTCAATTACCTGTTTAATTAACTTAATCTAAGGGTAAAAAAGATATTTTATAATAGTTTTTATAATATTAAATAAAAATAAAAACCCCTATCCTCCCCCCCCCCCTACCCCCCCCCCCTCCCCCCACCGCTTCTTCCCCGTTCTTCTTCTTCGTCCCCAACCTCTGGTTCGTCCTAAAAAAAAAAAAAATCAAGATTACTCTTTGGTTACTTTGGTTAAAAACATGAATACATGAATACAAGTATTTGGTATTTTATCCAAAGAAATTAAACAAAGGATTAGTTATAAATTTTACTGCTAACTCCTTGAAGAATAGAGTGCATTGCATCCTTTGATGAATCTAAATCTTCTTTAGTTATCTTCTCTAGACAAAGCCCTAATGCTGCTGTTACATCTGAATATTACATTAAGGAGACACAATAACAGGTAGTTTAACACATGAACGGAGTGTAGTATACCTCTGAATACTAATGAATTCAATATCTAATGGGCCCAAAATAAGAATATCACTTACTTATCTTTGGGTAAATAGTCTCAAAATGCCCTCATCTTTCACGCTTTTTCCTGAACATTTCCTGATCTTTCAAAATCTGCATTCCATACCCCTTAACTGAACACTAACATTGGGCACAAAAATGAAAGACAGGGCCTAAGATGCATATTTTAAAAGATAGTGCCATGTTCAGGATAGCAAGCAAAAGATGAGGGCCTCCAAGAAACATTTACAGTTAAAAGAAGTTATTCCAAGTAATATAAGGATACAAGCTTGCTGCTCCATTGAAGCGGACTGTACAAACTCTAGTTTCGACCATGCTATCGCAAGGCGCTGTACTGTTTCTATTAAACGACTCTTTTCATTAGCTTCCTTTATAGAAGAGCCAGGAGCACATTCAATAATAGCAAAATCAATAATCCAATTCAAGCAACAAACAGGAAATACATTCCAGAGCAAAAATTTCTCTAGAAACATGGACCTGAAAAATGCACAAGACACTGTTTAGTTTAACGTGCTTTATCTGAATAGAAGTGTTACTTTGAGATGTCTAATCAAGTACCTTAATGAAATTTGGTGTTTATAAATACGATGAAATAACAATTGCATAATCCAGTAAGCTTCAAGATCGGATACATTTTGAGCTGCTAATTGATGCAAGAGCTGCTCGGAGAATCTTCCAACAGAGTAGGGATCTTTAATTGACTCCATTATTTTAGACCAAAATCGAACGCCAGCTTTAGACTCGATTTTCTCATTCATATCCATGTCAATTGAGTCTGATAAGAGACTCTTAACTTGTATAAGAATGTGATTAATTACTTCACTTAACAGCACATCTGTAACAAATTAACAATATAAATAACTATTATTTTAACAATATATATATATATTAAAATACCATTAGACTTTAGATTTGAAAACCAAATTCTTGATTCCAAATTCTTGATTTATTAAAGTTTACACTAACCACTTTAATAAGAGTTGAGCCTCTACACTAACCACTTTGGTTACTCTTTCCTCTAGCTCTGATTAAACTCTGAGTTTCATATCTTCAGATATAGGATTTTTTGTTTTGTTTTTGAATTTAAAAATTCCCTTATACTTATTCTCCATATTCATTAGGATTGAGTATATTGTGATCTCTACAAGAATAGTTTGATTCTTGTATTGGTATGTGTTTTGCAGGTTAGAGGAAGGATGTGGTGTTTGGTAGTTTTTATTTGGTACCTGATTTGGATGTGAAGTGAGTGTTGGGAGAAGGTACAAATGGTAGAGTGGACGATGAAATGATGTTGTTGGTGGTGGAAAATGATCTCCGAGCAACTGATGGTGGAAAATGATCTCCGAGCAACTGAATATAGGCGGGAAATGGAGTTCTTGATTTTTTTTTTTTTTTTTAGGACGAACCAGAGGTTGGGGACGAAGAAGAAGAAGAACGGGGAAGAAGGGGTGGGGGGGAGGGGGTAGGGGGTGGGGGGTGAGGGGTGGGTGGGGAGGGTAGGGGTTTTTATTTTTATTTAATATTATAAAAACTATTATAAAATATCTTTTTTACCCTTAGATTAAGTTAATTAAACAGGTAATTGATATCTGGATTAAAAAAAAAAATTGTGACATGGAAATGCCACGTCACTTTTAACGGTAAAAATGGACGGAACACGCAGTAAGGGGTAACGGGTCACAAAACTAAATCTTAGGGGGCAACGAGGCGCATTTTAAGAGTTAGGGGGCAACCTGTCAATCGCGTATAAACCCAGGGGGCAAAAGTGTTATTTACTCTAACTAGCAATAATTTTAATAGATGTTTATAGTTTTTTTCACTTTCGTGTAGGATGAAGATCGGGGATATACAGAGATTGAAATTCCTTGAGTTCAGAACTTTACCAAGTAACATTTTTGTATCTTTATTTAAAAGTTTTAATTAATTTTGATAGCAAAGTTTTAGTATTGCTCGAGAGCATTCACTGTAGAGAAATACTATTCAAGACCTTTGAATATTTGCTCTGCTTTACAAATATGTATGTTTATTAACAAAATTTCCTTGTGTGCAGTTTACAAGGGAAACAGACACTTTTATGGCTGAAGAATGAATTGAAAGTGAAAAACAATTAATTTTGGTGTCCATGCAATGTGTTTTGTGTTTTGAATCTTATTGTAATTATTTAGACATGATTTTTGATGGTTTTGCTTGACATGGCTTAAACGGTTAAACTTAATTTTTTTTGAGAGATCAGAGAGATGATACTTTAGTTATTTGTATTGATTATTAAGATATTTTAATTTACAGTTTGATTTTAACAGCTCTTATCTTATAATACTTTAGAATTCAGCTATAGTTTATAATATAAAAAGGAAAGCATTTGTACTGAGATCAAAATTTAACTACTTGGACGAGCTTTCGAGCTCAAGCTCAAAATAATTTTACCGAGCTTTCGAGCTCGAGTTCGAGCTCGATTTATTTAGCGAGCTTTCGAACTCGATCTCGGGCCTACTTGTTTACATGCGAGCCGAACTCGAACAATGCTTTCAAAGCTCGGCTCGTTTAAATGTATAAATAAACGAACAAGCCTGTACATCTAGTATTCGGCTCGGCTCGTTTACAGCCCTATTTTAAATAGATAAATTAGCCCCTATCTTTTAATGATCAACTATTAAATCAAAGTAAGTTACAATTTTATTCTTTATAATTTAATTAAATAGTATAAACTTGTAAAAAAAAATATAAAGCAAAATTAAAAAAATATTCCTACTAATTATATCATAAATTAAGAATTTTAAGCACATTATAGATGTTATCGGATTCTTGACTTGCCGGAGATGTGACATCATCTATATCTTGAGCTAGAGACTTTCGAGCTTTTCTCACATATGTTTTTTCAAATAGACTACTTGCCCGATTATTGTACCTGTCCTCCTGGGATTTACTTTCTGATAATGTGATATTTGGTTCATTATCCTTTAAAAGACTCGTTGACTCAATATTGTTTTGAATATCACTACTTCTAGGATTTTCTATATTTCCTATTTCTTGATTGTTTGGACTCATAAGTATATTTATTCCAGAATTTATGAACCTACAACCCTCAGAATCTTCACCTTCAAACTCCCCCTGAAGATGAGTTGTAAAGAAAGGTGTATTTTCAAAAAAGGTTGTATCCATTGTGATTATGGTTTTCCGTGTAGAGGGATCGAAACACTTGTATCCTCTTTGAGTTGGGGCTATCCCCAAAAAAACACATTTTTTTCCTTTAGGATCGAGTTTACTTGCATTTCGGTCAAGATTTTTAATAAATACCGTGCATCCAAAAATCTTTAATGGCATAGAATTAAACACTCTTGAAGTTGGAAATTCTTTTTGAAGAAGGTTTATAGGCGTTTGAAAAGACAAAACTTTTGAGGGCATGCGATTAATTAGATATGTAGCATGAAGAACACTATCTCCCCAAAGATAATTAGGAATTTTTGTTGAAAACATTAATGCACGAGTGACCTCTAAGATATGCCTATTTTTCCTTTCAGCTATGCCATTTTGTGGTGGTGTATCAACACATGAACTTTGGTGTATGATTCCTTTTTCTTCAAAAAAATTATTTAAATTTTTTGCAAAGTATTCTCGTCCATTATCACTCCTAACCATTTGTATCCGAGTATTAAATTGTGTTTGAACCATACTGTAAAAAATTTTGAAAACATTTTCTACTTCTGATTTTTCTTTTAGTAGGAAAACCCAAGTTACTCGTGTATGATCATCTATTAGGGTTATAACCCATCTTTTCCCATTACATGTTGGTACTCTAGATGCTCCCCATATATCACTATGAATTAGTGAGAATGGTTTAGTTGGTTTATATTCCCTAGGTGGATAGGTATTTTTATGATGCTTTGATAAAGTACATATTTCACAATGAAAACTGGAAAGATCTTTATTAATAAATAACTTAGGAAATAGTTTTTTAAGATAATGAAAACTAGGATGTCCTAATCGAAAATGCAGTAAATAAGTGCCCGTTTGGGATTGCTTTTTAAAATAATCACTTAAAGTGATTTTAGATCCGTAGCAATATTTTAGACTCTAAAAATCACTTTTAGAAAAAGCACTAGATTAGTGATTATTAAAATAATCACTTAAAGTTATTTTAGATGTCAAAATATTTTTTAATTTTTTTGCAAATATTTTAATTTTAAATCAAAAAGCGCTTTTAACTCCAAAATAATCAATCTCAAACGGGCACTAAATCTCATTGTTACTTGGACTTGAGGCAATACTCAGGCAAGAACTCTCTTGACTTCCCTTATTTGAGTCTGGTTCTAGGATATAGAGTCCGTCACATTCTCTAGCATTGCCAATCGTCTTCCCCGAGTCCAGTTCCTGAAATATGCAATAAGATGGGTAAAATATAGCACGACAGTTTAGGGCTTTTGTTATCTTGCTAATAGAAAATAGGTTACAAGATAAATTTGGGACATGTAGCACTTTAGATAATGGTAGAGAGGCTGAAACATTGATATTTCCTAGACCTGCTATGGCTGAAAGGGTTCCATTAGCAATTCTAACTTTTTTATTGCAGCACATGGTTTATAGGTTGAAAAATTATTTGAGTTTCCTGTCATATGATCACTCGCACCTGAATCAATGATCCAAGTGTCTGTGTTTTTTGAACATAAGTAGGAAGAAGGGATAGAAGATACTGATTTACCATTTTTTGCGAAAGAACATGAAGGACTATCAAGGCTGGATTTTTTGGATAGGTTTAGTAGTTTCAGGAGCTGCTCGATCTGATCCTACGTGAGATTGGGCTGTTCTGAGTTGACTTGTTCTTCATGAGAAGTCTCGGCACTGGTTTGGAAGGCCCTTCTTCTTATCTCCGGCCGGTTTCCCGTGAAGTTTCCAGCAAGTTTCTCTCATGTGCCACAACTTCTTGCAGTAATCGCACCACGGCTTCTTCTTCTCTCCTTTGTTTCCATTCCCACGTGAGAATAAGGCTGATGACTCAGTCTGGCTTATAGAATCTTCGCTGGTGTTACTCATGACCTTCCTCCTGTTTTCCTCGAGTCGAATCTCAGAGAAGACTTCTCTCATTGACGGCAGCGGACGTCTTCCGAGGATTCTTCCCTTCACTTCGTCAAGATCCTTGTTTACACCAGCCAGAAACATGTATACGCGATCATTCTCTTCGCGTTTTTGTTGTCGAGTGTAGTCAGCCGCGCTTTCCCACTTATCATCATCATGGCACTGATCTAACTCTTGCCACAATGATACCATCTCGTTGTAGTAGGTTGTCACTTCTCTTTCTCCTTGTCTGGATTTCCACAGCTTTGTCTTCAATTCGAAGATCTGCGATGAATTGCCCATATCTGAGTATGTCTCCCGGATTGAAACCCAGATTTCATTCGCTGTCTTCATGAATAGGTGAGGCTTTGCAATGGCAGGATCCATCGCACTGAGTAGCCATGCCATTACTAGCGAGTTTTCTGATCTCCAGGTGTTGTAACCCTTTTCTCCTTCCTTCACGGTTTTCACTTCGCCAGTTAGGTATCCTAATTTTCCCCTCCCATCAATCGCAAGTTTTACCGATTGGGACCATTCCAGAAAATTCCTTCCATTCAATCTATGCCCTGTGATGAGCATAGAAGAATGAACGGCCAACTGGGATGTTTCCATGGTGTTTGTTTGAGTGATTGAAGGAGAAGTTTGGCTGGTCGGTGTGTTTTCCATTGGTTGGGTTGATTTAGAGGCTAGCTCTGATACCATGATACCATGTAAGTTTAAGAGAAAGTGTTTTTGTTGTATTACTTCACAAGGCCAAAGAACCTATTTATACAAGGAGTATCTCTTAATTCTAAGAAAGAGAATAAAATCAGAATCAGAATAAAATCATAGTCAAACTAATTCCTATTTTAGTTCTACCTAATTCTAGAAAATAAATCTACCATAAATAATCGGATATTTACCAAATAATCTTATGATTTTCTACATTATAAGTACCTGAGCAGCTTCTTTCCTTTGAGATCCAGTCTTAAACTCAGCCAAGTACCTATGATAATCACCTTTCATCTTCAAGTAAAACACTTTAGACTCAGCAGAAGGAACCAAATGAGTTTCAAGAAGATTTAAGATCCCATCACAAATCTTGTTAAGCTCAGACTCGATCTTTAACATGTATTCTATAAACAAAATATTACTACATTTGTACATTTTCAATAATACATCAAAATAACAGAAATATACTATCAATCATACACATTTTGATAACTTGTATACTTCCATAAACATAACTTCATACATATCTATTATTAAGTAAGAGATTGACCAACCCTTTTTGCTTAGCTTGCATATTATTAAACTTCTCTTTCCCTTTCTCCAAAAGTGGATCATTCGTATCATTTCTTCTCCACATTTTATCCTGTCCAACATATATAATAATAATAATAAGAAAAAAACACCTTCAAAAATTAAACCAATATAATCAAAATACCTTATGCTCAGGACCAAATTCTAGTTTAACACTCGCCCAATCAGATAAATCTTCACCCTTAACTTCTAGCAAAGGTAACACTCTAATTTTATGCAGCAAGAAAACAATCACTAGTCTGATTAATGACCTCTCAACAACTTCAAAGATACTATTTATACATATAAACTCACCATCTCTATCACTTGTAAATCTAAGGACTGTTGATTTTTAATAGTTTACATGTGTTGAATCATATAAAGAAACTTATAAGTAGCTGCATCTACTGAGAAACCATGTTTTCTCATTTCCTTCACTGATTCAATTGCCTCTTCATACTCTTTTTTCTTCATAAACCCTCGAATAATAACATTGTAGGTCACACTATTTGGAGAGAACCCATGTTCCTTCATACTTGAAACCCACTCTTTTGCATCTTTAAACATTCCTCTTTGACAAAGTCCGCCTATAATAGTAGTATGAGTATATAAATCAGGCTTCAAACCTTTGTTTGATAGCTTGTAAAAAACATCTAATGCAGCATCAAGTTGGCCATTTTTACATAATCCATGAATAATAGTATTATATGTCACAATGTTAGGAGTTATATTACTACTTTCCATGGAGTCTAATGAAGACAGAGCCTCGGTAAAACGTCCATTATTGCACAATCCGTTTAACATTATATTATATGTCACAATGTTAGGATATATGCCCTTATCTTTCATCTCAGAAAATAATTTAAGAGCATCATCAACTATGCGATCCTTGCATAGACAATCAACAATGGTGTTATAAGATTGGATGTCAGGTTTAGAAATCTCCCTTTTTTCAAATACTCTTAGCAATTCGAAAGCCTTGAGTGTATGTCCAAGTTTACACAGCCCGTTTAATACAACCCCAAAAGTAACTGCACTTGGCTCACAAAGTATTTCCCTCATTAACCTTTGAAACAACTCTACAGCCTCTTTACCTCTATCTTCACCAAAGAGGCCCTTAATCAGGGTGGTATACGTAACCACAGTGGGAACATGACCGCTTTTGAAGAGACACCCAAATACTGCAAAACCCATATTGCTTTTTCTTGACGAGCAGTAACAATTTATAGCTATATTCATTGTGTAATTATCTAACGGAGCCCCCAAAATACGCATTTCTCTGAATAAAGAAAGAGCATAAGGGTAATTTTTCATCTTCACGACAGTACCCAATAGCTTATTGTAGTCTATAACAGTAAGATTGGGTCGCGTACGGATCATTTGATTGACAGTAAAACGAGCATCTTCGACAGGATTGATATCATCAAAAGATGAAATTGAAGAATAAAAGAAGAGGGAAAAAGGGTTACCGATTGTGTTGATGGAAGAAAGAGAAGATCTAAAGCAAAACAAAGAAGAACCAATCAGCTTCATGATGTTATGTTATGCCTTCCAACTAATGACGTGAGAAGGGAATGGTTGTTTCTGAAATTGCAGTAAAAATGATTTTGTGAACTGGTTACAAATTCAGATCGATGATTAGCTTCAACTTTTTTAGTCAAAGACTATGAGTCGGTCTTCCATATATCCGTTGTAGTAGGTACACCACTCTAAAAAAATTAAAAAAAAACTTTAGCAATTTACTAACCTACCCTTAAATTGTACTATATTTTGTGGGGCTCTATGCAGATTCTAAATTACGGTTCTGGCCAATGTCTTAATTTTCGTTCTAAAGTTCTTTTACTATTTTACCCTTTGAGGTTAAGTGTTATCTTTAGTTCAACTTTTATTATCAGTTGTTGTTGTGTATTTTGTTGTTCTTATACAAATATTGTTGAAATAGTGTCCAATATTTAATATATCCACGTGTCATGTATACAGAGTTTTGATTATTTTTTTAGTTACCAAATAAAATTTAAAAAAAAAATACCTGCCCAGTTTGAGGCTCGAGGGCTGTATTGTTAAATCAGTCATTTCCTTACCTAGAGGATTCTCTCTCATCTCTCAACACTCAATCTCCATTAACAAAAGCAAAAGGAAGAACACTTGATAATCAAGCAGGTGGGTGTCGACTAAGAGAAGAAGAGATAGTTTTGAAGTTTAAAATGGCGTAGTTCTCGGATTCTCAAAAAGCACATTCACTTACGATGAATTATCAATGGCCACCGATGGTTTTTCAAACGCAAATCTTCCCGGACAAGGTGGTTTTGGTTATGTTCATATAGGCATTTTACCAAACGGTAGAGAGGTGGCGATTAAACAACTAAAAGCAGGAAGTGGACAAGGTGAAGGTGAATTTCAAGCTGAAGTTGAAATCATTAGTCGGATATTGCACAATCGGGGCTCAAAGAATGCTCGTTTACGAATTTGTACACAATAACAACTTAAAGTTCCGTTAACATGGTAAAGGAAGACCTCCCATAGAGTGTTCAGCTAGACTTAAAATTGCTTTAGGTGTCTAAAGGATTAGCATACTTACATGAAGATTGTAAGTTATTTACATTTTAATCACTTAAGCATTTCTATCTTAACTAATAAAGACTACTCTAATGAGTGGCAAAATGGTATTATATGCATCCTTCAAGGTAATATGCAGTTTTTTTAGTTTTTGTTCTTCTTTATGTGATTTGATATAATAGTATTTGTTGTCAGCTTTATTTAATCTGAAATGGATTTAATTAATTTCTATTGTTAGCAGTTTGTTCTTGTATGCCACACCCGATAGAATATGATTGAGCAAAATTATGTGGTGTGTTCTTACGGAAATTTATCAAGGCTTTTAGACTGTAGTTTATACTCTTAATTTCATTTAGTTTAGCTTTATAAGCTACATAGGCGATTTCTACCTTCGCATTTACAAATACTCTCTACCTTGACTATTTCTAACTATGTTATGAGTTTAGTTGAACAGGAGGTATGTGTTCTAAAGAAGAAAAAATAGTAGATCGACTTTCAATGACGTTAGCTGATAAAATTGGAGATACTTCTCACCATGGTTTCAATAACTTGGTTACATTATCTCAGAATTTAGGAATTGTTCATATAAGATGCACTGAAAACCTTCTTAATCTCTGCAAAAAGCTTTTAAATCTTCCAGATTTACGCGATTTGCGAAAGAGGCTATCTTTTTGTATGAGGGTGTTTAAGTTACTTGGAAATTTGTCAAAAGGCATGCAATATGTTGAAATTGATGCGGAATTATTACAAGTTATTGCTTCAATCAGTGATGTATTACCTAGCTTGTTCAAGATATATTATGAATTTTCAAACATTACAGTTGTTAAAAGAGTTTATTGATCTTGTTCAAGCAGTTTCGTGTAACAATAATGTGTTTCGGAACATTCAAGCTTCTATAACAGCTTCTGTGTTAGAAAATTTGGATTCGAGTATATGGAAGTATAACAAATCTGTTATTGATCCGAATTTAAAGCCTCCTTTGGTTTATTTTCCTCGTGTGGTTGATTATATAGTGAAGCTTTTAATCAAATATAAAGAATCAATCTCACCAGGTTTTCAAAAATGCTGAGAGTTTTTCATGTTGTTTTGGGAAGATATATTTGTTAAAAAGCTATACAAAAGAGGAGTTATTGGAAATTACATCCATCTAGTAATACGAACAAGCTACCCTTTTATGCATTTGTTGAACTGGAGAAGTTAACGTTCTACAGATTGTCCCATTTCGCATGACATAGGAACCCATGGTGCTATTAAATATTTTATTTGTACAAAAATTAAGCAAGAAGCTTGACAATATTCTTATTTTCTTTTATACTCGGTACTGTAGGGGTGTGCGCGGGTCGGTTTTGGATGAAAAATACTCAACCCACAAACCGCCCGTTGTTGTGCGGGTTTTGAAAAACGAGACCCGCACTCGCGCAATCCATTATATAAACCCTAGCTGGTTCAAGATATATTATGCAACATTAAAATCCACATTCAAAGCTAGAGAGAGTTGAACAAATAGACATGAAAGCAGTGTTGGAGGCATGTTTGAGTCATGCTACACGAGGCTTAGGCTTAGGCATAACAATCATTGGAAGGTCCCCCAAGTCAATGACTATATTATCAAGTTGCACAGCATTTTCACGAAGGATCTTCAACAGTACACTTGTGTACTCATCAACTTCTTTAAACCCATTAAACTTCACTGTCTTTAGATAAAGAAGCTCAAATTTCTCCATTATTTTTTCTGACTTCCAATATTTATTTGCTAGCTTCTCAAGGGACTTACTTCGCTTCTGACACTTAAAGTAGAAAAAGATGTCACTCCCATATAGCAACAACTAATTGAAAAAAAAAATGGAAAGACTATATGCAATGAAAAGTAAAAGTACCTTGGACTCTAATGTATCTATTTTGTTCACGACTAATTTCTCTAGATTTGGTGAACATTTCAACAGACATATAATGCCAACTATATCCGTTTTGTCCATTATTCCATTGAGCTTTAGAAAAGTAAGACGTGAAAATGGGGATGACAAGCTTTTGTTATTCCCCAACAATGACAAAGCCTAACACAAATAAATTAGGAAAATTAAAGTTTGAACATTCTGAAAATAGAGCTAAAGAAAATACATACCTCAAGGAAATTAAACCCAACTTCAAGCTGTACTACAGGGAGAATGCTTTCAAAAAACGTCATAAATTTCTCATAAAAATGTTCTATTTTATCAGCAACATTAAATTGAAAGTCAAGTTCAGCTCTAAAGAGAGTTGAGGAGCATAACACAAGCTTTCTAATTATGCCTCGTCTCATGATACACAAAGATTGGATATTCGGAGCTGAAATATCAATAATAGGTACAATAGACGAGTCTATCACCAATTCCCGTAAACTATTGGATTTGATATGTATAATATCGCTGCTACAGTAAGAAATTTTCAAGACTTGAAGCATTGGACTACCAGATAATATTTTTGACATGATATTATTATCAAATGTCATACATGCAATTGATAAACTTTTAAGGGATGTCCAACAAATCTCTACACCAAGAGAGAGTACGCAATTAGATATACTCAAACTCGATAAAGATGAGTTTTGACATAATGATCTAGGCAAATTATAAGAGTTTGAGCCTCCAAAATCTAAAGTCAAGTCTTGTATCTTGTTTCGTGCAACAAACTTTGCCCAAAGATCAACGTCACATGCAAACTCTGTCAGATACCGAAACTTGACGGACAATTTTCTTATAGTATTGTTATCGCACTGAAGAAGCGTTTTATGCACCCAGATAACAAATGGTCTTATCTTCTCCTCCTTGTATTCATATTTGTCATATTCAAAGGTGAGGGATGGGACTGAAGTCCAAATATATTCCCATTGTTTTGATAAAACGCTCGTTTTCACTACGTCTTTCATTTTTAGAAAAGAGAGGATATGAAGCAAAATTGACTCAGGTAATTCACAAATTCTATCTCCCCTTCTTCTCTTCAATCCCTTCTCCATCAACTTTAATCTTCACTAAATTCAGATATGTTACTTCTTCTTACTCTATCAAATAACCTACCAATTCCTTTTTACTCCATGCTCACAATACGCAATCTGCAAAACAATCCACAAAAATTCATCTGTCAAGACAAGATGAGTGAAATAATTGGTTTATAAGTGTATCATCCAAAATTGAAAGAAGGTTAAAGCCAAACACAATTTTTAACTATCAACTGAGTCAATGTAACAATTCTTTCATAGTTAATAGTTTGTATTTATTTACAACAGGCATGTGACACTATCCAAAATACTGAGACTGAGGATTAAGATTTGTGAGAGAATAAAATCAACATTTTGGAGAGAATTGAACACGCGCACCAAAAGGTCCAGAAACTCATTTAACTATTAAATAAAAACAAACCCTTATCATTACATAAATAATCAAAATAATTTAATGATTAATCATCAAAAACATAGTGAAGTTGAAATTAAGAGATACAAAAGAAAGAACCTGAATGAGAGTAGCGATCTAGAACATTGATTATATGATGAGAGTGGGATTTATAGGGAATAGTAGAAAATTAAGTTTGTGTGATTTAATCTTTATTTTGCACAAAAGCATTAAACAGCTACTAACCGATTAAAAAGCATCGCTCCAGCAGCTGCAAAATCCTTGGAGTACACAGCAGCTTTCGTCTAGCTCGAGTAGAACCGCTGGTTAAGCCTCTAGGACAGGAGTTGGGATGCTCGAAAATGGGTACAAAACAAAGAAGGTATGTGATGGTCTTGATTGGTCCCTTAAATTTTGCCGTTATTGTAACCATTGAGTATTTATAAAGGGTAATTACTAAATATATATATAAGAACGTGTTTTGAGATAATGCTTATTTAAATCATGAGCCAATTGTTGATTGATGCCTATTAAAAAACTTATTTAGAAAAAGGTGTCTAGGAAAAAATATTTATTGAAAACAGCCCCATCCCAAAATTACCCTTATAATTAACAATTAAAAAATAAGAAAAAAACTAATAATCACACGCGCGCGTCCGTGGAATTTTTTTAAAATCGTCATAACTAATTCAAAAAAATCAAAAAAATCAAAAAAATCAAAAAAAATTATATTTGGATAAATCAAATTAATATTTACGTCTATGATTTTTTTCGGAATTTTCTGAATTTTTTGATTTTTTTGATTTTTTTGATTTTTTTTAATTTTTTTTTTTGCAGACACGAAATTACATGTTTTAAACATGGAATTTCATGTTTATTTCACGGTTTAAAACATGGAATTTCATGTTTAAAACATGGAATTCCATGTTTAAAACATGAAAATCCGTGTCTGCGAAAAAAAAAATCAAAAAAATTCAAAAAAATCAAAAAATTCAAAAAAAATCAAAAAAATTCATAGACGTAAATATTAATTTGCTTTATTCAAAAATACAATTTTTTTAATTTTCTGATTTTTTTTGAATTAGTTATGATGATTTTAAAAAAAATTCACGGACGCGCGCGTGCGATGGAATTAGTAGTAGTAGGTGCTGGTGGTGGTGGTGGTGGTGGTGGTGGTGGTTGTGGTGGTGGTGGTGGTGGTGGTGGTGGTGGTGGTGGTGGAGGAGGAGGAGGAAAAAAAATACCCTATTATTTATTTAATATTTAAAAATTAATATTGTATTAAAATAATATATTTAATAATAAGGGTAGTAAAGGTATAGAAAATATAAATGGGATGTTTTCTATAAATAATTACTTCATTAGGCATTTTTTTATAAATAAGATTATTGAAGGCACAAAAAAACAATTAGAGAGTTTTATAAGGATGTTTTCAACAATAACCCCTTAAATCATCTAATTATTATTTTTTATTTAAATTATTAACTTTCTTATTTAAATTAACAATGTATTTTTTTTTTTTTTGGTTAGGTAAACGATTTCATTAAAATAAAGGAAAAACTGTACACTATACAAAGCTAATCTACCTAGACTCGAAAGCTTAAGGTAGATACTATCTATTGGCTAGTCTAAATGTTTCGAGAGACATACAAAAATCCACTATCATCTTTGAAAGCATGATGAGGGTACAAAGCAAATAAAATAGAAAAGGTGCATACTTTTATCTCCGTTAATACTCTTTCCTTTGAGAGAGTTTCACCATTCATTTCAAGACTATTTCTCATCCGCCATAAATGATAAATAGTCGCGGCAAATGCAATTCTCCATGCCTTCCTTCTCCAATTTTCTCGAGGCTTAATCTTTTTAATCCATTTGAGAGCGCTCAATATAGTATTCATCTCTCTTCCAATACCTAACCATTTTCTCATATCGTCCCAAATACTTTTAGCAAACCCACACTCAAAGAATAAATGCTTATTAGATTCAAAATCTTCACCACATAACTCACAAAGTGGATCCAATTCCATGTAACTTATTTTATCCTTGGTGCGAAGCCTTTGTTGAATTGCCATCCACAAAATAATAGCATGTTTTGGAATAACACAAGAATCCCACACAATATTCATCCAAGTTTTCGAAAAAAATCGGCGGCGAAAAATATCATAAGGAGATTTATAAAGGGAAAGAAACTCACCACTTCTCGGCTCGCTAGCAATCGGTTGATCCTTGGAGGTGGAAAACCAATGATGCAACACCTTAACTCCTCCTTCATGCCCTACCGATATCTCAATTTCTTCCTTCAACTCCCACAATTGTTTAAAAAGTGGAGAATCCAAGTTTTTTACTTTCCAATCCCAAAAGTCAATATTCTTTAAGTATTCCCCATGCATCCACTTTATCCACAAAGAATCTTTTTTCGCCACAATACTCCACAACATTTTCATAAGGAGAGCTTTATTCCAAGCTCTGAAATCTTTAAGGCCTAAGCCTCCTTCTTCTTTAGGTGTTGCTATGGTCTTCCATTTAATTTGTGGCGATTTACCATCCCAATAAAAACTCCTACAAATACTCACGATTTTATCACGCACACAAATCGGAACCGGAAAAATTGAAAGCCAAAAACACACAACTCCTTGAAGTACCGTTCTAATAAGCTCAAGACAACCCGCATAAGAAAGAGAAGGAGCATTCCAAGATATCACATACCTTTCCAACTTATCAATGAGAGGTTTGTAATCTCGCGAAAATAAAATCGATGCTCCGAGCTGTACACCCAAATAACGAAACGACATCTCCCCCTTTTCAAGTTGAGTAGTTTCTAAGATATTTTTAACAATCTCATCTTTAATACCCACATAATATATATTTGATTTATGAATATTGAGATGAAGACTCGAACACTTACTAAAACTCTCCAAATAATCCATAAGAATTTTTACCGAAGCATGATCTCCTTTGGCCAAAAGCATAAGATCGTCGGCGAAAGCAAGATGTGTTATTTTATTTTTTTTACACTTTGGATGGTATTTAAACCCAACATTCGTGTTCTTCTTCAATAATCTCGATAAGTATTCAAGACACAAAATGAAAAGGTAAGGAGAGATAGGATCACCTTGCCTTAGACCTTTTTCTCCTTTGAAAAATCCATGTACTTCCCCATTAATTTCTACCGAGTATGAAGGAGTTGAGACGCATTCCATAACCCAATTAACAAACCTAGTCGGAAATTTTAACCCTTCAAGAACCTCTCGAAGAAACACCCATGAGACCGAATCATAAGCTTTACACAAGTCAATCTTGATAGTACATCTAGGCGAGCTACTATTGTTGTTGTATCCTCTCAAAAGCTCTTGCATTAAGTGGATATTTTCGGCCATCGATCTTCCGGGAACAAAGGCATTTTGAGATTTATCAATAATCCCTTCAAGAATTGGCTTTATTCGATCCGCTAGTATCATAGTAATCGCTTTATATATAACATTGCAACAAGAGATCGGTCTAAAGTCCTCAACAATCAACGGACTATCCTTCTTTGGAATGAGAGAAATGATAGTAGTATTCAATTGTTTAAGTAAAATCCCGGAAACAAAGAATTCACGTACCGCTTGTATTACCTCATTCTCAATTAGTTCACAAGAGCTCTTGAAGAAAAGAGAAGAATAACCATCGGGTCCGGGCGCTTTATCATTGGGTATACGAAAAACGGCATCTTTTATCTCTTCATCGGAAATATCTTTACACAATTCCAAACCTTGCTCTTGTGTCAACGCATTACCCCAATCAAAGACACCACGATTCACATAATCCGTCTCAACACGTGTACCTAATAAACTCTTATAATAACCCAAAAATGCCTCTTTAACTTGAGTACTAGAAGTAGTATCTTCCCCTTTAGCAAGTTGAACTTTAGCAATAAATTTTTTCCGTTGTTTACTCTTCATGAGCTCATGGAAGAGTTTCGTACATCTATCACTTTTCAAATTGTAGCCAAATTTTGCTTTTTGTTGAAGAAAACTAATTTCCGCCTTCTCAAGTCTACAAGCCTCTTTCCGAATCTTAATCAACTCATTAGGATCCGAATCATTAGTTAAATTATTTTGAAAAAGTCTTTCGGCTTCTTCTAACTCTTCTATTGCCCTTTTCGCTCTTTCGGAAATATGTGAGAAGTTCTCTTTATTCAAGCTCCTCAAAATCGGTTTCATGTTTCGAAGTTTTTGGCAAAGAACATATTGCTTAGAGCCTCTACCTTGATCTCTATTCCAACCATTACTCACCACTTCTCCATAATCTTTATGCTCCACCCACATATTAGGGTAAAAGAGGAATAAAGGCCCTCTATATTTGTGTTTTTTAATTAAAATCTCTCAACTAAAGAACTCGTTAGTTGTTATTCCAGGGGTAACTAGAGAGAGTTTTATTACCAATTTTCCACGAAATTTTAAATTTCTCTCACTTGACAAAAAACAATTATGCGTGTGACGCTCTTTTTTTTTTTTTTTTGAAATATGGAAAAACAAAAAACAAAAAAAGACGCTTCACATTTTCAACCACTTCCCAATACCGAGGCATGACATTTGCTTCGCCATTTCAATCTTCTCCATTCTCGAAAATAGCTCTCTTCAACCGTTGAATACAAAAACTCCGGCGAACCCATCTGAAGATAGTAGGGACAATTTCTAGAGCGTTTCTACACGCGTCTTCAAAGGTATTTTATCTTTGTTGCATTTCATAATTGTTTTTATTTTTTGTCTAGGGTTTTGTGATAATTTGACAAGAGTTTTTCTGTGGTAATGGGTTATCTGCGTTATTTGGTGGGTTTTGTTTAAATTATTTGGTATATTGTAGAGTTATTCTAGTGTTTCTGGTCTTGAAATTAGGTAGTAAATACGTTTTAGGTTTAGATTAGTGGGCTCTTTGCTTAGTTATGTTGAATGAAAACATATTTTATATGTTTTCCGGGGGTATAAACTTTCTGTGGTGTAGAAAAAGTATGAATGAAATTTTTGGGGGTATATATCTTGTTGGCGTGGTGTAGAAACTTTCTGTGTATGTAGTTTTAAGCGGTATTTCAAAGTGAAAGCGTATGTGGGTTTAGGGGGTGAGTGAGGGGTTTGTACCCCCGTTTTGTACTGGAAAACGATGTTTATATTGTGTTGTTGGCGTATGAAAAGAATATGTTTTGTTGTTACGGGTAAATAACCCACCTTTTATTATTGTAGTTTTGAATGACATTTTTTTATCTTTTGAATGTTATGTAAATAGGAATTTCGAGGTGTTCACTGAGGAGTGTTGCTGAGGTACTGCATAAATGTAACTCTACAACTAATGTCTTCGCTGAAATGGTCTCCATTCGAGACACTGTTCATCGCAATGTATCACATAAGGGATGATTGGGTTTTTTCTAGCAAATCTGACACGAATATCCTAGACATAGTGACGACGTTTGACACTTACAATAGGGCCTTTATTTTGGCTGATATTCTGGTTAATGTTACTTTGAATGATGTTATGCTAATAATGAGGGTTCGAGGCGGGACAGCACATGTGCCCGAAATTTGATAGAGATGAATCTGCTCCATCCCCGTGATGCCAGAGAGAATTCCCTGGTTACACAACCGGGTCACTCCCGACCGAAGTAGTTAAGATGAGATTGCATGCCATTGCTGTTGAAGGTCCCCTCCGTGGAAATAGCCACCGGTTTTTCTAAAATACTGAATATGCTAGCACTGTCAACCATGATGAATATGCCAAGACATGGTGATGGAGGAAGTTGTGTTTACTGGGCCGTCTAGCTTGAAGGATTCATTAGAAAATGAAGTAATTGGTTCAGACGTGCACACCATTGCTAATGAAGATCCTAGGGGTGAGGGGTCGAAATTTTTCGAAGGAGATGATGGTGTTGGGAATGAGAACGAAACCTTGTTAGTAATCGCTAGTAGGATAATTGAAAGAAGGAAACGGGCTATGAGATTAAGCTCGATGGAGAAGCGAGTTAAGGAGAGGGATGATAGATTGAAAAAGATGGATATAGATTATGTGATAAGAAACACTCTGAAGAGGAAAAAAGGCATTACGGATAATTCGCAAATAGAAAATATGGATAAGGGGAAAGGGCAGTTGGAGAATAATTCAACACAAGTAGCCAAAGATAGACAGGGGTTAGACCAATCTCGGATAATTGAGAGGTTGAGAAGCGGTGAAAAGGACAAAGAAGTAAATGTTTCTGGTGGTGTAAATAATCCGGAGTCGTCGATTGTGGTACAAAATCCCGAGAAGGGTTATGTGAGACGTAAGTACAGAACTTACCGGACTAGAAGAACTGCTACGCGAATGAAAGTGGCCGTTGAGGACAGCAATGGGAAGAATGAAAGATGTTGACACAAGTAGCGGTCCGGGTGATAGGGCGTTGATAAAAGAGGTTGAAAATGATTCAACACCGAAGGGTGGTAGGGCAAACCTAGTGATCGAAGCTAGTTCAGGTATTGTTACAAATAAGAACAAGAGGAAGGCAGTTGCAAAGTTATGTGTGTCAAAGGTGGATGGGATTATTCTTAATCGACTAGTTGACGAAAACCTAGGTAACACTGAGGTATAGGTTCTTGGGGATACTAGAGTAACGATTGATCGTTGTTTTGCGCTACAGAGTGAGGGGCCCGTTAAGTGGCAGGCAGTAAGCTCAAGATAAATTTGTCTCATCTCCATTCTAATACTGAGATGAAACTTGTCTCATCTCTATTGTAAAACTAAGATATTATTTATCCCACCTCCAATTAAAACCTTTCATTTTGAAATAAAATAAAACATCACAGTCCTCTTTCACGCACACACACATATTCGCTTTAATCTTTGATGGGATAAATCTCATCTTACTTTTACAATAGAGATGGGACAAATCACATCTCAGTATTAGAATGGAGATGAGACAAATTCATCCTAATCTTAGAATTAGAAGGAAGTGCGGCACAATCAGAGTGTATAATGTTGATTCGGTAGGGTAATTTTAATGTTTATATTGTTAAAGTTTGTAAGAACTGTGTTATTAGTAGTATTAACAATAATGGTTTCTTATGTACCATGTTTGCGTTTCTTGTGGTAATTTGTTTGCATGCATGCGCCTACTAAGTATCATGATAGATTGAATGTGTGGAATGAGCTAACCAATTGGAAACTAAGAGATAACGAACCTTGGGTAGTGATGGGAGATTCTAATGAAGTGACAAACTCGGGGGAAAAGTTTAGCAAAGACCTTGTTAACCATAACCATGTTTTATATTTTAACAATTTTATTAATATTTATGGTATTATTGATGTGACAACCAAATGATGTTATAATACTTAGATTAAAAGGAAAAAACAATAATTTGGTCAAAGAAAAACTTGATCGAGTTTTAATTGATAATAATTGGCTCAATAAACATCAAGATGTGATAGTCACTGTACCTCCGACGATTGGTCCAGACCATTATCCATTGATTTTGGAGTTGTCGCCGAAGATCAACTCGTTCAAAAGAAGCTTCAAGTTTGAGTCCTTCTAGGTTGATGACCCAAATATCAAGGATTAGTGGAAACGACAAGGGGAGAACCAATGAAAGACGTATTCATCACAACGTTTAGAATGAAATGCATGTAAGATAGAAAACACTCACTAAAGAACCTCTATGTTATCCGTTTATACTCGCATAATGATACCAACAACAACATATGAATTCTCATGTAGTTAATTCGCGTTATCATGTGGTTCAACAAAGAAGAATTATGGAACAAACTAAAGAAGGTTGTAATAAAGATCCTAAGCTGAAGTTTGAGGTCATGCCTGCACACACAATGGTAGGTTGAAGTCAAGTAATATAGCTAAAAAAGTGTGATATTGAATTTTAACGAGTAGTTTTTATTTTCCACACGAGTATTTGAGGATGGAGTCTATTAAGGAGATCAAGGTGTATGTTCTAAATATCTTCAAGGACTCCGTGGAAAAATATCAGAAAGTTCATCATAGTTGAGAGCATGTGTCATGGTGTGAAGCACTGGACATTGATGTTGTGAGACACAAATAAGGGGACATTCACACACTACAAAGGATATAACGAGGTAACATCTAATCAATCGGTGCTAAATCTAATGCAAATGATGAGACAATGTACAACTTCCTCGTAGATAATATGTTGAAGGTGAGTACCAAGGGAAAAGATATAGAACAATTAACTAAAAGATCATATTTCCTAGAACACGTCAAGGTTAATCATGTGAAGACATGAATTTAAAGCATATTCTACGACCGTAGCATTAAAAGGGATTACAGGCACGATGAAGCCCGAGACCAAAGTATAAAGATCATTTTTTGGTTGCATAACGACAACAACATAAGATGGTATAACTGAGACGAGGAAAGCTTTAGGGGCGGACGTTTGATTCTTTTTTCTTCTAAGCTAATGTTGCTATGATTTTGACTGTAAGTTGTTTATCATTTAGTTTCTTTAATGATGGTGCCACCATTTTGAACACTGAATTGTCTTCATGATTAACGAAACCTTGTTTGATGAATGTCCACTGAACATGTTCTTATGGGTTGTGATCATGATATTTTGGTTTAGGTTTCATGGTTTTAACTGGAAAAGTAGCCATAGTAGGAAGAAAAGGTACAGAGGTAGGTAAAAGGGAAAGCTGAGAACGAGAGAAAGATAATGAAGTTAAATGAAAAGAACGTGTGATAATGATATAAAGAAAAAGGGAGGGAGGGAGTATAAAATGTTGCAAAGTTGTTCTTTGTCAGAAAAGAGTAGAAGAAATAGATTAAGGCTAAAATAGATTTAGTAAAATAAGCGATCAAGAAACTTAGGATGTTCATGTATGATTTCATAAGTAGTTGCATCTTCTGAGAAACCATGTTTTCTCATTTCCTTGACTGATTCAATTGCCTCTTCATACTCTTTTTTCTTCATAAACCCTCGAATAATAATGTTGTACGTCGCACTATCGGGAGAGAAACCATCTTCCTTCATACTTGAAACCCACTCTTTTGCATCTTCCATCATTCCTCTGTGACAAAGTCCACCTATAATAGTATTATGAGTATATATATCAGGCATCAAACCTTTGTTTGATAGCTTGTAAAAAACATCTAATGCAGCATCAAGTTGGCCATATTTACATAATCCTTGAATAACAGTTGTATATGTCACAATGTTAGGAGTTATGTTGCTACTTTCCATGGAGTCTAATAAAGACATAGCCTCGGTAAAACGTCCATTATTGCACAATCCGTTTAACATTATATTATATGTCACAATGTTAGGATATATGCCCTTATCTTTCATCTCAGAAAATAATTTAAGAGCATCATCAACTATGCGATCCTTGCATAGACAATCAACAATGGTGTTATAAGATTGGATGTCAGGTTTAGAAATCTCCCTTTTTTCAAATACTCTTAGCAATTCGAGAGCCTTGAGTGTATGTCCAAGTTTACACAGCCCGTTTAATACAACCCCAAAAGTAACTGCACTTGGCTCACAAAGTATTTCCCTCATTAACCTTTGAAACAACTCTACACCCTCTTTACCTCTATCTTCACCAAAGAGGCCCTTAATCAGGGTGGTATACGTAACCACAGTGGGAACATGACCGCTTTTGAAGAGACACCCAAATACTGCAAAACCCATATTGCTTTTTCTTGACGAGCAGTAACAATTTATAGCTATATTCATTGTGTAATTATCTACCGGAGCCCCCAAAATACGCATTTCTCTGAATAAAGAAAGAGCATAAGGGTAATTTTTCATCTTCACAACAGTACCCAATAGCTTATTGTAGTCTATAACAGTAAGATTGGGTCGCGTACGGATCATTTGATTGACAGTAAAACGAGCATCTTCGACAGGATTGATATCATCAAAAGATGAAATGGAAGAATAAAAGAAGAGGGAAAAAGGGTTACCGATTGTGTTGATGGAAGAAAGAGAAGATCTAAAGCAAAACAAAGAAGAACCAATCAGCTTCATGAAGGAAATGGTTGTTGCTAATATTGTAAAATGATTGTGAATCTGTGATGTTAAGTGAAGAGGGCGACTTGAGATGCTCTTTTGTGAACTGGTTACAAAATCAGATCACAGATGTCAAATGTCTTTTTTTCGGTAGAATTGTCTTTTTTTTTTTTTTTTTTTAAGTCAAAGGTCATTAAAAAAATACTAATTTTGTACGAAATGGTAAAGGGTTAAAAATGATTTCCCATTTATAAAATTTGTAAATCATGATTTAGTCCCTCACAAATTTTAAATAGATAAATTAGTCCCTATAATTTAATCAAAGTAAGTTACAATTTTATTCTTTATAATTTAATTAAATAGTATAAACTTGTAAAAAAAATATCCCTACTAATTATATCATAAATTAAGAATTTTAAGCATATTATATAGTTAAAATAGATTAAGGATCCAAATCTCTTATTTTTATTTTGATCAAATCTATCTTGATCTAAACAATACAATTCATCTATTTTAACCGAATATGGACACTTTTATTTTTAAATTAATTACACAATACTAGCAAGATTTTTTTTACCATTTTATTTTACTCGTTATAATTTAATTAAATAAAATAACCTCTAAGTAACAAATTCATTTCACATCACTCATTTTATCCCTCTATACTAAACTTGATCGTAAAAATTCCCCAAATTAGGGGCAGACTTAGGGGTCGAGTGGGGTGTGAGGCCGCCCACCTCAGTCCCAGAATGTAGTGAAAATTCGTGCAAATTATTTTAACAAAAAAACATTAGTAGAAATTTAATTTTTCCCAGAGCCTATATATTCTCCCCCAAGCCTTCCAAAACTAGAAATTACATTAAAAAAAAAATATCGGGACTACATTCGCAAACCTTACTTGTTGTTCTAACTTTTTACGCCTCAGAGAAAATCTGCCCTGCCCTACCATGACGATAAAGTCATTGTTGCATCATCTACGATGGATTATTGATGAATCTAGTAGTCCAGTTAAAGTGGCGATGCCACCTTCTCTAGATGAGGAAAAGTAAAACACCATATTTTTTCAAGTTAAGTTAGCGGTGGTCATTGTTAGTTGTCAGACGGAGTTGTGTATTTCTCGTTTTGGTATATCTGTAGTAGGTTATTGTTGGGTTTATTTGACGAGAATTAAAGTCGGAGGATGAGCTACTTTGATTTTTTGAGTATTTATTTTGGTTTTTCAAGGTGTATCTAACATATTTCTTAACTTATTGTTGATTATAGTGTTAGTATCTAGGCCGTAACTAGTGAGAGTTTCCTTAATTTTATATCTCATCGAATCAAGTATATTAGGGGATATTAATAATTTTATATATCTTCAGTGTACATGCAATAGTTTAGCGTAAGATAAATGGAAGAGGGAATCTACAAATATAGTAATTATGGAGAGAAATTCAAACAAATTCATTAAACTGTAAAAATTGAGTATAAATAAAATATGTAAAAAAAAGATGATATTTTTTTTTTGCTAGCATTGTTTAATCAATTTACAAATGAAAGATCCCCTTTTCGGTTAAACTAGAATTATTGAATTGTTTATATTATGAGAGTTTCGACCAAAATAAATAAGTTGGATTCATAATCTATTTTAACCATGTAGTATGCTCAAAAATTTTAACTTTTGACGTAATTAGTAGAGATATTTTTTCAAGTTTAGTCAATATTTATTTTCTTTTAGAAGTTTATATTATTTAATTAAATAATTAAGGGCAAAATTGTAACTTAATTTGATTAAATATAATACTCTAGTAGGAAGAAGAGATAGACAAATATTTATTTGGTTATTAAATAATAAAACTAATAAACTAAAGATAGAAACTAAATAAAAGAAAAGAAAAGAAGATAGTACGAAAGTTACCTTGAGTAATTAGCATGTAATCCCCACTAGTTTTGCCGTTCTAAACATGTAAGGGTGAATTATGTAGTATTTCAATAATCGGTTCCAATTCGCTATCGGTAGTTTCAAATAGGATTTACCTGTGTCAATAAGGCTTCCTAAGCAAACTTTTCCTGTAATTGGTAAATAGTCACAAGAACTAAACCATAGTGATTATCTAGTTAGGTTGATTTGTCAGATCTAAACCGAATACTAGACGTTATGTGTTAAACATGTAATTAAACACCGTTGTCAATGGTGACCTAACTACTAGATGGTAATTCTATATGGCCTAGGTTCGACAAGAACACAGAATATAAATCCAAACACATAAACAATGAATAAAAACTATAATTCAATTTAAAACATAGAATTTCCAAATTAGATAGATGTCAATCAAAACTAGGGTGCATATATATATATATGCTAAAACTCAAGCTAAAAAGAATTAATTCATACTAAAAAGAGAAGAGAAAAGAATTACAAAATAAGAGGTTGAAGAAGACATATTGTGTTCTGCTCCTTCCAGACTTCTTCTCTTGTGTTGCAGCTTCCTTTTGGCCTTAAGGTCTGGCCAAGGATGATTTAAGAGTGTTAAGAGGCTGTATTTATAGTGTACAGGTTGACCTAATTCGTTTCTTGGAGGAAAGGCCAAGTAATAGACTCCAAACCCAACTCAAATTCGTAAGGAAATAAAGATAAACACTGCTGGACCGTTTTGAGCATATCTTCTTCGTTATTGGTCGGTAAAAAACGGGTGACTATTGTATATATTTGGGATCAAATTTAATATCTTGGAGCTTGAAAAGGTAAAAAACGGTGTCTTGTTCAAGTAAAGAGCAGAGTATAGACAACTAGCTTACACTGATGGCCAAGGAAATAAAGATAAGTCCTCGACATGACCTCAACCATGCGTGCTTTTTTTACACAAATTGAACTTAATGTAAAATATTGGTCACAAATACCCCTTGTGGTTTTTTAATGGACACTCCCTTGTTTTTCCAACTCGCCATTATCTATAACAAAGAGCTTTAGTGATATAATTATACAATATGTTGATATGTCACAGGTTTGGAAGCCCAATAATACCTATTACTCATACACACATTTCTCTTATGAGATAATTAAGTGAACAGATGGGAAGAGCTTAAATGAAGTTCTAAATGCAGACCTAAGAACTGAATGCTTGCATTTGAACAGAAACAATATTTGGTAATACTGATTTAACTATGTGCACTATATTCCTCCTACATCTGATGATAATCATTGAAACACTCATGTAAAGGAAAAATTTCATCTACCTTATAGATCAACGGAATCCATGGTCAAGGAGCCAGAACTGAGGAGCAAATACTCCACTGCATTAGTAAGATTATGAAAATCTCGGGACCAAAATGCAAGAATAAAGCTAAAAGTATTGAAGATAAAATAAAAATCTACAGTCTTATGCTTTAGCTGAATTTTTTGGGTTATTAATTGGTTTAGATAGTTGAATTTCTTTGTTTTCTCTCGGTGTAATTTTAGTATTTTACTATCTAGTTCTTTGGGGGTAATTCTACGTTTGTAAAAGTTTTATGGACCTATTTATAAATGATTTACATGTGTTTAAATAGAGTGGTTTGATTCTATTAGCTATTACTCAGACCGTTGGTATGCTTTTCTATTTATTTTTTCCTCTTTTTTTTTTTTTTCTTTTGACATGTTCTTTTTGCTGTTTTAATTATCATTCTATTTATTATTATTTTTATTTTTTTGACTAGTTATGTGGTTGTATATTAGGTGTTTGTGTGTGAATCTGTCGGATTTTTCATAATCTTGATTTTTTAATTTGTTTTTATATAATTTTGGTAGTGTTTGACTTTCGTGTAACATCCTCCAGGGCCGAAACCTTGAAAATAAAATGTTAAGTATAATATTAAATATCAACCAACCGTGTTATAGTTATAGTTGTACTCAACTACCTAAATCCTTGGAACAAAATATTATTAAAACAAATAGCGCAAACTATATTATTTGTTCCAACTATATTTGCACTTTTTTTTCTTAAAACAACAAAGAAACATTCTCTAGTAGGTAACAATATTTCATTAAATATATACGTCAGTTCAGTACGTGTGTGTCTATATTTGAGTTATTTATGCTGTTAATAATTTTGTAAATTAGGTTGATCGATAACATAAAATAATGCTTATCTATGTGGATTAAATAGATAGTATAAATTTCAAGATTAAGTTAATTGCATGGTTGGTCCCTGTGTTATGCAAAATAGCTAATATATAACTGTATTTGTTATTGAAGGGCCGAGATTTGCGGATGGATATTACAAAGATGCCTTCTGGAAAGCTCAGAGAAATCACGAATAAGGATATACATCTAGTGCAGTGTGCTATAGAAAAATGCCTTCAAAAATACATGAACAAGAAAGACACTGTGAATGCTCTTTTACATAATTATAAAATCGAGCCCAGTTTTACTAAGCTTGGTAATGTATTTACTTTGAATTATTCGTTATATTTCAGCATAATGATCTTTAATTTTATATGCAGTGTGGGAAAAACTTGAAGAAGATAATAAGGAATTTTTTGAAGCATATTACCCAAGAATGTTATTGAAGGAGCAAATAATGACTTTTAATGCGTTACTTGAGAAACAGGTGAAGCTACTGAATGCCATGAATTTAAATAACGGTGCATCATGTAAGAATTCTATCTTAATGTCATGCAAATATATTATAAATTTGTTTTACTTGTGAGCAACTTGTTAACAAATAAGAATTTGATCCCAAAAAAAAAGTTTAATTGGGAATAATATGTATTCATGCAGTGCCTTTGAACGAGCCGGAGCAAGTTACTTATGATAATACTAGTAAACAAGAGTCTAGTTCAAAAATGTGGCATGACAAATCTTTGAAATAATCCTGGTAACTTCTCTATCTCTTTCTGTATTTTCCAAACTTGTTTTTTTGTTATGACTAAACTTTTATTGCACCTTTATTATGATTCGAAGTGATTGATTAATACATTTTTGTGTTTTTTTTGTGACTATTTTGTTACAGGTTGAACTTCTCTTTAGGCAAAAGCTCGTCTTGGTAGATAAATTCGTCCATATAAGATATTGATTTTTATTCCTTCCATCTAAATATGTTGAGAAAGGAAGATTCTTATGGTTTTAGATATTTTAGTCTCCAAGTAAATTGAGATATGACTAGAACGATAGGACTAAATTAGAAGGTTATTTGGTTTCATTTCGAATTTTGATAAACAAATATGGGAAAGTGACTTGTTTGTCTTTTCTTTAGATTATCATCTATTTAATAATTTGTGTTAATGGCCTTCAAATCCTTGTGGGGAGCAAATGTTTTGGTAAGACTCACTAAACACTTTGGGTTATTCTTCAAACAAAAATATGCTCCCGTGCAAGGTATAAAGTTAATGTAAATAATTGGTCACAAAACTAATGTAACATTAATAATAAGCAAAGTATAAAACTCTATATCCTGATGCCTTAATTGAGGTAATGGTCTAAATTGATGTCATCTTTACATCTTTAATACTCTTAGCTATAGTATCAAAACTTGTGGGTTGTGATCTTAAACTTCCATAATTGATCCTTCTATTATGCAAAATTTTCAAATATATTGTGTTTGCGAATAATAGCAAATATATCTGCAAAAGGATAAGGCTGTGATGATATTTCTGGAAGCTGATTAGGTCATGTAAGTTTCAGAAGATATGATCTTTTCATTGAGGGTTAAGTTCTGCCTTAATTGTTTCTTTTGTTTATTTGCACTATAGGTCCTTATATTAAATATAATGCAAAAAACCTATATCCGATATTTATTCTCTTGATTCTCATGGAAACCAACTTGCAGACAGAAGAAACACATGTAAAAAAGAGAACAAAGAATATCAAAGTGATGTGTCTTTACTGGATATAAACACGGGTTTATATGGTCACATGAGTTCAGAATGTTTAGTTCTAAAGCTTATTCGCTAATTTGTTTTATTAGGACGTGATTATGTCTAACTAGAATAGTTTAGTGACGAGAATTTTTTTGATCACCATTCTGACAACTTTGTATTTTTACTTTTTTAGTTTGGTAATCATTTTTATGTATTCAGAATATATTGGAAATAAAGGCCCTTGGTTTGAGAATATTCCATTTTTGTTTCTGTATAGTTTGATAATGCTTTCTTACCCATTAATATTTTGCAGAATGCTCAAGTTGTTTATATATGTGAAATAATGCTTGATGTAATTTAACATTCATTCATCACGAATTTTAATCAAATAATTTAAAATACAAGAAAACATATCATAGTCAAAGTGCCAAAAGTTACACTATTGTTTCTTCTCCATAAATAATATCTCAAGACAAAACCACCTATTCTATTATAACAAAATTATAACTCAACCTCTTTAACAAAAAAACCATACTACACGTCATATCATCTTCTTTCACCACCTTCCACCTCCACCTCTTCCACCACCTCCACCTCTTCCACCACCTCTTCCTCTTCCTCCACCACCTCTTCCCCTTCCACCACCACCTCTCCCCCTTCCACCACCTCTTCCACCACCACCTCTACCCCTTCCTCCACTAAATCTATCATTCTTAAGCTTCAAACTTTCAACACCTCTTCTATTTCCACCACGTGTCTCTCTATCACTATAATCATCATCATTATCATCTTCTTTATACCGACCACCACTTTTAGCTTTAAACGTAATTTCTCGTGAACCACCGGGTCCCACTTTAACCTCACCCAAATTATTTAAACTTTTTTCTTTATTTTTTAAAGCTTCAACTCTTTCACCCATTGAAATTTTGTCCTCCTTTGCTAATGATACCCGATTCCAAAACGCTTCTGCATGCCTCTCATCCTTCACTTCATATAGCCTGACATGAAATAATAAAATTCAACTTAATTGCACTATAGATCCCTATATTGTTTAAAAATATGCATTACAAATCCCCCTATACTATTATGCAAAAATTACATTGCATGATATTATAAGCTTTGATATTACTTTCTATGAATTAGTAAGTCCCTATATTATACAAAATAACCCACATTTTGTTATAGAAAAAACAAAATATTCATATAAAAGTATAAAATCAAAGACTGAAAATTAACAAGTTACCAAGATAATTAATATGGCTAAAACAAGATTTTAAGCAGATTTCCAAGTTTATGGCATTATAGGTCCTTATATAATGCAAAAATTACGTAATCGGTCGGTACATTAAGGCAAAAATGATATTATAAGCTTTAATATTGTTTTTTTAATTAATTACACTATAGGTCCGTATATTATTAACAGTTGCAGTATAGGTCCCTATAATATGCAAAAATTACATTAAAGGTCACTATATTATGAAAAAGTGATATTATAAGCTTTGATATTGAATTTTTTGTATCAAATTACACTATAAGGGCCTATATTATGAAACAATTGCATAATAGGTCCATATATTATGCAGAAATTGCATTATAGGTCCCTATATTATGCAAAAAATACATTATAGGTCCATACATCATAAGCTTTAATAATATAATTTTTTTTAAATTAATTACACTATAGGCCCCTATATTATAAAAAAATGCACTATAGGTCCTTATACCATGCATATATAACATTATAGGTCCCTATATTATGAAAAAAAATTACATTATAGGTCCCAAAATTATGCAGAAATGATATTATAAGCACTATAATATTAATTTTTCTGAATTAATTACACTAAAAGTCCCTATATCATACAAATTTATATATATCATACAAATAAAATAAATCAAACCCTACAAAGATAAATTTTATTTACCTTGGAGGTTGTTTCTTCTTATCAGATATATTCTCATCTTCATCGGACGGTTCAGATTCACTTAAATCTTGATCTACTGGTTCAAAATGTTCATCCACTAAAGATGCTTGCTTTGGTACAGGGTGTAAAGCCACATATTCTTTCGATTTTTCATCAATTTCAAAGTCCTATTTTAAAAAAAAAATTCAAAATTAATATACAAAATAAACCTTCTTATTTAATAAATATATATACAATACCTTATTTTCAAACATAGATATAAATCGATTATCTTGTAAAACTTCACTAGTAAGTGCTTTCTTTTTCATTTTTTTCTTTTCACCTCCTTTTATTTCTTCTTCACCTTCTTCATTATCAAGTATTTGCGACACTAATTTCCTATTAACCTTCGGTAATTTTCTTTTTATCTTCACAAAAAAAAAATCATAATCAAATTTCAAAATCCCAAAAAAAAATTAAAAAAATAAATAAATACTAACCGTAATTCTTGAAACACGTTCTTCTTGCATTTTTTCCTTCTTTCTTTCTTCTATATATGTATCATATGCAAATGGATTTGCTAAAGCTTGTGCCTAAAACATAAAATTAATTAATTTTTTCCCTTAATTTATTCCAAAAATAAATATTACCTTTTTATAAAGTCGATAATTGATAAAATAACCATGCATAGAAGCTCTTAAAAGATTAGTTCCAATTAAATTAGTTAAATTTAATTTCACAAGATCTTCTTTAGTTAAAAACTTATAATCATCGTAAATAGTTGTTTGTGGATTCTCCTCCAATTCTTCCTATAAAAAGTAAGTAAAAAAATTAATATTTAAATATAAATATTAATTTAAAATTAATTATATTTTTTACCGTTAAATTTTCGAGATAAGAGCACCATTTTGGAGCAGGTCCAAGAGCAGGTATAAAATAAGAAGGTATTTGACTATTTTCTAAAGCTAATAATATTAAACCACTTTCTTTAAATACACATAGATCGTTAATTCTGCCACCTGTCGGTTCGATACTGGTCATTCCTTCACCCTGAAAAGGACCGTAATGTAATTAATTAAAAAATGAGGGACTTAATTGCAATTATGAGAAAAGAGAAGAGGTCTTTTTACTGTTTCTGGGTCCCATATTCTAACGATATGATGATCAGCTGTGATTAATTTTTGTTTGTCAGAGTTTAGTGTTTTATGCCACTTTATGTTAATTATTGGACTTCCGTACCTGTAAAATGTAATTAAAGTAGGGTAAGAATGTATATTTTTGGAACTTAGAGGGTTTGAAAAGAAATTGAGACTTACATATGATCTTTTTCTCTCATAGGGTATGAAGAACGCAAATCGTAAATTAAAACCTGCATAGTATAACAAAATAATTCATATATTAATTTACCAATAATTAGAAACTCGAATATACGTATTTTCAAAACATTTTATGAAATATATATATATTTATATATATATATATATATATATATATATATATATATATTATATAATATTTGACCTAATACCAAAAAAAAAAAAGAGTGCAATATTAGGATAATAAAAGACCTTAAATGCAATAATTTAACCAAAAGACACAAAACAATATAAAAACTAAATAAAATTTGCAACTTAAGTCCCTATATTATAGGGACTATCAAACAAATAAATTTATATAGAGACGTATAGTGCATTGTTTGCATAGATTAAGAACTTATAGTGCAATTAACTCAAATGAAATTGCAAAATTTTAAATCTCTAATATCACACAAAATTTATTCATCTTTCCTTTAGCCAAAATTGCATTAAATAACCCAATATGAATCGAAAATTGCACTAAAGGCCCTATAGTTTTCAAAAATTGCCCTAAAGGCCCCTTTATTATACGCATTTCACAAAAACAATATCAACAGTCTATATTAACTTAAAATTTCACTAAAGGCCCCTACATTCATTTCGAAAATTTCATTCATAGTCATACAATTTGAGACAATTGCACTAAAGGCCCCATTCTTTTACGTTTTTCACAACTATATGACGGACTTATACTAAGCAAAATTGCACTAAAGGCCCCATTATTATACAAATTTCATACAAAACAACATAACCGTCCTAAATCACCCAATACTATTATAAAATTGCATAAAATCACCCTATATTAATAAAAAATTGCACTAAAGGGCACTCTATGTTTGGAAAATTGCAATAATGGACACTATAAAGTGCAAAAATTGCACAAAACAGCCTACATTATACAAAAATAAAACTAAACAAGTGGGGTTTTTGACACTTTCAAAACCATACTGGGGTGTTTTAACCTTTCATCAAATGACAAGGACTAAGAATGTAAATACAAGATTTTAACATACCCTTCCATCACTACTTCCAACAGCCATATGGTACCCACCTTCACCATCAAACTCAACAGCAGTAACCTCCTGAAAGTATTACACATTCCATAATTTTCACTTTAGGTCCTCCAACTTTTAAAATATACAAAAACTTACCTGCTCAACAGAATTAACAGCATTTATTCTACCGATAGAAGATTTTGATCGCATATCAAAACATTCAATAAAACCATCTTCACCACCACAAGCTACTAATCCATGTACCTTACTAAAACCACATTAAAAAAATTAAAAATTAAAAAAAAATATAAAGTTTTTTGAATACTTCATGAGTTTCACAAACCTTCGAGATACAACATTTAGAGCTGGGGATTGTGTGTTTAACGATGAAAGAAATTGTCCCTGTACGAAAAAAAAATTAAAAATTAACATAAATGTGTCTAATAATCAAAAGTTTTGACAGATTTAACCTTTTCTAAGTTAATTCTGTATAAATCTGGTGATGAAGCAGCACAAAATAGATCACAAGACCAACAATCATAAGCTAAATCTCTTCCCATTCTGTTTAAATTGAAATAGTAATTAAATAAGTGTAACTTTAATTGGGCCAAATAAGTAATTTTCAATAGTTAAAGGGTTAAAAAAACCTTGGAACACGCAAACTGTAATGACTTCCGTATTTTGCGTGAAGGCAAATTGAACGATCAGCACAAAGAAACGCGATTTTCGAATAATCATCACTTAATACCTGGTACAAGTATAAATTCTTGTGTTAAATACATGAAAAGACTTTTTTACCCCTGATTTTAAAGAGATTATTACCTCGAAATCTACTATTTCTGATATTAAATGTCTTTCGAACTTGAGTGCGAGTTCACGTAACTCGTATACTTTGACTTGTGGAGGGTATATACCTGGTAATAAATTTGTGGGCCCAATTAGTAAATACTGAATAATAAGGTAAGGGTTATAAACGTAATTTAAACCTGATGCTAAAAGATATTCCCCATCAGGAGTAGCTTTAATTCTTGTAGTTGCTGTTTCGAATCTTAAATCTTGAACTAATTCTACTCTTTGCATATAATCTGAAGCATATAAAGATTAAAAAAAATCAATCTTTAATAACATATAAAGCTATTTTAATGAGTGAAATATGAAAAGTATATAATACCATTGTCTTTGCGAAGAGCTCTGAGCTTCTTTGGAGCGAGCCACGTGGCATCGTTGCGTTGTTGGCCAGAAACTGTATACATTTTAACTCCATTAATGGAGGTAGATTTCAAAGTACCACCATGAGAAGCCATTGTTTTAATCGGAGTTTTTCAGCTATAGGAAGAAAGAATAATAGATATAAACAGGTCAGTAAAAACTCCCAATTAGAGATTTGAATTGCTTGGTATTAAAAAAACAATTGTGTTGATGACGAAGGATAGAAAATTGGGGATAAGAAGACAGGAACAATGAACATCAACTGTTTGATAAAACAACTACAAAAATTAAGATAAAAAGTAAAATTTGTGGGGAAAAATTGAAAAGTAGCGAACTGAAGATAATCTTTTGAAGGGTGAGATTTCAGCGATGAACTTTGAAAAAATAAAATTGAATTCTTACCCTAATTAGGGTTCTTGGCCAAGGCGGTTGATGATGGTGGAGAATGGTCCCCGAGAGTGGCGGCGCTTTTCTGAGCGGCTTGGTTGGAAGGTCAGTGAAGAGATTTTGTTTTTTGTTTTTTGTTCTGCGAGTGTAAAGATATGGGTTTTCGTAGGTTTTATCAATATTTCATTGTTTTTTTTTTTTTTTTAACAAAAAAGAAAATGTACTATCATTGTTTTTCGAGTAATGATATTTGTCACCCTTTTTGTATCATCTTTTTATCACCTCCTAACGTGTATGTCTACATGGACCAATGAATTGATTTCTCTATCCTATTTAATTTTTCTCTATCTTCTATTCAAGGAAATCAATACATATATATAGAAGGGTGATAAAAAGGTGACATGAAAAGGGGTGACATATATCATTACTCTTGTTTTTCAACGTTTACTTTTCTTTTCTTTTTTTCTTCTGATATAATTTGACATTTCCGTATACATCTTAAAAATTATTATTTATTTTGTATGATTTTATTATTTAAAAAAAATTATAATATTTTATGAAAATATGAAAATACTTGATAATACCTTCCCAAAACCTATTATATCCTCTATTATAAGAACAAGAATAATAGAGGATAAAAAAAATTGATGGGATTATTGGACTTAATTCTAAAATCAATTATGTTAACTTTGTAATTCAGGATGATAGCCTTAGAGAAGACAGAGGGGGATCATGGTCTCCACCTTTACCTGGTTTTACCAAAATTAATTGTGATGCATCCTTTGATAAAAAAACTAACCAGGCCTCATTTGCTTGTATTGTTAGGAACTCAACAGAAAATATGATAGATGGTTTTGCGCAAAAGATGGTGGCGAATTCAGCTATTGAAGCAGAGGCTAGGGGACTTGTTGGAGCTTGTGATCTGGCTTCTAAGTATCCTATAGGCTCGGTTGAAATAGAGAATGTCTGTCTTAATTTAATTAACCAAACTGGGAGAGGAGAGAAATTGTTTTGTAATATTTTTGTGTTGGTTAAGCAAATTCCGGGATGTAAACTTTTATACCAAATTAAGATCTCCTATGCTAGGAGATCCAAAAACTATTGCGCTAATTGGGTTGCTAAACAAGTGCTTAAGGGTGCTTTGTTTAGCCTTTTGACCTCTTTCATCCTCCCCAATTAGCTAGACTTTTGGAAAGAGACTTTAATCCATTAGGGATAGGTTAAGGTGTAATCTGTCTTTCTTTAAGTTTTTAATATATGCTTCTTTCAACTAAAGAAAAAATAATACATATCACTGATTTTACGTATAAAGATAAATTTATATAGCCCTACTCAAGAGACGGGAATATAATACGAAAACCGGATATAAGAAATTAGTGGAAGAACAAGTGATAAATTAACCACAAACAATTGAGGGGACAGAAAAATATACTACGAAAATTTGGAAAACCATCTGGGATTCTAATATCCCGAAAAAAATTAGGATTTTCCTCTAGAAGTCATGTAATAATGCTATTACCACAAAAATTATTATCTACAAAAGGAAATGTGCGCACTCTAAAGAGTGTATATGGGGTTGCGGCTCTAAAGATACATTAGAACATTTACTACTACATTGTAAGATATGTAAAGAAATATGGACATGGACATCAATGCAGATTAAGATAGACGAGGAAGATAAAATCTCATTGACAGACTGGATAATAAAGATAATTGAAGTATATTCTAAAGAAGGATGGGAAAGAAGGATAGTAACCGATTATTTAATAATCAATATATGGAATATTTGGAAATTTAAAATGAAATATTTACACGAGAACATAAATATAGACGGAGAAAGCATCATTTTCAACACCAATAAATTGATGAGAGAAGTCCATGGTATTGACAGGAATAAGGTCAATAGTACAGCTAAGAGGAATAAAGAACCAACACTTGTAAGACAAGAAGAACCAAATTATGACGAAGCAAATATAATAGTAAAATGTGATGGGTCTTTCAAATACAAATATGAACCCACTGGGATCGGAATCCAACGGATTGATAAAAGAACAGGAACTTCGGAAAGCATAAAAACGGATTTAGTTTGCGAATCAGCTTTGGAAGGGGAGGCAAAGGCGATCTTAAAGGTCGTTCAGATTTGTGAAGCACAACCTACAAAAATGTAGCTTATTCTATCATATAACCTTGAATCTATTCAAGGTATTCGGCAGGTGTCAACTGCGAGCTGGAGAATCCAACCGGTTATTAAAAAGATCAACCAGAAAGCTGCGGAATTTGGTACTATCGCTTTCCATTTTATCAACAGGACTTTCAACAGCCAAACGGATAAGCTCGCAAAAGAAGTTAGGCACGAGGCTAACATTTTCTTTGGATCATCAGCTGCATTGTTCGAATTTGCTGATAATTTTGGTAGATTAGGGATTGGTTAGCTTATTACTTTACGTTTCTATGTCTCGTTTGTTTCTTTTTCGGTTGTAATTTTCTTTTCTTTTGGTGCCTTAGGCACCTTTTCAAGTCCAAAATAAAATTATAATATTTTAAAAGTAAAGATATATTATGTATATCATCCCCATTTGCTTCATCTTCTATCACATTTTATGTGAAGGTTTTAATTACTCATCAAATAGTATATCTATCATCCTATTGTTTCACCCTTATAAATCTTTTACCGCCAATAACTATTCAAGTAATATAACCATGCATTCGAGTTTGTCATCGTTGAAAAGCCAACAAAGATTAAAAATCCAAATTCAAGCGAAAAAACATAATCACAACAAACATCAGCCATGACTGCAACATTGAAAAATATCGACATTTCCTACAAGATACCCAACAATCAAGTGGGTTAGGATCATGGAGAACTCAAGGAACAGAAATATACCCAAATGACACCAACTAGCACCTTTTTGTACTTTTCGACCACCTAAACATAGCAAAATAAAATAACTGGATCACTGATTTGAATATATACCCAAGCTAATCAAACAAAAGTTAAGATTGGAATTTGATATAGATCGATCTACAGTCAACAAATTAGATCTTGAAATCAAGAATAAAAGCATTTAAATAACAAAAATATATTTTAATGGAGATTTAAAAAAATGGATTGAGAAAAAGATTTTAGAAAAATTTATAGATGGCATATTATTCAAGAAAGAAAATAAAATGTCTTCAAATATAATGTAATGGACTAACTTAGCCTAAACAATGAATATGGAAAAAATAACCTATGATAATTTACTTTATCTAAAACATATCTATCCCAAAATACCACCACAAATTATGCATTAAAAAAAATAGTTGATTAAACATAATAAAAAGAAGCAGCTAAACGCACACACACCGGACACACAAAACACACACAAAAATATCTCTACTACTGGATTGGCGAAATTAAGAAAAAAAAAACAAAAAAAAAAAAAGAAATCAAGTGAAATCAAAAATTTCGAAACGAAATAAAACAAAAACCAGAAGTAAACTCATTACTCAACAAAAATCAACCATACGAAAACAAATTTTGAGTTTCTGACAAAAAAAAAACAAAAAAAAAACAAATTTTGAGTATTTTTTGAAAATCGTGGATCATGAGAGTCATAGGGGCATTGATACCCAACTTCACTAAAATTCATTGCCGATGTACCTTCTCTATACTCCATCCGTCTAAAAAATAATGTCCACATTATTAAATATGGTGTTCCAAAAATAATGTCTACTTACCATTTCAAGACAACTTTTTTTACTTTTTTTACTTTTTTCCCTTATTATCCCTACTTTTCTTTTAATTTATAATTATTTGAATTATTATTTTATACTTGATTGCATTTTTCTAGGCATAGGAATAGGTGTGCATTATCATTAATGATGACATTAATTAGGGGCATTTTTGTACATGTAGGTTCAATAATAACATTTCTTAATCTGTGTGAAAATGCTAAGTGGACATTATTTTTGGGACGGAAGGAGTAATAATCTAAAGAAAATACATGCTATTTGTTTCACAATGCCACATATACCATCATTAGCTAACTGTTGTTACTTGTACTTGAAAAAAAAAAAAAAACTGTTGTTACTTGTAAGGACCTTTTGACTAATAAAAAAGTGGTGCAAAGACCTTGAGAGAGTATTCCATGCGGTCCTAATTAAATAATCCAAAATAATAAAAGACAATTTTACCCTTAAGTGGGGACTAGTTAGCAATTACTGTGGTCTATTTTCATAATTAAAGGGTCAAATGTTATCACTCAGGTTGTTTTCATAAAGTGCTCATAGTATTTATTTTATTTTTATTTTTTAATTATAAATACCCACCCCTACTCCGTATCTCATTTTTCTTTCTTTTCTCTTTCTTTTTGTCTTTCTTCTTCGTCGAAAGCGACTAACTCATATTTTTGAAAATCGTGTAACCGGCGTAGGAGCAACATCACGGTGTTATTCAACATAAAATTCACACCATTCTTTCAAACTTAACACCACTATCATTTGGTGTAAAGCTATTGGAGAGTTCTGGAAAAAAAATTGGGTCTGTTGGAGAAAAAAATCAAAAAACGGGGAGTGTTTGGCCTTATTCACCTTAAAAATCACACCATTCTTTCAAGCTTAACACCACTGTCATTTGGTGTAAAGCTTTTGAAGATTTCTGGGCAAAAAAAAATTGGGTCTGTTGGAGAAAAAAATCAAAAAACGGGATGAACACTAAGCTTTGAAGGAGAACTCTAATTGGGCTTCTTACTGTTTTAGACTTTCACAAACAATGGCAAAAGATAAAGTACACAAAAGGTGAGTAATTTTTCTTCTTAATTGTAAATTTGGGCTTTTTAATTTCTGTTGTTCCTCGCTTAATTGACTTGAGGTTTTGATTTTTTTGGTTGAATTGTTAAAGATTATCGATATAAAGGTAGAAATTTTAGTTTTTCACTTTCTGTAATCAAATTTTTTTCGTTTGTCACTTTCTGTAATTATACTAGCTCGCCTCATTACTTTTTGGATATAATTCAATTGCAAATAATAAGCCATATACATTACTGAATTAAAAAAAATGAAAAAAATACGTTTTATTCCAAAACTTTATATTACCAGTGAGAGTGTAAGGAATCGATCTGTGTAAATTGATAGGATAGCGACAATTAAGGTAGTATATGGATCAATTTTTGTGTTTTAAATTCGTAATTGATTTGTATGCTGAAAAGTGTGGTTTGTCTAGAGAGAATCAGAGAATTGATTCTTTCACCTTATTATGCTCAGGTGATTATTATTACTTAAAATATGAATTAATTTCTTTTTCTTTTTGTAGAGACAAGCAGATCGATGATGATCATTCACTTACTCTATTTCCCAAATGAGCGAAATATCCTCTAGCTTGTTTTTTGTAAGTTTAAATGTTTGCTTTTGATAAGAATACTATTAAATATCACTGAGCTGTAATTTTATACTTTGCTATGTAGATATGCTGTGACTTTCACTCGGAAGGAAGAATATAAAAAGGAGGACAGAAAAGTTAAACTTCAAAGAGATTTGGCCGACGAATTTAGAACTCTACCAAAGGATCAGAAGATTAAATACGAGGAAATGTCAAAAAGAGATGTAGCCCGTTACAAGGCTGAGAAAGAAACAGTAACGAACAATACAAAGGTATGTTCGTAATTGCTCCTAAGTATTTAATATATGAGTTAATTAGGATATTAAAATGTTTCTTTTATTTGTTTTGTAGTGTATCATGGCTACTAAGAGCTCCATTAACCTTCTAACCAAGATAAACGCTGGGCTTACGGAAGCTCAAAAAGATATGGTGCGCATAGCTGGTTTCGGGTCAATGTTACATGTTGACCTAGGTAATCTTAGACATCCCGTTACCGCGTGGATGCTCGAGAGGTTTGAGGGTGCCACTAATACATTTGATTTACATGGTGCTAAGTATTCCTTTTCTCCGGATGACGTTGAACAGTTCATTGGAACCGATCGTGTTGGAGGAGTCTCGTGACAAGGAGTTTAATCATTTGGTTTCGATTTTCGGGTCGTCCGATATCATCAACTATCGTACCTTAGCTTCTAAGATTGCCGAATACAAATCGTCCGATGCTTTGTTTCTTCGTGCTTACATACTGAATTTTCTAGCCTACTTCTTATGCCCAAACACTGACGCAGGTTTGAAGAGGGTGTATTTGGAACCACTGAAGAAGGTGGAGTGCATAAGCGAGTTTAACTGGGCCCAACACGTCTTCCATCTTCTCCGGGACGGTATTGTGGAGTATAACATGAAAAAAAAGAAATTAGAGGAATCGGATGCGGGGTCAAAACCGAAAAGTGTGTATATACGGGGTTGTGTGTACTTGCTCAGGTTTTTGCTCTTAATCAAGAGCAAATGTCTAATGATCGAGAAAAGTACTTTTGCAACACCAGTTTATGGGTACAACACTGTTTCCTTTCATTTTTATGTCAACTCAGGATTTTTATGTTAACATATATAATTGTTGTTCTTCAGCAAATGACGCAAAGGGAAGATCCGACAGGAGATTTCAACGTGCGTATTGGAGGCGCAATGCCTTAATGATTGACAATAATAGTTTAGAGGAGGTTCGTAGCATTTAACCCCTTACATCTTTGCGTACTCTTCACCAATCCAAAAAAGTGACCCCTAAGGTATGCCTCTGCCCACATCTCTTTCGTATCATATACTTTCTTGATCCATGGTTTGTCTGCAATCTCGTAGTTATTAACCATTCGTGTCCAATTCTCTTCGAATTGTGCTTCAGTGCAATCGAGAGACATGTGATAACTAAAAACAGAATTAAAATCTTTAATACTCACGTTGGTGGCAGCGTTCCTGCTAAGATGCCAACTACAAAGCCGATGGCGTGCTAGTGGGAACACATGCATAATTGCGGCTTGCATCGACTTGTCGCAGTCGGTGACCACTGAAATTGGTGCCACATTATTGGTTGCGCTCATCAATTGTTGCAATACCCATACGTAACTAACAATCGTCTCGTTATTTACCAGGGCTGCACCAAAAATGCAAGTTTGTCTATGGTTGTTAACACCAGCAAGAACGACGAGAGGAAATCTATACGCGTTTGTCTTGTAGGTTGCATCAAATATAAGTACACTCCCGAAAGCTGACCACTCTTTCCTCGATCTTCCGTCGGCCCAAAAGATCCTATCCAGTTTGTTTCCCTCGTCTGTAGTATAATCAAAGTAGAACATCTGATCTTTCGATTGCTTCTTGCGCAAGTACTTCAAGGCCGTGTTAGCGTCTCCCTTGCTAATCTCCGCACAACGTATCCGATCGAGGATGTTATACAGGTCTCTCTTAACAAACCCAACGGCCGAGTAACCGCCGTCGGTGGAATTAAATATATCCATTATCTGGCTGGTGCTTACTCAGGAATCACGCAAACATATTGCTCTACTGAGATGTAGTGGATCTACTTTCCTAGGGGACCGTAAATACGGAACACAAAACTCCAGGACAAGTGGATTGTTATGGACAAGTTCTACTTTAGACACAGTATAACAAGAAATTTCAAAGTCTCATATAAGTCTGATACCTGCCTTGCATTCACACCTAGTTACAGGCCTATGTTCTTTTTGTCTATCTTGCAAGTGGATATATTTATCCTCACGTGAACCTTCATTAGAGCATGACAACAGTCTATTCACGATCAAATCGCCTAACTTTTTAGTACTGTTTTTCCTTACGCTAAACCCGTTAACCCTAGCGTACATATTATAGAAACCGTACGCTTCTGTATCATTAGTAAATCTCAGTTGCATGAACTCGTCCGCAGTAAGAACATGCAAAGAGTCGATTAAATCGGCAAATCGATTCATTCTACCTAAATTTTAAAATAATAACGTTACTTTTAGAAATTGTATTTTAATATTTATGCTTATTTATCATTTAGGAAGATATCTATAATTACAATTTATCATTTATGCTCAAATACTTATTTATCATTTAGTATTTTAATATACTACGAAAATTTATTGTTAAAATTTACTAGTTTATATTACTAGAATACATATTTCCTAATCGATTATTAAAACAAATTACATAATTTTAAATAATTATTTCAATTCCATATATATCATTAAAAGTAATTATTATTTTAATGTTTTTTATGTAATATATTCTTTTACTTGTTTATCTAAAATAAATAATTTATTTTTAACTATAGTAACAATTTAAAATAGATATGTTTTATTTAACTTGAATTTGTTTTATTCTAAAAGGAATATAATTTTCGTTAGGGTCAATGACCCAAAAAATCAAAATAATATTATACTTGCCCCAAAGAATCATCCATTAACTTACTATTATAAGATTACATGTTTACCCGTCAAGGACGATTCCCATCAAGGACGATTCCCATCAAGGACGATTCCCGTCAAGGACGATTCCCATCAAGGACGATTCCCGTCAAGAACGATTCCCGTCAAGGACGATTCCCATCAAGGACAAAATTTAGTTAATGATGTTATTGGGAAGAAATTTTGTCATTGATGTTATTGGGCTGAAAATAATATTATTTTGATTTTTTGGGTCATTTTCCCTTTTCGTTAATCAAGATATTAGATATGTATGCTTTTCATAAAATATATATCAATTTAATTATAATGCTAAAAGATATTTAAAATACTAATATTAATATATTTATAACTTATAACGTTTTTTTCTTTTAAAATTCCATTTTTTATTTATATTTCTTGATCGATTATTAAAACAAATTACATAATTTTAAATCATTATTTCAATTCCATCTATATCATTACAAGTAATTATGTTAGATTCTTAAATATTTTCTAACTTTACTATACTAATTTCTATATATAATTACCGTTTATATTTCCATTTTTAAAAATATCCTTTTATTCATATACATATTCAATATTATTAAACTTCCAAATTTTCTTTTAAATTAATAATAAAAAACATACGACAATAAATTAGTGTTTTATATATTTAATTTTTAACACACTATAATAATTGTTTTAGGTAAATATATTCTTTTACTTGAAGATTTAAAATAATAATATATTTTTAACTATATTAACGATTTAAAATAAATATGTTATTTGACTTGAAATTTTTTTATTCTAAAAGGAAAATAATTTTCGTTAATCAATATATTAGATATGTATGCTTTTTAAAAAATTTATATGAATTTAATTTTAATGCTAATGGATCTTTAAAATACTAATATATATATATATATATATATACTAGGTATGAACCCGTGCCTGAAGGCACTCTAACAATATTATTATGAAAAATAAATTTAACATCATATAAACAAACAACTTTTGAGATAAAAAGAAACTAAAAAATATTCAACAAAGCACAAAAAGTATGATGCATTTTACACAGACTATTAACATGGAGATTTTACGATTGTAGATTAAGATCGTGCTAACAATATTAATTTAAAAAAATAAATTAAAATTTATTCAATATTCATTCCCTTAAAATTAACAATGATCAAATTTTAGAGTGCTATTATATAACTTTTACAAAACAAAATACGACGCAAGAGAAATAAACATTTGGCCTCAAAAAATTATTATTTTACTAAACTTTTCCCCAAAATTGTTTTCAGATAAGTTAAAACCAAGAAATAAAACACCAATACTATTAAAATACATTACACGGACTAATCAGATACATAACAACCTTTTTTAGGCTAATTTGGAAAAATCGTCCTGATAACAGGATGTTATCGGAAACCTTCAATTAATCAAGATCCATGCTCTCAAGGATATTTGATCAGTCGAGAATAGTGTTTTGATCAGTCATAATATTTTGAGTGTGGAATCTATCGATAATCTTAGTAGCATTATTGGCTTGGACTACCTTATTATAAATGCTTGGAAACTCCTTTCTCAATAACATCGTAACAATGATATATTTAACGACAATTAAAATAGATCGTGTTGCCAAACCAGATTAAGAAGAAGAAAAAGAAGAAGGGTAAAAAAGATGCTTGAATCAACCGGTCTTTCCAATTCAATGTTTGAATCAACCTGCCCTGGTAAAAAGATGAATATTTTATAATGTCCCAACTATGTTATTCAATTTTCTCATTAAAAACCTTTTAGAATATATCATTCTATTACTTGTAAAAATTAGCTTTAAAAAATATAAAAATGCAAATCATGCACTGTAGGTCCCTATATTATGCAAAATTGCACTACAGCTCCCTATATTATAAATAAACTGCACTAAGGTCCATATATTGTTAAAAAATTACAATATTAGTCCCTATATTGCAAAAATTAGGTCCGACAGTATCCAAAAATTCCACTATAGGTCCCTCTATGATGCAAAAAATGACCTATAGGTCTCTATATCATTTAAAAAATGAACTATAGGTCCCTATATAATTAAAAAATCACAATACTGGTCCTTGTATTATGCAAAATTTCACTATTGATTGCAAAAGCTGTAGGATCCTATGTTATGCAAAAAGTGCATTACAGGTTCTTATAATATGCAAAAAATTGCATTACAGCTAAATGAAAATACACCTTTTCCATGAGCAGCTATTATTTCATATCTTCAGTCAAGTGTTTCTCCGAATCTGTAACCTGTATATTTTAAACATAAACTTAATATTTAAAATAAAAATTGAAAATTCATATCATTAGAAACTTACTATATATCCTTCTGCATCCTCCTAATTATCATGTAGACCACTTCTTTCAATAGTTATACCATCTCCTTTAACCTAAAAAATAATATATTAAGAAGAAAAAATTAGTAGAGATTTATAATGTAATTAATACAAAGAAAGTAATATAGGAACATATAATGCAGTTTTTACATAATTGCACATAATTGGGGAAAAAACGCATCATTAAAGAATGCCTGATCGTACCTTTCAGTATCCGAACTCATCACCCATTGCATATTCGAAAGACATGAATCATCATTCACCTTCATAATTTCCCAAATGAACAATGATATTTAAAAAAAAAACAAATTTAATTACGAAAAAATAACGATTCGATGTTGCTTGATCGTAAATCACTGGCTGAGATCTGTTATCAGGAAAAAATGAAAATAAAGTTTTTTTTCTCTTTTAAAACGCATAGAAAGGATATACTCATGAAGCAGGAGTAGGTACAGGTGCAGGAGAGGACTCAGGGGCAAGCTGAGGACTGAAAAAGAAAAGTAAAATTTTAGTCGATTTATTAAATAATTAATTTCAAATGAAGAAAAGAATTAATAAAACAAATTTTATGCACTGGAGGTCCCTATATTATGCAAAAAATGCACTGCGGGTCCCTATATTATGAAAAAATGCACTGTAGGTCCCTAGATTATGAAAAATTGCACTGTAGGTCCCTATAGTATGAAAAAAGTGCAGTGAGGTTCCTATATTATGCAAAATTGCACTATAAGTCCCTATATCACACACTATAAATCATTACAACCCACTTGGCAGACTCATTTATAAGACCCCAAACTCATTAAAAACTTTCCAAATTTCTCCGCATCATCACCACATGGGAGTGATATTAATGTTCAAATCAGCCTTAGCTTGTAAAAGGAAAGATTGGAAACATATTGAGCAGTGAGTTGAGTAACACAATCAATAGAATCGACTGAAGAATTATCCAAATTATCGATCACAACAGCTTCGTAACCACCAAGAAACAAATGCAAAACCATGTGCTTCCAATATAACCTGCTCCTCATGTTTTCAATATTGAGCAGAGATTTGATTAACCGTGTGGCCTACAATTCGAGTCACAATACTTGGGATTGAGTGGCAGAAGATGGAAAATCCGGATTTGTGTTTATCAATGAGAATGAAAACTAATCGAAAGGGTGTTAGAAGAAGAAAGATCGACCCTACATCTCCATAATCTGGTTTATTACAACCATCGGATATAATCCTGAGTTTCGATGATGTTGATATTGCAAATGATGGAACGGTTCCTTTCAGACATGGAGAACGCATAGGTTTCAATTATCTCGTATCATAGAAATATATCGGAGATGCAGTAACACTCACAGTTCTTTGTGGATCAAAAACTAAAAAATTTTGCTATGAGCTTTGTACAACTCCTAAAAGGTTAATTCCAGCACATAACAGGGGTAAACCACCTTCATATTATATCATTGTTGGTTTTATTTTTACAAATGTATCTGTTCCGTATCTGCGTCCTGAGGTGCGTAATTTTGTCCTAAAATTTGTGTATTGTATATATATATACACAAATTACCTGTTGACATTCCAAATCAAATTTCAAAAATTTATTATTACAATTATCTACCATATGGGCCAAGCTTTTCAAATTCTTCACGGGCTGACCTTCAAAACCATGAACCTGTGTGTTCACAATCTCTTCACATCTGATATTAATATCTTCCACTAACACCTTTAACATATATATATTTTTCATAAAAACAAAGTTAGCAATTTGGCTAAAGTTTGAATATATAAGTAAAGAGAAGAAATAGAAAGACCTGAGAAACTACAACAATCTGTTTATCTGGAGCTTGTGGAATTTCATGCAAAAGTTTGTCCAATAGCTTCACTGGTGCTTCATATTCATAATCCTTACCATAATCTTTCATATTCATAATCTGGAGTTTAAATTTTACATACCATCCTTTCTCTTTGCCTCTTCTTTTCAGCTTTTACAGAGAATGTAAGCTTTTACAGAGAATGTATCAATTGATACACCATGAGAAACATCACGCTCAATCTTCTTCCTCTACACAAATCTGCAAGTATTGCAAGATTTAGTACAAATCTATAATATAAAAAATCATAACAGCTATGTAAAGAAAAACAAACTCACTTTTCATTGAGATTTGAATCACCAAAAGGATTTGAATCATTTGAATACCCAAATTAACGTGTAACTCAATATATCTGCAATTTATATACAGATTTCTCAAAACAATCTTGATTAATCGGAGTCTGTTTCATGGAATGGTAATGGAACTGTCTTTACTGCTCTAAAATTCCCAGCATTGTTTATATGCTCATTCTCCAACCTGTTTAATCATTCATAAATAATGACATTAGAGGATTAATCCAATTGTTCAATCATATATATTCTCTTAAAATGACATTAAGTGAGTTGAATAAAAAATATGGTACCTGTAGAAGTTCCAATGTCCACGCCTGATAACCTCTAGTGAAGCAAGAAAAAAGTCGACCAATCGTGATTCTAACAATCCAATATTGAATCGCATGAAACAAAAATCATATTCACATCAATAAAGAAATCACCAAATTCAAATTTGAACCACATTATTAAATAAGTGATATACAATCAGCACCACATTATTTTGTTAAGTGAAAATAAAAGAAAAACTTAATAAAATACTCACGTTGGCAAATCATATAAGCGGACAGTATTGTCCTTGCAAGAGCATAACAGAATGGGCTTTTCTGCATCTTGGATTCCACAATTATCTTGAAAGTTACTGTTACATATTAAATGCTTTTAATAAATATTATCTATACACAAATGTGTGTATGTGGAAGTAAATATACCTATCCTCTTGCAATGGTCCACAAAAGTAATACATAATTAATTAACCAAGATTAAAACCAAATTGATAATGAAAATAGTGCCATTTAACTTCACTCACCAACAAATTCTTTACAAAATCATTGTGAATCGGCTGTATGGATTTTGCTCAAGCCCACTATCTCACCGAAACGTTGTCCAGGCTCAAAGAATATCGATAGCCCAAAGTATATGGCTTTTAATGGTGCATTTTCAATTGATTGGGACTGTGATTCTATAAAAACTGATTAATGAGTTCCAAATTGGAAATAAGACCTGGAGCTAGAGTCGCTAGGGTTGTGGAGAATCGTGAGGTGAGGGGAGGTTGTGCTTATCACAGCCTGGGCGTAAAAGCTCTTTACGGCGGATTGAGGAGAGAGAGCAATTTGACCGGAGCAATTTCACCAGAACTGCTGCTCCGTTTGAAGAAATTGTGTTGAGTCATTGTGTTCAGGTACGCGGCGAGTTTCAAGGCGGCGATTTGGGTTCTTCGATTGTTGATGGCGGTGGAGGCCGAGTGGCGACAGACTTATTTTGCAGGAGAGCGACTTCGTAGGAAGGTGGATTCCAAGCCGTGTTGCTGATGATGGTGGAGAATGGTCCTCAAGCGGGGAGGTTTCTTCGATTGTTGTGGGAGAAAGAGAGAGGGCAGGTGCAGCGGCGAAGAAGGTTTTTTGTTTGGTGAATAAGGTTTTTTGTTTTTTGTTTTTTGTTTTATATTAAAAAAATAAAAATCCAAGGGCTGAAAAATATAAAGGAGACATCAAGATATTTTAAACTGTGGATGGAATTTAGACAATCTGGACCATTAATTATAATTGATCTAAAGGCCAAAAATGATAGAAATTTAATCCAAAGGCTAAAAAATGTGGAGAAAAAATGAGACATTTCGGGCCGTTGGCCCTTCTCCAATATTATATAGATATAATTTTTCCATTACACTTTACATTTTTTATTTATATTTCCTAATCAATTATTTAAACAAATTACCTAATTTTAAATTATTATTTTAATTCCATATATATCATTAAAAGTAATTAGATTAGATTCATAAATATTTTCTAATGTTACTATACTATTTCCTAGATATAATTACCATTCATAATTTATTACCATACTCCTAATTTATTCCTTTAAATAATTACATTTTATTAATTTAAATAACAACTTCCAATATTAGACTTATATTTATTAAAATTAAAAAACGATTTTCTTACTATAATAATAGTGTATCTATCTAACTTCATTACTATAATTATATTAATCAATTCCTAAATATAATTAAAATGTAAAACACTTCTATAATAATTTTTTCCCATTTACACAAAAAATAAGTACTTGATTACAAATGAAATGATAAAAATTATTACCTTTTCGATTATTCTCCTTGAATAAACTCTTCAAATAACTAAATCTTTAATTGAAATAAACTCTCCTTAAGCTTCAACTTTACTAACAAAATTAGTTCATGCTTGAAGTGAACTATATACACTAGTATATATAGCAAAAAAACCAAATTAGGTAGTTAAAAGTACATTTAATTGTTATTAATTATTTCATTTATACACACCAACCCCTACAAATCTACAATTTCACATCATTTCTTGTATTTTAATAATTTTTTAATTATCCTAATATTTGCTATTAATTATATATCACATATTATCATGATTTATATTACAAATAGGAATTAATAAATTGTTACAATCCCTAATTTACATTAACAAAATAATAAATAATATTACATAAAATAATTAGTCAAAAAAAAAAAATTATACAATTAATAATAATACAAATCACGTTTATGTAATATTTTATGAAAATAGCCATGTAATGGGGACTAGCTAGCAATTAATTCGGACAGTAAATGTGGTTTAATCTCAACCACCAAATTATGATACGTGTCGGCATATTATTGGTCAGCCGTCACTTTTTATTTACTTTATGAGAAAGACCATCAAAGGGTAGTTGGGTAATAGAAATAAATGGACCAATTTGTAATAAATGAACTAGCTACACGTATCAATACCGGATTTATTCTCCTATCACTTCATTCCACTTGTCTTAATCCTATTAAGTGGTGGGTCACTTTTCCTTTATGAGAAAGACCCCGAACAGTAGGGAATAAATTTCCAAAGACCTTGCATGTAAAGAAAAAGAAAAAATATTGTTGTACGGACCGAAAAGAATTAAGTAAATTAATTATTCTATGTCGACATATATTTGTACAGAATTCATTTTGACCTACATTACGTTCCAATCACCTGTGTATCTCCTCTATTCCAGTTAATAAGCAGTAATTCTTAGTTAGAGTGAGCATTGTTATCCATACGCAAATCTATATTCAATTTTTTTTCTTTTGGGTTGAAAACTTTCATCAAATCGATTCGAATTCTATTCTTTTATATAATATATAAATATATTCAATGGTCCTGTATTGTGAGAAATAGTCAGTCATACATGGTTTGAGCAAAATTATGCTACTCGTAGATTCAAACGTTGAGTCTTGTGTATATATTTTCTATTTTTGGTCCCCATATTATGCATTTGCTCAGTTTTGAATATATTTGCTATTTTTTGAAACACCATAATTTGGAATAATGTGATAAATATTCACTTAAATATAATGACTAAATTGAAAATGAGCATTTGCGAAATACCTTTTATTTTAATTTTGTCAAAGCGAAATACCCAAACATACCATGATCATACTTTCTTTAGAGTTTTAGTAATTGATATGAATCTTTACCAATAATTAATAACAAGTAGTTGATATGATTAATTTAACACAAGAAAGTAAAAGCCCTAGCTAAAGAAAAACAAAACGGCCTTTTAGTAAGCATTGATATACATGTATTTAAAAGTAAAAACAGGCTAGAATAACAACAATCTCCTAGTAATTTAATCCTTGTCAAACAAACCATCTAAGAATCACCAAAAATTAAAGAGATTATTACTCAAGGGGTCTTGGAAACACCACCTCAAGACCCAACAAGACTAGTTGATTTCCCTCTTCTTACTAAAGGCCACGAATCAAAATTAACACTAGAAGTCAAATTCTTAATTACTATTATACCCTCTTTTGTTTTTCTCCCCTATATATACTAATTTATTCTAAAAAAAAATTAAAAACCCCAAAATCTTAGCCTCTCTCATCTCTCTCCTCTCTCATCTCACGGTTCATGATTTTCATCCAATACCTTCGTTGCAGCAAATCCATGGTCGTGCTTATCACTAAGCCAATACTCCACAGAGAAGACAATGGCTAAATAACTCCCGTATAAGAAGACAACATATTTAGAAGACAACGGATGAAGATTCGGTCGCCTGAGCTTCGAAGCTCCATGGCCGCGATTCAAGATGTGAGAAAATAAAAGAGATGGAGCTCGAAGCTCCGTCCATGGCGGATCTTTCGTGCAGCGGCGGCGGATCTCGCGTGCTTCGATGGAGAAGAACAAAAAGGGCTCAACTTTCCACCGTATGATTCCAGGTTTCATGTGTCAAGGAGGAGATTTCACCGCCGGAAACGAAGCCGGAGGCAAATCGATCTACGATTCAAAGTTTAATGGAAATAATTTCGTGAGGAAGCATACCGGTCCAGGTATTCTCTCAATGGCAAACGCTGGACCTGAAACCAACGGTTCACAATTCTTCATCTGTATCACAAAAATTGAGTGGCTTGATGGAAAGTACGTTGTGTTTGGACAAGTCGTTGAAGGTTTGGATGTCGTGAAGTCCATTGAGACGGTTGAATCTGGATCCGGTATGTGCTCTAAGCCTGTTGCTATTGCTAACTGTGATCATCGCCATTAAGAATTGAGAGCGCCATTTAAGTGTAAAGATGAGTTAATTTCAAAGATTGAAACGAATCTAACAAATTGGAGTTTCCGTCCAAAAAAAAAAAGTTGGGAGTACCTTTATTAAGTTGAGAGTTGAGAATGTAATGCTTGGTTTGTGAATATACAAAATTGATTAACATCAAAGCTTTATTAAATTGAGAGGTGAGAATTGTAGGATTTATGGACATGTAAAATACGCTTGACTTTGACTTTCCACATTGTAGGATTAATTGATAATGCTTTTAATTATAATAAACTATTAATCAGAGTTTTTCAAGAAAATTATTTAAACTCAAAAAATTTGTCTAAATGCTCAGCAAGTTCACTGATTATACGAGAAATGCTCAGCAAATTTTTTTAGATACTCAACACTTTTTTCGATACTCAGTACTTTTTCTATTCTGAATACTTTATGCTCAGTACTTTTTCCATGCTCAGTACTTTATGCTCAGTACTTTTTCCATGCTCAGTACTTTATGCTCAGTACTTTTTCCATACTCAATACTTTATGCTCAATACTTTTTCCATGCTCACTACTTTTTCCATGCTCAGTACTTTTTCCGGCGGTGGTTAGAGCTGGAAATTATTGATAGTTTATGAAAGAGGAGAGAGAAAAATTGATAAAGGAGAGAGATATTAATTGTAATGGAGGAGAGAGAAGAATCTATTTTTTTGTCTTATATACACTACAAGGGTAGTAATGATATTTGTCAATTTTGAGGCCTCTAAGTAGGAGAGAGTAATCACTTGGTTCCTATATGGCACTATGATTTTCCTCAAGACCCCTTGGGTAATTGACCCAAAATTAAAATAGACAAAGAAGCTTTCTCTCACTAAACTGCTTTTATAATGCTTTACTATACTACAGAACCCAATTTTTTGAGGCTATACGATGGGTACGACCTTGCTTATGTTGGTCCCACTCATGCACTCCTCTAAGCACTTTATCTCCACATGCCTGAAAAATCAATATCTATCTTAACACAACAATTTTGATTTATAAAAATGTCAATACTAACCTTACACACATACTGTGTCCAAACATCATCCTTTTGAATGGTTTTCATTTGTTGAGTAGTTTCATCATCTAATCATGATGCTTTTTCATTAACAAACATTTTAATTATTTCAACAGGTAATGCTTTAAAAGATGCATCTACACATATAAAACAACATTCGTATTTCGACTCATCCATTTTACCCCATTTCTGCCCTATTATAAAATCATTCAGTATTAAAACAAAAAATAAATAAGAATTCATCAAAAATTTACCTCCATAGTTCTGTCTTGAAGAAATTTGCTTGGTAGAACACCAAACTGTGAATACAAATTAAGATATTGATTAATCTGCATTATGTAAATCCATTAATTATTTTCATTCTGTATATATTACAAAGAGATATTGACCTTCCTATGATCATTTGGGTGGATTCTATTAGCTGCAATTGGATCAATTTCTTTTAGATAATTCAAATCCTAACATTAAAAATATGAATTCATAATATTTTTAGATCATTTCTTTCCAAAATATAATAAAGAATACAAACCTGCATAGAATCAGCATTGATGATCTCAATAGGAAAGTGAGAGGCCAGGTCTATGGCTAGCTTCGATTTGCCTGAACCAGTGGGACCCATAATCACCACTATCTTTTGCTTTTGATTTTCAATCTTCCCATTTTCCATAATTACTCCTTGCTTTTTGTTACTCAACGTCATAGCTAAAAGTTAATATTTATCCAAATTTAATCAAAAGTTTGGAGAAAGACAGTCTGCAATTTGGTTGAACAAGTTGTACATTTTTAGTAAAAAATTGAATTCTTACCTTAAAATTGAGTTTGAGCAACGTTTCTCCAGCAGTTGTGCCAAATGGATATTTACTGCAAAAACAATTCAAAAAATGCAGTATAAGTATAACACATAATTGATCACTCAGTCACGGCAAATCATGGGCCCACACTCCCACGGCATCCCCTCCCTGTATATGCTATTCTCAGCGCATCACTTCTCATACATACGGTCAAAAAATGGCCATTGTAGGAGTTGTATAAAAATATAATAAAAACAATTTATACTTAAATTAGATAATTCTGAAAAAATGTAAAAGTAATGAGATTAAGTTAAAAATAATTTAATTTTTTTAGAGTTTCAATGGTAAAATTAATTTTTTACCTTAATTTGGGTTCTTTGATTGTTGATGAAGTAACCAAGCTTGATGATGATGGTGGAAAATAGTCCTTGAGTGGTGCCGGTTTCTTTGTGTGCAGGTGAGCGGGCGACTGTGAAGAGCTGAGTTTTACGTTTCATAATACGTTTTATCTAATATTGGATGATCCAGTATTTTGATTATTATAACTACGTGTAATTAGATTAATAAATTAGTTACTTTTGTAGTTTAAAACATAGGTATATATATAAATATAATTGGTATAGGATCATCTAATATTAAATGAAAGAATTTTTCTTTATTGTTTTCATAAAATCTCATTATATTAATTATAGAGGCAATTATCAATACCATCTCAGAAAGAGGTGATATTGACCATAAAAATTATGACTTTAATAAAAAATATAATTAAAATAATACCCTTGATTAAATAATTCCACCAAACTAAATTTTCCCGCTAAAAAAATTCCGACCAACTTTTTCGGTCAAATATTTTCCGGCCAAATTTTTTTGGCCAAATTTATTCCCACTAAATTTTTCCGGCCAAATTTTTTTCCCACCAAATTTTTATGTTATTATTTTGTGGGAAAAATTCCATCAAATTATATTTAAGAGTTTATGTTGTTTGGTGGGAAAAATCCCACCAAATTAATTTTTTTTTACTGAAAATATAAAATTCTAAGTTATAGAATTCTTTTTTTGCATAACTTTTCATTCAGTTAAATTACATTGGTTTTATTATGATTAAGTGCTAAAAAACATAAGTTCCATTTCTTTATAAATTCAAGTTATAAACTTCTATTTTTTATAACTAAAATTGTCTGAAACAACTATTAATACCAGAAATGACATAAAATAATATTTTTTGTACAAAGTTATGCATCAACTGACGCAGAGAAATAAATAAAAATACAAATTACTCTAATTAAATAATGTGAACTTTAAAACAATAATTTTTATATGATGAGAGACTTCAAGGCAGGAGTTCACACAATTTAAATAAAATTGCATAAAGGTCCTTGTAAAAGTTTTACAAACAGCAGTAAACGGCTTATTAAAAAGAACAGCTCCTCGAGAAGTAAAGAAACAAATTTTAATAAAATGTAGGTAGAAGCAGCAGATCACGACTTCAAAAGCCACACTAAAGAGCAGACCTGGAACCCAACAACTCGACCCACGAAAAACTGACTTGCGAAAACCCGAATACCACGAAGAAAATCCACGAATACTCGAACAAAAACTCGAATAGAAACCGCGACTTTTACTTAATAAAGCTCCATTCGAATCTTTCAGTGTATAAAAACAATGCAAAAAATGTCCAAATCTTTCACTAGGACATCAAACACACAATACACAATAATAATAAAGATAAGTAAAATATATTCTTGGAATTCTTCTTCAAGAAGAATTAATAGAAATGCTAATTAAGAAAGAAAGTAAAAAAAAGAAACAAAAAAAACCCCAAACATATATTCCATTGCAACTTTTGCCCCAACAGCTTTTAACTTTTCAATTATTTGTTCTCCTTCTTCCTTTGACACACCTTTCTTAAACACAGCAGGTGCTTTCTCAACTAATTCTTTAGCTTCCTTAAGTCCCAATTCTTTAGCAGGTACTTATAATATACTTCATACATTGTTTCCTTATATAATGGTATGATTAATAATTACTTCAATTTCAATGCTTCGTTCACTCCAGAAGCTTTGTTTTTCGATAATGAATCTTTTCCGTATGTCAAATATTGATTGGCTAATGTTTTATAGCTATCATCCATTCCAAACAGAATAGATTTTGACCGATTTAACAATGTGCCCAATCAAATCACTATAGACACATGTTGTGCAATTTTAGTATGAGGTTATTGTTGATAACATCCTTATTAAACTATCTAATTGTTCTTTTATGCCTTCAATAATCTATTTTATAAAAAAATGCCTAATGAAGTAAATATTTATAGAAAACATCCCCTTTATATTTTCTATGCTTTTACTACCCTTATTATTAAATATATTATTTTATTTTAATACAATATTAATTTTTAAATATTAAACAAATAATAGGGTACTTTTTTCTCCTCCACCACCACCACCACCACAACCACCACCACAACCACCATGTATGTAACCACCACTACATCCACCACAACCATCACCACCTCCACCACCACAACCACCACCACCACCACCACCACCACCACCACCACCTACTATTACTAATTCCATCGCACGCGCGCATCCGTGAATTTTTTTTTAAATCGTCATAACTAATTCAAAAAAAATCAGAAAATTAAAAAAATTGTATTTTTGAATAAAGCAAATTAATATTTACGTCTATGATTTTTTTTGTTTTTTTTTTGAATTTTTTCGATTTTTTTAAATTTTTTTTTCGCAGACACGGAATTCCATGTTTTAAACATGGAATTCCTTGTTTTACACCGTGAAATAAACATGAAATTTCGTGTCTGTGAAAAAAAAATTAAAAAAATCAAAAAATATCAAAATATTCAGAAAATTCCGAAAAAAATTATAGACGTAAATATTAATTTGATTTATCCAAATATATTTTTTTTTTATTTTTTTGATTTTTTTTGAATTAGTTATGACGATTTAAAAAAAATTTCACGGACGCGCGTGTGTTTATTAGTTTTTTTCTTATTTTTTAATTGTTAATTATAAGAGTAATTTGGGATGGGGCTGTTTTCAATAAATATTTTATTCTAGGCACCTTTTTCTAAATAAGTTTTTAAATAGGCATCAATTAACAATTGACTCTTTTAGTATAAATTAGGGACCTAAAAAGCATGTGCCCAATCAAATTACAATACACATATCTTGTGCAATTCTAGTATAAATTAGGGACCTAACAGAAGCAATTGATTCAAAATATATGCACCAAAGGAAATATACCAAAATATAGGGACCGTATGTGCATTTTCTGCATATATATGAATTTTTTGTTCGAATTCGGAGTTACAGTGCAATCAATACATACTTACATTTACTAAAAACAACTAAAAGGACTAGTATTGCAATTAAACACACCAATTTAGCAATTGAAATAAACTAGAAGAAAAAAAAGTGAACACATAATACCTGGAAGGGATCAGAGTTCGAGCTTGAGGGTGGCTAGGTAGAGTAAAGCGGAGTACAGGGCGGCGTTCATGGCGGATAGATGGCGGCCGTGATGGACAACTAGGTGCTTCAGAGAGAAGAGAGAATCGAAGGCTTTTTTATTTTATTTTGTTTTCTTCGGCTGATGAGAAAGAAACTAAATTAGTTAAACAGTAAGGTAAAACAAAACCTTAGCAAAATAGGGCGGCGATGGTGGTGGCGATTCCGACGGCGACGACGAAGCAAAGTGCGACGACTTCAAAGGGACAAAGAAGAGAACGCATTATTTATCTTTTATTTTTGTCTAATGAGAAATAATATATATTTGATTAGTTATACGGGGACAAAAAAGGAAACTAAATTATTTTAGGGGGCTTTTACAGAAAATATTATTAAAGGGATGGGAGAGGGCTATTATTAATTTCGTGACTTAAATGGTAATTTTCTCTATTTTTTTTCATAAGACAAATAAATCTAATTATTTCCAATACATATTATTCTTTTTTTTCCTGAATCTTAAAATCTTACTATCTTGCACAGTTATTTCAAAATAAATAATTTTTTTCTATCGAATTAAAAAATCTCATTATCTATGTTTCAGAAGAATCGTAATGATTGGTTAGTCTGAATCATTAGACTTCTCAATTATTTTTCTACATAAGTCTCCCAAAACTGATGGCCCAGTACCAATGTTCTCCAAGATACTTTTCTGTGAGCTTGATCCATATTTAAGTATACGTTGTGCAGCCATGGAAATCGAAGACTGATGATAGTAGGTCGCAACAGATATGTTCGTCATAGTAGTGAGACGATCAATTTAAAAAACATATGTAATAAAACAAAAGTTAATTTAAATTTTTAAACATGATATAATATAATTAGTAGTACTAGTACCTCCTTTCTCAATATGATATTCTCACGTCTAAGTTGATGTTCATCAAACGACATATCTCTTAATGCTATCATGTTTCCTCCACACATTGGACACCTAGCAGCATCGTTAAGAGCTTCACGAATGTTTGTGTTTTCGGTCCTAAATCGTTTATTTTTTGCCTGCATTTGTGAGTTCTTGGAGCGTTCGCATGTGCATATATTTGAAATAACTAAAATTATGAGAAACGGGTTTCTTGGTCGGCAGTTATGGTACTTTACAATTGTCAATCAAGTTCGAAAAAAACACACATCATTTGAGTGCGTTTATTTTGGTGCCAGAATTTGATATGCGATGGCTCCAACCTTAACTCACGACCCAACCTTTGGCATTGCTCGTTATTAGGGTAGGAACGTTCTTTAAAAAATCTATATATTATAAATATTTATTTTTATGAATACATATGAGAGCCACGTTGGACTCGGAATCATTTTGACTCCAATGAGATTCGATCCCAGGATCTCTTGTGGAGTAGTCTAACCCCTAGAACAACTATCTATCTTGTAAATTATAAATATTTAGTGATAAGTGTAATTAACCTCAAATATATAAATAAAAAAGTAAAATTCTTTTTTATTATAGTTATATGGCCAAGTTTAGTGTATGAAGGGATACATATGCTTCTATCTTTTAAATCTACAGTTTTATGTGTCAATAATTACTTTGTCTCGTACGACGTTTTTTATCATTGTCATCATTGAAGTCGTAATCCTCCTCATTTGTTGAGATTCGGAAGTTCGCCATTAGGGCCGGCCCGAGCCATTGTGGCGCCTAAAGAGAATTAAAAATATGGGCCTTTTTCATTAATAAAAACTATGAACAACCGATTAAAACCCATATATAGTAAAAAAAATTGACTTATAAAAGATTATTTTGTATTTGCAAATACTAGATCTTATAAAAAGTTTTTTGTTAAATAGTATAATTCTATATATTTAAAAAGTGGGTTTTTTTCTTATATATAACTCTAGAAACTCATATTTTGTCATATTTTAAGTTTCTTGTTGTTTTTTATAAAAAAAATATATAAGGTAAAATAATATATATTCAACCTAGGTAAACAAAGTCCGAGGTGAGTTATATTTATCGAGAGATAGATACATATGTTGATTGAGTAGTTAAGACGAAAGCGAAGGAAATATTAAATTAGATACAATACTCATATCCTTCAATAGCTTGTGAGACGTAATCAACAGAGATGAAAGTAGATGGTCCAACCTAAAATTGTTTTAAATAGCTCGATAAAGATTTATTGGGGTTTGTTTTTACCGATCATTTGAATCTCAAATATATAAACAAGAACAAATATTCTTATAAATGATTGTATATATTAAAAAAATAAAATTTAATGTAATTTTGTAATTTTTTGATATAGAAAGATATTTTATATTAAAATATTATTATATAATAAAAAAATCCTGATATTATAATCAAAATAATTAATTTTATTATTAATTAAAGATCTTAATTTTTTTAGTTAGAATTAAAAATACAAAAAAAAAGTCATAAAAAAGATTATCGAAAGAATAAACGGAAAAAAAGATCAAAAACAAAAAAAAGGCCACAATGGTTATCTGGGACATGATTAGACCACCTAATTGCCGCATCATGAGTGATGCTTAGGTGAACCTTTTTGGGTGATACCCAACATTACTCATAAAGAAAAGAGAATCGAAAGTAGCAAGCCGGGTTTCAAACCTAGGCACATAGAATAAATGACATACATCAATACTAATGAGCACGCAACAACGTTGCATGTCTATTTATTTTCTTATTACTATTATTTATATATCTAAAATATAGAAGTTGATTTTTTTGGGTCCTATCAGATTTGGGGCCCAAGGCGACCGTCTTGGCCATCTTAGACCTGGGCCGGCCCTGTTCGCCATCAAAGTTAACATCATGTTGTGTGTAATTGACGCTCCCTCAAGAAGACTACATTGTTCTAAATAACATAATTAAAAAAAAATTTAATAAATTATAATCATAGAAATGTACATATATTTATTTATTTATGTTGCTATTTTTATAAAGATATATATATTAAAAATTTATGATATTTTTGTTTGATTTATGAGAAGAAGTATTTATTTTTTAATAAAATAAAAAAGAGAGTGAATAATTTTATATATAAAAATATGCAAGTGATACAATATAATTTTTTTTTTGTTTTCCTCATGATTGTTTTTTTAAAAGGGTTAAAAAATATACTCTTGATTGAATATCAAATAATTTTACCTGTCATTAGAAAAATAATTTAACCAAAAATGAAAAATTTATCCATGAAATATTCACTAATAGAAAATTATTAATGAATACATTAATTAGAAATATTAATATCTGAAAAAGTTGATGTTGAAAAGCATATTCTATTATTGGAATCCAAAATTTTAGGATAAGATGTTAAAATGAATAAAGAGTTTTCCTTGGTAAAAAAGAATTTAAAACTAATTTATAATTTTTTTTTATTACAGAAGTAGGCCCAGGGGCCATTGGGCAATAATCCCAAAAAATATCTAGCTTAATCTAGCACATCTTGAATCAAGTTGGAGTCGTAAACAACACGAGGTGTCTTCCACTCCATCCGATCTCGTACTAAAATACTCCAAATCCCATCCGGCGGATCTTCAAGCAACGTATAATCCTCATGTCCATTCAAACTCTCCCGAGCTAGCCAATCCGCACAAAGGTTAGCTTCTCTATAGATACACTTTACCATGAACCCCGAATTACGTGCCAAGCTTGATCGAATAAGACGAATCCAAAACGCCCCCGGTCCTCTCTCATCATCCACTTCTGTATTGCATCAAAAGCCTCCCACGAGTCCACCTCCGCCTCCACTTCTTTAATCCCCATCTCCTCTACTAATCGGAGGCCCTCACAAAGGGCATTCAACAGCAATTACCGGCAACTCTCGCTCAATCTTCATGGTAAAACCCCTAACCCATTCACCATTAGTGTCACGAATCACTCCTCCTCCTCCTCCCACTCTACGCCTTCGATTGTAACTCCCGTCCGTATTCAATTTAAACCCCTTATTAGGTTTCCAACCCACCAGCATTACCTTCGATTCACGTCTACCTACCATACCTGATAGTTGTCCCAAACTTCTGCAATACCTGGTTGCTAAATATTTAGCCTTCTTAAGCACCACAAAACCTATCGGAAAGACCCCATCATTGTCCCCAACTAATTTATAAATTTTGTTATCAAGAGAAATCAAATAATCATTACAAACCTATTTAGCAATAACATGATAATATATATATATATGTATGTGTGTGTGTGTGTGTGTTTAACATAACTTATTATGAAGTTTCCATAAATTAACAACTTCATTCAACGCACTACAAAACAATAATATCCGTATAAATCGTATACTGAGAAAAATACAAATGTGATGGAATGTACAAAACCTAAATTTCGTTCAAATTAAGCCCACTTTAAAATGTAAGGAAAGAAAAAGAATAATACTGGCAAACATATATAAAATAGATGGCTAAGCACATATTTGTTAACATATTTCCAGATTTATGAAATTTATGTCCTAGTTATGCAACTACAATCAGTGCCCTACTTATGCAACTACAATAAGCTTATGGGCAAAGCAACACAAACATGGGTGCGTCTGGGGGCATCCCTGCTACCTTGAATATTAGTATTAAAATGCCCGATTTTTTTTTTATAAATAATCCTTAAAATGAATCAACTCACCACCACTACCCCCAAGACACATATAAATTAGATATTATAAGCATAATCTTTCAACAAATACATATAAAAGACAAGAATACTGTCATGTAAATTCATCAACTTTAACATGTTTTAATAAGGAAATATTAAGAAAATGTACAATAAAATATGAGATTATTACCCAAAGAGTCTTGGACGCACCCCTAAGAACCAACAAGATTGGGTGAATTCACTCTTCTTACTAAAGACCACAATCAAATTTTAACACTATATTCCAAAATCTCAATTACCTTCTTACCCCCTTTTGTATTTTATTTTCCTATATATACAAATTTTTATCCAGAAAAAACTAAAACCCTAACACACACTCTCTTTCCTCTCTCCTCTTCCGCTGTTTCTGCACAAAGCTGTCACTGCCTTCTCCGTGGATTAGTGAAGACTTCCGGCGGCAGGATAGACCTCCGTTCTAAGTTGGCCTGAAACCTCCGTTCAAAGTCGACGGTTCCGCCATTGCTGCTGCTCCGAGCAAGCTTCAATGAAGCTCCGGCGACGAGGAAGAAAGAAGACGTTTGATGGTGGTGCGAAAACGAGACGAAGCTCACTCCTTTTCCAAGCTCCAACTCTAGATCCGGCCATGGAAGCTAGATCCGGTCGCCCGAGGTTGCAATTACGAAGCTGTTTGCCATGGGAAAGACCTCATTGTTCGCATCAAATGTTTTGTTTTTCTCAATCTCTCTTTCACTGTTCGGTTTTTGCCTGTCACAAAATGAAAATGTATGCTATTATTAGTTTCAATCAAAGTATACAAGACACGTAATAGGGGTAGGTGGTCGTATACTATTACTAGTATTTCCTTGACCAATGGATAAATATAGCTAAAGTGAAAAATGGTATAAGCTTGAAGTACGCTCACGTTAATGATTTCCTTGAATAATGGGTAAAGGTAGATAAACTGGACAACGGGATAAGCTTTACTGTTTTTATTTATTGATTTTTTTGCAGATGTAGAAGTTCCAACGTGCCCAACATCTGTGAGAAGAAGTTGGTTCGAGTGTGCTCAGCATCTTTCTGCACGTGCTCAACAACTTTTTTTCTCTAAGGAAATTAGTTGATTTTTTCTTTTTTTCCCTTTTTCATTTTTAGTGTTGTTTAGTCTTTTTCTTTTTGAATTTTGTAATGTAAAACTTTTCTGTAAATGCTTAATAAAATTTCCAAAAACTCAATCGACTTTTTCTGATAATCAGCAATGTTACTAAACATACTTGATAAAGTTATTTAGCATACGAACATACTCAGTAAACTTACTCAATAAAGAAATTCGAATACTTATTAACTTTTTTCGATACTCACCACTTTTTCCGATGCTCAGTAACTTTTTCCATACTCAGTACTCCATACTGAATAAATTTTTCCATACGCAGTACTCCATGCTCAGTAACTTTTTCCATGCTCAGAACTTTTTTAGGTGGTGGTCGGTGGTTGTGGTCGGAGCTAGAAATTGTTGATAGTTAACAAAAGAGGAGAGAGAGAAAATGATAAAGGAGGAAAGAGATTAATGGTAATGAAAGAGAGAGAAAAATGGTATTGGAAGAGAGAGATAAATATATTTTATTTTGTCTTATATACATAATAAGGGTAGTAATGACAATGAGAATCTTAGAGGCCTCATTGGAGGAGAGAGAAGAATGAGAGAGTTTCTTTGTGGCACTAAGATGGTCTCCAAGACCCTATAGAGAATACACCCATAAAATATCATTCATTTAATGATTTACTTTTTGTAATACCTTTGGAAGTCTACAATAATAGTCTTTTAGAGAATTAAGAGATCAATTAATAATTTATGAGAAAAACAAGATTAAATAAGAAAATGGAGAAAAATATTCACTCAAAAAAATTTAGTTGTTATCTCACAAAGTGTCTGATACGTGTTGGAAAAATATCTGTAGAATATCGCTAATTAGAAAACAAATAAATAGCATCTGACATGCACTAATATTTTTTTTAATAAAGATTTTTTTTTCAAATTTTTATACCATTTCTCTTTCACACGGTTTTCAAAAGAAATTAAAACAAGTTATAACCAAAATTCTCACTCCAATATTTCCCCTAACTAATGCATTTAAATATAACAAAATGCCATCACATTGATACTTGCATCCAAAGAAGCAACAATATTGCCTAAGTTCAGTTGGAATTTTTCAGTTATTTTAGGTAGAAAAGTATTTAAGGAAAACAAAGGGGGAGCTACATTATATAATTTAGTTTCATGTCATCTCATGTCGTTTAAAAGATAGGGACCAAATAGGAAAGGTAAACATGGAACAACATCTTCGTTTTATCTTAACCCCGCCGAGGTATATAAATATATTAGGACTGTGTAAGTTAATCGTATGAGACTTTGTGAAGCAATATAAACTCAAGGTAAGCTAATTTTAATGTCAATTTCCAAATTTAACCCAGATGACTCTTGATAAAAGTGAAGTTCACATAGGATTTGTGACTTTATGATTAAAAAATATATATTTGATTTAAACTTATCTTTGCTTGAATAATGACACACACACACACACATATATAAGCTTAAGTACATGACTAGACCAGTTGGGATAGATCAACTGGTCAGGGCCTTGTTTTTTTTTTTTTTTTTTTCGATGTATGGGTGTCCGGGCCAGCTTACGCGCACCCCGACTAATCCCATAGGAAATATACACGCCTCCTCATGCATACTCCCACTTAATCAGAACTAGGTTACCCATGTTCAGGGAGGAGACTCGAACCATGCACCCCTTACTTACCCCCTTTAAGGGCTCAAGAAATAACACGACTGAGGGGATTCGAACCCTGTACCTCCTAGTTGAGAGACAGGGTCCTGGCCACTGAGCTAGTCCCAGTGGTTTTGTTTCTTCTTCTTAGAGATATGCATGGGGATGTGTGTGTCTTTTTAATTGACCAACAGATAGATAAAGAACAATCATATGAATACGTCACATCTCAAGGAAAACTAACACAACAATTATATATCACTTGATGAAAATTGTGTCTTACCAATATGACTGCATGGATAATAATGTTAAAATGTTATGACCAACGATCAAATTTTGATATAATCACGATTTCCTATGCAATACTTAAATCTGTAAGGAAAAAAAAAATTAAAATTTAGTACTTATCTCTTTCTTATATATCACATGTAATTCGTCCCGCTTAATCAAATAAACAGTAGGATGCTTGATTAAAAGGTTCATACGGAAATATTGTTGCCTAACCCATTGATAAACACATGTAACTCATTAAAAAATCACACACAACCCACTAAAAAATTTGTAACCCATCGAAAAAATTCACAATCCATTAAACATTTAAATATAGCCTATCGATTGGTCAAAATTTGGACTTGTTAAGGTTGAGAGAACATGCTTTTTTTTACCTTTTGAGCAATAAACTTAGGGTGGTTCTTGTAAATAATTAAAAGATATACAATATATTTAGTATATGTATTAATTATACATATAATACTCGAATATGTTTACATTTTTATTTGTACTTTCTTTTTGTCAATCATTTCTATTTATACTAAAATATTGATAAATTATATAAAATAAAATTGAAACACATGTGTGAGTGTTTTTTAGATGTTCAAGTTAGTCCAATATGTATGCATAATATCAAATTAGCCTTACAATATAATAAATCATGTGATTATCACATGATAAAAATACTTCATATTTCAAACAGTATTAAAGTTCATATGGTATCTTTTCCACACATTTACTGAATATCATGATTAGAAAATTATGACTTTTAAAGAATAATTAGAAAAAAATGTGAGTAAGTACTAAGGTTTATCTTGCAAGAATAATTGAGATAGCAATTATATTGTTTGATTATATATATATATATATATATATATATATATATATATATATATGAATTTGAAATTAGTAATAATGAATTGCATACAAGTAGCAAGTAATAAAAGTTCCAGAACATGAATATTGAGATTTTCAATGAAGATATTAGAATAGAGACCCAACAATAATCTAACAATAAAAAGATAACACCTATGATAATATGAAAATTTCGATGGTTTAGAAATGAAGATTCGATCTATTTTGTCTTATCAAATTAGTAGAAAAAATTGAACACTTTACAATTTTGACAAAGGGAACAGAAACTCATTTCTAATTTGGAAAAAGGACAATCAATAACATTCGTCCAATCTGATAATACATATATCATTACTTAAAATAACAAAAAAAAATGCAAACCTTTGAAATTTTACAAAATGAGATCAAAATTAATAATTTACACAATGAATTCAAAGGCAATATTTTTTGTAAACAAAATATTTTTATAATTTTTCATAAAGAAATTATAAGAGATACCTTGTAAATGATCATCAATTCTACGATGAGTTGATAAAGTCGTCAAAATCTATTTTATGTTGTTGATGGAGGTAAGAGTTGTATTTTTGATTTAAGGATATATACAGGTCGTTAGTGAAGTAGTGTATATGCCTTGTTTATGGGGTACTTGGTTGAAGTTTTTTAATAGAGAAGGAGGCAGTGGTGTTGGCTGCGTAAAGATGGATGTGTTGTGTCTATTGAGAGGAAGAGAGACCTAAATGGTATGGATTATGCTTATTAAGTGATATTAGGGTTTATTTTAGATTGAATAAATACCTTTTTTGCACCTTGTACTTTGCTTGATTGACTATTTACCCATTTTTTCTTAGAAAATATTTTCTTACCCTATAGTCTCAAAACTGTGTCCGAATACTTCTTTAGAAGGACTCTATCTATTTTCGTTGTTAAATTATTATTAAATAATTTGTAATCATTAAAATAATTTTCAGGGGCAACAGACAGTGAAATTATTCCTAATTAACTACAACTACAAGACTAATTCTCAGTTAGAAGAAATATGAGGGTGTGGAACGCGCTTCACGCGTGAGAGTAGTACGCATAAGGTTTGTTGGCTTTTTTTGGTTTCTCTCTCTTCTAAACAACTTTTCAGAACTGATTTTTAGCAAAAAACCAATAGAATCTCACATAATTTGGGATTCTCTCTCCAAAATCCGTGTTATTTCCCCACTATCTGGGATCTAACATAGATTTTCCAACTTTTCAGCCATTAAATTTTCTTTTACTTTCAGTTCTATTTTTTCTTTTCTAGCCTTTTCGCTTCTTTTTTTCACTCTAATCAAAAAATGCCTCCAACTAAACGTGCTACGAGAAGAAACATCACAAAAGAGATATTTGAGGACAAGCAATTGGAGATGGAAAACACTGTAATGGAGCAAAATAGTAATGGGAAGGTGAGTAATAAGAAGACGGGTTCAATTATAATGATGGGAAAAACAAAGACGGGATCAATTGCTAAGATGGGAAATGTGAAGACGGGTCAAAATAATACAGAAAGTGCAATGAAGACGGGTACAAATGCAGTAATGAGCAATATGAAGACGGGTGTTGATGCGATGAAGAACAATCTGGTGACGGGTAAAAATGATGCAGAAGGCAAAGAGCAAAGTGTAATTAATCTACAGTTGAGTGAAGATATTCAAAATGTGATGGTTAATGGGAAGAATTCGAATCACATATTTGTAACACCAATTGCTAATTCAGAGAGGCAAGTGATGAATAACAACGCAAGTGCTCAAAAAACGAGTTGGGCTTCTGTGCTTAAGGAGAGAACACAGGCTCAAACTAACCAAAAATTAGACTTCCATAAGGCGCAAAGGACAGACGATGGGGTAGTGGTAATAAAACCTCCACAAGAGGTGTTTGATGAAGGTGCAAAAGTATGGGCTAACTGTCTTATTGGTCAGTTTATTGGTGAACCACCTCCATTTTACATGATTACTAACTTTGTTCGTTATCAATGGAAAGAGCTAGGTAATGTAAGAATTAAATCTAATGGTAAAATGCTAGTGTTTGAATTTGAGAATGAGTTTTACTGCAAAAAGGCATTAGAGCAGATATGGCATGTAGGAGCTAAACCTTTGTTTCTGAGGGAATGGTGTCATGATATGAAGTTTGGAAAGGTGGATTATGAGAGTGTACCTCTATGGGTTAAGTTAAGGAATGTACCTATGAGTTTGTGGACTAGAAATGGATTGAGCTATATAGCTAGTGGGGTTGGAAAGCCTGTCCAAATGGATTCTATCACAGAATCAAGATCAAGGCTAGGTTATGCTAGGGTGTGTGTAGAAGTGAACTTGAAAGAGACGCTTTTAGACAAAGTTTTTGTGGACACTGGAAAAGAGGAATTACATGAGGTAGGTGTGGACTATGATTGGAAACCTACACAGTGTGAGGTATGTAAAAGTTTTGATCACAAGATATGTAGAATGGAGAAGGTCTGGGTTCAAAAAAGGGATAATAATATTAACAGTAAAGAGGTGAACAATGATAAAGGTAAAGGAATAGTTACTGATGATGATAAGACTCAAAATAATGTTGAACAAGGAGGTTGGACTACTGTAATAAAGGGGAATAAGAATCAAGATAGAGCTGAGTGCAGCTATATCTCACCTCATTGCTCTGGAAAATCATTTAATGTTCTTAATAGCCCATTGACTGCACTGGACAGGGATGTCAGGGAAATAGTAAAAAGTGCAGGAATGGGGAAAAATAATAAGCCACCTGATCCATGATCTTAGGATCATGGAATGTGAGGGGCTTAAACATGGCCCTGAGACAGCTTGATGTCTCTAATTTCATGTTTGAAAGAAAGGTACAAGTTATGTGTTTACTAGAAACTAAAGTTCAAGCACATAATATGGATAGTATTATGAAGGAAAGGTTTAAGAAATATAATATTATACACAATTACAGTACTGACCCTAAAGGTAGAGTATGGATTCTATGGAACAGTTTGGAGGTTGAGGTTAAATTAATTGAAAGCACTTCTCAAGCTATTATTGTTGAAGTCAAAGAGTTATTAAATAATAAGAAGATTGTATTGTGTGCTATATATGCGCATAATGATGATAAATTGCGTGTTAATCTGTGGAGGGATATTATTAGATGGAGTATGATATATAAGAATGAGAGAATGTGTTGTATGGGTGATTATAATGAGATTTTGCACACTGAAGAGAGACTTAATTGCGAGGAGTTAGATGAGAGCTCAAGACAATTTATTGAATGTTTAGAGGAAGCTGAATTATTTGAACATCAATCATGTGGAAATTTTTATACATGGACTAATAGGAGTGAAATAAACCTAAGGGCTAGTAGAATTGATAGAGTTGTGATTAATGCTAAATGGTTGGATCAAATGCAGTCTAGTGTCTTAAATCTAGCCCCTTCTACCTCTGATCATTGTGCCTTATTATTATCAGTGGGCCCACCATATATAAGGGGGCCTTGCTCTTTCAAGTTTTTTAATATTTGGACTGAGCATAATGAGTTCTTAAATCTTATCAGTAAGGCCTGGAATATTAACGTTTCAGGTTCAAAGATGTTCATTCTCTATACTAAACAGAGGGTGGTAAAAAAGCTTTAAAAGCTTTTAATATAAAATACTTCAAGAGAACACCGGAATATATTAAGAAGCTCCAAACTAAGGTGGAAGAATTGCTGAACACTATTATGGATGGGAAGGGTGATGAATTAATTCTAGCTGAAGAAAAGATTGTGTTAGCTAAATTGGAGGAAGCTATTTTGTATGAGAATGGTATTTTAAAACAAAAAGCTAGGGATATGTGGTCCACGAATAGTGACTGCAGTTCAGCTTATTATTATAAGATTATTAAAGCTAAGCAGGCTAGAAGTAAGATTAGCACACTGATCGATGATAATGGTCAAGTCCTCAACACACCAGCTCAGATTAAAGAAGAGTTTCTGCAATTCTATATTAAACTGATTGGATCTGGTGACTCTAGCCAAGAAACTTGCTCTGTAAGTACATTAACTGAATTAATAAATGTAACACTTGATGATGAACATGTCCAAATCTTAAGTAGGCCAGTTACAAATGAAGAGATCAAAGAGGCATTATTCTCTATTGATGAAAACAGGTGTCCTGGGCCTGATGGTTTCACTTCCTGTTTTTATAAGAAGGCTTGGAGTATTGTGGGCGAGGATTTTTGCAGTGCTATTAAAGAGACAATGGAGAGCTGCACTATGTTGAAAGAAGCTAATGCTACTAACATTACTCTCATTCCTAAAGTACTCACACCAAATAATGTTAGAGAATTCAGGCCAATTTCATGTGTGAATACACCATATAAGACTTTATCAAGGATTATCACTAATAGAATAAAGAAGGTACTAAATTCTCTGATCTCCTTTAACCAAGCTGCGTTTGTTTGTGATAGATATATTGGGGATAATATCATGGTTGCACAGGATATATTAAATGGTTATGAGAAGACTAATATCTCTTCCAGGTGTACAATTAACCTTGACCTACAAAAGGCTTATGATAGCCTGAATTGGAATTTTCTTTTCAAGGTGTTAAAGGCTTTTAATTTTCCTAATATCATGATCAGTTGGATTATTATGTGTGTTTCAACCCCCACATATTCATTATGTATTTGGTGGTGAGTTGGTAGGGTACTTTGATGGCAAGAAAGGCTTGAGACAAGGGGACCCACTGTCCCCTTATCTCTTTGTAATGTGTATGCAAGTCTTCTCGGCCTTATTTCAAAAAATAGGAATGAATAGGAGGTTCAGTTACCACCCTAAATGTGATAAACTAAAGCTTAGTCATATCATCTTTGCAGATGATCTCTTGATCTTTTTGAAAGCTGATAGTGATTCTGCTGAGCTAGTAAAGGAGGGTTTAAATATCTTTACAAGGTTATCTGGTCTCAGGATGAATAACTCTAAAAGTGAAATATATTTTGGAAACACTAATGATCAAGTTAAAAGGAATATCATGAATATATTGGGAATTAAAGAAGGTTTTCTACCAGTAAGGTACCTTGGGGTACCACTAAATTCAAGGAAAATCACTGCTACTGATGCTAATAAACTGGTTGAGAATCTATGCTCTAATATTGAGATTTGGAGTAATAAACTACTTACCTATGCAGGTAGGTTAGAGTTGATCAAGACTGTGTTAATAAGCAAAATCCTATATTGGTGCAGGGTATTTTTGCTACCCAAAAATGTTATTTATAAGATAAATCAAAAACTTTCAAGCTTTTTATGGAGAGGTGATCTCGAAGGGGCAAGAGGAGCAAAAGTTTCATGGTTTGATGTGTGTAAAGGTAAACCTTATGGAGGGTTAGGTTTGCCTAATCTTGAGATTCTTAACAAAGTTTGTTTATTGAGTATGTTCTGGAGGATGTATAATAGAAGTGAAAATCTTCTCAGTAAGTGGGCTCACCTGAATATATTTAAAAAGGAATGCATCTGGAACTATAAGATTAAGTATGATTTAGCATGGACCTGGAAAAAAATATTAAAACTCAGGGATTGTGCCTATGATTTTATAACTCATAAAGTGAATAATGGTGCTACTACTTTTATTTTCTGGGATAAATGGATTAAGGGGCAGAGTGTTAATGAGGTTCTCCAGAAAGACACTCATTACAGTACTATATGGTTGAACAAAACTGTTCAAAGTTGCTATAATAATGGGAGATGGCATTTGCCTCCTCCTCTTAGTGGCATAGCTGATATTGTTCCAAATTTAACCATGGTTAATGATAAGATTACCTGGAAGGGTAATGTGAAAGGCAAGTTCTCTTTCAAAAAGACCATGACTGAACTTAGTGATCACGGTCAGATTCTAGAATGGACTAGAATAATATGGAACTCTATTAACATACCAAGAAACTCCTTCTGTACATGGTTGGCAAGTCTGAATAGACTGCCTACTAAGAGGAGGATGCTGGAGTGGGGGTTACAGGTGGATTCAGCATGTGTCTATTGTCATGCTTGTGTTGAGGATAGAGATCACCTTTGGGTTGTATGTTCTTGGACAAAGAGAGTTTTACAGAAATGCTTTAGTAAGTGTGGGATTCAAATGCCTGATCTGAACAATTGGGATGAGCTGATGGATCTTATTATGCTGAATGCTAAAGATGGGTTTTTGGAAGCCATTTACTCAGGATGGTTTACATCCTTTGTGTATTTAGTGTGGAATAATAGGAACTGTCATATACATAATGGCAGAATTAAAAACGAGGAGCAAATCATTCACGACATAATTTACTGTCTTGGTGTTAAATGCAAAGGAAGAAGGAAGTTCAAATGGAGGGCTGAAAGACAAGGGATTGCAGAAGCTTGAGACTTGCAAAGTTTTTTTAAGGATAGGTGATTGATTTGAATGTACAGTAATGTGTATTGGAGAGCTATATAATTGTCTTATTGTTAGCTGTATTTTGAGACTCATGTACGAGTGCTTTTGAATGTAAAACAATGTTTAATGAAATATAAATGATGGTTGATCAAAAAAAAAAAAAATTCTCAGTTAGAACAAAAAGCTAGAAGATTACAAAAATACCCATAAATCTATTTATTATTACTTTAACTATATATACCATTTATTTCTTATGACCTTCATAATTAATTATATAATATTTATTTATATTCTTTTTATTTTAAAGTTCGGCTACCGCCACCGACCACGACCACGACCACGACCACGACCACGACCACACCACCCATCCCTACCACCATCACCACCCTACCACCACACCCACCACCACCACCATCACCCCACCCACCACCACCCCTACCCACCACCACCTCCCACCTTCTACCCCCACCTCCCACCTTCTACCCCCACCTCCCACCTTCTACCCCCACCACAACCACCCCCACCACCACTATTCTCCACCGACAACCATGACCTTCGTCCATAATTACCACCAACTAGTTTCGTCGCCGCCGTCACCACCAATCACCACTAACGAATTCCATCACAAAAGTGCGTCTGTGTTTTTTTTAAAGAATATTCATTATTAATTCTAAAAACATCAAAAAATACAAAATTTGTATTTTTTTACTAGACAAATTAATATTTACGATTTTTTTTGATTATTTGATTTTTTGATTTTTTAACTTCAATATTCCGTTTTATGTGTTGCTATAACACACAAAAATAAATGTGTTCTTTTCACAACACGCGCGCGTTTGTGGATATTTTTTTAAAATTTATAATTAATACCAGATAAATTTGAAAGATAATAAAATTTCATTTTTGGACGGGGAAAGCTCATATCTATATCTGTAAAAGAATTCGATTTTTCTGATTTCTTCCAAAAAAAATTGATATTCAGTTTTATGTGTTCCTACAATACACAAAAATATATTTATGTTTTCCTATAATACATAAAATCATGGAATTAATCTAAAACATTCACTACTTTAATAAAATCATTTTTCTCTTTATTAATTGATTATACCCTATTTTTACTTGTTTTTAACTATCTTGAGGTGTTCTCTTTTTGTCCAATCCCTTTATTTTAATCTTTGTGTTGATGTAATACATAAAACAGTAATTTGTGTATTACAGAAACACACAAAATTACGTATTTTCTTTTAGTTAAACCCTTTTCTGTATGTGATTTTGTGTATCACATGAACACACAAGCTGGTTGTTATGTGTAATGACGTAATACACATAAATAAAAAATCAGGGTTTATTACTTTAGCGACGGAGACAATAAACACTAAAAACCATAAAATTTCAACATTAAAAACCAAAAAACCTCAACCTTAAACACCATAAAACTTAAAATCAATAAACTTTGAACCTAAAAACTCTAAACCCTAACCCTAAATCTAAAACACTAACCCTAAACCATTGGGGCTAGTTTAATTGCCTGGACCTTGTCTCTCATCTAGGAGGTACAGGGTTCGAATCCCCCCAGCCTTGTTATTTCTTGAGCCCTTAAAGGGGATAGAGCAAGAGATGCAAGGTTCGAGTCCCCTCCTTGAACATGGGTAACCTAGTTCTGATTAACTGGGAATATGCATGGGGAGGCGTGTATATTTCCTATGGGAATAGTCGTGGTGTGCGTAAGCTGGCCCGAACACCCATATATAAAAAAAAACACTGACCCTAAATCCTAAATCTGAAACCATAAATTTCAAAACCTTAAACCTAAACCCTGAAACCCTAAATCCTAAACCTTAAATAAAATAAATAATAAACCTAAACTTGAAAACCCTAGAGCCTAAACCTAAACCTAAAAGACGAAAAAAGACTAATATGATGGGGTTTGTGAATACAAAAAAATTGATTTTTATGTGTTCCTAAAACAAACAAAATCGCAGAAATGAGAAAAAGGACTAGTGTAATGGGGTCTGTCATTTTGTGTGTTCCAGTGCTACACAAATCCGACTTTTGTGTATTAATTAAATCCTAAAAACTCTAAACCTAAACCCTAACCCCAAAGATAGTAAAAAAGTTACTAAAATAAACTAAAAAGATTTTTATGAAAGTACAAAACTGGAAAACCATAAACCCTAGTTCCTGAAACTTAAACATATAATCCCTCAACTTATTATAGCCAAACCCTAAAAACCTAAATATTAAACCTGAAAACACTAATCCTAAAAAACCTTAACTATAAAACCATAAACCCTAAAAACACTAAAACCTAAATATTAACAGGAGAAAATAACTAATATGATAGAGTCTGGTATTTTCTGTATACCAGGATACACAAAACTCGTACACATAAATTTGAATTTTGTGTGGTACAAAAAAACACAAAGCCGAGTCTTGTGTTTCTTGTAACATATAAAATGACATAAAAAGAGATAAAGGACTAGTGTGATGTGGTCAATCATTTTGTGTGTTATAGTATTACACAAAACTAAATTTTATGTTTACTTGTAACATAAAAAATCACAAAAAATAAGAAAATAGACTAATATGACGTGTCATTTGGTTTGTTACATAAATACACAAAATAAAAAATACATATAAACCAATATCTACACATTATCTTTTATTTTATGTGTATAACATTAATACACAAAACAGGTGGTTTGTGTGTTCATGTGATACACAAAATCACAGAATGAAGAGACTTGAGTAGAAGAGTAAAAGTGAGTTTATTTGTTCTTGTAATACACAAATGACTGTTTTGTGTATTACATCAACACACAAAATAATAAAGGGGGTTGGACGAGAAGATAATACACGATTGTAATTAATAAATTATTTTAATAAATATAAAAGGTATTATAGGAATAACTGAAAAAATTTGGACCTTCTAGGGGGTTAAAAAAGTGGACTTTATGGGGGAGGGAGTTGGGTATTTGGTCTTCTAATAACTCTTTTAGTTATTATTTAATTCATAAGTTTTAAAAAAATATAAATTAACTTTCCAATTTTTTTTTCAATTTTTCCACATACCTCCTCCACCTACCTCCAACTCACCCAATAAGTTTAAAAAAAAATTAATCCCCAATTTTTAATTTTTTCACACACCTCCCCACCTACCTCATATTCATCTTCTTTACACACTCACATACCACCTCATGCCTAGGGATGACAACGAATCGGATTATTGCAAAAAAATCCAAAACCATGTCCATATCCATTTAATTTATCAAAAACCAAACCCTAACGGATTTAACCATCGGGCTTACTTTTCAAAACCATATCCGAATAATTCGGATTCGGTTTTTTAAACGGTTTTTCGGATTTTAACCATAACCCGGCTCGCAAGACGTCCCTCTCGCAATAGGATTCCTAACCTCGCCTCGCTCTTGTGACATGCCAAACTATAACTCTCTAAATATATTGAAAATATGAAACAAGATCACAAATACGTGAAAAATCTCCAATATATAAAATATTTTGTTGATCTTTAATTAAATAACGTTTTTGTTAATTCTAATATTTAAATTTTAGTTTTGAGATATGAAAATACTTTTTTTATCTATATTACTATAAAATATACAAAAATAGATGATAATAAATGGGTTTTTGGTTATTCGGTTTTATTTTTATCTAAAATTTTAACCTAAAGGATTTAACCATCAATACATTTTTCAGAACCATAACCTAACGGTTTTGTCCATGGTTGCATAATCGATTTTTAAACGGTTCAAATTTTCATCGATTTTGATTTTAAACCATAACCATTTACATCCTTATCTATAGTTGGGTTGAGACTTTTGGCCTTTTGGTAATTAAAAATAAAAAAAATATAAGTAAGATGGACTTTAAAATATAAAAATACATGGATTTTAGCCTTTAATAGGTAAAATAAAATTAGATATATATATATATATAACGGATTTTCGATTTTTCGGGTTTTTTTTTTAAATTTAAAACCATAACCTAACGGTTTTAACCATCGGTTTCACTTTTTAAAACCAAACCCTAACGGATTTAACCACGGTTACATAATCGGTTTTTATTCGGTTCGGTAATCCGTCGGTTTCGGATTAAAATCGTAACCACTGCCATCCCTACTCATGCCCACCTTCCCAAGGTCATATTAGACAAAAAAGTAAAATCATAATATAATTAGACAAAAAAAGTAGAAGCTTCCAATGGTCATATTTATGACCATTTGTGGCGAACACAAATTAAAGGGTTTCTAGCCAATACTACTCCATGGTTTTTAGCCGAAACAACTCTTGTGCTACTCAGAAAATGTTTTCATATACCTTTGTTTTTCTTTTAAATCTCCACCTCATCCTTTTAATTGTTTCTAGACAACATAAACATAAATAGGTTCCACCACACCTTTATAATAACAAATATATATTTTTATATATAATAATTTCTATAAATTAAGTGGAATCTAGATAGATATATCCACTTTATCCATAGACTATATTCATATGATCAATCAAAAATATTATCCTTTATGAAGTATTACACTATATAACTAATCAATTTAGTGACTACGGAAAATAAGGAAATGTGGAGCATTGACCATCTGCCACCTTATAAAAAAAATAATTAAGTACAAAACTTAAAGGAAATAAGAGAAACACATGTACTTCCTTAATGAATAAGAAAGGTAAACTAAACTTTGTATAAAAGACTTATACTTATAGAGTTATAGATAAGAAGAGAACTTTGTAGGTAAACACATCTCCACCAAAATTATTCAAGTAACCAAATAAAAGTTTGACTGGTAAGGCACCAAACGAAGTAAAAGAAAACCATGGCAGAAAGAACCAACATCAATTATTTTAAAGCAATAATTTGCTATTAACGATTTTAGCGTTGTATTCAGGTGAGAGATAAATCGTGTCTTTTTGTTGATTACTAATTACTCTTCAATTTTTATATAATAATATATTATTTAAATAAATATTAATTTTAGATTATTTGTGATAAATTATAATTTCTAGTCTAATAGGTAAAATAGTGATAATTAACCTATTAAGGTAAAATACTACTACTTTATATAATTTGGTAAATAATATTAATTGACCCAATTGAGCGATCCATTAATCGACCCAATTGAGCGATCCATTAGTCGACCCGGTAATAGAATCTTAAGCGGCCTATATCATAATCAATATCCATTTAAATATATATGTTATATATTACATATAATTGGGAGGTTATAAATGTTAATTGATTTATTTGGTATAGTTGAGTATTACATGGAATAAAGATTTCTTTCAATTATTGCATCGCGATTGTATATTTTCTTTCATGGGGTAGCACGACCTACTTTTTTCGTCTATCCAATAATTGTTAAATGTTGTTGTGTATTAGAAACAACTTACTTCGTCGTATTCTGCGAGTTATATGTGATGCGTATATGCGAATGTTTTGCCGTGATAGTTTGTCATGTCACTCTGGACGGTATCGGGCTAGCCAGACGCGAGCATGAGCCATCATGTGATATTACCACTTGGCGCATGTTCAGAGAGTTTCATGGCCAATGGATCATTGGATCGGTTAACCCAGGGTATTATTAGCAGGAGAGATAAGGGGATCGCGTTCACGTGGGAGTCATAAGGGGAAGACGTCAGTATCCTTGCAACGTGATTATAATTATGTGTTATTATTACTTGTTTGTGTATATAGCTTGTTAAGTAGTATGAGTTACCTAGTTTGTGATATACACTTATCTGATTTGTATATCGCTTTATGAATGTTTAATTTATGTTTTACCCTATATTAGTTTAATGACATCGCCTAAAACATAATTAATTCACTGGAGAGGTTAAGGTCCCCATATGGACATTATTTATTTTCTCACTGAGCCAGTGGTAGTTCACCCCTCTTTCCCCCACCGTTTTAGGTAGGAGTTGACTTAAGTATTTGGGTAGTAGTTAGTAGCACATGAGAAAGTTGCAAAGAAAGAGTAGAGACTTGTAGTTATTAGTTTGTATTTATTCTCCGACCAAAAAAAAAGTTTGTATTTATTTAAATTTAACCAGTGTAATGTAATAAATAGTTATTTATTTTAATAAAATGTATTTTCACTTATTTTAAATTAGATAAAGTAGTCGTATTTTTTGGGGCGTGACAAGATGGTATCAGAGCTTAGTATTGCTTGGCTTAAGCCATGATAAGATTCTTAGACTATGGGAAATGTGTAGAGAAGGAAACTAAATTTGAATAATGCTTGTCACTAAACCAGCCCTAAGTTAAATCTTGAGGTTGACCCTTTGTCTAATATCATATGTGATATTATTTTCTTGAGTCTGGCCAGCTCGAATGTATTGTTACTTTTAGTATTTAGACTTTCCCTTATTTGGACACTCAAAATCTCGATAATAGCATCCAATTAATTAATTTTATTGATGATTTTATTTTCTCTATCTATATTACATAACACCAATTACCTAATTCCTTTATTTATCCTCATTCCCCGTTTAGCTAAAAAATTCCCCATTAAGCTGCTTGAACTTCTCAAAACTCATTTCCACGTAAACATAAAACCTACTAAAACTCATCTCTTCACACTCGCATTCATTGGAACAAAAACCTCAAAAGAAATCTCTTCATATTCACATTCGCACCAAGCCGCTAACCTCAAAGAAAACCGCCGCCACTCGGAAACCATTCTCCACCATCATCAACCCGGCTTGGCAAAGAACCCAAATTAAAGTAAAATATTAATTTTTACCATCAAAACTCATCTATTCACACTCGTATTCGAACAAAGAAGAAAAGAAATCTCTTCACAATCACATTCCCACAAAGCCGTTCTCCTGAACAAGAAAATCGCCTCCAATTGGGGACCATTCTCCACCATTATCAACCCGGCTTGGTTACTCCATCAACAAATGAAGAACCCAAATTAAGGTAAAAAATTAATTTTTTATTAGTGAAACTCTAAAATTAATGTATTTTAACCTAATCTCATCATTTTTACAATATATCAAAATTATCTTATCTAAGTATAACTACAAATCCCACAATGGCCATTATTATGAGCGACAGAAGCCTTTTACCGTATGATAAGTGAGAATATAAACAAATTACATCTTCTTCTTAAATCCCTTCACGATGTTATTTGTGGCAGAGTTGGTAAATCGATCGTGCTGGGTATTGGTGGAGTTCACATCATGAGCAGATTTGGGTTGTTGATTGGTGGAGTGGGGTTTCATTGATTCTTGGGCTTTGTGGCGGTGTATAGGGCATTGAATGTTACTTAACTAAAAGTGGTAGTGTGGTTGAACGACGATAGTGATTGAATCAGAAAATTGAAGTATTGGCCATTATTATGAGCGTTGGAAGCTTTTTATCGTATGAGAGGTGATGCGTTGAGAATAGTGTATACTACATTTTTATATTGCTGAATTTTTGAATTTGGAGTGACCAATTTTGTGTTATACTGCATTTTTTGCTTTTTTCACAGTAAATATCTATTTGGCGCAACTGCTGGAGGTGGTATTATTTATATCGTATCATCATCTACTTCAAAAACCTGCAAAAACCTATGCACATAAACGCCATAATCTTAATCTAATGGAGCTTTGTTTACCTTCCAAATTGCTGAAATATTCATTTAGCCCAACTGCGGGATTTTTATTTAACTTTATATATAATTACTATATAATATATTTATAATCAATCTATTTCTCAAATTCTATTATAGATGAGATGAGAATAGATGTAGATTTTTTCCACGGGGTATTGTTCCATGCATCCTCAGAGTATTGTTCCACGCATTTTTCAGATGTTATTCTATGAGATTCAAATAGTATGTGTTAAATAATATTTTTTATTCTGATGATCCGAAAATTTGTGACGAATATCAAGATTTGAAATAATTGTAGTTACTCAATTCTAACAATTAATGTCGCGGTATTTTCTTAATAGCAACATTTAAGGAAAATATGGTTAACTGATGTAGCCTTAACAACCTTTAGTATTTGGTATGCTGGTTTTTGAAGAGCACCAGGTGAAGATGCATCAGTCACATCCGTAGATAGTGCAGTTCTTAGTCGTATGAAGCAATTCCGGGCATCCAACGAAACAAAGCAACTTGCTCTCAAGGCAAGTTTTCTACTTAATGTGAAGAAGGGTATTATATTTCATTATCTTTCATTCAGAAAACTGATACAGGTGATTGTGGAGAATTTATCAAAAGAGGAATCCGAAGCAGGTATGGAAACGGACAATGTAATTATCACATATGATGATAGGTATTCCTTTTTGTTACATATAAAAAATAAAAGTAATATAGTAGATAAATATTGTGTAAGGTGGCTTCAAAAGAAAGTAATAATGGTGCATTAATTGTGTTTGTGAAAGACGTTGAGAAGTCTATGGTGGGAAACTCAGGAGCATATGTGGTCGCTCCTAGAGTGTGATAAAAATAAACACTAAAGAAGAGAAGCGACAACCGCAAATGTACGAGTCGTTCCAAGTAATAAAGTAAGTAAATCGGTATTATCGTCTCCACAAGGATTGCGAGTTAAAATTGATATGTTTAAATGAGAAGTAGAACTAATTACAATGATTTGTTGGGTTTTGAATATTAAAAGACTAAACGCAAGAATACTGAGTAAAGTAATGTAAACAAGGAAATAAACTAAAGTAAATACTAAAGAGATTACGCAGATGCGAGATATATACTTGAGTCTCGCTAGGGAATCACCAAAGTTCATTTATTTAATGCTTTCATTTAAGGGTAAAATTGGTATTTTATATTTGTCGAGACTCTAATATCCTCCTCACTCCCGCCAGGGTAGACTTAGGAGGTTATCCTACGGTATTAATGACCCCGTCAGGGCGACACTAAGATACTTTTAGATGATGAATAAATTAACCCAATTGTCTATGCTGTTAGTCAAGGCCGCCAGACTCAATAACGAATGTTACACGTCTATAATCTAGTTCAGTTTTAAACCCCCCTTCTGGATGATCGTCACCACTAACGAATAGCCTAATTACTAAAACCTATTTCTAATTGGCCAAATCAAAAATAGTAAATAAGTGCAAGAGAATAGTCAATATAGAAATACACGACTTTAATTTAATTGAAACAATCCCAAATCTGAAAAACATTAAATTAAATAAATTAGGGTTCAACCCATATCGCGATTCTCAAATATTTAGGATTTATCTCATAATTAAATTCAAAAACGAATTACAATTAATAAAAGACATAGTTCCTAATATTAAATTATAACTGAATAAACCTAATTGTTGGAATGATTGGGCTGCTTGTGTCGGAAGAAAGATTTCTCCAGTTTCTGCCTTTTGCTTCCAAGCGATTCAGGATTCTCCTCTCTCATAAAATTAGTAAAATTATAAAGCGTGATGAATTATGAGGTCTAAAAAGCCTTATATAGGGAGAAAAAACAGATAGGCCTATCTTGGGCTTAAGTGCGCAAATTCATTTTATTAATCCCACACTATTGTACACCACTCTAGTATAAAGACTGTAACGTTTGCGTTACAAGTCTAAATACACTGAAACCACTTTTCAAATTTCGCTAACTCAAAGGCCCATCTTTTTCATTTTGAACCAACAAGTCAGAATCTACACCTTTTAGGCCCAGGAAGGGCTACAAGTGACGACTTTCCAGTATCTAAAATACCTTCACCTTCACTAAAGTGATGTTTTTCGCTCCTTTAACGCGTTTCTTGATCTTGGACTTTAAATTTCACTTATTCTATTCATCTTGATGCCTCCTAGCAACCATGTACCTAATAACTTCACACTAAACAAGCAAATTGACGCACAAAACCTCTAAAAGTAACAATATATGTAAAATAAGGGAAGAAAATGCCATATATCAATTTAAAACAATAAATCTATTTCCTAAGTTCAGTTACAACCTAAAATTATGTCTCCTAAGGTGATTTGTCTATAACAAAACGGGAGACATCAATATGCACCTTCAAAATGAAGCTTCAAAATTACTCACTCGGATAACCGATAAGAGAAGGTATTTTTTCTTTTCTTTTGTATCTGAAAGAGCAATTTGATCTAAACTATTCCTTTTCTTATTCAGTCCCATCCACTTATCTTTACAAACTTTGGAAGCAACCAAAATGCATTACTTGACCTTGCCTTCCTGGTATTTATGACTTTGTTTTTTCCGTATATGTTTCCTCTCTGTTTCTTATCTTTCTCCTCTTATATTAAGCGAATTTGTTTCTCTAACTACTTTTTCCTATTCTTGTTTCATTTTCAATATTTTATTTTTAGAGGTTAATTTGAAAAAATTTAGGCTTAAAAAGAGTGGACTTCAAGGATAAAGATTCTAACATATGGTGATTGTGTGATATGAATAATAATTTAGGATTTACTCTCTATAGAAACAATTTATAGTTTGCATAATTGTAAATTTAGTTGGTTATTAAAAAGTGCATGAATAAGAGATGACGACCAATAATGATAGATCTTGGTCTGCATATCCATAGTATTTAAACTTGATATGGCGGGTGGTGGGGATGGTAGTGGTGAAGAAAATAAATAAATAAATATTAAATATAATAAATAGTGAAAATAATAAGAATGAAATGATATATATATATATAATTAAAGTAATAATTTATAAGTTTATGGGTATTTTTGTGATTTTCCAACTTTTTATTCTTAACTGAAAATTAGCTTGTAGTTGTAGTTAAGTAGGAATAATTTAACTCTCTGTTTAATTAATTAAGCGTTGCTCCTATTGTAAAAGTAAAAAGGATGATTGACACATAGGAACTTGGAGACTAGTTTTTCTTCCTATAGAAACTAGTGGGAATCTTACTTCTTTAAAGAGACCTCAAAGATGACCATATACTAATATACCCTTATTATCACTAAAAGACAAAAAAAGTGATGTCACTTTTCATCTCTCTCCACTACCAACCTACCTCCTGGTGGGTCCTGGTGTGTTATAAAATAAAGCAATAAAAGTAATAGAATAAAGGATCCACAGACCGCAAGTGTACATGTCGTTCCAAGTAATAGATAAGTAAAGTCGGGGTAATTGTCTCCACAAGGATTTAAGTATTTATTCTAACTTCGTGTTCAATATTAGAATAGATAGTTCTAATTGTTTTAACTAAAAAGATAAGCAATGAAGTATTTTGTTTCTAATTAAATAAATAAAAATAAATAATAAATAATAAACAATTATGCAAATAAGATAAGGAGATGCAAGTATGAATCTATCCTATTGAATTTATGATTCCTAAGAATAATGGTGAATGGGAATTTTCACAATAGTCGGGACTCTATAATCTCCTAACCCCGTCAGGGTGGACTTAGGAGCTACCCTACCGTATTACAAACCTTGTCAGGGAAATTATAAGCTACGTTCAGATGATTGAGATCTTTTACCTCTTTGGCTACGTGGTTAGTCAAGCCTGTCGGTAAATAACGGACACCACGCGTCTATATCCTAGTTCTGTAATTAAACCCTCCTGTCGAATGATCACTACTAAAACCTACCCTTGATCCATGACGTCAATGATAGCAAACAAGCACAAGAATATATTCACCAATCTAATTAAATACTAAAATCTTAGATTCAAATTAAAACAGAAAAACAATAATCAATGGTTCATATAATTACAATCCTAAAGAGAAATTATGCATACTAAAACTCTTGAATAAATAGTTTAAAACAAGCACAAGAATATAGTCACCAATCTAATTAAATTCTAAAATCCCAGATTCAAATTAAAACAGAAAAACAATAATCAATGGTTCATATAATTACAGTCCTAAAGAGAAATATGCATACTAAAACTCTTGAATAAATGGTTAGTCAAGCGTGTCGGTCAATAACGGACACCACGCGTCTATATCCTAGTTCTGTAATTAAACCCTCCTATTGGATGATCACTCGCCACTAAGTGAATAGCCTAATTACTAAAACCTACCCTTGATTCATGACGTCAATGATAGTAAACAAGCATAAGAATATAGTCACCAATCTAATTAAATACTAAAATCCCAGATTCAAATTAAAACAGAAAAACAATAATCAATGGTTTATATAATTACAATCCTAAAGAGAAATTATGCGTACTAAATCTCTTGAATAAATAGTTTAGAAATATCTCATAGACAATATAGATCTAATACTAATTTACCCAAAGAATAGAATTGGAGAAGTGTGGACTTGATGTAGTTAAGCTCTAGTTCTTGCTTCTTCCTCCTCTAGATCCTCCTGATTGCTTCTATAATGATTTATGTGTGTATATTAAGTTTGTGCAGCCAAGTGATAATTTTCTAAGGTTTAGAACTAATATATATAGGTGTTAGGTCAAAATCTTGGAGTAGGGGTCAAGTAAAAGAGTCAAAGCCCAGCTAATATTCGTAACCCTAAAACATAGAAAAGGTAAGAAACTGTTTCTGTCTTGTTTTAGACGTAACTTCTTTGTTTCAACTCTCATTGACACATTCTTTATACCGAAACTGATCGTCTCGGAAAGCTCTACAACTTTTCTTCAAACCATTCTTCCAAATTCCCAGCCAATCTTGAGTTATGATCACTTTTATGGACGTAGCTGGTGAATTCAATTTTTACTTGGAAACTTTTTCTTTCATTGTTTATCTTTTCCTTCTTCTATCTCCTGATTTCTTCAAGATCTTTTTTCCTTATCTTCTTAGAATTGATTTGGCATCTAATTTATTTATATATATCTTTAAATCTTCACATTAACACACAAATCAAATCAAATAGGCTCTAAAAATAATAATTCATCAAATCAAGACAAGAAATAGGAATATTATGAATAAAGCACAAAAGTCAATATAAAAAGACTATTTTCTACCTAAAATGATGTCTCCTAAGGGCTTATATTTAGAACAAAAGGGAGACATCAAGACCCCCAACTCAAACTTGTATTGTCCCGATACAATAAGAAATAAGAACATAGGGAAGTCTTCTAATATATCAGCTAAGTCAATTAAGCACAAGGGAAAAGAAGATAGCTGAATATATAGAATAAACCAAAGCACATACTTAGAAAATTTTATGTAATAAATTTACAAACTACATACCTGCACACTTGTCATATCTACAATCAACACGGCTTGAATCCAAGTTTGGATTAGCTTCGCAATGTAAGAAGGAGGGGATCTTTACTCAGGTTACCAAGGAGGCTATAGATTGTTCATCCAACTTCACTAGTATCCAAATATCCACTTAACTACTCTTTAACGGCTCAATCACTTCTAGATTACATAGTAAAGAATCAAAAGGTCTTTAGGGTTGTGATGTTGGCTTAGGGACGATATGATAAGTATAGTTGGATAATTTAGAGTGAGCTTTTGGCTCTCTCCTCACTACCCATCAATGAATCACCCTAGAGCTTGAGTTAATCTCATAAAATGTTCTCACTCAACCCTGCACTAGTTAGCATCCCTAATAACCCACATAAAGCATAAAGATGCTCTCATAAAAATTCCACTTTGCCGGTCCAAATTATATATTCTTTTCATATCAATTTTTTTATTTTGTATAGCTATGACTCTCTTTATGATGTTGAGATATCATGCTATTTTTTTCTAATATATATTTTTCTTTTCTTTTCATGCTTTTCACCTTTTTTCATTTACTCTTACACCGGCAAAGGGTTACAATATAGTAAACCTGTGAATCATCATCAAAATATAGAACAGAGCATAATTAATAAGCTCAAAAATCCAAACCCAATAATATTTCCCATAATGGTGGACCCACCACCCTAAACTCAAACTCTAAAACAACTGTCTTTGCATCGCGAGTCGAGTGCGGGTCATATAGAAAAGTCCTATAATCTAAAGGGATATGGCTTATGATGTGGCTAATAAAATGGCTTTAGAAAGTCTAGAATGGGCTGAGAAGGATATATAATATAATAAATGGACAACAAGCTAAAAGGCAACGAGGGGCTTATGAAAGAACCGCCTTAATCACTTTCTAAACTATGCAATTTCGTCATTCTCTTAACTTTAGCACGTTCATCAAATGGTTTATCAACTAGCTTAGATCTCATGGCCTACACACCACTCATGGCTCCCTGAGATCGAACATACTTTCTATCGCATTGCTAACTAATCTTTTCTTCACTATCAATATGTGTTTTCCTGCAAATACTCAAAGCATACAAAATAAAGCAGCTCATTAACATACTACTTTGTATCATTAACTTACTAACCTTATGCTTTCAAGCTATTAAACCTACTCTACATCTAATCCATCTCTTAAAAATTTCAAAATTTCAAATTTCTCTAAAAAAAACAAACAATCACATGAAATGGAGATACAGGACAACGAATCTTCACACCCCTAACTCAAAAATGAGTCGTGTCCCCATGACTTGACATAGACTCGATAAAGTAAAAAAATAACAACTAAAACATATATTGCAAATAGAGAAATGGTAGGGAAGAAAAATAACACGCTCTCCGAGGCTATTGCCTCGCATGATCAATACCCGCAATAAGGTGCAGTGCTTTTCTTGTGTGTAATACTCTAGTATCACCAATTTCCCTTTCCCTTACATCCTCTTATGCTCCATCCCAATCAATCACACTCTAGAAATCTTTTATGTTTACCTTTTTTTAACTTCTTTCTCGAATTCGTGTTGTGATAGGTACTAGGGCCCTTAGAAGCTTCACTTGTTTTCCTCTTTCTCTCACCCAATTCCTTACTTTTTTCTAACTTGGATGAGAAGGATTTAAGAAATTGGAAAAAGATTTCGATTTTTTTTGTTTTGATTCTTCGATTCTAGGTGTTTTGGAATGATTTAAATGACTGAATCCTTTTTGTAATAATCTGGGGAAGGAGTTGGATATGAATTTATGGTGATTGGGTAGTGTTTTGATGTTGGGTGAAGGTTTTTGTTGAAGCTCTAATGGAGTTGGGAGAGGTTTGGAGAAGAAATAGAGGCTTAAGGATTGAAAATTCGTAGCTATATACTAACCTCTTTCTTCAAACCCTAATTTTTTTCTTCTTTCCAGCGGCGGCGGTCGACATACCGGTCCTGGCACCGTCATACTGGTCCCATACCATGTCGACACTCGCGCCCATGGTTATTCCAACTTCATCTCAGCAACGAACCCGATTCCTCGTACCGTGCCACGGGTTTTCGCACGCCGGCGTACCGGCCAAATGGGCGGCATACCGGTGAACAAATTTTTTGAATTTCTTTGTCTCGGCAAGGAACCTGATTTGGGAAACCGTTCCACGGTTTTTGACCCACCGGCATACCGATCATCTCACCGGCTAGCCTGTGGGTGGGTTAGAATTTGCTCAATTTTTTTTCTTTTCCTTCCTAGCTCGATTTTCTTAGTACCTTAACATCAAAAACACTAATACCTTTCTCAAATACGCAATATCAACTAAAAATATGTAAACTAACTAACACACACTAAAAACTAATCTAATAAAGCAATTAAAACTTGAGGTGTCTCCCAAGAGCACTTTTATTTAACGTCATTTAAAGTTTAACGTGTTACCTCCATTATCCCTTGAGTATGTAGCCTCCCCAGCAGTGGGTGAGGCTATGAATGTCTACAATTCGCAGCCTTTGACCTCTCGGTTGTATCTCTATTAACTTTGCTGTCATCACTCGAGTAACAATAAATGGCCCCATCCACGCATTTTTGAAACCTCGTGGCTTGCTCTCTTGTTTGGAGGCCTTCCAAGAAACCGTGGTTCCAACCCCAAACTCATCTTTAGCTTTCTTCTTCACGGGTTCATGGTGGTGGTCCTTCTCTTTAACCTATTTAGATACTTCTAGAACAATGGAGAACTTAAGTGGCACCTCCTCGAGCTTTTTGTCCAAAAAAATGGATGTTTCAGATTTTTCTTTTGTTATGAGGGCCACATTTTCAACCTCGATCTCTACACTCGCATTCTCATTTGTTTCTAAAATAGCTTCTGTGAATACTTGTTGTGGTATGAGTTCTTTTGTATCACCTTCAAGAATTTGGGTGTAGGTTTTGTCTTCTTTGCACGCCTCTACAAATGCTTTATTGATGTTACCATTTGAATAACTCGTCTTCATAGGATTGGGTGGTGACATCAATAGAGTACTAGGTGGCGAATCCATTCTAGTATCTTCTTCTTCTATCTCTTTTCTGACCAAGATCTCAATATTTGATTCCTTTAAACGCAGCTTGGCTGGATTTTCCATGGATTTAATCTTCCCTTCACAAGGTTTAATTTCAACCTCGACTCGTTTCTCAACAATTGTCCCATCTATGCTTAGCGTGGTTAGTTCTTATATTGTTGGAATCTCTAGCTCACTAGGTGTAACTTGTGGTGATTCCACTTTCTTCTCTTCTTGAAGGCTAAACTCTTCAACCCCATCGAACTGAACATCGCTATCTTGACTGGCCTTATGATTAATATTTTTACCTTGGCCAATTCGCATCAATGGTACTTGTTGTAGCCTCTCAATTGTTTCCGTGAGTTGCGTCAATCGTTGCTCCATAAATTGATGTTGTTGTTGCATATTTTGCACTAATGATATGGAAACATCGCGTTTCTCCTGACTTTTTACTATATTATCCACTGTAACCTTAATGAAACGATCGAGGGAGTCCAACTTCCTGAGCCTCTCTTCATGATCACTAAAGCTCCCTCGTGTCAGATCCATGAAGATGTGTGTTTTATCAATAAAGTTTTGTACTTGAATACACCAGGCCTGTGGTGGATTCTTGATGTCTCCCTTTTTGTTCTAATTTTATGCCCTTAGCAGACATCATTTTAGGTGAATAATTGACTAATATGATAGACTTTTAGTGTTATTTCGTTATATTTCATTTTCTCTCCTTGAAATTTATTAAACTTTTACACGTTAAATGAGTTGTTTTTAGTGCAAAGTTTGTAGATCCATGGATGATAGGGAGCATCAATACAAGGAGAGGAACCGATAAGTAAAGTCTTATATCGTGTAAAGAAGTCAAAGGCGAGAAAAGATTTCCCGAAGAATTGACAAGGAAAGCTGCAAAACTGGAAGGCTGATATTGATTGCTGATTTTGAGCTACTTACACATGGAATCAGCCTTTGAGTCGTGAAATAAGTTGTATTCCTTATTGAGTTAGGACGATTTAGCAACTTGAATGAGTCAATTTGGAGTCGATTTGAGAAAGTTACACCCGTTTTACTAAGGGCTGCACACCAGTTACGGGGTTTTAATTAAAAGATTGGACTTACGCTTTTTAATATCTCACTAATTCACTTAAGTAATAGCCCAAGTCCAATTTTAAGGTTATAAATAGACCTTTTGACTTTTATTTTTACACACAACTCAAATTACACAAGTCAGAACGCCAGAGAGAAAAGTCCGAAGCAAGGAAAAGGAGAAAGCTAAGAGCTGGAGAAAGTCATCTTCTCCAAATCGTAGCCAAACCCAATCCTTAATTTGGTTCTTTTATCTTTTATTTCTGTATCAAACATGAGTTCTTTTGATTTAATTTTTTAGTTTTTAATTCCGTTATGAACTAAATTCATTTGTACTTCAGAATCGCGAATTGGGTTGAACCCTAACTTGATTATTTAATGTTTTTCTAATTTGGGATTTTGTAATTTAATTTGAATTCGTTATTTTATGTTGGATTTTATTTCATTAGTGAATTATTATCTTTAAAGTCATGAACTAAGGGTAATAGTTAGTATCTAGGCTATTCACTATAGTGGCGTAGTGATCATCTTGACGGGAGGTTTAGATACAGACCTTGGTAATTGCCGTTTGGTATTCGCCAATGACCTTGACAGGTTTGACTAACCAATAGCCAATGAGGTAAAGAACTTGAACCATCTGAAAGTAGTTGTAATCATCCTGACAGTTTATAATACCGTAAGAGAGCTCCTAAGTCCACCCTGACGGGGGTTAGGAGACTTAGAATCCCGACTAGCATAAATATAACAATTCAGCCCTTAACAGAAAGAATTAATTAAGAAGGTTTAGGTGAAACCCTTGCGAGACTCAAGTACTACTTCTCTCCTTGCGTCCAACTCTTTTACTTGTTTTATTTTTCATTTTAGTTTAATTAATTTAGTATTTTACATTATTTGCACTCTATTCCTTGAATAATAACCAAACAAACTTTATATCATTTACTTTTCTGTACTTGCAATTATTTCACTATTTGATCCACACCTGAGTTGTACTAAGTTCGTCCCTGAGAACGAATCTGATTTATCGATTTATTACTTGGACAACCGTATACTTGCGGTTGGTGAGTCCTCAATCTTTATCGTATTATTTTATAACACACAAGGAACCACCAAGTTTTTGGCGCCGCTGCCGGGGACCGTAGTGTGTGACTCCGGTGTTAATCCTTTAGTGTTTAATTGCATTTTTATTTTCAGTTTTACGCTTTTCTTTGTTTTGTTTCTTTCTCAGGTTTTACAGGTTTGGTGTATGTACTTAAACCCCGAGAGGTTAATCCGAGATAAAAACAAGAGAGAGAAAGAGGCAAGAGAAAAAGCAAAGAAAGAAAGAGAAATGGAGGATTTGAATATTCATAATAATGAAGATCCTGGTATTGAGTTGAATGCGCAAGGCAATCTGGTAGTGCCACCAGTTATTCATAATCATCCAATTCTCAACAATCAACAAAATCATCCACCTGTACAACAAACTCAACCTCCAGTTAATAATGATCCATGGTTCATACATGGTCCAGAATAAGTTCCTTATCGCGCTCCTGCTCTTGGTATTGGTCCTGCGAATATTAGTGTTGCACAGTATAGACCCAACCCTGGTATGTTATCCCAATTTCAAAATTTCATAAAATTTTGTGGAGTACCTGGGGAACATCCTATTCGTGCAGTACAGAAGTTTATGCAAATATGCGATTCATATATAACACAAGGAGTGACCAAAGAGCAGATGTACTATGCTAATTTCAGATTTTTCGTGATAGACGCAGCTAGTGATTGGCATGATTCACAAGAACTAGGAGCGATAAACAATTGGGATGAGCTACAAACAGCATTTTTCGATCGTTACTATTCGAGTAACATGAGATTAGATGCACAAGTTGATTTGACATCATTTGTACAAGAACAATAAGAAACTTTGGGAAGATGTTGGATAATATTCCAGTTGTGTTTGAGAAGAGTTCCTGATCATGGCCTTACAGAACCAAAACAAATGAAGATATTTTATAAAGGCCTTGATGGAGGATCAAGAAAAGACCTCGATTTATTATGTGGTGGTGAATTCTTACAGGTAGCTCCAGCACATGCTAAGATTATTTTAAATCAAACTGTGAAGAATGAGCAGGGTTGGAATATAGTAAGAACACCTATTCGAGGTGGAAAAGAAAGTAGTGTTGAAATCTATGAGAAATTCTCCTCGTTGGAGAATAAATTGAAAAAATACATTCGAGCAGCAATTGAAACAACTTACCTTAGCTGTTAAAGAAGGATTCTCGAGTAGAAGGGCAGATGTTAAGGTTACTCAAGAAACATATGGGTGTTCAAATTGTGGTGTACAAGATCATGACTAGGAGCATTGTCAAAGTAATCCAGAATCCGTAATGTTTGTTTCCAACCGAGGAAACTACAATTCAGGTGGTCAAGGGTATCAACCAAATAGAAACCATCTGCGTTTCCAGTATTCAAATCGACGTGGGGCCGTCAATCCGACTTATGCATATCAGGCGCGTCCCCAAGGTAACAACTATCAACCAAGACCACAAAATAACTACCAAGGGGGACAAAGTTACGGAAATCAAGCTCAGAGACAACCTCCTCAAAACACCTATGATGACACCATGAATCAGAAAGCTCTACCTGCTCAACCTCAAGAAGGTGCATTAGATATTAATCATACATTACAACAATTGATTGCCCTTCATACAAAAGCTTGCCAAGATTAAAAATCTTCTACTACAGCAATTAAGATGTTAGAAAATCAGATGGCTCAAATGGCAAAGCAGTTGAATCAGCGTCCTCAAGGGAAACTTACAAGTGACACTGAAAATCTGAAGCATAAAGAAGATTGTAATGCTATAGCGCTCAGAAGTGGTAAGAAGATTCCCCCACCTCATTTTCCCGTTATGAAAGAAAAAGAAACAACTGTAAAAACAAAAACGGTAAAGGATGTGGAAGAAAAAGATGTTGAACCAGAAGTAGTGGACGTGGAGAAGATTCCGGAAATACCTAAGAAGAAGGATGTTGTAGAAACACGCCCTCCTCCACCTTTTCCCTCAAGAGTTCAGAAGAAATGAGATATGGCTGACTATCAAATATTTTTAAATATAGTGAGAGGTCTTAGCATTAACATACCCTTTTTAGATGCTATAAAAGATGTACCAAAGTATGTGAAATTCTTGAAAAGAGCCCTCACTAATAAAAGACCATATTGTGATAATGAGATGTAGGGTTGCCAGAAGAGTGTAATGTCATCTGTCAAAGTAAGTTGCCACCTAAGTTACTTGATTCTGGGAGTTTTACGATTCTGAATTCTATTGGTAATGAGTGGCAAGGAAAGGCTTTGTGCGATTTGGATGCGAGTATCAATCTCATGCCCAAATCAGTTTTTGATAAGTTTAAAGTGGGTAATGCGAGACCTACCTCTATGGTCTTACAAATGGCTGACAGATCCCTCGTACATCCTGAGGGACGAATAGAAGATGTCCTCGTCAAGGCAGGTACTTTAATTTTTCCTGTTGATTTTGTTATTCTCGAATACGACGCGGATAGGAATGTCCCCAACATTTTGGGATGACCATTCCTAGCCATGTGGCGTACTTTGATTGATGTAGAAAACGGAGAATTAACTATGCGAATCCAAGACGAGGAGGTAAAGTTCAATGTGTTTAGGGCGATGAGATTTCCAGATTCCCAAGAGGACTGTTTCAGAATGGATGTAGTAGAGCATGCCACGCGTATATGATTGTTTTAATTATGATGATATCTTGCAGACTGCCCTTACACTTGCTTACCTGAGATGATGGAAGAGCTTCCGAAACAGTGGCAGCTCTTAATTTTGAGAATCCAAAGTATAGGCGTCCTGCCTATGAACCTGTAAGAGAACCGGGGGAGATCACAACAAAAAAGAAACCATCCATTGAATCTCCTACGCAATTGGAAGAAAATCCATTACTAGCACACTTGAGGTATGCGTATTTAGGTACTAATGACACTTTACCTGTTATTGTTTCAGCTACTTTAACAGGTCCTCAAGAAGATAAACTTCTGCGTGTACTAAGAGCTAATAAAGAGGCGATTGGTTGGACTATTGCTGATATCAAAGGTATTAGTCCTTCCTATTGCCAACACAAAATTATTCTGGAGGATGATAGTGCATGCTCAGTTGAAGGCCAAAGGAGGTTGATGCCAACTATGAAAGAAGTGATGAAGAAAGAAGTTATTAAGTTATTAGATGCGGGAATTATTTATCCCATATCTAGTAGCGAATGGGTGAGTCCAGTTCAATGCGTACCAAAGAAGGGTGGTATCACTACCGTCCTAAATGCTCAGAATGAAGCCATTCCCTCGAGGACTGTAGTTGGTTGGAGAGTGTGTATGGATTATCATAAGTTTAACAAGGCTACTAGAAAAGATCACTTCCCTCTTCCTTTCATAGATCAAATGTTAGATAAATTGGCTGGTAGAGAGTATTATTGCTTTTTGGATGGGTATTCAGGGTACAATAAAATTTATGTAGATCCAAAAGACCAACACAAGCCGACTTTTACATGTCCTTTTGGTACATTTGCCTTCCGAAGGATGCCATTTGGATTATGTAATGCACCTGCTACTTTTCAGAGATGTATGATGGCGATTTTCTGGGATATGATCAATAATTTCCTTGAGGTATTTATGGATGATTTTTCTGTGTTTGGTGATAACTTTGATGAGTGTTTACAGAACTTGGAGAATGTATTGATTAGATGCAAGGAGACTGATTTGGTTTTGAACTGGGAAAAATGTCATTTTATGGTTCGTGAAGGTATAGTGTTGGGACACAAGGTTTCGACTGCAGGCTTAGAAGTTGATCGTGCTAAGATCGAGGTAATTAAGACTCTTCCCCCTCTATTTCTGTAAAAGGGGTGAGAAGCTTTTAAGGCCATGATGGTTTCTACCGCCGTTTCATTAAGGATTTTTCAGTGATTGCTAAGCCATTGTGTAACTTACTCGAAAAGGACGCCAAATTCCTTTTTGATGAAGCTTGCATGAAGGCATTTCAAGAGATTAAAGAGAAGCTTATTACTGCTGATGTCTCCCCATTTGTGATAAATTAATATTAGTTGGAGACATCATTTTTAGTGTTTTAGAAGTCTTTTGGTCGAGTTTCCTATGTATTATTACACTTTCCTATTTCTTGTCTTGATTTAATGATTTATTATTTTTAGAGCGAACTGGGTTTAATTATTTATTTAGTGTGAAACTTTAAAGATATATGAAAATTAATTAGATGCCAAATAAAGTCTTAAGAGATAAAAGAAAGAAGACATGCATGGAAGGACAAGATTAAAGAAGGAAAAGATAAGATATGGAAAGATAAAGCTGCCAAATAAATCTAAATTCCAGCACCCACGATCACAAAAGGGCTCATTACTCAAGATTGGCTAGGAATTTGGAAGAATTGTCTAAATTAAAGTGACAGAGCTTTCCGAGGCGACCGATTTCGACTATTGAAACGCGTCAAAGAGATAAGTATTGAAGGAGTTACGGCCAAAACAAAACAACGACAAATTATTACCTTTTCTATATTTTAGGGTTACGAATTTGAGTTGGACTTGGACTCCAAGTTACTTGTCTTCCACTTCAAGAAAACGAATTATGTCTTCTAAACACCTATAAATACACCCCTCAAACCTTTGTAAATCATCCTTGCTCAATTCTAAACCTTATATTAATTCTTAGTCATTCAAGAGAGCAAGATGACATCTTTGTATCATTCTTTTAGTTTATTTCTTTTAGGTATGAACTAATTTTTCCATAGCTTGGGTTTGCATTATGTATAATCTATGAATTATATTTCTTTCTATCTAAGTTTCTTTGGGAATTACATGTTTTAATTTGATATTAGCTGCTTACCCATATATTTGTTTATGTGTTTTGAATTATTGCCTGTCCTAAACCTGATCACTTTAGGCTTTCTTAATAATAGTTAGATGGTCGCCCGGAAGGGGTGTTTAACTATTGAAACACCACATAGCGTCTAGTGTCTGATGTTGGTCCTGACAACACCTGATTCTAGCTAGATAGTCATTAGGGTTTGTTTTAATCACCATATCACCAATTGAAGGAGTTGTTTTGCTTAGGGCCTTGGTAGAGCTTAATAACCCTATTTGTAAACTGCCTCGTGGTTGTGCCGTAGCCCCCTTAGTCGCTCTCAAGGTCTAAGGAATGGGAATTTAGAATCCTGACTAAGTATCTAGGAGCTAATTATCTCCCTTATTAACTGAAAATTAATAGAAAGAATTAGAAGGATTAGTGCATACTAACAAATATAAGCTATAATCTCTCATTTCATACTCTCTCGTATTTATTTTATTGTCTTTTATTTTATTTAGTTTACTTTTAAATCTCTCAATCAATCATCTTTAGTTTCTTATGTTTTAATTGTTAATTGCTACTCTTAATTATTTGCTCATTCGTGTAACACACTAAGTCACTGAGAACGAATCTTCTTACCAATAAAAATTGCATACGTCCTGTAATACTTGCAGTACCGTGCTTATCTAGGGTGATTAGTGCATTGTTTTCTGGCTTATTTTATCATATTTTTATCACACCCTAGGCGACACCAACTACGCCTATTGTATTACCTCATGATTGGAAGATTCCATTTGAAGTTATGTGTGATGCTAGTGATTTAGCTATGGGCGCTGTGCAGGGTCAGAGAAAAGATAAGGTATTTCATTCTATCTGTTATGCAAGTAAGACTTTCACTAGTGCTCAGATTAATTATACTGTAACGGAGAAGGAATTATTAGCTGTTGTGTATGCATTTGACAAGTTTCTCTCCTACCTCCTTGGGGAAAAAATTGCCGTGTTTACTGATCATTCCGCGATTAAATACCTTATGGAGAAGAAAGATGCTAAACCTAGCTTAGTTAGATGGGTATTACTGTTACAAGAGTTTGATTTAGAGGTTCAAGATAGAAAAGGGTGTGATAATCAGGTTGCATATCATTTGTCTCGTCTTGAAGAATCTGAAGTTAATAGTGGTCATGAGTTGGTTAGAGAAGAGTTTCCGGATGAGAGCTTGTTTTCGATATATGCAAATGAAATTCCTTGGTATGCAGACATAGCGAATCTTGTTGTGAGTGATTCCTTCCCTGATGGAGCTACCTGTGGTGACCAAATGGTGAGAAGATGCATACCCTAATGTGAAATTCAAGCAGTAATAGCAGGGTGTCATGATTCACCTTATGAAGGACACTTTAAAGGTGACCTCACAGCTGCTAAGGTATTACAATCTGGTTTTTATTGGCCTGCTTTGCATAAGGATTGTCATGAATATATTAATAATTGTCATAGATTCCACTTTACTAGTAATATATCTAAGAGAGATGAGATGCCACGTAATAATGTTCTTGAAGTTGACATTTTTGATGTATGGGGTATTGATTTCATGGGTCCCTTTATACCATCCAATGGAAATCAATACATCCTACTAGTTGTTGATTACGTGTCCAAATGGGTAGAGGCTGAATCTCTACCAACAAATGATTCGCGAGTGGTGATTAAATTATTAAAATCACATATCTTCACTAGACATAGTACGCCTCGAGTTGTTATCAGTGATGGCGATTCTCATTTTGTGAACAAATACCTGAAGGTCGTTTTAGAGAAGAATGGGATAAGACATCGTGTATCCACCTCTTATCACACACAAGCCAATGGTCAAGCTGAGGTCTCTAATCGAGAGGTAAAATCTATTTTCGAAAAGACTGTTGGTCCCACACGTAAAGATTGGTCAATGAAATTAGATGATGCGCTATGGGCATATCATACTGCGTTTAAAACACCTGTGGGTGCACCTCCGTATCGTATGATTTATGGTAAGGCTTGTCACTTACCTCTTGAAGTTGAATTGGGTGCATATTGGGCTATAGCACAGTTGAATCTAGATCCTACTTTAGCAGGTGAGAATCGCATGATGAAGTTGAATGAACTTGATGAGTTTCGATTACATGCTTATGAGAATGCTAAGCTCTACAAAGAGATGACATGATAATCGTATCCATGAAAAGAGGTTTGAAATTGGACAAAGGGTCCTTAAATACAACTCCAAGTTTAGTAATTATCCGGGGTAAGTTGAGATCGAAATGGTCTGGCCCTTACATCGTGACCAAGGTGACGCCTCATGGAGCCATAGAGATTGAGCATCCAATCGAGCACCGCACCTTTATGGTGAATTGTCATCCATTGAAAATATATCATTGAGGCGAGGATATCAATCGCTTGGAAGATCCATATCTCAGAGAGGGCGTGTACCTCATCGAAGCTCCCTAGAAGCGAGAGGTAACTCGTCGAGCTTAACGACGTTAAACAAAAGCCAATTTAAGTTGTATATTAGTTTATTTGCTTCATGTCTTCTAAATTCATAGTGTAGATTAGAGTAATTGTTGTTTATTAGTGTCTATTTTTAAGAAATGAGAAAGGTTTGGTGTTTTGATGATTTCAGGAGTAAAAAGGTCACGAGTTTGGGGTGCAAAATTTGAAAAACAATGAAAAATGGGTTGCAATACAGGAGCAAACCAGGAACCCGGTTCTCACTAACTGGGAACCCGGTGGGCAACTGCTGGCCAACCCCTCACACGCAAGAAGAGGCGCGTTTGGAGTTGCGCCAATGGACAGCAACCGGGAACCCGGTTTCAAGAGCCGTAGCTTCCCAATTCTCTGACCTCCGCGGTGGAAACACAACCCACTTGTTGCGTCTTGGTTTGCGCTCGACGACAGCAACCAGGAACCCAGTTTCGAAGGCCAAAAGTTCTGACCTCCGTGGTGGAAATGCAAGGTGATTCTTGCGTCTTCTAAAAAAATAGAAGGAGAAAGTAGGTTTAATTTGCGCGACTCAGCGACGCAAACCGGGAACTCGGTTGCGCAACAGTGAGGCGGTTTTTGGTGACTATTTAACCTATATTCTTGCCTTATTCCGTTTCCAAGCTCCATACAACTGCAAACATCATTATCAAAACACCACAAAATCATCAAATCCTCTCCCAAAACACCACATAAACACTCAATTCACTCATAATCCTTCCAAAACACCAACAATTTTCCACTTTTCTCCAAGAATCCTCCTTCATCCAAACCATAAATTGAAACATAAAACCTCTCCAAACACATAAAATAATCCTTACCCATCTCATATCTCACCTTAATCTACCTTCTTTTACCCTCAAAACATCAAAATTCAAAGCTTTTTCTCTAGTTTTTGAATTTTTGAAGTTTTGAGTTTGGCGTGAATTGAGATGACTAACAGGAGAGACTCGTTGAGCTATAATCATAGGTACCCTCCCAGAGCTAGAAACACTCATGGTGCTACACAAGAGAGAGCTATTGAGATACCGGATTCAAGTTCTAGACGCAGGATTGAAGAGGATAAGGCTACTATGAAGAGGAAAGAAAACCCAAGTGAGGCTGATTCCAAAAAGCCTACCTTGGTGGATGAAGAAGAAGTTGAAGAAGAAATTCCTAGCGAACCCATTCCGGAACAACGATTCACTCGAAGAAAGATGATTGCAAACACGCCGAAAAGGAGCTTCATTAGTTGGGATGAGCACGTTCGCAGGAGAGTAGAATATTTGAAGTTTGGTGTTGAGAAAGGATTTTCGTCAGGTATTGTGAACAGTGCTTTTAAAGACTATGCTATTACATGTGACAAGATTGGTTGGAAAGAATTGAGTTTAAGAACCCTCACATTCATCCATGCTTTAGTTCGTGAGTTCTACGAAAAGCTTGCCTTTGCGAATAAACAGTCGATTATCCTACGCAAAAAGGTACTACCTTTCTCAGTTGAAGTTATTCGAAATATGTTGAAGTTACCAATCTTGACTGGCCCATGCTCATATCACGAAGCGCTTAACGATCCGTCTTTCGAATGGGTATCCCTTTATGATTTAGTACTTATTCATGGAATAATTCCCATCCCAGAAGGAGAGAGGTATGCGTGCGAGGTTTATAGCAGTGATTTATTACCTTGTGCGAAGGTATGGTCTCGTTTCATAATTCCTACCCTCTTTGGAAACAATCACACTTCCGAGCTGAAAAAGGAACACCTTATTTTCATTAAGTGTATCCTTGAAAAGAAAACGATTGATGTTGCCAGTGTGATTTATGACACTATCATGGAATTCGAGAATTCCCCTATTCTTCAGCAAAACCTCAATTTCCCGTGCACTATAACTTCCATTTGCTTAGACGCAAAAATACCACGCAAGAGTGAAGAGACTGAACCTACAAAAAAGGGGGAAGAAATGATGATGAGGTCAATTGAGAATTCCCATGAAGAAGCTACAAAAGAGATGAGGAGACCTAGACTTCCTCCACGCAAGAAGAAGGCAACTACTAAAATTGAGTTTGCTCGAATTAAAGAGTTGGAGGAGAAACAAGACGCGATAATTGACACTTTAGGAAAAGTCACAAAGGAGTTGGAGCTTATGAAAAACATGTTATTTGGGGTGAGCAATATGCAACACGTCATTTACACAATACTTATGAAAGAAGCCCAACCTGGACGCAACAATGGTAACAAGCCTAGTGTTGGTTAAGATACGTTTTCCCATTCTTTCCTCATTTAGTAGTGTATATTAGTTTAATCGCTTTATCGAGTCTTTTCGAGTCGCGGGGACACAACTCATTTTTGAGTTTGGGGTGGAGTTCGCTGGCTCATCCCAATTTTATGTGCTATGTGTTTTATTTGCTTTCAATAAAATTAATTAAGGGTTGCGTTTGACTGTAGAAGATTTTAAATGTCCCCATTAAGCATGCCTTTTGATAAATCTATGATAGTAAATAGTAGAATTCAGGGGTTAGTATAGAACGCACTTTAATTGCATGCAAACATAGGTAATTAATAGGAAGAATTAATGAACAACGCAAAAGAAGTAAACTTGTACTGAAGGAAAATGTTTGGTTTGTAGAACGTGAGATCCAAATTAGTAGAGAACCCACTTAGATATGAACTAAAGGCAAGCTATGTAACTAGGAAAATGATAGGGGCAGTTCTTTGTTAGCCATTTGAGACCTTTTTAGCCTTCTATCCCATGAATTAAGTTTATCCTTCTTAGCCTAATTTTGAGCCTTAAAGCCTTTCTTTTGTCGCCACGATATAAACCCATATCCCCTTAGTTGATTAGGCATTTCCATATGACCCTCACTTGAATCACGATCCTGAGACCTATCTCAAGCTTGAGTTTGGGGTGGTGGGTTCATCAATGGGAAATTACATTGGGAGGGAACTTACGTGTTTGTATTGAGGTACAATTTCTGATGATGTATTAATTTGTAACCCTTTGCCGGGATTGAAAAAAGAAAAGAAAAAAAGTTTTCAATACAGTAGACAACCGGGAACCCGGCCATCACTAACCGGGAACCCGGTTATCGACTGTACAAAAAAATAGAGAAAGAGAAAAGAAATGAAAAAGAAAAATAAAGAAATAATAAAATACCCGGCAAAGTGGAAAACATTGGAAATCATCTTAGTTTGTATTGGGTTGATTTGGGGACGCTAAATTAGTGCGTCAAATGGGTGGAGTGAGAACAATATTCCAGTGTAAACTCAAGCTCGTGGATAGTTGTTGATGGTAAGTGAGGAGAGAGCCAAAAGCTCACTCCAAATCTACCAGATATACATACCACACCGTCCCTAAGCCTACGCTAAAACCGTAAAATCCTCGTGATTCATAGGTGCATAGTGAGTTTATAATTAAGCTAATAGGGAATATACTAAGTGGAGCGTTCAAAGCGAGTGAGGATCAATGAACACCCTATAGCCATCATATAGAGATAAGTACAAGCATAACCTTCTAGCATTGTGAAGTTAATTTTAAGATTGATATTATTTGTGTTTGATTTTTGCATGATAAGTGTATGTGTATATTAATTCCTAATTTTTTCTATATGCGATTTGTTTTAAGTTTTTCTTTGAGTGTATTTACTAGATTATGCATTTCTGCATTCACCTTAGACCATTGTTTTGTTTTACTTTGTCGGGACAACAAAGGTTTGAGTTTGGGGTCTTGATGTCTCCCTTTTTGTTCTAATTTTATGCCCTTAGGAGACATCATTTTAGGTGAATAATTGACTAATATGATATACTTTTAGTGTTATTTCGTTATATTTCATTTTCTCTCATTGAAATTTATTATTTTTCATTTGTTAAGCTTTTGCACGTTAAATGGGTTGTTTTTAGTGCAAAGTTTGTAGGTCTATGGATGCTAGGGAGTATCAATACAAGGAGAGTAATCGAGAATTAAAGTCTTAGATTGTGTAAAGAAGTCAAAGGCGAGAAAACATTTCTCGAAGAATTGACAAGGAAAGCTGCAAATCTAGAAGGTTGATATTGATTGCTGATTTTGAGCTACCGTGGAATCAGCCTTTGGGCCGTGAAATAATTTATATTCCTTATTGAGTTAGGAATATTTATCAACTGGAATGGGTCAATTTGGAGTTGATTTGAGAAAGTTACACCTGTTTTACTAAGGGCTGCACACCAGTTACGGGATTTTAATTAAAAGATTGGACTTGGGCTTTTTAATATCTCACTAATTCACTTAAGTAATACGCCAAGTCCAATTTTAAGGTTATAAATAGACCTTTTGATTTTTATTTTTACACACAACTCAATTTACACAAGTGAGAACGCCAAAGAGAAAAGTCAGAAGCAAGGAAAAGGAGAAAGCTAAGAGATTGAGAAAGTCATCTTCTCTATATCGCAGTCAAACCCAATCCTTAATTAGGTTCTTTTATCTTTTATTTCTGTATCAAACATGAGTTCTTTTAATTTAATTTCTTTAGTTTTTAATTCCGTTATGAACTAAATTCATTTATACTTGATAATCGCGAACCGGGTTAAACCCTAACTTGATTATTTAATGTTTTTATAATTTGGGATTTTGTAATTTAATTTGAATTCTTTATTTTATGTTGGCTTTTATTTCATTCGTGAATTATTATCTTTAGATTCATGAACTAAGGGTAATAGTTAGTATCTAGGCTATTCACTATAGTGGCGTAGTGATCATCTTGACGGGGGGTTTAGATACAGACCTAGGTAATTGCCGTTGGTATTCGCCAATGACCTTGACAGGCTTGACTAACCAATAGCCAATGAGGTAAAGAACTTGAACCATTTGAAATTAGTTGTAATCATCCCGACAAAGTTTATAATACCGTAAGAGACCTCCTAAGTCCACCCTGACGGGGGTTAAGAGACTTAGAATCCGACTAGCATAAATATAACAATTCAGCCCTTAACAGAAAGAATTAATTAAGATGGTTTAGGTGAAAACCTTGCGAGACTCAAGTACTACTTCTCTCCTTGCGTCCAACTCTTTTATTTGTTTAATTTTTCATTTTAGTATAATTAATTTAGTATTTTACATTATTTTCACTCTAGTCCTTAAAACCAAACAAACTTTATATCATTTACTTTCCAGTACTTGCAATTATTTCACTATTTGATCCACACCTGAGTCGTACCTAGTCTGTCCCTGAGAACGAATCCTATATATCGGTTTATTACTTGGACAACTGTACACTTGCGGTTTGCGAGTCCTCAATCTTTATGGTATTGTTTTATAACACAGAAGGACCCACCAATTTTTATCTTGATAGGGGGAAATCTCCATACCTAAAGAAAAACCTGAAAAGAGACTAAAATAAAACAAACATAAAACTCAAAACCGCTAAAACTATTAACCTAACTTAAACACAAAATAAAATAACCACAATAAATCCCCGGCAGCGGAACAAAAAACTTGGTAGGTCCTGGTGTATTATAAAATAAAACAAAAAAGGTAATAGAATAAAGGATTCACATATTGCAAGTGTACGGGTCGTTCTAAGCAATGGATAAGTAAAGTCGGGATAATCGTATCCACAGGGATTTAAGTAGTTATTTTAACTTCGTGTTCAATATTAGAATAAATAGTTCTAATTGTTTTAACTAAAAAGATAAGCAATGAAGTATTTTGTTTTCTAATTAAATAAATAAAAATAAATAAAAATAAATAATAAATAATAAACAATTATCCAAATAAGATAAGGAGATGCAAGTATGAATCTATCCTATTCAATTTATGATTCCTAAGAATAAGGGTGAATGAGAAATTTCACAATAGTCGGGACTCTGTAATCTCCTAACCCCCGTCAGGGTGGACTTAAGACTACCCTACCGTATTACAAACCCCGTCAGGGCGATTATAAGCTACATTAAGATGATTGAGATCTTTTACCTTTTTGGCTACGTGGTTAGTCAAGCCTGTCGGTCAATAACGGACACCACGCGTCTATATCCTAATTTTGTAATTAAAACCCCCTGTCGGATGATCACTCGCCACTAAGTGAATAGCCTAATTACTAAAACCTACCCTTGATTCATGACTTCAACGATAGTAAACAAGCACAAGAATATAGTCAGTGAAAATTAAGAACCAATTCAATTATAAACTAAAATCCTAGATTCAAATTTAAACAGAAAAACAATAATCAATGGTTCATATAATTACAATCCTAAAGAGAAATTATGCATACTAAAACTCTTGAATAAATAGTTTAGAAATACCTCATAGACAAAATAGAGCTAATACTAATTTACCCAAAGAATAAAGATGGAGAAGTGTGGAATTGATGTAGTTAAGCTCTAGCACTTGCTTCTTCCTCCCCTAGATCCTCCTGATTGCTTCTATGATGATTTATGTGTGTATATTAAGCTTGTGCAGTCAAGGGATGATTTTTTAAGGTTTAGTACTGATATATATATATATATATATATATATATATATATATATATATATATATATATATAGGTGTTAGGTCAAAATCTTGGAGTAGGGGTCAAGTAAAAGAGTCCAAGCCCAACTTACATTTGTAACCCTAAAATAGAAAAGGTAAGAAACCGTTTCTGTCTTGTTTTGGACGTAAATTCTTTGTTTCAACTCTCATTGACACGTTCTTTATATCGAAACTGATCGTCTCGGAAAAATTTACAACTTTGCTTCAGACCATTCTTCCATATTCTCAGCCAATCTTGAGTTATGATCACTTTTATGGACGTAATTGGTGAAATTCAATTTTTACTTGGCAACTTTTCCTTTTCTAGTTTATCTTTTCCTTTTTCTATCTCTTGATCTTCTTTCCTTATCTTCTTAGAATTGATTTGGCATCTAATTTATTTATATATATCTTTTACTTCACATTAACACACAAATTAAACCAAATATGCTCTAAAAAAAATAATTCATCAAATCTAGACAAGAAATAGGAAAATATTATGAATAAAGCACAAAAGTCAATATAAAAAGACCATTTTATACCGAAAATGATATCTTCTAAGGGATTATATTTAGAACAAAAAGGGAGACATCACCTCCGACCACCGACCTCCGACCTCCGTTCACCGACCACCGACCACCGACCTCCAGTCACCGGCACTGTAAAAAAATATAAAATTATGAAAAAAATTTGATGAGTTTCGAAAAAATGATGTGTACTCTATAAAAAAAGATGAGTTTTCTACAAAAAATTGATGAGTTTTTTTACAGAAATTGATGAATTTTCTACAAAAATTGATGAGTATACTATAAAAAAAGCAGAGTATTCGATAAAAATGATGAGTATTATTAAAAAATTATGAGTATCACTTTTACAACACATTCATTACAACAAAAAAAAACTAACTAATTACAATATCTATTGAACAAAAGAAAAAAGCCTAATTACAACAAAAATATTAAAAAAAATTGACCAAAATATCTTGTTTGACCAGATCTTAAAAAATTGCGTCGATGCTTCACTAAAAGCTACGAGCTTTGGATGCTTCACGAAACTGTATCCATGGCCGGAGAATGCTCCACGAACATCTCTGCTCTTATGCCTTCACCGCCGAACCAAAAAATGGAGGAACAAAGAGATCTTCATTGATTTGTAGGCGAGAGTAGAGCTTGAGGCGATGACGATGGTGCTCCAGGTGAATTCTGGTGATGACGCTCTAGGAGAACTCAGAACATGAACAAAAATCACAACCAATCTTCGCTTGAACATTGCTTCACGAACGGACCTCGAGCAGATATGTGAAGAAGCTTCTCCTTGGCAGCGGTTTTCAAGGTAGTGAAACGGTGGACCTCGAGCATATTTGCAGTCGGAGCTCGAGCGAATGAAGCAGCTGTGCGGCGGTGATGGTTCAAGAAAAAGAAGGAGAGCAGCTTGGATTTGTCTCGCCGTTGCCGTAGCTTTGCCGTGCCAGTGTGGCTTCATGACCAGACGAGCACCACAGCTGCAGGAGACTAGATTTTTGGAGCTTTGACGAGCAAGAGCTTTGACGAGCAAGAGCTTTGACGAGCAAGAGCTTTGACTGCTTTTTGGAGATTAGCTTCGAGCAACCATGGTTTGGGAGGAGGGAGGAGAGAGTTGCTCTGTTTGGTTGAGCGACATTAAAGAGGAGAGAGAGTAATAAACGGATAATATGGTTTTTAAAAAATTCTGAAAATATATTAGTATATATAGGAGGAAAAAACAAAAAGGTGTAGATATGTAAATGAGATTTTAGTTTATAGTGTTAAATCTAATTGAGGTTTTTAGTGAGAAGAGTAAAAAATAGGATCGGGTTAGAATTAGAGGGTAGGTATTCAACATTCCTTTAGTCAAAATCTCAACTAAAAAATCAAAAAAATATTCCACACATATAAAATATTTATTAAGCCAAAAGAAAAAAAAATTAATTTGATTATCTTAAAAAGAAATGATTCATGTTTTGATTCTAATTTCGTTAAATTTTTGTTTCCTTTTATAAATTGCTTGAATGAATTATACAATTATGGTCATAGGTATCTCCTCCTTCCCATCCTCATATTAGAATTTGTAGTTCGTCTTTCTAGAATTTGTAGTTTACATTTTTAGAGTTTGTATTTCTCACATTTAAAGTTTGTAATTCGCTCATAGCTACTTTAAAATTTGTGGTTCCCTTCTTTAGAGTTCAAAATTATCTCCTTTATAGTTTTTAACTTCTTTGAACATTGTAGTTAACTCATTTAAATTTGTAGTCCGTTAATATATAGTTTGTGGGCCACTTTTTTAAATTTTGTAGTTCAATAATATTATATAGTTAGTAGTTTTCTCTGTAGTTTGTTCCTATAGAATTTGTGTTGGAATTATTAAATAAAATATGATTTATTTTATTAATTCTTTTACAGTTTTAGGAGAAGTAAATAAGACTATTCGTATACAAATACTCCCACATTAACGTATTGTTTGGGTTCAAATTATCAAATGAAAATAAATGATAGGAGTATTAAAATATTAAAGGAAAGGAAAGAAACGTAATAATCGTGTTTGGATTAAGAAATCACTTGTTTAGATTCACATTAGTAAAGGAAAAAAATGAATATTTTACATAAAAATATTTTTATAGTTTTTTTATGTTATGTAAAAATATTATATATTAAAATCATTTATTTTTCTTTGAAATGATTTCAAAATTGGATGATTAAATAACTGACATTTTTAAAAGAAAATAAAGAATTGTGCAATTCATTGAATTACTTTCCTTTCAATAAAAATCAAATTCAAATAAAGAAAAGGAAAAATTATTTCCATCATTTCTTTTCCTTTCCTTTAAAAATCTGAATCCAAACAATACATAAAATTTGAGAAGGAAATAATTAGAATTACTAAAATTAAAATGTTTTATTTTATTATTTCTTTTGGTATCTTGAGAGAAGTGAGAAAACTTTTTGTATTAAAAAGAGAGATTAGAGTAAAAGAGTGATACAGTTGTTAGAGTTACCGGTACTTCCAGAATATCCTTTTAAACGCTATACATTTTCGTGTATTCGTATCAAGATTATTTTTCTGAATAATACTTTCTAAGTTCTTTTCCCATTTCTTGTAATACTTGTAGTATTACGGTTTTGGGATACATTTATATTTTGACTTTCTTTGTTCTAATAGTTGTAATATTACAATTCTCGGAATATTTTTATATGAAATCAATTTTTACTTTACCCGTGATATTGTTAGTTTTTATCAACAGTTATAAAAAGATGATTTTAATATCACTGGTTCTGAAATCGTTTTTCTATTCTAGGCAGTTGCTTCATCATTGAACGTAAAAGTCATTCCCGACGTTATTATGTTGGAGCCTTTTAATGGTTCCAACTACAAACGTTGGGCACAAAACCACTCATGAACTAGATCTTCCCGTTCTCGAGTTACTCCCCGCCAATGAGGGCCATGTGGAAATTACCAAATAACACTAGGCTAGGATTCTAGCTCTTGGAGTTGGATTTATGAAAGCTAATTCAGTGGTTAGTGGATAGATCTTGATAACGTGACAAACTCTACTTATTATCTGTTAGTCGTTAAGAAGTCCACAAAGACTATCTAGGAACGGTTGAGAAAAGGTATGGGGTGATGATTCTAATGAGAACAAATACATCACCAGGGATTGACCCAGAAAGATCCAATCGGTCCCATACAAGTCAGAGAGGTGAATCGACGCAAGGATAAGTCCTTAATTTTCCACATTTATATAGGTTTGAGGATTACTTTCCCCCCTCTCTATTACCACTATTTAACTCTTATTGCACTGTATATCATTCATAAACGTGATTATATAGCAGTTGGATATTATATCTTTGTGTGAATGAAGATATATGTGAAAAGATCTATGTGGTGCAACATGAAGGGTTGGTGGTTTCAGATCAAGAGGATAAAGTATGAAAACTAGGAAATCGCTTTGTCTTGTTAAACGAGAACCTTACTAATTTAATAGTATCTTATATAAAAGATAGATCGGGTTGTGTTACACTTTTGTCAATAGGTGTATGACATGATCATCTTTTGGTTCTCTATTTTATGGGACTTACCGCTTCCAATCTTCTTTTTGTGAATATAAAATATGGGGGAAGTTGATCCTAAGGATGAAATTCATTAGAGTCAATAACATAATTTACCTTAGGCAGTCCCACTTTGTTGGAAAGTTTTGACTCATTTGATAGAATGTATGTGGAAACTCCTTAAAATACTAGGTTTCATGCATAAGAGAATTGTGATGGGGGGGGGGGGTCCCTTAATGAATATGCAATGATTATTAGGAGCGTGTCATTTATAATGAGTATTCTCAACCTGGTATTGTTTATATTGTAAAGAAATAAAGTGATGACCACTGAGTCAATTTTTGTCATATGATAAAGTACAATAGAGGTAATATTGATCAAGATCTGCGTTTTAAAATGACTCCTGTAGTTCTTAAAGGATTTTTGTTATGCAAACCGGGTCCCATATAAATGATGAAATTAATGATTGATTCATTTACTAAAAGATTTAACCGGGAGAGTAAATAGGACTAGAACCCATTAATGGAGATATTATGACTAATAAGTATATATGATGCACTAACTTCCTATACATATAGTATAAATTGTGCATACATGAGCAAATTCAAACTTAATGAATTCATAGACATGTGAATTCATAGCCATGTATGGTGGTCCTATTGAGACGGACTTGATGAATTCACCGTTGAGGTTGTTGTATAATGCTCAAACTTAATGAATTCATAGCAATGTGTGGTGGTCCTATTGAGATAGATTTAATGAATTCACCATTGAGATTGTTGCAGAATGCTCAAACTTAATGAATTCATAGCTATGTGTGGTGGTCCTATTGAGACGGATTTGATGAATTCACCATTGAGGTTGTTGTATATTTCTCAAACTTAATGAATTCATAGCCATGTGTGATAGTCCTATTGAGGTGGACTTGAAGAATTCACCGTTGAGGTTGTTGTATTTTGTTCCTACTTAATGAATTCATATCCTTCAGTGGTGGTCCTATTGAGAAGGACTTGATGAATTCACTAATAAGGTGGAGGCTTGGTGCTCGCGAAAGAGTTTAAGGATGAGTTTATAACTCTTAATGGATGGTGGTCCCATTGAGAAGGACTTAATGAATTCACCCACGAAATTGAAATACACTTCTCATAATATGACTTCAAGGAGACGTCCTTGATGTTACCAAGGGATGAGTTGTTAGATTCACCATAAATTCATAACCCGTAAGGATGGTCCTAAAGAGAAGACTTGATGAATAAGTGAGACACATAATGAGGCTGAGCTTTATTGCTCTTAATGATCTCAAAAATTGAGAGAGGTTAGCTAATGTGGCTAGACGCTCTTGGTTCTCACCTATGTGTAAGGAAAGGGTGATGTTTGAGGAATTTGTAACTATCAGCCGGGTAGAGTATGTTTTGTGAGGGTCTCGATAAAAAACCGTCAAGTTCAAGAGTACGTTCACTTGACATGAATTTGGTGGTTGCCTCACTTAACTACGTGTCAATTTGAATAGAAAGATATTGTCGGTTAAATACAATTCATCCAAATTCTGCTATTTATGGAAACCTGTTAACCTTCATTCCAAAAGAACCTGAGTGGGGGATTGTTGAATTATTAAATAAAATAGGATTTATTTTAATTCTTTCATACTCTTGGGAGAAGTGGAAAGAACTATTCGGGTACTAACAGTCCCACATTAAAATTTGAGAAGGAAATATTGGAATTACTAAAATTAAAGAGTTTTATTTTTTCAATGCTTTCTCTAAGAAGTGAGAAAACTTTTTATGTGTTAAAATGTCCCACCTAGAAAATGGAGAAGAAAATAAAAAAAACGACTGGTGGGGCCTAGGGTGTGATAAAATAAGATATAAATAAAGTGCAAAAACACCCTAGAACTACACGGTTCTGCAAGTATACAGATCGTATGCAAGTTTTAGATAAAGATTCGTTCCGCAGAGACTACAGAGGTTAGGAGAATCTTATGCAAATATCAAGTGTAAATAATTAAAGCTGGAACAACTAAACGCAAATAAAAGTAAAGACAAATAGATTTTTGTTTGATTTTCTAATAAACTAAATTAAAACTAAGAAATTAAAGACAGTAAAATAAATATGAAAGAGAAGTGATATGAGAATATAGCTTAAGTTATTAGCATGTAATCCCCACTAGTTTTGCCGTTCTAAACATGTAAGGGTGAATTATGTAGTATTTCCCTAATCGGTTCCAATATGCTATCGGTAGTTTAAAATAGGATTTACCTGTGTCAATAAGGCTTCCTAAGCAAACTTTTCCTGTAATTGGTAAATAGTCACAAAGACTAAACCATAGTGATTATCTAGCTAGGTTGGGTTGTCTAATCAAACCTAAAACTAAACGTTATGTGCTAAACATGCAATTAAACACCGTTGTCAATGGTATCCTAATTACTAGATGGTAATTCTAATGGCTGCAGTCCACAAGAACACAGAATATAATTCCAAACACATAAACAGAGAATAAAAACTATAATTCTATTTAAAACATTGAATTCCCAAATTAGATAGATGTCAATCAACACTAGGGTTCATACATTAATGCTAAAACTTAAGCTAAAGAAATTTAGTTCATGAAAGTAAAGAAAGAAATTACAAATCTAAAGGTAGAAGAAGACATTGTTGATGAACAGCTCCTTCCAGACTTCTCTCTTGTGTTGTAAGCTTCCTCTTGGCTTAAGGTTTCACCAAGGATGATTTAAGAGTGTTAAGAGGCTGTATTTATAGTGTATAGGTTGACCTAATTCGTTTCTTTAGAGATAACTTAAGTAATGGACTCCTAGCCCAACTCAAATTCGTAAGGAAATAAAGATAAACACTGTTGCGCTGTTTTGAGTGTATCTTCTTCGTTATTGGTCGGATTGAGCTTTATAAGATACCAAAAGAATCGCAACAGAATTATCTAGACCCTGTAGAAGGAAATCACCAAATTCGGCCTACTTCTTAGGTAAAAACGCATATCTTTAGACGTGTATGCAGAATCCCAGATTTAGGCAGCTTTTCCTTTTCCATATTTTTAGCCTTTGTTTCCTTATCTCCAATTTCCATGCATATCTCCTTCCATAAGTTGTAGTCTTTGACTTGGACTCTAATTAATCTCCATAATTATCTTTAAAGCTTCACACTAAATAAACAATTAAACCCAATATGCTCTAAAAATAATAATTCTACAAATCAAGACTCAAAATAGGAAAGTGCACTAAAATAAGCTAAAATCAACCTATAAACTAATAAATAAGCCTAAAATGATGTCTCTGAAGTATATTTTACTATCACAAATGAGGAGACATCAAGACCCCCAACTCAAAGTTGTATCGTTCCGATACAATAAAAGTAAAGAACAGTAGGGTAGTCAAAATAAACAAGAAGAAGTCGGAGGAGAACAAGAACAAAAATATAATGAATGATCCTAGAGCATAAAATCCAAAAAATCTCATGTAGTAATGCTCAAGAAATAATGCACAAATATGCTTAATATACATATAATTAACAATCCATAAATTCAAGTTAAGATTAATTTCGCAATGCCAAAAAGAGAGGATGGTAACTTAGTTCAGGTTAATGTCTATAGGTTGTTCATATGTCCCAAATACAGCATCCAATGGTCCACTTACCTACTACCTATTAGCTCAATTGTTTCTCCATCTAGTAGTTAAAAATCCTAAGGTCTTGGTTATAACTTGGCTTAAGGACGGGTGTGGTATATTTGGATAATGAAAAGTGAGCTTTTGGCTCTCTCCTCACTAGCCATCAACGAATCGCCCTAGAGCTTGAGTTTTCACTCGAAGATGTTCTCACTCAACCCAATTTCTTGATGCTTTTTAATGTGCATCCCCAATAATCCCAATTAAAACCTTTGATGATATAAAATCCACTTTGCTGGTCCGAATATATATTCTCTTTTTTTATATCATTTTTTCTTTTGTATAGTTATGATTCTCTTTTGATGTTGAGATATCACACTATTTTTTCTCATATATATATATATATATATATATATATATATATATATATTCTTTTTATGCCCTTGTTGGCAACATTAGCTCGTAGCTTCTTTTTCATTCACTAATACCCCGGCAAAGGGTTACAATAATAACAATTCATCATCAATACAATCACAAATATAATTCCCAATTCCCAAAGTTCCTTAATTATGAAACCCACCACCCCAAACTCAAGCTCTAAAACGAGTGTCTCAGGTTTTGCGATTCGAGTGCGTGTCATATAGATAAGTCCTAAAAACTAGGGTATGGATTATAATGTGTTTCAAACAAAAGGCTTTAGAAAGGCTCAGAGGGGCTAAGACGGATAAATAACAATAATATCAAACAAAAGGGTGAGAAAGTCTAAAGGCTTCAATTGTTTTATCATGAAAGAACTGCCTTTAGTCATTTTTCTAACTACCGGATTTCGTTACGTTTTCATTATTAGTTCATAGACAAGTGGGTCTTCAACTAATTTTAAACCTCACGTTCTACACACCAAATAACTATTCCTAAGTTTCAACGTGATTTCTTAGCATTGCTCATTAACTTTTCTATCCTTTATTTCCTGTTTTCATACATGCATCTAAAAAAATTTGTTGCATCTTTCAAAAACATACTACCTACTATCATTGACCTAATAAAATCATGCTCAAATAGGTACGTTCAAGATATTCTATGCCTTAATTCAACCTAAAAATCTTAAATTTTATGCAAAAACGAAAAGAAGATGAGGACAACGAATCCCCACCACCAACTCAAAAGTGAGTCGTGTGCCCACGACTCGAAAAAAGACTCAAGCATGAAATAAAATTTAAAATAAAACTAACTAAACTACTTAATGCATACAAGCTATTGAGAAAAATTAGAATGACATACCTGGCTGGCCATAGAGATCCATCATATCGTCCTCATCTTCTGAAGCTGAGGGATCGGTGTAATCATCTACATCCTTGTACAAGGTCAAATTCTCTACCCGTATTTTCAACTGCATGATTTCTACCCAAAGGTCTTTGTTATCTTCACGTAATCTTTCAACTTCGTTCTGTAACTTGATAGCCCAAGGAGGAAGATCATAAACAATTTTAGAGGAAGAGGTAGAAGAACCTTGGTCTTGTATTTTTATTTTATCCAAAGGCCTCCTTGATGGTATGGACATTCTAGCAGTTAATCTCTTCTTTGGTAGTGGTTGTTCAGGTGCCTGTTCTTTTGATTCTTCAGAAACCTCATCAAGATTGATGGGTTTTTCAATGGTGGCTCCAGGCAATTTCTTATTCTTCCCAAGGATTGAACACTTTCTCTTGTATTCCATAGCTTCAGATCTGTTAGTCATGCTTGTTTCACCCACAACTCAAGTTATACCAAGGATGGATTAAAAGTTTAAGGAAAATTGGTTTAGCTTGATGTTGTTTGCTTGGAATTGATGAAAGAGAAAGGTTATTGGATTGATCTTGGAAGAATTCTTTAAAGCTTGTTGGATTTGATGGTGTTTTGATGGTGTAGTGTGATGGATTTGATGAAGGATTGTGTTTATGGAAGATGATGGAGAGGATTTGATGAGTTGTTGTGTTAATTGTGAAGGTTTGCACAAGCTTTAAGATGTATATATAGGGTTTGGGTCTGAAAAATTCGTGTATGGAAGGTTAGGGTTAATCTCATAAGGTAAGAATTTGATTAGGAAAAGAATTCCTTCACAAACTGCCTCCTGCGGTGCACCGGACGAATCATGCGGTATACCGCAGCTTCTGCTGCTTCAAATTTTTGCCCACTGGATAATACCCGAGCTAGCACCCCGTGGCACGTGTTTTTGGCGTGCGGACCAGGGGTGCGGTGCAGGGGATAGTCCGCGCCATGTCCGTCAAAAAACCTGTGGTACCCGACCCCGTGGCACGCGTTTTGGGCGTGCGGACCAGGGTCCGGTGTACCGCGCCTGTCCATCGATTTTTTTTTACTTTCTGGATAAAACCCGTCGTACCCGACCGTGGTACGGGTTTTTTGGGCACGGTACATCCCTGCGGACCAGGGGGTAGTCCGCGGGGTAGTCCGCGCCAGGCCTTGAGTTCCTCCAATTTTTTCCTTTCGACCCCAAACTCGTTTCCTGCACAATAACACACTACCTTTCTCTCCTATTAGCTTGTAAACACACTTAAAAATATACACTAACTTAAAATTATACACTACAAAGCAAAAACAACTAATCTAAAAAGCAATTAAAACAAGGGGTGTCTCCCAAGAGCACTTTTGTTTAACGTCTTTGAGTTAGACGTGTACCTCAGGCTAAGCGCATTCGACAAGGTAGATTTTCTCCCCTTGCTCAAAGTCCTCACTGTCATAGTATCTCTTCAAACGCTGGCCATTCACCATGAATGTCCGTTGTTCGGCTGGATTTTCAATCTCAATCGCTCCATGCGGTGTGACTTTGGTAACAATGTAAGGTCCTCCCCAACGGGATTTAGCTTTCCTGGGTAGTTCGAAAATCGAGATTTGTATAATAAAACTTTTTGTCCTATCTCGAAATGCTTTGGACGGAGCCGTTTATCATGCCATCGCTTTGTTTTCTCTTTATAGAGGCGTGAATTTTCATAGGCAAGATAACGAAACTCCTCCAACTGAAATTAATTTGATTAATAATGACGAAATTTCCACCCCTTTCCTTTGATTCCCACGAACCTTTCAGCTCGATTCTTCATAAGTATGGATGGTTCCATCCAAGATTTCGTGGGAAGGGGCTCTTCTGGTGGTAACTTGATAGCATAACACCCCTCTGGTGATCCACTCATATCACCGGTTTCTATACTTCGTTTGTTCGAAAGAATGTCCTTCATGAATTTTAGATATTTCGGCATTCTTTTGATAGCTTCAACAAACGGCATTTTAATCTCAACCTTGCTCACCATGTCATCGAACTTCTTGAATTCTAGGTTATTGTCCTTCTTTCTGACACGTGAAGGGTATGGTGGTGGAGGGCGTGTATTGAGTTCCACTGGTTTTCTTGTCTTTTCAGGTCTCTCGGCTTGGACACTCTTTGGTTTAACTACCTCCTCAACTGTATCTTTGATTGGTTCTTCCCCCCTTTGTTCTGGAATAGGGATTGGTTCTGTTTCTGGTCTAGGTGGAGGTAGTTGTTTTCCACTTCGCAACTCAACTGCATGGCAAGAATCATCTCTAGGAGCAATAGTATCACTTGGAAGTTGCCCTTTTGGCCGATTTTGTAATTTACTCGCCATATGTGATATAGTATGCTCTAGTTGCTTGATAATCTTATCCTGGGTTTGAACTTTCGGTTGGCTATGACTCATTTTCTCAGCTGCTTGTATTAATTTAGTCATACTCGAAGTCAAACTCTGGAGTTGTTCTTGTTTTGCCAATTGCATTGATTGTTTAGGTGGATCTTTCTTTGGTTCTTGACAAGTTTTAACAATGGGTGCCTTTTTCTGAATAGGTTGTGGTGGATTATAAGATGGAAGTTGGGGTTGATGATAAGTCTCTTGTTTTCTGTCCCAACTCTTTTGTTGTGGAGGTTGTTGATAATTAGTGTAGCTTTCTTGAGGATAATCATAACCATTAGAGTAATAGTTATCTTGAGGATTTTGAACGGAAGCTACTGCTGGATTATTCATACATCCTGCCCACACATGATTTCTTGATCCACAACCAAAACACGAAGGAATTGTGCGTACCGTATTCACCTGAGCAATTATTCGGGCTTGTTCCTTAAGTTCTTTGAGTTGTTTAGCCAATTCTTCAAGTTTCAGAGATGCTGAAGTGTTCTCCTTTGCTGATTTCTTTGGCCAACTTCTCTCGTTCTCAAGAATCCTTTCCATCCCCAACTCAGCTTCTTCAGGGTCTAGTAACACAAAACCTGCGTTTCCTAACGAATCTGCTTTTTCTCTTGAATTATCATTAAGGCCTCCATAAAACAAGGTTAAATAATATTCTGGCGAGGATCTATGATATGGACTTCTCGCCTTCTTATCTGTAAATCGTAACCATGCTTCACCCAAACTCTCTTCCTCTTTCTGTATAAATTGTTCAAGCTCCAACATATCTTTTAAACGTCTACTAACCGGATAAAAACGGTCTAGGAATCTTGCTTGAAGCTTGTCCCAATCTGGAATAATATGAGGGTATTGGGTATCATACCAATCGCTTGCACATCCGGTCAAGAAGAACTGGAACATCAGGTAATATACTTGCTCCCTAGTAACTCCTCTTACGATATAAGCATCACAGATCTGCATGAATTTCTGAATATATCGGATCGGATCTTGATGTGCAACTCCGCTGAATAATCCATGAGATGCAAATTGAGTTAGCATCCCTGGATCAGGTTTAAATTTAGCGGCTTGGATTTCTGGAGCTCGAATTCCTCGTGGCTCGACTCTAAATTCGATGGGTAGCTCAAGTCTCCTTGGGTTCTCCATCCGTAACTAAATCTGAAAAACAAAAACTAAAAACAAAAGCGTAAAATAGAACTAACTAAAAATAAAAGCACAAGATATATGCACAAGGACTAACGATGTAGTCCCCGGCAGCGGCGCCAAAAACTTGGTGGGGCCTAGGGTGTGATAAAATAAGATATAAATAAAGTGCAAAAACACCCTAGAACTACACGGTTCTGCAAGTATACAGATCGTATGCAAGTTTTAGATAAAGATTCGTTCCGCAGAGACTACAGAGGTTAGGAGAATCTTATGCAAATATCAAGTGTAAATAATTAAAGCTGGAACAACTAAACGCAAATAAAAGTAAAGACAAATAGATTTTTGTTTGATTTTCTAATAAACTAAATTAAAAATAAGAAATTAAAGACAGTAAAATAAATATGAAAGAGAAGTGATATGAGAATATAGCTTAAGTTATTAGCATGTAATCCCCACTAGTTTTGCCGTTCTAAACATGTAAGGGTGAATTATGTAGTATTTCCCTAATCGGTCCCAATATGCTATCGGTAGTTTAAAATAGGATTTACCTGTGTCAATAAGGCTTTCTAAGCAAACTTTTCCTGTAATTGGTAAATAGTCACAAAGACTAAACCATAGTGATTATCTAGCTAGGTTGGGTTGTCAGATCAAACCTAAAACTAAACGTTATGTGCTAAACATGCAATTAAACACCGTTGTCAATGGTATCCTAATTACTAGATGGTAATTCTAATGGCTGCAGTCCACAAGAACACAGAATATAATTCCAAACACATAAACAGAGAATAAAAACTATAATTCTATTTAAAACATTGAATTCCCAAATTAGATAGATGTCAATCAAAACTAGGGTTCATACATTAATGCTAAAACTTAAGCTAAAGAAATTTAGTTCATGAAAGTAAAGAAAGAAATTACAAATCTAAAGGTAGAAGAAGACATTGTTGATGAACAGCTCCTTCCAGACTTCTCTCTTGTGTTGTAAGCTTCCTCTTGGCTTAAGGTTTCACCAAGGATGATTTAAGAGTGTTAAGAGGCTGTATTTATAGTGTATAGGTTGACCTAATTCGTTTCTTTAGAGATAACTTAAGTAATGGACTCCTAGCCCAACTCAAATTCGTAAGGAAATAAAGATAAACACTGCTGCGCTGTTTTGAGTGTATCTTCTTCGTTATTGGTCGGATTGAGCTTTATAAGATACCAAAAGAATCGCAACAGAATTATCTAGACCCTGTAGAAGGAAATCACCAAATTCGGCCTACTTCTTAGGTAAAAACGTATATCTTTAGACGTGTATGCAGAATCCCAGATTTAGGCAGCTTTTCCTTTTCCATCTTTTTAGCCTTTGTTTCCTTATCTCCAATTTCCATGCATATCTCCTTCCATAAGTTGTAGTCTTTGACTTGGACTCTAATTAATCTCCATAATTATCTTTAAAGCTTCACACTAAATAAACAATTAAACCCAATATGCTCTAAAAATAATAATTCTACAAATCACGACTCAAAATAGGAAAGTGCACTAAAATAAGCTAAAATCAACCTATAAACTAATAAATAAGCCTAAAATGATGTCTCTGAAGTATATTTTACTATCACAAATGAGGAGACATCAACGACCAAGAATTAATGGCTCATTGACTCAGAATTAATTCAGGATATTCCATCATCAAGTCCTCTTAACTCAGCTGTTACGGGAGTTACAATAGCTTGGTCAAGAAAAACGTGTGCATTAATGAGCTTTTATCACCGATCATTTAATGTGCATTAATAAGCATTTAACGTGACTATATAATTCGGCTATTACCGTGGTTATAAGAGTTTGGTTAAGTCCACATTAATGAGTCTTTATCACCGACCATTAATGTGCATTAATGAGCATTTATGTGACGGTTTTTTTGGTTTGTAACTTCTTTTATATATAGTGACCTTCTCACTTGCATTTTCTAGAGAAGATAATAAATTATTCTAGAGAGAATAGAAAACTATTCTAGAAAGAATAGAGAACTAAAAATTCAGAAGAATAAAACACTCTCTTCATAATGATTAGGAAAATCGGTTTTGACATAGAGATTAGAATAAAAGTGGGATACGATTGTTAGAGATACCGGTTGATGTCTCCTTAATTGTTCTTATTTTCGACCCTTAGGAGACATCATTTTTGATGTTTAATTGAATATTTTGATAGACTTTTGAGTTAAAAATGCAATAATCCGGAATTCCTATTTTATTTCTAGTATTTTTTGATTTATTAAACTTTTGCGCGTAATCTTGTGTATTTTAGTGAAAAGTTTGTAGGTTTTGAATATTAGCTAGGAATGGAATCCGAGAGAAGAGTCAAAGATCGTGATATGGAGTCGAGACTTGAAGATAAATCCCGAAGAAGTTGTTTTTAGAGCTGCAAATCTGTTTCCCAGGTTAAAGATTGCTGATTTCGAGCTGCTTAAGAGCTGATTTAGCCGCTGACCTTTGAAGAGAAAACATTTCTTATCGAGTCACGGAAATTTAGCAACAGATTTCAGGTCAATCGGAGTTGTAACGAAGCGGGAAAATCCGTTTTAGTGAAGGTGTATCAGCAGTTACGGGATTTTGGGCTTAGAATTTGGGCTTGGACATTTAATTAGTGTTTTATTATTAGGTCCAAGCCCTAATCCGTTTTTCTACTTATAAAAGGAGCTCTTGACTTCTATTTTTCAGACAATTCATTCTTTACAATTAAAAACATCAGAGAGAAGCAACAGAAGGAAGAAAGAAGAAGCTGCAAGAGCTGGAGAGGGTCTATATCTCCGTTCTCAGTCATTCCTATTCCGGAAATTAGGTTTCTTTTATCTTTTATTTGTAAGACAATATGAATTCCTTAACATTTGATTTAGTTTTCGTTTTAATTAGTATGAGCTAAACATTTATTAGTGCTTGAGAATGCTTTATGGGTGAATCCCAATTCTATTGAATTTCATGTCCTGAATTTGGGTTTCTGTTAATTAAATCGAATTGGGTCTTTTACATTTTTCTTTAATTTGTGCTTATTTACTATTATTGACCTGATCAATTAATAATAGGGCTTGGTATCTAGGCTATTCCAATTAGTGGCGATTGGATCACCTTGACGGGGGGTTTAGGTACATAAATAATTACAGAATATAAAATATAAACTATTTGACTTTGACGAGCGTAGTTAATTTTATGGCCAATGAGGTAATTTAGCTTAATCATTCGAAAGTGGATCATATTTACCCTGACGGGACTAGTGACACTCTAGAATAGCCTTGTAGTCCACCCTGATGGGGGTACAAGGATTATTGAATCCCGACCAATGTCAATTGACCAATTTGACCCTTAAACAGAATAAGTTATGAAATAGAATTAGGAGGATCCCTTGCGTTCTCAAGTGCTATCTTCTCATACTACGTTTTACCTTTATTTACTTGCGTCTTAGCTTTTAATTGCATTTTCCATTTAGTCTTTTATTACTTAGAATTAATACAAAAATCAAATCAATCATCTTATCTTATTTGCTTTCATAAGTGCAATCATTCATTAGTGGATAAGCATTGTGATTAACCAAACCGTCCCTGCGAACGATCCTAGATCATTATTACTACTTGGGACAACCGTACACTTGCGGTTGTGGTTCGATTACATTTGTATTTATTTTAGAACACACAAAGGACCACCAAGTTTTTGGCGCCGCTGCCGGGGACGGTAGCGTGTGACCACGGTATTTCAGTTTTACGCTTTTTCTTTGTTCAGTTCTTTTCAGGTTTTTAGGTTTGGTGAATGAGAAGAAGACTCTTTAAGGATCTAGAGCCACCACCTCCGATCCTTAATAATCCAGAATCATTAATCAGACTTGCTAACAAGAGAAGGAAAGAACAAGAAGCCTTAGAAGTAGAAGAATTAATTAACAGAATGGAGAACATTAATATTCAGAATCAACAAAACAATAACGGACAAGCTGAGATAGTGATTAATCAAGATCCATGGTTTGTTAATGGTCCAAAAGAAGTCTCATTCCGTGCTCCTGCTATAGGGGTAGGTGCTCCAGATATAGATGTTCTGAGGTTTCGTCCAGATTCGGGTATGTTAGCTCAATTCCTAAATTTTGGAAATTTTCGTGGTAAAGCTGGAGAAGATCCTCTTAGAGCGGTACAGAAATTCAAACAGATATGTGATTCTTACATCACACAAGGAGTTTCAAGAGAACAGATGTATTATGCTACGTTTCGATTTTTTGTTATTGATGGGGCAAGTGAATGGCATGATACACAAGATCCTACGAAGATAACAAATTGGGAACAATTAGAAAATGCTTTCTTTGATAGATATTACCCAAGTAACATGAGGTTAGATGATCAACTTGAATTAACGCATTTCCGTCAAGAATATGATGAAACTTTGGGTAAAAGCTGGACAAGATTTCAGATGTGTTTACGTAGAGTTCCCGATCATGGCCTTTCAGAACAACAACATCTAAAAATCTTTTACAGAGGCCTTGATGGGACTTCAAGAGAAAAATTGGATTTGCTATGTGGTGCTGGATTTCTTCAAGTTCAACCCGTTCATGCAAAAATCATCTTGGAAAGAACAGTAAAGAATGAAGTTGGGTGGAATACCGTAAGAACACCAGTTAGATGAGGAGTTAATAATGTCAATATTGAAGAAAAGTTCAACTCCTTAGAGACCAAGATTCAAACCACACTAGAACAACAATTGAGACAACTCACTTTAGCCGTGAAAGAAGGTTTTTCGAATAAAAGAGGTGAGGTAAAGGTTGCACAAGAGGTGTATGGATGTGAGTATTGCGGTGTTAATGATCATAGTTGGGAGAATTGTCAAAATATTCAAGAATCCGTGATGTTTGTCTCGAACAGAGGTAACTTTAATTCGAGTGGTAATGGATATCAGCCTAACAGAAACCATCCTGGGTTTCAATACTCAAATCCTAATGGGGCAGCCAATCCTACATATGCGTATCAGCCACATCTCCAAGGTAACAACTACAATCCAAGACCACACAACAATTATCAAGGAGGACAAAATCAAAATTATGTTCAAAGACAAACTCCTCAAGACACTTACGATGAAACAATGAACCAAAAAGCCATACTTGCCTATCCGCAAGAAGGTGTAGTTACCCTTCAGAAAACCATAGAAAGTTTAATTGCTCTTCAGACGCAAGCTATGGAACGTCAACAAGCATCTGACGCAAACATGAAGTTATTACAGAATCAGATAAATCAAATTAATAAACAAATGAATCAACGTCCGCAAGGGCAACTCCGTAGCGATACTGAGAATCCAATACAAATCAAAAACTGTAAAGCTATTACTCTCAGAAGTGGTAAGAACCTTCCTCCACCTCCTTTTCCGGTTATGAAAGAAAAAGAAGTTAGAAAAGAAAAGGATGTGGTGGATAAAGATAAAGAAGTTGAAGTAGAAGAATTGGAGAGGCCTGTTGAGGTTCCGAAAAAGAAAGATGATACTATAATCAATCGTCCACCTCCACCATTTCCATCGCGAGTTCAAAAGAAGGGTGATATGGCTGATTACCAAAAATTCTTTAACAAGGTAAGAGGTCTTAGCATAAATATTCCGTTGCTAGAAGCTATTCGAGATGTACCCAAGTATGCTAAGTTTCTGAAAAGAGCCCTCACTAACAAAAGGCCGTATTGTGATAATGAGATGATTGGTCTTCCTGAAGAATGTAGTGCCATTTGTCAAAGTAAGTTACCTCCAAAGTTAGTTGATCCTGGGAGTTTCACAATTCCGATCTCGATTGGAGAAGAATGGAAAGGTAAGGCACTATGTGATTTGGGTGCAAGCATCAATCTTATGCCCAAATCGATCTTTGATAAGCTTAATATCGAAGCAAGACCCACTTCTATGGTCTTGCAAATGGCGGATCGATCTCTTGCACATCCGGAAGGCCGAATCGAAGATGTCCTCGTTAAGGCAGGTACGTTAATTTTTCCCGCTGATTTCGTTATACTTGATTACGACGCGGATAGGAATGTCCCCATCATTTTGGGAAGACCATTCCTAGCCACGGGGCGTACCTTGATTGATGTAGAGAACGGAGAAATGATTATGAGAATCCAAGACGAGGAAATGAAGTTTAATGTGTTTAGACCTATGAGGTTTCCGGATTCCAAGGAAGAATGTTTTCGTATAGATGTAATGGAACCGGTAAGAAAAGAGCCAATTAATGTCGTGGACACTTTAGGAATGGAGGAGAAAGAGCTACGAAAGAAACCACCAATTAAAGCTCCTCCATACCCTAAAAATCCACAACTCAATCATGCGAAGAAGAAAGAGAAAGCACGTGCCACGAAGGTTCCGAAGGAACCTAAGAAAGAAAGAAAGAAAAAGGGGTTCAAAGTAGGTGAAGAAGTAGATATGAAGAAACCAAATCCCCCTCCAAATGGACGTGAATCGAAAAGTTCTTGGCTAGGACCATTCATGGTCACGAAGGTTATCTCAGATAAACTAGTGGGCATAAAAGCTAAGGGATGCAAATTTCGAGTTGTAAATATTGACAACCTCACTCATTGCTGGGGAGGTTATGTTAATGACTAAAGAACGAGGTAACCGGTCGAGCTTAACGACGTTAAACAAAAGCTATTTCTTGTATAATAGTTTAAGTTTTTATTTTTCGTAGTTTAAATTCGTTTGATTTTCGTTAATTTAGTGTTTATTAGTAAGAAATGAGGAAGGGTAGTTGTTTTTGATGATTTCAGGGGTAAAAAGGTCATGAGTTCGGGGTCGAAAGGGCGAAAATAGAGAATTTATTTTTGGTGTTCCAGGGGCAAACCGGGTACCCGCATTCGCAAATGCGGGTACCCAGTTTTGAAAGCTAAAAATTCCAACTTTCTGACCCAGCGTCTTGGGTCCCGCATTTTGTTGCGTCACCACTGCGTCACCACCTGCGTCACCATTCGCGCCATCGACGCAAACCGGGTTCCCGCATTTGCAAATGCGGGTACCCGGTTTCGGAGCTGTAATTTTCCAATTTCTCTGACCCGGCGTCTTGGGAGGTTGCGTTTTGGTGCGTCTTGGCTCGCGCCATCGACGAAAATCCGGGTACCCGCATTTCACAAATGCGGGAACCCGGTTTCGAAGGGCATTTCTCTGACCCAGCGTATTGGGTCCTGCGTTTTGAGGTATTTAAAAAAAATATTTTTTTTCCGCGTCGACACAGCGATGCGAAACCGGGTACCCGCATTTGCAAATGCAGGAACCCGGTTTCTTCTGTGACAGGCCGATTTTCAGCTTTTTAGCCCTAGAGTTTTACCTCATTCTTCAAGCCAGCCTCCAAAAAAAAACACTCCCACAACCCAGAATTTCCTGAAAATCATCATCTACAACCACACAATCATCAAATCCTACCCTCTTTCACCACAATAACATACACTCAATTCATCTCCTATCACCATGGAATTCCCACTTTTGTTCAATTGTTCTTCATCCAAGCTTCAAATTAAATCCAATTCCCTCTTCCCCCACATCAATTAGCCTTTACCCATCTCATATTCCACCATAATCTTCAAGTCTTAAGCCTCAAAACATCAAAGTTCTAAGCCTTAGCTTCTCACTATTTGAATTTTTGAGTTTGGGGTGGAAAGAGATGCTTATCAGAACCGTTTTCATGTGTACTTATCGAAGGAATTCTCCAAGAAACAGAAACACTTTTGGTACTATTCAAGAGCTATTTAGATTCCTAATTCGCGTTGCAAACACAAGACTGAAGAGGTTAAAAATTAAAGCTAATCCTAAGAAGAGAGAAGTGATTGAGGAACCTGAAAGTGAGGAAGAAAATGATCCGATGATGAGTTGGAATCGAAAATCAAGGTGTTGGAAGAGAATCAGGATACGAGGTGCGCTATTTTGGGAAACGTTACAAACAAGTTGAACTTTATTTGTTCAAAGCACAACTTACGATGTCTAGACGCGAGATAAAGTTCATGGACGCAACACCGAAAACCAGCCACGCGCTGGTTAAGATATGTTTTCTAATCCTTCTCATTTAGTGTAGATTATTTTATTGCTTTGAGTCTTTTCGAGTCGTGGGGACACGACTCGTTTTTGAGTTTGGGGTGGGGTTCGTTGCCTCATCCCAGTTTTTATGTGTTATATGTTTTATTTGCTTTCAATAAAATAATTTTCGGAGTTGCGTTTGACTGTAGAAGATTTTAAATGCCCTTTTAAGCATACTATTGATGAATTAATGATAGTGAATAGTGGACTTTAGGGATTGATATAAAACGCAGTTAGAATTGCATGCGAACATAGGTAATTGATAGGAAAAATTAATGAAAAATGCAAATGAAGTAAGCTTGTACTTAAGGAATATGTTTGGTGTGTAGAACGTGAAATCTTAATTAGTAGAGAACCCACCTAGATATGAACTAAAGACAAGCTATGTACTTAGGAAAATGATAGGGGCAGTTCTTTGTTAGCCATTTGAAGCCTTTTAGCTTGCTATCCCTTATTATAATTTTATCCGTCTTAGCCCAATTTTGAGCCTTAAGCCTTTTCTTTTGTAGCCACGATATGAGCCCATTATCCTTTAGATTATTAGGCATTACCAAATGACCCGCACTTGAATCGCAATCCTGAGACTAGTCTCGAGCTTGAGTTTGGGGTGGTGGGACCACATTTGGGAAGATACATTGGGAAGGGATTATAGGTGTTTGTATTGAGGCACAAAAATGTAGATGATATTATTATTTGTAACCCTTTGCCGGGATTTGAAAAGAAAATAGAGAAAAAGAAAAGAAAAAAGATAAAAAGAAAAATATATTATAAGAGACATGACCTTTCACATCAAAACGAGGGTCATGGGTATCTTGTACAAAAAAAAAGAAAAAAAAATGAAAAAAAAAGAAAAAAAAAAGAAAGAAAGAATAAAATAAACCGGCAAAGTGGAATATTTTTGGAAATCATCTTAGTTTTTATTGGGTTGACATGGGGACACAACATTGGTGCGTCAAATGGGTGAGTGAGAACATTTTTGAGCGTAAACTCAAGCTCGAGGACTTTGTTGATGGTAAGTGAGGAGAGCGCCAAAAGCTCACTTCAAATTTACCAAATATACATCCACACCGTCCTTAAACCAATATTAAAACCATAAAGACCTCGTGATTCCTAAGTATATAGTGAATTTATGATTCTGTTGATAGGGAATATACTAGGTGGAGCGTTCAAAGCGATTTAGGATTGAGGAACAACCTATAGCCAACATAAAGATATAAGTACAAGTGTAATCTTCAAGCATTGCTAATTTAATTTTATGATTGAGATTATTATATTCGATGTTGCATGATAAGTGTATGTATATATTAGTTCCTAGAGTTTGTCTATATGAGATTTGTCTTAAGAATTGCTTTAGGTGTATTTGCTAGCTTCTATTTGTTCTTGCGTTCACTTCTACCCCTTGTTTTATTTTGTTTTGCTTTGTCGGGACGACAAAGGTTTGAGTTGGGGGTCTTGATGTCTCCTTAATTGTTCTTATTTTCGACCCTTAGGAGACATCATTTTTGATGTTTAATTGAATATTTTGATAGACTTTTGAGTTAAAAATGCAATAATCCGGAATTCCTATTTTATTTCTAGTATTTTTTGATTTATTAAACTTTTGCGCGTAATCTTGTGTATTTTAGTGAAAAGTTTGTAGGTTTTGAATATTAGCTAGGAATGGAATCCAAGAGAAGAGTCAAAGATCGTGATATGGAGTCAAGACTTGAAGATAAATCCCGAAGAAGTTGTTTTTAGAGTTGCAAATCTGTTTCCCAGGCCAAAGATTGCTGATTTCAAGGTGCTTAAGAGCTGATTTAGCCGCTGACCTTTGAATAGAAAACATTCCTTATCGAGTCACGGAAATTTAGCAACTGATTTCAGGTCAATCGGAGTTGTAACGAAGCGGGAAAAGCCGTTTTAGTGAAGGTGTATCAGCAGTTACGGGAATTTGGGCTTGGACATTTAATTAGTGTTTTATTATTAGGTCCAAGCCCTAATCCGTTTTTCTACTTATAAAAGGAGCTCTTGACTTCTATTTTTCAGACAATTCATTCTTTACAATTAAAAACATCAGAGAGAAGCAACAGAAGGAAGAAAGAAGAAGCTGCAAGAGCTGGAGAGGGTCTATATCTCCGTTCTCAGTCATTCCTATTCCGGAAATTAGGTTTCTTTTATCTTTTATTTGTAAGACAATATGAATTCCTTAACATTTAATTTAGTTTTCGTTTTAATTAGTATGAGCTAAACATTTATTAGTGCTTGAGAATGCTTTATGGGTGAATCCCAATTCTATTGAATTTTATGTCCTGAATTTGGGTTTCTGTTAATTAAATCGAATTGGGTCTTTTACATTTTTCTTTAATTTGTGCTTATTTACTATTATTGACCTGACCAATTAATAATAGGGCTTAGTATCTAGGCTATTCCAATTAGTGGCGATTGGATCACCTTGACGGGGGTTTAGGTACAGAAATAATTACAGAATATAAAATATAAACTATTTGACTTTGACGAGCGTAGTTAATTTTATGGCCAATGAGGTAATTTATCTTAATCATTCGAAAGTGGATCATATTTACCCTAATGGGACTAGTGACACTCTAGAATAGCCTTGTAGTCCACCCTGACGGGGGTACAAGGATTATTGAATCCCGACCAATGTCAATTGACCAATTTGACCCTTAAACAGAATAAGTTATGAAATAGAATTAGGAGGATCCCTTGCGTTCTCAAGTGCTATCTTCTCATACTGCGTTTTACATTTATTTACTTGCGTCTTAGCTTTTAATTTCATTTTCCATTTAGTCTTTTATGACTTAGAATTAATACAAAAATCAAATCAATCATCTTATCTTATTTGCTTTCATAAGTGCAATCATTCATTAGTGGATAAGCATTGTGATTAACCAAACCGTCCCTGCGAACGATCCTAGATCATTATTACTACTTGGGACAACCGTACACTTGCGGTTGTGGTTCGATTACATTTGCATTTATTTTAGAACACACAAAGGGCCACCACCGGTGCTCCCGAAATATCTTTTAAACGATGTACGTTTTTGTGTATTCGTATCTAGATTATTCCCAGACTATTGTCGTGCAGGTTCTTTTCCCATTTCTTGTAATAGTTGTAATATTACGGTTGTGGGACACATTTATATACCAACTTTCTATTTTATTGTAACACTTGTAGTATTATATTTCTCGAGTTTTTTATATATGAAATCAATTTTTACTTTATCAGTGATATTGTTAGTTTTTACCAATAGTTTGTTATTTTTTTTTTGAGTTTGGTGTTCGTTCTTTTAGAGTTTGTAATTCATTATCATATAATTTGTAGTCCCCTTTAAATAGTTTGTAGTTCTCTTATTAATGTAGTTCACTTATTTGAAGTTAGTAATTAGTTCTTTTAGAGTTTGTAACTCACAATTATATTAATTATATAGTTTGTAGTTTATTATTTTAAAATTTAAAGTTCTCTGCAAATTTTCTTTTTGTTTGTAATTTCCTTCTTTAAAGTTTATATTTCTATTTCTTAGAGTTAGTAGTTATCTTTTTTTTTTCTTGGTCGAAAATCCACGTTTATTACATTAAACTGAGTTATTACAGTGATTATCTAAGGTAACAATATGTACATAAAACATTATCCAGACTACCCATCGGAACCCCTATCATCCAACTATTCCATTGCAGCCATCGTAGATTGCAAGATGTGCTAGTCGTCGAGAGAGAACACCTATTCGTTCTTAGATCACAAGTCTTACTTGTCCTCAAAAGTGAACCATCATCAAGCACTAAATCCCTCGCGCCTCTCCTATCCCCTGTGAAAAGACCAACACCAACCCCACACTTACAAAATCCAAAAACCAGGAGGTACTTAATCACGGTAGCAGAGCTAACCATGACTTGTCGTAGTGTAGAACACCACTGATGTCTCCCTATTTGTCATAAATTAATCCTAGTTGGAGACATCATTTTTAGTGATTTAGAAGTCTTTCTAGTCGATTTTCTTGAGAAATACTGCACTTTCCTATTTTGAGTCTTGATTTAGTAATTTATTGTTTTTAGAGCATATTGCGTTTAATTATTTATTTAGTGTGAAGCTTTAAAGATAATTATGGAGATAAATAAGATTCCAAGTTAAAGACCAAGAGATATGGAAAGAGATAAGCATGGTAATTGGAGATAAGGAAAGAAAAGCTAAAAACATTGAAAAGGAAAAGCTGTCATAATCCTGAATTTCACCACCCACGACCACAAATCAGCTTATATCTCAAAATCGGTGTGGAATCTGGAGAAACGGTCAAGAGTAAAGTTAAAGATCTTTCAGAGACGATGAATTTCGACTACTCATAACGGATAAGAATTGAAGCTGCTAGGACCAAAACAAAAGCGGGCCTGATTCCATGTTTTAGGGTTACGAATTTGAGTTGGGCTTGGAGTCCACTACTTACCTTCTCCTTCAAGAAAACGAATTAGGGATTCTAAACACCTATAAATACACCCTTATATCACTTGTAATTCATCCTTGCCTCATAGTAATTAGTCTTAAGGTTTATTATCATCAGAATTATTGTAGAGAGCAAGATGAAGTCTTTTATTATTTCTTTTAGTTTATTTCCTTCAGGTATGAACTAATTTTACCATAGCTTGGGTTTTGCATCATGTATAATCTATGAATTCTATTTTCTTTCTATCTAAGTTTCTTTGGGAATTATATGTTTTAATCTGATATTAGCTTCTTACCCATATATTTGTATATGTGTTTTGAATTACTGCCTGTCCTAGAATTGATCACTTTAGGCTTTCTTAATAGTAGTTAGATGTTCACCTTAGCTGGGTGTCTAATTATTGAAACACCACATAACTTCTAGTGTCGATATTGGTATTGACAACACTAATTCTAGCTAGATAGTCATTAGGGTATATTTTAATCACTATCATCATGTTTGGAATTGAATTGCTTAGGGCCTTGGTAGCGCTTGATAAACCTAGGTTTAGGCTGCCTCATGATGTGTCCGTAGCCCCCTTAGTCGCTCTCAAGGTCTAAGGTATGGGAATTTAGAATCTTGACTAAGTATCTAAGAGTTAATTGTCTCCCTTATTAACTGGATTTGATAGAAAGAATGAGAAGGTTTAGTGCATACTAGCAAAACCTAAGCTATAATACTCATCTCAGATTTCTTATCTTTTTATTTATTGTCTTTTATTTTCCTTAATTTAATCATTAATCTCTCAATCACTCGTATTTATTTTCTGTCTTTTAATTAATTGCTTCTTACTCGTTATTATTTACCCATTCGATTAGCACACTAAGTCCCTGAGAACGAATCTCACTGTCTAGGGTGAAAGTGCATTGTTTTCTGGCTTATTATTATCTTATTTTTTCTAACACCCTAGGCGACACCAAGTTTTTGGCGCCGCTTCCGGGGACTTGTGTCTCGTTAGCGTGTGGGCTATCTATTTCGAGTAGTAGTTTTTAGTTAAATTTTATTTTCCAGTATTTAGTTTTTTTTTCCAGATTTACACTTATGGTTTGCTTTAGTCTTTTTCAGGTTTTAAAGGTGAATGTTTTGCCTCCTCTACCGGAGTCCGAGAGGAGCTTCAGGCCTTATAATAAACGTGTTCGTGAGGAAAGAGCCTTAAGAAGAGCTATGGAAGGCGTACAAGATCAATAAAATCCACCACTTGTCCCACCAGGAGGACAACCACCATTACAACCACCACTAGGAAGGGGTAACAGAAACAACAATGTCAATCAAAACCGAGTTGAAAAAGACCTTCCAGGCTTGAGAGTGCCGTTTCATGCTCAACCGATAGGTTATCGTCCACCAGAGATCCAAAACATCAAATTTCGACCCGATCCAGGCATGCTCATTCAGTTTCATAGTTTTGGACTCTACAGTGGTACAACAGTACAAGATCTGGTAAGAGCGATTCAGAATTTATGCAGATTTGTGATGCTTATGTTACTCCAGGCATTACACGCGAGCAACTGTATTGTCATATGTTTTCCTTCTTTCTGACCGGTAGAGCTGGTGAGTGGCTAGTTAGGCAACCACCAAGGACAATTAATTCATGGACAAAACTCCAAGCCGCTTTCTTTAACCGTTTTTATCCAAAGAGTATGAGACTCAAAGACAAAAGCGAGCTTGCGAAGTTTTGTCAAGAAGATGGAGAATAAGTAGGAGAAGCATGGACAAGGTTTCAACAGAAGTTAGCTAGATGTCCGCTCCATGGTTATACACCCTCTCTACAGGTAGCTATATTCTATGTAGGTATCAACAGAGAAGGTAGACTGAAGGTGGATAACATTGGGAAAGGAAATTTCGTGTCCATGGACCCTACTGAAGCTATTGAGGTTTTAGAAAATATTATAGAACAAGAAAGGAGTTGGCCATCTTCGCGAGCTCCTGTTGCAAAAACCCGAGGTATGCTTCGATTAGATGCAGAAACTGCACACTCAGCTCAAATGTCTGCATTAGAGAATCAAATCAAAGAACTTAAGCTTGAGATACAGAAAAATTTAGTCGCAACAAATGTAGTAAAAGAAGCACAAGGTTTTCCACATTGTGGGGAAATGAATCATACTTAGGAAGAGTGCGAAGGAAATTCACAATCTGTTTCACTTCATATCCAGCCGAGGAGGTTATCAATTTGGTAATAGGAATCGTCCAGGTATGCAGTATTCAAATCCACAAGGGGCCACTAATCCTGGTCATTATCAACCATGTCCCCAGAATAACTCTTTCCAACCGAGAGGTCAGTATCAAAATCAATATCAGAATAGACCTGCTCCCCAACAACAACCTGTTCAAGATGACTATACCAATTCATTAGCTCAGAAAGCTTTACCATAGTATCCTCAAGAGGGAGCTGTGGATAATCAACAATTAACGAAGTTCATGGATCTTATGACCACTAATATGAACGCTCAGAGTGAGAAGTTACGAGAACAAGGAGCTTCAATTAAGATTTTAGGTGCGCAAGTAGAACAAATGAACAAAGTTCTAACAAACATTATGGAACAAAAAGAATTGAAGGTTATCGAAGGTGGTGATGACAATGTTGGGTTCGAAGCTTGCAAGGCAATTTTCCTTGAAATTGAAGAAAAGAAGGAAGTACCACATGCTGCCGTTAGTGCCGTGGAGGTTCCGAGTATCGAAGAAGAACCAACCAAGTCTAGCCCCGTGGACTCTAACTGTTCTCAGAGTGATGTGGAGTCAGATTCAGAAAAATCCGAATTTATACAGCTTCTGAAGGATATGCAAGAAGAGATTAGATTGGTTATGGATTTTCAAGCTGAGCTGGCTAATGAGAAAGAGGAAGAAGCCTCAAAGGAGGAACCAAGAGTTGAAGTTGAAGGTTCACCTGCTATGCAAGAAGAGAAAGAAGAAGAGAAGGTGGAATCACCACCAGTTGTTCAAACAGTGTCATCAACTATTCCTGATACAAATCCGAAGGATGACACTGAACTCAAGACATTTGTAGAGGCGTACACTCCTGAAAATATCAATGCCCAAATGCTTGAGATTGCAAAGAAAGGGCTTACACCGTAACATGTTTTTACGCAAGTTATTCCTGAGAAAGAAGCGTGTGTAAAAGCCAAGAGAGAGAACTTGAGAGTCTCAAGGAGAAGTGAAAGAGAGTTACCAATAAAGCTCAAAGATCCGGGAATATTTAACCTTCCTATTCAAATAAATGGTATGCTCAAGGTGAAAGCTATGTACGATGTGGGTTCAGGTGTGAATCTTATGCCTAAGTCCGTGTTCGAAAGACTTGGACTTCAGAAATCAGAAAGAGCTCCAGTGAAGTTGCAGTTCGCTGACAACTCAGTTACCAAGACATGGGGAACAGTGGAGGACGTCTTAGTCCGAGCAGGTAATATCGCCATCCCTAATGACTTTGTTATACTTAAGTTTGATGCAGATAAGCAGGTTCTAATCATACTTGGACGACCTTTCATGGCCGCAAGTCAAAGTGTCATCAACTTCCAAGAAGGGACCATTACCCTTCATGCTAAGAACGTATCCGAGACCTTCTATGTCTTGGGTACGAAACCAAGGAAGTTAGATCCCACCTTTCCTGTCATCCACAGCCTTTCACATCACAAAGTCCCTACAGAGAAGATCCATGTAAAACCTGTGGATACTGAGCCAAACATTGAGTTTGGGGTTGGCCATGAAGTTCTATGGAAAGCTCACAAACGCGAAAATAGGCCACGAAGTTTCAAAGACTCGTGGATGAGACCATTCATCGTCACTAAAGTTGTTTCAGCCAAGGTGATAGAAATACGACCCAAGAAGGGGATCAAGCGCAGATTAGTTGACGTTCATAGCCTAACTCATTGCAGGGGAGGCTATATTCGCAAATCTTGGTAGAGGTAACGCGCCTAACTTTAAAAGACGTTAAATAAAAGTGCTGTACGGGAGACAACTCGAAATTTTTTAAGTTTTTACGCTTTTTATGTTTAGTTAGTTGTTTTTAGTTGATATTGCATATTTGAGAAAGGTAATAGTTTTTTTGATGTTTAGGTGTTAGAGAAATCGAGTTTTGGGAGGAAAAACGAACTTTTTGGATATATTCAGATGCCAGCACCGGTATGCCGGCCGTCATGGCCGGTAAGCCGGCGAGCAGAAAACCCGAGCCCTCGGGGTAAGCCACACGTTTTATACCGAGATGTCCAAAATCGAGAGATGTCACCACCGGTATGCCGGTCATAATCCCCGGTAAGCCGGCCAGGTCAAAACCCGTGCCCACGGGTGTCACCACGTGTTTAATGCCGAGAGGTCCAATTTCGAACATCAACAACACCGGTATGCCGGTCAGAGAAAAAACCCGTGCCCACGTGTCAAGGACTCGAGTATTTTGACGTAACTCGGGAATCGAAGAGCTCCAGCACCGGTATACCGGGCCCTAGCGCCGGTAAGTTGGTCAGCGCCGCTGGAGAGAGAAAGAAGCTTCGTTTTTAGGTTATAAAAGAGAAGGACGTTGGTATTATTCCGAATTTTTAATCCTCAAGCCTCTCTTTCTTCTCCAAACCTCTCCCAACTCCATTGAAGCTCATTCAAACCTCCCCCAAACACCAAAACACTACCCAATCATCTTTAAAACACATCAAATCTTCTCTCCACATCATTACAAAGGAGATTCAAGCACCCAATTCTTACCAAACACCTTAGATTGAAGAATCAAGAGCTTAGATTTTCAAAATTTATCCTACAATTTCTTAAATCCATACCAATCCATCAAGAAATTACCTTACCCACATAGATATTCATCATAAATTCACCTTTCCTAAACCAAATCAAGCTTGTTCAACCTATAATCAAGAGTTTTAAATTTCAAGAGTTGTTAAAGCTTTGAGTTGGGGGTTAATTGAGATGACTAGAAGAACTGAAACATTATCTGACAAGAGAGAGGTGAAGGAAAGCAAGGTTTTGGGTTCAATTGAGAAGAAATCAAGTAACAAAGGTTCTAGTTCCAAAGCCAAGGGTAAAATCAATGTTGAAGAAGGAGATATGCTGGCTATGTTCGATTTAATGGGTAAAAGGGTTTCACTTTTTCCCAAAAAGAGAACACAACCTCTTCTATTCAAAGGTCCTACACCCATAGATAAATAGGAAGCTTCAAAGGCCTTGATACCTTCTGAAGAAAAACAGTTAAAGGAACTACCTTTTGCTTATGAGAAAGTATTCGATGAAGAAGTTGGTACAAGAGAGTATAAAAGATTCTTGGAGCTTGGTGAAAGATTGGGCTGGTCCACGTTCATGGTAAGACGTTCTAATTTATGTCATGAGTTAGTTTTAGATTTCTATCTAGGCCTCTGTAGCCGAGATAGTAAAAGTTGTGTTCCAATTAGAGGAAAGTTAGTTCCTTTCACAGTCGAAGAGATTAGAAACCACTTCCAGTTTAAGAAATTAATTGGACCATGCAAGTATAGTGAAGCGGTGGCTAAACGAAAAATCTTTGATGAGGAATTACTTTTTGAGCATGTTTTAGACAAGGAGAAAGTGCAATCACGTAAGGGAGAATTGAAGGCACCTTGGCCTTACAAATATCTTCAACCGGATGCTAGAGTTTGGCACAATTTCCTTATTCCTAATGTCTTTGGAAACACAAGAACTTTGGATGTGACTAAGAAGAACGCTTTACTTTTGTATTGTATTCTGAGAGGAGAAGTGGATGTGCCACCGTTGATCTTTGAGGAGGTGATACGATTTTCGGTCTCTCCTAAATCAGTTTATAATCTTAAAGATCCTACTATGATCACGTGTCTTATGCGAAAAGCGAATGTTATTTTGGGTGACGAAGAGAAATTCGAATTTAAGAAGAGTTATATTGATAATGTTTGGATCATGAAAGTATTGAGAGGAGCGGTTTCTACGCAAGTCTCAAAAGAAGAAAAGGAGCAAAGTTGGCAAGAGAAGATGGAGGAGCATTTAAACACTTTCGAAGAAGCTCAAACTTCCTAGCCAATGATGTGGCACAAATCAAAGCTAATCAAGTGCACATCATGACACTCCTTGAGAAATTAACGAATGATCAAGCAAATCCTACCTTGGATGTCGATAATGCGAGGCAATAGCCTCGAGAGTATGCTCTCTTTCTACCTTTTCTGTAGTTTTTTCAAGAGAGAAAACTGAAAGAAAGAAAAAAGTCCTACCGTGTAATGAAAAACCATTATCCTTATAATACTTTAGGAAAATGAAAAGAGAAGAAATGAAAAGTCATTAGTTATAATAAAAATTGATTATCCTAATAATCTGGATCACTAACCACCTGTGAAGTGTAATTGAACCTTTTATATTATTCATATGACTTAAACTAGCCCAGCGGTTAGTGATACATTTCTCTTTACTAGAGGTGTGTGGTTTAATCCACAACCTCGTAATTTTTCCTTTTTTTTTTCTCTTTTTTCTCAATTTGGTCTTATATTAGAATATTAATTTGTGCTAGCAAATTAATATACTAATATTCCAAGTATATAATTAATTAATATTTATTATCCGATAATAATTAATTAATAACATGTAGTAAGATCAATGCACTCGTTAGTGTGCGACTACGTGGGTTCATCGTTAAACCGGTAGTAGTTAACTCAGTTAACTGCTAATCGAGGATGGTGTCAAACAACACTCCCCAATGACCGGATAACGTGAAGTAACTCTGTGCAAATAACCTGTAAAGAATCACAAACGTAATCCCTCTATCTTTACAGCTCCAGATCATCCTGGGATATGGTATAACTGTCAAATCATATTAGAAAATTAACTACCTTACACGTCGATTATCAACGATTGAAAAATGACCTAAGAAACTCCTTTCTTCATTCATTCTATCACCTTGGCCAAGGATTTGATACAACCGTTATAATCTTATGACATCGTAGAGCTCAAACTCTTTACCTAGAGTTGATAGATTTCATCTTGACTCATCCCTTAGAGAATATATACTTAGCTATGTCCAATATCCTTTCTACTAGCATTATGACACACTAGTAGTCTAGTATCTAAATACAACAAGCGCATACACAACTATAGTGATGATCTCAGGTCAAAGGATTAAGAGCATAAAATTACTCTTAGAGATTAACCCACTTGACAGTTCAAGGTAATTAACCATTAGGAATCTCTAGTTTTAGTTAGTTCGATAATCACATCTCTATGTGCATTATCTATGCACTTAACTCAGTAAACGAGAACTACTGATATTTATCCAATAAATACTCGTTAGCTACATATTAATCTATCCAGATAATCGAGGACCTAGCTTGACGATCCTACGATTAAGAACAAGTTTAGATTAGGTCTTATGAGCTAGATTCTCATTAACATAACACCTTATGATATCTAGTTCGTAACTTAATCAAGGATCTGCCTTTATATTATGTAGATGAATACGATAATCATAAAAGCTTGTCATAGATTCAAGGAACCAATTCCTTTAATCAATATTGTAGGGATAACTATTATCGTGTCAGTAAATACTTGTGTTAAATTCATTACAAGACGATCGGGGTTAGAGCATAATTCAAACAATAGTTGTATGTATTGGGGTAGTAATATGAATTTAAATTTATTTGATTGTATTGATGAAACGATGTGTGAGAGACTTGTCAAGATAATTCCTGGTTTACTGTGGAAATCTAACAAACACGATTTAGAGATGGAAATCATGGATTCCCAAATGAGGCAAGTGCATGGTGATTTGGATAATATGAAGAAAAAATGTTGAAAGCCTTTGGTTTTAAATCTATGAAGTTCAAGATCATTGAGAATGAGATGGGACTTCTTAGGCTTTAGTTGAGGAATGTTACACAAGTTAACATGATGTTCATATGGGTTCTTGTTTTGATCTTGTTTAGGTTCTAGGTAATATTTGTGTAAGATTTTTTTTGTAGTAATGGAATGGGAGTTTTTATTATCGACTCATTTTTATGGTGATTAAAATTAATGAATGGCTAGTTTTTCCCACCTGTAGTGACAAGGGTATGAATGAATATATTTTATCAACATAAAGTAGATAACTGTTTATATTATAGATGTGTATGCTAATAAAGAAGATGAAGTAGATGACATGTAACTATACAAAATAGACGAATAAAAATCTATGCACAATAAAAATAGGTAAGTTGAATGCAAGTTAATAAACGAACAAAAAACTAGTATTAAAGTGCCTGCTCTTAATTCTACACCACCCAAAAATCACACTTCATTATTAAAAATATTGAATATTTATTACACTTATTCATCCATGAAATATATTTTATCAGACAGATCTTTAAACAAAAAACCCCCATGAAACACAACTTCAGGGATCTACTACTTCTCCAAATTGTTGTGAGTTAGGATTCTATATTTTCTTCAAGTTGTTGGGTATGTGTTTTGTCTTTATCGCTGCAGCCATATATTTCCTTAATCTAATTGATTCTCAAGTTGATACAAACCCAGCAAGTCTCACTATCATAGTTATTCCCTCGTAAAATTATATAGAGGGCTTGGATTCGTGTTCTTCTTAGTTGTTCCCTCAACAGTGGATAGAGGGCCTGGACTCTTAGTTTTTCTCCTTATTCTAAGATATTCTCCAATTGATACAACCCATAATCTCTCTCTCTCTCTCTCTCTCTCTCTCTCTCTCTCTCTCTCTCTCTCTCTCTCTCTCTCTCTCTCTCTCTCTCTCTCTCTCTCTCTCTCTCCCTCATAGTTGTTCCTTGTGTATGAGGGATGAAGGGTCTCTTCACTCTTTCTAGTTTTGTACTACCATCATAACATATCCAAAATATAAACATAACCAAAATTTACTTACTCCATATCCTTGAGTTAATGGTCTTTTATATCTTGTTAGGGTTTCTAGTTTTTTAGTTGCTTCACGGTTTTGTTGTTATTTAAAAATAATCAAGAATTTTTAACATATAAAAATCTAGAATTTTTAACAAATAAAAATTTGGAATTTTTAACAAATAAAATTTAGTTAGCCTTGAGACAAGTACACATAAATATACCATACAAAATAAATGTACCTACACCAACTATTTCCTAAAGGAAATTTGTCTTTGTGATGCTATATGTATGCCTGTTATCCCTATATATATATTTACTATTAGTTGTATCTGGTGTCTTGTTTGCCTTCAATATAGGTTTAATTTATTTCTTTCAATTTTGACCATCTAGAATCATGTAATATACAAAATATTAGGTAGTTATAATGTATTTATTCCATACGCTAAGGATATAAGATATGATTTACTCACCACAACTCTAGCTACATGAGGGTCTGAAGGCTTTGTTGCTTATGCTGCCAGAGGTCCTTCTTTTTCCATGTAATCCTCCTAGTTTCATATTGACGCACAAAATAGTTAATCAAGGATGAAGTATATAGTAATGAAGGGACATAATTATAGGATTTGTATTTACTATTGATAACGGAGTTTCGAGTGAAGAACCATCTCTAGGTGAAATAAATGGTTTTGCAATAAGATCTATACTTTTTAGTTTACTGCCCTATCTTTAGGGGACAAGATTTTTATCTTTCAACTTTGTGTTGTACACTTCCACCTACTTCTGCAAATATTTTTCGCAAGATTCGTAACACCTTGGAGAGGATTCATAAAAATATTTCCAGTAGCAAAGCAAGGGATATATGATGTCTCCCTAAATGTTCTAATTTTATACCTTTGGGAGACATCATTTTTGGTGTTTATTTGATTATTTAGATAGACTTTTGGTGCTAATATGCAATAATTCAATTTTCCTCTTTAGATTTTAGTATTTTTGATTTATTAAGCTTTTGCGCGTAATTGGGTTGTTTTTAGTGAAAAGCTTGTAGGTTTTGAATACTAGCTAGGAGAGGAATAAAAGATTAAAGTCAAAGATCGTGATATGGAGTCAAAGCTTGAAGATAAATCCTGAAAAGAATTATATTTTGAAGCTGCCAATATGGAAAACAGGACAAAGATTGCTGATTTCGAGGCTCTTACGAGTTGATTTAGCCTCTGACCTTTGAAGAGATTATATTCCTTATCGAGTTACGGAAATTTAGCAAGTGATTTGAGGTCAATCGGAGTTATAACGAATTGGCTAGAGCTGTTTTAGTGGAGGTGGTGCAGCAGTTACGGGATTTGGGCTTAATTAGTGGACTTGGGCTTTTCTAATTTTCACTTAATCCTTAAGTAAAAGCCCTAATCCGATTTTATCATTATAAATAGGCTTTTAGACCTCATTATTCAGTACCTCTCATTTTATTCTTCAAATTAAAACATCCTTAGAAGAGAGCGTCCAGAGAAGAAGCAGAAACAGGGAAAAGAAGGAGCAAGAGCTGGAGACGGTCTATATCTTCGATTCTCAGCCAATTCAACTCCATAATTAGGTTTCTCTGTATTCTATTTTATTCTGTAAAACATGATGAACCTATTTGTTTCTTTAGTTTTTCTTTTAATTACTATGAGCTAAACCTAATCAGTGCTTGAGAACGCATAATGGGTTAATCCCAATTTGATTTCATTCTATACATTTGGATTTGGGATATTTATTATTTAAATCAAATTGGGTAAATTGTATTTTTTCTTTAATTTGCATTTTAATTACTATTATTGACGTAATTAACCGATGATAGGACTTAGTATCTAGGCTATTCCAATTAGTGGCGATTGGATCACCTTGACGGGGGGTTTAGGTACAGAAATGATTAATGAATGTAGGTTAGAAATTATTTGACTCTGACGAGCTTAATTAAACCTATGGCCTATTGGATAATTTAAACTTAAACACTTGAGAGTGGACTATAATCACCCTGACGGGGTTTGTAGCACTTGAGAGTTGCTCCTTAGTCCACCCTGACGGGGGTAAGGAGAATATAGAATCCCGACCAATACAAATTTACTAATTTGTCCCTTAAACAATGTATGAAATGAATGATAGTTAGGAAAACCCTTGCGTCTCTCAAGTACTACCTGCTCATATTTGCGTTTACTTGCGTCTTAGCTTTTAATTGCATTTTCCATTTAGTCTTTCATTACTTAGAATAATAAAAACAAACAAACAATAATTATATCTTTTACTTGCTTTCATAAGTGCAACCAATCATTACTTGATAAGCATTGTAGTCAACCATCCCGTCCTTGGAACGAATCTGTTTTATCAACTATATTACTTGGGACAACCGTACACTTGCGGTTGTGGTTCGATTATTTATTGCATTTATTTTAGAACACACAAAGGACCACCAAGTTTTTGGCGCCGCTGCCGGGGACGGTAGCGTGTGACCACGGTGTTTATCCTTTAGTGATAATTGCATTTTTATTTTCAGTTTTACGCTTGTGTTTGTTTTGTTTTACATGTATTTTATTCAGGTAATGATCAAGAAATTTAATTAAAGATGTATAGAGAATATTACCCAAATCTTGGTCCATTTGACTATTGGGAAGACTCTTCGGGACAACAACAATGGGGTATTAATTCTTACCAACAACCTTATCAATACCCGCAAGAGCAAGGATGGAACAATCAATGGATCGAGAATAATCATCAACAAACACCATATCACTATCAACACGAACATGAATGGAACAACCAGTGGGTTGAAAACATTCAACAACCTCCACCTTTACCACAAATGTCCCAATTATATAGATCAGTTACAGAACTCATGAGCTTATATGAACAATCGCAGAAGTTAGCAGATGAAAGAGATTCCCGTTTGCAAAGACTGCAAAAGGAGCTAGACGAAATAGAATCCATAATTAATTCTCAGCATTCTGCCAATAGTATCAAGTCTTATGAAGATGGAAGAGATCAACCGGAAGAAATAGTTGAGGAGGAGGTGTTGAAGGAAGATATTATTGATAGTGATATGAACACCGTGCCAATTATAAATAAAGACCATCATGTGGTTGAGGATCTTGTTAGCATGGTGGAAGAAGGAGTAGCAACGCAAATCCTAGAAGTTAACACAAAGATTGCTATTCCTAAGGTGTATACACATGATCAAGATATAGAACGCAAACAAGAAGAGGTGGAGATCGAGGTTATATAAAATCCAAAGAAAGAATATTATGAGGTAATAGTGGAAGATTGGGTTGAAAGTGAAGACGAATGTGAGATGGTTGGAGAATCAATTGTAGAATTAAAGGTTAAAGATAAAACAGAAATTGAATATCCGCCACAAAAAGTTCACCAATCACCACCTCTACCACGAATAATTATTAGAGATGAAAAATCAGAATCACCTCTATCACTACAAATGATCATCATGTGCTATATAAACAAGGTGCAACACCGTGAGAGTAAAGCGGAAAGGAGGAGCACCTACCCACCACATTTTAAAGATGAATACGAGATTGAAACGAGGAGCAAAAATAAGCTTATACCGTTGAGAACGGTTATCTACTCTAATTTGGTGGAAAATGAGTTTCGTCGTGAAAATAAGAAGGCGAAACGAAGTACTTACCCACCCCCTTTCAGAGATCGATTGAATAATATTATAAGGGGGAAGGTTCTTAAGCTTTTACATCAAGGAAGAGGCGAGTTTAAGCGGAGGAACACCGCAAGGGCCTCAATACCATCTTCATGGAAGGTAACGCGTCGAACTTAAAGACGTAATAAACAAAAGTGCTTCTTGGGAGACAACCCATGCTTTAAATTGCTTTCATGTCTTTTTAAATTCTTAGTGTAAATTAGAGTAATGGTTATTGATTTAGTGTTTATTTGTAAGAAATGAGGAAGGTTGATGATTACAGGAGTGAAGGTCACGAGTTTGGGGTATTTAGAACGAAAAAGAATGAAAATTTTGGGTTCCAATACAGTAGAAACCGGGTACCCGGTTTGTAGAATGCGGGGACCCGTTTTTGGTGCTGTACCCCAGGTATCAAAATTTCGGAAGATCATAACTTAACGCTCGGAGGTCGGAATTAACTTTTTCTTGAGCCTAAACCGTATAACTTTTCGAGCTCTATCCAATGGTGAAGTCAAAAATTTCGTATGAACAGCTAAAAGTTTCTGACCCAGCGTTTTGAGGCCCGCCATTAGTTGCGTCTCGTGGTTGCGTCTCCACTTAACACCATTGATGACGAACCAAAGCTCCAAAAACACTCAAACTCCATCATCAAAACACCAAAATATCACCAATCCATCGCTCTAAACATCATCCCAACACATTAACAATCACAAATCTTTCCAAAAACACCAAGAAATACAAGTTTTAACCCAAAATTTTCTTCACCAAAGCTTAAATTATATCCTTTAAACCTCTCCAACACCATAGATATTAAATACCCATCTCAAATAAATCACCAATCCCACTACTGTGCCACTTTCAACAATATTAAGAGACACAAGTTTCATCAATAGCTTTGGTACTTTGAAGGTTGGAGATTGCAAGTGCAAGGTATCAAATCATCATAAATTCCATGGCCAATCCGGTAAAATAGCTAGAACTCTTCTTTTCTTTCTATTACCAGTTGGGAATTAAGATTTATTTTAGTTATTTAGCGGAGGAATTGTGAATTGTTTGAGCCTATTAATATTATATATTTTGCAAGTAATCTTTAAGTAGGTGAAAAATTGAGTTTGGGGTCATCAAAGATGACCATGAAGGTTGGAAAAGGTACGAAGAACATGATGAAGATAAAAAGTTGGATGTTGAGGAAAGATTTTCGTAGAAGAGATGATGATTTAGATGGTTAGGAAATGATGAAGACTTGGAAAATATGACAAAAGAGTTCGAGGTAATGAAGAACACTTTAATCAAGATGAACGCAACAAATACATGATCTTTTAAGCTTGATAAAGAAGTATTCAAAATTTCAACATGAGACTACACGTAATCGGCCTAGTGTCGATCCAGATATGTTTTCCAATCCTTTTCTCATTTAGTGTATATTATTTTAATTGCTTTATTGAGTCTTTTCGAGTCGTGGGGACACGACTCATCTTTGAGTTTGGGGTGGGGTTCGTTGCCTCATCCCAGTTTTTATATGTTTATTTGTTTTTAATTGTTTTCAATAAATTAAGTAGGAGTTGCGTTTGACTGTAGAAGATTTTTAATGTCCCTTTTAAGCATACTTTTGATGAATCTATGATAGTAAATAGTGGACCTTAGGGAATAACATAAAACGCAGTTACAATTGCATGCAGACATAGATAATGAATAGGAAAAATTGATGAACAATGCAAAAGAAGTAAGCTTGTACTTAAGGAAAATGTTTGGTTTGTAGAACGTGAGATCTAAATTAGTAGAGAACCCACTTAGATATGAACTAGAGACGAACCATGTAGTTAGGAAAAACATAGGGGCAGTTCTTTGTTAGCCATTTGAAGCCTTTTAGCTTGCTATCCCTTATAATAATTTTATCCGTCTCAGCCCAATTTTGAGCCTTAAGCCTTTCTTTCGTAGCCACGATATAAGCCCATTATCCCTTAGATTATTAGGCATGACCAAATGACCCGCACTTGAATCACATTCCTGAGACCTGTCTCGAGCTTGAGTTTGGGGTGGAGGGTCCACGTTTGGGAAATTTCAATGGGTGGGATTTATGTGTTTATATTAAGGCACAAAAATAAAAGATGATATTATTATTTGTAACCCTTTGCCGGGATTTGAAAAAGAAAAAAAAGGAGAAAAGAAAAGAAAAAAAAATTAAAAGAGACATGACCTTTCACATCAAAACGAGGGTCATGGGTATCTTGTACAAAAAAAAAGAGGAAAAGAAATGAAAAACAAAATAAAAAGAAAGAAAGAATAAAATAAACCGGCAAAGTGGAATATTTTTGGAAATCATCTTAGATTAATTGGGTTGACATTGGGGACGCAACATTAGCGCGTCAAATGAGTTGAGTGAGAACATTATATGAGTGTAAACTCAAGCTCGTGGACAGTTGTTGATGGTAAGTGAGGAGAGAGCCAAAAGCTCACTTCAAATTTACCAAATATACATACCACACCGTCCCTAAGCCTACGCTAAAACCGTAAAGTCCTCGTGATTCCTAGGTGCATGGTAAGTTAATAGGTTGTATACTAAGTGGAGCGTTCAAAGCGAGTAAGGATCGAGGAACAAACTATAGCCATCATAATGAGATAAGTACAAGTGTAACCTTCTAGCATTGCAAAGTTAATTTTATGATTGAAGTTATTTATGTTTGATGTTGCATGATTAGTGTATGTGTATGTTAGTTCTTAATGTTTGCTATATGAGATTTATCTTTAGAATTGCTTTTGGGTTTATTTGCTAGCTTCTATTTTCTCTTGCATCTACTTCATTCCCCTTGTTTTTAGTTTTGCTTTGTCGGGACGACAAAGGTTTGAGTTGGGGGTCTTGACGTCTCCCTAAATGTTCTAATTTTATACCTTTGGGAGACATCATTTTTGGTGTTTATTTGATTATTTAGATAGACTTTTGGTGCTAATATGCAATAATTCAATTTTCCTCTTTAGATTTTAGTATTTTTGATTTATTAAACTTTTGCGCGTAATATGGGTTGTTTTTAGTAAAAAGCTTGTAGGTTTTGAATACTAGCTAGGAGAGGAATAAAAGATTAAAGTCAAAGATCGTGATATGGAGTCAAAGCTTGAAGATAAATCCTGAAAAGAATTATATATTGAAGCTGCCAATCTGGAAAACAGGCCAACGATTGCTGATTTCGAGGCACTTACGAGTTGATTTAGCCTCTGACCTTTGAAGAGATTATATTCCTTATCGAGTTACGGAAATTTAGCAAGTGATTTGAGGTCAATCGGAGTTATAACGAATTGGTTAGAGCTGTTTTAGTGGAGGTGGTGCAGCAGTTACGGGATTTGGGCTTAATTAGTGGACTTGGGCTTTTCTAATTTTCACTTAATCCTTAAGTAAAAGCCCTAATCCGATTTTATCATTATAAATAGGCTTTTAGACATCATTATTCAGTACCTCTCATTTTATTCTTCACATTAAAACATCCTTAGAAGAGAGCGTCCAGAGAAGAAGCAGAAACAGGGAAAAGAAGAAGCAAGAGCTGGAGACGGTCTATATCTTCGATTCTCAGCCAATTCAACTCCATAATTAGGTTTCTCTGTATTCTATTTTATTCTGTAAAACATGATGAACCTATTTGTTTCTTTAGTTTTTCTTTTAATTACTATGAGCTAAACCTAATTAGTGCTTGAGAACGCATAATGGGTTAATCCCAATTTGATTTCATTCTATACATTTGGATTTGGGATATTTATTATTAAAATCAAATTGGGTAAATTGTATTTTTCTTTAATTTGCATTTTAATTACTATTATTGACGTAATTAACCGATGATAGGACTTAGTATCTAGGCTATTAGTGGCGATTGGATCACCTTGACGGGGGGTTTAGGTACAGAAATAATTAATGAATGTAGGTTAGAAATTATTTGACTCTGACGAGCTTAATTAAACCTATTGCCTATTGGGTAATTTAAACTTAAACACTTGAGAGTGGACTATAATCACCCTGACGGGATTTGTAGCACTTGAGAGTTGTTCCTTAGTCCACCCTGACGGGGGTAAGGAGAATATAGAATCCCGACCAATACAAATTTACTAATTTGTCCCTTAAACAATGTATGAAATGAATGATAGTTAGGAAAACCCTTGCGTCTCTCAAGTACTACCTGCTCATATTTGCGTTTACTTGCGTCTTAGCTTTTAATTGCATTTTCCATTTAGTCTTTCATTACTTAGAATAATAAAAACAAACAAACAATCATTATATCTTTTACTTGCTTTCATAAGTGCAACCAATCATTACTTGATAAGCATTGTAGTCAACCATCCCGTCCTTGGAACGAATCTGTTTTATCAACTATATTACTTGGGACAACCGTACACTTGCGGCTGTGGTTCGATTATTTATTTCATTTATTTTAGAACACACAAAGGACCACCAATATATGAAGCAGATGAGTGTGTTTTAGTATATAAAAGGTCTATTTATATCTTCATCGGGTGTCTCGTTGAGAATATTATTATCTATAAAAAATATTCCCTCTTCCATACCAATGTTGGAACTAAATCTTCCTTCTTCCTTAACATTATCTTCTTGTTGGTCATGATTTCAATATTTGTAACCATGGATCTAATATCATTTTGGGTAAAGTCAAAGGACATATTCTTGTGAAAATATTGGATGAAGGCGATATAGATGGTTTTATCTACGTAGATAAATTTTAGGATATTTTCATCTTGAAGAAGACTACAAATTTTTTTTCCTTATAAGGCAATCTTGGAGATTTTTCTACCAGCTTGGGGTACGAAATAGAATGCTTTGTATGAAGAGATCTCGGTTTTCTCTGTGATGATATCGATCACCATATGAACATCATTATTCATAAGTGGTGTGAAAAAAAGTTGATATGTGTTGACATATAGATAAAGAGGTACTAAGGATACTTTGAGAATGGTGAAAGAGAGGATGACATATAAATAATTATTGATTGTTAAATATTTTATAACAAAATTTGTCTAATAAAAATGTTTTTTCTTTTTTAAATCTGAGGGTGGGCTAATGTGGCTCCGCCACTGCACCGGTCAGATTCATGATGGATCCCTTAGATCTGGGAAGATCCAAGATAGATTTTTCGGAAGGTGAAAAGCTAAAATAATCAGCGGGGTCTGGAGGCCGTTTCAAACTTTTTCCTTAGGTAATTTTTTGCTTTAGAGCAAAAAGTATTCTTAAGTATTTTTTGCTAAAACAGGCCGAGCCTCGGATCCTATTTCAAAATTGGAAGTATTGCAATAATCTGAACATAATTTTATTTTCGCCTTGAATTTCAAAGTTTGTGATAGACCCAATAAACATCCAAATAAAACATTTTTAATACTGTTAACATCACATTGTCACTTAATTTAGTAAAACCCAGTAAATTATGTACACAATAATTAGCATCACACATATTTGAAAGCAAAACACACTAATATAACATCAAAATCAACGACAAAACAAAATTATGATAATTGTATGGATAAGCTTACGATTCTCCTCTTGAATAACTAAATGGCCGCTGGGGGTTTGTGTTTGGAGAACCATCGTGTTGTTCCTGCTTCATCTCTCCATCTTGTTGTTCTTGCTTCATTTGTTCCTGCTTCATCTCTCCATCATATTGTTCTTGCTTCATCTCTCCATCATATTGTTCCTGCTTCACCTCTCCATCTTATTGTTCCTGCTTCATCCTGCAAAATTATCTTGAATAAATTAGTTAATTTTTGAGAAAAATCGTCTCACCTTTGAAAAAAAAAACAGAAAGAGATTTAACCACGAACAAAATGAAACAAACTCACTTCAATATTTTTAGAACAAAATTAATAATACAACCTACCAGAAAAACAAAATTTATATCTTTCCTTTTTTCCTTCTCTCTTTCTGTCTCTAGCTATGTATGAAATTGGAGACAAAGGGAGTATGATATATATACAAGAGTAAAGAAGACTTGGTTTGACCAAAAAAAAAGTAAAGACTCATGCTGACTTTCTTTTTTTGAATCTGATGTTATAAGATAGCCTTAATTGGATTTGGCTTCTACGGGTTTTTTGGGCTTTGGGTTGGATTTTCTTTTTGGCCAGACTTTGGGTTGGATTCAGATTTAAGGTTAGTTTTGTTTTGGGTTTGTTTTTTCCTTCATAGTTGAGATTTCTCCCCCTAATTAAGAAATTTGATTTCAAATGCAAATTAGTTATGTATTTATTGAATTTATATTTTTAAAGATATTGAAAAAAAATAATAGGAATAAAAATTTATTTTCTTAGTTTGGATTAAAAATTTTAATGAAAGGAGAGTAACTCAATTTTTTTTTTGGACAAAGGAAGGTGCCTAAAGAACCAAACCGAGAAAAATTAACCAATTCCTAGTCTAAAGTAACTCAATTGATTACATAATTATTTGAATTCCTTTAATAATGTTAATTTTTTAATTCTCTTATTTAGGAGTCATTTATAAATAAAGGAAATGATTATTTTTTAAATTATTCTTCCTTTTAATTTAGTAATATAAATTAAAACAAGTGATTCTATAATCAATTACTTTCTTTTTCTACAGTATTAAAATTATGGGACAACGCCTAGTTAATTACATGAAAAACGTAAGAATTCCCAATTAATTACAACTTCGACTTAATTCCTACATAAGTACAAAAAATTGAAAAATTACAAAAATACACATAGGTCTATTAATTAATAATAATAATATTTATTTATTTTCATTTATTTATTTTTGAATTTTATTTAATTTATTTTTCTAATTTTAATCTAATTATTTTTTAATGTGTTCCATGAATACGCGATTTTTGAGATTTGTGTGTTGCAGGAATACACATAATTGGAACAACCAAAATCAAGTTTTGTGTATTTCAAGAATACATAAATTCGAGTTTTATGTGTTCCATGAATATACAAATTTGAATTTAAGGTATTCCATGAATACACAAATATATGATTTGTGCGTTTCAAGAATACATAATTCTAAGATTTGTGTGTTCAGGAATACACAAAATTGGAACAAACAAAATAGAGTTTTGTGTATTCCAGGATTACATAAATTCGAGTTTTATGTGTCATGAATACACAAATTTGAGCTTTATGTGTTCCATGAATACACAAATGTAAGTTTTATGTGTTCCATGAATATACAAAATTTGAGTTTTATGTGTTCCATGAATACACAAATCTGAGATTTGTGTGTTCCAGGAACACACAATTCTGTGATTAATGTGTTCAAGAATACACAGAATTGGAATGAACAAAATAAAGTTGTGAGTGACCTGGAACACACAAAACCCTAAAACATAAACACACAAAAATAACAAAAAAGTGCTACACAAAAAGATAATATATCAAGAAAGTTAAAAACGAGTAAAAATAGGGTATATGCGATTAATAGAGATAGAAAATAATTTTGGTAAAGAAGAAAATCCTTTAGATCGATCTATGACTTTGTGTGTTACAGAAATACATAAATCTATATTTATAGCAACACATAACCTAGAATTTTGATTTAAAAAAATCAAAAAAAGAATTAAAATAAAGTTTAAAAAAATCATATATGGGCAATAATGGAAGGTAAATATAACAATGTTTTAATTGGGAATTAAGTTGATAATTTGTGAGTAAGTAGGAAGTAATTTGTTCCTTCCTTTTTTTTTTGGAAATGAAAAGTGTGAAATTGTAATTAATTGGAAATTATCCCTTTGATTATTGACACTTATAAAAATACTAAAATATTATATGAATAAATTTTATGATATGATAGATGGTCAAGTTATTGTCTAATACATGGAAAATTGGATTGTTGTGAAAAAAAATGTTTTGATTAATCTAAAAGAATGCAAGTAGCATAATATATTACTATTTCAGTGTGTGGTAGACTATCAATTTTTTGGTTCCAACATGAAAATACACAAATTCATGAAAAATATATCATTATATTATATATTAATAGAGATATATTACCTACGTAACTAGTAATAAGATACATAACATACTTAAAATTAATAGTACTTTTATAGTAAGTTCAGTTATATTGTTTAACTCTTGATTGTAAACATAATATATAAAGTGTACCCATTTAAAATTAGCTCAATTTAATCGTGTACTTACAAGCGAAATGACATGACCATCGATCGTATCCTCTTGATTGAAGAATAATTATTCATTGAATATGTAACCTAAAATGAAGATAGAAAAAATATAAATGACTATTATTATTATTTAATATTTTATATAAATTGATAAAAATAAATATATATGTCGATTTATTATTATCTGACACAATTTTTTCCAGGTAGATACATGATCACATATACCCAAAAAAAATCTTGAACTGTATATGATATATTATCATATGTAAATATAGAAATTTAATGGGTAAAAAAATCAATATATATACAAGTCAATAATTCACTCAAACAATATATGTGCAATAACAAACATATATACAAACCGTTATATGGACAATTCTTGAATAGATAAATGTATGATAAATAAAAGATTTACTTGTAAATTTGACGAACTCTAATTTCAATTGAAATAAGTCAAAAACTATTCCGACATCAATAACATAAGTATGACAACTTTGGAAAAATCAATAACATTATATGTTTTATCTTAAACAATTAAAATAATCTCACTTTAATCAACTAAAATTCATACTAGCTAAATATATACTAAAATAATTTTTATTTATAACCATTATGTTATATTTAAACAATAATATTCATATAGGATATTTATATCATTACATTAGAAATGCTTAACACTCTAAGAACCACAATTTGTTCTAATATATAAAACAAATATGCTCAAGTTATAGATATATACATATGTTTCAAAACCAACCAACCCCGAGATTAATAATTTATTGAAGCACACAATTCTTAATCACTCATTTATCAGTTAGTCAATTATCATTAGTTGAACTCATAATACCATATCTCAACCAAATCATTAGTATATATAAAGGGAACTGTTAATGTACATTAGAATATAGAGTGATATAGAAAGTAATGATAAGTTTAATAAGTCATCATTATGCTAATAAAAAAATACACAAATATATTATTCTATCTAACATAGTAAATATAAATTATAGAAAAGATATGGAGATTTAACATTTTAGATGAAAAATCTTTTGGATCTTATTTAATTTTACATTTCAATATTAAATATTATTTTATATTAATGTTTCATTTAAAGATTAGTAATTTTATTGAAAAAAATATTATCTTTTTTCAACATCCTATTTTTTCCTACCTACCAAATTTATATATAATCCTCCTATAACGAGTAGATATTTGAAACAAAATACCATATGTGTTCTAAAATAAAGCATCAGTCATTGTTATTAGTTGTATTACATAAAAAGAATAAAAATACAAAAAAAATCATCCAAAAAGGGAATTTTCAATATCTTTTGAAATCGATGGATATATTTAATTACTTTTGACATAAATGTTATATATTCATATGCTGCATAACATATACTGACGTGATAAGAAAGTATTGTCTACTATAATAAATCAAATATATTGTAGCTTAAAACATCAAATTGAGCTTGATAACTTCAAAAAACAAAATTCATCCAAAATAAATATGTATATTTTCCTATTTAATTAGTATTCTCACATTTAGGGTACTTACAAGATATCTCTGGAAATAATGTAGATCTCTTGAAAGCTCATGAAAACATTTTATGTGTATATTTAAAATGATAGAAAATAACATCGTGAAATTTTTTGAGTTTGAGAATCGTACCGGTAGCCTAATATAAGGCATCACACAGATGATGCGATCGGATCCGACCATTTAAAAGACCTTGAAATTGATATAAAAAGAGTTAGAAAGGGGTGTGAAGAAGAGGCTAGGGTTTTTAAAACATATAGAGAAATTTTATTGTAATATAAGTAAATACTTCTGTATCTCTTTGCTAAATAATGTTTTGACAAGTTCATTCTTACTTTATAAATTAATCCTTTTTATCAATACTATATTAGAGTAAATACACTCACCTCCATTTACTATAACACAATTGTCAACTTACCCCTTAAAAATTATAACAAGTCATATTACCCCCCATGTACTTTACTTATGTGTCAATTAAACATTTTTGATGGTTTCTGTCCAACATGTTTGTTAAGTCGGCATGTGCGTGGCATGCACATGTTTTAATTCTTTTATTTATTTAAAGTTACTTTATAATATAATAAAACAAAAACTCCTCTTTAGGAAAGGGTAAATAAGCCATTTCCAATATAACCAACCTTATTTATACCCATTAATTAGAAAAAAAACAAAGAAAACATCATAGTCCTTAATTTGTTTATTAGAACCCGACAGTGTAAAGAGATATCAAACATATTTTTATCCTTATAAGGTAAAGTATAATGTTCTTATAAGCTCAAGTAAATCACTTCATCTCACCCACAGTGAATTCTTCAAGGACGTGGAATAATGATAGAGATTCATCGTGGTTAGTTACTCCATTGAACCCATATTACATGTGTAGGAAATTACCCAGCCTTCTCACTTCATGGTCAGATTCTAACCCAGGTTGGAGGTATAATAGTTGAAGGAATCGCAATACCTGGTATCTAATATACACATCGGAAAAAAACTTATTGCAGTTCTAAAACCAATATAGTTGCGATTAAAGAATCGATTGCGTACCTTTTTGGATTTATATGAGAATCGAAAGACTAACCCATCTTAAAAAACTTGAAGCTTCCACGCTTTACATAGAAAACTTTGATTCTTGCTTTCAGAACAATTATGATTTGGAGATAGACATTTCTACCTTATGTCTAGTTTTTTCAAGAGAGAAAACTAAAAGAAAAAAAAGTTCTACCGTGTAATGAAAAATCATTATACTTATAATACTTTATGAAAATGAAAATACAAGAAATGAAAAGTCACCAGTTCTAATAAAAATTGATTATTCTAATAATCTGGATCACTACCCACTTGTGAAGTGGACTTGAACCTTTTATATTACTCATATGACTTAAACTAGCCCAGCGGTTAGTGATACATTTTTCTTTACTAAAGGTGTGTGGTTCGATCCACAACGTCGTCATTTTTCCTTAGGAATCTCTAGTTTTAGTCGGTTCGATAATGACATCTCTATGTGCATTATCTATGCACCTAACTCGCTAAACGAGAACTACCGATATTTATCCAATAAATACTCGTTAGCTAATATTAATCTAACAGGATCATCGAGGACCTGGCTCGACGATCCTACGATTAAGAACAAGTTTCGATCAGGTCCTATGAGCTAGATTTTCATTAACAAAACATCTTATGATATCTAGTTCGTAACTTAATCAAAAATCTGCATTTATATTATGTAGATGAATACGATAATCATAAAACCTTGTCATAGATTCAAGGAACCAATTTCTTTAATCAATACTGTAGGGATAACTATTATTGTGTCAGTGAACATTTATGTTTGATTTATTACAAGACGATCGGGGCTAGGGCATAATTCCAACATTATTCCACTTGGCCTAGACCCACCTGTTCAAGTACCGTAATCTTTTCACTAGTTTGTTCTCATCAAACTCCTTTCGATAGAAACACTTAAGGGAATAGTGGGTATCCAACAAATATATATATTTGAAAAATATCAACTCAAGCTTAGCCATCATAAGTCGTTTAGTATAAATCAAACATTTTCAAATTCTACATTTTGAGGTTTAATTTATATCATTTCCATACCACATATGGATTATATTAACAGTTTAGTGGGACCTAAGAGTTCGTTTATTATGCAGTTGACTTTACAACATAACCTCATAACAATACTCGAGGATCAATGAATCTTATCATGAATCACATAATAGCCAATAGAATGCAATTTCCTCTTAGACACACCATTAAACCTAGGTATTCTGGGAAATGTTCACTGAGACAAATTCTTATTTTGTCATAGATAATCTACAAATGCATTGCTAAGATTTTTACCTCTACATGTTACTATCTTACATCCTTCATACTCTTATACTTACTTTCAACTTCACTGAATAGTAATTTGAACATTCCAAATAATTCGTATTGGTGTTGCATCTCATGAACACATATATATATCTATTATATAGTAAGTGAAGGAGATGAAGTAAGAATATCTATCTTTGGCTAAAGTTCGGATTGACCACATACACCAATATGTAGTGTACATATGAACTCATTAGCACTGTCTCTATTTTCATCAAAATGAGATTTAGTCATATTTCTCTGAGATAAGTCTCATAAGTTTCATATGATTAAGAATCATAATTCAAGATAATCTTCCTTGTGAAACTAGTAAATTTTTTTCTCATATTTTATCACTTAGTCTATAATGCCAAAGTTAATGTTTGATTAGTACGATTATCTATTTCGATTTATGACCAGAAACAACTATAACAGTATCACGTAGTTACATTAGGCAACTATAATCACCATATTGCAAGTATCCAATGGGGTGTAATTCATCAAGATGAAAAAAATCCATTGGTCATTTTATATTAAATTAATACACCATAACCATTTTATGATCAAATTACTATTTTGTTTGAAAACAAGTTTACGAATAGAAATACAGGTTTCTTACAATATGTTTTGCCGTATGCATCTTAAAAGAATTCGTTATTACAATTGTGGCTGCAACAATTGCTCCAGTACCAAAATTGAAATTAATAACTTTTTCTATTCTTTGCATTCTATTAATATTTAGAGTATGCAACATATTGCATATTTCTAAACCACTAGAAGTATCCAATGCCCATCCCGTGTAATTAATAGAAGTTAGAGAAGTTATGGATATAATTTCCATTAATGCTCTTACCTTGTTTCTTACTATTAGATAACTGGTATCTAATGGTCATACTAGATTACTTATACATCATCAGAAGATGTTAAGGATTAATGGGAATATCATGCTTGTGATATCTTTGGAGTTCAGAACTCATTGATGCAAGATTTTACACTTAGTACCATTACATAAGTTTATATTATTTTATACATGCATCATATACATTCTATGCATCCTCAAGAGACACTTTAGTCAATAGCTCATTGAGCATATCAATGAGTCTCATGTGCATAAGAAGGACTCTCAAGTTGCGTTCACAATTCTTGAGATTACCCAACAAACTTGGGCTGATTTGAGAAGTGATTTAGCATAAGTGTCTAGGAATATTATCATGGGAAGGAATAAGGAATAACACATTAAAAACACTATTATATAACTGATAAAGATAAGGAATTTTATCTAAGAGATATATAATCGGAAACTTTAAAACATGAATGAGCTCCCTGGTAGTCAGGTCGTATCTCACGCATATTTAAATGAATAATGAAAGCTTTAAAACAAGAATGAGCCCCCTAGTAGTCAGGTCGTTTCTCAATCATAATCAAAGTGTGGTATATTACCTATTATATCATATAAAATAAGAGACTCAAAACTATTTAACCCCTTGGTAGTCATATAATTTCTATTTAGTTTTGTTGAGTTAATCCATCCTATAATCGACTAATATCAATACCACATCCTCTGGGTAGTCCAGACTTAAAACGTGATATTAATAAGTAAATCCTATTATCAAACAATCTAGAGCTTTACAATTTGTACTCGAACTACAAATTCACCTGGTAGTCAGATCAAAATTTGTAAACTTAACAAACTCAAACTCTACTTGCGATGGACAAGTCTCACAAAATATCTTATATTTAGTCTTAATAAACTCAAAAAAATTGTAATCATCAAGTGGGAATTACTAATGATTCGTAATCTAAGTGTTGGATTGAAAATCGAACGATCCTATTGAGTGCTCGGACAAAATTTTTAATTTCAAAAATTACAATTTTTATCTTATTAATATTTTTCAATGAGAATAAAATATTCCTTATATTAACTAAATCACGTAAACCACATTTAATTTGTAGTGTCGCCCGCTTGCTTTATCCATGTTACAGACATTGTCAAGGTCATCAATGGACAAATGATCAAATAAATTACCTCAACTATCTATTAAAAAATATAAAAATAATATTTGTCTAACGAACTAAAGAAAAAGGAGTAGGAAACATTTTTCCCGTTTGTTTCTTTTTATATTTGTTCGATCAATTGAAGCAAATCATCATATGTAGCGGTGGCGAATACAAACAAAAATGCCTCTTCTTTTTTTCTATCATGGGCGTAATCATATTCACAAAATAATGGTAAAAAAAATATCACAACCAAGAAAGTAAGTTACTAGTAAAGTATACTATATACTTTAATGGTATAATCTCACATTCAAGGCAAGCAAATAAAACCAAAAACATTTACTATCTTTATATTGTTGATGTCTTCTCATTTGTGATGATTTTATTTTAGTTGGAGACATCATTTTAGGTGTATTTATTAGAGTAATAATCGATTTTCCTATGAATTAGTGCACTTTCCTATTTCGTGTCTTGGTTTGATGATTTATTATTTTTAGAACATATTGGATTTAATTGTTTGTTAATTGTGAAGCTTTAAAGATATTTGGAAATTAATTAGATACCAAATAAATTCTAAGAGATAAGGTAAAGAATATATACATGGGAAATTGGAGATAAAGTAAATAAATAATAAAAAGGAAAAGATAAAGTTGTCAAGTAAATATGAATTTTACCAGCTACGAACATAAACGTGATCATGACTCAAGATTGAATTGGAATTTGGAAGAATAGTCTGAAGAAAAGTGATAGAGATTTCCGAGATGATCAGTTTCGACATAAAGAACGCGTCAAACAGATAAGTGTTGAAGGAGTTAAGGCCAAAACAAAACAGCCACAAAATCATACCTTTTCTATATTTTAGGGCTACGAATTTGAGTTGGGCTAGAAGTCCAATACATATCTTCTACTCCAAGAAACATTTTAGGGTTTCCTATACCCTAGAAATACACCCTTCTAATCAGAAGAAATACACCCTTTTAATCAGAAGAAATACATCCTTGGCTAGTCCTTAAGCCAAGAGAAAGCTTACAACACAAGAAGGGAAGTGTGGAAGGAGCTGAACACCATAGCATGTCTTCACAAGCCTTCAAATTTGTAATTGTTTTCTTTTCTTTCTCTAGTATGAACAAAATTTTTTTTAGCTTAAGATTTAGAATATATGTATGAACCCTAAACTTGTTTGAATGTCTATCTAATTTGGGATACCATCGTATTTAATTTAATTTGAATTCATGTTTTATTATCTGTTTTATGTGCTTTGACGTATTGGTTGTTTTCCTTGCAGAGGCCTACGTATATAGGATTACCTTAATATTAGTTAGATGATCACCCGGAAGGGGTGTCTAATTACTGAAACACCAGGTTAACAACCTTAGAGATGAAAGGAATGGGAGTTGGACTCCACCTTTACCTGGTTTTTTTAAAGTTAATTGTGATGCTTCTTTTGACTATAAAACTAACGAAGCTGTTTTTGCTTGCATTGTTAGGGATTCAACAGGAACAATGGTAGATGGTTTTGCGCAAAAGATGAGGCTAGAGGACTCCTAGGAGCTTGTGATTTAGCTTCAAAGTTTCCTATAGGCTTAGTAGAGATAGAAAATGATTGCCTCAACCTAATTAATCAAACAAGAAAAGGAGAGAAGATTTTTGTAACATTAAATTGTTGGTTAAAAACATTGTTAGGTGTAAATTTTTGTATCAACTTAAAATCTCCTTTGCTAGGAGATCCAAAAACCTTTGTGTTGATTGGGTGGCTAAACAAAAGCTTAAAGGATCTTATTTTAGCCTTTGGAATAGTGTACCTCCTCCCCAATTATCTATATCACTTGCTAAGGAATTCAATCTAATAGGGATTGGTTAAATTGTACTTTGAAGTTTTTTAATATATGCTTCTTTTGACTAATTTTTTTTATTGAAACACCACATAACGTCTAGTGTACGGATTTGGTCCTGACAACACCAGCATAACTAGATAATCATTAGGGTTTATTTAAATCAGCAATCATCATTAGTAGGCCAGACTTCCCTAGGACCCTATTGGCACAGGATAACCCTATTTCAAGTACCCTCGTGATTGTGAGTTCGTCGCCCTAGTTCGTTCTCTAGGGATAGGGAGGATATTAGAATCCTGATTATTACAATTCTACAGAATTCACCCTTACATGTTTAGAATAAACAAGTCTAGTGGGGATTACTTGATAGTTTCTCGAGCTAAACTCTCATACTATTTGTTCTTTGCTTATTTAATTTTCTGTCTTTAATTTATTAGTTTAATTTTCTATTTCTAAAAACCAAACAAAAATCTAATTTTCTTTTCTTTATTCTTGCGTATTAGTATTTCTAACTTTCATATTTGCACTTGATATTTGCATAAGTTCTCTCTAACTTTGTAGTATCCGAGGAATGAATTCTCTTATCATTAAAACGTGCATACGTCATGTAATACTTGCAGAACCGTGCTAGCCTAGGGTGTTAATTTCGCACTTATTTTACCCATTATTTTATCACACCTTAGGTGACACCAATTGTATTCCATTCTAATAATAAAAAATAAAAGACATCCAATTTGTTAAGATATTATTGTTTATGAAACCAAAACAACCACTTATTTCCCGTTTTCTAAAAACAACAAAGGCTCCAAACCTTTCCAAAAAAAGGAATTTCTCAAAGCACATCAACAACTTTGCAATGCCTTAACCTCTTTTTTGTTATAAAACGACGATAGTGTTTTTCTAGCACCTAATGCGACGAAAAAAAGAATTTTTTTTCCCAAATTCTATTCAAGTATTAAACCGTATAAAACATAAACAATATCTATTGCACATTCATACAATATATCAAAATAATATATCTCATATAATTATTCTGTGATATAAAAAAGTTCAATTTTCATATAAACTCAAAAAACAAAACTCAATATATTATCATATAATATAATGTTTAGATTCCTAAATTGCAACAATTGGCTCTAATACCAATTGAAGGAATCACAATACCTGTTATATCTAATATACGCAGTGGAAAAAACTTATTTAAATTCTAAAACCAATCTAGTTGCTATTAAAGAATCGATTTCGTACCTTTAGGATTTATATGAGAATCGAAAGACTAACCCATCTTCAAAAAGTTGAAGTCTCAACGCTTTGCACACTTGACTTTGATTCTTGCTTTCTAAACAGTTATGATTTGGAGATAGACCTTCTACCTTTTGTGTAGTTTTTTCAAGAGAGAAAACTGAAAGAAAGAAAAAAGTCCTACCGTGTAATGAAAAACCATTATACTTATAATACTTTAGAAAAATGAAAAGATAAGAAATGAAAAGTCATCAGTTATAATAAAATTTGATTATCCTAATAATCTGGATCACTAACCACTTGTGAAGTGGACTTGAACCTTTTATATTATTCATATGACTTAAACTAGCCCAGCGGTTAGTGATACATTTCTCTTTACTATAGGTGCGTGGTTTAATCCACAACCTCGTCATTTTTCCTTATTTTCTCTTTTTTCTCAATTTGCTCTTATATTAGAATATTAATTTGTGCTAGCAAATTAATATACTAATATTCCAAGTATATAATTGATTAATATTTATTATCCGATAATAATTAATTAATAACATGAAGCAAGATCAATGCACTCGTTAGTGTGCGACTACGTGGGTTCATCGTTAAACCGGTAGTAGTTAACTCAGTTAACTGCTAATCGAGGATGGCGTCAAACAACACTCCCCAACGACCGGATAACGTGAAGTAACTCTGTGCAAATAACCTGTAAAGAATCACACACGTAATCCCTCTATCTTTACAGCTCCAGATCATTCTGGGATATGGTATAACTGTCAAATCATATTAGAAAATCAACTACGTTACACGTAGATTATCAACGATTGACAAATGACCTAAGAAACTCCTATCTTCATTCAATCTATCACCTTGGCCACGGATTTGATACAACCGTTATAATCTTATGACATCGTAGAGCTCAAAATCTTTACCTAGAGTTGATAGATTTCATCTTGACTCATCCCTTAGAGAATATATACTTAGCTATGTCCAATATCCTTTCTACTAGCATTATGACACACTAGCAGTCCAGTATCTAAACACAACAAGCGCCTATACAACTATAGTGATGATCTCAGGTAAAAGGATTACAAGCATAAAATTCCTTATAGAGATTAACCCACTTGACAGTTCAAGGTAATTAACCATTAGGAATCTCTAATTTTAGTCAGTTCGATAATCACATCTCTATGTGAATTATCTATGCACCTAACTCGGTAAACGAGTACTACTGATATTTATCCAATAAATACTCGTTAGCTACATAATAATCTAACCAGATTATCGAGGACCTAGCTTGATGATCCTACGATTAAGAACAAATTTAGATTAGGTCCTATGAGCTAGATTCTAATTAACATAGCACCTTATGATATCTAGTTCATAACTTAATCAAGGATCTGCCTTTATATTATGTAGATGAATACGATAATCATAAAATCTTGTCATAGATTCAAGGAACCAATTCCTTTAATCAATACTGTAGGGATAACTATTATCGTGTCAGTAAACACTTGTGTTCAATTTATTACAAGACGATCGGGGTTAGAGCATAATTCCAACAATAGTTGTATGTATTGGGGTAGTAATATGAATTGAAAGTTATTTGATTGTCTTGATGAAACGATGTGTGAGAGAAGTGTCAAGATAATTCCTGGTTTACTGTGGAAATCTAACAAACACGATTTAGAGATGGAAATCACGAATTCCCAAATGAGGCAAGTGCATGGTGATTTGGATAATATGAAGAAAAAAATGTTGAAAGCCTTAGGTTTTAAATCTATGAAGTTCAGGATCATTGAGAATGAGATGGGACTTCTTAGGCTTTAGTTGAGGAATGTTACACAAGTTAACATGATTTTGATATGGGTGCTTGTTTTGATCTTGTTTAGGTTCTATGTAATATTTGTGTAAGATTTTTTTTGTAGTAAGAATGGGAGTTTTTATTATCGACTCATTTTTATGGTGTATAAAATTAATGAATGGCTAGTTTTTCCCACCTGTAGTGACAAGGGTATGAATGAATATATTTTATCAACATAAAGTAGATTACTGTCAATATTATATATGTGTATGCTAATAAAGAAGATGAAGTAGATGACATGAAACTATATAGAACAGACGATTAAACATCTATGCACAATAAAAATAGGTAAGTTGAATGCAAGTTAATAAACGAACAAAAAACTAGTATTAAAGTGCCTGCTCTGAATTCTACACCACCCAAAAATCACACTTTATTATTACAAATATTTAATATTTATTACACTTATTCATCCACAAAATATAGTCTATTTGACAGATCTTTAAACAAAAAACCCCATGAAACACAACTTCAGGAATCTACTACTTCTCCAAATTGTTGTGAGTTAGGATTCTATATTTTCTTCAAGTTGTTGGATACGTGTTTTGTCTTTCTCCCTGCAGCCATATTGTTCCTTAATCTAATTGATTCTCAAGTTGATACAAACCCAACAAGTCTCACTATCGTAGTTATTCCCTCGTAAAAATATATATAGGGCTTGGATTCGTGTTCTTCTTAGTTGTTCCCTCAACAGTGGATAGAGGGCCTGGACTCTTAGTTTTTCTCTTATTCTAAGATATTATCCAATTGAGACAACCCATAATCTCTCTCTCGCTCTCTCTCTCTCTCTCTCTATCTCTCTCTTATTCCTTGTGTATGAGGGATGAAGGTTCTCTTCACTCTTTCTAGTTGTGTACTACCATCATAACATATCCAAAATATAAACATAACCAAAATTTACTTACTCCATCTCCTTGAGTTCATTGTCTTTTATATCTTGTTAGGGTTTCTCGTTTTTTAGTTGCTTCACGGTTTTGTTGTTCTTTAAAAATAATCAATAATTTTTAACATATAAAAATCTAGAATTTTTAATAAATAAAAATCTGGAATTTTCAACAAATAAAATTTAGTTAGCCTTGAGCCAAGTACACATAAATATACCATACAAAATAAATGTACTTACACCAACTATTTCCTAAAGGAAATTTGTCTTTGTGATGCTATATGTATGCCTTTTAGCCCTATATATATATATATATACTATTAGTTGTATCTAGTGTCTTGTTGGCCTTCAATATAGGTTTAATTTATTTCTTTCAATTTTGACCATCTAGAATCATGTAATATACAAATTATTAGGTAGTTATAATGTATTTATTCCATACGCTAAGGATATAAGATATGATTTACTCACCACAACTCTAGCTACATGAGGGTCTGAAGGCTTTGTTGCTTATGCTGCCAGAGGTCCTTTTTACATGTAATCCTCCTAGTTTCATATTGACGCACAAAATAGTTAGTCAAAGATGAAGTTTATAGTAATGAAGGGACATAATTATAGGATTTGTACTTACTATTGATAACAAAGTTTTGAGTGAAGAACCATCTCTAGGTGAAATAAATGGTTTTGCAATAAGATCTATACTTTTCAGTCTACTGCCCTATCTTTATGGGACAAGATTTTTATCTTTTCACTTTGTGTTGTACACTTCCACCTACTTATGCAAATATTTTTGGCAAGTTTTGTAACACCTTAGAGAGGATTCATAAAAATGTTTTCAGTAGTAGAACAAGGGATATATGAAGCAGATGAGTGTGTTTTAGTATATAAAAGGTCTATTTATATCTTCATCGGGTGTCTCGTTGAGAATATTATTATCTATGAAAAAAATATTCCCTCTTCCATACCAATGTTGGAACTAAATCTTCCTTCTTCCTTAACATTATCTTCTTGTTGGTCATGACTTCAATATTTGTAACCATGGATCTAATATCATTTTGGGTAGAGTCAAAGGACATATTTTTGTGAAAATCTTGGATGAAGGCGATATATATGGTTTTATCTATGGAGATAAATTTTAGGATATTTTGATCTTGAAGAAGACTACAAAAATATTTATTCCTTATAAGGCAATCTTGGAGATTTTTCTACCAGCTTGGGGTTTGAAATAGAATGTTGTGTATGAAGAGATCTTGGTTTTCTCTGTGATGATATCGAGCTCCATATGAACATCATTATTGATAAGTGGTGTGAAGAAAAGTTGATATGTGTTGACATATAGATAAAGAGGCACTAAGGATACTTTGAGAATGGTGAAAGAGAGGATGACATATAAATAATTATTGATTGTTAAATATTTTATAACAAAATTTGTCTAATAAAAATGTTTTTTCTTTTTCAAATCTGAGGGTGGGCTAATGTGGCTCCGCCACTGCAACGGTCAGATTCATGATGGATCCGTTAGATCCGGGAAGATCCAAGATAAATTTTCCGGAAGGTGAAAAGCTAAAATAATCAGCGGGGTCTGGAGGCCATTTCAAACTTTTTTCTTAAGGTAATTTTATGCTTTAGAGCAAAAAATATTCTTAAGTATTTTTTGCAAAAACAGGTCGAGCCTCGGATCCTGGTTCAAAATTGGAAGTATTGCAATAATCTGAACATAATTTTATTTTCGCCTTGAATTTCAAAGTTTGTGATAGACCCAATAAACATCCAAATAAAACATTTTTAATACTGTTAACATCACATTGTCACTTAATTTAGTAAAACCCAATGAATTATGTACACAATATTTAGCATTACACATATTTGAAAGCAAACACACTAATATAACATCAAAATCAACGACAAAACAAAATTATGATAATTGTATGGAAAAGCTTACGATTCTCCTTTTGTGTTTGGAGAACCATCGTGTTGTTCCCGCTTCATCTCTCCATCTTGTTGTTCCTGCTTCATCTCTTCATCTTGTTGTTCTTGCTTCATCTCTTCATCGTGTTGTTCTTGCTTCATCTGTCCATCATATTGTTCCTGCTTCACCTCTCCATCGTATTGTTCCTGCTTCATCTCTGCAAAATTATCTTGGATAAATTAGTTAATTTTTGACAAAAATTGTCTCACCTTTAAAAAAAACAGAAAGAGATTTAACCACGAACAGAATGAAACAAAATCAGTTCAATATTTTTAGAACAAAATTAATAATACAACATACCAGAAAAACAAAATTTATATCTTTCCTTTTTTCCTTCTCTCTTTCTTTCTCTAGCTATGTATGAAATTGGAAACAAAGGGAGTGTGATATATATACATGAGTAAAGAAGACTTGGTTTGACAAAACAAAAAGTAAAGACTCATGCTGACTTTCTTTTTTTGAATCCGATGTTATAAGATAGCCTTAATTGGATTTGGCTTCTACGGGTTTTTTGGGCTTTGGGTTGGATTTTTTTTGGACAGACTTTGGGTTGGATTCAAATTTAAGGTTAGTTTTGTTTTGGGTTTGTTTTTTTGCTTCATAGTTGAGATTTCTCCCCCTAATTAAGAAATTTGATTTTAAATGCAAATTAGTTATGTATTTATTGAATTTATATTTTTAAAGATGTTGAAAAAAAATAATAGGAATAAAAATTTATTTTCTTAGTTTGGATTAAAAAATTTAATGAAAGGAGAGTAACTCAATTTTTTTTTTGACAAAGGAAGGTGCCTAAAGAACCAAACCGGGAAAAATTAACCAATTCTTAGTCTAGAGTAACTCAATTGATTGCATAATTTTTTGAATTCCTTTAATAATGTTAATTTTTTAATTCTCTTATTTAGGAGTCATTTATAAATAAAGGAAATGATTATTTTTTAAATTATTCTTCCTTTTTATTTAGTAATATAAATTAAAACAAGTGATTCCATAATCAATTACTTTCTTTTTCTATAGTATTATATTATGGGACAACGCCTAGTTAATTACACAGAAAACGTAAGAATTCTCAATTAATTACAACATCAACTTAATTTCTACTTAGGTACAAAAAAATGGAAAATTACAAAAAAAATACACATAGGCCTATTAATTAATTATAATAATATTTATTTATTTATTTTCATTTTTTTATTTATGAATTTTATTTTAAAAAATTTTGAATTTTTTTTCTAAATTTTTTTAATGTGTTCTATGAATACGCGATTTTGAGATTTGTGTGTTGCAGGAATACACAGAATTAGAACAACCAAAATCAAGTTTTGTGTATTCCAGGAATACATAAATTCGAGTTTTGTGTGTTCCATTAATATACAAATTTGAATTTAATGTATTCCATGAATACACAAATATAAGATTTGTGCGTTCCAAGAATACATAATTCTAAGATTTGTGTGTTCAGGAATACACAAAATTGGAACAAACAAAATAGAGTTTTGTGTATTCCAGGAATACATAAATTCGAGTTTTATGTGTCATGAATACACAAATTTGAGTTTTATGTATTCCATGAATACACAAATGTGAGTTTTATGTGTTCCATGAATATAAAAAATTTGAGTTTTATGTGTTCCATGAATACACAAATCTGAGATCTGTGTGTTCCAGAAACACAAAATTCTGAGATTTGTGTGTCCAAGAATACACAAAATTAAAATGAACAAAATAAAGTTGTGAGTGCCTGGAACACAAAAAATCCTAAAACATAAACACACAAAAATAACAAAAAAGTGCTGGACAAAAAGATAATATATCAAGATAGTTAAAAACGAGTAAAAAAAGGGTATATGCGATTAATAGAGAGTGAAAATAATTTTGGTAAAGAAGAAATTCCTTTCAAATCGATTTTATGACTTTGTGTGTTACAGGAATACATAAATCTATATTTATAGCAACACATAACCTAGAATTTTGATTTATAAAAAATCAAAAAAAGAATTAAAATAAAGTTTAAAAAAATCATATAAGGACAATAATGGAAGGTAAATATAACAATGTTTTAACTGGGAATTAAGTTGATAATTTATGAGTAAGTAGGAAGTAATTTGCTCCTTTTTTTTGGAAACGAAAAATGTGAAATTGTAATTAATTGGAAATTATCCCTTTTCTTGTTGACATATGAATAAATTTTATGATATGATCGATGGTCAAGTTATTGTCTAATACATGGAAAATTGGATTGTTGTGAAAAAAAATGGTTTGATTAATCTAAAAGAATGCAAGTAGCATAATATATTACTATTTCAGTGTGTGGTAGACTATCATTTTTTTGGTTCCAACATGAAAATACACAAATTCATGAAAAATATATATTATCATATTATATATTAATAGAGATATATACCTAAGTAACTAGTAATAAGATACGTAACATACTTAAAATTAATAGTACTTTTATAGTAAGTTCAGTTATATTGTTTAAGTCTTGATTGTAAAGATAATATATAAAGTGTACCCATTTAAAATTAGCTCAATTTAATAGTGTACTTACAAGCGAAATGACATGACCATCGATCGTATCCTCGTGATTGAAGAATGATTATTCATTGAATATGTAACCTGAAATCGAGATAGAAAAAATATAAATGATTATTATTATTGTTTAATATTTTATATAAATTGATAAAAATAAATATATATCGATTTATTATTATCTGACACAAATTTTTCCAGGTAGATACATGATCACATATACTAAAAAAAAATCTTGAACTGTATATGATATATTATCATATGTAAATATAGAAATTTGATGGGTAAAAAAATCAATATATATACAAGTCAATAATTCACTCAAACAATATATGTGCAATAACAAACATATATACAAACCATTATATGGACAATTCTTGAATAGATAAATGTATGATAAATAAAATATTTACTTGTAAATTTGTAAATACAAGATTTTATTAATGTATATTATCATAAACAATGTTTTTTAAAATAACCATATAGATCTCGCATGCTATTATTTTTAGAATTAAACTCATGTGCTAATTCCACAACTAGATCATACATTTTTTTAGTTGTGAACGAATTCATCATAACCAAATCAAACAATAAAGTAACATGTATAGTTTCCTCAGTTTTGAACTCAATCACGATACTTGTACAATTTGATATGTATAAATAATTTGACGAACTCTAATTTCAATTGAAATAAGTCAAAAACTATTCCAACATCAATAACATAAGTATGACAACTTTGGAAAAATCAATAACATTATATGTTTTATCTTATACAATTAAAATGATCTCACTTTAATCAACTAAAATTCATACTAGCTAAATATATACTAAAATAATTTTTATTTATAACCATTATGTTATATTTAAAAAATTATATTCATATAGGATATTTACATCATTACATTAGAAATGCTTAACACTCTAAGAACCACAATTTATTCTAATATATCAAACAAATATGCTCAAGTTATAGATATATACATGTGTTTCAAAACCAACCAACCCCGAAATTAATAATTTATTGAAGCACACAATTCTTAATCACTCATTTATAATTTCGTCAATTATCATTAGTTGAACTCATAATACCATATCTCAACGAAATCATTAGTATATATAAAGGGAACTGTTAATGTACATTAGAACATAGAGTGATATAGACGGTAATGATAAGTTTCATAAGTCATCATTATGCTAATAAAAAATACACAAATATATTATTCTATTTAACATAGTAAATATAAATTATAGAAAAGATTTGGAGATTTAATATTTTAGATGAAAAACCTTTTGGATCTTATTTAATTTTACATTTCAATATTTAATATTATTTTATATTATTGTTTCATTTAAAGATTAGTAATTTTATTGAAAAAAATATTATCTTTTTTCAACATCCTATTTTTTCCTACCTACCAAATTCATATATAATCCTCCTGTAACGAGTAGATATTTAAAACAAAATACCATGTGTTCTAAAATAAAGCACCAGTCATTGTTATTAGTTTTATTACATAAAAAAGAATAAAAATACAAAAAAATCATCCAAAAAGGGCATTTGCAATATCTTTTGAAATCGATGGATATATTTAATTACTTTTGACACAAATGAGATAAATTCATATGCTACATAACATATACTGACGTAATAAAAAAGTATTGTCTACTATTATAAATCAAATATATTGTAGCTTAAAACATCAAATTGAGCTTGATAACTTCAAAAAACAAAATTCATCCAAAATAAATATGTACATTTTCCTATTTAATTAGTATTCTCACATTTAGGGTACTTACAAGATATCTCTGGAAGTAATGTAGATCTCTTGAAAGCTCATGAAAACATTTTATGTGTGTATTTAAAATGATAGAAAATAACATCGTGAAAAATATTGAGTTTGAGAATCGTACCGGTAGCCTAATATAAGGCATCACACAGATGATGCGATCGGATCCAACCATTTAAAAGACTTTGAAATTTATATAAAATGAGTTAGAAAGGGGTGTGAAGAAGCGGCTAGGGTTTTTAAAACATATAGAGAAATTTTATCGTGATATAAGTAAATACTTTTGTATCTCTTTGCTATATAATGTTTTGACAAGTTCATTCCTACTTTATAAATTAATCCTTTTTATCAATACTATATTAGAGTAAATACACTCACCCCCATGTACTATAACACGATTGTCAACTTACCCCTTAAAAATTATAACAAGTCTTATTACCCCCTATGTACTTTACTTATGTGTCAATTAAACATTTTCTATGGTCCTGTCCAACATGTTTGTTAAATCGGCATGTGTGTGGCATGCACATGTTCTAATTCTTGTATTTATTTAAAGTTACTTTATAATATCATAAAACAAAAAACTCCTCTTTAGGAAAGGGTAAATAAGCCATTTCCAATATAAACAACCCTATGTAATTCATCATGATGAAAAAAATACATTGGTCATTTTATATTAAATTAATACACCATAACCATCTTATGATCAAATGACTATTTTTTTGAAAACAAGTTTACGAACAGAAATACAGGTTTCTTACAATATGTTTTGCCGTATGCATCTTAACAGAATTTGTTATTACAATTGTGGCTGCAACAATTGCTCAAGTACCAAAATTAAAATTAATAACTTTCTATTCTTTGCATTCTATTTATATTTAGAGTATGCAACATATTGCTATTTCTAAACCACTAGAAGTATCCAAGACCCATCCCGTGTAATTAATAGAAGTTAGAGAAGTTATGGATATAATTTCCATTAAAGCTCTTACCTTGTTTCTTACTATTAGATAACTGGTATGTAATGGTCATACTATATTACTTATACATCTTCAAAAGATGTTAAGGATTCATGGGAATATAATGCTTGTGATATCTTTGGAGTTCAGACCTCATTGATGCAAGATTTTACCCTTAGTACCATTACTTAAGTTTGTATTACTTTATACATGCATCATATACATTATATGCATCCTCAAGAGACACTTTAGTCAATAGCTCATTGAGCATATCAATGAGTCTCGTGTGCATAAGAAGGACTCTCAAGTTGCGTACACAATTCTTGAGATTACCCATCACACTTGGGATGATTTGAGAAGTGATTTAGCATAAGTGTCTAGAAATCTAATCATGGGAAGGAATAAGGAATAACACTTTAAAAACACTATTATATAACTGATAAGGATAAGGACTTTTATCTAAGAGATATATAATCAAAAAATTTAAAACATGAATGAGCTCTTCGGTAGTCAGGTCATATCTCACGCATATTCAAATGAATAATGAAAGCTTTAAAACATGAATGATCCCCCTAGTAGTCAGGTCGTTTCTCACTCATAATCAAAGTGTGAAACATTACCTATTTTATCATATAAAATAAGAGACTCAAAACTATTTAAACCCCTGGTAGTCAGATCATTTCTATTTAGTTTTGTTGATTTAACCCATCCTAAAATCGACTAATATTGGTGGGGGCAAAGATGTGATAAAATAATAGATAAATAAAGATAATAATAATGAGCACACACCCTTGAGAACCACGGAACTCACTGCAAGTATCACAGATTGTTTGCAAGTTTTAATGATAAGTCAAGTTCGTTCGCAGGGATTTGATCCGTTAGATCTACTTATATTTAACAAGCATAGATGAATTTAGATGTTTTAAATAAAAATATAAAAGATGAATAATTATGAATAACTATCTGATATGAATAAATAATAAATAAGAATACAGATAAATAAATATGAATGTAAGTCTAATAGATTAGGATTACTAATATGAGTCTATTTTACTAAGTTGTTATTTTAACATGTCACAGATTAAGCATTATATATTAACAAGGATTCTAAATTCTACCTAGCCTCTACTATGCTTAGGAGCAACCTCTCCACTACCAAGGATTCCTGAGTAATGATTGGTGATTAAATCAAACCTTTATGGCTATCTAGTTAGGTAAAGGATCAAAACTAGATGATTATGTGGTGTTGTCAATAACTAAGAATAATCCTAAGATTGGCCAAATCTAGGGTTGTAACAATAAGTCAAAGCACATAATAACAAATACGCCAAGCTCAATCAATTAAAATAACAAATAGTATTTATGAATTTAAAGACAAAATAATAACCCAACAATTAAAAGTAAAACTTACAAAATAAAAGTTTAGAAATATGGTTGAGCATAAATCTATAGCTAATTACCCTAAATATATAGAAGGTGAGATGTAGAAGAGGAGTTTGTCACTCTCCAACTTCTTCTTCTTGTCTTCCTCTATAGGTCAGCTTGCTCCTTGGATGAATAGCTTGATTCTAAGGATTAATAATAAAGATAAAGACTAAGCAATTATTTAAAAGTAAGAAAATACAAGTAAGGACTAAGCCTAAGCATGAAACTGAGCAAGGACATGTTTACAATGGTATAAGGGTGTATTTATAGGTGTTTAGGAACCCTAATTCGTTTTCTTGAAGGAGAAGGTAAGTAGTGGACTCCAAGCCCAACTCAAATTCGTAACCCTAAAACATGGTATCAGACCCGTTTTTGTTTCGGTCCTAACAGCTTCATTTCTTATCCGTTTGACGCGTATGAGTAGTCGAAATTCATCGTCTCGGAAAGATATTTAACTTTGCTCTTGACCGTTTCTCTAAATTCCTCACGGATTTTGAGATATAAGCTAATTTGTGGTCGTGGGTGCAGAAATTCAGATTTAAGGCAGCTTTTCCTTTTCCATGTTTTTAGCTTTTCTTTCCTTATCTCCAATTATCATGCTTATCTCTTTCCATATCTCTTAGTCTTTGACTTGGAATCTAATTAATCTCCATAATTATCTTTAAAACTTCACACTAAATAAATAATTAAACCCAATATGCTCTAAAAATAATAATTTACTTAATCAAGACTCAAAATAGGAAAGTGTAATAATTCATGGGAAAATCGACTAGAAGACTTCCTAAATCACTAAAAATGATGTCTCCAACTAATATTAATTCATCACAAATAGGGAGACATCAAGACGCCCAACTCAAAGTTGTATCGTCCCGATACAATAAAGATAAAAACAAAGGGAAGTCTCTAAATACACACCTAGGTCAATTAAGCACATAGGGAAGAAGATAGCAGAATATGGAGAATAGACTCAAAGCAACTACTCAGAAAATTTCATGTAATAATATTTATAAACTACATACCTGTAAACTTCTCATATCTACAGTCAATACGGCTTGAATTCAAGATTAGATTAGCTTCACAATGTAAGAAGGAGAGGAACTTTACTCAGTTCACCAAGGAGGCTATAGATTGTTCATCGAACCTTACTAGTATCCAAAGATCCATTTAACTACTCTCTATTGGCTCAATAACTTCTCAATTACATAACAAAGAATCAAAAGGTCTTTAAGGTTGTAATGTAGACTTAGGGACGGTATGATAAGTATATTTGGATAATTTAGAGTTAGCTTTTGGCTCTCTCCTCACTAGCCATCAACGAATCGCCCTAGAGTTTGAGTTATTCTCATAAAACGTTTCTCACTCAACCCAATGAATTCCTTGATGCACAATTTAGCATTTCCAATAACCCCATTAAAGCATAAGATGTTCACATAAAAATTCCACTTTGCCGGTCCGAATATATATTTTCTTTTCAAATCATTATTTTTTCTCTTTTCTTTTGTAAAGCTATGAATCTCTTTTTATTGTTGGGATATCAAACTATTTTTTTCAATGTTATGCCTTTTCATAACTTTAGCTCGTAGCTTCTTTTTCATTCACTATTACCCCGGCAAAGGGTTACAACATAAAACTGTGAATCATCATCAATATAATAACAGAGCACAATTAATAAGCTCAAAAATCCCAAGCCAATAATAATTCCCATAATGGTGGACCCACCACCCCAAACTCAAGCTCTAAAACAATTGTCTATGCATCGCGATTCGAGTGCGGGTCATATGGAAAAGTCCTATAATCTAAAGAGATCTAGCTTATAATGTGGCTAAATAAAAATGCTTTAGAAAGGCTAGAAGGGGCTAAGAAGGATATAAAATATTAAACAAATAACAAGGTGAGAAGGTATAAAAAGGCTTCAAGTGGCTTCAATATGAAAGAACTGCCTTAATCACTTTCTACACCATGTGATTTCGTTATTTTCTTATGTTTAGCACTTTCATCAAATGGGTTTGTCAACTAGCTTGGATCTCACGACCTACAAACCACTCAAGGTTCCCTGAGACCGACCATACTTTCTATCGCATTGCTAACTAATCTTTTCTTTACTATCAATGTGTGTTTTCCTGCGAATACTCAAAGCATACAAAATAAAATAGCTCATAAACATACTACTTACTATCATTAACTCACTGAGCTTATACTTTCAAGCTATTAAACACACTCTACATACATCTAAACCTTCATAAAAAAATTAATGTTACCTAAAAACAATAAAACACAGAAAAATGGAGATTAGAGACAACGAATCCCCACACCCCAACTCATGAATGAGTCGTGTCCCCACGACTCGAAAAGACTCAAAAATAAAAAAATAAAATTAAAATTTTACAGATATTGCACATAAATAAATGGTACGGAAGAAAGAAAACATACTCTTCGAGGCTATTTACCTCGCCTGATCAATACCCGGATTAGGGTGCAGTACTTTCCATGTATGTAAATTTCTAGTATCACCAATTTCGCTTTCCCTTACATATTCTTATGCTCCATCCCAATCAATCACACTCTAGAAATCTCTTGTTTATCTTCTTCCAACTTTGCTCTCGAATACTTACTCATGTGACAGTGTTCATCCAGGAACATGTTTTGAACACAACTACTAGCGTCCCAGAAGCTTTTGTTCATCTCAGGTAAAGGACTATCGATTGTAGAGGTTGTTGTGTCTTCCTTATGAAAGTTTAAACCTTTTTGCTCTTTGAATTCACCACAGCTAGCTTTCCTCTATTCTCTTGATCCGATTTACCTTGTAGTTATTCCCAAACTAGTACCCATCTCAATTGATTTCATCTTGATCTTACCCAATACCTTGCTTTGATTCTTCATCTTCCACAACACTTGGTAATATCTCTATCATCTCTTCATCATCTCTTTTGACCCCCAAATCAAAGCTTTGAACACTCTTGAAATTTGTAACTCTTGATCATAGGTGGAACAAGCTTTATTTGGGTTAGGAAAGGTGTTAGGATGATAATTATCCATGTGGGTATGATTGAATCAAGGTTTGGTGATGTCGGTTTAAGGGTTTTTGGAAAAAGATTTTGAAATTCATGATTTTTATTCTTGGATTCTAGGTGTTTTGATATGATTTGGGTGATTGAATCTTCTTTGTAATGATGTAGGGAAGGATTTGGATGTTAATTCATGGTGATTTGGTAGTGTTTTGATGTTGGGTGAAGGTTTGTTGAAGCTTTAATGGAGTTGGGAGAGGTTTGGAGAAGAAAGTGAGGCTTAAGGATTGAAAAATTCGGATTAGAACTCACCTCTTTCTCTTTATAACCTAAAAAACGTGATTTTTTTCTCCAGCGTCATCGGGTGGTATACCGGCCGTAGGGCCCGGTATACCGGAGCTACTGTTCTTCCAGACCCACGTTACGTCAAAATACCCGAGTTGTAAACACGTGGGCACGGGGTTTGTGCTGGGTGGTATACTGGAGGTATGGCCCGGTATACCGGAGCTTCTGTTGTTCGACTTGGGACCTCTCGGCAATGAACACGTGGTGATACCCGTGGTCACGGGTTTTCTGACCTGCGGAATACCGGCCGTAGGGCCCGGTACAGGTGGCAGGTCAGAAAACTCCCAAAAAAATTCGTTTTTGCTTCCCAAACTCGATTTCTTTAATACCTAACATCCAAAAACACTAATACCTTTCTCAAATACGCAATATCAACTAAAAACAACTAAACTAAACTAAAACTAAAAACATAAAGACATAATAAATTACTATGGGATGTCTCCCAGAGGGCACCTTTGTTTAACGTCTTTCAAAGTTAGACGAGTTACCTTAGTTATTTCTGTTTATAGCCTCCCCAGCAGTGAGTGAGATGATTAACACTTACCAACTTGAGCTTGCAACCTTCGATAACTGCTTCTGAGATGATTTGCGTGATAACATAGGGCCCCTTCCAAGAACTGTTATGTTTGGGGTTGGGAGGTTTCCATGCCACATCGTCTCCTACCCCAAACTCAATCTTTTTATCCATGGTTTCTTGGGGGCTTTACATTTTCTGGCTTCTTGGTTACAATTCTGATTAGATATAGTTATTTTGACTCATTTTTCTTTTTCTTCTTCCCCGAAACATAGAATGTTTCAGAGTTATCTTCAATACGGAGAGTCACGGTTCCTTCATTCACATTCACTATAGTATCGCTGGTGGCTAGGAATGGACGCCCAAGAATGAATGGGATGTTCTTATCTGCTATATAGTCAAGAATAATAGATTCCGTGGGAATAACAAGGTTACCTACTTGAACGAGTACATCCTCTATTACTCCCCACGACTTTGCTGTTGATTGATCCGCAAGTTGTAAGATTACGGATGTCGGTTTCGCATCACTAATACCAATCTTCTTGAATATACTTTTGGGCATGATATTCACACTTTCCCCTAAATCACACATGGCTTTTCCATGGAATATACCACCTATTTTGATTGGGAGGTTGAAACCTCCAGGATCTTTAAGCTTTGGTGGTAATCTTTGCTGAACTTGTGCTGATATCCCTTCATTAAGTGTCACAGATTTGGATCTTGTGAACCTTTCTTTATTGGATAGTGCCTCCATAAAGAATCTATCGTAGTTTCGCCTTCCTTCCATAGCTTCGAGTAAAGGGACATTAATTTTCACTTGTTTTAACGCCTCTATACACTTCTGTTGCTGCTCCTTTGGGTAAGCGAGATAGTGGCAATGTATGGGTGGTTGTCTTGCTCTATGTCTCTCTTCAATTCTTGATTCATCAACCACTCTTGGCTTCTTACTTTTATCGTGTTCAACTTCTTCAACCCAATCTTCAACAATTATCTCATCTAAGTGCATCCGCCTTACGTTTGACTTGTTTGGTAGAACATCCCCTTTTGAGGGAGATGGTAGCGCTTCGGTGATTATCTCACTGTGTTCTTTTATCTTTTGAGCTTGAAGACTAATAGTCTTAACCTTGTCGTCAACGTATTGGATCTTCTTCATGTTAGTAGTTGTATCTTGGGTCAATTGTAGGAGTTGACTTTGCATTTGTTCTATGACTGTAGTGAGCCGCATCACATTCTTCTCTAAAAGTTGATTTTGTTGTTTTAAATCTTGATTCTGTTGTTGCAGGCCTTGCACTACTGATGCATTGATCTTTGATTCAAGTTTGCTCATATTATTCTTCGAGAAGTTGATGAATTGACTAATAGTCTCTTTTAAATCAGTGATTTCTTCTTGAGGACGAGATGGAGCTTGACTTACATTATGTATATTGTAGCCTGGTTGATGATTAGCTTGGTTTTAATAGGCTTGTTCTTGCAGGTATAACTGTTGAGGTGGCTTTGGGATGCTTTCCTTAACGGTTATAGCGAGTTGTTGTATTTGATCTTGCAAGCTTGAAATCCTCGCTTCTTCTTCTTCGTTAGTGGTAGGAGTTTGTTCTTGTAGCCAACTTATGTTGGTCTCAATGATTGTTTCCATACCACTCTTTGCTTCTTTCGGATCCATAGAGACAAAATTACCACGACCCATAGCATCTGCTCTCAGCCTTGAATCTCTATCGAGTCCATTATAGAACATGGATAATTGTAATTGTGGCGTGTATCCATGTAGTGGACATCTTGCCAACATCTTCTGAAATCTCGTCCATGCTTCGCCAACACTCTCTCCGGCTTCTTGGAATAAATTCATAGGCTCCAATAGTTCCTTCACTCGCATACTTGTTGGATAAAATTTATCGAGGAATCTTTCTTGAAGCTTTTCCCAATTTGTTATTAGCTCGGGAGGTTGGCCATCTAACCAATCGCTTGCTTTTCCAGTCAAGAAAAGTTGAAACATTAAAAAATACATATGTTCTTGCGTAACACCTTCATTAATGTAGGCATCACAAAATTGCATGAATTTCTGAACAGAATTTACCGGATCTTGATGTGTATCACCATTAAATTTTCCATAGCTTGCGAATGGATTAATTAGGTCAGGATCAGGCTTGAATCTAATGGCTTGGATATTTGGGATGTGAATCCCAATGCGTTGAACTCAAAATTTACTAGGGAAACCTAGCTCTAACCGATGATTATCCATCTACAACCCTGAGAAAGACTAACACAAAAAGAAAGCGTAAAATTGAAAACAAATAAAAACTTCTACACTAAATAAACACAAGATAGATTTAACTTAAAGATAAATCCCTGGCAGCGGCGCCAAAAACTTGGTGGGGGCAAAGATGTGATAAAATAATAGATAAATAAAGATAATAATAATGAACACACACCCTTGAGAACCACGGAACTCACTACAAGTATCACATATCATTTGCAAGTTTTAATGATAAGTCAAGTTCGTTCGCAGGGATTTGATTCCTAGATCTACTTATATTTAACAAGCGTAGATGAATTTAGATGTTTTAAATAAAAATGAAAAGATGAATAATTATGAACAAATATCTAATATGAATAAATAATAAATAAGAATGCAGATAAATAAATATGAATGTAAGTCTAATAGATTAGGATTACTAATATTAGTCTATTTTACAAAGTTGTTATTCTAACCTGTCACAGATTAAGCATTATATATTAACCAGGATTCTAAATTCTACCTAGCCTCTACTAGGCTTAGGAGCAACCTCTCCACTACCAAGGATTCCTGAGTAATGATTGGTGATTAAATCAAACCTTTATGGCTATCTAGTTAGGCAAAGGATCAAAACTAGACGATTATGTGGTGTTGTCAATAACTAAGAATAATCCTAAGATTGGCCAAATCTAGGGTTGTAACAATAAGTCAAAATACATAATAACAATATACGCCAAGCTCAATCAATTAAAATAACAAATAGTATTTATGAATTTAAGGACAAAATAATAACCCAACAATTAAAAGTAAAACTTACAGAATAAAAGCTTAGAAATATGGTTGAGCATAAATCTATAGCTAATTTCCCTAAATATAGAGAAGGTGAGATGTAGAAGAGGAGTTTGTCACTCTCCAACTTTTTCTTCTTGTCTTCCTCTATAGGTCAGCTTGCTCCTTGGATGAATAGCTTGATTCTAAGGATTAATAATAAAGATAAAGATTAAGCTATTATTTAAAAGTAAGAAAATACAAGTAAGGACTAAGCCTAAGCTTGAAACTGAGCAAGGACATGTTTACAATGGTATAAGGGTGTATTTATAGGTGTTTAGGAACCCTAATTCGTTTTCTTGAAGGCGAAGGTAAGTAGTGGACTCCAAGCCCAACTCAAATTCATAACCCTAAAACATGGTATCATGCTCGTTTTTGTTTTGGTCTGAACAATTTCATTTTTTATCCGTTTGACGCGTATGAGTAGTCGAAATTCATCGTCTCGGAAAGATCTTTATCTTTTCTCTTGACCGTTTCTCCAAATTCCTTACCGATATTGAGATATAAGCTGATTTGTGGTCGTGGGTGCAGAAATTCAGATTTAAGGCATCTTTTCATTTTCCATATATTTAGCTTCTCTTTCCTTATCTCCAATTACCATGCTTATCTATTTCCATATCTCTTAGTCTTTGACTTGGACTCTAATTAATCTCCATAATTATCTTTAAAGCTTCACACTAAATAAATAATTAAATCCAATATGCTCTAAAAATAATAATTTACTAAATCAAGAATCAAAATAGGAAAGTGTAATAATTCATGGGAAAATCGACTAGAAGACTTCCTAAATCACTAAAAATGATGTCTCCAACTAATATTAATTCATCACAAATAGGGAGACATCAAATAGTAATACCACATCCTCTGGGTAGAACAGACTTAAAACGTGATATTAATAAGTAAATCCTATTATCAAACAATCTAGAGTTTTACAATTTGTACTCGAACTACAAATTCACCTGGTAGTCAGATCAAAATTTGTAAACTTAACAAACTTAAACTCTACTTGCGATTGACAAGTCTCACAAAATATCTTATATTTCGTCTTAATAAACTCAAAAAATTTGTAATCATCAAGTGGGAATTACTAATGATTCGTAATCTAAGTGTTGGATTGAAAATCGAACGATCCTATTGAGTGCTCGGACAAAATTTTTAATTTCAAAAATTACAATTTTTATCTTATTAATATTTTTCAATGAGAATACAATATTCCTTATATTAACTAAAGCACGTAAACCACATTTAATTTGTCGTGTCGGTCGCTTGCTTTATCCATGTTACAGACATTGTCAAGGTCATCAATGGACAAATGATCAAATAAATTACCTCAAATATTAATTAAAAAAATATAAAAATAATATGTGTCCAACGAACTAAAGAAAAAGGAGTAGGAAACATTTTTCCCGTTTGTTTCCTTTTATATTTGTCCGATCAATTGAAGCAAATCATCATATGTAGCGGTGGCGAAAACAAACAAAAATGCCTCTTTTTTTTTTCTATCATGGGCGTAATCATATTCACAAAATAATGGGAAAAAAATATCACAACCAAGAAAGTAAGTTACTAGTAAAGTATACTATATAATTTAATGGTATAATCTCACATTCAAGGCAAGCAAATAAAACCAAAGACATTTATTATCTTTATATTGTTGATGTCTCCTCATTTGTGATGATTTTATTTTAGTTGGAGACATCATTTTAGGTGTATTTATTAGAGTAATAGTCGATTTTCCTATGAATTAGTGCACTTTCCTATTTCGTGTCTTGATTTGATGATTTATTATTTTTAGAACATATTGGATTTAATTGTTTGTTAATTGTGAAGCTTTAAAGATATATGGAAATTAATTAGATACCAAAACAATTCTAAGAGATAAGGTAAAGAAGATATACATGGAAAATTGGAGATAAAGGAAATAAATAATAAAAAGGAAAAGATAAAGTTGTCAAGTAAATATGAATTTTACCAGCTACAAACATAAACGTGATCATGACTCAAGATTGAATTGAAATTTGGAAGAATGGTCTGAAGAAAATTGATAGAGATTTTGGACATGATCAGTTTCGACATAAAGAACGCGTCAAACAGAAAAGTTCTGAAGGAGTTACGGCCAAAACAAAACAAAAACAAAATCATACATTTTCTATATTTTAGGCTACGAATTTGAGTTGGGCTAGAAGTCCAATACATATCTTCTACTCCAAGAAACGTTTTAGGGTTTCCTATACCCTAGAAATATACCCTTCTAATCAGAAGAAATACATCCTTGTCTAGTCCTTAAGCTAAGAGAAAGCTTACAACACAAGAAGAGAAGTGTGGAAGGAGCTGAACACCAAAGCATGTCTTCACAAGCCTTCAAATTTGTAATTGTTTTCTTTTCTTTCTCTAGTATGAACTAAATTATTTTTAGCTTAAGATTTAGAATATATGTATGAACCCTAAACTTTTTTGAATGTCTATCTAATTTGGGATACCATCGTATTTAATTTAATTTGAATTCATGTTTTATTATCTGTTTTATGTGCTTTGACGTATTGTCTGTTTTCCTTGCAGAGGCCTACGTATATAGGATTACCTTAATATTAATTAGATGATCACCCGGAAGGGGTGTCTAATTATTGAAACACCAGGTTAACAACCTTAGAGATGAAAGGAATGGGAGTTGGACTCCACCTTTACCTGGTTGTTATAAAGTTAATTGTGATGCTTCTTTTGACTATAAAACTAACCAATCTGCTTTTGCTTGCATTGTTAGGGATTCAACAGGAACAATGGTAGATGGTTTTGCGCAAAAGATACTGGTCAATTCAGCCATTGAAGCTGAGGCTAGAGGACTCCTAGGAGCTTGTGATTTAGCTTCAAAGTTTCATGTAGGCTTAGTAGAGATAGAAAATGATTGCCTCAACCTAATTAACCAAACAAGAAACAGAGAGAAGATTTTTGTAATATTAAATTGTTAGTTAAAAACATTGTTAGGTGTAAATTTTTGTATCAACTTAAAATCTCCATTGCTAGGAGATCCAAAAACCTTTGTGTTGATTGGGTGGCTAAAAAAAACCTTAAAGGCTCTTGTGTTAGCCTTTGGAACAGTGTACCACCTCCCCAATTATTTAGATTACTTGCTAAGGAATTCAATCTAATAGGGATTGGTTAAATTGTACTTTGAAGTTTTTTAATATATGCTTCTTTCGACTAAATTTTTTTATTGAAATACCACATTACGTCTAGTGTACAGATTTGGTCATGACAACACCAGCATAACTAGATAATCATTAGGGTTTATTTTAATCAGCAATCATCATTAGTAGGTCAGACTTCCCTAGGACCCTATTGGCACAGGATAACCCTATTTCAAGTCCCCTTGTGATTGTGAGTTCGCCGCCCTAGTTTGTTCTCCGGGGATAGGGAGGATATTAGAATCCTGATTATTGCAATTCTACAGAATTCACCCTTACATGTTTAGAATAAACAAGGCTAGTGGGGATTACTTGATAGTTTCTCGAGCTAAACTCTCATACTATTTGTTCTTTGCTTATTTTATATTCTTTCTTTAATTTATTAGTTTAATTTTCTATTTCTAAAAACCAAACAAAAATCTATTTTTCTTTTCTTTATTCTTGCGTAGTAGTATTTATAGCTTTCATATTTGCACTTGATATTTGCATAAGTTCTCTCTAACTTTCGTAGTATCTGAGGAATGAATTCTCTTATCATTAAAACTTGCATACGTCATGTAATACTTGCAGAACCGTGCTAGCCTAGGGTGTGTATTTCACACTTATTTTACCCATTATTTTATCACACCTTAGGTGACAACAATTGTATTCCATTCTAATAATAAAAAATAAAAGACATCCAATTTGTTAAGATATTATTGTTTATGAAACCAAAACAACAACTTATTTCCCGTTTTCTAAAAACAACAAAGGCTCCAAACCTTTCCAACAAAAAGAAATTTCTCAAAGCACATCAAAAATTTTGCAATGCCTTTCCCTTTTTTTTTATAAAACGACGATCTTTTTTTTCTAGCACCTAATGCGACGAAAAAAAGAAAAACTTTTTCCAAATTCTATTCAAGTATTAAACCGTATAAAACGTAAACAATATGTATTGCACATTCATACAATATATCAAAATAATATATCTCATATATTTAATCTGTGATATAAAAAAGTTCAATTTTCATATAAACTCAAAAAATAAAACTCAATATATTGTCATATAATATAATGTTTGGAATCCTAAATTGCAACAATTGGCTCTGATACCAATTGAAGGAATCATCGCAATATATGTTATATCTAATATACGCAGTGGAAAAAACTTATTGCAGTTCTAAAACCAATCGAGTTGCTATTAAAGAATCGATTTCGTACCTTTAGGATTTATATGAGAATCGAAAGACTAACCCATCTTCAAAAAGTTGAAGTCTCAACGCTTTGCACACCAGACTTTGATTCTTGCTTTCATAACAGTTATGATTTAGAGATATAACTTCTACCTTATGTGTAGTTTTTCCAAGAGAGAAAACTGAAAGAAAGAAAAAAGTCCTACCGTGTAATGAAAAACCATTATACTTATAATACTTTAGAAAAATGAAAAGACAAGAAATGAAAAGTCACCAGTTATAATAAAAATTGATTATCCTAATAATATGGATCACTAACCACTTGTGAAGTGGACTTGAACCTTTTATATTTTTCATATGACTTAAACTAGCCCAGTGATTAGTGATACATTTCTCTTTACTAGAGGTGCGTGGTTTAATCCACAACCCCGTCATTTTTCCTTTTTTTTTCTTTTTTCTCAATTTGGTCTTATATTAGAATATTAATTTGTGCTAGCAAATTAATATACTAATATTCCAAGTATATAATTAATTAATATTTATTATCCGATAATAATTAATTAATAACATGAAGCAAGATCAATGCACTCGTTAGTGTGCGACTACGTGGGTTCATCGTTAAACCGGTAGTAGTTAACTCAATTAACTGCTAATCGAGGACGGTGTCAAACAACACTCCCCAACGACCGGATAACGTGAAGTAACTCTGTGCAAATAACCTGTAAAGAATCACACACGTAATCCCTCTATCTTTACAGCTCCAGATCATCCTGGGATATGGTATAACTGTCAAATCATATTAGAAAATCAACTACGTTACACGTCGATTATCAACGATTGACAAATGACCTAAGAAACTCCTTTCTTCATTCATTCTATCACCTTGGCCAAAAATTTGATTCAACCGTTATAATCTTATGACATCGTATAGATAAAACTCTTTACCTAGAGTTGATAGATTTCAGCTTGACTCATTCCTTAGAGAATATATACTTAGCTATGTCCAATATCCTTTCTACTAGCATTATGACATACTAGTAGTCCAGTATCTAAACACAACCAGCGCATACACAACTATAGTGATGATCTCAGGTCAAAGGATTACAAGAATAAAATTCCTTATAGAGATTAACCCACTTGACAGTTCAAGGTAGTTAACCATTAGGAATCTCTAGTTTTAGTCAGTTCGATAATCACATCTCTATGTGCATTATCTATGCACCTAACTCGGTAAACGAGAACTACTGATGTTTATCCAATAAATACTCGTTAGCTACATATTAATCTAACCAGATCATCGAGGACCTAGCTTGATGATCCTACGATTAAGAACAAATTTAGATTAGGTCCTATGAGCTAGATTCTCATTAACATAACACCTTATGATATCTAGTTCGTAACTTAATCAAGGATCTGCCTTTATATTATGTAGATGAATATGATAATCATAAAAGCTTGTCATAGATTCAAGAAACCAATTCCCTTAATCAATAATGTAGGGATAACTATTATCGTGTCAGTAAATACTTGTGTTCAATTCGTTACAAGACGATCGGGGTTAGAGCATAATTCCAACAATAGTTGTATGTATTGGGGTAGTAATATGAATTGAAAGTTATTTGATTGTCTTGATGAAACGATGGGTGAGAGAAGTGTCAAGATAATTCCTGGTTTACTGTTGAAATCTAACAAACACGATTTAGAGATGGAAATCATGAATTCCCAGATGAGGCAAGTGCATGATGATTTGGATAATATGAAGAAAAAAATGTTGAAAGCCTTAGGTTTTAAATCTATGAAGTTTAAGATCATTGCGAATGAGATGGGACTTCTTAGGCTTTAGTTGAGGAATGTTACACAAGTTAACATGATTTTGATATGCGTGCTTGTATTGATCTTTTTTAGGTTCTATGTAATATTTGTGTAAGATTTGTTTTTGTAGTAAAGGAATGGGAGTTTATATTATCGACTCATTTTTATGGTGTATAAAATTTTTGAATGGCTAGTTTTTCCCACCTGTAGTGACAAGGGTATGAATGAATATATTTTATCAACATAAAGTAGATAACTGTCAATATTATAGATGTGTATGATAATAAAGAAGATGAAGTAGATGACATGTAACTATATAAAACAGACGAATAAGCATCTCTGCACAATAAAAATAGGTAAGTTGAATGCAAGTTAATAAACGAACAAAAAACTAGTATTAAAGTGCCTGCTCTGAACTCTACACCACCCAAAATCACACTTTATTATTAAAAATAATGAATATTTATTACACTTATTCATCCACAAAATATAGTCTATCAGACGGATCTTTAAACAAAAAACCCCATGAAACACAACTTCAGGAATCTACTAATTCTCCAAATTGTTGTGAGTTAGGATTCTGTATTTTCTTTAAGTTGTTGGGTATGTGTTTTGTCTTTCTCGCTGCATCCATATCTTTCCTTAATCTAATTGATTATCAAGTTGATTCAAACCAAGCAAGTCTCACTATCGTAGTTATTCCCTCGTAAAGATATATATAGGGCTTGGATTCGTGTTCTTCTTAGTTGTTCCCTCAACAATGGATAGAGGGCCTGGACTCTTAGTTTTTCTCCTTATTCTAGGATATTCTCCAATTGATACAACCCATAATCTCTCTCCCTCTCTCTTTTTCTCTCTCTCTCTCTCTCTCTCTCTCTCTCTCTCTCTCTCTCTCTCTCTCTCTCTCTCTCTCTCTCTCTCTCTCTCTCTCTCTCTCTCTCTCTCTCTCTCTCTCTCTCTCTCTCTCATAGTTATTCCTTGTGTATGAGGGATGAAGGGTCTTTCACTCTTTCTAGTTTTGTACTACCATCATAACATATTTAAAATATAAACATAACCAAAATTTACTTACTCTATGTCCTTGAGTTAATGGTCTTTTATATCTTGTTAGGGTTTCTAGTTTTTTAGTTGCTTCACGGTTTTGTTGTTTTTAAAAATAATCAAGAATTTTTAACATATAAAAATCTGGAATTTTTTACCAAAAAAAAATCTGGAATTTTTAACAAATAAAATTTAGTTAGCCTTGAGCCAAGTACACATAAATATACCATACAAAATAAATGTACTTACACCAACTATTTCCTAAAGTAAATTTGTCTTTGTGATGCTATATGTATGCCTTTTATCCCTATATATATTTACTATTAGTTGTATCCGGTGTCTTGTTGGCCTTCAATATAGGTTTAATTTATTTCTTTCAATTTTGACCATCTAGAATCATGTAATATACAAAATATTAGGTAGTTATAATGTATTTATTCCATACGCTAAGGATATAAGATATGATTTACTCAGCACAACTCTAGCTACATGAGGGTCTGATGGCTTTGTTGCTTATGCAGCCAGAGGTCCTTCTTTTTCCATGTAATCCTCCTAGTTTCATATTGACGCACAAAATAGTTAGTCAACGATGAAGTATATAGTAATGAAGGGACATAATTATAGAATTTGTACTTACTATTGATAACGGAGTTTCGAGTGAAGAACCATCTCTAGGTGAAATAAATGGTTTTTCAATAAGATCTATACTTTTCAGTCTACTTCCCTATCTTTATGGGACAATATTTTTATCTTTTCACTTTGTGTTGTACACTTCCACCTACTTGTGCAAATATTTTTTGCAAGTTTTGTTACACCTTGGAGAGGATTCATAAAAATGTTTTCAGTAGCAGAACAAGGGATATATGAAGCAGATGAGTGTGTTTTAGTATATAAAAGGTCAATTTATATCTTCATCGGGTGTCTCGTTGAGAATATTATTATCTATAAAAAATATTCCCTCTTCCATACCAACGTTGGAACTAAATCTTCCTTCTTCCTTAACATTATCTTCTTGTTGGTCATGATTTCAATATTTGTAACCATGGATCTAATATCATTTTTGGTAGAGTCAAAGGACATATTTTTGTGAAAATATTGGATGAAGGCGATATAGATGGTTTCATCTACGGAGATAAATTTTAGGATATTTTGATCTTGAAGATGACTACAAATATATTTATTCCTTATAAGGCAATCTTGGAGATATTTCTACCAGCTTGGGGTTTGAAATAGAATGTTGTGTATGAAGAGATCTCGGTTTTCTCTGTGATGATATCGAGCTCCATATGAACATCATTATTGATAAGTGGTGTGAAGAAAAGTTGATATGTGTTGACATATAGATAAAGAGGTACTAAGGATACTTTGAGAATGGTGAAAGAGAGGATGACATATAAATAATTATTGATTGTTAAATATTTTATAACAAAATTTGTCTAATAAAAATGTTCTTTCTTTTTTAAATCTGAGGGTGGGCTAATGTGGCTCCGCCACTGCACAGGTCAGATTCATGATGGATCCCTTAGATACGGGAAGATCCAAGATAGATTTTCCGGAAGGTGAAAAGCTAAAATAATCAGTGGGGTCTGGAGGCCGTTTCAAACTTTTTTGTTAAGGTAATTTTATGCTTTAGAGCAAAAAATATTCTTAAGTATTTTTTGCTAAAACAGGTCGAGCCTCGGATCCTGATTCAAAATTGGAAGTATTGCAATAATTTGAACATAATTTTATTTTCGCCTTGAATTTCAAAGTTTGTGATAGACCCAAATAAACATCCAAATAAAACATTTTTAATACTGTTAACATCACATTGTCACTTAATTTAGTAAAACCCAGTAAATTATGTACACAATAATTAGCATCACACATATTTGAAAGCAAACCCACTAATATAACATCGAAATCAACGACAAAAAAAAATTATGATAATTGTATGGATAAGCTTCCGATTCTCCTCTTGAATAACTAAATGGCCGCTGGGGGTTTGTGTTTGGAGAACCATCGTGTTGTTCCTGCTTCATCTCTCCATCTTGTTGTTCCTGCTTCATCTCTCCATCTTGTTGTTCCTGCTTCATCTCTCCATCGTATTGTTCTTGCTTCATCTCTCCATCATATTGTTCCTGCTTCACCTCTCCATCGTATTGTTCCTGCTTAATCTCTGCAAAATTATCTTGAATAAATTAGTTAATTTTTGAGAAAAATTGTCTCACCTTTGAAAAAACACAGAAAGAGATTTAACCACGAACAAAATGAAACAAAATCAGTTCAATATTTTTTAGAACAAAATTAATAATACAACATACCAGAAAAACAAAATTTATATCTTTCCTTAATTCCTTCTCTCTTTCTTTCTTTAGCTATTTATGAAATTGGAGACAAAGGGAGTGTGCTATATATACATGAGTAAAGAAGACTTGGTTTGACCAAAAAAAAAGACTCATGCTGACTTTCTTTTTTTGAATCTGATGTTATAAGATAGCCTTAATTGGATTTGGCTTCTACGGGTTTTTTGGGCTTTGGGTTGGATTTTTTTTTGGATACACTTTGGGTTGGATTCGAATTTAAGGTTAGTTTTGTTTGGGTTTGTTTTTTGCTTCATAGTTGAGATTTATTCCCCTACTTAAGAAATTTGATTTTAAATGCAAATTAGTTATGTATTTATTGAATTTATATTTTTAAAGATATTAAAAAAAATAATAGGAATACAAATTTATTTTCTTAGTTTGGATTAAAAAAATTTAATGAAAGGAGAGTAACTCAATTTTTTTTTGACAAAGGAAGGTGCCCAAAGAATCAAACCGGGAAAAATTAACCAATTCCTAGTCTAAAGTAACTCAATTGATTGCATAATTTTTTGAATTCCTTTAATAATGTTAATTTTATAATTCTCTTATTTAGGAGTCATTTATAAATAAAGGAAATGATTATTTTTTAAATTATTCTTCCTTTTTATTTAGTAATATAAATTAAAACAAGTGATTCCATAATCAATTACTTTCTTTTTCTATAGTATTAAAATTATGAGACAAAGCCTAGTTAATTACACGGAAAACGTAAGAATTCCCAATTAATTACAACTTCAACTTAATTCTTACTTAAGTACAAAAAATTGGAAAATTACAAAAATACACATAGGCCTATTAATTAATTATAATAATATTTATTTATTTTCATTTATTTATATTTTAATTTTATTTAAAAAAAATCGAATTTTTTTTCTAAATTTTGTTTTAATGTGCTCCATGAATACGCGATTTTGAGATTTGTGTGTTGCAGGAATACACAGAATTGGAACAACCAAAATCAAGTTTTGTGTAATCAAGGAATACATAAATTCGAGTTTTATGTGTTCCATGAATATACAAATTTGAATCTAATGTATTCCATGAATACACAAATATAAGATTTGTGCGTTCCAAGAATACATAATTCTAAGATTTGTGTGTTCAGGAATACACAAAATTGGAACAAACAAAATAGAGTTTTGTGTATTCCAGGAATACATAAATTCGAGTTTTATGTGTCATGAATACACAAATTTGAGTTTTATGTGTTCCATGAATACACAAATGGGTGTTTTATGTGTTCCATGAATATACAAAATTTGAGTTTTATGTGTTCCATGAATACACAAATCTGAGATCTGTGTGTTCCAGGAACACACGATTCTGAGATTTGTGTGTTCAATAATACACATAATTAGAACGAACTAAATAAAGTTGTGAGTGCTTGGAACACACAAAACCCTAAAACATAAGCACACAAAAATAACAAAAAAGTGTTGGACAAAAAGATTATATATCAAGATAGTTAAAAACGAGTAAAAATAGGGTATATGCGATTAATAGAGAGATAAAATAATTTTGGTAAAGAAGAAAATCCTTTCAAATCGATTTTATGACTTTGTGTGTTACAAGAATACATAAATTTATATTATAGCAACACATAACCTAGAATTTTTATTTATAAAAAATCAAAAAAAGAATTAAAATAAAGTTTAAAAAGATCATATAAGGGCAATAATGGAAGGTAAATATAACAATGTTCTAATTAGGAATTAAGTTGATAATTTGTGAGTAAGTAGGAAGTAATTTGCTCCTTCCTTTTTTTTGGAAATGAAAAGTGTGAAATTGTAATTAATTGAAAATTATCTCTTTGCTTATTGACATTTATAAAAATACTAAAATATTATATGAATAAATTTTATGATATGGTCGATGGTCAAGTTATTGTCTAATACATGAAAAATTGGATTGTTGTGAAAAAAAATGGTTTGATTAATCTAAAAGAATGCAAGTAGCATAATATATTACTATTTCAGTGTGTGGTAGACTATCAATTTTTTGGTTCCAACATGAAAATACACAAATTCATGAAAAATATATTATTATATTATATATTAATAGAGATATATTACCTAAGTAACTAGTAATAAGATATATAACATACTTAAAATTAATAGTACTTTTATAGTATTTTCAGTTTTATTGTTTAGTTCTTGATTCTAAAGATAATATATAAAGTGTACCTATTTAAAATTAGTTCAATTTAATAGTGTACTTACAAGCGAAATGACATGACCATCGATCGTATCCTCGTGATTGAAGAATAATAATTCATTGAATATGTAACCTGAAATCAAGATAGAAAAAATATAAATGATTATTATTATTGTTTAATATTTTTTACAAATTGATAAAAATAAATATATATGTCGATTTTATTATTATTTGACACAAATTTTTCCAGGTAGATACATGATCACATATACCCAAAAAAAATCTTGAACTTTATATGATATATTATCATCTGTAAATATAGAAATTTAATGGGTAAAAAAATCAATATATATACAAGTCAATAATTCAGTCAAACAATATATGTGCAATAACAAACATATATACAAAGCATTATATGGACAATTCTTGAATATATAAATTTATGATAAATAAAAGATTTACTTGTAAATTTGTAAATACAAGATTTTATTAATGTATATTAATTATCATAAACAATGTTTTTTAAAATAACCATCTAGATCTCGCATGCTAGTATTTTTAGAATTAAACTCATGTGCTAATTCCACAACTAGATCATACATTTTTTTAGTTGTGAACGAATTCATCATAACCAAATCAAACAATAAAGTAACATGTATAGTTTCCTCAGTTTTGAACTCAATCACGATACTTGTACAATTTGATATGTATAAATAATTTGACGAACTCTAATTTCAATTGAAATAAGTCAAAAACTATTCCAACATCAATAACATAAGTATGACAACTTTGGAAAAATCAATAACATTATATGTTTTATCTTATACAATTAAAATGATCTCACTTTAATCAACTAAAATTCATAATAGCTAAATATATACTAAAATAATTTTTATTTATAACCATTATGTTATATTTAAACAATAATATTCATATAGGATATTTACATCATTACATTATAAATGCTTAACACTCTAAGAACCACAATTTGTTCTAATATATAAAACAAATATGCTCAAGTTATAGATATATACATGTGTTTTAAAACCAACCAACCCCGAAATTAATAATTTATTGAAGCACACAATTCTTAATCACTCATTTATCATTTCGTCAATTATCATTAGTTGAACTCATAATACCATATCTCAACCAAATCATTAGTATATATAAAGGGAACTTTTAATGTACATTAGAATATAGAGTGAGATAGACCGTAATGATAAGGTGACTTTTTCTGACTGGATAAAAAATACATACAACGGGTGGGAGAAAAGGAAGGTAACATCGATTTTACTTGTCACGGCTTGGAATATTTGGAAAGAGAGAATGAAAGTCATTTTTTACAGGAAAGAATGGTCGGTCATAAATATGACGCAAAACACAAAGGAAATTATTTCAAAAATGTTTGATTGTAGAAGAAAAAGCACTCATGTGAAAGATAGCCTTCTAAAAGAAACAACCAATTCTAATAATTGTAATCCCAGGATCGAAGACAAAGCGGATATGGTTTGGTTCAGTGATGCATCTTTTAACAAAGGTGGGAGCCGTCAGCCATTGCAGCTATTGGGGTTAATACGCAAGGAATTATTACGGAAAGAAAATCAACGCGGTGTAGATTGAGAAATGTTATTGAAGGGGAAGCTTGGGCGATGTTGTTAGCTCTTAGATCGGCAGGGAGAAAAAAAATCCAGAGTAGTTCTTTCTACTCTGACAACCTTGAACTTGTTCAAGTAATAAATGGAAAGGGTAAGCTACATTGGAGCTTAAACCCTATTGTGAACGAAATCAAAGGATGGCTTAATGAATTTTCGACGTGGAATTATCATATGTGAGTCTACAATATAATACAATTGCAGATGCAATTGCGAAGTGCACCAGAAGGAACATCGACATATCGCAATGGGAAGATTATTCGGTTATCGCTTCATCTAATTTCTTTAGCAAATATTGTAATTTGTAATCTTTTATTCTATGACAAAAAAAAAATCATTATGCTAATAAAAAAATACACAAATATATTATTCTATTTAACATAGTAAATATAATTATAGAAAAGATATGGAGATTTAACATTTTAGATGAAAAACCTTTTGGATCTTATTTAATTTTACATTTCAATATTTGATATTATTTTATATTAATGTTTCATTTAAAGATTAGTAATTTTATTGAAAAAAATATTATCTTTTTTCAACATCCTATTTTTTCCTACCTACCAAATTCATATATAATCATCCTGTAACGAGTAGATATTTGAAACAAAATACGATATGTGTTCTAAAATAAAGCATCAGTCATTGTTATTAGTTGTATTACATAAAAAAGAATAGAAATACAAAAAAATCATCAAAAAAGGGCATTTGCAATATCTTTTGAAATCAATGGATATATTTAATTACTTTTGACACAAATGATATATATTCATATGCTGCATAACATATACTGACGTGATAAGAAAGTATTGTCTACTATAATAAATCAAATATATTTTAGCTTAAAACATCAAATTGAGCTTGATAACTTCAAAAAACAAAATTCATTTAAAATAAATATGTATATTTTCCTATTTAATTAGTATTCTCACATTTAGGGTACTTACAAGATATCTCTGGAAGTAATGTAGATCTCTTGAAAGCTCATGAAAACATTTTATGTGTGTATTTAAAATGATAGAAAATAACATCGTGAAATTTTTTGAGTATGAGAATCGTACCGGTACCCTAATATGATCACACAGAGTTAGAAATTGATATAAAAAGAGTTAGAAAGGGGTGAGAAGAAGCGGCTAGGGTTTTTAAAACATATAGAGAAATTTTATTGTTATATAAGTAAATACTTTTGTATCTCTTTGCTATATAATGTTTTGACAAGTTCATTCTTACTCTATAAATATCAAAACTATATTAGAGTAAATACACTCACCCCCATGTACTATAACACGATTGTCAACTTACCCCTTAAAAATTATAACAAGTCTTATTACCCCCATGTACTCTACTTATGTGTCAATTAAACATTTTCGATGGTTTCTGTCCAACATGTTTGTTAAGTCGGCATGTGTGTGGCATGCACATGTTTTAATTCTTTTATTTATTTAAAGTTACTTTATAATATTAAAAAACAAAAACTCCTCTTTAGGAAAGGGTAAATAAGCCATTTCCAATATAACCAACGCTATTTATACCCATTAATTAGAAAAAAAACAAAGAGAACATCATAGTCCCTAATTTGTTTATTAGAACCCGACAGTGTAAAGAAATATCAAACATATTTTTATCCTTATAATGTAAAGTAGAATATTATTATAATCTCAAGTAAATCACTTCATCTCACCCACAGTGAATTCTTTAAGGACGGGAGATAATGATAGATATTCATAGTGGTTAGTTACTCCATCGAACCAATATTACATGTGTAGGAAATTACCCAGCCTTCTCACTTCACGGTCGGATTCTAACCCATGTTGGAGGTATAATAGTTGAAGGAATCGCAATACCTGGTATCTAATACACGCAGCGGAAATAAATTTATTGCAATTCTAAAACCAATATAGTTGCGATTAAAGAATCGATTGCGTACCTTTTTGGATTTATATGAGAATCGAAAGACTAACCCATCTTCAAAAACTTGAAGCTTCCATGCTTTACATATCGAACTGTGATTTCTGCTTTCAGAACAATTATGATTTAAAGATTGACCTTTCTACCTTCTGTCTAGTTTTTTCAAGAGAGAAAATTGAAAGAAAAAAAAGTTCTACCGTGTAATGAAACATCATTATACTTATAATACTTTAGGAAAATGAAAATACAAGAAATAAAAAGTCATCAGTTCTAATAAAAATTGATTATTCTAATAATCTGGATCGCTACCCACTTGTGAAGTGGACTTGAACCTTTTATATTACTCATATGACTTGAACTAGCTCAGCGGTTAGTGATACATTTTTCTTTACTAGAGGTGTGTGGTTTGATCCACAACCTCGTTATTTTTCCTTAGGAATCTCTAGTTTTAGTCGGTTCGATAATGACATCTCTATGTGCATTATCTATGCACCTAACTCGCTAAACAAGAACTACCGATATTTATCCAATAAATATTCGTTAGCTAATATTAATCTAACAGGATCATCGAGGACCTAGCTCTATGATCCTACGATTAAGAACAAGTTTCGATCAGTTCCTATGAGCTAGATTTTCATTAACAAAACACCTTATGATATCTAGTTCGTAACTTAATCAAAGATCTGCATTTATATTATGTAGATGAATACGATAATCATAAAAGCTTGCCATAGATTCAAGGAACCAATTCCTTTAATCAATACTGTAGGGATAACTATTATTGTGTCCGTGAACATTTATGTTCAATTCATTACAAGACGATCGGGGCTAGGGCATAATTCCAACATTCTCCCACTTGGCCTAGACCCAATCGTTCAAGTACCGTAATCTTTTCACTAGTTTGTTCTCATCAAACTCCTTTTGATTGAAACACTTAAGGGAATAGTGGGTATCCAACAAATATATATATTTGAAAAATATCAACTCAAGCTTAGCCATCATAAGTCGTTTAGTATAAATCAAACATTTTCAAATTCTACATTTTGAGGTTTAATTTATATCATTTCCATACCACATATGGATTATATTAACAGTTTAGTGGGACCTAAGAGTTCGTTTATTATGCAGTTGACTTTACAACATAACCTCATAACAATACTCGAGGATCAATGAATCTTATCATGAATCACATAATAGCCAATAGAATGCAATTTCCTCTTAGACACACCATTAAACCTAGGTATTCTGGGAAATGTTCACTGAGACAAATTCTTATTTTGTCATAGATAATCTACAAATGCATTGCTAAGATTTTTACCTCTACATGTTACTATCTTACATCCTTCATACTCTTATACTTACTTTCAACTTCACTGAATAGTAATTTGAACATTCCAAATAATTCGTATTGGTGTTGCATCTCATGAACACATATATATCTATTATATAGTAAGTGAAGGAGATGAAGTAAGAATATCTATTTTTGGCTAAAGTTCGGATTGACCACATACACCAATATGTAGTGTACATATGAACTCATTAGCACTGTCTCTATTTTCATCAAAATGAGATTTAGTCATATTTCTCTGAGATAAGTCTCATAAGTTTCATATGATTAAAAATCATAATTCAAGATAATCTTCCTTGTGAAACTAGTAAATTTTTTTCTCATATTTTATCACTTAGTCTATAATGCCAAAGTTAATGTTTGATTAGTACGATTATCTATTTCGATTTATGACCAGAAACAACTATAACAGTATCACGTAGTTACATTAGGCAACTATAATCACCATATTGCAAGTATCCAATGGGGTGTAATTCATCAAGATGAAAAAAATCCATTGGTCATTTTATATTAAATTAATACACCATAACCATTTTATGATCAAATTACTATTTTGTTTGAAAACAAGTTTACGAACAGAAATACAGGTTTCTTACAATATGTTTTGCCGTATGCATCTTAAAAGAATTCGTTATTACAATTGTGGCTGCAACAATTGCTCCAGTACCAAAATTGAAATTAATAACTTTTTCTATTCTTTGCATTCTATTAATATTTAGAGTATGCAACATATTGCATATTTCTAAACCACTAGAAGTATCCAATGCCCATCCCGTGTAATTAATAGAAGTTAGAGAAGTTATGGATATAATTTCCATTAATGCTCTTACCTTGTTTCTTACTATTAGATAACTGGTATCTAATGGTCATACTAGATTACTTATACATCATCAGAAGATGTTAAGGATTAATGGGAATATCATGCTTGTGATATCTTTGGAGTTCAGAACTCATTGATGCAAGATTTTACACTTAGTACCATTACATAAGTTTATACTATTTTATACATGCATCATATACATTCTATGCATCCTCAAGAGACACTTTAGTCAATAGCTCATTGAGCATATCAATGAGTCTCATGTGCATAAGAAGGACTCTCAAGTTGCGTTCACAATTCTTGAGATTACCCAACACACTTGGGCTGATTTGAGAAGTGATTTAGCATAAGTGTCTAGGAATCTTATCATGGGAAGGAATAAGGAATAACACATTAAAAACACTATTATATAACTGATAAAGATAAGGACTTTTATCTAAGAGATATATAATCGGAAACTTTAAAACATGAATGAGCTCCCTGGTAGTCAGGTCGTATCTCACACATATTTAAATGAATAATGAAAGCTTTAAAACAAGAATGAGCCCCCTAGTAGTCAGGTCGTTTCTCAATCATAATCAAAGTGTGGTATATTACCTATTATATCATATAAAATAAGAGACTCAAAACTATTTAACCCCCTGGTAGTCATATCATTTCTATTTAGTTTTGTTGAGTTAATCCATCCTATAATCGACTAATATCAATACCACATCCTCTGGGTAGTCCAGACTTAAAACGTGACATTAATAAGTAAATCCTATTATCAAACAATCTAGAGCTTTACAATTTGTACTCGAACTACAAATTCACCTGGTAGTCAGATCAAAATTTGTAAACTTAACAAACTTAAACTCTACTTGCGATGTAAAAGTCTCACAAAATATCTTATATTTCGTCTTAATAAACTCAAAAAAATTGTAATCATCAAGTGGGAATTACTAATGATTCGTAATCTAAGTGTTGGATTGAAAATCGAACGATCCTATTGAGTGCTCGGACAAAATTTTTAATTTCAAAAATTACAATTTTTATCTTATTAATATTTTTCAATGAGAATAAAATATTCCTTATATTAACTAAATCGCGTAAGCCACATTTAATTTGTAGTGTCGGCCGCTTGCTTTATCCATGTTACAGACATTGTCAAGGTCATCAATGGACAAATGATCAAATAAATTACCTCAACTATCTATTAAAAAATATAAAAATAATATGTGTCTAACGCACTAAAGAATAAGGAGTAGGAAACATTTTTCCCGTTTGTTTCCTTTTATATTTGTTCGATCAATTGAAGCAAATCATCATATGTAGCGGTGGCGAATACAAACAAAAATGCCTCTTCTTTTTTTCTATCATGGGCGTAATCATATTCACAAAATAATGGGAAAAAAATATCACAACCAAGAAAGTAAGTTACTAGTAAAGTATACTATATACTTTAATGGTATAATCTCACATTCAAGGCAAGCAAATAAAACCAAAAACATTTACTATCTTTATATTGTTGATGTCTTCTCATTTGTGATGATTTTATTTTAGTTGGAGACATCATTTTAGGTGTATTTATTAGAGTAATAATCGATTTTCCTATGAATTAGTGCACTTTCCTATTTCGTGTCTTGGTTTGATGATTTATTATTTTTAGAACATATTGGATTTAATTGTTTGTTAATTGTAAAGCTTTAAAGATATTTGGAAATTAATTAGATACCAAATAAATTCTAAGAGATAAGGTAAAGAATATATACATGGGAAATTGGAGATAAAGGAAAGAAATAATAAAAAGGAAAAGATAAAGTTGTCAAGTAAATATGAATTGTACCAGCTACGAACATAAACGTGATCATGACTCAAAATTGAATTGGAATTTGGAAGAATGGTCTGAAGAAAAGTGATAGAGATTTCCGAGATGATCAGTTTCGACATAAAGAACGCGTCAAACAGATAAGTGTTGAAGGAGTGAAGGCCAAAACAAAACAGCCACAAAATCATACCTTTTCAATATTTTAGGGCTACGAATTTGAGTTGGGCTAGAAGTCCAATACATATCTTCTACTCCAAGAAACATTTTAGGGTTTCCTATACCCTAGAAATACACCCTTCTAATCAGAAGAAATACACCCTTCTAATCAGAAGAAATACATCCTTGGCTAGTCCTTAAGCCAAGAGAAAGCTTACAACACAAGAAGAGAAGTGTGGAAGGAGCTGAACACCATAGCATGTCTTCACAAGCCTTCAAATTTGTAATTGTTTTCTTTTCTTTCTCTAGTATGAACAAAATTTTTTTTAGCTTAAGATTTAGAATATATGTATGAACCCTAAACTTGTTTGAATGTCTATCTAATTTGGGATACCATCGTATTTAATTTAATTTGAATTCATGTTTTATTATCTGTTTAATGTGCTTTGACGTATTGGCTGTTTTCCTTGCAGAGGCCTACGTATATAGGATTACCTTAATATTAGTTAGATGATCACCCGGAAGGGGTGTCTAATTACTGAAACACCAGGTTAACAACCTTAGAGATGAAAGGAATGGGAGTTGGACTCCACCTTTACCTGGTTGTTATAAAGTTAATTGTGATGCTTCTTTTGACTATAAACTAACGAAGCTGTTTTTGCTTGCATTGTTAGGGATTCAACAGGAACAATGGTAGATGGTTTTGCGCAAAAGATGAGGCTAGAGGACTCCTAGGAGCTTGTGATTGGTGGTCCTTTGTGTGTTCTAAAAATAAATACAAATGCTAATCGAACCACAACCGCAAGTGTACGGTTGTCCCAAGTAGTAATAACTGATAAATCAGATTCGTTCCAAGGACGGAATGGTTGATCACAATGTCTAGCAAATAGTGATTGATGCACTTATGAAAGTAAAAGATAATAAAATGTTTGTTTGGTTTTTTTTTATTAAAATACTAAATGAAAGACAAATATTAAAATGCAAGTGAAGGCTAAGATGCAAGTAAAATGAGTGAAAACGCAATATGAGATGTAGTACTTGAGAACGCAAGGATCCTCCTAATCTTACTTCCAAACTTATGTTGTTTAAGGGCTAAATCGGTCAATTACAATGGTCGGGATTCTAAATTCCTTATACCCCTGTCAGGGTGGACTATAAGGCAATCCTAAAGTGTCACTAGTCCCGTCAGGGTAAATATGATCCACCGTTGGATGATTAAGTGTTTTACCTCATTGGCCCTAGAATTAGCTAAGTTCGTCAGAATCAATAGCTTTTATCCTAGATTGAATAATTAATTCTATACCTAAACCCTCCGTCAGGATGATCCACACGCCACTTATGTGGAATAGCTTAGATACTAATACCCAATCTTAGTTCGCGACTCTAAAATCAGTAAATAATCACAAATTATCGAAAAGAGTAATAAACCCAATCTAATTTAATTTAGTATAAACTCAAATTCAACATTTGTTATTTCATAAAATTAAGATTCACCCATTGTTTGTTCTCAAGCACTATTAAAGCTTAGCTCATATTAAAATTAAAAACTAAATTAAAAGAAATAGAATTCATATTGTTTACAGAATTAAAATATAAAAAGAACCTAATTTCCGGAATTGGAATGACTACGAACGGAGCTATAGACCCACTCCAGCTCTTGTAGCTTCTTCTTCTTCCTTCTGTTGCTTCTCTCTGGTGTTTTAATCTTGTGGAATGTGAATTATTTGAAAAATAGAAGTCCAGACCTCCTTTTATAAGCATAAATTCGTTCTAGGGCTTGGACCAGAAAATAGAATATTAATTAAATGTCCAAGCCCACTTTCTAAGCCCAAAATCACGTAACTGCTGATACACCTTCACTAAAACGGCTTTTCCCGATGCGTTATGACTCCGATTGACCTCATTCTAGTTGCTAAAGTTCCGTAACTCGATAAGGAATGTTTTCTCTTCAAAGGTCAGCGGCTAAATCATCGCTTAAGCACCTCGAAATCAGCACTCTATGGCCTGGAAAATGGATTTTCAGCTTTATAAATAATATCTTCGGGATTTATCTTCAAGTCTTGACTCTAATTCACGATCTTTGACTTTCTCCTCGGATTCCTCTCCTAGCTAACATCTAAAACCTGTAAACTTTACACTAAAAATACCAATATTACACGCAAAAGTTTAATAAATAAAAAATGCTAGAAATAAAAAGGTAATTCCGGATTATTGCAAATTTAGTCCAAAAGTCTATCATATTAATCAAATAGACACCAAAAATGATGTCTCCCAAGGGTCGAAAATAAGAACAATTAGGGAGACATCAAGACCCCCAACTCAAACCTTTGTCGTCCCGACAAAGTAAAACAAAACAAAGGGGTAGAAGTAAGCGTATAAACAAGTAGAAGCTAGCAAATAAACCCTTAAGCAATTCTCAAAATAAACCTCATATAGCAAACTCTAGAAACTAATATACCCATACAGTAATCATGCAACATCAAACCTAAATAATCTCAATCATAAAATTAAAGTCGCAATGCTTGAAGGTTACACTTGTACTCATCTCTGTATGATGGCTATAGGGTGGTCACTAATCCTACCTCGCTTTGAATGTTCCACCTAGTGTATTCCCTATCAACAGAATCATAAATTCACTACGCACTTAGGAATCACGAGGTCTTTACGGTTATAATATTGGCTTAAGGACGGGTGTGGATGTATATTTGGTAAATTTAAAGTGAGCTTTTGGCTCTCTCCTCACTTACCATCAACAGTGTCCTCGAGCTTGAGTTAACGCTCACAAAGATGTTCTCACTCACCCATATACGCAACAATTTAGCGTCCCATGTCTACCCACTATAAATAAGATGATTTTCAGAAAAAATTCCACTTTTCCGGATGTTTTATTCATTCATATTTTTTCTTTTTCTTTTCTTTTCTCTCTTTTTTTTTTTTGTACAGAAGCAAACCGGGTTCCCGGTTTTGATGAATCCGGGTTCCCGGTTCCTACTGTATGGATTTTTCATTTTTTTCATTTTTTTCTTTCTTTTTCACTTTTTCTCATTCCCGGCAAAGGGTTACAAGTATATATCATCTGCAATTGTGCTACAATACAAAGCACATCGATCTCAACCCGTTAAATTCCCCATACGTGGTCCCACCACCCCAAACTCAAGCTCGAGACATGTCTCAGGATTGTGATTCAAGTGCGGGTCATATGGTCATGCCTAATAATCTAAGGGATAATGGCTTATATCGTGGCTACAAAGAAAAGGCTAAAGGCTCAAAGTGGGCTAAGACGGATAATAATTAATACAAGGGATAGAAGGCTAAAAAGGCACAAATGGCTAACAAAGAACTGCCCCTATCATTTTCCTAAGTACATAGCTTGTCTTTAGTTCATATCTAGGTGGGTTCTCTACTAATTAGGATTTCACGTTCTACACACCAAACATATTCCTTGAGTACAAGCTTACTTCATTTGCATTGTTCATTAATTTTTCCTATCAATTACCTATGTTCGCATGCAATTGTAAGTGCGTTTTATATCAATCCCTAAAGTTCACTATTTACTATCATAGATTTATAAAGAGTATGCTTAAAGGGATATTTAAAAATTTCTACAGTCAAACGCAACTCCGAAAATTCTTTTATTGAAAGCAAATAAAGCAAATAACACATAAAAATTGGGATGAGGCAACGAACCCCACCCCAAACTCAAAAATGAGTCGTGTCCCCACGACTCGAAAAGACTCAATAAAGCATGTAAACTAATCTACACTAAGAGGAAAGTTTAGAAAACGTATCTTAACCAGCGCGAGGCTGGTTATCGGTGTTGCGTTCTGGCCCTTTATCTCGCGTAACAGCATCATAAATCGCGTTTTGAAGTGTGTTTACGCCTAGGATTAAATTTCGAAGAAGGTCCAGTTCTTTTGTAACGTTTCCCAAAGTAGCAATCATCTTCTCCTGATTCTCTTCCAACACCTGAATCGTCGCTTTCAACTCAGGTACAGTTTTCACTTTCTTTGATTGAGGAGTTCTCGGACTTCTTGTAGTTCGCGTTGCTTCTTCATGGATGTTCTTGATTGTGCTCAAAGCTATACTCACACCAACTGAAACATTATCAATATCTGCGTCCTTACGCGGAATCTTTGCGTCTAGACACAACTGAGTAATAGTACAAGGAAACTTCAGATTTTGTTGTTTCATTGGTGATTTCGCGAACTCCATGATTGTATCATAAATGATCTTGGCAACATCAAATGGTTTCTCCTCCAAAATACAATTAATAACAAGGATATGCTCTTTCTTCAACTCGGAAGTGTGTTTAATACCAAAGAAAGTGGGTATTACGAAACGAGACCAAACCTTAGCACGAGGTGTCAAACTACTGCTGTAAAACTGTCCAGGATACCTTTCACCTTCAGGAATTGGGCTAGTCCCATTAACAAGCACGGTCCCCCAAAGGGATTCAAAATCAAAAGAAGGGTCATTAAGAGTTTCTTGGAAGGGGCATGTTCCAGAAAAGTTGGGTAGTTTCAATGATTTCCGAATACGTTCAATAGAGAAAGGAACTACCTTTTTGCGGATATCAATGGCCTCATGGGAGGTTGCTAAACCTTCGTAAAATTCGCGCACAAAAGTAGGAGTAAACTCAAGCTTCCTTTCTTGTAACTCTTTCCAACCAAACTTAGCACATGTCACAGCATATTCCTTGTAATCACTACTCATAATACCCTTAGGAAAATTCGTCTCCTCACCAAATTTCAAAAATTCATTTCTTTCACGAACCTGAGTATTCCAACAAGTGTAAACCCTCTTAGGCTTGTGGGCCCACATCTTCATACGCGGAGGTTTTGGAACGGGTGCTTCCGGAATCTCTTGTTCAGTTTCTTCCTCAATGTTCTTCGCAATTTCCTCTTCTGGTTCCTTCTCACTTTGAATCTCATCAATCAATCTTCTCTTGTGACATGTGATTTCTTTTCTTTTAGAATCAAGCTTAACTTCGTTAATTTTTCGTTTAGGACGCGAATCAGGAATCTCAATAGCTTGATCTTGTGAACCACCAATGGTGGTCTTTCTTCTAGGAGCTGTTCTCCGAAAATCACCGGTTCTATTAGTCATCTCTTTTCACCCCAAACTCAAAACTTCAAATAATGAAAAACTTAGAGAAAAAGTTTAGAATTTTGATGTTTTGAGGCTTAGGAATTGAAGAACTAGGGTGAATATGAGATGGGTCTTGTTCAATTTGAATGGAAGAAGAAAGAATTGGGTTTTATTTAAGGATTTGATGAAGAAGAATCTTAGGAAAAACTAAGGATTTGATGTTATTTTGGAGAGGAGGTGAGTTGATTTTATGTTTTTGTGGTGAAAGAGGGTAGGAATTGATGATATATAGTGTTTTGGATGATGAATTTCGGAGGTGGGGAGGCTATTGGTGCGTTTTAGGTAAATACTTGCAAAAGAGGCTAAGAAAACTAGGTTAAAACACCCAAAACCGCCTCTCACAGCTTTCAAACCGGGTTCCCAGTTTTGGAAAACCGGGTTCCCGGTTCCGCGGCGCTGTGACGGCGCGGAAAAACAATTATGGACTCTTTTTTTTTTTTTTTTCAAAACGCACCAACACGCTAGACCCCAAGACGCGGGGTCAGAGATTTCCTTCACCGAAACCGGGTTCCCGGTTCTGTAGAATGCGGGTACCCGGATTTTCTCGATGGCGTGAGTCAAAACGCGCCAAAACGCAGCATCCCAAAACGCTGGACCAGAGAATTTTGAAGACAACAGCTCCGAAACCGGGTACCCGGTTTTGCCAAATGCGGGTTCCCGGTTTTGTGTCGATGGCGCGAACCAAAACGCAGCAAAACGCAAGCCACCAAAACGCTGGGTAAGAGATTTTCAAAAGTTACAGCACCAAAACCGGGTACCCGGTTTCGCCAAATGCGGGTTCCTGGTTCCGACGCTGTGTCATGAACCCAAAACGCAAGGTGCTGCGTATATAGTGTTGGTACCAGCTCCAAAACCGGGTTCCCGGTTTTGTGAAACCGGGTTCCCGGTTTCTCCTGGACATCCAACATATTTTTCTCCTAATTTTGCCTCATCGACCCCAAACTCTTGACCTTTTTACCCCTGAAATCATCAAAAACAACTACCCTTCCTCATTTCTTAATAATAAACACTAAAATTATGAAAATTAAACTAATCTAATTTGCAAAAATGTAAAACTCAGCTATATACAATGAATTGGCTTTTGTTTAACGTCGTTAAGCTCGACGGGTTACCTCACGCTTCTAAGGAGTTTCGAGGAGATACATGACCTCCCCGGGATGTGGATCTTCCGAGCGATTGGTATCTTCACCTCCATGGTATATCTTTAGTCTGTGACCGTTAACCATAAAGGTACGGTTCTCTAGTGGATGTTCTATTTCTATCGCCCCATGAGGTGTAACTTTGGTCACTATGTATGGACCTGACCTCTTAGATCTTAACTTACCCGGATAATTGCTGAACTTTGAGTTATACTTCAATACTCTTTGCCCCACTTCAAAGTTCTTTGGACGAATCCGATTGTCATGCCATTTCTTTGTGTTTTCTTTGTAAAGTTTGGCATTTTCATAAGCATGCAACCGGAATTCGTCAAGTTCATTAAGCTTCATCATACGATTATTTCCGGCTAAGATAGGATCTAAGTTCAACTGCTCAATTGCCCAATAGGCACCCATTTCAAGCTCTAAATGTAAGTGACAAGCCTTACCATACACCATACGATAGGGAGATGCACCAACTGGAGTCTTAAACGCAGTACGATAAGCCCATAACGCATCATCTAACTTCATTGACCAATCTTTTCTTGTAGGACCAACGGTTTTCTCTAGGATTGACTTGACTTCGCGGTTCGAAACTTCAGCTTGACCATTGGATTGTGGATGATATGCAGTAGATACACGATGTCTAACTCCATATTTCTCTAGAACATTCTTCAGATATTTATTAACGAAATGAGATCCTCCATCGCTAATAATCACTCTAGGTGTGCCATGTCTAGTGAAAATATGTGATTTCAAGAACTTGATCACCACTCGTGAATCATTAGTAGGTAAAGCTACCGCTTCTACCCACTTAGACACATAATCAACAGCCAATAAGATATAGAGGTTACCATTTGAAGGAACGAAAGGACCCATAAAGTCTATGCCCCACACATCGAATATCTCGACCTCTAACACATTATTACGCGGCATCTCATCCCTCTTGGATATGTTTCCGGTAAACTGGCATCTCGTACATTTCTTAACATATTCATGACAATATTTTATAAGAGAAGGCCAGTAAAAACCTGATTGAAATACCTTTGCAGCAGTTCTGTCTCCTTTGAAATGTCCTCCATATAATGAATCATGGCATCCAGCTATAATGGCTTGAGTCTCTTCCCTTGCTACATATCTTCGTATCATTTGGTCAGCACAAACTTTATAGAGGAACGGATCCTCCCAAAAGAACTGTCTAGCACGATGAGCTAACCTCTTTCTTTCTTGATAAGTAGAACCTTCAGGAAAAACACCCCTCACCACTAAATTCGCAATATCTGCATACCACGGAGCCTCATAATCTCGAACAACGAATAAACTCTCATCAGGAAACTCTTCTCTAACTGCTTCAGTACCACTATTCATCTCTGAACCCTCTAAACGCGATAGATGATCTGCAACCTGATTCTCACAACCCTTTCTATCTTTGATCTCTAAATCGAACTCTTGAAGCAATAACACCCATCTGATTAACCTTGGTTTCGCATCTTTCTTCTCCATAAGAAATCTGATCGCGGAATGATCTGTATAAACAATAACTTTCGCTCCAAGAAGATAAGAGCGAAATTTATCAAACGAATATACAACTGCTAGCAACTCTTTTTCTGTAACTGTGTAATTAATCTGAGCACCACTAAAAGTTTTACTAGCATAGTAAATCGAATGAAAAACCTTCTCTTTCCTCTGTCCTAATACAGCTCCCATACACAAATCACTCGCATCACACATAACTTCAAACGGTAAATTCCAATCTGGAGGTAACACTATAGGAGCAGAAATAAGCTTTTCTTTGATTGCTTTGAAGGCCGCTAAACAAGCTTCATCAAAATGGAATTTGCAATCCTTTTCGAGTAAGTTGCATAACGGTTTAGCAATCTTAGAAAAATCCTTAATAAAACGCCTATAAAAGCCAGCATGGCCAAGAAAACTCCTTACCCCTTTAACAGAAACAGGAGGGGGAAGAGTTTTAATTGCCTCTATCTTTGCTCTATCAACTTCTAATCCAGCACTCGAAACTTTGTGACCCAGAACAATACCTTCGCGAACCATGAAATGACACTTCTCCCAGTTTAACACCAGGTCTGATTCCTTGCATCTAACCAACACTTTCTCCAAGTTATCCAAACACTTATCAAAATCGTCACCAAACACGGAGAAATCGTCCATAAACACTTCTAGGAAATTATCAATCATATCCCAGAAGATGGCCATCATGCATCTTTGAAAAGTAGCGGGAGCATTACACAACCCAAATGGCATTCTGCGATATGCAAACGTACCAAAAGGGCATGTAAAAGTAGTCTTATGTTGATCTTCTGGAGCCACGTAAATCTGATTGTACCCGGAGTAGCCATCCAAGAAACAGTAATATTCCCTTCCGGCTAATTTGTCTAACATCTGATCAATGAAGGGCAAAGGGAAATGATCTTTTCTGGTGGCCTTGTTCAGCTTTCTGTAATCCATGCAAACTCTCCAACCTACTATCGTTCTTGAAGGAATCGCCTCATTTTTATCGTTAAGAATTGTTGTCATTCCTCCTTTCTTTGGTACACACTGAACCGGACTCACCCATTCACTACTCGAAATGGGATAAATAATCCCCGCATCTAAAAGCTTGATCACCTCTTTCTTTACCACATCTTTCATCACGGGCATCAATCTCCTTTCGCCTTCAACTGAGCGTGCGTTAACATCTTCAAGTATGATTTTGTGTTGACAATAGGATGGACTAATGCCTTTGATGTCAGCAATTGTCCAACCTATTGCTTCTTTGTTGGCTCTTAACACACGTAACAGTTTATCTTCTTGAGGACCTGTTAAATTAGCTGAAACAATAACAGGTAGAGTTTCATTAGTACCCAAATAAGCATACCTCAAGTGTGCTGGCAATGGTTTTTCTTCCAACTCCGGAGGAGATTCAATTGAAGGCTTCTTTTTAGGAATAATCTCCCCCGGTCCTCTCACAGGTTCATAGGCAAGACGCCTATATTTCGGATTTTCAGAATTGAGAGCTGCTACTGTTTCGGTAAGCTCCTCCATCATCTCAGGTGAATCTAATGTCAAAGCAGCCTGCAAGATATCATCAAAATTTAAGCAATTAAATACCTCTTGCGATGCTTGCTCTACTACATCCATTCTGAGGCAATCTTCCTGAGAATCTGGGAATTTCATAGCTCGAATACATTGAATTTCACTTCCTCATCTTGTATCCTCATTGTCAATTCGCCATTTTCTACATCGATCAATGTTCTCCCTGTAGCTAGGAACGGTCTACCCAAAATAATGGGGACATTTCTATCTGCATTGTATTCAAGAATTACGAAATCAACAGGAAATATAAGTGTACCTGCCTTAACAAGAACATCCTCAATGCGGCCTTCAGGATGAGCAAGAGACCTGTCCGCCATTTGCAAGACCATAGAGGTAGGTCTTGCGTTTCCAATTTTAAGTTTATCAAAGATTGACTTGGGCATCAAATTGATGCTTGCCCTTAAGTCACATAACGCCTTTCCTTTCCATTCTTCTCCAATCGATATGGGAATCGTGAAACTCCCTGGATCAACTAACTTCGGAGGTAATTTACTCTGGCAAATCGCACTACACTCTTCAGGAAGGCCAATCGTCTCATTATCACAGTAGGGCCTTTTATTAGTGAGGGCCCTCTTCAAAAACTTCGTATACTTAGGAATATCTCGAATCGCCTCAAGTAACGGAATATTAATACTCAAACCCTTCACTCTATTAAAGAACTTCTGAAAATCAGCCATATCACCCTTTTTCTGAACTCGTGATGGAAACGGTGGTGGAGGGCGATTGCTTACAATTTCATCTCTCTTTTTCGGAATTTCTCTTGGTCTTTCTATTTCTTCCACCTCACTATCTTTCTCATTCTCTTTCTCTTTCTCACCCACTTCTTTTTCTTTTCTTGGGACTTCTTTCTCTTTCATAACGGGAAAAGGAGGTGGAGGGAGGTTCTTACCACTTCTTAATGTAACAGCCTTGCAATCTTCACGTTGTGTTGGATTTTCCGTATCGCTAGGAAGTTGCCCTTGTGGACGCTGATTCAGCTGTTTATTAATTTGACTTAGCTGATTCTGGAAAATCTTCATATTCGCTTCAGCTGCGTTCTGTCGTTCCAAAGCTTGTGTTTGAAGAGCAATCAAATTTTCAACGGTTTTCTGAAGAGTAACTACTCCTTCTTGTGGATGGGCAGATAGAGCTTTCTGGTTTAAATTCTCATCGTAGGTATTCTGAGGAGCTTGTCTTTGCACATAATTGTTTTGATTCTGTCCTCCTTGATGATTGTTGTGTGGTCTTGGATTATAGTTGTTGCCTTGAGGACGCGGCTGATACGCGTAAGTAGGATTGGCTGCCCCATTAGGATTTGAGTATTGAAACCCAGGATGGTTTCTGTTAGGCTGATATCCATTACCACTTGAATTGAAATTACCTCTATTGGACATAAAATTCACTGACTCTTGGTTATTCGGACAACTTTCCTCATCATGATCATCTACCTTACAAATTGAACACATATAAACCTCTTGTGCAGCATGCACAGCTACCTTCTTACTCGAAAAACCTTCTTTTACAGCTAAAGTAAGCTGCTTCAACTGTTGCTCTATAGTATTCTGAATCTTATTCTCAAGCGTAGCAAATTTCTCTTCCATGTCGACATTATTTACTCCCTTAACTGGTGTTCTTACTGAGCTCCACCCAACTTCATTCTTGACTGTTCTCTCTAAAATGATCTTGGCATGAGCGGGTTGAACTTGAAGAAAACCTGCACCACATAGCGTATCCAACTTCTCTCTCGAAGTTCCGTCAAGGCCTCTATAAAAGATCTTTAACTGTTGTTGTTCTGAAAAGCCATGATTGGGAACTTTCCGCAAACACATCTGAAATCTTGTCCAACTCCTATCCACAGTTTCCTCATACTCTTGACGGAAATGCGTCAATTCTAATTCAGCATCTAACCTCATGTTACTTGGGTAATACCTGTCAAAGAACGCAATCTCTAATTGGTCCCAATTAGTAATCTTCGTAGGATCTTGCGTATCGTGCCATTCACTTGCTCCATCAATGACAAAGAATTTAAAACAGCAAAATACATCTGTTCTCTTGAAACCCCTTGTGTGATATAAGAATCACATATCTGTTTGAATTTCTGTACCGCTCTAAGAGGATCTTCCGATGGTCTTCCGCGAAAATTTCCAAAGTTTTGGAACTGAGCTAGCATACCCGAATCTGGACGGAATCTCGGAACATTAATATCTGGAGCACCTACTCGTATAGCTGGAGCGCGGAATGAAACTTCTGGAGGACCATTAGTAAACCACGGATCTTGATTCATCACTATCTGGACTTGAGGATTAGGATTTAGTGGTTGAACTTGAGGAATAACGCCTGGAGCTAAAGGTTGGCCATTTGCATCTAGCTGGCCTTGTCCATTATTCTGTTGACCTTGAAGAGTGATATTCTCCATTCTGTTACTTAATTCTTCTACTTCTAAAGCTTCTCGTTCTCTTCTTCTCTTGTTAGCAAGTCTGATCAACGATTCTGGATTACTAAGGATCGGAGGTGTTGGCTCTAGATCCTTGAATAGCCTTCTTCACATACACCAAACCTAAAAACCTGAAAAAGCTAACAAACAAAAAGCGTAAAACTGATAAAATAAAATAAATGCACTTATCACTAAAGGATAAACACCGTGGTCACACGCTACCGTCCCCGGCAGCGGCGCCAAAAACTTGGTGGTCCTTTGTGTGTTCTAAAAATAAATGCAAATGCTAATCGAACCACAACCGCAAGTGTACGGTTGTCCCAAGTAGCAATAACTGATAAATCAGATTCGTTCCAAGGACGGAATGGTTGATCACAATGTCTAGCAAATAGTGATTGATGCACTTATGAAAGTAAAAGATAATAAAATGTTTGTTTGGTTTTGTTTATTAAACTACTAAATGAAAGACAAATATTAAAATGCAAGTGAAGGCTAAGACGCGAGTAAAATGAGTGAAAACGCAATATGAGATGTAGTACTTGAGAACGCAAGGATCCTCCTAATCTTACTTCCTAACTTATGTTGTTTAAGGGCTAAATCGGTCAATTACAATGGTCGGGATTCTAAATTCCTTATACCCCCGTCAGGGTGGACTATAAGGCAATCCTAAAGTGTCACTAGTCCCGTCAGGGTAAATATGATCCACCGTTGGATGATTAAGTGTTTTACCTCATTGGCCCTAGAATTAGCTAAGTTCGTCAGAATCAATAGCTTTTATCCTAGATTGAATAATTAATTCTATACCTAAACCCTCCGTCAGGATGATCCACACGCCACTTATGTGGAATAGCTTAGATACTAATACCTAATCTTAGTTTGCGACTCTAAAATCAGTAAATAATCACAAATTATCGAAAAGAGTAATAAACCCAATCTAATTTAATTTAGTATAAACCCAAATTCAACATTTGTTATTTCATAAAATTAAGATTCACCCATTGTTTGTTCTCAAGCACTATTAAAAGCTTAGCTCATATTAAAATTAAAAACTAAATTAAAAGAAATGGAATTCATATTGTTTACAGAATTAAAATATAAAAAGAACCGAATTTCCGGAATTGGAATGACTACGAACGGAGCTATAGACCCACTCTAGCTCTTGTAGCTTCTTCTTCTTCCTTCTGTTGCTTCTCTCTGGTGTTCTAATCTTGTGGAATGTGAATTATTTGAAAAATAGAAGTCCAGACCTCCTTTTATAAGCATAAATTCGTTCTAGGGCTTGGACCAGAAAATAGAATATTAATTAAATGTCCAAGCCCACTTTCTAAGCCCAAAATCCCGTAACTGCTGATACACCTTCACTAAAACGGCTTTTACCGATGCGTTATGACTCCGATTGACCTCATTCTAGTTGCTAAAGTTCCGTAACTCGATAAGGAATGTTTTCTCTTCAAAGGTCAGCGGCTAAATCATCGCTTAAGCACCTCGAAATCAGCACTCTATGGCCTGGAAAATGGATTTTCAGCTTTAAAAATAATATCTTCGGGATTTATCTTCAAGTCTTGACTCTAATTCACGATCTTTGACTTTCTCCTCGGATTCCTCTCCTAGCTAACATCTAAAACCTGTAAACTTTACACTAAAAATACCAATATTACGCGCAAAAGTTTAATAAATAAAAAATGCTAGAAATAAAAAGGTAATTCCGGATTATTGCAAATTTAGTCCAAAAGTCTATCATATTAATCAAATAGACACCAAAAATGATGTCTCCCAAGGGTCGAAAATAAGAACAATTAGGGAGACATCAGTGATTTAGCTTCAAAGTTTCCTATTGGCTTAGTAGAGATAGAAAATGATTGCCTCAACCTAATTAACCAAACAAGAAAAGGAGAGAATATTTTTGTAACATTAAATTGTTGGTTAAAAACATTGTTAGGTGTAAATTTTTGTATCAACTTAAAATCTCCTTTGCTAGGAGATCCAAAAACCTTTGTGTTGATTGGGTGGCTAAACAAAAGCTTAAAGGATCTTATTTTAGCCTTTGGAATAGTGTACCTCCTCCCCAATTATCTATATTACTTGCTAAGGAATTCAATCTAATAGGGATTGGTTAAATTGTACTTTGAAGTTTTTTAATATATGCTTCTTTCGACTAATTTTTTTTATTGAAACACCACATAACGTCTAGTGTACGGATTTGGTCCTGACAACACCAGCATAACTAGATAATCATTAGGGTTTATTTAAATCAGCAATCATCATTAGTAGGCCAGACTTCCCTAGGACCCTATTGGCACAGGATAACCCTATTTCAAGTACCCTCGTGATTGTGAGTTCGTCGCCCTAGTTCGTTCTCCAGGGATAGGGAGGATATTAGGATCCTGATTATTACAATTTTACAGAATTCACCATTACATGTTTAAAATAAACAAGTCTAGTGGGGATTACTTGATAGTTTCTCGAGCAAAACTCTCATACTATTTGTTATTTGCTTATTTAATTTTCTGTCTTTAATTTATTAGTTTAATTTTCTATTTCTAAAAACCAAACAAAAATCTATTTTTCTTTTCTTTATTCTTGCGTATTAGTATTTCTAACTTTCATATTTGCACTTGATATTTGCATAAGTTCTGTCTAATTTTTCGTAGTATCCGAGGAATGAATTCTCTTATCATTGAAACGTGCATACGTCATGTAATACTTGCAGAACCGTGCTAGCCTAGGGTGTTAATTTCGCACTTATTTTACCCATTATTTTATCACACCTTAGGTGACACCAATTGTATTCCATTCTAATAATAAAAAATAAAAGACATCCAATTTGTTAAGATATTATTGTTTATGAAACCAAAACAACCACTTATTTCCCGTTTTCTAAAAACAACAAAGGCTCCAAACCTTTCCAAAAAAAGGAATTTCTCAAAGCACATCAACAACTTTGCAATGCCTTAACCTCTTTTTTGTTATAAAACGACGATAGTGTTTTTCTAGCACCTAATGCGACGAAAAAAAGAAAAACTTTTTCCAAATTCTATTCAAGTATTAAACCCTATAAAACATAAACAATATCTATTGCACATTCATACAATATATCAAAATAATATATCTCATATAATTATTCTGTGATATAAAAAAGTTCAATTTTCATATAAACTCAAAAAACAAAACTCAATATATTATCATATAATATAATGTTTAGATTCCTAAATTGCAACAATTGGCTCTAATTCCAATTGAAGGAATCGCAATACCTGTTATATCTAATATACGCAGTGGAAAAAACTTATTGCAATTCTAAAACCAATCTAGTTGCTATTAAAGAATCGATTTCGTACCTTTAGGATTTATATGAGAATCGAAAGACTAACCCATCTTCAAAAAGTTGAAGTCTCAACGCTTTGCACACTAGAATTTGATTCTTGCTTTCTAAACAGTTATGATTTGGAGATAGACCTTCTACCTTCTGTGTAGTTTTTTCAAGAGAGAAAACTGAAAGAAAGAAAAAAGTACTACCGTGTAATGAAAAACCATTATACTTATAATACTTTAGAAAAATGAAAAGATAAGAAATGAAAAGTCATCAGTTATAATAAAATTTGATTATCCTAATAATATGGATCACTAACCACTTGTGAAGTGGACTTGAACCTTTTATATTATTCATATGACTTAAACTAGCCCAGCGGTTAGTGATACATTTCTCTTTACTATAGGTGCGTGGTTTAATCCACAACCTCGTCATTTTTCCTTATTTTCTCTTTTTTCTCAATTTGCTCTTATATTAGAATATTAATTTGTGCTAGCAAATTAATATACTAATATTCCAAGTATATAATTGATTAATATTTATTATCCGATAATAATTAATTAATAACATGAAGCAAGATCAATGCACTCGTTAGTGTGCGACTACGTGGGTTCATCGTTAAACCGGTAATAGTTAACTCAGTTAACTGCTAATCGAGGATGGCGTCAAACAACACTCCCCAACGACCGGATTACGTGAAGTAACTTTGTGCAAATAACCCGTAAAGAATCACACACGTAATCCCTCTATCTTTACAGCTCCAGATCATTCTGGGATATGGTATAACTGTCAAATCATATTAGAAAATCAACTACGTTACACGTAGATTATCAACGATTGACAAATGACCTAAGAAACTCCTATCTTCATTCATTCTATCACCTTGGCCACGGATTTGATACAACCGTTATAATCTTATGACATCGTAGAGCTCAAAATCTTTACCTAGAGTTGATAGATTTCATCTTGACTCATCCCTTAGAGAATATATACTTAGCTATGTCCAATATCCTTTCTACTAGCATTATGACACACTAGCAGTCCAGTATCTAAACACAACAAGCGCCTATACAACTATAGTGATGATCTCAGGTAAAAGGATTACAAGCATAAAATTCCTTATAGAGATTAACCCACTTGACATTTCAAGGTAATTAACCATTAGGAATCTCTAATTTTAGTCAGTTCGATAATCACATCTCTATGTGAATTATCTATGCACCTAACTCGGTAAACGAGTACTACTGATATTTATCCAATAAATACTCGTTAGCTACATAATAATCTAACCAGATTATCGAGGTCCTAGCTTGATGATCCTACGATTAAGAACAAATTTAGATTAGGTCCTATGAGCTAGATTCTAATTAACATAGCACCTTATGATATCTAGTTCGTAACTTAATCAAGGATCTGCCTTTATATTATGTAGATGAATACGATAATCATAAAATCTTGTCATAGATTCAAGGAACCAATCCCTTTAATCAATACTGTAGGGATAACTATTATCGTGTCAGTAAACACTTGTGTTCAATTTATTACAAGACGATCGGGGTTAGAGCATAATTCCAACAATAGTTGTATGTATTGGGGTAGTATTATGAATTGAAAGTTATTTGATTGTCTTGATGGAACGATGTGTGAGAGAAGTGTCAAGATAATTCCTGGTTTACTGTGGAAATCTAACAAACACGATTTAGAGATGGAAATCATGAATTCCCAAATGAGGCAAGTGCATGGTGATTTGGATAATATGAAGAAAAAAATGTTGAAAGCCTTAGGTTTTAAATCTATGAAGTTCAGGATCATTGAGAATGAGATGGGACTTCTTAGGCTTTAGTTGAGGAATGTTACATAAGTTAACATGATTTTGATATGGGTGCTTGTTTTGATCTTGTTTAGGTTCTATGTAATATTTGTGTAAGATTTTTTTTGTAGTAATGGAATGGGAGTTTTTATTATCGACTCATTTTTATGGTGTATAAAATTAATGAATGGCTAGTTTTTCCCACCTGTAGTGACAAGGGTATGAATGAATATATTTTATCAACATAAAGTAGATTACTGTCAATATTATATATGTGTATGCTAATAAAGAAGATGAAGTAGATGACATGAAACTATATAGAACAGACGATTAAACATCTATGCACAATAAAAATAGGTAAGTTGAATGCAAGTTAATAAACGAACAAAAAACTAGTATTAAAGTGCCTGCTCTGAATTCTACACCACCCAAAAATCACACTTTATTATTACAAATATTTAATATTTATTACACTTATTCATCCTCAAAATATAGTCTATTTGACAGATCTTTAAACAAAAAACCCCATGAAACACAACTTCAGGAATCTACTACTTCTCCAAATTGTTGTGAGTTAGGATTCTATATTTTCTTCAAGTTGTTGGATACGTGTTTTGTCTTTCTCGCTGCAGCCATATTGTTCCTTAATCTAATTGATTCTCAAGTTGATACAAACCCAACAAGTCTCACTATCGTAGTTATTCCCTCGTAAAAATATATATAGGGCTTGGATTCGTGTTCTTCTTAGTTGTTCCCTCAACAGTGGATAGAGGGCCTGGACTCTTAGTTTTTATCTTATTCTAAGATATTATCCAATTGATACAACCCATAATCTCTCTCTCTCTCTCTCTCTCTCTCTCTCTATCTCTATCTCTCTCTTATTCCTTGTGTATGAGGGATGAAGGTTCTCTTCACTCTTTCTAGTTGTGTACTACCATCATAACATATCCAAAATATAAACATAACCAAAATTTACTTACTCCATCTCCTTGAGTTCATGGTCTTTCATATCTTGTTAGGGTTTCTCGTTTTTTAGTTGCTTCACGGTTTTGTTGTTCTTTAAAAATAATCAATAATTTTTAACATATAAAAATCTAGAATTTTTAATAAATAAAAATCTGGAATTTTCAACAAATAAAATTTAGTTAGCCTTGAGCCAAGTACACATAAATATACCATACAAAATAAATGTACTTACACCAACTATTTCCTAAAGGAAATTTGTCTTTGTGATGCTATATGTATGCCTTTTAGCCCTATATATATATATACTATTAGTTGTATCTGGTGTCTTGTTGGCCTTCAATATAGGTTTAATTTATTTCTTTCAATTTTGACCATCTAGAATCATGTAATATACAAATTATTAGGTAGTTATAATGTATTTATTCCATACGCTAAGGATATAAGATATGATTTACTCACCACAACTCTAGCTACATGAGGGTCTGAAGGCTTTGTTTCTTATGCTGCCAGAGGTCCTTTTTACATGTAATCCTCCTAGTTTCATATTGACGCACAAAATAGTTAGTCAAAGATGAAGTTTATAGTAATGAAGGGACATAATTATAGGATTTGGACTTACTATTGATAACAGAGTTTTGAGTGAAGAACCATCTCTAGGTGAAATAAATGGTTTTGCAATAAGATCTATACTTTTCAGTCTACTGCCCTATCTTTATGGGACAAGATTTTTATCTTTTCACTTTGTGTTGTACACTTCCACCTACTTATGCAAATATTTTTTGCAAGTTTTGTAACACCTTAGAGAGGATTCATAAAAATGTTTTCAGTAGTAGAACAAGGGATATATGAAGCAGATGAGTGTGTTTTAGTATATAAAAGGTCTATTTATATCTTCATCGGGTGTCTCGTTGAGAATATTATTATCTATGAAAAAAATATTCCCTCTTCGATACCAATGTTGGAACTAAATCTTCCTTCTTCCTTAACATTATCTTCTTGTTGGTCATGACTTCAATATTTGTAACCATGGATCTAATATCATTTTGGGTAGAGTCAAAGGACATATTTTTGTGAAAATCTTGGATGAAGGCGATATATATGGTTTTATCTACGGAGATAAATTTTAGGATATTTTGATCTTGAAGAAGACTACAAAAATATTTATTCCTTATAAGGCAATCTTGGAGATTTTTCTACCAGCTTGGGGTTTGAAATAGAATGCCGTGTATGAAGAGATCTTGGTTTTCTCTGTGATGATATCGAGCATCATATGAACATCATTATTGATAAGTGGTGTGAAGAAAAGTTGATATGTGTTGACATATAGATAAAGAGGCACTAAGGATACTTTGAGAATGGTGAAAGTGAGGATGACATATAAATAATTATTGATTGTTAAATATTTTATAACAAAATTTGTCTAATAAAAATGTTTTTTCTTTTTCAAATCTGAGGGTGGGCTAATGTGGCTCCGCCACTGCACCGGTCAGATTCATGATGGATCCGTTAGATCCGGGAAGATCCAAGATAAATTTTCCGGAAGGTGAAAAGCTAAAATAATCAGCGGGGTCTGGAGGCCATTTCAAACTTTTTTCTTAAGGTAATTTTATGCTTTAGAGAAAAAAATATTCTTAAGTATTTTTTGCAAAAACAGGTCGAGCCTCGGATCCTGATTCAAAATTGGAAGTATTGCAATAATCTGAACATAATTTTATTTTCGCCTTGAATTTCAAAGTTTGTGATAGACCCAATAAACATCCAAATAAAACATTTTTAATACTGTTAACATCACATTGTCACTTAATTTAGTAAAACCCAATGAATTATGTACACAATATTTAGCATTACACATATTTGAAAGCAAACACACTAATATAACATCAAAATCAACGACAAAACAAAATTATGATAATTTTATGGAGAAGCTTACGATTCTCCTTTTGTGTTTGGAGAACCATCGTGTTGTTCCTGCTTCATCTCTCCATCTTGTTGTTCCTGCTTCATCTCTTCATCTTGTTGTTCTTGCTTCATCTCTTCATCGTGTTGTTCTTGCTTCATCTGTCCATCATATTGTTCCTGATTCACCTCTCCATCGTATTGTTCCTGCTTCATCTCTGCAAAATTATCTTGAATAAATTAGTTAATTTTTGACAAAAATCGTCTCACCCTTAAAAAAAACAGAAAGAGATTTAACCACGAACAGAATGAAACAAAATCAGTTCAATATTTTTAGAACAAAATTAATAATACAACATACCAGAAAAACAAAATTTATATCTTTCCTTTTTTCCTTCTCTCTTTCTTTCTCTAGCTATGTATGAAATTGGAAACAAAGGGAGTGTGATATATATACATGAGTAAAGAAGACTTGGTTTGACAAAAAAAAAGTAAAGACTCATGCTGACTTTCTTTTTTTAAATCCGATGTTATAAGATAGCCTTAATTGGATTTGGCTTCTACGGGTTTTTTGGGCTTTGGGTTGGATTTTTTTTGGACAGACTTTGGGTTGGATTCAAATTTAAGGTTAGTTTTGTTTTGGGTTTGTTTTTTTGCTTCATAGTTGAGATTTCTCCCCCTAATTAAGAAATTTGATTTTAAATGCAAATTAGTTATGTATTTATTGAATTTATATTTTTAAAGATGTTGAAAAAAAAATAATAGGAATAAAAATTTATTTTCTTAGTTTGGATTAAAAAATTTAATGAAAGGAGAGTAACTCAATTTTTTTTTGACAAAGGAAGGTGCCTAAAGAACCAAACCGGGAAAAATTAACCAATTCTTAGTCTAGAGTAACTCAATTGATTGCATAATTTTTTGAATTCCTTTAATAATGTTAATTTTTTAATTCTCTTATTTAGGAGTCATTTATAAATAAAGGAAATGATTATTTTTTAAATTATTCTTCCTTTTTATTTAGTAATATAAATTAAAACAAGTGATTCCATAATCAATTACTTTCTTTTTCTATAGTATTATATTATGGGACAACGCCTAGTTAATTACACAGAAAACGTAAGAATTCCCAATTAATTACAACATCAACTTAATTTCTACTTAGGTACAAAAAAATGAAAAATTACAAAAAAAATACACATAGGCCTATTAATTAATTATAATAATATTTATTTATTTATTTTCATTTTTTTATTTATGAATGTTATTTAAAAAAATTTTGAATTTTTTTTTCTAAATTTTTTTAATGTGTTCTATGAATACGCGAATTTGAGATTTGTGTGTTGCAGGAATATACAAAATTAGAACAACCAAAATCAAGTTTTGTGTATTCCAGGAATACATAAATTCGAGTTTTGTGTGTTCCATTAATATACAAATTTGAATTTAATGTATTCCATGAATACACAAATATAAGATTTGTGCGTTCCAAGAATACATAATTCTAAGATTTGTGTGTTCAGGAATACACAAAATTGGAACAAACAAAATAGAGTTTTGTGTATTCCAGGAATACATAAATTCGAGTTTTATGTGTCATGAATACACAAATTTGAGTTTTATGTATTCCATGAATACACAAATGTGAGTTTTATGTGTTCCATGAATATACGAAATTTGAGTTTTATGTGTTCCATGAATACACAAATCTGAGATCTGTGTGTTCCAGGAACACAAAATTCTGAGATTTGTGTGTCCAAGAATACACAAAATTGGAATGAACAAAATAAAGTTGTGAGTGCCTGGAACACAAAAAACCCTAAAACATAAACACACAAAAATAACAAAAAAGTGCTGGACAAAAAGATAATATATCAAGATAGTTAAAAACGAGTAAAAAAAGGGTATATGCGATCAATAGAGAGCGAAAATAATTTTGGTAAAGAAGAAATTCCTTTCAAATCGATTTTATGACTTTGTGTGTTACAGGAATACATAAATCTATATTTATAGCAACACATAACCTAGAATTTTGATTTATAAAAAATCAAAAAAAGAATTAAAATAAAGTTTAAAAAAATCATATAAGGGCAATAATGGAAGGTAAATATAACAATGTTTTAACTGGGAATTAAGTTGATAATTTATGAGTAAGTAGGAAGTAATTTGCTCCTTTTTTTTGGAAACGAAAAATGTGAAATTGTAATTAATTGGAAATTATCCCTTTTCTTATTGACATATGAATAAATTTTATGATATGATCGATGGTCAAGTTATTGTCTAATACATGGAAAATTGGATTGTTGTGAAAAAAAATGGTTTGATTAATCTAAAAGAATGCAAGTAGCATAATATATTACTATTTCAGTGTGTGGTAGACTATCATTTTTTGGTTCCAACATGAAAATACACAAATTCATGAAAAATATATACTATCATATTATATATTAATAGAGATATATACCTAAGTAACTAGTAATAAGATACGTAACATACTTAAAATTAATAGTACTTTTATAGTAAGTTCAGTTATATTGTTTAAGTCTTGATTGTAAAGATAATATATAAAGTGTACCCATTTAAAATTAGCTCAATTTAATAGTGTACTTACAAGCGAAATGACATGACCATCGATCGTATCCTCGTGATTAAAGAATGATTATTCATTGAATATGTAACCTGAAATCAAGATAGAAAAAATATAAATGATTATTATTATTGTTTAATATTTTATATAAATTGATAAAAATAAATATATATATCAATTTATTATTATCTGACACAAATTTTTCCAGGTAGATACATGATCACATATACTAAAAAAAATCTTGAACTGTATATAATATATTATCATATGTAAATATAGAAATTTGATGGGTAAAAAAATCAATATATATACAAGTCAATAATTCACTCAAACAATATATGTGCAATAAAAAACATATATACAAACCATTATATGGACAATTCTTGAATAGATAAATGTATGATAAATAAAAGATTTACTTGTAAATTTGTAAATACAAGATTTTATTAATGTATATTATCATAAACAATGTTTTTTAAAATAACCATATAGATCTCGCATGCTATTATTTTTAGAATTAAACTCATGTGCTAATTCCACAACTAGATCATACATTTTTTTAGTTGTGAACGAATTCATCATAACCAAATCAAACAATAAAGTAACATGTATAGTTTCCTCAGTTTTGAACTCAATCACGATACTTGTACAATTTGATATGTATAAATAATTTGACGAACTCTAATTTCAATTGAAATAAGTCAAAAACTATTCCAACATCAATAACATAAGTATGACAACTTTGGAAAAATCAATAACATTATATGTTTTATCTTATACAATTAAAATGATCTCACTTTAATCAACTAAAATTCATACTAGCTAAATATATACTAAAATAATTTTTATTTATAACCATTATGTTATATTTAAACAATTATATTCATATAGGATATTTACATCATTACATTAGAAATGCTTAACACTCTAAGAACCACAATTTATTCTAATATATCAAACAAATATGCTCAAGTTATAGATATATACATGTGTTTCAAAACCAACCAACCCCGAAATTAATAATTTATTGAAGCACACAATTCTTAATCACTCATTTATAATTTCGTCAATTATCATTAGTTGAACTCATAATACCATATCTCAACGAAATCATTAGTATATATAAAGGGAACTGTTAATGTACATTAGAACATAGAGTGATATAGACGGTAATGACAAGTTTCATAAGTCATCATTATGCTAATAAAAAATACACAAATATATTATTCTATTTAACATAGTAAATATAAATTATAGAAAAGATATGGAGATTTAATATTTTAGATGAAAAACCTTTTGGATCTTATTTAATTTTACATTTCAATATTTAATATTATTTTATATTATTGTTTCATTTAAAGATTAGTAATTTTATTGAAAAAAATATTATCTTTTTTCAACATCCTATTTTTTCCTACCTACCAAATTCATATATAATCCTCCTGTAACGAGTAGATATTTGAAACAAAATACCATGTGTTCTAAAATAAAGCACCAGTCATTGTTATTAGTTGTATTACATAAAAAAGAATAAAAATACAAAAAAGTCATCCAAAAAGGGCATTTGCAATATCTTTTGAAATCGATGGATATATTTAATTACTTTTGACACAAATGAGATAAATTCATATGCTGCATAACATATACTGACGTAATAAAAAAGTATTGTCTACTATTATAAATCAAATATATTGTAGCTTAAAACATCAAATTGAGCTTGATAACTTCAAAAAACAAAATTCATCCAAAATAAATATGTACATATTCCTATTTAATTAGTATTCTCACATTTAGGGTACATACAAGATATCTCTGGAAGTAATGTAGATCTCTTGAAAGCTCATGAAAACATTTTATGTGTGTATTTAAAATGATAGAAAATAACATTGTGAAAAATTTTGAGTTTGAGAATCGTACCGGTAGCCTAATATAAGGCATCACACAGATGATGCGATCGGATCCACCCATTTAAAAGACTTTGAAATTTATATAAAATGAGTTAGAAAGGGGTGTGAAGAAGCGGCTAGGGTTTTTAAAACATATAGAGAAATTTTATCGTGATATAAGTAAATACTTTTGTATCTCTTTGCTATATAATGTTTTGACAAGTTCATTCCTACTTTATAAATTAATCCTTTTTATCAATACTATATTAGAGTAAATACACTCACCCCCATGTACTATAACACGATTGTCAACTTACCCCTTAAAAATTATAACATGTCTTATTACCCCCTATGTACTTTACTTATGTGTCAATTAAACATTTTCTATGGTCCTGTCCAACATGTTTGTTAAATCGGCATGTGTGTGGCATGCACATGTTCTAATTCTTGTATTTATTTAAAGTTACTTTATAATATCATAAAACAAAAAACTCCTCTTTAGGAAAGGGTAAATAAGTCATTTCCAATATAAACAACCCTATGTAATTCATCATGATGAAAAAAATACATTGGTCATTTTATATTAAATTAATACACCATAACCATCTTATGATCAAATGACTATTTTTTTGAAAACAAGTTTATGAACAGAAATACAGGTTTCTTACAATATGTTTTGCCGTATGCATCTTAACAGAATTTGTTATTACAATTGTGGCTGCAACAATTGCTCCAGTACCAAAATTAAAATTAATAACTTTCTATTCTTTGAATTCTATTTATATTTAGAGTATGCAACATATTGCTATTTCTAAACCACTAGAAGTATCCAAGACCCATCCCGTGTAATTAATAGAAGTTAGAGAAGTTATGGATATAATTTCCATTAATGCTCTTACCTTGTTTCTTACTATTAGATAACTGGTATCTAATGGTCATACTATATTACTTATACATCTTCAGAAGATGTTAAGGATTCATGGGAATATAATGCTTGTGATATCTTTGGAGTTCAGACCTCATTGATGCAAGATTTTACACTTAGTACCATTACTTAAGTTTGTATTACTTTATACATGCATCATATACATTATATGCATCCTCAAGAGACACTTTAGTCATTAGCTCATTGAGCATATCAATGAGTCTCGAGTGCATAAGAAGGACTCTCAAGTTGCGTACACAATTCTTGAGATTACCCATCACACTTGGGATGATTTGAGAAGTGATTTAGCATAAGTGTCTAGAAATCTAATCATGGGAAGGAATAAGGAATAACACTTTAAAAACACTATTATATAACTGATAAAGATAAGGACTTTTATCTAAGAGTTATATAATCAAAAAATTTAAAACATGAATGAGCTCTTTGGTAGTCAGGTCGTATCTCACGCATATTCAAATGAATAATGAAAGCTTTAAAACATGAATGATCCCCCTAGTAGTTAGGTCGTTTCTCACTCATAATCAAAGTGTGAAACATTACCTATTTTATCATATAAAATAAGAGACTCAAAACTATTTAAACCCCTGGTAGTCAGATCATTTCTATTTAGTTTTATTGATTTAACCCATCCTAAAATCGACTAATATTGGTGGGGGCAAAGATGTGATAAAATAATAGATAAATAAAGATAATAATAATGAGCACACACCCTTGAGAACCACGGAACTCACTACAAGTATCACAGATTGTTTGCAAGTTTTAATGATAAGTCAAGTTCGTTCGCAGGGATTTGATCCGTTAGATCTACTTATATTTAACAAGCATAGATGAATTTAGATGTTTTAAATAAAAATATAAAAGATGAATAATTATGAATAACTATCTGATATGAATAAATAATAAATAAATATGAATGTAAGTCTAATAGATTAGGATTACTAATATGAGTCTATTTTACTAAGTTGTTATTCTAACATGTCACAGATTAAGCATTATATATTAACAAGGATTCTAAATTCTACCTAGCCTCTACTATGCTTAGGAGCAACCTCTCGACTACCAAGGATTCCTGAGTAATGATTGGTGATTAAATCAAACCTTTATGGCTATCTAGTTAGGCAAAGGATCAAAACTAGATGATTATGTGGTGTTGTCAATAACTAAGAATAATCCTAAGATTGGCCAAATCTAGGGTTGTAACAATAAGTCAAAGCACATAATAACAAATACGCCAAGCTCAATCAATTAAAATAACAAATAGTATTTATGAATTTAAAGACAAAATAATAACCCAACAATTAAAAGTAAAACATACAAAATAAAAGTTTAGAAATATGGTTGAGCATAAATCTATAGCTAATTACCCTAAATATATAGAAGGTGAGATGTAGAAGAGGAGTTTGTCACTCTCCAACTTCTTCTTCTTGTCTTCCTCTATAGGTCAGCTTGCTCCTTGGATGAATAGCTTGATTCTAAGGATTAATAATAAAGATAAAGACTAAGCTATTATTTAAAAGTAAGAAAATACAAGTAAGGACTAAGCCTAAGCATGAAACTGAGCAAGGACATGTTTACAATGGTATAAGGGTGTATTTATAGGTGTTTAGGAACCCTAATTCGTTTTCTTGAAGGAGAAGGTAAGTAGTGGACTCCAAGCCCAACTCAAATTCGTAACCCTAAAACATGGTATCAGACCCGTTTTTGTTTCGGTCCTAACAGCTTCATTTCTTATCCGTTTGACGCGTATGAGTAGTCGAAATTCATCATCTCGGAAAGATATTTAACTTTGCTCTTGACCGTTTCTCTAAATTCCTCACGGATTTTGAGATATAAGCTGATTTGTGGTCGTGGGTGCAGAAATTCAGATTTAAGGCAGCTTTTCCTTTTCCATGTTTTTAGCTTTTCTTTCCTTATCTCCAATTATCATGCTTATCTCTTTCCATATATCTTAGTCTTTGACTTGGAATCTAATTAATCTCCATAATTATCTTTAAAACTTCACACTAAATAAATAATTAAACCCAATATGCTCTAAAAATAATAATAATTTACTTAATCAAGACTCAAAATAGGAAATTGTAATAATTCATGGGAAAATCGACTAGAAGACTTCCTAAATCACTAAAAATGATGTCTCTAACTAATATTAATTCATCACAAATAGGGAGACATCAAGACGCCCAACTCAAAGTTGTATCGTCCCGATACAATAAAGATAAAAACAAAGGGAAGTCTCTAAATACACACCTAGGTCAATTAAGCACATAGGGAAGAAGATAGCAGAATATGGAGAATAGACTCAAAGCAACTACTCAGAAAATTTCATGTAATAATATTTATAAACTACATACCTGTAAACTTATCATATCTACAATCAACACGGCTTGAATTCAAGATTAGATTAGCTTCACAATGTAAGAAGGAGAGGAACTTTACTCAGTTCACCAAGGAGGCTATAGATTGTTCATCGAACCTTACTAGTATCCAAATATCCATTTAACTACTCTCTATTGGCTCAATCACTTCTCAATTACATAACAAAGAATCAAAAGGTCTTTAAGGTTGTAATGTAGACTTAGGGACGGTATGATAAGTATATTTGGATAATTTAGAGTTAGCTTTTGGCTCTCTCCTCACTAGCCATCAACGAATCGCCCTAGAGTTTGAGTTATTCTCATAAAACGTTTCTCACTCAACCCAATGAATTCCTTGATGCAGAATTTAGCATCCCCAATAACCCCATTAAAGCATAAGATGTTCACATAAAAATTCCACTTTGCCGGTCCGAATATATATTTTCTTTTCAAATCATTATTTTTTCTCTTTTCTTTTGTATAGCTATGAATCTCTTTTTATTGTTGGGATATCACACTATTTTTTTCAATGTTATGCCTTTTCATAACTTTAGCTCGTAGCTTCTTTTTCATTCACTATTACCCCGGCAAAGGGTTACAACATAAAACTGTGAATCATCATCAATATAATAACAGAGCACAATTAATAAGCTCAAAAATCCCAAGCCAATAATAATTCCCATAATGGTGGACCCACCACCCCAAACTCAAGCTCTAAAACAATTGTCTATGCATCGCGATTCGAGTGCGGGTCATATGGAAAAGTCCTATAATCTAAAGAGATCTAGCTTATAATGTGGCTAAATAAAAAGGCTTTAGAAAGGCTAGAAGGGGCTGAGAAGGATATAAAATATTAAACAAATAACAAGGTGAGAAGGTATAAAAAGGCTTCAAGTGGCTTCAATATGAAAGAACTGCCTTAATCACTTTCTACACCATGTGATTTCGTTATTTTCTTACGTTTAGCACTTTCATCAAATGAGTTTGTCAACTAGCTTGGATCTCACGACCTACAAACCACTCAAGGTTCCCTGAGACCGAACATACTTTCTATCGCATTGCTAACTAATCTTTTCTTTACTATCAATGTGTGTTTTCCTGCGAATACTCAAAGCATACAAAATAAAATAGCTCATAAACATACTACTTACTATCATTAACTCACTGAGCTTATACTTTCAAGCTATTAAACACACTCTACATACATCTAAACCTTCATAAAAAAATTAATGTTACCTAAAAACAATAAAACACAGAAAAATGGAGATTAGAGACAACGAATCCCCACACCCCAACTCATGAATGAGTCGTGTCCCCACGACTCGAAAAGACTCAAAAATAAAAAAATAAAATTAAAATTTTACAGATATTGCACATAAATAAATGGTACGGAAGAAAGAAAACATACTCTTCGAGGCTATTTACCTCGCCTGATCAATACCCGGATTAGGGTGCAGTACTTTCCATGTATGTATATTTCTAGTATCACCAATTTCGCTTTCCCTTACATATTCTTATGCTCCATCCCAATCAATCACACTCTAGTAATCTCTTGTTTATCTTCTTCCAACTTTGCTCTCGAATACTTACTCATGTGACAGTGTTCATCTAGGAACATGTTTTGAACACAACTACTAGCGTCCCAGAAGCTTTTGTTCATCTCAGGTAAAGGACTATCGATTGTAGAGGTTGTTGTGTCTTCCTTATGAAAGTTTAAACCTTTTTGCTCTTTGAATTCACCACAGCTAGCTTTCCTCTATTCTCTTGATCCGATTTACCTTGTAGTTGTTCCCAAACTAGTACCCATCTCAATTGATTTCATCTTGATCTTACCCAATACCTTGCTTTGATTCTTCATCTTCCATAACACTTGGTAATATCTCTATCATCTCTTCATCATCTCTTTTGACCCCCAAATCAAAGCTTTGAACACTCTTGAAATTTGTAACTCTTGATCATAGGTGGAACAAACTTTATTTGGGTTAGGAAAGGTGTTAGGATGATAATTATCCATGTGGGTATGATTGAATCAAGGTTCGGTGATGTCGGTTTAAGGGTTTTTGGAAAAAGATTTTGAAATTCATGGTTTTTATTCTTGGATTCTAGGTGTTTTGATATGATTTGGGTGATTGAATCTTCTTTGTAATGATGTAGGGAAGGATTTGGATGTTAATTCATGGTGATTTGGTAGTGTTTTGATGTTGGGTGAAGGTTTGTTGAAGCTTTAATGGAGTTGGGAGAGGTTTGGAGAAGAAAGTGAGGCTTAAGGATTGAAAAATTCGGATTAGAACTCACCTCTTTCTCTTTATAACCTAAAAAACGTGATTTTTTTCTCCAGCGTCATCGGGTGGTATACCGGCCGTAGGGCCCGGTATACCGGAGCTACTGTTCTTCCAGACCCACGTTACGTCAAAATACCCGAGTTGTAAACACGTGGGCACGGGGTTTGTGCTGGGCGGTATACTGAAGGTATGGCCCGGTATACCGGAGCTTCTGTTGTTCGACTTGGGACCTCTCGGCAATGAACACGTGGTGATACCTGTGGTCACGGGTTTTTTGACCTGCGGAATACCGGCCGTAGGGCCCGTATACAGGTGGCAGGTCAGAAAACTCCCAAAAAAATTCATTTTTGCTTCCCAAACTCGATTTCTTTAATACCTAACATCCAAAAACACTAATACCTTTCTCAAATACGCAATATCAACTAAAAACAACTAAACTAAACTAAAACTAAAAACATAAAGACATAATAAATTACTATGGGATGTCTCCCAGAGGGCACCTTTGTTTAACGTCTTTCAAAGTTAGACGAGTTACCTCAGTTATTTCTGTTTATAGCCTCCCCAGCAGTTAGTGAGATGATTAACACTTACCAACTTGAGCTTGCAACCTTCGATAACTGCTTCTGAGATGATTTGCGTGATAACATAGGGCCCCTTCCAAGAACTGTTATGTTTGGGGTTGGGAGGTTTCCATGCCACATCGTCTCCTACCCCAAACTCAATCTTTTTATCCATGGTTTCTTGGGGGCTTTACATTTTCTGGCTTCTTGGTTACAATTCTGATTAGATATAGTTATTTTGACTCATTTTTCTTTTTCTTCTTCCCCGAAACATAGAATGTTTCAGAGTTATCTTCAATACGGAGAGTCACGGTTCCTTCATTCACATTCACTATAGTATCGCTGGTGGCTAGGAATGGACGCCCAAGAATGAATGGGATGTTCTTATCTGCTATATAGTCAAGAATAATAGATTCCGTGGGAATAACAAGGTTACCTACTTGAACGAGTACATCCTCTATTACTCCCCACGACTTTGCTGTTGATTGATCCGCAAGTTGTAAGATTACGGATGTCGGTTTCGCATCACTAATACCAATCTTCTTGAATATACTTTTGGGCATGATATTCACACTTTCTCCTAAATCACACATGACTTTTCCATGAAATATACCACCTATTTTGATTGGGAGGTTGAAACCTCCAGGATCTTTAAGCATTGGTGGTAATCTTTGCTGAACTTGTGCTGATATCCCTTCATTAAGTGTCACAGATTTGGATCTTGTGAACCTTTCTTTATTGGATAGTTCCTCCATAAAGAATCTAGCGTAGTTTCGCCTTCCTTCCATAGCTTCGAGTAAAGGGACATTAATTTTCACTTGTTTTAACGCCTCTATACACTTCTGTTGCTGCTCCTTTGGGTAAGCGGGATAGTGGCAATGTATGGGTGGTTGTCTTGCTCTATGTCTCTCTTCAATTCTTGATTCATCAACCACTCTTGGCTTCTTACTTTTATCGTGTTCAACTTCTTCAACCCAATCTTCAACAATTATCTCATCTAAGTGCATCCGCCTTACGTTTGACTTGTTTGGTAGAACATCCCCTTTTGAGGGAGATGGTAGCGCTTCGGTGATTATCTCACTGTGTTCCTTTATCTTTTGAGCTTGAAGACTAATAGTCTTAACCTTGTCGTCAACGTATTGGATCTTCTTCATGTTAGTAGTTGTATCTTGGGTCAATTGTAGGAGTTGACTTTGCATTTGTTCTATGACTGTAGTGAGCCGCATCACATTCTTCTCTAAAAGTTGATTTTGTTGTTTTAAATCTTGATTCTGTTGTTGCAGGCCTTCCACTACTGATGCATCGATCTTTGATTCAAGTTTTCTCATATTATCCTTCGAGAAGTTGATGAATTGACTAATAGTCTCTTTTAAATCAGTGATTTCTTCTTGAGGACGAGATGGAGCTTGACTTACATTATGTATATTGTAGCCTGGTTGATGATTAGCTTGGTTTTCATAGGCTTGTTCTTGCAGGTATAACTGTTGAGGTGGCTTTGGGATGCTTTCCTTAACGGTTATAGCGAGTTGTTGTATTTGATCTTGCAAGCTTGAAATCCTCGCTTCTTCTTCTTCGTTAGTGGTAGGAGTTTGTTCTTGTAGCCAACTTATGTTGGTCTCAATGATTGTTTCCATACCACTCTTTGCTTCTTTCGGATCCATAGAGACAAAATTACCACGACCCATAGCATCTGCTCTCAGCCTTGACTCTCTATCGAGTCCATTATAGAACATGGATAATTGTAATTGTGGCGTGTATCCATGTAGTGGACATCTTGCCAACATCTTTTGAAATCTCGTCCATGCTTCGCCAACACTCTCTCCGGCTTCTTGGAATAAATTCATAGGCTCCAATAGTTCCTTCACTCGCATACTTGTTGGATAAAATTTATCGAGGAATCTTTCTTGAAGCTTTTCCCAATTTGTTATTAGCTCGGGAGGTTGGCCATCTAACCAATCGCTTGCTTTTCCAGTCAAGAAAAGTTGAAACATTAAAAAATACATATGTTCTTGCGTAACACCTTCATTAATGTAGGCATCACAAAATTGCATGAATTTCTGAACAGAATTTACCGGATCTTGATGTGTATCACCATTAAATTTTCCATAGCTTGCGAATGGATTAATTAGGTCAGGATCAGGCTTGAATCTAATGGCTTGGATATTTGGGACGTGAATCCCAATGCGTTGAACTCAAAATTTACTAGGGAAACCTAGCTCTAACCGTTGATTATCCATCTACAACCCTGAGAAAGACTAACACAAAAAGAAAGCGTAAAACTGAAAACAAATAAAAACTTCTACACTAAATAAACACAAGATAGATTTAACTTAAAGATAAATCCCTGGCAGCGGCGCCAAAAACATGGTGGGGGCAAAGATGTGATAAAATAATAGATAAATAAAGATAATAATAATAAGCACACACCCTTGAGAACCACGGAACTAACTACAAGTATCACATATCGTTTGCAAGTTTTAATGATAAGTCAAGTTCGTTCGCAGGGATTTGATTCGTTAGATCTACTTATATTTAACAAGCGTAGATGAATTTAGATGTTTTAAATAAAAATGAAAAGATGAATAATTATGAACAAATATCTAATATGAATAAATAATAAATAAGAATGCAGATAAATAAATATGACTGTAAGTCTAATAGATTAGGATTACTAATATTAGTCTATTTTACAAAGTTGTTATTCTAACCTGTCACAGATTAAGCATTATATATTAACCAGGATTCTAAATTCTACCTAGCCTCTACTAGGCTTAGGAGCAACCTCTCCACTACCAAGGATTCCTGAGTAATGATTGGTGATTAAATCAAACCTTTATGGCTATCTAGTTAGGCAAAGGATCAAAACTAGACGACTATGTGGTGTTGTCAATAACTAAGAATAATCCTAAGATTGGCCAAATCTAGGGCTGTAACAATAAGTCAAAATACATAATAACAATATACGCCAAGCTCAATCAATTAAAATAACAAATAGTATTTATGAATTTAAGGACAAAATAATAACCCAACAATTAAAAGTAAAACTTACAGAATAAAAGTTTAGAAATATGGTTGAGCATAAATCTATAGCTAATTACCCTAAATATAGAGAAGGTGAGATGTAGAAGAGGAGTTTGTCACTCTCCAACTTTTTCTTCTTGTCTTCCTCTATAGGTCAGCTTGCTCCTTGGATGAATAGCTTGATTCTAAGGATTAATAATAAAGATAAAGACTAAGCTATTAATTAAAAGTAAGAAAATACAAGTAAGGACTAAGCCTAAGCTTGAAACTGAGCAAGGACATGTTTACAATGGTATAAGGGTGTATTTATAGGTGTTTAGGAACCCTAATTCGTTTTCTTGAAGGCGGAGGTAAGTAGTGGACTCCAAGCCCAACTCAAATTCATAACCCTAAAACATGGTATCAGGCTCGTTTTTGTTTTGGTCCTAACAATTTCATTTCTTATCCGTTTGACGCGTATGAGTAGTTGAAATTCATCGTCTCGGAAAGATATTTATCTTTTCTCTTGACCGTTTCTCCAAATTCCTCACCAATATTGAGACATAAGCTGATTTGTGGTCGTGGGTGCAGAAATTCAGATTTAAGGCAGCTTTTCATTTTCCATATTTTTAGCTTCTCTTTCCTTATCTCCAATTACAATGCTTATCTATTTCCATATCTCTTAGTCTTTGACTTGGACTCTAATTAATCTCCATAATTATCTTTAAAGCTTCACACTAAATAAATAATTAAATCCAATATGCTCTAAAAATAATAATTTACTAAATCAAGACTCAAAATAGGAAAGTGTAATAATTCATGGGAAAATCGACTAGAAGACTTCCTAAATCACTAAAAATGATGTCTCCAACTAATATTAATTCATCACAAATAGGGAGACATCAAATAGTAATACCACATCCTCTGGGTAGTCCAGACTTAAAACGTGATATTAATAAGTAAATCCTATTATCAAACAATCTAGAGTTTTACAATTTGGACTCGAACTACAAATTCACCTGGTAGTCAGATCAAAATTTGTAAACTTAACAAACTTAAACTCTACTTGCGATTGACAAGTCTCACAAAATATCTTATATTTCGTCTTAATAAACTCAAAAAATTTGTAATCATCAAGTGGGAATTACTAATGATTCGTAATCTAAGTGTTGGATTGAAAATCGAACGATCCTATTGAGTGCTCGGACAAAATTTTTAATTTCAAAAATTACAATTTTTATCTTATTAATATTTTTCAATGAGAATACAATATTCCTTATATTAACTAAAGCACGTAAACCACATTTAATTTGTAGTGTCGGTCGCTTGCTTTATCCATGTTACAGACATTGTCAAGGTCATCGATGGACAAATGATCAAATAAATTACCTCAACTATTAATTAAAAAAAATATAAAAATAATATGTGTCTAACGAACTAAAGAAAAAGGAGTAGGAAACATTTTTCCCGTTTGTTTCCTTTTATATTTTTCCGATCAATTGAAGCAAATCATCATATGTAGCGGTGGCGAAAACAAACAAAAATGCCTCTTCTTTTTTTTCTATCATGGGCGTAATCATATTCACAAAATAATGGGAAAAAAATATCACAACCAAGAAAGTAAGTTACTAGTAAAGTATACTATATAATTTAATGGTATAATCTCACATTCAAGGCAAGCAAATAAAACCAAAGACATTTATTATCTTTATATTGTTGATGTCTCCTCATTTGTGATGATTTTATTTTAGTTGGAGACATCATTTTAGGTGTATTTATTAGAGTAATAGTCGATTTTCCTATGAATTAGTGCACTTTCCTATTTCGTGTCTTGATTTGATGATTTATTATTTTTAGAACATATTGGATTCAATTGTTTGTTAATTGTGAAGCTTTAAAGATATATGGAAATTAATTAGATACCAAAACAATTCTAAGAGATAAGGTAAAGAAAATATACATGGAAAATTGGAGATAAAGGAAATAAATAATAAAAAGGAAAAGATAAAGTTGTCAAGTAAATATGAATTTTACCAGCTACGAACATAAACGTGATCATGACTCAAGATTGAATTGAAATTTGGAAGAATAGTCTGAAGAAAATTGATAGAGATTTCGGACATGATCAGTTTCGACATAAAGAACGCGTCAAACGGAAAAGTTCTGAAGGAGTTACGGCCAAAACAAAACAGCAACAAAATCATACATTTTCTATATTTTAGGCTACGAATTTGAGTTAGGCTAGAAGTCCAATACATATCTTCTACTCCAAGAAACGTTTTAGGTTTCCTATACCCTAGAAATACACCCTTCTAATCAGAAGAAATACATCCTTGTCTTGTCCTTAAGCTAAGAGAAAGCTTACAACACAAGAAGAGAAGTGTGAAAGGAGCTGAACACCATAGCATGTCTTCACAAGCCTTCAAATTTGTATTTGTTTTCTTTTCTTTCTCTAGTATGAACTAAATTATTTTTAGCTTAAGATTTAGAATATATGTATGAACCCTAAACTTGTTTGAATGTCTATCTAATTTGGGATACCATCGTATTTAATTTAATTTGAATTCATGTTTTATTATCTGTTTTATGTGCTTTGACGTATTGTCTATTTTCCTTGCAGAGGCCTACGTATATAGGATTACCTTAATATTAGTTAGATGATCACCCGAAAGGGGTGTCTAATTATTGAAACACCAGGTTAACAACCTTAGAGATGAAAGGAATGGGAGTTGGACTCCACCTTTACCTGGTTGTTATAAAGTTAATTGTGATGCTTCTTTTGACTATAAAACTAACCAATCTGCTTTTGCTTGCATTGTTAGGGATTCAACAGGAACAATGGTAGATTGTTTTGCGCAAAAGATACTGGTCAATTCAGCCATTGAAGCTGAGGCTAGAGGACTCCTAGGAGCTTGTGATTTAGCTTCAAAGTTTCATGTAGGCTTAGTAGAGATAGAAAATGATTGCCTCAACCTAATTAACCAAACAAGAAACGGAGAGAAGATTTTTGTAATATTAAATTGTTAGTTAAAAACATTGTTAGGTGTAAATTTTTGTATCAACTTAAAATCTCCTTTGCTAGGAGATCCAAAAACCTTTGTGTTGATTGGGTGGCTAAAAAAAACCTTAAAGGCTCTTGTGTTAGCCTTTGGAACAGTGTACCACCTCCCCAATTATTTAGATTACTTGCTAAGGAATTCAATCTAATAGGGATTGGTTAAATTGTACTTTGATGTTTTTTAATATATGCTTCTTTCGACTAAATTTTTTTATTGAAATACCACATTACGTCTAGTGTACAGATTTGGTCATGACAACACCAGCATAACTAGATAATCATTAGGGTTTATTTTAATCAGCAATCATCATTAGTAGGTCAGACTTCCCTAGGACCCTATTGGCACAGGATAACCCTATTTCAAGTCCCCTTGTGATTGTGAGTTCGCCGCCCTAGTTTGTTTTCCGGGGATAGGGAGGATATTAGAATCCTGATTATTGCAATTCTACAGAATTCACCCTTACATGTTTAGAATAAACAAGGCTAGTGGGGATTACTTGATAGTTTCTCGAGCTAAACTATCATACTATTTGTTCTTTGCTTATTTTATATTCTGTCTTTAATTTATTAGTTTAATTTTCTATTTCTAAAAACCAAACAAAAATCTATTTTTCTTTTCTTTATTCTTGCGTAGTAGTATTTATAGCTTTCATATTTGCACTTGATATTTGCATAAGTTCTCTCTAACTTTCGTAGTATCTGAGGAATGAATTCTCTTATCATTAAAACTTGCATACGTCATGTAATACTTGCAGAACCGTGCTAGCCTAGGGTGTGTATTTCACACTTATTTTACCCATTATTTTATCACACCGTAGGTGACAACAATTTTATTCCATTCTAATAATAAAAAAGAAAAGACATCCAATTTGTTAAGATATTATTGTTTATGAAACCAAAATAACAACTTATTTCCCATTTTCTAAAAACAACAAAGGCTCCAAACCTTTCCAACAAAAAGAAATTTCTCAAAGCACATCAACAATTTTGCAATGCCTTTCCCTTTTTTTTTTATAAAACGACGATCTTTTTTTTCTAGCACCTAATGCGACGAAAAAAAGAAAAACTTTTTCCAAATTCTATTCAAGTATTAAACTGTATAAAACGTAAACAATATGTATTGCACATTCATACAATATATCAAAATAATATATCTCATATAATTAATCTGTGATATAAAAAAGTTCAATTTTCATATAAACTCAAAAAATAAAACTCAATATATTGTCATATAATATAATGTTTGGAATCCTAAATTGCAACAATTGGCTCTGATACCAATTGAAGGAATCACAATACATGTTATATCTAATATACGCAGTGGAAAAAACATATTGCAGTTCTAAAACCAATCTAGTTGCTATTAAAGAATCGATTTCGTACCTTTAGGATTTATATGAGAATCGAAAGACTAACCCATCTTCAAAAAGTTGAAGTCTCAACGCTTTGCACACCAGACTTTGATTCTTGCTTTCATAACAGTTATGATTTGGAGATATAACTTCTACCTTATGTGTAGTTTTTCCAAGAGAGAAAACGGAAAGAAAGAAAAAAGTCCTACCGTGTAATGAAAAACCGTTATACTTATAATACTTTAGAAAAATGAAAAGACAAGAAATGAAAAGTCACCAGTTATAATAAAAATTGATTATCCTAATAATATGGATCACTAACCACTTGTGAAGTGGACTTGAACCTTTTATATTATTCATATGACTTAAACTAGCCCAGTGGTTAGTAATACATTTCTCTTTACTAGAGGTGCGTGGTTTAATCCACAACCCCGTCATTTTTCCTTTTTTTCTCTTTTTTCTCAATTTGGTCTTATATTAGAATATTAATTTGTGCTAGCAAATTAATATACTAATATTCCAAGTATATAATTAATTAATATTTATTATCCGATAATAATTAATTAATAACATGAAGCAAGATCAATGCACTCGTTAGTGTGCGACTACGTGGGTTCATCGTTAAACCGGTAGTAGTTAACTCAATTAACTGCTAATCGAGGACGGTGTCAAACAACACTCCCCAACGACCGGATAACGTGAAGTAACTCTGTGCAAATAACCTGTAAAGAATCACACACGTAATCCCTCTATCTTTACAGCTCCAGATCATCCTGGGATATGGTATAACTGTCAAATCATATTAGAAAATCAACTACGTTACACGTCGATTATCAACGATTGACAAATGACCTGAGAAACTCCTTTCTTCATTCATTCTATCACCTTGGCCAAAAATTTGATACAACCGTTATAATCTTATGACATCGTATAGATAAAACTCTTTACCTAGAGTTGATAGATTTCAGCTTGACTCATTCCTTAGAGAATATATACTTAGCTATGTCCAATATCCTTTCTACTAGCATTATGACATACTAGTAGTCCAGTATCTAAACACAACCAGCGCATACACAACTATAGTGATGATCGCAGGTCAAAGGATTACAAGAATAAAATTCCTTATAGAGATTAACCCACTTGACAGTTCAAGGTAATTAACCATTAGGAATCTCTAGTTTTAGTCAGTTCGATAATCACATCTCTATGTGCATTATCTATGCACCTAACTCGGTAAACGAGAACTACTGATGTTTATCCAATAAATACTCGTTAGCTACATATTAATCTAACCAGATCATCGAGGACCTAGCTTGATGATCCTACGATTAAGAACAAATTTAGATTAGGTCCTATGAGCTAGATTCTCATTAACATAACACCTTATGATATCTAGTTCGTAACTTAATCAAGGATCTGCCTTTATATTATGTAGATGAATACGATAATCATAAAAGCTTGTCATAGATTCAAGGAACCAATTCCCTTAATCAATAATGTAGGGATAACTATTATCGTGTTAGTAAATACTTGTGTTCAATTCATTACAAGACGATCGGGGTTAGAGCATAATTCCAACAATAGTTGTATGTATTGGGGTAGTAATATGAATTGAAAGTTATTTGATTGTCTTGATGAAACGATGGGTGAGAGAAGTGTCAAGATAATTCCTGGTTTACTGTTGAAATCTAACAAACACGATTTAGAGATGGAAATCATGAATTCCCAGATGAGGCAAGTGCATGATGATTTGGATAATATGAAGAAAAAAATGTTGAAAGCCTTAGGTTTTAAATCTATGAAGTTTAAGATCATTGCGAATGAGATGGGACTTCTTAGGCTTTAGTTGAGGAATGTTACACAAATTAACATGATTTTGATATGGGTGCTTGTATTGATCTTTTTTAGGTTCTATGTAATATTTGTGTAAGATTTGTTTTTGTAGTAAAGGAATGGGAGTTTATATTATCGACTCATTTTTATGGTGTATAAAATTTTTGAATGGCTAGTTTTTCCCACCTGTAGTGACAAGGGTATGAATGAATATATTTTATCAACATAAAGTAGATAACTGTCAATATTATAGATGTGTATGATAATAAAGAAGATGAAGTAGATGACATGTAACTATATAAAACAGACGAATAAGCATCTCTGCACAATAAAAATAGGTAAGTTGAATGCAAGTTAATAAACGAACAAAAAACTAGTATTAAAGTGCCTGCTCTGAATTCTACACCACCCAAAATCACACTTTATTATTAAAAATAATGAATATTTATTACACTTATTCATCCACAAAATATAGTCTATCAGACGGATCTTTAAACAAAAAACCCCATGAAACACAACTTCAGGAATCTACTACTTCTCCAAATTGTTGTGAGTTAGGATTCTGTATTTTCTTCAAGTTGTTGGGTATGTGTTTTGTCTTTCTCGCTGCAGCCATATCTTTCTTTAATCTAATTGATTATCAAGTTGATTCAAACCAAGCAAGTCTCACTATCGTAGTTATTCCCTCGTAAAGATATATATAGGGCTTGGATTCGTGTTCTTCTTAGTTGTTCCCTCAACAATGGATAGAGGGCCTGGACTCTTAGTTTTTCTCCTTATTCTAGGATATTCTCCAATGGATACAACCCATAATCTCTCTCTCTCTCTCTCTCTCTCTCTCTCTCTCTCTCTCTCTCTCTCTCTCTCTCTCTCTCTCTCTCTCTCTCTCTCTCTCTCATAGTTGTTCCTTGTGTATGAGGGATGAAGGGTCTCTTCACTCTTTCTAGTTTTGTACTACCATCATAACATATTTAAAATATAAACATAACCAAAATTTACTTACTCCATGTCCTTGAGTTAATGGTCTTTTATATCTTGTTAGGGTTTCTAGTTTTTTAGTTGCTTCACGGTTTTGTTGTTTTTAAAAATAATCAAGAATTTTTAACATATAAAAATCTGGAATTTTTTACCAAATAAAAATCTGGAATTTTTAACAAATAAAATTTTGTTAGCCTTGAGCCAAGTACACATAAATATACCATACAAAATAAATGTACTTACACCAACTATTTCCTAAAGTAAATTTGTCTTTGTGATGCTATATGTATGCCTTTTATCCCTATATATATTTACTATTAGTTGTATCTGGTGTCTTGTTGGCCTTCAATATAGGTTTAATTTATTTCTTTCAATTTTGACCATCTAGAATCATGTAATATACAAAATATTAGGTAGTTATAATGTATTTATTCCATACGCTAAGGATATAAGATATGATTTACTCAGCACAACTCTAGCTACATGAGGGTCTGATGGCTTTGTTGCTTATGCAGCCAGAGGTCCTTCTTTTTCCATGTAATCCTCCTAGTTTCATATTGACGGACAAAATAGTTAGTCAACGATGAAGTATATAGTAATGAAGGGACATAATTATAGAATTTGTACTTACTATTTATAACGGAGTTTCGAGTGAAGAACCATCTCTAGGTGAAATAAATGGTTTTTCAATAAGATCTATACTTTTCAGTCTACTTCCCTATCTTTATGGGACAATATTTTTATCTTTTCACTTTGTGTTGTACACTTCCACCTACTTGTGCAAATATTTTTTGCAAGTTTTGTTACACCTTGGAGAGGATTCATAAAAATGTTTTCAGTAGCAGAACAAGGGATATATGAAGCAGATGAGTGTGTTTTAGTATATAAAAGGTCTATTTATATCTTCATCGGGTGTCTCGTTGAGAATATTATTATCTATAAAAAATATTCCCTCTTCCATACCAACGTTGGAACTAAATCTTCCTTCTTCCTTAACATTATCTTCTTGTTGGTCATGATTTCAATATTTGTAACCATGGATCTAATATCATTTTGGGTAGAGTCAAAGGACATATTTTTGTGAAAATCTTGGATGAAGGCGATATAGATGGTTTCATCTACGGAGATAAATTTTAGGATATTTTGATCTTGAAGATGACTACAAAAATATTTATTCCTTATAAGGCAATCTTGGAGATTTTTCTACCAGCTTGGGGTTTGAATTAGAATGTTGTGTATGAAGAGATCTCGGTTTTCTCTGTGATGATATCGAGCTCCATATGAACATCATTATTGATAAGTGGTGTGAAGAAAAGTTGATATGTGTTGACATATAGATAAAGAGGTACTAAGGATACTTTGAGAATGGTGAAAGAGAGGATGACATATAAATAATTATTGATTGTTAAATATTTTATAACAAAATTTGTCTAATAAAAAAGTTCTTTCTTTTTTAAATCTGAGGGTGGGCTAATGTGGCTCCGCCACTGCACATGTCAGATTCATGATGGATCCCTTAGATACGGGAAGATCCAAGATAGATTTTCCGGAAGGTGAAAAGCTAAAATAATCAGTGGGGTCTGGAGGCCGTTTCAAACTTTTTTCTTAAGGTAATTTTATGCTTTAGAGCAAAAAATATTCTTAAGTATTTTTTGCTAAAACAGGTCGAGCCTTGGATCCTGATTCAAAATTGGAAGTATTGCAATAATTTGAACATAATTTTATTTTCGCCTTGAATTTCAAAGTTTGTGATAGACCCAATAAACATCCAAATAAAACATTTTTAATACTGTTAACATCACATTGTCATTTAATTTAGTAAAACCCAGTAAATTATGTACACAATAATTAGCATCACACATATTTGAAAGCAAACCCACTAATATAACATCGAAATCAACGACAAAACAAAATCATGAAAATTGTATGGATAAGCTTCCGATTCTCCTCTTGAATAACTAAATGGCCGCTGGGGGTTTGTGTTTGGAGAACCATCGTGTTGTTCCTGCTTCATCTCTCCATCTTGTTGTTCCTGCTTCATCTCTCCATCTTGTTGTTCCTGCTTCATCTCTCCATCGTATTGTTCTTGCTTCATCTCTCCATCATATTGTTCCTGCTTCACCTCTCCATCGTATTGTTCCTGCTTAATCTCTGCAAAATTATCTTGAATAAATTAGTTAATTTTTGAGAAAAATCGTCTCACCTTTGAAAAAACACAGAAAGAGATTTAACCACGAACAAAATGAAACAAAATCAGTTCAATATTTTTTAGAACAAAATTAATAATACAACATACCAGAAAAACAAAATTTATATCTTTCCTTAATTCCTTCTCTCTTTCTTTCTTTAGCTATTTATGAAATTGGAGACAAAGGGAGTGTGCTATATATACATGATTAAAGAAGACTTGGTTTGACCAAAAAAAAAAAGACTCATGCTGACTTTCTTTTTTTGAATCTGATGTTATAAGATAGCCTTAATTGGATTTGGCTTCTACGGGTTTTTTGGGCTTTGGGTTGGATTTTTTTTTGGATACACTTTGGGTTGGATTCAAATTTAAGGTTAGTTTTGTTTGGGTTTGTTTTTTGCTTCATAGTTGAGATTTATTCCCCTACTTAAGAAATTTGATTTTAAATGCAAATTAGTTATGTATTTATTGAATTTATATTTTTAAAGATATTAAAAAAAATAATAGGAATAAAAATTTATTTTCTTAGTTTGGATTAAAAAAATTTAATGAAAGGAGAGTAACTCAATTTTTTTTTGACAAAGGAAGGTGCCCAAAGAATCAAACTGGGAAAAATTAACCAATTCCTAGTCTAAAGTAACTCAATTGATTGCATAATTTTTTGAATTCCTTTAATAATGTTAATTTTATAATTCTCTTATTTAGGAGTCATTTATAAATAAAGGAAATTATTATTTTTTAAATTATTCTTCCTTTTTATTTAGTAATATAAATTAAAACAAGTGATTCCATAATCAATTACTTTCTTTTTCTATAGTATTAAAATTATGAGACAACGCCTAGTTAATTACACGGAAAACGTAAGAATTCTCAATTAATTACAACTTCAACTTAATTCTTACTTAAGTACAAAAAATTGGAAAATTACAAAAATACACATAGGCCTATTAATTAATTATAATAATATTTATTTATTTTCATTTATTTATATTTTAATTTTGTTTAAAAAAAATCGAATTTTTTTTCTAAATTTTGTTTTAATGTGCTCCATGAATACGCGATTTTGAGATTTGTGTGTTGCAGGAATACACAGAATTGGAACAACCAAAATCAAGTTTTGTGTAATCAAGGAATACATAAATTCGAGTTTTATGTGTTCCATGAATATACAAATTTGAATCTAATGTATTCCATGAATACACAAATATAAGATTTGTGCGTTCCAAGAATACATAATTCTAAGATTTGTGTGTTCAGGAATACACAAAATTGGAACAAACAAAATAGAGTTTTGTGTATTCCAGGAATACATAAATTCGAGTTTTATGTGTCATGAATACACAAATTTGAGTTTTATGTGTTCCATAAATACACAAATGGGAGTTTTATGTGTTCCATGAATATACAAAATTTAAGTTTTATGTGTTCCATGAATACACAAATCTAGGATCTGTGTGTTCCAGGAACACACGATTCTGAGATTTGTGTGTTCAATAATACACATAATTAGAATGAACTAAATAAAGTTGTGAGTGCTTGGAACACACAAAAACCCTAAAACATAAGCACACAAAAATAACAAAAAAGTGTTGGACAAAAAGATTATATATCAAGATAGTTAAAAACGAGTAAAAATAGGGTATATGCGATTAATAGAGAGAGAAAATAATTTTGGTAAAGAAGAAAATCCTTTCAAATCGATTTTATGACTTTGTGTGTTACAGGAATACATAAATTTATATTATAGCAACACATAACCCAGAATTTTGATTTATAAAAAATCAAAAAAAGAATTAAAATAAAGTTTAAAAAGATCATATAAGGGCAATAATGGAAGGTAAATATAACAATGTTTTAATTGGGAATTAAGTTGATAATTTGTGAGTAAGTAGGAAGTAATTTGCTCCTTCCTTTTTTTTGGAAATGAAAAGTGTGAAATTGTAATTAATTGGAAATTATCTCTTTGCTTATTGACATTTATAAAAATACTAAAATATTATATGAATAAATTTTATGATATGGTCGATGGTCAAGTTATTGTCTAATACATGGAAAATTGGATTGTTGTGAAAAAAAATGGTTTGATTAATCTAAAAGAATGCAAGTAGCATAATATATTACTATTTCAGTGTGTGGTAGACTATCAATTTTTTGGTTCCAACATGAAAATACACAAATTCATGAAAAATATATTATTATATTATATATTAATAGAGATATATTACCTAAGTAACTAGTAATAAGATACATAACATACTTAAAATTAATAGTACTTTTATAGTAAGTTCAGTTTTATTGTTTAGTTCTTGATTGTAAAGATAATATATAAAGTGTACCTATTTAAAATTAGTTCAATTTAATAGTGTACTTACAAGCGAAATGACATGACCATCGATCGTATCCTCGTGATTGAAGAATAATAATTCATTGAATATGTAACCTGAAATCAAGATAGAAAAAATATAAATGATTATTATTATTGTTTAATATTTTATACAAATTGATAAAAATAAATATATATGTCGATTTTATTATTATTTGACACAAATTTTTCCAGGTAGATACATGATCACATTTACCCAAAAAAAATCTTGAACTTTATATGATATATTATCATATGTAAATATAGAAATTTAATGGGTAAAAAAATCAATATATATACAAGTCAATAATTCAGTCAAACAATATATGTGCAATAACAAACATATATACAAAGCATTATATGGACAATTCTTGAATATATAAATTTATGATAAATAAAAGATTTACTTGTAAATTTGTAAATACAAGATTTTATTAATGTATATTAATTATCATAAACAATGTTTTTTAAAATAACCATCTAGATCTCGCATGCTAGTATTTTTAGAATTAAACTCATGTGCTAATTCCACAACTAGATCATACATTTTTTTAGTTGTGAACGAATTCATCATAACCAAATCAAACAATAAAGTAACATGTATAGTTTCCTCAGTTTTGAACTCAATCACGATACTTGTACAATTTGATATGTATAAATAATTTGACGAACTCTAATTTCAATTGAAATAAGTCAAAAACTATTCCAACATCAATAACATAAGTATGACAACTTTGGAAAAATAAATAACATTATATGTTTTATCTTATACAATTAAAATGATCTCACTTTAATCAACTAAAATTCATACTAGCTAAATATATACTAAAATAATTTTTATTTATAACCATTATGTTATATTTAAACAATAATATTCATATAGGATATTTACATCATTACATTATAAATGCTTAACACTCTAAGAACCACAATTTGTTCTAATATATAAAACAAATATGCTCAAGTTATAGATATATACATGTGTTTTAAAACCAACCAACCCCGAAATTAATAATTTATTGAAGCACACAATTCTTAATCACTCATTTATCATTTCGTCAATTATCATTAGTTGAACTCATAATACCATATCTCAACCAAATCATTAGTATATATAAAGGGAACTGTTAATGTACATTAGAATATAGAGTGAGATAGACCGTAATGATAAGGTGACTTTTTCCGTCTGGATAAAAAATACATACAACGGGTGGGAGAAAAGGAAGGTAACATCGATTTTACTTGTCACGGCTTGGAATATTTGGAAAGAGAGAATGGAAGTCATTTTTTACAGGAAAGAATGGTCGGTCATAAATATAACGCAAAACACAAAGGAAATTATTTCAAAAATGTTTGATTGTAGAAGAAAAAGCACTCATGTGAAAGATAGCCTTCTAAAAGAAACAACCAATTCTAATAATTGTAATCCCAGGATCGAAGACAAAGCGGATATGGTTTGGTTCAGTGATGCATCTTTTAACAAAGGTGGGAGCCGTCAGCCATTGCAGCTATTGGGGTTAATACGCAAGGAATTATTACGGAAAGAAAAGCAACGCGGTGTAGATTGAGAAATATTATTGAAGGGGAAGCTTGGGCGATGTTGTTAGCTCTTAGATTGGCAGGGAGAAAAAAAATCCAGAGTAGTTCTTTCTACTCTGACAACCTTGAACTTGTTCAAGTAATAAATGGAAAGGGTAAGCTACATTTGAGCTTAAACCCTATTGTGAACGAAATCAAAGGATGGCTTAATGAATTTCCGACGTGGAATTATCATATGTGAGTCTACAATATAATACAATTGCAGATGCAATTGCAAAGTGCACCAGAAGGAACATCGACATATCGCAATGGGAAGATTATTCGGTTATCGCTTCATCTAATTTCTTTAGCAAATATTGTAATTTGTAATCTTTTATTCTATGACAAAAAAAAAATCATTATGCTAATAAAAAATACACAAATATATTATTCTATTTAACATAGTAAATATAAATTATAGAAAAGATATGGAGATTTAACATTTTAGATGAAAAACCTTTTGGATCTTATTTAATTTTACATTTCAATATTTGATATTATTTTATATTAATGTTTCATTTAAAGATTAGTAATTTTATTGAAAAAAAAATTATCTTTTTTCAACATCCTATTTTTTCCTACCTACCAAATTCATATATAATCATCCTGTAACGAGTAGATATTTGAAACAAAATACGATATGTGTTCTAAAATAAAGCATCAGTCATTGTTATTAGTTGTATTACATAAAAAAGAATAGAAATACAAAAAAATCATCAAAAAAGGGCATTTGCAATATCTTTTGAAATCAATGGATATATTTAATTACTTTTGACACAAATGATATATATTCATATGCTGCATAACATATACTGACATGATAAGAAAGTATTGTCTACTATAATAAATCAAATATATTTTAGCTTAAAACATCAAATTGAGCTTGATAACTTCAAAAAATAAAATTCATTTAAAATAAATATGTATATTTTCCTATTTAATTAGTATTCTCACATTTAGGGTACTTACAAGATATCTCTGGAAGTAATGTAGATCTCTTGAAAGCTCATGAAAACATTTTATGTGTGTATTTAAAATGATAGAAAATAACATCGTGAAATTTTTTGAGTATGAGAATCGTACCGGTACCCTAATATGATCACACAGAGTTAGAAATTGATATAAAAAGACTTAGAAAGGGGTGAGAAGAAGCGGCTAGGGTTTTTAAAACATATAGAGAAATTTTATTGTTATATAAGTAAATACTTTTGTATCTCTTTGCTATATAATGTTTTGACAAGTTCATTCTTACTCTATAAATATCAAAACTATATTAGAGTAAATACACTCACCCCCATGTACTATAACACGATTGTCAACTTACCCCTTAAAAATTATAACAAGTCTTATTACCCCCATGTACTCTACTTATGTGTCAATTAAACATTTTCGATGGTTTCTGTCCAACATGTTTGTTAAGTCGGCATGTGTGTGGCATGCACATGTTTTAATTCTTTTATTTATTTAAAGTTACTTTATAATATTAAAAAACAAAAACTCCTCTTTAGGAAAGGGTAAATAAGCCATTTCCAATATAACCAACGCTATTTATACCCATTAATTAGAAAAAAAACAAAGAGAACATCATAGTCCCTAATTTGTTTATTAGAACCCGACAGTGTAAAGAAATATCAAACATATTTTTATCCTTATAATGTAAAGTAGAATATTATTATAATCTCAAGTAAATCACTTCATCTCACCCACAGTGAATTCTTTAAGGACGGGAAATAATGATAGATATTCATAGTGGTTAGTTACTCCATCGAACCAATATTACATGTGTAGGAAATTACCCAGCCTTCTCACTTCACGGTCGGATTCTAACCCATGTTGGAGGTATAATAGTTGAAGGAATCGCAATACCTGGTATCTAATACACGCAGCGGAAATAAATTTATTGCAATTCTAAAACCAATATAGTTGCGATTAAAGAATCGATTGCGTACCTTTTTGGATTTATATGAGAATCGAAAGACTAACCCATCTTCAAAAACTTGAAGCTTCCATGCTTTACATATCGAACTGTGATTCTTGCTTTCAGAACAATTATGATTTAAAGATTGACCTTTCTACCTTCTGTCTAGTTTTTTCAAGAGAGAAAATTGAAAGAAAAAAAAGTTCTACCGTGTAATGAAACATCATTATACTTATAATACTTTAGGAAAATGAAAATACAAGAAATAAAAAGTCATCAGTTCTAATAAAAATTGATTATTCTAATAATCTGGATCGCTACCCACTTGTGAAGTGGACTTGAACCTTTTATATTACTCATATGACTTGAACTAGCTCAGCGGTTAGTGATACATTTTTCTTTACTAGAGGTGTGTGGTTTGATCCACAACCTCGTTATTTTTCCTTAGGAATCTCTAGTTTTAGTCGGTTCGATAATGACATCTCTATGTGCATTATCTATGCACCTAACTCGCTAAACAAGAACTACCGATATTTATCCAATAAATATTCGTTAGCTAATATTAATCTAACAGGATCATCGAGGACCTAGCTCTATGATCCTACGATTAAGAACAAGTTTCGATCAGTTCCTATGAGCTAGATTTTCATTAACAAAACACCTTATGATATCTAGTTCGTAACTTAATCAAAGATCTGCATTTATATTATGTAGATGAATACGATAATCATAAAAGCTTGCCATAGATTCAAGGAACCAATTCCTTTAATCAATACTGTAGGGATAACTATTATTGTGTCAGTGAACATTTATGTTCAATTCATTACAAGACGATCGGGGCTAGGGCATAATTCCAACATTCTCCCACTTGGCCTAGACCCAATCGTTCAAGTACCGTAATCTTTTCACTAGTTTGTTCTCATCAAACTCCTTTTGATTGAAACACTTAAGGGAATAGTGGGTATCCAACAAATATATATATTTGAAAAATATCAACTCAAGCTTAGCCATCATAAGTCGTTTAGTATAAATCAAACATTTTCAAATTCTACATTTTGAGGTTTAATTTATATCATTTCCATACCACATATGGATTATATTAACAGTTTAGTGGGACCTAAGAGTTCGTTTATTATGCAGTTGACTTTACAACATAACCTCATAACAATACTCGAGGATCAATGAATCTTATCATGAATCACATAATAGCCAATAGAATGCAATTTCCTCTTAGACACACCATTAAACCTAGGTATTCTGGGAAATGTTCACTGAGACAAATTCTTATTTTGTCATAGATAATCTACAAATGCATTGCTAAGATTTTTACCTCTACATGTTACTATCTTACATCCTTCATACTCTTATACTTACTTTCATCTTCACTGAATAGTAATTTGAACATTCCAAATAATTCGTATTGGTGTTGCATCTCATGAACACATATATATCTATTATATAGTAAGTGAAGGAGATGAAGTAAGAATATCTATTTTTGGCTAAAGTTCGGATTGACCACATACACCAATATGTAGTGTACATATGAACTCATTAGCACTGTCTCTATTTTCATCAAAATGAGATTTAGTCATATTTCTCTGAGATAAGTCTCATAAGTTTCATATGATTAAAAATCATAATTCAAGATAATCTTCCTTGTGAAACTAGTAAAAAAAATTCTCATATTTTATCACTTAGTCTATAATGCCAAAGTTAATGTTTGATTAGTACGATTATCTATTTCGATTTATGACCAGAAACAACTATAACAGTATCACGTAGTTACATTAGGCAACTATAATCACCATATTGCAAGTATCCAATGGGGTGTAATTCATCAAGATGAAAAAAATCCATTGGTCATTTTATATTAAATTAATACACAATAACCATTTTATGATCAAATTACTATTTTGTTTGAAAACAAGTTTACGAACAGAAATACAGGTTTCTTACAATATGTTTTGCTGTATGCATCTTAAAAGAATTTGTTAGTACAATTGTGGCTGCAACAATTGCTCCAGTACCAAAATTGAAATTAATAACTTTTTCTATTCTTTGCATTCTATTAATATTTAGAGTATGCAACATATTGCATATTTCTAAACCACTAGAAGTATCCAATGCCCATCCCGTGTAATTAATAGAAGTTAGAGAAGTTATGGATATAATTTCCATTAATGCTCTTACCTTGTTTCTTACTATTAGATAACTGGTATCTAATGGTCATACTAGATTACTTATACATCATCAGAAGATGTTAAGGATTAATGGGAATATCATGCTTGTGATATCTTTGGAGTTCAGAACTCATTGATGCAAGATTTTACACTTAGTACCATTGCATAAGTTTATATTATTTTATACATGCATCATATACATTCTATGCATCCTCAAGAGACATTTTAGTCAATAGCTCATTGAGCATATCAATGAGTCTCATGTGCATAAGAAGGACTCTCAAGTTGCGTTCACAATTCTTGAGATTACCCAACACACTTGGGCTGATTTGAGAAGTGATTTAGCATAAGTGTCTAGGAATCTTATCATGGGAAGGAATAAGGAATAACACATTAAAAACACTATTATATAACTGATAAAGATAAGGACTTTTATCTAAGAGATATATAATCGCAAACTTTAAAACATGAATGAGCTCCCTGGTAGTCAGGTCGTATCTCACGCATATTTAAATGAATAATGAAAGCTTTAAAACAAGAATGAGCCCCCTAGTAGTCAGGTCGTTTCTCAATCATAATCAAAGTGTGGTATATTACCTATTATATCATATAAAATAAGAGACTCAAAACTATTTAACCCCCTGGTAATCATATCATTTCTATTTAGTTTTGTTGAGTTAATCAATCATATAATCGACTAATATCAATACCACATCCTCTGGGTAGTCCAGACTTAAAACGTGATATTAATAAGTAAATCCTATTATCAAACAATCTAGAGCTTTACAATTTGTACTCGAACTACAAATTCACCTGGTAGTCAGATCAAAATTTGTAAACTTAACAAACTTAAACTCTACTTGCGATGGACAAGTCTCACAAAATATCTTATATTTCGTCTTAATAAACTCAAAAAAATTGTAATCATCAAGTGGGAATTACTAATGATTCGTAATCTAAGTGTTGGATTGAAAATCGAACGATCCTATTGAGTGCTCGGACAAAATTTTTAATTTCAAAAATTACAATTTTTATCTTATTAATATTTTTCAATGAGAATAAAATATTCCTTGTATTAACTAAATCACGTAAACCACATTTAATTTGTAGTGTCGGCCGATTGCTTTATCCATGTTACAGACATTGTCAAGGTCATCAATGGACAAATGATCAAATAAATTACCTCAACTATCTATTAAAATATATAAAAATAATATGTGTCTAACGAACTAAATAAAAAGGAGTAGGAAACTTTTTTCCCGTTTGTTTCCTTTTATATTTGTTCGATCAATTGAAGCAAATCATCATATGTAGCGGTGGCGAATACAAACAAAAATGCCTCTTCTTTTTTTCTATCATGGGCGTAATCATATTCACAAAATAATGGGAAAAAAATATCACAACCAAGAAAGTAAATTACTAGTAAAGTATACTATATACTTTAATGGTATAATCTCACATTCAAGGCAAGCAAATAAAACCAAAAACATTTACTATCTTTATATTGTTGATGTCTTCTCATTTGTGATGATTTTATTTTAGTTGGAGACATCATTTTAGGTGTATTTATTAGAGTAATAATCGATTTTCCTATGAATTAGTGCACTTTCCTATTTCGTGTCTTGGTTTGATGATTTATTATTTTTAGAACATATTGGATTTAATTGTTTGTTAATTGTGAAGCTTTAAAGATATTTGGAAATTAATTAGATACCAAATAAATTCTAAGAGATAAGGTAAAGAATATATACATAGGAAATTGGAGATAAAGGAAAGAAATAATAAAAAGGAAAAGATAAAGTTGTCAAGTAAATATGAATTTTACCAGCTACGAACATAAACGTGATCATGACTCAAGATTGAATTGGAATTTGGAAGAATGGTCTGAAGAAAAGTGATAGAGATTTCCGAGATGATTAGTTTCGACATAAAGAACGCGTCAAACAGATAAGTGTTGAAGGAGTTAAGGCCAAAACAAAACAGCCACAAAATCATACATTTTCTATATTTTAGGGCTACGAATTTGAGTTGGGCTAGAAGTCCAATACATATCTTCTACTCCAAGAAACATTTTAGGGTTTCCTATACCCTAGAAATACACCCTTCTAATCAGAAGAAATACACCCTTCTAATCAGAAGAAATACATCCTTGGCTAGTCCTTAAGCCAAGAGAAAGCTTACAACACAAGAAGAGAAGTGTGGAAGGAGCTGAACACCATAGCATGTCTTCACAAGCCTTCAAATTTGTAATTGTTTTCTTTTCATTCTCTAGTATGAACAAAAAATTTTTTAGCTTAAGATTTAGAATATATGTATGAACCCTAAACTTGTTTGAATGTCTATCTAATTTGGGATACCATCGTATTTAATATAATTTGAATTCATGTTTTATTATCTGTTTAATGTGCTTTGACGTATTGGCTGTTTTCCTTGCAGAGGCCTACGTATATAGGATTACCTTAATATTAGTTAGATGATCACCCGGAAGGGGTGTCTAATTACTGAAACACCAGGTTAACAACCTTAGAGATGAAAGGAATGGGAGTTGGACTCCACCTTTACCTGGTTGTTATAAAGTTAATTGTGATGCTTCTTTTGACAATAAAACTAACGAAGCTGTTTTTGCTTGCATTGTTAGGGATTCAACAGGAACAATGGTAGATGGTTTTGCGCTAAAGATGAGGCTAGAGGACTCCTAGGAGCTTGTGATTTAGCTTCAAAGTTTCCTATAGGCTTAGTAGAGATAGAAAATGATTGCCTCAACCTAATTAACCAAACAAGAAAAGGAGAGAAGATTTTTGTAACATTAAATTGTTGGTTAAAAACATTGTTAGGTGTAAATTTTTGTATCAACTTAAAATCTCCTTTGCTAGGAGATCCAAAAACCTTTGTGTTGATTGGGTGGTTAAACAAAAGCTTAAAGGATCTTATTTTAGCCTTTGGAATAGTGTACCTCCTCCCCAATTATCTATATTACTTGCTAAGGAATTCAATCTAATAGGGATTGGTTAAATTGTACTTTGAAGTTTTTTAATATATGCTTCTTTCGACTAATTTTTTTTTATTGAAACACCACATAACGTCTAGCGTACGGATTTGGTCCTGACAACACCAACATAACTAGATAATCATTAGGGTTTATTTAAATCAGCAATCATCATTAGTAGGCCAGACTTCCCTAGGACCCTATTGGCACAGGATAACCCTATTTCAAGTACCCTCGTGATTGTGAGTTCGTCGCCCTAGTTCGTTCTCCAGGGATAGGGAGGATATTAGAATCCTGATTATTACAATTCTACAGAATTCACCCTTACATGTTTAGAATAAACAAGTCTAGTGGGGATTACTTGATAGTTTCTCGAGCTAAACTCTCATACTATTTGTTCTTTGCTTATTTAATTTTCTGTCTTTAATTTATTAGTTTAATTTTCTATTTCTAAAAACCAAACAAAAATCTATTTTTCTTTTCTTTATTCTTGCGTAATAGTATTTCTAACTTTCATATTTGCACTTGATATTTGCATAAGTTCTCTCTAACTTTCGTAGTATCCGAGGAATGAATTCTCTTATCATTAAAACGTGCGTACGTCATGTAATACTTGCAGAACCGTGCTAGCCTAGGGTGTTAATTTCGCACTTATTTTACCCATTATTTTATCACACCTTAGGTGACACCAATTGTATTCCATTCTAATAATAAAAAATAAATGACATCCAATTTGTTAAGATATTATTGTTTATGAAACCAAAACAACCACTTATTTCCCGTTTTCTAAAAACAACAAAGGCTCCAAACCTTTCCAAAAAAAGGATTTTCTCAAAGCACATCAACAACTTTGCAATGCCTTAACCTCTTTTTTGTTATAAAACGACGATAGTGTTTTTCTAGCACCTAATGCGACGAAAAAAAGAAAAACTTTTTCCAAATTCTATTCAAGTATTAAACCCTATAAAACATAAACAATATCTATTGCACATTCATACAATATATCAAAATAATATATCTCATATAATTATTCTGTGATATAAAAAAGTTCAATTTTCATATAAACTCAAAAAACAAAACTCAATATATTATCATATAATATAATGTTTAGATTCCTAAATTGCAACAATTGGCTCTAATACCAATTGAAGGAATCGCAATACCTGTTATATCTAATATACACAGTGGAAAAAACTTATTGCAATTCTAAAACCAATCTAGTTGCTATTAAAGAATCGATTTCATACCTTTAGGATTTATATGAGAATCGAAAGACTAACCCATCTTCAAAAAGTTGAAGTCTCAACGCTTTGCACACTAGACTTTGATTCTTGCTTTCTAAACAGTTATGATTTGGAGATAGACCTTCTACCTTCTGTGTAGTTTTTTCAAGAGAGAAAACTGAAAGAAAGAAAAAAGTACTACTGTGTAATGAAAAACCATTATACTTATAATACTTTAGAAAAATGAAAAGATAAGAAATGAAAAGTCATTAGTTATAATAAAATTTGATTATCCTAATAATCTGGATCACTAACCACTTGTGAAGTGGACTTGAACCTTTTATATTATTCATATGATTTAAACTAGCCCAGCGGTTAGTGATACATTTCTCTTTACTATAGGTGCGTGGTTTAATCCACAACCTCGTCATTTTTCCTTATTTTCTCTTTTTTCTCAATTTGCTCATATATTAGAATATTAATTTGTGCTAGAAAACTAATATACTAATATTCCAAGTATATAATTGATTAATATTTATTATCCGATAATAATTAATTAATAACATGAAGCAAGATCAATGCACTCGTTAGTGTGCGACTACGTGGGTTCATCGTTAAACCGGTAGTAGTTAACTCAGTTAACTGCTAATCGAGGATGGCGTCAAACAACACTCCCCAATGACCGGATAACGTGAAGTAACTCTGTGCAAATAACCTGTAAAGAATCACACACGTAATCCCTCTATCTTTACAGCTCCAGATCATTTTGGGATATGGTATAACTGTCAAATCATATTAGTAAATCAACTACGTTACACGTAGATTATCAACGATTGACAAATGACCTAAGAAACTCCTATCTTCATTCATTCTATCACCTTGGCCACGGATTTGATACAACTGTTATAATCTTATGACATCGTAGAGCTCAAAATCTTTACCTAGAGTTGATAGATTTCATCTTGACTCATCCCTTAGAGAATATATACTTAGCTATGTCCAATATCCTTTCTACTAGCATTATGACACATTAGCAGTCCAGTATCTAAACACAACAAGCGCCTATACAACTATAGTGATGATCTCAGGTAAAAGGATTACAAGCATAAAATTCCTTATAGAGATTAACCCACTTGACAGTTCAAGGTAATTAACCATTAGGAATCTCTAATTTTAGTCAGTTCGATAATCACATCTCTATGTGAATTATCTATGCACCTAACTCGGTAAACGAGTACTACTGATATTTATCCAATAAATACTCGTTAGCTACATAATAATCTAACCAGATTATCGAGGACCTAGCTTGATGATCCTACGATTAAAAACAAATTTAGATTAGGTCCTATGAGCTAGATTCTAATTAACATAGCACCTTATGATATCTAGTTCGTAACTTAATCAAGGATCTGCCTTTATATTATGTAGATGAATACGATAATCATAAAATCTTGTCATAGATTCAAGGAACCAATTCCTTTAATCAATACTGTAGGGATAACTATTATCGTGTCAGTAAACACTTGTGTTCAATTTATTACAAGACGATCGGGGTTAGAGCATAATTCCAACAATAGTTGTATGTATTGGGGTAGTAATATGAATTGAAATTTATTTGATTGTCTTGATGAAACGATGTGTGAGAGAAGTGTCAAGATAATTCCTGGTTTACTGTGGAAATCTAACAAACACGATTTAGAGATGGAAATCATGAATTCCCAAATGAGGCAAGTGCATGGTGATTTGGATAATATGAAGAAAAAAATGTTGAAAGCCTTAGGTTTTAAATCTATGAAGTTCAGGATCATTGAGAATGAGATGGGACTTCTTAGGCTTTAGTTGAGGAATGTTACACAAGTTAACATGATTTTGATATGGGTGCTTGTTTTGATCTTGTTTAGGTTCTATGTAATATTTGTGTAAGATTTTTTTTTTAGTAATGGAATGGGAGTTTTTATTATCGACTCATTTTTTATGGTGTATAAAATTAATGAATGGCTAGTTTTTCCCACCTGTAGTGACAAGGGTATGAATGAATATATTTTATCAACATAAAGTAGATTACTGTCAATATTATATATGTGTATGCTAATAAAGAAGATGAAGTAGATGACATGAAACTATATAGAACAGACGATTAAACATCTATGCACAATAAAAATAGGTAAGTTGAATGCAAGTTAATAAACGAACAAAAAACTAGTATTAAAGTGCCTGCTCTGAATTCTACACCACCCAAAAATCACACTTTATTATTACAAATATTTAATATTTATTACCCTTATTCGTCCTCAAAATATAGTCTATTTGACAGATCTTTAAACAAAAAACCCCATGAAACACAACTTCAGGAATCTACTACTTCTCCAAATTGTTGTGAGTTAGGATTCTATATTTTCTTCAAGTTGTTGGATACGTGTTTTGTCTTTCTCGCTGCAGCCATATTGTTCCTTAATCTAATTGATTCTCAAGTTGATACAAACCCAACAAGTCTCACTATCGTAGTTATTCCCTCGTAAATATATATATATAGGGCTTGGATTCGTGTTCTTCTTAGTTGTTCCCTCAACAGTGGATAGAGGGCCTGGACTCTTAGTTTTTCTCTTATTCTAAGATATTATCCAATTGATACAACCCATAATCTCTCTCTCTCTCTCTCTCTCTCTCTCTCTCTCTCTCTCTCTCTATCTCTCTCTTATTCCTTGTGTATGAGGGATGAAGGTTCTCTTCACTCTTTCTAGTTGTGTACTACCATCATAACATATGCAAAATATAAACATAACCAAAATTTACTTGCTCCATCTCCTTGAGTTCATGGTCTTTTATATCTTGTTAGGGTTTCTCGTTTTTTAGTTGCTTCACGGTTTTGTTGTTCTTTAAAAATAATCAATAATTTTTAACATATAAAAATCTAGAATTTTTAATAACTAAAAATCTGGAATTTTCAACAAATAAAGTTTAGTTAGCCTTGAGCCAAGTACACATAAATATACCATACAAAATAAATATACTTACACCAACTATTTCCTAAAGGAAATTTGTCATTGTGATGCTATATGTATGCCTTTTAGCCCTATATATATATACTATTAGTTGTATCTGGTGTCTTGTTGGCCTTCAATATAGGTTTAATTTATTTCTTTCAATTTTGACCATCTAGAATCATGTAATATACAAATTATTAGGTAGTTATAATGTATTTATTCCATACGCTAAGGATATAAGATATGATTTACTCACCACAACTCTAGCTACATGAGGGTCTGAAGGCTTTGTTGCTTATGCTGCCAGAGGTCCTTTTTACATGTAATCCTCCTAGTTTCATATTGACGCACAAAATAGTCAGTCAAAGATGAAGTTTATAGTAATGAAGGGACATAATTATAGGATTTGTACTTACTATTGATAACAGAGTTTTGAGTGAAGAACCATCTCTAGGTGAAATAAATGGTTTTGCAATAAGATCTATACTTTTCAGTCTACTGCCCTATCTTTATGGGACAAGATTTTTATCTTTTCACTTTGTGTTGTACACTTCCACCTACTTATGCAAATAGTTTTTGCAAGTTTTGTAACACCTTAGAGAGGATTCATAAAAATGTTTTCAGTAGTAGAACAAGGGATATATGAAGCAGATGAGTGTGTTTTAGTATATAAAAGGTCTATTTATATCTTCATCGGGTGTCTCGTTGAGAATATTATTATCTATGAAAAAAATATTCCCTCTTCCATACCAATGTTGGAACTAAATCTTCCTTTATCCTTAACATTATCTTCTTGTTGGTCATGACTTTAATATTTGTAACCATGGATCTAATATCATTTTGGGTAGAGTCAAAGGACATATTTTTGTGAAAATCTTGGATGAAGGCGATATATATGGTTTTATCTACGGAGATAAATTTTAGGATATTTTGATCTTGAAGAAGACTACAAAAATATTTATTCCTTATAAGGCAATCTTGGAGATTTTTCTACCAGCTTGGGGTTTGAAATAGAATGCTGTGTATGAAGAGATCTTGGTTTTCTCTGTGATGATATCGAGCTCCATATGAACATCATTATTGATAAGTGGTGTGAAGAAAAGTTGATATGTGTTGACATATAGATAAAGAGGCACTAAGGATACTTTGAGAATGGTGAAAGAGAGGATGACATATAAATAATTATTGATTGTTAAATATTTTAAACAAAATTTTTCTAATAAAAATGTTTTTTCTTTTTCAAATCTGAGGGTGGGCTAATGTGGCTCCGCCACTGCACCGGTCAGATTCATGATGGATCCGTTAGATCCGGGAAGATCCAAGATAAATTTTCCTGAAGGTGAAAAGCTAAAATAATCAGCGGGGTCTGGAGGCCATTTCAAACTTTTTTCTTAAGGTAATTTTATGCTTTAGAGCAAAAAATATTCTTAAGTATTATTTGCAAAAACAGGTCGAGCCTCGGATCCTGATTCAAAATTGGAAGTATTGCAATAATCTGAACATAATTTTATTTTCGCCTTGAATTTCAAAGTTTGTGATAGACCCAATAAACATCCAAATAAAAAAAAATTAATACTGTGAACATCACATTGTCACTTAATTTAGTAAAACCCAATGAATTATGTACACAATATTTAGCATTACACATATTTGAAAGCAAACACACTAATATAACATCAAAATCAACGACAAAACAAAATTATGATAATTGTATGGAGAAGCTTACGATTCTCCTTTTGTGTTTGGAGAACCATCGTGTTGTTCCTGCTTCATCTCTCCATCTTGTTGTTCCTGCTTCATCTCTTCATCTTGTTGTTCTTGCTTCATCTCTTCATCGTGTTGTTCTTGCTTCATCTGTCCATCATATTGTTCCTGCTTCACCTCTCCATCGTATTGTTCCTGCTTCATCTCTGCAAAATTATCTTGAATAAATTAGTTAATTTTTGACAAAAATCGTCTCACCTTTAAAAAAAACAGAAAGAGATTTAACCACGAACAGAATGAAACAAAATCAGTTCAATATTTTTAGAACAAAATTAATAATACAACATACCAGAAAAACAAAATTTATATCTTTCCTTTTTTCCTTCTCTCTTTCTTTCTCTAGCTATGTATGAAGTTGGAAACAAAGGGAGTGTGATATATATACATGAGTAAAGAAGACTTGGTTTGACAAAAAAAAGTAAAGACTCATGCTGACATTCTTTTTTTGAATCCGATGTTATAAGATAGCCTTAATTGGATTTGGCTTCAACGGGTTTTTTGGGCTTTGGGTTGGATTTTTTTTACAGACATTGGGTTGGATTCAAATTTAAGGTTAGTTTTGTTTTGGGTTTGTTTTTTGCTTCATAGTTGAGATTTCTCCCCCTTATTAAGAAATTTGATTTTAAATGCAAATTAGTTATGTATTTATTGAATTTATATTTTTAAAGATGTTGAAAAAAAAATAATAGGAATAAAAATTTATTTTCTTAGTTTGGATTAAAAAATTTAATGAAAGGAGAGTAACTCAATTTTTTTTTTTGACAAAGGAAGGTGCCTAAAGAACCAAACCGGGAAAAATTAACAAATTCTTAGTCTAGAGTAACTCAATTGATTGCATAATTTTTTGAATTCCTTTAATAATGTTAATTTTTTAATTCTCTTATTTAGGAGTCATTTATAAATAAAGGAAATGATTATTTTTTAAGTTATTCTTCCTTTTTATTTAGTAATATAAATTAAAACAAGTGATTCCATAATCAATTACTTTCTTTTTCTATAGTATTATATTATGGGACAACGCCTAGTTTATTACACAGAAAACGTAAGAATTCCTAATTAATTACAACATCAACTTAATTTCTACTTAGGTACAAAAAAATGGAAAATTACAAAAAAAATACACATAGGCCTATTAATTAATTATAATAATATTTATTTATTTATTTTCATTTTTTTATTTATGAATTTTAATTAAAAAAATTTTGAATTTTTTTTCTAAATTTTTTTAATGTGTTTTATGAATACGCGATTTTGAGATTTGTGTGTTGCAGGAATACACAGAATTAGAACAACCAAAATCAAGTTTTGTGTATTCCAGGAATACATAAATTCGAGTTTTGTGTGTTCCATTAATATACAAATTTGAATTTAATGTATTCCATGAATACACAAATATAAGATTTGTGCGTTCCAAGAATACATAATTCTAAGATTTGTGTGTTCAGGAATACACAAAATTGGAACAAACAAAATAGAGTTTTGTGTATTCTAGGAATACATAAATTCGAGTTTTATGTGTCATGAATACACAAATTTGAGTTTTATGTATTCCATGAATACACAAATGTGAGTTTTATGTGTTCCATGAATATACAAAATTTGAGTTTTATGTGTTCCATGAATACACAAATCTGAGATCTGTGTGTTCCAGGAACACAAAATTATGAGATTTGTGTGTCCAAGAATACACAAAATTGGAATGAACAAAATAAAGTTGTGAGTGCCTGGAACACAAAAAACCCTAAAACATAAACACACAAAAATAACAAAAAAGTGCTGGCCAAAAAGATAATATATCAAGATAGTTAAAAACGAGTAAAAAAAGGGTATATGCGATTAATAGAGAGCGAAAATAATTTTGGTAAAGAAGAAATTCCTTTCAAACGATTTTATGACTTTGTGTGTTACAGGAATACATAAATATATATTTATAGCAACACATAACGTAGAATTTTGATTTATAAAAAATCAAAAAAAAATTAAAATAAAGTTTAAAAAAATCATATAAGGGCAATAATGGAAGGTAAATATAACAATGTTTTAACTGGGAATTAAGTTGATAATTTATGAGTAAGTAGGAAGTAATTTGCTCCTTTTTTTTAGAAACAAAAAATGTGAAATTGTAATTAATTGGAAATCATCCCTTTTCTTATTGACATATGAATAAATTTTATGATATGATCGATGGTCAAGTTATTGTCTAATACATGGAAAATTGGATTGTTGTGAAAAAAAATGGTTTGATTAATCTAAAAGAATGCAAGTAGCATAATATATTACTATTTCAGTGTGTGGTAGACTATCATTTTTTGGTTCCAACATGAAAATACACAAATTCATGAAAAATATATATTATCATATTATATATTAATAGAGATATATACCTAAGTAACTAGTAATAAGATACGTAACATACTTAAAATTAATAGTACTTTTATAGTAAGTTCAGTTATATTGTTTAAGTCTTGATTGTAAAGATAATATATAAAGTGTACCCATTTAAAATTAGCTCAATTTAATAGTATACTTACAAGCGAAATGACATGACCATCGATCGTATCCTCTTGATTGAAGAATGATTATTCATTGAATATGTAACCTGAAATCAAGATAGAAAAAATATAAATGATTATTATTATTGTTTAATATTATATATAAATTGATAAAAATAAATATATATATATATCGATTTATTATTATCTGACACAAATTTTTCCAGGTAGATACATGATCACATATACTAAAAAAAAATCTTGAACTGTATATGATATATTATCATATGTAAATATAGAAATTTGATGGGTAAAAAAATCAATATATATACAAGTCAATAATTCACTCAAACAATATATGTGCAATAACAAACATATATACAAACCATTATATGGACAATTCTTGAATAGATAACTGTATGATAAATAAAAGATTTACTTGTAAATTTGTAAATACAAGATTTTTTTAATGTGTATTATCATAAACAATGTTTTTTAAAATAACCATATAGATCTCGCATGCTATTATTTTTAGAATTAAACTCATGTGCTAATTCCACAACTAGATCATACATTTTTTTAGTTGTGAACGAATTCATCATAACCAAATCAAACAATAAAGTAACATGTATAGTTTCCTCAGTTTTGAACTCAATCACGATACTTGTACAATTTGATATGTATAAATAATTTGACGAACTTTAATTTCAATTGAAATAAGTCAAAAACTATTCCAACATCAATAACATAAGTATGACAACTTTGGAAAAATCAATAACATTATATGTTTTATCTTATACAATTAAAATGATCTCACTTTAATCAACTAAAATTCATACTAGCTAAATATATACTAAAATAATTTTTATTTATAACCATTATGTTATATTTAAACAATTATATTCATATAGGATATTTACATCATTACATTAGAAATGCTTAACACTCTAAGAACCACAATTTATTCTAATATATCAAACAAATATGCTCAAGTTATAGATATATACATGTGTTTCAAAACCAACCAACCCCGAAATTAATAATTTATTGAAGCACACAATTCTTAATCACTCATTTATAATTTCGTCAATTATCATTAGTTGAACTCATAATACCATATCTCAACGAAATCATTAGTATATATAAAGGGAACTGTTAATGTACATTAGAACATAGAGTGATATAGACGGTAATGATAAGTTTCATAAGTCATCATTATGCTAATAAAAAATACACAAATATATTATTCTATTTAACATAGTAAATATAAATTATAGAAAAGATATGGAGATTTAATATTTTAGATGAAAAACCTTTTGGATCTTATTTAATTTTACATTTCAATATTTAATATTATTTTATATTATTGTTTCATTTAAAGATTAGTAATTTTATTGAAAAAAATATTATCTTTTTTCAACATCCTATTTTTTCCTACCTACCAAATTCATATAGAATCCTCCTGTAACGAGTAGATATTTGAAACAAAATACCATGTGTTCTAAAATAAAGCACCAGTCATTGTTATTAGTTGTATTACATAAAAAAGAATAAAAATACAAAAAAATCATCCAAAAAGGGCATTTGCAATATCTTTTGAAATCGATGGATATATTTAATTACTTTTGACACAAATGAGATAAATTCATATGCTGCATAACATATACTTACGTAATAAAAAAGTATTGTCTACTATTATAAATCAAATATATTGTAGCTTAAAACATCAAATTGAGCTTGATAACTTCAAAAAACAAAATTCATCCAAAATAAATATGTACATTTTCCTATTTAATTAGTATTCTCACATTTAGGGTACTTACAAGATATCTTTGGAAGTAATGTAGATCTCTTGAAAGCTCATGAAAACATTTTATGTGTGTATTTAAAATGATAGAAAATAACATCGTGAAAAATTTTGAGTTTGAGAATCGTACCGGTAGCCTAATATAAGGCATCACACAGATGATGCGATCGGATCCAACCATTTAAAAGACTTTGAAATTTATATAAAATGAGTTAGAAAGGGGTGTGAAGAAGCGGCTAGGGTTTTTAAAACATATAGAGAAATTTTATCGTGATATAAGTAAATACTTTTGTATCTCTTTGCTATATAATGTTTTGACAAGTTCATTCCTACTTTATAAATTAATCCTTTTTATCAATACTATATTAGAGTAAATACACTCACCCCCATGTACTATAACACGATTGTCAACTTACCCCTTAAAAATTATAACAAGTCTTATTACCCCCTATGTACTTTACTTATGTGTCAATTAAACATTTTCTATGGTCCTGTCCAACATGTTTGTTAAATCGGCATGTGTGTGGCATGCACATGTTCTAATTCTTGTATTTATTTAAAGTTACTTTATAATATCATAAAACAAAAAACTCCTCTTTAGGAAAGGGTAAATAAGCCATTTCCAATATAAACAACCCTATGTAATTCATCATGATGAAAAAAATACATTGGTCATTTTATATTAATTTAATACACCATAACCATCTTATGATCAAATGACTATTTTTTTGAAAACAAGTTTACGAACAGAAATGCAGGTTTCTTACAATATGTTTTGCCGTATGCATCTTAACAGAATTTGTTATTACAATTGTGGCTGCAACAATTGCTCCAGTACCAAAATTAAAATTAATAACTTTCTATTCTTTGCATTCTATTTATATTTAGAGTATGCAACATATTGCTATTTCTAAACCACTAGAAGTATCCAAGACCCATCCCATGTAATTAATAGAAGTTAGAGAAGTTATGGATATAATTTCCATTAATGCTCTTACCTTGTTTCTTACTATTAGATAACTGGTATCTAATGGTCATACTATATTACTTATACATCTTCAGAAGATGTTAAGGATTCATGGGAATATAATGCTTGTGATATCTTTGGAGTTCAGAACTCATTGATGCAAGATTTTACACTTAGTACCATTACTTAAGTTTGTATTACTTTATACATGCATCATATACATTATATGCATCCTCAAGAGACACTTTAGTCAATAGCTCATTGAGCATATCAATGAGTCTCGTGTGCATAAGAAGGACTCTCAAGTTGCGTACACAATTCTTGAGATTACCCATCACACTTGGGATGATTTGAGAAGTGATTTAGCATAAGTGTCTAGAAATCTAATCATGGGAAGGAATAAGGAATAACACTTTAAAAACACTATTATATAACTGATAAAGATAAGGACTTTTATCTAAGAGATATATAATCAAAAAATTTAAAACATGAATGAGCTCTTTGGTAGTCAGGTCGTATCTCACGCATATTCAAATGAATAATGAAAGCTTTAAAACATGAATGATCCCCCTAGTAGTCAGGTCGTTTCTCACTCATAATCAAAGTGTCAAACATTACCTATTTTATCATATAAAATAAGAGACTGAAAACTATTTAAACCCCTGGTAGTCAGATCATTTCTATTTAGTTTTGTTGATTTAACCCATCCTAAAATCGACTAATATTGGTGGGGGCAAAGATGTGATAAAATAATAGATAAATAAAGATAATAATAATGAGCACACACCCTTGAGAACCACGGAAATCACTGCAAGTATCACAGATTGTTTGCAAGTTTTAATGATAAGTCAAGTTCGTTCGCATGGATTTGATCCATTAGATCTACTTATATTTAACAAGCATAGATGAATTTAGATGTTTTAAATAAAAATATAAAAGATGAATAATTATGAATAACTATCTGATATGAATAAATAATAAATAAGAATACAGATAAATAAATATGAATGTAAGTCTAATAGATTAGGATTACTAATATGAGTCTATTTTACTAAGTTGTTATTCTAACATGTCACAGATTAAGCATTATATATTAACAAGGATTCTAAATTCTACCTAGCCTCTACTATGCTTAGGAGCAACCTCTCCACTACCAAGGATTCCTGAGTAATGATTGGTGATTAAATCAAACCTTTATGGCTATCTAGTTAGGCAAAGGATCAAAACTAGATGATTATGTGGTGTTGTCAATAACTAAGAATAATCCTAAGATTGGCCAAATCTAGGGTTGTAACAATAAGTCAAAGCACATAATAACAAATACGCCAAGCTCAATCAATTAAAATAACAAATAGTATTTATGAATTTAAAGACAAAATAATAACCCAACAATTAAAAGTAAAACTTACAAAATAAAAGTTTAGAAATATGGTTGAGCATAAATCTGTAGCTAATTACCCTAAATATATAGAAGGTGAGATGTAGAAGAGGAGTTTGTCACTCTCCAACTTCTTCTTCTTGTCTTCCTATATAGGTCAGCTTGCTCCTTGGATGAATAGCTTGATTCTAAGGATTAATAATAAAGATAAAGACTAAGCTATTATTTAAAAGTAAGAAAATACAAGTAAGGACTAAGCCTAAGCATGAAACTGAGCAAGGACATGTTTACAATGCTATAAGGGTGTATTTATAGGTGTTTAGGAACCCTAATTCGTTTTCTTGAAGGAGAAGGTAAGTAGTGGACTCCAAGCCCTACTCAAATTCGTAACCCTAAAACATGGTATCAGACCCGTTTTTGTTTCGGTCCTAACAGCTTCATTTCTTATCCGTTTGACACGTATGAGTAGTCGAAATTCATCGTCTCAGAAAGATATTTAACTTTGCTCTTGACCGTTTCTCTAAATTCCGCACGGATTTTAAGATATAAGCTGATTTGTGGTCGTGGGTGCAGAAATTCAGATTTAAGGCAGCTTTTCCTTTTCCATGTTTTTAGCTTTTCTTTCCTTATCTCCAATTATCATGCTTATCTCTTTCCATATCTCTTAGTCTTTGACTTGGAATCTAATTAATCTCCATAATTATTTTTAAAACTTCACACTAAATAAATAATTAAACCCAATATGCTCTAAAAATAATAATTTACTTAATCAAGACTCAAAATAGGAAAGTGTAATAATTCATGGGAAAATCGACTAGAAGACTTCCTAAATCACTAAAAATGATGTCTCCAACTAATATTAATTTATCACAAATAGGGAGACATCAAGACGCCCAACTCAAAGTTGTATCGTCCCGATACAATAAAGATAAAAACAAAGGGAAGTCTCTAAATACACACCTAGGTCAATTAAGCACATTGGGAAGAAGATAGCAGAATATGGAGAATAGACTCAAAGCAACTACTCAGAAAATTTCATGTAATAATATTTATAAACTACATACCTGTAAACTTCTCATATCTACAATCAACACGGCTTGAATTCAAGATTAGATTAGCTTCACAATGTAAGAAGGAGAGGAACTTTACTCAGTTCACCAAGGAGGCTATAGATTGTTCATCGAACCTTACTAGTATCCAAAGATCCATTTAACTACTCTCTATTGGCTCAATCACTTCTCAATTACATAACAAAGAATCAAAAGGTCTTTAAGGTTGTAATGTAGACTTAGGGACGGTATGATAAGTATATTTGGATAATTTAGAGTTAGCTTTTGGCTCTCTCCTCACTAGCCATCAACGAATCGCCCTAGAGTTTGAGTTATTCTCATAAAACGTTTCTCACTCAACCCAATGAATTCCTTGATGCACAATTTAGCATCCCCAATAACCCCATTAAAGCATAAGATATTCACATAAAAATTCTACTTTGCTGGTCCGAATATATATTTTCTTTTCAAATCATTATTTTTTCTCTTTTCTTTTGTATAGCTATGAATCTCTTTTTATTGTTGGGATATCACACTATTTTTTTCAATGTTATGCCTTTTCATAACTTTAGCTCGTAGCTTCTTTTTCATTCACTATTACCCCGGCAAAGGGTTACAACATAAAACTGTGAATCATCATCAATATAATAACAGAGCACAATTAATAAGCTCAAAAATCCCAAGCCAATAATAATTTCCATAATGGTGGACCCACCACCCTAAACTCAAGCTCTAAAACAATTGTCTATGCATCGCGATTCGAGTGCGGGTCATATGGAAAAGTCCTATAATCTAAAGAGATCTGGCTTATAATGTGGCTAAATAAAAAGGCTTTAGAAAGGCTAGAAGGGGCTGAGAAGGATATAAAATATTAAACAAATAACAAGGTGAGAAGGTATAAAAAGGCTTCAAGTGGCTTCAATATGAAAGAACTGCCTTAATCACTTTCTACACCATGTGATTTCGTTATTTTCTTACGTTTAGCACTTTCATCAAATGGGTTTGTCAACTAGCTTGGATCTCACGACCTACAAACCACTCAAGGTTCCCTGAGACCGAACATACTTTCTATCGCATTGCTAACTAATCTTTTCTTTACTATCAATGTGTGTTTTTCCTGCGAATACTCAAAGCATACAAAATAAAATAGCTCATAAACATACTACTTACTATCATTAACTCACTGAGCTTATACTTTCAAGCTATTAAACACACTCTACATACATCTAAACCTTCATAAAAAAATTAATGTTACCTAAAAACAATAAAACACAGAAAAATGGAGATTAGAGACAACGAATCCCCACACCCCCAACTCATAAATGAGTCGTGTCCCCACGACTCGAAAAGACTCAAAAAAATAAAAAAAAAAAATTTTACAGATATTGCACATAAATAAATGGTACAGAAGAAAGAAAACATACTCTTCGAGGCTATTTACCTCGCCTAATCAATACCCGGATTAGGGTGCAATACTTTCCATGTATGTAAATTTCTAGTATCACCAATTTCGATTTCCCTTACATATTCTTATACTCCATCCCAATCAATCACACTCTAGAAATCTCTTGTTTATCTTCTTCCAACTTTGCTCTCGAATACTTACTCATGTGACAGTGTTCATCCAGGAACATGTTTTGAACACAACTACTAGCGTCCCAGAAGCTTTTGTTCATCTCAGGTAAAGGACTATCGATTGTAGAGGTTGTTGTGTCTTCCTTATGAAAGTTTAAACCTTTTTGCTCTTTGAATTCACCACAGCTAGCTTTCCTCTATTCTCTTGATCCGATTTACCTTGTAGTTATTCCCAAACTAGTACCCATCTCAATTGATTTCATCTTGATCTTACCCAATACCTTGCTTTGATTCTTCATCTTCCACAACACTTGGTAATATCTCTATCATCTCTTCATCATCTCTTTTGACCCCCAAATCAAAGCTTTGAACACTCTTGAAATTTGTAACTCTTGATCATAGGTGGAACAAGCTTTATTTGGGTTAGGAAAGGTGTTAGGATGATAATTATCCATGTGGGTATGATTGAATCAAGGTTTGGTGATGTCGGTTTAAGGGTTTTTGGAAAAAGATTTTGAAATTCATGGTTTTTATTCTTGGATTATAGGTGTTTTGATATGATTTGGGTGATTGAATCTTCTTTGTAATGATGTAGGGAAGGATTTGGATGTTAATTCATGGTGATTTGGTAGTGTTTTGATGTTGGGTGAAGGTTTGTTGAAGCTTTAATGGAGTTGGGAGAGGTTTGGAGAAGAAAGTGAGGCTTAAGGATTGAAAAATCCGGATTAGAACTCACCTCTTTCTCTTTATGACCTAAAAAACGTGATTTTTTTCTCCAGCGTCATCGGGTGGTATACCGGCCGTAGGGCCCGGTATACCGGAGCTACTGTTCTTCCAGACCCACGTTACGTCAAAATACCCGAGTTGTAAACACGTGGGCACGGGGTTTGTGCTGGGCGGTATACTGGAGGTATGGCCCGGTATACCGGAGCTTCTGTTTTTCGACTTGGGACCTCTCGGCAATGAACACGTGGTGATACCCGTGGTCACGGGTTTTCTGACCTGCGGAATACCGGCCGTAGGGCCCGGTATACAGGTGGCAGGTCAGAAAACTCCCAAAAAAATTCGTTTTTGCTTCCCAAACTCGATTTCTTTAATACCTAACATCCAAAAACACTAATACCTTTCTCAAATACGCAATATCAACTAAAAACAACTAAACTAAACTAAAACTAAAAACATAAAGACATAATAAATTACTATGGGATGTCTCCCAGAGGGCACCTTTGTTTAACGTCTTTCAAAGTTAGACGAGTTACCTCAGTTATTTCTGTTTATAGCCTCCCCAGCAGTGAGTGAGATGATTAACACTTACCAACTTGAGCTTGCAACCTTCGATAACTGCTTCTGAGATGATTTGCGTGATAACATAGGGCCCCTTCCAAGAACTGTTATGTTTGGGGTTGGGAGGTTTCCATGCCACATCGTCTCCTACCCCAAACTCAATCTTTTTATCCATGGTTTCTTGGGGGCTTTACATTTTCTGGCTTCTTGGTTACAATTCTGATTAGATATAGTTATTTTGACTCATTTTTCTTTTTCTTCTTCCCCAAAACATAGAATGTTTCAGAGTTATCTTCAATACGGAGAGTCACGGTTCCTTCATTCACATTCACTATAGTATCGCTGGTGGCTAGGAATGGACGCCCAAGAATGAGTGGGATGTTCTTATCTGCTATATAGTCAAGAATAATAGATTATGTGGGAATAACAAGGTTACCTACTTGAACGAGTACATCCTCTATTACTCCCCACGACTTTGCTGTTGATTGATCCGCAAGTTGTAAGATTACGGATGTCGGTTTCGCATCACTAATACCAATCTTCTTGAATATACTTTTGGGCATGATATTCACACTTTCCCCTAAATCACACATGGCTTTTCCATGAAATATACCACCTATTTTGATTGGGAGGTTGAAACCTCCAGGATCTTAAAGCTTTGGTGGTAATCTTTGCTGAACTTGTGCTGATATCCCTTCATTAAGTGTCACAGATTTGGATCTTGTGAACCTTTCTTTATTGGATAGTGCCTCCATAAAGAATCTATCGTAGTATCGCCTTCCTTCCATAGCTTCGAGTAAAGGGACATTAATTTTCACTTGTTTTAACGCCTCTATACACTTCTGTTGCTGCTCCTTTGGGTTAGCGGGATAGTGGCAATGTATGGGTGGTTGTCTTGCTCTATGTCTCTCTTCAATTCTTGATTCATTAACCACTCTTGGCTTCTTACTTTTATCGTGTTCAACTTCTTCAACCCAATCTTCAACAATTATCTCATCTAAGTGCATCCGCCTTACGTTTGACTTGTTTGGTAGAACATCCCCTTTTGAGGGAGATGGTAGCGCTTCGGTGATTATCTCACTGTGTTCTTTTATCTTTTGAGCTTGAAGACTAATAGTCTTAACCTTGTCGTCAACGTATTGGATCTTCTTCATGTTAGTAGTTGTATCTTGGGTCAATTGTAGGAGTTGACTTTGCATTTGTTCTATGACTGTAGTGAGCCGCATCACATTCTTCTCTAAAAGTTGATTTTGTTGTTTTAAATCTTGATTCTGTTGTTGCAGGCCTTGCACTACTGATGCATCGATCTTTGATTCAAGTTTGCTCATATTATCCTTCGAGAAGTTGATGAATTGACTAATAGTCTCTTTTAAATCAGTGATTTCTTCTTGAGGACGAGATGGAGCTTGACTTACATTATGTATATTGTAGCCTGGTTGATGGTTAGCTTGGTTTTCATAGGCTTGTTCTTGCAGGTATAACTGTTGAGGTGGCTTTGGGATGCTTTCCTTAACGGTTATAGCGAGTTGTTGTATTTGATCTTGCAAGCTTGAAATCCTCGCTTCTTCTTCTTCGTTAGTGGTAGGAGTTTGTTATTGTAGCCAACTTATGTTGGTCTCAATGATTGTTTCCATACCACTCTTTGCTTCTTTCGGATCCATAGAGACAAAATTACCACGACCCATAGCATCTGCTCTCAGCCTTGACTCTCTATCGAGTCCATTATAGAACATGGATAATTGTAATTGTGGCGTGTATCCATGTAGTGGACATCTTGCCAACATCTTTTGAAATCTCGTCCATGCTTCGCCAACACTCTCTCCGGCTTCTTAGAATAAATTCATAGGCTCCATAGTTCCTTCACTCGCATACTTGTTGGATAAAATTTATCGAGGAATCTTTCTTGAAGCTTTTCCCAATTTGTTATTAGCTCGGGAGGTTGGCCATCTAACCAATCGCTTGCTTTTCCAGTCAAGAAAAGTTGAAACATTAAAAAATACATATGTTCTTGCGTAACACCTTCATTAATGTAGGCATCACAAAATTGCATGAATTTCTGAACAGAATTTACCGGATCTTGATGTGTATCACCATTAAATTTTCATAGCTTGCGAATGGATTAATTAGGTCAGGATCAGGCTTGAATCTAATGGCTTGGATATTTGGGACGTGAATCCCAATGCGTTGAACTCAAAATTTACTAGGGAAACCTAGCTTTAACCGTTGATTATCCATCTACAACCCTGAGAAAGACTAACACAAAAAGAAAGCGTAAAACTGAAAACAAATAAAAACTTCTACACTAAATAAACACAAGATAGATTTAACTTAAAGATAAATCCCTGGCAGCGGCGCCAAAAACATGGTGGGGGCAAAGATGTGATAAAATAATAGATAAATAAAGATAATAATAATGAGCACACACCCTTGAGAACCACGGAACTCACTACAAGTATCACATATCGTTTGCAAGTTTTAATGATAAGTCAAGTTCGTTCGCAGGGATTTGATTCGTTAGATCTACTTATATTTAACAAGCGTAGATGAATTTAGATGTTTTAAATAAAAATGAAAAGATGAATAATTATGAACAAATATCTAATATGAATAAATAATAAATAATAATGCAGATAAATAAATATGTATGTAAGTCCTAATAGATTAGGATTACTAATATTAGTCTATTTTACAAAGTTGTTATTCTAACCTGTCACAGATTAATCATTATATATTAACCAGGATTCTAAATTCTACCTAGCCTCTACTAGGCTTAGGAGAAACCTCTCCACTACCAAGGATTCCTGAGTAATGATTGGTGATTAAATCAAACCTTTATGGCTATCTAGTTAGGCAAAGGATCAAAACTAGACGATTATGTGGTGTTGTCAATAACTAAGAATAATCCTAAGATTGGCCAAATCTAGGGTTGTAACAATAAGTCAAAATACATAATAACAATATACGCCAAGCTCAATCAATTAAAATAACAAATAGTATTTATGAATTTAAGGACAAAATAATAACCCAACAATTAAAAGTAAAACTTACAGAATAAAAGCTTAGAAATATGGTTGAGCATAAATCTATAGCTAATTACCCTAAATATAGAGAAGGTGAGATGTAGAAGAGGAGTTTGTCACTCTCCAACTTTTTCTTCTTGTCTTCCTCTATAGGTCAGCTTGCTCCTTGGATGAATAGCTTGATTCTAAGGATTAATAATAAAGATAAAGACTAAGCTATTATTTAAAAGTAAGAAAATACAAGTAAGGACTAAGCCTAAGCTTGAAACTGAGCAAGGACATGTTTACAATGGTATAAGGGTGTATTTATAGGTGTTTAGGAACCCTAATTCGTTTTCTTGAAGGCGAAGGTAAGTAGTGGACTCCAAGCCCAACTCAAATTCATAACCCTAAAACATGGTATCAGGCTCGTTTTTGTTTTGGTCCTAACAATTTCATTTCTTATCCGTTTGACGCGTATGAGTAGTCTAAATTCATCGTCTCGGAAAGATATTTATCTTTTCTCTTGACCGTTTCTCCAAATTCCTCACCGATATTGAGACATAAGCTGATTTGTGGTCGTGGGTGCAGAAATTCAGATTTAAGGCAGCTTTTCATTTTCCATATTTTTAGCTTCTCTTTCCTTATCTCCAATTACCATGCTTATCTATTTCCATATCTCTTAGTCTTTGACTTGGACTCTAATTAATCTCCATAATTATCTTTAAAGCTTCATACTAAATAAATAATTAAATCCAATATGCTCTAATAATAATAATTTACTAAATCAAGACTCAAAATAGGAAAGTGTAATAATTCATGGGAAAATCGACTAGAAGACTTCCTAAATCACTAAAAATGATGTCTCCAACTAATATTAATTCATCACAAATAGGGAGACATCAAATATTAATACCACATCCTCTGGGTAGTCCAGACTTAAAACGTGATATTAATAAGTAAATCCTATTATCAAACAATCTAGAGTTTTACAATTTGGACTCGAACTACAAATTCACCTGGTAGTCAGATCAAAATTTGTAAACTTAACAAACTTAAACTCTACTTGCGATTGACAAGTCTCACAAAATATCTTATATTTCGTCTTAATAAACTCAAAAAATTTGTAATCATCAAGTGGGAATTACTAATGATTCGTAATCTAAGTGTTGGATTGAAAATCGAACGATCCTATTGAGTGCTCGGACAAAATTTTAATTTCAAAAATTACAATTTTTATCTTATTAATATTTTTCAATAAGAATACAATATTCCTTATATTAACTAAAGCACGTAAACCACATTTAATTTGTAGTGACGGTCGCTTGCTTTATCCATGTTACAGACATTGTCAAGGTCATCAATGGACAAATGATCAAATAAATTACCTCAACTATTAATTAAAAAATATAAAAATAATATGTGTCCAACGAACTAAAGAAAAAGGAGTAGGAAACATTTTTCCCGTTTGTTTCCTTTTATATTTGTCCGATCAATTGAAGCAAATCATCATATGTAGCGGTGGCGAAAACAAACAAAAATGCCTCTTCTTTTTTTTCTATCATGGGCGTAATCATATTCACAAAATTTTGGGAAAAAAATATCACAACCAAGAAAGTAAGTTACTAGTAAAGTATACTATATAATTTAATGGTATAATCTCACATTCAAGGCAAGCAAATAAAACCAAAGACATTTATTATCTTTATATTGTTGATGTCTCCTCATTTGTGATGATTTTATTTTAGTTGGAGACATCATTTTAGGTGTATTTATTAGAGTAATAGTCGATTTTCCTATGAATTAGTGCACTTTCCTATTTCGTGTCTTGATTTGATGATTTATTATTTTTAGAACATATTGGATTTAATTGTTTGTTAATTGTAAAGCTTTAAAGATATATGAAAATTAATTAGATACCAAAACAATTCTAAGAGATAAGGTAAAGAAGATATACATGGAAAATTGGAGATAAAGGAAATAAATAATAAAAAGGAAAAGATAAAGTTGTCAAGTAAATATGAATTTTACCAGCTATGAACATAAACGTGATCATGACTCAAGATTGAATTGAAATTTGGAAGAATGGTCTGAAGAAAATTGATAGAGATTTCGGACATGATCAGTTTCGACATAAAGAACGCGTCAAACGGAAAAGTTCTGAAGGAGTTACGGCCAAAACAAAACAGCAACAAAATCATACATTTTCTATATTTTAGGCTACGAATTTGAGTTGGGCTAGAAGTCCAATACATATCTTCTACTCCAAGAAACGTATTAGGGTTTCCTATACCCTAGAAATACACCCTTCTAATCAGAAGAAATTCATCCTTGTCTAGTCCTTAAGCTAAGAGAAAGCTTACAACACAAGAAGAGAAGTGTGGAAGGAGCTGAACACCATAGCATGTCTTCACAAGCCTTCAAATTTGTAATTGTTTTCTTTTCTTTCTCTAGTATGAACTAAATTATTTTTAGCTTAAGATTTAGAATATATGTATGAACCCTAAACTTGTTTGAATGTCTATCTAATTTGGGATACCATCGTATTTAATTTAATTTGAATTCATGTTTTATTATCTGTTTTATGTGCTTTGACGTATTGTCTATTTTCCTTGTAGAGGCCTACATATATAGGATTACCTTAATATTAGTTAGATGATCACCCGGAAGGGGTGTCTAATTATTGAAACACCAGGTTAACAACCTTAGAGATGAAAGGAATGGGAGTTGGACTCCACCTTTACCTGGTTGTTATAAAGTTAATTGTGATGCTTCTTTTGACTATAAAACTAACCAATCTGCTTTTGCTTGCATTGTTAGGGATTCAACAGGAACAATGGTAGATGGTTTTGCGCAAAAGATACTGGTCAATTCAGCCATTGAAGCTGAGGCTAGAGGACTCCTAGGAGCTTGTGATTTAGCTTCAAAGTTTCATGTAGGCTTAGTAGAGATAGAAAATGATTTCCTCAACCTAATTAACCAAACAAGAAACGGAGAGAAGATTTTTGTAATATTAAATTGTTAGTTAAAAACATTGTTAGGTGTAAATTTTTGTATCAACTTAAAATCTCCTTTGCTAGGAGATCCAAAAACCTTTGTGGTTATTGGGTGGCTAAAAAAAACCTTAAAGGCTCTTGTGTTAGCCTTTGGAACAATGTACCACCTCCCCAATTATTTAGATTACTTGCTAAGGAATTCAATCTAATAGGGATTGGTTAAATTGTACTTTGAAGTTTTTTAATATATGCTTCTTTCGACTAAATTTTTTTATTGAAATACCACATTACGTCTAGTGTACAGATTTGGTCATGACAACACCAGCATAACTAGATAATCATTAGGGTTTATTTTAATCAGCAATCATCATTAGTAGGTCAGACTTCCCTAGGACCCTATTGGCACAGGATAACCCTATTTCAAGTCCCCTTGTGATTGTGAGTTCGCCGCCCTAGTTTGTTCTCCGGGGATAGGGAGGATATTAGAATCCTGATTATTGCAATTCTACAGAATTCACCCTTACATGTTTAGAATAAACAAGGCTAGTGGGGATTACTTGATAGTTTCTCGAGCTAAACTCTCATACTATTTGTTCTTTGCTTATTTTATATTCTGTCTTTAATTTATTAGTTTAATTTTCTATTTCTAAAAACCAAACAAAAATCTATTTTTCTTTTCTTTATTCTTGCGTAGTAGTATTTATAGCTTTCATATTTGCACTTGATATTTGCATAAGTTCTCTCTAACTTTCGTAGTATCTGAGGAATGAATTCTCTTATCATTAAAACTTGCATACGTCATGTAATACTTGCAGAACCGTGCTAGCCTAGGGTGTGTATTTCACACTTATTTTACCCATTATTTTATCACACCTTAGGTGACAACAATTGTATTCCATTCTAATAATAAAAAAGAAAAGACATCCAATTTGTTAAGATATTATTGTTTATGAAACCAAAACAACAACTTATTTCCCATTTTCTAAAAACAACAAAGGCTCCAAACCTTTCCAACAAAGAGAAATTTCTCAAAGCACATCAACAATTTTGCAATGCCTTTCCCTTTTTTTTTATAAAACGACGATCTTTTTTTTCTAGCACCTAATGCGACAGAAAAAAGAAAAACTTTTTCCAAATTCTATTCAAGTATTAAACCGTATAAAACGTAAACAATATGTATTGCACATTCGTACAATATATCAAAATAATATATCTCATATAATTAATCTGTGATATAAAAAAGTTCAATTTTCATATAAACTCAAAAAATAAAACTCAATATATTGTCATATAATATAATGTTTGGAATCCTAAATTGCAACAATTGGCTCTGATACCAATTGAAGGAATCGCAATACATGTTATATCTAATATACGCAGTGGAAAAAACTTATTGCAGTTCTAAAACCAATCTAGTTGCTATTAAAGAATCGATTTCGTACCTTTAGGATTTATATGAGAATCGAAAGACTAACCCATCTTCAAAAAGTTGAAGTCTCAACGCTTTGCACACCAGACATTGATTCTTCCTTTCATAACAGTTATGATTTGGAGATATAACTTCTACCTTATGTGTAGTTTTTCCAAGAGAGAAAACTGAAAGAAAGAAAAAAGTCCTACCGTGTAATGAAAAACCATTATACTTATAATACTTTAGAAAAATGAAAAGACAAGAAATGAAAAGTCACCAGTTATAATAAAAATTGATTATCCTAATAATATGGATCACTAACCACTTGTGAAGTGGACTTGAACCTTTTATATTATTCATATGACTTAAACTAGCCCAGTGGTTAGTGATACATTTCTCTTTACTAGAGGTGCTTGGTTTAATCCACAACCCCGTCATTTTTCCTTTTTTTCTCTTTTTTTTCAATTTGGTCTTATATTAGAATATTAATTTGTGCTAGCAAATTAATATACTAATATTCCAAGTATATAATTAATTAATATTTATTATCCGATAATAATTAATTAATAACATGAAGCAAGATCAATGCACTCGTTAGTGTGCGACTACGTGGGTTCATCGTTAAACCGGTAGTAGTTAACTCAATTAACTGCTAATCAAGGACGGTGTAAAACAACACTCCCCAACGACCGGATAACGTGAAGTAACTCTGTGCAAATAACCTGTAAAGAATCACACACGTAATCCCTCTATCTTTACAGCTCCAGATCATCCTGGGATATGGTATAACTGTCAAATCATATTAGAAAATCAACTACGTTACACGTAGATTATCAACGATTGACAAATGACCTGAGAAACTCCTTTCTTCATTCATTCTATCACCTTGGCCAAAAATTTGATACAACCGTTATAATCTTATGACATCGTATAGATAAAACTCTTTACCTAGAGTTGATAGATTTCAGCTTGACTCATTCCTTAGAGAATATATACTTAGCTATGTCCAATATCCTTTCTACTAGCATTATGACATACTAGTAGTCCAGTATCTAAACACAACCAGCGCATACACAACTATAGTGATGATCTCAGGTCAAAGGATTACAAGAATAAAATTCCTTATAGAGATTAACCCACTTGACAGTTCAAGGTAATTAACCATTAGGAATCTCTAGTTTTAGTCAGTTTGATAATAACATCTCTATGTGCATTATCTATGCACCTAACTCGGTAAACGAGAACTACTGATGTTTATCCAATAAATACTCGTTAGCTACATATTAATCTAACCAGATCATCGAGGACCTAGCTTGATGATCCTACGATTAAGAACAAATTTAGATTAGGTCCTATGAGCTAGATTCTCATTAACATAACACCTTATGATATCTAGTTCGTAACTTAATCAAGGATCTGCCTTTATATTATGTAGATGAATACGATAATCATAAAAGCTTTTCATAGATTCAAGGAACCAATTCCCTTAATCAATAATGTAGGGATAACTATTATCGTGTCAGTACATACTTGTGTTCAATTCATTACAAGACGATCGGGGTTAGAGCATAATTCCAACAATAGTTGTATGTATTGGGGTAGTAATATGAATTGAAAGTTATTTGATTGTCTTGATGAAACGATGGGTGAGAGAAGTGTCAAGATAATTCCTGGTTTACTGTTGAAATCTAACAAACACGATTTAGAGATGGAAATCATGAATTCCCAGATGAGGCAAGTGCATGATGATTTGGATAATATGCAGAAAAAATTGTTGAAAGCCTTAGGTTTTAAATCTATGAAGTTTAAGATCATTGCGAATGAGATGGGACTTCTTAGGCTTTAGTTGAGGAATGTTACACAAGTTAACATGATTTTGATATGCGTGCTTGTATTGATCTTTTTTAGGTTCTATGTAATATTTGTGTAAGATTTGTTTTTGTAGTAAAGGAATGGGAGTTTATATTATCGACTCATTTTTATGGTGTATAAAATTTTTGAATGGCTAGTTTTTCCCACCTGTAGTGACAAGGGTATGAATGAATATATTTTATCAACATAAAGTAGATAACTGTCAATATTATAAATGTGTATGATAATAAAGAAGATGAAGTAGATGACATGTAACTATATAAAAAAGACGAATAAGCATCTCTGCACAATAAAAATAGGTAAGTTGAATGCAAGTTAATAAACGAACAAAAAACTAGTATTAAAGTGCCTGCTCTGAATTCTACACCACCCAAAATCACACTTTATTATTAAAAATAATGAATATTTATTACACTTATTCATCCACGAAATATAGTCTATCAGACGGATCTTTAAACAAAAAACCCCATGAAACACAACTTCAGAAATCTACTACTTCTCCAAATTGTTGTGAGTTAGGATTCTGTATTTTCTTCAAGTTGTTGGGTATGTGTTTTGTCTTTCTCGCTACAGCCATATCTTTCCTTAATCTAATTGATTATCAAGTTGATTCAAACCAAGCAAGTCTCACTATCATAGTTATTCCTCGTAAAGATATATATAGGGCTTGGATTCGTGTTCTTCTTAGTTGTTCCCTCAACAATGGATAGAGGGCCTGGACTCTTAGTTTTTCTCCTTATTCTAGGATATTCTCCAATTGATACAACCCATAATCTCTCTCTCTCTCTCTCTCTCTCTCTCTCTCTCTCTCTCTCTCTCTCTCTCTCTCTCTCTCTCTCTCTCTCTCTCTCTCTCTCTCTCTCTCTCTCTCTCTCTCTCTCTCTCTCTCTCTCTCTCTCTCTCTCTCTCTCTCATAGTTGTTCCTTGTGTATGAGGGATGAAGGGTCTCTTCACTCTTTCTAGTTTTGTACTACCATCATAACATATTTAAAATATAAACATAACCAAAATTTACTTACTCCATGTCCTTGAGTTAATGGTCTTTTATATCTTGTTAGGGTTTCTAGTTTTTTAGTTGCTTCACGGTTTTGTTGTTTTTAAAAATAATCAAGAATTTTTAACATATAAAAATCTGGAATTTTTTACCAAATAAAAATCTGGAATTTTTAACAAATAAAATTTAGTTAGCCTTGAGCCAAGTAAACATAAATATACCATACAAAATAAATGTACTTACACCAACTATTTCCTAAAGTAAATTTGTCTTTGTGATGCTATATGTATGCCTTTTATCCCTATATATATTTACTATTAGTTGTATCAGGTGTCTTGTTGGCCTTCAATATAGGTTTAATTTATTTCTTTCAATTTTGACCATCTAGAATCATGTAATATACAAAATATTAGGTAGTTATAATGTATTTATTCCATACGCTAAGGATATAAGATATGATTTACTCACCACAACTCTAGCTACATGAGGGTCTGATGGCTTTGTTGCTTATGCAGCCAGAGGTCCTTCTTTTTCCATGTAATCCTCCTAGTTTCATATTGACGCACAAAATAGTTAGTCAACGATGAAGTATATAGTAATGAAGGGACATAATTATAGAATTTGTACTTACTATTGATAACGGAGTTTCGAGTGAAGAACCATCTCTAGGTGAAATAAATGGTTTTTCAATAAGATCTATACTTTTCAGTCTACTTCCTTATCTTTATGGGACAATATTTTTATCTTTTCACTTTGTGTTGTACACTTCCACCTACTTGTGCAAATATTTTTTGCAAGTTTTGTTACACCTTGGAGAGGATTCATAAAAATGTTTTCAGTAGCAGAACAAGGGATATATGAAGCAGATGAGTGTGTTTTAGTATATAAAAGGTCTATTTATATCTTCATCGGGTGTCTCGTTGAGAATATTATTATCTATAAAAAATATTCCCTCTTCCATACCAACGTTGGAACTAAATCTTCCTTCTTCCTTAACATTATCTTCTTGTTGGTCATGATTTCAATATTTGTAACCATGGATCTAATATCATTTTGGGTAGAGTCAAAGGACATATTTTTGTGAAAATCTTGGATGAAGGCGATATAGATGGTTTCATCTACGGAGATAAATTTTAGGATATTTTGATCTTGAAGATGACTACAAAAATATTTATTCCTTATAAGGCAATCTTGGAGATTTTTCTACCAGCTTGGGGTTTGAAATAGAATGTTGTGTATGAAGAGATCTCGGTTTTCTCTGTGATGATATCGAGCTCCATATGAACATCATTATTGATAAGTGGTGTGAAGAAAAGTTGATATGTGTTGACATATAGATAAAGAGGTACTAAGGATACTTTGAGAATGGTGAAAGAGAGGATGACATATAAATAATTATTGATTGTTAAATATTTTATAACAAAATTTGTCTAATAAAAAAGTTCTTTCTTTTTTAAATCTGAGGGTGGGCTAATGTGGCTCCGCCACTGCACAGGTCAGATTCATGATGGATCCCTTAGATACGGGAAGATCCAAGATAGATTTTCCGGAAGGTGAAAAGCTAAAATAATCAGTGGGGTCTGGAGGCCGTTTCAAACTTTTTTCTTAAGGTAATTTTATGCTTTAGAGCAAAAAATATTCTTAAGTATTTTTTGCTAAAACAGGTCGAGCCTCGGATCCTGATTCAAAATTGGAAGTATTGCAATAATTTGAACATAATTTTATTTTCGCCTTGAATTTCAAAGTTTGTGATAGACCCAATAAACATCCAAATAAAACATTTTTAATACTGTTAACATCACATTGTCACTTAATTTAGTAAAACCCATTAAATTATGTACACAATAATTAGCATCACACATATTTGAAAGCAAACCCACTAATATAACATCGAAATCAACGACAAAACAAAATTATGAAAATTGTATGGATTAGCTTCCGATTCTCCTCTTGAATAACTAAATGGCCGCTGGGGGTTTGTGTTTGGAGAACCATCGTGTTGTTCCTGCTTCATCTCTCCATCTTGTTGTTCCTTCTTCATCTTTCCATCTTGTTGTTCCTGCTTCATCTCTCCATCGTATTGTTCTTGCTTCATCTCTCCATCATATTGTTCCTGCTTCACCTCTCCATCGTATTGTTCCTGATTAATCTCTACAAAATTATCTTGAATAAATTAGTTAATTTTTGAGAAAAATCGTCTCACCTTTGAAAAAACACAGAAAGAGATTTAACCACGAACAAAATGAAACAAAATCAGTTCAATATTTTTTAGAACAAAATTAATAATACAACATACCAGAAAAACAAAATTTATATCTTTCCTTAATTCCTTCTCTCTTTCTTTCTTTAGCTATTTATGAAATTGGAGACAAAGGGAGTGTGCTATATATACATGAGTAAAGAAGACTTGGTTTGACCAAAAAAAAAAAAAGACTCATGCTGACTTTCTTTTTTTGAATCTGATGTAATAAGATAGCCTTAATTGGATTTGGCTTGTACGGGTTTTTTGGGCTTTGGGTTGGATTTTTTTTTTTTTTGATACACTTTGGGTTGGATTCAAATTTAAGGTTAGTTTTGTTTGGGTTTGTTTTTTGCTTCATAGTTGAGATTTATTCCCCTACTTAAGAAATTTGATTTTAAATGCAAATTAGTTATGTATTTATTGAATTTATATTTTTAAAGATATTAAAAAAATAATAGGAATAAAAATTCATTTTCTTAGTTTGGATTAAAAAAATTTAATGAAAGGAGAGTAACTCAATTTTTTTTTTGACAAAGGAAGGTGCCCAAAGAATCAAACCGGGAAAAATTAACCAATTCCTAGTCTAAAGTAACTCAATTGATTGCATAATTTTTTGAATTCCTTTAATAATGTTAATTTTATAATTCTCTTATTTAGGAGTCATTTATAAATAAAGGAAATGATTATTTTTTAAATTATTCTTCCTTTTTATTTAGTAATATAAATTCAAACAAGTGATTCCATAATCAATTACTTTCTTTTTCTATAGTATTAAAATTATGAGACAACGCCTAGTTAATTACACGGAAAACGTAAGAATTCCCAATTAATTACAACTTCAACTTAATTCTTACTTAAGTACAAAAAATTGGAAAATTACAAAAATACACATAGGCCTATTAATTAATTATAATAATATTTATTTATTTTCATTTATTTATATTTTAATTTTATTTAAAAAAAATCGATTTTTTTTTTCTAAATTTTGTTTTAATGTGCTCCATGAATACGCGATTTTGAGATTTGTGTGTTGCAGGAATACACAGAATTGGAACAACCAAAATCAAGTTTTGTGTAATCAAGGAATACATAAATTCGAGTTTTATGTGTTCCAATAATATACAAATTTGAATCTAATGTATTCCATGAATACACAAATATAAGATTTGTGCGTTCCAAGAATACATAATGCTAAGATTTGTGTGTTCAGGAATACACAAAATTGGAACAAACAAAATAGAGTTATGTGTATTCCAGGAATACATAAATTCGAGTTTTATGTGTCATGAATACACAAATTTGAGTTTTATGTGTTCCATGAATACACAAATGGGAGTTTTATGTGTTCCATGAATATACAAAATTTAAGTTTTATGTGTTCCATGAATACACAAATCCGAGATCTGTGTGTTCCAGGAACACACGATTCGGAGATTTGTGTGTTCAATAATACACATATAAAGTTGTGAGTGCTTGGAATACAAAAAACCCTAAAATATAAGCACACAAAAATAACAAAAAAGTGTTGGACAAAAAGATTATATATCAAGATAGTTAAAAACGAGTAAAAATAGGGTATATGCGATTAATAGAGAGAAAAAATAATTTTGGTAAAGAAGAAAATCCTTTCAAATCGATTTTATGACTTTGTGTGTTACAGGAATACATAAATTTATATTATAGCAACACATAACCCAGAATTTTGATTTATAAAAAATCAAAAAAAGAATTAAAATAAAGTTTAAAAAGATCATATAAGGGCAATAATGGAAGGTAAATATAACAATGTTCTAATTGGGAATTAAGTTGATAATTTGTGAGTAAGTAGGAAGTAATATGCTCCTTCCTTTTTTTTTGGAAATGAAAAGTGTGAAATTGTAATTAATTGGAAATTATCTCATTGCTTATTGACATTTATAAAAATACTAAAATATTATATGAATAAATTTTATGATATGGTCGATGGTCAAGTTATTGTCTACTACATGGAAAATTGGATTGTTGTGAAAAAAAATGGTTTGATTAATCTAAAAGAATGCAAGTAGCATAATATATTACTATTTCAGTGTGTGGTAGACTATCAATTTTTTGGTTCCAACATGAAAATACACAAATTCATGAAAAATATATTATTATATTATATATTAATAGAGATATATTACCTAAGTAACTAGTAATAAGATACATAACATACTTAAAATTAATAGTACTTTTATAGTAAGTTCAGTTTTATTGTTTAGTTCTTGATTGTAAAGATAATATATAAAGTGTACCTATTTAAAATTAGTTCAATTTAATAGTGTACTTACAAGCGAAATGACATGACCATCGATCGTATCCTCGTGATTGAAGAATAATAATTCATTGAATATGTAACCTGAAATCAAGATAGAAAAAATATAAATGATTATTATTATTGTTTAATATTTTATACAAATTGATAAAAATAAATATATATGTCGATTTTATTATTATTTGACACAAATTTTTCCAGGTAGATACATGATCACATATAACCAAAAAAAATCTTGAACTTTATATGATATATTATCATCTGTAAATATAGAAATTTAATGGGTAAAAAAATCAATATATATACAAGTCAATAATTCTGTCAAACAATATATGTGCAATAACAAACATATATACAAAGCATTATATGGACAATTCTTGAATATATAAATTTATGATAAATAAAAGATTTACTTGTAAATTTGTAAATACAAGATTTAATTAATTTATATTAATTATCATAAACAATGTTTTTTAAAATAACCATCTAGATCTCGCATGCTAGTATTTTTAGAATTAAACTCATGTGCTAATTCCACAACTAGATCATACATTTTTTTAGTTGTGAACGAATTCATCATAACCAAATCAAACAATAAAGTAACATGTATAGTTTCCTCAGTTTTGAACTCAATCACGATACTTGTACAATTTGATATGTATAAATAATTTGACGAACTCTAATTTCAATTGAAATAAGTCAAAAACTATTCCAACATCAATAACATAAGTATGACAAATTTGGAAAAATCAATAACATTATATGTTTTATCTTATACAATTAAAATGATCTCACTTTAATCAACTAAAATTCATACTAGCTAAATATATACTAAAATAATTTTTATTTATAACCATTATGTTATATTTAAACAATAATATTCATATAGGATATTTACATCATTACATTATAAATGCTTAACACTCTAAGAACCACAATTTGTTCTAATATATAAAACAAATATGCTCAAGTTATAGATATATACATGTGTTTTAAAACCAACCAACCCCGAAATTAATAATTTATTGAAGCACACAATTCTTAATCACTCATTTATCATTTCGTCAATTATCATTAGTTGAACTCATAATACAATATCTCAACCAAATCATTAGTATATATAAAGGGAACTGTTAATGTACATTAGAATATAGAGTGAGATAGACCGTAATGATAAGGTGACTTTTTCCGACTGGATAAAAAATACATACAACGGGTGGGAGAAAAGGACGGTAACATCGATTTTACTTGTCACGGCTTGGAATATTTGGAAAGAGAGAATGAAAGTCATTTTTTACAGGAAAGAATGGTCGGTCATAAATATAACGCAAAACACAAAGGAAATTATTTCAAAAATGTTTGATTGTAGAAGAAAAAGCACTCATGTGAAAGATAGCCTTCTAAAAGAAACAACCAATTCTAATAATTGTAATCCCAGGATCGAAGACAAAGCGGATATGGTTTGGTTCAGTGATGCATCTTTTAACAAAGGTGGGAGCCGTCAGCCATTGCAGCTATTGGGGTTAATACGCAAGGAATTATTACGGAAAGAAAAGCAACGCGGTGTAGATTGAGAAATGTTATTGAAGGGGAAGCTTGGGCGATGTTGTTAGCTCTTAGATCGGCAGGGAGAAAAAAAATCCAGAGTAGTTCTTTCTACTCTGACAACCTTGAACTTGTTCAAGTAATAAATGGACAGGGTAAGCTACATTGGAGCTTAAACCCTATTGTGAACGAAATCAAAGGATGGCTTAATGAATTTCCGACGTGGAATTATCATATGTGAGTCTACAATATAATACAATTGCAGATGCAATTGCGAAGTGCACCAGAAGGAACATCGACATATCGCAATGGGAAGATTATTCGGTTATCGCTTCATCTAATTTCTTTAGCAAATATTGTAATTTGTAATCTTTTATTCTATGACAAAAAAAATCATTATGCTAATAAAAAAATACACAAATATATTATTCTATTTAACATAGTAAATATAAATTATAGAAAAGATATGGAGATTTAACATTTTAGATGAAAAACCTTTTGGATCTTATTTAATTTTACATTTCAATATTTGATATTATTTTATATTAATGTTTCATTTAAAGATTAGTAATTTTATTGAAAAAAATATTATCTTTTTTCAACATCCTATTTTATCCTACCTACCAAATTCATATATAATCATCCTGTAACGAGTAGATATTTGAAACAAAATACAATATGTGTTCTAAAATAAAGCATCAGTCATTGTTATTAGTTGTATTACATAAAAAAGAATAGAAATACAAAAAAATCATCAAAAAAGGGTATTTGCAATATCTTTTGAAATCAATGGATATATTTAATTACTTTTGACACAAATGATATATATTCATATGCTGCATAACATATACTGACGTGATAAGAAAGTATTGTCTACTATAATAAATCAAATATATTTTAGCTTAAAACATCAAATTGAGCTTGATAACTTCAAAAAACAAAATTCATTTAAAATAAATATGTATATTTTCCTATTTAATTAGTATTCTCACATTTATGGTACTTACAAGATATCTCTGGAAGTAATGTAGATCTCTTGAAAGCTCATGAAAACATTTTATGTGTGTATTTAAAATGATAGAAAATAACATCGTGAAATTTTTTGAGTATGAGAATCGTACCGGTACCCTAATATGATCACACAGAGTTAGAAATTGATATAAAAAGAGTTAGAAGGGGGTGAGAAGAAGCTGCTTGGGTTTTTAAAACATATAGAGAAATTTTATTGTGATATAAGTAAATACTTTTGTATCTCTTTGCTATATAATGTTTTGACAAGTTCATTCTTACTTTATAAATATCAAAACTATATTAGAGTAAATACACTCACCCCCATGTACTATAACACGATTGTCAACTTACCCCTTAAAAATTATAACAAGTCTTATTACCCCCATGTACTCTACTTATGTGTCAATTAAACATTTTCGATGGTTTCTGTCCAACATGTTTGTTAAGTCGGCATGTGTGTGCCATGCACATGTTTTAATTCTTTTATTTATTTTAAGTTACTTTATAATATTAAAAAACAAAAACTCCTCTTTAGGAAAGGGTAAATAAGCCATTTCCAATATAACCAACCCTATTTATACCCATTAATTAGAAAAAAACAAAGAGAACATCATAGTCCCTAATTTGTTTATTAGAACCCGACAGTGTAAAGAAATATCAAACATATTTTTATCCTTATAATGTAAAGTAGAATATTCTTATAATCTCAAGTAAATCACTTCATCTCACCCACAGTGAATTCTTCAAGGACGGGAAATAATGATAGATATTCATAGTGGTTAGTTACTCCATCGAACCAATATTACATGTGTAGGAAATTACCCAGCCTTCTCATTTCATGGTCGGATTCTAACCCATGTTGGAGGTATAATAGTTGAAGGAATCGCAATACCTGGTATCTAATATACGCAGCGGAAATAAATTTATTGCAATTCTAAAACCAATATAGTTGCGATTAAAGAATCGATTGCGTACCTTTTTGGATTTATATGAGAACCGAAAGACTAACCCATCTTCAAAAACTTGAAGCTTCCATGCTTTACATAGCGAACTTTGATTCTTGCTTTCAGAACAATTATGATTTAAAGATTGACCTTTCTACCTTCTGTCTAGTTTTTTCAAGAGAGAAAACTGAAAGAAAAAAAAGTTCTACCGTGTAATGAAACATCATTATACTTATAATTCTTTAGGAAAATGAAAATACAAGAAATAAAAAGTCATCAGTTCTAATAAAAATTGATTATTCTAATAATCTGGATCGCTACCCACTTGTGAAGTGGACTTGAACCTTTTATATTACTCATATGACTTGAACTAGCTCAGCGGTTAGTGATACATTTTTCTTTACTAGAGGTGTGTGGTTCGATCCACAACCTCGTTATTTTTCCTTAGGAATCTCTAGTTTTAGTCGGTTCGATAATGACATCTCTATGTGCATTATTTATGCACCTAACTCGCTAAACAAGAACTACCGATATTTATCCAATAAATATTCGTTAGCTAATATTAATCTAACAGGATCATCGAGGACCTAGCTCTATGATCCTACGATTAAGAACAAGTTTCGATCAGTTCCTATGAGCTAGATTTTCATTAACAAAACACCTTATGATATCTAGTTTGTAACTTAATCAAAGATCTGCATTTATATTATGTAGATGAATACGATAATCATAAAAGCTTGCCATAGATTCAAGGAACCAATTCCTTTAATCAATACTGTAGGGATAACTATTATTGTGTCGGTGAACATTTATGTTCAATTCATTACAAGACGATCGGGGCTAGGGCATAATTCCAACATTCTCCCACTTGGCCTAGACCAAATCGTTCAAGTACCGTAATCTTTTCACTAGTTTGTTCTCATCAAACTCTTTTATCCAAACTACTTGCATAGTTGCATCTTATGATGCTGTGTATTATACTTCTAGTAACCAAAATCTGCTACAATATCTTGATTGGAACTATTCCAATTCACTTATACTCTATATAGACACAACCATATTTTGATCTACTATTATCCATGTTTGACGCAAAACAAGCATCTATATACCCAATTAGCTTCAACTTATATTCTCCACAAATGAGGAACTGGTCCTTAATACGTCTCGAATACTTAAGGATAGTCTTTACTACTTTCTAGCATTCCCCATTAGGGTTACCTTCATACTTGCTCTCTACTTCTAACGTGTAGTACACTTCAGATCTTATACGTTTTTTGTGGTATGCTAGATAGATCCATATTCTTTTAACAAATAAGACTATACACATTCATTCTCTTACTTTCAGGGTCATAGAACAAACCCTCCCACTAAGAGTAATTCCAAAGCCTATTGTATATAGCTCATCTTGGAATTTCCATGTGATACTTCTAAAAATGTATAAATATACTAAGATTGATATAGGTTAAGTGGTTTTTTTAGTCTATCTCTATAGATCCCAACTCAAATAATATAAGCTACTTTTCCTAAATCTTTCATGGAGACTATTAGAGAATCAAAAATTTGGTTTATTTTCTTGGTTGGTATATCATATCCTTATGTGATAATATGTCATTTACATATAACACTAGGAAGATGAGTGTACTCCCACTAGTCCTTTGTACACGAATGACTCTTATTCTAAAATCATAAAATCAAACTATTTGATCGTATGAAAGAGAATAATCTAACTTAGTGACATTTGCTGAATCCATTAAATGGATTTTTGGAACTTACATATTTTATTATTAGTAAATGGCAATATGAGACCTTTAGGATTGGTCTTAAGGACATCATAGAATCCCATTCAGTGAAAACTATTTTCACATGATATTACCATATCTCATAATAATAGTATGTAGTTACCAATAGTAGAATCTGAAATAAACTAGGCATTGTTATGAGAGAAGGAATTCGCCCAAATATATGTTTTCCTTCTTATTTAAACGCTTAGCAATTAGAAGGATGTTATAGGTCTCTACCTTACTGTCTACTCCAATCATTTCCCTAACAACCATTTACTATAAATGGATCTTATATCTATTGAAGATTCAACCAAAGTACTATACTTTATTTATTGTTATAGATACTAATTCAGATTCTATGGTTCTTAACCACTTGTCACTATCTAGACTATTCATAGCCTCTTCATAGGGTTTTAGGATCATCACTTGATAAGGTTATCATCTATATGATTTCCACATAATACTATCAACATTATTACAATTGATTTTGGTGTATGTTTATATCTATATAACCTTGAGGAGGCTTGTGTACCATAAGTTCTTATTTCTCTTGATTTTGGTAACTTCCATGTTCCAAGAGAGGTTTATTAATCGTCCCTAATTCCTCAAAGTTTGAGACTTGAACCTTAAATGAAGCTATTAACTCATCAAGAAAAGAAAGATTGGCGTGCATCTTATTCTCTTTAGCTTGTATAAATAACTCTTAAATCTTTATTTCATTATGATCTATTTCCACACTATAAATTTCTTCACTATGGAATTCCAATCTTTAAAGGTTGTACGCCTTATCACAAACCCTTTGTTTTCAGAATGGTGTGGAAATATTATCTCGTCATTTTCTTTGGGTATCCAACAAATATATATATTTGAAAGATATCAACTCAAGATTAGCCATCATAAGTCGTTTAGTATAAATCAAACATTTTCAAATTCTACATTTTGAGGTTTAATTTATATCATTTCCATACCATATATGGATTATATTAACTATTTAGTGGGACCTAAGAGTTCATTTATTATGCAGTTGACTTTACAACATAACCTCATAACAATACTTGAGGATCAATGAATCTTATCATGAATCACATAATAGCCAATAAAATGCAATTTCCTCTACCTAGGTATTCTGGGAAATGTTCACTGAGACAAAATCTTATTTTGTCATAGATAATCTACAAATGCATTGCTAATATTTTTACCTCTACATGTTACTATATTACATCCTTCATACTATTATACTTGCTTTCAACTTCACTGAATAGTAATTTGAACATTTCAAATAATTCATATTCGTGTTTCATCTGATGAACACATATATATATATTATATAGTAAGTGAAGGAGATGAAGTAAGAATATCTATCTTTTGCTAAAGTTCGGATTGACCATATACACAATATGTAGTGTACATATGAACTCATTAGCACTGTCTCTATTTTCATCAAAATGAGATTTAGTCATATTTCTCTGAGATAAGTCTCATAAGTTTCATATGATTCAAAATCATAATTCAAGATAATCTTCCTTGTGAAACTAGTAAACTTTTTTCTCATAGTTTATGACTTAGTCTATAATGCCAAAGTTAATGTTTGATTAGTACGATCATCTATTTCGATTTATGACCAGAAACAACTATAACAGTATCACGTAGTTACATTAGGCAACCATAATCACCATATTGCAAGTATTCAATGGGGTGTAATTCATCAAGATGAAAAAATCCATTGGTTATTTTATATTAAATTAATACATCATAACCATCTTATGATCAAATGACTATTTTGTTTGAAAACAAGTTTACGAACAGAAATACAGGTTTCTTACAATATGTTTTGCCGTATGCATCTTAAAATAATTCGTTATTACAATTGTGGCTGCAACAATTGCTCCAGTACCAAAATTGAAATTAATAACTTTTTCTATTCTTTGCATTCTATTAATATGTAGAGTATGCAACATATTGCATATTTCTAAACCACTAGAAGTATCCAATACCCATCCCGTGTAATAAATAGAAGTTAGAGAAGTTATGGATATAATTTCCATTAATGCTCTTACCTTGTTTCTTACTATTAGATAATTGGTATCTAATGGTCATACTAGATTACTTATACATCTTTAGAAAATGTTAAGGATTCATGGGAATATAATGCTTGTGATATCTTTGGAGTTCAAAGATTTTACACTTAGTACCATTACTGAAGTTTGTATTACTTTATACATGCATCATATACATTCTATGCATCCTCAAGAGACACTTTAGTCAATAGCTCATTGACCATATCAATGAGTCTCATATGCATAAGAAGGACTCTCAAGTTGCGTTCACAATTCTTGAGATTACCCATCACACTTGGGATGATTTGAGAAGTAATTTAGCATAAGTGTCTAGAAATCTAATCATGGGAAGGAATAAGGAATAACACTTTAAAACACTATTATATAACTGATAAGATAAGGACTTTTATCTAAGAGATATATAATCGGAAATTTTGAAACATGAATGAGCTCCCTGGTAGTCAGGTCGTATGTCACGCATATTTAAATGAATAATGAATGATTCAAAACATGAATGAGCCCCCTAGTATTCAGGTCGTTTCTCACTCATAATCAAAGTGTGGTACATTACCTATTTTATCATATAAAATAAGAGACTCAAAACTATTTAACCCCCTGGTAGTCAGATCATTTCTATTTAGTTTTGTTGAGTTAATCCATCCTATAATCGACTAATATCAATACCATATCCTCTGGGTAGTCCAAACTTAAAACGTGATATTAGTAAGTAAATCCTATTATCAAAAAATCTAGAGTTTTACAATTTGTACTCGAACTACAAATTCACCTGGTAGTCAGATAAAAATTTGTAAACTTAACAAACTTAAACTCTACTTGCGATTGACAAGTCTCACAAAATATCTTATATTTCATCTTAAAAAACTCTAAAAATTTGTAATCATCAAGTGGGAATTACTAATGGTTCGGAATCTAAGTGTTGGATTGAAAATCGAACGATCCTATCGAGTGCTCGGACAAAAATTACAATTTTTATCTTATTAATATTTTTCAATGAGAATACAGTATTCCTTATATTAACTAAAGCTCGTAAACCACATTTAATTTGTAGTGTCGGTCGCTTGCTTTATCCATGTTACAGACATTGTCAAGGTCATCAATGGACAAATGATCAAATAAATTACCTCAACTATCAATTAAAAAAATATAAAAATAATATGTGTCCAACGAACTAAAGAAAAAGGAGTAGGAAACATTATTCCTGTTTGTTTTCTTTTATATTTGTCCGATCAATTAAAGCAAATCATCATATGTAGCGGTGGCGAAAACAAACAAAAATGCCTCTTCTTTTTTTCTATCATGGGCGTAATCATATTCACAAAATAATGGGAAAAAAATATCACAACCAAGAAAGTAAGTTACTAGTAAAGTATACTATATACATTAATGGTATAATCTCACATTCAAGGGAAGCAAATAAAACTAAAGACATTTACTATCTTTATATTGTTGATGTCCCCTCATTTGTGATGATTTTATTTTAGTTGGAGACATCATTTTAGGTGTATTTATTAGAGTAATATTCGATTTTCCTATGAATTAGTGCACTTTCCTATTTCGTGTCTTGATTTAATGATTTATTATTTTTAGAACATATTGGATTTAATTGTTTGTTAATTGTGAAGATTTAAAGATATATGGAAATTAATTAGATACCAAATCAATTCTAAGAGATAAGGTAAAGAAGATATATATGGGAAATTGGAGATAAAGGAAAGAAATAATAAAAAGGAAAAGATAAAGTTGTCAAGTAAATATGAATTTTACCAGCTACGAACATAAACGTGATCATGACTCAGGATTGAATAGGAATTTGGAAGAATGTTCTGAATATAAGTGATAGAGATTTCCGAGATGATCGGTTTCGACATAAATAACGCGTCAAACGGATAAATACTGAAGGAGTTACGGCCAAAACAAAATTGCAACAAAATCATGACTTTTCTATATTTTAGGGCTACAAATTTGAGTTGGGCTAGATTTCGAATACATATCTTCTACTCCAAGAAACGTTTTAGGGTTTCCTATACCCTAGAAATACACCTTTCTAATCAGAATAAATACATCCTTGGCTAGTCCTTAGTCCAAGAGAAAGCTTACAACACAAGAAGAGAAGTGTGGAAGGAGCTGAACACCGTAGAATGTCTTCACAAGCCTTCAAATTTGTAATTGTTTTCTTTTCTTTCTCCAGTATGAACTAAATTATTTTTAGCTTAATATTTAAAATATATGTATAAACCCTAGACTTGTTTGAACGTCTATCTAATTTGGGATACCATCGTATTTAATTTAATTTGAATTCATGATTTATTATCTGTTTTATGTGCTTTGACTTATTGTCTGTTTTCCTTGCAGAGGCCTGCGTATATAGGATTACCTTAATAGTAGTTAGATGATCACCCGAAAGGGGTGTCTAATTATTGAAACACCAGGTTAACAACCTTAGAGATGAAATGAATGGGAGTTGGACTCCACCTTTACATGGTTGTTATAAAGTTAATTATGATGCTTCTTTTGACTATAAAACTAACCAAGCTGCTTTTGTTTGCATTGTTAGGGATTCAACAGGATCAATGGTAGATGGTTTTGCACAAAAGATGCTGGTCAATTCAGCCATTGAAGCTGAGGCTAGAGGACTCCTAGGAGCTTGTGATTTAGCTTCAAAGTTTCCTATAGGCTTAGTAGAGACAGAAAATGATTGCCTCAACCTAATTAACCAAACAAGAAAAGGAAAGAAGATTTATGTAATATTAAATTGTTGGTTAAAAACATTGTTAGGTGTAAATTTTTGTATCAACTTAAAATCTTCTTTGCTAGGAGATCCAAAAACTTTTGTGTTGATTGGGTGGCTAAACAAAAGCTTAAAGGCTCTTGTGTTAGCCTTTGGAACAGTGTAACTCCTCCCAAATTATCTAGATTACTTGCTAAGGAATTCAATCTAATAGGGATTGGCTAAATTGTACTTTGAAGTTTGTTAATATATGATTCTTTCTACTAAATTTTTTATTGAAACACCACATAACGTTTAGTGTACGGATTTGGTCGTGACAACACCAGCATAACTAGATAATCATTAGGGTTTGTTTTAATCAGCAATAATCATTAGTAGGCCAGACTACCCTAGGACTCTATTGGCATAGGATAACCCTATTACAAGTCCCCTCGTGATAGTGAGTTCACCGCCCTAGTTCGTTCTCCGCAGATAGGGTTGATATTAGAATCCCGGTTATTGCAATTCTACAGAATTCTTCCTTACATGTTTAGAATAAACTAGTGGGGATTACTTGATAGTTTCTCGAGCAAAACTCTCATACTATTTGTTCTTTGCTTATTTAATTTTCTATCTTTAATTTATCAGTTTAATTTTCTATTTCTAAAAACCAAACAAAAATCTATTTTTCTTTCTTTATTCTTGCGTATTAGTATTTCTAGCTTTAATATTTGCACTTTATATTTGCATAAGTTCTCTCTAACTTTCGTAGTATCTGAGGAATGAATTCTCTTATCATTAAAACTTGCATACGTCATGTAATACTTGCAGAACCGTGCTAGCCTAGGGTGTTTATTTTGCACCTATTTTACCCAGTAATTTATCACACCTTAGGTGAAACCAATTGTATTCCATTCTAATAATAAAAAAGAAAAGACATCCAATTTGTTAAGATATTATTGTTTATGAAACCAAAACAACCACTTATTTCCCGTTTTCTAAAAACAACAAAGGCTCCAAACCTTTCCAAAAAGAGGAATTTCTCAAAGAACATCAACAACTTTGCAATGCCTTTCCTTTTTTTTGGTTATAAAACGACGATCGTTTTTTAATAGCACCTAATGCGATGAAAAAAAGAAAAACTTTTTCCAAATTCTATTCAAGTATTCAACCGTATAAAACATACACAATATCTATTGCACATTCATACAATATATCAAAATAATATATCTCATATAATTAATCTGTGATATAAAAAAGTTCAATTTTCATATAAACTCAAAAAACAAAACTAAATATATTATCATATAATATAATGTTTGGAATCCTAAATTGCAACAATTGGCTCTGATACCAATTGAAGGATTCGCAATACCAGTTATATCTAATATACGCAGTGGAAAAAACTTATTGCAATTCTAAAACCACTCTAGTTTCTATTAAAGAATCGATTTCGTACCTTTAGGAATTATATGAGAATCGAAAGACTAACCCATCTTCAAAAAGTTGAATTCTCAACGCTTTGCACACCAGACTTTGATTCTTGCTTTCAGAACAGTTATGATTTGGAAATAGACCTTCTACCTTCTGTGTAGTTTTTTCAAGAGAGAAAACTGAAAGAAAGACAAAAAACCTAATGTGTAATGAAAAACCATTATACTTATAATACTTTAGAAAAATGAAAAGACAAGAAATGAAAAGTCATCAGTTATAATAAAAATTGATTATCCTAATAATCTAGATCATTAACCACTTGTGATGTGGACTTGAACCTTTTATATTATTCATATGACTTAAACTAGCCCAGCGGTTAGTGATACGTTTCTCTTACTAGAGGTGCGTGGTTTAATCCACAACCCCGTCATTTTTCCTTTTTTTCTCTTTTTTCTCAGTTTGGTCTTATATTAAAATATTAATTCGTTCTAGCAAATTAATATACTAATATTCCAAGTATATAATTAATTAATATTTATTATCCGATAATAATTAATTAATAACATGAAGCGAGATCAATGCACTCGTTAGTGTGCGACTACGTGGGTTCATCGTTAAACCGGTAGTAGTTAACTCAGTTAACTGCTAATCGAGGATGACGTCAAACAACACTCCCCAATGACCAGATAACGTGAAGTAACTCTCTGCAAATAATCTGTAAAGAATCACACACGTAATCCCTCTATCTTTACAGCTCCAGATCATCCTGGGATATAGTATAACTGTCAAACTATATTAGAAAATCAACTACGTTACACGTCGATTATCAACGATTGACAAATGACCTAAGAAACTCCTTTCTTCATTCATTCTATCACCTTGGCCAAAAATTTGATACAACCGTTATAATCTTATGACATCGTAGAGCTCAATCTCTTTACCTAGAGTTGATAGATTTTATCTTGACTCATCCCTTAGAGAATATATACTTAGCTATGTCCAATATCCTTTCTACTAGCATTATGACACACTAGTAGTCCAGTATCTAAACACAACAAGCGCATACACAACTATAGTGATGATCTCAGGTCAAAGGACTACAAGCATAAAATTCCTTTTAGAGATTAACCCACTTGACACTTCAAGGTAATTAACCATTAGGAATCTCTAGTTTTAGTCAGTTCGATAATCATATCTCTATGTGCATTATCTATGCACCTAACTTGGTAAACGAGAACTACGGATATTTATCCAATAAATACTCGTCAGCTACATATTAATCTAACCAGATCATCGAGGACCTAGCTTGATGATCTTACGATTAAGAACAATTTAGATTAGGTCCTATGAGCTAGATTCTCATTAACATAACACCTTATGATATCTAGTTCGTAACTTAATCAAGGATCTACCTTTATATTATGTAGATGAATACGATAACCATAAAATCTTGTCATAGATTCAAGGAACTAATTCCCTTAATCAATACTGTAGGGATAACTATTATCGTGTCAGTAAACACTTGTGTTCAATTCATGGGTTAGAGCATAATTCCAACAATAGTTGTATGTATTGGGGTAGTAATATGAATTGAAAGTTATTTGATTGTCTTGATGAAACGATGGGTGAGAGAAGTGTCAAGATAATTCCTGGTTTACTGTGGAAATCTAACAAACACGATTTAGAGATGGAAATCATGAATTCCCAAATGAGGCAAGTGCATGGTGATTTGGATAATATGAAGAAAAAAATTTTGAAAGCCTTAGGTTTTAAATCTATGAAGTTCAAGATCATTGAGAATGAGATGGGATTCTTAGGCTTTAGTTGAGGAATGTTACACAAGTTAACATGATTTTGATATGGGTGCTTGTTTTGATCTTGTTTAGGTTCTATGTAATATTTGTGTAAGATTTTTTTTGTAGTAATGGAATGGGAGTTTTTATTATCGACTCATTTTTATGGTGTATAAAATTAATGAATGGCTAGTTTTTCCCACCTGTAGTGACAAGGGTATGAATGAATATATTTTATCAACATAAAGTAGATAACTGTCAATATTATAGATGTGTATGCTAATAAAGAAGATGAAGTAGATGACATGTAACTATATAAAAAAGACGAATAAACATCTATGCACAATAAAAATAGGTAAGTTGAATGCAAGTTAATAAACGAACAAAAAACTACTATTAAAGTGCCTGCTCAGAATTCTACACCACCCAAAAATCACACTTTATTATTATAAATATTGAATATTTATTACACTTATTCATCCACAAAATATAGTCTATCAGACAGATCTTTAACCAAAAAAACCCCATGAAACACAACTTCAGGAATCTACTACTTCTCCAAATTGTTGTGAGTTAGGATTCTATTTTTTCTTCAAGTTGTTGGGTATGTGTTTTGTCTTTCTCGCTGCAGCCATATCTTTCCTTAATCTAATTGATTCTCAAGTTGATACAAACCCAGCAAGTCTCACTATCGTAGTTATTCCCTCGTAAAAATATATATAGAGCTTGGATTCGTGTTCTTCTTAGTTGTTCCCTCAACAGTGGATAGAGGGCATGGACTCTTAGTTTTTCTCCTTATTCTAAGATATTCTCCAATTGATACAACCCATAATCTCTCTCTCTCTCTCTCTCTCTCTCTCTCTCTCTCTCTCTCTCTCTCTCTCTCTCTCTCTCTCTCTCTCTCTCTCTCTCTCTCTCTCTCTCTCTCTCTCTCTCATAGTTGTTCCTTGTGTATGAGGGATGAAGGGTCTCTTCACTCTTTCTAGTTTTGTACTACCATCATAACATATCCAAAATATAAACATAACCAAAATTTACTTACTCCATGTTCTTGAGTTAATGGTCGTTCATATCTTGTTAGGGATTCTAGTTTTTTAGTTGATTCACGGTTTTGTTGTTCTTTAAAAATAATCAAGAATTTTTAACATACAAAAATCTATAAATTTTAACAAATAAAAATATGGAATTTTTAACAAATAAAATTTAGTTAGCCTTGAGCCAAGTACACATAAATATACCATACAAAATCAATGTACTTACACCAACTATTTCCTAAAGGAAATTTGTCTTTGTGATGCTATATGTATGCCTTTTATCCCTATATATATTTACTATTAGTTGTATCTGGTGTCTTGTTGGCCTTCAATATAGGTTTAATTTATTTCTTTCAATTTTGACCATCTAAAATCATGTAATTTACAAAATATTAGGTAGTTATAATGTATTTATTCCATACGCTAAGGATATAAGATATGATTTACTCACCACAACTCTAGCTACATGAGGGTCTGAAGGCTTTGTTGCTTATGCTGCCAGAGGTCCTTCTTTTTCCATGTAATCCTCCTAGTTTCATATTGACGCACAAAATAGTTAGTCAACGATGAAGTATATAGTAATGAAGGGACATAATTATAGGATTTGTACTTACTATTGATAATGGAGTTTCGAGTGAAGAACCATCTCTAGGTGAAATAAATGGTTTTGCAATAAGATCTATACTTTTCAGTCTATTGCCCTATCTTTATGGGACAAGATTTTTGTCTTTTCACTTTGTGTTGTACACTTCCACCTACTTGTGAAAATACTTTTTGCAAGTTTTGTAACACCTTGGAGAGGATTCATAAAAATGTTTTCAGTAGCAGAACAAGGGATATATGAAGCAGATGAGTGTGTTTTAGTATATAAAAGGTCTATTTATATCTTCATAGGGTGTCTCGTTGAGAATATTATTATCTATAAAAAATATTCCCTCTTCCATACCAACGTTGGAACTAAATCTTCCTTCTTCCTTAACATTATCTTCTTGTTGATCATGATTTCAATATTTGTAACCATGGATCTAATATCATTTTGGGTAGAGTTAAAGGACATATTTTTGTGAAAATCTTGGATGAAGGCGATATAGATGGTTTTATCTACGGAGATATATTTTAGGATATTTTGATCTTGAAGAAGACTACAAAAATATTTATTCCTTATAAGGCAATCTTGGAGATTTTTCTACCAGCTTGGGGTTTGAAATAGAATGTTGTGTATGAAGAGATCTCGGTTTTCTCTGTGATGATATCGAGCTCCATATGAACATCATTATTGGTAATTGGTGTGAAGAAAAGTTAATATGTGTTGACATATAGATAAAGAGGTACTAAGGATACTTTGAGAATGGTGAAAGAGAGGATGACATATAAATAATTATTGATTGTTAAATATTTTATAACAAAATTTGTCTAATAAAAAAGTTTTTTCTTTTTTAAATCTGTGGGTGGGCTAATGTGGCTCCGCCACTGCACCGGACAGATTCATGATGGATCCCTTAGATCCGGGAAAATCCAAGATAGATTTTCCGGAAGGTGAAAAGCTAAAATAATCAGCGGGGTCTGGAGGCCGTTTCAAACTTTTTTCTTAAGGTAATTTTATGCTTTAGAGCAAAAAATATTCTTAAGTATTTTTTGGTAAAACAGGTCGAGCCTCGGATCCTGATTCAAAATTGGAATTATTGCAATAATCTGAACATAATTTTATTTTCGCCTTGAATTTAAAAGTTTGTGATAGACCCAATAAACATCCAAATAAAACATTTTTAATAATGTTAACATCACATTGTCACTTAATTTAGTAAAACCCAGTAAATTATGTACACAATAATTAGCATCACACATATTTGAAAGCAAACACACTAATATAACATCAAAATCAACGACAAAACAAAATTATGATAATTGTATGGATAAGCTTACGATTCTCCTCTTGTATAACTAAATGGCCGCTGGGGGTTTGTGTTTGGAGAACCATCGTGTTTTTCCTGATTCATCTCTCCATCTTGTTGTTCCTTCTTCATCTCTCCATCTTGTTGTTCTTGCTTCATCTCTCCATCGTATTGTTCTTGCTTCATCTCTCCATCATATTGTTCCTGCTTCACCTCTCCATCGTATTGTTCCTGCTTCATCTCTGTAAAATTATCTTGAATAAATTAGTTAATTTTTGAGAAAAATCGTCTCACCTTAAAAAAAAACAGAAAGAGATTTAACCACGAACAAAATGAAACAAAATAAGTTCAATAATTTAAAACAAAATTAATAATACGACATACCAGAAAAACAAAATTTATATCTTTCCCGAATTCCTTCTCTCTTTCTTTCTTTAGCTATGTATGAAATTGGAGACAAAGGGAGTGTATATATATACATGAGTAAAGAAGACTTGGTTTGACCAAAAAAAAAAGTAAAGACTCATGACTTTCTTTTTTTGAATCTGATGTTATAAGATAGCCTTAATTGGATTTGGCTTCTACGGGTTTTTTGGGCATTGGGTTGGATTTTTTTTTTACAGACATTGGGTTGGATTCAAATTTAAGGTTAGTTTTGTTTTGGGTTTGTTTTTTGCTTCATAGTTGAGATTTCTCCCCCTTATTAAGAAATTTGATTTTAAATGCAAATTAGTTATGTATTTATTGAATTTATATTTTTAAAGATATTGGAAAAAATAGGAATAAAAATCTATTTTCTTAGTTTGGATTAAGAAATTTAATGAAAGGAGAGTAACACAATTTTTTTGACAAAGGAAGGTGCCTAAAGAACCAAACCGGGAAAAAATTAACCAATTCCTAGTCTAAAGTAACTCAATTGATTGCATAATTTTTTGAATTCCTTTAATAATGTTAATTTTTTTATTCTCTTATTTAGGAGTCATTTGTAAATAAAGGAAATGATTATTTTTTAAATTATTCTTCCTTTTTATTTAGTAATATAAATTAAAACAAGTTATTCCATAATTAATTACTTTCTTTTTCTATAGTATTAAAATTGTGGGACAACGCCTAGTTAATTACACGGAAAGCGTAAGAATTCTCAATTAATTACAAATTCAACTTAATTCCTACTTAAGTACAAAAAATTGGAAAATTTAAAAATTATACATAGGCCTATTAATTAATTATAATAATATATATTTATTTTCATTTTTTTATTTTTGAATTTTATTTTAAAAAAAAAAATCGAATTTTTTTTCTAATTTTTTTTAATGTGTTCCATGAATACGCGATTTTGAGATTTGTGTGTTGCAGGAATACACAGAATTAAAACAACCAAAATCAAGTTTTGTGTATTCCAATAATACCTAAATTCGAGTTTTATGTGTTCCATGAATATAAAAATTTGAATTTAATGTATTCCATGAATACACAAATATAAGATTTGTGCGTTCCAAGAATACATAATTCTAAGATTTGTGTGTTCAGAAATACACAAAATTGGAACAAACAAAATAGAGTTTTGTGTATTCCAGGAATACATAAATTCGAGTTTTATGTGTCATGAATACACAAATTTGAGTTTCATGTGTTCCATGAATACACAAATGTGAGTTTTATGTGTTCCATGAATATACAAAAATTGATTTTTATGTGTTCCATGAATACACAAATCTGAAATCTGTGTGTTCTAGGAACACACAGTTCTGAGATTTGTGTGTTCAAGAATACACAGAATTGGAATGAAAAAAATAAAGTTGTGAGTGCCTGGAACACACAAAACCCTAAAACATAAACACACAAATATAATAAAAAAGTGCTGGACAAAAAGATAATATATCAGGATAGTTAAAAACAAGTAAAAATAAGGTATATGCGATTAATAGAGAGAGAAAATAATTTTGGTAAAGAAGACCTTTCAAATCGATTTTATGACTTTGTGTGTTACAGGAATACATAAATCTATATTTATAGCAACACATAACCCAGAATTTTGATTTAATAAAAATCAAAAAAAGAATTAAAATAAAGTTTAAAAAAATCATATAAGGGCAATAATGGAAGGTAAATATAACAATGTTTTAATTCGGAATTAAGTTGATAATTTGTGAGTAAGTAGGAAGTAATTTGGTCCTTCCTTTTTTTGGAAATGAAAAGTGTGAAATTGTAATCAATTGAAAATTATCCCTTTGCTTATTGACACTTATAAAAATACTAAAATATTATAAGAATAAATTTTATGATATGATCGATGGTCAAGTTATTGTCTAATACATAGAAATTGGATTGTTGTGAAAAAAATTGTTTGATTAATCTAAAAGAATGCAAGTAGCATAATATATTACTATTTCAGTGTGTGGTAGACTATCAATTTTTTGGTTCCAACATGAAAATACACAAATTCATGAAAAATATATTATTATATTATATATTAATAGAGATATATTACCTAAGTAACTAGTAATAAGATACATAACATACTTAAAATTAATAGTACTTTTATAGTGAGTTCAGTTATATTGTTTAAGTCTTGATTGTAAAGATAATATATAAAGTGTACCCATTTAAAATTAGTTCAATGTAATAGTGTACTTATAAGCGAAATGACATGACCATCGATCGTATCCTCGTGATTGAAGAATAATTATTCATTGAATATGTAACCTGAAATCAAGATAGAAAAAATATAAATGATTATTATTATTGTTTAATATTTTATGTAAATTGATAAAAATAAATATATATGTCGATTTATTATTACCTGACACAAATTTTTCCAGGTAGATACATGATCACATATACCAAAAAAAATCTTGAACTGATATATTATCATATGTAAATATAGAAATTTAATGGGTAAAAAAAATCAATATATAAAAGTCAATAATTCAGTCAAACAATATATGTGCAATAACAAACCTATATACAAACCATTATATGGACAATTCTTGAATAGATAAATGTATGATAAATAAAAGATTTACTTGTAAATTTGTAAATATAAGATTTTATTAATGTATATTATCATAAACAATGTTCTTAAAATAATCATCTAGATCTCGCATACTAGTATTTTTAGAATTAAACTCATGTGCTAATTCCACAACTAGATCATACATTTTTTTAGTTGTGAACGAATTCATCATAACCAAATCAAACAATAAAGTAACATGTATAGTTTCCTCAGTTTTGAACTCAATCATGATACTTGTACAATTTGATATGTATAAATAATTTGACGAACTATAATTTCAATTGAAATAAGTCAAAAACTATTCCAACATCAATAACATAAGTATGACAACTTTGGAAAAATCAATAACATTATATGTTTTATCTTATACAATTAAAATGATCTCACTTTAATCAACTAAAATTCATACTAGCTAAATATATACTGAAATAATTTTTAATTATAACCATTATGTTATATTTAAACAATAATATTACATTAGAAATGCTTAACACTCTAAGAACCACAATTTGTTCTAATATATAAAACAAATATGCTCAAGTTATAGATATATACATGTGTTCCAAAACCAACCAACCCCGAAATTAATAATTTATTGAAGTACACAATTCTTAATCACTCATTTATCATTTCGTCAATTTTTCCTTTTTCTCTCTTTTTTCTCAGTTTGGTCTTATATTAGAATATTAATTTGTGCTAGCAAATTAATATACTAATATTCCAAGTATATAATTAAATAATATTTATTATCCGATAATAATTAATTAATAACACGAAGCAAGATCAATGCACTCGTTAGTGTGCTACTACGTGGGTTCATCGTTGAACCGGTAGTAGTTAACTCAGTTAACTGCTAATCGAGGATGGCGTCTAACAACACTCCCCAACGACCGGATAACGTGAAGTAACTCTGTGCAAATAACCTGTAAAGAATCACACACGTAATCCCTCTATCTTTACAGTTCCAGATCATCCTGGGATATGGTATAACTGTCAAATCATATTAGAAAATCAACTACGTTACACGTCGATTATCAACGATTGACAAATGACCTAAGAAACTCCTTTCTTCATTCATTCTATCACCTTGGCCAAAAATTTGATACAACCGTTATAATCTTATGACATCGTAGAGCTCAATCTCTTTACCTAGAGTTGATAGATTTTATCTTGACTGATCCCTTAGAGAATATATACTTAGCTATGTCCAATATCCTTTCTACTAGCATTATGACACACTAGTAGCCCAGTATCTAAACACAACAAGCGCATACACAACTATAGTGATGATCTCAGGTCAAAGGACTACAAGCATAAAATTCCTTTTAGAGATTAACCCACTTGACAGTTCAAGGTAATTAACCATTAGGAATCTCTAGTTTTAGTTAGTTCGATAATCATATCTCTATGTGCATTATCTATGCACATAACTTGGTAAACGAGAACTACGGATATTTATCCAATAAATACTCGTCAGCTACATATTAATCTAACCAGATCATCGAGGACCTAGCTTGATGATCTTACGATTAAGAACAATTTAGATTAGGTCCTATGAGCTAGATTCTCATTAACATAACACCTTATGATATCTAGTTCGTAACTTAATCAAGGATCTGCCTTTATATTATGTAGATGAATACGATAACCATAAAATCTTGTCATAGATTCAAGGAACTAATTCCCTTAATCAATACTGTAGGGATAACTATTATCGTGTCAGTAAACACTTGTGTTCAAATCATGGGTTAGAGCATAATTCCAACAATAGTTGTATGTATTGGGGTAGTAATATGAATTGAAAGTTATTTGATTGTCTTGATGAAACGATGGGTGAGAGAAGTGTCAAGATAATTCCTGGTTTACTGTGGAAATCTAACAAACACGATTTAGAGATGGAAATCATGAATTCCCAAATGAGGCAAGTGCATGGTGATTTGGATAATATGAAGAAAAAAATGTTGAAAGCCTTAGGTTTTAAATCTATGAAGTTCAAGACCATTGAGAATGAGATGGGATTCTTAGGCTTTAGTTGAGGAATGTTACACAAGTTAACATGATTTTGATATGGGTGCTTGTTTTGATCTTGTTTAGGTTCTATGTAATATTTGTGTAAGATTTTTTTTGTAGTAATGGAATGGGAGTTTTTATTATCGACTCATTTTTATGGTGTATAAAATTAATGAATGGCTAGTTTTTCCCACCTGTAGTGACAAGGGTATGAATGAATATATTTTATCAACATAAAGTAGATAACTGTCAATATTATAGATGTGTATGCTAATAAAGAAGATGAAGTAGATGACATGTAACTATATAAAAAAGACGAATAAACATCTATGCACAATAAAAATAGGTAAGTTGAATGCAAGTTAATAAACGAACAAAAAACTACTATTAAAGTGCCTGCTCAGAATTCTACACCACCCAAAAATCACACTTTATTATTATAAATATTGAATATTTATTACACTTATTCATCCACAAAATATAGTCTATCAGACAGATCTTTAACCAAAAAAACCCCATGAAACACAACTTCAGGAATCTACTACTTCTCCAAATTGTTGTGAGTTAGGATTCTATTTTTTCTTCAAGTTGTTGGGTATGTGTTTTGTCTTTCTCGCTGCAGCCATATCTTTCCTTAATCTAATTGATTCTCAAGTTGATACAAACCCAGCAAGTCTCACTATCGTAGTTATTCCCTCGTAAAAATATATATAGAGCTTGGATTCGTGTTCTTCTTAGTTATTCCCTCAACAGTGGATAGAGGGCATGGACTCTTAGTTTTTCTCCTTATTCTAAGATATTCTCCAATTGATACAACCCATAATCTCTCTCTCTCTCTCTCTCTCTCTCTCTCTCTCTCTCTCTCTCTCTCTCTCTCTCTCTCTCTCTCATAGTTGTTCCTTGTGTATGAGGGATGAAGGGTCTCTTCACTCTTTCTAGTTTTGTACTACCATCATAACATATCCAAAATATAAACATAACCAAAATTTACTTACTCCATGTTCTTGAGTTAATGGTCGTTCATATCTTGTTAGGGATTCTAGTTTTTTAGTTTATTCACGGTTTTGTTGTTCTTTAAAAATAATCAAGAATTTTTAACATACAAAAATCTATAAATTTTAACAAATAAAAATATGGAATTTTTAACAAATAAAATTTAGTTAGCCTTGAGCCAAGTACACATAAATATACCATACAAAATCAATGTACTTACACCAACTATTTCCTAAAGGAAATTTGTCTTTGTGATGCTATATGTATGCCTTTTATCCCTATATATATTTACTATTAGTTGTATCTGGTGTCTTGTTGGCCTTCAATATAGGTTTAATTTATTTCTTTCAATTTTGACCATCTAAAATCATGTAATTTACAAAATATTAGGTAGTTATAATGTATTTATTCCATACGCTAAGGATATAAGATATGATTTACTCACCACAACTCTAGCTACATGAGGGTCTGAAGGCTTTGTTGCTTATGCTGCCAGAGGTCCTTCTTTTTCCATGTAATCCTCCTAGTTTCATATTGACGCACAAAATAGTTAGTCAACGATGAAGTATATAGTAATGAAGGGACATAATTATAGGATTTGTACTTACTATTGATAATGGAGTTTCGAGTGAAGAACCATCTCTAGGTGAAATAAATGGTTTTGCAATAAGATCTATACTTTTCAGTCTATTGCCCTATCTTTATGGGACAAGATTTTTGTCTTTTCACTTTGTGTTGTACACTTCCACCTACTTGTGAAAATATTTTTTGCAAGTTTTGTAACACCTTGGAGAGGATTCATAAAAATGTTTTCAGTAGCAGAACAAGGGATATATGAAGCAGATGAGTGTGTTTTAGTATATAAAAGGTCTATTTATATCTTCATAGGGTGTCTCGTTGAGAATATTATTATCTATAAAAAATATTCCCTCTTCCATACCAACGTTGGAACTAAATCTTCCTTCTTCCTTAACATTATCTTCTTGTTGGTCATGATTTCAATATTTGTAACCATGGATCTAATATCATTTTGGGTAGAGTCAAAGGACATATTTTTGTGAAAATCTTGGATGAAGGCGATATAGATGGTTTTATCTACGGAGATAAATTTTAGGATATTTTGATCTTGAAGAAGACTACAAAAATATTTATTCCTTATAAGGCAATCTTGGAGATTTTTCTACCAGCTTGGGGTTTGAAATAGAATGTTGTGTATGAAGAGATCTCGGTTTTCTCTGTGATGATATCGAGCTCCATATGAACATCATTATTGGTAATTGGTGTGAAGAAAAGTTAATATGTGTTGACATATAGATAAAGAGGTACTAAGGATACTTTGAGAATGGTGAAAGAGAGGATGACATATAAATAATTATTGATTGTTAAATATTTTATAACAAAATTTGTCTAATAAAAAAGTTTTTTCTTTTTTAAATCTGTGGGTGGGCTAATGTGGCTCCGCCACTGCACCGGACAGATTCATGATGGATCCCTTAGATCCGGGAAAATCCAAGATAGATTTTCCGGAAGGTGAAAAGCTAAAATAATCAGCGGGGTCTGGAGGCCGTTTCAAACTTTTTTCTTAAGGTAATTTTATGCTTTAGAGCAAAAAATATTCTTAAGTAATTTTTGGTAAAACAGTTCGAGCCTCGGATCCTGATTCAAAATTGGAATTATTGCAATAATCTGAACATAATTTTATTTTCGCCTTGAATTTAAAAGTTTGTGATAGACCCAATAAACATCCAAATAAAACATTTTTAATAATGTTAACATCACATTGTCACTTAATTTAGTAAAACCCAGTAAATTATGTACACAATAATTAGCATCACACATATTTGAAAGCAAACACACTAATATAACATCAAAATCAACGACAAAACAAAATTATGATAATTGTATGGATAAGCTTACGATTCTCCTCTTGTATAACTAAATGGCCGCTGGGGGTTTGTGTTTGGAGAACCATCGTGTTTTTCCTGATTCATCTCTCCATCTTGTTGTTCCTTCTTCATCTCTCCATCTTGTTGTTCTTGCTTCATCTCTCCATCGTATTGTTCTTGCTTCATCTCTCCATCATATTGTTCATGCTTCACCTCTCCATCGTATTGTTCCTGCTTCATCTCTGTAAAATTATCTTGAATAAATTAGTTAATTTTTGAGAAAAATCGTCTCACCTTAAAAAAAACAGAAAGAGATTTAACCACGAACAAAATGAAACAAAATCAGTTCAATAATTTAAAACAAAATTAATAATACGACATACCAGAAAAACAAAATTTATATCTTTCCCGAATTCCTTCTCTCTTTCTTTCTTTAGCTATGTATGAAATTGGAGACAAAGGGAGTGTATATATATACATGAGTAAAGAAGACTTGGTTTGACCAAAAAAAAAAGTAAAGACTCATGACTTTCTTTTTTTGAATCTGATGTTATAAGATAGCCTTAATTGGATTTGGCTTCTACGGGTTTTTTGGGCATTGGGTTGGATTTTTTTTTTACAGACATTGGGTTGGATTCAAATTTAAGGTTAGTTTTGTTTTGGGTTTGTTTTTTGCTTCATAGTTGAGATTTCTCCCCCTTATTAAGAAATTTGATTTTAAATGCAAATTAGTTATGTATTTATTGAATTTATATTTTTAAAGATATTGGAAAAAATAGGAATAAAAATCTATTTTCTTAGTTTGGATTAAGAAATTTAATGAAAGGAGAGTAACACAATTTTTTTGACAAAGGAAGGTGCCTAAAGAACCAAACCGGGAAAAAATTAACCAATTCCTAGTCTAAAGTAACTCAATTGATTGCATAATTTTTTGAATTCCTTTAATAATGTTAATTTTTTTATTCTCTTATTTAGGAGTCATTTGTAAATAAAGGAAATGATTATTTTTTAAATTATTCTTCCTTTTTATTTAGTAATATAAATTAAAACAAGTTATTCCATAATTAATTACTTTCTTTTTCTATAGTATTAAAATTGTGGGACAACGCCTAGTTAATTACACGGAAAGCGTAAGAATTCTCAATTAATTACAAATTCAACTTAATTCCTACTTAAGTACAAAAAATTGGAAAATTTAAAAATTATACATAGGCCTATTAATTAATTATAATAATATATATTTATTTTCATTTTTTTATTTTTGAATTTTATTTTAAAAAAAAAAAATCGAATTTTTTTTCTAATTTTTTTTAATGTGTTCCATGAATACGCGATTTTGAGATTTGTGTGTTGCAGGAATACACAGAATTAGAACAACCAAAATCAAGTTTTGTGTATTCCAATAATACCTAAATTCGAGTTTTATGTGTTCCATGAATATAAAAATTTGAATTTAATGTATTCCATGAATACACAAATATAAGATTTGTGCGTTCCAAGAATACATAATTCTAAGATTTGTGTGTTCAGAAATACACAAAATTGGAACAAACAAAATAGAGTTTTGTGTATTCCAGGAATACATAAATTCGAGTTTTATGTGTCATGAATACACAAATTTGAGTTTCATGTGTTCCATGAATACACAAATGTGAGTTTTATGTGTTCCATGAATATACAAAAATTGATTTTTATGTGTTCCATGAATACACAAATCTGAAATCTGTGTGTTCTAGGAACACACAGTTCTGAGATTTGTGTGTTCAAGAATACACAGAATTGGAATGAAAAAAATAAAGTTGTGAGTGCCTGGAACACACAAAACCCTAAAACATAAACACACAAATATAATAAAAAAGTGCTGGACAAAAAGATAATATATCAGGATAGTTAAAAACGAGTAAAAATAAGGTATATGCGATTAATAGAGAGAGAAAATAATTTTGGTAAAGAAGAAAATCCTTTCAAATCGATTTTATGACTTTGTGTGTTACAGGAATACATAAATCTATATTTATAGCAACACATAACCCAGAATTTTGATTTAATAAAAATCAAAAAAAGAATTAAAATAAAGTTTAAAACAATCACATAAGGGCAATAATGGAAGGTAAATATAACAATGTTTTAATTCGGAATTAAGTTGATAATTTGTGAGTAAGTAGGAAGTAATTTGCTACTTCCTTTTTTTGGAAATGAAAAGTGTGAAATTGTAATCAATTGAAAATTATCTCTTTGCTTATTGACACTTATAAAAATACTAAAATATTATAAGAATAAATTTTATGATATGATCGATGGTCAAGTTATTGTCTAATACATAGAAATTGGATTGTTGTGAAAAAAATGGTTTGATTAATCTAAAAGAATGCAAGTAGCATAATATATTACTATTTCAGTGTGTGGTAGACTATCAATTTTTTGGTTCCAACATGAAAATACACAAATTCATGAAAAATATATTATTATATTATATATTAATAGAGATATATTACCTAAGTAACTAGTAATAAGATACATAACATACTTAAAATTAATAGTACTTTTATAGTCAGTTCAGTTATATTGTTTAAGTCTTGATTGTAAAGATAATATATAAAGTGTACCCATTTAAAATTAGTTCAATGTAATAGTGTACTTATAAGCGAAATGACATGACCATCGATCGTATCCTCGTGATTGAAGAATAATTATTCATTGAATATGTAACCTGAAATCAAGATAGAAAAAATATAAATGATTATTATTATTGTTTAATATTTTATGTAAATTGATAAAAATAAATATATATGTCGATTTATTATTACCTGACACAAATTTTTCCAGGTAGATACATGATCACATATACCAAAAAAAATCTTGAACTGATATATTATCATATGTAAATATAGAAATTTAATGGGTAAAAAAAATCAATATATAAAAGTCAATAATTCAGTCAAACAATATATGTGCAATAACAAACCTATATACAAACCATTATATGGACAATTCTTGAATAGATAAATGTATGATAAATAAAAGATTTACTTGTAAATTTGTAAATATAAGATTTTATTAATGTATATTATCATAAACAATGTTCTTAAAATAATCATCTAGATCTCGCATACTAGTATTTTTAGAATTAAACTCATGTGCTAATTCCACAACTAGATCATACATTTTTTTAGTTGTGAACGAATTCATCATAACCAAATCAAACAATAAAGTAACATGTATAGTTTCCTCAGTTTTGAACTCAATCATGATACTTGTACAATTTGATATGTATAAATAATTTGACGAACTCTAATTTCAATGAAATAAGTCAAAAACTATTCCGACGTCAATAACATAAGTATGACAACTTTGGAAAAATCAATAACATTATATGTTTTATCTTATACAATTACAATGATCTCACTTTGATCAACTAAAATTCATACTAGCTAAATATATACTGAAATAATTTTTAATTATAACCATTATGTTATATTTAAACAATAATATTACATTAGAAATGCTTAACACTCTAAGAACCACAATTTGTTCTAATATATAAAACAAATATGCTCAAGTTATAGATATATACATGTGTTCCAAAACCAACCAACCCCGAAATTAATAATTTATTGAAGTACACAATTCTTAATCACTCATTTATCATTTCGTCAATTTTTCCTTTTTCTCTCTTTTTTCTCAGTTTGGTCTTATATTAGAATATTAATTTGTGCTAGCAAATTAATATACTAATATTCCAAGTATATAATTAAATAATATTTATTATCCGATAATAATTAATTAATAACACGAAGCAAGATCAATGCACTCGTTAGTGTGCTACTACGTTGGTTCATCGTTGAACCGGTAGTAGTTAACTCAGTTAACTGCTAATCGAGGATGGCGTCTAACAACACTCCCCAACGACCGGATAACGTGAAGTAACTCTGTGCAAATAACCTGTAAAGAATCACACACGTAATCCCTCTATCTTTACAGCTCCAGATCATCCTGGGATATGGTATAACTGTCAAATCATATTAGAAAATCAACTACGTTACACGTCGATTATCAACGATTGACAAATGACCTAAGAAACTCCTTTCTTCATTCATTCTTTCACCTTGGCCAAGGATTTGATACAACCGTTATAATCTTATGACATCGTAGAGCTCAAACTCTTTACCTAGAGTTGATAGATTCCATCTTGACTCATCCGTTAGAGAATATATACTTAGCTATGTCCAATATCCTTTCTACTAGCATTATGACACACTAGTAGTCCAGTATCTAAACACAACAAGCGCATACACAACTATAGTGATGATCTTAGGTCAAATGATTACAAGCATAAAATTCCTTATAGAGATTAACCCACTTGACAGTTCAAGAGAATTAACCATTAGGAATCTCTAGTTTTAGTTAGTTCGATAATCACATCTCTATGTGCATTATCTATGCACCTAACTCGGTAAACGAGAACTACTGATATTAATCCAATAAATACGCGTTAGCTACATATTAATCTAACCAGATCCTCGAGCTGAGCTCGATGATCCTACGATTAATAACAAGTTTAGATTAGGTCCTATGAGCTAGATTCTCATTAACATAATACCTTATAATATATAGTTCGTAACTTAATCAAGGATCTGCCTTTATATTATGTAGATGAATACGATAAGCATAAAAGCTTGTCATAGATTCAAGAAACCAATTCCTTAAATACTGTAGAGATAACTATTATTGTGTCAGTAAACACTTGTGTACAATTCATAACATATCCATAGAAGAAATACTTAGTATATACTTATATTATTCTTTCTCAAATATAAACATAACCAAAATTTACTTACTCCATGTCCTTGAGTTAATGGTCTTTTATATCTTGTTAGGGTTTCTAGTTTTTTAGTTGCTTCACGGTTTTGTGGTTCTTTAAAGATAATCTGGAATTATTAACAAATAAATATCTAGAATTTTTAACAAATAAAAATCTGGAATTTTTAACAAATAAATTTTAGTTAGCCTTGACCAAGTACACATGAATATACCATACAAAATAAATGTACTTACACCAACTATTTCCTAAAGGAAATTTGTCTTTGTGATGATATATGTATGCCTTTTATCCCTATATATATACTATTAGTTGTATCTGGTGTTTTTTTGGCCTTCAATATAGGTTTGATTTATTTCTTTAAATTTTGACCATCTAGAATCATGTACAAATATACAAAATGTTAAGTAGTTATAAGGTATTTATTCCATACGCTAAGGATATAAGATATGATTTACTCACCACAACTCCAACTACATGAGGGTCATAAGGCTTTATTGCTTATGCTACCAGAGGTCCTTCTTTTTCCATGTAATCCTCCTAGTTTCATATTGACGCATAAAATAGTTAGTCAACGATGAAGTATATAGTAATGAAGGGACATAATTATAGGATTTGTACTTACTATTGATAACGGAGTTTTGAGTGAAGAACCGTCTCTAGGTGAAATAAATGGTTTTGCAATAAGGTCTATACTTTTCAATCTACTTCCCTATCTTTATGGGACAAGATTTTTATCTTTTCACTTTGTATTGTACACTTCCACCTACTTGTGCAAATATTTTTTGCAAGTTTTGTAACACCTTGGAGAGGATTCATAAAAATGTTTTCAGTATCAAAACAAGGGATATATGAAGCATATGAGTGTGTGTTAGTCTATAAAAGGTATATTTATATATTCATCAGGTGTCTCGTTGAGAATATTATTATCTATAAAAAAATATTCCCCCTTCCATACCAATGTTGGAACTAAATCTCCCCTCTTCCTTAACATTATCTTCTTGTTGGTCATAATTTCAATATTTTGAACCATGGATCTAATATCATTTTGGGTAAAGTCAAAGGACATATTTTTGTGAAATTCTTGGATGAAGGCGATATAGATGGTTTTATCTACGGAGATAAATTTAAGGATATTTTGATCTTGAAGAAGACTACAAAAATATTTATTCCTTATAAGGCAATCTTTGAGATTTTTCTACCGGCTTGGGATTTGAAATAAAAGGCTTTGTATGAAGACATCTCGGTGTTCTCTATGATGATATCGAGCTCCATATGAACATCATTATTGCTAAGTGGTGTGAAGATAAGTTTATATGTGTTGACATAAAGATAGAGGTACTAAGGATACTTCGAGAATGGTGAAAGAGAGAATGATTAAAAATGGTAGAAGGGTTTCCTACAAATAGGGATAGATTTATGAGTCGCTTGTATATTGATATCCATTTTAAATGAGGATGGATAACCAACCATAATTTACAACTAATAATTGGATTGGTTAGGGTTTTGAAGACCTAATCCATTATATAAGTGTCATAGTTAGAGGTGTATCACGAGTGAAAACAATGTTAGGTTGGTTTTAGTAAAATGTTTAAGAGATGAGAGGATATATCTTGTGGGGGAAAAGGTGTGATAAAAATAATTATAAATAAATATAAGGCTTCACACCCTTAACAACCACGAAACTCACTGCAAGTATCACATATCGTTTGCATGTTTAGTTAGTAAGTAAAGTTCGTTAGCAGGGATTTAATACGTTAAATCTACTTGTGTGTATAGAGAAGTGTAGGATAAATTACTTGCTTGATAAAAAGAGAATAAAAGATATAATATTTATTTGTTTTTCAAATAAAAGATAATAATGCAAATATATAATTACTAAAGAATGGAGATGGAAAATATAGCTTAGGATTGCTAGCGTGCACTTATCCTTCTAATTCCATTTCTAGTTATAAGGGTGACTAAAGCTCTTAAAGATAGTCAAGATTCTATATTCCTCCTAACCCCCTTCCAGATGAACTTAGTTGGCAACCTAACAATTACCAACGGACCTTGCGCAATGATCGGTGGTTAAATCGAAACTTAGTTACTATCTAGTTAGGCAAGCCCGTCAGGATCACTACTGCCTACTAGACGTTTATGTGGTGTTCCAATAATTGGACTCCCCTTCCGGGTGACCATCCAAGTACAAAACACTGTCCTAACATGATCAATATTAGGACTTGAAATAAGTCAAAGCACATAAAACATATAAAGGTAAGAAGCTCTAAAACTGTTCATCTCAAATAACGTGAAAACACATAAAGAATTAGAATTCAAAGATTATACATATGCAAACCCAAGCTATAAGAAAATTAGTTCATAACAAAAGACATAAAAATAAACTAATGATAAAACTAATTAGAAACAAATATAAGCTTAAGACTCTCATACAAATTACCTAATGATAGAGGGATAGGATAGAGATGAGGATTTTGCAACTCTCCAACTTCTTGTCTTCCTCTCTAGGTCGATCTTGCTTGTCTAGATGATTATAAGTGTAATTCTAGATCTTAATATGAGCAAAGACAATGTTTACAGAGGTAAATAGCTATATTAATAGGTGTTAGGTCAAAATCTTGGAGTGGAAGTCAAGTTATTGGAATCCTTTTCCAATTCAAAGTCATTTTCTAAAATATAGGACATGATAAACACTTATGCTTGTTTTAATCACATCTCCTTCATTACTAGGCCAAATTCAGTTTACTTTATATCAAAACGGCCGCACCTGAAAGGTATATCTGACCCTATAAAGGCTCTTCCGAAATCGCAACCAATTTGTAGTTATCTTCACTTTAGTGGATGTCACTGTAGATTTGGCGGATTTATTTTGCAGCTTTTCCTTTTCTAATTCAACTTTGTTTCCTTTAATCTCCCGATTCCTCCTAGATCTTCTTTCCTTAACTCCTTCGAACTGATTTGGCATCTAAATATTTCCTTTTACTTAAGAGCTTCACAATAACACGAAAATTATACCAAATATGCTCTAAACGTACTAAACTTCTAAATTAAGACACGAATTAAGAAATTATCTACTAATGGGGAAAATCCGATAATAATTAATCAAATACACTTAAAATTATGTATCAAACCTATATTAGTATATCACAAATATGGAGACATCAATATCCAACGTATTTAAGAGATTTAGAAGTTAGATTCCACATAAGAGGTCTGACTTTTATTATGGATGAAAATCCAAGAATAGAAGTTGAGAAATATTTTAAAGTTATATAGAAAAATAAGGAATACTACGTAATTGTTCTACCTTATTATGTTTGTGTTTGAGCTCCTTGTCTTCTTGAGTGTGTCCTTGAGCTCTATTCTCCTCCTTGGATATATTCTTTTCTCTGCTTTGCTTCCCCTAATAATTTACTTGAGTGATTGTTATTTTGATTTTTTCTAACCGTTTTCCACTGTTATTAGAAGTGGGAATACATATGCCTCATGACAATTTCTTTTGTAATATGAATATATACTCGTGGTACTAGATGTAGACGGCAAGAATTCAAATTTTGAATTGAATTCTATATAGATACGGGTTTTTTAAATATTTTGATTTAAAGAAGGCTTATATTAATTTCATTTTTTACAATAGTGAATTCCGTGCACACTTGAGATAGAGTTCAAACTATCGAGACCTTTAACAAATTTGGAGATGATGATTTTGGGATCTTCAATCTCTCTTTTTAAAGAGTCGTTTTCATCAAGAGTAATTTTTGTTTTTATCAAAAAAAATTTCCTTAAAAAAATTTCTTACGAGTTTCAACATCTAATAAAACACATGAAATTTCAAGATTCTTTTCTTTTTCACTTTTTCAAAGTTTTTGAAAGCTCAACTTTCTCATTCGTATAATTTAATAGATTTTTGAATACGAAATAAACAACATCTTGAATATATTCAATATTATATAAGGAAGAAGATTGGTCGGAAGATATCACATCAATTTCATCAAAGGTGTGAGCATAGGAGGCATAGTTATTGCTTCTTTGGGCTCCATGTCTTTTTTCTCTCTCCTTGAGTGACTACTGAATCACCACATTCTTGTGGCCTATGTGAGTAGTCACTCCCTTCTATACATGAATCATCTTCATTATTGTTTTGACAATATTCCCTGAGTGTTCTTTGAGTCGCATCATACTACTATTTAAAATGATAGAATTGTGCCTAAAAGTAATGAAAGGTTAGTAGCACTTGTTCCATTTGATTTTTTAGATTCCACGTCGTAATAAACTTTAGGTATGATTAAGTTCAATAATTATTAGAGCTAGGCTTTGATACCAATTGAAACCAAATAAATTTCTCTTGAGGGTAGATTAATATGACAACGCGGAATTGAAAATCTAACTCAAAATTAGATTCTTTGATCCTACCTAAAAATCCAAACTTTATGAAATTTATATAGAGTGAATATAACAATATTAAATATAGGATACAGCCATATGAATACTCTATGTGTATGTATTCTATGATGAACACTAACCAAAGATCAAAGAAAGAAATTTAACCAACACTAAGAATGCAATATTCTATGCCTACATATATATGAAATATGTATGCAATAAATTAAACAAATGGCATGCACAAAATTAAAGATTACAAACATGATATTTACATTGATTCAGCCTTTCTCACCTAAGTCCGCTTACTAAGGTATGGGAACACTTAGAATTTTAACTCCTGTACTAGAAATTCTTGTGTCTCTTAAAGGTGAGAAAAAACTTGTAAACCCTCTTCTAAATATCCTTTAAATTACCACACTAGTGCTGTTGCAAATACTAGGAAAATAAGCGGATACACTGTACTCTCGATATAACACTTCTTAAGCCCGTAAAGCCTTCTCTTGTGTACCATTACACAAGGAATAGTAGACAATCTCTACCTTGATCTACCACATCACACTCTATGAAGCCTTCAATCTATTTGTCACATCTACACAATATCTAACTCACACTTGTCTAGTTTATGGAAGAACACCCTTTTCTCTAGACCAAGAGCAAAACCCTAGAATTTATGGTCAACTCTAGCCTAACTAGCCTAGCCTCTAAACTTCAAAATTAGATAATATGAAAAGTGTATTTGGGCTATTGTATACAAAGAAATATGTATGAATACACAAATTATGTTGTTTTGTAACTCTCTTTGAAGATACCTCTAAGAAATTTTGAATCTTGTAAAGAGAAGATTCACATAATGGAGTCACACAATGCCTTTATTTATATGCAGAAATCCTCCATGTCTTTGTCCTTGTGTCTTTCATCAGTTGGCTGCTTTTTCAATTTGCAGATGTCCATGTCTTCTAGGTCGGATACCCAGTGATATGGCTCAACTACTACTTGACAGATAGTACACTAATGGATCTTTTTTATCCTTTCTAGAAGTGTTCCTTAACCTATCGAATACCCTAAATCAAAAAAGGTCGGACATGCAATTTAGGCCAAATCTTCAAATTTGATGATAAAGTGCAGCGAACATCCAGTCTCTTTTGCTCAGATGTCTGGTCTTCATCTACTCGTCTCATTCTCCAATAGGTTTAGGCATTCTGTCTAATTCTAGCTTCGGAGGTCCATATTTAAATTCTTCTCAATTTCATTCTGCAATGGGGTTAGGTATTTTTCCTAGTATATATTCGGAGGTTCATTTTTTTTCTTATTATTAACTCTATTCTCCAATAGTTTAGGCATTCCACCTAAACTTCACTTTGGAGGTCTGGTCTTCTCTTCCTTGTCCATCATCTTCAACTAACCAAATAAGACATTCTGCCTTTTACCTATTCATAGGTTTGTTTCTCTGTTTTCATTCTTCTTCATCCAATCCCTTATCCCTTTTCTTAGAATCCTCTCTTATTAACTCTCCAAGCACCCTTAATTATCTTCTTCACTTCCATCTTTTCCAAGCACTCATATTCTAGATCTTATTCTTACTCTTCTAAGCATCTAAATCTTCATCTCTTTGCATCTTTTTGTCTATCATCTTTTTCTTCAACGCCATCATCTTCATACTTCCTTGAACCTGAAAATTATACTATCAGTCTCATTTTTACGTATAATCAAACATGTTTAAAATATATTGTTTTGTCATCAATAATCAATCAAAATATAAATTTTAGGCTAACACACCATTACAATTGTGATACATGAAGCTCTCTATTGTTTCATGGTGGGTTCCTTTGATCATTTGGTAGAGCCTAACGTTACTAATGAAAATGATTTGCATCACTTGGCAGAGGAACTTCTTGGCTATATCATAAGTGTTGAAGCCTTCAATGAGCTCTTTAAGCAAATGAGAGAGGAAGAGTTACTAGAGTAGATATGATCCGTGAGAGATAAATTAGTGTTTATAATGTTAAACTCCTCTTTGATTGTAAAAACTCCCATCCTACCTCCTTTTAAGAAAAATGAGAGATCAGTTAGTTTCATTTTAAATGAATTTGATCACTTGATAAAGTAATTTTATGGTTATCACGTAGATATTGGGGTATGCTATGAGCTTTATAAAAAATTGGCTGAGGAAGATTTATTAGAATGTGATTTTTTTTCATTTAGCATGAACAAATCATTCTTTCAACCAAATAAAAAAGAATCAAAAATTTCAAATTCTTGTATCCATAGTCCCAACTTGCAGCAGATTTTTTTTTACCTATTAGACCAAAAGGAATTCATGTTCTTGTTAAGTGTCTCTGATATTGTAAAACGCCCTCAAATAAAACAAAATTTTAACAAAGACAAAACACATTTGATAAGCAACCATTGACCGCCGCCGCACCACCAATGCGCCACCTTCTAGTGGTGAAATTGTATATTTTTGGCACAATAGGGCCGGTCGTGGGAGGAGGCCATGGCCTTGCGCCGTCTCCCAATTCTTATAATATTGGGCCCCATATTCTTTTTCCAATATAAAATTATAATTTTTTCATTTTAAAAATTTCAGTTTTGGTCCAATCCAAATCAAATAAGGTTTGACTATTTCTTAAAACAAAAAAACTATTATTTTTATATATTTGTGTAAAATATCGAAGCACATGTATATATATTTTTTCTAAATTATAATTTAATTTATACTGAAATATATTTATTCAACTATTTTGAATTTTTTAAATAATTAGATTTAAGATAAAAAAACATTGGTAAATTTGGTTTTTTTATGTAATTTTTACGGGCCCATTTTTTAAAGTTAGTCTTATACCCCTAAAATGTTAGGACGGGCCCTGATGCACAATCACACCAACGTCGGTGGTGACAATGTACGTGATTTTGACACTGATCATAATTTTATCATTGAGCATCCTTAGTGTTTTGACATTAAACAAATAATTTTGAGTATCAAGCACATTCATTTTTAACACTTAGAGCAAGTCATTTTAACATTGAACATGTTAATTTTTACACTGAGTAAGTCATTTTTAATATTGAACAATTCGTTCCTTACTCTAGGTGATAACAAAAATATAGTGAGTAAAATTACACTAGGAAAGGGGGGTAAAAAAGGAATTAATTACATCAACATAACATTTTACAAAAAAAGAAAAAAAAACTATTTTAATTTTGTTGTGAACAGTAGAGAAAGAAATAGTAGCGTTCTGTTTATTATCAGAGAGTGTAAAGATTACATAGTGGGAGCTCTTATATATAGGTAATAGGTAACCCTAAATCCTAGTGTTCATGGGCTTGACTACAAGCCCATGGGCTAGAATGAATATCTACTAAATGGGTTTATAACACCCCCCCCCCCCCCCCTTGGATATTCAATCCCTAAGAATATGTCTTGTTAAACCTTCCTAGAAAAAACCTAGTAGGAAAAAATCTAGAGAAAGAAAAGGAGTACATTTTTTTATACGCTAACTAAAACTACCTCATTAAAAACCTTTATCTAGAAAAACTATTAGGACAAAACCGTGATGAAGGAAAAGAGTGTAGTGCGTATTTGTCTCCCCCTCTTGGCAGCATCTCAGGAAAGGTCTTGAAGTCGTTGTATGCCAATCTTGTGTATTAATTTCTTGAATGTAGATGTAGGTAATACCTTTGTAAATAAATCATCCAAATTGTCACGTGAGCGAATTTGATGAACATCTATTTTACATTTCTTTAAGAGTTCATGTCTAAAGGATAACTTTGGAAATATATGTTTGGTTTGATCACCTTTGATGCAGTCTCCTTTGTCTTGAGTGATACAAGTAGCATATTGTTGGACTTTGTTTACTTGTTGAAAGATTGCATTCCCCTTAAATATTTAATTTTGAGAATATGCCTCATTAAAACTTTTCTAAGAAAAACCCGATGGGACAAAATCTTAGTAAAGGAAAAAGAGTACAGTATTCTTCAATACGCTTATATAAATTGCCTCATTAAAAACCTCGCAAGGAAAACCCAATGGGAAAAAACCTATGCTAAGGAAAAAAGAGTGTATTGTGTAAATGTCTCCCCCTGATGTAAGTATAACACAGTGGTGTATATCTTGATACATTTGATAGGAGTAGTAAATAATACGACATAAATTCGATCGACGGTTCATTCATATTTAATGATTTAAAGTGCTCGACATAAGACTTATATGAAGTCTTTCATAAAAAACTAATAGCAACTAATAGTGCATCCACCACCGGAGACTATATCTCTTTAATAAATAAATTATTGTGCTACAACATACTATCTCATATAGTGACTCCCCCTTGTAGCACATTCGTTTCACAATTGTAAAAATTTCACGTCTTACAAGTGAAATTAAAAAAAAATTGCTTTATTTATGTCTTTCTATTGATGGCCAGTCAGTTTATTTAGACATTTTAATTAAAAAAATCCTCGATTTCATTCATATATTAATAGTTATTGCGCGCAAATATAAATATTCGATCATGATCAATTTTTAGTTAGGTTCAAATAATTTAAAGTAGTAAAATAATTGATTGAGATCTCAATATATAATCAGGTACATGATACTCAGTAGGAGTATTTTAATTCTCAGTTATATACACTACTTTGACATTTATAAGATGTCAAAAGTCCCATAATTAACAACTTGCTCATGTTGTTGCTCCTTTATGCTATCTTTGGAACCAAACAGATATATTGCGCTTTAAGCGTACAGTAGTATAATTTTATAAGATAGCTCTTCTGAGTCATAAATTTATTCAGGAGCATTAAAAACTGGTTATTGTGACTTAGTCTCTACACGTTTTATAATATTTCCAATCATTTGAATGAGTATACAAGGATCAATATAAATGGTGTATTCTTATATTTTAGTTATTTTTTTATTTCTTCCCTTATTCTTGAGAATATCAAATGTAACATGTTCTCAGAATCCATCTTTGTGTACGGTGGTGGAGCAGTTATAATAGAAATTGCACAATTAAAATATCTTGATGGATATAATTTTTGGTCTTTTACCAATAGGGGTATTTACTATGAGCATTAGTTTTAGCGATTCGGCATATAAAATTCAATAAATAACTTTGCTAGACTTGTATATATCCTTTTGAATTCATCTTGAAAAAAATAGATGATTTAATATCAAAATTATTTAGGATAAATATCTTTGCTTGTGCATAGCCAATTCTATAATATTCATTTGATAATCTCGATCTTTAATATTATCACTTGTGAGTATTCTAGTAGAATTTACCTCACCAAATAGACATATGATAATGTTGGAAAAATATAACATATAGTGATATTTTCCGAATATAAGTGTGAGATCACAAAATAAATCACTATCCAAATTTAGTAGATTTATTTTACCATAATCAATATATATGTTATTGAACTCAATGTTTCTAGAAAATGTAATTTTGGTTTTTCCAGAATTTCTTATATAATTCACATAATCATACATCTTCTCATAGAATATCTTTTGGATGTTGGATAAATGTAAATCTCGGAAGCACAATACAAACTTTTTGAAATTCTTCTTTTATGTCGGATGTACCAGCTATGATATTGACATTTACTTTAAAAGTTTAAAGATTAGAGAAATATATTTTATTTCTTAAGTTATGCGAATAAAAAACGAATTAATTGATAATTTATGCGATATATGCGCATACAATATATCTTTAATCGCCTTATATTTTGTTTTATTTGTTTTTATCTAGAGGCTATGTGTTCGCATGAAGTAAATAAAGTTATACCTAATATTTTTCGTTATAGGTCATGTTATATCAGCGGATATGCATTAAATACGTATACAACTTGTGTATACACCCTATTCTTCCCGTACACCCTATTCTTCTCATAGGTTATGTTATATATCATATGATGCAAATATAAATATATATATATATATATATATATATATATATATATATATATATATATATATATATATATATATATATATATATATAGAAAAATAATGGCCAACATAAATAGATTCAAAAGATCAAATAGATTAAAGGATCTTGTATTATTATTGCCGCGTAGATCAAAAGATTACTACTTTATTTTATTATTCAACGAAGAAAAGAATTCATTAAAGTATATTTGATGATTGATAGAACGTGTATATCAAAATCAAATACTATCGTTCTTTAATGAATTGCTTTAGATCAGAGGATCTATTATTTGTCTTGTATAAAATGTAAACATAAGACAATACGATTTGGTATATTATAAGATAAAAAAATCAATTACCTCTTAACCAGTAGAGGCTATCGTGTTGATAACGTGTTATGAACGGTAGAGAAAGAAAGAGTAGTGTTCTGTTTATTATCAGGGAGTGTAAAGATTACATAGTGGGAGCTTCTATATATAGGTAATAAGTAACCCTGAACCCTAGTGTTCATGGGCTTGAGTACAAGCCCATGGGCTGGAATGAATATCTACTAAATGGGTTTATAACAAATTTATCTCTCTACTTAAAAGGGAAAAAAACAAATATTACCAAAAGTGTAATATTACATGGCAGATTTGAATAAATAAATAAAATTATGCAGGGGTGATGTTATGCCGACCTGTCTGTTCAGCAACATCAAAAATATTATTTTTAGCAGTGCAAAACCTAATTTTTTCAACAACTACCTCCACCACGAAGCTACACAGGTTCTTTCACTAGATGTTGAGCAGCAACCACCTCCGCCAACAACAACAACAACCAGATTCGATCTATTCTGGTCTGTCTAAGCTAACACCACCATTAAAATTTGTCAACGATGTAGCAGAATCTCTACCACCTAAGCAAACCTTCTTTTTATTTTTTATATACAACCAAGGATATTTGAATGTATGACTGGTTTTTACAAAATCTGATGAAGGATGGTGGTGGTTTTTTGCCTCTCAAGTAGCAAAACGAGAGAGAGAGAGAGAGAGAGAGAGAGAGAGAGAGAGAGAGAGAGAGAGAGAGAGAGAGAGAGAGAGATATCTTTATTTGTTTGTTTCTAATTTGATGGTTTAGATATGATATATAAGGGGTAGTTTAAAGATAAAGAGAAATATTTATTTGGAATTTATTAGTTTAAGTTTTTAACAAGAATGAAATAGGGATTACTGATTTATAGCTAGAAAGATACATTAGAGGGAATGAAGTGTCTAAAGTGGCGTACTTGGTTCGTAATCAATATCATTTAATATTTTCTTTCTTATATATTGTTATATTAATAATATTAATGTAATATATTAATATTCACCACCACTTCCTTAGCCGCATATTCTGAAGGTCACCTTCGGTAGTCAACGCCGATCAATTCCAGAGAGTTTAATGTTACCCAGTCAATTTCAACGGTCAACACGGGTCAATTTTGGCGATTTTTTTGTTATTCCAATACTCATTTTAATATCGATGTGATTTTTTCAAACTTTAATTTTTTTCGAATCCAAACAAAAGGTTGTTCTGAACATTTGTAGTTGCAGAACCACAATAATTTGATTGCCACAACTACAAATTAGTTAGACTGCAACGACATATTGTATTTGTACAACTACAAATTTGTAAGTACATATTTGTAGTTGTAGACCTACATAATAATAGTTATGAAAAAAAAAAGTTCCTTATAAAATATCAAAAATAGACAAAATTTAAAATTTAAAAAGTTAAATCATCTTTCAACAAAACATTCAAAATTATACAACAAATGATCCCAAAAAATATTAAAATATTTGAACTCGTCTTTTTATTTGAAGTGTTCTAATAGGGGCCAAAATTGTGTTTTTAAAAGTTGGTATCCCGGGAACCTCACCTCATACAAATTTTGTCGTTTTTGGACCACCAAGACCTACTGCATTTTCACCAAGGTTGCAATATTAACCTTGCAGTCCAGTCCAGACTCTTGCTTCACCTTTGGACGTATTTTACAGTTGTAACAGTCTTCATATGGCTTGGTCTCAGAGCTGCAATATTAATATCTGCATTACATGACCTTTTTTTCCAAAAAAGATCTTAGATGGTCCAAATTGTCCCCCAAAAGTTGGTGGATTCTGAAATTTAGTAGAAATCCAAATAACATTAGGATCAGAATTATTAGGAAAGGTCACTAATAAACGCAGCGATATAGAATGATCTTTATATCCTCCACTTGTGTGGTATGAATAGGCAAGAAAAAAATTAATTAACACAAATATTTACGTAGAAACCCCTCTGAAGAGAGGTAAAACCATGGGTGGACAAGGGTCCAAAGTACTCCAGTATAACAATATAATAATGGGATTACAAGAGATTGATTCTAGACAACACTAGGGAATTGCCGTATAAATCACCTAACGAAATACACAAAACTAAAACAAACTCACCAGGTTTGAAATGAGTCTATAACTTTGTTCCATCCATTACAAAGACAATTCTACCATTGGAGATGGACTTTGACGTGTTAGGAATATTGTGTCAAAATTTTGTTTCTGTCGCCTTTGATTTGACCATCCAACCGAATCTCTCAATATTTTATTGCAGAGGGATTTTCAGGATACTCCTCTAGCGATTTCACTCTTTTGTGCGCTCTAATTCACTCTCTAAGTGTTTCTCTTTCACTCTTGTTCTCTAAAAATGATACCCATATGGTCTCTTTAAGTTTAAATATGACTCAGGATTGGATAGTATAAAAAGCATTCAATACTTGAATTAATAGCTCGACATTACCGAAGCACACTTGTATATTTCCAATACATTCTTTCTCAATTCAAAATAACATGTACCCAGATATTCCCATTGTCCAATATAGCGCATCTCCTCTGCCAAACATCTTCTATCATATGATCGGGTTTAAGGACCTTTAGGTAGTAATCCTTTTTAGTGTTGTATTTTTATTTTTTATACTGAGAGGCTCAAAGATGGGCCAATATATCATTCGAATCCTCGTCGGGTCTCCAGTCTTCTATGCAAAAGCAATCCTGCACTCAAATTCCTACACATATAAATAAAAAATAATTATAAGTAATTATAGTATATATATAACAATAGTAAATACCCATAAATCGATGGCAAACCTGCTATACAAGTTTAGGCGAAACATTGGACCACGACTTATAGTTTGGTGGCACCCTCTCTCTAACCTTCAAACTAATGGCCCTAGCCACGTGCTTACCATACTCAGTGGTGGGATATATGGTTGAGCAAAACAAAACCAAACCGAGCCTAAAAAACAAAAAAACAAACCGAGATAACAAAAAACCGAAAAAATCGTTCGGTTCGGTATTAGCTTCTTCAAAAACCGAAAAAGTTCGGTTCAGTTTGGCTTTTCTATGGTAAATCAAACCGAAAAACCGAACCGAGAAAATACAAAAACTAATTTATATCCCTAATTATTTTTTGAGTTCAATGATCTCCCATCTTTCCTTAGTTTAGACATTCTTGATTCTATATTTATATTTCAAAAAATATTATCATAAGGGGATAGGAAAAGATTAAGGGCCTGTTTGGGATTGCTTTTAAAAATAATCACTTTAAGTGATTATAGATTCATAAAAATATTTTAGACCCTTGAATCACTTTTATGAAAAGCACTAGATAAGTGATTATTAAAATAATCACTTAAAGTGATTTTAGATGTCAAAATATTTCTTACCTTTTTTTCCAAAAAAAATAATTTTGATCAAAAAGCGCTTTTAACTCTAAAATAATCAAATCCCAAACGAGCACTAAATTTTGAAAAAAAAAACAAAATACTTATATATGGCATTCACCACCACTGAAAAGATCATAATATGTAAAATATCTTTACATAAAATATTAGTTGATATATCTTAAAAGTCTTGCATTTATTAAAAATTCTTGAACGTAAAGCATACAGATTAAATTATATAAAAATTTCTTTATAATTCATTATTTACAATTTGAATGCACAATATATCAGTTTCAAGAATACAATTTTTCTATATTGATCAATAAAATTAAAATCGAACATTTCATATATACTATGCTAAATAATAAAAGGTCTCAGATAGACGCCCGTGAAACTTATCCAATTACCGAATCAAATACATACCAAAACCGAAAAATATACCAAACCGAACACGAACCCAAGCAAAAACTAACGAAACTAAACCGATGAAAACCGTTCGGTGGGTAACGGCATCCTTAAAAACCGAATTATTCGGTTTCGGTTTTGGCCAAAAACCGAGCCTAACTGAACCGTGCTCACCCCTAGTGGGATCCCACATCTTGTGTAAGAAGAAATAATCCACAGGTAGGAGACCCCCAGACCCACCGCCCCCTTTACTCGCCCCTTTAAATAACCCACCAAACCCACCGCCCCCTTTATTCACCACTTTAATCTTCTCTGTTTCGTCATTACTCACTCACCAAACCCATCACCCCCATTTACTCTCCTCTATCTCTTGTCTTCTCCATTCTTATCTCTAATCTAACTCATATATATCTTCAAGAATCTACGAAGATTGGTGTTGGTGGTGGCTTTCTAGTCTTCTCTGCCACTATATTCCTTCTGTAATTGTTACAATACCATTTCGAAAATTAAATGATGGCTTAAATCATGAATATCATATCTCGTTGGTGGATTGTTATATGATATATCTATAGGTATGTGTTGATTAGCTCTTGAGTATATTGATTTGTCTAGTTTCATGAAATATTTTGTTTCTAGATGAGTTTCATTTCGATGTTTTATGAGATTTTGATAATTTTTGGATGTAAATGATATTTCTCGTGGATTGAGTATTCTTAGAAGTCAAGTAAGCATCTCAATTTTTCTCTCAATCTCATATTTTTGAAATTTATGAAGTATTCTAATTCTAATATGAATTTTTTGTCTGTGCGTGTGTTATCATTGTGGATATGATGAAGAGATGATATATTGGTGAGTGTTTAAGGCTTGGACAAATTGGTAAGTAGATGTCTTTGATCCCTTGAATTCGAAAATTATGTTCTTGGTCCTTGGTTTTTCTGATTTGTGTGAATTTTTTGTGGGAAGTAGACCATGTTTTCGAAATGACATTATTAGTCCATGTTTTTGTAAAATTGATATGGAAAGATCTATTATGTGTGTAATTGTTACTGTTAGTGCTTGATTTAGATGAATTGATATTATAACCACATGTATGATGAGATTAAGATAGTCAAAGTTATTGGTTTTTGTGAATTAGAGGTTGTAATGCAAAGTGTTAAGTGTATTTGACATGATAAGTCCTTATGTTATGCGAAATAGGTTATTCTAGCCCTTTTGGTTTGGGAAGTTGAACCATAAACACTGTGATTTCATTGAGTTTGTTGTGGAAAATACATTCTGTTTTCGAAAATGAGACTTTAAGTCCCTGATTTCTGAGAAATTGATAAGTTTTTTGGTAATTTTACTGCAGAACGTGAATTTTTAAGATCAAGTAGTTGAGGGTTTTATTGAATTGACGGAACTAACTTGTGGGGTTTTTGGAATTAACGGGTTTAAACAAAAGCTTTCGGAATGAGAAGAAAGATTAAGAAATTGCAAAAAACCCCTGATTTTCACAAAAATGATGAAAAACTTTTTAAGAAGATAAATATCTTTACAAGATTGCCCCATAAGTTTTCTAAATTTGTTCAGTTAGAACAAAATATGTTTAAAACAACTTCTTTAAGTTTGTGAAATGATGATTATAATTTTGAAAATTAACAAAATGGTCCCTAAACTTTTATAAGTTGTTTTTTTGGTCCAAAGTTTCCTTGGGCGGTATTATGATGATATTGCATTAATATTTTAAAATGTAAATTATTATTATTTGCATTATAACATTTAATTTCCAAGGTGTGCTATTTGATATGTTTGAAAAAAAACTTTAGGACTAATTTTCTGATTTGTGAAATTGTTTAAGGGGTTTTTATTTTTATTTTCAGAAAACTAAATGTATTATGAATAGTTTGGTATCCAACTGCCCCACCCCCCCCCCCCCCACCCCACCCCCCCCCCCCCTCCCCACATACACACATTTTCTACACATTATGATATCTATTCTTAAATGAATAGATTCTTGTCACTTCATATTTAGTAACAATTTTTTCTCCATTTACTTTTGTAAGAAACAAAGTGTCTCATTTCAGCATTACATTTACTATCTTTAGAAGTTGTCATATCTCAACTAAAAATTTATAACCAACTACCCTCTTTAAACCTATTGCTTTTGCCTATAAAATGGATGGTCTTTGTTGGACATATTCACTACTTTCATTCTGAAAAATAACTTACGAAACAGTTGTCTTTCATATTCTGTTTTCACTACTTTAAAATCTTTAGTCTTTTTGTCAACCCATCTTCTTGAAAAAAATTCAACTCTTGGATTTCAAATCTTATACATTACTACAAAGTACAAAGGCATTCACTATTTCTTTTTCAGGTATATACAAGTTGATGCTTTCATGTATTTATATCTTTATAATTATTTTACATTGTTTGTAATAATTATTTTATTTCTCTAGTTTTTGATTTTTTTAATTTACATGTATGTTCTATCTTTTTTATTTTGTTTTAACAAATCATAAGGTCGACTAAAGATTTTTAGGTTGCGCCTATTAGAAAAAAATTCGCATTTTAAACAACTAAGTTTTTATACCAAACCAAAAAGTATTTTTTAAACAATAATATGAATCTAGGATTAGTCATATTATAAAATAAACAATAAAAAATGTTATTAAAACTTAAGACTATCAAACCATCACATTTTAGTATCCGTGTACAACTTAAGGAAAAAATATAATACAAACTAAAGGAAAAAATATTTAATACAAAAAAAGATTTAAAAAAATTAAAAAATAAAGCAAGAACAATTTTGGAACCGGTACAGGACCGGTCTAACCGAATGTACTTACTGGTTCACACAACACCTCTCCTTGCACAGAATCGGACCCGACCGGACCGCTAAGGGTCAGGATCGGTGGACCGGAACGGTCCAGTAAGGCTAAGAACCAGATTGAACCAGTCCAGACCTACACAGCTGCCAGGCTGATATGTACCACATAAATACCCTATACTAGTAAACTATTTGACGACTAGACATTTAAAAATGCATTGATTGCATTCGTGGACCAAACAAGATTTCACTGGCATGGAAAATAGATTAGTAAATTGGATTAAAGTTGTGAATTGGAATTTTTTTATTAAACTTATATTTAAAACGCATTAATGATAATCAAGAGATAATATAATTCAATTTTGGATTGCATTTGAAGTCAAAAGCTTTATGGGATGTGGATTCTTTGAGTCAATCACCCAATCTAAATTATAATATCTAAAAATATACTAAACCGCTAAGCTATATTATCTTGTGTATTCTTTACTTCATGCACATTTTTTATATAAATTTTTCAGAGGGACTAATTATTTATTGGACAAAACTACACTTGGGTATTATAAAAAAAATTGTAAGATCAGGGATTAAGACATGTAAGGCCTTATATAGGTCACCCTTGATGAAGATGCGTATCGACTCGTATACTTCATAAAGCTTCCAAATAGTAACAACAATATCAAACTTAAGGATGTGGAAAATATTTTATCGATATTTGAGCTTTTAATAAAGGAGAATTGAGTATACTATAAAAAAAGGTGAATATCAGATAATTCATAAGAAACACATCTTGGTATTGTGCAGACAACTCATGTGAATATAGAAATGACTAATTACTTGAAAGATTTTGGGAGCCTCTTTTTCGAAAAATGGTTTTGGGCCCCCAAAGTCTTATGACGGACTCTGCTTCTACATACCAACAAGAAATGTTTGCTATTACTACTAATATCTCAATATGTATACAATACTTGTTGGGTCTCAAGTTTGTTATAAAAACTACTCAAAAAAGACTTTAAACATCTTGTATCATAGACAATTCAAATGCCATACCAACATAAATTGGTCTCCAAGTTGCTAGGATTTGATTTTGAGATAGTTTATAAGTCGGTGAAGGGGAATCAAGTGGTTGAATCTCAATCAAGAATGCATGTTGAACTTATGGATATATATATATATATTGTTATTAAAAATAACCACCAGTTTTACAAGAGAAAAATGGTTTCCGAAAAGAAAAATAATGAAAAAGAAAATGAGTTTAAGTGTAAACAAACTCTTACACGAAAATAAACAAAATAACAATTACACGGAATCTGAAATAACGTTTACAAGGAAATGGAAATAACAATACACGGAAATTCCAATAAAAATACACGGAAAACGGAAATACACTTACACGATATAGAAAAACGAAGTCACCGTCAATCTATGGTTGTTAAAAAGATATTCTGGGTTATTCCATTGCTTTGCTATGTGCATGGTTGTTGGCCATTTGGACTTTGTTAATATTACTCTATATAAAAGAAGCAAACTAACTTCTCCTCCCACCGATGTGGGATAACAAAAAAGTCCAAAAAGTATTCTTTATCACATTCAAGTTTTCCAACAATCCCCCACACACTTGAATGTTAGCAAAAGGTTTGGAGAGAAGGTTCCAAAAAGAAGAATGGGTGAATTGTACTTAAGTGTCAATATCTTGCGATTTGAATTGACACGTAGTGAAGTGAGGCAACCACCGAATTCCGTTTAAGTGAACTTACTCTTGAACTTTAACGGTTATCGATCGAGACCCTCACAGCACATACTCTACCCGATTCAAGCTTATGGTTCACTCTAACATCACCTTTTGGTTCATCAAGTCCTTCTCTAAGGACCACCCTTTAAGGGCTATGAACTTGGTGGATTTATTCATTTGATAGTGGTGCAAGGACGTCTCCTCAACACTCTATCATGATTATTTGGGTTTCAAAGTTACCCTTGAATTCATCAAGTCCTTCTCAAAAGAACCACCATAAAGGCTATGAATTCAAATGTGAGTTTCAGCACTCGGTACGCTTTGTTCATCAAGTCCTTCTCAAAAGGACCACCACAAGTGGCTATGAACAAGACGATTTAGGTTTGAGCCTTTGGGATGGGGAAATCACATTGACTCATTAGTCACATGTTCCCACTTAATGGGTTTTAGTCCCATCCCCCTCGACGTCTCCAGGACTAGTCTCCTGGTCAAGCCTTTGGTGAATGGATCAGCTAGATTCTCCTCTGATCGTACAAACTCCAAGGCTATCACACCATTCTTCAGTAATTGTCTTACTGACCCATGTCTGATGCGAATATGTCTCTTCTTCCCATTATAGGCACTATTATGAGCGACTCCAATGGCTGCTTGCGAATCACAGTGGATACATACAGGTGTGGCACTTCCTTCCCAAAGTGGCACATCCGATAAGAGACTTCTCAACCACTCAGCTTCTTGCCCAGCTAACTCTAGTGCTATGAACTCGGACTCCATGGTGGAGCGTGCTATACAAGTCTGTTTGGAAGACTTCCACGATATAGCACCTCCCCCTAAGGAGAACACATAACCACTGGTGGAGTTTACTTCGTCATTGTCAGAGATCCAGTTTGCATCACAAAAACCCTCAAGGACTGCAGGGAATTTGTTATAGTGCAAGCCTAGATCGATGGTACCCCTCAAGTATTTCAATAGACGGCGAAGTGCAACCCAGTGGTCACTACTTGGGTTATGAGTATAGCGACTAAGTCTGCTTACGGTATAGGCAATATCGGGTCGAGTATAGTTCATTAAGAACATTACACTTCCTATGATTTTAGCATATTCATTTTGGGATACAGCATCCCCAACATGTTTAGATAAGTTAATGCTAGAATCATAAGGAGTATTTACAGGCGTTACATCAAAGGAATTGAACTTCTTCAGCATCCTTTCTACGTAATGAGACTGATTCAGGGTAATACCATTACTGCTTCTAATGATCTTTACCCCAAGTATCACATCAGCTTCTCCCATATCTTTCATGTCGAATCTGGAAGACAAGAAACGTTTAGTCTCATTTATAATATGAATAGTAGTACCAAAGATGAGCAAGTCATCTACATAAAGGCAGATGATAACACACTCTGAATTTGTTACCTTGGAGTAAACACATGAATCAGAAGTGTTAGCAATAAACCCATATGAAATGAGAGTACTATCTAGTTTTTCATACCATTTTTTCGGTGCCTGTTTCAAACCATACAAGGATTTTTTCAACTTACACACTTTGTCCCCTTGACCAGGGACCACACACCCTTCAGGTTGAGCCATGTAGATCTCTTCATCTAGATCTCCGTTCAAGAACGCGGTTTTGACATCCATTTGATGTATTACAAGTTCGTGAATGACGGCTAAAGCAATAAGGGTTCGTATCGTGGCAATTTTGGTCACTGGGGAATAAGTGTCAAAGTAGTCTAGACCTTTCTTTTGGGTGAAGCCCTTAATAACAAGTCTGGCTTTGAATTTTTCTATTGAGCCATCGGGTCTCAATTTTTTCTTAAAAATCCATTTGCTATTAATCGCTTTGCTACCCCTAGGTAAGTCGGTTAACTCCCATGTATGGTTACTTTTAATTGACTCAAGTTCACTATTAATAGCCTCTTTCCAAAAACTAGCATCTATAGATTTTAACGCATCATCATAAGTTTTTGGGTCATCCTCCATGAGTAAGAAATTGACTACCTGTTCGTCTAATAGATCAATGTGAGAACCTTCTGTGATAAAGGCTGTTATAAAGTCAGGGCCGAAGCTAGACTCAATCCTGCGCCTCTTACTTCTCCTAGGTTCTTCCTCGGGAATATTACTAGGCTCCATGGAAGTGGAGGGGTTAGGAAAAACATCACAAAGAGGTACAAAATCATTAGTAGATAAGTTATCAACAGGTAAAGAAGCATTGACAGTATTTAAATCTTTCAAAGGGAAAACATGTTCAAAGAACTCAGCGTCTCTAGATTCACAAATAGAGTTATCTTCTAATGACAAGAATCTGTAAGCCGCACTATTCTGAGCGTACCCTATGAAAATTGAGTCAATGGTTTTGGGACCAACGGTGACAGTTTTAAAATCAGGTAGTTTGACTTTGGCTAGGCACCCCCACACTTTTAAAAATTTCAGGTTTGGTGGAAAACCCTTCCACATTTCATACGGGGTCTTTTCTAGGGATTTATGAGGTACCCTATTAAGTACATAACAGGCTGATAGGACAGCTTCCCCCCACATGTTGTTTGGTAAACCTGAACTTATTAACATGGCATTCATAGTCTCTTTAAGGGACCTATTCTTTCTTTCTGCTATGCAGTTTTGTTGGGGTGTATAAGGGGCACTAAGTTCGTGGATAATCCCATTTGTTTCACAAAACTCTTTAAGGGAATTAGAACTATACTCGCCTCCTCTATCGGACCTAAGTCGTTTGATTTTACAATCTAGTTGGTTTTCAACTTTGGCTTTATATTTTAAAAACGCATTTTCCGCCTCATCTTTAGTTTTAAGAAGATACACTTTAGTAAACCTAGAGTAGTCATCTACAAAGGTTATGTAATAAAGTTTTCCACCTCTACTAGCGGAGTTTTTAAAATCATCTAAGTCCGAATGAACTAATTCAAGTAGTTTAGTTTGTCTCGTGGTAACGGGTTTAAAAGGTTTTTTCGCAAGTTTGGACTCTACACATATTTGACATTTTTCAAAGTCATCCACGTTGTTAACGGGTATTAGTCCAAGATTTTTAAGCCTTTTAATAGACGCAACATTTAAATGGCCTAGTCTACCGTGCCACGTTTGAACGGACTCAACAATATAAGCGGAATTAGATGCATTCTCATTAAGGGTTACAGTGTTTAAAACAAACAAGCCATTATTAAGGTACCCTTTCCCCACGAATTCGTCATTTTTGGTGATAATGACTTTACCCCCCCTCGAAAACAAGTTTGAGACTAACTTTATTAAGGAGAGCCCCGGAAACTAAGTTCATACGGAGAGAGGGAACGAAGAGAACATCATTTAGTTCAAGAGTCTTACCAGATGTGAGTTTGAGGGGAACTTGACCCTTACCAAGAACAGTAGCGGTGGAAGAGTCACCCAAGTACACACACTCACCATCAGTTGCCTTTTCGAATTTCTTGAACAAGGATTTGTTTGCGCAGAAATGACGAGAAGCTCCAGTGTCAAGGATCCACTCGCTCTTATTTTCTACCAAGTTTACCTCAACCATTACCGCAGCAATGATTTCTTCGGTCTCAGTCAGATTCGCGGCAGCTTTGGGACCCTGGCCAGCTCTCTGGGGACATTCAAAAGCTTTGTGCCCTTCTTTGCCACAACAGTAACAGGCCCCTTTAGTTTTTTGAATCTTACCAGAGATCTTGAATCCTCCACCTTGTTTGTTGGAGTTGCCGCGATTCTTGTTTCCCCCAGACTTAGATTTGTTGGACCCTTGTTGCTTTCCCTTCCCTTTGAACCTGTCTTTGTTACCTTGGCCAGAACCTTCGACTAGATTAGCTTTGGAGGAATGAGAAGGGAAAGAGATTGACTTATCCTTTAATCGATTCGCTTCTTCGACTTGGATGTGGCTGATGAGCTCTTGGAGGGTCATTTCTTTCTTTTTGTGCTTGAGGTGGTTGCGGTATTCACTCCAAGATGGGGGAAATTTCTCAAGCAAAATGTTGGCTTGAAGAATTTCACACATCTTCATGCCTTCAGCGATAACCTCCGCGCATAGGTTCTCGTACACGTGAAGTTGTTCAGTCATGGGTTTCTGATCCGTAAGTCTAAAGTTATACCAATTCCCAGTCACGTACTTTTTCTTACCCGAATCATCAGCCCCATATTTCTTCTCGAGAGTTTCCCATATGACCTTTGCCGATTTCTCTTTGGCAAGGAGGTCAAAGATGGGATTAGTAACATTGTTCAACATCCAGCCCCGAGCCATGGTGTTAGCTCTTTTGAACCTAGATTCGAGGGCAGCATGCCTAGCTAGCTCTTGTTCAGTATGAGCTCCAATCTCCAAAAGTGGAGGAGCCTCGACTATAGCAAAGTCAAGTTCATACTGTTCAAGGCATATCATTATTTTTTGCGCCCAACGCTTATAGTTAGAACCATTAAGGGGCTCTAACTTGTTCGCGTCGAGAAGTGGCTTAGTGTTCAAAGAGGAACCAACAACCGAAATAGGAAGAGCCATTTTCTAAAATAACCGGTGGAAAAGAAAATGAATATCTTTTTAAATTGTTATTAAAAATAACCACCAGTTTTACAAGAGAAAAATGGTTTCCGAAAAGAAAAATAATGAAAAAGAAAATGAGTTTAAGTGTAAACAAACTCTTACACGAAAATAAACGAAATAACAATTACACGGAATCTGAAATAGCGTTTACAAGGAAATGGAAATAACAATACACTGAAATTCCAATAACAATACACGGAAAACGGAAATACACTTACACGATATAGAAAAACGAAGTCACCGTCAATCTATGGTTGTTAAAAAGATATTCCGGGGTGACCGGTATCTCTAACAGAACTAAAACTACGTTTAGGAAAATATAGAGAGAGTAGGTGGTGAGACAGAGAGTTTTTCCTTGGTGTATTTTCGTAACTTCTGAGAGTGGAGTGAGTGCTCCTTATATAGGGGAGTGGAGAGGAGGACTCAAGCCTTCAGAAACGTCCCCATTAAGGCCCACGATTTCCTCCCGAAATTGGCTTAATTGGGTTGACGTTTTGATTGTCTTGTAACCCCCACGTTTTGATTTGATTGATTTCCTGTAACAGCTTAGTTGACCCACGTGTTTGACTTGACTAAGTAACAGCTGGGATATTCTTTCATCTTAACGTGTGCGAGATTCGTGGAGCTTTGTCTCTACGTTTGAGTTGAGTGGTCAACCCTCCACACTATAAGAGCTGGTACAAAATCCATTTCATTTTTCATTTTTTGACTCCCCAAACTCCCCAAACTCCCCACGCTCCACGCCTCACGCCGTCGCCGTCGCCGGTGCCGGTGCCGGGCCGGGTCGGGTGGGTGGGTGGTGGGTGGTGGTGCGCGCGTGTGGGTTATTCCATTGCTTTGCTATGTGCATGGTTGTTGGCCATTTGGACTTTGTTAATATTACTCTATATAAAAAAAGCAAACTAACTTCTCCTCCCACCGATGTGGGATAACAAAAAAGTCCAAAAAGTATTCTTTATCACATTCAAGTTTTCCAACATATATATATATATATATATATATATATATATATATATATATATATATATATATATATATATATATATGTTGTGTATTGATTTATTTCAAGAGATTTGTCAAACATTGGTTGTTGATCCTAAGCTTGATCAAATCATTGAACAACTCCAATTATATCCATCTTGATATGTGATGTCTCCTCATTTGTGATAGATTTATATTAGGATGAGACATCATTTTTAGTGATTTAGAAGTCATAATAGTCGATATTTTTGAGAAATAGTGCACTTTCCTATTTTGAGTCTTGATTTAGTAAAATAGTATTTTTAGAGCATATTGGGTTTAATTATTTATTTAGTGTGAAGCTTTAAAGATAATTATGGAGATTAGTTAGAGTCTAAGTCAAAGACTACAAGATATGGAAATAGATAAGCATGGTAATTGGAGATAAGGAAACAAAAGCTAAAATCATGGAAAAGTAAAAGCTGCCTTAAATCTGAATTTCTGCAGCTACGCCTAAAGAAGTGGTGATAACTCCAAAACCAAGCCGATTTTGGAAGATTCCTTTCATAGGGACGTATATAATTCTGTGAGGATTCTTTTGGTATCTTGTGGGCTAAACACCGACCAATAACGAAGAAGATATGCTCAAAACAAGTCAGTAGTAATTATCTTTATTTCCATACGAATTTGAGTTGGGCTTGGAGTCCATTACTTAACCTCTCCCTCAAGAAAACGAATTAGGTCTTCTAAACACCTATAAATACACCCTTATATCACTTGTAAATCATCCTTGCCTCATAGTAATTAGTTCTTAAGGTTTTATTCTTCCAGTTTACTGTAGAGAGCAAGATGATGTCTTTTGTAATTTCTTTTAGTAATTTCCATCAGGTATGAACTAAACTTCCCATAGCTTGGGTTTTGCATCATGTATAATCTATGAATTCTAATTCTTCTATCTAAGTTTCTATGGGAATTACATGTTTTAATTTGATATTAGCTACTTACCTTTATATTTGTTTATGTGTTTTGATTTATTGCTTGTCCTAGAACTGATCACTTTAGGATTTTCTTAATAGTAATTAGATGGTCACCTTAACTGGGTGTCTAATTATTGAACCACCACATAACGTCTAGTGTCGATATTAGTCCTGACAAAACTGATTCTAACTAGATAGTCATTAGGGTATAATTTAATCACTATCACCATGTATGGGAATCGATTACTTAGGGCCCTAGTGGCGTAGGATAACCCTATTTGAACCAGCCTCGTGGTGTGTCCGTAGCCCCCTTAGTCGCTCTCAAGGTCTAAGGAATGGGAATTTAGAATCCTAACTAAGTATACAAGAGCTAATATTCTCCCTTATAAACTATATCTAATAGAAAGAATTAGAAGGATTAGTGCATACTAGCAAAACCTAAGCTATATTTCTCATCTCATATTCTTCATATTTATTTTATTGTCTTTAGTTTCTTAGTTTTAATTCTTAATTTCGAAAATATATTCTTTTAGTTTTCTGTCTTTTAATTAATTATTGCTTACTCTTTATTGTTACCTATTCGTATAACACACTTAAGTCCCTGAGAACGAACTCAACTTATCAACTAAAACTTGCATACGTTCTGTAATACTTGCAGTACTGTGCATGTCTAGGGTGAGAGTGCGTAGTTTTCTAGACTTTATTTTATCTTATTTTTATCACACCCTAGGCGACACCAATATGCATATTGTAGAGTACATTATCGAATGATAAACTTTAACAGAAAAATGGTTATTACTGAACAAATTTTATACAAGTCAAACTGGGGGCATTGCTGGACATCTCAAGACTTCTCACCGAATTGCAGAGAATTTTTCTTTTGCCTCACATGGGGCGCGATATCATTTATTTTATATTGAATGTAGCATGTATCAACTTAAGATGGTAAGTAAATTAGAACATCGGGACTATTGCAACCTTTACTCATTCCTAATCATAATATGTCCAACGGTAAGAAAACACATTGTCGAAGAAATAAGAGATTTAAGAGAATGATTTTATTGTAAAGATCGATGATTCTAATGTATTACATTGATGTGCTTATATAGCAAAGTATTGACTTGCTCACCAAGAACTTACCTAATCTAGTCGACCTAATTACGGAATACCTATTATACACTAGCTATAATTAAGAGATACACAATATTCTAATTATATACTAATTACTATTAAGAGATATTCTAACATCCCCCCTCAAACTCAAGGTGGTGAGAATGATATCAACTTGAGTTTGTTGATCAAGTCTAGAAGACGCCCTGGAGGATGAGCTTTGGTGAAAATATCAGCAAGTTGGTTAGAAGAAGGTGTAAATTGAAGTTTCGTTGTGCCTTGAGCGACATGTTGCCGAATAAAGTGACAATCACATTCTATATGGCGAGTGCGCTCATGAAATACATCATTATGGGCTATTTGGATAGCACTTTGATTATCAAAATGAAGAATGGTGCTATTTGACTGAGAAACTCCCATATCTGTAAGAAGCCAACGAAGCCAAATTACCTCTTGAGTAGCATCAGCAAGGGCACGGTATTCGGCTTCAATACTGGATCGGGAAACAACATTTTGATTTTTACTACGCCAACAAAGAAGAGAATCACCCAGCATAAAACAAAACCCGGTCGTTGAGCGATGATCAGTAGGATCACCAGCCCAATCAGCATCAGAATAACCTCGTAAAATAAGAAAGGAGCGAGCAGAAAAATGTAACCCATGAAATAAAGTTCCTTTTACATAGCAAAGAATACGAAGGACAGCTGCATAGTGGGTAAAGCTAGGTGCTGACATGAACTGACTAACCAAGTGAACAACATAAGTGGTATTAGGTCGAGTAACTGTGAGATAGATAAGACTACCAACCAATTGACGATATAAAGTAGGATCTGGAAGAGGTGTACCATCCATCGGAGTAAGTTTGAGATTCTGATCAAGAGGAGTGGATGTGATCTTACTATCAGTGAGTTGAGCACGAGCAATAAGATCAGAGGAATACTTGGCTTGAGAAAGATAATAGCCATCTGAATTAGAAGAAACCTCAATGCCAAGAAAGTAGCTAAGATTTCCAAGATCTTTCATCTCAAAGTGTCGCCCAAGAAAGGATTTCAACTCAGAAATACCAACCAAGTCATCACCTGTAATGATCATATCATCGACATAAAGTAATAATAGTATAATACCAACGGTAGAATGACGGATAAACAGGGAAGAATCATGTTCACTAAATGTAAACCCAAAATCACCGATGACAGAACTGAATTAAGAGAACCATGCACGAGGAGTTTGTTTAAGACCATAAAGAGCACTTCTAAGTTTACACACTTTATGTGAAGGATGTTGATAACCTGGTGGAGGTTTCATAAAGACTTATTCTTTCAAATCTCCATTTAGAAAAGCATTTTTGACATCCATTTGAAATAATTTCCATTAACGGACAGCAGGAATAGCAATAAGACTTCGAACAAATGTCAAACGAGCAACAGGGGCAAAATTTTCTTCATAATCTATAGCATACTCTTGAGTATACCCTTTGGCCACAATACGGGCCGTATAACGCTCCACAGATCCATTTGAATGAGTTTTTATTTTATAAACCCACTTGCAACCCATAGCACGTTTTACTGAGGGAAGATCAAAGAAATCCCATGTATGTTTGTCTTCCAAGGCTTTCAATTCTTCTGCCATTGCTTTCTGCCATAAAGGATCTACACTAGCCTCACGGTAGGTCTGTGGCTCATGAATAGAAAAAATAGTGGAATAGACAACGTAATCACGCAGGTAAACAGGAGTAGTTCTTACCCGGGGAGGAAGAGACTTTATGACTGGTGGGGGCTCTATGGTTTCTATGGATGAATGTGGAAAGTTGAGTACAGGCCCATCAGTCAGAGTAGGTGCCTCTGGAATGGTCGTTTCTGGTGAAGGACTTGAATTCAAACTTGTGCTTGTACCTGTACCTGTGTCACTGTCATCATCGAGGAAAAGAGATAGAGCAGGGTCTGTGAAAAAAGGAAGCAAAGGTGGATGAGGAATAGAGAAAGAAGATATCGACGAGAACATTTTATTTTCCCAAAATACTACGTGACGAGATATGCGAAGACGTTTAATGAGTGGCTCCCAACAACGATACCCTTTATGTTCAATCCCATACCCAATGAAGCAACAGAGTCGGGCTCGAGGTTCAATTTTAGTGCGCTCATGGGGAGGGAGTAACACAAAGTATGCCCAACCAATAATACGCAAGTGGTGATAGACAGGTGGTGTAGTGTGAAGACGTTCATGGGGAGAGAGGTTACCATTAATATGAGATGGTAATATATTTATAATGTATACTGTTGTAAGAGCAGCTTCCCCCCAAAAGAGTTCAGGATAAGAGGCAGAAATAAGGAATGCGTGAGTCATGTCAACGATATGTCTATGTTTTCGCTCGGCACGTCCATTTTGTTGAGAGGTGTGGGGACACGAACGATGCGAGATAGTACCATGTTGATGAAAGAGATCTAATATAGTAGAGTCTTTGTATTCCATGGCATAATATGCACGAAGAATCTTAATACATTTGGAGAATTGTGTGTCTATCATGTTAGTGAATTCAGAATAAATGCGAGGCAAATCAGATCGTTTATGCATGATATAGATCCAAGTAAAGCGAGAATAGTCATCAATGAAAATCACAAAATATCTAGATCCCCCCGTTGTAGGTGTAGGTGAAGGCCCCCATATATCAGAATGAACTAAATCAAAACATGCATGATATATGGAATCATTTTTATTAAATTTTAAAGCAGGTTGTTTTCCCAGATGACAAGATAAAGAATCAAATTTTTTGATAGAAAATTTTTCAACTAGCCCACTAGAAACTAAAGTCTGGAGTTTTCCTATTAAAGCATGATCTGATATAGAATGCCAGAGATGGATAGAGGATGAACCAGATGTGGAAGTCGTTGATGCCGCAGTGTGAAGACAAGGTGACAGGTACAACTGAACAAGTTCGAAGAGTCGTCCAACCTTACGACCTATACCAAGGGTCTGCCCTATCTGAGGGTCCTGCACACGACAACTAGACAATGAGAAAATAATTGTTAGACCAAGATCACAAAGCTGACTGACAGATATGAGACTAAGAGTGAGTTTTGGAATGAGATAAGTGTTACTAAAAGAAGCATTTGTTGTGGAGACAGATCCTACATGGCTAACACCCATAGATGCACCATCGGCAGTGTATATAGGTGCGAATGAGAGGTGGATGATAGATTTATGAAACAATGGAATCTTAAGTCATGTGATTTGAACAAGCGGAGTCAAAAAACCAAGTAGACTTACCAGTTGTGGTGGATAAAGCGGTAGAAGATGGGTGGCTAGACTGAGCTAAAACTTGTTGAATAATATCATGAAGATTAGACATAGAAGTGGATGAGACGGGCGGGTGAGAAGCAGGAGCAAAAGATTCCTCAGTGGTAGTGGTAGTGGCAGTAGAAGCATTAATGGCCTTGAAATTTCCAGATTTAAATAGATTCCCTTGAGAATTCCTGTTGTGGTTATTGTAGCACTCGTTCGGATGATGTCCAAAGTTTACCTTTTTGCAGAAGCGGAAAACTCGAGTAGGGCTATACATGAAAGAGTGACCAGTCAAATGGCAGTACCTGCGCTCATGTGGGGAAGCTTGATTTTTTCTTGGAACATTATGAGGGGTTGCAAGTACCACCCTAGAATATCGAGACTTGTGCGATTGAAGACGAGTTTCCTTTGAAATAAGTTCTTGAATAGCTTGTTCCAAGGTAGGAAAGGGTGTGCAGTGGAGTAAAGATGCACGAACTGGCTCAAAATCATCATGAAGAGCCATGAGAAATTGCACAAGACGCCCCTGATCTCTCTAGATAGTAAATTTCTTTGCATCTTTGTCATCATTCCAAGTGGGTTCTGTGGCAGTGAGTTGATCCCAAATGCTATACATCTCGAATAAGAAGCTATTAATTGATTGACCAGCTACCTGGCGCATAAGATGAAGAGAAGTTGTTAGTCGATACCTACAGGCCCCGTCATCAGTCGTATATTTCTTCTCAAGAAAATCCCAAACTTCCTTTGCAGTACCGAAACGTCCAAATTGAAAAATGATAGACGTGGTTGAAGTGTTGCGAAGCCATGTAATGATTTGGTGATTTTTTCTATCCCAATCTTCGTGACGATCAACATATTTTTCTTCGGGTTCATCTTTTTGTACCTCTGGTTCCTTTAAATCTTCTGTGATAATCCTCCATAATTTTCGGCCCTTAAGAAAACGGGTATGGCCTGAGACCATGATATATAATTGGTGCCATCAAGTATAAGAGAAATAGGGTGGGAGGCATCAATTTTTTCCATTTGATTTTTTTTTCGATTTTTTTTTCAAAAAAACCCTGGAGCGGCGGTTGTAGCGGCGCATGGGAGCTTTTCTGGCGGTGATTTTTGTGGATTTAGAATCGTCTCATCGAGAGCTTTCTTTTGATATGCTATTCAACTATATTTGAAGATTGTATGAGGAGTTTATAGCATATTTCAGTTTCGAAGTTTCGAGAAAAAAATTCGAGTAACGATTTTTAACGATTTCGATGGTGAAAAAAAAAACGATGACAATGGTATAGGTTACCAGAGTAGTAGCTCTGATACCATGTCGCAGAAATAAGAGATTTAAGAGAATAATTTTATTGTAAAGATCGATGATTCTAATGTATTACATTGATGTGTTTATATAGCAAAGTATTGACTTGCTCACCAAGAACTTACCTAATCTAATCGACCTAATTACAAAATACGTAATATACACTAGCTATAATCAAGAGATACACAATATTCTAATTATATACTAATTACAATTAAGAGATATTCTAACACACATGATTTGTATTCGCAATCCTCTCAGAGTATTCCACCAATCATAGATTCTACACCATGGGCTTCCTTGTCCATTAGTCTAGCCTACTTTTCTCTCATAATTAAACCGTAATTCCACAACTTCTCAAGGAATGGAAAGATTGCTTACTTGGGGGCAATGTTATGTGTTAAGGAAAGGGAACTGTAGTGCTCAAAGTGAATATTGATATCTGATGACATCACTGAATGTGTAGTAGATGTGAGTACTAATATGAAGAACAGATGGTGTCGCCTAAGTTGTGATAAAATAATGATATAAATAAGTGCAAATAAACACCCTAGGCTGAGCACGGTTCTGCAAGTATACAGGACGTATGCAAGTTTTAATGAATAAGTAAGATTCGTTCCTCAGATACTACGAAGGTTAAGAAGAACTTATGCAAATATTCGAGTGCAGATATTAGATAGCTAGAATAAATAATACGCAAGGAAATAAAAGAAAATAGATTTTTGTTTGATTTTAAATAAGAAAATTAAACTAAGAATTTAAAGACAGAAAATTAAATAAAAGAGAGAAACAAGTAGTATGAGAGTTTAGCTCGAGATATTAGCAAGTAATCCCCACTAGTTTTGGTTATTCTATCGTCTAAGGGTGAATCAAGTAATATGAAATAATCAGGACTCTAAATTCCCTCTCTTAGACCTTGAGAGCGACTAAGGGGGCTACAGACACACCATGAGGCAGCCTATCAAGCGCCACCAAGGACCTAAGCAATTCAATTCCAAACATGGTGATAGTGGTGAAAGCATACCCTAATGATTATCTAGTTAGGTTGATTTGTCAGGTCTAAACCTTATTCTAGACATTATGTGGTGTTTCAATAATTAGACACCCAGCTAAGGTGATCATCTAACTACTAGTAAGGTAATCCTATACTCGTGCACTAGCAAGGAAAACAGTCATTAAATCAAAACACATAAACAGAACATAAAACATGAATTCCAACTAAATACCGTGGTATCCCAAATCAGATAAAAAAACTAGGGTTCATACATATATGCTAAATCTCAAGCTAAAAGCAAATTAGTTCATACTAAGAAAAGAAAAGAAAAGAATTACAGATTTGAAGGTTGAAGAAGACATAATATGGTGTTCTGCTCCTTCCAGACTTCTTCTCTTGTTGTAAGCTTCTTCCTGGCCTAAGGTTTGGCCAAGGATGATTTTCTAATGATAGGAGGCTGTATTTATAGTGTATAGGAAGACCTGGTTCGTTTTTTTGAAGGAGAAGGTAAGTAATGGACTCCTAGCCCAACTCAAATTCGTAACCCTAAAATATGGAATCAGCCATGTTTTTGTTTGGTCCTAACAGCTTCAATAATTATCCGTTTAACGCGTATGAGTAGTCGAAATTCATCGTTTCGGAATGATTTTTAACTTTTCTCTTGACATTTCTTCCAAATTCCTCACCAATTTTAAGATACGAGCTAATTTGTGGTCATGGGTGGTGAAATTCAGATTTATGGCAGCTTTTCCTTTTCCATATGTTTAGCTTTTGTTTCCTTATCTTCAATTTCCATGTTTATCTTCTTTCCTTTAGCTCTTAGACTTTGACTTGGACTCTAATTAATTACCATATATCTTTAAAGTTTCACACTAAATAATTAATTAAACCCAATATGCTCTAAAAATAATAAATATTTAATTCAAGAGACAAAATAGGAAAGTGTACTAAATCATGATAAAATCGACCTATACACTAATAAATACACCTAAAATGATGTCTCCAAGTAGGATTAATTCATGACAAATAGGGAGACATCAACATACCAAAGTATCTTAATGACTACATCATGCAATTACCAAAATCATGAATTTAGTTACAACATATTAGAAACCTCGTCAAAAGGAATCTTTGGAGAATGTATTAACATCTATAAGTAGAAACGAAAAAGGTAAGAGAAGAAGTGTGAAAACACTTCTTATTAATCAATGAGTGTAATAGAGTTTGAAAAAATAATAACAAGATGATTATTTATGTACAATTGAAGATAATTTCTTCAAGAAATGAAATTACTAAATATAGATTACATGAATTGAAAATTACCGGAAGATAATATATAATTAAAGAAAAATACTTTTCTAATGATCATTTACAATCAGTATTTTAGACTTTTCTAATGATCATTTACAATCAGTATTTTAGACAAATAACATATATAATTTTGTAGAAAAAGTTTGTCTTTCCTTGTGCTGGGATTTTTGAATTTTTCTCTGATCAATCATTACATTAATTCTTTATTTTTTTATTTTAATTTTAAAATTACATTCAAACTCCTTAACTTTATAGAAAAAACATCATAAATCATAAAATATAATATCTAGAAATTCTACAAAAGTATTACATTAAACTCTTCTAAAACTTCAAGTTTCTTCAGGTCTCATTCTTATTCCACCTTGGCATGGAAGTTATTGAATGTCTCGAGGATCCTTGGTCTTCAGGGGAAAGGCCCACACCTTTAAGGAAGGATCATCAATAAAAGTGACAAAGTAATGTGCACCACCAAGTGATCTCCCTGTCATGGAGCAAACATCACTATGAACAAGATCGAGGATATTCTTTCTTCTCGATGAAGGGGTTCGATGGAACGTTACACGATGTTGCTTACCTGCCAAATCAACACAAGGTTTTAAAGAAGTATGCTTCATACTTGGGATAAGGTTCTCCCTCTAGAGAATTTGCAAAACTTTTTCGCTCATATGTCCGACCCTCTTATGTCATAGCTTTGTACCATCTCGATGTTATTGACTTCTCTATTTTTTAGTGTTGCTTGCATCATATATAGGTTCCTCTGTTTATTAACTCTAACTATGATCAATGATCCATTGGTGAGTCTCCATTTTCCTCCACAAAAATAGCTCTAATAACCTTCATCCGTTCGTTTCCCAACATATATTAGATTTAGCCGTATATCAAGAACATGTCTCATATCTCGTAATGTCAACCTACAACTACTATTAGTCTTAAAACAAACTTTACGAATACCAATCATTTTAGAAAAATCGTCGCTTCCCCCTCTTACGTGGCCTAAGTCACTAGAAGTGTAAGAAGAGAAGAAATTACTATGTGAGGTAAGATGAAATGAGGCACCAGAGTCAACAACCCACGAACATTCTTCACAAGCAAGAATTAAGTGACATTTATCACCAATGAGAAAAACTTCTTCGGTAGTTGCAAGACGATATATTGCCTTCTTCTTTTTGTTTTGATTTGTTGATGACCTTATCGAGGTTACCATTTCCTTGATCATTCTTAAACTTCTGTCACTCATTTTTCTTATGACAATCTTTCTTACAATAAAAACAAGTAAGAGTTTTTCTCGTCTTGGATTCGGATCTACCTTGAAACTTTGACTTGTATTGATTCGTTGAGTCTTGTGATTTGTTTCTTCCTTGACTCTAAACAAAATTATAATTTGATTTGAAATGACGAGTTAAGATCCTTTCACCGAGTTTCTTCATTCACAATAATATTCTTCACAATTTTCAAGAAATATTTTGTTGTGGAGTTACCCAAAGACATCATCAATGTCTCTCAACTGTCAGAATGAGAAGTAAGCATAAGTAAGGCCAATACCTCATCATACAAGGTGATTCCAATGACTTTGAGCTGAATTCTGAGACCTTCAAAGTTATTAAGATGCTCGACCACACTTCGTCCATCTTTGTATTACAACTTCAATATTCTTCTCATAAGCGAGGCTTTGTTCACACCACTTTACCGAGCAAACGTCACATCGAGCTTGTTCCATAACTTCAGTGTTTTTCTCTCATCGGTCACATCCTGGATTACGTTATGTCAATATGTTTTTGGATCATGCCAAAGGATTTTTCATATAACACTTTTCATTGAGAATCATTATATTTCTCCAACTTGTCTTCAATAGTAATGGGCTCTTACAAATCTTTGCAATACAATATATCCTCCATTTTATTTTCCATAAGAAATAATTTGAACACGTCAACTTATAAGATATAATTTGAACACGTCAACTTGATACTCATTATATCACACAAGATACTCAAATAACTAAAACTATGATATCACTTTGTTGGGAAAGACCACAAATTAATGCTGCGGAAATAGAATGGTCTCATTTTTCCTACTTGTATGATATGAATAGTCAAGAAAAAAAGTAAATGATACAAAGATTTGCGTGAAAATTTCTCCAAAACGAAGGTAAAAAGCACATGTGGACTAAGGGTACAAAGTACTCCACTATAACAATATAATAATAAAATTACAAGAGGTTTCTCTAATCGACACTGGAGGATTACCGAATAAATCAAGTAATGGAATGCACAAAAGTGAAACGAACTCGCTAGATCTGGAATGAGTTTATAACTTTGGTTCCATCTGTTAGAATGACAATCCCGTTGGATATGAACTTTAATATGTTAAGAACACTGTCTCGGTTAGGTTTGATTTGACCATTTAGCAGAGACCCTAAATATTCTGCAGAAGGATTTTTCAGATATTGCTCTATAAATTTTACTCTTTTGTGCTCTCTAATTCATTCACTCTTTAAGTATTTGTCTCTTACCCTTACTTACTGAAAGTGATAGTTATATTTCCTCTTTAAATAAGACTCAAAATTAGATAGTAAAAGAAAGTATAATACACTTTTTCTCAATTGCAAGACTTGCTTTCATTGTTTCCAATAAATTCATCTTTTTCCATCTAACACGTAATTCCAGCCCAAATATTTTTAATATTTTCAGAAAAGTCCTTGAAAAACAGCATCTCCCATACTTTGTTCTCAACACCAAAATGACCTCCAACTGTTGTATTATTTTGTAGATCATTAATGGAAATTCAAGTGATGATGCAAGCAAACTATACAGCCAAAACCTCTTTAATATAACCTATAGTTAAACTCTGTTGTATAATTAATTACTCGAATAATATTAAAATTAAGATCCATAGTTTTTTTAGTACTTAGACTACTCCGCAAAAACCATGAGATTATCTTATCAGAATCAAAATAATTCCAAATCCAAAGTGACTCTCGTATCTATTAAAAAAGAAAATTGAAATAATTTTAACAATTGACTTTATATAAGCATTATAAAAAAAAGTCGCTCAAACAAAATAAAAATAATAACACAAAAAGCCCAAATAAGCAACTCCGAAGCCTATACATAAATAGACGAACAACATAAACGCTTTATATATACCAAACAAAAACACTACACTTTATCATTATTCTTACACTTAACACTACTTTTTATTCTATTCTTCACATCTCTCATCTCTTCCCATAAAAGGTTAAATAAAAAAAAAACACAATTATTTACATGCGAATATGAAGAGATAAAGGATGAGATGCTTTATAATACAAACTACAAAGCATCTTTTTAATTCCTCAAACTTGAACTCCAATCCTCTGAGCAACCTACAAAATCCAATTACAAGATAAGGGCCTGGGATTGGGATTGGGATAGACATTTTAAAAAGATGAGGGGGCTATAATTAATAAATAATAATTACCTCTTTAAACGAATTAACATCACTACCCCAAAGCCAAGCATCACAACCTGCATCTCTAGCACCCCATATATCATTCCTTCTATCATCTCCTACATGTACAGCATCTTCCGGTTTTACCCCTAATAAATCACACGCTTTTAAAAATATCATCGGATTTGGTTTCTCTGCAGCCACCTGAGTTTTTTTGTTTTTTTTTATCAATAACCAAACCACAGGGGTATAACGGTAAATTGTAAATTGTAATTTAATTAACGTACTTCAGCTGATACTGTTACAGCATCAAACCAATTATCACAGTTAAGAGCTTTAAGTAATGGTCTTAAACGAGTATCAAAATTTGATACAACTGCTATTTTAACACCTGCTTGTTTAAGAGCTTTAAATACTTTCTCAGCTTCTGGATCACATAAATGCCAAGCCTGTATATTCCAACAAATTGTATAAATATATAGATGTAAAGCATGATATGAGTGTATAATATATAGTGATGAATTTTTGTACCTTTTCGGTTGTGTAATAGTTATAAAGCTCCTCGAAATACTCGGAATCTGAACATCCAGTTGAAGAACTTACTATATGTTGCCAAAATGGTCTTCCATCATCAACATATCTGTAATTTTTTTTTTAAATTATTAATATATTTGGACTTTTTTGGTAATAAATAGATAAAATTTGGGGAAAGTGTTACCTTAAACGTGATCTTCCCCATGGTTGTTCATAAGCTCTTCTATATCTGTTTAAGATCTCATTCTCGGAATAGTTTACTCCATATTTCTCACCGATTTGCCTGTAAATCTGTAACAATGATGAGAAAATATGACCAGGTTCAGAAAATTTGTGGCTTAAAATAAAGGATAACTGAAAATTCTTTCTAATTTAGGAATTTAATGATTTTTCCTTTGACAAAAATAGCAAAAAAATAAAGCAATAGTGCTTATTCAATAAAGGATCTATCAATTTTGGCATCTATAGCTCACTCGCAGCATTACAGATTGTGTATATATATATATATAAATATACACTAGTAAGGTACGATATAATCACTCAAATAAAGCGCTAAAAAAACAAATTAATTTCAAAATATGCAATAATTTCATGCAAATTTAGTCACCTGAGCCATAGGTTGAGAAGGAATAACGAGAGTACCAACGGCATCAACAAGGAGAGCCTTATGAGTAAGTCCGCCGTAAAGAGCGCGTCTATAATCCTCGTACTCCTTAACTAACCCAAACAGCATAGGTGACGACGGATTTCCGATATCCACGGCAGCTGAGGTGGTGGAGAAGAAAAACGTTCCTGGACCGGAAATGGGAGAACCAAAGGGGTCGAACCGGACAGAACCGTGATCGGTAAAGAAACGGTTTGCTTTGGCCTTGGAGAATAATTTATTCATCTTTGATCTAGCTGCTGTTAGTGCCATCTCATTTACCAATTAGAATTTCATTTGATCTCTCTCATTGTACATTTATAGAGAAAAGAAAGATAATTTTACTTTTTCTTTTTATGGTAAAAAGGAGAAAAAATTAGTGTTTCCTCATTACAAGTTTACTTTTTTCACGTGTTAGGAGGAGAAAGATAAACATCCGGATTGGTTGAATTTATTAATAAAACGGGATTCAAAATTTAAGACGGGGTGTGTTTTTCTTTTTTTGATATAAAATTTTTTAAAAGAAAATAATAATTATGCCTAGTTTGGATTTTATCGAAAATAAAGGAAATGAAAGAATATAAAAATAGCAAAGAAATAGTCCTTTTGTTTCATAATGTTCGTAAATTTAGTAAAAATATAATGTTAAAAAATTTAGTATCCTTTTGGTAATCATTATTAAGTAAAAACTGTTTTTAGAATTAAATTAAAATATTTGAAAAATATTAAAAATAATTTTAAAATCTAAAATCGTTTTAAGTGTTTTTTTTGTTACATAGGAGAGCCATTTTGAACTTGGAGTCATTGACTCGGTTCGAACCTGCACCACTAGATTGGATGACCAAGGCTCTGGCCAGTGAACTAATTTCAACTGGATTTTAAGTGTTTTTTTAGAAAGGTCCAAAATATTTTCGAAGTTCTAGAAACATTTTTAAATGTTTTTCTAAAAGAAAGCACCTCCAAACGGGAACTTCTTCTAATTAGAACTATTATGAATAATAAATTTAGTTAGTGAATGTTTTTAATGGATCATATATCTCTTATAAATATATATATAATCCTTACACACAATTTGAAAGAAGGTAATTACATTATACTCTTTTTATCTTAGTATTTTTTTCAGTATTAGTTTTTAACACGAGTTATAGTCAACTAAGTGGTAAAAAAAAATTTGAAGTGGTTAATCTGTAAGTAATAATCTATCGTTATATATACTGTAATTTTTTTATATTCATCTTTAGCGTGCTACATAGTGATTTTTAATCTTTTTATTTAATTATAATATAATTTGACTACTTTTAATCTATATGTATATTATCTATGATACAGTATATCATTATATATACAATGAAAAGGCATATAAATAAGATAAATGTCTAAAGCATATACATATACATACATACATATATACATACTTACATATATACATACATACATATATACTTTTATATATATATATATATATTAGAAAAATCTAACAATATCACTAGAATAGTAAAAGATATATTTCATATGAATATATTCAAAAAAAAAGTAATACAATTACTCTTACAAAAAAAATGAAATAACAAGAATATAAAGGTATCCAAAGTATGTAATACTACAACTATTACATGAAAAAATAGACTACCAGATTTACATGAATATTTAGAAAAAAAGGAATATATACAAATACACATAAAAAAGTGTAGCAGCGTTAAAAAAGATATTTAGAAAGAATCGGTATCTCTAACAATTGTATCACTCTAATCTCTATGACAAAAAAAAATTGACTAATCATGGAGAAAAGAGTTTCCTATTTTTCTAAATTCTTATTTCTTTATATTCTATTGTTTATTCTCTCTAGAATGGTTTTTTCTATTCTCTCTAGAATAATTTTTTTCTATTTTCTCTAGAATAATTTTTCCATTCTCTCTAAAATTATTTTTTTCTCTTCTCTAAAAATGCAAGTGCCAAAGTCACTATTTATAGAGAAAATGACAAGACAAAAAACTGTCACATAAATGCCTCTTCAATGCTCATTAAAGCTATCCGTTTTTATGGTTTACCAAGTTTTACTAACCCCGTAACAACTGAAGTAAAATACCACTATTTTACAATCAAGAATCATTAATTTTGTCGTCATCAAGAAAAAAGGAATTATTTAACATTAAATAATTTCCAATTGTGTTTTTTTCCTAAATTCTAATGTGTGACTAATTGTACACACATAGTCTTTTCCCTTCTCCCAAGAGCATGAAAAAATTAATAAAATAAATTGCCTATTATTTAATAATTCCAACAATCCCCCACTCAGGTTCTTTGGAAGATAAGGTGAACAGGTTTCCATATATACTAGCATTTGGGTGAATTGTACTTAAGTGGCAATATCTTTCGATTTGAATTGACACGTAGTGAAGTAAGGTAACCACCAAAAAATATCTAGTGAACGTACTCGTGAACTTGACAGTTTTCGATCGAGACCCTCACAGCACATACTCTACCCGGCTGATAGTTACAAATTCCTCAAACATCACCCTTTCCTTACACATAGGTGATCTCCAAGAGCGTCTACCTCATTAGCCGACCCCTCTCGGATTTCGAGATCATTAAGAACAATAAAGCTCAACCTTATTATGTGTCTCGCGAATTCATCAAGTCCTCTCTCTTTAGGACCATCCTCACGGGCTATGAATTTCTGGTGAGACTAACAACTCATCCCTTGGGAACATCAAGGACGTCTCCTTGAAGTCGTATTATGATCAATATACAACAACCCCAAAAGTGAATTCATCAAGTTCGTCTGAATAGGACCACCCCACATGGCTATGAATTCATTAAGTATGAGACATAAAGAAACAACCTCAACGGTGAATTTATCAAGTCCGTCTCGATAGGACCACCACACATGGCTATGAATTAATTAAGTATGAGAAATATACAAATAACCTCAACGGTGAATTCATCAATTCCGTCTCAATAGGACCACCAGACATGGATATGAATTCATTAAGTATGATAAATATACAAACAACCTCAATAATGAATTCATCAAGTCCGTCTCGATCGGACCACCACGCATGGCTATGAATTCATCAAGTTTTAATTTTCTCATGTATGCACAGTTTACACTATATGGATAGGAAGTTAGTGCATCATATAGGCTTATTAGTCATAGGTTCCCCATTAGGTTCCAGTCCTATCAAGCAACGTTTCCAAGATTACTCTCCTGGTTAAGTTTTTTTGTAAACGAATCAACCATTTGTCTTGTCATTTATATGGGACCTAGTTTGCGTAACAAAAAATCCTTCAAGAACTACATGAGTTATTTTAAAATGCAAATATAAATCAATAGTACCTCTCTTGTACTTTATTATATGACAAAGAATAACCAAATGTTCACCAATTGAGTCTCTTTAAAATATGAACAATACCAAGTTGAGTATAACTCATTAATAACATCATAATCCTTATAATTATTTCATATTCATTAAGGGGTACACGTCCCCCCATACAAGTCTCTTATTCATGAATACTAGTCTTATAAGGAATTTAATCAGACATTATATAAACGGAGTTAACCTTTCCAACAAAGTGAGATTGACTAAGGTAAATTACATTATTTACTTAAATGAATTTTATCCTCTTTTATTCACAAATAGAAAAATAAAATAAGTAAGTCCCATGAATCAAAGTACCAAAAGTGGATCATGTCATACAAATATTGACAAAAAAGTGTAACACAATATGATCTATCTTTTATTGAGATAAAATTTCATTAGCAAGGTGGTCGTTTAGCAACCCAAAACAATTTCATAAGTGTTCCTACTTTATCCCCCTAGACCCAAATCCACCAACCCTTCAAGTTGCACCATATAGATCTTCACTCACATATTGATTTAACATCCAAATGATGTATAATCATGTTTGTGAATGATAGTTAGTGTAACAAGAGTCAAAGGGTGGTTGTATAATAAATTAGGAGTTAAAGTAATTCTTAAACTTACATAAAGGTGGAAAACCAAGAACTTATCCTTGAGTCGATTCACTTTTAGGCTTGTATGGGACTAAATAGATCTTGTTGGGTAATTTCCAGTGACGTATTTCTTCTCATTAGAATCATCACCCACATGCCTTTACGAACCATTTCACAGATAGTCTTTGTTAACTCAAGGAACATAGATAAAATGTGGGGTTCGTCACATTATCCAAGATCCATCCCTAACCACTGAATTAGCTTTCTTGAACCCAACATTGAGAGACAAAAACCTAGAATTTAGTTCTTTGGTATATCCCAAATGGCCTCAATGACAGGGAATACCTCGAGAACGGCAAGTCCTAGTCCATTTTGTTCAAGGCATATCAGTGGTTTTTGTGCTCAACGTTTGTAGTTGGAACCATTGAAGGGCTCCAACTTAGTCACATCGGGAATAGATTTTGGTTCAAGGATGAAGCAACCGTTAATATATAAAACCAATTTATTACCAGTGATATTAAAAATATCTTTTAAAATTGTTAGAAAAATCTAACAATGTCACTAGAATAGTAGAAAATGGATTTCATATTAATATATTCCATAAAAAAAGTTATACGACCACTATTACAAGAAAGTGGAATAACAAGAATATAAAGGTATCCAAAGTATGTAATACTACAACTATTACATGGAAAATAGACAGTCATAACTTACATGGAAATTTAGAGAAAAATGAATAGATACATATACACATAAAAAAGTGTAGCGACGTTAAAAATGATATTCCGGAGGAACCAGTATCTCTAACAATTATATCACTTTGATCTATATGTCAAAAGAAATTGACTAATCATGGAGAAAAGAGTTTCCTATATTTCTAAATTCTTACTTCTTTATATTCTATTCTTTATTCTCTCTAGAACAAATTTTTCTATTCTCTCTAGAATAGTTTTTTCTTATTATCTCTAGAATAATTTTTCCATTCTCTCTAGAATTATTTTTTCCTCTTCTCTAAAAATGCAAGTGACAAAGTCACTATTTATAGAGAAAATGACAAGACAAAAAACCGTCACATAAATGCCTCTTCAATGCTCATTAAAGCTAGCCGTTTTTATGTTTTGCCAAGTTTTAGTAACCATCGTAACAGCTGAAATAAAATACCGTTATTCTATAATCAAGAATAATTAATTTTGTCTTCATCGAGAAAAAAGGAATTATTTAATATTAAATAATTTCAATTGGTCTTTTTTCCCAAATTCTAATGTGTGACTAATTGTACATACATAGTCTTTTCCACTTCTCCCAAGAGCATGAAGTAATTAATAAAATAAATTGCCTATTAGTTAATAATTCCAACAATATATATATAAATAATTGAAGGCATGAAACCTAAATATCGTTTTGAAGGGTCGGGAAATAAAAAGAGTGTTACTTATATGCTTAAAGTCTACAATGAATATAAAAGTCCTGAAGCCTAATATAAATTCCATATGCCGGAAGTAGAAAAATAATCGTATAGGCGTCTATATCTAATGTTATAGGCCCGAAATCTAGCGAGAAAAAATATATATGCCTGAAACATAATATTATATTTTAGGTTTGAAACCTTCAACAAAAATAATTTTGCTTGAAGTTTGAATAAATTATTTTTCCACGAAAGTTGGTAACAAATCTTATAGACCTGAAATCTATCTAGTGGATCGTAATCTAAAATAATTTTTCCGACACTTGTGAGACTTGAACCTAGCCCACATTCAAAAAGACCAATATATAATACCAATTGAAATAGAACAACATACTTTACCAATTGAATCTTGGATTAAATTTTATTGACTCAAAATTTACAAGAATTAAAAAGGTTTGAAGCCATAATTTTTTTTTAAAATATGGACTTGAAGCATAAATTGTTCCATGATGAAGAAATCATATGGATTTCATATTTAAGAATTGTATTTTGTTAAGTAAAAAGAATATGGACTATCTTTATAAAGACTTGATGATGAAATTATGTTTCCATTTTTTATGAATCGAGGGTCGTTGATTACATATTAATGGAGATAATTCTCATAAACCAAAAGTTTGTTCATATCAAGATCGCTCGCTAATTACCCGTAAAAATTTATCGTTGAAAGGTTAGAAACAATAATAATAGGAAAAGTATTATTCACCCATGGATATGTGTATCTAATAGAAGGGAATGGTTTTTTCTTAATATAGGGAGGACACGCAATAGATAGTCTCTTTCCCGGTTAAATATCCCTGCTTCTTGGATTTGTTCACATCCTTTCACTTTCGGTCTTCCACTTCAGAGCGGCCACGATATTGGCTAGCTCATCATATAAATATGATGATTCAAGTGTTAAGATGACCTTCAAGATGTCACAAAACTCATTTTATTATGTACTTCTTTTGTAACCCGATCTATGACATCTAGACGTAAGCAATCATCTCGAGCATCGGATAACTTCGTAGTCTTAAACACATTGAATTTAACTTGTTCATATTGGATCCTCATGATCAATTCACCATTCTAAAAATTAATTAGTGTACGCCCTATGATTAAGAATGGTCTTCCCAAGATAATGGGAATATTCTTATCCGCGTTGTAGTTAAGAATAATAAAATCACATGGAAAAATAAAAATAAAATTTTTAACTAAAACATTATCAATTTTCCTTCAAGTTGGGATAGATACCTATCCCATTTGCAATACCATGGTAGTATGTTCATCCTTTCCAATGTTCAGCTTCTCGAATAAAGACTTTGACATGAGATTGATACTCGCGCTTAAATAACACAATGCTTTCCTGGATCATCCTTCACTTCACCAATGTAAATAGGAATTGTGAAACTCCTAGGATCCTTCAACTTTGGTGGCAACTTGCTTTGAAATATAACACTACACTCCTTGTGCAAACCAACCAATTCTCCTTCTTCATACTTGCATTTTTTGGAAAGCACATCCTTCATAAGTTTTAAATATTTTGGCATTCTTCGAAGGGCTTCCACAAATGGCAAGGTAATCTCGAGCTTACAAATCATATCCATGAACTTATTATATTCTTGATAATTGATATTCTTTTGGTCACGGGAAAGGAATGGTGGCAGACGACAAATTTCATTCACCAATAAGTCTTTATTTTTTTGCTTCTCCGGTTATTTTCCCACTTTATCATCATTACTCACTGACTCAACTACCTCTTTAACAATATCTTCATCCACCTCTTCTTGAATCGGGTTTGTCTCTTTATCTTGTTCTTTCTCAATAACTAACGGTGGATGTAGTTGTTTCCCACTCCTTAGTCCAATATCCTTACAATTTTCATCTATTTTCGGATTTACAGTATTGCTCGGCAGTTGACCTTATGGTCGGGCTTGTAGATGAGTAGCAATCTGTGAAACTTGACTTTCTAGCAACTTTAATACGACAGACTTTTCCTTTAACCTTATTTGGTTAGCATTCAATATTTCTTCCATCATCTTTACCACTGCAGTCAATGTCTGTTGAAGCTTATTCGTGGAGTTTCCTTGAGGAGGGGAACTTTTGTTGCGTGAAAGTCACCGTATATGAATTATACACAGGTTGTGGTGGAGTTTGAACTCCATAGCTCGGACCTTCTTGATAGAAGTTTTGAGCTTGGGCTTGATAAACATTCTCTTGAGGTCGAGGCTAATATGAATTACATTGATAAACAACCCTATTGGGAATGGATCATTTAAAACCCGGATGGTTTTGATTTCCTTGAGCATAATTTGGATCACTCGAATGGTAGGGTCCCCAATTTGATACAAAGGAAAACTATTGGTTGTGAGAACACTCTTCCTTACAATGCTCAAGCATCCCACAAATCGAACAACAATACGTCTCCTTAACACTTTGAACAGGAAACCTATGAGCTTGGTGCCTTCCTCCACCCTTTTAACAAGTTGCTTTAGTTGATCTTCCAAATTGGAGAACTTAGCATCTATTGTATCAATAACCTTTACTTCTGACGTACCTTTCAGATTTCTGGCCCTAGATGATGGGAAAATTCGCTCGATCTCGATAATTTTCTCCATACCAATCTTGGGTTTATTAAGATCCATTGAAACGAAACCACCCCTATCGAAATTATCTACTCCCAATCTAGAACTCACGTTGAGTCTTTTGTAAAACATGGATAGTTGTAGTGCTGGCGTGTAACCATGTAGTGGATACTTTGCTAACTTCTCTTGGAATCTCATACATACTTTACCAACATTTTTCCCATCTTCTTGTACAAATTTTTCAGGCCCCAGTTTATCCATCAAGTGCATACTTTTAGGGTAAATCAGGAAATCTTGATTGAAGCACATCCCATAATGGGATAAAATTGGGATGTTAACTGTCTAATCATTCACTCGCACTTCCGAACAAGAAGAATTGAAACATGAAGTAGTACATTTGTTCTCTTGTGATACCTTGAGTAACATAGGCATCACAAATTTGCATGAACTCTGAATAAAACTGACCAGATCTTGATGTGTAGTGCCACTATAATTCATGTCGCTCGAGAATTGATTTAGCATGCCATGATCAGGCCTAAATCGAACGGCTTAATAACCAGAGGGTAAATCCCTATGGGTTTCACTTGAAATGGCCCAGGAAGGCCTTGTTCTCGTCATTGATTCTGCTGATTAGCCATCTAAATAATATAAAAAGGATAAACACAAATGGAGAAGTGTATAACAAAACAACTAAAACCTACTAAATTAATCAAAAACAGAAAACTAACGATGTAGTCCCTAGCAGCGGCGCCAAAAACTTTCCGTCTCCCAAGGTGTGATAAAATAATGCAAGTAAATGCACATCTAGAGAGAACAAGACTTTCTGAAAGTGTATGGATCGTTGACAAGTAATAAAGATAAGTAAGAAGAGTATCGTCTCCTCAAGGACTACTAGAGTTAATCTTTGAAGAGTATCATCTAGGGTTCATAATGTTGTTCTTAAGCTATTAAAGTTTAGTTCATACGAAAGATATAAAACTAGCAATTAAAAGTAAAATATTCATGTTCGGAAGATTGAACAAAATAAAGTTACTATAAATGCTGACGAATGATGAATGAACGAGGTGGAATGGCATGAACTGCTTCCAAGCTCATTTTGCTCTTCTCCTCTATGCTCTAAGCGATTTCTCTTATTGGCATTTTGATTGGGGGCCCATTCTAACGTTAAAATCTCCTCTAGTCCAACACGTTTTATGGGATGTAGGCCTCTTTTAAGTGACCAAATTCAACCCAAAAACGTTTTAATAAAGAGGAGACTGGTTCGAACCACGGTAGTGGCAATTTTAATAACTTTCTCAATTCATCTTTGAATCATGAACTGTTTATTCCTACGTGCTTTTGACTCCAAGTAACTATCCAGATATTGATGTCTCCCTATTTGTTCTAATTATTAGCCCAATGGAGACATCCTTTTAGGTGAATAAATGACTTATTTGATAGACTTTTAGGCTTATTTGATCATATTGCACTTTCTCCCCTTGGAAATTAACTATTTGCAGAATCTGAGCTTTTGTGCGTAAATTTGACTATTTTTAATGCAAAGTTAATTGGTTCTTGAATTTCATGAAAGACCAATCCAAGGAGAAGAAGTGATAATAAAGTCTTAGTGTATTTTATAGTGTTAGGAAATGATTTTTACTCGAGTTTCTATTTTTAGAGTGCACTTTCCTATTTCGTTTTCTTGATTTATTGATTTATTCTTTTTAAGCATATGCGGTTTAATTATTTATTTAATGTGAAACTTTAAAAGATAAATGGTAATTACTTAGAGACCAAGTCAAGATAAAGATGAAAGGAAAGAAGATTTACATGGAAATAAGAAGATTTAGGAAAGATTTATTCAAAGAAGGAAAAGATAATGCTGCCTTGTGAATCTGAAATTCCAGCCACGTTTTAAAGATTAAATCATAACTAAAGATTGGAATGGATTCTGGACGAGTGGTCTGCACCAATAGAAAGCTATTTCCAAGACAAGCAGTTTCATATATTGGAACTTCTCAAACGGATAAGTATTGAAAAATATATGACCAAATCAAATCAGCAGCAAAATCTTACCTTTTCTAGAATTTAGGGCTACGAATTTAAGAGTCTTTAACTTGTCTTCCACTCCAAGAAAATTCGACCTAGGGTCCCCTAACACCTATAAATACACCCCTTAGACCTCATTATTCAGTACCTCTCATATTTTACACAATTCATAACATCCTTAGAGAGAGAGAGAGTCAACCACTTCAGAGCAAGAAGGCAAAGGAGAAGCTAGAGCTGGAGGAATTCTGTTCTTCCATCAACAGTCATCTAATCCTTAGGTTATATATTTCTTTTCTGTAATTAAATATGATGTCTTTCTATTTAGTTTCAGTCTTTAATATTACCATGAGCTAAACTTTTATATACTTGAGAATCGCAATAAAGGGATGAACCCTAATTAATTTAATTTATGTTTTGAATTTGGGATTGTTATGATTTAAATTGAATTAGATCTTAGATATTGGATATTACTTTGTTCTTAATCACTATTTCTTTTCCGTACAACTAGAAATAGATTTTAGTATTTGGGCTATTCACTTTCGTGGCGAAGTGATCATCCGACAAGGGGGTTTGAATACAGATCTAGGTAATACCCGTGTAATGTCCGTTATTGACCGACAGGCTTAACTAGTTACATAGCCAAAGAGGTAAAATCATATCATTCGAAGAGCCATATTCGACCATGCAGGTGTTTATGATACTTTAGGATAGCTCCTAGGTCCACCCGACAAGGGGCTAGAAGATATTAGAGTCCCGACTAATATTATAATTCCAATTCTACCCTTAAACATTGCATAGATTATATTGATTAAGTGGATTCCTTGCGAGACTCAAGTATTTCTCTTATCTGAAGTTAGTCTTTTATTTGCTTTATTTTCTTTCTGTTTATTTAATTTAGTTTTTATTTTATTTGCATCTTTTAATTTCCAAAAACCAAACAAAAATTATTATCTTTTATTTTGTTGTTTAACAATTATTTTTACTATTTGATTAATATTTGGGTTGAACCTAATCCGTCCCTGAGAACGAACTTGATTATCATATATTACTTGGGACAACCGTACACTTGCGGTAATTGTGGTTCCTTTATTTTTTCAATTAATTTATAACACGCCAAGACCCACCAGATATAAAATGGCTTCATCAATATTGTGTAGGAACTGGAATAATTCACTTTCAAAATCTGGCCGTCACATTCTTTCACTTTCTAAAAGTGGTCAAATCTTCCTTTTTCGCCATGACTAAGGGATGATATCGTTTTCTTCATTTATTATCATCGTATCGGAGTATCTTAGCATCCAAGTACTTAATAATTGCACACTTAACACGCAAATTACGCACAAAATCTCTATAAATATCATAAACACCAAAACTAGACAAGCAAGTGTAAAACATCATAATGGTGGAAAATCCCTTAACTAAGTCCTTAATATCCCTAAATGGATGTATCATGACTATATTTATTATATCACATAAATGGATACATCATGTACACTCAAGGTAGCTCTTGAAGTCTAGTACACGTGGTGAAAAGGGCGTTGAATTCTCAGGTGTTACGTGAAAGTTATGCCAATTTTACTAAAAAGACCCATAGTTGCTCAGATTTAGAAGAGTCTATTAGGCCACTTTTAGATCACTTAAGTAATCCCAACTTTTTCCATACATTTTTTGGGGCTATAAATACATGTTTTCAGCAACTAGACCTACCTTTTAGTATAATAGACAGCTAAAGAAATCTTGTAGGAAGGGCAAGAGACAAGGAGTTCAAGAACAAAACTTATTTCCTTAATTAGTGTAATTCTTCCTTAAGTTATGTTTTTTCTTTATTATGCTTTCTTTTCTTCCATTATGACCTAAATTTTTAGTAGTTTGAGATACTTGGGTATGAACCCTAACTATTAATTAGGGCTTATTTGTATGAATTTGGCATTTTCTATTCAAATAAAATAGGGATTGTTGTTGTAATTTTATTTGTGCTTCAAGATAAATCCTTGTATAATGTACACATATTTAGGGTTGATAATTATTAGGTTATTCTTGGAAGTGGGGTTTGGTAGTGGATCTAGGATAATTAAGCCTCTTAGAGTTAAATACTCAGAAGAACTAAACTAACTAGGCAACCACATAAGGTTTGAACTTTATGAGTCTAGATAACATGTGTATGATTCACCTTGAAGAGGTACCTTGGGTTAGATAGCAGCCTCTTAATTATCCGGACGGAACTTAAAGAGACTTTAAAGTCTCGATTAGAAACAAAAGCCCGTTTTCCTTTAAGGTGCAATAGTTTCGTTCATGGTTAGTGGTGATTACTTATATCCTGAGATACATTTTCTCCCCATTCTTACAACTCTACTACTTAAATTGATTTCGTATTCATCAGTATTTACGTTAATTAGTTTAATATTTCTTAAGTACAAAAAATACTTAAATATATTTGCTTTTATCTCTTTTTTGTTCAACGAATCTCCAAAACTAAAATGACTTTACATATTAACTAATCTAATCCATGTGTAATATAATAATACTTAATTTTACCACTTAAGACGACTCATATAGTTGCAAGAAGTCATTCTCATAGTGTTGATTTTATATCACACCTCGGGGACAATAGTACATCAAATTCTACTTTATTCGGTCCCAAACTAACGAAATCCTCCTATTCTCAAATTAATGGAAAAAATTCACATTTTACCAACCTTGGAGCATCATTTGGATAAAGTCATTTACACTAACGCACGTATTCCAAATTTCCAAAATACCCAAAATATTATGTTTTTCCTCTAAATGAGCCTAACTACCCCTCTCGCCTCTTATGGGGTGAAGCATACCCCCTTGTATTCAATGTTGTAATAATCATTACAATATTTTTATGGTAACCCTTTATATAAGTTTTTCAAGTTAACGCTCATAGCTCTCTAAAAATTCCTCTTTTGGCGTGTTTTCTCTAGTTTATCAAGCAGTTTCTTCTTTTCACGAGTTTTGCGTTTCTTTGTTCTCTTACTAATAATCAACTCAAACAAGCTTCTATCTCTTTTCCTTTTATAGAATCAAGATACATCACTCTATAATCCAAAATTTCACGAAAAAACCCAAAAGAACCCCAAAAATCCCCAAAAACCCTGACTCCTTGATCATGCTTACTTTCCACGACCATTGCATAAAGTTTCCATTTTTATTTAATATCTAAGTTGATATTCAATATACGTCCTAGAAGGGGGGGATTGAATAGGACTATGGAAATTGATCGCCTAATTTTATTTCAAGTAAATAAAATTAAAAGCTAATTTAAATCCTATTTCCTTAGTAAACTAGATGATCATAAACTAGATAAGACATTACACGTGAACTATTCATGCGAGCATAATATTAAGCATATAGAGTACGAAAAATAAAGAATATAGGGAAAGAAAGATACACAACTACGTAGAGTGGTTCGGTTTCCCTACTCCACTACCTAAGGTGTCCACCTTAGGATTCATAAGATTCTGAACAAATCTTCGTCTCTCATCAACCAATGTGAGATCACAACCCCTTTACAACCACTTCACTAACTTGAAGCAAACCACTTGTGTTATCACAAACACAAGAAACCAAGTATACTACCTATACTCACAATACACTTTTAATCTAATACAGTGGCTAGAATTAAGAGAAAGAAAAGTGTTTAAAGTGGTGATACAACTTTGTGACTAACTCCCTAAGATTAAATTGAACAATGTAGCTTGTAGTGTGTAGAAATGACTTTAAATGCCTTTGAAACCTTCTTGAATGATCACCCATTTTATCGCCCTTCTATTCTACTAGGTAGACCACATGTTCAATTGTGGTTGCCTTCGCTCTTAAAAGAGTTATGGAATAAAATCTTTTGAGATAGATAGATGGAAGGTATAAGTGCTAGCTTGAATGAGCTCCATTTTATAGCTGAAATATGCACCCCAAAGGTCACAAGACATGAGTCTAACAGATCTCAAACAAAGCCAATGGATATAAGCACATTTGTCTTGTTATTGAGCAGAAAAACCTTGCCTGCAGTGTACAACAGGTCCGTGCGGTGTACCATAGTTTTGTTCTGTTGCTGGGATGTTTTCTTTTTGCAGGGTATGTATGTGGTCCGTTGATGTCTCCTCATTTGTGATAGATTTATATTAGGATGGGACATCATTTTAGTGATTTAGAAGTCATAATAGTCGATTTTCTTGAGAAATAGTGCACTTTCCTATTTTGAGTCTTGATTTAGTAAAATAATATTTTTAGAGCATATTGGGTTTAATTATTTATTTAGTGTGAAGTTTTAAAAATAATTATGGAGATTAATTAGAGTCCAAGTTAAAGACTACAAGATATGGAAAGAGATAAGCATGGTAATTGGAGATAAAGGAAAGAAAAGCTAAAAACATGGAAAAGGAAACCTGCCTTAATCCTGAATTTCTGCACCTACGACCACAAATCAGCTTATATCTCAAAAACAGTGTGGACTTTGGAGAAACGGTCAAGAGCAAAGTTGAAGATCTTTCCGAGACGATGAATTTAGTATATTCATACGCATCAAACGGACAAAAATTGAAGCTGCTAGGACCAAAAGAAAAACGGGTCTGATTGCATGTTTTTTAGGGTTACGAATTTGAGTTGGGCTTTGAGTCCATTACTTAACCTCTCCTTCAAGAAAATGAATTAGGTATTCTAAACACCTATAAATACACCCTTATATCACTTGTAAATCATCCTTGCCTCATAGTAATTAGTTCTTAAGGTTTTATTCTTCCAGTTTATTGTAGAGAGCAAGATGATGTCTTTTAATTCTTTTAGTTTATTTCCTTCAGGTATGAACTAAACTCCCCATAGCTTGGGTTTTGCATCATGTATAAACTATGAATTCTAATTCTTCTATCTAAGTTTCTTTGGGAATTACATGTTTTAATCTGATATTAGCTTCTTACCTTTATATTTGTTTATGTGTTTTAATTTATTGCCTGTCCTAGAACTGATCACTTTAGGATTTTCTTAATAGTAATTAGATGGTCACCTTAACTGGGTGTCTAATTATTGAAACACCACATAACGTCTAGTGTCGATATTAGTCCTGACAAAATTGATTCTAACTAGATAGTCATTAGGGTATAATTTAATCACTATCACCATGTATGGAAATTGATTGCTTAGGGCCCTAGTGGCGTAGGATAAACCTATTTGAACCAGCCTCGTGGTGTGTCCGTAGCCCCCTTAGTCGCTCTCAAGGTCTAAGGAATGGGAATTTAGAATCCTGGCTAAGTATACAAGAGCTAATATTCTCCCTTATTAACTAGATCTAATAGAAAGAATTAGAAGGATTAGTGCATACTAGCAAAACATAATCTATATTTCTCATCTCATATTCTTCGTATTTTATTTTATTGTCTTTACTTTCTTAGTTTTAATTAGTAATTTCGAAAATCTATTTCTTTTATTTCTTGTCTTTAATTAATTATTGCTTACTCGTTATTGTTACATATCCGACTAGCACACTTAAGTCCCTGAGAACGAACTCAACTTACTAACTAAAACTTGCATACGTCCTGTAATACTTGCAGTACTGTGCCTGTCTAGGGTGAGAGTGCGTAGTTTTCTAGACTATATTTTATCATATTTTTATCACACCCTAGGCGACACCATCTGTGCTAGTGCGGTTAACCACAACTCTGTTTCGGAAACACTAAAAAATGCTTCATGATGTATATAAGAATAAAGATTATTTTCCTAAGGGTGTATGCAACTAGTTGGGTCTAGAAAACACTTTTTAAGTATAAAAGTACAAGGGTGGATGACATATAGGGTCTTGGAGACTAGTTTTTCATCCTTTAGGAACTAGTGAAAATCTTATTTCTTTAAAGAGATCTAAAGGATGGCCAAATACAAAAATATCCTTACTAACACTAAAAGAAAAAAAAATTTGTTGAGTGATGTCACTGTTCATCTCTATCAACTACCTATCTACCACCTACCTCCGACCACCGACCACCGACCACCGGACATCGGAAAAAATATAGAGTAACGAAAAAAATATAGAGTATTGGAAAATATATATAAAGTATCGAAAAATAAATTTAGAGTATCGGAAAAAATAATACGGAATGAGTATTGTAATTTAAAGAAAGAACAGTATTAAAAAATATAGAGTATTTATTAAAAATATAGAATACTCTATAAAATATATATAGAGTAGTGTTAAAAAAAATAGAATACTCACTGATCTATTACAATTTTGAACTAATTACAACACAAATAAAAAAACCAATTACAACAAAAAAATGAAAAACCTAACTAATTCTACTCTATACTTTGACAAAATCTTACAACAACAACAAAAAACTAGTTTGCTGCTCATCACTTTCGCGATGCGAGATCGGAGCTTCAAAGATTTTGTCGTTCCATCTTCTAAGGCGAGTGGCTTTCTTCGCTTGGATCTCTTCTCCTTTGCATAAGAAAACCGATAATAGAGCTCTTCTTTTATTCCAATTCCTTCGCCGGTGTTAATGGAGCTCCAATGGGAGTTGTGATTGTGCAACAAGCAACAGCTGTGCTCCACTATTTTTCGTTCAGCTTGTCTTCTCACTAACACTTGAGCTGGTCTTCAGTCGAGCTTTGAACGTATCTTCTAAACCACCTCGAAAATGGTTTCACCATGGCTGCCAGAGCCTCGCCGGAATGGCTTCCTATCCGAGTGGCGGCGTTTTATTGGTGAAGGAGTGGGCTGCCATTTCTCTGCTAGTCTTCTCACGAACACCTGAGCTGGTCTTCACGCGAGCTTCGAACGGAGCTGCTAAAACCACCTCGAAAACGGCTTCACCATGGCTGCCAGAGCCTCGTCGGACCGGAGAAACAGTCTGACTTGACTCTGTGACCAAAGAAACGGCGGCAGTGGTCTTCGGAGGCTTCAAGACCGTGGGCAAAAAGGAGATGGCCGGATCTTTGGAGTGAGCTTTTTGAGTTCATGGAGAGAGTTGAGGGAACCGTGAGGTGAAGAAATAGAAATAGGAAGGAGAGTATTAGGGTTTCGAAATAAAATCTAAAAATTAAGTATATATTGAAAAACAAAAAACAAAAGAGGGCAAAATTGTAATTAGGTTTTTTAGATTATAGTGTAAGATTTTATTTGAGGTTTTCAGTAAGAATAGACGGTAAGTGGGGTTGGGAAAGGACATAGGGGTGTCTTCAAGACCACTTGGGTAAAAATATATAAATACAACTATTGATAATCCCAATAATAATTTTAGTTTAAAAGAAATTTGTCTAATATTGAAACAAGGTTAGGCCAACATAAATTACTTGTTGCTTCCTCCATTTTGCGCTTTTAAGTTGCAGGTTTATCCATTGTTGCTGGAGAAGACGGCTGCAGCTGTGCGCCAAAGAAATATTTATGAGTATACTCTTGCAACAGAGATTTTCTTGGAGTTGCAACTTTGTGCGAAAACCCACCATGCACCTACTGCTGGTTGAAGTTGCTACCAATGTGCAGTTGTGGCCATGTTCTTCTTCTACCTATCGCAAAAGGTAAGTCTACAACACTCGAAAATTGGTCCAAACAACTACCTGCCTTTGCACATGAGATGCGACTGCATGGGAATCAAGGAGAAGCTTTTCGTGAAGCTCTTTGTATACTACTTTTCAGAGGTAAACGTCTACAAAGATCCCAATTTGCGTGCTTAATTTCAGCACTCATTAACTGTAGTTTTTCTACAAATTCTAGACATGCTAAATAATTACTGAATCATCCTTTGAGATCTTATGTTGTAGTTTAAATACAATTTCTGGAGCTGTATTCTCCGTTATTTTTTGTTGTATAACACCTTTCATACCATTCTTATTCATTTCTTGAACTATAAGACTGTTTTTGTTAATATAGTTATCCTCAAAGTGGACAAAAGCCATGCACTTCATACAACTAACGAGGAGGTTTTCATATTCAACTTTGAGCCTAAAGATCTTCGTTTTAGGAAAAACTACCTCAATGAAATCCTTGTGTTTTCCCCCCAAATCAATCTCAACGAAACCTCGAGCATAACTAATATCTTTGCTAATTGAAGAAATCACATCGATTCTAATAGGTTTCCTTACTTGATAATCTATCTTGGAAATACCTTGGCTCATGCGAGTTTGCTCTGGAAAGTTGCAGATAATAATAATCCAAGTAGAATTCTTAGTAATCTTAAGGTTACGAAAGGCGAAGAAATTCAAAATTTCGGATAACAAGAGAATTTTCCTAAAGGATGAATACGTACCCTTTGTTAGAGTAAGCTTTATATCTTCATCATTATCAAATATGAATACAAGACATCTATGCAGATGATTACAAACTTGACACATCACATTCCACTCTTTAGCAATTTTACAAATATCAACCAACTCCGGGTTTTTTCCAACTACATATCCAATTAACGAAAACCCAAATATCCAATTAATGAAAACCCAAATGCTTGTTCAATTGTTAACACGTCACTATAAAGTAATTGTAAATTTTCAATTTTCAATAGACTCATAGTATTGAAGTTCTATACATGCAGAAGTTTTCCTATTATTTAGGAGGACATTCTTGTAATCCGCCGTCTTATCTTTGTCCTTTTCTAGTAGGTCTGACCCCGAACTTATCACATCGCCGACCAAGTTCCCGACTATGTTCACGGATTCCTTGGTAGTTTTTTCCGTCCTAAATCGACATCATTCTTTAATGTATTAGGGTTTCATTCAAACTAGCAATGAGATCCCTTGTATACTCAAAATAGCCTTTACCTTCCAAGGAATGTGTTTGAAGATTTTTCACAAACATTTTGTGTGCATATAGTTGATCCCAAGTTTTTTTTTAAGAATGACTTAGTTGTTTCATCAAGCCCTTGAAGTAAAGAAGCTTTAGATTCCTTAAAGGTGTTAAACTCCACAAATCTAGGATCAAACTTAGCCAAAAAATTACCTAAACACAAGGAATTATTTTGTTCTTCAACCAAGAATTTTAGACATTGAGAAGGAAGATTTACCGACGCTGTGACGGGGTCGGGTCCAGTCGGAGGTGGCTAGATACCTATTGTATTTGCAGTGATTTGTTTCATCTTGGAGGGGTGGATTTCCATAGTTTCCTTTCTAGTCTCAAGAAACTTACTACTTCCCATAAAAAGTCCTTGAAGAAATGCCAAACAGGGGGCGATCAAACCAACTTTCGGTGTGTTATAGAGTCGCGTAAGGCTACCAATGCTCGAAAAGGATCAAGTATCCGGTTTTGTTCATGATGTAAGGTTCGCAAGTTGTGATGATTTTTCGGTGACAGACTCAAGGTGGCTCTTTTGAATATCTTCAAGATCATTAAATGAAACGCCAAAAACATTATAAAAAAAAGATCTAGGTGTCAATGAAAAAGGGTGCATAAAATTCAAACAATAAGAAATGCATTCAATCTAGTAGTAATTGAAATAAGAAATGCATTCAATCTAGTAGTAATTGAAAGGAAACTTTATATCTTCTCACTACTTTCTCTCTAAAATCTGTTTTTTTATCATACATTTGTCTCTCATATCTTTAATGAGCATATTCAACACTAGCAATTTAGTTTCTTGATGTAATAACTTTTCTTTTCAATTTTTTCATTTATTTCTGAATGATATCTCTCGAATAATGAGCAAGGGTCTCCATATTCTTTTCTATTAGTACAAGAACTTTTTTTATTTAAAAAAACTATGAATAAAATTATTTAATATATAAAATAAGAATTAATGATTGATTATGTTATGTGTTATTTAATTTTTGGTATATGTTATTTTACTTTATCATGTATTTTTATTATTTCTATTAGTATACTATGTATGTTTTTTATTATTATTTTTCCAAAAAAAGTTAATATATTAAATTTTTAAGATAATTTTTATGATTAAAATATTATATTATATTTTAATTTTTTAAATATATAAATTTTTTACTTGAATTGTATTTTCATGTATCTCATGAGATTAAAAACTAGTTATGCCTCGTCCAAAAAAAAAAAGAAAAACTAGTTATGCAGAGGAGAGTAGAAAGCGACGTGGCAAATGGAGAAGGTCATTTGAATCCTCATCAGCAAATTATCTCAGTACCATGCTTGCAAGATTGTGGGGTCCACAAATCACTATCTCAATAATGTACTATCTTAATAATGTGGGGCTAATTATGCTGACCTGTCTCTCTAGCATTTCCAACACTTGGCTACATGACTGTTGAGTTAAACCAAAGGACAACATCCAGTCAGAATCTTAGTATACCATATAAAATGAACCTAACTTTTTCTTTTTAACTAAAAAAATATATATTATATAAAATGAACCTTTTCTCTTTACTATTTTGTTACGGAAACCTACATAATTTTTTGAGTTATTGAAAGAGAAGCTTGGACTCTTCTTTTCGCTTAGAGGACGGCTGGTGCTCTCAAAGTGTAGATTAGTTCTTTTTAATTCTGATAACCTTGAATTTGTTCAATGTATCGTCGAAAATAAGAAATTGCACTAGGGTTTAAATTACCTAGTGAATAAAGTCAGAGGATAGATTAACATATTCCCAATATGAAAGATTGCATACATTAGTAGAAAACATAAATTCATCGCAGATCAATACGCAAAATGTGTGCGAAGGAACATAGATTTAACCAGCTAAAAGAAATACAATATAGTCGAATTCTATAACTTCTTTTCTAGTTTTTGTAATAGGTTGTAATTTTATTTTTCTTGAAAAAACAAGTAAAAAATAATACACAATGTTACTATTTGAAAGTATATAGGTTAATATGATTACGTTTTTATTAAAGTTCATACCCAAAAATATTTAGTGATAAATTTTTAGTAAGATAAGGATTTGCATATAATAATTCAAATTTTAGGATAAAAATTAGAAATTTTGATCAAAAAGGTCTTGAACATACCTTTTTATTATTTTCCAACCTTATTTTTTTGTTTTTCTCTAAATACATCAAATAGCTTTAACACTATAGGCAAAAATCTCATTTACAATATTACCTTCTTGTTTTTCCTTCTATATATACTAATATATTTTTAGAAAATTTTAAAAACCTTATTATATGTTTATTACTCTTTTTTCCCCTCTATCTTTAATACATCTCGCTCGTTATCTAAACCAGGTTCATGGTGGTTTGTGCAGGTTAACGAGATGCTTTCTTTCTCTCGTTCATTCAAAACGTGCTTGAACGAATCTCAGGCGAAGGTCGAGAGCCCATGCCGGCGCCGTTTATGAAGCCTTCATGAAGAATTAAACTACCGCCGAAATTGAACCAGATCTCGCAGCGTTAACAAGCTGCTCTCCTTCTGCCGCGTTAAATAGCCGCTCTCCTTTGCGATCATCCATTTGAGAACTCCACAGATCTGAACAAAACAGCTCATGTGCAAAGCCAGCAAAGAAGATCTGAACAAACCAGTCCATTCGCTGTTGTTACCGAAGCTGTGGCCCTTCGATGTTGTTAGTGAAGCTCCGACGCACGTTAGGCTTTGCTGCCATGGAGGTTTCGCTAATGTGAATGAAGACCCGACCTTCGCTGCAGTTAATGAAGAAGGCTTTTAAGCTTTGTTCGAGCTCCATGGATGGTGGAAGTTTTGAGCTCTGTCTGTTCAGCACTCAGTGAAGCAGCAGTGAAGAACTCGACGGGTTTCTTGTGAGTGGTTCGAGATCCAGCACGTGAGGTGAGGGTTTCCTGTGCATGAGAGCCTCGAAGAAAAAGTTGAGAAGACTTTTCAAATAAGTTTTTTTAGATCTGGTCAAACCAGTTAGTTTTTTCCATTTTTTTTGTAATTAGTTTGTAATAATGTGTTGTAAAAGTGATAATCTGTATTTTTGTAGCATTTTTCAATAATACTCTATTTTTTAATAATACTCATTAATTTTTATTTATACTCGTCATTTTTAATAGAGTACTCATCATTTTTTTAGAGTACTCATCAATTTTTATAGAATACTTATCAATTTTTATAGAGTACTATTCAATTTTTTTCGGTGGTCAGAGATCACTATTCGGAGATCGAGGTAGGTGGGTAGTAGAGAGAGATGAACAGTGATAACACTAATTTTGTCTTTTAGTGTTAGTAGAAGTATTTTAGTATTTGGTCATCTTTGAGGTCTCTTTAAAGAAGTAAGATTTCCACTAGTTCTTAAAATATTGTTTTTAAAACAAACGGTATACTTTATATGAAAACCAGTCAATATCGTTCCACAATCCTTAGTTCACTTATTAGTATAAATTGCATTTAAATTACTATACTATAGTTCAAAAGGCCCCGTGTTCAATCAACGCTGACTAAATTTCTTTGAACTTTTGTCGTCTCAATGATTAAAATATCTAACTTTCACCTAAGGCACCTAATTCAATTTTCGTTAATGGAACAAACTTTTTTATTTCTCCAATAACCATATACCATGGACCCTTAAATCTTAAACTACGAAACATAAAATTTGAACCTTAAACTTTTAACCATTCACTTATTTGCATGCAAGCTAAATTTAGCAAATGTATTAAAAATACGGATACAAATGTGTACAAAAAATAAAAAATCATAAATTAAAAATTAAAAAAATTATTTGGATATGTGTTAATATATTAAAATTAATTTGCACCTTGACCTTAACATTGACCTTGACCTTGAACCATAACGATAACATTAAACTTAACCTTAACCTTAAGGTTTAAACCTTGATTATAACCTAAACCAGATGAAGATTCATCGTGTTGCTATTCAGCCTTAAACTATAAATCTTACTAAACCTTAACCTTAAACCTTAAACCTTATTCCTTAAACCTCAAACCTTAAACCTTAAACCTTATTCCTTAAACCTCAAACCTTAAACCATTAAATCTTAAACCTTAACCTTATAAAAAAAATTAAACCTTAACCTTGAACTAAAAATAAACCTTAACCCTAAGACTTAACTTTGAGGAAGAAGCTTCCGATGATTTGGTTTTTAACATTCATCTTAACTCTCGCTCTTGAACAACTAAATGATTTAAAAGTTGCAATGGGTGGAAGCCAAACCTATGAAATAACTCCGATTTGGCTGGATACCTTCATGACGTTTTCCCTTATTCATCGTACCTAGAAGTCTATGAATTTGAACCCTGAACGCTGACCTGAAGCGTTCATCCTTTGTAATCAGAATTCTAGGTAAGCATTTCTGGATTGGCATAGGTTTTCCAAGCTATATTCCATGACATACTCTCATAGATCAAAGAGTAGTCTTCTTCGTTTTTGAATTCCAACATACATGCATTGGAACCTTTCTTCTCGATCTCGATTTTGCCTTAGATTCCCCATGATTTGTGATTGTTCTTCTAATAAAGGTGAAACTAATAGCTATTTCTGATGATTTTTTCCATTAATTTTGGTCCTTCAACCGTTGCTTATATACTCTTCGGGTCACCATCGTGTACAAGTTATTCATTTTCTTTTCCTTTTTTGAGTTTCGAGTATAAAATTCCGTTTGGTGGTTGATATTTGAGATAGATTATTGAAATGTAGTAGAAGAACTATTAAGTGCAGAGAATGTTTAAGGAAAATAATGATATAATGATATAGGTGTGGGTTGGATTTGTGTGGGTATTTAATGTGTAGATGAGGTAATGTTATGGGGTTTTTGTGGGTGGGGTTGTGGCAAAAATTGGTGGCCAGTTTATTTAAGGGTGGTGATGGTGGATTTTAGTGGTGGTCATTGGGATTAGTGCATGGTAGAAACAATTTATTTGTGTATTCCTTATTACATCAGAATAAATAAATAAAATATATAAATGAGTAATAAATTCAAATAATTTTTTTTAAAGAAACAAAATTTAGGGTCAAATTAAGTATACAGCTAATAATTAAAACCAATTGGGTTAACTCAACTAGTCATGAACTTAGTATTTCTTGAACACTTAAATGTGACCTAATTCTGATTATTTGGAGATATGCATGAGAAGATATGGATATTTATTGCACAATTAGTCGTAGTGCTCACAAGTTGGTCTGGACAACCCATATAAAAAAACTAATAATGAATATATTTGTAGTTGAAATTGACTAAAGTAGCATTTTTTTGAAACAATTTCTTCAGATGAAAATTCCTTACTGAAATTTTTTGTACATTGAAAAATAATACGTGCAATACCTAATTAGTTTTTATCAAAAAATAGTTATGTTTAATAAGTAACTCCTCTTTAAATGTAATATTTCAACCCTATAACTTTTATCCAGGAAAAAAAACTTATGACCTTGAAGTCATTCAAGATATTAGGCAGATGTCAGCAGCAAATTAGAAAATCCATTCGATACATCAGGGAAATCAAGAAGGTGGCTGGAGAGTTTGGTCTTGTAACCTTTAAACATATTCTGAGAAGGCGTGGAGCCATCAGGAATCGAGCGAACAAAGCAACATCAAACTTTATTGAAGTCCTTAACAAGTTAGGAATAGGTTGAAAATTTTGTTTGATGCCTTTTGTTTTGTTTCTTTTCGTCTACTGTTATTTTTTGAACCATAAAATAAAATACATGGAAAAGATGATGTAAAAAAAAACTTGATCGATGTTTATCCAATCATAGCTGGCATAACAACTATAAGGAGGCTTGGATGACAGTACTCTTAGCTCTGGGATCAGATCATTCCTATATTATAGTGTATTTTAACAAAACAGTTGAAAAAAATAAGCAAAAGGTTTATATATGCAAAATCTTGGTTAACTAAAATATAATGCACTAAATAGTAAAAAATACATGAGATAACTATAAGAGCCTAAAAGGTAAATAAATACTAAAGATGGGAAAAAGAACTATCTATCATCACTGGAGTATTGATAAGATGGGAAAAAAAGGAAAAAATAAAAACATGAAGAGTCAAATAACATACTTAAAGAACTTGAGTAATTAACAAACCGTAGCAATGAAACTGATATGAACATTTTTAACAATAAAGTCAAAAGACTAGAGGAAATATGGAGTGAAGAAGAAATATATTAGCAAATAAGGTCTAGGAATACATGGTTAAATCTAGGGGATAGGAACACCAAATGCTATCATTCTATAACTAGGGAAAGAAGAAAGAAAAATAAAATAATGATGCTAGAGGATAAGAATGGAATATGGAGGGATGATAGTCACACCATAAAATAAAAAATAAAAGAGTATTATGATAAAATACGCCAAACTAAAAGAATAAGAGATTACAAATACATAATAAGTAAGATCAAACCCTATAGAGCTGAAGAAATGAATAAGAAGCCACTTAAACTAGTTAATATAGAGGAGCTCAAGGAGGAAATCTGATCACTTGGAGCTAACAAAGCTCCAGAACGAGATGGCTACTCTGAATTTTTCTATAAATATCACTGGGACAATATAAATTTTGACCTCCTAAGATTGGTCATTGATTTAATGTATAACAGAAGTGATTTAACTTGTATAAATTAGTCTTATATAACTTTGATCCCTAAAATAAAATATTTAAAAAAAAATTGGGCATTACAGTCCCATAAGTTGCTCAAACTTTATTTATGAAGTCATAGAATGAATTTTGGTAATATGGGACCAACCACTTATGCCCTACCTAATAGAAGAAAATCAAACAAATTTTATCCTAGGCAGGGCAATAAGTGAAAACATTTAGTTGCTCATAAAGTATTCCATTTTTTTAGAAAAAGAGGAAACATTCACCTAACTGTTATTAAGCTGTAAAAGCTGATATATCAAAATATTTTGAGAATGTTGAGTGGCATTTTTTAAAGGATCTTCAGATAAAAAATGATTTATTAACACATGGGTGAATTGGATAATTATGAGCATACCAACAGTCTCATATACAATAAACTTTGATGGAACTAAACTACCTATACGTAGTGACACAGGCTATAACAACACTAATCAAGGACAAAATAAAAACAAATTTAAAGAGGGAATTAGAATAAATAGAAATTTCCTTACATAATCACATATACTTTTTATTGATGACAACTTATTCACCTTGAAAGATAATGAACACGAATTCCAAACCTCTAAAGAAATACTTGATGAATATGGTAGAGCTTCTAGAAAAAAAAATGTAATTTAAACAAGATTGTGGTAATTTTTAGTGCAAACACCCCCAATGATGAGGAAAAAAATTAGCTAAAATCTTAAGGATGAAAAAATTGAAGGCTTTAGGGAATTATCTTGGACTAACTATAAATTAGGGAAGGTCCAAGACAAAATCCCTAAACTGACTAATAAATAGGATAAACAGTATGATAAGCCATTGTAGTAACATATTTCTTTCTGAGGGGGGTAAAGAAACAATGATCAAGTCAATTATACATGATATACCTATATATGTGATGTCTATTTTCCACTAACCACTTACAGTTTGTGATAGTATTGAATCAATTATCAATAACTTCTGGTGGGATAATGGGGAAAAAAGAGAATACACTAGATAAATAAAAATGAAACTCAGAAGTTTAAATGCAATGGTGCTTGGGTTTAATAAGAAAAATATATAATGATTGAAGCACTTCTTTCTTCCAATGCATGGAAGATACTAAATAACCCAGATTCAATGCTAGCAAAAATATATAAAGGTTTGTATTACAATAAGAGTAACTTTTTGGTGCAAAAAAGGGCCAAGGATCATCATGGGGATGGATCAGTACACTAATTGGAAGAGATACTTTTGTTGATGATACTTAGTGGAGTGTGGGTAATGGAATCATAATATATACCTAGGACTCTTCCTGGATCCCAGGAATTGAGAAGCTCAGAATACCACTGAACATTTATATAAAAATGTTAGTGAGTTGATAATACAAGGAACCAATACTTGGGATGAAAATTTAATCCAAAACATTTTTAATCCTAAGTATAAAGGAGAAAATTTTTAAGTTGTCAATCCCATACACAAAGTGTGAGAACATACCACTTTGGTCCAAATCAAAAGATGGTAATCTAAGAACAAAAAGAATGTATGCTAAAATAATAAAAAAAAACAAGAAGAAGTCTTAGAATAGGTGAAGTAAGACCTAACACCTAAGGGCTCTTTCAAATCACCAAAGATATTATGGAAAACCATCCGGGACCTTAAAATTTCACCCAAAGTTAAAAAATTTATTTGGAATGCATGTAAAAATACCTTAGATACGGAGGATATCAAATTCAAAAGGAATCTTGCTTTGAATAACATCTTTAAAATATGTAACAATGGAAAAAAATAGAACATCTTATTTTTTATTGTCACTGGGCTAGGGCAACATGGTTTGCAACTCAAATGGGATTCCAAACATATAATGAAAAAATAAAAGATTTGATCGATGGATACTACACTTATTAAAAGATCAAAATGAAATTAAGAATGAAATCCCAATAATTGAGAAGGCAACCATGGTAGCCTGGCAAATATGGAAAGGAAGGAATGATTTCATATAATAACAAAAAAAATGTGACCCAATTAAAACACCAAATTTAGCTAATAAGGAATGTGATGAGTACTTAAGAATGCATGACACATTCAGTGATCCTGAGGCCTTAAGCAATAAAATACCCATTTTCTATTTTAAAAGCAAGATAAATACTATAAGGGGGTGTAACATACTGACCATAAATGTAAGTGCATCATTTATAAAAGGTTCTAAACATGCTAGTGCTGGTTTCTTAGTTAATAATGTCCAGGAAAATATGGTACATGGCAAGACATGGTCTTTTAAAGCTGAAACACATGAGGAGGCAGAATATATTGGAGTTAGGGGTGCTACTATCCAAGAACTCAATCATCAACTTAATAAAGTGATCATTTTTCAGTGATTGTTATACTTTTTTTTTATCATCAAATCAATTTTTTTCATTAATTTTAACTTCAAATGTCTTTACAACTAGGTACTTTCAAGCATTAGGCCCAAGCATAGGAGTAATACCTTGAAAGCCCAAATCTACATTAAAAACATTAATAAAACTCGGCCCACTATGCATATGGACCAAATTACATTACCCAAATTACATTAAAGGAAACATAAGAGATACAAGTAAAGTAACCCAATTCTAATTTCTCCACTAACTCTTTAACACCATTCTTCTTAAGCCTTCTATCTTTTAACTTCATGCTCACTATGATACATATTTTAGCAACCATTTGATCTTCATGCTCACCATTCAGTGATTGTCATACTTTTGCAAACTGTTTAATTAGTAATGTAATCCCTAAATATAGGAAAATTATTAACATTTATTCAAATATTTGTTATATGGTAGAAAAAAAGAAAATTCATTTTTTCTATACTCCAACAAGAATAAATATGTGTGTTGAAAAGATTTTCAAACAACAGTTCAAAGGCTTACAGTTTGGTAACTGGGTGCTCAACACACTAATCCAGTTGACAAAACTGATTGATGATGAGCAATAACCCATAGGTATTGGGTGAATTTTTTATGTAATACGTTCCCTTTCTAGGCCTCATATGGCCTCTTTTATATAATTATGCTTTACTAAAAATAATAACGTTTTTATTATAATTTATGACATATATATCATTATTATTATTATTAGTATGTTGCATGTAATTTTTTGTAATAGCAACAAAAAAGAAAAAGTACAATCGTTCATATTCTTTTTAATACATTAGAGAGCCACTTTGAACTCGGAGTCACTGATTCGGTTTGAACCCGTGTTGTTTAGAAGAAGAAACAAGGCTCTAGTTAGTTGAGTGATGTCTCCCCATTTGTCATGATTTAATATTAGTGGAGACATAATTTTTTTAGTGTTTTAAGAAGTCATTCAGTCGATTTTCACATGATATATTGCACTTTCCTATTTCTAGTCTTGATTTAATAAATGATTATTTTTTGAGCATATTGGGTTTAATTATTTATTTAGTGTGAAACTTTAAATATATATATGGAGATTAATTAGATGCCAAGTCAATTCTAAGAGATAAAAGAAAGAAGATATGCATGGAATTGGAGATAAGTAAAGAAAAGCTAAGATATGGAAATATAAAGTTGCCAAATAAATCTGAATTCTAGCACCTACGGCCATAGAAGTGATCATAACTCAAGATTGGCTAGGAATTTGGAAGAATGGTCTGAAGCAAAGTTAAATAGCTTTCCGAGACGATCCGTTTCGACTATTGGAACACGTCAAATGGATACGTATTGAAGCGGTTATGACCAAACCAAAAAAGCGGCAGATTATAACCTTTTCTATATTTTAGGGTTACGAATTTGAGTTGGGCTTGGAGTCCAAGTTACTTGTCTTCCACTCCAAGAAAACGAATTAGGTCTTCTAAGCACCTATAAATACACCCTTAAACCTTTGTAAAATAATCCTTGCCTCCCGTTAATTAGTCCTTAGGTTTTATATCAGTAGAGTTATTGAAGAGAGCAAGATGACATCTTTGTATCAATATTTTAGTTTATTTACTTCAGGTATGAACTAATTTTCCCATAGCTTGGGTTTTGCATCATGTATAATCTATGAATTCTATTTTCTTTCTATCTAAGTTTCTTTGGGAAGTATATGTTTTAATCTGATTTTAGCTTCTTACCCATATATTTGTTTATGTGTTTTAAATTATTGCCTACCCTAAACCTTATCACTTTAGGTTTTCATAATAGTAGTTAGATGGTCTCCCGGAAGGGGTGTCTAATTATTGAAACACCACATAACATCTAGTGTCCGGTATTGGTCCTGACAACATCGATCCTAACTAGATAGTCATTAGGGTTTATTTTAATCACCATATCACCAATTGAATGAATTGTTTGCTTAGGGCCTTGGTAGCGCTTGATAACCCTATTTTAAACTGCCTCGTGGTTGTGTCGTAGCCCCCTTAGTCGCTCTCAAGGTCTAAGGAATGGGAATTTAGAATCCTGACTAAGTATCTAAGAGATATTATCTCCCTTATTAACTGAATTTGATAGAAAGAATTAGAAGGATTAGTGCATGCTAGCAAAACCTAAGCTATACTCTCTCATCTCATATTTTCTCATATTTAGTTTATTGTCTTTTATTTTACTTAGTTTAATTAATCATCTCTCAATCAATCGTATTTAGTTTCTGTCTTTTAATTAATTATTGCTACTCTTAATTATTTGCTCATTCGTGTAACACACTAAGTCCCTGAGAACGAATTCTTCTTATCATTAAAACTTGCATACGTCTTGTAATACTTGTAGTACTGTGCCTGTCTAGGGTGATTAGTGCACTATTTTTTGGCTAATTTTTATCTTATTTTTATCACACCCTAGGCGACACCATTGAGCTAACGCCAACTAGTTACAATCCTTCATATTTTTAGTTTACTCTTATTTATACTTGTTGGATTTTTTAATACACCGAGAGTCACTTTAGACTTGGGGTTATTGACTCGGTTCAAACCTGTATCGCTTATAAGGAGAAGAGTAAATACATCCACTATCCCCTAAACTATGGCCGAATTGACAGTTAGCCCCCACTGTATTTTTTGGTATTGGATACCCCTTAAATTTCATTTGCGTGATCAGATGCCCCTTAAGTTTCATTTTCGTGACTAGATGCCCCTTAAGTTTCATTTTAGTGACTGGATGCCCCTTAAGATTCATTTTCATAACTCTGGAGAGATTAAATGGCGCCTATTTCGTTATGGAGTAAGTGGATGCCCCTTAACATTGTCCATTTAAATATAAAAAATAACTATATTAAATATCACGAAAGAGGCATCCAGTATGGGGGGGGGGGGGGGGGGGGCTGGTTACATTTTCGTGATATTTAAATGGTGTCTATTTCGTTAAGGGGCATCCAGTCACGAAAGTGAAATTTAAGGGGTATCCAGTAAAAAAAATACAGTGAGGGCAAACTGTTAATTTGGCTATAATTTACGAAATAAAAAAAGCATTTATACTAAGGAAAATCAAGTCTCTGACCAATTAAACTAACCCTAATTGGTTATACTCTTCAGATATGTCACTAATTAATCGAAGGTATTTTTTTTTGACAATGTAAAACAAACATATTACAATGCAACCTTTAACCAATCCCTTTTAAAAAAAATAACAAAATACTCATAAAAGTTCATGCTTTAATTTTCGCCACTTAAATTATGCCGTGGAGCAATATTAAACCGAAAGCATAGAAAAAGAGTTTGTAAAAAATTCTTAAGAGGTATAGGACAACTAAATTGAAGCCACAAGATTTAAAACTTAAATATACATGGCTGGAAGAATGAGTGAATCTTGTGGAAGAAATGATTTGGGACCCAAAACTCTGGAAATAATGTTCAAATTTTGACAAAATCATCTTTTAAGGAGGGTCCTAGCTAGTGATTAAACCACAAGCAAATTGACTATTTGGCATCTCTATGTTTAGTTATTAGACCTTTGTTTTTCGGTTCATGGTTAACTTTTGTGGTTGTCATCATTTTTCAAAAGCAGAGACATAGCATCATAAGTCTTTGGTTTTTATCTCCTTCGTTATACATCGGTACGCCTCTAAATTCATATTTAGATTTGCAAACTTAACTGATAGTCTTTAACATAGGCCGGGTAAATGAATGCATGCATGCATGCATTTATCCTTTTTTTTTAATACAGAAGGAGATCCTAAATGGATCAGTAGTAAAGCAATGGTAGAGACACTAAGCTAGCACATCTTCAATCAGCTCCTGATTGTAAATTGTCCTCGGCGTTTTCCACCCCAATTTGTCTTTTACTAGAAGCCCCCAAATACCATCCGGGGGGTCCCCAAGAGGTACAAAAGGTTCAACACTCCTCATTCCCATCTTAGCCAGCCAATCCGCACATATGTTAGACTCTCTAAATATTTTCCTCAATACGAAGCCACTATTCCGTGCAAGGATTGTCCTTATATTCTGAATCCAACTCGCACCCGGCCCACGCCCATCTTCAACCTTCTGAATCATTTCAAAGGCTTCCCATGAATCCACCTCTACCTCGATCTCTCGTATTCCAAGTCCCTCTACCATTCGCAATCCCTCGCAAAGCGCTATTAGTTCCACAATTGCCGGAATGTCATGATAGATTTGCATACAATAACCCCTCACCCATTCTCCATTAACATCTCTAATAAGTCCTCCTCCTCCTCCATTTCGACGCCACCTATTCGAGCAACCATCCGTGTTTAATTTCAAATTTCTTGCCCACCGGAACTGAAATAGCTGATCCATATCTGACCTGTCGGTTGGGCCCACCAGACCTCGCCACCCCTGAACTGAACCCATCCGTCCCATCTTGTTGAACCACAGCATCATCGATCAGTTGGCCTACTGGATCACGAACCTGTACAGAACTCGCACCAGGGACCTGTACAAAATTTACACCAGGGGCCTGTACCTGCATTTATCCTTTTTTCTTCTTTAACTTGTGCATATAATTGTGAATTATATACGAAAAGAGGAATCATTAATCCTTTTAGATTTAAAATATAATAGTATTACAAAATAATAATTTCTCTAAAAAATTACTCGTAAAGTTAGGAATTTTTCTAAAATTCAAACCGGATTTCTTCTTTTCTGCTTCGATGGACAAACCGCCACCACTGGCGTTAGGTGAACCTACAACACCAGACTCTGGCCATCCTCTTGGAGCGGTGAATTAAGACTCAAGAATGGAGGAACAAGGGGCAGAGGAATTCCCTTTGCTACTGGATTCTGTAAGAGAATTTCGAAACAACACAAGACCTCGGCAAGGGGATGGAGTGGAGAGTGGAACGGTAACAAGCAAAGTGCCCATGGGTGAAGAATGTGTTAGCATGTCGACGGCGGAAGCGCGGCATACTAACGTTGTACCAAAAGCTGCACCTATTTATGTTAAGGCGCCAGTGGCACTAGGGCTTAAGTTGGGCGGTTGGAAGGGCTTTGTGACTGGGAATAATGTTATTATGCTGATGACTGTTAATGAGAAAGAGACGAGAGTAGGGGAGTCGTGGGGGAGGATTATATCATGGAGATGGAGGAGTTGATTTTGAGGGATGTAGCAGTGGAAGATATGCCGACGGTTATCCAAACTCGGGATGAAATACAAGGAGTTCGTTTATGGAAGAACACGACGGTAATGCACTTGCTTAGGAAGGGAAGTAGGATTTACATATTTGTCCAATAAACGTAGACAAATTTGGAATCCAGTTGGGCATCTGGAGTTGGTTGACGTAGGGAACAATTATTATTTGGTTGAATTTTCCGTCCGAGAGGATTATGTATTTGCAATTTCGGGTGTGCCTTAGATGGTTTTAGATCATTATCTTATAGTGCGCGAATGGACCCCGAATTTTAATGTGCTCACAAATTGGGGTCATCGAATAGTTGTGACGCCTAATTTTGAGCAATAGAATGTGTTACAAATGAACAAGGAGGTTCGGGAGTTTGCTGCAAGGAAAAGCTATATGGGAAAAATAAATCAAACAAAGGAAAAAGTTATGAGATCAGGAGGAAAGATTAGCGGGGCTGATAGGGGTAGGGTGTCGAATAGTATGTGCTAGGGAGGTATAGAGGAGTTTGTGGACATAAATAAGCTGGTGGAGGTCAAGGTGGAGCAAAGGAAAAATTCTAGGGACCTGATTGCAATTAAAACAAAAATTGGGGAATTTCTTGTCAATGATCTTGACACATTAGAACCAACAAATGTAGAACAAAAACCTGCTACAAGCGCTGTAACTATCATGTGTCCTGCAAACCCACTAGACATGATGGAATATAGAACTGGTGGGACCTGGCAGGGGAGTGCGGCGGACCAAGACATGTTGGAAAGTCAAATTCTGGGGTCGCCACCAATGGAACAAAACAGCAGGGGAGCGTTGCGAGCTGAAGATGATGTGGAGATGGTCACATCTTCTCAATAAGCGTTTTGGGTTAGCTTTCCTTTATCTATCTTAATAGTTTAATGATGTGTGCACAACCTTTTTTAGAATGTAACTGGGAAAAGTCGAGCCAAGCGTTAAATATACTAGTGTGGAATTGTTACGGTGCGGCTAACCCAAGATTTCACCGCGTTGTTAAGGATATTATGTATAGACATAAAAGTTTGGCTTACAGTAATTGTTGAACTCTGAGTTAGCAGGATTAAAACGGATAAGATTATAAACTCACTTTGGAAGGATAATTCTATTAGGGTGGACTCTGAATGTTATAAGGGAGGTATTTGACGCATATGGGATAACTCAGATATATCGGTTGAGTTCTTTCGGCTCGAAAGCACGTAATTAATATGGAGGTAGGACATAAGGGGTATACCTCGTGCGTATTCTCGGCTATTTATGCAAGAACATACAAGGAACAAGAAGACTTATGGGACACACTTCATGAAGCGTTTCATAATCTTAACTTTCCATGGTTAGTTGTCGGGGATTTTAATCAGGTTGGGATGGAGGAGGATATACATCGTGGAATTGAAGGTGTTTTGAGACGTATGGAGAGATTCGAGAAGTGGCACCAGAGTTTGGTTTGCTTGACCTTGGGTACGAAGGGCCGTATTTCACATGACACGACTCTTGGAATAGAGGGAAGCAGATTATGGAACGCTTGGATAGGGCGTATGGAAATATTGAAAGGAAAACACTCTTTCGAATGCATGGGTGATACACCTGGCTTGCATACAGTCAGATCATATGCCGATACTAGTTCAGATATGTCCGAATCAGAGGGAGAAAGTCCAACTACGCCGTTTTCGATTTGAATTCAAAACGACTTTCAGACTTTTGTAAAGGATAAATGGGAAGGGGGTCATAGAACATTTCAGGAAGTGGAAATATAATATTTTTGGGGATATAAATCGGAGAAAGAAGGTATTAGCGCTAGGTTTAGCGGAATTCAGAAGGCTTTGAAACTTTTGTATAATTCTTCTCTTCGTCGATTGGGTACTCGCTTGTCAAATGAGTATGCTAGTGTTCTTGAAAGGATGAAATTACATGTTTTTAGAAATCAAAGAAGCAGTGGATTGCCTCGAGGGAACGTAATACGTGTTTTTATCACCTCTCCATGATAGTTAGAAAGGAAAAGCAAAAGTGTACCAGGTTATTAAACAAAAAGGATGAGTGGGTTGAAGATGAAAATGGGTAATGGAATTGGTGAGGGGATATTATGATCACCTTTGTAAGGCGCCTGGGGACACTATAGGTGTTTTTACTTTGTCGTGCATCGGTTTTTATTGGATTGATTTCACTGGGTAGTTAATAATTCATTCTTCAGATGAGGAGATTAAAGAGACGGTATTTCAGTCCGGCCCTTTGAAGGATCCTGGACCTGATAGTATGTCGGCCACTTTCTACCAGAAGAGTTGGGGAGTTGTGGGACAAAGTGTTTGTAATATGATTCAGGATGTTGTTGAGACGTGTAGCCTACCGCCAGCCCTTAATGGTACACTTATTATCTTATCCCAAAAGTTTTGGATCCTGATCGGGTACATTTATTTAAACCTATTAGTCTCATAAACTTTCCTTGTAAGTTTATTATGAAGGATATGTTCAATAGAGTTAGGACTTTGCTCGCTAATATTATTGGTCCTTGTCAACATAGCTTCTTACCAGGCCATTCCACCACGAAGAATATTGTATTAGTGAGGTAAGTGGACCATAGGATGTACCAAATCAAGGGTTTGAAAGATGTTATGGTGGTGAAGATCAATCTTGCAAAATATTATGATGAAGTAAGGTGGGAATTTATTGAAGATACGATCAAACATTTTGGTGTTCCTCCAAAGTGGATCTGGCTAATTATGTCAAGTATGAAGGAGAATGAGATGCAATGTTATGGAATGGAGAACCCATGTCACCTATTAGGCCAGCATGAGGTATTCGCCAAGGGGATCTGTTGTCGCCTTATATATTCATTATGTGTATGGAAAGGTTCTATCTATTTATACAATGTTTATGTGATAATGGAAGATGGAGTGCTATCAAAATGGGGTGTTAGGGGCCTAAATTATCGCATATTTTCTTTACGGATAATTTAATTATGTTTGGTGTAGCATATCTTACAAAGATTACTCTTGGTCCAGGAAGAGATTAATATTTTCTGTAAAAAGGCTAGACAAACTTCAAGTGCGGAAAAATCACTTATATATATTCTAAGAACATGCTGGAAATAACACAACGTGAATTAGCTAGCGTGAGTGGCTTTTGTTTAAGTTATTCCTTTGGAACCTATTTGGGGGCGCCTATACAATTAGGGCACTTACTAAAAGGCTTTTATAAGATAATCATGGAGTGAATGCGAGGAAATTTTGCGACATGGAAGGCAAAATCGTTGTCACTAGCGGGTTGCATAATCTTGGCGCAATCAGTACTTTGTGCTATTCCAACGTATCAAATGCAGTTGATGAGACTTCCGGATTTTGTTTGTGAGGAAAATGATCATATTGTGAGAGATTTTATATGGGGATACTTGGGTTAGAAGAGGAAACTACATTGGGTTTCTTGGAAGAAATTGTGTAAACCGAAATCGGAGGGCGGGTTGGGGCTAAGCGGAGCAAAGAGTTATAATATTGCGCTTTTAGCAAAGTGATATCTCCATATTTGTGATACATTAATCTAGGTTTTAGACATCATTTTAGGTGTATTACATTAATTGTAAAGATATTTTCCCCGTTATTAGATAATTTCTTCATTCGTGTCTTGATTTGGGGATTTATTATTTCTGTAGCGTTTTTGTATAATATGTGTATTATTGTGAAACTCTTAAGTAAAATGAAATATTTAGAAGCCAAATAAATGTCAAGGAGTTTAGGAAAGAATATCCAAGGTGAAATCTAGAGTTAAAAGGAAACCTAGTTGAATTAGGAAAATAAAAGCTGCTAAGTAAATCTGCCATGCTGAAAAGTTGTCTAGTGTTTTGAAGACTGCCAAAAATATTTTACGAATTTGGATAAGATATTTTACTAATAGATAGATCTTTGAATTTCGGTCATTTTGACCGGTCTTAAACTAAATTTGACCAAGTATCAAAGGAGATATGGCCAAATCATTGAAGCAGTGTTTATCTTGTTCTATATTTTAGGAAACGAATTTGAAATGGACTTGGACTCCAATTACTTGCCTTCCACTCAAATATTTCTACATAGGGTTAGAAAACACCTATAAATACACCCTCTCATCATTGTAATCGCGTCCTTGCTCAGCCTTTAATTATTAGGATTATGCTTAGAAATCAAAAGAGAAGCAAGTTGACAGTGTGTATCTTTATTTTAGTTTATATCTTATTAGCATGAACTAAATTCTCCATAGCTTGGGTTTTGCATATGTACAATCTTTGAATTCTATTTTCTTCTATCTAAGTTTTTTTTGGCAAAAACCTTTTTTAAATCGATTGAGCTTCTTAACCTTTATATTTGTTTTATGTGCTTTGATATATTGGTTGTAGGTCTTGCTAGTGTACAAGTATAAGATTACCATATCCATTGAATGGTCACCCAGAAGGAGTGTCCAATTGTCGAAACATCACATACACGTCTAGTGTACGATAGTGATCCTGACGGGCTTTCCTAACTAGATAGTCACTAGGGTTTGAGATTAAGCATCAATCATTGCGTAGGGTCCCCTTACCCAAGTCCCCTAGTAATTGTTAGGTTGCCACCTAAGTCCACCCCGAAAGGGTTTAGGTGGAATATAGAAATCCTGACTACTTACTCTAAGAACTTTAATCGCCCTTATAACTAGAAGAAGAAATAGAAGGATAAATGCATACTAGCAAGCCTAAGCTATATATCTCATCCCATTCATTAGTATTTATTTTATTGCATTAGTTATTAGTTTAATTAGTATCTATCCAATTTTATCATCTTTATTTACTTTCTTTATTTCAAGCAATTATTCTTTACCACGCTTTCCCTTCTAAAAATAATTCTAACACACTAAGTCCCTACGAACGAATCTTACTTATTAACCAAACTTGCAAACGATCGATGATACTTGTAGTGAGTTTCCGTGAGTGATTTAGGGCGTTATCTCTTCTAAATTACATCTTTATTTTATCACACCCTAGCCACTACCAAGCTTTTGGCGCCGCTTCCGGAGACTTGTGTCTTGTTAGATTTTGTATTTAGTTTTTAGAGTAGTAATTTTTAGTTTCTTTTTTCAGATTTATGCTTTCTTTTTGTTTTTATATCTTTCAGGTTTGGGTGTATGCTCTCGAATCTCAAAGGATTAGTCAGGTATTATAACAAACTAAAAAGAGAGGAAAAGAAGCAAAGGGAAGCCATGACTTAAATAGAAGATAACTCAATCATAACAACAATCAACAAGTGCCTTTCCCCTAGGTAAGAGCACCACAAAAAGGAGATCCCATTAATAATCAACGCCGCGAACAAGACCTCCCAGGTTTGAGAGCACCTTTTCGAGTTCAACCATTAATGTATCGCCCTCCAGTGATCCAAGATAAAAAATTCAGGCCCGATCCGGGTATACTCAGTCAATTTGAAAGCTATGGACACTACAGTGGTGTAGCAATTCAAGATCTGGTAAGAGCGATCTAAAAGTATATGCATGGTGGGGGCAAAGGTGTGATAAAATAATAGATAAATAATAAAGAGCACACACCCTTGAGAACCACGAAACTCACTGCACGTATTACAGATCGTTTGCAAGTTTTAATGATAAGTCAAGTTCGTTCGCAGGGATTTAATCCGTTAGATCTACTTATATTTAACAAGCGTAGATGAATTTAGATGTTTAGATAAAAATATAAAAAGATGAATTATTATCTAATATGAAATAAACAGATACGAATGCAGATAAATAAATATGGATGAAAGTCTAATAGATTACAGTCACTAATATGAGTCTATTTTACTAAGTTGTTATTCTAACCTGTCACAGATTAAGCATTATATATTAACCAGGATTCTAAATTCTACCTAGCCTCTATTAGGCTTAGGAGCAACCTCTCCACTACCAAGGATTCCTGAGTAATGATTGGTGATTAAATCAAACCTTTATGGCTATCTAGTTAGGCAAAGGATAAAAACTAGACGATTATGTGGTGTTGTCAATAACTAAGAATAATCCGAAGATTGGCCAAATCTAGGGTTGTAACAATAAGTCAAAACACATAATAAAAATATACGCCAAGCTCAATCAATTAAAATAACAAATAGTATTATGAAATTTAAGATATAATAATAACCCAACAATTAAACGTAAAACTTACAGAATAAAAGCTTAGAAATATGGTTGAGCATATATCTATAGCTAATTACCCTAAATATAGAGAAGGTAGATGTAGAAGAGGAGTTTTTCACTCTCCAACTTCGTGCTTCTTGTCTTCCTCTATAGGTCAGTTTGCTTCTTGGATGAATAGCTTGTACTAAGGATGAATATTAAATTAAAGACTAAGCTATTATTTAAAACCGAGAAAATACAAGCAAGGACTAAGCCTATACTTTGCAAATGAGCAAGGACATGTTAACAATGGTATAAGGGTGTATTTATAGGTGTTTAGGAACCCTAATTCGTTTTCTTGAAGGAGAAGGTAAGTAGTGGACTCCTAGCCCAACTCAAATTCGTAACCCTAAAACATGGAATCAGACCCGTTTTTGCTTTGGTCCTAACAGCTTCAATACTTATTCGTTTGACTAATATGAGTAGTCGAAATTCATCGTCTCGGAAAGATCCTTAACTTTGCTCTTGACCGTTTCTCCAAATTCCCCACCGAGTTTGAGATATAAGCTGATTTGTGGTCGTGGGTGGTGAAATTCAGAATTAAGGCAGCTTTTCCTTTTCCATATTTTTAGCTTTTACTTCCTTATCTTCAATTACCATGCTTATCTTCTTTCCTTATCTCTTAGTCTTTGACTTGTAATCTAATTAATCTCCATAATTATCTTTAAAGTTTCACACTAAATAAATAATTAAACCAAATATGCTCTAAAAATAATAATTTACTAAATCAAGATTCAAAATAGGAAAGTGTAGCATTTTTCAAGAAAATCGACTAGAAGACTTCCTAAAACACTAAAAATGATGTCTCCAACAAGGATTAATTCATGAAAAATAGGGAGACATCAAGACCCCCAACTCAAAGTTGTATTGTCCTGATACAATAAAGATAAAAACAAAGGGAAGTCTCTAAATACATACCTAGGTAATTTTTAACACAATGGGAAGAACATAGCAGAATATATAGAATAGACATAGAGAAACTACTCAGAAAATTTCATGCAGTAATATTCATAAACTACATACCTGTACACTTCTCATATCCATAGTCAACACGGTTTGAATTCAAGATCAGATTAGTTTCGCAATGTAAGAAGGATTGGAACTTTACTCAGTTTACCAAGGAAGCTATAGATTGTTCATCGAACTTCACTAGTATTCAAAGATCCATTTAACTACTCTCTATTGGATCAATCACTTCTCGATTACATAGCAAAGAATCAAAAGGTCTTTAAGGTTGTAATGTAGGCTTAGGGACGGTATGATAAGTATATTTGGATAATTTATAGTGACCTTTTGGATCTCTCCTCACTAGCCATCAACGAATCACCCTTGAGCTTGAGTTACACTCATAAAACGTTTCTCACTCAACCCAATGATTTCTTTGATGCATAATTTAGCATCCCCAATAACCCAATTTAAGCATAAGATGTTCACTTAAAAATTCCACTTTGCCAGTCCGAATATATATTCTTTTCAATTTTTTTCTTTTGTATAGCTATGACTCTCTTTTTAATGTTGAGATATCACGCTATTTTTTCAATGTTATGCCTTTTCATAACTTTAGCTCGTAGCTTCTTTTTCATTCACTATTACCCCGACAAAGGGTTCCAATATAATCATCATCAATATAATAACAAAGCACAATTAATAAGCTCAAAAATCCCAACCCACTAATAGTTCCCATAATGGTGGACCCACCTCCCCAAACTCAAGCTCTAAAACAATTGTCTATGCATCGCGATTCGAGTGTAGGTCATATGGAAAAGTCCTATAATCTAAAGGGATATGGCTTATAATGTGGTTAAATAAAAAGGCTTTAGAAAGGCTAGAATGGGCTGAGAAGGATATAACATATTAAATCAAATAACATGGTGAGAATGTATAAAAAGGCTTCAAGTGGCTTCAATATGAAAGAACTGCCTTAATCATTTTCTACACCATGCAATTTCGTCATTCTCTTACCTTTAGCACGTTCATCAAATGGGTTTGTCAACTAGCTTGGATCTCACGGCCTACAAACCACTCAAGGCTCCCTGAGATCGAACATACTTTCTATTGCATTGCTAACTAATCTTTTCTTTACTATCAATGTGTGTTTTCCTGCAAATACTCAAAGCATATAAAATAAAATAGCTCATAAACATACTACTTTCTATCATTAACTTACTGAGCTTATGCTTTCAAGTTATTAAACACACTCTACATCTACTCTTTCTCATAAAAAAATTAATATTACCTAAAAACAGAAAAATGGAGATGAGAGACAACTAATCCCCACACCCCAAACTCAAAAATGAGTCGTGTCCCTACGACTCGAAAAGACTCAAAAATAAAATAAAAGAAAATTAAAATTTTACAGATATTGCACATATAAAAATGGTAAGGAAGAAAGAAAACATACTCTTCGAGGCTATTTACCTCGCCTGATGAATACCCAGAATAGGGTGCAGTGCTTTCATGTATGAAAACTTTTAGTATCACCAATTTCGCTTTCCCTTACATCTTCTTATGCTCCATCACAATCAATCACACTCTAGAAATCTCTTGTTAATCTTCTTCCAACTCTCAAATACTCTCTCATGTGATAGTGTTCATCCAGGAACATGTTTTGAACACAGCTACTAGCGTCCCAGAAGTTTTTATTCATCTTAGGTAAAGGACTATCGATCGATTAAGAAGAAGGAAAACTTTTGTAATAAAGTATGAAATTCCTCTCCCAATTCTCTCTCAAATTCACCAATATCCTAAACATATAATCTTTACATATACAACCAAATCATATCCAAAAACCTTAGTGTTTTGGTGTGTGATTTCTACTACAAGTGTTTTTGCCTTAAGAAATTCAAACTAAACACCTTTTCACTACATTTATTCCATCCTCTCCCACTTCTTTAAACCTTTAGCTTTTCCAGTCCACTCTCCCATCTCCTTTTGCTGCTTTGCTTCTATTTCCCTTTCTCTACCTCCTCTCTTCCCAAAAGCTCCTCTGTCCATTGCTTCACTCTTGAACGATGGACTTCTTTGCTTCCTCACATCCCTTAGCTAAGAACAACAACCTGGTTATCACACCTGTTGCTAACACTCAATACAAACTATCAAATGAACACAAACTCACTGCGAGAATATTAGTAAAGGAACAAATCAACCACATATTTATTAAGAATCATATCAACAAACATTGGGCACTTAAAAAACCAGTGGATGTTGAAAAAACTGGAAAATAACACATTTGTTATACGGTTCAAAACTGAAGAGGATAAAAACAAAGTGTGGGAGCAAAGGCCTTGGACATTACAAGGTAAACACTTTGCGATTAATCAATACAAAGCCACAGAAAAAAGCATAGTCAACAACACCACTCTATGGATTCAACTATCAGGTATACCTGTAAACCTTCTTTCTACTAAATGCCTAGGAGAGCTGCTTACATACTTTGGTGAAGATCACCAAATTATACTACCAAATACTCTTGAAATCGATGAGAGAACAATTACCCGTGTTCAAGTGGATTGGGATTTAACCATGCCGCTTATTCCGGGAATTAATTTCTGGGAAAATGAACGCAAACCAGCGTGGATCAAATTTTGCTACGAAAACATTGGTCAAGTGTGTTATGGCTGTGGTATCTTTGGGCATCCGGAAAAAGGATGCACAAACCCAAAATTGAACCCTAGATTAGGGAGTTGGATTAAAATATCTACAAGAGGGCCATCCCAAACCTATATGCTTCGTGAAGTGGTTGATACAAGCAAGAAATTAATTATTAATGAAGAAAAAAGATACTATGGAGAAGAAACGAGTTACCAAGGTCTGAAACTGAGTCAACCCAATACCAACAACACTACTAACGGAAAAGAAGACAGTAAGATGGATGTCCTCAATAACCCTAACGGCATTTTTGAATTTGGTACGACCCAGAGTAGTGGCAACAATGGTGGGAGTGGTAAGGGTAATCGTACGAGCTCCAGTACAGAGAAAGGAAAAAACAAAAAAAGGGAGTACGGGTTTGAGGAAGAAAGAGAAAAGGCACTACGAAACAAAATATTAATGGAAAAAGAAATCAATCTGGCCCAAGTGGCCCATGAAATGTCTATGAAGTTAAATACTAGTCCAACCCAAAACAATAACCTACTATTTTGGTCTTTTACTGAAACCAACCCATAAATTAAAAGCCCCAACGTCACTATCCTTCAAGTACCAAGCCCAAACACCCCAACACTTAACAAAACATAAACCCAAACCCACTCTGAAAATAATCTAACCCCTTCGTCTCTCCAAAACACACCAACACACCAAAAATCCCAAATTCACGATAACCCTAACCACCACACCACACTCTCAATCAACCCCCAATCAAAGAACATCAACACCACTAAACTAGTAAGTGAAAATGAATTCAATACACCTATTACAAGATCAAAGAAGAAGGTTGAAATGGAGATATCAAGTATCTTTGTAGATAGTAAATATCAAGAAGCGGGTACAAGCAATGGAACCCGAAAAGATCAGAAAAGAAAAAGTATAATCATACATGAAGGAAGACAGCCACTTAAGGCCAAAAGGAAGACGGTAAAGAAAAACACTTATGAATCAACTAACGCTAAGAGGCAGAAGACTTTATGGGCAGCAAGAACAAAAAAGGGTATGAATGAGCAGGAAGAAATTAAGGAAGATGGGGAAAAAAGAAAGGATCGAACTACTGAAGAGGTTTGCAGGGTTGACCCAAATCAACCCCAAAACAGTCAATGATACAAACTGCCTGGACTGTCAGGGGATTGGCACACCTCTGACAGTCCAGACCCTCTCTGGTATGGATCCAAATACCAGACTAAGGTACTGTTCTTGTCTGAAACTAAAAATCCTTATAAGAATGTGAAGAAACTTGAAAAGATTATTAAAATGACCTTAGTGGATACTGTTGAACCTGTGGGTTTAGGGGGTGGTCTAGCCCTTTTTATTAAAGATGGAATTGATATTAAAGTATTGCATAAAAATATTAATTATATACACTGTGAATTGATATATGAAAAAGAAAAATTCTTTACTACATTTGTCTATGGGGCACCACTTGATAAAAATAAAGAGAAATGCCTTGAGATGCTTAGTAATTGTAACCCGGGTAAGAATGAAGCTTGGAATCTAATTGTAGATTTCAACAATATAAGAAATCTTCAGGAAAAAAAAGGTGGGGATGAGAAATGTAAAAAACAAATGAAACAATTTAATGGTTTCATTAAACATAATAAGTTAGCTGAAATTGAAACTAAAGGAGTTAAATTCTCCTGGACTAATAAAAGAGAGGGAGATGAGATGATTAAGTCCCTTATTGATAGAGCTTTTGAAAACAATGTGTGGAGAAATAAATTTCCAAATGCTTGGGTAACTCTTACCTGATATAGGCTCTGACCACTCACCACAAATACTTACTATGAAAGATAATAAGAAAAGTAGGAAAAGAAGGTTCTATTTTGAAAATAATTGGATTGAAGAAAATGAGTGTTATGAAATTATTAAAAAAGTATGGGAAGATAGGAGAAATAACTTATCCTATATTCGCAATAAAATGACTATTAAACTGAGAAACTGTAGCATTTTACTTAGTAACTGGAGTAAAGAAAAATATAACAATAATAAGAAAAAAATTGATAGTTATATGAAGGATATTGAGAAAATTTATGATAACCCAAATACAAAAGACTGGAATGAATATAGTATTTTAGTTAGTAAAATAGAGAAAGCCTAAAAAAATGAGGAGGACTATTAGGCCTCTAGGTCAAGAGTAATCTGGTTGAAAAGAGGTGATAAGAACACCTCATATTTCCATGCTTACACTACAGAAAGAAGATGTATAAATAAGATCATGTGATTAGAAAATGAAAGTGGTAACTGGTGATGTCTCCCGATTTGTTCTAATTATTAGCCCCTTGGAGACATCCTTTTAGGTGAATAAATGACTTCTTTGATAGACTTTTAGGCTTAAATGATCATATTACACTTTCTCCCCTTGGAAATTAACTATTTGCAGAATCTGAGCTTTTGTGCGTAAATTTGACTATTTTTAATGCAAAGTTAATTGGTTCTTGAATCTCATGAAAGACCAATCCAAGGAGAAAAAGTGAGAATAAAGTCTTAGTGTATTTTAGAGTGTTAGGAAATGATTTTGAGTCGAGTTTCTATTTTTAGAGTACACTTTCCTATTTCGATTTCTTGATTTATTGATTTATTCTTTTAAAGCATATGCGGTTTAATTATTTATTTAATGTGAAGTTTTAAGAGATAAATGGTAATTACTTAGAGGCCAAGTCAAGATAAAGATGAAAGGAAAGAAGATTTACATGGAAATAAGAAGATTTAGGAAAGATTTATTCAAAGGAGGAAAAGATAAAGCTGCCTTTTGAAATATGAAAATCCAGCCACGTTTTAGAAATTAAATCATAATAAAAGATTGGCATGGATTCTGGATGAATGGTTTGCACCAATAGAAAGAGCTTTCCAAGACAAGCAGTTTCATATATTGGAACTTCTCAAACGGATAAGTATTGAAAAAGATATAACCAAATCAAATCAGCAGAATCTTATCTTTTAGAGCTACGAATTTGAGAGTCTTTGACTTGTCTTCCACTCCAAGCAAAATTCGACCTAGGGTCCTCCAACACCTATAAATACACCCCTTAACCTCCTACTTTCACACACTTCAGAGAATTACACAAGAGGCTTAAGGTTTTCAAGTCAGAGCAAGAAGGCAAGGAGAAGCTAGTGCTGGAGGAATCCTGTTCTTCCATCATCAGTCATCTTAACCTTTAGGTTCTTTATTTTCTTTTTGTAATTCAAAACTATGAATGCTTTTAATTTAATTTTAGTTTTTCATTCCGTTATGAACTAATTTCTTTAGTACTTGAGAATCGCTATATGGGTTGAACTTAATTCTGTTTAGTTTATGTTTTCTGAATTTGGGATTTAATAGTTTAAATTAGATTAGGTATTTTGTGTTGACTATTATTTTGTTTTAATTACTAATTTTGAAGTCATGAATCAAACTTAGCTCATAGTAATTAGGCTATTCCATATAGTGGCGTATGGATCACCTTGACGGGGGGTTTAATTACAGACTTAGATAATAGACGCATAGTATCCGTTATTGACCTTGACAGGCTTAACTAACCATGCAGCCAATGAGGTAAATTATTATTCATCTGAAAGTAGCTTATATTCACCCTGACGGGGTTTGTAATACCGTAGGATAGCTCTTAGGTACACCCTGACGGGGGCTAGGAGATATTAGAGTCCCGACTAGCATAATAATACCAGTTTAGCCCTTAAACAGAAGCATGAATTAGAGAGATTAGGTGAAACCCTTGCGAGGATCAAGTACTCTTTCTCACCTGAAGTTTCAAATCTCTTTTATTTGTTTTCTTTTAATTTCCGTAATTTATTTTCTTGCATCTTAATTTATAAAACCAAACAAAAATCTTTACTTTATTTTTTCTGTTAAGCAATTACTCTTACTTTTTGATTAATACCTGAGTTGTGCCTAATCTGTCCCTGCGAACGAACTCGATTTATCAAATATTACTTGGACAACTGTACACTTGCGGTGATTGTGGTTCCTTTACTTTCGCATTAATTTAATAACACACCAGGACCCACCAACTGGATTGATAAAGAAGAAGATATTAAAAGTGAAATATGTAACTATTTTAATAATATATTTGAAACAGTGGGAGATAGAGTTTATACTTCTATAACTGATCTTATTGAAAAGAAAGTAAATAGTCATATGAATGAAACTCTGGAGAAACCATTAAAAATTGATGAAATTAAGAAAGCAATAGATGAACTTGGAGCCCATAAGGCGCCTGGACCTGATGGCTATCCAGGTCTGTTCTATAAAAAATATTGGGAATTAATAAATATTGATGTTATTAAAACCATCAATAATTTTTGGTATAATGGAGATTCAGTGAAAGAGCTTAACAACACATTTATATCTCTTATACCAAAAATCAAAAATCCTAAAAGTATTAAACATTTTCGACCTATTAGTTGTTCGAACTTTATATATAAAATCATTGCCAAGATTATTGTTAATAGAATGCAACCATTTATGAATTGCTTGATAGATGAAAATCAGTCGGCTTTCATTGCTGGTAGACATATACAAGATAACACCTATATTGCCCATGAAGTTATAAACTATATTAAAGGAAATAGGTACACAAAAACCTCATATATGGCTATAAAAACTGATATTCAAAAAGCATATGAAAACGTGGAATGGGATTGCCTGAAAACTATTCTTTTAAACTTGGGTTTTAGTGAAAACTGGGTTACTAAAATCATGGATTGTGCCACAACTGTCTCATACTCCGTGCTTATTAATGGTACACCATGCCCTTTAAAGAAACCCAAAAGGGGACTAAGGCAGGGTGACCCCTTATCACCCTTCCTGTTTACCCTTGTAACTCAACTTCTCTCGGTTTTGATAAAAGAAAAAGTTAATAAAAATATGATGGAAGGTATTAAAATAGCGAAACAATCACCTAATATTACTCACTTATTGTTTGCTGATGATAGCATCTTCTTTATGAAAGCAAATGGTATTGAAATTGATTGTTTTAAGGATGTTATAAATAAATATGGATATGCAACATGAATGAAATTTAATTATACTAAATGTGGGATTAAGTTTAGTCCCAACAATCCTGACTTTATACAAAATATGTATGCTAATAAACTGAATATGAATATAATGGGTGACTTGGGCATTTACTTAGGACTCCCCACTGAATGGGGAAGGTCCAAAGTTAAAGAACTCAATAATCTAGTGGAAAGAACTATAAATAAAATTGAGAATTGGAAAAATTTATACCTCTCAAATCCTGGTAAGGATATACTAATTAAAGCTGTTCTATCTAGTATCCCATATTATTTTATGTCCTCTTTTATCCTACCTAAAAGAATTTGTGATTTGATTTCATCACAAATCACTAAATTCTGGTGGGGTAATAAAGGGAATAAGAAAATACATTGGGCATCATGGGACTCACTTACTAAGAGTAAATATAGTGGAGGTCTCGGTTTTAGGGACCTACACCTTATGAACATCTCATTACTTAGTAAACAAGCTTGGAATTTATTAAATAACACCAATTCACTTTTATATAAAACCTTAAAAGGCAAATACTTCCCTAATTCCTCATTCTCTAAAGCCAAAATTGGAAACTCTCCCTCATAGGGATGGAGAAGGCTAATATTAGGCAAAGATGCGATTATTGATGATATTAAATGGAGAATAGGAAATGGGAGGAGTATATGCCTTCACTCGCAAAATTGGATTACTAATTGTAAGGAAATTATACCCCCTTACTGATAAGAACATATATACTGCAGCTGATCTCATGTCAGAAGGCAAAAGAGGTTGGAATATTGATATAGTAAGTAAGAATTATACTATAGAAACTACTAATCTTATCCTTAAAACCTTTATACCTCTTATAGAAGGTGATGATCTCCCTATCTGGAATAATAGTAAAAATGGGAATTATGAGGTTAAAATAGGTTACGAAATCCTTAAAAAGAAAACAGAGTTAAAAGAAGAGATTAAATGCAAGAATAAAGGATCTTCTTCTCACTATATAGACCCAAAAATATGGAAACTAATGTGGAATCTTAATATTACTCCTAAAGTTAAGAACTTCATTTGGAGAGCTTTTAAAAATATACTACCAACAAATGAGAATTTGTATAAGAAGAAAATATTAAAGTCGGCTAAATGTGATATATGTGATAAGGCAACTGAATCTGTGGATCATTTATTGATGGATTGTGAATGGGTTAGAGCGGTATGGTATGCTTCACCACTTAATCTATATGCTAGCAACCAGTATTCCAATAAATTGGATTATGAAATTCCTCTCTCAACTCTCTCTCTTTTCATTCATATCCTAAACACTTTTCTTATACTTTTACAACCAAATCATATCCAAAAACTTCAATTTTTTGGTGTGTGATTTCATTTACAAAGTGTTTTTGTCCTAAAAAATTCTAACTAAACACTTTCCCTCATTACAATTACCCCTATCTCTTCTTATCTTCTTACACCTGCTTTACCCACTCCAAACTTCTCTTCTCTTCTTCTCTTCACTGCCTCCTCTCAGTCTATTGTATCAATCTGTGTATGATGGATTTTTTCGCCTCCTCACACCCTTTAGCAAAGAACATCAATTTGGTTATCACACCTGTTGTTAACACTCAGTACAAATTAGTAAATGAACACAAACTCACTGCGAGAATACTAGTAAAGGAACAAATCAACCACATATTTATAAAAAACCATATCAACAAGCACTGGGCACTCAAAAAGCCAGTAGAGGTTGAAAAAATTGGGAAAAACACATATGTTATACGCTTTGAGTCTGAAGAGGATAAAAACAAAGTGTGGGAGCAAAGGCCTTGGACTTTACAGGGCAAACACTTTGCGATTAATCAATATAAAGCAACTGAAAAAAGCATGGTCAATAACACTACCCTATGGATACAACTATCAGGTATACCTGTAAATCTCCTCTCTACTAAATGCTTAGGTGAATTACTTACCTATTTTGGGGAGGTTTATCAAATTATCTTACCAAATACACTTGAAATCGATGAAAAAACAATTCCCCGAGTCCAAGTAGACTGGGATTTAACTATGCCACTTATCCCGGGAATCAACTTCTGGGAAAATGAAAACAAACCTGCGTGGATTAAATTTTGTTACGAAAACATAGGCCAAGTGTGTTATGGCTGTGGTATTTTTGGTCATCCGGAAAAAGGATGCACAAACCCCAAATTGAACCCTAGATTAGGAAGCTGGATTAAAATTTCTACTAGAGGGCCATCTCAAATCTATACACTACGTGAAGTAGTAGATACTAGCAAGAAATTGATTATTAATGAAGAAAAAAGATACTATGGAGAAGAAGCTAGTTACCGAGGTTTGAAGCTGAATCAACTCAATACCAACACCAATACTAACGGAAAAGATAACAGCAAGATAGATGCTGTCAAAAATCCTACGGCGTGTTTGAATTTGGTACGAATCAGAGTAGTGGCAACAACGGTGGTAGTGGGGTGGTTCACAGTACGAGCTACAATACTAAGAGAGGAAAAAACAAAAAAAAGAGTACGGGTTTGAAGAAGAAAGAGAAAGAGCAATACGAAACAAAATTTTAATGGAAAAAGAAATTGGTCTGGCCCAAGTGGCCCATGAAATGTCTTTAAAACTAATTACTAGTCCTGCCCAAAGTGATAACCTCCTCTTCGGATCTTTTAATGAAACCAGCCCAAAAATTAAAAGCCCAAACGTTACTATCCTAAACACACCAAGTCCAAACACTTCAACACCCAACAAAACACAAATCAAAACTCAATCTGAAAATAACCCAACCCCTTCGTCTCTCCAAACTACTACACAACACCAAAATTCCCAATTCATAACAACCCTAAACAACTCACCTCACCGGCAATCAACCCTCAGTCAAAGAACACTAGCAATACTAAACTAACACATGAAAATGATTTCAACACTCCGATTACAAGATCGAAGAAGAAGGCTGAAACTGAACTACCAAACATCTTTGAAGGTAGTAAACATAAGGAAACGGGCACAAGTAGTGGTATTAAAAAAGATAAAAAAGGTAAGGGTATTGTTATTCAAGAAGGAAGACTACCACTTAAAGCCAAAAGAAAAACGGTAAAGAAAAATTCATATGAATCAACCAATGCTAAGAGGCAGAAGACTCTATGGGCGGCAAGAACAAAAGTGGGTCCGATTGAATATGAAGAAACACAAGAAAATGGGGAAGAGACAGAAGATCAAGCTACTGAAGAGGTTTCCGGGGTTGACCCAAATCAACCCCAAGTCAACCAATGATACAAACTGCCTGGAACTGTCAGGGGATTGGCACACCTCTGACAGTCCAGACCCTCTCTGGTATGGTTTCCAAATACCAGACTAAGAAACCGTTCTTGTCTGAAACTAAGAACCCTTATAAAAATGTTAAGAAACTTGAAAAGATTATAAAAATGACCCTAGTGGATACAGTTGAACCTGTGGGGCTAGGGGGTGGACTGGCCCTATTTATTAAAGTTGGGATTGATATTAAAGTAGTGCATAAAAGTATTAACTAGAATTGAATTACGAAAATGATAAATTGTTTACTACTTTTGTCTATGGTGCACCATTAGATAAAAATAAAGAAAAATGTCTTGAGATGCTTAGTAAATGCAACCCGGGTAAAAATGAGGCTTGGAATTTAATCGGAGATTTCAACAATATAAGAAATCTTCAGGAAAAAAAAGGAGGAGATGAGAAATGTAAAAAAACAAATGAAACAGTTTAATGGTTTCATAAAACATAATAAACTAACTGAAATTGAGACTAAGGGAGTTAAATTCTCCTGGACAAATAAAAGATAAGGAAATGAGATGATTAAGTTCCTTATTGATAGAGCTTTTGAGAACATTGAATGGAAAAATAATTTTCCAAATGCTTGGGTAGCTCTTTTACCTGCTATAGGATCTGACCACTCACCTCAAATTCTTACTTTGAAAGATACTAAGAAAAATAGAAAAAGAAGGTTCTACTTTGAAAGCAACTGGATAGAGGAAAAGGAATTTTATAATATTATTAAGAAAGCATGGGAAGATAGGAAAAATAACTTATCTTTTATACGCAATAAAATGACTTTGAAATTAAGAAACTGTAGCATTTTACTTAGTAGGTGGAGTAAAGAGAAATATAATAATAATAAGAAAAGAATTGATAAATATATGAAGGATATTGAGAAAATTTATGATAATCCTAACACTAAAGACTGGAATGAATATAATTCTTTAGTTAGTAAAATAGAGAAAGCATGGAAAAATGAGGAGGACTATTGGGCCTCTAGGTCAAGAGTAACCTGGTTGAAAAGAGGTGATAAGAATACCTCATATTTCCATGCCTACGCTAAAGAAAGAAGATCTATAAATAAGATTATGTGCCTTGAAAATGAAAGTGGAATTTGGATAGATAAAGAGGAAGATATTAAAAGTGAAATATGTAACTATTTTAATAACATATTCACTACAGTAGGAGATAGACTGTATACTCCCATTACAGACCTTATAGAAAAAAAAGTTAATAATCATATGAATGAAAACTTAGATAAACCTCTAAGAATTGAGGAAATTACGAAAGCTATTGATGAACTAGGTGCCCATAAGTCACCCGGACCTGATGGGTATCCAGGAATTTTCTATAAAAAATATTGGGATTTGATAAAACTTGATGTTATTAAAACCATCAATAATTTTTGGTATAATGGAGATTCTTTAAAAGAGCTTAACAACATATTCATTTCTCTTATACCAAAGATAAAAAATCCTAAGAATATTAAACAATTTCGACCTATTAGCTGTTCAAACTTTATATATAAAATTATAGCTAAAATAATTGTCAATAGGATGCAACCTTTTATGAATTGCTTGATTGATGAAAATCAATCGGCTTTCATAGCTGGAAGGCACATTCAAGATAATACCTATATTGCCCAAGAAGTTATAAATTACATTAAAGGAAATAGATACACAAAAACCTCATATATGGCTATAAAAACTGATATTCAGAAGGCATATGCAAATGTGGAATGGGATTGTTTAAAAGTTATTCTTTTAAACTTGGGTTTTAGTGATAAATGGGTGACTAAAATTATGGAGTGCGTCACAATTGTCTCATATTCTGTGCTTATTAATGGTAAACCTTGCCCCCTTATTAAACCCACAAAGGGCCTAAGGCAAGGCGATCCTTTATCACCTTTCCTTTTTACCCTTGTAACCCAACTCCTTTCGGTTTTAATCAAAGGAAAAGTAAAAAATAATGTGATGGAAGGTATTAAAATATCAAAACAATCACCTAATCTCACTCATTTATTGTTTGCTGATGATAGTATTTTCTTTATGAAAGCAAATGGCATTGAAATTGATAGTTTTAAAGATGTGATAAACAAATATGGTTATGCAACAGGTATGAAATTTAATTACAATAAATGCGGGATTAAATTTAGTCCTAACACTCCTGATTTTATACAACACATGTATGCTAAGAAACTGAATATGAATATAATGGAGGACTTGGGCATTTATTTAGGACTCCCCACTGAATGGGGTAGGTCCAAAATTAAAGAACTATGAATAAAATTGAAAATTGGAAAAACTTATATCTTTCTAATGCTGGTAAAGATATACTTATTAAAGCTGTCCTATCTAGTATCCCAAACTACTTTATGTCCTCGTTTATTCTACCAAAAAGAATTTGTGATTTGATTTCATCACAAATCACTAAATTCTGGTGGGGTAATAAAGGAAATAAGAAAATACATTGGGGCTCATGGGACTCTCTTATTAAAAGCAAATATAGTGGAGGCCTCGATTTTAGGGACCTACATATTATGAACATCTCTTTACTTAGTAAACAAGTCTGGAATATATTAAATAATAGCAACTCCCTTTTATATAAAACATTGAAAGGCAAGTATTTCCCTAATTCTTCATTTCATAATGCCAAAATTGGAAACTCTCCCTCATGGGGATGGAGAAGTCTAATCCTTGGTAACGATGCGATTATTGATGATATTAAATGGATAATAGGTAATGGAAATAGTATATGCCTTCACTCGCAAAAATGGATTACAAATTGCAAAGAAATTATTCCCCCTACTGATAAGAACCTATATAGTGTATCTGATCTCATGATGAAAAACAAAAGAGGCTGGAATATAGATGTAATAAAAAAGAACTATAGTAAAGAAACCACTAATCTTATACTTAAAACCTTTATACCTCTTATAGAAGGTGAGGATAGCCCTATATGGAATAATAGTAAAAATGGTAAGTATGAGGTCAAAATAGGATATCAAATTCTAAAAAAGAAAGCTGAATTGAAAGAAGAAGTTAAATGTAAGAATAAGGGTTCTTCATCGCATTATATAGACCCAAAAGTTTAGAAACTGATGTGGAACCTCAATATCTCTCCTAAAGTAAAAAAACTTTATGTGGAGAGCTTTTAAAAATATACTACCAACAAATGAAAATTTATGGAAAAAGAGAATACTTAAATCGGCTAAATGTGATATCTGTGATAAAACTACGGAATCTGTGGATCATTTTTTGATGGATTGTGATTGGGTTAGAGCGGTTTGGTATGCTTCACCACTTAACCTATATGCTAGCAACCAGTACTCCATTAAGTTGGATACTTGGATGGCTAACATATTTGAAAAAAGCTTGAAAGTAAATAACAAAGTAGCAAAAGAATCCATAGAAAAATTTTGCTATATTGCGTGGCAATGCTGGAAGGATAGAAATGAATTTAAGTATAAAAATTCAAAGCTGGATCCTATATTAACTGTCAATAAGGCTATGAACTGTTGGATGGAATATAAAAATGTGAATATCCCTAAGGATGACATTACTGTACTGAAGGGACACATAGTCCCTACCTATGAAAATGTGAATATAAATCAGAATTTGGAAATGGATAGTACTGTAAATGAAAGGAGTAAGAAATTAAAATGGAAACCCCCACCCATTGATATGTTAAAAATCAATAGTGATGCAGCCTTTGCTAATAATGTAGCTACTATTTCATGTATTACCAGGGACCATTTTGGAAATACAAGAAGTTTTAATGCGTGGGACATAGCTGCAGAATCACCTCTAGAAGCTGAAGCATTGGGAGTGCTTAAAGCATGTCTTTTGGCGCGAGATGAAGAAGCTCGAGTTATCATTGAAAGTGATAGCCTCCTAGTGATGAAGTCTCTTGAGAAGTCACTGCAATTTTCTTGTCCTTCTATTAGTAATGTAGTTAATAGTATCTATTATGTTTCGGAATTTTGTAAACCTTCTTTTAGTCGGTGTAAGCGAGAATGTAATAGAGCCGCGGATTGGTTAACTAAATGTAAGCTTAATGGCAACATATTTAGCCTTAGCCTAGATAGTATTCCTAGTGAATTAGCTTTAATATTGTGTGAAGAAGCGATGCCCTCGGGCATTGGCTAAAACTATCTTTATTAGTATTAATGAAAGACTATTTAGAACAAAAAAAAGGATACTTGGATGGCTAACATCTATGAAACATGCTTAAAAATGAATATCAAAATAGCGAAAGAATCCATAGAAATTTTTTGCTATATTGCGTGGCAATGTTGGAAGGATAGAAATGAATTTAAATATAAAAATTCAAAGTTAGACCCTATATTGACTGTTAGAAAGGCTATGAATTGTTGGATTGAATATAAAAATATGAATATCGCTAAGGATGACAATACTGTACTGAAGGGATTCCTAGTCCCTACCTATGAAAATCTAACTGTAAATCAGGATTTGGAAAAGGAAATTGCAATAAGTGAAAGAAGTAAGAAACTAAAATGGGAACCTCCACCCATTAATATGTTAAAAATTAATAGTAATGCAGCTTTTACTAATAATGTGGCTACTATTTCATGTATTACCAGGGACCATTTTGGAAATACAAAAAGTTATAATGCATGGGACATAGCAGCAGATTCACCTCTAGAAGCTGAAGCATTAGGAGTACTTAAAGCATGCCTTCTTGCGCGAGAAGAAAAAGCTAAAGTGGTCATTGAAAGTGATAGCCTCCTAGTGATGAAGTCTCTTGAGAAGTCTTTGCAATTTTCTTGTTCTTCTATTAGTAATGTAGTTAATGATATCTATTATATCTCGGAATTTTGTAAACCATCCTTTAGATGGTGTAAGCGAGAATGTAATAGAGCTGCGGATTGGTTAGCTAAATGTAAGCTTAATGGCAACATGTTTAGCCTTAGCCTAGATAGTATTTCTAGTGAATTAGCTTTAATTTTGTATGAAGAAGTAATGCCCTCGGGCATTGGCTAAAACTCCTATTATTCGTATTAATGAAATCCTACTTAGAACAAAAAAAAGGACTATCTATTGTAGAGGTTGTAGTGTCTTCCTTATGAAAGTTTAAACCTTTTTGCTCTTTTAATTCACCACAGCTAGCTTTCCTCTATTCTCTTGATCCGATTACCTTGTAGTTATTCCCGAACTAGTACCCATCTCAATTGAAATCTTCTTGATCTTACCCAATACCTTGCTTTGATTCTTCATATCCCTTAATAATATCTTCGTTCTTTTCATCATCCCTTTTGACCCCCAACTCAAAGCTTTGAACACTCTTGAGATTTGTAACTCTTGATCATAGGTGGAACAAGATTTATTTGGGTTAGGAAAGGTGTTAGGATGACAATTTTCTATGTGGGTATGATGGAATCAAGCTTCAATGATGTGGGGTTAAGGATTTTTATAAGAGGATTTTGAAATTCATGGTTTTGATTCTTGGTTTCTAGGTGTTTTGATATGATTTGGGTGATTGAATCTTCTTGGTAATGATGTAGGAAAGGATTTTGATGTAAATTCATGGTGATTTGGTAGTGTTTTGATGTTGGGTGAAGGTTTGTTGAAGCTTTAATGGAGTTGGGAGAGGTTTGGAAAAGAAAGAGAGGCTTAAGGATTGTAAAATTCGGACTAGAACTCACCTCTTTCTCTTTATAACCTAAAAAACGCGATTTATTTTTTCTCCAGCGGCATCGGGCGGTATACCGGCCGTAGGGCCAGGTTTACCGGAGCTACTGTTCCAATAAATCCATGATTCGTCAAAAAACATGAGATGTAACACGTGGCCTCGGGTTTTTGGTTGTCCGGTATACCGGAAGAATGGCCGGTATACTGGAGCTGCTTGCTTTCGACATTGTACCTCTCGGCCTTAAACCCGTGACAGGTACCCGTGGGCTCGTGTTTCTGACCTGCGGTATACCGCCGGTAGGGCCCGGTATACCGGTGGCAGGTCAGAATACTCCCAAAAAAAATTCATTTTTGCTTCTCAAACTCGATTTCTTTAATACCTAACATCCAAAAACACTAATGCCTTTCTCAAAAATGCAATATCAACTAAAAACAACTAAACTAACTAAAACTAAAAACATAAAAACATTAAGAATTACTATGGGATGTCTCCCAGAGGGCACTTTTGTTTAACGTCTTTCAAAGTTAGACGAGTTACCTCGGTTATTTCTGTGTATAGCCTCCCTAGCAGTGAGTGAGATGATTAACACTTACCAACTTGAGCTTGCAACCTTCGATAACTTTTATTTCAACCACTCCTTCTGAGATGATTTGCATGATTATGTATGGCCCCTTCCAATAACTGTTGTGTTTGAAGGGAAGTTCCCATGCTACCTCGTCTCCTAACCCAAACTCAATCTTTTTCTCCATAGTTTCTTGGGGGCTTACAGGTTCTGGCTTCTTAGTTACAACTCTGATTGGATATAGTTCTTTTGACTCATTTTTCTTTTTCTTCTTCCCCGAAACATAGAATGTTTCAGCGTTATTTTCAATACGGAGAGTCACGGTTTCCTCATTCACTATGGTATCGCTAGTGGCTAGAAATGGACGCCCAAGAATGAATGGGACGTTCTTATCTGCTTTATAGTCAAGAATAATAAAGTCCATGGGAATAACAAGTTTACCTACTTGAACGAGAACGTCCTCGATTATTCCCCACGGCTTTGCTGTTGATTGATCCGCAAGTTGTAGGATTACGGATGTCGGTTTCGCATCACTAATACCAGTCTTCTTGAATATACTTTTGGCATGATATTTACACTTTCCCCTAAATCACACATGGCTTTTCCATGCAATATTCCACCTATTTTGATTGGGAGGTTGAAACCTCCAGGATTTTTAAGCTTCGGTGGTAATCTTTGCTGAACTTGTGCTGATATCCCTTCAGTGAGTGTCACAGATTTGGATCTTGTGAACCTTTCTTTATTGGAGAGTGCCTCCATAAAGAACCGATTATAGTTTCTCCTTCCTTTCATAGCTTCGAGTAAAGGGACGTTAATTTTCACTTGTTTTAACGCCTCTATACACTTCTGTTGTTGCTCCTTTGGATAAGCGGGATAGTGGCAATGTATGGGTGGTTGTCTTGCTCTATTTCTCTCTTCCATTCTTGGTTCATCAACCACTCTTGGCTTCTTAATCTCAACTTGTTCAACTTCTTCAACCCAATCTTCAACAATTATCTCATCTAAGTTCATCCGACTTACGTTTGACTTGTTTGGTAGAACATCCCCTTTTGAGGGAGAAGGTGGCGCTTCAACGATTTTCTCGTCGTGTTCTTTAATCTTTTGAGCTTGAAGACTAAAAGTCTTAACCTTGTCGTCAACGTATTGGATCTTCTTCATGTTACATGTTGTATCTTGGGTCAATCGAGAAAGTTGACTTTGCATTTGTTCTATGATTGTAGTGAGCCGCATCACATTCTTCTCTAAAAGTTGATTATGTTGTTTTAAATCTTGATTCTGTTGTTGCAGGTTTTGCACTACTGATGCATCGATCTTCGGATCAAGTCTGCTCATACTGTCCTTTGAGAATTTGATGAATTGACTAATAGTCTCTTTTAACTCAGTGATTTCTTCTTAAGGACGTGATTGAGATTGACTTACATTATGTACATTGCAGCCTGGTGGATGATTAGCTTGGGTTTCATGGGCTTGTTCTTGCAGGTATAACTGTTGAGGTGGCTTTGGGATGCTTTCCTTAACTGTTATAACGAGTTGTTGTATTTGATCTTGCATGCTTGAAATCCTCGCTTCTTCTTCTTCGTTAGTGGTAGGAGTTTGTTCTTGTGGCCAACTTATGTCGGTCTCAATGATTGTTTCCATACCACTTTTTGCTTCTTTTGGATCCATAGAGACAAAATTACCACGACCCATAGCATCTACTCTCAGCCTTGACTCTCTATCGAGTCCATTATAGAACATGGATAATTGTAATTGTGGCGTGTATCCATGTAGTGGACATCTTACCAACATCTTTTGAAATCTCGTCCATGCTTCGCCAACACTCTCTCTTGCTTCTTGTAAGAAATTCATAGGCTCCAATAGTTCCTTCACTCGCATACTTTTTGGATAAAATTTATCAAGGAATCTTTCTTGAAGCTTGTCCCAATTGATTATTAGCTCGGGAGGTTGATCATCTAACCAATCGCTTGCTTTCCCGGTCAAGAAAAATTGAAACATTAAATAATACATCTGTTCTTGCGTAACACCTTCATTAATGTAGGCATCACAAAATTGCATGAATTTCTGAACAGATCTGACCGGGTCTTGATTTGTATCACCACTAAATTTCCCATAGCTCGCGAATTGATTAATTAAATCAGGATCAGGCTTGATTCTAACGACCTAGATAGTTGGGACGCGAATCCCAATGCGTTGAAATTGAAATTGACTAGGAAAACCTAACTCTAACCGTTTATTAGCCATCTGAAACTTGAAAAGACTAAAACAAAAAGAAAGAGTAAAACTGAAAACAAATAAAAACTTCTACACTAAATAAACACAAAATAGATTTAACTTAAAGATGAAACCCCGGCAGCGGCGCCAAAAACTTGGTGGGGGCAAAGGTGTGATAAAATAATAGATAAATAAAGATAATAATAAAGAGCACACACCCTTGAGAACCACGAAACTCACTGCAAGTATCACAGATCGTTTGCAAGTTTTAATGATAAGTCAAGTTCGTTCGCAGGGATTTAATTCGTTAGATCTACTTATATTTAACAAGCGTAGATGAATTTAGATGTTTAGTTAAAAATATAAAAAGATGAATAATTATCTGATATGAAATAAACAGATACGAATGCAGACAAATAATTATGGATGTAAGTCTAATAGATTTCGGTCACTAATATGAGTCTATGTTACTAAGTTGTTATTCTAACCTGTCACAGATTAAGCATTATATTTTAACCAGGATTCTAAATTCTACCTATTCTCTATTAGGCTTAGGAGCAACCTCTCCACTCCAAGGATTCCTGGGTAATGATTGGTGATTAAATCAAACCTTTATGGCTATCTAGTTAAGCAAAGGATCAAAACTAGACGATTATGTGGTGTTATCAATAACTAAGAATAATCCGAAGATTGGCCAAATCTAGGGTTGTAACAATAAGTCAAAACACATAATAACAATATACGCCAAGCTCAATCAATTAAAATAACAAATAGTATTATGGAATTTAAGACAGAATAATAACCCAACAATTAAAAGTAAAATTTACAGAATAAAAGCTTAGAAATATGGTTGAACATAGATCTATAACTAATTACCCTAAATATAGATAAGGTGATGTAGAAGAGGAGTTTTTCACTCTCCAACTTCGTGCTTCTTGTCTTCCTCTATAGGTCAGCTTGCTTCTTGGATGAATAGCTTGATACTAAGGATGAATATTAAATTAAAGACTAAGCTATTATTTAAAACTGAGAAAATACAAGCAAGGACTAAGCCTATACTTTGCAACTGAGCAAGGACATGTTTACAATGATATAAGGGTGTATTTATAGGAGTTTAGGAACCCTAATTCGTTTTCTTGAATGAGAAGGTAAGTAGTGGACTCCTAACCCAACTCAAATTTGTAACCGTAAAACATGGAATCAGACCCGTTTTTTATTTGGTCCTAACAGCTTCAATACTCATCCGTTTGACGCATATGAGTAGTTGAAATTCATCGTCTCGGAAAGATCTTTAACTTTTCTCTTGACTGTTTCTCCAAATTCCCCACCGATTTTGAGATATAAGCTGATTTGTGGTCGTGGGTGGTGAAATTCAGAATTAAGGCAGCTTTTCCTTTTCTATATTTTTAGCTTTTACTTCCTTATCTTCAATTACCATGCTTATCTTCTTTCCTTATCTCTTAGTCTTTGACTTGGAATCCAATTAATCTTCGTAATTATCTTTAAAGCTTCACACTAAATATATAATTAAACCAAATATGCTCTAAAAATAATAATTTACTAAATCAAGACTAAAAATAGGAAAGTGTAGCATTTCTCAAGAAAATCGACTAGAAGACTTCATAAAACACTAAAAATGATGTCTCTAACTAGAATTAATTCATGACAAATAGGGAGACATCAATGCAGATTTGTGATGCCTACATTACTCCGGGCATTACATGCGAGCAACTGTATTGTCACATGTTTATGTTTTTCTTCACTGGAAGTTGATGTCTCCCTATTTGTTCTAATTCTTAGCCCATTGGAGACATCCTTTTAGGTGAATAAATGAGTTATTTGATAGACTTTTAGGCTTATTTGATCATATTGCACTTTCCCCCCTTGGAAATTAACTATTTGCAGAAACTGAGCTTTTGTGCGTAAATTTGACTATTTTTAATGCAAAGTTAATAGGTTCTTGAAATATATGAAAGACCAATCCAAGGAGAGAAAGTGAGAATAAAGTCTTAGTGTATTTTAGAGTGTTAGGAAATGATTTCTAGTCGAGTTTCTATTTTTAGAGTACACTTTCCTATTTTGATTTCTTGATTCATTGATTTATTCTTTTTAAGCATATGCGGTTTAATTATTTATTTAATGTGAAGCTTTAAAGAGATAAATGGTAATTACTTAGAGGCCAAGTCAAGATAAAGATGAAAGGAAAGAAGATTTATATAGAAATAAGAAGATTTGGTAAAGATTTATTCAAAGGAGGAAAAGATAAAGCTGCCTTTTGAAATCTGAAATCCAGCCACGTTTTAGGAATTAAATCATAATAAAAGATTGGCATGGATTCTGGACGAATGGTCTGCACCAATAGAAAGAGCTTTCCAAGACAAGCAGTTTCATATATTGGAACTTCTCAAACGGATAAGTATTGAAAAAGATATGACCAAATCAAATCAGCAGAATCTTATCTTTTAGAGCTACGAATTTAAGAGTCTTTGCCTTGTCTTCCACTCCAAGTAATTCGACCTAGGGCTTGCTAACACCTATAAATACACCCCTTAGACCTCATAATTCAGTACCTCTCACACTTTATTCAATATCCTTAGAGAGAGAGTCAAAGACCTCTCATAATTCATTCAATATATACATCCTTAGAGAGAGCGTCAAGAGGCGGAAGCAAGAGCAGAAGCTGGAGACTGTCTATATCTCCAACAACAGTTCAAGCCAATTCCTCTATCTAGGTTCTTAATTTATTTCTGTTATTAGGAATATGTATATTATTAATTTCTTTATTGTTTTTACTTTTAATATGAGCTAAACCTTAATTACTTGAGAATCGTAATGGGATGAACCCTAATTTGTTTAATTCATGTATTTCAATTTGGGATTAGTTTCTAGTTTAATTTGAATTAGGTATTTCATATTGTTTCTTATTTTATATTAATTTCACTATCAATGAATTAGCTAATCGGAGATAGGTCATAGTAATTAAGCTATTCACTTTGGTGGGGAAGTGATCGCCTTGACGGGGGGTTTAATTACTGAACTAGATAATAAACGTAAGGTAGAAATTATTGATCCTGACGGACTTAGTTAACCTTATAGCCAATTGGGTAAAATAGTATTCATTCGAAGGTGGATTATGATCGCCCTGACGGGGTTTGTAACATCTGAGAATAGCTCCTAGGTCCACCCTGACGGGGGCTAGGAGATTATAGAGTCCCGACTAATATAGAAATATCAGTTCTGCCCTTAAAGAAAGCATTAATTAGGTAAGTTTAGGTGATTTCCTAGCGAGACTCAAGTATAGCTCATATCTGCATCTTAGTCCTTTAGTATTTATTTTCAGTATCTTATTTTCTTGCATTCTTAGGATTAATATAAAACCAAATAAATATCTTTTATCTTTTATTTTCTGTATTTGCAATTATTACTATTTATCTGTTGAACACTTGGGTTATACCAGTCCAATCCCTGAGAACGAATCCGACTTGTCGGAGTATTACTTGGACAACCGTACACTTGCGGTATTGTGGTTCCTTTATTTTCTGTACTTAATTTTATAACACACCAGGACCCACCAAGTTTTTGGCGCCGCTGCCGGGGATTGCAGCGTGTGACCCCGGTGTTTAATCTTTAAGTAGTTTTAATTGTTTATTTTTCAGTTTTACGCTTGGTTTTTGTTTTTGTTTTGTTCTTTATTTAGGTAAAATGTTCAAGAGATTTGATTGAAAGATGTATAGAGGACATTACCCAGATCCCGATCCATATGACTATTGGGAAGACTCTTCGGGACAACAGCAATGGGGTAGTAACTTCTACCAACAACCTTATCAACACCCGCAAGAGCAGAATTGGAACAACCGATGGATCGGGAATAATCAGCAACAACCATCATATCACTATCAGCAAGAGCAAGCATGGAACAGCCAATGGGTAGCAAACATTCAACAACCTCCACCTCATCACTATCAGCAAGAAATTGACAATGAGATACGTTCTAAACTCCGGCGCTTAGTAGAAGAAACAAACGCCATCCAAGCACGCATGCAACAGATGGTAGAATGGGGTAGTATGTCTTATGAAGATTCCACCCCCCCGAGGGATGGAAGAAATCAACTGGTAGTTGAGGAGGAGGTGTTGAAGGGAGATACTATTGATAGTGATATGACCACCATGCCGGTTATAAATGAAGACCACCATGTGGTTAACAATCCTATTAGCATGGTGGAAGAAGGAGTAGCAACAAAAATCCTAGAAATAGAAGCTAAGATTGCTATTCCTATGGTGCGTGCACATGATCCAGATACTGAACGCGAACAAGAAGAAGAGGTGATCGAGATTCAGATTCATCAAGAATATGATGAAGTAATAGTGGAAGATTGGGTTGAAAGTGAAGACGAATGTGAAGTGGTTGAGAAATCAATTGAAGAGTTAAAGCTTCATAATAAAAGAGAAATCGAATTCCCACCACAAAAAGTTCACCAATCACTATCTCCACCACAAATCATCATTAGAGATAGAATATCAGAATCACCTCTATCACTACAAATGATCAATAGATGCTACGCAAGAAAGGTGCTACACCGCGAGAGTAAAGCGGCAAGGAGGAGCACCTACCCACCACACTTTAAAGAGGAACGCGAGATTAAAGAAGATACAAATGAGCTTATACCGTTGAGGACGGTTATCTACTATCGTGTGGTGAAGAATACGTTTCGCCATGAAAGTAAGAAGGCGAAACGGAGATACTACCCTCCCCCTTTCAGAGATCGATTGAATAAAATTTTAAGGGGGGAGGTTCTAAAACTTACATGCCAAGGACGAGGCGAATTCAAGCGGAGGAGAACCGCAAGGGCCTCAATACCATCTTCATGGAAGGTAACGCGTCGAACTTAAAGACGTAATAAACAAAAGTGCTTCTTGGGAGACAACCCATGTTTTAATTGCTTTAAGTTTTTGTCGAGTTTTAGTGTCTACTTTTAAAAGAAATAAGAAAGGTAGTGTGTTATTGGTGCAGGAATTGAAAAAAGGAATCACTTGGAAAAATTCGCAGGTCGGTCCGGTGCACCGCACCAGACTCCCGGTATACCGCGCCTGAAAAACCCGTACCACGGGGTGGCCCCCACGGGTTTTATACAGAAAGGAGAAAAAAAAATTTGATGCGCGGTCCGGTATACCGCGTGAGATGTCCGGTATACCGCAGGAGGGAAAAACCCGTACCACGGGTTAGGTACCGCGGGTTTTTTGACGGAGTTGGTGCGGACTACCCCATGCACCGCACCCCTACACCGCAGGGCAAAAACCCGTGCCACGGGGTGCTAGCACGGGGTCAAGACAGGAGCGAGAAAAAACGAAACAACAGAAGCTGCGGTACACCGCGGCTTAGGTCCGGTGCACCGCGCCATGGCGGTTTGTAAGGAGTTTGAGGCCCATTCAACTTCTTACCTTGTCAAGATAAAACCCTAGCCTCCCCCAATACGAATTTTCCAGATCCTAACCCTTATATACCTGCACAAAGACCACTACAACACCAAAGAACATTAAATCCTTCCTCCTAATCCATTCCAAACACACACCCAACACCACAATCCTTCAAGAAAATCAAGAAATCTTCTCCTTCAAGCTTTAGCCTCTTCATCAAAGCTTCAATCCTATTTATTAAACCTTCCCCAAGCCATTACATATCCATTACCCATCTCATATAACACCATAATCCTTCATTAAAAATCCTCAAAACATCAAATTTCAAGACTCTTCTCTAGTTCTTGATTATTTGAAGTTTTGAGTTTGGGGTTCATTGAGATGACGAAGATTGGGAGGTCAAGAATACTATGAAGAGGAAGAAGAAGTTGAAGAAACTTGTATTACTTTTGGTGTTGAAAGATGTAGTGAAAGAGTGGAAACTTTGGAGGATAATCATGAAGAGGTGATTGAAACCCATAGGAAAAATAACAAAAGAGTTGGAGCTTATGCAAATCATATAACGTGGAGTGAGCAATGTTCAACATGCCACCTACGCAACACAAGGAGCTCAACCTACACGCAACAATGGAAACCAGCTTCGTGCTGGTTCAGATATGTTTTTCTATCCCTTTCTTATTTGTTTTAATTGTTTAATTGCTGTCTTGAGTCTTTTTCGAGTCGTGGGGACACGACTCATTTTTGAGTTTGGGGTGGGGTTCGTTGCCTCATCCCAATTTTATGTGTTTTACTGTTTTTTTTTTAGTTTGAGGTTTGTTTTGACGGTAGAGATGTAGAGTGTTTTAAATGCCCCCATCAAGCATGCTTTTTGTGAATTAATGATAGAAAATAGTTGACTTTAGGAGTTAGTGTAAAACGCACTTTGATTGCATGCAAACATGAGATAATTGATAGGAAAAATTAATGAACAATGCAAAAGAAGTAAACTTGTGCTTAAGGATAATAGGTGGTTTGTAGAACGTGAGATCTAAATGAGTAGAGAACCCACTTAGGTTTGAACTAGAGACAAGTTGTGTAAATAGGAAGATGATAGAGGCAGTTCTTTGTTAGCCCTTTGAATCCTTTTTGGCCGTCTATCCCTGAATTAATTTTATCCTTCTTAGACAAATTTTTAACCTTTAAGCCTTTCTTTTGTCGCCACATTATAAGCCAATTTCCCTTTAGATTATTAGGCATGGCCATATGACCCGCACTTGAATCACGATCCTGAGACTGCCTGTCTTGAGCTTGAGTTTGGGGTGGTGGGTCCACTATATGGGAATTTACATTGGGATTGGGAGTTTTGAGCTTATCAATTGTGCTCTGTTAATATTGATGATGATTCACATGTTTAATTATATTGTAACCCTTTGCCGGGGTAATAGTGAATGGAAAAGAAGCTATAAAGCTAAAATCATGAATAGGCATGAAGAAAAATAGCATGATATCTCAACATTAAAAAGGGAGTCATAGCTATACAAAAGAAAAAATATATATATAGAAACAAAAAGTTATATGAAAAGAATATATATTTGGACCGGCAAAGTGGAAAATTTTAGGTGAATCATCTTTAGTGCTTATTGGGTTAATTTGGGGACGCTAATTAAGCGCGTCAATTGGGTTGAGTGAGAACGTAATTCGAGTGTAAACTCAAGCTCTTGGACAGTTTTGTTGATGGTAAGTGAGGAGAGAGCCAAAAGCTCACTTCAAATTTACCAAATATACATACCATACCGTCCTTCAGCCTATGCTAAAACCGTAAAGTCCTCGTGATTTCTAGATGCACAGTGAGTTAATAGGGAATATTCTAAGTGGAGCGTTCAAAGCAAGTAAAGATCAAGGAACACCCTATAGCCACCATCTTGAGATAAGTAATAAGCGTAACCTTCTAGCATTGTGAAATTAATTTTGGATTGATATTGTTTTGTATTTGATTTTGCATGATAAGTGTAGGTGTATATTAATTCCTAGATTAGACTATATGAGATTTGTTTTAAGTTTTGCTTTGGGATTATTTTCTAGATTCTACCTTCTGCGTTCACCTAAAAGCTCCTTTGTTTTTATTTTACTTTGTCGGGACGACAAAGGTTTGAGTTTGGGGTCTTGATGTCTCCCTATTTGTTCTAATTCTTAGCCCATTGGAGACATCCTTTTAGGTGAATAAATGAGTTATTTGATAGACTTTTAGGCTTATTTGATCATATTGCACTTTCCCCCCTTGGAAATTAACTATTTGCAGAAACTGAGCTTTTGTGCGTAAATTTGACTATTTTTAATGCAAAGTTAATAGGTTCTTGAAATATATGAAAGACCAATCCAAGGAGAGAAAGTGAGAATAAAGTCTTAGTGTATTTTAGAGTGTTAGGAAATGATTTCTAGTCGAGTTTCTATTTTTAGAGTACACTTTCCTATTTTGATTTCTTGATTCATTGATTTATTCTTTTTAAGCATATGCGGTTTAATTATTTATTTAATGTGAAGCTTTAAAGAGATAAATGGTAATTACTTAGAGGCCAAGTCAAGATAAAGATGAAAGGAAAGAAGATTTATATAGAAATAAGAAGATTTGGTAAAGATTTATTCAAAGGAGGAAAAGATAAAGCTGCCTTTTGAAATCTGAAATCCAGCCACGTTTTAGGAATTAAATCATAATAAAAGATTGGCATGGATTCTGGACGAATGGTCTGCACCAATAGAAAGAGCTTTCCAAGACAAGCAGTTTCATATATTGGAACTTCTCAAACGGATAAGTATTGAAAAAGATATGACCAAATCAAATCAGCAGAATCTTATCTTTTAGAGCTACGAATTTAAGAGTCTTTGCCTTGTCTTCCACTCCAAGTAATTCGACCTAGGGCTTGCTAACACCTATAAATACACCCCTTAGACCTCATAATTCAGTACCTCTCACACTTTATTCAATATCCTTAGAGAGAGAGTCAAAGACCTCTCATAATTCATTCAATATATACATCCTTAGAGAGAGCGTCAAGAGGCGGAAGCAAGAGCAGAAGCTGGAGACTGTCTATATCTCCAACAACAGTTCAAGCCAATTCCTCTATCTAGGTTCTTAATTTATTTCTGTTATTAGGAATATGTATATTATTAATTTCTTTATTGTTTTTACTTTTAATATGAGCTAAACCTTAATTACTTGAGAATCGTAATGGGATGAACCCTAATTTGTTTAATTCATGTATTTCAATTTGGGATTAGTTTCTAGTTTAATTTGAATTAGGTATTTCATATTGTTTCTTATTTTATATTAATTTCACTATCAATGAATTAGCTAATCGGAGATAGGTCATAGTAATTAAGCTATTCACTTTGGTGGGGAAGTGATCGCCTTGACGGGGGGTTTAATTACTGAACTAGATAATAAACGTAAGGTAGAAATTATTGATCCTGACGGACTTAGTTAACCTTATAGCCAATTGGGTAAAATAGTATTCATTCGAAGGTGGATTATGATCGCCCTGACGGGGTTTGTAACATCTGAGAATAGCTCCTAGGTCCACCCTGACGGGGGCTAGGAGATTATAGAGTCCCGACTAATATAGAAATATCAGTTCTGCCCTTAAAGAAAGCATTAATTAGGTAAGTTTAGGTGATTTCCTAGCGAGACTCAAGTATAGCTCATATCTGCATCTTAGTCCTTTAGTATTTATTTTCAGTATCTTATTTTCTTGCATTCTTAGGATTAATATAAAACCAAATAAATATCTTTTATCTTTTATTTTCTGTATTTGCAATTATTACTATTTATCTGTTGAACACTTGGGTTATACCAGTCCAATCCCTGAGAACGAATCCGACTTGTCGGAGTATTACTTGGACAACCGTACACTTGCGGTATTGTGGTTCCTTTATTTTCTGTACTTAATTTTATAACACACCAGGACCCACCAGAAGTGCCGGTGATTGGTTAGATAGACAAGTACCATATACAATTATGACTTGGGATAAACTGAAAGCTGCTTTCTTTTACCGTTTCTATCCAAAGAGTATGAGATTAAAAGATCGGATGGAACTTGCAAGTTTTTTCCAAGAGAATGATTGAAGTGTAGGAGAAGCATGGACAAGGTTTCAACAAAAGTTATCAAGATGTCCACTCCATGGTTACAAACCAACCCTTCAACTAGCTATGTTTAGTCAAGGTATTGGCGCGTAAGGAAAACTGAGGGTGGATAAACTTGGAAGAAGAGGATTTTTGTCCATGGATCCTACAGAAGATGCAGAAAGTATGGAACGTACTATTAAAACAGAAAGGAGTTGGCCCATCTCGCGAGCTCCTATCACAAATACCAAAGGCACACTTCGATTAAACGCGGAATCTGCTTATGAAGCTAAACTATCCACGATGGAAAGTCAAATTAAGCAGATATCACTTACAATAGACAAGCATTTTCAGAGTAAGCCAGAGGAGATGAAACTAGTGCAAGAAGCACAAGGTTGTCTGCGTTGCGAGGTAGATAATCATGCTTAGGAAGAGTGTGAAGGCAATCCAGCATCTGTGTACTTTATATCAAATCGAGGGAGTGACCAATTCGGTAATCGAAATCATCTGGGTATGCAGTATTCTAATCCTCAAGGGGCCACAAATTCAGGTAATTACCAACCACGTCCACAAAACAACACTCACCAATAGAGAGCTCAAGGTCCTTATGAAGTAAACCATAATTATAATAGACCAGCTCCTCTACCACAACCAACCTATGATGCTTATGTTGATAGTCTAGCTCAGAAAGCCTTACCACAACATCCTCAAGAAAGAGCGGGATTAGAGAAGAAAATACAAGACTTTATGGATCTAACTCAAGGCCATTTGCGGATATATCAAGAGAAAGTCAGAGAACATGATTCCACACTAACAGCCTTAACAACACAAATGACTAAGATATCAAAACCTGTTGAGAAGGAACGTAATCCTCAAATGGCCTTAGAAACAGATTATGTGAAGGGAATTGAGGGAGGTGACGGCAATGTTAGGTTCGAATCATGTAAGGCAGTCTTCCTTGAAATAGAAAAGAAAGAGGAATCGCCACTTGCTGCAGAAATTGTCGCAGAGGTTCCAGAAAATGAAGAAGAACCAACTAAGCCAAGCCTAGAGGAATATGATTTTGTACTTCTTCAAAGTCATGCAAGAAGATATCAGAACGGGCATTGAGTTACAGGCTAGCAGAGCTATTAAGAAAGAGGAATAATCCTCAAGTGTGAAGAAAGAAAAAGTAGTTGCACCTCTTGTACAAAAAACGAAAGAAGAAGTAGTTGCACCTACTGTGCAAGAAAAAGAATAAGAGAAACTTTGTCTCTGCCTAGTGTTCCATCAATTTCACTATCCCTTCCTATGGCAATTCCAAAGGGTGACATTGAACTCAAGGCATTTGTAGAGGCATACGGTTCAGAGAAAATCGACGCCCAGATGCTTGAGATCTCAAAGAAAGGGCTTACACCGCATCATGTATTTACTCAAGGAAAGATGCAAATGTAGAAGCCAGGAAAGAGACTGTGGCTCATACTAAGAGAGCCTCTAGAAGAGTTGAAAAGGAGCTACCACTCAAGCTCAAAGATTTGGGAAGCTTTGATCTTCCTATTCAAATTAGTGGTATGTTCAAGGTGGAAGCCATGTGTGATGTGGGTTCGAGTGTGAATCTTATGCCTAAGTCCATGTTCGATAAGCTTGACATCAAGAAGGTGTAAAAAGCTCTTGTGAACTTGCAATTTGCGGATAGCTCAATAACAAAAACATGGGGAACAGTGGAGGACATTCATGTCTAAGCAGGTAATATCACCATCCCTACTGACTTTGTTATTCTTGATTATGATACAGATAAGCAGGTTCCTATCATAATTAGAAGGTCATTCTAGGCAACAAGTCAAAGCATCATAAACTTCCAGGAGGGAACATTTACCCTTTATGCTAAAACAGTATCGAGACATTGTACGTCTTGGGTAACAAACCAAGGAAGTTAGATCACACAGTTCCTGTCATCCACATTGCAACCAGGAACAGAGTCCTAGAAGAAATCCACACAAAACCTGTCGATACCAAACCAATGAGTGAGTTTGGGTGAGACCAAGAAATTGTATGTAAAGCCCGCAAACCAGAGAACAGGCCACGAAATTTCATAGACTCGTGATGGGACCCTTTGTCGTTACACAGATTGTTTCGGCAAAAGTAATTGAAATCAGACCCAAGAGAGGTCTCAAACGAAGATTAGTAGACGTTCATAGGCTTGCTCATTGTTGGGGAGGCTATATACGCAAAAGATGATAGAGGTAACGCGTCTAACTTTGAAAGACGATAAACAAAAGTGTTGTCCGAGAGACAACCCGCAATTTTTTTATCTTTTTAAATTATGTTTAGATTAGTTATTTTTAATAAGTATTGCAGTAATGATGTCTCTCTATTTGTGATATATTAATATATACTTGAGACATCATTTTAGGGTTATTTAGTAATTAATTTCGGGATTTTCCCCATTTATTCATGCTTTACACTTTCTTGACTAATTTTAGGTGTTTTGCTATTTTGTGAGCTTTTGTGCGTAATTTGTGTGTTATTTCTGTAGCACTTAGGTATATGGAAGCTATTACGTCTATGGAAACTGATTTGAAGTGGAAAAGTAAAGGAAACCTATAGTTAAAGTCACAAAGGAAAGTTTGGATACATTTGGAAAGTAAAAAAAAACTGCCAAAACTTTACAAACGTCCACTTATTACATTGCTGCAGAAAACCGGTCAGGAATTAGGAGGAGATTTTTATATGAGCATATAGATCTTTCAATTTTGGTCGTTTCCATAAAAATAACATTAAATTCCGATTAGTAACGAAGTAGATATGACCAAATCAATATCTGCTAAGGTTTATCCTCTCCTACAAGTTAGGAATACGAATTTTGGTAAGATCCGGACTCCTTAACTTGGGTATTACTCAATCTTTCGACCAAGGACCTATATATATATCCATTCCTACCTTATATAAATCATCCTTGGTCAGTCCTTAATCATCAAAAGACCAAGAGGAAGCTTACATCAAGAGAAGAGAAGAGAAGACTAGAAGGAGTTAGGCAATATTCAGGCCATTCCAACCCTTCAACCATGTAATTTATTTTCTTTCTTTCTCTAGTATGAACTAATTCTATTTATCTTGAGATTAGCATAAGGGTATGAACCCTAGACTTGTTTTATATTTATTTTAATTTGGGATGTCCTTTTACATTTAATTAAAATTAGTTGTGTTATCTCTGTGTTTATGTGCTTTGACTTATTGTCTGCAGTTCTTGCGGAGGCTTACGTATAGGATTACCATAGTAGTTATATGGTCACCCGGAAGGAGTGTCAAATTATTGAAACACCACATAAACATCTACTGTGCGGTATTGATCTGGAAGGGCTTGCCTAACTAGATAATCATTAGGGTTTGATATTAACCATCGATCATTGCGTAGGGTCCCCTTACCCAAGTCCCCTAGTAATTGTTAGGTCGTCACCTATGTCCACCCAGAAGGGGTTAGGAGGAATATAGAATCCTGGCTATTGCATACCACACAATTCTCCCTTACATAAATAGGTTATAACACAAGGCTAGTTGGGATTACTTGCTATATCTCGAGCTAAACTCTCATACTACTTCTTTTTCTCTATTTATATTCATGTCTTTACTTTATTTTGTTAATTGTTTAGAGTGTTACAAACCCAACAAATATTTCAGAGTCTCTCCTTTTCAGCGTATTATTCTTCTAACTTCTTTATTTGAACTTTATAATTGCATTAGTTCCTAGCTAACTTTTGTAGTCTCTGAGGACGAATTCTACTTATCATTAAAACTTGCGTACAATCTGTGATACTTGCAGTGGGTAACGTGATTGGTATGGTGATAGTTTGTATATTTTATTGTCATTATTTTATCACACCCTACTAGCCACCAAGTTTTTGGCGCCGCTGCTGGGGACTACATCGTTAGACCTTGTGCTTTTATCTAGTGCTTTACTTCAGTTAGTTCTATTTTACGTTTTTTGTTTTTAGTTTTCTATTTCAGGTTATTCAGATGGAAAGTCCGAGAAATCTTGATCTTCCCATCTCATTCAGATTGCAACCTAGAGGAATCCGCACTCCAGAAATCCAAGCCGCTAAATTCAGGCTTGACCAAGGCATGATTGAACAATTTTTGAGTTATAGCCAATTTAGTGGTGTTGCACATCAGGATCTGGTTCGATATATTCAGAAATTCATGCATATTTGTGATGTCTACATCATCAAATGTGTTACACAGGAATAGATTTACTATGTTATGACCAATTCTTTTTGACCGGAAGTGCAAGCAATTGGTATGACTACCAACACCCTAATTCGATTCCAGATTGGGATAAACTCCAAGCAAATTTCCTAGTTCGATTCTATCCGATTAGTAGACGCTTAAAAGATATATTGGAGTTAGAAAAATATATGCAAGAAGAAGAGGAAAGTGTTGGTGAAGAATAGTTACATTTTAACAAAAAGAAAGCAAGGTGTCCATTCCACGTCTCCTCGCTCGATATCAATTAACCATATTCTATGGAAGACTCAACAGCGAATCCAAGGAAAAGGTAGATAACTTAGCAGATGGAAGTTTTGTGTTATTAGATCCAGAGAATGCTCATATCATCATGGAAAGAGTTATTGAAGCTGAAAGAAGTTGACCATTGGAAACAGAAGAAGAAGAAGAATATACCTTAGAAGCTCTAAGGATCGAAGAGTTAAGCAAACAACTCAAACAATTACAAGAACAATCATGTTTAGAGAGCAGTTTCGTAGCCCAGGTGAGTCATATAAACACAATGCCTTCATGTCCTGGTTGTGGAGAAAGTAATCATTCGTAGGAGAATTGCATTAACAATCCATCTTTGATTTCCTTCGTATCTCATCAAAATTTCCATTACTCGAATGGAAATTATCATCTTCAAGGAAATCAAGTTAATTATTACTTCCCACAGAATCAGAATTGGGTCAGAAATCAAGGTAACTATTATCCAACTCGACCTCAAAATTATTATCAAGCTCAACCACAACCAATCTATCACCAATTGACAAAGTATGAAGATTATCATCGAGCTCCACAGTATAATTCATATTCAACTTAACAAGCTACATATGATTAACCTTCACTGCAACCTTCAAGTAACCGTCTAGAACAAAGTCTAGAAAAATTTATGGATACTCTGATGGAAAGCATGAAGATGAGTCAAAAAATATTTAAAGAGCAAGATAGGAATATTAAAGAACTCGAGAATCAATTGTCACAATTTTCCAATTCATTACAAACTACGCAAAAAGGGCAACTTCCAAACGATACTATAAATCCTCAACATGACGTTTGTCATGCAATTGAATTAAGAAGTGGAAAGCAATTACCTCCACCTAGATCAGAAGAAACAAAACAACCAAAAGAACCAACCCATATTCCTGAAGAGGTGGTTGAATAAACAGTTAAAGATAAAATCGAAGAGGTAATTGAATCAAAATGTGTCCCCACGGAGAAGACACAAGAAAAGAAGAAAAGCTTAGTGGTAAACAACACACATCCTCCACCACCATTCCCATCACGTGTCAAAATAAAGAACAATGAAAAAGAACTCAAGAAGTTCTTTGACATGGTGAAAAAATAGATATCAACATACCGTTTGTAGAAGCTCTCAAGAGAATGCCAAAATATCTTAAATTCGTGAAAGACGTTCTTTTGAACAAACGAATCTTAGATATTGGGAAATTGATTGGTTTACCTAAGGAGTGTAGTGTTATATGTCAAAGCAAGTTGCCACCAAAGTTACAAGATCCCGGAAGTTTTACAATTCATATTTCCATTGGCGAAAGATGGATCGGGAAAGCTTTATGTGATTTAGGCGCGAGTATCAATCTCATGCCAAATTCCCTGTTCGAGAAGCTCAACAGAGGAGAGGTGGTACCTACTTCGATGGTATAACAAATGGCGGATTGCTCCCTCTGCCAACCAGTAGGTAAAACTAAAGACGTTTTAGTTAAAGCTAGTACTTTTATATTTCCTTGCAATTTTATTATTCTTGACTACGACGTGAATAAGAATGTACCCATCATCTTGGGTAGACAATTCTTAGCCACGGGGCGTACACTAATAGATGTTGAGAATGGTGAATTGATCATGAGGGTCCAAGACGAACAGGTACGATTCAATGTGTTTAAGGCTATTAAATATCCAGGGACAAAAGATGAATGCTTTAAAATAGATGTCATGAGCAAAATCACGCAAGAAGTTTTCAATGAATCAAGCTTTGATGACACTTTAATAGCATCTTTAGCACTTGAATCACCAAATATTTATGAAGACTTAGCCAAAGAAGTGGTTTCTCTTGATTCAGATGATGGTAGACCAAAAGAAAGAATTCATGAACAACTCCGAGAGCCAAGAGACATTGAACCAATGAAGAAACCATCTATAATATGTCCTCCTGTTCTTGAAGAAAAACCGCTTCCTGCTCATTTGCGATATGCGCATTTAGGTATAAACAAAACTTTGCATGTTATTATTTCTACTAAACTTTCAAGTCCTTAAGAAGATAAGTTAATACGTGTACTTCGAGCTAACAAAAAGGCAATTGGGTGGACTATAGCCGATATAAAGGAGATTAGTCCTGCCATTTTCCAACACAAAATCATTCTTGAAGATGAAGGAGGGCGTTCTATAGGGGGCAAAGAAGACTTATGCCAGCAATGAAGGAAGTGGTAAGCAAAGAAGTGATTAAGTTGTTAGATGCGGGTATTATCTTCCTGATTGCGAGTAGTCAATGGGTGGGTCTAGTGCAGTGTGTTCCAATAAAATGAGGTATCACAACCATCCTTAATGACAAAAATGAAGCCATTCCATCAAGAACAGTTGTGGGGTAGAGAGTATGCATGGATTAGTGCAAGCTCAACAAAGCCATGAAGAAGGATCACTTCCCTTTACTGTTCATAGATCTAATGCTAGACAAGCTTGCAGGAAAAGAGTATTAATGTTTCCTTGACGGCTATTCAGGCTATAATCAGATTTGTGTAGAACCAGATGATCAACACAAAACAACTTTCACTTGTCCGTTTAGCACCTTTTCCTATAGAAGGATGACGTTTGGGTTATGCAATGCACCTGCCACGTTCCAGAGGTGTATGAAGACTACATTTTGGGACATGATTGATAAGTTCTTAGAAGTTTGTATGGACTACTTTTCGGTATTTGGAGATAGTTTTGACGAGTGCCTTATCAATCTTGAAAAGGTACTCCTGCGATGTAAAGAAACAGATCTAGTTCTTAACTAGAAAAAATGCCACTTCATGGTTCGAGAAGGAATTGTGTTGGGACATAAAGTTTCAAGTGCAGAAACGGAGGTCGACCGTGCAAAAATTGAAGTTATAAAAACCTTACCACCTTCCGTTTCTGTTAAAGGCATTAGAAGTTTCTTGGGTCAGGCAGGATTTTATCGAAGATTTATTAAAGATTTCTCCATAATCGCCAAACCTATTTGTGCTTTACTTGAGAAGGATACTCCTTCAATTTTAATGATGCATGTCTTGAAGCGTTCTTTACGATCAAAGAGAAACTCATCTCCACACAAATTGTCACACCTCCAGATTGAAACGCTCCGTTTGAAATTATGTGCGATGCAAGTGATCACGTCGTGGGAGTTGTGTTAGGACAAAGAAAAGAGAAGATCTTTCACATGATATATTATGCAAGTAAGACCTTTACAACTGCCCAATTGAACTATACAGTGACGGAAAAAGATTTATTAGCCGTATTATATGTTGCTTCTGGTGTGTCAAAACATTTAAACAAATAAATTTAACTAAATATAAATGCAGGAATTAAGAAATATAATTATTAAACTTACAGTACAAAATTCAGAAAAGGAAATTTTGAGGCTTGAACTTGGTTAAATGTCCTTAAGATCTATTCGCCCTGCTATGGTGCTCACAATTGATAGCGGCGATCTCCATGGATACAAAAAACTCAAGTCAAACGATAGCAGCATTACACGAAGATTGACAACAGCGAATTAAAATTGTATTGTCTTTTTCTCTCAAAAAATTTGTAATACAAATATGCAAAAACCCTAGTAAATTTTCAGATTTTAATTTTTTTTATTCTTGTTCTAAAAATGGTGGGATGCCTCCCTATTTCTAGAAATGAAAAAGGAGGAAATGCAACATCATTCAATGGGTATGTGACTGTTAAAATTAGGAGACGTTTAACCACTAACCCGGATGAAGCATAACATGAAAAAACACGTTGCTCCAGTGATAACATGTCTTAGTTTACACGTGCGCATATGTTAGAAAACGGTCACAAGTTCGAATTTTAGTAACGTTTTCTTTAGTGTTTTATTTACACACACGTGAACAAAACAAATATTATTTCGTCTTACTTGTGGCAGGTCCCGTGTTCAAAACTCAGCATATGCAAATATATTTCTAAGCTTCTTTCTTTTTTTTCTCCAAATTTGTGTACGCAATTTCTCATTCACTTCTCAATGGTTTTAACCAAGTGAATATCTCACAATTGAGTCAACTTCGTTAGTCCACACTTGGAAAAATCCAATTGGCTAACAATCCCCCACATGAATGGAAATTGACTAACCAACCCAAAAAATACATGCAAAAACACGAGAGAGAAGACAGTAGAGAGATACTGCATCGAGAAAGGTAGCCAAAGACCTTGAACCTTTCGATAGTGAGATCTATTGGATATACTCGCCAACCAGTGAATGCGATGTCTTGAACTGTTCGACTTTTTTTGTATACCAAGACAATAGAAATCACATAGCACCCCTCGGTACATTCTTGAAGTTCTCATTGTTGTGTTCATTTTGGCCCTGAACAAATCCTAGTTTCATGAGCACTCTTGGAGAATTCAACCTTAAAAATTCTCGTAGGAGCGGCCCACTCCTTACTCAGATGGGTAGTTGACTTGTTAAGATTATCTTGTACTACATAACTTGAATTTATCAAGCTACAAGAACCATTAAAAGCATAGCTTAACCTTAACTCTTTACGGTGACACTATTTGCTCGTCATAGGAATAGGTAGGAGGTTTACGAAACCTCTACAGTGTATAACTAATTGCAATTTACATACCAGTTGTCTCCTTGAACCTAGATCTTGGGATCTCCAGTCAACTAGGTAGAGCTTACGCATGGCAACTTTCAAGATATAGGTTTAAGACCCATTCCCCTCGATGAATTATAGACTAACTCTCTAGATAGCCCTTTGGTAAGAGGATCTGTGATATTATCTTTTGACCTCACATAGTCAATTGAGATAACTCCATTAGAGAGTAGTTCCTTTATGGTATTATGTCTACGATGAATATGTCTAGACTTACCATTGTATATTCTACTTTGTGCCCTTCCAATCGTAGATTGACTATCGCAATGAATACAAATAGCTAGCACAGGCTTAGTCCAACACGGTATATCTTCTAAAAAAATTCAAAACCACTTTGAATCTTCTCCAGCTATATCCAAAACAATAAACTCAGATTCCATTTTGGATCTAGCTATGCATGTTTGCTTAGAAGAGTTCCAAGATACGGCTGCACCTCCCAAAGTGAATACATACCCACTAGTAGATTTTGTTTCACTTGAATCTGATATCCAATTCGCATCGCTGTATCCCTCTAGAACAACTGGATATTTTGTATAATGCAACTCATAGTTCTTAGTATATCTCAAATATCTAAGAACTCTTACAATAGCTATCCAATGGTTTTTGCCCTGGATATCTAGTATATCTACTCAACTTACTGACGGCATATGCAATATCGGGTCTTGTACGATTCATTAAGAACATTAGACTACCAATAATGCGAGAATACTCCAACTGAGTTATTCCTTCGCCAATATTCTTAGTTAGATGTAAATTTACATCAATAGGAGTCTTCACTAGACTTGAGTCATATTTCTTGAATTTATCAAGAATATTCTCAATGTAATGAGATTGAGATAGGATAAGTCCATCAGTTTTTTTAATAATTTTCATTCCCTAAATGACATCTACCACTCCTATATCTTTCATGTCGAACCTCGTATTCAACATCTTCTATGTCGCTTTGATGATATCTAAATTACTTCCCGTAGTTAACATATCATCTACATAAAGACAAACAATGACATACTCTTGATTCGTGCCTTTTACATACACACAGTTATCACACTCGTTAATTCTAAATCCGTTTGGCAACATGACTTGATCGAATTTCTCATGCCATTTTTTAAGAGCTTGTTTCAAACCATATAACGATTTGATAAGCTTACACACCTTATTCTCTTGGCCAGGAACCACAAACCCCTCAGGTTGTTCCATTTAGATATCTTCATCTAAATCACCATTTAAGAAGGTTGTCTTTACATCCATTTGATGTATCTCAAGATTTTTAATCGCCGCAATCGCAATTAACATACGAATGGATGTTATACGGCTAACTGGTGAATAAGTATCAAAATAATCAAGACCCTCTTTTTGCCTATAACCCTTGGCTACAAGCCTAGCGTTGTACATATCAATTGTTACATATGCCTTTATCTTCCTTTTGAAAATCCATTTGCACCCTAAGGGTTTATTTCCAGGAGGAAGATCCACCAGTTTCCATGTATGATTTTGCATGATGGACTCAATTTCGCTGTTTACAGCTTCTCTCCAATTAGGAGCTTCAGGAGTCGACATTGCCTACTGAAAATTTTTGGGCTCATTTTCCAAAAAATAAGTTTTAAAATTTAGACCAAAGGATTTGTCCGTTCTATCCCTTTTACCATGTCTCGGTTCATCTTCACTTATAGAATCTTTGTCTAATTCTCTATCGTGACTCTGCTCATGAGTTCTTTTAAGAGACGTTTCTCCTTGTCTAATATTACAAGGAAAGATATTTTTAAAGAAGAATTCATTTCATGAATCTAAAATTGTATTGACATGAATGTCATCAATTTTGGTTTTATGAACAATAAATTGATAAGCGGAACTATTGTTCGCATATCCAATAAAGATTCCATCAACCATTTTAGGTCCAATCTTTATTTTTTTCAGAGTAGGAACTCTTACTTTAGCTAGACACCCCCACACTTTTAAGTATTGAAAGCTAGGTGGTCATCCTTTCCATAAATCATATGGAGTTCTCTCGAGATTCTTATGGGGTAATTTATTGAGAATATGATTCGTTGTTAAGACAGCTCCCCCCCCCCAAAAAACAATTCTGGGGTAAACCAGAATTAATCAACAAAGAATTCATCATTTCCTTTAGAGTACGGTTTTTGCGTTCTGCAATACCATTTTTTTAGGAGAATAAGGAGCAGTAATTTGATGAATAATACCCTGCTCTAGACAGTATTTCTCGAAAGGGAATACATATTCTCCACCTCTATCACTCCTCAATATTTTGATCTTCTTACTTAATTGATTTTCAACTTTACTTTTGTATTGCTTGAAGGCCTCAAATGCTTCATCTTTACTTCTCAGGAAATACACATAGCAATACCAAGTGCTGCCATCGATAAAAGTAATAAAATACTTTTTACAGTCTCTCGTTTGCACATATTTTAAATCACAAATATCATTGTGTATTAAACCTAATGGTTCAGTATTCCTCTCCACGGAATTAAATGGAGCTTTAGCCAATTTGGATTTAACACATATCTCGCATTTCTTATGAGAATCGAGATCCAATTTTGGTATTAGACCTAAATTTACAAGTTTATGCAAAGACTTAAAATGCACATGTCCTAATCTGTTATGCCATAAATTAGGAGACTCAAGCAAGTAAGAAGAACTAGTGATATTATTAATAGAATTGTCAGTTACATTCTTATAAGTAGTTTTGGGTACCACGGTTATTACATTCATCTTAAATAAATCGTCACAGAGGTACCCTTTGCCTACAAACATCCCACTTTTAGTGAGTACAAACTTATCGGATTCATACACTAACTTAAATCCATTTTTACTCAACAAGGAACCTGGCACTAAATTCTTTCTAATATCAGGTACATGTAAAACATTATTGAGACTTAACTCTTTCCAGAGATCCAAGTACTTTTGAAGTAGCTGAATTGCCCATATATAAGATCTCTTCAGTTGTCGCTGGTTTTTATGTTTTGAACATCTTCCTCTCAGAGCATACATGTCGAGTGGCCCCAGTGTCCACCCACCATTGTTTGCGATTCCCAACCAAATTCACTTCAGAAACAACTGCAGCGAGATCAATTTCATTGAAGTCTTCAACCAGATCGTTAATCTCAGTCATGTTGGCTTGGCCTTGCTTTCCTTTCTTGAAATTGCCTTTGATGTTGTCTTTGCGACTTCGACAGTCTTTGGCACGGTGTCCCAAATTTCCACACACATAACATTTCCCAGAGAATTTTATCTTCTTATTGTTGATCGATTGCACTTGGATTGAGTTCTTTTGTTTTTTGGTATTGGGCCTGTTTTGCTCCACAACATTTGCCTTTGACTCCACAAAACGATTACTGGTCCTCCTTTCTACATCCGGTTATCTTCCTCAATCCTTAACCTCACAATCAGGTCTTCAACTGACATCTCCTTGCCTTTGTGTTTCAGATAATTCTTGAAATCTTTCCACGAAGGAGGCACTTTTTCGACTATAGTAGCCGCTTTGAAAGTTTCTCCCAATTTCATGCCTTCAGCATTGAGCTCATACAATATAAAATTGGAACTCTTGTACCTGACTCATGACTGTCTTGGAATCTACCATCTTGAAGTCAAGAAATTTTCCGACTACAAATTTCTTTGTGCCGGCATCTTCAGTTTTGTACTTTCGATCAAGAGATTCCCGCAATTACTTAGAAGTCTTGTAAGGACTATACACATTGTAAAGTGTACTATCCAACGCATTTAGGATATAATTCATACACAAGAAATAAATTTTTCCAGGCATCAACAGCTGCAACTGTCTGTACGTCTGAATTTTCACCCAATGCAGGTGCATCTTCCCTTAAGTACTTGGTTAAACTCAAGGTGGTTAAATACAACACCATCTTCTATTACCACCTCTTGAAGTCCTTTCCATTGAACTTCTCAGGCTTCTCAGCGGGTCCAATAGGGCCAAATGCATTTCTCACAATTGGGATTGCAGATGGTATGTTGTTACCGGTTCCATCATTTCCAGACGTATTGCTTATCTCAGTAGACATCGTTTTTATCACAAATAGAAACCACAATTATTCAACAAATTGTTTCTATAATAAAATCAAATAATGAACAACACGATCCTTCTAAAAAAGGACTAAACAACAAAAAGGAATATACCTTTCCCCAAGGTTATCACCAAGAATAAACTCTTGTTTAGGAATATCGATAGAGTATCCTTTAATTCCCCAAGTTTTTATATTCTTGTTAGTTCTCCAAGTTTTATTTATATTATTGGTGTAAAGGACAAAAGGAATTAAAGGGGTACAAGAAAAAAACAAATAAAGTAAAAAAAAATTGGATAAAACAAATAGTAAACATAAACAAAAGTAAATAAATGTTACTGTACAAATAAAAGTAAATAAATGTTATTGTACAAAATGACAATAATTTGATTAAAAGGTGTTTAAGACTATAAAACTATTGGATTCAAATCTAAATAAATATATATATATATATATATATATTACATAAGAAAGATTAACTAAACAAATGCACAAAACACAAAATTTTTGCATAAGAGAACAGTTTTTTCAAATAATAAACACAACAGCAAACTATCAGATATTAAGTTGTTACTTCTGGTGTGTTAAAACATATAAACAAATTAATTTAACTAAATATAAATGCAGGAATTAAGAAATATAATTAATAAACTTACAGTACAAAATGTAAAAAAGAGATTTTGAGGCTTGAACTAATTCAATGTCCTTAAAATCTATTCGCCCTTCTATGGTGCTCACAATTGATAGCGGCGATTTCCCAGGATACAACAGACTCAAGTCAATCGATAGCAGCACTACACAAAGATTGGCAACGACGAACTAAAATTGTATTGTCTTTCTCTCTCAAAAAATTTGTAATATGAATAAGCAAAAACCCTAGTAAATTTTCAGATTTTAATTTTTTTGATTCTTGTTCTAAAAATGGTGGGAGGCCTCCCTATTTATAGAAATAAAAAGGAGGCAATGCAACATCATTCAATGGGTATGTGACTGTTAAAATTAGGAGACGTTTAACCCTTAACTTGGATGAAGCATGGCATGAAATAACGCGTTGCTCCAGTGACAACGGGTCTTAGTTTACACGTGCGCATATGTTAGATAACGGTCACAAGTTCGAATTTTAGTAACGTTTTTTTAGTGTTTTATTTTCACACACGTGAACAAAACATATCTTATTTCGGCTTACTTGTGACACGTCCCGTATTCAAAACTCGGCATATTCAAATATATTTCTAAGCTTCTTTCTTTTTGTTCTCCAAATTTTTATACTCAATTTCTCATTCACTTCTCAATGATTTTAACCAAGTGAATATCACACAATTGAGTCAACGTCGTTAGACCACATTTGGAAAAATCCAATTGACTAACATTATATGTGTTTGATAAGTTTCGTACTTACCTGCTTGGGATGAAAACTATCGTATACATGGACCATTCAGCAACAAAGTATCTTATGACGAAGAAGGATGCTAAACCTTGTCGATTGGATGGGTATAATTTCTACAAGAACTTGACATAGATATTCGAGACCGAAAAGGGTGCGAGAACCAAGTAGCTGATCATTTATCCAGACTTGAAGGATCTAACATCAACACAAGACCATAATTGGTCAAAGAGGTATTTTCTTATGAAATATTTTTTACTATTAAAGATGCATTTGTTCCTTGGTATGTAGATATAGTTAACCTCATAATGAGTGGTGTATTCCCTATGGATTTCCATCCACAACAACAAAAGAGGTTAAGCCATCGAGAAAGACAATTCTTTTGGGATGAGCCATATCTCTTCAAAGTTTGCAGTGACCAAGTTATTAGAAGATGTGTTCATGAAGGTGAAACAAGGGAAATCATTGTAAGATTCCATGGTTCACCATATGGTGGCCACTTCAAGGGCGATAGAACCGCAACAAAAATTCTTCAATCGGGATTCTATTGGCCCACCCTACACAAAGATTGTCATTAGTTCGTCCAGACTTGTCAAAGATGCCAATTCACTGGTAACATATCGAAAAGAGACGAAATGCCACTCAATAACGTGTTAGAAGTAGAAATCGTTGATGTTTGGGGTATAGATTTCATGGGACCTTTCATTTCTTCCCATGGTAATCTTTATATTTTGCTAGCAGTAGATTATGTGTCAAAGTGGGTAGAAGCAGTGGCAACACCAAAGAACGATGACAAGACAGTCATTTCGTTCCTCAAATCAAATATCTTTTCAAGACATGGTACGCCACGTGTTCTCATTAGTGATAAAGGTACCCAATTTATAAATTTTCAGTTGAGAGTTGCCCTTCGTAAGTTGGGGGTGAGACACCGCACTTCAACAGGTTATCATCGCCAAACTAACGGTCAAGCTGAGGTCTCTAACCGAGAGATAAAATCTATCCTAGAGAAGAATGTAAACAAAACGAGGAAGGTATGGTCATTAAAATTAGATGATGCTCTCTAGGCTTACAGAACAACATTCAAAACACTAGTTAGGGCATCTCCATACCGCATGGTCTACGACAAAGCTTGCCATCTTCCTATCGAGGTTGAATCCCGTGCTTTTTGGGGTATTAAAGTTCTTAACCTGAACGTAGAGTTAGCGAGTAAGCAAAGAATGATGCAGTTGAATGAGTTAAATGAATTCCGCTTTCATGTCTATGATAATTCACATCTCTACAAACAAACAAAAAGATGTCATGATAACCAGATTCGTTCAAAGAGGTTCGAGAGAGGAAAAAAGTGCTCATATAGATTTGAAGATTCTCTAACTACCCGGGTAAGCTCAAATTCCGTTGGGGAGGACAATATGTTGTTATGAAGGTCATACCTCATGGCGCGATCGAAATTGAACATCCAACAGAGTAAAGGATCTTCATGGTGAATGGTCATCGTTTGAAGTTATACCATGACAGTAAAGACTTTGGGAGAGAGGAGACGATACATCGCCAAGAACACGCTTAACCCGAGTTAACACGTCAAACTAAACGACGTTAAGTAAAAGTGCTCTTGGGAGACATCCCTTGTTTAAATTGTTTTTTAGTTAGTTTTATGTTTTGTAGTGTATAATCTTAAGTAGTGTATAATTTTAATGTGTTTACAAGCTAATAAGAGAGAAAGAACGTGTGTTAATGTGCAGGAAATGAGTTTGGGGTCAAAAAGAAGGAAAAATTGTGCACATTTGTAGCTTGGTGCGGTACACCGCACCCTAGCCGCGGTGCACCGCACCCCACAAAACTGTGGCAACAGTGTGAAAATTTGGGTACACATGCGAGACCCACTTGGCAGAAATCGTGTCGACACATGCGCAATACCGTGCCACATGTCATCCAGAAGCTTCATATGGTACACGCAGAGGAGTAGCAGTGCACCGCAACATGGAAAACCGTTACCACGGTTTGGGAATTCTGGTTCAGTTACAGAAGTATGAAGAGGAAATTGTGTCGTCAGGTCGCGCGTGACCGTGACACTGACAAAGTCAGCGAGTTCATGCGGTACACCACAGGGGTACCGCGGTACACTGTGCCAACAAGAAGAACGTCCCACAGTCAACGAAATCAGGGAAAACAACGAGAGCCTACACGTCAAAACCTTTTCGTCAAAAGCGAAGAACCGTGCCACGGGTGCATGACGTCACTTGCGCTACGCCGCAGGACATCGTGGTACATCGCAGGGAGGCAGTTTGAAGAGGATAATTTGATTCCTTTAGGATTATCACCTTACAAGACCTAAACCTAGCCTCTTCCAACCTTCCCTACATGAAATTTTCAAACACAAACCCTATAAATAGACCATGAAGCTTGATTAACCTTCAAACAAACACAACAACATCATCAAATATTTCCTCCATCTTCCATAAACACATATTCGTCATCATATGAAAGCAACAACCTCAAGCCACACCAATCTTTCATAACTTTATTCAAGACTTGGTGCATCTTGAGTCGTGGGTTAAACAAAGATGGCTAACAGAACAGATTCTATGGATTACAAGAGGAGGTGTTCCATCTTAGGGAAGAGAGAATTTGCCTGGAGCTACACAAGAATCCCATCGATCTTGATGAGCCAATTGCAAAGAAGCCAAAGCTTGAGGAAACAACACAACCACTACGAATAATTACCCAGAGAAAGAGGGTGCCAATCAAGCCTAAAGCAAAGACACCAATCCAAGATCAAGCTTCATCTTCGCATCTTAATGACAAATCAGAAAATATATTAACACCATCAGCATGGGCAGTAACATTGATGGATAAGGTTCAAAGATTAGAATACAGTTATAACTCTTGCTAGATGGAAATTATGAGGGTGGACTACGTCATGGACAAGATTACAAAAAAATTGGATATAGATAACTATTCTCCTTTAGCAGAAGAATGGCAAGGATGCTTTATGGCAATGTACCACCTTCTAATCCTTCTTCTTAATTTCTTCTATTCAATTTTTAGTTTAGTTTAAATTTTATTGCTTTTTTGAGTCTTTTTTGAGTCGTGGGGACACGACTCACTTTTAAGTTGGGGTGGGGATTCGTTGTCCTCATCCTTTTTGTTTTTGCATAAAATTAAAAAAATTTAGGGTAAGAATCGGCATAAAATATGGTGAATGTACCTATTGAGCATGTTTTAATTAAGTCAATGATAGTAAGTAGTATGTTTTTGAACAGTGTCACATATATGTTTAGTATGCATACATGAAAACAGGAAGTAAAAGATAGGGAAGATTAATAAGCAATGTGTATGAAGTGTCAAGTTGGAACTTAGGAAGAGTTAATTGATGTGTAGAGCATGAGGTTTGAAATTAGTTGAAAACCCGCTTGTCTATGAACTACTAGTGAAAAAGTAACGAATCTGGTAGTTAGAAAAATGAATAAGGCTATTCTTTCATATTGAAGCCACTTGAAGCCTTTTTGCTTTCTCACCCTTTTATTTGATTATTATTATTATCTGTATTAATCCTTTTGAGCCTTTCTAAATCCTTTTATTAACCACATTACAAGTCATGCCCCTTAGTTTATAGGAATTATCCATATGACCCGCACTCGAATCGCAAAACCTGAGACAAGTTGTTTTAGAGCTTGAGTTTGGGGTGGTGGATTTCAACATTGGGATTGGAAATTTGATTGTAATTGTGATATAATGATGATGATTTTATTATTGTAACCCTTTGCCAAGGTAAAAGTAAATGAAAATAGTTGAAAAGAAAAAAAAATATGAGAAAAAGTGGTATGACATCTCACCTCAAAAAGGGAGTCATAACCAACTTAGAAAAAAATGAAAAAGATTGAAAAGATTTGGACCGGCAAAGTAAATTTGTTATGTAATCATCATGAAAAGTTTTTATGTGGTTTATTTGGGTATGCAAATCAAGGCATCAAAATTTGGGTTGAGTGAGAACATCTTCGAGCAAAACTCAAGCTCTAGGGCGATTCCTTGATGCAATGTGAGGAGAGATCCAAAAGCTCACTTTTCATTATCCAAATATATTATACCGTCCCTAAACCACGTTATAACCATAAAGACCTTATGATTTCTAACTACTGGGTGGAGGAACAATGGAACAATTAGGGCATAGGTGAATGGACCATTGGATACTATAGTAGGACCTATGACCAGCCTATAGTCGTTAACACAAACTGAGATGAAGACCTCTCCTTCTGGCATTGCGAAGTTAATCTGGACTTGAATTTATGGATTGTTGATTGTGTGTATATTAAGCATGTGTGTGCATTATTTCTTTGACATTACTACATGAGACTTTTTAGATATTTTGCTTTAGGATCATTTATTGTTTTCTATTCTTCTTCTTCTTCTTCTTCTTCTGCTTCTATATTTATTGTTGACTACCCTAATATTCGTATCTTTATTGTATCAGAACGATACAACTTTGAGTTGGGGGTCTTGATGTCTCTCTATTTGTGATATATTAATCTATTCTTGAGACATCATTTTACGGTTATTTAGTAATTAATTTTTGGATTTTTCTCCATTTATTCATACTTTACACTTTCTTGTCTATTTTTATGTGTTTTGATATTTTGTGAACTTTTGAGCGTAATTTGTGTGTTATTTGTGTAGCACTTAGCTATTACAACTATGGAAACTAATTTGAAGTGTAAAAGTAAAGGAAATCCCTTAGTCAAAGTAAAGGAAATCTCTATTTTTATATTTTTTGACTTATTCTCCGTAGTTCTTGCGGAGGCCTACGTATATGATTAACATAGTAGTTAGATGGTCACCCAGGGAGGTGTCTAATTATTGAAACACCACATAAACATCTAGTGTGCGGTAGTGATCCGGAATGGCTTGCCTAACTAGATAGTCATCAGGGTTTGAGATTAACCACCAATCATTGCACAGGGTCCCCTTACCCAAGTCCCCTGGTAATTGTTAGGTAGCCACCTAAGTCCACCCAGAAGAGGGTTAGGAGGAATACAGAATCCTGGTTATTGCATATCACACAATCTCCCTTACATAAATAGGTTATAACACAAGGCTAGTAGGGATTACTTGCTATTTCTTGAGATAAAATCTCATACTACTTCTTTTTCTCTATTTATTTTCCTGTCTTTACTTTATTTAGTTAATTTTTTAGAGTCTTAAAAACCCAACAATTATTTCAGAGTCTTTCTTTTTCAGCGTATTATTCTTCTAACTTCTTTATTTGTACTTTATAATTGCATTAGTTCCTAGCTAACTTTCGTACGATCTGTGGACGAATTCTACTTATCATTAAAACTTGCGTACGATCTGTGGTACTTGCAGTGAGTAACGTGATTGGTAGGGTGATAGTTCGTATCTTTTATTGTCATTACTTATCACACCCTACTAGCCACCAAGTTTTTGGCGCCGCTGTCGGGGACTACATCGTTAGTTTCCGAGTTATATTTAGGCCTTTATAGCCAAGATGGTAAAGGTCGTGTTCCAGTTAGAGTAAAGTTTTAGTCCCTTTTACAGTTGAAGAGATTCGAAACTACTTCGAGTTCAAGAAATTGGTTGGACCATGTAAGTATCGAGAAGCGGTGGAAAATATCAAGACTTTTTATTGGAATCCACTTTTTGAACATGTATTGGATGAAGAAAAAGTACGAGCACACAAAGGAGAATTAAAGGAAACTTGGCCTTACAAATATCTCCAACGTGATACGAGAATTTGGCACAATTTACTCACACCAAATGTCTTTGGAAACACACAAACCTCATATGTAACCAAGAGAAATGCCATCTTTTTTAATTGTGTTTTAAAAGGGGAAGAAGTAGTTGTGGCACAATTGATATTTGCGGAGGTGATGCGATTTTTGGTCTCTCCACTTTCATTATTTAGTGTGAAATATCCAACTATGATCACGTGCCTAGTATGAAAAGCAAATGTGATTAGGGGTGAAGAAGATAAATTGATGTATAAAGTAAGTAATAATATCAACAATGTGTGGATCAAGACCATTCTTAGAGGAGCGGGAACCAAGAAGCCTCCACAAGAAGAAATCTCTCGTGAAAAAAAAAATCAAAAGGAGTGGATCTTGTATGGAAAGAAATAGTAGAGGACCGATTAAATAAATTTGAAGCAACTCAAAATTTCTCGGCCGATGATGTGACACAAACCAAGTGCATATTATGACACTCCTGGAGCAATTAAAGTGCGATATAGCAAAAGATCCACCAAATCCTTGGATGTTGATGATGCGAGGCAATAGCTTCGAGAGTATGTTTACTCTCTTCCTTACCATTTTTATATATGCAATATTTGTTAGTTTTTAATTTATTTATTGAGTCTTTACGAGTCGTGGGGACACGACTCATTTTTGAGTTGGGGTGTGGGGATGCGTTGTCCCTCATCACCATTATTTTATGTGATTGACTGTTTTTAGGAAGAAAATGATTTTTAGATACATGATATTAGATGTATATTGTGTTGGTGTGGCTTAAGGTGTGATAAATTAATGATATAAATAAGTGCAAATACACACCCTAAACTAACACTATACTGCAAGTATTACAGTACGTATGCAAGCTTTAATGATAAGAAGATTCGTTCCTCAGGGACTGACGAAAGTTAGAGAGAACTTATGCAAATTATCAAGTGCAGATATTAAAGATAGATAATAATACGCAAGTAGAAAGAAGAGAAAGATAGATATTTATTTGGTTTTTAATAAGAAAACTAAACTACTAAATTAAAGACAGAAAAGAAAAGAAGATAGTATGAAAGATATAACTTAGGTTTTACTAGTACGCACTAATCCTTCTAATTCTATCTATTAAATCTAGTTCATAAGGGAGAATATTAGCTCTTGGTATACTTAGTCAGGACTCTAAATTCCCATACCTTAGACCTTGAGAGCGACTAAGGGGGCTACGTCACAACCAAGAAGTGATTTCAAATAGGGTTATCAAACGCCACTAAGGCCCTAAGCAAATACTGCAATCTTGGTGATACGGTGATTAAAACAAACCTTAATGACTATCTAGTTAGAAGCATGTTTTGTCAGAACTACTATCGACACTAGACATTATGTGGTGGTTCAATAGTTAAACACCCTGGTAAGGAGACCATCTAACTACTATTAAGGTAATCCTATACGTTGCGCACCACAAGGAAAACATACATTAAATCAAAACACATAATCAAATATAAAGTAAGTAGCTAATATCAGATTAAAACATATAATTCCCAGAGAAACTTAGATAGAAGAATTAGAATTCATAGTTTATACATTATGCAAACCTAAGCTAATAGAATTAGTTCATACAAAGAAAAGAAGAGAAAAGAATTACAAAATAAGAGGTTGAAGGAGACATGATTGATGCACAGCTCCCTCCAGACTTCTTCTCTTGTGTTGTAGCTTCCTCTTGGCCTTAAGGTCTGGCCAAGGATGATTTTAGAGTGTTAAGAGGCTGTATTTATAGGGTATAGGAAGACCTAATTCGTTTTCTTGAAGGAGAAGGAAAGTAATGGACTCCTAGTCCAACTCAAATTCGTATGGAAATAAAGATAAACACTGCTGGACCGTTTTGAGCATATCTTCTTCGTTATTGGTCGGATTGAGCTTCATAAGATACCAAAAGAATCGCAGCAGAATTATCTTGACCCTTTAGAAGGAAATCACCAAAATCGGCCTATTTCTTAGGTAAAAACGCATATCTTTGGACGTGTATGCAGAATCCCAGATTTAGGCAGCTTTTCCTTTTCCATCTTTTTAGCCTTTGTTTCCTTATCTCCAATTTCCATGCAAATCTCTTTCCATAAGTTGTTGTCTTTGACTTGGACTCTAATTAATCTCCATAATTATCTTTAAAGCTTCATACTAAATAAACAATTAAACCCAATATGCTCTAAAAATAATAATTCTACAAATCAAGACTCAAAATAGGAAAGTGCACTAAATTAAGCTAAGATCGACCTATAAACTAATAAATAAGCCTAAAATGATGTCTCAGAAGTATATTATATTATCACAAATGAGGAGACATCATGTGTTTAATGGCTTAAAAGCATAAAATTAGTAAGTTAATGATAGTAAGTAATTTGTTTATGCGTTGATTATTTTATATGCTTTAAGTATGAACATGAAAACACACATTAATAGTAAAGAAAAGATTCGTAAGCAATACGGTAGAAGTATGTTTGATCTTAAGACACCTTGAGGGGTGTGTATGTCGTGAAATCTGAGCTAGTTGATAAATTCATTTTATGAACATGCTAGAGGTGAGAGAGTAACAAAATTGCATAGTTTAGAAAGTGATTAAGGTGATTCTTTGATATGCCCCTTGTTGCCTTTTAGCTTATTTTTCATTATTATATTTATATCCTTCTCATCCCTTCTAGCCTTTCTAAAACCTTTTTATTAGCCATATTATAAGCCATACCCTTTAGATTTTAGGACTTCTCCATATGACCAGCACTCGAATCGCGATACATAGACAGTTGTTTTAGAGCTTGTGTTTGGGTTGGCGGGTTCACCTTATGGGAAACATTATTGGCATAAGTAATTTTTACCTAATATGTATTGTGCTCTTGATGATGATTCACTGTTTTAAATATTGTAACCCTTTTCCAGGGTAAAAGTAAATTAAAAGAGAACTGAAAAGAAAAGAAATATGTTGAAAAAGTAGCATGATATTTCAAATCAAAAAGAGAGTCATAGCTATATTACAAAAGAAAAAATTGATATGAAAATAATATATGATTTGGAACGACAAAGTAGAATTTTTATGTGAATATCTTTAAAGCTTTATATTGGGTTACTGGGGATGATAATTAGTGTGTCAAATCATTGGGTTGAGTGAGAACATTTTCTGAGAGTAACTCAAGCTCTAGGGCGATCGTTGATGGCTAGTGAGGAGAGAGCCAAAAGCTCACTCTAAATTATCCAACTATACGATCATACCGTCCCTAAGCCTAACATTACAACCTTAAAGACTTTATGATTCTTTTCTATGTGATCTAGAAATAATTAAACTGTTAAAGAGTAGTTAGATGTATCATTGGATACTAGTTATGCTCGATGAACAATCTATAACCTCCATGTTAAATTAAGTGAAAGACCTCTCCTTCGTGCATTGCAAAGCTAATTCGATCTTGAATTTGAACAGTGTTGATTGTTTGTATGATAAGTATATAGGTAATTTAGTTTGTAAATATTATTACATGAAATTTGCTAAGTAGTTGCTTTGAGATTATTATTCATATTTTTTTTTCATTTGTGCTTAATTGACTTAGGTATATTTAGAGACTTCCCTATGTTCTTATTCTTTATTGTATCGGGACGATACAACTTTGAGTTAGGGGTCTTGATGTCTCCATATTTGTGATATATTAATCTACATTTGAGACATCATTCTAGGTGTATTACATTAATTTCTAAGGGATTTTTTCCCCATTATTAGATAATTTCATAATTTGTGTCTTGATTTGGAGATTTATTACTTCTGTAGCGTTTTTGGTATAATTTGTGTGTTATTGTGAAGCTCTTAAGTAAAAGGAATTATTTAGAGGCCAAATCAATGTCAACGAGTTAAGGAAATAAGATCCAGGATGATGTCTAGAGTTAAAAGGAAACCAAGTTAAATTAGGAAAGAAAAGCTACCACGTAATCGGTCATATTGAAAAGTCATCCAGTGTTTTGAAAACTGCTGAATATCTAATACAAATTTGGATAATATATTTTACCAACAGATAGATCTTTGAATTCACTATATTATTGAGAGAATGAGAGAGAAGAAGAATCAAAAGACAAAAGAAGAATTCTGGCCAAAGTGGGGACCGAAAGAATATATATATATATATATATATATATATATATATATATATATATATATATATGTACATATATATGTACATGTATATATGTACATGTTGGTGGTGCTTTGTGTGTTCTAAAATAAATGCAAAAGCTAATCGAACCACAACCGCAAGTGTACGGTTGTCCCAAGTAGTATAACTGATAAATCAGATTCGTTCCAAGGACGGAATGGTTGATCACAATGCTTACCTATTAATGATTGATGCACTTATGAAAACAAATAAGAGTAAAATGTTTGTTTGGTTTTGTTATTAGAACTAATGGATGGAAGACAAACATTAAAATGCAAGTAAAAGCTAAGACGCAAGTAAAATAAGTGAAAACGCAATATGAGATGTAGTACTTGAGAGACGCAAGGGTTTTCCTAACTATCATTCATTTCATACATTGTTTAAGGGACAAATCGGTAAATTTGTATTGGTCGGGATTCTATAATCTCCTTACCCCCGTCAGGGTGGACTAAGGAGCAACTCTCAAATGCTACAAACCCCGTCAGGGTGATTATAGTCCACTCTCAAGTGCTTAAATTCAATTTACCCAATAGGCCATAGGTTTAATTAAGCTCGTCAGAGTCAAATAATTTCTAACCTACATTCATTAACTAGTTCGGTACCTAAACCCCCCGTCAAGGTGATCCAATTGCCACTAATTGGAATAGCTTAGATACTAAGTCCTATCATTGATTGATCAGGTCAAAAATAGTAATTAAAGTGAAAATTAAAGAAAAATACAATTTACCCAATTTGATTTAAATAATAATAATCCCAAATCCAAATGTATAAAACGAAATCAAATTGGGATTAACCCATTATGCGTTCTCAAGCACTATGTAAAGCTTAGTTCATATTAAATGCAAAAACTAAATTAAAAGCAATGGAATTCATATTTGATTACAAAATTAAAATTGAAAGAACCTAATTTCCGGAATTGGAATGACTACGAACGGAGCTATAGACCCACTCCAGCTCTTGTAGCTTCTTCTTTCTTCCTTCTGTTGCTTCTCTCTGGTGTTTAATCTTGTAGAATGTGAATTGTGTGAAAAATAGAAGTCCAGACCTCCTTTTATAAGCATAAATTCGTTTTAGGACTTGGACCAGAAAATAGAATATTAATTAAATGTCCAAGCCCACTTTCTAAGCCCAAAATCCCGTAACTGTTGATACACCTTCACTAAAATAGCTTTTCCCGATGCGTTACAACTCCGATTGACCTCATTCCAGTTGCTAAAGTTCCGTAACTCGATAAGGAATGATTTCTCTTCAAAGGTCAGCGGTTAGATCATCACTTAAGCACCTCGAAATCAGCAATCTATGGCCTGGAAAATGGATTTCCAGCTCTAAAAATAATATCTTCGGGATTTATCTTCAAGTCTTGACTCTAATTCACGATCTTTGACTTTCTCCTTTGGATTCCTCTTCTAGCTAACATCTAAAACCTGTAAACTTTACACTAAAAATACCAATATTACGCGCAAAAGTTTAATAAATTTAAAATGCTAGAAATAAAAAGGTAATTCTGAATTATTGCAAATTTAGTCCAAAAGTCTATCGAATTAAGTAAATAAACACCAAAAATGATGTCTCCCAAGGGTCGAAAATAAGAACAATTAGGGAGACGTCACATGTATATATGTAAATATGTATATATGTATATATGGGAGCCTTCGGGTTTTAAATTTACCCGTCCAAATGAAATAAGTTTAAGGAACATAAGAGAACAACGTGTTAAGTCGGTGTAGTAAAATGGCAACATTTTACTATGAGCCAGACTAACGTAACCAAGCCCACGCGGATCACAAATAGATCAACCCACATAAATTAAAAAGGCCTAATATGTTAAGTGACATCCTTTAAATATAAGCAGGTCATATGTAATCTATTGGTCTTTATATATCAACAATATCATATGACATTTTGGGGTTATAGTGAGACAATCCAGAAACTCTTATCTTTTCCAAATTTTTCGATTGAACAGGCGGTGAAAAAGAGTATTGAAATCGGATATCAAAATCGTAACCTTCCCAACCTGAAAAACTAAAACCTCATCCCCTAAAGGTCGAGGCTTTATCCTTGGACAAATATCTAGCAACTCAAAGTCACTCATGTTTTTTTTTCTCATGGCACCTGCCATTGTTTGAATTTGCGACGATTTAATCTCGTAAATCCTCTTATAGTCCTTTCAAATGCAAGAACATCAGCATTGAAATGGTTTTCTTTCTTGAACACCGAAAGCATATTAGTGAGAGTAGCCGAGGTTGTGCTACAAAAAGGTTATCTTTAGCGACAAAATAATTTACCATTAAAAGTCTTAATTTTTCCGCTATTTGTGTGCCGCTATTTGTACGCCGCAATAAGTTTGTCTCTAAAGACACCTTTTGTAGCAAATTTATTTTTGCCTCTATTGACTTTATCTTCAGCGGCAAATATTACCGCTAAAAATAAAATTAGAGGTCGCTTTGGTGTTTACAAATATCATTAGAGACTATTTTAGTATTGCCGCATTATATATCGTCTCTAATGATACTATTTGTTGTAGTGTTGGGTTAGAAGTAATTTCATCAATGGAGGGCGATTACTTACAATTTGGGACAATTTTTTTTCAGACAAAGGAAGCTAATATATTAAAATAAATGCACCGGAGATCAACCCACTCCAGATGCAACAAAAGTATCAAAGTCATTACAAGCCAAAGATGAAAGTTCAGAAGGAATATTACATAACCATAAAGGAGATAAAGAAGAATTAGAAAAAGCCTTCGCAAGCCAATCAGCAACTTTGTTCGCCGCTCTTCTAACACCACGTATACGAATATTAATGTGGTCTCTCACCATGTTTTTAATATCACCGAGGATAGCCCTGTCCTTCCAGTGACAGTTCGGGCTCGATGAATACACAGCTTTTAGAACAACTTCAGCGTCAGTTTCAATTCTGTCGCAAAGTGGAGCATGGGCTAAGGCAAAGTGAACACCAGATCTCAACGCTTTAGCTTCTGCTTCAAAGCTGGAAGAGGCAGAGATGTTCATGGCAAAACCATTAATAATCTCGCCCTTTGAGTTACGAATCACTACAGCAGCGGAGGCTTTTCCTATCTTGAAAGAAGCATCAACATTCATCTTTAAACTTTGCTGTGAAGGAGGTGACCAAATAGGGATAGAGGATGAACCAGCGTCATCAGGATAAACAGGGTTAAGTGGCCCTACAGAGGGTTCATTTAAGCTCATATCACCATTGAAAAACACTTGCCTGTGAAACAAATCAATTAATTTAATGCAAGAATCAAAATCAATGGGGATATTATGGAATATAAACTTATTCCTAGTTAACCAGATAACCCATAAGCAAAGGATAATTTTCAGTAAAAGATAGGTTCTTTCTTTCGTATTTTTCCCATTATCAATAATAGATCCTACCCAGGAGTTAAATCCAAGATCATAGAAGGGGGGAATGTGACAATGGAGGGAGGATAAGAACCAAAAATTTCTAGTCCATTCACATTTCAAGAACAAATGCTCAATTGATTCTTCTTCCTTAAGGCAAATGTGACAAAGATTAGTAGAGGAACAGTTACGAGAAAACCTTTTTTGTTCAGTGGAATGAGCATTCATCATCACACGCCAGAAGAAGAATTTAAATTTAGGGGGAGCCTGAGAATCCCAATTCAACTTAAGAATATCAGAGTAAGGGAAGGAAGAAGTTGAGGGATGAATAGATGGGACAGAAATAGGTTGGAAAGCAGACATGTAACCAGATTTACAAGAATAAGATCCATCCTTAGTAAAAGGCCAAATCCAATCTTCATCTTGGGTGTTCCAAGGGATATTGAGAGAAGAAATATTGGTGACCGCCTCAGGAGAGAATAATTGGTTCAACAAAACCAACTTCCAAGTTTTAGTTGGAGTATGAATAAGGTCAGCCACAAACTTCGGGAAATTAGGATCCTCAGCTTACCAGTCCAATTATCTTCCCAAATGAGTGTATTATGACCATCACCTATAGCTTTAACCAGATTGGGTTTGAGGAAATCACAACCTTTACGAATGATGTTCCATATCCATGACCCCTTCTTAATATCACCAGTGTCAAGCATATCCTTTTCAGGGAAATAGACACCTTTGAGGACCTGATGAACAAGTGATGAAGGGCGCAAGAGAATGGACCAAGCCTGCTTCGCAAGGAGGGCTAAGTTAAAGACTTCAAGATTTTTAATGCCAAGACCACCAGTTTCTTTGGGGGATGAGATTGTATTCCAGTTAATCCAATGGATGCCACGATCTTCCTCATTACCCCATAGGAAATGTCAAGTCAGGGAATTTATTTTTTTTGATAACCCTTTAGGAAGGGCTAATAGGGACATAAAATAGGTAGGGAAGGCATGAATAATAGATGAGATGAGGACAGCCTTCCTTGCCATAAATAACAAGGATTTTTTCCACCCACTAAGCTTAGAAGCAATCTTTCCAATTAAAGAATACATGGCTTTAGTTTTAGAATGGATTATTGCCCAAGAAACACCTCAAATTAGAATTAATGTCCCCTCACCCCCGCTGTTTTCTTCTTGCCCATAAAAGGCACTCCTTTTTTTTCCTATTTTTCCCCCTCACCCCAGCCGCCGTCCGTTTATTAGTCGTTAGTTCATATACATTGAGTTAGTTATATATATCTTCTCTGTCTCTCTCTCTCTCTTACCCTTGGCAGCAGCAGACAATACAAAAGTGTACGTGCACGAGTGTTGGGAAACATTCCCATTACTCAACATTAGCCCGCAAGTACAAAAAGGTACTTGCACGAGTGCTGGGAAACATTCCCATTACTCAACATTAGCCCACAAGTACAAAAGTGTACTTGCACGAGTACTGGGAAACATTCCCATTACTCAACATTAGCCCACAAGTACAAAAGTGTACTTGCACGAGTGCTGGGAAACATTCCCATTACTCACCCTTTACAAAAGTGTACTTGCACGAGTGCTGGGAAACATTCCCATTACTCGCCCTTGGCGGCAGCAGCATACAGCAGTAGACAGCAGTAAGGGCATTAAGGTATATTTACCTTAAGTGCCTTTTATAGGCAAGTAGCTAAGGTGGCAGGTGTTTATTGGGCATTCACCTTTTTAGAATTTCTCCATTCAGTGGTTAAGCCTAAATAAAGCCCTAGATCCTCGGAGATTTTTTGGCTACTAACATAGTTATTTTGGCTACTAACATAGTTATTTTGATTCAACGTTGTTGTTGAAAAAAAAAAAAGGTTTGGCAACGTTGTTAAGGCTTGCTGTCGAAGGTGATATTAATGGTATTGTGCTTGGTGAGATGGATTGGGCTGGCAACGAGCGGTACGTGAATTGTTATTGTTGCATGAATGGGTTGAGTGATGAGATAAGATAGGACTTGGGCTTCCCTTGGACCAACGTAGAACCATTGATTATACCGATGGGCTGAACCAAGCTGGGCTGCTTAGTTCCATCTTGGACTCTGACTCAATAACTCTAGAACCATCTTCAAACGGACACCATCTTTATTTATAGGATTTCAATCAACACCTTTAGTAGCTGTTGATGCCTTAACAAAGCTTGTTTAAAATGATTCACATAGACCGTAAAGTACTTGTAACAAAAATATATTATAAGAAAATACGGTGCAAGTTAAAGGTAAAGCATCATTTATTTATTTGATTATGTAATACTTTATCACGGTCTTATATTAAGGAGAAATATTTGTGTAGTCCTTCCTTACGACCCCAGTTCTGGTGCCAATATTACTAAATAGTTGCCGTTCCAAACTTTAAAAAAAATAAGCATTTTTTCTTTAATTATTATTGCATTTTTTTTAAATTAAGTTTTTATTTTTTAAGTACGAGAACACAGTTGTGTCAAAAGAAAAAAATCATTTCAATTAAGAATGATATTGATGAAAATAACTATACTAAAATTATGATTGCAACATTTTATACTAATGAAAATAATATTAATAATATGTCCAAAAAAAAAAATATTAATGATATCATTTATTTTAACTTATATATTTTTAAGTGTAAACTAATCTAATAAGTAATAATATATACATGTTTCAAGTAAATTATTATAACTTCAACTCTGAGAATTTTTTTGGATTGGTAATATTATTTTCTAATTAAAACACATATATATTATTGATAAAGAAATTAGTTATGTGGAGAAAAAAAGTTCAATTAATTGATACCGATATTACTTATACCTTTCATCAAAAAATATATTAATGTCATCCTAATTTATAGGGGTGAGCACGGTTCGATTCGTCTAAATTTTTAGTCAAATCCAAAACCAAAACCGAAACAGAATGATCGGTTTTTAAGGGTGTTGCTACCAGAGCGAGCGGTTTTCAGCCAGTTCGGTTTCATCGGCTTCCGGTCCGGTTTGATTTTCGATTTTTGTATGTGTTTGGTTCAAAAATTAGAGTCCTCAAGTACGTCTACTTGAAAGTTTTATTTTCCAATAGATTAATATATGAAGTGTCTGATTTTCATGTTGTTGGTGAATGTAGGAAAATCGTATTCTTGGAAGCAAAATATTATACATAAAGTTGTAAACAACTAATTATAGAGAAATATTTCTAATGTGTATGTTTTAGTTTCAAGAATTTTTAATAAACTAACAATCTTTTAAATATATCGGCTAATGATTTTTTCATATTTTGCATATTATGACTTTCTAAGGGGTGACACATGTCATTTGTGAGCATTTTTCTTTTCGAAATTTATTCATTTTTCTATCCCCTAATCATAATACTTTTTTAAATTATCAAAGAAATTCATGGGGGCCTTAGGTAAGGATAGAGATGAGGTCATCCCAAACTCAAAAAAATCAGTGACATAAATTACTTTTGTATTTTTTCGGTTTGGTTTAGTATAGAAAAACTGAACCAAAATATTCTGATTTTCTAAAAATCTTACACCGCACCAAATGTTTTTGTCGTTATTCCGTTTTTTAGGTTTGATTTTTGGTATTTAGGGACGGTTTGGTTTTTTAATTTTATTTTGCTCATCCCTACTAGTTTATATAAAAAATTGTTATTCAATTTCAATTATATATATATATATATAATATTTAATTTGATTACCGTATTTTTAACTCTATTATATATTTCAATTTTTCTATATTGGTTTTGTAAATTTTGCTAACGACATGTAATGCTAATTGATTATAATTTATCTAAAATATGAATATATTATCAATAATTAGATTAGCCATATCAAATAAAAATATAGGTTGATTTTACTTTTTGTAAATCTTTTAACCAGTAATAAGTTTTATTCCACCTTACTACTATAAAAGGAAATTACAATTCATATTTGGGTTAATGCTCAATAAACCCTTGCAGTCTTGTCCACTATCCCGTAAAAGACACTTTTTTTTAAACAATGAGTTATGGGAAGCTTCCCAAAACTCAAAATCTGAGTTATGGAAATCTTTCCATAGCTCAAAATTTAAGTTCTGGGAAGCTTTCCATAACTCGAACGGTTTTTTTATGGGAAAAAAAAAAGAAAGGAACAAAATGTATTGTGTTTTTATGAGCAAAAAAATGATGATTGTGATGAGGGGAAATTAATTCTAACTTGAGGGATTTCATGAGCATTAATACTTCCTATTTTAGATGTACTTTTTTTAAATACCATTTCTATTTAAATGATTTTTTCTTTAAGATAATTAATCTAGTACTTAAAAAATATTAAAATATAATTCTGAATTGTAAGAAAACAAGTGTAAGGAGTAGTTCATAACAATCTACTAATAGATTCTTTTTTTACAAATTTGGAACGATAGTTTTTATTACTTTTGGCCTAAGACCTATATGTGGGGCCGTAGGGGAAGACCACACAAGATTTTCCCTATACTAAGGGTTAATGAATGCAAGATTTAGTACCTTGTATTTTGGTGACATTTATGCTGACAAAATAAAAAACAATGATTATGATTATGAGAATAAAGTATTTTAACCTCTTGAAAAATCCTAAATCTTACTTTAAAAAATTCCTCAGATTGATATTTAACACATCCCAGTGTCGCTGATGATATAGCTATAAAAGCCTTCATCTCTTTGTATCATGTAAATTAATTAATTACTTCTACACAATAATTAATGGGTTTTTGCATCCTACTTGGATGTTCAAGCTATAGTGTATTTAATTACTTGATTTGAACTTCTAAAATATACATGATGTTGATGATGTTACAGTTAGTTTTCATTCACATTTACATGTACATAATAATCCAACGGGTTGCTCAAATTTTATTACTTTACATAATCAAGATTCATGAAGGTATATAGCATGATGTCCAAGCTATAGCGAGTGACTTGATCATTAGATTAGTGGATCTTATGACTTTCAGGGAACAGAAGGATATTTTCAAGTTTTGCCAATCCAATGTGGTGAGTCTCGCCCAATGGCTTACTCTCTCGGACACACCATCTTCTAGATAAGTACTTACCTTTTTATAATGAATCTATCGACAAAAACATTACGAAACTTTAGATTATCCCATCTCATATTATGTTTACACAATCACATCCAAGGTCAAAAATCATGGGTGGCTTGGGTTGGCTATTGCCAGTGGACTTAAATGGCAACATGTACTTTATGCACTTCCTCCCCCCCCCCCTTTCAAGTTGAAGGATTTAGACATGTTTGAGGTTGTCTTGAGCTAACTTCTCATACACAATTTTTCGAAAAATGTCTCTGATTATTCATCGTTATTTTTTCGATTTGAGTTATATTCACAAATAAGTCGAAAAGGTTTTTGTTTTTTTGGTCAAGGTAAAGATCCAAAAGGTAATCTGAGTTATGTGACTTGAGAGAAACCGGGTATAGTGGATTTGAATGTTCAAGAGCAAGCTATTGAGATTCCAAAGGAGAAGACACCACAACCTCTAAAGATGCCTCTACCCAACTAGAGCGGATCTTATAGGGCCCTAGAAGCCATTGCTACACAAATCATGCCTACTTTGACACTCACAAATGAGAGAAAATTTGCGGAGGAAGTTAGAAAGGGAATATAGAAGATTTATTGAAAAAGGGAAATGATTGGTTTTGAAGATGTTCATGATGGAGCGTTCAATTTTGAGTATTGAGATAGCAAGAGAAATATATCTTGGCCTCTTTAGCTGAGATAGTAAGGGAAGAGATCCTATTCGAGGCAAGTTAGGTCCTTTAACGGTTGAAGAAATTTGTAGCCATTTCAAGTTGAAGAAATTGGTTAGACCATGCAGATATCAAGAATAGTGAAAAAAATCGAGACTTACAATTGGAACCAAGTGCATGAACATGTGTTTAGTAAGGTATTGGTACTATATTATGATAAAGAAGAAGAGAAGTGAATACATCGTTACCTTACAAGTTCCTTCAACTCGATGCAAAAATATGGTATCACTTCCTTGCACCCTCAGCCTTTGGGAACGCTCGGACCGAGGATATACTTCGAAAATCCGCCATTATTTTGAATTGTGTTATGAGAGAAGAAGTAGGTGTAGCGCGAGTGATTTTTGATGGGGGTATGTGATTCATAGATGAGCCGTAGAGGTTCTTTAGTTTTAAGTTCCCCTCAATGATTAATAGTTTAGTGATGAAAACGGGTGTGAAACTTGGAGAGAAAGAGAAGCTTGTTAGTAAGCCGGGTACCATCTTGGATAATGCGTAGATCAAGAACATTGTAATAGGAGCGGAGTCGAAAGAGCTTTCTTGGCAAGAGAAGGTTAGTGATCAACTTAATCAAATCATATTAGCTAAAACCCTCATTTCCAATGATGTGGCCCTAATTAAAGCCAATCAAGTTGATGTCTCCATATTTGTGCTGAATTATTATATTCATGAGACATCATTTAGGTGCATTACATTAATTGTTAAGGGATTTTCCCCATGATTTGATAGTTTCTTAATTCATGCATTGATTTGGAGATTTAGTACTTTTGTAGCGTATTTGGTATAATTTGTGTGTTAATGTGAAGCTATTAGGTAAAAGGAATATATAAGATTCCAAATCAATCTCAAGGAGTTAAGAAAGAAGACTCAAGGTGAAATATAGAGTTAAAAGGAAACAGAGTTATATTAAGAAAGAAAAATCTCCAAAGCTGTAATGACGTCCACTATTTTGACGAGTTCAGAAAATCGGTTAAGACTTCAAAGGATCCCTTTTAAGGTCAGATAGGTCTTTGAATTTCAGTTGTTTTGATAGGTGGTACACTGAATTTGGCCAAGTAACGAAGGAGATACGCTCAAATCAATCTCTAGTGTTTATCTTGTCCTTTATTTTACGAAACGAATTTGAATAGGAATTGGACTCCAATAACTTGAGTTACACTCCAAGATTTTGACCTAGAACCTATAAACACAGGTATATACCTTTTTAAACATTGTCTTTGCCTAAATATTAGTCCTTAGTATCAAGTTTTATCATCCAGAAAAGTTAGAAGACCTAGAGAGGAACACAAGAAGTTGGAGAGTCACAAAATCCTTTTCTCCATCATATCCCTCTATCACTAGGGTAATTTGTATTAGATTCAATAGCTTAACTATGTGTCTCATCTGTATTCATTAGTTTTATTTCTATGTCTTTAGATATGAACTAATTTCCTCATAACTTGGGTTTGCATATGTATAATCTTTGATTTCTAATTCTTTATTTTTATGTTATTTGGGATTAACCTTTAAATTGTTTGAGCTACTTAGTTACTTTATATATATATATATATATATATATATATATATGTGTGTGTGTTTTATGTTCTCTGACTAGATGATTGTATTCCTTGCGAATGCATGCGTATAGGTTACCCCATTAATAGTTGGATGGTCACCCAGAAGGGGTGTTCAACTATTGAAACACCGTATATACGTCTATTGTGCGGTAATGATCATGACGGGCTTGCCTAACTAGATACTCAATAGGATTTGAGATTAACCACCAATCATTGCGCAGGTTCCTGATGTCTCCCTAAATGTTCTAATTTTATGCCATTGGGAGACATCATTTTTGGTGTTTATTTAATCAATTTGATAGACTTTTGTTGCTAATATGCAATAATATGATTTTCCTCTTTTATTTCTAGCATTTTTGATTTATTAAGCTTTTGCGCGTAATATTGGTATTTTTAGTGAAGATTTTACAGGTTTTAGATGTTAGCTAGAAGAGGAATCCGAGAAGAAAGTCAAAGATCAAGAGATAGAGTCAAAACTCGCAGATAAATCCCGAAGATATTATTTTTAGAGCTGAAAATCCATTTTCCAGGCCATAGATTGCTGATTTCGAGGTGCTTAAGCGATGATTTAGCTGTTGACCTTTGAAGAGAAATCATTCCTTATCGAGTTACGGAACTTTAGCAACTGGAATGAGGTCAATCGGAGTTGTAACGCATCGGGAAAAGCCGTTTTAGTGAAGGTGTATCAGCAGTTACGGGATTTGGGTTTAATTAGTGGACTTGGGCTTTTCTAATTTTTACTTAATCCTTAAGTAAAAGCCCTAATCCGATTTTTAACCTTATAAAAGGAGCTTTTGACCTCAGTATTTCTGACCTCTCATTTTATTCTTAAAATTAAAACATCCTTAGAAGAGAGCGTCCAGAGAAGAAGCAGAAACAAGGAAAAGAAGAAGCAAGAGCTGGAGACGGTCTATATCTCCGATTCTCAGCCAATTCAACTCCAAAATTAGGTTTCTCTGTATTCTATTTTATTCTGTAAAACATGATGAACCTATTTGTTTCTTTAGTTTTTATCTTTTCAATTATTATGAGCTAAACTAAATTAGTGCTTGAGAACGCATAATGGGTTAATCCCAATTTGATTTCGTTTTATACATTTGGATTTGGGATAATTATTATTTAAATCAAATTGGGTGAATTGTATTTTTCTTTAATTTGCACTTTATCTACTATTTTTTACCTGATCAATCAATGATAGGACTTAGTATCTAAGCTATTCCAATTAGTGGCGATTGGATCACCTTGACGGGGGGTTTAGGTACCGAACTAGTTAATGAATGTAGGTTAGAAATTATTGACTCTGACGAGCTTAATTAAACCTATGGCCTATTGGGTAATTTGAACCTAAACACTTGAGAGTGGACTATAATCACCCTGACGGGGTTTGTAGCACTTGAAAGTTGCTCCTTAGTCCACCCTGACGGGGGTAAGGAGATTTTAGAATCCCGACCAATACAAATTTACCAATTTGCCCCTTAAACAATGTATGAAATGAATGATAGTTAGGTAAACCCTTGCGTCTCTCAAGTACTATCTGCTCTTACTTGCGTATCACTTTTATTTACTTGCGTCTTAGTTATTTATTTAAATTTTCGCATTCGTCTTTCATTCCTTAGGATTAATACAAAACCAAACAAACATATTATCTTTATTTGCTTTCATAAGTGCATCAATCATTAATAGATAAGCATTGTAGTCAACCATCCCGTCCTTGGAACGAATCTGTTTTATCAACTATATTACTTGGGACAACCGTACACTTGCGGTTGTGGCTCGATTATTTATTGCATTATTTTTAGAACACACAAAGGACCACCAAGTTTTTGGCGCCGCTGCCGGGGACGGTAGCGTGTGACCACGGTGTTTATCCTTTAGTGATAGTTGCATTTATTTTTATTTTTCAGTTTTACGCTTGTGTTTGTTTTGTTTTGTTTTTACAGGTGCTTTATTCAGGTAATGATCAAGAAATTTAATTAAAGATGTATAGAGGACATTACCCAGATCCCGATCCATATGACTATTGGGAAGACTCTTCGGGACAACAACAATGGGGTAGTAACTTCTACCAACAACCTTATCAATACCCGCAAGAGCAAGGATGGAACAATCAATGGATCAGAAGTACTCAACAACAAACGCCATATCACTATCAACAAGAACAAGTATGGAACCACCATTGGGTTGAGAATAATCAACATTATCCATCTCATAACTATCAACAAGAACAACACGAGCATGAATGGAACAACCATTGGGTTGAAAACATTCAACAGTATCCACCTCATCAAAATCAACAAGATACACTACTAGAGAAAGCCAATCGCCTACTCGAGGAATTTCAGGCAAGAGAACCAGAGCGTAAGGCAAGAGACGAGGAATTCAAAGCCACCCATGCACACATACAACAGATGCTAGATGAAAGGGATGCCCGTTTGTTGCTGATAAACAACTCTCCTAACTTAGCTGAAAGTGGTAGTAAGTCTTATGAAGGTCCCACTCCCTCGAGGGATGGAACAGATCAATTGGAAGAAGTTGTTGAGGAGGAGGTGTTGAAAGAAGGTGAGAATCTTGTTAGCATAGTGGAAGAAGGAGTAGCAACGCAAACCCTAGAAGTAAACACAGAGATTGCTATTCCTAAGGTGTATACACATGATCAAGATATAGAGCGCAAACAAGAAGAGGTGGTGATCGAGGTTATAGAAAATCCAAATAAAGAATATTATGAGGTAATAGTGGAAGATTGGGTTGAAAGCGAAGATGAATATGAAATGGTTGGAGAATCAATTGAAGAATTAAAGGTTAAAGATAAAATAGAAATTGAATATCCGCAACAAAAAGTTCACCAATCACCATCTCTACCACGAATCATTATTAAAGATGAAAAATCAGAATCACCTCGACTACCACAAATGATCAATATGTGTTATACAAGCAAGGTGCCACACCGCGAGAGCAAAGCGGCAAGGAGAAGCACTTACCCACCACACTTTCAAGAGGAACGCGAGATTAAAGAGAATGAAAATGAGCTTATACCGTTGAGGACGGTTATCTACTATCGTGTGGTGAAGAATACGTTTCGTCATGAAAGTAAAAAGGCGAAACGGAGATACTACCCTCCCCCTTTCAGAGATCGATTGAATAAAATTTTAAGGGGGAAGGTTTCAAAGCTTACATGCCAAGGACGAGGCGAATTCAAGCGGAGGAGAACCGCAAGGGCCTCAATACCATCTTCATGGAAGGTAACGCGTCGAACTTAAAGACGTAATAAACAAAAGTGCTTCTTGGGAGACAACCCATGTTTTAAATTGCTTTCATGTCTTTTAAATTCTTAGTGTAAATTAGAGTAATGGTTCTTTATTTAGTGTTTATTATTAAGAAATGAGGAAGGGTGTTTGTTTTTGATGATTGCAGGGGTAAAAGGGTCATGAGTTTGGGGTCAAAACGAGGAGAAAACGAAAAATTATGAGTTAACAGCAGGTTTGACCGGCTAGCCGGCGAGCTGGCCGGCATACCGGCCAAAATGAGCTGAAGACCCCAAAGCTTCTGACCACTGCGTCAGCGATGACGCAGCATTGCTGCGTCACGATTCGCGCCAGCGGGATTTCGCCGGCATGCCGGTCAGATGACCGGCTAGCCGGCCGATGAAGATGATGGTTCTGGTCCTTGCGTCAGCGACGACGCAAGGTTGTTGCGTTTCGATTTCCGCCAGCGACATTTCGCCGGCATGCCGGTCAGATGACCGGCTAGCCGGCCGAAGAGGAAGGACTTTCTGATCATTGCGTCAGCGACGACGCAAGAGGCTTGCGTCAGAGGTAAAAAAAAAAAAAAAAAAGAGTACAAATTTTTTCGAAAATTTATTTTTCGCCGACGCACTGGCCGGCATACCGGTCAACCGCCGGCTAGCCGGTCAACTGCTGTGATCGGCGGTTTTAAGGGTTCCAACCCTATATTTTTAGCTTCTTTCATTAAGCCTACCTCTTCCGACGAATCCTAGCCTCCTACCACTCCTAAAATCATCATCAAAACAACATCATACCACCAATCCTTCCATCTAAACATCATCCAATATCACAATCATACCATAAAATACCAAATCTTTACACTTTAAACCAATTTTTTCTTTCACCAAAGCTGAAAAATTATCAATTTAACCTTTCCCAAACGTTGAAATATCCATGACCCAGCGCTACACAATCATAATTCAAACCCAAACCTTCAAGAACATTAAAATCACAATTATATCCAAACCTTTTGAGGGTCTTGAAGCTTTGAGTTTGGGGTCATCGGAGATGACCATGAAGGTTAGGAAAGGTATGAAGAACATGGTGAAGAAAGAGAATTGGGTATTCGAGGAAAGATTTTAATAGAAGAGATGATGTTTAGAGGGCAAGTAATAAATGAAAACGTGGAAAAATTGAAGAAGTTCGAGGTGATGAAGAACACTTTAAACGCAACCATCGATGAAGAATTCAAAACCTCAACTTGGACGCAACACCGACACCAGCCTCGCGCTAGTTCAGATACGTTTTCTTTCCCTTCTCATTTAGTGTAAATTATTTTATTGCTTTGAGTCTTTTTCGAGTCGTGGGGACACGACTCATTTTTGAGTTTGGGGTGGGGTTCGTTGCCTCATCCCAGTTTTTATGTGTTTATTTGCTTTAAATTGCTTTCAATAAAATAATTTTCGGAGTTGCGTTTGACTATAGAAGATTTTAAATGTCCCTTTTAAGCATACTTTTGATGAATATATGATAGTAGATAGTGGACTTTAGGGAATAACATAAAACGCACTTACAATTGCATGCGAACATAGATAATTGATAGGAAAAATTAATGAACAATGCAAATGAAGTAAGCTTGTACTTAAGGAATATGTTTGGTGTGTAGAACGTGAAATCTTAATTAGTAGAGAACCCACCTAGATATGAACTAAAGACAAGCTATGTACTTAGGAAAATGATAGGGGCAGTTCTTTGTTAGCCATTTGAAGCCTTTTAGCTTGCTATCCCTTATTATAATTTTATCCGTCTTAGCCCAATTTTGAGCCTTAAGCCTTTTCTTTTGTAGCCACGATATAAGCCCATTATCCTTTAGATTATTAGGCATGACCAAATGACCCGCACTTGAATCACAACCCTGAGACTTGTCTCGAGCTTGAGTTTGGGGTGGAGGGTCCACATTTGGGAAATTACATTGGGAAGGGATTATATGTGTTTGTATTGAGGCACAAAAATGTAGATGATATTATTGTTTGTGACCCTTTGCCGAGATTTGAAAAAGAAAAAGAAAAAGAAAAGAAAAATATTTATAAGAGACATGACCTTTCACATCAAAATGATGGTCATGGGTATCTTGTACAAAAAAAAAGAGAAAAGAAATGAAAAAGAAAATAAAAAGAAAGAAAGAATAAATAAACCGGCAAAGTGGAATATTTTTGGAAATCATCTTAGTTTTAATTGGGTTGACATGGGGACGCAACATTAGCGCGTCAAATGGGTGAGTGAGAACATTTTTTAGCGTAAACTCAAGCTCGAGGACATTGTTGATGGTAAGTGAGGAGAGAGCCAAAAGCTCACTTCAAATTTACCAAATATACATCCATACCGTCCTTAAGCCATCATTAAAACCATAAAGACCTCGTGATTCCTAAGTGCATAGTGAATTTATGATTCTGTTGATAGGGAACACACTAGGTGGAGCGTTCAAAGCGAGTTAGGATTAATGACCACCCTATAGCCATCATACAGAGATGAGTACAAGTGTAACCTTCAAGCATTGCGACTTTAATTTTATGATTGAGATTATTTATGTTTGATGTTGCATGATTAGTGTATGTATATGTTAGTTCTTAATGTTTTCTATATGAGATTTATCTTTAGCATTGCTTTAGGGTTTATTTGCTAGCTTCTATTTTCTCTTGCATCTACTTCACTCCCCTTGTTTTTAGTTTTGCTTTGTCGGGACGACAAAGGTTTGAGTTGGGGGTCTTGATGTCTCCCTAAATGTTCTAATTTTATGCCATTGGGAGACATCATTTTTGGTGTTTATTTAATCAATTTGATAGACTTTTGGTGTTAATATGCAATAATATGATTTTCCTCTTTTATTTCTAGCATTTTTGATTTATTAAGCTTTTGCGCGTAATATTGGTATTTTTAGTGAAGATTTTACAGGTTTTAGATGTTAGCTAGAAGAGGAATCCGAGAAGAAAGTCAAAGATCAAGAGATAGAGTCAAAACTCGAAGATAAATCCCGAAGATATTATTTTTAGAGCCGAAAATCCATTTTCCAGGCCATAGATTGCTGATTTCGAGGTGCTTAAGCGATGATTTAGCTGTTGACCTTTGAAGAGAAATCATTCCTTATCGAGTTACGGAACTTTAGCAGCTAGAATGAGGTCAATCGGAGTTGTAACGCATCGAGAAAAGCCGTTTTAGTGAAGGTGTATCAGCAGTTACGGGATTTGGGCTTAATTAGTGGACTTGGGCTTTTCTAATTTTTACTTAATCCTTAAGTAAAAGCCCTAATCCGATTCTTAACCTTATAAAAGGAGCTTTTGACCTCAGTATTTCTGACCTCTCATTTTATTCTTAAAATTAAAACATCCTTAGAAGAGAGCGTCCAGAGAAGAAGCAGAAACAAGGAAAAGAAGAAGCAAGAGCTGGAGACGGTCTATATCTCCGATTCTCAGCCAATTCAACTCCAAAATTAGGTTTCTCTGTATTCTATTTTATTCTGTAAAACATGATGAACCTATTTGTTTCTTTAGTTTTTATCTTTTCAATTATTATGAGCTAAACTAAATTAGTGCTTGAGAACGCATAATGGGTTAATCCCAATTTGATTTCGTTTTATACATTTGGATTTGGGATAATTATTATTTAAATCAAATTGGGTGAATTGTATTTTTCTTTAATTTGCACTTTATCTACTATTTTTGACCTGATCAATCAATGATAGGACTTAGTATCTAAGCTATTCCAATTAGTGGCGATTGGATCACCTTGACGGGGGGTTTAGGTACCGAACTAGTTAATGAATGTAGGTTAGAAATTATTGACTCTGACGAGCTTAATTAAACCTATGGCCTATTGGGTAATTTGAACCTAAACACTTGAGAGTGGACTATAATCACCCTGACGGGGTTTGTAGCACTTGAAAGTTGCTCCTTAGTCCACCCTGACGGGGGTAAGGAGATTTTAGAATCCCGACCAATACAAATTTACCAATTTGCCCCTTAAACAATGTATGAAATGAATGATAGTTAGGTAAACCCTTGCGTCTCTCAAGTACTATCTGCTCTTACTTGCGTATCACTTTTAATAACTTGCGTCTTAGTTATTTATTTAAATTTTCGCATTCGTCTTTCATTCCTTAGGATTAATACAAAACCAAACAAACATATTATCTTTATTTGCTTTCATAAGTGCATCAATCATTAATAGATAAGCATTGTAGTCAACCATCCCGTCCTTGGAACGAATCTGTTTTATCAACTATATTACTTGGGACAACCGTACACTTGCGGTTGTGGTTCGATTATTTATTGCATTATTTTTAGAACACACAAAGGACCACCAGTTCCCCTTACCCAAGTCCCCTGGTTATTTGTTAGGTTGCCACCTAAGTCCGCCCTAACGGGGGTTAGGGGGTATAGAATGACTATTTACACAAAAAGAGATTTAATCACCCTTATAACTAGAATATTAATTTAGAAGGATAAACGCATACTAGCAATCCTAAGCTATATCTCTCATCTCCATTCTTTATTAGTTATTTATATGTATTAGTTTAAATTATAAGTTATCTGAAAACCAATAAATATTATTTCTTTTATTGTCTTTTTATTTAACAAGTAAATTCTTCTACACTTCTCTATATACACAAGTAGATCTAACAGATAAAATCCCTATGAACGCACTTTACTTATCTTCTATAACTTGTAAACGATATGTGCACTTGTAGTGAGTTTCGGTGGTAGTAGTAGGTGTGTGTGCTTATTTATTATCTTTTATTATCGTTAATTTATCACACCTACTCACCCACCAAGTTTTTAGCGCCGCTGCAAATGGCTGATAGATCCCTCGCACATCCAGAGGGACGAATAGAAGATGTCCTCGTCAAGGCAGGTACTTTAATTTTTCCCGTTGATTTTGTTATACTTGAATACGACGCGGATAGGAATGTCCCCATCATCTTGGGTCGACCATTCCTAGCCATGGGGCGTACTGTTATTGATGTAAAAAACGGAGAATTAACCATGCGAATCCAAGACGAGAAGGTAAAGTTCAACGTGTTTAGGGCCATGAATTTTCCAGATCTTCCTGAAGAATGTTTCCGAATGGATGCACTAGACTTAACTACGCAAGAAGTATTTGATTGTATGAATTTTAACAATATCCTGCAAGCGGCCATAACACTTGACTTACCGGAACTAATTGAAGAACTAACCGAAACTGTAGCTGCTCTAAATTCCGGAAATATCAAGCATAGAAATCTCACCTATGAGCCAGTCCGAGAGCTAGGGAAGATAGTATCTAAAAAGAAACCATCTATCGAATCTCCCCCTCAACAAGAAGAAAAGTCGCTCCCGTCACACTTGAGGTATGCTTATTTAGGTACTAACAACACTCTACCTGTTATTGTTTCAACTACTTTAACAGGTCCTCAAGAAGACAAACTGTTGCGCATACTGACAGCTAATAAAGAGGCGATTGGTTGGACTATTGCTGACATCAAAGGTATTAGTCATTCCTATTGCCAACACAAAATCATTCTGGACGATGAAAGAGCGCGCTCAGTTGAAGGGAAAAGAAGATTGATGCCAACTATGAAGGAAGTGGTGAAGAAAGAGATTATCAAGTTGCTAGACGCGGGAATCATCTATCCCATAGCTAGTAGCGAATGGGTGAGTCCAGTTCAATGCGTACCAAAGAAGGGTGGTATCACTACCATCTTGAACGAGAAGAATGAAGTCATTCCCTCAAGAACCGTTGTTGGTTAGAGAGTGTGTATGGATTATCGAAAGTTGAACAAGGCCACCAGAAAAGATCACTTTCCTCTTTCGTTTATTGATCAGATGTTAGAAAAGCTAGCTGGGAGAGAATATTATTGCTTTTTGGATGGATATTCAGGATACAATCATATTTATGTAGATCTAAAAGACCAACACAAGACAACCTTTACATGTCCTTTTGCTACCTTTGCCTTCCGAAGGATGCCATTTGGATTATGTAATGCACCTGCTACTTTTCAAAGATGTATGATGGCAATCTTTTGGGACATGATTGATGATTTCCTTGAGGTATTTATGGATGACTAGTCTGTGTTTGGTGATAAATTTGAGGAGTGTTTACGGAACTTGGAGAAGGTATTGATTAGATGCAAGGAGACTGATTTGGTTTTGAACTGGGAGAAGTGTATCTTTATGGTTCAAGAAGGTATAGTGTTGGGCCACAAGGTTTCAAGTGCTGGTTTGGAAGTTGATCGTGCGAAGATTGAGGTAATCAAGACTCTTCCCCCTCCTATTTCTGTAAAAGGGGTAAGAAGCTTTTTGGGTCATGCTGGTTTTTACCGACGTTTCATCAAGGACTTCTCCAAAATTTCTAGGTCGTTGTGTAACTTACTTGAAAAGGACACCAAATTCCTTTCTGATGAAGCTTGCATAAAGGCATTCAACGAGATCAAAGAGAAGCTTATTTTTGTACCTATTGTATTACCTCCTGATTTGAAGATTCCGTTTGAGATTATGTGTGATACTAGTGATCTTGCGATAGGTGCTGTTCTGGGTCAAAGGAAAGAGAAGGTATATCATTCTATCTACTACGCTAGTAAAACCTTCACAAGTTCTCAAATAAATTATACCGTAACTGAGAAGGAATTACTAGTTGTTGTGTACGCATTCGACAAATTTCGTTCCTGCCTTCTTGGGGCGAAAGTTGTTGTGTTTACCGACCATTCTGCGATTAAATACCTTATGGAAAATAAATATGCGAAGCCGCGTTTGATTAGATGGGTACTAATGTTACAATATTTTGACTTAGAGATTCGGGATCGAAAGGGTTGTGATAATCTAGAGATCAAATCCATTCTTGAGAAGACAGTTGGTTCCACACGCAAGGATTGGTCAATGAAATTAGATGATGCGTTGTGGGCATACCGTACTGCATTCAAGACGCACGTTGGTGCATCTCCGTACCGCATCGTTTATGGTAAGGCTTGCCACTTACCTCTTGAGCTTGAAATGGGTGCCTATTGGGCGATAGCGGAGATGAACATGGATCCTACCTTAGCCGCAGAAAACCGTATGATGAAGCTGAATGAACTTGATGAGTTTCAATTTCATGCCTATGAGAATGCTAAGCTGTACAAAGAGAAGGCGAAAAGATGGCATGACAATCGCATTCGTGAAAAGATATTCAAAGGTGGACAGATGGTCCTCAAATATAACTCCAAGTTCAGCAATTATCCGGGCAAGTTGAGATCAAAGTGGTCTGGTCCGTTCGTGGTGACCAAAGTGACGCCTCATGGAGCTATAGAGATCGAGAATCCAGACGAGCAACACACCTTTATGGTGAATATGCATCGTCTGAAACTTTACCATGTAGGCGAGGATACCAATCGCAGAGTTGATCCACATCCTGGGGAGGTCATGTACTCCTTGAAGCTGAATAGATGCGAGAGGTAACCCGTCGAGCTTAACGACGTTAAACAAAAGCCAGTTTATTGTATATTAGTTTATTGCCTTATGTTTTTCAATTCCTAGTGTAAAATTCTAAGTTAGTGTCGAGTTGTAGTGTCTACTTTTAAAAATAAATGAGAAAGGTAGTGTGTTAATGGTGTAGGAATTGAGTTTGGGGTGCGAAGGAACGAAAAAGAAAAATATGCTGCTCTGACCGGCTAGCCGGCCAGATCACCGGCATGCCGATGGAGCAGAAACACGTGTCCACGGGTCCAAGGCTCGGTTTGTTTGCCAAGAGGTAGAGAAAATTCGACAAGTCGCACCGGCTAGCCGGTCACACGGCCAGAAGAAAAACCCGTGCCCTCGAGTAGCTCGGCTCGGGTATTTTGACGGAGTTCGCCCCTAGACAAAAAGCAGCACCGGCATGCCGATGGATACCTCCGGTATGCCGGAAAACAGAAAACACGTGGCCTCGGGTTCAAGGTAGAATGTTATGAAAAGACACACGTCCAGCACCAGTATGCCGGCCATTAGCCCCGGTATGCCGGCCCGCATGTCGGTTTGGAAGAGATTGTTGCCTTATACACTTCTTACCTTATGAAGTGTAAACCCTATCCTCTCCCATATGAATTTTCTAGCTCCCAACCTTATAAATAGACCTTGAAGCTTGATTAAACCTCTACTACAAACACAATAACATAAGTAATTCTCTCCTCCATCCTCCATAAACATATCCTCTTCATCAAATTCATCACAATACACCATTAAACACCATCAAGATCATCAAGCTTTCAAGAATTCTTCCAAGATTCATCAAGAAACCTTCTTCTTTCATCTAATCCAAGCAAGAAACTCAAGCTACACCAAGTTTTCTTAACTTTATTCTATCCTTGGTATAAGTTGAGTTTGGGGTCAAATCAACCATGACAAACAGAACAGGTGCTAAGGATTATAAGAGGAAGTGTTGTATCCTAGGGAAGAACAAAAATTTTGTCTGGTTCTACAATTGAAAAGGCCATCAATCTTGATGAGCCTATTGAAGAAAAACAAAAAGAAGAGGAACTTGCACAACCACTACACAAGAAATTAACAGCAAGGATGAGGGTATCATCAAAGCCTAAAGAAAAGACACAAATTCAAGATCAAGGTTCTTCTTCCTCCTCTCAAAATTCTTGTATACCCCCATGGGCTCTCAAATTGCAACATGAAGTCAAACTTTTAAGAGAAGAAGACAGAGCACTTTGGGTGGAAATTACACAGATTGAGTCAACATTGGAAGAGGTAACTACAAACATGGATATTGATAATTATTCTTCTTCATCGGAGGAGGACGTGATGGATCTTTATGGCCAGGTACCCCGTTCTAATTCTTCTTCTTCTTAATTGATGGTAGGCACTAGGTAGGTAGTTTAGTTTAATTTTATTGCTTTATTGAGTCTCTTTCTAGTCGTGGGGACATGACTCACTTTTGAGTTTGGAGTGGGGACGTTGCCTCATCCCAATTTTTTTTGATTTACATGCTTTCAATAAAATTAATCTTAGGGTTGCGTTGACTGTAGAGTATTTTAAATGCCCCCATCAAGCATGCTTTTCATGGATTTATGATAGAAAATAGTTAAGTTTAGGAGTTAGTATAAAATGCACTTTGATTGCATGCAAATATGAAGTAATTTATAGGAAAAATTAATGAACAATGCAAAAGAAGTAAACTTGTGCTTAAGGATAATAGGTGGTTTGTAGAACGTGAGATCTAAATGAGTAGAGAACCCACTTAGGTATGAACTAGAGGCAAGTTGTGTAGATAGGAAAATGATAGAGGCAGCTCTTTGTTAGCCCTTGGAATCCTTTTTGGCCTTCTATCCCTGAATTAATTATATCCTTCTTAGCCAAATTTTTAGCCTTTAAGCCTTTCTTTTGTCGTCACATTATAAGCCGATATCCCTTTAGATTGTTAGGAATGACCATATGACCCGCACTTGAATCATGATCCTGAGACTTCCTGTCTTGAGCTTGAGTTTGGGGTGGTGGGTCCACTATATGGGAATTTATATTGGGTTGAGATTTTTTAGCTTATCAATTTTGCTTTGTGCTATATGTTGATGATGATTCACATGTTTATTATATTGTAACCCTTTGCCGGGGTAATAGTGAATGAAAAAGAAGCTACGAGCTAAAGTTATGAAAAGGCATAACTATGAAAAAACAGCATGATATCTCAACATTAAAAAGAGAGTCATAGCTATACAAAAAATAATGAATAATTTGAAAAGAATATATATTCAGACCGGCAAAGTGGAAATTTTTATGTGAATCATCCTTAATGCTTATTGGGTTAATTTGGGGACGCAAATTAGGCGCGTCAAATGGGTTGAGTGAGAACACTATTCGAGTGTAAACTCAAGCTCTTGGACAGTTTTTTATGGTAAGTGAGGAGAGAGCCAAAAGCTCACTTCAAATTTACCAAATATACATATCATACCGTCCCTAAGCCTACGCTTAAACCGTAAAGACCTCATGATTCCTAGATGCACAGTGAATTAATAGGGAGTATGCTAAGTGGAGCGTTCAAAGCAAGTAAAGATCGAGGAACACCCTATAGCCCCCATCTTGAGATAAGTAATAAGCGTAACCTTCTAGCATTGTGAAATTAATTTTGGATTGATATTATTTTGTGTTTGATTTTGCATGATAAGTGTATGTATATATTAATTCCTAGATTAGACTATATGAGATTTGTTTGAAGTTGTTCTTTGGGAATATTTACTAGATTCTACCTTCTGCGTTCACCTAAAAGATCCTTTGTTTTTATTTTACTTTGTCGGGACGACAAAGGTTTGAGTTTGGGGTCTTGATGTCTCCCTATTTATTCTAATTATTAGACCTTTGGAGATATAATTTTAGGTGAATAAATGACTTATTTGATAGAATTTTATGCGTGTTTGTCTCCCCTTGGAATTTAACTATTTGCAGTTTCTGACCTTTTGTGCGTTAATTTGACTATTTTTAGTGCAAAGTTAATAGGTTCTTGAATTTCATGAAAGACCAATCCAAGGAGGAGAAGTGGGAATCAAAGTCTTAGGGTATTTTAGTGTGTTAGGAAATACTTTTACTCGAGTTTCTAATTTTATAGTGCACTTTCCTATTTCTATTTCTTGAATTATTGATTTATTCTTTTTAAAACATATGCGGTTTAATTATTTAATTATTGTGAAGCTTTAAAATAATTATGGTAATTGATTAGAGACCAAGTCAAGTCAAATAAGTAAAGAAAAGAGATTTACATGGAAATAAGAAGATTAAGGAAGGATATATGCAAAGAAGGAAAAGATAAAGCTGCCTTATGAATCTGAAATTCCAGCCACGTTTCAAATACGAGTCCATAACTTAAGATTGGCTAGGAATTTGGGAAAGTGGTCTGAACCAATGGAAAGAACTTTCCGAGACAAGCGGTTTTGAATATTGGAACGCGTCAAACGGATAAGTATTGAATGAGATATGACCAAAACAAATCAGCAGCAGAATCTTACCTTTCCTAGATTTTAGGGTTGCGAATTTAAGAGTTCTTAACTTGTCTTCCACTCCAAGTAAATTCGAACTAGGTCTTCTTAACACCTATAAATACACCCTTAGCCTCCTCTTTTCACACACTTCAGAGAATTACACAAGAGGCATAAGGTTTTCAAGTCAGAGCAAGAAAGCAAGGAGAAGCTAGTGCTGGAGGAATCATGTTCTTCCAACAACAGTCATCCTACCCTTTAGGTTATTAATTTATCTTTTGTATTTGAACATGAACTCATTTTATTTATTGTTAGTCTTTAATTTTATTATGAGCTAAATTTCCATATACTTGAGAAACGCATTAAAGGGATGAACCTTAATTAATGAATCTATGTTTTGAATTTGGGATTGTTTTGATTTAAATTGGATTGAGTTTTACATATTGGATATTACCTTGTTTTCATTAATATTTATTTTAGGAACAACTAGAAATAGCTTTTAGTATTTGTGCTATTCACTTGAGTGGCGAAGTGATCATCCGACAGGGGGTTTGAATACAGATCTAGGTAATACCCGTGTAATGTCCGTTATTGACCGACAGGCTTAACTAGTTACATAGTCAAAGAGGTAAAATCATATCATCTGAAGAGGCATATTCAACCATACAGGTGTTTATAGTACTTTAGGATAGCTCCTAGGTCCACCCGACAGGGGGCTAGGAGATATTAGAGTCCCGACTAATAGTATAATTTCAATTCTACCCTTAAACATAACATAGATTATATTGATTAAGTGGATTCCTTGCGAGACCCGAGTATCTCTCTTATCTGAAGTTAGTCGTTTATTTGCTTTATTTCTTTTCTGTTTGTTTACTTTTACTATTTATTTTATTTTCATCTTTAATTTACAAAAACCAAACAAAAATCTTATCTTTTAATTTTCTGTTTAGCAATTATTCTTCCTACTTGATTAATATTTTGGGTTGAACCTAATTCGTCCTTGTGAACGAACTTGATTATCATATATTACTTGGGACAACTGTACACTTGTAGTTTGTGGTTTCTCTTCATTTATCACTTTATTTTCTAACACCCTAGGACCCACCAAACTATCAATGAACCATCAGGTTACGATTTCTGATTAAAATCGAGTCAAACCGAGTCATGTTCACCCCTGGTAAGTATGCCATAAGCACGTTGATATATATTATAGTTTATGTCTTATATTAGGAATATACCTAATTATTCCTTATAAAATTTATTGGTAAAATTAAGCCTCACTATTTGTTTTATATAATATATGGTTATGACCCTAAGAATGCAAATAAGAAAAGGATCTATTGTCCAAATATATTTCGTTCACACAAATACATAAAATCATTAATACTTATGTTAAATGTGGATGAAAAGGGAAATTTTATCGACATATATCTTTACCATGATGAGAAAAATTTGGAATAGGATGATAAAATACATCCAAGATTTTGAGAAATGGAACACAAAGATGGTTATCCAAACTACAAATATTCTTATGAATGAATTATTTGATGAGTTTTCAATATAAAGAATGACTATTGACAAGGTTAGTACAATTACCATGTCTTTGGATTATAGGGATTGTGAGGATAATCGTGATATGTTAGCTCAATGCAATGCATCCTATAAAACCAAGTGAGGACCTACCAGTATCACTAATGTCATTTTGAATATAAAGAAAAAAAATTATTGTTAGTTGCGCAAATAATATTAGATGTTCATTTACAGATGAAGGAAAGGTCATGGTTGTCCTTAAATCCATAAACCTCTCAGATTCCGTTGCAAATAAATATATGATTATGAAATCAGATTGTTTTGAGATAGTGCATACTTTTAAATACATTCTTGGTACTAGATGGAGAGTTTGGCCAATGTCATTTTGGATTAAAGATATGATTTTGGTGCAATTCAGTGATTTGCATTCAACATGTTCCCTGATTTCCTAATAAGTTGGCAGATAGGTTGCTAAAGCGCATAGTCAAATCCTGTTACCAGATTATTGAAACTAGCTCGCCTCTAATTTTATAATTAATATCTATTTAAGATATTAGGTAGATTATGCGTCCGTTGATATTTGGAGATTTTGACCAATAAATAGTTGTAGCTTGTATTTTGTGATCCTTGTTTCTTTTTCCATTTTTAATGAGTAGTTAATCCCCAAAGAAATATTGAAAAGCTTTGTTAACGAGCATCCAGGGATCGGTTGACTAAGAAAATATAAGTACGGGTTTGTTTGGATTAAAGAGTGGTTTTTAGTAAAGAAAAGGAAGAGGGGTTAAAGTAAAGGAATTGAGAGAAGAGTATTTAATCTTGTTTAGATTGAGTAAAAAAAATAGTTGGATTAGAAGAATAATGGAAAAAAGAGATTAATTTTATAACTAAATGACTTATATACCCCTACTGATATATTTTATAAATAGAGAATAAGAGTAACTTAAACATTAAAACAAAATTAAAGAACCATCCCTCCCAATGACACAAAATCAAAATGATCGGATATTTGAGGTCCTAATATATTCTAAAAAAAACCTTACTAAGCTTTACCCTTTAATCCCTGCTAATCGTTTTTTAGCCAAATGCATAATTAAATTAAAATCAAAAGAAGAATACAAATTATTCGATACTCGTGCGCTTACAATTATTGTCCAACAAAACACTCAACTAGGGAGATGGGTATAATGTGGGCCCAATTACCAAATAAGATGCCACATAGCTATTGTTTGGCTATCCAGTCACCAAATCAATAATTTTACCTAGGGATATAGCTAACGTGAATATTTCTATCAACACCTAGACTTAAAATATCTCGCTCTCAGACTTCTATTAACAGGATTAGATTTAGTAATTAAGGGTTTACAATAATTATACCATTATTATAAATCAAAATACACTCATGAGGATGCGTATGAGATTGAATGGTTGCATCTCGAATCCATATTATCTCTGCTTCACCTACTGAGATACCCAAAGACTCCTAACTTTTCTTTCTTCATGTTTCTTATGTTATATGTGATAACTAAGCCAATACTTGCACTATTGGTTGCATCTAAATACGCAACATCAAATTTAATATAACCTTATATTTAGTATTATAATACTTATCAAATGAATTCATACTAGACCCTGCTAATCCAAACAAGAAAAGAATTGTTATTATCTTTTAATCAAAAACTATTCTCTCAATCCCTTAATCGAAACAAACCCTAAATTTTCGAGTATTTAAGCCATTATGGAGAACTTTTGATGTTTTGCTAATTATCAAAAACTTAACTTTTGGTCTTTTGCTAATTATCATGAACTTAACTTGTTAATTTAACCAAATTAATTACATATTTTATTTCACATTTCCCCTAACATGCACAATTTTTCTTAGCAAATCCTAAGCATCTATGACTAAACAACTGGATTGAGTTGGCTTAGGCTTAAGATATCCTATTTATATTATATATAGCCTTTTACTCGTTTTGATAATCCCCGTGAGATCTTTATAAGCAAGAGCATCTCTTAGGTCAGATTGTGCTTTGTGCAATGCATCTGTAGTGCCAATACAAATAAAAAAATGGTTGTCGTACGTTTGATGCTTACATTTAGTGGTAAATATTAATGTTTATGAGTTGTACAATAATAAATAACGAGGCTAATAGTATTGTCCAAGTCACTCTTAGTAGATAAGGAAGGACCAACGAAATGGATACTCTAAATAAATATAATTTATATGGTAAAAGTATTATGATCTCCTAAGTGTATACAGAAAAACGAACAAAATTTTGTTCACTTGTTGAATAAGTCTATCCAGAGAAAATAACGCAATTCGAACGTATATGGGAGATTTGATAAAATCAATGATCACGAAACACAATATTGATCACGTAAAATGGATCAATGGCATCGCAAAGATAGTTGTGATCACCAAATACAACTAAACAGATTCTTATACTACACTTAAGATGCAACCTTGACCTCTATTTTTCAAGTAATTTTGCTGAACAATATAAAGATGTTTATTTTCCGAATATATGTATATATATAAAAAAAATCCGCATAAAAAAAAATGGCAAAGCAATTACAAAAATGACTTAATTGCCCGTTTGGAAGTGCTTTTTTGGAGAAACACTTAAGAGTTTTTTTGATTTTCAAAAGCACTTTTTTGAGAAGCACCTATTAGGTGCTTCTTAAAAAAAGCACTTAAAATAATTTTAGATTTTAAAATTATTTTTAATAATTTTTTTAAATTTTAAATTTTATTCTAAAAGCGCTTTTTTACTCTAAAATAAGCACTTCCAAACGAGCCCTTAGTGTCCGTTTGGAAGTGCTTTTTTTGGAGAAGCACTTAAAAGTGTTTTTAGTATTTTAACATTTTTTTTGACTTTGAAAAGTACTTTTCTGAGAAGCACCAAATAGGTGCTTCTTGAAAAAAGCACTTAAAATAATTTTAGATTTCAAAATTATTTTTAATAATTTTTTTAAATTTTGAATTTTATTCTAAAAGTACTTTTTTACTCTAAAATAAGCACTTCCAAACAGGCCCTTAATCCTTTTCAAGTAGTTTTTGTTTACTAGATAGTGGGTTTTGATGTTTCCTGTTTTGTTTTAAATATTAGCCTTTAGGAGACATCATTTTAGATTAATTTTAAACTTATTTGATAGTATTTTATGCTTATTTCGTTATATTGCATTTTTTTCCTTTAGAATTATGATATTTCATATTTCAGAGTTTTTTACGTTAATTTGTTTTTTTTAGTGCAAATTTTTAGGTCCATGGATGCTATGGAGCACCAAGACGAGAATAAGAAGTGAGAAATAAAGTCTTAGATCAAGCGGAGAGGTCAAAATCAAGAAAAGATTATTCGAAGAGTTGACTAATAGATTGAAAAATCTTGAAAGCTGACACTAATTGTTGTTTTCGAGCCACTTCGGCACTGATTCAGGCCTGGAAATCTAAAAGAGAAAATTGCGCCTACAAGTTAGGAAGACTTGAGGACTAGAATCATGTGATTTGGATATGAGACGCAAAAGTTACGACTGTTTTACCAACAGTTGTACAACAGTTACGGGATTTAGAAGATGGATTTGGGTTTTTTATTATTTAATTTATTTATCTTAAGCAAAAAGCCCAATCCTAATTCCCTCTTATAAATAGACCTTTAGACCTTTCTTTTACACTCACTTTAGAGAATAACATTCTACGCTTCATTATTTCAAGTTAGAGCAAGAAGGTAAAGGAAAAGATAGAGCTGGAGGAATTCCTTCCTTCCAACAACAGTCAATCCAACGCCTCAATTAGGTTTCATATCTTATTTATGTAATTTAGGATAATGTCTTTCCTTTATTTTATTTTAGTTTTTAATTCGAACATGAGCTAAATTATTAAGTACTTGAGAATCGCATTATGAGTTAAGCCATAATCTATTTAAATGATGTTTTCTGAATTTGGTATTTAATTATTTAATTTAAACTCGGTATTTTGTGTTGACTATTATCTTAATTTTATTTACTATTTTTGAAGTCATGAATCAAAGGTAGGCTACATTAATTAGGCTATTTATTTTAGTGGCGAAGTGATCATCTTGACGGGGGTTTTAATTACGGACATAGGTAATAGATGCATGGTGTTCGTCAATAATCCTGACAGAATTGACTAACCACGCAGTCAATGAGGTAAGAGAATTAACCATTCTAAAGTATATATAATCGTCCTGACGGGGTTTATAGTATCGTGGGAGAGCTCCTAAGTCCACCCTGACGGGGGTTAGGAGACATTAGAGTCCCGACTAACACAATAATACCAGTTTAGACCTTAAACAGAAGCATTGATTATAGAGATTTAGGTGAAACCCTTGCGAGACTCAAGTACCTCTCTTATTCTTGCGTCCAGACTTATTTACTTGCATTTTTTTAGTTAGTTAATTTAGTATTTATTTTATTGCACTAGTAGTTATATTACAAAACCAAACAAAAATCTCATCATTTTACTTTCTGTTTAAAATTTAATTCTACTATCCCGATTAATACTAGTGTCATAACTAGCCGTCTCTGAGAACGAAATCCGTATTATTTACACATTACTTGGAACGACCCGTACACTTGCGGGTAGTGTCCCTCTCTTAAGGGGTGGTGATTTTATCACACACCAGGAGACACCAGGTTTAAAACCCAATTAGTAAACAATAAGTCATTGAAATACTATTTGACAATCCAATTGGTTCCATTAATTTTTTTTTCTAGAGATAAAAAAGAAATTTATGTCCCTATTATAAGATAGATTACAGATTTCCTTATGTAAAGTTTTTCTAGTTATACTATCAATAAATCTATTACACTCATTCAAAATGTAAATTTCAGAGTTAAGAAAATAATGTTCTAAAAGAGTAGATCCCCTAATCCCAACTGCACCATCCTTCTCTGGTGGCTCACCTCAAAATTCCAAGTCTTGCCTTCAATAGTTGTTCCATGCATATTTTTCACTATACAACCAATACTGGTTTGTTTAGTATCTTTAATAAAACATGCATCAACATTTATGGTTATAATAGGGTGTCAAAAGTGGTCACTTCTACTCAGTATAGAATTTTGGGAAATATGTCTATATGGTTTTTCTCCTTAATTTTATTGACCTCGGGTTCACTAGAGTTTTTCTGAGCTTTAAGGAACTTATCATTGTTATATTTACGGAGATTCATTGAGTGGGGACCAAGTAACTTTACCTACAAGAAACTTTGTTACTTAATTAAGTTTTTTGTAGGCTCCAAGTTGGCTTGGATATCAAGTTATTTTTTACTCTAAGTTTTCTCTCCTATATATATTGTATGTGTATAGGAAATATAGAGAGGTGTGAGACCAACAAAGTGAGTGTGAGTGATAAACTTGTGAGAAAACATAAGAGTGGTCTTGTAGAACATAGAAGAGGTTTGTTCTTCTTGTTCAAGTTCTCTATATTATAGTGAATCGGTGTGAACCTCCGTGGACGTAGGTAATTTACCAAACCATGAAAATTTTGTCTCTTATTTGTTTTTCAGTTATTATTTTCTTTGTTTTTCTCAATCTCTGTAGTTTTCTTCCCAACAACTGGTATTAGAGCTTCGGGTCAAGTGGGAGTAATGGCATCCGAAGGGAAGATCAAAATTGAGAAATTAAATGGTCTAAATTTTGAATTCTGGAGATGCAAATAGATGACTATATGTGTCAAAGGGGTCTTTTTCTAGCTCTTTGCGGATAGGAAAAATCCCACCAATGATGAGCGACTTAGATTAGGAGATCCTGGATAGAAATGCATTAAGAATAATACGATTTTCTCTAAGGCAATCAGTTTCTTTCAACATTTAAATGAAAATTCCACAAAATATGTAATTGCGACTTTAAAGAGGATGTACGAGAAACCATCGGTATCAAATAAAGTCTATTTTATGAAGCGCTTGTTTAACATGAAGATGGGTGAAGGCGTAAATGTTGTTGAACAGCTGAGTAAGGTAACAACCGTGACTAGTGAGTTGTCTTACGTAGGTATAAAATTTAAAAGATGAAGTTAACGCCCTCTTAATTTTGTCTTCTTTGTCAACTCGTGGAACGACATGGTTATGGCCTTAAGAGATTCCCAAGCTTTACGTGAATTGCGAACTTCAGATGTTATTGATGCAATTTTCAACGAGGAAATGCAAAAAATAACTTACGTTGAATTTTCTGGTACAATTCTTAATGTGGAGAGCAGAGGAAGGTCTAAGTCATGTGGTGGGCACAACAACAAGGGACAAGTATTTACACAAGGAAAATAAAAATATCATAGGAGCAATTCCAAACATCACCAATATGGCTAGGGTAATGAAAAAGACGAAGGTTGTTGGCACTGTGGCAAAATGGGACATTACAAGCGAAATTATTTTTCTATGAATAAACAAGAAAACAATCAAGGTGAGAAAGTTAATGCCTTCAAAATTACCGAAAAAAATATGATGCATTAAATTTATCATTATACATATAGCGAGTCTTGGGTTATAGATTCTGGTACCTTGTTTCATGCAACTGGTCAAAGGGAGATTCTTTCAAACTTTGTACAAGGAGAACTTGAAAAGGTATACTTAGATGATGATGCTAGTTGTAGCATTATCGGAAAAATAGATGTACAAATAAAGTTGCTGAATGGGTCAACGTTCCAATTAAAAGATGCCAGATTTGTGCCGGATTTGAAAAAAATCCTAATTTTAGTTGGACAACTAGGGGATGATTGATATTTCACATCATTCACTGCGAACTCGTGGAGAATCACCAAAGGAGGTCTAGTAGTAACTCAATAAAATAAATAACGTAGCTAATATCTTACATCCGGTAAAAACAATCAGATTTTGGTCGAATCAAATGGTATGGATCCAAAATTATGGCACTGTAGGTTTGGAAATATGGGCTAGGAGGGTATGATAATACTTCACTCAAAAGGTAAACTTCACATTCTGAAATATATTAAATTTAATCTTTGTGACGATTGTATTTATGAGAAGAAGAAACGAGTTAGTTTCACAGAGGTTGGAAGAACACAAAAGTCTCACTGACTTGAATTGATGCACATTGATGTTTGGCGTCCTGCTCAGGTACCTTCTCTTTGAGCCTCTATCTACTTTGTTACTGATGGTGGAAAAGGTATGATAAAATAATGATAATAACAGATAAATAAAAGGAACACACATCCACAACTACCACGAGAAACTCAGTACAAGTGCACAGATCATTTGCAAGTTATAGTTGATAAATAAGATTCGTTCGCAGCGATTTATCGGTTAGCTCAAACTCGTGTTTAGATAAGAAAGCATAGAAAAGATTAATTTCTTAGACTACAAGACAAGATTTAAGGAAATAATATTTATTTGGTTTTCAGATGAGGAATTAAACTATTGTAAATAAATAAACTAAGAGAATGAATATGAGAATATAGCTTAGGTCTGCTAGTATGCACCTATCCTTCTAAATCGGTATTCTAATGGTAAGGGTGATTAAATCAAATATAAATAGTCGAGTTTCTATAATCCTCCTGCCCACTAGATGATTATGTGGTTTTAACAATAATTGTATCCTCCGTTAGGGCGACAATCCAACTACTAAGGGCATGCCTAAGATTGGCTAGATCTCGGGCTGAAATATATCAAAGCACATAATATAGATATATAAATAAGAATCTCAATCAATTAACTGCTACTTTCCAAAATAACATAGAATATAGAAGTAGAATTCAAGGATTATACATAGTGCAAACCCAAGCTATGGGAAAATTAGTTCATACTAGAAATAAAACCAAAGAATAAAAAGATTAGAAACATTCTTAAGCTATATATTTAATACAATTTACCCTAATGGTAAGTAAAATGATGGAGAAGAGGAGTTTGTCACTCTCTAGCTTCTTGTCTTCCTCTACAGTTCAACTTGCTTCTCTGGAGGATCTCTAACAGAAATATCGATTAATAATCAAGCAAGGACTGAGCAAGAAAATGTTTATAGAGGTAGCTAGTAATATGTATAGGTATTAGGTCGAAATCTAGAGTATATCCCAAGTTTTAGAGTCCTAATCCAACTCCAATTATGTATTCCTTAAAAATGGTCGTGGTTGACCTTTGGAATTTTAAATAATCATAAATCTTTCGTTACAACTCCAATTCCGGTGATATTTGTATCAATACCACCACAATTCAAAGACGTTCCTGAATATAAAAAGGTTCCTTCAAATTCCATGTCGATTTTGTGCAGTATCCAAAATACTAGACGTCTTTATAGCAACTTTTGGCAGCTTTTGCACTTTCCTAGAACCAAATACTTTCTTTTAACTCTTGATTTCGCTTTGGATATTCTTTACTTAACTCCTTAACATTGATTTGGCATCGATTATCATCATTATACCTAAGAACTTCACAATTAACACACAAATTACACTAAAAACACTCTACAAGTAATAAACCTCCAAATCAAGGCAAGAATTAAAAAAACTAACGATTAATAGGGAAAATACCTCAATTAAGAACATAACACACCTAAAATGATGTCTCTAAACTAGATTAATTTATCACAAATATGGAGACATCAAGACCCCCAACTCAAAGTTGTATCGTCCCGATACAGTAAGAAATAAGAACATAGGGAAGTCTATAAATATATGACCAAGTCAATTAAGCATAAAGGGATAAAGATAGACGAATGTGAGTAATAATCCCAAAGCAACTACTTAGCAAGTTTCGTGTAATAATATTAACAAACTAATCATCTATATACACTTATCATTCAAATACTCCACACGGTTTGATTTCGATATCAGAGTAGCTTTGCAATGCACGAAGGATAGGTCTTTCACTTAGTTTGATATGGGGGGCTATAAAGTGTTCATCGATTCTAACTAGTATATAATGATCCATCCAACTACTCTCTATTGGTTCAATTGCTTCTAAATCACATAGTCAATAATCATAAGGTCTTTAAGGTTGTAATGTTAGGCTTAGGGATGGTATGATCGTATATTTGGATAATATAGAGTGATCTTTTGGCTCTCTCCTCCCTGGCCATCAACTAATCGCCCTAGAGCTTGATTTACTCTCATAAATGTTCTCACTCAACCCAATTACTTGATGCACTAATTAGCATCCCCAATAACCCAGTATACACCAATATGATCACATAATAAATTCCACTTTGCTAGTCCAAATCATATAATCTTTTTTACATCAAGTTTCTTTTGTAAGTTAGTTATGACTCTCTTTTTGATGTGAGATATCATGCTACTTCTTTTTCACATATTTATTTTCTTTTTGATGTCTCCCCATTTGTGATGATTTAATATTAGTTGGAGACATCATTTTAGGTGTATTTATTAGGTTATAGGTTGATTTTCTCATGATTTAGTACACTTTCCTATTTTGTGTCTTGATTTAATTAATTATTATTTTTAGAGCATATTGGGTTTAATTGTTTGTTAATTGTGAAGCTTTAAAGATATATGGTAATTAATTAGAGGCCAAGTTAATTCTAAGAGATAAAGGAAAGAGGATAAACATGGAAATTAGAGATAAAGGCAAGAAATATGAAAAAGGAAACGATAAAGTTGCCAAATAAATCTGAATTCCAGTAGCTACGAGCATAAAAGTGATCATAACTCAAGAATGGATAGGAATTTGGAATAATAGTCTAAATAAAAGTTAAAGAGCTTTCCGAGACGATCAATTTCGACTATTGGAACGCGTCAAACGGATAAGTATTGCAGCCGTTAAGGCCAAAACAAAACAGCATCAGAAACTTACATTTTCTATATTTTACGGTTACGAAATTGAGTTGGGCTTAGAGTCCAATACCTATCTTATACTCCAAGAAACGTTTTAGGGTTTCCTATACCCTATGAATACACCCTCTTATCATAAGAAAATTATCCTTGGCTAGGCCTTAAGCCAGGATGAAGCTTACAACACTAGAAAAGAAGTCTGGAAGGAGTTGAACACCATATCATGTCTTCTTCAACCTTCAGATTTGTAATTGTTTTCTTTTCTTTCCTTAGTATGAATTAATTTGTTTTAGCATTGAGATTTAGCATATATTTATGAACCCTAGATTTGTTTAAACGTCGATCTATTTTGGGATACCATCGTATTTAAATTAAATTCATGTTTTAATTCTCTGTTTATGTGTTTGATTTACTATTTGTTTTCCTTGCGGTGTACAACGTATAGGATTACCTTCATAGTAGTAAGATAGTCAATAACTAAGGCATATTTAACTATGGAAACAACACATAACGTCTAGTGTAAGGATGGTCCGACAACCCAGCCGATCTAGATAGTCACTATGGTTTGGTGTTAGCATCATTAATCAATTGTAGGAAAAGTTTTCTTAGGACCCGTATTGACACTGATTAACCCTATTTTAAACTACCTTGCACAATTGAGGCTGATTATTGCAATACTACATGATTCACCCTTACATGTTTAGAATAGACAAAACTAGTGGGGATTACTAGCTAATATCTCAGGCTAAACTTTCATACTATCTGCTCTTTGCTTATTTAATTGTCTGTCTTTAGTTTCTTAGTTAAATTTTCTCTTATAAAAAAACCAAATAAAAATCTATCTATCTTTTCTAGTCTTGTGTATTATTATTCTAGCTTTTATATATGCACTTGATAATTTGCATATGTTCTCTCTAACTTTCGTAGTCTCTGAGGAACGAATCTTATTTATCATTAAAACTTCCATACGTCCTGTAATATTTGCGAAACCGTGCCCAGCCTAGGGTGTTTATTTGCACTTATTTTATTCATTATTTTATCACACCTTAGGCGACACCACTTTTCAATACTTTTTCTTTTAACTCGGCAACGGGGTATAATATAATAACAAGTGAATCTAGACCAGAATTACATAAGCTCAAAAATACCCAAACCCATAATAATTCATAATGAGAACCCACCACCCCAAACTCAAGCTCTAAAGCGACTGTCTAAGCATTGTGATTCGAGTGCGGGGCATATGGACAAGTCCTATAATCTAAGGGGTATGGCTTATAATGTGGCTCATAAAAAGGCTTTAGAAAGGCTAGAAGAGGTTGAGAAGGATATAAATAAATTAAATTTGGACAAGAAGCTAAAAGGAAACAAGGGGATTATCAAAGAACTGCCTTAATCACTTTCTAAACTATGCATTTTCATTACTTTCTCACCTCTAGCACGTTCATGAAATGGGTTTATCAACTAGCTCGGATATCACGGCCTACACACCCCTCAAGGCGCCCTAAGATCAAACTTACTTCTACCGAATTTCTTACTAATCCTTTCTTTACTATTAAGATATGTTTTCATGTTCATATGCAAAGCATACAAAATAACTAGTTTATAAACAAAATACCTACTATCATTTACTCACTAAATTTATGCTTTTAAGCCATTAAACAAAATCTACATCAAATTCCATCTACCAATTTTTTTTGTTTCTACCCTAGAAAACAATAAATCACAAATAATGGAGATAAGGGACAACGAATCCCCACAATTCATCACAAATATGGAGACATCAGTTACCTTCATTGATAATTGTACAAGAAAATTCTAGGTTAATTTCATGAAATATAAATCTGTTGTGTTTGAAATATTCAAAAAATGGAGAGCTCTTGTTGAAAATGAGATATGTTTAAAATTAAAAGGTTTGAGGTCAGATAATGGAGGAGAATACTACAGCAAGGAGTTTGAAGACTACTTCTCAAAAAATGGTATTAGAAAGGATAAAATTGTTTCGCGTACTCCCCAATAAAATGGTATAGCTGAAACCAAGAATATGACCTTCATGGAGAGAGACATAGTATGAGACTCAATACTGGATTTCCAATACAATTTTGGGCATTTGTAGTTAGTACCGCGGCATATTTGATAAATAGAGGACCTGGAGTACCTTTGTATGAGGGAGTTCCGAAGGAAGTTTAGACTAGAAAAGATGTAATTTTTTCTCATTTCAAAGTTTTTGGTTGTACCTCTTACATTCATATTGATCCCGAGAATAGAAATAAACTTGATCCCAAAATTTAGAAAATTCACTTTCATTGGTTATGGTATCAATGAGTTTGGGTACCGATATTGGGATAAAGTTAATTGAAAATTATCAGAAGTAGGGATGTTGTTTTTAATGAGAATAATCTATTCAAGGACATGGAAAAATGTAAATTAGTGCAAGAGTATGAAAAGAAGTATATTGAGATGGATGGATTCCTGGCAAGAATGTTATTAAAACTTCATATACAAATATTGATGCTGAAACCACTATACCTCCTACCAAGGTTTGGAGGTCTACTAGAGTTCGTAGAGCTCCATACCATTTTTCACTATCTCTCCATCTTTTATTGTTGACTGAAAATGGTGAACCAGAATGTTTTGAGGAAGTTTTCTAGGTTGAAGCCAAAAGCAAGTGGGATGAAGCAATGGACGAGGAAATGCGATCTCTACACTCTAATTAGACTTGGGATCTAGTCAAAATGCTATTGGAAAAGAAGCCACTTCACAACAAATGGGTATATATGCTAAAAAGGGAACATTATAGTTCCCAACATTATAAAGCCAAGTTAGTGGCGAAAGGTTTTGAGCAGAAAGAAGGTACTGATTATATTGAAATATTTGCTTAGTTGTGAAGATGGCTACTATTAGAGTTGTTTCAAATATTGTTGATGTTAAAGATTTAAATTTAGAATAAATAGACATCAAAACAGTTTTTCTTCATGGAGATATTGATGAAGATATTTACATGAACCAAACATAAGGATATATGCAGGTGGACACCGTGAAGTTGATGTGTAAGTTAAAGAAAATCATGTATTGACTAAAACAAGCTCCAAGGAAAAGGTATTTGAAGTTTGAAAACTTCATAAGTCGGAATGACTTCATGAAATGTGACTCAGATCATTTTTGGATTCATAAAAAGTTTAATATTTCATTTATTATACTCTTCTTGTATGTATACGACATGCTTGTTGCAGGATCCAACATGAAAGAAATTGAAAAAATGAAGATGGATATATCCACATAATTTTTTATGAAAGGTTTTGGTTCATCTAAACAGATACTTGGGATGAAGATCAGTAGAAATCAAGATTAAATAGAGCCCTGGTTATCTCAAGCTGATTATGTGGACAAATTCTTGAAGAGATTTAATATGGAAGATTCCAAGCCTATTAGCAGTCCATTGGAGACTCATTTCAAGTTATCGAGGGAAAAAGGTCGTATAATAGTTGAAGAGAATGATTATATGTTTAAAGTCCTTTATTCTTCAGCCATAGGAAGTTTGATGTATGCTATGGTTTGCACGAGACCAAATATTTCACATGTAGTGGGACTAGTCAGTAAATTTATTAGAAATCCAAGGAAAGCTGATTGGCAAGCAGTCAAGTGGATATTTAGATACTTGTAAGCTACATTAGATTGGGAATTTTGCTATGAATGACCAGAGGTTTGTCTTTACAAGTATACTGACTCAGGTTTGGATGGGGACTTTGATGAAAGAAGGAGCACTACGGGATATGTGTTTACCCTTGGTAGTGCAGCAATCAGCTGGATTTCTCAGTTACAAAAGGTAGTTGGTCTTTCTACCACAAAGGCAAAGTATATTGAAACTACAAAAGCTAGCAAGGAAATGATTTGGCTCAAATGCTTAATAGAGGAAATAAACATGCATCAAGGAAATAACAAGTTGTACAGTGATAGTCAAAGTGCAATTCAACCTGCTAAGAATTCCACATTTCACAAGAGTACTAAGCGTATTGGGAAGAATTATCATTTCATTCGACCCATTCTTGAAGATGGGATATTTAGCCTAAAGAAGATCCATACAAGTGAGAATCCAACAAACATGTTCACTAAGGTGGTTACGATAGTGAAACTAAAATACTGTTCGGTTTCAATTGTCCTTCAAGGATAGAAGGTGGCTTGAGGTTCATACCATGTTCATATGATTGTCAAGTGCAGTTGGTTATTGGATAAGACTTCAAGTGGGAGAATGATATATTTATGGAGACTTATTGGGTGGGGACGAAGTGACTTTGGCTACAAGAAACTTTGTTATCTAATCTATATTTTCTTACGCTTCAAGTTGTCTTGGACACTAAGTTATATCTGGCTCCAAGTTTTCTCTCCTATATATATATATATATATATATATATATATATATATATATATATGTGTGTGTGTGTGTGTGTGTGTGTGTGTGTGTGTGTTTGTATAGGAAACATAGAGATGTGTGTGACCAACAAACTGAGTATGAGTGATACACTTGTGAAAAACATAAGAGCGATTCTTGTTAAACATAAAAGATTGTCGTTCTTCTTATTCAAGGTTTTCTATTTTATAGTGAAACGATGTGAACCTCCGTGGACGTAGGCAATTTTCCGAACCACGTAAATCTTGTATATCCTTTATTTTTTGTCATTATTTTCTTTGTTTTTCTCTATCTCCGTGTTTTTTTCCCTACAATCACATGCTAAGTTTTCTTTATTATCTATTTTTATAGGATCTAACCATATATTTCTGAATAGGTACTCAATTTTAACTTTCCATATATGCCCAACCACCATGGTTTCCTTCTCTGTAATTGGGACATACTTAGGATGATCGGAGCTTTCCTCTATCAAGTGTTGTATTAATTGGTCAAATCTTTTATTCTTTTCATTTTTTGTAAGGAATTCCAAATGAGTTGCAAACCATGTGGTTGTTGCCCAGTGACAGGCTAAAATAAATGTTTTACACTTTTATTTTCAATGTTAAATATTCCACAAATATTGTTTAAAGCACACTTTCTTTTAAATTTGTTATCCTCAATTCCAAGTGCATTTTTGCATGCCTTCCTCACAAATATTTTAACCTTTGGATGTATATCAAGAGACCATTTTGATCTACATAGGATCTTTGGTTGTTTAAAGGAGTTTTTTGGTATATGATCATTCTCTATCTGATTAATTGCTTCAGCATGGTTTTTATATTTTGCATACATTCTACCACTAGTTAGATGGCCATCTTTGGAGATTTTATAACTGAAAATATAAACATAATTATGTAGGGAAAGTTCATTTAAGTGATTATCTTAGCTATATTACAAATGAAGAGATTGAATATAATATTTTAATCCCAGACATGTGTATCTTTGATAAATAGTTCATTTACTTTTTCATGTTTGTGTGGGAAGGTTTCACCGTCTCTCTATTCCTGGAACCCGAGAAGAGTCCTATATATATATACCTTTTGATCGTTTCCAACTATCCAATGTGTATCTTTTAAGAATGTATATCTTCCTATCAGTATGCTATTTTACCCACATGAAGAATTTTTGCCTTTTTTTTGTCATTTGAGAAGTCACCTTTATTATGAATGGGTTTTTTGAAAAAAAAATGGAACATGTGGGAAATTAATAATAATACAAAAAAGTTTATTAAGAATCTTTTAGGTGGGGATCTCAGCCCGGCTATTGTAGTTGATAATCAAGAGATTCAAGGGAAAACCTCGGCGGAGGATAATAACCTATTGCTTAATGATGATGCTGAAATTGTGTGGCTCAACGATACTTCTTATACTAATAAATGGGAACCTGCAAGCATGGTCTTTGTGGAAATAAATTCTTAGGGAGAAATAAAACACCAAATTGCAAGGATGGGTAAACTAGATAGCGCAGCGGAGGGGGAGATTTTGGCCATCCTCCTGGCCATGAGGTCTGCAGCAAATCTCGATCATCAGAGTTGTTCTTTCTACTCTGGCTACCTTGAAATTGTACAAGGTATTAATCACAAAAAGGGAGTTAATTGGAAAATCCAACCCATGAAAGTCTATCATGTGAAAAGAGACTTGTACGGAGTGGCTGATACTTTCGCTAATTGCATTACACTTAGATTGTACATCACTAATTATCCAGTCAACTCAGTCGTGGATTTTTATAGTAGTATTAATCCTTTATGTAGGAATAATGGAATATGCTAGCGTCTTGTTTTTCTTTCGCTCCTTTAACTTGACAAAAAAAAAAGCTAAAATATTTCATTCATAATATAAATATTTTTAAAGCCAAGCCCTCCACTGTTTTTTATTTTTTTGGGTTCAGTTTTACTAATCCAATTTATTATGTTTTTGTCTCCATTTCTCCACCAAGAATTGGTGATGAGTACTTCAATATGTACATAGACAGTAATCGGAAAATGGAAAATAGACATAACATAAATTGGTATAGCTTGAATAACTGATTTTATCATTGTTTTTTTTCTTCTTTAGAGAGGAATTTATTACTCCAATAACTAATCATAGTATTATTCCTACCTATAATCCAATTTAGGTATTTTATCTTAGACCTTCCCCAATTGGAGGGTAGTCCTTAATAGTTTTTTATGCCTTTTACCTTGTTCATTCTAAGGATGGATGCTACTTTATTAGCTTATCCATTAGATGTGTTAGCACTAAAAAGTACTCCCTTTTTATTAAGTCTTATTCTCTTTCAATTTTCTCTTCCATAATCATCAAGGATTTCCTTGAAGGAACTAAATTCTTGTTCATTTGCCTTTAAAAAAAAAGGGTATCATCAGTAAAGAGAATGCGTGATAAAGTTGGGTAGTTTCAATTTATTTTCATTCCTTCAATAATATGATTATCCATTTTATCCTTCATAAGGGGTTTTAATGCTTGTGTAACAAGGCAAAGTGGGGGGGGGGGGTGAAAGGAGGTCCCCCTGCCTTAGTCCCCTTATTGGTTTATCAATGGGTAGTTTTTTTTTTGCTGAATGTAATGGTATAAGACATTAGTATAATACACATTATGATTAATCTACCCATTTTGAAATAAGTCCCTTTTTTAATCATAATGTCTTTTAAGAAATCTCATGCTACATATCAAATGCTTTAGATATATCAGATTTTATAGTAGCGAACTAGTTCTTAGATGCTTTTCTTTTTATTTTAAGAAATTGCATGCCTCATATGCCACCAATATATTCTCATTCATAGACCTTCCAGGACTGAAGGTTTTTTGTTTTTCCTCAATGAGATTAGACATCAAAGGTTGTAGCCTTTGTACCAAGATATTTGCTATTATCTATATATGAAGTTTGAGCAACTAATAGGCCTATAATGCCCAATAATTTTTGGGGTTTTCACCTTAGGAATCAGGGTAATGTAGGTTTAGTTAATACAAGTAAGACCTCCCTTGTTATGAAGGAAATCAACGATCATTCTTAGTAAGTCCATTTTAGATATGACCTAGTGGGGTTTGTAGAAGTATCATCAGTAGCCATCTGAGCCTAGGACTTTGTCACTCCCCAAGGACCAAACCGTCTCTCTCAATTCTATTATATTTATAGGCCTAATGGGTTTAGTATTCATTTCCTCAATAACACTAGGTTTCATCTTGTCAATTATATGAGTAGAATCATAATAGATTTCACTTTGAAAAATCTTATCATAATATTCTATATAGTTTGTTGAATATATATGATATCATCACTCCAGTTTCCATTTTTGTCCTCCAACATGAGGATTCTATTTTTTACTCTTATTTCATCCGTAACACAGTTTTAGTACTTAGGGGGTGGTGGTGTGTTCAATTCAGAGCTTGTAGAATTTTTTGGATTTTCAAAAATCTATAGACTTGACAGATTATATAGATTGTTTTAACTATATATAGATTTTGCCACATTCTTTTTTGATTTTGTTTAGAATTTTGTCAGATTCTTTCTAATTCTATATAAACTTTTTTTTAGATTTTAAAGGATTATTTTTATTTTTATGCCAAAATTAAACTCAATGATCATAGCCACGCTATTATTTTTCTTTATACTTTGTCCCTTTCATATTTTGTACATTTTTATATTTATGGTCAACATACCATTTATTCAAAATAATTGACGATCGGGTAATAAACAATAATGGTACTTTTGTTTTTTGAATATTAGGGAGACAAAGAACGGAGAAAATGATCAAAGATCATTATTCGACGTTGCAAGGGGTTTCTTTGACGCTGCTTTGGAATTGGTAAATTCTGTATCTCATGAATATTACAAGTAATTTGTGTTCGAATTAGTGAAATGATATAAATCATAGATAAATTTAAATTAAAATGAATTCTTCATCTTACAAGTAAAATTTGTTCAATTATCGTAAAATGACATTTATAAATAATCATGAATTTCTACAAATCTAAACTATTTATTATAAAAAATATTAGTTTTCTCCGAGGTGATTATCTTTTAAACAAAAATTAAACACAAAAAAAATATTTAGATAATTATACCGTATGAGAAATCACTTTCACCAATTAGAAATATATTTTAATAAATATAATAATTAATGAAAATTAATGAAAAGTTTTCAATATGTTTTTTCAGAGAAATGGTTAATGTCAAGTTCATGTATATTTTTTTTCTATAGACTCGCATCTTTTACTGGTGGCTTTATAAAGATATTTAAACTCCTAAAAAATTCAATGACATATAAAGTTCAAAAAATGTTCCATACTACAAAATTTTAAAAGATTTAAAAACAATCTTAGATTCCTAACTGAATACATCAAAATTTTATACGACTATTTAAAATCTTAATTGAATACCTCCCAACTCTTTAAATCTGAAAAAATCCAATAAATTCTCAATTGAATACACGTCTCCTAATCTTAGCCACATATTTCTAGACCTTAAGACCCAATATTATTCTTCTTCATTCCATATTTTTGCACGACTCTTGATTTTACTATTAAAAGCATTCATATCAGTATGAATGCTACTATTAGTAAGTTGTTCTAGCTCATTTATCATCCTATTTTCTTCTTCATGTTTTTTGTCTTTCCTATTTTACTCCATTTGATCAGTACTCCACTTAATATGGATAATTTTTTACCATATCTAATAGTTCCTTTTCTTTTAAAGATTTTATAGTTATAACATGTATTTTAAACCAAAGTATTTCAAACTTTATCAAGTAGTCATTCTTTTTCAAATATAAATATCTTTATTTCCATTTGATTTCCTTTTAAAAGTGTACTAAAATTGGAGAATAGTCTGACCACACTTCTAGGAGTATTTCCGCCCATGATTTTTTTATAGATACTGTGTCAATTAGATTTGGATAAACATCTACCAAGTTTTTGTTTAACATGTTCATTACCATGTACTTTCTTGGACCAGGTTCAAGAGCACCTTTGAAAGTTCACGTCTCTAAGTTCAAGCTTGTTAATGAAGGTTTTTAGATAATTAACTTTTTAGCAAGGCTCCACTAGTGAGCTACAACAACTCTTAAAAGAATTTATGGTGATCACTGGAGAGTATTTGAAAGAAAATAATGAAAAGTCACGTCATTGAAGATACTAAAGAACCAAGTTTTATAAATTTCCAACCACCTACAAGTCTGACATCAAGGTCAACCTATGTAAATCGTCCAAGGTACGATTGATGTCAATGATATTCAAAATATCACTAACAATGTTGGTTATGAATCATGTAATTACATTGGCCTTTAGAGTGTAGAGAACATGGAATCTTCACTGATTACATCTACTGAAGTGGGGATCTCGAAGGAGAAAGAACCAACAAAACCGAGTCTAGATGAGGTCATTGTTAATGATTGGGTTGAAGAGGTGATCAACCAAGAGATGTAGTTGAAGCACCGAGGGTGCTATAAAAACTAACAGCGGAAAAGACGCCACCACACATCCATTTACCACCTCCATATTTGTCACGAGTCTCCAAGAAGAGGGATGACTTCAAGTACAATAAATTTTTATATATGCTAAGTCAATTGAAAATCAGCATTATGTTACCTGAATCCATCAAGAAAGAGCCCAAATATCAATATTTCTTCAAGGAGATACTCACTAAGAAGAATTAATATACCAAGTATGAGACTTTGGCACCAACCGAAGAGGTATCAACACAAGGTCGACGAAATTTACCACCTAAACTTAAAGATCCTGGAGGTTTCAACATACCAAACAAAATAGGTGGTACATTTGAAGGAAATACGATGTGTAATTTGGGTGCGAGTGTGAATCTTATGCCCAAGATTGCGTTTGAGAAGTTGGGTATTAGATATGCCAAACCAACATCCGTCATTTCTCAATAGGTGGATTAATCCTCAACAAACCTGTTGAGAGTAATCGAGGACGTGCTCGTCCAAGTAGGTAATCTTTTTATTCCCCATGATTTTATCATACTTGACTATGATGAAGATAAGAAAGTCCATTTCATACCTAGGTGTCCATTCTTAGCCACGCGGCACACCATAATCAACGTGAGTGAAGGAACTGTGACCCTCCGCATTGAAGATGAATCCCAAATGTTTTACATTTTGGGAAAGAAGAACAAGAAGGAGGGATGAGATGTCTCAGAAATCCAAATTATGACCAAGAAATCTAATTCAAATATCCCCCAAGAAGCCATGAGAAAGAAAGAAAGAACAAAATGAGTTTTGGATGGGGGAAGAGGTAGCCTAGAAAGCTCACAACCCCGAGAATAGGCCATAGAGGTACAAAGATGCTTGGATGGGGTTGTTCCTTGTCATTCGAGTCATTCTGGAATAAGTTATTGAGCTATGATTAAAGAATGTTGCAAGTTCCGTTGGTTGATGCGAGTAGTCTCACTAGTTGTAGGGAGCCTACGTGAAAAATAAATGATGAGGTAACAAACGTCGAACTTTTAAAAACATAAAATAGAAATACTCGTGGGAGACAACCCACGTTTTAATAAGATTACATTACATTTTCTTTTTAATAGTGTAAAATAGTTAATTTTATGTGTGTTAGTGTGTATTTCATTTAATGAAAAAGGTATATAGTCTCTTTTAGTGTGTAGGTAGTAAAGAAATTGAATATGTGGACGTTTATATAAGAGAAGGAATTTTGCAGCAGGTCTCTGTGGTACAAAACACCCACCAGCAGTGCACTGCGAGCCACACCATGGAAACTAGAAAAAGATTACTTATAATACACTAAAGAGTGCAAGAGAAACTATACATCGCATGGTACACCGTACCAAGCATGCGGTACACCGCACGAGCAACCTGTCACCATAATATGTTGTTTAATTATGCTACAATTTTAATCACGAGAGCAAGGATTTGTCGTGCGGTACACCACACCACCATATCAAGGAAGGAAAATACCGTTCCACTATATCGCAAGAAGTTGGCTCGTAGTACATCCACCAATCCTACTGTACACGGCGACCCTGGCACTGTAATAGTAACATGAAGGCTATAGGTTTGTCCCAAAGGAAAAACGTAATCCTCCTTCTTCTCCAACACCCAAAATTCATATGCAAAAGCATCCTCCCATTGCATTAAAAAAATTATCGAACCATCAAAATAATTCCATAACACCTAAAAAATCCAAGAAATCGTCCAAATTCTTTTAAAATTCTTAAATTCCTCTTCACCCAATTGAAATTCCACCATACCCACATCACTGAACATCATCCCAATACCAAACCCAATCTAAATAACACCCAAACCACACAAAATAAAGGGGTATTTTCAAGAGTGGTGGAACTTTGAGTTCGAGGTACATTGACATGATTAGTAGAATGAAGATATAAGCTAGTGCACGAAAGATGTCCAAGAATTGAAAGAAAAAATGGGCCGAGGAGAAAAAATGAACGAGAATCATGTGAGTTCGGGAAAATAAGAAAGGGTACTTCAGGTCAAGATATAAGATAAAAAAACTGATGTGGTAATTAAGGATCCTCAAGAGCAGTCATTTGTGATTTTGGAACCAAGAAGGCCGGAACCGCTACAAGTAGAGATTTTGATACACGTGATGATTGAAGATACTAAGCGCTTATTAGCTATCGCCTAAGCAAAAATGTCGGGATATACCCTTTCACATGAAAGAGTATTTTAACGGATCTTGATGTGCAGCTCCGCTATAATTTCCATAGCTCATAAATTGGTTCAACGTGCCAGAATCAAGCTTAAATCGCGGGACTTGAATTACTAGAGGGCAAATCCCTAACGATTAAACTCAAAATGGGCCTCCTTCTCTTGGAAGACCTTACTCTCTACGTTAATTGTTCGGTGGGGATCCTCTATTTCCATTAAGGTGTTTGAACTCCTAGAGTAACTTATTTTGATTGACTTGTTCAATCCCAGTTACAAAATCTTGTAGTGGTATTGGATTCCCATTATATTTTTATTATTTTTTATTTGATCTTCTTCCCAGCCCACACACCCTTGAAAACCTAGTCCAATTTGCCTCCGTTGGAGTAATAAACTTGAAAACCTATATCAAAATTAAACATTCTAGATTGAGCGGCGTATGCAAATTTGTCATTGCTTCTCTCTCTCTCTCTCTCTCTCTCTCTCTCTCTCTCTCTCTCTCTCTCTCTCTCTCTCTCTCTCTCTCTCTCTCTCTCTCTCTCTCTCTCTCTCTCTCTCTCTCTCTCTCTCTCTCTCTCTCTCTCTCTCTCTCTCTCTCTCTCTCTCTCTCTAACACTAACCTAAGAATTTGTGAAAGAGACAAAAACAAAAGTAAGCATAAAACAAAAACAACTAACTCTACTACACTAGATAAAAAATACGATAATTAACGATATAGTCTCTGGCAACGATGCCAAAAACTTGTCCTTGGTCATGGTGTGATCAAATAATTAAATAATCGACACCTCGAGAGATCGATCCCTGCAAGTGTACAAGTCGTTTGCAAGTAATAAGTAAGTATATAAGATCGTTCTCTATAGGAATTATGAGATTAATTATGTCGTCTTTTATGAAGTGAGAGGGGCTTCGTTGTGAATGACAAAAAGTAAGAGATGTAATGTTTGTTTTAGTTTTTAATGACTAAATAATTTGAGTGCGATTAAAGTAAACTAATTATAATTGAACTAACATTAATGCAAACAAATGGAGAGAATACGATATGAGAAATATAGCTAGATTTTTGCTAGTAATCCTATCATGACAATTGATGATTCTAGTTATAAAGGTGAATTGGAAGTTCATGTTAATCGGGATTCTGACTTCCTTATAACTCCCTTCTGGTAGCTTAGAAGGCTACCTAACACTAGAAGAGACATCTTCTGAGTAAATTATAAATGAATGTTCGACGCTAATAGTAATTACCCTATACAATTATCCAACTAGTCTCACCCGTTAGGGACACTAACACAAACCAGATGTATATGAATTATTTTGGTAGCCAAACCCCCCCGTCAGGGCGATAGACTAGAGCACTAAAAAAACTAATAATTAATCAAGATGTAGTCAGATAAAAAAATATTCAATTCATAAACAACATAATCAATTACCCAATTCAATTAACTGTGAAATAATCCCAAATAACCTAAAAAAATCATCAATATAACTCAAGGTTCATATATAAAAAAACTCAAGCTAAATAGTAGTTAGTTCATGATGAAAGAAATAAAAACAAAAGATTAAATTATAAGAATCATATTTAGCACAAGAAACTAATACAAATTACACTAAGAATGATGATGAAATGGTGTAGAAGGATGGAGGAGGAGTCAATCTTTTTCTCTTCTCTTCTCTTCTCCAGGTGTTTATCTATTTACCAACGTGTTACTAATAATGTGAAATGTTGTGTAATACAATTTAAAATTTATTTTCTGATATAACAAGGGTACAAAACATTCTTGGAGTTGTGGCCCTCTTTTAAATGGACCAAGTCAACCCAAAAACGTTTTAAAGAGGGAGCGAAATGGTTTGAGTCGCATCATCTGTAAATTTAATAACTATTTCATCTTAAATTACAATTCATAAATTGTCACCTCTCACAAGCTCCTAACTTCAAATGCTACCATTAGACCAAAGGTCTCTCTAAAAATCTTAGTCGATTTCGCGTGGTGACTCTAGTAAGTTGATTTCCAAGCTTTGCTAGTAAATGCTCTAGCTTCCCAAAAGTATATTTTTGGTCCTTTAACGTCATTACTTGAGTTTGAACTTGATTTATCAACTTATTATACTCTTATCAGGACCTTGTAACATCCAAGTACCTAAGAGCTGCACACGTAACACATATTTAACGCACGAATAACTCTAAAAATAATAAATATACAATCTAGATAAGAAATGAGAATATGTCTAAATATAGGGAATCATCCCTCAAATAAGCCCTAAAATTATGTCTCGTGATACAATTAATCTATCACACAAAATGAGAAATCAAGACTTCTGTAGTACATTTATTATTACAGCTCAAGATTATACCTGTGAAATGGACACTTTTTCAAACTTGTTTGGAACCTCGTCCATGCCTCACCTAAAGACTCGTAAAACCGTTGTCTAAAAGTAGAAAGGTCCATTTGAGTTTTGACCCACATCCTATGAGGATATAACTGATCGAAGAAGACAATTTGAATTTGGTCCCAGTTCATAGTTCTGGTGATTGTAAATCTAACCATTCACTTGCACCTCCAACTAAGATGAAGTGAAACACCGCACGGTACATTTACTCTCTTATGATTCCTTGTGTTACACATGAATCACAAATTGCATGAAATTGCGTACGATCCTTATGGGGTTTTCATGTACAAATCCGTTATAATTTACATAACTCGTGAATTGATTTAACATCCCCGGATTTGGTTTAAATCGCATGGCTTGTATGACGGTGGGCGGATTCCGAGTGGTTGTAAACAGATTCAGAATCCTTACCCGATTGAGGCGCTTGATTTTTTGGTCCTTGTGGTGTCACTATTGAGGCTCTAATTGAGCTTGAATGGGATTTCCATTCATATCAAATTGCGGAAGACTTGCATTCACAATCACTTTGCTATTCATCTTATACATGACTTCTTGTTCTTTTCTTTCACGTTCTCTGTTTCAGAATTTTGAAGCAATCTCTCAGAATCCAATAGCTTGTACCAACTATAATCACCTAGCAAGAGCAAAACCAAGAAGCAAGCATAAAAATACACAACTACAGATCCAAACAAAACTAGCCCACAATTAATCCAAACAAAAACTTGGTAGCTCCTTGAGTGTGATATAAATTTAACATAAGGGAGTTATGCCCCACAAGTGTACGAGTCTCGAAGTAATAAAATTATTAGTAAAATATCGTCTACTCGAGGATTGATGGACTAACAAAAGGAAAGTACTAACATAGCAATTATCAATTTTCAAAGAAAAATAATAATAATAATAATAATAATAATAATAATAATAATAATAATAATAATAATAATAATAATAATAATAATAAGAGATGCAATAAGAGGGGAAAGATTGCTCAGAATTATCGTATTTACAACTAAAGATGATTTAGAATTATGTATGAATTAAGGGAAAATCTGGGAATTCGACGTTAACCGGGTTCCTAAGGTCCACCTAAGTCTCTCCTAAGTAAATATGAGATACTATCCAACAGTGGGAATATCTCCCGAGTGATCCCTTATATTTTCTAGCACTTAAAAGCAACCACAAATTGGTTATCTGACTAGCTAGTATCTCCTGATTCTAAGCTACTTCGAGCATTCATATCCTAATTTATGCAATATAAACTCCATCACTCGTGTAGCTCAAAGGCTAGGGTAACTCATATTGTGTCCAATTCAATGAATTCAATAATTCCAACAATAAATATCAACAACAATATTCCACAAATCAATTAAATAAGAATAATCCTAAATATAATATAAAATTTCCGAATCATGAGTTAGGGTTCATACACAAGCATCCCAAGCCAATTACGAGTTAAGTTCATAATAATTATGAAATAATACATAGTAATCCTTAAAAATTTAAAAAGGAATTAAGGACTAAAGGAATTACAATACGAATTATATTGTGTTGTCTTGCTTCCAAGCTTGCTCTACTTTCTTCTCTCTTGCTCCTAATGTAATATGATAGTAAAAGTGTGTCTAAAAACTGAAAATGAATGTTTTATACTAAAAAAATTGAAACTTCTCTGATGGGCCTACAAAAGTGGTTCAAATGTGGCTTGTGGACTCCTAAAGGTAATATCATTTTAAGATTTCATATAAGCACCACCAATTCTGCTTTTTCGACTTCTAGTTCTTTCATACTTAGGTTTTTACACGCCTTTCTAAACACGTTGCACAACCCTACTATCAGATCGCTCACTAATTTATCGTCGATAAGTCCAATGATACTCGTCATAAGGAAAAACTGCATAAATATGTGAAAATCGTGGTATTTGATGTCAATGATCTTTTTCGCATCACTAAGAACGTTGTTCCGCAAACTAGATGCAAATCTATCAGAATATTGTTACGTCTTCAACCAATCTAGAAATGAGTATCTCTTTTTTATCATTAAATCAATTTTTTCATTCAATAGAGGCCAAATACCCATTATCCTTACATACTAACCATAAAAGTTAGTAATTTTAAAGTAAAATACCTTAAACTAACATTCTACCAAACTCTAGACACTAATAAGAAATTACATAGAAGTTAATAAAATAGCCAAAACCCCCTACTTAAGTCCATTTTGCAGCTATGACCGAACTCATTTTTTCTTTATATCTTTGTTTTTGCACTTTAATGGATATAAGCAAATTGATTCGGTTAATCACTTGCTACACAGTCACTGAGCCTTCTACATGAATTTGACGATTTCTCTTTGCCCATATACAATAAACAAATATGGTAAAGCTCAAACCCAGAAGTAAGGTAATTTCTTTACTCACACAGTTCTTAATTAATTTGTAAATTAAATCCTTCCAATCACTCAAATTAGTGAGATGACCCTTGTCCTCCGCTCCATTTGAACAAAATTTGCAATTAGGATTAGTCAAGATCCCCCAGTCGATCATTCTCTGTTTTGTTGATAGGTGATTATGACAAGCTAACCAAGATATACATGAGCATCGAGGTATATTACTTTTCCCCCATACAAACTTACTCTATTCGACCAGATTTCCTTCAGCTGTAATCATCTTGAGAATTTTACTAAGGGATAAATTATGTTAAATCGATTCACTCCAATAGAATTGATCATTTTTGTTATTGAAAGTGAAGTGTTGAATATGCTGAAGAATGTCACCAATAACTGCAGGAAGACGTCATATATTATTTCCATAGTAGTCAGAGATAGTCTTCTTACAACTGGGACCAAACTTGTAAATTTCTTTACTAAGAACAGTTGTAATATTTTCTGAATTTATCCATTTATCCACATAATAAAAGTTCTCTTTCCATTGTTAACCTTGTGATGTATGAAGTTATATGATGTAGTTCTTATGTTTAGCAGTTGTTCCCACATCCAAGAATGAGTTTGTTTTTGTTCTAAACTCCAAATGAAGTTGTGTTTGATATAATTGATCTTAGCCCATTTACTCCATAAATTGTTGTCATTGGAGTACATTCTCCAGAAAGTAAAGAGTAAACACACAATATTAGTGTCATGTATATTAGGAATGTTCAAGCCTCCAACATCTTTACTAGTGTTGACAAATTCCGTTACAATTTAGAACCCTCCGCACCTTCTAAGTTACCCTTCCATAAATAGCTTGCCAATTTCTGATTCAATTTATATATGATATATTTTGGAAGAAGGCAAACTCTACACCAGAACAAATCTTGCTTATGAGAACTACGTTGATCAACACAGTTCTTCCAGCATATGACAACAATTTAGAATTCCATGAAGTGATACTATTACATATGTCTTCTACCAATTTATTACCATTAGAAACACTCAACTTTTTAGAATTTAGGAGAACTCCCATATATCTGACTGGCCTTGAACCAATTTTGATGTTCAAATAGATGAAGTAGAATGTTGATCTTGATGAGAGTTCTAGAAAATAGATTAAGTCCCTCTTTAACAATTGAAGAAGATTTGATATCACCTTTCATAAATATGAGCAGATCATCAACAAAAATCATGTGATTGGGTCTCAACTGATCACACTTACGATGAAGTTTAAAGCCTTTCTTTTCAGCTATGAGTTGAAATATTCATGCAAACACCTGCATACATATTGTAAATAAGTAGGGAGAAAGAGAATCTCCTTGTTTGAGACCTCTTCTCCATTTAAAATATCCATTAACTCTACCATTTATACAGATAGAGTAGTAAAAAGAGCAAATGCACATCTTAATTCATCTTATAAAACCTTCAAGAAATCCCTGAGTTGTAAAAGAATTAATGAGAAACTCCCAATTTACACTATCAAATACTTTTTGCAGGTCCATATTGATAGTACACCTGGGAGAAGTAGTTTTTTTATTATAACCCAAAACCAAATCCTATGCAACTAATATATTATGAAACAGGAATTACCATCCACATAAGCTGACTAACTGATAGAGATAATTGAGCTTAATATCATCTTTAGTCTGTTAGAAAGAATCTTGGGAATGATTTTATAGATTGTGTTAACACAAGCTATAAGCCTGAACCTCTTGACACTTGAGGATTCTTCTCTTTGGGAATGAGCACTATATTAGTTGCATTAACCTGAGTTAGCAATATCAATCTACCTCGGTTCTCGAATAACCACAAGTCTTTCTTGATACCCAAAACTTACAAATCCTTTCCGCCTTTCAAATTATATTTGTTTACTTTTCCATGTAGGCCAACTACAGTTCAAGTACACTATCATACACATTCTTCTCACAATCCATATTATTAATATTATGTTTCAACAAGTTTTTTAACAAATAAGGTAAATTTTAGAAGACACTATTTTTTTCTAGATAAAATCTTGAGGCCCTATTTTGCTTTCTCACCTTGCCGCCAAAGTTATTGTGCTCACATGAAAACACAATTGGCAACCCATTAAGTTGCATCTGAATATCTGCGGGGCAATACTTTCTAGGTGGAGGCATGTTCTCACTATTAGCGTAAGAGGATACCTCTTCTCTAAATAGATTATGTATTGGAAATCAACGTCTACGATCAAAATGCATTATATCTTCACTCACCCGCAAGGACAGTGTAGTAACATGCATTAGGGGAACGCTTTGTAACTCTGATCCCATCATCCTGAAGTATATGACCTAACTGTATAATCATTAATTGTTAACATCAAACAAACATTCATGACAAACTTTTACTTCATATGAGCATCATAATTAAGAATCTCCGTACCCCACAATATTTCCAACTCATCAATAACATGATAAGGAAATACATCCATATCATTACCGGGAGAATGGAAACCCAGAATCAATCACGTAAGCATAAAGGTGGATTATTTCATGCATAACCATGATGCAAAGTTGTAGTTGGTCAATATAGTTTCCCACATGATATTAGAGTTATTCTGCATGGAGAAAGGACAAAACCCATCGATTGTCAAACCCAATTATACATTACCCGGTTCACTTGCAAACTCATGGTTGCATTTATCAAATATCTTCCAACTAATTCTATCAATAGGATGACGTAACATATCTTCGTCGCTATATTTTTCAGTGTGGTGTGAAATCATATATTTGATGGTGTGCCTCGAAACATCTAATTTGTTGCAATCTTAGCGCAGTCAGAAAATATGGCACTTTCTTATGAGGCACTTTCTTCGCCTTCTTCGGATCCCACCGAGGTTCACCACATACTGGACATTCGTAAAAAATTCCTTTCCTTTATAATACAATACACAAATATTTAAACAAACATCGATCTAATGTATCCCATACCCAAACTTTTCAACTTTCTGTTGCACTCCTCGTAAGATGCGGGGAAAACACGACACAGCAATTGAAAGAATTCGATGAAAAATGTATATGTCCACCTATTTTTCCCTTTAATGTGTATCAACGTAGTAATAAAATTCAAGAAACCAATTGTCATGGAACCAGGTTACAACTCACTTTCTATTCCCTCAAATAAAGCGTCAAAACAACCACAACTTCTTGTATCCATCTCGATGTCACCGTGATGAGCCCAAACAAAGTGGATCTAAAATCATCAAAGACATTTATCATTTCTTCATCTTCAATAGGGGTAGGTCTATTTACGGAAATTTATTCTTTTTCACCGTATTTTGTCAAAACCTCATGCATCGGTAGAAACTCAAAATTTGAAATATGTGCTTTAAGCTCATCAATAAGAAACCTTTTATTATTCATACATCGTTTATATGGACAAAAAATGTAACTAGTATCATCCATGTACTTTTCCGCAAACGTAATAAAATCCATCACCCCTAATACGAATTCTCAAGTCATCGTAATTGCTAATTTAATCAAACTCTTCCAAATACGAGGATCCATTTACTATATTAAATCAAACATGTAATGCATAAATGCGTAAACAAAAAATATTTTTTTACTAAAATTTTAACGTCAAATATGTGAGATCATATATTTAATCAAAATTATAAATTAAAACTTTCAAATATGCTACATTAATACACATTTCTTATCTATTTTCAGAACATTATCATAAACATATTTAAGATAATTATAATTTGAACATTTATGACATATTTTCTTTTTACAAAATTATTGGGTATTTATAATGTGGTAGTGGGCCCCACACATGGATGTGGATATTAGGTTTTCTGATGATAACGCGACGATGCTCCGGTGGCAGTGAGGGTGGGACGATTGTTAGATTTTAGATATAGGGTTTGGTACTGGGGAGTGTAATTAATGGGATGGGTATTTAGTTAGCATTCTGTCCAACCCATTGTATTTATTTTGTATTTATTTTGTGTTGTCAATTGTGATGATATTATTTTGTCGCTATTGACAACACTAGCGACGACACTAGTCCGTCGCTAGTATAAGCTAGTCATTAGCAGCGACAAATTTTATCACTAGAGGTTTTTCTTTTATGCTCAATAACGATGAATAATGTGGCCTGTCTATAATAAAAATTATTACGACGAAATATAGGTTGTCGATAACGGTATTTCTATTTTAGCCCAACAATGATGGACATGGTCCATCTCTGATGTGTTGTTATTAGCGACCAAAAAAAATCGAGATAATTACATCTAGGGTCTTGACTACACCCCCCTCTTCAAGATGGGGACCCTGCCTAGAGCCTCTTCTTACTAAAGACCTCAGAAACTTTTTAACACATGAAACCCAAAACCCCTGTTACCTTTCTACCCTCAAATGTTTTTTACAATCATATATATAGTCTTTTCCACATTCTCTCTCTTGTAAATTTCATGAGCTCATTTTACTATTCTCTTTCTTCATTTTCGTGAGCTCTATTTTGGAGCTTTCCATATTTATTTCATATCATCCCTTCCGATTTCAACCTTCCTCTGTTGTGTTTATAGATTCATCACGTCTTCATCGTATCATTCTCTCTTAATTTTGCAGTTTTATCTTCGTTATAAGGTTTGTTTCCAATCTATTAACTTTGTTTTCTCATCGATTCATATTTGTTTATGTTAATATTGCTTTCTGCAAAGTAATAGCAAGGTTTAATCCAAATATGTAGTATATCTCGTCCTATATGTTTAGTTTTTCCATTTAAGCCATGATTTCGTGACTATATCATCTTTGTTTTAGAGTTTTTTGATCTTTTTCTCATGTGTTTCATGGTAGATTTGTTCATGATTTGTTTGTTATGGCATATATTCATGTCATTTTACGTGTTTCTTTCATTGTTTTTCCATTATAACGTTAGTGTTCTTCGATCTGAGATTTTTAGGGTTTATCACAGCCGCTGCATGCATGAAAGTACAGTACTGTACGAGTACTTACTGTTTTTTGAATTTCTGAGAGTACTCACTGTTTTTCAAATATACAGAGTGTTCCATATTTTACGCTCTTTTCGGCGTATTGTACGGTCTTCTGGTTGGTGTAGTACTCTCGGTTTGACATAGTGCTCTTGATTTTATAGAGTACTCTGTGTTTGACAGAGTACTCCGAGTTTTATAGAGTACTCACTGTTTTTATGGAGTACTCTTAGTTTGGCATAGTACTCCCAGTTTTAAAGAATACTCACTGTTTTTATAGAGTACTCACTGTTTTTATGGAGTACTCTTAGTTTGGCAGAGTACTCCCAGTTTTAAAGAATACTCACTGTTTTTATAGAGTACTCTGAGTTTTATAAAATACTCTGAGATTTAAAAACAGTGAGTGCCCATCTTACTGATACTATTCCATATAGTACTCTAAGTTTTATATTTCTTGTGTTTAATCACTGTCTACCATTTTCTGTGACAGTTAAAATGATTCAAGATGTGCTTGTCGTGTTCAAGATGGGAACTGATCAGATTTTCCTCCCTTTTCATCAGCTCAATGGCATTAACTCAGTAAAGAAGTTTGTTCAGTCTAGGTGGCCTCAGCTATCTAAAACTGCTGTTACTTCTTATACTATAGGGGAGTATAAAGACTGAATCAGATTTTTGCACAATTAAGTGGATTCTTGGACGTGGAGTGTTTGACAAGGTTTATATTTATGTTACTGATTCCAGGACCCCCTCCTTCAACAATATATCCTCTCCATAATCACATGGCATTACTAAACCTATCACCGCTGAGCCTATTCAGTCTGTTGTTGCCTCTACCCCTGATCCAGCCTATTTTATTCATGAAAAGAAGGCTATGTTGAGTGATTCTTGGAAACTTGGCTTACAAGGTGTTGGACAGTGTTTTGTGGGTGGTGCTGAGCAGTTCCGTTCCGTTCTTTGCAAGCAAGCTGCCGTTGATGGGTTCGATTTCGACTACATTCACAATAATAAGAATTCTCGCATAAGCGCTCAGTGCTTCTACAAGGTCGAGACGGGTTGCAAGTGGTATATATACGTATCGCGTGATAAGTCAAACGGATTTTGGTATTTGCGTACATATAGGAATAATCACACGTGCGGTCATGTTTACAAGAAAACCTCACACTCCTGGTTGGATTCTTCCATTCTCAATCGTGTTATTTACGATGAACTTCGTTCTAAACCAGCTTCCAGGCCTAGAGAGATTCAGTCTGTCTTAAAGGAGAGTTATGGTTTCGATATCTCGTACAAAACATCTTGGTCTACTATCCATAAGGCCAAGGACAATCTATACGGTGATATTGGATCTTCATTCAATCGTTTGCAAGCTTACTTTGAAAAGCTCCAGAAACTTGATCTGAATACTGTTTTCTCGGTTCTGTGCGATCCTGAATCCCGTGTATTTCACAAATGTTTTTTCGCATTTGGTGGGTCTATTACTGGTTTTAAGTCTTGTCGCCCCATGTTATTTCTTGACTCTACTTTCCTGAAGTCCAAGTACAAAGGCTCGTTATTTGTTGCTACTGCAAAAGATGGAGATTAAGGTGTTTGAACTCCTAGAGTAACTTATTTTGATTGACTTGTTCAATCCCAGTTACAAAATCTTGTAGTGGTATTGGGTTCCCATTATATTTTTATTATTTTTTATTTGATCTTCTTCCCAGCCCACACACCCTTGAAAACCTAGTCCAATTTGCCTCCGTTGGAGTAATAAACTTGAAAACCTATATCAAAATTAAACATTCTAGATTGAGCGGCGTATGCAAATTTGTCATTGATTCTCTCTCTCTCTCTCTCTCTCTCTCTCTCTCTCTCTCTCTCTCTCTCTCTCTCTCTCTCTCTCTCTCTCTCTCTCTCTCTCTCTAACACTAACCTAAGAATTTGTGAAAGAGACAAAAACAAAAGTAAGCATAAAACAAAAACAACTAACTCAACTACACTAGATAAAAAATACGATAATTAACGATATAGTCTCTGGCAACGATGCCAAAAACTTGTCCTTGGTCATGGTGTGATCAAATAATTAAATAATCGACACCTCGAGAGATCGATCCCTGCAAGTGTACAAGTCGTTTGCAAGTAATAAGTAAGTATATAAGATCGTTCTCTATAGGAATTATGAGATTAATTATGTCGTCTTTTATGAAGTGAGAGGGGCTTCGTTGTGAATGACAAAAAGTAAGAGATGTAATGTTTGTTTTAGTTTTTAATGACTAAATAATTTGAGTGCGATTAAAGTAAACTAATCATAATTGAACTAACATTAATGCAAACAAATGGAGAGAATACGATATGAGAAATATAGCTAGATTTTTGCTAGTAATCCTATCATGACAATTGATGACTCTAGTTATAAAGGTGAATTGGAAGTTCATGTTAATCGGGATTCTGACTTCCTTATAACTCCCTTCTGGTAGCTTAGAAGGCTACCTAACACTAGAAGAGACATCTTCTGAGTAAATTATAAATGAATGTTCGACGCTAATAGTAATTACCCTATACAATTATCCAACTAGTCTCACCCGTTAGGGACACTAACACAAACCAGATGTATATGAATTATTTTGGTAGCCAAACCCCCCCGTCAGGGCGATAGACTAGAGCACTAAAAAAACTAATAATTAATCAAGATGTAGTCAGATAAAAAAATATTCAATTCATAAACAACATAATCAATTACCCAATTCAATTAACTGTGAAATAATCCCAAATAACCTAAAAAAATTTCAATATAACTCAAGGTTCATATATAAAAAAACTCAAGCTAAATAGTAGTTAGTTCATGATGAAAGAAATAAAAACAAAAGATTAAATTATAAGAATCATATTTATCACAAGAAACTAATACAAATTACACTAAGAATGATGATGAAATGGTGTAGAAGGATGGAGGAGGAGTCAATCTTTTTCTCTTCTCTTCTCTTCTCCAGGTGTTTATCTATTTACCAACGTGTTACTAATAATGTGAAATGTTGTGTAATACAATTTAAAATTTATTTTCTGATATAACAAGGGTACAAAACATTCTTGGAGTTGTGGTCCTCTTTTAAATGGACCAAGTCAACCCAAAAACGTTTTAAAGAGGGAGCGAAATGGTTTGAGTCGCATCATCTGTAAATTTAATAACTATTTCATCTTAAATTACAATTCATAAATTGTCACCTCTCACAAGCTCCTAACTTCAAATGCTACCATTAGACCAAAGGTCTCTCTAAAAATCTTAGTCGATTTCGCGTGGTGACTCTAGTAAGTTGATTTCCAAGCTTTGCTAGTAAATGCTCTAGCTTCCCAAAAGTATATTTTTGGTCCTTTAACGTCATTACTTGAGTTTGAACTTGATTTATCAACTTATTATACTCTTATCAGGACCTTGTAACATCCAAGTACCTAAGAGCTGCACACGTAACACATATTTAACGCACGAATAACTCTAAAAATAATAAATATACAATCTAGATAAGAAATGAGAATATGTCTAAATATAGGGAATCATCCCTCAAATAAGCCCTAAAATTATGTCTCGTGATACAATTAATCTATCACACAAAATGAGAAATCAAGACTTCTGTAGTACATTTATTATTACAGCTCAAGATTATACCTGTGAAATGGACACTTTTTCAAACTTGTTTGGAACCTCGTCCATGCCTCACCTAAAGACTCGTAAAACCGTTGTCTAAAAGTAGAAAGGTCCATTTGAGTTTTGACCCACATCCTATGAGGATATAACTGATCGAAGAAGACAATTTGAATTTGGTCCCAGTTCATAGTTCTGGTGATTGTAAATCTAACCATTCACTTGCACCTCCAACTAAGATGAATTGAAACACCGCACGGTACATTTACTCTCTTATGATTCCTTGTGTTACACATGAATCACAAATTGCATGAAATTGCGTACGATCCTTATGGGGTTTTCATGTACAAATCCGTTATAATTTACATAACTCGTGAATTGATTTAACATCCCCGGATTTGGTTTAAATCGCATGGCTTGTATGACGGTGGGCGGATTCCGAGTGGTTGTAAACAGATTCAGAATCCTTACCCGATTGAGGCGCTTGATTTTTTGGTCCTTGTGGTGTCACTATTGAGGCTCTAATTGAGCTTGAATGGGATTTCCATTCATATCAAATTGCGGAAGACTTGCATTCACAATCACTTTGCTATTCATCTTATACATGACTTCTTGTTCTTTTCTTTCACGTTCTCTGTTTCAGAATTTTGAAGCAATCTCTCAGAATCCAATAGCTTGTACCAACTATAATCACCTAGCAAGAGCAAAACCAAGAAGCAAGCATAAAAATACACAACTACAGATCCAAACAAAACTAGCCCACAATTAATCCAAACAAAAACTTGGTAGCTCCTTGAGTGTGATATAAATTTAACATAAGGGAGTTATGCCCCACAAGTGTACGAGTCTCGAAGTAATAAAATTATTAGTAAAATATCGTCTACTCGAGGATTGATGGACTAACAAAAGGAAAGTACTAACATAGCAATTATCAATTTTCAAAGAAAAATAATAATAATAATAATAATAATAATAATAATAATAATAATAATAATAATAATAATAATAATAATAATAATAATAATAATAATAATAATAATAATAATAATAATAATAATAATAATAATAATAATAATAATAATAATAATAATAATAATAATAATAATAATAATAATAATAATAATAATAATAATAAGAGATGCAATAAGAGGGGAAAGATTGCTCAGAATTATCGTATTTACAACTAAAGATGATTTAGAATTATGTATGAATTAAGGGAAAATCTGGGAATTCGACGTTAACCGGGTTCCTAAGGTCCACCTAAGTCTCTCCTAAGTAAATATGAGATACTATCCAACAGTGGGAATATCTCCCGAGTGATCCTATATATTTTCTAGCACTTAAAAGCAACCACAAATTGGTTATCTGACTAGCTAGTATCTCCTGATTCTAAGCTACTTCGAGCATTCATATCCTAATTTATGCAATATAAACTCCATCACTCGTGTAGCTCAAAGGCTAGGGTAACTCATATTGTGTCCAATTCAATGAATTCAATAATTCCAACAATAAATATCAACAACAATATTCCACAAATCAATTAAATAAGAATAATCCTAAATATAATATAAAATTTCCGAATCATGAGTTAGGGTTCATACACAAGCATCCCAAGCCAATTACGAGTTAAGTTCATAATAATTATGAAATAATACATAGTTATCCTTAAAAATTTAAAAAGGAATTAAGGACTAAAGGAATTACAATACGAATTATATTGTGTTGTCTTGCTTCCAAGCTTGCTCTACTTTCTTCTCTCTTGCTCCTAATGTAATATGATAGTAAAAGTGTGTCTAAAAACTGAAAATGAATGTTTTATACTAAAAAAATTGAAACTTCTCTGATGGGCCTACAAAAGTGGTTCAAATGTGGCTTGTGGACTCCTAAAGGTAATATCATTTTAAGATTTCATATAAGCACCACCAATTCTGCTTTTTCGACTTCTAGTTCTTTCATACTTAGGTTTTTACACGCCTTTCTAAACACGTTGCACAACCCTACTATCAGATCGCTCACTAATTTATCGTCGATAAGTCCAATGATACTCGTCATAAGGAAAAACTGCATAAATATGTGAAAATCGTGGTATTTGATGTCAATGATCTTTTTCGCATCACTAAGAACGTTGTTCCGCAAACTAGATGCAAATCTATCAGAATATTGTTACGTCTTCAACCAATCTAGAAATGAGTATCTCTTTTTTATCATTAAATCAATTTTTTCATTCAATAGAGGCCAAATACCCATTATCCTTACATACTAACCATAAAAGTTAGTAATTTTAAAGTAAAATACCTTAAACTAACATTCTACCAAACTCTAGACACTAATAAGAAATTACATAGAAGTTAATAAAATAGCCAAAACCCCCTACTTAAGTCCATTTTGCAGCTATGACCGAACTCATTTTTTCTTTATATCTTTGTTTTTGCACTTTAATGGATATAAGCAAATTGATTCGGTTAATCACTTGCTACACAGTCACTGAGCCTTCTACATGAATTTGACGATTTCTCTTTGCCCATATACAATAAACAAATATGGTAAAGCTCAAACCCAGAAGTAAGGTAATTTCTTTACTCACACAGTTCTTAATTAATTTGTAAATTAAATCCTTCCAATCACTCAAATTAGTGAGATGACCCTTGTCCTCCGCTCCATTTGAACAAAATTTGCAATTAGGATTAGTCAAGATCCCCCAGTCGATCATTCTCTGTTTTGTTGATAGGTGATTATGACAAGCTAACCAAGATATACATGAGCATCGAGGTATATTACTTTTCCCCCATACAAACTTACTCTATTCGACCAGATTTCCTTCAGCTGTAATCATCTTGAGAATTTTACTAAGGGATAAATTATGTTAAATCGATTCACTCCAATAGAATTGATCATTTTTGTTATTGAAAGTGAAGTGTTGAATATGCTGAAGAATGTCACCAATAACTGCAGGAAGACGTCATATGTTATTTCCATAGTAGTCAGAGATAGTCTTGTTACAACTGGGACCAAACTTGTAAATTTCTTTACTAAGAACAGTTGTAATATTTTCTGAATTTATCCATTTATCCACATAATAAAAGTTCTCTTTCCATTGTTAACCTTGTGATGTATGAAGTTATATGATGTAGTTCTTATGTTTAGCAGTTGTTCCCACATCCAAGAATGAGTTTGTTTTTGTTCTAAACTCCAAATGAAGTTGTGTTTGATATAATTGATCTTAGCCCATTTACTCCATAAATTGTTGTCATTGGAGTACATTCTCCAGAAAGTAAAGAGTAAACACACAATATTAGTGTCATGTATATTAGGAATGTTCAAGCCTCCAACATCTTTACTAGTGTTGACAAATTCCGTTACAATTTAGAACCCTCCGCACCTTCTAAGTTACCCTTCCATAAATAGCTTGCCAATTTCTGATTCAATTTATATATGATATACTTTGGAAGAAGGCAAACTCTACACCAGAACAAATCTTGCTTATGAGAACTACGTTGATCAACACAGTTCTTCCAGCATATGACAACAATTTAGAATTCCATGAAGTGATACTATTACATATGTCTTCTACCAATTTATTACCATTAGAAACACTCAACTTTTTAGAATTTAGGAGAACTCCCATATATCTGACTGGCCTTGAACCAATTTTGATGTTCAAATAGATGAAGTAGAATGTTGATCTTGATGAGAGTTCTAGAAAATAGATTAAGTCCCTCTTTAACAATTGAAGAAGATTTGATATCACCTTTCATAAATATGAGCAGATCATCAACAAAAATCATGTGATTGGGTCTCAACTGATCACACTTACGATGAAGTTTAAAGCCTTTCTTTTCAGCTATGAGTTGAAATATTCATGCAAACACCTGCATACATATTGTAAATAAGTAGGGAGAAAGAGAATCTCCTTGTTTGAGACCTCTTCTCCATTTAAAATATCCATTAACTCTACCATTTATACAGATAGAGTAGTAAAAAGAGCAAATGCACATCTTAATTCATCTTATAAAACCTTCAAGAAATCCCTGAGTTGTAAAAGAATTAATGAGAAACTCCCAATTTACACTATCAAATACTTTTTGCAGGTCCATATTGATAGTACACCTGGGAGAAGTAGTTTTTTTATTATAACCCAAAACCAAATCCTATGCAACTAATATATTATGAAACAGGAATTACCATCCACATAAGCTGACTAACTGATAGAGATAATTGAGCTTAATATCATCTTTAGTCTGTTAGAAAGAATCTTGGGAATGATTTTATAGATTGTGTTAACACAAGCTATAAGCCTGAACCTCTTGACACTTGAGGATTCTTCTCTTTGGGAATGAGCACTATATTAGTTGCATTAACCTGAGTTAGCAATATCAATCTACCTCGGTTCTCGAATAACCACAAGTCTTTCTTGATACCCAAAACTTACAAATCCTTTCCGCCTTTCAAATTATATTTGTTTACTTTTCCATGTAGGCCAACTACAGTTCAAGTACACTATCATACACATTCTTCTCACAATCCATATTATTAATATTATGTTTCAACAAGTTTTTTAACAAATAAGGTAAATTTTAGAAGACACTATTTTTTTCTAGATAAAATCTTGAGGCCCTATTTTGCTTTCTCACCTTGCCGCCAAAGTTATTGTGCTCACATGAAAACACAATTGGCAACCCATTAAGTTGCATCTGAATATCAGCGGGGCAATACTTTCTAGGTGGAGGCATGTTCTCACTATTAGCGTAAGAGGATACCTCTTCTCTAAATAGATTATGTATTGGAAATCAACGTCTACGATCAAAATGCATTATATCTTCACTCACCCGCAAGGACAGTGTAGTAACATGCATTAGGGGAACGCTTTGTAACTCTGATCCCATCATCCTGAAGTATATGACCTAACTGTATAATCATTAATTGTTAACATCAAACAAACATTCATGACAAACTTTTACTTCATATGAGCATCATACTTAAGAATCTCCGTACCCCACAATATTTCCAACTCATCAATAACATGATAAGGAAATACATCCATATCATTACCGGGAGAATGGAAACCCAGAATCAATCACGTAAGCATAAAGGTGGATTATTTCATGCATAACCATGATGCAAAGTTGTAGTTGGTCAATATAGTTTCCCACATGATATTAGAGTTATTCTGCATGGAGAAAGGACAAAACCCATCGATTGTCAAACCCAATTATACATTACCCGGTTCACTTGCAAACTCATGGTTGCATTTATCAAATATCTTCCAACTAATTCTATCAATAGGATGACGTAACATATCTTCGTCGCTATATTTTTCAGTGTGGTGTGAAATCATATATTTGATGGTGTGCCTCGAAACATCTAATTTGTTGCAATCTTAGCGCAGTCAGAAAATATGGCACTTTCTTATGAGGCACTTTCTTCGCCTTCTTCGGATCCCACCGAGGTTCACCACATACTGGACATTCGTAAAAAATTCCTTTCCTTTATAATACAATACACAAATATTTAAACAAACATCGATCTAATGTATCCCATACCCAAACTTTTCAACTTTCTGTTGCACTCCTCGTAAGATGCGGGGAAAACACGACACAGCAATTGAAAGAATTCGATGAAAAATGTATATGTCCACCTATTTTTCCCTTTAATGTGTATCAACGTAGTAATAAAATTCAAGAAACCAATTGTCATGGAACCAGGTTACAACTCACTTTCTATTCCCTCAAATAAAGCGTCAAAACAACCACAACTTCTTGTATCCATCTCGATGTCACCGTGATGAGCCCAAACAAAGTGGATCTAAAATCATCAAAGACATTTATCATTTCTTCATCTTCAATAGGGGTAGGTCTATTTACGGAAATTTATTCTTTTTCACCGTATTTTGTCAAAACCTCATGCATCGGTAGAAACTCAAAATTTGAAATATGTGCTTTAAGCTCATCAATAAGAAACCTTTTATTATTCATACATCGTTTATATGGACAAAAAATGTAACTAGTATCATCCATGTACTTTTCCGCAAACGTAATAAAATCCATCACCCCTAATACGAATTCTCAAGTCATCGTAATTGCTAATTTAATCAAACTCTTCCAAATACGAGGATCCATTTACTATATTAAATCAAACATGTAATGCATAAATGCGTAAACAAAAAATATTTTTTTACTAAAATTTTAACGTCAAATATGTGAGATCATATATTTAATCAAAATTATAAATTAAAACTTTCAAATATGCTACATTAATACACATTTCTTATCTATTTTCAGAACATTATCATAAACATATTTAAGATAATTATAATTTGAACATTTATGACATATTTTCTTTTTACAAAATTATTGGGTATTTATAATGTGGTAGTGGGCCCCACACATGGATGTGGATATTAGGTTTTCTGATGATAACGCGACGATGCTCCGGTGGCAGTGAGGGTGGGACGATTGTTAGATTTTAGATATAGGGTTTGGTACTGGGGAGTGTAATTAATGGGATGGGTATTTAGTTAGCATTCTGTCCAACCCATTGTATTTATTTTGTATTTATTTTGTGTTGTCAATTGTGATGATATTATTTTGTCGCTATTGACAACACTAGCGACGACACTAGTCCGTCGCTAGTATAAGCTAGTCATTAGCAGCGACAAATTTTATCACTAGAGGTTTTTCTTTTATGCTCAATAACGATGAATAATGTGGCCTGTCTATAATAAAAATTATTACGACGAAATATAGGTTGTCGATAACGGTATTTCTATTTTAGCCCAACAATGATGGACATGGTCCATCTCTGATGTGTTGTTATTAGCGACCAAAAAAAATCGAGATAATTACATCTAGGGTCTTGACTACACCCCCCTCTTCAAGATGGGGACCCTGCCTAGAGCCTCTTCTTACTAAAGACCTCAGAAACTTTTTAACACATGAAACCCAAAACCCCTGTTACCTTTCTACCCTCAAATGTTTTTTACAATCATATATATAGTCTTTTCCACATTCTCTCTCTTGTAAATTTCATGAGCTCATTTTACTATTCTCTTTCTTCATTTTCGTGAGCTCTATTTTGGAGCTTTCCATATTTATTTCATATCATCCCTTCCGATTTCAACCTTCCTCTGTTGTGTTTATAGATTCATCACGTCTTCATCGTATCATTCTCTCTTAATTTTGCAGTTTTATCTTCGTTATAAGGTTTGTTTCCAATCTATTAACTTTGTTTTCTCATCGATTCATATTTGTTTATGTTAATATTGCTTTCTGCAAAGTAATAGCAAGGTTTAATCCAAATATGTAGTATATCTCGTCCTATATGTTTAGTTTTTCCATTTAAGCCATGATTTCGTGACTATATCATCTTTGTTTTAGAGTTTTTTGATCTTTTTCTCATGTGTTTCATGGTAGATTTGTTCATGATTTGTTTGTTATGGCATATATTCATGTCATTTTACGTGTTTCTTTCATTGTTTTTCCATTATAACGTTAGTGTTCTTCGATCTGAGATTTTTAGGGTTTATCACAGCCGCTGCATGCATGAAAGTACAGTACTGTACGAGTACTTACTGTTTTTTGAATTTCTGAGAGTACTCACTGTTTTTCAAATATACAGAGTGTTCCATATTTTACGCTCTTTTCGGCGTATTGTACGGTCTTCTGGTTGGTGTAGTACTCTCGGTTTGACATAGTGCTCTTGATTTTATAGAGTACTCTGTGTTTGACAGAGTACTCCGAGTTTTATAGAGTACTCACTGTTTTTATGGAGTACTCTTAGTTTGGCATAGTACTCCCAGTTTTAAAGAATACTCACTGTTTTTATAGAGTACTCACTGTTTTTATGGAGTACTCTTAGTTTGGCAGAGTACTCCCAGTTTTAAAGAATACTCACTGTTTTTATAGAGTACTCTGAGTTTTATAAAATACTCTGAGATTTAAAAACAGTGAGTGCCCATCTTACTGATACTATTCCATATAGTACTCTAAGTTTTATATTTCTTGTGTTTAATCACTGTCTACCATTTTCTGTGACAGTTAAAATGATTCAAGATGTGCTTGTCGTGTTCAAGATGGGAACTGATCAGATTTTCCTCCCTTTTCATCAGCTCAATGGCATTAACTCAGTAAAGAAGTTTGTTCAGTCTAGGTGGCCTCGGCTATCTAAAACTGCTGTTACTTCTTATACTATAGGGGAGTATAAAGACTGAATCAGGTTTTTGCACAATTAAGTGGATTCTTGGACGTGGAGTGTTTGACAAGGTTTATATTTATGTTACTGATTCCAGGACCCCCTCCTTCAACAATATATCCTCTCCATAATCACATGGCATTACTAAACCTATCACCGCTGAGCCTATTCAGTCTGTTGTTGCCTCTACCCCTGATCCAGCCTATTTTATTCATGAAAAGAAGGCTATGTTGAGTGATTCTTGGAAACTTGGCTTACAAGGTGTTGGACAGTGTTTTGTGGGTGGTGCTGAGCAGTTCCGTTCCGTTCTTTGCAAGCAAGCTGCCGTTGATGGGTTCGATTTCGACTACATTCACAATAATAAGAATTCTCGCATAAGCGCTCAGTGCTTCTACAAGGTCGAGACGGGTTGCAAGTGGTATATATACGTATCGCGTGATAAGTCAAACGGATTTTGGTATTTGCGTACATATAGGAATAATCACACGTGCGGTCATGTTTACAAGAAAACCTCACACTCCTGGTTGGATTCTTCCATTCTCAGTCGTGTTATTTACGATGAACTTCGTTCTAAACCAGCTTCCAGGCCTAGAGAGATTCAGTCTGTCTTAAAGGAGAGTTATGGTTTCGATATCTCGTACAAAACATCTTGGTCTACTATCCATAAGGCCAAGGACAATCTATACGGTGATATTGGATCTTCATTCAATCGTTTGCAAGCTTACTTTGAAAAGCTCCAGAAACTTGATCCGAATACTGTTTTCTCGGTTCTGTGCGATCCTGAATCCCGTGTATTTCACAAATGTTTTTTCGCATTTGGTGGGTCTATTACTGGTTTTAAGTCTTGTCGCCCCATGTTATTTCTTGACTCTACTTTCCTGAAGTCCAAGTACAAAGGCTCGTTATTTGTTGCTACTGCAAAAGATGGAGATCAAGGTATTATATCAACATATTTCTTGTTTTCATGTTATTCATTAATTTCTATTACTCTTTATTTACTTTTGTTTTGTTTGTCCTTGTCAGGGTTATTCCCTGTTGCTTTTGGCGTTGTTCCCGATGAGGACACCGACAATTGGACGGCATTTCTTCAGTTTTTAAAGCCCCTTGTCGAGGGTCGCCGTCTCACGTTTATATCAGACCGCCACAAGGGTCTAGTAAATGGTGTTAGGGATGTTTTCCCTCAAGATAGTCACGGTCATTGCATTAAACATATAGAGAAAAACCTCAGACTTGCTATTTCCGGCTCTATATTTTACCGTGACAGGATGGTGTATCTGCTCAAGCAAGTCGCGCATGCTCCTATTGTTGCACATTATGATCAACAGATGGCTAAATTCCTGCTTGAAGGAAAGAAGCCGTTCAAAGATTTCCTAAAGGGTTTGCCAAGGGAAAATTACGCGAATGCTTATTTCCCTGGTAGACGATACGGTGAGATGACTTCTAATGCAGTCGAGTCGTATAACTACTGGATATTAGGTCAAAGGGGACTTCCTGTTTGCGAGCTAGTTGACTCTCTTCGGGTTAAGTTAATGCAGTGGATTTATGAACGATCTTTAAAGTCATCCAAATGGACTTCACCACTATGCCCGGCTATTATGGAGCTTTATAACACTAATGTTGGTCTCAGCTGCACTTGGACCTTTGAACAATCAACAGCTTCTTTGTTCCAAGTCGGCTCAAATCCAATCATGGTGGTAGATATAGATGCCCGTACCTGTTCTTGTTGTGAATGGCAAGAGCTCGGCTTCCCTTGTCAGCATGCTTTATGTGCACTATCTAGTGTTTATATTCGTGATCCGTTCGTTTATGTAGAGTCATACTTTCACACTTCATCGTACCAGAAAACTTATGCAAATAGCATACCTCCTATGTCTACCTTTCAAGTTGAAGTCCCTGTTCCCGAATCTCAGATTATTCTTGCTCCTGAAGTTAGGGTTCAACCTGGTAGGCCTCAGATTAAGCGCTTTCGTTCATGCACCGAGAAGGTTGTCCGTCCAATTCGTTGTGGCAATTGCAAGAAGGTGGGACATAATAAATCTACTTGTCGGGCTCCACCCAAATGATAATTCAACTATTGTTTTTAATTTGGAATCACGTTTATTATCTTCTTGTTAATGTTTGTTTTCACTCCTTGGTGCCTTTGAACTATTTCTGCGGTTATATGTTTTTAAGTTGTAGTAGTTGAATTTGACTTAAGAATGCCATTCTTGTTATACTCTTTAATATGGGTTGAATTTGATTTTATTTGTCGTAGTACTCTATACATTTTGATTAATAATCTATATGTCTGAATTAACACTATTTTATACTTCGTTAATATTTCTGCATATAATATATAGAGTACTCTATATAATTATATGATTACTCTATATAATTATATGAGTACTTTATATAATATATAGAGTACTCTATACATTACACTGAGTATTCTATATATATGAATTAACACTAATTATACTCCTATGAATAATATATATAATTGTATGAGTACTCTATATAATAGTAGGATTACTCTATTACTCACACATTTGTCAGAGTACTCACACATTATCACAGTACTCACACATTTGTCAGAGTACTCACACATTTGTCTGAGTACTCACACATTTTGTCTGAGTACTCTCTATTTTTCTCGGAGTACTCATTCATTTGTCTGAGTACTCTAAGCTTTAACTTTTCTTTTACACATTCATTTTCATGCTATTTTTAACTACAAAACAATCAATAAAATACCAAAACCTTGTTTCGTTCATATTTCATATCAAGTTTTTAAAACATCCAAAAACATCCAAAATACCATATCAAAGTTCCAAAACAAACCAAGTACTTATCAAACATAGATAAAAACCCATCCAAAAAGTATAAATAAAAGTCTAAATCTTAAATCAAACTCCTCCCAACACTCTTTACAAAATAAATCATCGATGTTTAATCAGTGAAAAACTTTTTCCCATGTTTATGCATTGTGAATATTTGCTGCGCAACAATTTCCTAATAATCATTGCTCGTCCTTCGTTAATATATTTTTGAATGTATGTCTTCTTTCTTATCACCCCATTCCGATAAAAGGCATAACACCATAGGATTACAAAAACTCCGCAGTCAACGCTTCCTGGTTCTTGTTCAACACAATCTACATTGGTCATTATATATTTATCTTCTTTACCTGGTTTTATCTTCCTCAAGACATTTTGTACCAAGAATTTTCTATACTTTGCTGCGGTTTGCTCTGTCTTTGAACCAATTGACTCAAGAATTTTCGGTTTGATTGAGTTATAATGGTAAAATTCTTTATTATCCCTGCTGTACACTAACAAACTCCAATGTCCACAGCTACCATCTTAAACAAACACAGGTAATAGGGTGAAAGCATAATCTTGGCTATTTTTATAGAATGGTTCTGCAATATAAATCTAACATGCTTCAACGTTCTCATGTTCGATCAAACTCTGCAATAAAATTGAATTTTTTTTAAAAAAAACTCATAAAGATAGAGTACTTATAATAAAATTCAGAGTACTCACAATTTTGTTAATTAAAAACACAGAGTAATCTTAGTTTTCATTAATAAAATATCAGAATACTCATAGAAAATTTTAGAGTACTCACAGTTTTGTTAATTAAATTCTTAGAGTACTCTCAGATCAACTTCATTGAAACACAGAGTACTCGCAATTCTTAGAGTACTCACAGATTTGTTTAGTAAATTCTTAGAGTACTCACAGTTCAACTTCATTAGAACACAGAGTACTCACTACTTTATATTTCAAAATGAAAAACTCAGAGTTTACTTACCATGCTCATCGCACTCTGGTGTGTCACACCATACTTCCCTCCTTTGACTCCATATTCTTCTTGTACCATTTTTAACATAGCGTCAATCACCTGCAATATGAATTAATCACATACTCAATGTCCAATATTTTATATTTGTATCTATATGATCATATTTTAATTTGTTTACCTGTACTTCAATCATTCCTTTGTGCGCAACAGCAAAAGCATCTTTTCCTGATACTAATAATTCATTCTCTTGATCCCACCATATTGCATCTCCTAAGTTTTCTTTTTTAATTTGCAAAAGAAAATTATAATCCTTCTCATCTACTGTGTCCTTACCATTCCACTTTTGTTTTTGATTACTTTGTTCCCCTTCATCTGTGGTTTTCTTCTTCAAACCTGCATCCTTTTCCTTATCAGTTTCTTCAACATTTGCCGTCATTTTTTTTACAATCACTTTATTTTTCATTGTTTTTTCCACCCCCCTTCTTTTGGTTTCATTGTTACTTTAACTCTTTTGGTTCTTGGTTCTTCTACAAAATCAGAATCCACACTTTTTGCGGCAGCTGCTGCACGGTTATTTTTCTTGACATTTCTCTCTATCGACCCTGGGGTCGCTAATCTATACGATCTTCTTCGTTTATTAATCGTTTTTACTTCACCAACCAACTCCAAATCTGAATTAGTCCCCTCTTTATCCTTATTCACCCCTTTCTCTCCTCTGTCTTCAACACCGTCTTTTTCATTACTCTCCAACAATTTCGCCGCCGCTCTAAGGTTTTCACACTCCGACTTGGACTTTTCTAGTTCTTCCAAGCTTTCATTGTACCACTCGCTTATTTCGTTATGCTCCTTGTCCTTTTTAATTGAATCATTCTCCAGCTTCTCCTTATCCTCCTTCAGTTTTGCAACCTGCCCCCTCAGTTTATTTATTCTTCCTTCTTGGCTCACAATCGAGTCCTCCAACTCCTTACTTCTAACTTCTTCTTTATTAACCTGATTACTCAATGTCTCCACTATCTGCACCACTACAGCCTTTTCTTTTTTCAGTGTTTCTATAGATGCCTTCATCTCTTCATAGTTTGAAACCTTTTTTTTGTATTCATCCCTTTCCTCTTTTAGTCGCTCCACCTCATCGATTAATTCATTTTTTTCATTTCCTGATTCAACCAACTTTTCCCTCAACGACTTAACAATTGGATCTGCAGAATCTTTACCTTCTTCTATTTCACCAGTAAACCTCAATCTGATTGTTCCAGCCTTATGAATCACCATCCCCACCGTGTTATTCAAATCTGTTTCTTCTTCTTTGCTCAAACTCTCTTCTTTTTGAACACCCATATAATTTTTGTCAACTTCCTCACCCCCTCTCGGTGGGCCATCGTCTATGTAGTCATCTATCTCCATCTCCTCCTCCTCACTACCACAAGATTTATCCATTTCCGTAACACACCCCTTACCGGTTTTTTTATTTAAACCCTCCTCCCCAACTACACCAACATCTTCATCATTGTTTGAGAACTTACTCCCTTCCTCCACTTGTTCCGTTTCTTCAGGTTCCACTACTCCAACATCCTCATTGTCTTTGTCTATACTCTCGGTTTTATCATCTTCACGATTAACATCAGCCATTAATCCATCCCCATTATCGTTCATCCAACCATCAACGTTGATGTCTTCATCATCTGAAACTCGTTTCCCATCATTTTCCTTTCCATCCTCATTCAAATCTCCATCCAATTTTTCTTTCTCAACCGTCCCGCTACACTCTCCTTCATTTCTTTCTATTGATTCGTTATTGTTGTTTTCACGCTCATATACCAGCCATCCCTCTTCAACAGCACTTGGTTGTATCTCCTTCCTTCTTACCTGCGTATTCCAGTCATACAAACACAGAGTACTCAGAAAGTTTACAAAAAAAAAGAGAACTATTAGCTTTTACAAAAATATAAGAGTACTCACAGTTTGTAAAGCAAAACTGAGAGTACTCTTCGTTTTTAAAGAAAAACTCAGAGTACTCACAGGTTTTAAAGACAATTTGAGAGTATTCACGTTTTTTCATACACTAAAACTATGATTACTCTCTATAACTATGAGTACTCTATATAACTATGAGTACTCTCTATAAAAAATATATTCAATAACCTTGTTCTTCTTCACTGATTCCAACTTGATTTTTCTTGCTCCCAGCATGAACTCCCACTTTAGACATCTAGGCACTGCATCTTCTTCATCTTCTTTCAATCTTCCAATATCTTTAACACGTTCAAAAAGCCATGGCTACAAGAAAAAAACATTATATTACATTGTTTTACTCTAACATTTTAATATAAATTTGAATACATTCATCTTACCAACAAAACAAACAATCCCCCCTTTACTCGCGATGTATCTGTACATTTTCTTATAGACCGAAATATGTAACTGCGCATTTCTCCAGCCCAGTTGTAATCTTTTAATCTATCCAGGTCCTCGCAGATACTTATGTGTAACTGCTTGGCCTGGTAATGTCTTTTCGATAAACACAACGATGTTAAAGTATATATGGTCAACAACTTTGCAATGTCTTCACGCGCCTCTAACGTTAGTTCCTTATCTTCAAACGTTTTTATTACTCCTGCTATTTTGCCACTTAAATTTTTCAAATTTACTTTTTCTGCACTTCCAAACATCCTTCTATACCAACTCGACCTACTGTTCCCCTCAGTTGTAATTTGCTTTGGCAAGTGATCATGTCCACATTCTATGCCTAAGAGTATTTTTATTTCCCTCTCCGTTATTTGAATTTCTCTGCCACCAATGACAAAACTACTACTTACGGTAGAATAGCTGTCTATAACTTGTTTAATTAGCACGTCTGATTTCTTCAAAGCCGTATATTTATCTCTTCTGTCATACAACCCTTTCCAGAGCCTGTAAAACGGTGTCCTTTTGCACTCTGATAAGTGACTTTCAGTCATTCCAGGAATCTTCATGATTCCTAATAATCCATTGATGTTTGATCTGTATTGGATAGCCTTCTTTTTATTCTGTACATGGCTCAACAATATCAAGACTGAGAGTACTCTATGTTTTTAATCACAAATAAGAGAGTACTCTTAGTTTTCCTATACAAAACTGAGAGTACTCTGAGTTTTTCTATACAAATAAAAGAGTACTCTTAGTTTTACTATACAAAACTGTGAGTACTCTGAGTTTTGTGTAGTGAAACTAAGAGTACTCACTATTTGTTTATAGTTAAAAAACTTAGCGTACTCATAACGCAATAAAACACAGAGTACTCCAGAACAAACAGTGAATATTCCAGAGAATCATCCAAGTACAGAGCAAAAAACTAAGAGTACACATGCAAAAATACAAAACCCAGATAAGACGCTTCATATTCATATCAAAACATAGAGTATTTCAACAAATCTGTAGAGTATTGAGCAAATAACAGAGAGTATTCAAATCAAAACAGTGAGTATCGAGTCTTAATCTAAGATTACACATGCAAAAACTATAAAACCCAAAAAAGCATCAACATATTCATATCAGAACATAGAGTATTTCAACAAATCTGTAGAGTATGGAGCAAGTAACAGAGAGTATAGAGCCATAAACTAAGAGTACACTTGCAAAAACTACAAAACACAGAATATCAGTGAGTATCGGCCATAAACTAAGAGTATGCATGCAAAAACTACAAAAACCCAGTAAATCAGTGAGTATTCATATCAAAACATGGAGTATCGAGCCATAAACAGAGAGTAAACAGTCAAAAACTACAAAACCCAGAAAAGACGATTCATATTCATATCAAAACACAGAGTATTGAGCAAATATTATAGAGTATCGCGAAAAAAACTAAGAGTACACATGCATAAACAACAAAACCCAGAAAATCAGTGAGTATCGACCATAAAACCGTGAAAACAAACCCAAATCACAAAAACCCATTTCAAACCTTCTTAGCTTCACCAGAATCGTTGTCAGATTCTTCGCTACTCATCGTTTTGTTATTGATTTGATAGAGTTTTTGATTTCGGCTGTTGAATTAGGAGAGAGAAACGAGAGGATTAGGAGAGAGAAACGAGAGCGTTTTTTGGAAACTCAATCGAGCGAATCTGAGGAGAATGGAGAGAGAATCAGAAATATGAGAGTATTTATACCCCAAGGGTAGAAAAGACAATTGTCAAAATTCAGGTCCCTAAGAAGAATGCCATTTAAAAAACTACTCTATAGAGAAAACAATTTGTCTCCAAGACCCTATATATAATTCACCCAAAAAAATCAAATCATCGTTAATAACATCGTTGTTAAAGCGATTAAGTAGTTGTTGATGCCCAGTAGTCCTAAAACATAGGCTAAAATATATTATAAGTTCTTTTATCTAATATTTGAAGGTGTCTTTAATGAGACACACATATGTTAGTGTTTACGTTCTCTAAAAATTATTAAATAAATTAAAACTAAGTTGCACATATGGTTGTAAATAAATTGGAAAATTCTTCTATCCAATATTGAATGATCCTACACCAATTACATTTATACATATACCCTATGTTTTAAACTTGTAAAAGTAACTATCACATTAATCTAATGATATGTGTTTTGTTTTAATAATCAATGACCGTGATTTAAATATTGGACCATCCAATATTAGATGGAAGTATTACCCAAATAAATTTTAAACACCTTATTCAATTTTTTAAGTAACAATGATATGTGGATTGTCTCTAATTTATTACCTCATTCAATATAGATGGAAATGTAATATTGATCCAAGTACTACTTACGTCCAAAAAAAAAAATATCCAAGTACTACTTGGTACTCCAATGATGACCTCTACCAGCAATGGATCCGCACTTGATAATGTTAGTAAAATTTTGACAGGTGGTACTTGTTTTTTTTTTTCCGATGTATGGATGTCCGGGCCAGTTTACGCACACCACGACTAATCCCATAGGAAAATATACACGCCTCCTCATGCATACTCCCACTTAATCAGAAATAGGTTACCCATGTTCAGGGAGGAGACTCGAACCATGCACCCCTTGCTTACCCCCTTTAAGGGCTCAAGAAATAATACGGCTGAAGTGATTCGAACCCTGTACCTCCTAGTTGAGAGACAGGGTCCTGGCCACTGAGCTAGTCCCAGTAGTTACAGGTGGTACCTGTTATTATGGTGTGTCGGGAATCTTAGGTTAGAACCGAAACAAAAACAATGAACCGGATTACCTGAGATATTGTGGAAATTTTTTGATGTAAAACTTGCAGACAGCATAATAGGCTATAGTTTGTGGACTACTATTTATCCCTATCCTTCTCTCTTTTTTTGTCCTTTTACCATGACCTACCGTATAAGGCACTTGAAAATAGTTTTATTAAAGGTTTTTTATTATGTGTATATTTTTTAAAATTAAAGTAATATATAATTAATGAGGCATATTATAACCTACTAAAAAATATTAATCCAATTTTTTATGAGGTTTATATTTACTCTGTGCAATTTTATTTAAAATTTTAACAGTTAAATATACTGTTATTACTTTTTTCTTTTAATTTATATATTTTTTCTAATAAAAAAGGTATTAATAAAATAAACCTGCGCCCCACTTCTCTCCCAGGCAGATATGAAGCACCACATGGCGTGGCATAAGTCTACAATGAAAATTAGGCACCATAACCTTGTCCAGAAGACGGAGGGGGAGGAGTGTGGTTGGAAGGAGTTGTCAGTTGGGAAATAAGAATAAATATATAATTTTAAATCTAGTCAACAAAAAAGCAAATATGGTATGAGATCGATATTAGTTTGAATAAACGAACAACATTAATCCATTTATAACGCTTTTTTTTTGTTAAGGGTCACGCCCAATTAATTACGTAGAGAAGGTAAGTATTCTCTATTAATTACAACTTTAACTTAATTTTCAATGAAGTATAAAATATTACCCAATTACCAAAATATCCTTACACCTATTATTAATTACTTTAATTATATATTTTATTAATTATAGTTTAATGTTTATTTATTTTTTTCAGATTTTTTTTTTAGCCAATTAGAGATTAATGCCTATTAAAAAACTTATTTAAAAAAAGGTGTCTATAATAAGATTTTTTATAGAAAACAACCTCATCCCAAACTACCTTTATAATTAACAATTAAATAAAAGAAATTAGAAAAAAAAAACAAAACAAAAACTAATAAACACACGCGCGCGTCCGTTAAATTTTTTTAAAATCGTCATAACTAATTCTAAAAAAATCAAAAAAAATAAAAAATTTATATATTTGGATAAAGCAAATTAATATATACGTCTATGATTTTTTTCAGAATTTTTTGAATTTTTTAATTCGCAGAACATGGAATTTCATGTTTCAAACATGGAATTCCATGTTTTGATATAAGGAATTTGTTTTCCGCAGACACGAAATTCACTGTTTAAAACATGGAATTCCATGTTTAAACATGGAATTCTATGTTCATGCGTATTAAAAAATTAAAAAAAATCAAAAAAACCAAAAAATTCAGAAAATTCCGAAAAAAATCATAGACGTAAATATAAATTTGATTTATCCAAATATGATTTTTTTCGATTTTTCTGATTTTTTTTAATTAGTTATGGCGATTTTAAAAAAATTTCACGGACGCGCGCGTGTGATGAAATTAGTAGTAGTAGGTGGTGGTGGTGGTGGTGGTGGTGATGGTTGTGGTGGCTGTAGTGGTGGTGGTGGTGGTTGTGATGGTGGAGGTGGTGATGGTTGTGTTGGTGGTGGTGGTGGTAGTGGTGGTGGAAATACCCTATTATTTGTTTAAGATTTAAAAATAAATATTGTATTAAAAATAAAATAATATATTTAATAATAAGGATAGTATAGGTATAAAAAATATAAAGAGGATGTTTTTTATAAATAATTGTTCTATTAGGCATTTATCTCTAAATAAGAAAATTAGAGGCTTAAAAAAATTAAAGGGATCATTAAGAAGGCATTTATCTCTAATTACCCCTTTTTCTTTAAATATTTTTTTTTTTCGAAATTTTTTTTTTCAAAATTTTTTCTTTCGAAAAAAAAAAATTTTGAAAAATATATTTTTTTTCGAATTATTTTTTTCAAGATTTTTTTTTCCATGATAACATGATGTAGGATTAGTACATATGATAATTGTGTGTTAAAGTAACACAAAATCATATGTGTTGTGTGTTGCATGAACACCGAATATGTATAATATTGAGTTGCTTAAACACACATAAATAACATATTGTGTGATACATGAACACGAAATCAGACAGACAGAATATTTGTACACAAAGGTATAGAATAATGTATATGTAGGCTGATTATGTGTTCATGCAACACGCAATTGCTGGAAGTATGTGTTACAGTAACACACAACAGTATGGGTTTTGTGTTGGTAAGACACACAATGCGTTTATCATTTACAGTTTTGCGTTGCTTAAACACACACAAATAATAATTGTGTGTTGCAGGAACACAGAATAAGATATACAAAATATTTGTACAGAGTAATAGATAATAGTGTACAGATAGTCTGAACATCTGATTGTGTGTTAATGTAACACACAATTGCTTGATGTGTGAGTTACAGTAACACAAAACAGTATGGACTTGTGTGTCATTTACAGTTTTGCGTTGCTTAAACACACACAGATAACAATTGTGTGTTGCAGGAACACTGAATAAGATATACAGAATATTTGTACATAGTAATAGATAATAGTGTACAGATAGTCTGAACATCTGATTGTGTGTTAATGTAGCACACAATTGCTTGATGTGTGAGTTACAGTAACACAAAACAGTATGGACTTGTGTGTTAATGAAAAAATCTTCGAACAAAAAAATTCGGGAAAAAAATTTCGAAAAAAATAATTTCCGAAAATAAAAATTCGAAAAAAAAATTTAAAAAAAATGAAAAAAAATTATTTAAAAAAATGAAAAAATAAATTCATATATTAAGTATAAATATAATATAATTATATAATAAAATAAAAAACCATATAAGGGTAATAATGGAAGGTAAATATGACCATGTGCTTAATTGAGAATTAAGTTGAAAATTTGTGAGCAAGTATGAAGTAATTTCCTCCTTCCTTTTTTTTGAGAATGAAAAGTGAGGAAGTGTAATTAATTGAAAATTATCTTTTTTTTAAGTTTAAATATATTAAATAGCATAATAACTTTAAATATTACAAAAGTTATTTGATACCACATAGTTGCTTATCAAGTAAAATAAATTGAATTTATTGAAAAAGGTCTTTAATCACTAAACAATATGTCAACAAACTTTTGTTTGGCGACCTAATTAGCTAATATATTACATTTGCGGCTAAAAAGGTAAAAAATGGATTACAGGTCTCCACATTACCGTAAATTAACTTTAAAATATTTCACACTCAGAATATTACAAGGGGTTCTAGTAGCTAAGGGTTTAACTATCACTTCACAGTCACTTTCAATAATAGTTGAATTGATAGGAAAACCTTTTGCTATCTGGCAACCCACAAAACACCTTGAGCTTCTACTTCAACCGAACTTCTCGTCTATATATCTTTTGCATCGGTATATCGTCTATATATACCACAACCAGATAAAGTAAAGTTAGCATCGGTATTTATTTTAATAATATTAGTAGGGGGTGGACCCATTTACTAACTTCACTATTGTTTTTAGTACCTAGGGTTTTTATCATTTGCTTCAATTAAAGTCAAGGTATTCGGCTCTGAATCCTTCAGCTCTTTTAGCATTTTACCATCATTTGGATTTTGATTCACATCTTTATATTCCTTCCAGTAGAGTAAACTAGTTTACACATGAAAATAGGTTCGGGTTTAACCCCATTAAATACAAAGTTAATTCTACCTTTCCAAATTTGCCAACAAATATTACTCAAAAGTGCTGCAAATTGTATATATTGACCTTGAGTAGCATTCAAAGAGGCAACAGTTTATGAAAACTAGTCATCAATCCTTGAGGTGTTATTATTCAAGGTTCAGAATCACACAGCCCTAGCCCAAGGGCAAGCAAACAAAAGGTGCTTAGTGGTTTCATCATTGCAATTACATATTTTATAAACTTTAAATTAGTACATTTTCTGTTATAAAAATTCACCTATGTGGGTATTTTATTTTACTACACTTTCTCATGAAATTTTCAATCTTAGGAAAGCAATTCATATTCCATATTATTTTTTAAATATCAGGATCATTGAGATGTGAAGAAGAGGGGAGAAGGCCAGATACAACTTTTGTTCTTCTCGTCTCTATTTCTTTTAAGTAAAAGATAAGCAAAATTAACAGAATAATTGTCATCTTTAGTAGAAATCCAAAAACAAAAATCATTACATTCATAAGTAGGGATAGGCATACAAGAAATAACCTTAGCTATCTCTTGACTGTATTTAGAATCTACATAGCTCATATTCTAATTCTTATTATCTGTTTGAAAAAATTCTTTTACTAACATTATAGTATTGTCTTTTGGTTTAATAACTTCATTAACTTCGTAGAGTTTTTCAATTTCATCTTTTCAATTTTTTCATTTTTTCAATTTTATATTTAAATTTTATTTTAATACTTTTTTATTTTAATTGATTTTTTTTAAAATTTTGTATAAAAGTTAATTATTTACATATCTTGAAACCGAATGTAGGGATTAAACTCAATGTGGATGGAAGCGTAAAGGTGGGGGCGGAAACGGCCGGAGTAGGTGGTGTATTTCGGGACAAGGAGGGGAACTATTTAGGAGGATTCGCAGGCGCAACTAGGGATTGCACGGCCTTCCAAGCTGAATTAATTGCATTGCATTTTGGATTAAATTTAGCCGTTAAAAGAGAAGAGGCGCAAATAATTGTCGAAACTGATTCGCTAGAGTTACACGCACTAGTGAAGGGTGGTGTGAACAGTGGGGATTGGTCCGACACTCTTATAAAGGAATGTAGAGATATCTTGACAAACCATCCTGGTTATGAGCTCACTCATGTATACAGAGAAGCAAACCGTAGTGCGGATTTTCTGGCCAAATATGGTGCAAGTTTAGAAAGAGACGTGATACAGTATTGCAGAGAACCTCCAGAAGGACTGAAGAAAATGATCATGAAGGATAAATGTGGGGTTGCCACCACTAGAAATATTTTGATTTCTCCTACGGGAGTTTAAGTTGCGTTGTATGAGGTAACTGTTTAGGTCTTTCCGGCCTCAGATGTAATGAAAAAAAAAAAAAAGATATTAAAATTTATTTTAATATTCAAATTATAAATATAATTATTATTCTTAAATATTTATAATAGAAAAATGCCCATTTAAATCATGATTAGGAAAGTCCATGCCAAAAGTTGACAGATTATTATTTCTTCTCAATTGGATTATCCAGTTTCCCATTTAAATAAAAAATGTATTATCATTTTACTTTCTTACCCTTATCATTGTTATTAATTAAAAGTAGCACAGATATTCCCTTCTTTATTTTTATCACTTTGTTCGTCTCTCTCTCTCTCTCTCTCTCTCTCTCTCTCTCTCTCTCTCTCTCTCTCTCTCTCTCTCTCTCTCTCTCTCTCTCTCTCTCTCTCTCTCTCTCTCTCTCCACCATGGTATTTTGTCGTGCTTTTTTGATTGATTAAGAACCATTTGCAAAAACGGAAACTTTTTCTTGATCGTTTCTTAACAATACCGAATCCCAATTTTGAAATGGCTTGAATCGTGAAACTCGAAAGTGGAGGTGGAAAATGCTAGATTCTCAATAAATCCACGCTTCTAATCCCAATTTTTTCAAACCCATTAATGTAATTTTAAATGTCTGATTCTTATTACTTCTACAAGGTAAATGTTTTGTTTTCTGTTGGTTTCTTATTTCAATCCATAGGAATTTGGGGTTAATTCTTTTCCATGGAGGAAAGAGAAAAAAGCAGAGAATTCCAACTATTATGGAGGGGAACTATCAAGATCGATGATGATACATTGAACCCACCGGAAGGGATATTTATTAAGAAACTTGAGGAGCTGGGATCGGAAGAACTTCTCGACCATAAAAGTGTTGAAAGATAGAAAGTACGTTACCCCAAAAACGGGTTGTTAACATAGTATTAAAACAAATATTTTTAGGGTTTGACATGATGTTCCTATACTAGTGATTGTTAGTATGCTTGCTTACTTTTACTTTTTAGAGCAGCTTCTGATTAGTTTATATGGGGTCTACTTGCATCTATGACATCATAGTAATATCTGATTAAGTTATCATGTATTTAAACTTTATTTAGTGCTTTAATTTTGCTTACTCTTGTTTATTTGTTTTGTTTTAATATGTAGTGAGGAGAAAATATGCTTGGATTTATGCAACTCTTCAGTTTGTATTAGTTGTTGTATTTTCTCACATATTCTATTTATTTGAAAGGCTAGACATATTGAAAAAGAATAAGAACTCCAAGAAGATCTCGAGATCTATATATAAAGAAAAATATATATGATGATTAGGACATGATGTTTAATTTTAGTGCACCCCTGTACCGAAGTAAGAACTGAGGAATAAATGGTGTTTCAAAAGGTAAAGAATTTTTTTTTAAGGCCAAGAACTTTGGAGTTACCACATAATTGGTCAATATTTTAAGTTGATGGTGCAGCTGATAGTGTTTTATTTGTAATTAATTGGATGCTGGTGTGAGGTAGAAAGTTAGTTAATTGTAGTGAATTAGTTTAGATTTTCTTCTTTATATGGTGAATGATAGAATCTTTTGGGGTGCAATTTTACTTTTGTAAAGTGTTGTGGTATTAATAAAAAGAAAAGTGAGTAATAAAAAAGAAAAAGTAGTGTATAAGCCGGAGTTGGCTACGGAGCAAAGCAACGAAGAGCAAACAACTTTGATGAAGAAGTCCCATGGTATTAAAAAATGTTGGAAAGATTCCGCTACTTTGCAAGCAGGCCAAAGACAAGAAAATGAAGTAGTGACGAAGTCAACTACTATTATGCGGCAGCAGCTATTTTCGAATGGAGCTACTCATCATGTTACACATGGGAATGTGATGCAGAGAGTTGTTCCTCACGTGACAACTGAAAAAGTATTGCACGGAGCTGCAAAGTCGTCCTCTTTGCAGCAGGTATAGGGGACTTGCGTGATAGCTCCATGTGCGAATGGGACAGCTGAGATAATTCCAATACAAAAAGCTGTTGAGCAGAAAAATAGCAACCCGTAAAAATAGCAGCCCGTAAAAATAGCAGCACGATCTTTTGCTGCATAATTTGGACTTAAATTATTTGCCAGTTAGAGAAACAAGTTGTGATGATTCAAGTGTTCATGTGGAGTTGGGTTCGAACCGAGCTGCAATAGTGGTTTTCTCGAAAGATAAAGTAATAGATAATACACCCAATAACCAAGAAATTGTGGCAATATAGGAAGGTACAGATGACGTGCCAATAACGATTAGTGCTTAAATTGTTATATTTATGTGTTAGATTACTGTAATAGGATGAAATCTTATGAATTTTCATCATATATAAAACCCGCAAGTTTTATGTTTTCCAAAGTATAATGGCATAAAATGAATGTGGGAAAAATCTCATCTCAGTTTTAAAATGAAGACGGGACAAATCCCATCTCAGTCTTAGAATAGAGATGGAACAAATTTCATCACAGACTTAGAATAGAGATGAGACAAATTCCATCTCAGTCTAAAAGTGGAGATGAGACAAATCTTATCTCAATCCAAATATCTTCCTAATTTATAAATTTATCATATTTCAAGTTTTACCGGTCTCTTTATTCAGCCTAAGCAAGAATAAACACTAATCTATGAATTTTTTAGCTAGAAATAATGATAGATATCACCCCAAATAACCTCTTAGGCCGACCTTAAGTGAGCCAATATATAATTTCTTTCTTCTGAATTATCACACCACTACACGTAATGTCTTTAGCTACCACAGTTGTGTTGATTTAAGTGAGCCAACATATAATTGAAAGTTGACACAAAAATGGAAGGTTTTAATCGAAGATGGGATGAATCCCATCTTAGTTTTACAATAGAGATGGGACAAATTCCATCTCAGTATTAGAATGGAGATGAGACAAATTCATCACGATCTTAAATACAGAGATGGGAGAAATCCCATTTTCAAAAAATAAAAAATATCAAAAAAATAAAAAATATCAAAAAAATAAAAAATATCAAAAAATAAAAAATATCAAAAACACAAAAAATATCGTAGACGTAAATATTAATTTGCTTCGTCCAGAAATGCAATTTTTTTAGAATTAGTTATGACGATTTAAAAAAAAAATCACGGAAGCGTGCGTGTGATGGAATTAGTAGTAGGTGGTCGTGGGAGTGATGGGGGTAGGATGGGGTTGGTGGTGTGGTCATGGTGGGGTCGGTGGGAAAGGATTGGGGTGGGGGTGTTGGTGTTGATGGTGATGGTGGTGGTGGGAATGGTGGTAGGGGTGGGTGGTGGTAAGGGTGGGGGTAGTGGTGGTGGTGTCATGGTGGTGGGTGGTGGTTGTGGTGGTGGTGAGTGGTGGTCGTGGTGGTGGGACGGGGGTGGGGTGGGGTTGGGGGTTGTGGTGGCGAGGGTGGTGGTGGTGGGGGTGGGGTGGGGGTGGGGTGGTAGTGGTGGTTGTGTTGGTTTTTAATAAACATTTCTTATTATTTAATAGTTAAAAGTGTAGGTGAAAGTTCACATTTATGATAACGTTTTTCTTAAATGGGAATATAATGTTTGATTTAAATGAGAATATAATATTTGATTCATATGGAAATAGATTTTTGGTCAAAGTCTACAATAAGGGTATTTTTGTAATGTTTGAAACTAAAATATTGTGTAATCTAAATATGAAGTTGGTTTGTTATTTTGATTTAAGAGGACATTTACCCTATATAATATGTAGAAATATATTATCTATTTTCTTGCAAATATTAAAATGTATCACTTTCTTTTTTCAAAATTCAAAAAATTGTTATAATTGATATATGAAGTATTTAGAATAAAAATCTCTAAAGTAATTTGAAAACAAAAAGACTATACAAAAAGAATTTAAAAACTATAGTTATGCCATATCTCTCGGTATAGGTAGTTAAATTTATTTTTTAAAATAGGTATTAAAAGTCGGATTCTTAATGGTAAATAAGTTGTTGAAGTAGCAAAAAAAGGTATTAAACTCCCTATTATAGATATTTTCTACAATTGAGAGTTTATTGTACTTAGCCTAAACATGTTTTGCTAAGTGTAAAAACTTAACAAATCACATAACAATCTGGATGTTCTCATAGCTTTAATAATATAAGGGTAGAGGGAGAGGAGTGCATTGGATAGATATTATCCAGGTATACTTTTTAAGAATGTAACAGTCAAGATCAAGAAGATATATAGAATATTCTGATTGGGTGGTACATCTCGGTGTATTAAAAAAATATAAACCATCTTACCGGATCCACCATAGGGTATATGGTGAATTTGTATCAGGTGGAAGTTGAAAAATTGGAGCAGATTCGGTGTTGGAGGTAGAAGCCACGGGAATTTTGAAAGCTACAGAGTTGGCTTCAAAATTTCCTTTTGGGAGTGTTATTATCGAGAATGACTTTGAAATTATCATGAAACCTCTTTCTTCAGGACCACACGTTTTGAGTCATTCAATTAGAAATGTTATTTGTAATATTTATTATTTTTTGTGAATTATCTTTCTCTTTGTTTCTGTTTATTCCTAGGGATAGAAATAGGGCAGCCGACTAGGTTGCCAAATAGAAGTTTCTTAGCACTTTGTTTGATAATTGGGATATATGTATCCCTCTCCAGTTAGCTACTATTTTATGTAATGATGCCAAACTCTTAAGAGTGGGCTAAAACTTTGTGACCGTTTTTTATCTATATTAGTGCATTTGATGAAAAAAAAAATATGGAGATATCTAACATGTGAAAGGGTTGATTAAAAAATAAAGAAATTATATATTTCCAGTCTCCACTTAAAAAGGTTTAGAAGTATTTACATTTCTGGTCATTGGACGTTCCATGTATTAAAAAAAAGTTTTCTTTGGACCGTTACATTTTTAAAAAAAAAATCAAATTCTGTTATAAACTAAAGAAAGAAGAAGATAAATATAAAGAGAATTTGCTTCTTGTATTCACAACATCAACCAATCATTTATAAAGAAATGATCCTATATTTATAGGGTAATCTAAAACCCTTCGCATTTCACATTTACAAGGAATAAATAGGAAAAACCTTTGGTCTTTGGACATCCACCATTAAAATAATATATTCATAATACCCCCCCCCCCCCTTTGAATGTCCATCCATTAGAAAATATACCTCGTTAAAACCTTACCAAGAAAAACCATGTGGGATAAAAACTTGGTCGAAGGGAAAAGAGTACATACAGATTGAACTAATCATCTTGAAGCGCCGCCTCATTAAAACCTTGTCAAGAAAACCCATTGGGACAAAACTTAAACGAAGGGAAAAGAGTACAGTCTTGTTTACGCTCCCCGTGATTGTATCTGTCGAGTGTCAATATCCGCATTCTTTTGTAGCTCGTGTGCGTAGGAGACTTTGGTAAAATATGTTTTGTTCTGTCTCATTTGATGTAGTCGTTAAAATTATGTGTGGTACAAGCAATAATATCCTTATAAAATACCATCAATATATTCTTGTTGGAGATAAACCACACTTTCTTTTGGTATGTTGAATCATCCACTTAATAAATATTTCATACCACTCCCCCTTGGATATTCACTGAAGGATATGCCTCATTAAAACCTTATCAAGAAAATCCATTGGGACAAAATTTGATGAAGGAAAAAGAGTACACTAATCCTTGGGGGTTATGACACGTATTCAGTTTGTCTTGTTAAAACTTTACCAGGAAAACCTAATGGGAAAAACCGTGGTGAAGGAAAAAATGCAGAATTCAATATATTTTCCCCCTCATTACGACATAACATATTTCTAAATATATTAGATACTTGCGGACTTGTACCTGATGTCGTCGTGAATGAAACTTTAATTAGTGAATCTTCTGAATTTTTACTTGAGGGTATTTAGTGATAGTAATATCATTTTCTTGATCAATAAAAGAGTTTATGCTTCCTTCGACAATGACTATTTGCATGCCTCGTTAAAACCTTACTAGGAAATACCCAGTGGGAAAAAACCTTAGTGAAGGAAAAATAGTACATTACGCAAATACCACATCCTTTTCATTATGACAGCAATTACCGAGTATCCTTTCATTATTCATACACTTTTCTCTTGTGATTTAACTAAATTACGTTCTTCGCGAACTTTTATACTCCAGGAACTTTTATATTTCAGGAACTTCTCAATATTCGATAATTTCATATTTAAACGTTCTAAGTACTTCAAATACCTACCGTGCTTCAGGCACTTGTTGTGCTTTCAAACACATTTCTTGTTTGGGCACATGTCATGCTTCTAGCACCTATTTTGTTTATCACGGTATCAGTAATATAAGAATGAGGACATCTCCCCATAGTTAAATCTGGGTTTCTGCAGGAACCTTCGTGATACAAGTAGTGTTTTTTTATTTCAAAATTCACTATTACACTTTCTATTGTCGTCGACATATTTCACTACTTTTTGGTTTAGGATCCTTATTATGTATTTCAAGCGCTATATTAAATGAAAATATATTTATCCCATAAACTATTTTAACAGTTTTAAATATTATCAGTAGACTAATAATCTACATAAATTTTTTCGTATTTAGGTACCTAGGTACTTTCACGACCATTACTTTATTTAAGAGAAATGCATGTGCCAAAATTAGTTGGCTCAATAATTCCTGTCGTATCACGTGGAGTACAGATTCCACAATTTTTACCATTTAATCATTTACTCATGAGATTTTGTTCTTTGAGGCATGGTATTCTTTGAACCGACAAGTTTACCACGCTTCATGCATTGGTTATATACATTACAAATCTACCAAACTTCATGTGTTGGTTAGATGCATTCAGGTTTACCACGCTTCATGCGTTGGTTTGATACATTCGCTGGAATATTTGTTATGTGTCTATATGGGACAATAACCTATGTTGGAGCGTTTACAACATATTTTTGGTATTTCAAAATATTCTACATACTTGTGAATGCACTAGGTATATTATTTACAATACTTTTCAAATGGATTTCCTTTTAACTTCATGTTCCGATTCTTTAGTTCGTGGATAGAAATAATATAATAAATTGTATTCCACGATACATCACACAACTTCAGGTTTCCTTATCTATACGTCACACAAATTCAAGTTCTCTTGTCTCTCCCCCCAATAAGGGGGTAGTCATTTGGTAAAAGTATCTTCTGGTTCTTTTAAGTAGAGACCAAGTAAATTATCTATTATTTGACATATCATTATTGTCACTAGGTGACCAAGTCAATCATTTAATAATAGAAAGTTATTAGGATTGTGACCTCTTTTCTTTTGCGCAATATGCGTTTCAACTGCTCGAATTTGTATATTATATAACCCTGAAGAAATAGCATATTTCATTTTAATACACACTTCCGGTGAGACTTGTAGTAAATAATGCAAAGATATACATTGTTACGGACACTTGTGGTTTATACAAAATACTAATTTAGGAAAATATCCTTTAAAATTTAGTAAATTTATTCGGGATTTACTTAAAATACAATTCGCTAATTATGTCAATTTTGTATCACAAGGTAACATAACTTTTGGGCATCCAAAAACTTTTAATTAGATCGACTAAATGTCTTAGTATTCTACTGGTACGCAGATACTATATAGTTCCACTTTATCGATAATATTCATGATGGCTTATCGACCTTTTACTTTCAGGATATTCCTTATTTATTCCACTTCTAGTGGCAAGGATTTTTTTTCTTACCTTAACCTCGTCAAGAGTTTGGGTCACCAAGATGTCAATTCCAGACACATTGCAAAACATTGCATTTTCTTCCAGAAACGCACTTCCATTCACATTAATGAATGGTTTTTAGCTAGGAAAAGACAGTATTTAAGTCACTCAATTATTTCCATTACCGGGTCAATGTTATATAAGCTGGAAATGATGCATTTGCTTCAGAGAATGTGATCATATTATCGTCAGGGAATAATTTCTAGTCAAGGAATACAACACTAACCCACTTGTTCTGTCATCCATACGTCTATTTATTTAGATTATGAAAACGGTTGCATTCACTTCAAGGAATACAACTCCATTCACTTTGAGGAATGAAACGTTATAGTTTACAAGAGAATATAATGTTAAACCTTAATATTTAGATGAAACTATAATTACGATATTACTACTTCAGGAGTATTTTCATGACATGAAATGTGTAAAAGGTCTTAACATATCTTTTTTCGAAATACTTATTTTCATGATTTAATTAGCCTTCTCTTTTTTCGCTTTGCTTTGCTTCTAATCTTTCTTTTTTTTCATGGTAAATCTTGTTCATCACCTCATTAGTAAAAAAATCATATATACTTTACAAAAACATACCAGCAAAGCAAACTCTGAAACACTATCATGATTTTCAATTCAGGTGGAGTTATGATCACCACCACGCTGATTCCAATACACATTAGAAGACTTTCTTTGGGAAATACAGTTTTATTCACTATAATGAATAATTTTAGCTAGAGAATATAATATTTAATCATATTTAACCCTACCAGTTTGTTTACATATCCTTTTTCAAGAGATTGAATAATTTAACAATCGTTACAAGGAATGCAATTCAATCCACTACATGGAATGGTTTTGAGCCAGAGAATGTGATTTAATTCTATCAAATTTTGTCACCGCAATGTGTATTTTGATACGCGTTTGAAAGTTATTGCATTCGTTTAGGGAATGTAATTCTAATCACTTCAGGGAATAGTATTATGTAAATGGAACACAAATTATGATTATATTAATAATTCATTACTTTGCTTGCTTACGAGACAAACAATCTCATAGTATTTTGTAAAACCTTTATTCACGTTAAAGCTACTACAGGAGTATATGCGTGATTTGATACAAGGAGACGTATATTTGTTCCACCCGATAATATAACATTTGCCCGTTTGAAATCCTCACTTAATTTAATAGTATCTGAAGTTGTACTAACATTTTTTTTGTCCAATTGACTAACAAATTACTAGATTGTCTAAATGGTAAGACTATAAATATTTACAAGGGAGGGTGTAGGTTAGAACTCCTTATCATGCAAACTTTGAACTTCATAAAATTATTTAGTTCAACTTATTTCCCCCTAATTTTATGTCATTTTCATGAATAAAATCATTTTGTTAACGAACTTATGGTTCATAATATTGCTTCAGGAATTATATATATGAACAAATCTCTGGTTCATGAAAAGTATCTCTATTAATGTGTAATCAACGAACACTGGGTTCATAAAACTTCGAATAATTTATCATCAAATCTTTTAAAAGATAGTCTATATTCCTTTTATTTGGGAAAAAAATAATACCATTCTTAAATCTTCATGAAACCCATATGAGTTATTCATCATAATTTTATCTTTGCTTCAGACCTACTTTTTTTTAATTCTCGATTCATTAAATAGACTTCTGGTCTGTTGAGATTCGTTACAATGTTCATGTCAAAAATACTTAATTTATGCTTCAGGCATAAATATTTTCATTTAAGATTTGGACCTAAATATAGTAATATTATGCTTCAGGCATTTTTTTTGTCTTTAGTCATCGGGCCTATAACAATTTAGGCTTCAGGCCAATAGGATTAATTTTATACTTCTGGGATATGAGATTTTTTTTTGATGTATGAGTGTCCGGGTCAGTTTACGCGCACCACGACTATTCCCATAGGAAATATACACGCCTCCTCATGCATACTCCCATTTAATCAAAACCAGATTACCCATGTTCAGGGAGGGGACTCGAACCTTACACCTCTTGCTTACCCCCTTTAAGGGCTCAAGAAATAACAAGACTGAGGGGATTCAAACCCTGTACCTCCTAGTTGAGAGACAGGGTCCTGGCCATTGAGGTAGTTCCAATGGTTCTGGGAAATGAGATTTTGTTTTTAGATTTCGAGCCTATAAAATTTATTATGCTTCTAGCATATAAAGTTTGTTGTAACTTTTTCTTGAAAGAAATAATTTCGTTCGGACATATAATTTCATTGCACCCTTCATGGATGTCTAGTTTATTTCTTGATTTATTTCTTTAACGATTTTTCAATATTAAGGAAATTCATGAAAAATAGTCATTTAATTTATATTAGCAATTACACTTTATTCCTTAATTCTTTTGTGTAATTTTTTTTTTAACAAAAATTGATATAGGTTTCTAGACTTTAAAATTTGATCTATGCTTCAAGCCTTTAGATCATTTTCTCGTATGCTTCATGCATAGATTGTATTAAAGGCTTTAAGCCTATGAGATTTATTTTATTTTTTTGGCATATAAAAATTGTGATAGGTTTTCGGGCCTATAAATTTTTTTATATACTTTTGGCATATAAATTATTTGTTGGCTTCGGGCCTATAAAATTTGGTATACTCTCCCGATAAATATAAATTTCTATGTAGGCTTCGGGCCTATAAATTGTAGAATATGAATAAATATATAACAAAACGTAGAAATGTAGAGTATATTCTTCAAATACTACTAGTACTAAACAAAACAAATATATAGCCTAGCGGATATACGCAAATTCCTATCATTTAAGGTCTCAAGTTTGAATCCCTCATGTTACACAAAGTTTTACCGATTTTATTTTTTATTTCGGGATGAAAAATAAATATACATAGAGCATCATCTATATTAATCGAAATTGAGACTTTTGAGTCTACAACATTAATTTAGTTTCGGGATTTCGGATCGAAATTGAGACTTCGAGAATATAACATTAATCTTAGCTTCGGTCTTTTGAATTTTATCAAGGGTTCGAGCCCTATAAAATTTAATATTAGTTTCAAACCTTCTAAAAATATATATAGGCTTCAAGCCTTAAAAAAATTACATAGAGGCTTCCGGCCATCGAAATACATAAGCTCCAAAAAAAGAAATCACAAATACCAAATTCACCACAATAAGAATAAAATGAAAATTACAAATGATTAATAAAAAATAGACATAATATTGAATCTACCAATTCTTGATTCGAACACAAACAATCTGCTTTGCTGACAAATGATTTTACCTTCTAGGCTATCCCATTACGATTTGGAGAAAGAGACTTATTCGTGCTGATAATGTGTTATAAACTAAAGAAAGAATAAGATAAATATAGAAATAATTTGCTTCTTGTATTCACAACATCAACTAATCATATTACAAAGAAATTATCCTATATTATAGGATAATCTAAGACCCTTCGCATTCCACATTTACAAGGAATAAATAGGAAAGACCTTTGGCCTTTGGACATCCACCACTAAAGTAATATATTCATATTCTACTCTAGAAAAATTGTTAGAAGAATTGGCACAATACACTTACTACATAAGAAAAAGAGTTGATATATCCTACTTCAACTCATGCAACTTTGTCAATAAAATAGACGAGTATACATTATTCTGATGCTTCTGAACTCAAGAATTTTGGGCAAATGATCCTCAGCCAATCATGGTATCTTTCTCCGAAGATGTCTGATTTGATCCGTGGATCAAGAACTTTATCTTGAAATACGTAATCGTTCCTAAAGTGAATAAAATCAACAATAAACAAAAAGAGCAATTAATCTCAAATGTACGAGTCGTTCCAAGTAATTGATAAATAATTAGGATTTCATCTCAGGAACTGCGAAGTATGTCAAATGTGTTTAAAGGATAAGTAGAAGTAATTGCAAATAGGGAATAAAATAATATATATATATATATATATATATATATATATATATATATATATATATATATATATATATATATATATATATATATATATATATATATTTGTTTGTTCTTAACTATGAAAAGACTAGACGCAATAAAAATCAATTAACTAGAATGGAAATAAAATAAAGACTAAAAGATTAGACGCAAATATGAGAGATATATTTGAGTCTTGCTAGGGATCCACCTAAGTTCATACATTTAGTGGTTTCGTTTAAGGGACAAGTTGGTAATTCTATATTAGTTGAGACTCTACAATTCCTAACTCCCGTCAGAGTAGACTTAGGAGCTATCCTACGGTATTACAAATCCCGTCAGAGCGATTATAAGCTACTTTCAGATGATTAAAACTTTTAACCAACTGGCTACGTGGTTAGTCAAGCCCATCAGGATCATTGACGAATACCACGCGTTTATTAATTAGTTCAGTAATTACCCCCCCCCCCCCCCCCCCGGTCAAGGTGATCACCCCCACTAAAGAATATTCTAATTACTATAATCTAATTCTAATTCCCGACTCAATTAAAATTAGTAAATAAGCATGAACTAATAAACAATATGAAAAAACCTAACTTGAATTAAATTAAGATAATCCCAAATCCGGAAATACTAAAATAAATAAACTAGAGCTTAACCCATTATGCGATTCTCAAGCATTATTAAGTTTAGCTCATACTGAAATTAAATACATAAAGGAAATTAATAGAATATATTTTCCTAAAAATAGAAATAAAACCTAGATAGAGGAATTGATTTGAGTTGTTGTTGGAGAAAGGAGTTTCTCCAAATTCTGCTATTCTCTCTGCCTTTTTTCTGTTTTCTGAAAGTTGGATAATATGAAGCATACTAAAAAATGAGGTATGAATAGCTTTTTATACTAAGTAAAATCATATTGGGCCTGTTTTATTTACTTAAATGATTAAGGGCCCAAGTCCAAGTAGTAATACTACATCTGTTGTACACACTACAGTAAAATAGGCGTAGCTTTCATGTTGTAAGTCCATATCACCTGATTTTACTTCTCAATTCAAGCTAACTCGGAGGCACACCTTTTTCATTTGAATCACCAGGCTTGGATCAGCACCGTTCGGGCTCGAAATCAGCTGGAAGTGACGACTTTTAGTTTCTTATGCTCCTCTTCATCTCTTTGAGTGGTACTTTTTTCTATTTTGACTCCTCCTTTTGATCTAAGACTTTAAATTACACTTGTCTTACTCATCTTGGTCTCATCTTGCTGCTTCCTAGTAGGGGTGTACGCGGGTCGGTTTTGGATGAAAAATGTTCAACCCACAAACCGCTCGTTCTTGTGCGGGTTTTAAAAAATGAGACCCGCACCCGCCCAATACATTATATAACCCATTGAGTTTCGGTTTGGACGGGTTGCGGGTGCATTGCGGGTGATTTAGTTCGATAAATTAGTCGAATTTGTATCCATATTTATTCGGCGGGTCAAATTAATATTACAAACGAAAGTTGTAACCAAATAATAGTTTAGAATACTCATATACACTTCAAATCATCTCATCTCTAGTTTAAAAAATATATAAAATGAGATTTTAGGAAAATACATTTATGAATTAAACAAAAGTAGAGATAATATCATAATTGAAATGAAAAACAGATTCATTAGACAAAATATTATTAAAATATTGACGGATTTAAAAACTTTAAAAAAGAAGGAATGAAATAAAGAAATGAGTGTGAGAAGCATATGACCCATAATACTATTTTATTTGAATAAAATGAGCAATACGGTTTTTTCTAATTTTTTATATTATAGGATAATCGGGTATGCGGGTTTGCGGGTTTCAAATTTAAAATCCACAACCCGCCAAAAATGTATATTTTTTCTAAAATATAAACCGCAACTCACCCAATAAAAAACTAACCCGTATAATTTCGGGTTAGTGAAATCGGGTTGGTCGGGTTATGCGGGTTTCCTAACCCGATGCACACCCCTACTTCCTAGCATCCATGTACCTAAGGAATTCATACTAAAACACACATATTAATGCACAAAAGCTCTAAAAACACAATTATCATAATTTTGGGGGAATAAAGTGCAATATGACAAAATAAGCTCAAAAAGACTATCTAATTAGTCCAATTTCTACCTAAAATGATGTCTCCTAAGGGCATATATATCACAAAAATTGAGACATCAATATACAAAAATAATGTTCAAAAGAAGGAAATAATTCATGATTGACTTCTTTAGTTAGGTTATCTGGTTGGCACTAAACAATTTTGTCACTGACCATACCCTATTAATATATCTATAGTTTTCATGCATCTAAACACCAATTTATCTAACATTTGTACTCATTTTTTGCATGCAACATACCTCTATCTGCACATGTTAGATACATATGATTTTCAATCAAAACAGATGCAGTTATCTAACCTTAGGGAGTGGTAACAAAATTTATCAGTGGAGACCATGAGGGAGATATAATATGTAGGAACACTAGTCGCGTAGTATCCCTTTGTTTAGTTAGTACAATTGAGTGCTTTGTTGGGTTAAGATATAGTCGGTCTAGTTCAAACTTCAAAACCATATATGCATATAATTTATAAAGCAAAAAGAGGACATTATTTAAAATATTATTAGGATTGTTTTCATGGTTGTAGAAATCCCGTTAAACATATAGGAACATATAGAAATTTATGATACGCAAAATAAAACGTGGAATGTGCATAATCAAGAGGGGATAAAAAATTTGATTTCGATAGTGGAGTAAGGGTGCTTGGCCAAGCCACCCCACCCTTATGGGTGGGGTGTTGAGTTCTATAATCGACACACATTTATACATAGTCCAATCTTGCTAAAAAGTATTACTTGTCAATTTGTCTTTTTTTCTAATACTACGATCTTGATATAACAATCAATTCTATCATAATTTAAGAGAGTTTGTGTATTATTCAAGTAATATGACTTGAATAATGCTCTCAATTTACTAAAGTATTGGCCTCCTCTCTTATTTATAAGATTTTATGAGCAAGTATGTCAAGTTCCTATAATCCTTGACTCAAACCTTGGGTTAAAGTCTTTATCTTTAGTTGTGAATGCAACAATACTATAATTGACCGATTAGAATTCAATAAATTATAAAGTCTCATAATTAGACATGATTACATAATTTATAACATGACATGGACTTTCTATAAATAGTAACCCTTTTCATTTTTAAGTTTCCAATAGGAAACCAGAAATTTACAACAATCAACCATTGGACATAAGTACTTTAAGGGTACAAATATGTACCTTATTTTACATGGTTAGACCTTCCTCTCAAGGCTTCAGTCCATATTCCTCTGGTCTAGCCAGTGCCACATCACAAGAGAATCTGACGCGTTAAATGGGTCTAAAATTCACACTCAGTCCCTTAGATTCACAATTCGCTACCAACAACATGGATGTGTAGTGTTGCCTACATAGTCAGGGCCGGTCCTGACATTTTGGGGGCCCAAGACAAACTTTAAAAAATGGGCCTTTTAAAAAATCTTATGTGTTACATATGATTATTTTTTTTACTTAAACTAATTAAATAATTTTTTAAAAAAACAAAAAAGACATTTTTATTTTAAATTGGGCCAAAACTAGACCTTTTAATATAAAAAAAGAAAATTATACTATGTATAAAAAAAGTTGGGGCCCTAAAAGTTACAAGAACTGAGGGGGGCCCAAGGCCATGGCCTCCTTGGCCTCCCCTCAGGACCGGCCTTGTACATAGTAAGGACCTTATATGAGGATTCTATTCTAAATAAAATTCCATGAAGATTGTTACATAACTCCCACGATATTAGTGAAATTATACGCCTAAGGCATTTACGAAATGCTATTCGGAACAACCAAGGAAGAGAAAAGGACTTGGTTTAGCCCCGGTCTAGGGTTGTTAGCAGTGTTATGGGATAAAATGTACCAACTAAATAGTGCATGACATTTTGTTCAACTAACATATGTAGGGAAGGGAGAAGATTTGCTGGTGAGTACTAATTTGGGAGGATTTGGCATGGAAATAACTTAGTCAATATCTTAGATAAAAAATTTATATATAGTTATATTTTACATTAATATTCGATTAATCGACCAGGGGGTCACAAGGTGCTATGGTGTAGATTTCCTCACCTAGGCGTCAACTCTCCCCTAGCCGCTTACGCCTAGTTAAAATTATAGGCGTTTTTGCCTAGCGCCTTAGTCACCGTGGAATAGGTGCCTAGCTCGTCTAGACGCCGATTAATGGCAAAAAATGGTCGCCTAAGCGCCGATTAATTGCAAAACATCCCTGCATAAGCCTTCTTGTTATTTTTCTTATTCTCTAGAATTCTTTAATTGATATTATAAGTCAATTTTTAAATATTTTCATTTTTATTATAGCGTTGTTAGATGAATTTTCTGACTTAAATAGTTAAAATTGCTATAATTACTACATATATATTACTAAATGTACATAATTACACAACGAGATTCAAAACCGCACAATTCTGCCTAGGCTCCGTGTAATCCCTCATAGGCGCTAGGCCCCGATCGACCTCCTAGGACCCGTGTGATCCCTCCTAGGCGCTAGGCCCCGGTCGACCGCCTAGACCTCAAAAACGAGATCTATAGCGTAACCAAGGTGGATACCATATTTCTCTACGACTCGCTGGTGTCTTCTGTAATGGCGCCGAATTTTTATAAATATACTATCAAGCAAGATTATATTACGAGACACTATCAAATTTAATAATTATACTACTCTTTTACCACTACATGGTACCAAGGGTCGATTCAGTGAAGATTGGGAGTATCTTAGCTAAGCTCCCTATATAATTCTAAAATTATTATGGAGATTTGCTTAAGTGATTTTATGAATAAGTGTCTACGACTGTTGTACATAATTAATGGATGATTTCAAAAGGGTTGAGTTTCAGGCAAAGTAATCAAATTATGCAATTAAATAAAACATAAAGTTCTAGGACACTTAATTGCTGAATCAAGGCTGCCTTCCCTGGATATTAGTATAATATTTATCACACATTACCTTTCACGGCTAGTTACAACCTTGGTTATGGCAATAGAAAGGAACTGGAACCATTATGTAGATATCACATGGCAATACAATTGGCTATTTCATTTTAATCTCACCTCTGATAGTGCATAATTTACTCTCATATAGGCTTAGTATGACTTATGGAAATACCAATTGGTTAGGGACTTGGGGATATTTGTAGACAGTATAAAAGAATTCTAAAGCTTCAGTTGATCATCATAGAATATTTATGATGATCATAGATTGCGACCCTAAAGGTGGAGTTTATTGTTCATCTTATTAATGAAATGGAAAACTAACAGATAATTATAAGTGTTTTAAATATAATTAATTAATTTCATATCTATCTCTTAAGTTATCTCTAACTCTTATAAACCCAAAAACTAGTCCAAGAGGCGGCCGATGAATATGATAGTGGTCAAATAAAAATTATTCTTGCTAAGCTCACTACCTGTCAATTTACTAATGCAATGGTTAACAATTATGAAATCTATTAATTGAAAAATTCATCCGTATATTGATGTATCCATATTTGTGATAGAATAATCTAGTCACGAGGCATCATTATGAAGTATTATGTGCTTAGCTGAGGGGTTTTACCCTATTTATTGTTAGTTTCTCAATTTTGGCCTTGTTTTGGAGATTTATCAATTTTAGAGAATTTCTGGTGTAATCTGTGTGTTCAATGTGAAGCTCTTAGGTATAATGATGATATTAGATGCCAACGCGATATTAAGGAGTTGGGAAAGAAGATCAAAGACAAAATCAAGAGTTAAAGGGTAAAAGCCGCTATTTTTGGAAAGCTCAAAATCCACCAAAAGCTGTTGGTCAGATTTAGAGCATATTAATGTTGCATAAAATAGACAGAGAATTTGAGGGAGACCTTTTATATCAAGAAAGGTTTTTAGATTGTGGTCGTGTAGCCACTTATTTCAACTGATTTGGAGCTGTAACAAATGAGTTATGATTTTACAAACCATATGGGCCAACCTGTCCACTTTCTAAGGAAAACGAGTTTGAGTTGGATTGGGACTCAAAACCTAAACCATAACCTATATTTCGTCCAACACGTATATAATATCCGCATGTGACATTAGAAACTTGTGATTTCCATTCCATTGAGAATCATTTACAAAATATTTAGAGCAAGTCGACCTAGAGAGGAAGCAATGGGGCTGGAGCATCACAACATCAATTATGTATCTCTGGTCTCTACAACTGGGGTAATTAGCTATAGAATTCTGGCTTAATCATAATTATAAGCTTTTATTCTTTAGTTTTATTATACATTAAAATTATAAAATCTTAGATTATTAGAATTAAGTGAAAGACCTATGATTCTGGAATTGATCCCTTCACATGAGAGAGTATATGAAAGAGGAGTTAGAGAAGGTGAGTATAGAAGATTTATAGATTTGGGTGATCGATTTGGATGATGAGGCAATTGAGATTATGAATTGAGTTAGTATCCAAGTTCTATCTAGACCTCTTTAGCTGAGTGGTGGTCCTTTGTGTGTTCTAAATAAATGCAAATAATAATCGAACCACAACCGCAAGTGTACGGTTGTCCCAAGTAGTAATAAGGATAATACAGATTCGTTCCAAGGACGGGATGGTTGACTACAATGCTTATCTATTAATGATTGATGCACTTATGAAAACAAGTAAATAAAATATGTTTGTTTTGGTTTCGTTGATTAAGACTACTAAATGAAAAACAAATTATAAATGCAAGTAAAAGCTAAGACGCAAGTAAAATGAATGAAAACGCAATATGAGATGTAGCACTTGAGAACGCAAGGATCTTCCCAATCTTATTTCCTAACTTATGTTGTTTAAGGGCTAAATTGGTCAATTACAATGGTCGGGATTCTAAATTCCTTATACCCCCGTCAAGGTGGACTATAAGGCAATCCTAGGGTGTCACTAGTCCCGTCAGGGTAAATATGATCCACCTTTAGATGTTTAAGTTTTATTACCTCATTGGCCCTAGAATTAGCTAAGTTCGTCAGAATCAATAGCTTCTATCCTAGATTCGAATAAATGGTTCTGTATTTAAACCCTCCGTCAGGATGATCCAATTGCCACTAATTGGAATAGCCTAAATACTAACACATGTTCCTAGTTCATGACGCTAAAAACAGTAAAATAATCTTAATTTATTGAAAAGAGTAAAAGCCCTAATTTAATTTAATTTAACAGAAACCCAAATTCAACATTCGTTATTCAATAAAATTGGGATTCACCCATTGTTTGTTCTCAAGCACTATGAATTGTTTAGCTCATATTAAAACGAAATACTAAATTAAAATAAATGGAATTCATAACTGATTACAAATAAAAGATAAAAGAAACCTAATTTCCGGAATTGGAATGACTGAGAACGGAGCTGTAGACCCACTCCAGCTCTAGCAGCTTCTTCTTCCTTCCTTCTGTTGCTTCTCTCTGGTGTTTTTAATTGTCAAGAATGAATTGTGTGAAAAATAGAAGTCCAGACCTCCTTTTATAAGCATAAATTCGCTCTAGGGCTTGGACCAGAAAATAGAATATTAATTAAATGTCCAAGCCCACTTTCTAAGCCCAAAATCCCGTAACTGCTGATACACCTTCACTAAAACGGCTTTTCCCGATACGTTATGACTCCGATTGACCTCATTCCAGTTGCTAAAGTTCCGTAACTCGATAAGGAATGTTTTCTCTTCAAAGGTCAGCGGCTAAATCATCGCTTAAGCACCTCGAAATCAGCAATCTATGGCCTGGAAAATGGATTTTCAGCTCTAAAAATAATATCTTCGGGATTTCTCTTCAAGTCTTGACTCTATCTTTTGATCTTTGACTTTCTCTTCGGATTCCTCTTCTAGCTAACATCTAAAACCTGTAAACTTTACACTAAAAATACCAATATTACGCGCAAAAGTTTAATAAATTAAAAATGCTAGAAATAAAAAGGTAATTCCAGATTATTGCAAATTTAGTCCAAAAGTCTATCAAATTAATTAAATAAACACCAAAAATGATGTCTCCCAAGGGTCGAAAATAAGAACAATTAGGGAGACATCACTGAGATAGAAAGTTATGAGTTACGCTTAGAAATAAGTTGATTCTATTCACATTCGAATAGACTCGAAGCTACTTCGACTTCAAAAAAATCATTTTGACCATGCAAGTATCAAGAAGCGAAAAAAAATATGGATGCTTTCGAATTAGGATTCGCTATACAAGTATGTCTTGTATAAGGAGTCAGCTCATTAAAGCAAGATACAGTTGAAGGTACTGTCTCCTTACACGAACCTTCAATCCAAAACACCAGTGTAGAACCACTTCCTTGCACCAGCAGTCTTTGGGAATGTTCAAACCACGGATGTAAGTAAGAAATTTTCCGATTTCTTGAATTTTGTTTTGCGAGAGGAGGAAATAGACGTAGCGCAAGTGATATTTGATTAGTTAATTCGTTTTTCGTGCACCGCAGTCAGTGTTTAATTTGAAGTACCAAATAATGATCATGATCATAGTGAGGAAAGCAAATGTGAGTCGTGGAAATGAACTACTTATGTACAAGACGAGTAACAATATCAATGATGGGTGGATCAAGACAATTCTTAGAGGATCGAGTACAAAGAATCCTTCAAGTTTAGAGACGTCTCGAGTGGAGAGGGGTCCTATAGATCCTAAGATCGAAAGCCTACATGGTATGGGTTTACCACACATAGCCGAGAAGGTAACGAGTTCGACAGAGGGGGATGTTTCATGCCAAGAAAGGATGAGCGAACTATTTGACCGACTAGAAGCGGCTCAAACCTTCTTGACAGACGATGCGGTGTAAATCAAAGCAAATCAAGCACATATTATTACACTCCTAGAGAAAATTCATCGCGATTCAGAAAAGCATCCACCACACGCTACCTTGTGTGATGATCATGCAAGGAAATGAACCTTGAGAATATGTTTTCTTCTCTACCTTTGATCTCATTATTTTCATTTTACGTGTTTAGTGTAGATTTTTAAATTTTAGTTTCTTATTGAGACTATTTTGAGTCTTGGGGACACGAATCATTTATGAGTTGGGGTGTGGGGATTCGTTGTCCCTCATTCCATTTTCTTGCGTTGACCCTCATTTCCATTTTATATGGAAAACAAATTGTGTATATTGTAAGGAATTAGTTGTAGAATGTGTAAATGCCCCCTGAATACATAACCTTATCGGGATAATGATAGTTAAGTAGCATGTCTGTAATCTGGTCATATTGTATGCTTAAAATATTAACATAAAAACACACCTTAAAATTATAAAATGATTAGTAATAAATGTGGTATAAGTAAGTTTGAACTTAGGGTTTGTTTGGATTAAGGATAGATTTTTTAGTAAAGGATAGAAAATGAGGGTATAATAAAGGAATCGAAAGAAGATTATTTAATCTTGTTTGGATTGAATAAAAAGAAAGGGAGGAATTTTATTAAAGGATTATATGTGACCAGTGTTTAGATTAGAAGAATAATGGGAGGAAAATATTCTTTTTATAACTAAATGACTCATATACCCCCTAATAAAATATTTTATAAAAAAAGAATGGTAATTTAGACATTACAAGATACTTGGATGATATTAGATTCCAAGACAAGGATAAGACGTCGATAAAAGAAGGTCAAACCCATGTCAAGGTGTTAAAGGACCAAAAACCCACTTTCGGAAAGCAAGATCAGTTGTCAAATATATTTGGAAATTAACTTGTTAGTATCATAAAGTCCAATTGATGAAGATTTTGGAGGAGCTCTTTGGTTTCTAAGTGTGTAGAAACTGACAGTTCGTGATTTGGAGCTGAATTGAAGAATCGTTAAAGTTGCAGTTGTCGTGGATCAAACCAGACCACTCTTCCTTTAAAACATTTGGTTGACTTGAACTCGCTAAAAGGGGCCCATAATGTTTAAACCCTTTATATATCAAAAACCAAGTTTATAAAAGGGCTACCAATCATTAGATATCAGTTCTATTAGCTAGAGAAAAGTAAAATGCTCGGAGGAGAGGAAGACTAGAAGTTGGAGCCCTATTACACCACTATCATTAGGGTAATTAGTGTTAGTTTCTCATCTTAAACATGATTCTAATCTTTTTACCACTTAATTTTATTTTTTTAGTATGAACAAATTCCAAATTAGTTTGAGTTTGCAATTATGTATAAATATTGAATACTATTTTGATCCTCTTATGTTATTTAGGACCATTTAATGTTCAATTGTACTGGGTTAGGAGTTATTAGTCGTTTATGAATTGAATTATTTATGCTTTATATATCCTGATCAAATATAGATTGACCCTAGTATTTTAAACTGTCACCCTCATCGGAGGTTTAGGACACAACTGATTCATTTACGTAGGGTGTACCATAGTATCCAGACCGGCTTGCCTAGCCGGATAATCATATAGGTAAATTCTTGTAGCACCGAGCTTTTTTGCATAAAATAATCTCATCCGGGGACTCCAGTAATAGTTGGGCAGCCTCTAAACTACCTTTGCGGGAGTTAGAAAAAAAATTAGAATCCTGATAGCATAGCGACATAATTCACCCTTATAACTAGAATCATCAACTTAGTAGGTCAGGAGAATACTAGCAAACTCGAGCTATATACTACCATATCTTATTCTTCGTATTTAGTTTAATTTCTTTAGTAGTTGATTTATTAGTTTACTATTGATTTGCATCTTAGTTTAAAAGAAAACCAAACAAAAAATCTATTATTTTATTTTTGTCTTTTAGTAGTTTTTTTTAGTCGATAAACACTTAAATAAAATCTCAAAAGTTATTACATCTCATCCTACTCCTAGAGCATCAAAGTCATTGCGTATTAAGTTGGCTAATTTGGGAGGAGGAGAAACACTCCAAAGACCAAACAATTTGCTACTTAGCATTTGTTTGGCCACCCAATCCGCACTTCTATTACTTTCTCTTCTTGTAAAGGAGATACTTATATTGCCCCTTTTCATACAAAACCTAATATTCTTAACCACTAACTTAGTACAACTATAAATATTACAAGTTGTCGAATTAATTTGGTTAATAACAGTTTGACAGTTATTTTCTACTTCAACCTTTCCAAAAGATCTTCTTTTTGCCATTTCACAAGCTTCAAGGATGCCTCTCGCTTCTGCTTCAGCAATAGAATGAGCATTAATCTTTTCAACTTTTCCTTCCAAATAGACCATGTTGAATCACGCAATATACACGCATAGGAAGCTAAATTAGTATGTAAAATAATGAAAGCATCACAATTAATCTTAAAATGTCCCATAGGCGGTGGTTTCCAAAGTGTGGTCCACATCCTCCCCTTGTTATTACACATATTCATATATGTATCTTGAATATTAATCCCTCCAGTTTTTTGTAAATCCAAATCCTCTTTCATTTTGAAATTGTTTTTAGCCTCAGAAGTGTGCTCAATTGCTGAGATATATTCATCATAGGCTAATAAAGATATTTTCATCCTAATTATAGGGTCAGGGTTTACTCTCTTGAATATAAATTCATTTCTTGCTTTCCAAATATGCCAAGCAATAAAAATAGCCATTTCACCCATAGTTTCTGAATTTTCATTTTTCTCATTCATACTAAGTCTTACAAACTGAATCCCCTTCTTAACATTATAAGAAGGTTCAGTAAATGAGTTAAAGCAAAGGGGACTAGCAAGCCAAACTGCTCTTGCCCATGAGCAATGAAAGAGGAGGTGTTCCACTGTTTCATTATCTTCTCCACACAGGTTACACAAAGGAGATAGAATTGATTTCCTCATATATCTATTTTCATTTGTAGCAAGTCATCTATTACAGTATTTCCATATAAAGTTTTTAACTTTAGGAATAACTTTTATTTTCCATAAATACAACCAATCTTTTTAATCTAGCTGAAAGGAGGAATCTCCTACTTTTTTATTTGAAATTTTTTTCTTTCTCCTGTTGAGCCCTCCATAGTTTGGTATACATTTCCTTAACTGTGACATCACCAGTTTTGGAACAAGTCCATTGTGGTGTATCCAAACAGTAGTAGGATGGAATGTAACCTTACTTATGGTTGCTACAATCTCATGAGAAAATAAAGAGTTCCGTTTTATCAAATCCCATCCTTTATTATCAGAAGTAAGAAGTTCAGAAACTAATTCTAAGTCAGTCTGATCTGGTTTTCTGAGTTAGCAACTCAATATATCTACACTCCTTAAGAACTAGTCCCTGTGGAGACAATACTCTTTTACTTACTTTATTACTTGTCAATTATCCGTACACTTGTGGTTAGTTAGGTGTTCCAGAGGTGTTGAATTAGCAGTTTATATTTATCACACATTGGGAGACGACAATAGTTGACTAGCGTTTGGTGATTTTAGAGTTACTTTGAGGTTTTTGGGTAAATCCGAGTGTTGATACTTTGAGTATTGGTTGTAATATATAATATGAAACATATTACAGTGGAAGAGCTACTCTTGCCAGAATTTAACATGGATATAGCCCTACTCGAACCACGATAATTGTTCGCGTTTTTTATTTTCCGCATTTTTATTCTTTACGTTTCAAATATACTAACTTACTTGAATCTTGCGTATTATTTAGAACATAATGGTTGGTTGATTTATGAGTAATTGGTCCTTAAATAATTATATATGTATATATATATCACCAAAAATTATACCACTAAACAAACGAGTAATGATGTGGTATAATTTGACTGGAAGTAAATTATCGATCCATTTTTTTTTTCAATCTAACTCTAATTTGCTTCCAATTAAATTATGTTACGTCCTTGATAGTGTCATTTTTAATGCTATATATCATTACTCTCTATTTTTATAAAAAAAAAATTAATATATATAAAAACTATTTTGGACTCAAAATCATTTCGACTATAATAAGATTCTCTACAGATGCAGAGTAATCTAATCACTAGACCAACTATCGATATTACGATCCTTATAATTTGTATAGGCATATCTAAAATTTGTTATTTAATACATTGAAAATTTGCAATAATTTTTGTTGCAATAAAATCACTTGTCCATGAACTGCAAGGTAATTCCAATTTCCAAACTAAGAACGGACGATCATTTAATATTAGAGCTCAGAAATCAGGTACGTTTTAACTCTTTCTCCGGATAGCATCTAGAGTTTTTTTTTTTTTTTTTGACGTTAAAACTTAATTTAAATTAAAATAAACGATAGTAGATTACAATAAGTTGAGATAAAAGTAATTAACCAATTCCTAATGAAACAAAGTCGCTAAGAATAAGCTTTTCAAGAAAAGCTGGGGGTGAAGACACCCAAGAGCAAGGAAGGCTATTAGTGATGACCCTCTTTGCAATCCAATCGGCGGCTTGGTTAGATTTCCGAGGTATGAACTGGAAATCCATGCTTAGGGTGCTAGAAAATGTTTGTATATCTTCAAAAACATGATGTAGATGACGATTTGCAAACGTTTGACACTCCATAAGCGGCTTCATAAGAGATTGGCAATCATTCAAAAGCACAAAATGATTATTTGGTTGATTGGAGGCTTCTTTGATTGCATTTCGTATACCAATTGCTTCAGCTTCCTCCGGTGATTTTGTTTTTAATTTCCATGTTTTGCCTTTCAAAAGTTGGCCCTGAAAGTTACTGAAAATGCATCCAATAGCGGATTCATTAGTTTTTGATATATGAGAGGCATCCACAAATATAAAAGTAGTAAGGTTATTATAGAATTTCTCCCTGAGATTAAGATTTAAAGGTTGGTCAGTTTGATTCTCAATAGTTAAAGCTTCAGAGTCAATTTTTGTACAAGATTTGAACTCATCATGAGCTTTTGTAGCATTTTTAACAGTGATAAAGGGGCATATGTTTGTGTTCTCAAAGATTTTCTTGTTTCTAGCTTTCCATATAAACCATAGAGTCCAGATTGCCTTCTCAACCTGGGTAGTGCCTCTATCATTTTTGTTGTGATCATGGTTTAATAATTCTTGTAGCCATTGATCCAATCTAAGATTTAAATCATAAGAGGACTTGAAACCCCAGGGAGTTGCAAACCATGAGGCTCTAGCATGTGGGCAGTGTAAGAATAAATGTTCAGTTGATTCAGATTCAATAGAGCAAATTTTACAAATGCTATTAAAAGCACATTTTCTATTGAATTTATTTAATTCAGTAGGTATTGCATCAGATATGACCCTCCATATGAAGTTTTTAAGCTTTGGAGGAATATCAAGATTCCAAATCTTATTCCAGAAAGAATCCTCAAGTATAAAAGAGGTTGAGGGGTTATTTGCAATTTGTAATTTATGTTCAGCTAACTTTTTATCAGTAATGTTCAAATAAACCAATTTAGCTGATAATTTACCTTTTGGATCATGTTTCCATATTAAAGAGTCCTCAGCTCCTGTGCTACTGATATTTAAGTCAGTGATATTTCTAACTTTCTCAAGAGGGAGATTATTTTTTAGAAGTTCAGTGTTCCAAGTACCATCTTGATTAATAAATTCAGAGACAAGATTTATGGGACTGTGATTAATATTTTGCAAAATATTGTTATTATTAGTGTGGTCAGATTGGGGAATCCAATCATCCTTCCATACTTTTATGGACTTTCCATTGCCTACAATCCATTTCGTGTCTTTTAAATAATTTTCTCTTCCAAGGAGAAGACTTCTCCATCCCCATGATGGGTTATACCCTAGTTTAGCCTCGTGAAAATCATTTTTGGGAAAGTAAATAGCTTTTAAGGTTTTATAAGCTATAGATTTCTTGTTTAAGTTAAATTTCCAGGCCGATGAAGTAAGTAAAGATAAGTTCATTTGTGAGAAATTTTTAAAGTTTAAGCCACCAACACTTTTAGGCATTTCCATTAATTTCCAACATTTCCAATGTATTCTAGTATTTCCTTTGTTGCCCCACCAAAAAGAAGCAATAAGAGAGGAGATTTTATTACAAATGGAATCAGGAATGTGAAAAATAGCCATAAGATATACAGGGATAGATTGAATAACAGCTTTAACTAATGTTTCTTTTCCAGCTTCAGTAAGAAATTTGGTATTCCAGTTGTTAAGCTTAGTAATCACTCTCTCAATTAACCATTCTAGGGACTTTGTCTTGGATCTTCCCCAATCAGAGGGAAGTCCAAGGTAAGTGCCAAGATTGGTTAAATGATTAATATTTAGAAGATTTGAGAGCTCAGAAGCAATATTAGGAGGAGTGTTTTTACTAAAAATGATTCCACTTTTATTAAGATTTATACTTTGGCCAGAACCATAACAATATTTATTAAGTACATCTTTAAATTGTTCAAATTCATCAGTGTTACCTTTTAAGAAAAATAAGCTGTCGTCAGCAAAAAGAATGTGAGTGAGCTTAGGGCAATTTCTGCTCAATTTTATTCCTTTTAAGAGTTTATTCTCCACTTTATCATTAATAAGAGCTGTAAGAGCCTGGGTTACAATACAAAATAGAAAGGGGGAGAGTGGGTCCCCCTGTCTAAGGCCTTTAGTAGGTAGTGGTATATTAGTAGGTTCACCATTGATAAGTATTGCGTAAGAAACAGTTTTAACACATTGTTCAATCCAAGAAATCCAAATTTTCGAGAAACCAAGGGCCTTCATTGTATCAAATAAAAAATCCCATTCAATGTTTTCAAAGGCTTTAGACATATCAGCTTTAACAGCTGCTGAGTAATTTTTCGAATATCTTTTGTTTTTCATATAATGTACTACTTCATGAGCCACTAAAAGATTATCTGAGATGTTCCTATTTTTTATAAAAGCTGATTGTTCACTAGAAATAATAGAGTCCATGAAAGGTTTAAGTTTCTGAACTAGAAGAGTAGCAATTATTTTATAGATGAAATTGGGACAGCTTATTGGTCTATAATCACCAATACATATTGGATTAGGAATTTTTGGTATAAGAGTAATGTAAGTTTTGTTGATAGAAGCTAAATTTCCTTTGTTATAAAGGAAATCTGTGATACATCTCATTAGGTCAGCTTTGATAGTGTGCCAGTGTTTTTTATAAAAACTATCAGTGAAACCATCTGGTCCAGGGGATTTGTTAGCCCCCAAGGTCCAAACAGCCTTTTTGACATCTTTTAAGGTAATAGGTTGCTCAAGGATTTTATTGATATTCTCAGTAACCACAGGTTTTATTTTATCAATAATCTTGGAATAGTTTCTAGGGCCTTTAGATGTATACTGATTTTTATAATGGTCAGTAATAGCATTTGTGATAGAGATTTGATTTTCAATCCAATCTCCATTGGTGTTCATCAACCTAAGTATTTTATTATACTTTCTTCTAGTTTTAGTAGTATTGTGGAAAAAGTTGGTGTTTTTATCACCAAGTTGAATCCATTGGATTCTAGATTTTTCCCTCCAATACATTTCTTCTTTATTCCAATGTAATTCAAGTTGATAGGTTAAGAAGTTGTATTCATCCCAGTTAAAGGTTTGGGCATTATTCAGAGTTTCAAGTTGGTTTAGAAGGTCTTTGATAATATTTCTATTATTATTCCTTTTTGTTTTGTTCCATCTAGTAATCACAGAAGAAATTTTGTTCAATTTTGAGCCAAATTTGATGATGCCTCTATAAATATTGTGAACATAAGAGTTCCAGTGGTTTTTAATGATAAGATCAATATCTTTTTCTAAGTTCCAGCTTTTTCTGTATATAAATCTATTGTTTATATTTTTTTTCTTGATGTTATCAGTGTTAAGAATGAGTAGGCTGTGATCAGAGCCTATAGCTGGTAGAACAGCTATCCAGGCATCTGGATACAGTAGATTCCAATTAGAATTTGCTAAGCCTCTGTCAATTTTTTTCCTTATAAGCTTATTACCACTTCTTCTGTTGCTCCATGTAAAATAGCAACCTTTAGTGGTAATTTCAATAAGATTATTATTATCTATGAAATTATTTAGCTTGGAAGTTTCAGTAGTTTCATTGCCCCCACTTTTTTCATAATTATATCTAGACATGTTTAAATCACCAATAATAAACCAGGGCAGTTGGGATTTATTATTCATAAGATTGGTTATATCAGTAATGTTTTTATCTTTTTCTTCATAAGGGGAAATGTAGGTATAAGTGGCATAAAATTCATTTCCGAGAGGATCTTTAATAGCACAGTGAATATAGTTTTTATTATAAGTAAGTACTTTTATGGGGAAGTTTGGGATGGCCATAAGGGTGAGACCTCCAGATTTTCCTAAGGGTTCCACAGTGCAGATGTTTTCCATATTAAGTGATTTACAAAGCTCATCAGTTTTATCAATGCAATTTAAGGTTTCACATAAGAAAATTACCTCTGGATTGTGGCTCTTGACCGCATCCTTGAGTGTCAGAATTGTCAAGGGGGTACCAATCCCTTGACAATTCCAACTGAATTGTATCATTGAGGGTTTTGGGTTTGTTCTAGGACAAACCCGCAAACCTCGTTTTCAGTAGCATCTACCAGCATGTTAGAAGTGGCTAAGTCTTCTTCATCTATCTCAATCTTCGTGTAGTCTGTGCTTGTGTTTTCCCACGATGAATCTTCCTCTTCTTTATTCTCGTTGATCTGATTTTCTGAGGATTCATTGTTTTTAGTGGAGTCTTGATTCGTAGAAGTGGCTGGAGCTGTATGATCATTTTCGTTCCATCTAGTTTTCCACAGCTTGTCGTGTTTCGTAGCTTCAAAGGCTTCTTTGCTGAGATTTCTTTTTTCAGATTGAGGTTTATAGTCTGCGATTCTATGATGGTTTGGTGTTTGTAGTTCTTCATGAAGATTGAAAGGGATCGGGTTAACAATGTTATTGTTGAATGTTGAAGAGTTGTTGTTGAGATTAAGGTTATCATTTGGGAGTTGGAATTGGGTGTGTTCGAAGTGAAGAGGGGAATTAGGGATTTGATTGTTGAGGATTGTTTGAGAGGTGTTTTGGTTAATGGGTAGGAAATGTTTTTCAGTTATAATCACGGGCTTTTCATTGGACCCGAATTGTATAGAGGGTGTTATGTTAATGGGCTGGTTTGGTGTAAGTTGTTGGGCCGATAAAGAAAATGGGTTATTTTTTGATTCGGTATGTATTTCAGCCCAATTCTTTATTGGACCCTCAAAGTTTTTCTTATCTTTTATTTTCTTTTTGCTTTCTTCAAGTCTTTCACGAATAGAGTTTAAATCAGAACCTTTTTCTTTGGCAGACGATTTTCGAGTATTCAAGTTACCCAAATTAGCTCTTGTAGCTGTTTTGCTATTTTCTCCCATCAGAACGGTGTCAGAGGCATTGAATGATATAGATATATCGTTTTCAGGTATTGGGTTTTGTTCCTTTTGACTAGGGTTTTTTTGAGATTGGGATTTTTTTGAATTGTGGTGAGTTTGAGGAGACTGAGTTAGTGGGTAACTCGGTTGTGGGTTGTGAGTCGGATAGGTTTTTTGGTGATTTTTTCGACTGGGTTTTTCAGAAGGTTTGGGTTCATATCCATGAATGAGTTTTGATAATTTTTGTCTAAGCTTGAGTTTATTTTTGCATTCACTTTCTTCATGATCTAAAAGGCCACAGAGGAAGCATAGGTCACATAATTTTTCATATTTTAACATACCTTTGATTCGATGACCTCCTCCTAAGTTTATGTTGTAGGAGCCTTGAATTGGTTTAAAGATGTCCCAGTCGATGCGGATCCTGATAGCACTAAATTCCTTGAAATTTTCGATTGGAGGTAAGAACACTTGCTCGACTTTTCCGAGTTGATTTCCTATTTTGGTAGCATTGTCTTCATTAATTAGAAGAGGGGGAATGTCGTGTATTTGGACTATGAATGAAGTAGTGGTTAGCTGATTGTCAGTTAGGAGTTTTACTTCATCCCATTTTTGCAGTAAGACGTGTTTGCCAACCAAGTTCCATGGCCTATTTTGCCAGACTTTTTCCAGATCTTCTTTTGATTCGAAGGTGATAATGCAGGTATTGAAACCTCTTTTTTCGGTGTGTACTTTTCCTTTTACACCCCATGAGTTGTTGATATTTTTTCTTAAGTAGTTGAAGCTAATACCCTTATCTGCTATGATTTTTGCATATAGTTTAGGACCTTCAAATTGCGCGTAGATCGAGTTGGGATCGACAGTGAGGATAAGTGCTTCATCATTGGTGTTAGCATTTTGTCTGGTATAAAATTCCATGTCAGAGATTTTTAAAGCTGAAGTGAAGAGGGTAGCTGAGAAAGGAGTAAATGAAGGTGGTTGCGAAGATAGGAGTGAAGAAATAAAAGGTAGAAGAAAAGTAGTGAAATAGATTAGAAGATGAAAGTAAAGGTAAATTCAATGAGACAGTTTAGGCTAATATGTAAGTAATGTAGTTTTGCAATTCTTAGAAAGATGAATGTGAGTGACATTTTAATGGTTTGTAAGGTTGTAAATGGTTGTTTTAGTGGTGGTATGTGGTGGTAAGGGTACCGGAAAACTCAAACTCAGCTTTCCTAGGGGGAAGTGCCTGAGAGAGTTTTTACTTGTTTATGCTTAATTCAAGTACTGTCCCAGCATCTAGAGTTCAATATGTCGTTGAAAGTGGTTTTCACTACGTAACAAACTTCCATTGAGGTCAAGTCCACGGTCAAGTTTATCATCATATTTCTTAGCATTTGCAACGTTGAATTAAGCAAGCTCGACATACAATCTTGGTGATTAAGTCAATAAAAATCTCCCGTGGGACCAATTTATTTATTTTTCCCTTCCCAAATCTTTTTGAAGTGGAAATTTCCTCTCTATTGGTCAACACGTTTATCTTCTCTTTGTTAACAAGGTTCTTTTCGAAATTAAAAATTATACTTAACTTTGTAACAAAAATGAACTGGAAGCTATAGATCATAATCAGAAGTTGGACATTTTAGAACTATAATTCGTAAATGCTTTGGCACAACATTTTACACTGTGAAAAAGTTGAGACTTGAGTGTTAAATATTGGGTGAGGGTAATATGTTTTTTTTTTTTATAGCAAATATTACAAATTTTTCCCTTACACCTTCGAACAGGTTTTTAGATTATTCCTTAGAAATAGACAAACACCTAGGTTATCATGTCTAGTCTGTAGCGGGTTTGTTAAGTCAGCATCTATGTCGTAGCATGACCAAGCCTACCAATACCTCCTTGAATTCGAGGGATTGGTTCAACCTATTTTAAATGGCTTGAACTGAGAGTTTATCATACTCCTTTGGTGCATCGACGTGGATGAAGATCTTGGTCGTTATTTTTTACGCTAGGTGGGACACGTGATGGTTAAGGATTAGTCGTGTAATCATTATTATGTCAATACTTTAAAGGGGACACGTGTGTCTCCATTGGGATGTGAGGAATCATGTCATTATAACCTCGGGATAGTTGTCACTATCTTCCTATATATATGTGGTATCTTCATCATTTGTAATCTCTTACTACAGTTGGTTTTGCTCAGAGCTCTACTAGATTGTGTATTCAATCATCGATCAAACTTCAAGACAACTAGCTTGTTCCCTGACCGCTTTAACTTATCACCTTCGAGGTATTTTTCCACTTATAATTTTGTACTCGATATGTCTCGTAGTAATAGCTCGACCAAATATTCTGGAGAGTTTGATCAGGGAGGATCTATGAGCCCTCTTCTATCAACAAAAAGTCTTGTTGACCCTTAGTCCTTATCCTCGGGTACCGATGCCTTGAGGGGAGGCCTTCGTAGCCTCTAGGGAAATCTCTCATCCTTGTTTATGTGTCTCCTAATCTTCTTTTTCCTCGGGTGACGGCAAAACTTTACCCATATTTTTCTTTGAGTAAAGGCGCTTCTTTGAGGTTGAATATTATGGGAAATTGAGTAGCTATGTATAAAACTTGTTTTATACAGAATACATATTTCCCCGGGCCTCTTTCTTCTCATAACTTTGGGGCCAAGCATAGAATAAAAGATCTTTGCCTTTCGAAATTCTTAAGGTCGTCAAGAGGTGTGACATATCGGCTAGAGTAGAGATTAGGTGCCTGGGAAAGGTTGAATGGGCATGTCTCCCTTACAAGGACAAAATAGACATATATAACAAGGATTTAGATATGGGATTAAGAGTTCCTTTTGGACCATTTATCACGGATTTCTTGGTGTGGAATTATTATGTCTGGGAAAGGTTATCTTTGTCGATCGCCGCTCTTTCTTCCACCAGTCTTAATTTAGTTAGATTTCCACCTTCTTTATTTGTTGACACATCACATCTGGTGGATACTAGCATGGTGTGTTCTCTAATAAAATATTATGTTAAGGCGGGAGTAACCCCAAGGATTTTAACTTTACCTTCTACATATTTTTCTAACTCATTTTTTATCATTTCTTTTGTGAGAGGCAACATGCATTCAAGATTTTCTTCTTTCTTAGAAGGGTACTCTCACTTAGGCCATCCACCTACACTCAGATAAATATGATGCGCGGGGACGAAGTGGCTAAGCTTAGGATGAATATTCGGTCAACCAATGAGATATCCACTAGCTAAAATTTGTCCACCGCGGTTGTGATGGATGGTATAAGGAGCGGAAGAGTTTTTTTTGGATAAGGCTCCAAAAAAGAGGTCGGTCAAGCCCGGGTGGGGGATAATCAATCCAGGCTAGAGGCCGATCAAGCTAGGGTAGAGTCCAATCATTTCCAACAAATAATTGTTTGAGTACTTAGCTCAAATCAAAGAACTGGCTCAACAGCTAAGGGCGACAAAGGGCTTATATAGCCAAGCAGTGAAAGTCTTCGGTGCTCAAGCCATGGTGGATTACAGGTCTTTAGATGAGTATGACAATGAGTTGGGGAGGATGTGTGAGCCCATGATTTACAATGGAAGAAGAAGTAGGTACATACAATGTGTTCGGAACATCGTATTTGACCATCCATAACTGACTGATGTGGTTAACAAAGATATTTTACTCATCCATAAAGTCAGATCTCGATGAGGATATCCTCACCAAAATCCTTTAGTTGTTGAAGTACCTTCCTCTCTTTTGCAACATGACCACTAAGCCTTTTTATGGTTTGTAGTTCCCAAAGTTGTGATAAATAAATCAGCACTCAAGGGAGCTATTTCCTGCAAGTGTACACATCATTGACAAGTAATACAAATTTATGTAAAGAGAGTTATCTTTCTCCACAGGGAATATGAGGTTGATACCTTTGTGTTTTATAAAGTGAATAGGGGTTGAGTTGCAATTACAAAAAGTAAAAGATATATTTGGTGGGTTTTTTATTATGAAGGACTACAATGAAAATAAATTAAACTACTTATAATTAAATAAATGATGAAAATGCAAATAAGAAGTTTAAGATGAGAAGTATAGCGCGAGAACTCACAAGTAACCCCCCACTTGTTGATTCTACGATTTATTGTTTAAGAGCGGATTAGGAAATATGCTATAGTCGGGATTCAACTCTCTTCCTAACTCTCTTCCAGAAAGCTGAGGACTCTACCCAAAACCACTAGAGAGATCTCCCAAGTGAACTCTACAATAATGATCGACGCCTTAGGTTCTTACCCAAATGACTATTTGGTTAGTCAAGACCTCCTGGTTTACTAACAAACACCAAACATTTATATATTGTTTTTCGTAACTGGACCCACTCCCAGGTGAATGTCCTAATTACTAAGTGTAACCCTTTAATTGTAAATAATAAGGGGTGAGATTTAAAGTCAGATATATAGTCAAAGCAATATATTGACAATTCATTTCAATTATTCAATCCCAAAACTCAATAAAACGTAAAGAGTTAATCTAGGTTTCATACATCATACTACTCTAAAGCTACGAGTGATTTAGTTCATAAAGAAATCATGGAAAACAACAAATAAAAGTGTAATATTCATGATCAGGATAACAAATAAATTAGGATTGCACTAGTAATTGTTGAAATATGATGAACGATAGGTGTGGAATAGCATGGAAAAGGTTCTCTTCTTCTTCTACCGGGTGTTAATGGTTGCTCCTAAGTGTTCCGAAATTATGGAACTCCTATTTAGATCTTTAAAATATGATATATATATATATATATATATATATATATATATATATATATATATGGTTTACAAAACGTTTTTAGAGTTGTGGGATCCATTTAATACATCCAAGTTCGAATGGGTAACCTAATTCTAATTTGTTTGGAGGTATACACAGGATACATGTATATATTCTACGAAAATAATCAAAGTAAGCACAAGTTGGCCCAAAAATCCACATAACAAAAAAAAAACCACTTTAAGAGTTTGATATATCATGATATAATTTTCTTAAGGTTACAACTTTGATTTATAAATTGAGTCATTTTTAGTTATAAAAACTAATTTAATTTGAATTAAAGTGAATAATTTTTTATGAGGCTATAATTATTTTAATATTACGTCAAGCAAATAATTATTTCCATTATATACTTTTGACTAAAGTATCTTTATATAACAAATAATAAAATAAAATAATTATTTATTTTATCAACCCTCCCGTTGTTGGTCAATCAATTTCAAAGGTAAATGGTAGTTAATTTCGACGGCCAATGGTCAACTTCGACAAGTTTTTTATTTAATTTTGGAGTGGCCACCAATTAACTTCGGTGTGCTTTTCATTGTTTTTCTTTTTACAATTTCCAGATAAAATTATATCATTGTGATTTTTTTCTAAAATTTTCTAACTTTTTATATTTTTCCAGTCCCAACGAATTCCTGCGAATAGCTGTACCGGAACTGCAAGTACTAAACCGTACTTGCAGCAACGGGCAAGTATAATATTATACTTGTAGATTGGTACAACTTTTTTTGTCAACGTAGATTGGTACAATTATGGTATAGTTTTTTGTCTGGATTGAAAAAATTAGAAAAATTCTAAAAAAATCACAATGGGGCGATAGGAATGAGTGTCATATCTTAAAAGGACCATTGACCACCAGAGTTGATTATCCAGGATCCCTTGTAGGACCAAGGGGGTTCAAGCCCCCACTAAACTCGTAAATTTTGTAATACGTAAATAATTTTGTCTCGAATAATAATTAGTCCCTCTGAACATATATGTAAAACAAGCATGATTTAAGAAACATACAAGTCATCATAGTTTAATGGTTTAGTTTATTTACATATTTAAATTAAGATTGGAAATTAGGTGTTCGAGATTTAGTGTTTGTTTTATCTTTTTTCTTAAGTACACCTAAAATTGAAAATCATTTCGAAAATAAATTTAAGCATGATTTGATTCGAAAATATGTTCAATATAAAATAAGAATACATTACAACTTTATTCTTATATTATAATTTTAAACGAAAAAAATTATTATCTTTGATTTACTAGATTTAAGTTATAAATTCGTCAATTTTTATAAGATTTATTTATTAAATATTGCAATTTTTGTATAAATGACTCTATTTTAAATCTGAGGATAGTAATATTTAGTAATTTATTATTAATATATTACTTCAATAAAAGGATAGTAATGATTTATTTCTCATATTTATAAATTAGAAAATTAATATAAAATATGGTATATTTAATATAATAATAATGATACTATATTAAATAAATGTAAATATATGGTGTTGATTGCATATTTTTTGGATAAATGTTAACTGTTAAGTTTATCAATTAAGGAGACAAAAAATATAATGGTGTTAAATTTTTATATATGCATGAACTCAATTCTATCTCCCCATGAACTCAATTCATTTATTAAAAATTACAATTTTCGTATAGAAGTCTCTATTTTAAATCTGATGATAGTAATATTTAGTAATTTATTACTTCAATAAAAATATTGTGTATAATTTCTGTAGATGATTTATTTCTCATATTTATAAATTAGAATATTGATATACCATATGGTATATTTAATATAATAATAATGATACTGTATAAAATAAATATTAACGGTTAAGTTTATCAATTAAGGAGACAAAAAATGTAATGGTGTTAGATTTTCATATTTGCATGAACTCAATTCTTCTCCCCCCCCCCCCCCCCCCCCCCCCCCCCCCAGCAACTCAGTTTAGTTTCTGAATTCGTCCTTGACGGTGATGGTGATAAAATAAATATTTAGTATATGTTTATAATATATTAACTATACCACCCAAAAGTATATCACCCAATGACGTGGCGTGAATTGATTTGTAACAAATAGTTAATTAGATCAAGAAAATAAGCAGATTAACAATTTATATCCAACCAATTTACGCCACGTCATTGGATGGTATTTGGATGGTATGATTTTGGGTGGTATATATCATTACTTTAAAATTAATTAAAAAGGTATTGTATAGTAAGTAAATTTTTTGTGAAGATGAATTAGCAAAGGAGTGAGCAAATATGCATACACAATCCGTAAAATTTGAAGACCATCTAGAGTATTTGTGGAATTTCATTACAAAAGACAGGAGCGAGTGTGCAACGCTAGAATTGTACTAGAGTCTGAATAAGAACTTTTGTTCTCCTTGTAATTTTATATTTTTAACGGCTTTTTAAAGACTGTCTTATGTATAAAAAAATTTAATAATGATTAAATTTAGAAGAAAATTACAAATGAGATCTATTATAAAGAAATAAAATAATCCTTGATGTAATTTATTTAATAAAAAAGTTAATTTTTAAATCTAATTTTGTAATTATCCTTCTGTAATCTTCTTTTAAATTTACAAAAATATAATAATGAGAAACTCATTCCAACATGAATGGCGAATTTTTATTTAGATTTGAAGGCATCCATGCTCCATGGGGCGATGGGCATGGGGAACATATCTTAAAAGGGAATCAAAAGAAAATGGCCTTCTCTTTGCACCACTCCCCACTTGCTTAAGATATGGTAAGTGCACATGATTTCATACCAGAAAAATAAAATAAAGGCAACAGTTGTGACGTCAGCTGTATCTCTTAAAAGGATTTTCGTGGGTCCCATCATTATACCCCCTATCGCCAAAACCCCACACGTAGAGGATCCATACCCCCACAAAACCTTCTTTTTTCTTTTCCTTTGACGTTTTCTTTATATGCAATTAACAAGTATATAAGACTAATTTGCTCCTATTTGAGATCGTGACTCTATTTTTTAAACAAACTCAAATTTTAAATTTGTGATTTCTTTTAATAAATAAGAAAGATTATTTATCATATTTAATTTGTTTGATGGAAAATCGAATTAATATACCAAATATCAATTAAATATAACTATCTTTTAATAAACTCTCAAATAAAACACTATTTAACTTTTTATTCCGTCATTTCCATATGAAATGATGTTTTTATGACTTTGTTCCTAGTATATCATTTTACAGTTATAATATAACATTAGTTGTATTTTTCTTACTTTAGTTTAATCTTTTGACATTTATATAAATTTTAGAATTTGTTCGAAGAGTAATAAATATAATTAAATCAATTACTTTTAAGTTTTTCTTTTTAAAATCAACCAACAAATTTTATTACTTATAACTTTGTGTTTACATTCTAAAGCACACAAAACTGAGTCTCAAAACAGTTATATAATAAAGATATAATTAAAACCTACTGTCTATTACATTAATATAGCATCATAAGCATTTAAACACATTCTGCAATCCCCATTTTTCTGCAATTTTATCCCTTCCATCTTTCATCTTAAACTTCCTTTTGTCATTACTTTTAACATATAAACAGTACTTTATATTGTGCAATAACTGTTCCTCATTATGTATCTTCTCTTTGTGTATATGACCATTCCTATTAGTCCAGATCAAGTACACAAAAGAAGTAAACCAACCTGAATATATAGCCTCAAGAAACTTATCGGTAGCATTCAACATAATGAAGTCTAATAATTCCTCCCAAGTATTAATAATTGGCATTTGTACCCCACATTTCAGAAAACACTCTTGCAGAACCCTCTTTGTCCATGAACATAACACAAAGAGGTGATCCCTATCTTCAATGAAAGCATGACAATACACACATACTGTGTCTACTTGTAAGCCCCATTCTATCATCCTACTTTTAGTAGGCAATCTATTTAAACTCGCTAACCAGGCACAAAAAGAGTTTTTAGGTAAATTCATGGTGTTCCATATAATTCTTGTCCACTCTAGTATCTGACCATGATCACTCAGTTCACACATGGTTTTCTTAAAGGAAAATTTCTCCTTAACACTTACTTTCCATCTGACCTTATCGTTAGCCAAAGTTAAGGTTGGAACCATATCAGCTATACCACTGAGAGAAGGAGGAAGATGCCACCTGCCATGTTTATAACAACTATGCACTGTCTTGTTTAACCATATAGTGCTATAGTGAGTATCTTTTTGCAGAACTTCATTTACACTTCTCCCTTTTATCCATTTATCCCAAAATATAAAAGTACTAGCTCCATTGTTAACCTTATGAGTGATGAAGTCATAGGCACAACTTCTCAGCTTTAGTATTTTCTTCCAAGTCCATGCTAAATCCTGCTTCATGTTATATTTCCAAACACATTCATTTTTGAATATATTCAAATGAGCCCACAGACTAAGTAGATTAGTATTCCTATTGTACATCCTCCAGAACATACTTAATAAACATACCTTGTTTAGAGTCTCAATATTAGGTAAGCCTAAACCACTATATGGCTTACCTCTGGACACTTCTAACCATGAGACTATAGCTCCTTTTGCACCCTCAAGATTTCCCTTCCATAAGAAACTTGATAGCTTTTGATTAATCTTATAGATAACATTCTTTCGAAGGAGAAAAACTCTGCACCAATATAGTATTTTACTTATTAAAACAGATTTTATTAGTTCTAGCCTACCTGCATATGTAAGAAGCTTATTACTCCAAACTTCAATGCTTGAGCAGATATTTTCCACCAATTTATTTGCATCAGCTGCAGTAATCTTTTTAGAATTTAGGGGAACACCAAGGTATTTGACTGGCAAAAACCCCTCATTAATCTTTAATATGTTCAATATATCCATCTTAACTTGATCTGTAGTATTTCCAAAGTATATTTCACTCTTTGCATTATTCATTCTCAGGCCAGATAATCTAGCAAATAGATTTAAACCGTCCCTCATCAGTTCAGCTGACTCACAGTTAGACTTCAAGAAAATTAAAAGGTCATCTGCAAATACAACATGGTTTAACTCCAAAGCCTCACATTTAGGATGGTAGCTAAACTTGCTATTTCTACCAATTTTGTGAAACAAGGCAGAGAATACTTGCATACACATTACAAAGAGATAAGGGGACAGTGGGTCCCCTTGTCTCAATCCCTTCTTCCCTTCAAAATAACCCACCATCTCACCACAAATACATAAAGAGTATGTAGGGGTAGATACACAGATAGTAATCCACTTAATCATTATACTAGGAAAGTTAAAAGCATACAAAACCTTGAACAAAAAATCCCAGTTTAAGCTATTATAAGCTTTCTGTAGGTCTAAATTAATGGTACACCTAGCAGATATACTTGATTTTTCATAACCATTCAATATATCTTGAGCCACCATTATGTTATCTTCTATATATCTATCACATTCAAAGGCTGCTTGACTGAAGGAGATTAAAGAGTTTAGTACCTTTTTAATTCTATTGGTTAAGAATCTAGATAGATTTTTATAAGGGGTGTTCACACAAGATATAGGTCTGAACTCCCTTACATTATTTGGTACTTGAACCTTTGGGATAAGAGCAATATTTGTGGCATTTGCCTCTTTAAACATAACATTACTATTGCATTACAAAATTCTTCACCTACTATACTCCAAGCTTTTTTATAAAAGCAAGAGGTGAAACCGTCAGGTTCCGGGCTTTTAGTCTCATCAATGGAGAATAAGGCTGTTTTGATTTCTTCAGTTGTAATTGGTTTACTCAACCATTCAACCTGTTCATCATCAAGAGTCACGTTAATTAAATCTTTAAGTGTGCCTATAGAGCAAGTTTCCTGATCAGGATCCTCAGTTCCTATGAGTTTTATATAAAATTGTAAAAACTCCTCCTTGATCTGAGCTGGAGTGTTGAGAATTTGCCCATTATCATTTATAAGTGTACTAATCTTGATTCTAGCTTGCTTAGCTTTGATGATTTTATAATAATAAGCAGAGCTACAGTCACTATTTGTGGACCATGTATCTCTAGCTTTTTGTTTTAACACTCCATTTTCATAAAGAATAGCCTCTTCAAGATTAGCAAGAGCCACTTTATCCTCAGCTAATATTAAGTCATTACCTCTCCCATTCATTATAACATCCTGTAGCTTTTCTACTTCCAATCTCAGCTTCTTTATATACTCAGGAGTTCTTTTAAAATGCTTTATATTAAAAGCTTTTAAAGCTTTCTTCACTATCCTCTGTTTTGTATAGAGTATAAACATGCTTGATCCTGTGATTTTAATATCCCAGGCCCTTCTTACTAACTCTATGAAGTCTTCATGTTCAGCCCATATATTGAAGAATTTAAAATAGCAAGGCCCTCTTATATATGGTGATCCCACTAAGAGTAATAAAGCACAGTGGTCAGAGGTAGAAGGGGCAAGACTCAATACATTTGATTGAACCTGATCCAACCATTTTGCATTCACCAAGACCCTATCAATCCTGCTAGCTCTGAGCTTCATTTCACTCCTATTTGTCCATGTATAAAAGTTTCCACAAGTTTGGTGTTCAAACAGCTCAGCATCCTCTAAACATTCAATGAACTGTTTTGAGCTTTCTTCCAACTCCTCACAGTTTAATCTCTCCTTGATGCGCAAAATTTCATTATAGTCCCCAACACTGCACACATGTTCATCCTTATATAGATTACTCCACCTTATCAAATCCCTCCACATATTCAAGCGCAATTTGTCATCATTATTTACATAAATAGCACAAAGTATAATTTTATTTCCATTAGATAATTCTTTCACCTCTACAAGTATAGCCTGAGAGGTGCTTTCAATAAGCTTAACTTCTACTTCAACACTATTCCATAAAATCCATACTCTACCTTTAGGATCACTACTGTAATTATGAATTATATTGTAATTTTTGAATTTGTCCTTCATAATACTATACATGTTCTGCATTTGTATTTTTGTTTCCAATAAGCACATAATCTGCACTCTCCTTTCAAACATGAAATTTGAGACATCAAGTTGTCTCAGGGCCATGTTTAAGCCCCTTACATTCCATGATCCTAAGATCATGGATCAAGAGGCTTGTGTTTTTCCCCCATCTCTGCACTTTTGACTAATTCCATGACATCCCTATCAAGTGCAGACAATGGACTATTAAGCACATTAAATGAATTCCCAGAGCCTAATGGTGATACATAGCTACATTCAGCCTTATCTTGGTTTCTATTACTCCTTGACACAGTAGTCCAACCCTCATTTCCACCTTCTTTCTGAGCCCTTTAATTTTCTATCTCTAACTCTTTGCCTTTAATTTGATCCACCTCCTTATTAGTTATATTCTTATCCACTTTCTGAACCCAAACCTTCTCAACTCTACATACTCTATGTTCAAAACTTTTACATACCTCACACTGCATAGGCTTCCAATCATAATCCACACCTACCTCATGTAACTCATCCTCTCCAGTATCCACAAAACACCTTATCTACTAGCTTCTCCTTCAAGTTAACCTCAATACATACCCTAGCATAACCCAACATAGACCTTGACTCTGTGACAGAGTCCATCTAAATAGGCTTCCCTACTCCACTGGCTATGTAACTCAATCCATTCCTAGTCCACAAATTCATAGGCACATTCCTCAACTTAACCCATAGTGGAACACTCTCATAGTCTACTTGAACAAACTTCATATCATGACACCATTCTCTCAAGAACAAAGGTTTAGCACCTACATGCCAAATCTTCTCTAAAGCTTTCTTGCAGTACATTTCATTCTCAAACTCAAATACCAAGATTTTCCCATTAGATTCAATTCTAACCTTCCCAAAATCCTTCCATTGATAGCGTACAAAATTCGTAATCATGTAAAAAGGAGGTGGCTCACCTATGAACTGACCAATAAGACAATTTTCCCATACTTCAACACCTTCATCAAACACCTCTTGTGGAGGTTTAATCACCACCACTCCTTACGTTTTCCTCTATACCTTGTGAAAGTCAAGCTTTAGATTATTTTGAACTTGAACCTTCTCTTTAATAATCGCTGCCCAATTCCCTCTTTGAACACCTACATTATTATCCACCACTTGCCGATTTGTTGATTTAGCAACTGGTGTAACAGAGATTGTAAGTTAACTATGTGAAAAAATTACTTTTATTAATATATATGCTAGAGATAATATGACCTGTTAAAATGAAAAAGAAAGTATATAAATTCAGTTAACATGATATCCATGGCCTATTTCGGGTTCACTCGGAGCTTTGGCAACTGACATGTAGCGTAAAAATTTATTTGATATATTAATTACATATAATAGTTAAAAATCGTTTCATTGAATATAAAGTTTATTTTTCTAGAAGAGACACAAAAAGTTAATCATTAAAGAAATTCTAAATCATTAACCTAAATTTCTGACTATGATAAAAAGTCTTTAATGTTTTAAAGATTCACATTTTAAATTAAAATAAATTAATTTTTCATTCAACAACAAAAAATTCACATTAACTCATAAAAACTGTAATTATATTCACTCATATTTCAATTTTTTTGAACAAATTCATATGGTATTTTTTTATACACGGGGACAGAGGTTCGAGCCTTGTATCTTTTACTTTACACCAGTCAATAAGGGGATTTAGACTTTGTACCTTTCCTTTAAATGTTAAAGAAATAGCAAGGGTTTTGGCCAGTTGAGTCAACTCAACTGGTTAATTCATATTCATATCGTATCTTGTGTTGGAATTATTAAATTAAAGACAAATTATTTTATTAATTCTTTCATCCTCTTAGAAGAAATGGAAAATACTATTTGTGTTTAATAGTCCCATATTATAATTTGAGTAAAAAACAATTAAAAATTATGTAATATAAATTGATTTTCTTTTCTTGATGATAAATTTATGGCTCTTTATTATAAATCAATTGCTTTTTTATTTTAGCTGTTACCGGAGTTACCAAAGCTTGGTCAACATAACAACTAGCTTTTATGAGTATCGAAGAGCATTTATCACCAGGCATTGACGATCAATTATGTAACGGTTTTTTATCTTGCAATTTTCTCTATAAATAGTGACTATCACTTGCATTTTTTTAGAGAAGAGGAACAATAATTCTAGAGAAAATGAAAAAACTATTCTAGAGAGAAGAGGAATAACTATTCTTGAGAGAATAGAAAACAAAACTATTTTAGAGAGAATAGAAAAAATAATTCCAGAGAGAATGAAAAAACTATTCTAGAGAGAATTAAAACCTATTGTAGAGAATAGAATATAAATAATAGAATATAGAGAACTAAGAAATTCAGAAAACTAAAATACTTTCTTCTCCATGATTAGTCAAATTGGGTTTGACATAGAGATTAAAGTAATAGAGGGATACAATTGTTAGAGATACCGGTACTCCTGGAGTATCTTTTCTAACGCCGCTACACCTTTGTTTTTTGTGTATGTGTATCCAGATTTCTTTCTGAATTTTCCGTGCAAGTTCCATTTTCCAATTTAGTGTAATAGTTGTAGTATTACTTTTATTTGGAATATTTCTATATTTTGTTTTTCCACTTTTTTGTAATAGATGCAGTATTACATTTTTGGAATCTCTATATTTATAAAATCCATTTTTTCACTTTGCTAGTGATATTGTTATATTTTTACCAACAATTTAAAAAATATATTTTTAATATCACTGGTAGAAAAAATGGTTTTTCTATATCGGCGGTTGCTTAATTTTTTTAACACAAAAGTCTTTCCCGACATGACTATCTTGGAGCCTTTCAATGGTTTCAACTACAAACATTGGGCACAAGAGCCACTGATATGCCTTGAACAACATGAACTAGACCTTGCCGTTCTTAAGGTACTCCCTGCCATTGAGGCCAATGAGGAATATACCAAAGAACTATATGCCAGGTTTCTGGCTCTCAAAGTTGGGTTCAAGAAAGCTAATTCAGTGGTTAGGGAATAGATCTTGGATAATGTAATGAACCCCACCTTTTATATGTTTGTCGTTGAGAAGTCAATAAAGACTATATGTGAAATGATTTAGAAAAGGCACGATGGTGATATTTCTGATGAGAAGTAATACGTCACCGGGAAATGACTCAACAAGATCTAATTAGTCATATACAAGTTGAAAAGTGAATTGACTCAAGGATAATTCCTTAAGTTTCCTCGTTTTTGTAAGTTTAAGGATTACTTTGACCCCTTATAATAACACTATCTAACTCTTATTGCACTAAATATCATTCACAAACATGAACATATATCAATTGGATATTAAACCTATGTGTGAATGAAGATCTATGTGAAGAGATTTATATGGTACAACATGAAGGTTAGGTGGTTTTGGATTAAGGGTATAAAGTATAAAAACTAAGGAAATGGTTTTGTGTTTTTAAACGGACACCTTGCTAATGAAATTGTACCTTAATAAAAGATGGACCGGGTTGTTACACTTTTGTCAATAGGTGTATGACATGATCATCTTTTGGTACTCTCTTTCATGGGACTGGCTAATTTCAATATTCAATTTGTGAAAAAAAAAGGTTGGGGAAGCGGATCCTAAGGATGAAATTCATTTGAGTAAATAATGGGTTTTACCTTAGTTAGTCTCACTTTATTTGAAAGGCTTGACTCTGTTGATATAATGACTGGTAAAATTCCTTATAAGACTAGTATTCATGAATAAGAGAATGTGGGGGCATGTACCCCTTAATGAATATGAAAGAATTATAGGATTATGATGTTCTTAATGAACTATACTCAACTTCAGGGGCAGAGCCAGGATTTTTTAGTAAGGGGGCCAAGGGGGTTCGGGGGCAACGTCCCCGGAAAAAAAATTTGTACTTATTTGCACTATAGGTCCATATATTATAAAAAAATTGTAAAATAAATCTTTATATTATATAAAACTGCATTATAAGTCCTAATATAATTTTTTAATTAATTATTTTTTATTTAATACAAAATAACATATAGTTTATTGAAAAAATAATATAATTGTAAGTCTAATAAAATAAAATTTAAAAAATCTGAAGATTAAATGAAGATTCTGAAAATTTAAGGGGTCCAAATGAATGATTTAAAAATTTAGGGGGGCCAAATAAATATTTATTTTAAAATGTAAGGGCAAAATAACACAAAACTAATTTTTTTTTATAAAGGAATTTTTTTTAATTTATCCAGGGGGTGCCATGGCCCCCCTTACTCATAATGTGGCTCCGCCACTGCCCAACTTGGTATTATCTATATGGTAAAGAGACTCAAGTGGTGACCATTGGGTTATTTTTTGTTATTTAATATAGTACGAGAGATGCACCATTGATCTAGATCCGCGATTTAAAATGACTCATGTAGTTCTTGAAGAATATTTTTTTACACAAACTAGGTCCCAAATAAATGATGAAATAAATGGTTGATTCGTTTACTAAAAAACTTAACCGGAAGAGTAATCCTTGAAGCATTGAGTGATAGGACTAGAACCCATTAATGGGGAACCTATGACTAATAAGTCTATATGATGCACTAACTTCCTATCCATATAGTGTAAATTATGCATACATGAGAAAATTAAAACTTAATGAATTCATAGCCATGCGTGGTGGTCCTATCGTGATGGACTTGATGAATTCACCATTGAGGTTGTTGTATATTTCTCATACTTAATGAATTCATAGCCATGTGTAGTGGTCCTATTGGAACGGATTGGATGAATTCACCGTTGAGGTTGTTGTATATTGATCATTATATGACTTCAAGGAGACGTCCTTGATGTTCCCAAGGGATGAGTTTGTAGACTCACCACAAATTCATAGCCCGTGAGTGTGGTCCTAAAGATAAAGGACTTGATGAATTTGCGGGATACATAATGACGGTGAGCTTTATATCTCTTAATGATCTCGAAATTTGAGAAAGGTCGGCTAATGAGGCTAGACGCTCTTGGAGATCCTCTATGTGTAAGAAAAGGGTGATTTTTGAGGAATCTGTAACTATTAGTCGGGTAGAGTATGTGTTGTGAGGGTGTCGATAAAAAACCGTCAAGTTCAAGAGTACGTTCACTTGATATGTTTTTTGTGGTTGTCTCACTTCACTCCGTGTAAATTCAAATCGAAAGATATTGCCACTTAAGTACAATTCACCCAAATGCTGGTATTTATGGAAACCTGTTCACCTTCTCTTTCAAAGAACCTGAGTGGGAAATTGTTGGAATTATTAAATTAAAGACATAATATTTTATTAATTCTTTCATACTCTTGGAAGAAGTGGAAAATACTATTTGTGTTTAATAGTCCCATATTATAATTTGAGAAAAAATAATTAGAAATTATGTAATATAAAATAATTCCTTTTCTTGATGACAAATTTATGGCTCTTTATTACAAATTAATTGCTCTTTATTTCAGATGTTACGGAAGTTACCAAAGTTTGGTCAACATAACGGCTAGCTTTTATGAGTATTGAAGAACATTTATCACCAGCCATTGATGAACATTTATGTGACATTTTTTTGTCTTGTCATTTCTTCTATAAATAGTGACTCTATCACTTTCATTTTTTAGAGAAGAGGAAATAATAATTCTAGAGAGAATGAAAAAACTATAATAGAGAGAAGAGGAAAAATTATTTTTAAGAGAATGGAAAACAAAACTATTCTAGAGAGAATAGAAAAAATAATTCCAGAGAGAATGAAGAAACTATTCTAGAGAGAATAGAAAACTATTGTAGAGAATGGAATATAAAGAACATAATATAGAGAACTAAGAAATTCAGAAAATAAAATACTTTCTTCTCCATGATCAGTCAATCGGTTTTGACATAGAGATTAAAATAATAGAGGAACACGATTATTAGATATACCGGTACTCCCGGAATATCTTTTTTAACGCCGCTACACCTTTGTTTTTGTGTGTATGTGTATCCAGATTTCTTTCTGAATTTTCCGTGTAAGTTACACTTTTCAATTTATTGTAATAGTTGTAGTATTACTTTTATTTGAAATATCTCTATATTTTGTTTTTCCACATTCTTGTAATAGATGCATTATTATATTTTTAGAATCTCTATATTTATAAAATCTATTTTTTCTCGTTAGATTTTTACCAACATCTTGAACTTGTATTTGTCCTTGCATAAACATACATATGTCATAACTGTACTATTAGTAATTCTTTTAATATATTTGAAAAAATATTTTTATTTGAAATCATTTTAAATTATTGGATAAAATTTGATTCTCATATTCTTTATTTTTTTTTAATACATATGAGAGTCATTTTGGATTCGAAATCATTTTGATTCCAATAAGATTCGATCTAGAACCTTATATTACTTATCGTATGAGTACTCTGATTATTATTATTCTTTTTTGAACAAATATTGATCTTATACTACTAGTAATCTTGAAAAAATATGATTATTTCATAAATCCTGAATGAAAGTCACCCTAGTATTTAGTTATTCGTATATGAGAAGATCTCATTTCATCGTCCAAAAAAAATCTTGTTTCTAAGGATATAATGTGGTGAGATCTTGGTTTGTTGGGTTTGAAGATTTTGGTGTGTCTTTATTTCAATACCAAAAAGCCTCTCATATTTCCTCACTTCTCTCATCAACTCATTACAATACACATAATTGACCACCCAAAAGAAAAACAACAACCACTTTTTTTTTCTTCTTTATCATCATCATAAAAAACACCAACTTTAATTTATCTTCTTCTCTTATATTTTCATTCAAGTTGAATAAGAAAAATGGGAATGGCAGTCACAGATCCACAGTTTCATGTCTTAGCGGTCGATGATAGCAGGATAGATAGAATTCTCATTGAGAGGCTTCTAAAAACCTCATCGTATCATGGTACATATTTACCCAATTAATTAACTTGCTTCCTATATCATATATTATTATGGATATTAATAGTATTTGTGATGTGCATTGTGATGGCAGTTACTACAGTTGATTCAGGCAGTAAAGCATTACAGTTTTTGGGTTTGCGTGAAGACGACGATGATGATGACCAAATCAACTCAGACCAACCTTCTGTTTCACCTAACAACAATCACGTAATTTATCTTCACTTAATTTACTTTTTTTTTGTTTTGAAATCTTCAATTTTTGTTTTTCAATTCAACTAAAAGTAAACGTTAATTAGTGAATAATTTTGATAAAGATATATTTCTAAATGCTTTCTCATGTGCACACAGCACACAAACATTTTAATAGTTGGTGAAAACAAGACATGAATTTATAACCTTTTGGTAGCAATTTATTTTGTATTAAACTTATATGTAATTATAATCTAAAAATTTAAGTAGCATCTCAAAATTAATAATTAATATATAGATGATAATCTGAATTATTCTAACGTAGCATACGTGAGAAAAATTTCGAATCAATATTTGCTTTTGGTATAGTATACTATGCTAAGTTGCTAGCTTTCGGAATTTATATAATATAAGTAGCTTTGGCTCTGAAGATTTCTTGGAGTATTTTACTTTATTACTTATTTTCTTTTTGTGGGTAGGTCTAAAATATTTGTTTTAACTTTCCTTTTTCTTTTAATTAAACCAGGCAGTAGAAGTGAATTTAGTGATCACAGATTATTGTATGCCTGGGATGACAGGTTATGATTTGCTCAAGAAAATTAAGGTATATCATTGTTTCTGTTAAATATGTGTTCCATTTAGTTATTATTTTTCTTTTCAACGTATATAAAGTGATAGTTATCAAATTTAAAATATATCACATATTTTTCATATTGAGTACATTACTATAATCTTTTTTTTTTTTGGACGAAGACTAGTATATAATCAATGGTTATAAATTTGTTAAAGTTGGATAAAACATTTTTTAAATTAAAAACATACAAACAACTCAAAATATGTCACCTCTCGATAACATTCCTCTATTTCTTATCTCATTTTCTTTTAATTTCTAAAATAATTTCCTTATTTGGATGATATATTTCTGACAACCCAAGTTGATGAATTGTCAAAGGTTGTCCACATGGGTAGTGGGTCCTTTCTATATCAATGAGAATCTAATGAAAAATCTTTCTCACCTAATTTTCTATTACTATGTATGTCGCCAAAGGACATGTTACAAATCTAACATGGTCGCCTCATTAATCTCTTATATTTCAATTCGGTTATATATTTGGTGGCGATTGATGAATGGTGTTTTTTTTTTTTTTGGAAGACCGATGAATGATGATTAATTAAGTATTTTATTTGCCATCGAGATATAAAAAATCAATAATTTCTGTAACTATCTACGATTTTATTAAGTATAGATGTGTTAAATTAAACAATTCATTTTATAATGGGAGAATTTAGATCCTATATGTTTAAGAGTAAAATTTTGATAAAAACTACTATTCCTTTATATATCTTTTTTAAAATTGGTCTTATATATAATTACATCTATTTTTAGTTTACAACTAATTTTGGTTACTTTTGATTGATTTAAAAACCGAGTTAGTCAATTTAACGTAACTGATTAAGATTAAGAACGTAGACTAAATTCTGAACATTGTAAATATAAATATTAAATAACTATTTACTCTTTTAATTCTAACAATTTTTAAATTCTAATAATTTTATTAAAAGGGTATAAAACATGTGATCCAAATTGGACAAAAGTTGAAAGGTTTGGCCAAAATTTAAAAAAAAAACGTATACAAAATTTTAGTGTTTATTAAAACTTACTTACAATTTAGAGGTGTTTGTTTATACTTAATAAAAAATTAATTTACTTGATTAAAATATTAAATTAATATAATTTTTTTTAACTAATTCAAATTTAAATTACTTTTAATCATTATATTTTATTGTGATTTTAAACTAATTTTGATCCATTTAAACACTTGTCTTTCAAATATATTAGTTAACCTTTTATTCAACATTCTCTTATTATTATTTTAGAAAACAAATGACACTTTAATGAGACATTAATCTTAGATAGATTATATCTTAATGTGAAATTAAAATTGTAACATTGTATTTAATTTAGATCGAAGTTTAATTGATATGTCCTCTAATTTGACAGGAATCTTCATCTCTGAAAAATATTCCAGTTGTGATAATGTCATCTGAGAATGTCCCTTCAAGAATTACTAGGTAAGAACACTACCTAGTTATAATAGATATAATTTGGACATTTTAATTAGTGTTAATTGTGGCCCATGTGTTGTGTTAATAGCAAAATATATCCTTTCAATTAAGTTCTGAGTACTAAAATTGTGTTGATCATAAATTCAGATGCTTAGAAGAAGGAGCTGAAGAATTTTTTCTGAAACCAGTAAAATTATCAGATGTGAATAAGCTTAAACCCCATATGATGAAAAGCAAATGTAACAGTGAGCAATTTCCAGAGAAGTTGGAGAGACTAGAAACCAATCAAGAACCTTTAGATCCAACGAAACAAGAGATACAAATAAATCAAGAAGGGCAATCAAATAATAACAAGAGAAAGACCATGGAAGAAGGGCTCTCACCTAATAGAACAAGGCCTAGATACAGCGGTCTCGCTGTTGTCTAACCGGTCATGTCAAATAATTTTTCTCTATTTGAAATTTCTATCATCTTTAAAAATTTATTTTATTTCCGGTTAGCTATACAAATGTTAGTAGTACATGAAAGAAAAAGACTTAGAGGAAGAGGGTCATCATTATGATGTGAAATTTGTATACATAATACTTGAGAATATATGACAACTAATTTTGGTTTTTAAATTCTTTATAAATTTTCAACTCTAATGCAAACTTGTAAATGAGAATCGAATATTAGTCTTTGATTATTCAACTTCCTTTGGCTCATATAGGAGCCCAATTTGTGATATAGTTGAACTAGATGTAAACTAAATAAGCCCACTATTTTTAGATCTTATATATATCTCTATCTCATTACAATTCTTTTCCAATTGCTATCCTAATTTATTATAAGATTATACTCAAAATTTAAACATTTAATATTTTCCATAAAAATAGAAAGAACATATAAATTGCTGAAATTGAAGAACATATAAATTGTTGGAATTGAAGAACATAAACACTTAGCATAGTTTGGCAATACCTACATACATGTTGAGTTTCAAAAAAGAGTAACTTTTCACTAATAGATGTTTCAGATTACATATCACAATAATAGCTCAAAGTATCTCTAAACTTAAACCAACCCTAGAAACCTCAACGTTGTAAACCACCAAACCCTAGCCAATTATGTTAAATAATCTAAACATAAAATCAAGATAATTCTTATTCATGTTTGATTCACCAGTTATTACAAATATTTTCAAAGATTCAATCTTAAATGTTAAACCTTAAAGTTCCACATCTAAAAGAGACAAAAGAGAGTCTAATGAGGAAAAAGATTCATTTTTAATTCTTTTATCTTACCTTTCATTTCTTTGCGGGGATCTGGATCAACTGCTTACAAAAAGAGCTGGTTAGGAGTAAATGTGTTACCGTTTCCACCCTTTTGTTGCACCAGTTATCAGTAGCACAATGTTTAAGTTTTAAGTTTTTCCTTGTAGGTAATATATTACTACAATCTTTCCATATAAAGATCTAACTTTGTTTGGTACATTAGCTTTCTAAACCATGTTCCACAACATTGGGTCTCTAGGTTGTCTTGTGAAGAAGATTGTACCTCCATGTTTCCAGCTGTAATGGTTAGAGCGCGGTATCCTGATTTGGTACTGTATACTCCTGAATGCGTGAAAGGCCGCGTGAAAGTATCCAGTTCGTCCCTAGTTAAAATACGTGTTCTCTTGATTTCACACCGGACTGGCTCCGGGATTACTTAATCAATTTTTTCCCAGTCCCACTCATCTTTATCACTTTTCATAAGTTGGTCAACTGTTTCCAGCGTCGTCCCTATGGGTTTGTCTTTAATAATATCTGAATGTAGCCACATATGTTCCCCAATACTAGTGCTTTCTCTGTTTCCAATTTGGATGATTCCTTTTTGAATCAACGAGTCCCGTCCTTCCTGGATACTTGCACAAGACCATGATCTGCTTTGTCTCAATTTTACCTCCATGAAGTCTGTTTTAGGATAATAAATACCCTTGAGAACTCTTTATGCCAATGAAGTGGGATTTTGAAGCAATCTACATGCCTGAGCGACGACCACGACTGTGTTCATTCTTTTTAAGTCTCGAAAACCCATACCTCCTACCACTTTTGCTGTCGTCATTTTCTCCCAGTTTAGCCAATGGATCTTTCTATTCTCGAGAGAGTTCCACCAAAATTTTGCGATAATCGACATGAGTTTCATACAAAAAATGACCTAAAAAAAATTGACATAGCGTAAGTAGGAAGGGCTTGTTGAACAGCTTTGATCAGTACTCCTTTACCTCCTCCAGACTTGGCAATCCATCTTTGTGCTTTGCTAAAGACCCTATCCTATATTCATGTGAGTGTCTCAATCTTTGAGAATTTATGACACAAGGGAATACCATGGAATTTCCCTAGGTCATTAGTTTCCTTGATCTGTAGCACCTCTATCGTTTGCTTCCGGATGTCGTCCGGAGTGTGTTTGCTAAAACAGATAAACGACTTGTCAAATTAACCCTTAGTCCCGAGCATCTGCAATATGTGTCAATACATTTTTGGAATTCCTTGATTTCTTCCCCTTCTAGTGAAAGGAAAAACATTGAGTCATCTACGGACAGCAACTGGGAAATCACAGGACAATTGCGTTTTAATTTTAATCCCATTAATCCGACCCTCATCGACCTTGTCCTTTATAAAAGTAATAAGGGATTCTCTCATTACTGAGAACGAAAGTGGTGACAATGGGTCTCCCTAACGAAGGCCCCGATTCAGGGTGAAAGGCGGTTGATGTTCACCGTTAATAGTAATATGGAAAGACACAGTAGAAATACAGTTCCATTTTAATGGATTCATAAAACACCTTAAGCTAAACCAGATTGTGAATAAGGGTTGTCATTTCTCTTGATCTGATAGAAGAGATAGTTCTAATATTATTAAAGCTTTGTTAGATAGATGCCTTTGTAATGATGATTGGTCTAATATTTTTCCCAATGCTTGGGTGACGTTGTTGCCAGCATTGGGTTCTAATCATATTCCCCAAATTCTCCACCGTGATGAAAATGTTACTAAAGCAAAGAATATTTTAATTTGAGAAATTATGGACTGAGGAGAAGGAATGCTTATTAAAAAAATGGAATACAAGAAGAAAATTTACTAAAGTTGGGGTTAACAAACTTAAATCTAATCTCAATACATGTAGAAAGATTGAACACTTATTGATTGAATTGGAAACATTACTAATAGTACTAGTTTGTCTAATCTCAATAAAGACAGGTACAATGCTATTACTAAAGATTTGAAACCATTTTGAAGAGGGAAGAGGACTTATGGGCCTCAAGATTTAGAAATAAATGGCTAAAAGAGGAGATAAGAATACTTCTTTCTTCTTTGCTGCTACGAAAGAGAGGATAAGTGTTAACAAAATTTATAGGATTATGAATGAGGAAGGTAATTGGCTTGATATTAAAGATGACATATCTAATCATATACTGAATTATTTTAACAAAATAATGAAGGGTGTTGGCCCTAGAGACTATTCATCTATTTTAGATATTATTAAATCAGTAATTTCATATAGTTTGAATAATATTTTAATCAAACCCCTTGAAATATCTGAGATAGAAAATGCTATTAGAGAGTTAGGGGAAAATAAGGCCATGTACCCTGATAAATTTACAGAATTTTCCATAAAAAATATTGGAATATAATAAAACTTGAAGTTAATAAAGTCATAAACAACTTTTGGTACAATGAGGCAAGTTTGTTGATATTAATCAAACCTTGATATCACTTATACCAAAAGTGGAGCACCCTGGTACTATAAAAAAATTCAGGCCTATTAGAATACCAGACATTATATATAAAATTACTGCTAGAATTTCGGTCAACATGTTACAACCCCTCATGAGTTTGATCATTGATGAGAACTAGCCAGCTTTTATACCTGGTAGATTTATCTAGGAGATATCAATGATTGTGCATAAGGTATGTAATTTCATAAAAGAGAAAACAATTTCTAAAAAATATAGTATGGCAGTAAAGACCAATATACAAAAAATCTTATGAATTTGTACAATGTGATTTTCTTAAAAGTATCATGCTTAAAATGGGTTTAATAATAGATGGCGCAATAAAATCATGAATTATGTCACTTCCATCTTTTATTCAGTGTTGATCAATGGTCAACCCCATGAATTGAGTAAACCTGAAAGAGGATTGAGACAAGAGGACCCCCTTTCCTCTCTACTATTCTATATAGTAACCCAAACCCTCTCAGCTCTTATTAATAATAAAGCTGAACTTGGTCCTCTTGATGGTATTAAATTATCAAAACACTACCCCAGCTTAACTCATTTGTTGTTTGCTGATGACAATGTATTCTTCCTTTATGTTACATACAAAGAACTCAACAACTTTAATGACATAATCAGTATATATGCTTACTTTACTGGATTGACTTTAAATCTTAACAAATGTAGGGTAAAATTTAGTACTAATACTCCAACTCACTTTCAATATATAATGTCTAGTAGTCTGAACATGTGAATTACTGATAACTTGGGTACTTACCTAGGACTTCCCACTGAATGGGGGAGATCTAAGGTAAAAGAACTTAATACCCTTATTGATAACACCTTAAAAATAATAGACAATTGGAGAAACCCTTATCTTTCTGAGGTAGGAAAGGAAATCTTCTATTTTACAAAGTCTCCCTAACTACTATATGTCATCATATTTTCTCCTAAAAAGTGTGTTATTTGATCTCTAGTCATATTGTGGGGTAGTAATGGGAAGAAAAAAATACATTGGGGCAGTCGACCTTCCTTAAATCATAGCAAATTCAGTAGTGGATTGGGTTTTAGAGATTTGAACCTCATGAATCTTTCCGTATTGGGAAAATAGGGTTGATACTTATTAAATAATACTAAGTCTATTTTATTAAAAGGCAAAAAATTTCCTACTTGTTCCTTTTCTAGAAGCTAAGCTGGGTAATTCTACCTCTTGGGGTTGGAAGGGTATTTTAGCAGGAAAAGAGCTAGTTTGTAAACATATTAAATGGAAATATGGAAGTGGTGAGTCTATAAACCTTAGTAAATATATATAAATCACAAATTGTGATGATATTGTGCCCTTAAAGATCTTAATTGGGCAAGGTTGTTAATCTTACTGGTTAATAATGAAAGAAGGTGGAATGTTCCACTGGTTAGAAGAATTACCCTGATAATGTTGATGAGATGATATTAAATACATTGATTCCCATGTGCCCCACTAAGGATAAAATTACCTGGACTCTTGTTAAAGAGGATATACATAATGTTAAGAATGCATATAATTATTTGAAAATAGAGCAGGAACAAATGTAAATAATAAAGCTAGTAAGAAGGCAACCACATCTCACTTCATATCCTCTGAAATTTGGAAACTAACTTGGCATATGAAATATATCCCTAAGGTTAGAAATTTCATTCTGAAGGACTTAAAAAACCTTCTCCCCACTAATGAAAACCTCTATACAAATAAAGTGGGTGCTAGTAAGATTTCTAACATATGTCATAATGGTGTAGAAAATATTGAGCATTCTCTCTTTAACTGTCCCTGGGCTAGGGCAATCTGGTTTCAGACCACTCTAAACTTATTAACTTTCAACCGATATTCAAAGAAATTGAATGTTTGCATGGAAAATATAGATTAATCAAAAGAAAATACCAAAAAGTTGATATGATTTTTGAGAAACTTTGTACAATTTGTTGGCATATTTGGAAGGATAGGAATGAGTATATATTTAGAGGTTTACCCCTAGTCCCCTAGACTACTATTGAAAAGTCCCTGAAAGCTTGGCAAGAATACAAAATAACTAACTATACTAAGTATGACTCTAATACTCTAAGAATTTAATGGAGGATCCCTCCTATGAGATTATGAATGTCCCTTTAAACAACAGTCTGAACTTCGTTAATAATCAAAGGAAAGCCACTTTATCTAATCCTTCTAGTATAAGATTGGGAAACCATTCAATTTTACCTCCTGCTTAAGTCAATGATCCAAATTCTAGTAAGAAATTAATATATAGTAACAAATGGAACCCCTTACTAATATTATAAAGATTAACCATGATACTTCTTTCAATAATAACAAAGCTGCAATTGCATGTATATCCTGAGATGAGTTAGGAGTTGTGCTGAACTGCAAGTCATGGATGATAGCTGTTGATGGACAATTAGAAGCCGAAGCTCTAGGCGTGTTGAAGGCTTGTCTTCTTGCAAGGAGTTATGGAGATAAGTCGTGCATAATATGATGATTGCAAGAATCTAATGGTACCACTACCTAATAATTTAAACTTATGTTATCCCGTGATTTGCAATATATTGTGTAGTATTTATTTTATTTTAGAATTTTGTTATCCTATTTTCTCCTTTGCAAGGAGAGAAAGGATTTTAGCCGCCAATTGGTTGGCCAAGTACATGCTTCGTGGAAATATGCTTGGGGATTCTTCAAATCCTTTACCAATCCAATTAGCTAGGTTGTTAGAAAACGATGTCTTACCCTCCAAGATAGGTTAATTGGTTAACTTTATTTATAAAAGCAAGATTTTAGAACAAAAAAAATGTAAAGAGGAACAATATGGAGTGTTTGTGAAAAGATAGGCGTTGATCAATCATAGTTTTATGGGCTTGATATATTTTGATGAATTTTTCCAAACTGTTTATACCTTCCTTCAATTATAAAATTTCATTTCCCCCTTGAATCAAAAAGGCCAAACCACCCAAATCTCAATCTTGTTATTATTAAACTAACGAGCTATAGTTTTTAACCTCCTCATTTTCCCATTATAATCCGACATAAATACTCTAAAAGAAAAACATTTTATCCCAAAATTTTACTATTAATCCAAAGAAAAAAACCTATCCAGTGTTTAATTTACCTCGCGTAATCCATCATCACCCCCACCTCAATCTCAAATCTCTGTGTCTTTCATGGTGTTTATGCATAACTGAAGCATTCATTAAAGCAAGTAAGCCCCTTTTACTAAATTTGTTATTCCTAAAATCTTCGTATAAACAAATTTTATGAATTTTGGTGATAAAACAGTTTTCTAATCCGTCAAAACTTCGTGTTTTTGTTTTTATATGAATAGTTTAATATGAATGTGTTCTAAATAACTTGTATAATATATATGTGGTCTCATAAGCTTGTTTGACAAATATGTGGATTTTTTTTTTGCTTTTTAAAATTAAATGTATATAATTTTTGACTAATTAGTGTATCAAAACAGTTTTGCTTAATTAATGAGTTACTTTAACATTAATTTCTCCAGGGTAGTTTGTATTTATTTAAAAGCAATGCACATAGTTTCTTGTAATTGAATTTTTTATGGAACCCAATTTACCTGTTGCATTGAATATAAGTAAAGATTTTAATCAAACATGTCTTGAGACACCACCTATAGATCCAAGTATCCTAACCCATTTCACTTATTTTACTAAAGGCCACAAACAAAATTTAACACTATATGTCAAACTTTTTGGAAATCCCCCTGCACATTACACTCCGTTTGTTTTTTTTACTATATATTAATTTGTTTTTTCTTTACTATATATTAATTTATTCACAATTTTCAGAAAATCCTAAAAAAATTAGTTCTTTCTCATCTATCCTCTCACTCACACTTATATCACTTCCTCTCTCATCTCTTAATTCTTTCCATTCTAAAGCTGCTTTCTCCTTTCCCTCTTTATTTTTCATCTTTCTCCATTAATGAGTTTGAATATGCAAAAACGGAGGTGGAAGAGCTCCGAAGGTGGAAGAACACAGATCAGTAGCCATGGAAGACGAACTCGCCATGAACAAAGAAGCTGAATGATGGTCGCCGGTCATGGAAGTTTCTCCTTCTCTGGCCATGGAAGGTGTTTCTTCTCCAGCCATGGAAGTTGTTTCTTCTCTGGCCGTGGAAGCTGCTTCTTCTCCTTCGTACTCCTTCTCCGACCTTGGAAGACGAATTTCCAGCGAAGCTATTTATCCTTCGCCAGAACTAAGAAGAAGATGATGAATGACTCCAACAATGTCGACTCGTATGAGAAAGAGTTTCAATGGATTTTTCTTTCTATTTTCCTGAGTACCATTTTTTGTTTTCCTTCAACAAATCCAACTCTGGCCTTCTGTAACAGATTTGGCTTTTTTTTTATGTCTTGTCGCGAACGCTCCTACAACTAATGATATAGATGCTACTAAACTGGATTTTCTTTGTTGGCTGGTATTGTTTGACTTTTGCTTTTCCATTTTCATTTCTTGTTTATATATCGAATGTATTTTTTAAGTTGTATGGTAAACAATCTTATTATTCAAATGTCATTATTTTTATTATTCAAATATATATTATGAATTTTGTTTTCATTACTTTGTTTAATTTTTATTTTCCAAGACTACTCAGTAGTTTCCCACCGAGTACTCAGTGTTTCTGGACCATACTCAGGGAATTCACTTAGCATACTCAGTGTTTTCTCCGATACTCAGTAAAATTCACTGACACTTTTTTTTCCTGATACTCAGTAGATTTTCCATCAATACTCAGTGAATTCGTCTGGTAGTTACTAAAATATTCGAGGACTCTGTAAAATGTCTAAGCACTTTGTAAAATATCTAGTGGTGGTCCGCGGTGGTCAGTGGATTATGGTTGGAGCTGGAAAGTATCGATACTTAGTGATTTAATACTCAATGATTTAATACTCATGAATCACTAATTTGATGATTCATGCTTAATGCCACTTGTTTTTTTTGTCTTTATGTGGTTTTTGTTTTATTTGAGGGTATTTTAGTATTTGACCACCCATAAGATTGGGTGGTGGCCTCTTTGAAGTAGAATCAAGCCACATGTTGTGTATATACCACTAAGTTTGTCTCCATGAACTCATAGATAAATCCCCCATATAAATATACATAATTATAAAAAAATCAACCTTTATATTAAACATTTTTTCCTACTGTTGTAAACAATAATAAACTAAACTTGTTTAAATTATGACTTCCACTTAAGGTCAGTATTGAATGAAATTAAGATATGAATGGTAACTAAAAGTTTGAAACTAGATTAGTATTGGATGAAAAAATACACCTCTACAAAATAATATATATTATTTATGTTTCAATGATAATTTATTTCCATGATTTAATTATGGGTGACTGACCCATGGAGTATTGGAGACTACTATTATGGCTCATAGGAACTTTGGCTTTACACTCTTCTACTATGAGGCCACTGAAATTTTATGGATCAAAATACCCATGCGTTATATATAGGGGAACCAACCCTCTTTTTTAATTTATTTCAACTTCTTTTTCAGAATTCTCTTATTTTCTCTTTTCTCTCTTCAAACAATTTTTACATCTCTCTCTCTCTCTCTCTCTCTCTCTCTCTCTCTCTCTCTCTCTCTCTCTCTCTCTCTCTCTCTCTCTCTCTCTCTCTCTCTCTCTCTCTCTCTTTCTCTCCAAGCCATTTTTGTAGTTTTTAGCTCCTTTTTTCGAAGCATTTTGAACTCCATTTTGTAGCATTTCGAGCTCCATTTTTGTAGCACGTTCTGGTTTCATTTTTGAAATATTTTGAGCTCCATTTTCATATCACTTTCAAGTCATTTTCTCAATACTCAGTTTGTGTAATAGTCGGTGATTTTATGTTAATACGTAGTTATTTTATGTTAATACGTAGCGATTTTTTGTGATACTTAGTGATTTTATGTTAAACTTAGTTATTTTTTATAAGGCTCAATGATTTTATGTTATACTCTGTGATACTCAATGATTTTTCATTAATACTCAATGATTTTGTGTTATACTTAGTGATACTCAACGAGTTTGCATTAATACTCAGGGATTTCAAAAAAATACAAAGTGATTTAAAAAAATACTCAACAAAATCGCTACTTAGCGAGTTCACCACAAAAATTATTACTCATAGATTCACCAATAAAAACTACGCAAAGAATAAACATGCAAAATCACTACTCAGTGAATTCTTTGAGGACTCAACAAAGTTAACTAATCAGAGAATTCACCAAGTATTGCGCAAAATCACTAAGTATTGACGGAAAAATTGAGTTTACACAAAATCACTAAGTATTAATGCAAAATCTCTAAGTATAACACAAATGATTGAGTAATACGCAAAATCACTAAACATAGCACAAAATAACTAAGTATTACATAAAACCACTGACTATAACATAAAATCAGTAAATACTAACATAAAATCACTGAGTATTACACAAAATCATTAAGTATTGACATAAAATCACTAAGTATTACACAAAAATCACTAAGTATTACGCAAAAACACTAATTACTCGAGCTTTCTTGAGTTTTCTTCACGAGCTATTTTTACTCACCGAGCTTCAAGCTTCCATGTATTTGCGGTCTTCTATGTCGGACGAGAAGAGTTGACGCCGTCTTATTCGCTAGAGAAGGAAGCCATGATTTGAACTCAAGCAGGTGGATCTTCATTACATGTAGGTTTATTTCATCGGAGTTGTGAATGTGGTGCTTCTCTCTCCTCTGGTTTGGACCTTTCATAGATGCTCGAGTTGTACGAACGTGGTGTTTTGTTGGTTTCGTAGCCATGGTAGTGCACCTCTCGTTTTGGATGAGGAAAAAATGTTTGACAATAAAATATAGAGAGGGAGGAGAGAATGAGAGAGAGCTGCTACAAAAAATAAAGAATGAGAGAAAAAGAGTAAGTGATTGTTTATTTAATATATAATGTTTCAATATTTGACAAATCTCTTTTACCTAGTCATAAATATCTCGGAAATATTGCTTAATACTTAACGTGTTTAATACTTATTATATATGAAAGATATTAGATGTACTTAAGTGTTTAAAAGCATATTTTCAGCCTCGTAATGGTATACCATTGCTAGGGTCGGTATATCGGTAGTGGTCCTCAGACAACGGTCAAATGAAACGTAAGATTCTACCTGTTGGACTATAAGACAAAGTGGAATGGTATACCATATAGAAGAACAGTGTACCATTGAGCAACGAAACAGAAACAAAACAAAAGTGTGGTACACCGCAGAAACAAGCGGTATACCGCTTGGGACTTTTTCAGGCACACTATTCTGCTATAAAGCTTATAACCGCTAGGACATTTCTTGTGCTATAAAAGGGAGGTCTTTCAAGGCCATAACCACCTCTTACAAATCAAATATTGTTATTGTAATTCACATCCAACACTAGAGGTCTCAAGCTAACACATTTAATCATTCACGCTTGACGATTCAACTTATCAAACTACTCATTCAAGGAGTTAGTTAAAGAAGTTTCAAATTTTTATCTACTCAAGTGGAGATCAAAGCTTAAATTTTATATCCACTCTTTAAGAGTCTTAGCAAAGTTTATACCACCAATCAAACACTTGTTTATGTCCTCTTAATGCTAGTCTTTGTAATAGATTAAGAGAGTGTGTGAGTATAAGGGTTATACTTCGTGTTCTTTGTGTTGCGATAGCACAAGAGTTCGATTCGTGGTTACAAAGTGATCGTAAAGGGTATTGTGTTCTCACCCCGGTTAAGAGACACAAAGAGCTTAGTTTAAGAAGTTTGGCAATTCTAAGGTGGCTACCTTAAGTAGCGGAGTAGGATATCGAATCATTACATATGCTTATGTACATTCTTTCCCTTATCTCTTTACTTATCATAATTTGATTACTAGTATTCCTCGTATATCAAATCACTAGTGACCTATTATATGATCCCTTAAATGTTTGATATATTGCCTTTGTAAAATATTTCTTTCAACTAATAATTGTAAAAAAAAATTAGTTAGTTTTAGTTATATTAGTATCCTATTCATCCCCTCTAGAACTATCTATATAATGGTTAAAAATTATTTTAAAGATATAATGAATAATGAGAAAAATAAGTTATAATGTTAAATCTTATTAGTAAGTTTTAGGACCGATTTGGAAACGTTTATTTTAGAGTAAAAATATATTTTTAAAATAATTTTTTTATATTTGAAAAAATTATTAATTTTTTTTGAAATATTTTATATAAGAAACACATATTTGATGGTTCCCATACAAGTGTTCTTTAAAATCTAAAACCAATTCAAATCTTTAAAAGCATTTTAAATGATTTTTTTCAAAATATGTAATTTCAAACAACCACTTAATAATAAGAAGGATAGATTAATGGGATTTGGATCCTTTACTAACTAGTTTTCTATCCTAACTATCCTAACAACCAATCATAATTAAAATAATTATATTTTATTATATTTATCTATAATTAATTTTCCAAATTCATAATAAACTTCCTCCAAAATAATTCCTATTAAAATAAAACTCCTACCATAATCTTTTAATTAATTTACCAACCATTTATAGATAAATATGGAGGATTAAAAATAGAAGAAAGAAGAAAAAGTAGATTAAAAAACTAATTATAGATAAATATAATAGTTAGTAACTTAGTATAGAAAACTAGTTAGAATAGGATCTAAATCCAGATTAATGAGGTAGTGTTAAACTTTAAATGAAATCTATAAGATCCTGAGTAAAAATCTCTTTATTTATTTTTCAATTGCTATGACTTCTCCAAATGCAGGCTTTCTCTATTTGTATCTCTCAAGTCTCACCTAACGTTCACCTAATGATGTGGTTCAACCCAAAAAAGAAACAATAATAATGCCTTGGTAAAAAGAAGGGAGAGCCATTAAAACAACATATACTTAGGACCTAACTTAAACTGTCAACGATCAACAGCTATTCACATGGAGTCACAAACCACCAATAAACAATCAGCACCAGCTTTTCCATGGAAAAATCGAATCCTACTCAGAATTTCTTCAACCTTAACCAACGCTTCCAGCCGTGAAGACGGCACCGTCAACCGCCGTCTCTTGAATCTACTTTCTTTCAACTCATCCCCTAGTCCCACCACTCCCATTAACGGCGTTACTTCCTCAGACATCACCGTCGATGACTCCCGTAAACTTTGGTTCCGTATCTTCATTCCCACGACTACCACCAATGAAACCTCTGTTCCTGTAATGGTCTTCTTTCATGGTGGTGGTTTTGTTTATCGAGCTGCCAATGACAAGCCTTTCGACGATCTTTGTCGTCGTTTTGCAAGGAATATGCAAGTCATTGTGATCTCTGTTAATTATCGTTTGGCACCGGAGTATAAGTACCCTGCTCAATATGACGACGGATTTGATGTACTTAAGTTTCTCGATGATGAGAAGAATTTTCTTCGGATCGCACCGGAGAATGCTGATTTGTCGAGATGCTTTCTTGCCGGTGACTCTGCCGGAGGGAACTTAGCTCACCACGTGGCAAAACGAGCGTGCGAATCAGAGTTTAAAACACTCAAGGCAAGACCATCTAACAATTTATCTTGTTTGACAATAAAAAAAAACAATTTATCTTTAATTTTCTGAAGAAAAATAAATAGTGATGTTTTCTATTTCACATTGGCTAATTTCACTCTATTAGTAAAAATCATCTACTTCTACTATTATTTAAGTTGTGGCCGTTAAATAATAATTATTGGCCTCACAAGTTAAATTAGGTGGACTATTTTGAAAAAAAAAATATATAGTAATTTAACATTTTCATTTTTACATGCGAAAGCCATTTTTTAGACTCGGCGTCATAGACACGTTTTGAACTTGTACCATTTAGAAAGATAATCAAGACAGAGCTAACCCCAACAGGTTGTAATTTAACATTTCTAACATATGAGTTGTACATTGACCACATACATTAAATATAAGATCTTGTTTAAATTAATAGGTATTTATTGTCAAATAATCGAATTACTTGCTGTATAAGCAATAAGCTAGAAGTAATAGTTAGGTACGTAATTAACAACATTGTTCGAAGAGCAATATCTAAGGATTAATTATATATACAAATGTAGGTGATTGGTTTGTTAGCAATACAACCATTCTTTGGAGGAGAAGAAAGAACCGAGTCAGAAATAAGATTAGGAGGAGTCGATCCACTAATAAACACTAAACGAACCGATTGGATGTGGAAAGCATTTTTACCAACACATGAAGGAATCAATAGAGACCATGAAGTTATCAATGTATCTGGTCCAAAGGCCGTGGACATTTCGAAATTAGATTTTCCGCCCGTGTTGGTGGTTATTGGTGGGTCTGATCCGTTGCAAGATTGGCAAAGGAGGTATTACGAGTGGCTAAAAAGATCTGGAAAAGAAGCTTCTCTTGTGGAGTATCCTAACATGGTTCATGGTTTTTATATTTTTCCTGAATTACCTGAATCTGTACAATTTATTTCTCAGGCTAAAGAATTTATTTTCAAGCAGATTTCAAATGTTACCAAAACATAGATGTAGTCATGTTTCCAAATTGTGTTAACTGTAAAATGAAGTTATTTCACATACCTGTAAAATGTATCTTTCAAAAACTTTGTAATGATTCTTTAAACCGGAGAAATAAATTTATGTATCTTATAAGAGCATCCCATCCGGGGTTTTAAAATCCTAGACTTTATATTTAAAAAGAACCCAAAAACTGAGTTTGAAGAAAATTTAAAGTCCAGTGCAAATGACCTACGCATCCGGGTTCTACACTGGACTATATATTTTGTGTGGAGTCAAATACAGACCTCCGGATAGAATATCCAGATTTCGTTTTACCTTTTTTTTTCTCATACATTAGAGGCGTAAAGCCGATTAGTACATGATTATTGAGTAATAAAACAGACTTAAAGAGGATATACAAAAATCTAGCAGTCGCACACTCGTTCCTATTCCTCGTGATGAAATACCAAAGATAGTCGAGAGGGTCTCGTAATTCCACAAGTCCAGAATACGCTTTCGCTCCTTCCTTAGCCAGCTTATCTGCAGTGATTTGCTTCACGAAAAATATGGCTTATCATGAAACTAGGATAATCTTGTAATATTTCCCAGAGTAAATATACCACTCAATTACCACCCATGACGTGGCGTGAATGATTGGAAATAAATCATTAATCAAATCAAGGAAATAAATAAATTAAAGATTTTTAACTAACCAATCACGTTACGTCATGGGTGGTATGATTTTGGGTGGTATATATCATTACTCTATTTCTTAGCACTCATATCCTAATTGAGAATGTTGACTTCTTGAGTTCCCACCGTCTTTCACTACCGCATGGAACTCCTTCGAATCCGTCTCAATAAGAAGTTCTTTATAGCCTTTCCTTACTGAGGGCATAGTGGAGTGCAAAAAATTCCGATAAGAGTGGAAAATCAACTAACATGAACCCACGAATCCTGCTATAAATGTTCCATTTTTGCCTTTCACAATACCACCAATACCCGTTGTACCTTTATCCGCCTATCGTATCCCCTTGACCTATTAGTACCTTTATCCGCCTATCGCATCCACTTGACCATTACATTCTTTGCTGATTTGATGATACCACCATCAAATTCTTTTCTCCATGTTAGTACAAAATTACTCGCTAGCTGCATAATTTCCTTTTTTTGTTATTTCATTCGTGATTCTCTGTTTTGCGCTTTAAAAACTACCATTTTGCATCTTGTCCATATGAACCACACGGCTGCAGCAAACACTAATTGCCACTCAATCCCTTCGAAATGTATTTTAATTGTTAGATGGCTTGTGAGCCATTTTTGCACCCCAACAGTAGAAGTCAGTGGCTCCTCCATCACGTGGGATAGGCCACTATATTGATTTTGCAAATTAGTTTCTTGGATCCATAAGTTGTTGATCTGCTGTATCTTCCATGTGCTATCACAGTAGGATTCTTTGGTACTGAAAGAAAATTGCAACTCAATTATATCAAAATATAATTCGGCGGAAACAAAATTTCAATTAAAAAACTATCTAGTTGCGATTTAAGGATTTAAAACAAAGAAAAAATCGATTACATACCTTAAGCCGCTGTATGAAAATCGGATTGCTTAATACCAGCTTCAAAAGTTTGAAGCCTCCACGCTTTGCACACCGAGGATTTGAGCCTTGCTTTCAGAATCAAATTCTGACTTGGAGACAAAAGACCTTTTATTTTTCCTTGTGGGTTTTTTTTTCTTGGAAGAAAACTGATGGAAAAATTAAGTTATGTATAATGACTATCATTATATTTATAAAACCCCAACAGAAGAAAATGAAAAGACAAGAATAGGAAAAGTCAGGAACGTATAATGAAATTGATTATCTTAATAATCTAGTCCATTACCACTTGTGAAGTGGATTTGGACTTTCTACATTATACAAAAACAATTGACTGGCCTAGCGGTTAGTGACACATTTCACACTACTAGAGGTCCGTGGTTCAATCCACAAATTTGTCAATTTTTTTTTTCCTTTTTGTCTTAGTTCGGTCTTATATTAGAATATTAAATTGTGCTAGCAAATTAATATACCAATATTCCAAGTATATATTTAATTAATATTTATTATCTAATAATAAAATTAATTAACGACATGAAGCAAGATCAATACACTCGTTAGTGTGCGACTACGTGGGTTCATCGTTAAACCGGTAGTATTTAACTTAATTAACTACTAATCGAGGTTGGCGTCTAACAACACTCCCCAACGACCGGATAACGTGAAGTAACTCTATACAAAGAACCCGGTAAAGGATCATACATGTATTCCCTCTATCTTTACAGCTCCGGATCATCCTAGGATATGGTAAGACTGTCAAATCCCATTAGAAAATCAACTACGTTACACGTCGATTATCAACGATTGACGAATGACCTAAGAAACTCATTTCTTCATTCATTCTATCACCTTGGCCAAGGATTCGATACAATCGTTATAATCTTATGACATCGTAGAGCTCAAACTCTTTACCTAGAGTTGATAGATTCCATCTTGACTCATCCCTAGTGGTGTGGCCTAAGGTGTGATAAAAAGATGTATAAAATAAGTGCAAATACACACCCTAAACTAACACTGTACTGCAAGTATTACAGGACGTATGCAAGTTTTAATGATAAGAAGATTCGTTCCTCAGGGACTGACGAAAGTTAGAGAGAACTTATGCAATTTATCAAGTGCGGATATTAAAGGTAGAAAAGCTAATACGCTAGTAGGAAGAAGAGATAGACAAATATTTATTTGGTTTTCTAATAAATAAACTAAACTAATAAACTAAAGACAGAAAATAAATAAAAGAAAGAAAAGAAGATAGTATGAAAGTCTAGCTTGAGTAATTAGCATGCAATCCCCACTAGTTTTGCCGTGTTAAACATGTAAGGGTAAATTATGTAGTATTTCCCTAATCGGTCCCAATATGCTATCGGTAGTTTAAAATAGGATTTACCTGTGTCAATAAGGCTTCCTAAGCAAACTTTTCCTGTAATTGGTAAAGAGTCACAAGACTCAACCATAGTGATTATCTAGATAGGTTGGGTTGTCAGATCAGACCTAATACTAGACGTTATGTGCTAAACATGCAATTAAACACCGTTGTCAATGGTGACTTAATTACTAGATGGTAATTCTATATGGGCGCGCATCCACAAGAACACATAATATAAATTCAAACACATAAACAGAGAATAAAAACTATAATTCAATTTAAAACATTAAGTTCCCAAATTAGATAGATGTCAATCAAAACTAGGGTTCATACATATATGCTAAACACTCAAACTAAAATAATTAATTCATACAAAGAAGGGAAGAGAAAAGAGTTACAAAATCAAAGGTTGAAGAAGACATATGGTGTTCTGCTCCTTCCAGACTTCTCCTCTTGTGTTGCAGCTTCCTCTTGGCCTTAAGGTCTGGCCAAGGATGATTTTAGAGTGTTAAGAGGCTGTATTTATAGGTTATAGGAAGACCTAATTTGTTTTCTTGAAGGAGAAGGAAGGTAATGGACTCCTAGTCCAACTCAAATTCGTAAGGAAATAAAGATAAACACTGCTGGACCGTTTTGAGCATATCTTCTTCGTTATTGGTCGTATTTTTCTCCATAAGATACCAATCGCAACAGAATTATCTAGGCCATTTAGAAGGAAATTACCAAATTCGGCCTATTTCTTAGGTAAAAACACCAATATTTAGACGTGTTCTGCAGAATCCCAGATTTAGGCAGCTTTTCCTTTTCCTATTTGAACTCAGTTTCCTTCTATCTCCAATTACCATGCAAATCTCTTTCCATAAGTTGTAGTCTTTGACTTGGACTCTAATTAATCTCCATAATTATCTTTAAAGCTTCACACTAAATGAACAATTAAACCCAATATGCTCTAAAAATAATAATTCTACAAATCAAGACTCAAAATAGGAAAGTGCACTAAATTAAGCTAAAATCAACCTATAGACTACTAAATAAGCCTAAAATGATGTATCTGAAGTATATTTAACTATCACAAATGAGGAGACATCAAGACCCCCAACTCAAAGTTGTATCGTCCCGATACAATAAAAGTAAAGAACAGTAGGGTAGTCAAGAAGAAGAAGTAGGAGGAGAATAAGAACAGAACACAATGAATGATCCTAGAGCAAAATATCTAAAAAGTCTCATGTAGTAATGTTTAAGAAATAATGCACAAATATGCTTAATATACATGTAATCAACAATCCATAAATTCAAGTTAAGATTAATTTCGCAATGCCAGAAGGAGAGGATGATAACTTAGTTCAGGTTAATGGCTATAGGTTGTTCATAGGTCCCAAATACAGCATCCAATGGTCCACTTACCTACTACCTAATAGCTCAATTGTTTCTCCATATAGTAGTTAGAAATCCTAAGGTCTTGGTTATAACTTGGCTTAAGGACGGGTGTGGTATATTTGGATAATGAAAAGTGAGCTTTTGGCTCTCTCCTCACTAGCCATCAACGAATCGCCCTAGAGCTTGAGTTTTCACTCGAAGATGTTCTCACTCAACCCAATTTATTGATGCTTTTGATTTGCATCCCCAAAAATCCTAATTAAAACCTTTGATGATTTAAAATCCACTTTGCCGGTCCGAATATATATTATTTTCATATCTTTTTTCTTTTCTTTTGTATAGCTATGATTCTCTTTTTGAGGTTCGAGATATCACACTATTTTTTCATATATATATTCTTTCTTTTTAATACCCTTGTTGGCAAATTTAGCTCGTAGCTTCTTTTCCATTCACTATTACCCCGGCAAAGGGTTACAATAATAACAATTCATCATCAATAAAATCACAAAGATAATTTCCAAATCCAATGTTCCCTAATGATGAAACCCACCACCCCAAACTCAAGCTCTAAAACGAGTTGTCTCAGGTTTTGCGATTCGAGTGCGGGTCATATAGATGAGTCCTAAAAACTAAGGGTATGGATTATAATGTGTTTTAATAAAGGCTTTAGAAAGGCTCAGAGGGGCTAAGACGGATAAATAACAATAATCAAATAAAAGGGTGAGAAAGTATAAAAGCTTCAAGTGTTTTAATCATGAAAGAACTGCCTTATTCATTTTTCTAACTACCGGATTTTGTTACTTTTTCACTACTAGTTCATAGACAAGTGGGTTTTCAACTAATTTCAAACCTCACGTTCTACACACCAAATAACTATTCCTAAGTTTCAACGTGACTTCTTAGCATTGCTCATTAACTTTTCTATCTTTCATTTCCTGTTTTCATACATGCATCTAAACAAACTTATGACATCTTTCAAAAACATACTACTTACTATCATTAACTTAATAAAATCATGCTCAAATAGGTACATTCAAAGATATTCTATGCCTAATTCAACCCAAAAAATTTTAAATTTTATGTAAAAACAAAAAGGAAGATGAGGACAACGAATCCCCACCCCCAACTCAAAAATGAGCCGTGTCCCCACAAGTCGAAAAAGACTCAAGAAAAATAAAATTTAAAATTAGCATACATATTGCACATAAAGAAATGGTAGGGAAGAAAGAAAACATACTCTTCGAGGCTTTTACCTCGCCTAGACGATACTCGGATTAACTCTAATGTATCTTCTTCACCCAACTTCTTATTCGCTTTTTGTTCAGGACACGTGATCATAATAGGATATTGCATTAAATAACGTCATGTGAGAGATTGAAAATTCGTATCACCTCCTCATAGATCAACTGTGCCACATCTTCTTCTTCTCCTCACAAAATACAATTCACAAACAACCCAAAGCATTCCAAATCTCCATGAACCTTCATGTATTCACCTTCAACTTCTTCTTCAAATACTTTCTCATAAGAAAAAGGTAGTTCCTTTAATTGTTGCTTCGGAGAAGCTATCAGGGCCCTTGAAGCTTTCTCTTTTTCTCTTGGGTATAAGGTCTTTGATCTAGAGAGGTCGTGTTGTTTTCTTCACTAAATTTGGAACCTTTTTGCTCATTGAATCAAACACAGCTAGCTAACCTCTCTTCTCTTGACTTGTTTTACCCATTGAATTGGAACTAGGACTTGTCTCACTTGATTTCTTCTCAATTAAATCCAACACCTTGATTTCTTCATCTCCCATACAGTAGATAATGTTCATGTTCTCTTAATCATCTCAATTGACCCCCAACTCAAAGCTTAATTTGGGTTAGGAAAGGTGATTGGATGATGATTCTCTATGTGGGTAAGATGGATTCTTCATGGATTGGCTTGGATTTAAGAAATTGTAGGATGAATTTCTGAAATTTAAGCTTTTGATTCTTGGATTCAAGGTGTTTTGGTATGATATAGGTGGTTGAATCTTCCTTGTAATGATGTGGAGAATGAATTGGATGTGTTTTCATGGTGATTGGGTAGTGTTTTGATGATTGGTGAAGGTTTTGATGAGCTTTAATGGAGTTAGGAGAGTTGTGGAGAAGAAAAAGAGGGTTTGGGTTTATAAAATTCGGAACTAAAAGCTTAATACCTCCTTTATAATCAAATCCCGTAGGTTTTTCTCTCCCTTGCGGCGCTGCGGACTACCCCTGCGGACCATAGGGTGTACCGCGGGGTACACCGCGCCTCCTACGTCAAAAAACCCGTGGTAGGACCCCGTGTCACGTGTTTGTGCGGTGCATGGCGCGGTATAGGGTCCGGTATACCGGACCCATCAGCTATTTTTTTTTTCGTTTCTGGATAAAACCCGTGGTAGCAACCCGTAGTACGGGTTTTTACCCACGCGGTGCACCGCGGCTGAGGTCCGGTGTACCGCACGTGGCAAAAACCTCCCCAGCAGCTAGATCTCGAAAAGTTATGCAGTTTAGGCTAAAAAATCACCTGATTCCGATATCCGAGCGCAAAGATATGGCTTGCCGAAGTTTCTATCCAAAAAAAATTTTGCTCGCTTCCCTAACTCGATTTCTCCAATACCTAATCATCAAAAACACTAATACCCTTCTCAAATATGCAATATCAACTAAAATTAACTAATCTAAACATAAATTAAAAACTAAAAACGTAAAAACATAAAAGAAATTACGGGTTGTCTCCCGTACAACACTTTTGTTTAACGTCTTTCAAAGTTAGACGTGTTACCTCGATTAAGGATGACGAAATTTCCACCCTTTGCCTTTAATTCCCATGAACTTTTCAGCTCGATTCTTAATGATCATGGATGGTTCCATCCAAGATGTCGTGGGAATAGGTGATAACTCAATTCCAAGTGTAGCATTACACTCCTCTAGTAATCCATTCATCTCTTTAACTTCGAATCTTCGTTTGTTAGAAAGAATGTCCTTCATGAATTGACCGTATTTTGACATTCTTGTGAGAGCTTCTACAAACGGGCTGCTGTTCTTTAATTTGTTCATCATGTCAACGAACTTCTTGAATTCCAGGTCATTGTCCTTTCTGACATGTGAAGGGAATGGTGGAGGAGGACATGTATTGGTTACCACTGGGCTCTCTTTCTTTTCTGGTGTCTTCTCTTGGACACGTTCTTGTTCAACTACCTCTTCGACCTTATCTTCTGTTGCTTCTTCCCCCCTCTGATTTGGAATAGGGACTGGTTCTGGTTCTGGTCTTGTTGGAGGTAGTTGTTTTCCACTTTCTAATTCAACTGCATGACAAACTTTGTTTTGTGGAGCGCTAGTATCACTTCGGAGTTGCCTTTCTGCAAGGATTTGAGTTTTTTCCACCATTCGTGACACTGCCTGCACCCTCTCCATAAGCGCATTCTGCGAGTTTTGAGATTCTTGCTGGCTATTCTCTATATTGTCAAGTGTTTGCATCAGTCGAGCCAAACTTGAATTCAAACTCGGAGGTTGTTCTTGTGTAGTTTGCTGCATTAAATAAGGAGGTGGTTCTTGATAAGCTTCATTATAAATAGGCGCTTCTTGATAGATAGGTTGTGGAGGATAGTAAGATTGTGGTCGTGGTTGATAATAATCATCATAATAATGGTTATCATGATGATACGTCTGTTGATTTCTGACCCAATTGTAGCTCTGTGGGGGTTGATAGTCAGCGTAATTTCCTTGAGATTGATAATAACCATCAATGGTCTCTTTGATATGGCATGAAGTAAATTGAGGCTGGATTGTTCATGCAATGTCCCCACGAGTGATCTCTTGCTCCACAACTAGGACATGAAGGTGAGGCATGTACTAGATTCCTCTGAGCTAGTTGTTGCGATTGTTCTCGTAATTCCTCAAGTTGTCGGCTTAACTCCTTGAGCTTTAGAGAATCCATCTTGAATTAGCTTCTTCAGGATCTAATAACACGAAACCTTTATCTCCTAATAAGTCTGCTCTCGCCTAAAAAAAATCTGTAAAAACAAAAACTAAAAAGAAAAGCGTAAAATAGAACTAACTAAAATAAAAGCACAAGATAATTGCACAAGGACTAACGATGTAGTCCCCGGCAGCGGCGCCAAAAACTTAGTGTGGCCTAAGGTGTGATAAAAAGATGTATAAAATAAGTGCAAATACACACCCTAAACTAACACTGTACTGCAAGTATTACAGGACGTATGCAAGTTTTAATGATAAGAAGATTCGTTCCTCAGGGACTGACGAAAGTTAGAGAGAACTTATGCAATTTATCAAGTGCGGATATTAAAGGTAGAAAAGCTAATACGCTAGTAGGAAGAAGAGATAGACAAATATTTATTTGGTTTTCTAATAAATAAACTAAAGTAATAAACTAAAGTAATAAACTAAAGACAGAAAATAAATAAAAGAAAGAAAAGAAGATAGTATGAAAGTCTAGCTTGAGTAATTAGCATGCAATCCCCACTAGTTTTGCCGTTCTAAACATGTAAGGGTAAATTATGTAGTATTTCCCTAATCGGTCCCAATATGCTATCGGTAGTTTAAAATAGGATTTACCTGTGTCAATAAGGCTTACTAAGCAAACTTTTCCTGTAATTGGTAAAGAGTCACAAGACTCAACCATAGTGATTATCTAGATAGGTTGGGTTGTCAGATCAGACCTAATACTAGACGTTATGTGCTAAACATGCAATTAAACACCGTTGTCAATGGTGACTTAATTACTAGATGGTAATTCTATATGGGCGCGCATCCACAAGAACACAGAATATAAATTCAAACACATAAACAGAGAATAAAAACTATAATTCAATTTAAAATATTAAGTTCCAAAATTAGATAGATGTCAATCAAAACTAGGGTTCATACATATATGCTAAACACTCAAACTAAAAGAATTAATTCATATAAAGAAGGGAAGAGAAAAGAGTTACAGAATCAAAGGTTGAAGAAGACATATGGTGTTCTGCTCCTTCCAGACTTCTCCTCTTGTGTTGCAGCTTCCTCTTGGCCTTAAGGTCTGGCCAAGGATGATTTTAGAGTGTTAAGAGGCTGTATTTATAGGTTATAGGAAGACCTAATTCGTTTTCTTGAAGGAGAAGGAAGGTAATGGACTCCTAGTCCAACTCAAATTCGTAAGGAAATAAAGATAAACACTGCTGGACCGTTTTGAGCATATCTTCTTCGTTATTGGTCGGATTTTGCTCCATAAGATACCAAAAGAATCGCAACAGAATTATCTAGGCCATTTAGAAGGAAATTACCAAATTCGGCCTATTTCTTAGGTAAAAACACCAATCTTTAGACGTGTTCTGCAGAATCCCAGATTTAGGCAGCTTTTCCTTTTCCTATTTGAACTCAGTTTCCTTCTATCTCCAATTACCATGCAAATCTCTTTCCATAAGTTGTAGTCTTTGACTTGGACTCTAATTAATCTCCATAATTATCTTTAAAGCTTCACACTAAATAAACAATTAAACCCAATATGCTCTAAAAATAATAATTCTACAAATCAAGACTCAAAATAGGAAAGTGCACTAAATTAAGCTAAAATCAACCTATAGACTACTAAATAAGCCTAAAATGATGTCTCTGAAGTATATTTAACTATCACAAATGAGGAGACATCACCTAGGAGCATATATACTTAGCTATGTCCAATATCCTTTCGACTAGCATTATGACACACTAGTAGTCCAGTATCAAAACATAACAAGCACATACACAACTATAGTGATGATCTCAGGTCAAAGGATTACAAGTATAAAAATCCTTATAGAGATTAACCTATTTGACAGCTCAAGGTAATTAACCATTTAGGAATCTCTAGTTTTAGTCGGTTCGATAATCACATCTCTATGTGCATTATCTATGCACCTAACTCGGTAAAGAACTACCGATATTTATCCAATAAATACTTGTTAGCTATATATTAATCTAACTGGATCATTGAGGTCCTAACTCGATGATCCTACGATTAAGAACAAGTCTAGATTAAGTCCTATAAGCTAGATTCTCATTATCATAACACCTTATGATATCTAGTTTGTAACTTAATCAAGGATTTGCCTTTATATTAGTAGACTAATGCCATAATCATAAAGGCTTGCCATAGATTCAAGGAAACAATTTCTTTAATCAAAACTGTAGGGATAACTATTATCGTGTACATTAAACACTTGTGTTCACTTCATTACAAGACGATCGGGGTTAGGGCATAATTCCAACAGGTACAGGTGTTGTAGAACTAGCGAATGTATCATCCAACCCAAGTAATTTCCAGATGGTCCTCGCGCTCCTACAACTCAATAATACATGAGCTAAATCCTCCACTTCTGAACTGCAAACCGCACAACCCCTCGATTCAGTAACGCCACGTCTAAATAGATTTTTCCCAGTTGCAATTTGGTGTTTAGCAATTGTCAAAATAATAACAGTACCTTTTGAGAACATTTAATCTTTCAAAGTAATTCCCATTTGAAGATCGCATCCAAAACACTATTTTCCAAGCAATTATATGCGGATTTAACCGTAAAAATTTCATATTTCTCATGTCGCCATTTTGTAATTGACCCTGATACACTTTACGATTCTACTACACCGTCCCGAAGTAAATTAGCTCCCGCGAGAATAGCTTTACATATATTCAAATCATCCCCTTTCTGTTCCCGATTTAACAATCCTTCCTTAAAATACTTGTGTTTTAAATCTTCTACCCACGCGATTTTCTGATCTTGCAACAATTTCCATCCGAGATTAGCTAGAAGAGCTAAATTATATTTTTTCGCGACCCTCAAGCTGAGACCTCCTGCTGATTTCGATTTACAAACTTGTTCCCAGGCAACCCAATGAAACTTTCTTTCAGTGGATGTAGAGCCCCAATAAAATTCCTTACTATCTTATCAATTTCATCACAAAAGTATTTCGGGAACCTTATCACCTGTATTTGGTAAATCGGAACTGCGCTTAGCACGAATTGCGTCAATGTCACCCGACCGGCTAGTGATAACGTCTTTGTTTTCCAAGCAGCTAATTTCCCTCGCATTCATTCCAGTATCTTCTTATGAAACCCTTTAGGCAGCCTACCCGACAGGATAGGAGTTCCCAAATAGGTCCCAAATGAGTCGCTGTGACAGAATCCACTCATATTTGCAACTCCCGTTGTAACGATTCTGGAACATTTTTTTAGAAGTAAATGAGTGATTTCTCCGCACTGACAGTCTGACCAGCTTCTGTGCAAAAGGTTTCCATCGTCTTCTGAATCAAGTGTACCTGTGACAAAGAAGATTCACCAAAAAGTATTAAATCGTCAGCAAAATATACATGGGATAGTTTCGGACCCTGTCTACCCATTTGAACCGCCTCCCAACTTTCTTTGGCGCATAGCTCCTGGATGAGTAGCGATAGCCGTTCCATCCACATTACAAAGATGTATGGTGCTAAAGGATCTTTGATGTCTCCTCATTTGTCATGAATTAATATTAATTAGAGACATCATTTTTAGTGTTTTAGGAAGTCATATAGTCGATTTTCCCATGAATTATTACACTTTCCTATTTCTAGTCTTGATTTAATGATTTATTATTTTTAGAGCATATTGGGTTTAATTATTTATTTAGTGTGAAGTTTTAAAGATATATATGGAGATTAATTAGATTCCAAGTCAATCCTAAGAAATAAAGGAAAGAAGATATACATGGAAATTGGAGAAAAGAAAAGCTAGGATATGGAAAGATAAAGCTGTCAAATAAATCTGAATTTCACCACCCACGACCACAGATGGGCTTATATCTCAATATAGGTGAGGAATTTGGAAGAATGGTCAAGAGCAAAGTTAAAGAACTTTCCGGGACGATCGTTTTCGACTATTGGAACGCATCAAACGGATAAGTATTGAAGCTGTTATGACCAAAACAAAAACGGGGCTGATTGTTACCTTTTCTATATATTAGGGTTACGAATTTGAGTTGGGCTATGGGTTCATTACTTGTCTTCTACTCCAAGAAAACGAATTATGGATTCTCTACACCTATAAATACACCTTATATCACTTGTAAATCATCATTGCCTCCCATAAAATAGTCCTTAGGTTTATTATCATTAGAGTTATTGAAGAGAGCAAGATAAAGTCTTTTAATCAATCTTTTAGTTTATTTCCTTCAGGTATGAACTAATTTTCCCATAGCTTGGGTTTTGCATTATGTATAATCTATGAATTCTATTTTCTTTCAATCTAAATTTCTTTGAGAATTATATGTTTTAATCTGATATTAGCTGCTTACCCATATATTTGTTTATGTGTTTTGAATTATTGCCTGTCCTAAACCTGATCACTTTAGGCTTTCTTAATAGTAGTTAGATGGTCACCCGGAAGAGGTGTCTAATTATTGAAACACCACATAACGTCTAGTGTCCGATATTAGTCTTGACAACACCGATTCTAACTAGATAGTCATTAGGGTATGTTTTCATCACTATCACCAGGTTTGGAGTTGAATTGCTTAGGAACCTAGTGGCGTAGGATAACCCTAAGTTTAGGCTGCCTCGTGGTTGTGTCTGTAGCCCCCTAGTCGCGCTCAAGGTCTAGGAGAGGGAATTTAGAATCCTGACTAAGTATTTAAGAGCTAATCATCTCCCTTATTAACTAGAATTGATAGAAAGAATTAGAAGGATAAGTGCATACAAGCAAAACCTAAGCTATATCTCTCATCTCATATTTCTAATCTTTTATTTTATTGTCTTTTAATTTTGTTTAGTTTAATTAACTGTCTCTCAATCAATCTGATTTATTTTCTGTCTTTTAATTAATTACTTTCTACTCGTACTATTTGCTCATTCGTGTAACACACTAAGTCCCTGACAACGAACTTTCTTATCATTAAAACTTGCATATGTCATGTAATACTTGCAGTAGCGTGCTTGTATTGGGTGTTTATTTGCATTTATTTATCTATTATTTTATCACACCTTAGGCAACACTAATCTTCCTACCGAATTCCACAGTGAGGTCTGAAAGGTGGTAATGGTTCCCCATTTCATAGCACTCGCATCTCATTATCTACCATGCTAGACAAGATTATTGAAGTCCAATTGTCCGGGAAGCCAAAATGTCTGATTGTATATTCAATGAACTCCCATCTAATTTTATCATAAGCTTTCGCAAGGTCAATTTTAATCGCCATAATTCCTTTCTTCCCCTGTAATGTCACATCCTATGGTCAACCTCGTAGACAAGAACTTTGTTATCTATCGTGGAGCGACCTAGTAAGAAACTACTTTGACAAGGACCAATCGTATTAACAAGTATGACCTTTAGTCTATTGACCATAGCCTTTATAATAAATTAATTAGACTAATTGATAAAAAAAGACGTACTCAGTTCGAATTTAACATTTTCAGAATAAAATGTATAAGTGTCCCATTCAGACCCAATGACAAGCAACCTCTACTCATATGGATATATGAATATCCACACCATAATGTCCAAATTGTTTATCTCATATGCAAAATACAAGGTCCAGATTTCATTTTACAAATCACGTATTAAAAATATATTTATTAGTTTTACTATTACGTACTAACAATATAGTCAGTGTGGGTGTATAGTATGAATATCCACACCACAGTGTCCGCATTTATTTATCTTATCAATCAATTGCAAAATAGAGCAGATGTATATTTTCTTGATAACCGTCAAAGTCATACATGAAGAAACTAATCAAAAGAATGAGAATTGCTTTACCAAGTTAATGAAACATTATTTGGAAAATTCTCTCATCCATATCTAATGGTGTCGTATACAAAAATAAATGTTTAAGTTTTTAAAAATGACAAATAAATACCTAATATTACATATTTTGTCTTTTGTTAGTATTTATCATTATTTTTTAACATTAACTGTGTCACGTGACTCTGCTTTTTTAAATATCAGTTGTTTTAGGGATAATTTAGTATTTTCTCCCTATCTATTAGACAAACATTATAAACTTAAACATTTATTTGTCAAATTTTGTAACACTTGGATACTAACAAAAGCGTCACGCAATTGTCACGTGGAAGTTAACGTAAAAAATAACCGTGAATATTAATAGAATATTTAAAATAAAACTTGAGTACTTATTTGTTATTTTTAAAAGTTTAAGTACTTATTTGTCAAATTTTAAAACACTGAATATTTACGAAGGTATTTCTCCAACATTATTATTCAATCTAAAATTAATGTCATATCAAGCTTATCAAGTTTCTATAGACCAATTTCATCCATTTTACCATATTTTGCTTAGACTTGCTATGTTTTCCCAGAATGTCCTTATTGATGATCTCTGAGTTGGCTGCAAACAACTCCTCATAAGTTTCTAAACTTTTTCATTTAAAGTGTTCATCATAAGGACTTCGAGTAAATGAATCCAATGAGATTCGAATCCACGACCTCTTGGTCTCTGCGAAGTAACCTAACCACTAGGCCAACTATCGATCTCTTGGTCCTCTAACTTCGCTACATATATAAATGACTTTGTAGAGATCTACTATGTAACATAAAGAATTCAGATTGGTGTTATTCAAAATTTGTTTATTATTATCAAATATGATTCATGTTTCAAAAAGATTTAGATATACATATAAAATTTAATATTTACACGAATCATTACACGTAGTGGCATATCTAAAAATATAAATAAAAATGAGTTAAATAATAAATTGAATTTGGGAGCAACATTTTTGATTTTTTTTATATTTAATAAAATTCACATAAAACAGATGAATCTATAGATTAAATAATATCATATAAAGATAAAAAAAAATTACAGTTGTACTCTACAAGTTTTAATTTTCTGAAAAATATCCATGATAGTGGCATTTTCGATTTTCTTACAAATTCTCTCTTAATAAAGATAAGCAAAGAATCATTCAACCATTTGTCACTCATTTGATACTCTTGACAGTATCCAAAGCTGAAAATACCCTCTCAACAGAAGCAGTAGAAACTTGGCAATGTCAATGCTAAAGTTAAAAGCAATTAAATCAGTGCATACACAATATTTCTCCTACTTTCTACCATTTTTTGAGCAAGTCATGTGATTCCATTCAAATCAAAAAATTCACTACTAGATTGCACATCGGCAATGTAAGTGTCATGTTGATCTTTAAGCTTCCATATATCACGGTCGACAAAATCTTGAGGATAGTATTCAACTAGGCGAGCTAATTTTTTACTTTGTCAAAATGAAAAAGTTGTTAAAAGGACCAGACGTCCAAAACACAAAAGTAATTCCATGGTGGAATCAAAAAACCGAGCATTCAACTCTGCTAGTTGCATAACTAGAATAACATCGAAAGTATCCACCTCAGGAAATGACGTAAATTTGTTATTCCATCTTCATTACGTCTACTACTTCTTCCTCGTGCAAGATCTATTCTAGGAACACTAACTTTGTACTTCTCACAAAATTTACAAATATTCTCAAGTAAAGAATCCCACCTATTCTCCCTCAAAGTTTAAAACTGGCGTTTTGCTACTTCAACTAATTTCATTGCATTCATAGTATCTTGATATTTTCTTTGAAGTGCTTGTGACAACTCATTCGTGATAGCTACTATTTATTTCATCAAAAAAAGTGAATGCAAAATTAAATGATTTAAGTCTATCCACAATCTTGCGCATCTATTTAATTAGTTCTATTCGATCCTTCTTTTCCATGGAGCTCAATCACCTCAACAACTTCGCCAAACATATTACTCAAACTCAACAAAGTATTGCAATGAGAACTCCAACGAGTATCACCTGCACGTTTGAGACTTGTTTCTTGATTTAAACCAGTTCCACTTGAAATCTCCCCAATATCAAGTGCCTCAAACTTCATATCATGTATTTTACAAGATGGTGTTAGCCTTACCTTGTTTTTATTCCCATTTTAATATTCGACAAATCATTCTTTAACTAAAATTCATTTGGTATCACTTTTAAAATGTTTTCCAAAACCCCTCATTAGATTAGTTATCTTTAATTCCTTGAGCTTCTTTAGAACAGCGTCGCGGTACACCGGACAACATCTGTGGTACACCGCAGTACCACGGACCAAAGGCGTGGTGCATAAGCTAGTCCGAACAGAAAGCAAGAAAACATGCGGTACACCGGACTGAGGCGCGGTACACCGGACCAAGGATGCGGACCAGGAACACGGTGCATGGGGTAGCCCGTCAGTATGCTATGAAATCAACACGTTGAGTAGTGCGGTACACCGGACCATATCCGCGGTACACCGCAAGAAAGGGTTTCTGCACTATTAGAAGAGGACAAAGCTTATATCCGTTGGAGTTTAAATCTATCCGTTAGATAGAAGCCTTTTGACCGTTGGAAGCTTATTTCAGCTATAAATTGAAGCTCATTCAAGACACAACTCATCCCTTCCATCTACCAATCTTAAGAGCAATTAATATTATCATTCAAGAAGGTTTCAAGGAGCATTCAAGTCATATTCATTCCTCAAGCTACATAGTTTATATCCACTCTTTTAGGAGTTTAGTTACAAGCTTTTATAACACCCCTAAACACTTTTCCTTTCCTCTTAGTTCTTGTAATAGATTAAGAGAGTAGTGTGAGTATAGGTTCTATACTTGGTTCCTTGTGTTGGTGATAACACAAGTGTATTTCCTTCAAGGTTTTGAAGTGGTTGTAATGGGTTTGTAATCTCACCCAGGTTAAAGAGTTACGAAGATTAGTTGAGAATCTTGCAAATCCTAAGGAGGCTTCCTTAGGTAGTGGATGTAGGGAAACCGAACCACTATACATCGTTGTGTATCTTTCTATCCCTAGACTCTTTACTTTTCCGCACTCTATATGCTTGATAAAATGCTTACATGAATAGTTTGATAATATTGTCTTTTAGGATTATCTAGTTCTTGACTATTTAGTTTGCTAAAACAATAGGATTCAAATTAGCTTTTAATTTTATTTACTTGAAATAAAATTAGCCGATTAATTTCCATTGTCCTATTCAACCCCCCTTCTAGGACGCATATAGAATATCAATTGGTATCAGAGCCTAGCTCTATTGTACTTTATCGTTTCTAGAGTTAATACGATATGGACTCTAATCAACCGGAAGGTTCATGTTCTACTAGACCTCCGCTTTTTGTAGGAAAAGATTACTTTGGATGGAAAAAGAAAATGGAGATTCATGTCAAAGGAATTGATTACTTTTTTTGGCTTGCTATCAAGAAGGGTCCTTACATTCCTTATGTTGATGATAGTCAAACCGTTGAGAAAGATGAAGATAATTACAATGCTCAAGACATAGCTAAACTCACCAAAAACAACAAAGCTATGAACATACTCATTAATGGTTTGAGTGTCACGGAATATGCTAGAGTGAGTGAATGCAATTCGGCTCATGAAATGTGGCAACTCTTGGAGCTATCATATCAAGGAACGGAAGATGTCAAGGAAACTAAGATTGGTCTTTTTATCACCAAGTATGAGCTATTTCGTATGGAGCCCGATGAAGCCTTAAATGCTATGCATCAAAGATTTTCAAACATTGTCAACACCTTGAAGACTCTTGGTCAAGAGTACACCAACAAAGAACAATGCCGAAAAATCTTATTTGCTCTTCCAAAGAAATACAAATCAAAAATCAACTCTATAAGAGATACTAAAGATCTTTAAAAAATGACGGTTCATGAACTCATTTGCAACCTCATGACGGAAGAGCTCGTGATTGAAGAAGAAAAGATAAGAGAGTATGAGGAGAAGAAGATTAAGATCCATTGCCTTCCATGCCTTGAGTAGCAAGTTGAAAGAACGAAAAGAAAGGAAGGAAAGTGAAGAAGAAGAAAATTCACATGAAGAAGAAACTAGTGAAGATGAAGGAGTAGCTATGTTGGCAAGAGATATGAAAAAATTTATGAGATACAAACGCTTTGCCAAGAAAGGAAGTTCTTCCACACCCTATAAGAAGAATGTTAGAGCTATCAAACAAGATGAACCCACTTGCTATCATTGCAAGAAAGTTGGTCACATCAAAACTTATTGTCCTCTTCTTCAAAAGGAGAAACCAAAGAGAGCAATGCATGCTAATATCACTTGGGATACTCAAAATTCGGATGAAGAAGAAAGTGATAATGACAATGTTAATCTTGTTGCCTTTATGGGAGAACTTGAAAATGATGAAGATACTTCTTGGGATGATGATCATACCGGCTCAACTCACTTTGCTTTTATGGCAAATCATGATGAGGTAACTCCTAAATCTAAACTTTCTTTATCTAATGATGATGCTAGTGAGCAAGATATTCATGAGACATTTGATTCTCTTTACAATGATTTTTTAAACTCTATTGAAAAAAACAAAGTTTTAACAAAAGATTTAGAAATTGAAAGAAATAGAAGTAAAGAGATTTTAAAAGCTTTGGAAGATTGTCAAAATCTTAGTGATGAATGTATAGATGAAAATGAAAAACTTCATCTTATTGAGAAAAGTCTTTTAGAAGAGAAAGCTTTATTAGAGAAAAAGATTGAGGATCAAAACGCTATTATTCTAAAATTTACAAATGGGCAAGAAAACTTGGATTTGATTTTAGGTTCTCAAAAATTGGCTTTTGAAAAAAGTGGTGTTGGATATGATCCATCAACCAAACAAAAACTCTTGAAAAATGTTTTTGTAAAATCAAAAATTTCAAATGCAATTTCGTCTTCTTCAAAATCTTCTATCACTTGCACTTATTGTGAAAAACTTGGTCATAATGCATCTCATTGTTACTATCGAAAATTATTGGATTTGGGATCTCTTGTGCCACTTTGGAAAAGGCCTATATGGGCTATAAAAAGAAAATCCACTAACCCTCATGGACCCAAACCAAATTGGGTACCTAAAGCCTAAATTATTTTTGTGTGTAGGGATTGAGCATCAAGAAGCAAAATATATGGCTCCTTGATAGTGGATGCTCAAGACATATGACCGGGAACCCATCATTATTTACACATCTCTATAAAACAAAAGGTGATAGAGTTACTTTTGCCGACAATACTAAAAAAACGCATTTTGGGTAAAAGTAACATTGGTAATATGAATTCTTTACTTATTTCAAATGTTTTGCTTGTTGAGGGTCTATCTTTTAACTTGCTTAGTATAAGTCAACTTTGTGATGTTGGTTATAGTGTTAAATTTGAAGCATCTAGATGCATTGTTTTCAAAAATGATGAGTTAGATACTATCTTTATTGCTAAAAGATCGGATAATGTTTTTGTAGTTAATCTTGAGAGTCTTATGTGTCAACGTATAAAATGTTTGTCCGTTGTTAATGATAGTTGGCTTTGGCATAGACGTTTAGGACATGCTAGCATGGATTTAATTTCAAAATTGTCTAGGAAAAATCTTGTTGTTGGTTTGCCTATTTATAAGTTTGATAAAGATAAACTTTGTGATGCATGTCAACTTGGTAAACAACATCGTTCATCTTTTAAACCCACAAATAAGGTCATCACCATTAGGCCACTTCAATTATTGCATATGGATCTTTTTGGTCCCGTTGATGTCACTAGTCTAGGAGGATCTAGATATGTCTTTGTTGTTGTTGATGATTACACTAGATATACATGGGTGATGTTCCTTGCTTTAAAAAATCAAGCCTTCAATGAATTTGCAAAACTTTGTAGAAAGGTGCAAAATGAGAAAGGCTACTCTATTACATGCATTCGTAGTGATAATGGTAGTGAATATGTGAATTCTCCTTTTGTGCATTTTTGTGATGAATTTGGCATTGAGCATAATTTTTCGGCTCCTAGAACTCCCCAACAAAATGGGGTAGTGGAAAGGAAAAACCGAACTCTACAAGAAATGGCTAGAACAATGCTAAAAGAACATAGCTTGCCTACATACTTTTGGGGTGAAGCCATTCATACGCCTTGTTATGTGTTAAATAGAGTTCTAATTAGACCCCTTATTAAGAAAACCCCTTATGAGCTTTGGAATGGTAGACCACCAACTATTGCTTATTTTCGTGTTTTTGGGTGCAAATGTTTTATCTTAAACACTAGGGATTATTTGGGCAAATTTGATGCAAAATCGGATGAAGGTATTTTTCTTGGTTATTCCACTAAGGGAAAAGCCTATCGCATTTTCAATAAACGTACTCGTACCATTGAAGAATCTATGCATGTTGACTTTGATGAGACTAACCCTTTTTGTATCAAGAAAGTAGTAGATGTTGATTTACATGAAGATACTCCACAAGATCAACCCTTAGAATCTCCTACTCAAGAATTAAAATCTCATGATGAATCTCTTAAGGAAAATGGTCAACTCTCAAATGAAGCTAGTACGGATTTACCAAAGTGTTGGAAAAACATCAAAGATCACCCAAGTGAATTAATTCTAGGTGATCCAAATGAAGGTGTTACCACTCGTTCTCGTATAATTGCTCTATGTGCTCATCAAGCATTCTTATCTCAAATTGAGTCCAAGAATATTAAAGAATCCTTGCTAGATGATCATTGGATAAACGCTATGCATGAGGAGTTAAATCAATTTGAGCGTAGTAAAGTTTGGACGTTAGTTGAGAAACCAATTGGCCCTACTATTATTGGCACAAAGTGGGTGTTTCGCAACAAGCTAAATGACACCGGTATTATCACTAGAAATAAAGAAAGGTTAGTTGCTCAAGGATACAATCAAGAGGAAGGTATTGATTTCGATGAAACTTTTGCTCCGGTAGCTAGACTTGAATCTATTCGTATGTTGCTTGCTTTTGCTTGTTATATGAATTTTAAACTTTACCAAATGGATGTCAAAAGTGCTTTTTTAAATGGTTTTATAGATGAGGAAGTTTTTGTTAAACAACCACCGGGTTTTGAAGATCCAAAATTTCCAAATCATGTTTTTAAACTTTCAAAAGCTTTATATGGTTTAAAACAAGCACCTCGTGCTTGGTATGAACGTTTAAGCAAATTTTTGTTAGAAGATGGTTTTAAACGAGGAAATATTGACTCCACTTTATTTATAAAAAGGTCTTCAAAAGATATCCTTCTTGTTCAAATTTATGTGGATGATATAATATTTGGTGCTACTAATGAAAATCTTTGTGAGAATTTTTCTAAAAAGCATGCATAAGGAATTTGAGATGAGCATGATGGGAGAATTGAATTACTTTCTTGGACTTCAAATCAAGCAAATGAAGGATGGCATCTTTGTAAATCAAGCCAAATACACAAAAGAATTGATCAAAAAAATTGGACTTGAAGATGCAAAGGAAATTGGAACTCCAATGAGTACATCCACAAAATTAGACAAAGATGAAGATGGTAAGGATGTTGATGAGAAAACATATCGAGGTATGATTGGTAGCTTACTTTATTTAACCGCTTCTAGGCCCGATATTATGTTCTCCGAGTGTCTTTGTGCTAGATTTCAATCCTCTCCTAAAGAATCTCATCTTAGTGTCGTTAAGCGTATTTTTAGGTATTTGAAAGGAACCCTAAGTCTAGGACTTTGGTACCCAAGATTTACCTCTTTTGAACTAATAGGTTATTCGGATGCCGATTACGCCGGTTGTAGACTTGATAGGAAGAGTACAAGTGGAAATTGCCAATTCTTAGGTCAATCCCTTGTATCTTGGTCTAGTAGAAAACAAAATAGTGTTGCTTGATCCACGGCCGAAGCCGAATATGTTGCGGCCGGAAATTGTGTGACTCAAATTCTTTGGATGAAACAAACCTTACTAGATTTTGGCCTAGAGTATGATTGTGTTCCCATTAGTTGTGATAACACTAGTGCTATCAATCTTACTAAAAATCCTATTCAACACTCTAGAACGAAACACATAGAAATCCGTCATCACTTTATCCATGATCACACTCAAAAAAGGGATATTGTACTTGAATTTGTCACTTCGGAAAATCAACTAGCCGATATTTTTACCAAACCTCTACCCCAAGATCTTTTTGAGAAAATTCGTTGTGAGATTGGCATGCAAATTCTCAAAACTTCTTATCTTGCCATTATTGTTAGTGCTTTTTGTGTATATTATGTTGTTGCTAATATTTTCTTGGTGTTATAGGGTCCTTGAAGCTTCTAACTATTATCCATTTATTCCTTTAGCCTTTGTTTTTACTCAAATGTATTTTGACCCCTTAAAATTTTCAAAAATCGTATCATTGATTCTTTTTGTTGTTGACAAAGGGGGAGAAATTTTAGTTAAACTTTTTCAAATGCATTTTGTGAGGGGGAGTTTTTCTAAAAACTCTAGTGATTAGCTTGAGGGGGAGTTTTTGATTAAAACTTTATCTAAGGCATCTTCAAAAGTTTATGATTTGTCAAACATCAAAAAGGGGGAGATTGTTAGCCTTACCTTGTTTTTATTCCCATTTTAATATTCGACAAATCATTCTTTAACTAAAATTCATTTGGTATCACTTTTAAAATGTTTTCCAAAACCCCTCATTAGAGTAGTTATCTTTAATTCCTTGAGCTTCTTTAGAACAGCGTCGCGGTACACCGGACAACATCTGCGGTACACCGCAGTACCACGGACCAAAGGCGCGGTGCATAAGCTAGTCCGAACAGAAAGCAAGAAAACATGCGGTACACCGGACTGAGGCGCGGTACACCGGACCAAGGATGCGGACCAGGAACACGGTGCATGGGGTAGCCCGTCAGTATGCTATGAAATCAACACGTTGAGTAGTGCGGTACACCGGACCATATCCGCGGTACACCGCAAGAAAGGGTTTCTGCACTATTAGAAGAGGACAAAGCTTATATCCGTTGGCGTTTAAATCTATCCGTTAGATAGAAGCCTTTTGACCGTTGGAAGCTTATTTCAGCTATAAATTGAAGCTCATTCAAGACACAACTCATCCCTTCCATCTACCAATCTTAAGAGCAAATAATATTATCATTCAAGAAGGTTTCAAGGAGCATTCAAGTCATATTCATTCCTCAAGCTACATAGTTTATATCCACTCTTTTAGGAGTTTAGTTACAAGCTTTTATAACACCCCTAAACACTTTTCCTTTCCTCTTAGTTCTTGTAATAGATTAAGAGAGTAGTGTGAGTATAGGTTCTATACTTGGTTCCTTGTGTTGGTGATAACACAAGTGTATTTCCTTCAAGGTTTTGAAGTGGTTGTAATGGGTTTGTAATCTCACCCGGGTTAAAGAGTTACGAAGATTAGTTGAGAATCTTGCAAATCCTAAGGAGGCTTCCTTAGGTAGTGGATGTAGGGAAACCGAACCACTATACATCGTGGTGTATCTTTCTATCCCTACACTCTTTACTTTTCCGCACTCTATATGCTTGATAAAATGCTTACATGAATAGTTTGATAATATTGTCTTTTAGGATTATCTAGTTCTTGACTATTTAGTTTGCTAAAACAATAGGATTCAAATTAGCTTTTAATTTTATTTACTTGAAATAAAATTAGCTGATTAATTTCCATTGTCCTATTCAACCCCCCTTCTAGGACGCATATAGAATATCAGATGGTCCAATGATATTCCACACTCTTCTAATAAAATAAAAATAAGCACAAATATGATCATTTGTTCTTGAGACAACTACAAGAGCTAGTCTTAATTGATGTGCAAAACAATTAATATAATATGTGCATGCATCTTCTTTCAAGATAACTGATTTTGATCCACTATACTTACCTAACATATTACTAGATCCATTATAACCCTGGCCTTGTAATCTGGAGATACTCAATCCATTTTTACATAAAACATCATCAATAGTTGCTTTAAGTGTCAAAGCACTAGTATCTCTAACATGTTCAACACCCAAAAATCGCTCAATGACATGACCTTTTCTATTAACATACCATATCACCAAAGCCATTTGTTTTTTTATTGATATGTCCTGTGACTTATCAACCATAAGACAAAAATATGCATCGCCTAGATTACTCATAATATTCTTTGTAATCTCAATAGCAAATGCTCGCACAATATCCTTTTGAATTTTGGACTTACCATTTTATGATTTCCTGAAGAATTCTATAAAGTGACTAGTTTAACATCTGGATTAATTCGACCAAAGGTAACTACAAGTTCATAATAATTTTCTTTGTTAGAGGAACTTTCTCTTTCATCATGACCACGAAATGCTAATCCTTGTTTTGTTTGAATTACTTATTCTATTATTTCCCCCTAACTTAGTAGAAACCATAGGCAAAATCCTTATTGTCATATCCTCTACTAAAGACACCCCAGATTGGTTAGATTTATTATCTAGTGGAGTCACAACCAGGGGCGGAGCCAGCCCTTCCCTAGGGGGGTCCATGGCCCCCCCTGACTTTTCAAAAAAAAAATGTACTACTTAAAAAAAAAATTATAGTAACTTTTTACCCCAAAATTTTTTAAAATCATCTTTTGGGCCCCCCTAAATTTTAAAATTTATTTAATTAACCTTATAATTATTTTCTTTATAGAATAATTAATTTAAAAAATTTAATATTAAGACTTATAGTGCAATCTTTACTTAATATAGAACTTATAGTGCAACTTTGTAAAATATAAGGACTTATTTTACCGTTTTACATAATATAAGGACTTATATTACAATTTTTTGCATAATATATGGACTTATATTGCAAACACCTCGAATTTTTTTTTTTTTTGGGGCCGTTGCCCCCGAACCCCCTTGCCCCCCCCTAATAACTAATCCTGGCTCCGCCCCTGGTCACAACTAAGGAAGCATATGGTGGCCTTAAGAAGGCTCAATCTAAGAGGGAAAGAATTCAAAATAATGCTAAGGGTAGCACCTTAGCTTATACTTTAAAATTTGTTTAGAAATTTATATGGAATATTAAAGATTCTCCTAAAATTATTAACTTCCTTTGGAAGGATTCTAGAGATGGAATTCCTAATAATGATAATAGATTCAAAATAAAATTACCAGAAATCCTTCTTTTGGTATTTGTGGCTTTGATTCAGAGACAACTAAGCATACTATTTTCACTTCAGTTGGGAAAGAACAATTGGAATGGGTTTTGATATCTACATATTTGTGATAGATTAACCTAGTCATGAGACATCGTTTAGTTTCATTATGTGCTTAGTTGATGGATTTTCACCATTATGTTATATATTTTTAAAAGACTTTATGGTGTAATTTGTGTGTTAAGTGTGGATTTCTTAGGTACAAGGATGATATCAGATTCCAAATCATGGGTAAGAAATTGAGGAAAGTAGATCAAATAACAAAGGCAGTAGTTAAAGGAAAAAGAAGCCATTTTTAACAAAGGCATATTTAAAAAATGAATTATTCTAGATGCCATGTGAGATTGACAAATATTTTGGATAAGACCTTTGATATCAAGTTAGGATTTTGATTCAGGAATGCATGGCCACTAAACAGTTGTGACTTGGAGTTTAAACAAATAAGTTATCAATGTTGTAGCTGACGTAACTCGAACTAGTCCACTCTTGGAGGAAAATGTGTTTGGGTTGGAATAGGTCACTTAAACCTAGATCATGACCCATAAAACGTCCATGAACCTATAAATATTAGAATTTAACATTAAAAACAGTTCCTTGCTTAGTTTTATTCAATATTTCCACCAGAGAGTGAACAAGTCTACATAGGAGTGGGCAACAAAAGCTAGAGCATCACATAATCAATTCTGCATCATTCCACCGCTACTATTAGGGTAATTAGATTTTGACTCTTGGCTAAACCATGTTGTTGAGCTCTTTACTTGTAACTTCTATTCTTGTAATCATGCAATAAATTCCCCATAGCTTGTATTTTCACTTTGTATAACCCTTAATTACTACTTTGCTATTTAATGTTATTTTGGAATGTTATTTTAATTAATTTGAGCTTGGTTGAATAATTGTATTATGAATTTTTAATTAAAGTTGATAGAGCCTGTACACCTCTAGTTTGAACTAAGTTTCCTATACAGCCACCTAACGGGGGATTTAGGGACGGAAACTGTTCTTAATCGTCTAGTGTGCGGTCGTGATCCTGACGAGCTTGCCTAACTAGAATCATCGGTTAAGAAGTAATCACCAATCGTTTCCTACGGTCCCTTTACCCAAGTTCCATAGTAGTGTTGAGGTTGCCTTTTAAGCTACCCTAAAGGGAGTTAGAGGGATTTTAGAATCCTGACTACTTATATTACCTCAATTCGCCTTTATAATTGAAATAGTGACTTAGTAAGAAAGGTGTATAGTTGCGAACCTAAGCTATATATCATCCCACATTCTTATCAACCTTAGTTGATTGCATTCATTAGTTTCACATTTATTTCTTGCATTTAGTTCTTATTTATAAAACTAAACAATATCCAGTTTAATTTCGTTTTAGTTTAAACACTTGAATTCGTTTATGCTTATATTGAACATAATATTGAGCTGACCATCTAAAGTCCTAAGAACATACTTTAATTTCCTAAATGTTACTTGCAAACAATCTATGCACTTGTAGAGAGTTTTATCGTAGTTCCTTTAAGGTGTGTGCTTTTATATTCTTTATTTATCACACCTTGGGAGCTACCACGTATATGTTGAAAATATTTTAACCCTCACATTACCTATGTGGCATTTCTTATGTATATTGAATTTTTTAACCATGTGAAATGAATTCAAGTAACAAACACACACATTTAACACATACCAACTATGTAAGAATGCATTAAACAATAACAAGTACAAATAAATTCAAAATACCATTTATTTAAATCATTAAACCAAATACCCATATCACATTCTAATTATACAAAATTACATCGACCTTTAAAGATGTAGTAGAATAAAAACTACAGAACACATCCATATGATCTAAAACATTTCAAATTTCACCTGAAAATACGTTACCTATAACAAAACACAACTCATGCTTGCTCCTTTCCTTTACCACATGCATAACTCCTCATTTTATCTTCCTTGGAACGATTGGTATTCCTTTTCTAATCAAATCGGTACCTATGTGGTATGAATGGAATTCCTTAACTAGTGGTTTTGGTAGTATTCTCCTAACTTTGACTCTACAAAAAGGAAAATAAATATAAATAAGCGATTGGGTTTGTGACTATAGTTTGTTGCATAGATCATACATTAGAATGATTGGTCAAAATTATCATATGTCATATCCTACCTTGAAACAAACACCACATATAACTTTTCCACTTACTTGCGTAGAATATTTGTTCAATTATTTGGTTGATTCGTTGTTAGATTCAACGACTCCATTTTGAGTAGACGGTTATTGAGATGAACACCCAATTGAGCTCTCAAAGTTTTCCATATGATATCAAGTAGTTCTTGAAAGTCATCATCGTCCCGACCACCTAGCAAATCACTAGTTCCACCTTCTCCAAAAAACAAAGAGTCTTGTGTCAGAACATAATCGCCTCCAATTATATTTCCACCTTCAAAGACACTATCATCAACCATTTCATTGAACAAGTGCGAGGGAATTTTTGTTTCATATAATAATGGTTGCTCAACTACCACCTTGTAAGTTTCCATATTAAACACTTCACTATGATAATGTTGTTTCTCAACTTTTGAATACCTTCAGGAACAGTACAATATGTTCAAATACTTCCTTCACCCGAATCTCTTCTTTGTTAAGCCTCAGGTCTTCTAGGGAGTTTAACAAACTTGGGTGCTTACAAAGGTAGATAGTAGGGGAGAGCATGAGTCGGTTTTACCCGGTTTTGAGGTTAGGGTAAACCGAAGGTAATATATTTCGGTTTAAGGAATTGCTTAGGTAACCCAAGGGTAAGGTAAAAAAAAGTTTACCCTCGGGTTACCTTTCGGGTACTTTCGGTTTACCCTCGGGGTCAACTATGGTCAAACTTTTTTGTAACATAAAATTGCTATCATTAAAAATCAAACTCGAATTGCACATATCTCAAACGAATAACTTTTATAAAACAAACTTTTGATAATTCGAGAGTCTAAATAGTTTGTTAATTATAGACTATGTTAGATTTTTTTTTTTTTTAATATTTTCACCTTAAATGTAAACATTATTATTTGAAATCATTAATTTACAGTTTCTCGGTTTGGATTTACCTAACCTAATGGTTTGGGTAATTTATGGGTAAAAAGGTTGGACCCGAAAAATTAATAAGTAACCCGAAGAGAAAGTTGGCCAAGGTAAAATTACCTTTGTTTTTAGTTTGGTTTGACTAAAATTTGGGTTGGTTTTCGGTTTTGTTAAAATTATGCTCAGTCCTAGTAGATAGTTGGAAGGTGGCCACATGGATGGACTATTTGTGTGTATTATCACATGTTCTTCTGTATGCAGTTTCTTTGTCTCGGTCATTCACATATGACTCTAAATACTCTCCTAAATAAGTGATTGTGATGATGGTATGTGTTCAAGTTATAATGGACAATTTCTACCAACGACAACTACAAAAATTCCTCTTTAAGTAAACTGTATATTATAACTCTTTGCTTATGCAATTGAAATATCTTATTACCCGTAAAGTATGCATTACACAATGATATGAAGTACTTAATTTGATCAATAAAATTGCAAATATTTTATTAATGTACCTTTTCCAAGTTCTCATCCACTTTCTTTTCTTCTCAAATATATTTATCAAATAAGTTCTTATCATCTCAAGCATGACAATCACAAACTTCTCTCTTGCATTAAAGAGAGCCGAGTTAAGACTCTTCAAGATATTATTCTAGAGCCTATTGCACTTGGTAGTTGTTCGAAAGTTAGATCTGGCTTAGAATTTTTAATTTTCCTTATCCAACTATTGGAATGTCGCCTCATCGAATTTTTTATTTGCATTGTGTTTTTTAAATAACTCCACTCTGGGTGATTTAGCTTCCCACCACATCTTATCTTTTAACTGGACTCATGTAATATAACTTCATGTAGTTATTGTAGAAATGTATTAAACAATAATGATCCTCAATATCGAGAAGAAGCTCACCAGTGACTGATACTAAATACTACAATAAAGAATTAAACAAATGAGTAAATATCGTGTATTTTAAGTGTTGAATGATATCCTTAATCAATATGAGTTACATTTTTCTTGTCGGACATAAGAGTATAATCTTCTTTAATTGCTTCAATTTCAGAATCTGCAATCAACAACCTCAATGAAAATGTCCAAATACTATTGTTCTCACTTTTTACCACACATGACATTAAAGAAGCTTAGTTGTATTTGGATTAGTAGTTGTTCTTATCTCAAATTGAGTCCAAAAATATTAAAGAAGCTTTACTTGATGATCATTGGATAAATGTCATGCATGAGGAGTTGATACAATTTGAGCGTAGTAAAGTTTGGACCTTAGTTGAGAGACCAATTGGTCCCACTATTATTGGTACTAAATGGGTTTTCCGCAATAAACTAGATGACACCGGAATAATCTCAAGGAATAAAGCACGTTTAGTTGCTCAAGGGTATAATCAAGAAGGAGGTATTGATTTTGATGAGACTTTTGCTCCGGTAGCTAGACTTAAGTCTATTCGTATGTTACTTGCTTTTGCTTGTTATATGGATTTTAAACTTTACCAAATGGATGTCAAAAGTGCCTTTTTAAATGGTTTTATAGAAGAAGAATTTTTTGTTAAACAACCACCGGGTTTCGAAGACCCAAAATTTCCAAATCACGTTTTTAAACTTTCAAAAGCTTTATATGGTTTAAAACAAGCACCACGTGCTTGGTATGATCGTTTAAGCAAATTTTTGTTAGAAAATGGTTTTAAACGTGTTAATATTGACTCCACTTTGTTTATAAAAAGATCTTCAAAAGATATTCTTCTTGTTCAAATTTATATGGAAGATATTATATTTGGTACTACTAATGAAAATCTTTGTGAGAATTTTTCTATAAGCATGCATAAGGAGTTTGAGATAAGCATGATGGGTTAATTGAACTACTTTCTCGGACTTCAAATCAAGCAAATGAAGGATGGCATCTTTGTAAATCAAGTCAAATACACAAAAAAATGATCAAGAAATTTGGACTTGAAGATGCAAAAGAAATCGGAACTCCAATGAGCACATCCACAAAACTAGACAAAGATGAAGATGGTAAGGATGTTGATGAGAAAACGTATCGAGGTATGATTGGTAGCTTACTTTACTTAACTGCTTCTAGACCTGATATTATGTTCTCCGTGTGTTTATGTGCTAGATTTCAATCCTCTCCTAAATAATCTCATCTTAGTGCCGTTAAGCGTATTTTTCGTTATTTGAAAGGTATTCTGAGTTTAGGACTTTGGTATCCTAGATTCACTTCTTTCGAACTTATAGGTTATTCGGATGCCGACTATGCTGGTTGTCAACTTGATAGAAAAAGCACTAGTGGTAGTTGCCAATTCTTAGGTCAATACCTTGTATCTTGGTCTAGTAGAAAACAAAATAGTGTTGCTTGATCCACGGCCGAAGCCGAATATGTTGCGGCCGGAAATTGTGTGACTCAAATCCTTTGGATGAAACAAACCTTGCTAGTTTTTGGCCTAGAGTATGATTGTGTTCCCATTCGTTGCAATAACACTAGCGCTATTAACCTTACGAAAAATCCTATTCAACATTCTAGAACGAAACACATTGAAATTCGACATCATTTCATTCGTGATAACACTAAAAAATGGGATATTGTACTTGAATTTGTCACTTCGGAAAATCAACTAGCCGATATTTTTTACCAAACCTCTTCTTCAAGATTTTTTTGAAAAAAATCGTTGTGAAATTGGCATGCAAATTCTCTAAAACTTTTTTATTCAAAATTACTTCTTAAAATTGCTTCAAAAGTTTTATTAAATCCTTTTTTGGGTGTAACTTTATATTGTTCAATAACAGTTGGGTATAATTTTCAAAATTTGAAATTTCCTAAAACCCAATACAGAACTTTTTTGCGGTGCACCGCACCGTTCCACGGTACACCGCGCCTTGGGGTTTCTACTACTTAACATTTTCTTTTATTTTTCGCCTAGTTTTATTCGTGAGACAGATTTATCATGCGGTGCACTGCGGGTTAGGGTTTCCGTCTGGTTTAAAATCCGTTCTTATTCACTTCTCATTTCATTCCTTTTTAAAAACAAAACCTACCCGCTCCAAAGCTACTGCTGTGATTTCCGGCGCCTCTCTACCTCCGGCGAAGCCCTCTTCTCCATCAATCAATCCCTCTTCATCTCTATCACCTCCCTCTCCACATACCCACTTCACACCACCATGGTGAATACAAAAAAAACTACTGCAAGAAAGAAAACCACCAGAGCCTCCTCCAGCCGCCGCCGTGAACCATCTCCGGCGAGCTCTCTTTCACCTCCTCCAGAACTCCGACCATATGAGGTTCTTCCGGGTAGAGTCATGTCTCCTTCAGCTTTTCCTACCGGTGATGATTCTCTCTTCCGTCTTTTTGAGCTTCAACGTTGTTTTACTATCTTCCTTTTATATAGAGATAAACTTGCTTAGGATTTGGTTGAAGAATTCTACACAAACTTTGTTTATAATTGTGCTAACAACTCTATTCGGTCTAGAATTGCAGCTATTGATTTACGGTTAAAAGTGGATGAGTTTTGTGAGTATTTTAAAGTTCCTATAGATGGTTTTGGGGGTTTTTGGTCAAGTGGTTGGGATGGTTCAGGTCTAGACATTTTTGGAACAAAATTTGTAATTGAATTTATGGAAAATCCAATGTTAATCAAAGACGGTGTATGGCACATTCGGAATTTCGACCCGGAATTCATTGTGGCGCACAAATTCCTTATTTCAGCCGTGATTCCTAAAGATAAACACGATGCCAAGTTAATTCCGTATGAAGCTTATCTTCTTTATCTCTTTTTCACCAAGCAACCCATCAATCTTATATCAATCATGATTAAATAGATGAATCATTCTAGGGCATCAAAGGGAAAAGTTCCTTACGGTATTTTTCTTTCTTGGTATTTTGCTAGTACACACATTTCATGTGGAGGCTCTAGTGTTAAACCTGTGGATAAATCTTGGAATTTTGATTATGCAACTATTTGAAGAATGAAATTCGTGATTTATAATAATGTGTATGTGCCATGCTTACTCGTTGGTTGGATTTCGGATGAATCTCTTCGTAATCGTATTTTTTCTGCTAAAGAAAGCACTACCGGTCCGGAATTTGACTCGCTTGATCTTTTACGAAACCCGGCCCCACAAAATTCTGTCCCAAATCCACACGTCGCTTCATCCTCTAATCCTTCTACCGGTGATGTCTCCTCCTCCACTCGTCTTGAACAATTTATGGCTTTTGTGACGCAAAAGCTTGAGACTTTGGAGAGGAAAGTTGATGCCATAAGTGATAAGTTGTCTTTCTCGGGACGTCGCTCTCGTTCTCGTAGTCATTCTCCTCATGCTCCTCTTTGAGACTATCTCGTTATCTACTTATGCTCTTTTAATTATGCTTCTTAGAACTTGTTTTTAATTATGGTATGTTTTGAATGTTTGGATTATTTGGTGTGTTTGGATGTTCTTCGTCATGTTTTGTTTTGATATTTGGATTAGTGGTTGTTTTAAATTATGTATTTCGAATGTTATCTTATTAAACTATTATGTTGCTAACGTTTTCTTGATGATATAGGTGTTATTGCACTTCTAATTGTTACAAATTGCACTCTTATCCCTTACATTCTACAAATTGCATTTTAGGTCCTTAAATTTTGAACAATTGCTTTTAGGACCCTTTGGTTTTGAAAAAATACCTTTTTAACCTCTAAGCTTTACAAACTTATCTTTTTACTCCTTGTTTTTCAAAACTTTATCATCGTTTCTTTTTGTTGTTGACAAAGGGGGAGAAAATTTTAGTTAAACTTTTTCAAATAGGAACAAAAACTCAATGCATTTTGTGAGGGGGAGTTTTTCAACGTAATTATCTTTAAAACTCAAATGCTTAAGTTGAGGGGGAGTTTTCGATTAAAAACGTGACAAGGGCCACTTCAAAAGTTTACGATTTGTCAAACATCAAAAAGGGGGAGATTGTTGGCCTAACCTTGTTTTTAATCCCGTTTTCATATTCGACAAATCTTCCTTTAACTAAAATTATTTTACGGGTTATAAATATTCATGGTTTGGTACTTTAAAATGATTTCTAAAACATCCGAGTAATATAGTTATTTTAGTAAACATTTCAATATCCATAAAGACATTTAGTTTGATCTTTTTTAGTGCTTGGTGCGGTACACCGCAGTGGTACAGACTACACCACGGACCATGACTAGCCCGCAACAAGAAAACAAAGTGAAGTTGGAGAATTCACGCGGTACACCGGACCAACCCCGCGGTGCACCGCACGTTAGGTTTTCTTCAGCAAAAGAACAAGACAAAAGGCATATATCCGTTGGGTGTAAAATCTATCCGTTAGACACTTGTCTTTTGACCGTTGGGGCTTATTTCAGCTAAAAATAAGAGCTCATTGAAGGCATAACTTACACCTTCCATCTACCAATCTTAAGAGCTATTATTGTTATCATTCAAGAAGAATTCTAAGAGCATTCAAGCCATATTCTACACATTCAAGCTATACAGTTATATCTACTCATTAAGGAGTTTACCCACAAACATTTTATCACCCTTTAAACACTTTCTTTCCTCTTAATTCTTATCTTTATAATAGATTAAGAGAATATTGTGAGTATAGGTATTATACTTGGTTCCTTGTGTTTGTGATAACACAAGTGGTTTGCTTCAAGGTTGTGAAGTGGTTGTAAAGGGTTTGTGATCTCACCCGGTTTGAAGAGATACGAAGATTATATTGAAAATCTTGCAAATCCTAAGGGGGACACCTTAGGTAGTGGATGTAGGGAAACCGAACCACTATATATCGTTGTGTGTCTTTCTATCCCTACACTATTTATTTTTCGCACTCTACATGCTTGATAAAATGTTTACATGAATAGTTTACTTATATTGTCTCTTAGTAATATCTAGTTTATGACGATCCAGTTTATTTAAGCAATAGGATTTAAATTAGCCTTTAATTTTATTTATTTGAAATAAAATTAGTCGGTTAATTTTCATAGTCTTATTCAACCCCCCCCCCCTTCTAGGACGTATATTGAATATCATATAGTTTATTTGAAATGTCCCAATTACCTTTAAAATCTATGAAATATTTTACAGAATTAGTAAAATAGCTAAAAAATAATATTTTTAAAACGTTTGACTCAAAAATATTGTTATACTATTTACTCTTAAGTTATATTTATTCATATATACATGTATGAACTTCTGAGAATATATGTTAATGATTCCAATAAACTTGTTGAGAATATATGCTTAAGCATCTCACATTGGAGTAACAAACTACTCACTTATGCAGGAAGGCTAGAACTGGTTAAAATGGTTTTATTTAGTAAAATTCTATATTGGTGTAGAGTTTTTCTATTGCCTAAGAATGTTATATATTAGTTGAATCAGAAACTTTCTAGCTTTCTTTGGAAAGGTAATCTAGAAGGGGCTAAGGGTGCTAAAGTTTCTTGGCTTGAAGTATGTAAAGGCAAGGCATATGGTGGACTAAACATTCCAAATCTTGAAGCGTTAAATAAAGTGTGTCTGCTAAGTGTTTTCTGGAGAATGTACAAGAGGAGTAACAACTTACTTAGTATATGGGCTCATAAAAATATCTTCAAAGGTGAGTGTGTTTGGAAATACTCCAATAAACAAGACTTGGCTTGGACTTGGAAAAAGATTCTCAAGCTCAGAGAGATGTCTTTTCAATTCATCTCTTATAAAGTTAATAATGGATCTCAGACCTTTATATTTTGGGATAATTGGATAAAAGGTGATAATGTCAATGCTTTTCTTCACAAAGATACACATAATTTTCCTCTGTGGTTGAATAAAACCATACAGAGATGTTATAATAGGGGTAGATGGCATTTACCACCCTCTTTGAGTAGTCTAGCTGAAGTGATGTCTTCTTTATCTGCAGCTGAAGACAAAATCATGTGGAAAGCAAGTATTAAGGACAAATTTTCCTTCAAGAAAACAATGAGAGAACTAGTTGATCATGGTCAGATACTTGAGTGGACCATAATTGTGTGGAACGATATAAATATTCCAAAAAAGACTCATTTAAATGAGCGTGGTTCAAAAGTCTTGATAGGTTACCTACAAAGGTTAGGATGAAGGAATTGGGAGTTCAGATTGACACACTTTGCCCTATTTTGCCATGGGTCCATCGAAAACAGATCATTTATTTGTACTTTGACTAAAAGAGATTTGTAGAGATGTTTTATGCTTTATGGGGTTCAAATACCGAATATTCTCTCACGGAATGAGCTTATGAACTTCAACTTGTCTAAAACTAGTGATAAGTTCTTGGATATGATATACTCAGGTTGGTTTACCTTTGTTGTTTATTAAATTTAGAGTACTAGTAATGCATATATACACAATGGTAGAGTTAGAAATAAAGAAGAGATTCTGCACAATATTAGGTATTGCCTTTATGTGAAAGAGTATGGTTAAGCAGAAGTACAAGTATAAAGATAAGAAATTGAAAGTTGCAATAGTTTAGAAATTTATAATATATTTTTAAATTGTGATCAATTGTTCCTTAATATATTAGACCGTTATAGGTAAGTTCAGATAATATTCATTGTATTGTCTTCTTCTCTATTAGTACAAAAAAAGGCTTATTCACTTGAGTACTTAATGCTGTAAAACATAAATGTTTTGAGCTATAAAATACAGAGTTGATAAAAAAACTTCTGATTTGGACGTTCCAGCTGCTGAATGTTTTAATACATTGACTAGATATATTTAAATATTTATTGTACAATAATTAAATTGTCAATGGGGATATTCCTTTTCATGACGCATCTAGTTCACGTTTTTTGCTCATTATTGAATATATTAAGTACTTAATAGAATAAGACAATTATTCGGTATCTATAGTCCAATCACGTGATTTTACATATTTTTAATCTGTCAGTAGTTTTTTTTTTTTGGTCTAATTTTTTTAAGTGTTTTAAAGAATTCTTTTTGACAAATGCCTTGATGAAAGAAACTTTGTTGACTAATTCGTAATCCGAGATACTCCTCCGTCCACTTTTATTTGTCCTTCTTTTTAAAAGGAGGTGTCCAACAATATTTGTTCCTTTTATATTATCAAGACATTTTTTTCCCCATTATTCCAATATCACCCCTACTTATTTAGTTAAAAGCAAGGGTGCATTAAATGATAGTCTACTCAATGAATAAGGGTAATATAGTAAAGAAGGAGGGCATTTAATGTCTTTTTTAATATTTGTGCCACAAAAAGTAGGACAAATATAAATGGACGGAGGGAGTAATAAACATTGATCTTCATATTATCCGAGGGATAAGTAGGATTAATATTCAAGAAACTCATTAAATTAGAATTAATTTGTTTTTACAATAATTATATTTTTTTTTTGAGTACATGAGAGAGCCACTTTGAACTCAGAGTCATTTTTTGCCCATAAAAGACATTATACATCTTATTCTTTTGTTTTTTACCATAAAATGAACCGTTTAACCTTCTCAGAACTCGAATTTTGAGCTATGGAAAAATTCTTAGAACTCAGATTTTAAATTTTTTGAACGAACTCAATATATCTTAAGAGGATAAAAAGACAGTGTCTTTTACGGGATAATGAACAAAACTGAAGGAATATATTGAGCATTAACTCGGATAAGTAAAGGTCGGGTGTTTATCTTTTGAGCAATCATATTAATAATTTTCCTTTTTCATCTTTGTATTATTTTTATATCACCATTTTTATGTGTTATCGTCTTATGTAATATTAAATAAAATAAAAGAAAAAATAATTAAGAAAAAAACTTTGACTAATGTTTAAAACTTTTAATATGAGGTGACATAAAAATAAAACAAAAAAAATGATAAATATCATTATTTTTATCTTTTAGGATTAAAATATAATTCTAATTTTTATTAATCAATTTAAAAAAATAAAAAAATATATTTTACTTTTTTATCTAAAACCATAATAAGTCGGAGGGTGAATGAGATAGGGTCTTGGAGACAAAGTTTATTCTCTATAAGGAGGAGAATCAATCTTAATTCTTTCAAGAGACCTCATGGATAACCAAATACTAAAATACCCTTAATAACGCTAAAAGACAAAAGAAGTGATGTCACTATTCATCACTCCGCTACCAACCTACCTCCGACCACCTGTCACCGGAAAAACACAAAGTATCAGAAAAATGTGATGAGTATCGGGTAAATTTGATGAGTATCGAAAAACTATAGAGTACTCTATAAATTTTGATGAGTACTCTATACAATTTGATGAGTACTCCGGATAACTTTGATGAGTACTCCGTAAATTTGACGAGTACTCCGTAAATTTGAGGAATACTCTATATATTTGATGAGTATTATTAAAAATCAAAGAATAGACAAAAAAAATACTTCATTCACCTTTCAATCCTTTTAATACATTTTCAAATGTAATTGTATTACAACATAATTAACCATTCAAACTAATAAAAAAAACTAGCTAATTCGTGTTTGACCAGAACTAGTCAAACCAAACCAGAACTGGAAAAAAAATGCAAATCCACTCTCGCGTACACAGTACGCCAGTAAAAAAAACTGCAATCTGCTCGAACGATGATCAATGGTGTTTGATTCACCGTTGTTTTTTTAGCTCAGAATAGTGAAGGATCTCGTCAAAGTTTGTGGATGCTCAGGCGAGCAGCTGGTGGCTCTGTTCTTTGCTGTCTTCTCAAGCTCAGGCGAGAAGCAGTTGTCGTCGGGGAGGAGAAGGAAGCAGCAGTCACCGGTGTTTGTAGCAGAAAACTTCGAATGGATCTCAACCCAAAACCACCATCACAGCCCACCTCAACCTGGAACCACCATCACAACCACTGTGTCACCGCCGGAGATGACAACCACAACTGCAATCTTCTCACGCTCAGAGCAAGAACGGAGCTTGTGTCTGCGAATAGAGCACGAACAGAACTCAGCAACGAATTCAGCAACTCTGCTTGTGTCTGCTAGATTCATCAACTGTTTTTTTAAGATATGGGTGTCTTTAACATCTGTGGTGAGCTGGTGGTGTGAGCTCAAGCCGTAAATATCAAAGGACTGGTGGTGGTGCTCGGTTTGGGAGGATGGAGAAGGTTTTTGAGGAGCCATGGTTTGGAGTTTTTCTGTCGACGATTAAAAAACAACAATGAAGAGAGAGAAAGAAACATGGGAGTGGGAAGAAAGAGAAACGGGTAATATAAATGAATTTAGGGTTTAGAATAATAGTGTTAGTATATATAGTAAATGAAAAACAAAAGGGGGTAAAATTGTAAATGGGATTTTTGTCTATAGTGATAAAATTTGTTTGAGGTCTTTAGTAAGAAGAGAAGGAAAGAGGGGTTGAGATTGAAGAGAGGGGGGTGTCTTCAAGACCCTAAGGATCATCTTCTTTAAGTGGAATTATAAAAGACAAACAAGAGTACAATATGAGTTAATCAAAAATTAGTTAATATATCTATTTTTAATTATAAAAATGATAAATTAATATTTTCAAATTAAACTAAAAACAATATATCCTGATTTTTTAATACATCGAAAAGCCACTTTGAATTCGAAATCGTTATCTCGATTTGAATCTGTACCGTTAAAAAAAGAACCAAGACTTTAGACAGTTGAGCTAATCCTAATTGATTTCTTGAAAACTTTAAAATAAACTAACAATACACCAAAAATATAAAATATTCCCGTCTTTCATTTGTATTCAGGTGATCTTGACCTTTAAAGGTGGATAATGGTCGGGTATTTAACCTATCTTTCGGGGTTAAAACTTAACTCAACCCTTTGTTGATCGGCTTGAAAAGCGAAAAATTTTTACAAGTTGGATTAAAAATAATCAGGACTAAGGATTGGACAACTTTTACAAATTGTTTTTGCACGGCTCTAAATTTTACTCTAAATATTTTTTATGCTAATATAAATTAATTCTAATTATTTAGCCGACTAAATAAAATAAATTATCATTGTGGAAGATAAGAGTATAAAATATATATTAAACAGTTTATAATCATATATGTGGGTGGTTGACCCCAAAAAGGTGAAATAACACTTATAAATAAATAAGTAAGCTGGCAAACTTCATCATCCAAGAATATTCAGATACTTCCCTTAAGCATAATAATGCTACCACAATCCTCGAATATATTTTCGAGTGTTATTTGGGCGGAGCCAGAGATGAAAACAGAAACCATATTCTCAGTTCTTGATTCACCAGAAATTGAAAACAGAACAGAATCTATGAATAATGGTGATGTAATAATAATAAAGAAACAATATCACAATTCCATTGAACGTGATCGTCGCAAAAGAGTTAACAGCTTGTATTCTTCTCTTCGTTCACTTCTTCCATTAACAGATCAAGTGGTATGCAACCCTTTTATATGATTCTGACGTTACAATTAACGGAGTTATATATATGTGTAATTACTTGATGTTCGATTTACAGGAAAATTTAAGCATTCCAGGAACGGTGTCTCGTGTAGTGGAATACATCCCAAAGCTAAAAAGGGACGTGGAAAGACTTGTAAACAAGAAAGAAAGTCTTACAATGAAAATGTGTAAACTTGAAGGACTCCAAAGTAAATTATTTTCTGTTTCTATAAATCAAATCGGTGCTAAGGAAATTGGAGTTCAATTATCAGTTTTGAAATCTACTAAGGGATCTTTCGTTGAAGCTCTACAAGACTTGGAGAATGAAGGCTTTCTTTTGCAAAATATGTCGTGCTTCGAGTCATTTGAAGGCTTTGTTTTCTATAATCTTCATCTTCAAGTGCATGGAACTCAAGCCATGGATGTTGATAGGTTAAGGGAGAACCTTTTGACATGTTATTCTAAAAGACAAGTATTATGTTAAGATATTCATTTTAATCCTCTTGTAGAAAATTATATGTGCTAGTAGTTTAAATATTTCATTATTATTAAAGATAATTGTTAAAAAAGTTCAAATTCCCTAGTATCTTTTCTAAAAGTTACTAGTCTCGTTAAATTTTTTGACCTTAAATAATTTAGTATAACATTATAATGATAGTGAATTGATCTATGGGTTTTTCGAAACAAATTCATTGATATATAGGGAACATTTGCTTAAATTCTTATTCAAAAAGCCATCATATGATGAAATATTAAAATACTCTTAAATAAAATAAAAATTACATAAAGACAAAAAATAAGTGGCAATAAATATTAATCACTAAATTAGTGAGAACTCATTAAGTATCACCACCGATCACCACTGGCGCAGCCACTGGGTCGTACTCCGTGATTTTTCCAAATATCGAAAAATTTGATACTAGAAAATTCCTTTAACCACCGGGGATTTCTCTGAGAATCCGAATATTTCTCCGAGTAACGTGAAAACTCTCTGGGTATACTCAACAAAACATATTGTGTACTTAGGAAAACACTTAGTACTCTTAAAAAAACAGTGAGTAAAATAAAAATAATGCATAAAATTTTAGTTTTAAATTCAAAAAAATAATAATACTCTTAATCAAGAAAAAATAAACACAAAACTAACTAAAGAATTAAAATATTTTCCTAATACAAATTTACAGTCCTAAAAAGCATTTGCAATTACAAAAAAACTTTTTTTTTGAAAAAAAAGACACGACTGCTAAAAAGTCTTGCAAAACTCGAAGCAGAAATGTTCAAGAAAAGACAAAAGCTCTAACCCAAACAATCCACATAGTATCTTGCATGACTCTATAAGGAATTGTTAGAATTTACGCATATGGTCCCTCAATACTTCAACACGAGAATACTTGAATAATGAGCAACTTCAGAAAGGAAATCGATGAATGGTGGAGACAATTAAGCAAATGCTTCTGTTGCTGTTGATATTTAGATAAAACACCTTGCTCTTGGAAACAACCTGAAATCAAGAATATCATATCAGCCTTTTGTTTAACATCTACACAGTAACTCAAAATTAGGCTAGAAATCAGGCTATCCCATTAGTGGTTTATATGTTCTCAAGTAAGTATGATTTCAGAAGTAAAACAAAATAACATTTAGAATTAGTGCGGAAAGTAAGATTTGGAACGTGCCTCACACGCGAATAATTTCTCTCTTTTACTTTAGGTGTGGGCCAAACGCTGTCATTTAATCAGTCCAAGTCAATAGCAAAAAAAATTTCAAAAGCAGCCTTTTTGCTCCTTCTTTTTTTTCCAGAATTTTTTGTTAGACCCAAATCCTTTGGGATCTAACAAGATCTTCATCCTTATATCTCGCCTATTTTTCACCGATTTGGATTGTCTATACTTTTGTTTCTTCTTTTGTCACTCTAATTGCTTATCTTTTCTCTCTTCTTTGTTGTGTTACGATGACCCAACCAAAAAGAGCCGCACAACGAGACATTACGTGAATGATCTTTGAAGACAGACATAAGTCAACAAAGAAAAACTATGTCTCGATGGGTAATAATGGATCTAAGACTACAAAAGGAGTCAATGGTTGGGGTCCTTTGATCTTTCAAACGAGTACTTGCTACGAGTTTGAATTCAGCGATCTAGGTAGGGAATTCCTCACCTAGGAAGGGTGAAGAATCAAGGGGACGTTTGCTGAATGGCTAAGGGGTCCTTAGATAGTAGAATGTTCAGGGTTTCGTATCTTAGTGTGCCTTATACCTCAATGTGAAAGGATATATATATATAAGGTGGCTTACTTGTCCTCCAAGTCACTATCTAGTAACCCTAATGGACTCCTCTCAAAAGCCCAATCTATAAGGTCACTGGGTGGATTTTTTGGATCCACCAATAGCACACCACTAGCCTATATAGAAGGATGATTTCCTTATCCTCAACAAACCTAACTCGTTCGTGGGCTTCTGTAAGTCCATTATCGCTACCTTCTTCGAAGATGAAAACTCTTTCATTAGGGTTGCGGCCATCTCTCATGGGATTCTTGGACCAAGCCGTATTTTTTAGACTACAGTTTGTCCCCACTCTTTAAATCGTTTTTTTTTTTGTTTAGAGAGTAATTAGCAAGTTGAATCATCTAATCATCGTCAGTTGCCTAACAGTCAGTAATTTATTTTAATACAAATTGATTTGATTGAATTTTATCAAAACTAAAATTTAGACATCAAACTGGCTTCAGACTACAGAGCGCCTACCCTTTTAGATATATAAATGATTACTAAGTAATTTAGGGTGATGAGTTTAGACACGCCGTACATAGTGTATGTGTCTTATAATTTATACAGATATACTCATATACAAATATAATTGTTTTTATTTTGTATACAAATCTCGTTATGTTTATTTCTTTTTTTTCTTCGATTTGCTTCTTAGAAGGAGAACCAAGACTCTGATAAGTTGAATTAACCTCAACGGGTTTCTTTTGGTTTCAATATTAAAACATAATGATACTTATCGACATTATTTAATATAATATAATATAAAATTTAACACTAATAAATTATTATTTTATTAGATTAGATTATGTCATGCTTTCAAAATAGCATGCCATTTTAATCCACAAAATAAGGACTGAACCAGTTTTTAGGTACTTGGGTGGTATATATGACGAAATGGAAGAATCCGTTGGAGACCATGGTTAATGAAATATTAAAATGTGAAGCTAGTGGAATTATTCAATTCTACCTACAAGCTATATAGATGTTCATAAGTGTATAAATCACGTTAGTTTGACAAAAAAAAGTATTAAACACGTAAGCTTAGAAGCATCTTTACATTTAACAAACTTTAAATAGACTAATAAAAGTAGTGGACATAATGGAGTAAGAAGGATGGATATGTTTTTTGTCAATGATATTCGCTCAGATCTTTGCAGTCGGATCGAGGTTTTGTAACTGTTTCGTTTATTTGTTGTGTACTATAACCATTGGTTTTGTTTTTTAATTATTAAATGCTTTGTTTATTTTTGTCGACTGGTACATTAATAGTGGATACTTACCTTTTGTTATTAGCAAGAGTCACACGTTTGACTTCAAATAATCGGTAGTTTCTCTTAGGGCAGAGCAAATTAAGGTTCAACCCGAAATTTTGGCCCAACCCAAATAAATCCAACCCGGTAAAAACAATTTTAAAACTTAGTTTATTAATTGGGTCGGACCAATAATATATAAAATTATCCGGTAATAACCCGGGTAGGGTTAAACTTTTACCTAATATTTATTAAAGTAACCCGTAACCCGAACACTTTATATAAGAAGTTTTTTCCACATTTTTTGTTCACATTTTCGATGTGGGACAAGATGGATTGGCTATATGCGTATGGCTGCTAGGATTTCTCGGCAGCACTAGGTGATTTCTCGGCAATAATGAATTTTCTCGGCAGCAACACCTGTAAGCTTTTATTGAACACTTCTCCCACATCGTTAGTTTACAAAGAATTTTCCACAATTTGGATATAAATGCTAACGTCCAAAGTATAAAACTTCCATCAACCCCTTCCTCACTTAATATCAGTAGGTAATGTATGGGTTATTATAGTTAAATATTTATTTTCAATTTGATCCTATATCTATTTTAATTGGTAGATTGGATTAAACATTTAATGACATATTTAATTCCGGCCCTTTGAGCTGTTATTAAGTATAACTTGACCTTTATGGTTAGGTTGGTTTAGTGTATAATTTGACCTGTTTTAAACCCGTAAACCGACTGGTAACCCGTTGTTACCCAGTATGTACAGTTATTTTATAGAAAACACGGGTTAGTTTATTTATTTAGCCACCCGACCTTAGTTGAGTCGGTTAAATATAATATATAAACCCGGTCCAAACCGGTCTTTGCTCTGTCCTAGTTTCTCTTTAGTTAAATGGACGAATGGATGGATATATCTTGTGGGCGGATGGCGAATGCACCTTTGCTAATATAGACTTTTGTTAAAATGGATTCTTCATCTTTTTAGTATTAAGAAGGAGTCAGAGGAGAATTGAACCTTTGCTACTTACATGCCACCAGTCCTATAAGAAGGCGTCTACTTTATTAAAGCTTGTGAGCAGATGGAATTTTGTAACATCAACAAACTTTGTTTCACATAATTTGTGTTTGATCCAATATGAACGCCTACCATGTATTACGAGAAACGTCACTGATATATATCACTTTAGTTTGCATCTATTGCGATTGGTTGACAACGAGGATGCTTGAAGAATTACTAGTGTCGGAGATGTGCTTGGAGATCTTACTGGAGAATTGCACCGAGGTGCTTTAGAGAATTTTTAGCATCGAGGATGCTTTTAAGAACTTTCTGGAGAATTAACACCGAAGATGCGTTGGAAGATCTTTAGCATCGAGGATGTTTTGGAGATTATTTTGGATAATTAGCACCGAGGGCGTTGGAGAATCTTTAGCGTCGATGATGCTTTGGAGAACTTTCTAGAGAATCAGAAATGAGGGTACGTTGGAGATTCTTTAGCATCAAGGATGCTTTGGAGAACTTTCTGGAGAATTGGAACCGATGGTGCGTTAGAGAATCTTTAGCATCGAGGATGATTTAGAGAACTCTATGTAGAATTAGCACCGAGTGTACGTGGAGATTCTTTAGCATCGAGGATGCTTTCGAGAACTTTCTGGAGAATTAGCACCAAGTGTGCGTTGGATATTCTTTAGCATCAAGGATGCTTTGAAGAACTTTATGGAGAATTAGTACAAAGGGTTTGTTGGAGATTCTTTAGCATCGAGGATACCTTAGAGAAATTTCTGGATAATAAGCACCAAGGATGCATTAGAGAATCTTTAACATCGAGTATGCTTTGGGGAACTCTATAATGCATACACATTTAAAGGAAAATAAGCGACTACGTAAATTAACGAGTGGCTTGAGGCCGAAGTACATAATTTCAAAACTAGATAGTAAATACTAACTACTATGAATATAGTGTTTCTACCTAATATTGACCTACGTTAAAACTCAAAAGGAATAAATAAAATGAGTATGAAAAAACCATGACGTTGAACCTTGGAAGTGGTATGTTTTGAGATGAACAACGTTCCAACTGTTGTTGACTTCTTTCCCTTCCTTACTGCGAATTTTGTAAGATCCATGCTCAATTATTTCTTAGTTTCATATGGTCCTTCCTAGTTGAGGCCTAACTTGCCAGTGTTTAACTCTTTCGTATTTTGAAAAACCTTCCTAAGCACTTAGTCGCAGTTCCGTGTATTTTCTGATCCTGGCATTTTTGTTGTAGTGTCGTCTTATTTTCAGTTGATACGCTGTGATGCGAACAAGGGATTTTGAAAGTCCTAGAGGGGGGTGAATAGGATTACTAATAAGATAAATGCGTAATTAAAAATCTTTTGGATAATTATAAGTTTAAAGAATAACTTCTAAGTCAATATATATCAAACACTAAGGGATCATGCAATAGGGTAACTAGGTTTGATATAAATAGAAATACGAGCAATCAATAAACGATAAGTAAATAGATAAGGGATTGAAAGTACACAACGATGTATAGTAGTTCGGTTATCCCTACATCCACTACCTAAGGAAGCCTCCTTAGGATTTCAAGCTTTTCACTAAGCTCCCGTGTCTCTCTTAACCGGGTTGAGAACACAATAACCCTTACAACCACTTCGATACCACGAAGCAAACTCTTGTGCTATCTCAACACAAGGAAACCGAGTATACTCCCTATACTCACTCTCTCTCTTAATCTATCTATTACAAGAAATAGATATAAGAGGATAAAAAAAGTGTTTGAATGGTTGTTACAACTTTGCTAAGAACTTCTAAAGAGAGGATATAACTCTAAGCATAAAACTTCTCTTGAGTGGATTAGAACTTTGAAGCTTCTTGGATTAACTCCTTGATTGAGTAGATATAACAAGTTGATTGATCAAGCTTGGATTGATACTATGATAGCTTGAGACCTCTAATTGATGTATAAAAATGATTAGAATTGGATTGGTAAGAGGTGCTTGAATGAATGACAAAGAGCTTCCTTATATAGGCAACATTCTGCCTCTGGCCGGTAATGCCGGTCTTCTGGCCGGTATGCTGGTCCGGTTTGTTTTCTAGTCAACGGAAAGATCCAACGTGGCATGTGACTGTTGGGAAACGGCTCTTTCCGCCGGTATGCCGGTCCTACGGGCGTTATACCGGCCCGGCTACTAAATAAACCTTGAAAAATAATGTTAAATTCATGGAGAAAAGGTATTTAGTTAGGACAAGTATAATGCACTATTTCAGGGATATTTAAAACACGCTTTGGCAAATACACAAGACTAAAAGGACGTTAGGCCAACAATCTCCCCCTTTTTGATGTTTGACAAATCGAAAACACAAGTTTGTCGATAGAGTTTTAAACAAAGTATTCTTTCAAACAAGTTAACGACCGATAAGTAGAGTAACTCCCCCTTACACTATGCATAAAAATATTTTAGAAGTGCCAAAGGGATTATGAAAGATTTTTGTAAATATGATAAGTGAATGTATTTTAAAAACTCTCCCCCTTTCTAAAAGAATAAAGCACTTGCAAATTTGTGTTCAAAGATACTTTAAGGTTTGTAAAATGTGTAAGCTAGTATCCTTGATATTTCTCCCCCTTTGTCAACAACAAAAAGAATTAAAGAACATTTTTAGAATAGCGTAATTATAGGGGCAAAAGCGTAATTTTCCTAAATTTGAGGGGCTTAGTTGAATTTTTTTACAATTTGAGAAACTTAAGTGCCATTTTTCAAATTAGAAATATTTTCGTAAACACGAAATTAGATTCTTGTAAAAACTACCCCTTACACAAAGCATAATACAAGTGCAAATTTGTCTATCAAAGATATAAGGTTCTTTCTCCCCCTTTGTCAATAACAAAAAGAAATAAGGGACTCAATAAAGGAGTTTAAAATAATAATTTTAAAAAGTTGAAAGACCTAGGTGAGATTTTTTCAAAATAGAGGATCTTAAGTGTTATTTTTCAAATATTAAGGATCTAACAAAGATAGATTTCACAAATAGGGGGATTTGAAAAACATTTTCACTAAAGAAAAAGGACTTAAAGGCCAAGAATAAAAGTTTAAGGGACCAAGGTGCAATTTTATAAAATTCTAGGGACGAAATGTATTTTTGCAAAATCTAGGGATTAAAATACAATTTTACAAAGTTTTTAAGGACAAAAGTGCAATTTTATAAAAAAATGCATAATCTTAATTTTGAAAGATACAACTTATACTAGAAAGTATGCAATTTTAAGAGATATTGAATTGAAAGATCAATTATATAAAGTAAGGATCAAAAAGCAAAGTTTCCCAACTATAAGGGATCAATATGCAAAGTCACCTATAAAAGACAAACGAGATTAGTGACGAGCAATAGCATAACTCACGGGAATAGTAAATGTTAATCCAATAACAAGAAATAGAATCACAAGAATAAAACAACATAATAGAGATAGCATCTAATAAAGATTTAACAAAATACTTCAAAGATAATAATCATCCAAAAACCGAGTTTTAAACAATCACAACTAAAATTTAACCACAAGTACATAAATCAAACAATAACTAAAAGAGTTTAACAAAACACACATAGAAACATAAAGGAGCTGTTTTGGCTTGGAAGGTTGAGGAGGATTTGATGAACTTGTTGTTTTCTTTCTTTTTGAAGATGAAGGAGCTTCCTTTCTTGGACCAATAGCAAGAAATGATGATGAAGATTGAAGGAGATGAGTTTTTTATAGGATTTGAAGATGAAATCTTGAAAGAGAGGAGTAGATGATTCGTTTTTGCAAAGAGAACCAAGATGAAAATGTAGTTAGGGTTTTAGAATTGAAAGAAATGGGTTTAAAAGGTGGAATAACACGTTTTTTGTCGTTTCCGATTCCGCGACCGGTATGCCGCTCGTTTCGTCGGTATGCCGGTAAGTAGAAACCGTAAAAAAAATTATCGCCCCGGCATGCCGCTGGCCTGGCTTGGCCGGTTTGCCGCTCCGGTCTCGCTAATTTGGGTGAAAATGGATTTTAAGGATTTTTTAAAAACTCCCAAAACCAAACCGAAAGCTCCCCAGTAGTTTAAGAATGTTTTGAAACTTCCAAAATAACTCTTGTTTTGAAAAAATACAATGTAGAAAACTCGAAAACAATGAAAACAGTTAATTTCAAAAAGATCTGTATATTTTCTAAAAAGTACAAAAAGACCCAAAACAAAAACTAAACATTTTCAAGCATGATAAAGGGTAAAACCTAAAAGATATTAGCACATATAAAAAGAAACACATAAACACATAATAAAACACAAAAAAAGAGATAAAGAAAGAAATCATCGGATTTTCCTTTTACAAGAATTGAGCGTCCTTTTACATATCATTTCATTTCCTTGACTCTCAACACCTACAATAAATATTTCTAAGGTATCCAAGGTGGAGTGGATCTGAGAACACGATTAGTACTTTTCACGATCCATGTCGGTTTTTCCCACGGAGGTATTAAAGACCCGTATTCAAGTTGCTTGCGATAAAAACATTTTGATGCAAAATGATCAATTCTTTCGCAATAAGTGCAAGAAACCTTTTTGTGATTTTGAAAGGAGTGGAAAGATTTTAAACAAGGCCTTTCCAAATTATTTTTTTGATTCAAGGTGTTACAACAAGACACTTTTTCTTCAAGATAATTTTGATCAAAAAGTGGTAAATTTAAATAAGGATGATTAAAGAGATTAAAAAGGTTAAAATAAAAATCATCCATATTCTTAAATAACAAGATATTTTCTTCCAATAGTTTTTCATCTTTTTCAAGAGAGGAAATAATTTTAAGACAAGAATTTTCACTGTTTCCTAACAAATCGTTTAAAGTAGGACAACAATTCAAGCATCTCTTTTGTTCAAATTTTAATTCTTCTAACAAGAGATTATTTGAATTGATATGAAATTCAAGAGTTTCTAAAAGGGATGCAATGAAGATACCATCATGCTCATCATAATAATTGTAAGAGAATGACAAAGAGCTAGGGCAAGGTACTACCTCATATTTTGACATTGAGTCATCATGACTTTTATCATCATTGTTGTTCTCGTTTTTGTCGATATCAATGATGCCATATAAGTGTTCCAAACGATCCCAAATTTCATGGGCCGATGAACATTCAATAACTCTTCCAAATATCTCATCGGACAAACCGCATATTAAGATATTCATAACTTTATCATCTTGGGTAAGTTTGACCATATGATCATCAGTGAGTTCATCATAATCTTTTTCTTCTTGATTCAACTTAAGAACTCCCGCTTCATTTAATTCCTCTTTGTATGGAATAAATGGTCCTTCCATAACTATTCTCCATTGAACGGGATATTCGGCTTCCTCCATTTTTGTTCTCCAAGCAAAATAGTAAGTGCCTACAAAAAGTGGAGGTCGTGTAAAAGACGACTCTTCCAAAATAATAAATTCCATATCATTTACTCTACTAACGATTAAGCTATTCACGTATAGTTAGGCTCTGATAACAATTGAAAGTCCAAGAGGGGGGTGAATTGGATTACTAATAAGATTAATGCCTAATTAAAAATCTTTTGGATAATTATAAGTTTACAGAATAACTTCTAAGTCAATATATATCAAACACTAAGGGATCATGCAATAGGGTAACTAGGTTTGATATAAATAGAAATACGAGCAATCAATAAACGATAAGTAAAGAGATAAGGGATAGAAAGTACACAACGATGTATAGTGGTTCGGTTATCCCTACATCCACTACCTAAGGAAGCCTCCTAAGGATTTCAAGCTTTTCACTAAGCTCCCATGTCTCTCTTAACCGGGTCAAGAACACAATAACCCTTACAACCACTTCAATACCACGAAGCAAACTCTTGTGCTATCGCAACACAAGGAAACCGAGTATACTCCCTATACTCACACTCTCTCTTAATCTATCTATTACAAGAACTAGATATAAGAGGATAAAAACAAGTGTTTGAATGGTTGTTACAACTTTTCTAAGAACTCCTAAAGAGAGGATATAACTCTAAGCATAAAACTTCTCTTGAGTGGATTACAACTTTGAAGCTTCTTGGATTCACTCCTTGATTGAGTAGATATAACAAGTTGATTGATCAAGCTTGGATTGATACTATGATAGCTTGAGACCTCTAATTGATGTATAAGAATGATTAGAATTGGATTGTTAAGAGGTTCTTGAATGAATGACAAAGAGCTTCATTATATAGGCAACATTCTACCTCTGGTCGGTATGTCGGTCCGGTTTGTCTTCTAGTCAACGGGAAGATCCAACGTGGCATGTGACCGTTGGGCAACGGCTCTTTCCGCCGGTATGCCGGTCCTACGGGCGGTATGCCGGCCCGGCTACTAAATAAACCTTAAAAAATTATGTTAAATTCATGGAGAAAAGTTATTTAGTTAGGACAAGTTTAATGCACTATTTCGGGGATATTTAAAACACGATTTGGAAAATATTAAAACAAGATTAAAAGGATGTTAGGCCAACAAATTTTCCCTTATCTCATCAATCAGATCCAGCTGAGTACCTAATCGGTCATTGTTTTGAACTTCGGTTTGGTATTCTACTCTAAGCGTTGGTAGTCCTACTTATGCGAGGATCACAGCATCAGCTCCATAGATGAGGGGGAATGTAGAGATGAGGGAGAATGGAGTCTTCCGTGTCGATGTTATTTAGGTGGTTCTGTAAGATCATAGTACCCCTAGTAATTCTTTAGCCCATCTTCTTTTGGTGTTCTCCAACTTATTTTTTAAGGTGGAGATGATGGTTTTGTTGGTCGATTCACGTTGTCCGTTTACTCGTGGGTAGAGTGGGGTTGAGAAGCTTAACTTAATCTTCCATTCAATGCAAAATGCTTGAAAGTCTCGACTTATATAGCGCGACCTTTTATCTGTCACAATCTTCTTGAGGATACCAAACCTGCATATGATGTTTCTCCATATAAAATTCTTGACTTCCTTGTCCTTTATTTTGGATACGCCTTTACTTCCACCCATTTGAAAAAATAATCTGTGACTGCGAGCATATATACCTTCTAGCCCAGAGCAGTCAGAACTTTTCCAAAAATATCCATCCCCACATCATGAACAACCATGGGGTGTAATAGTTGTCAAAGGCTCTAGTGGAATATGTGATATTTGTGTGAAATTTTTCCAATTATTGCATCGCCTAACATAATTTATCAATTCCCCTCGTATGGTTGTCCAATAATACCCCGACGTGAGTGCTCAGTGGGCCAAGTTGTATGCTCCAGAATGGTTGTCGCATTCTCCTTCGTGTAACTCGGACAATACATACTCTACCTCCCCTGAATCGATACAACAAAGGGAAGCCCTATATAAGATCTTCAGATTCGTACGTCCACGATAAGGGTAAACGTTGTGCTTTGATCCTGAGACGTCGTGCCTCGATTTGATCGATGGGGAGGAGGTCATTCTACAAAGAATCGGTAATCTATGCTGTAGATCTCGGTTCCGCGGCCTAGGCGGTCGACTGGGGCCTAGCGCCTAGGAGGGACTACGCGGGGCCTAGGCGGGATTACGCGGTTTTGAATCCTGCTATGTAATTTTATATATTTAGTTATACGCGTGTATAATTATGATAATTTTATCTATTTAAGTCATAAAATTCATCTAACACCACTATATTGAATATGAAAGATACTAAAATTAGAGTTATAATATCAATTCAAGAATTTCCTAAAGTAAAATAAATTTAATGGAGGGCCTAGGCGGCAAGTTTTTACCATTAATCGGTGCCTAGGCGGGCTAGGCGCCTCTTCCACGGCGACTAAGGCGTTGGGCAAAAATGCCTAGCATTTTTACTAGGCGTAAGCGGTTGAGGGGGGAGTTGACGCCTAGACGGCGCCTAGGCGGCGATATCTACAGCATAGTCGGTAATAAGGGACATCCAACTTGGTTAACTTTCAAGACTGTTAACTTCTCCATCTTTCGCTTTCCACGTAACAAGCCATTGCATATAAACTACTTGAATATTCTTTATGATAGTTGTCTGGGTTGTCATTCTCAGGTTGTCCAGAGTATCCGTATCTATTTTCTTTTCCCTGTTCACCTGCTTGATAGAAAATTCCTCAAACACAAGTTGTAATACCTTCACTACGGCGAGGTATGCTAGCATGTAGTGTTCTTTTGCTTTATAATATCCTAATACTTGTTTTACCACTAACATTGAGTGAATCTTGACAAAATATTGTTGACTCCCATTTCTTTATCTAGGGTTAATCCGGAGACGAGCGTTTCATATTTTGCTTCACTATTAGTTGCTTTGAAGAAACATCGAATGGATTATTCTATGATGTCTCCTTCTGGTGGCTGGAGTACCAAACCTAAACCGCAAACTCTTACATTACTAGATACATCGACGTGTAACATCCAGGTGCCAGTTTTATAGGTTTGTTTCATACATAAGAGTTTTTCTTCAAACTCCGATGAAGTTTAGGGTGAAAAGTCGGCTACAAAATCCACAAGTACTTGTGACTTGACAGTAGTCCTTGATATAAATAAGATATCAAATTCGCTCATCTCCACTGCCCACTTGGTTAACCTGCCTAAAAGTTTGGGGTTCTGTAACACCAATTTTAGGGAATGCTTGGTTACTACAATGACTGGGTGGCATTGAAAATAGGGTATGGGGTTCCATGTCGCTGCTAGGAGAGTTAATGCGAATTTCTATAAGTGATTGTATCTTGTTTCAGCATCTAGAAATGACTCACTTGTGTAATAGAATAGTAACTAGTGTTTTTCTTCTTCTCGAACCAACACGATGCTAACGGTCGCCTCAGAAACTACCAAGTAGATGAATAATGTCTACCCTAGCATAGGTTTATAAAGGAGTGATGGGTTTGCCAGCTGTTCTTTTAGTTGTTGTAGTGCTTCCTCACATTTATATGTCCATTCAAATCTTGTGTTCCTTCGTAAGATTTCAAAGAAAAGATGACATCTTTTGGATGAGCGAGAGATGAACCTATTTAGCGCCGTAATTCTCCCTGTTAGATTTTGCACTTCTGTAGTGCTTGTTGGTGAAGGTATGTCAAGTATGGATCCTACCTGTTCAGGGTGAGCCTCAATTCCTCGCTTTGTTACCAAGTAACCCAAGAACTTCCCAGTTGTTACTCCGAACGAATACTTATTTGGATTAAGCTTCATGTTGTACTTCCTCAGTATTGTGAATACTTGCCCTAGATGCGATAGATGTTGCTCTACGACTAGTGATTTTACTAGCATATTGATGATATATACTTCCATATTGTTACCAAGTATCTTAGAGAACACCTTATGTACGAGACGTTGATATGTGGCTCCTGTGTTTTTTCTTCCAAATGGCATTACTTTGTAACGAAAAATTCCTCGCTCTATGATAAATGCGGTAATCTATTGGTTATCTGGGTGCATTAATATTAGGTTGCACCATGAGAAGTTATCCATGAAGTTGAATAGTTCATGTCCAGTTGTGGAATCTACCATTGTATCGTTGTGTGGTAAAGGAAAAGAATAATTTGTGCGGGCTTTATTCAAATATGAGAAGTCGATACACACCCTTCATTTCACATTTTGTTTTTCACGAAGACGACATTGGCTAGCCAATTTGATAATTTACCTCTGTGATGGACCCTGTATCGATCAGATTTTGTATTTCTTCATTGATTATCCAAATTCTTTGGATTGCAAACTTCTTTCTTTTTTGTTTGACTGATGGGTAGGCCAGATCAACTTGTAATGTGTGCACCATTACGTCAGCATCGATTCTTGTCGCGTCTTGTGAGACCACGCGAAGAAATCGTAATGCTCCTTGAGAAAGGCAATTAACTCACCACATATCTTCCTACTTAGCATCGACCCGATTTGGACCTTATGACCACGATCGTCTGTGTGTATCTACACTTCGTCCAATTTCTCCAGGTTAGGGGTATCAGGGATATTTTGTGTTATGATTCCCTCCATGTTGAATATACTTCCCTATAGTTTTGCATGAGGGTGGTGTGGTAACAGTCATGTGATACCTTTTGTTCGCCTCTAATTTCCCTAACACCCCATTTGGTGGGGAATTTTGATTGTGTGGTGGTAGGTTGAAGGAACTACCTTCATATCATGGATCCCGGTTTTCCTAATATAATGTCGTATGCGGAGCGACAATCACTGCCAAATATTTGGTTTGCAAGTTTACCCCCTCTGTATAAGTTGGGATGGTAATTTCGCCAACAGTATACTTCGGCTCCCCGCTGAATCCTAGAAGGAGGCTCGGGCTTCGTGTGATGTTTGATACATTGATTCTTATCGCTTCACGATTATGAATCATTAATACATTGGCAGAGCTGCCACTGTCAACCATTATGTGTTTTACTCAACAGTTTGCGACTGATAGAGAGATTAATAGTGTATCATAGTGTGTTTCGTCTAGTTGAGTTGATTCATACCTAGAGAAGATGATGGGTTGACCCTCGTCTTATCTGCATGATTGTTTTCTCTCTAGGTCATGGTTGCTTGTCCGTCGAATGTGCCTTCAGGCTGCCGAGAGTGTTATGATGCTTCCCTACTAAACCTCATGTGATAACGTTATTTATGCGCTCTATCATTAGCAGGTTAGGAGGCGTTGTTTCTCACTCCTGGTTTTGGTCACACCGGTTAATTGTGTGCTTCCCTTTATCTAGCAATAAGTGCCTCAAGTGACCTTTGCGTAACGAATCGGCTACCTCTACTTTGAGACCTATACAATTTTGTTTTCGACCGTATGCCCATAATATCCATGTAAAGCACACCACTTTGATTTGTCTAGTCTGTCTGAAGGTCTTGTTGGTTTAGCTGGCCATCTTACTATATTACACATTTGATTCAACGTGTAGATGAGTTTTGACGAGGGAATTGAAAGAGTGTACTCTGGTGCTTTGAAATTGTACCAGCGAGGTACTGCACCCATGTCAAGGGGGAGCCTGTCATCGTGCACGCGGTTGGAGTGAAAATATTCCATAAAGTAGGGTTCCGGCCATCTCTAGTGTTCACGTCACTCGGGTTGACTGATACGTCTTTCATCTCTCTAGATATTCTGATGGCCTTGAGAGCGCTGATTGACCTCGTCTTCTTCCCACTTTATATGGGTCCAGGTTTTGGCCAGAACCTCCTCCATTGATTTACATGCATACTTCGGCAATTATTTGTAAAGGTCAGATTACGGTAGCACTCCCTTACGGAAGGCGGAAATATATGTGGCGACATTGCATTGAGAGACAACTACCTTTTCCCTATTAAACCTTCCCACATAACTCCAAAGACGTTCATTCTTACCTTAAGTGATGAGGTATATATATATCATCTAACTGCTTTTCCAACTTGCAACCACTCACTAATTGTTCCACAAACATGTATGTTAGTTGCGCGAAAGACTTGACGCATTTGTTTTGAAGGTTGGTGTACCATTGGAGGGTTGGACCTGTTAGGCTTGACTTGAATCCCTTGCACATACAGGCTTCCCTCAACTCTTGGGGTATAGACACCATGAACATACGCTGACGTATTCGTGCTATGTGTTCCTCTAGTTCTATTGTACCGTCAGATGAACTTACGACAGGGAAGTTAAATCCGGGAGGCATCTCTGTTAGAGAAAATCCATTCGAGAATGGACAATCTGCGTAATTGTTTGACGCCCTTCTCCTCATGGGAGGGGGAGACCCTGGTATCCTTCGAATAAGAGATTTCATTTCTCTTAACCGTCTTATCAAGTCCGATCATGAGCCCATCTCTTGGTAATCATTTGACTGTTTGGTATTTAATTAGTACGGGAGTCCTTCCTGACGAGATCTTTTGAAGGTACTTTATTGCTTGTTTGTCGAGAGGGCGATCTCCTGGTAGGTAGTCCCCTGCTAGGTAGTATGTCGAGGGCTGGTACCCCGAAGACAGAGTCCTTGGTAGGTAGCCCCTTACTAGGTAGCCTATCGAGGGTTGGTACCCTGGAGAGCGAGACCCTGGTAAGTTCCTTCTTGTTTGGTAGTCTATCGAGGGATGGTATCCTGGAGGGCGAGTCCCTGGTAGGTTTCTTTGTGGTCAACCCGTATGATATCACTCTCTTTTTCCTTCGTAAGGTTCTTGTCAATTTTGAACAATATATCGTTTTGCGAGGTTCCTAGGTGTTATTTTATCACGAAGGATTGCCTTCCCTCGGATCTACGACGTGGCTAAGGCTTCCATACTCTGTATCTTCTGGAGGAGCTGATTATTCTACACCAGGAGTTGATCGTACATCACTTTGACCTGTTTTATCTTGTCAGTGTTCGACACTTCTGGGTTTGTTGGTTCTTTCTCCAGGTTCTCCAACACCTCTTCATCCTTGGAGGTCTCGGTAGTGTTATCTCCAATCGCCATAACGAAAGTGACGAGCTTCTAGTTGATCTTGGGTGAAGTATTGTTGCTAGTACCCCTCGATGAACACCAAATTGTAAGAGTGAGTATCTACAATATCGATCAAGGGTCGAGGTTCTTGATTCTTTCGTCTGGGTACTTGCTACATATATAAATTCAGCGATTTGAATAAGAATTTTCTCACCCAAAAAGGGTGAAGAATCCAGGGGGCGTTTGTTGAATGGCTTAGGGGTCTTTAGAGAGAGAATGTCTAAAGTTTTGTATCTCAGTGTGCCTTATACCTCAATGTGAAGGGATATATATTGGTATGGTTTACTTGTCCTCCAAGTCACTATTTAGTAACCATAATTGACTCCCTCGGAAGCCCAATTTGTAAGGTCACTAGATGGACTTTCCTGGATCCACCACTAACGTGCTACTAGCCTTATAGAAGGATGATTTTTTTTAGTTTTAACAAACCAAACTCCTTTGTGGGCTTGTCTAAATTCAATATTATCGCTATCTTCTTTCAGAATCGAAACATCTTTCACTAGAACCAAAACCATCTCTCATGGAATTCTTGGACCTGTCCATTTTTTCCCACTACATTTATTAACTTACAAAACTTACATAATGCTAATCTAACTTCGATATCAAGAAGACTTAGTGAAAAATTCAGAATTGCTTTAATAGGTAAAAGAAGTTTCATACAAGATAAAAAAATAAAAGAACAAAAAATAAAATGTGAATAAAATGGCATTAATCGACCAATCGCTAGATCGGTTTGGATCTTCTTATAGCCCGTTTCTTTTATAGCTTTTAGCCTTTTACATAACGTGTTAATTGGTATTTGCGATTTTGGTTGGTAATACAGAATATTGTACAAACAGTTGGAAATGAATTATAAAAGACGGTGAGAAGCTACAAAATGAGGTTTCAAATCCCCGTTAGACCAGCAAAGTGCTAAAGAAACTAACAAAACCATGATTACAACCGGAATAAGCAAAAGCATCGTAGGAGGTGGTGGAAGTGGTGGAAGTACTAGCGGCAACACCAAATGCAACACCGTTATAACAACCATAAACACCAAACCTTTTAAACTGATAAACCTAGGCTTGGACATCAAATTGTTCGTCTGCTCTTGTTCTTGTGCTTGATGATGAACATCATATGATACACCTCTATCAATTCTATGCAACATTACTTTCAAGAACTATAGTTTGGCAGCTTCACAAGTTTTTCCTTATTTTCTTTTATATATGAAGTTGAGGCTGAACGAGTTTTTAAACGAGGATGTCTTTCTTAATTTTTGTTAATGTTTATACGAGGATGTCTTGGGGGATCGTATGGAATGACAAGCGTGTTTTCCGTTATATGGAGATAATGTTCATGAAGAAGACACGTCAGACACTTCACCTGTAATTAGATTCATCGTACCCAATGAACAAACATAAAAGATTCATTGTGTTTAGGATGTTACGGTGATGGTAGGCGCGTTAGGGATGGGCAAAACCGGGGGCGCTTGCAATTTGCAAGACATTAACCTGTCAATTGTCAATGTACTTCAACTCTATTCTATATTTATCAAAGAAAACTTTTTTTTTAAAAATTTAAAAACCTAAAAATTATATATATTTGCTTAATATGTGTATATAATTGAATTAGTTGACAAAAATAATAATTAAACAAACCAGTTGGGGTTAGCTCAACTGGCCAGATCCTTGGTTATCCTTTTAGACGGTATAGGTTTAAACAGTGTCAATGACAACGCGTCCTAAAATGGCTCTCCCATGTAACAAAAAAAAAACCACACACACAAACTAAAACAATTTTTTACCTTTTAAAGGGAGGAAGGAGGTTCTTTCTTATCATATTCCCAAATTGCCCTTGGCTAGAAATTATTCTCGACCGAAGTATACACGGGTCCACCTGAAAATTCCACACGAGTAGTGTAGCCTTTGGCCAATGACGTCTGGGGCTTATCTTTATGATAGGCTTAGTTACGGACCCTTTGCCAAAGTCCCTTACGAGGCCCAAATGTAATTCTTTCAGTGACATTCTCGCATACGATAAAAATAAAATGGGTGCCTGATAGGACAAATTTTAACAGTTGAATTTGATTGAACTAGAAGTTCTCCGTTTGCATAAATGGCGATACTTAAGTGTGGTGTTTGATTAATAGAGAAAGAAATTGGTTTGATAACAAGTAAAAGAATTAGAGAAAAAGATAACTCATTTATAATAAGGCTTGAATTTTGTTGAGTGATTACATATATCCTTTTTGTTACAATGACTTACATATATAGACTTTACTATGACTATGTTCGCCCACATAACCTCACTGCCAAGTTCGGAGAACTACTTATCCTGCTCTTGTGGAGCATGCTTCTGGATAACGGCCACATCCTTCAATTGTAGAGCACGTGATGGTCGGTCTTTATAAGGATCGTGGTTGGTCCTCGCTTACTCCTTGAATAGACCGAAGATACTGCACTAATACTTCTTACTGCAAGATCCCTTTTGTAATCCTAGAGGTCTTACGAATGATTTTCCACGAGCCGCTACTTTGTCTGTATCCGAGATCTAGCTGACATTTTCTTTCTAACAGCTACCCCTTTAATTTTAGTATTTTCCTTTTAGGAAAAATGCTAAATTCTATAGTTCATCCTTTTAATACATTTGGGGGCTGACCCACTCGAAGTGAGACATCTTTTTGAGGGTTTACTGGACCTAAGTGAGGGATTTTTCCCTATTATCTTACTCTTCCAATTTTTTTTGAACATGTTAATAATTATAGAGTTTTTGTTCTTCAATTGTGTGTTAAGTGTGTAGATTTTAAGTAAATGGTTGAAAGTAGAGGCCAAGATGAAGAAAAAAAGTCAGGAGTCAAGTCCAAACCCAAACTAAGACGTAAAAAGAGCTAAAAGTCACTTTGGAGTAATTAGAGCGTTTACCAGCAAAATCCTTGACGCCACTCGTTTAAGTCACCGCGAAGAATTGGTCATAGCATTAGACAAATTTCCTTTTGATTTGGATAGAGCTTGAAGTTAGTGACAGAAGTCAATTCGAAGTTGGGATGAGGAAATTATGTCATTTGCTTTCACCGTCACTTGAACTTGTCCAACACTAGCTAAAAATGGGTTGGACTATCTTTAACCCATCTAAATGAGCTCATAAGGCCCAAAAACATTTTTAGCTAGGTATGTCATTCCACAACAATTGCATTTAAATTATTAGAGTAATTTCATCTCGTTTTATCTTCTAAACATGATTTTGGCATTAGTTTTTCTTTAATTTATAGATTTATATAATGAATTAAACCTATTGTGCTTGAAGCTTGCAATGGGTACGAACCCTAGATGGTTATTTTAATGTTATTTGGATTTGAGATCATTTATATTGAAATGAATTTAGTTAGTTTTCCACTGATTATACATTATGCTTATTTCTAATTGTGCCATGATCAAGTATTAATTAGTGTTAGTAATCTCAATTATTATCCGCGAGGGGGGTTGGATTACAAAATTAGGTAATAAACGCTTGGTGTGTATTAGTGAACCAGGAGGTCTTGACTACCCAAGTAGTCATTAGGGTTTGAACCTCTAGCATTTGAAAGTATTTGTAGGGACACCCAGGAGGGTTACCTAGTACTATAGGATAGCTTCGTATCTACTCGGGAGGGATTTGGGAAGATCAATGAATCCCGACTATTGTGAAAATACCAATCTTCCCTTATATCAATAAACATCTAAATAGTTGACTTTGGGAATTACCAACAATATTCAAGCATATATCTCATCCATTTATTTTCTATTTAGAATTTTTAATTGTATTTCTATAGTTAATCATTTACTTTATTGCAATTAGCTTTTAATCACAGTTTGCATGAGAGATATGCTCGAATGCTCTTGCACTTAACATATGAAAGTTTAGTTGATAACTTTAACAAATTAAATACATGTGAGAAGTTTACTCTGAAAAAAGTGTTCAATATATACGAGAACTCTTGAATCATATAGAATAATACTTAAAATGTTCATGCTCTAAACATGTTATGTGTTTCTAAATATGGAATCATATACAAATGTAGCATACAAATTTAGATTGGTTAAGTGTATGACAAATAATATCCGGGGGTTACCTAAACTTAAACAAATAATCACATAGTTACAGGATTGAGCAAAACAGAAAATAGGTCCACAAACAATCCAAGTGTTCATGCTTGTATTCTTAGCTCCTTGTATAAGATATGTATAGAATGTGAATTCATATAATAATGAAGTTTATAATATTTTAGACACATAACAAGTTGTTGCATGAAATATTGCTCTTATAATCAAGATGAACAAATGCATATTTTAGCAAGAGGGACTTGCTTAGATGCTTTAATTTTTTACACGTGAAATGGTTCAATAGAGCATACAAGAAAGATATAGTTGACCACTTATGCAAAGGCAAAGCATATAACAAGTCACGACTTAGAGAATGATCAACTCATGTAAATGCATATCTAACAAGAGTAGCCATGCTACAAACGAGTATAGTTGATAGATACTATCCTCACACTGTAGACTTACATAACTTTCTCATCTAGATAACTTTTAAGGGCTTATTTCATAAACACTCTACTGAGTTGAGTTGAGCGTTAGAATTGAACGTCAGAGTACCATCGGGAATCCAACACTTGGTATACTAACACTATTGTGTGGTTTACATGAATAATATAAAATATATATACAAAGTTGTGTTCTGATCAATTAGAGGGTACCATGGAGCACATCATTAAAAATGCATTTGTTTTGTACTATCACCATGGTACCTATATTTTGGTATATTTACGCACCCCATATCCATGTATGTTTCTAATGATTTCACATGCTCTTGCAACTTTAAGGTTACCTTTGACACAACCATGCATGTTTATTCAATTTGTTGTAGACATGACATCCAACTTGTTGTTGTCAAACAAGTAGATTTATTATTAACCTCGACACTTCCAAACAATTATAATAAGCTAAAAGTAGACCAAGTTAAGGAATGCAATAACACCCCCATTTTAATCAACAGTTAATACATCAAATTGAAACAAGAAGCAAATTTTGCATTTTAGTCCCTGTCAATACTGTTGTAAGCGGCGACACTTTATCTTGACATATGAACCTCCCATCTACTTAATATTTTCCCTTTCAACAAAGTAACCATAACCTCCACAAACATTATGTTTACAAGATTGCATTTTGTCTCTACTATACAAACTGCAATATTCATAACATATACCTAACTCCACTTTAACCTCCCTTCAACTCATATCCCTTAACACTATTCCTATACACAATCAACATAGTAACTCAATCCATTATCTTCTCCTCAGCCACCACATCAAGATACCACTTAAACCCCATTTTGTTACCATAATCCTATTATTATGTCACTTAAATTGTTCAATAAGTAAAATATTTTAAATTTTTTCTTAACAACTTAAGATTGTTCAATAAATAGAGTACTTTAATTTTTTTCTAAGCAATCTGCAAATTCAATAATAAGTTGACAACACAAATAATGTAACAAGAATAAAAAAAAAATTGAACAATTAAGATTAGAAAATATCATGTAGAATTATCTCATTTGACATACTTTTCAAAATTACAAGATTTTGTAAATCAAAATCTTACCGATAAAATATATTATGCCTAAAATGGTCATATAGCCGCTTAAAATTCACCATCAAAACACAGATTTTCTTATAGCCCTCCGATAAGTTTCACGTAAAAGTCCATTCTTCTCCAAAAAAAAAAAGAAAAAAAAAATTAGAATTTGAAACCAAACCAAATACTACAAATGAAAAATCCCTAATACTTACAAACCCTAGCGCTCTTTTCTCTCTCCAGCTATATATACGTATATATACACATACAGAGAGAAAATTCAAACTTTTGGTACATATAAGCATATATAGCTTCATCTCTCTCTACCATCGAAGCAATTCGCGACGTGATTTATGTAGATCTGGCTGTAAATTTGGGTAAGGAATTATGAATTTTCGCTTCGTTGACTTTAAATTTTTCCCTCCTGTTGACTTATTATTCTCCCGTACTTTGTTTGTAATTAGGGTTTTTTTAGGGCTTTGAACTATTAAATCATGTTGATTCCCTAATTAAAAGTATTTAATAGCTATATATATTGTATTATACGCCTTTTGGTAAATTTGAAGTTTCCTATTCATTGATCATATAAACGTGCTTGTTTATATTCCGTATACGCATGATCTTTTCGCTTTTAATTCGATTATTTCTATATTTATTATATTAATCTGCAATATATTATAGATGATACATATATGTTATTACGTTCTAATTGAGAAAGTGTATTACAGGCATGAATAATGGCTGTTCCAATGGATAATAGTTCAGATCAATCTTCAACTGAGCGTGTACAACACCTCCTTGATAAGGTACTATCTCCTATAGTTTGACTAGTTTGATAAAAGGTCAAAAACCCCCCCTAATGTTTTTCAAAACTATTTTTTAGACCGTGGAGTTGGATAATAAGCGTAAACAAGCAGTACAAGCAAGAGTACCTTCAGATCCAAATATATGGCAACAAATACGCGAAAATTACGAATCAATAATCCTCGAAAATCACTCTTTTTCAGAACAACATGAAATAGAGTTCACTTTATGGCAGTTACATTACAGAAGAATCGAGGAGTTACGTGCACACTTAATCGCAGCTCAAAACAGTAAAGTGGGTCCCACACGAGAACGTATCATAAAGATCCGTGTCCAATTTAAGAACTTTGTATCAGAAGCAACTGGGTTTTACCATGATTTAATGTTGAAAATTAGGGCAAAATATGGTTCAGGATTATCTTGTCACCGTTGCTTTATATATTTAGGTGATCTTGCTCGATATAAAGGTTTATATGGTGAAAATGATTCGAAAACTCGAGATTTTGCTACAGCTTCAAGTTACTATACACAAGCTTGTTCGATTTTGCCTTCAAGTGGTAATCCTCATAATCAGGTATAGTTTTTCTTTGTTTTTATCTTTCCGGGATTTAAAAAGACGCTTATACCCCTATGTTTTTTCAGCTTGCTATATTAGCATCTTATTCGGGTGATGAATTATTAGCTGTTTATCGATACTTTCGAAGTTTAGCAGTTGAGACTCCATTTATTACAGCAAGGGATAACTTAATCATGGCATTTGAAAAGGTATAGGGGGTATTTCCGACTTTTTGTCAAACTAACGGGTTTAAATTGGTATTTTACTTTTATTAACGCGATTTTACTTTTACAGAATCGTCAAAGTTACTCACTTCTACTTGGAGAAGCTAAACCTTCTGGTCAAAAGGTGGTAACTAAAGGTAGAGGTAAAAATGACTCGAGGGTCCCACAAAAAAATAACCGAACCATGGTTAATAATACAGTTAAGGAAAAGACTTTAAGTGTACCCGAGCTTTTTAAAGCTTTCAGCACTAAATTTGTTCGACTCAATGGCATTTTATTTACACGGACAAGGTAAGTTATATACTCTAATTTAATTTTACAGTAACTTACCATATATACCCCTATAGTTTTACAAAATATCAAAAACTACCCTATAGTTTTAAAAAGGGACAAATATACCCTGTAGTTTTACATATTTGTTACAAGTTGTAAAAACACATGGGGGTATTTTGGTAATTTATAGTACGTAGCAGGAGAGTTACTGACATATATTAATACAATTCTTGATTACACAGCCTAGAAACATTTGAGGAAGTTTTAACCATGGTTAAAAATGATTTAACTGAGCTTCTTTCTTCTGGACCTGAGTTGGAATGTAATTTCGGATCTGATACTAATGAGTGTAAACTCATGATCATAAGACTTGTTTCGATTCTCATATTTACTGTTCATAATGCGATGAATAAAGAAACCGAAAATAAATCGGTTTTGATTCAGAATTCATTTACATTTATTTTCGAATTTATGGGTTTAATATTTGAACGATGTGTGAAGTTAACTAACCCTTGGGTTAGTTTTCTTTTACCCGGGGTTATGATCTTTTTAGAATGGTTAGCTATAGTTAGTCATGAAGATGTTACAGTAGATGAAACTCTTTTGGAAAAATGTGTTAACTTGTTGAACAAGTTATTATTAGTGGATATTAAGGATGAAGCGGAGTTTAAGAATGAGGGCGAAATGGGAAATTGTGTGGCTTTGTTTGAGGATTTTGAGTTACGAGGGTTTTTACCGATTGTGAGTAAGCAAGATGGGTTTGATTTTACGAGGAAATTAAATGAAAGTGGGTCCCACGAGAAGAAAGTGCGTTTTAATAGAGTTGTGGAAGCTGGGAAAGCGATTAAAGGGGTTTACTTTGATGTGAAGATGAAGAAGTTTGTTATTGGTGAAGAGCCGATTGAGAATAATTGCGTTAAGGTCCCTGAATTAAACGATGTGAAGCAATTTAGCCCTGTAGAAGAAGATGAGGATGAGGAAGAGATTGTGTTTAAACCTTTGGTTATTGAGAAACAATTTAATGGGCCCACCAAAGTTGAAGAAGCTTTGATTACGAATGGTGTGGGGAATTTGAAGTTATTGGAAAATGGAGGACCTATTATGCAATATAATACACCTGCACCCATTTCAGTTCCGTTTCCTCAGTCTATTCCGGGTTTAAAGAAAAACCCGGTGAGTCGACCCGTTAGACAAACGGGCCCACCACCTGGGTTTGGTTTTTCTGCACCTTATCAATTTCCATCATCAGTAAACGGGTCCCACAATTCGGTAAACGGGTTCCACGGTTCAGTAAATGGGTCACACAATTCAGTAAACGGGTTCCACAGTTCAGTAAATGGGTCCCACAGTTCAGTGAACGGGTTCCACAATTCAGTAAATGGGTTCCACAGTTCAGTAAATGGGTCCCACAAGGAAATGCTGAACTTTCCATTTCCTGGGAAGACTAGTAGTGTAGTAGCGCCACATCAGCAACAGTATCATCAAGGACAGTCATTATGGGAAGGTCGTTATTTCGTGTGAGATTGAGGACTATAATGGTAAATATTCTTTTTTACTCTCTCTCTATTTTGTAAATATGATGTGCTTTTTTGTTTTTTGTTTTTTTAGATGGTGGTGAAAGGATGTTTTTGGAGAATTTAATGTGGTCTTGAAGTTGTTGCAGGCACATATTGTTGGAACAGGTAATAAAGATAAGGGCCCACCAGGGGAAATATATTACTGATTATTTAATTAATTAGTGATTTTTGTTTTTGTGTAAATATATAGGATGTGCCGAGCTTTGGGACAGTATGAATGAATGAAGGAATTGAATTGGAGTTCATTTTTTCTCGTGGGTAAAAAAAGAGTCAGAATTTTTGGTGGGCAAAAAATGTGTTTTAAGGAAAGAGTAAAAGTCAAAGTTGTGTCAAAACATATGTTATGTTACGTGGCTGATAAGTAATATGTACGTGGAGTTGAAAGTGTTTAGATGTGTCTCTCTATGGAAGAGAAGTTATGTGATTGTGATGGAGAAGTTGTTTTATTTTTGGGAAATTAATGTTGAAAACAAAGAATGTGTGTTTTCTTTTGAACTTGTGATGATGGAATTATATTTGTTGGATTTTTTACTATCTTTCTTTGTTAATTTCATTCTAGTGCATGTTTTTTGTGAGATTAAGAGAAAATAATGCTCCTTCTATACTAGAGAATCTATAACCCAGTAAACTCATCTTTTCACTTTTGTTATTCTGTCCAACCCAACCCAGAAACAACTAGGCAAAAGTTATGTTTATGTGACGTTCTAGATGAATTTATAGCCTAAGAATATGTTACAAGGGTCTTATTATTTATTTGGCCTTTTTTTAAACTAATAAGTATTATTTTTTGACAAATAAAAGAAAAACTAATTACTTTTGTCCAACTTTAATTTCTAACCTACAAAATATAATTTTGTATTGTACCACTCAAATGACCACACCACATGATAGGCCAAAGCTTTCTCGACTATCCCGAAGCCTCTCCCCTTTGACAACATTATGGCATATTTAAGGCTAAGTCTAATGGGTTCCCGATTATAGCAAAAGACTACAATTGGGAGTTGAAAATTAGATTTTAGCACTCCAACCGCCTCTCTATTATAGGAAACCCAATTATAGGGTTCTAATTCACAAATTTTCTTAGCTAGAAGCTCTTTGCTACAAAGAAGCTCTCACTTATCTCCGACACACTTATATAGTGGCATCTTATCAAGAAGCCTCTGAAAAAATTTCTCACCAAGTTGATGGCTCACCGGAGGCATTTATTGTTGGATATTTTACTGTAGGCATTCGTGACGACGTCCGTTTAGATGTGAAAATCAAACAACCCAAGAGTTTGTATAAAATTATTGGAGTGGCTCGATTGGTTGAAGAACGAAATCAAATTTAAAAGAGACAAAATTACCCAATTCGATCTTAACCTATAGGATATAAATAAATCCTAATTCTAATACGGGAGTACTAGGACCTCCACTTGTACAACGTGGAAACATAAGTAAAAATTCTAATGCAATTACTTTCCGAAGAATCACAAATCAAGAGGTGAGAAAGCGTCGTTAAAAGGGGTTATGCTATACTATTGTGATGAGAAGCTTAGTCCTGGACATCGATGCGAATGTCCACAAATATTCATGATAGAAGACTTGGACCAATAAAGCATTCAAAAGACCAAACATCTCGAACTGGGAACCTGATAATAAGGAAGTCATACTTGAAATTTCTTTTCATGCCATATCGGGAGTCAATCATCCGCAAACACTTCGTGTATAAGGGATGCTAAAAAATAAAATGTCACAATACTCATCAATGGTGGCAGCAAGTATTACTTTATAGATCAAGTTATTGTCACGAAACATGGATTACATGTGATGCAAGAAAAAAGTTCCAGGTCATGGTAGCCAACCGAGAAAAGATTGATTGCAAGGGCCTACGCAAAGATCTCAATGTTTATATCCAAGGTAAATTTATTACCGCTGATTCTTATGTACTTTATATTGCAGCTTGCCAATTGGTTTTAGGAGTACAATGGCTGGAAACTCTCAAAGTGATAGAGATGGACTACAAACAATTAACTATATAATACAAGATTGAGAATGAATCATGCATATTTCGAGGTCTTAAAACTGCTGCTCTAGAAGCCTTAACTAATAGGGATTTCAATAATCTTCAAGGTTCGAGATTCTTATTTTAAAACATTACTTTCTCATAGCTTCTCTAAACCAAGTTCTCAACCATCTGACATATCAAAACTTCTAGATGAATTCTCCAAAGTGTTTGAAACCCCCACTAGCTTAGCACCAAAAAGACCACACGATCACCACATTATTATAAAGCCTAACACTGAATTAATACGTGTAAGACCATATCGATACCCATACTACCATAAAATAGAAATTGCGTTAATAGTGAGGGAATTATTGCAATCAGGGATGATAAGGTCGAGTAATAGCTCTTTTATTTTACCTATTTTATTGGTTAAAAAGGCATATGGTGATTGGCTATTTTGTGTCAATTACTGAGCATTAGAACTCATAAAAATAAAGGATAAATATCCAATTCCAGTTATTGATAAACTTCATGATGAGCTTCACGGAGTCAAATTTTTCTTCAAGTTAGATTTGAGGGCTGGATATCATCAAATTCAGGTCCAAGAAGAAGATGTAACAAAAACAGCTTTTCGGACACACGAAGGTCACTACGTGTTCCTTATGATCCTGTTTGGCCTTGCAATTGCACCATCCACCTTCCTGAGCCTCATGAATGATTTATTTTGCTCTTATATCAGGAAGTTAATATGGGTTTTCTTTGACGATATTCTGATATACTCGAAGACGTGGGACGATCATCTTTCATATCTTCGAATAGTCCTCACAATTTTTAAGACTAATCAATTGTTTGCTAAAGAAACAAAGTGCAGGTTTGGTGGTTCTCAGGTGAACTATTCGGGCCATATAATTTCCGTACGTGGGGTGGCTGTAGACCTCAATACAAGCCGTTTTGGAATGGCCAACACCTTTGACAACAAAGGGGTACATGGATTTTTTGGGCTGTCAGGATATTATCGTAAATTTATCCGTCACTTTGGATGTATAGCAGCTCCATGAAATCAACTCTGTGGGAAAGGAACCAAAATGGAATGAGGCCGACGAACTTTCTTTTCGAAGGTTAAAGGAAGCATTAACATCGTCACCTGTTCTTCATTTCACCGTCTAAGCATATTACTCAATGATCTGTTCAATTTAAAAAAAAAATTAACTACCATGTATATAATTTTTGTTTTGATTTAAAATAGTTATTGGATTTATATCAAGATTCAACATCCTTAATTTAGTTATTTTGTAATGTAATAGACCATCAATTTCTCTTTTGCATGACTTAAACCTGCAAGTACACTATCATTACTGAACTTTCATCAACACTTGGAGGTGATTTATTAAAGAGGAGAAACTTTCAAAGTTTACAATTCTTCATGTTTTCTACTCAATTTAAATGTTCAAAACCTATAATTTACATTTTCTAAATAAAACTTTTGTGTAGACATGTCTGCAATTTGGGAAAAAGAATCCAACTCCTACAAAATATATTTATTTCGTTAATTTGAATCCTTGGTCGATTTGTCATGTGTAATAACCATAACCAATGTTTTTCTATTTTGTTGTAAATTTTGTTCGATAAATAAGGTTTATGTTTACAATCTCATATATGCATATTAACTTAGAGTCTTAGACAGTAAAATTATAACATGTAAATAATATCTTAAGTTGCAATTGCTATTGTATCACAATGTTAAGATCTTGCATAATTTTATTTTTTTATTATCTAAAATGTGTAGAAGAAAAAGGCTAATTTTTTTTTTATCAAAAAAAAAAATCGTTATAATAGTGTTAAAATATTGTTATTGATGGACAATGATGCTAGATAGGTCATTATTGGTAGATTTAATTAACTAATAATTGTAAATAAAAATGAGTTAGAAAATAGAGATAGAGAATAGAAAAAAATTTCCATCCTGTTACACCAATTATATTCATTTATATACCCATGTTTTAAACTTACAAAAATAATTAATTCATTAATCTAATGATATGTTTTTTGTTATAATAATCAATGACTGCGATATAAATATTGGACTATCCAATATTAGATGGAAGACTTACCCGATAAAATATATTATAGAAGCTCAATTTATAATAATCAATGGCTGCGATATAAAGTTTAAAGTCATAAAAAAAATGAAAAAACTGTTTTAATAAATACATATTAACAAACTGCCCTATTTTTTTTAAGTAAACCTTCATTTTAACTTGTTTCAAATAATCTACAAAACTTAAAATTATTAAAAATAAATAATTTAAGGATTAACTATGCAACTAAAAATTAAGCCCTTCGAGCCTTATAGACTTTTTTGATAATTTTTTTCTTGACTCCCTAGCGAATTTTTCGTTAAAATTGCCCTTCAAGGCTTATTTGGTCTTTCGAGAATTATTCAGTCCTTCGAGACTTATTTAGTCTTTCGAGGCTTACTAAGCCCTTCGAGGCTTTTTGGAAGAAAAGGAAAGATATTTGAAGACTGGCGATTTATTTTTTGACTCCCTAGCGGATTCTTCGTCAAGATTGCCCTTCGAGGCTTATTCACCCTTTCTTATTCTATCTTTCTTATTTTGTCTTCGGGACTTATTCAGCTTTGTGAGGCTAATTCAGCCCTTCGAGACTTTTTGGAAGAAGAGGAGAGATATTTTTGAAGATTGGTGATTTATATCTTGACTCCTTAGCGGATTCTTTGTCAAGATGTAGATATTTTGTTCGAGGTGGATATATTTTCAGGTTTTTTGTTTTTTGTATCGATTACCAAAGTTGTGACTCTCTAGCGGATTCTCATCAAGAGGGAGATATTTTTCGAGGTGGAGATATTTGCAGTTTTTGGCCTCGATTACCAAATTTGTGTCTTGACTCTTGACTCCTTAGCGGATTCTTCGTCAAGATGGAGATATTTGCAATTTTTTGGGCCTCTCTTACCGAATTTGTGTCAAGGTGGAGATTGTTAGAGATGTGACCAAAATTCATCTTTGTTAGGTCTGACCGATTTAGTTATGAATCCTAGTATCTCTATTTACCTATAATACATTGTATTGTATAGGTTATTAGTTAATTGTTCAATTGGCAGCAGCCATTATACTTTCCTTTGTAATCAATCCTCTATAATAAAATCTTCTCCTCTTCCCGTGATTTTTCCTGATTTGGGTTTTCCACGTATATCGGTGTTCCTTTCATTTTTTATTATTATTATTATATTTATTATTCCGCGATCTTTATTCTAACATATACTTTTCTGGACTAAAAGTAAGTTTTTTAGCCTTTTTGAACTAGAACTTAACTAAAAAAAAATATTTTTGACCTGATGTTCTTAATATGACCAATTGTTCTAATTTTGGTTCTCATGGATTTTTTTATTCATTCTTAAAGTTAAGAATATATATTTTGTATTTTAGTTTAAAATAAATTTAAACAAAGAATAAAAGAGATTTAAATTGATAAAATGGAAAGAATAAGTAAATATAAAAAAAGTATGATAAAAATTAAGTAAAGTGATAAATAAATTTTTTTATGATCAATGGCATTAGGATCATTATAAGGGATAGAACACATCTATTCTATTTAAAGCACTTTTATGGAAACAGCGGCAGAAGAAGAAGCAACAACAGTTTTGGAGGCGGCATTAATATGCCAAAATGCCACAGGAAAGAAGACTATTATTTGTTCATATAACTTTGATTTAATTCAAGAAATCAGGTCGTCGTCAGCAGTGTGGTGGCGTGTCAAACCATTTACGAAGCGGATCAGGCAAACTGCTGAAGTGCATGGGAACATGGACTTCAAACACACTTCGCGACGCTTTAATGGAATGGCCGATCAATCTGCGTTTTGTTAGGCAGATAGCCAAAGGAGTTGGGAGGTAAGACATGTTGGTGCCCCGGTTTTTATGCTTAGGAATTTGATAAGTGTTTAGGTTCCATTTTGTAGTGTGACACATCGAAAAAAAAACAAAAATAATAATAATTAAAAAACAAAAATATTTAAAATTAAAAGAATTAAGGGGTTATTGTTCAAAACATCCCCATTAAGATCCCTAATAATTTTTTAAGCCTCTAATTATTATTTGTATATAAGTATCTTCTTAATTAATTATTTATAAATAACAAACCATTTTTTGTTTCTTTTTTTACTCCATATAAATACTATTGTTATTTTACAAAATGCTAATTACTCTCATTAATGTAGGTCTCTCTCTCTCTCTCTCTCTCTCTCTCTCTCTCTCTCTCTCTCTCTCTCTCTCTCTCTCTCTCTCTCTCTCTCTCTCTCTCTCTCTCTCTCTCTAAAGATATCTTTTAGCTTTTTATGGCTCTTATTCTCTATCGCGCAGAGCTCTCTGTGAAGGTTGGTGTAGCATTTTGATTTCTCTTAATTTCCGCGTCACTCGACCTCTTCTAACTAGCTTCTCAATATATCGCATTAACAATTCCCAAATATCTCTTCTAATCTCTCGCATTAGCTTCTCTGTTTTTTTGTTTTTTTTTTGTAATTTTTTATTCCATTTTGTTGTGTTTTTTATTGCAGGATTGTTTTAAGGTTACAATACATACACGTTTGTATGTACTGATGATTTGTAAAGAATTTCAATTCAAGCTTCATCCTAAATTTTCAATTTCATCCGATTTCTCTGTTTTTCAAGGTATATTTGGTTTTAATTGTTTGTTTTGAATGAAATTTGTTTAATTATTTACTGAATTTGTTCATTTACAGGTTATGTTTTGTTGTTTTTGTGTTTTCTTCCTTTTTTTGTTTGATTTTAACAGTTTGTGCATTTTATTATGTTTTTGATATTGTTTTCAGGTATTTTTTGTATGTATGTGTAGTATATTCTTCATTTTATTGATTTTTTGCTTCAATGTAATTGAATTCTATGTTTAAGTTGTTTTGATTTGACTAGAGGTTGTTTTCCAGCTGTTATGCGCTGCACCGATACGTAAAGTCACATAATTTCATAGTTAAAACATGAAATTTCATGTTTGTAACATGAAATTCTGTCTTTCTTAATAATTTTTTCCCTTTCCAACTTGTTTTTTGTTTATGTGATCATATTCTACTACTTATGTTATCAATTGTTTTCTGCAGATGGTTATGGCTGTCGTTAGGTTCGGTTCTCAACGTTCTATGCGTTCCTTTGATCTTTTCTCGAGTCTCGATTCTGTTTTCGTTTACGTGATATCTAAATAACCTTCCTTACTCTTAAGTTCCACACATATAGTGTATTCAGTTGGAGAGGACGTTAACAGTTTATTGAACAACGAAGAAGACTTTTCCAACATGCAGTTTTTGGTTCATGAGACAACTTTGCAGCGTATGGATGTTTATGTTACGGATGGTCGAGAAGACTTGTCAAGCTGCTTTATGATTTTTGTTTTATTTTTACGATTATTATATTCTTTTACGGTTGTTTAATATTCACGAGTTTAACATTTTTTACATTTCTATTGTTAAGCTTTGGATCCTTTTTGTTTTTATATTGTGTTGTGCTCCATTCTTTTAGTATTATTGTCTTTTAGTATAGGTTTCGAGCCAAGTAGCTTAAGTTTCTTTATTTAATATCATGTTTTATACATGGAATTTCATGTTTCAAACATGGAATTATGTGTTGGTTTTGACTGCTTTTAGGTATTTTGTTGACATGTACTCTTCACTTGAACTTTGAATGTATAGGAAATACTACATACACAACTGCGCCAATTGTTTTTGGTATGTTTGTTAGAAGAAAACCATGTTGCAGTTTGTTATCAAAACATTTATGTTGGATACTGAAAAGTTAAATCAATATACATAATATTGTTGTTTTTTCTTAACACTTAACCATACAAATTCCATTACTAATAAAATCCTTCATAATACTTAAAAAACTAACAAGTCACTTTAAACATTACAATCGAAAACATTCCCAGATAAGTACAATTAAATATGAAATACTAAGTTCAACACAATAGTAAAAACGTTAACACATTCTTCATTTTCTTTCATAACTGATTCTTTGTTCTTTGTAATTTTCTCGTGACTTATTATTGTCACTAGTCCATTCATACTCGATTTATACATTTCTTTAAATTTCCTTTTCGGTGCTTTTATCTCATCATCTTCTTGTTCATCAGTCAATCTCTTCTTGAAGGCATTTTTGCCAGTATTTACACAAACTCCAACCACAAGAAACAGATTAGTAGTTTGAACTGACATTACCATATATAATTTACTTCTCCAAACATGAAATTTACTGTTTAATTCAGTGAATTCCGCAGAACACACATTATTACAGTTATAAGTCTCTATGTTCTGCATCAAGTACACTGTAAGTGTAAGGTCCCTAAATTACACAGGTTGTCTATAATTTGCACTGTATTTACCAAAAAAATCACTATGAGTCCTTGTTTATCTATATTTTACAGTAATACATCAAAAATTGAAATAATTGCAATATAGGTCCATATTTTACAGACTAATCATGTTTAATCACACTAATCCAATTTTCGTTCATATTAATCATAGTATTCGATCACATTCATCATGAAATCTTATTATTAAACCTAGCAACTACTTAAATCGTTATTTACTATCACTATTTTCCTTAATCAAATATAAATCAGTAAAAAATCATGCAAAATCACACAATAAACACTTCCGAATAAAAAATCACTCTAAAAATCTCATAAATACCATAAAATTGGATTTTAGTGACTTACGTATGTGTTTTATCTGATTTTGTAAGGTGAATCTTCTTTGGTGTCAATCTTCTACACTCGTTATTGGTTTGAGTGCTTCATGTTCGCCGTTTTCCATCACTTTTTTCCGTTGACCGTCGATTTCGCCGTCGATTTTCTTCTTCGACTCAGCAGCGGCTCTTCGTGTTTTTTTTTGTGTGTTTTGTATGAGATATGGGTGTTTTTTGTGTGTATGTGTGTTGTTTTTTTCTTTTTCTTTTCAATCTGATAATGATTCCTAAAAGATGTTTTATTTTATTTTATTTGCTAAGTGTAAAGGCTAATGTGGGATGAAACTGTTTTTCTATAAATAAACTTATTGTAGGTTTTTATTTATTAATAAGTTTTTTAATAGACATTTATGAATGGGAAAATGACCCAAAAAATCAAAATAAGATTATTTTCAGCCCAATAACATCAATGACAAAATTTCTGCCCAATAACATCATCAATTGAATTATTTTATACATTATTTGACTATACTATCCCTACTTATGTTATACATTATTCGTTGCGTTGACGGGATTCGCCGGGTGATGGGAATTGTCAGTGACGGGAATCGTCAGTGACGGGAATCGTACGTGACGGGAATCGTACGTGACGGGAATCGTCCGTGACGGGAATCGTCCGTGACGGGAATCTTCGTGTGACGGGAATCGTCCGTGACGGGAATAGTTCTTATGGTGTAAGGGTAAATATGTAATCTTATAATAGTAAATTAATGGATGATTCTTTGGGGCAAGTATAATATTATTTTGATTTTTTGGGGCATTGACCCTTTATGAATTATTGGTTTAAAAATTAATGAAATTTAAAAAATAAAAAAGATAAAAGGTAAGTGGCGCGCCACATCAGCACTCAAGAGGTTAGATGGAAACATGTTACTGTCATCATTTTTGGGTTCAGCTATTTGTAAAAATAACTCTAGTATGATTTTGTTCGACTACATACATGTGAAGTAATTCTTTTTTTATTCCAAATTTACTTTACATCTCATTTGTGAAGGACAATGACTGTAATATACTTTATAATCCACTAATCGATAGGCTGTCAATGTTTTTCTCTTTCAATTATAAACAAATATATAATGCCACCATCTATATTTCTTTTTCTTCAGTAGTTTGTTAGCAGGATATGTGTAGAAAAAAATGTCATGGATGAATATAAACGAAAATAGACGAGAGAATGAATACTTGAACTGGATCGTCTCTATTAAAGAGAAGCTAGGTATGCAAAGGGGAACGCTCCCGAAATTTGTTATTTATACAGTTCCAAGAAGTGCATCGAAGATCGATAAAGATCCATATAGCCCTCATACGGTGTCTATTGGACCTCTTCATCGTGGTAAAGATGAGTTCATGATTGGTGAAGAGCATAAATGGAGATACGCTTCACACTTTTTCTTTAGAACAGATTCTCCAGTTCAGGCTGTGGAGGAGTGTGCCAGTGCCATACGACAAATTGTGTCTAAAGCCCGGGAATCGTATGCTACAACCCTGAATTTTACCGAGAGTGAGTTGATAGAGATATTTCTGCTTGATGGTTGTTTTATGCTGGAGCTTTTTATCAGATATTCAACTTCCCTGGAGCTAAAAAACGACCCTTTATTACAAAACCGAAGGTTGTTTCAAGATATTCAACAAGATCTGGCAATACTTGAAAACCAAATTCCGTTTATAATTCTCCAGACTCTGTTTGACTCAATACACAAGTTTTTGAATGACCAAGCACCTCTCCACAGGTACGCTCTAAATTTCTTTAGTTCAGTTGTTAACCTTAGCGATATAGCTACTATTGAAACATGTAGATTGTTGAACGACATGAATATCGAGCACATACTTGATATGTTGCACCTTATTTATCGCTCAAGTTATAGAGTAAGTGTCCCAGAAGGAAGCGATGACAATACATATATAATATCTGACGATGAGGAAAGGGTCATAGCAAAAAGCCAAACAACACAGGGAATTAGTCAAATTTCGTCATATGTAGAAGGTGAAAAACGAGGACTAGAACTATCTGCTATAGGCCTTAAGAAATATGGAATTAGGCTTGAGAAAGGAGATACAGATCAATTGCTATATTTAAAGTTTGTCAATGGAACTATAACTATCCCATGTCTGAAGATAGACAGAAGGATAAATACAATCTTTAGGAACCTTATAGCTTTCGAGCAATTTCGTTCTGGAAATTCATATTTCATGTCATCATATGCTATACTAATGAGCAGTCTTATTAAATCCTCTCATGATGTTAAAATACTTCGGCAAAAAGGTATCATTAAACATATGGGTAATGCTGAAGAAATTGTCAGCCTTTTCGAAGGTTTATCCATGGAAGCTAATGCGGGGCCATTCCAGTATCCTGAATTATGTGACGAAATTAATGCCTACAAGGTAGACGTACCATCTTCCCGAAGAATTGCAATATGGTTTGATGAGTTTTTAGATAAGTCAATCGCAACCTTAAAAAATGAGTATTTCAAGAATGTTTGGACTACTCTCTCCGTAATTGCTGCAATAATCCTCCTCGTTTTAACAGCCTTACAGACAATTTACACTCTTATAGCCTATTACCACCGCTCTTAGTTTTGTACGCTTTTATTATATATGAGAGTATTCATCGTTTCTATTTTCCAATTCGGACAGTAACTAAGTCATTTGTTATCCCATAGAACTTCATCCGATTTGCTTTTGTGAAAGTGTAATTGTAATGATATTTAGTTAATGAGTACCAATTGTTTGTAACACCCCAAAAATCCAATAGTTAAATTTTAATAACGTTATTAAAATAACCTAAATGGACCTTATCATGTCCAACCTGCAAGACCAGTATAATCATAAATACCTGCCTCCAACAATTAGTTCACAAATAATTATGATCTATATCTCACCCGTCTACAATTATTACTCGTTAACTAAATACCATTACAATTACACTTTGACAAAAGCAAATTGGAGGAAGTTCTGTGAGATGACAATTGACTTAGTTACTGTCCGAACTGGAAAATAGAGACCTCATGAATAGAGATGACGCATACTCTCAAATATAATAAAAATGTACAAAACTAAGAGCGGTGGTAATAGGCTACAAGAGTGTAAATTGTCTGTAAGGCTGTTAAAACGAGGAGGATTATTGCAGCAATTACCGAGAGAGAAGTCCAAACATTCTTGAAATACTCATTTTTTAAGGTTGCGATTGACTTATCATAAAACTCATTAAGCTGTATTGAACTTCTTCGCGAAGCTGGTACGATTACCATGTAGTAATAATTAACTTCACCACAGAATTTAGAATACTGAAACGGCCCCGCATTAGCTTCCATGGATAAACCTTCGAAAAGGACGACAATATCTTCAGCTTCACCCATATATTTAATGATACCATTCTGCTGAAGTAATTTAACATCATGAGAGGATTTGATAAGACTGCTCATTACTATAGCATATGATGACATGAAATACGAACTTCCAGAACGAAATTGCTCGAAAGCTATAAGGTTCCTAAAGATTGTATTTGTCCTTCTGTCTATCTCCAGAGATGGAATTGTAATAGTTCCATTGACAAACTTTAAAGATAGCAACATGTCTTTATCTCCTTTCTTAAGGCCTATATTAGATAGTTCTAGTCCTTGTTTCTGAACATTTTCAGCTTCTACATATGACGAACTTTGACTGGTTGGCTTTTTGCTATGACCCTTTCCTCATCGTCAGATATTATATATGTACTATCATTGGTTCCTTCTGGTTCAACACTGCCTATTATGATGTTCTTGTCATATACTCTATAACTAGTATGTGCTCGATTTTCATGTCGGTCAACAATATACATGTTTCATCAGTTGCTCTTTTGCTTAAGTTAATAACTGAACTGAAGAAATTTAGAGCGTACCTGAGGAGAGGCGCTTTGTCATTCAAAAACTTGTGTATTGAGTCAAACAAAGCCAGGAGAATCATAAACGAAATTTGGTTTTCGAGTATTGCTAGATCTTGTTGAATATCTTGAAACAACCTTCGGTTTTGTAATAAAGGGTCATTTTTTAGCTCCAAAGCAGTTGAATATCTAATAAAAAGCTCCAACATAAAACAACCATCAAGCAGAAATATCTCGATCAACTCAATCTCTGTAAATTTCAGGGTTGCAGCATAGGATAGACTCTGTTCTATAGAAAAAGTGGGAAGCATATCTCCATTTATGCTCTTCACCAATCATGAACTCATCTTTACCACGATGAAGAGGTCCAATAGACACCGTATGAGGACTATATGGATCTTTATCGATCTTCGATGCACTTCTTGGAACTGTATAAATAACAAATTTAGGGAGTGTTCCCCTTTGCATACCTAGCTTGTCTTTGACAGAGACGATCCAGTTCAAGTATTCATTCTCTCTTTTATCATTGATTCCACTCATCCTTTTTCTTTTACCGATAGACTCCTAACGAATTACAGAATTGTTAATAATTGAAAGAGAAAAAGTGAACAGATGCCTATCATTTAGTTGATTATAAATGCATTACAAGATAAAATACCCGTGACCGTGACGCTGTTTTCTGAATGAGCTGTAAATGGAAAATTATTCCATGTGGTAATTGCTTATTGGAGAGAAGTGGGCCTGCATGTGGACAAAAGTGATAAATGAGAAGAGGACACCAAGTGTATATATCCAATACCATGATGACAAGTGGAGTATTTTTATATTTATCATTTAGTCCTTTTATTGTAATTACTGTTATAACCTTTATATATGTTATTAGAAAGGTCAATAAATGGTGTATTATTGTCTTTTTGCCATTTAATCCTTTATAATTTTACTAATTCGAATTATACCATAAAATAAATATTATGTATTACAAAAAGGGTGAATGCCCAATAACCACCTGCCACCTTAGTCACTTGCCCATAAAAGGCACTTAAGGTAAAAATACCTTAATGCCCTTAGCCCAATAACCACCTGGCACTTTAGCCACTTGCCCATAAAAGGCACTTAAGGTAAATATACCTTAATGCTTACTGCTGTCGACTGCTGCTGCCAAGGGCGAGTAATGGACTTGTGCAAGTACAATTTTTGTCAAGGGCGAGTAATGTGAGTGTTTCCCACAACTCGTGCAAATACACTTTTGTACTGTATGGGCTAATGTTGAGTAATGGGAGTGTTTCCCACAACTCGTGCAAGTACACTTTTGTACTGTATGGACTAATGTTGAGTAATGGGAGTGTTTCCCACAACTCGTGCAAGTACACTTTTGTTACTGTATGGACTAATGTTGAGTAATGGGAGTGTTTCCCACAACTTGTGCAAGTACATTTTTGTACTTGTGGACTAAATGTTGAGTTCTGGGATAGATTCCCATTACTCAGAACTCGGAAAAGGCTAAGCAAGTTCACTTTTGTACTTGTGGACTAAATGTTGAGTTCTGGATAGATTCCCATTACTCAGAACTCGGATTGTACTTGTGCAAGCCCACTTTTGTACTTGTGCAAGTGCACTTTTGGACTTGTGGCAAATGTTGAGTACTGGGATAAATTCCCAGAACTCAGAAAACGCTAAGCAAGTACATTTTTGTACTTGCGGACTAAATATTGAGTTCTGGGAGAGATTCCCATTACTCATTTGAATTGTTTTTTTCTTCTAGTTTTTCAACGTTAATCAATCAACTTATTCTATACAAACTTTCGCACAATTCAATCATAATTTCTTACTTTCCCAATACTCAAATATCATGTTTCAGTGGAGATGTCAATCTATCTTTGAATACAGCAAATGAATTGGATAAAAAGAAATAATGTAGGGACCAAAATGCAAATTGTTTCTTCTACATAAAAATTAGTTAGATTACAGCTATATCTAGTTAGACATGATTGTATATAAACTAGTTTTGTACATTGTAACTGTAACAAGAAATAAAACATCTCTTCTTCCTCTCTTATTCATTCTTCTTCTTATTCTTCTCTCTGTTTCTTTATTTTTCTTGCTAAATTCGTCATTAATGGGTGCTCTCATAATTCACAGTGTTTGTGTATATGCTGATAATTTAAACGAAAGAGAGAGAGCGGCTATCATAGTTATTTGTTTATGAACTCATGGAGAGAGAGAGCGGCGGCGGTAGAAAAGGGTAGAATAGGATAAAAATTAAAAGAGGTGTCTTTTATGGGCAAAAGGAGAACGGCAGGGGTGAGGGGGCATTAAATTTAATTTGAGGTGTTTCTTGGGCATTAATCCTTACAAGTATATGCAATAGACAAAATATTAGATAACTTTAGTTATATTTGAGCAACACTAAAATCGAGCACATACTTGATATGCTCCACCTTGTTTATCGCTCGAGTTATAGTAGAATATATGACAAGAGCATCATAGTAGGCGAACCAGAAGTAACCAATGACAGTACATATATAATACCTCACGATGAGAACAGGGTCATAGCAGAAAGCCCGGCAATACCCAGTCAAAGGTGGGATGAAAATATTCTAAGGAACCGAGGACTAGAACTATCTGCTACAGATCTTGAGAAATATGGAATAAGGCTTGAGAAAGGAGATAAAGACCTAATGCTATCTTTAAAGTTTGTCAATGGAACTATAAATATCCCATGTCTTGTACAATCTTTAGGAACCTTATAGCTTTCGAGCAATTTCGTTCTGGAAATTCTTATATCATGTCATCATATGCTATACTATACTAATGAGCACTCTTATTAAATCCTCTCATGATGTTAAATTACTTCAGCAGAAAGGTATCATTAAACATATGGGGGATGCTGAAGATATCGTCAGCCTTTTCGAAGGTTTATCCATGGAAGCTAATGCGGGGCCGTTTCAGTATTCTAAATTCTGTGATGAAGTTAAACATTACTACAAGGTAGCCATACCAGCTTCTCGAAGAATGTCAATACAGTATAATGAGTTTTTAGATAAGTCAATTACAAGCTTGAAAAATGAGTATTTCAAGAATGTTTGGACTACTCTCTCGGTAATTGCTGCAATAATCCTCCTCGTTTTAACAGCTTTACAGACAGTTTACACTCTTATAGCCTATTACGGCCTCTCCTAGTTTTGTACTTTTTTATTATATTTGAGAGTAATCATCGTTTCTACTTTCCAATTTCGGACAGTAACTAAGTCATTTGTTATCCCATAGAACTTCATCCGATTTGCTTTTGTAAGAGTGTAATTGTAATGATATTTAGTTAATGAATAATAACTGTTTGTAACGCCCCAAAATCCAATAGTTAATGGAAGTGAAGGTGGGATCTCTGGCAGTAAGGTATCTTGGGGTGCCCTTGATTCCAAAAAGGCTTTCACAAGGGAATTGTGGTGTCTTGTTTGATAGTATATGAAAGTAAGTCAAGAGGTGGACTCATAAAAGTCTATCATTTTCTGTTATGGCGCATTTACGAGTAAATTGAGATATTGGCTCTTATTGTTTTCTTGCTTCCATAACCGGTATTGCATGAAGTTGAGAGAAAACTAGCTAGTTTTCTATGGAATGGCTATAATGACTCTGCAGAGGTGCAAAATTAGTAGTCTGTAATGATTATTGGAGTAATAAAAGAGCACTTGCTTGAATAGCCAAAAAAAGAAAAACAGAAAGAATGAATAGAAATAGCAACAATTGAGAAATTTTGGTTTATAAACTATGATACACAATTTCACAGCTATACAAATGTGTAGTTTTAGTGGTGCCTAATTAACATTTAAGACTAAAAATACGTAGATATGTAAAAGATACATACATCGCGCGCGCGCTTTTGGCGGGGAATTAGCTTCTAATATAAACAGAAAACTGAATGTGGAGTTGTATGTTTCAAGTATCTTCTGCAAAAACTCTAAAAATGTAATCTCGAAAGCGTCTTGAATATTGTCTTGGATCAACAGCTGATATGGAGTTTGGATCATATTGGATAGATTTATATGCATGTTCGAGTTTCTTTGTAATGTCATAGTCCTGTAGTACATCAATTATACCAAAGAACATTACTACATCATAGTACTCTCCTGTTGGATCCCCTACTAGCTGAAACTCCCCTTCACTCTTTCTCACTGTCCTTTCTACTCGCGCAGGCATATTTATTCCTAACTTGATACTTGCCCACCTGCACAAGTACATTATCGACCGTATGATAAGAGAAAACGTATATATAATAACACAAGATATAATTAGACGTAAATATAATAACACAAGATATAATTAGGCAAAGATTTGTTTATTACCCTGAAGGGTCTAGAAGCAACTGATCCATATCTGCTCTAGAAAGACGAGGAAGCGAAGAGTCACTCCCCGAGCCAGCTTCATCTCCTACAAAATTGGACAAGTTAAAAATCTTTACAACAACATAACTTTTACTAAGAAATTGGACTAAAGACAAGACAGTAGCGCTAACCACGAGGTGTTCTACACCCTAGCGGAGTACTATCGCCACCACCACCTTTTGCTTCTGAGAAATGAAGACCGACCAAAAGACTATAGTCCATTATTCTTTCTTGCTCAAGAAACTCAATATCTCTATCCACTTGTCTGAAAAAAAAAAACATAATTTTTGTTAGGATGATGCGAATAATAAACCTAAATACACAATTCGAAATAAAGATTTGACCTCCTGAATTCTTGAAGCCACTTTTTTTGTAGACGGAATATGAAGTTGAGATCAAGATCTTTAAGAGTTGTATTTGCATCAATTGCGGACTCTGGTTTATCCGTAAGGCGTCCAAAAGTAGATCCTTTCAAGTCGTATCTTCTATGAATTGTGTATTCTGAACAGAACAGATTCCCAATGATGATGAAACGTACCTAAAATCATTTACGACCATAATAACTACAAATTTACATCACATAAATAAAAAGTAGAATTTTTTTTATTGTTATTAAGGTACCTTCTTCTGTGTTGATCCACTTAATTTGACACAATGCAGACCATAATATTTAGTGACTAGCGTGTTGTCAAAAGCGCGAACATGATTGTAATACTCATTTAACATCCTTAAAAGCACCTATTCAAGACATGAATAGTTAGAAAATGTGTCTACTGATTCAACCAAGATTGTACATGAATGGAAAAGAGAATTCTATGAATTAATCTCACTTTTACTTCTGCCTTTTTCATGGTCTTAATCATGTATCGATCATCGTTTGTTAAGTAGAAAAAGCTTCCACTTTTTCCAGGAGATGATAGTTCCCGGAGCGCATCATTTCCACAAATGGATAACATGTAATCAGCTGGATCCACCTTGAATAACATTCTTAAACTCCTGAAAACACATACAATATATACAAATAGTCAACTACATTTTTCTTTTCCTTTCCTTGTTTAATTTTATTAATTCTTCTCATCCTCTCACCTGAATACTTTTGGACAATAGTCTTTCCATTTAAACTCAATTGAATTGTGTGGTGGAGTGTTTTTTGACCCCTCTGTTGGAAATCTTGTCCAGTATTTCTCCTTAGGGTCAAAAGCCGATGGTTTCAATTCTAGCGATGGAGCTGGGCCAGGTCTCCCAACCGAATGCCTGTATATAACAAGCGACGAGGGATTAATCGCAACACAAAAAAAAAGGCATCGATACAAAGTAAAGGTATACTTGCCTTATTCCTAACTGCAAATTGAGCATTAACTCATAATTTTTATGGCCTCTACAAATAGTGTCACCTTGTCTCTTCACTACTTTAGGTATCCTTAAAGGGGTACCTCTATATGTATACCCATCTTCACTTTCTCCATCATCATCTCTCCCCATTCCATTCCTATCCGAACCACCGGAAGTACTAGTACTACACGACGCAACACCATCTGGCGGACGGATTCTACCAAATTCCCTATCTACCCCTGAGTCTATTCTCCCGTCAACAGAAAATCTCCTCGGTTTAGTGCCCGGATCCACGGCCTTAGAAGACCTCCAAACCGCAAGCTTTTTCTGAGAGGGTAATATCGGAACTTTTTCAATAGGGCAAACTTTACAATCCTTTAAGTCTATATTAAACACCTCTTGAGGATCCCAATTTATACTTCCTTCTTGATTTGATCCCGCCGGATAATAAGTACCGCTTTGTTCATTCGCATCGCTACTCCAATTCCCGACGTATAAACTTCCGTCCGGCCATTTATATGTTCCGTGTCCTTTCGGTAATCCGGCTTCCCAAGACCCGTCATACATATTTCCACTCTTCCAACACATTTTTCCTTTACCGGAAATATTCCCGTCTTTCCAGTCACCAACATATACATTCCCGTTTTTCCACGTATATTTCCCGTGACCTTCTTGAACCCCTCGGCACCATTCTCCATCGTAAGCATCTCCGTTTACGAACACCTTTAAACCATGACCGTGTCGTAAATTCATTAGCCATGAACCTCTATAGGCATCACCGTTAGCTCCGGTATAAGTACCTTCTCCGTCCATGAATCCGTTTCTGAAACTCCCATCGTAAGAAGCACCAGAAGGCCAGGAAAAGACACCTTTACCCATTGTTTTTCCTTTACACCATTCTCCGACATACATACAACCATCCGTCCACCAATATTTTCCGGTTCCATGTGGGAAATTATCGGCCCAATTGCCGGTGTAATAATCTCCGTTTGGGAGAAATCTTTCTGCATTGTACGCTACTCCATCGGGATGAATTTCATGTTCTTGATCATGATTTGATGATTCATCCTCGCTTGCGTGGGGTGGTGCTGAATAAGTTCCGAAGATGGTGTTTGCTCGTTTTCTCGCCGCGGCTTGTGTTTTTCGTACGGTTGCTTCCCATGCCTTCATGATGTCTTTTTCTTTTATTCTTTTTATTGTTTGATTTTCACAGTGTAGTATTAATTATCACCATTCTTGTACAATACCTTAGAAACCAATGCAGATGAAAGACTATCTCTTTCATTGGAAGACACCGATATAGTTTCTCAATGATGAAAAGAGATTATCTATTTTTCTCTCTCTTCCTTTGTTTTTTTTCTCTCTCTTCTATCTGTGAAGAAAATGGAAACCAATTTAAGCCAACAAATTTTAGGTGTACAATATTTCTTGGGATAGTTTTAGGAATAATTAACGTGATGGGAAATCCACAAAGAGTCCCCTATGATTATGGTGAAAGTAGAGATGCATGTTTAAGAAGTAACAACGGTTAATCTTAAGAGCTGAAAGCTCTTTTCAGTAATCATGGACGTCGTAGGATCAACGGTCAACCTTTAGACAGAGAGGGAAATCTAGTTGGACCGTGTAGTGGTATGCATTTTCTGAGACTGAGAATCTTTGTCTTATGTTATTTGCTTAATTAACACTCTTAATTTAATTAGAACAATTAAATGTCATTTTTTATTCTTTTTCGGCAAACGGCTATATTATCAATTTTCTAGAGATTATAACACTTATTAATCGGGATTAGCTCAACTGGCCAGAGTCTTGGTTCACGTTCTAAACGTTACAAGTTTATACCGAGTCAATAACTCTGAGTCTGAAGTGGTTCTCCGATGTATTAAAAACACTGATTTTGTAGATAACAAACTCTTTTTTATCAAGAGCATATATATAATTAGACGATAGATGAAAATACAGTATATCGAATTCTATATCAATTACAAAAACTTCCCAAAAATTTGATCAAATCGAGAACGGGGAGCAAAAACCATTTTCCGTAGAGGGTAATAATACGAAACCCCCATAGTAAAAAGGTCTGCCGTTTCATTTCTAAATCTATGAACATACTTGACAAAAATATAACATTTAAATTTGATAATACCTCTAATTTTCCGCATAAGAGGGTGCACCTTCCAATTAGTGTTTGTTGTGGACTGTAAGTCGATGGTGATACTTCGACTAAAAAAAGTCGATGGTGATACCAAGGTAGTCCGTATGTATGTTAACTTTCTTGTTCTTGAAGGTACTAGCAAAGTGGCAGGTCTCAAGAATTGCATCAGTCTCTCCCTCAATCACCGAGTTGTACCAGATATTTTTTCCATCATACATGATAAGGCAATAGAATTAATAACTCCCACAAAAGCAATCCTAGTAAGAGTATCTACTCCCGTGAAAAAGGCGTCACAAAAGATATTTTAAACTGAGATTTTTTGTTATGGAAAAACCAATTGTGTGATCATTAGTAACAAGTGAACTATACCTGAAAGGTTGGGAATGACACGTCCAATTCTTTCCAAATATATCTTGCATGAAATTTTCAGTTAGTACACGAATTGCTTTTATGCCCTAAAATATGTACTTCATTGTAGCAATACAACATGCGAACACAATGAATAACATAATGTTTTCTTGACACCATCCCATATTGGTTTCACTACTAATAGAGTCCTTGATCCAATCTTTAAAATGATTTCCCTACCACGTGTCATAAATATTAGTGAATATATCTTCATTCCATACTTCCATGCTTCTAGGACAAGTCAAGATCACATGTTCAACAGTCCCCTCTAAATGGTTACAGGGTGTAATTTTTTTTCTCAAAAGGAGTAACCTCGAATGGAAAATGTCATTATAGCATTTCCAAATGAATACACTAATTTTTGTAGGGATGTTTAGCACAATAGACATTTTTCCAGATTCAGGTATCTCTAGCCGTTCCAGAAGAGGAAACAATGGTCAATTATTCCATTATTATGAAGAAGAGGGCATGATAACATGATTTCCTCGTATATATTGTATTCGACGTGTGAGCCCAAATAATCCTGTCATCTTCATCAATGGCATGGAGAAGGAGACACGTAATGAAATTATAAAGCTTTCTTTAAAACCATTTCATTTATTTTATGACGAATTAGACTTATATTAAATAATCAAAGAAGGGGTTAGCTCAATCAAGTCGTTAAAGATTACAACATGGAGATGGAAAATTCAAGCACCAAGTACAAGAAAGACAATGTTTAGGCAAATTTCTAATTTACCCAATCATCATCTCGATTAGCGGTTCTTCAAACACATGAATATATATTATATATATGGGGAAGATATCCAACTATAAATCTGATGTCATCGAGGATGAGTCTGGTTTCTAATTATAGACGAGACTCGATGACTCGATAGCTTTGAAAATTTGTTTATATATCCATTTCTATGTAGATGCTTCAAAGTAGGTTTCGCAAGGTTGCAGACTCGACTTTATAGTTAGAAAAGTCTTGCACAGGATCACCATTAACTCTTATAACTTTTTATTTCCAATTACTAATATCTGGATGTATGTTGGCATATAGTCCCTCATGTAGGTTGTTTTTCATATGAAAAATCCTTAATTAATCACATGCTTAATCTTATCCAAAAATAATTAAGTCCACTTTGCATATCTTCACTTAGAACACTCTGGAAACTTTTCTTCTATATATCCCATATGACTTGAGAAATTACATTTTCTATCTTAATATAAAGTCACTGTCTCTTATATCATTATACGTGATTATAGTTGATTACTCTTCTTTGAAACTCTTACTAAGCATTTACACACACCATATGTTTTTAAAACTACAAACTCATGAGTTGGAAAACCTTTTGAAACATCACAATTTACACTTAGGAATAAATTATGCACAATGATGAAGTCAACTACTTGTCATATACACAATTAGTTAATCTCTTCAAATGGTATTACACTGATAATTCTCATCTTATTTTTTACTTGATAAAATCCTTCGTGCTTATCTTTACGCACCTCATTGATATACTCTAGCGTATAATTTCTTAATTGTCTGGAGTTGTACTAACCCCAAATTGTAGCATCTCATTCTTTAGAACTCATATGAAGGATCAAGAAGCCAAGTAGATGAACTACTATTCTCAGCTCAAAATCAACAAGGTAAAACAACATTTTGATTTAAAACGGATACATGTTTTAGGGTTAAAAATTGTATAACGTTTTTTTTTGAAACAAAACGGATCCTATAATGATTGGACACTTTGTAACATGACCGACATCTCTACCTAAAATGGATACTCATTTGAAAAAAAAATGGTATGACATTTTCCACCTCAACTATGTCGTTTTAAATAGCCTCTAAATTTCCAACTGTTGAATGAAGAACGCCACGTAGGATTAGAGATGGTGGAGAAAGAATGGAAACCCGTTTTTCTTAAAACAATATAACGTTTTTGCTGTCTTTGTGGTCGCATTTTAGGATCCGTTGGAACTCAACTTACCCTATATATAGGGTCTCCCTACATTACAAAAAACACACCTTGAAACATAAATTCAACCATGCACTTTCCTACACACACTTCAAGAGAGAATTCACAACCTTGTTCTTTCTTTTTCATATCATAAAATCAAGTCTTGTGAACTGGTTGTATCTTCCTCAAAGCTACCACAAAAGGAAGATCAAACTACAAGCTACAACTTCAAATCTACTACAAAGGAGTCCATATACAACTATCACTTGTTAATCAACTTAAGAGGAGATCATATCGAGCCTTCACTTTGTATTAACTTGACAACGAGTTCACGGCCTTATTTCACATTAGCTCATCAAGGAGAAAAATTCGATTTGATTGTAATATTAAACCACCAAAGGTTCTAAATTTTCTTTTATATTAGAACATAGCTTTGTTAGCTAGAGTTTAGAAGAAAGTGAGAAGGCTTCCTTTTTATGGAAGTCGTAACTTGTGTGTAGAAGTGCATAAGGGTGTTTGTAAACGGGGTGTGAATTAGCCAGAAAAGTCTTGGGAGCTTTTAGGTTGTTTTTTAGCCCTGAAAAACCTCGGTGTTGAGGTTTATATCTCTTCTTTAAGAGATAGGAAATCTTAGTGGAATGGAAACTTGTAAATACTATGGGGACGACCCTAGGTAATGGATATAGGGTAACCACTCTAAATTCCCTTCGAAATCTCATTCCTTTATGTTTTACTTATCACGTACACTTAATTTACATTTTGTTTATATCCATTTTCTTAAGTTAGATTGCTTCAACCTTTTTCTTAGTTTTTATCTTTGACTTAGGAATTTTACTTTAGACAATCTAAGTAGGTTTCATATAGTATCCCTTCTTATTTTCCTTAATTGATTAAACTTTTTAGGTTTAAAATATTAGTCCTTATCATAATATTATAAAATTTTCTCCTAGGATACTTTATTTATAGAACTGGCATTATATTTTCGACATGAATTTGTTCCTTAAGGTCTTGCCCCAAACTTTAAGTTTAGTTGTCGTTTATCATTAATTAGATATTAGTTTTATTCACCCCCCAGGACTCTACAAGTGGTATCAGAGCCTAACTCTATGTTAAATAACTTAATTGTCACTAAATTAAATGATTATTCCTTATCTATCTTTAGTGTCAAATACTTTTAATATTTTCTTGTTTTGTGTGTTAAAGGAAAAACTTTATGAAGCATTTTGGTGACCATGGCACTCCCTTATTCCACGGTATTGATTATCATCTTTTGAGAAAAGAAATGGAACTTTTCACAAAATCCACTAGCCATTATATGGTGCACCATCAAAGCCAGGCCATATGTTCCATATAGAGATGACGGGTCCATAATTTTTTTTGAAGAATACGCTACATATGGCATCTCAATGATAGATTAAGACTATTTTTCCATTTTACATCTTGAAAATGGTTAGAGTGATGAAGTCTATGAGTAAGTAAAAAAAATTGCTCAAGCAACTCCACATGGAATCTATTAGAAACACTCTACAGTGACGAACCCAAAGTCAAGGAGTACTAAAAGGTTAAGAATCATTGTTACATTCCTTAAGTATTCTCAAGTAAAAACAAAAAAGGGATAAAACCATACGATTTACACATTTCTAAATTTGTGCATTAATTCTTTGGTAAAATTAATGTGCGTATTATCCCTTATGTGTTTTTTTTACTTGTTAATGATTACTTTTCATATAATTTTATTTAGTTTTGGATATTCCTCAAGCCTACCTTTGCGAGTCATTTTCAAAACAAGTAACTGTTTTCGAGTTAAAACGGTATTGCCGTTTTTAGTGTAGACTTGTGTATATTTAATACCCTTTCTCCAAACTTTTCATCTCAAAACCCTAAACAAAAAATTATATGTCTCTCTCTCTCTCTCTCTCTCTCTCTCTCTCTCTCTCTCTCTCTCTATTTTACTCTCTGGTAAAAATCTTCTTCTATATTTAAGAAACCTTGCCTAGGAGAAAAGGTATAACTCATGCTTCCAAAATCAAGAAAGCTGCTTCCTCCTCTAAACTTCCTCCATCTTCTAAAGATTTGGAAGACCATTGTCTCGTATTCGGAATCAAGTCTCTCAAAACTCAACTGGGTCAATAAACCGATTGATCTATATTCACAAGAGATACTAATTGATATAATCTTCTTGATTTCCAATGTTTCATTGCTTGTCTCTCTAGAGAAAATCCTCTTGACATCGACATGTGTCATGATTTATACTCTGTTAGCCTCACCTTGTTTTTATTCCCGTTTTAATATTCGACAAATCATTATTTAAACTAAAATTCATTTTGGTATCACTTAAAATGTTTTCCAAAACCCCTCTTTAGATTAGTTGTGTTTACTTCATTGTTCCTTAGCTTGAAATTCAAAATAGCAGCTCCGCGGTACACCGGACGAGTGACGCGGTACACCGCAGGTCACGGACCAGATGCGCGGTACACAGGATAGCCCGTCAGTATACTCAAAAATATGCACGGTACACCGGACCTTTGTCGCGGTACACCGGACCACTACACGGAGCAGGGATGCGGTACACTGCATAGTCCGACCAGTAAGCTCAAAGATAAGTCGAACAGCTCCGCGGTGCACCGGACGACATCCGCGGTACACCGCACGAGAGGGTTTCAGCTCTATTACTAGAGGACAAAGCTTATATCCGTTGGAGATAAAATAGATCCGTTGGAGAGAAGCCTTATGACCGTTGGACCATATTTTCAGCTATAAAATGGAGTTCATTCAAGACACAACTCAAGCCTTCCATCTACCAATCTTAAGAGCAATTAATTCTATCATTCAAGGAGGTTTCAAAGGAGCATTCAAGTCATATTTATTGTGAAGCTAATTAGTTCTTATCTACTCATTTAGGAGTTTAGTTACAAAGCTTTTACAAAGCACCCCTAAACACTTTTCCTTTTCCTCTTAGTTCTTGTAATAGATTAAGAGAGTAGTGTGAGCATAGGTTTATGCTTGGTTCCTTGTGTTGGTGATAACACAAGAGTATTTTCCTTCAAAGGTTTTTTTGAAGTGGTTGTAAGGGTTTGTATCTCACCCGGTTAAGAGTTACGAAGATTAGTTGAGAATCTTGCAAATCCTAAGGAGGCTTCCTTAGGTAGTGGATGTAGGGAAACCGAACCACTATACATCGTTGTGTATCGTATTCTATCTCTACACTCTTTATATTTCCGCACTCTATATGCTTGATAAAATGCCTACTTGAATAGTTTGATAATATTGTCTATTAGGATTATCTAGTTTTATACTATTTAGTTTGCTAATACAATAGGATTCAAATTAGCTTTTAATTTTATTTACTTGAAATAAAATTAGCCGATTAATTTCTATTGTCCTATTCAACCCCCCTTCTAGGACGCATATAGTATATCAATTGGTATCAGAGCCTAGCTCTATTGTACTTAATCGTTTCTAGAGTTAATACGATATGGATTCTAATCAACCGGAAGGTTCATGTTCTACTAGACCTCCGCTTTTTGTAGGAAAAGACTACTTTGGATGGAAAAAGAAGATGGAGATTCATGTGAAAGGAATCGATTACTTTTTATGGATGGCTATCAAAAAGGGTCCTTATATTCCTTACGTTGCCGGAAGTACAACGGAGGTAAAAGATGAAGATGATTACAATGATCAAGACATAGCTAAACTTACCAAAAACAACAAAGCTATGAACATCCTCATAAATGGATTAAGTGTCACGGAATATGCTAGAGTGAGTGAATGCAATTCCGCTCATGAAATGTGGCAACTCTTGGAGCTCTCTTATCAAGGAACGGAGGATATAAAAGAAACCAAAATTGGTCTCTTTATCACTAAGTATGAGCTTTTTCGTATGGAGCCCGATGAAGCCTTAAATGCTATGCATCAAAGATTTTCTAACATTGTTAACACCTTAAAGACTCTTGGTCAAGAGTACACCAACAAAGAACAATGCCGAAAAATCTTATTTGCTCTTCCAAGGAAATACAAGACAAAGATCAACTCTATAAGAGACACTAAAGATCTTTCAAAGATGACGGTTCATGAACTCATTTGCAACCTCATGACGGAAGAACTTGTGCTTGAAGAAGAAAAGATAAGAGATGATGAGGAGAAGAAAATTAAGAAATCTATTGCTTTCCATGCCATGAGTACTAAGTTGAAAGAACGAAAAGAAAGGAAAGAAAGTGAAGAAGAAAACTCTCATGAAGAAGAAACTAGTGAAGATGAAGGAGTGGCTATGCTAGCAAGAGACATGAAAAAATTCATGAGATATAAACGCTTTGCCAAGAAAGGAAGCTCTTCCACACCCTACAAGAAGAATGATAGAGCTATCAAACAAGATGAACCCACTTGCTATCATTGCAAGAAAGTTGGTCACATCAAAACCTATTGTCCTCTTCTTCAAAAGGAGAAACCGAAAAGAGCTATGCATGCTAATATCACTTGGGATACTCAAAATTCGGATGAAGAAGAAAGTGATAATGAAAATGTCAATCTTGTTGCCTTTATGGGAAAAGTTGAGAATGATGAAGATGCTTCTTCGGATGATGATACCGGTACTACTCACTTTGCCTTTATGGCAAATCATGATGACGTAACTCCTAAATCCAAACTCTCTTTAACTAATGATGATGCTAGTGAACAAGATATTCATGAGGCATTTGATTCTCTTTATAATGATTTTTTAAATTCTATTGAAACAAACAAAGTTTTAACAAAAGATTTAGAATTCGAGAAAAATAGAACTAAAGAGGTTTTGAAAGCTTTGGAAGATTGTCAAAATCTTTGTGATGAATGTATAGATGAAAATGAAAAACTTCATCTTATTGAGAAAAATCTTTTGGAAGAAAAAGCTTTATTAAAGAAAAAGATTAGTGATCAAAATGCCATTATTTTGAAATTTACTAGTGGGCAAGAAAACTTGGATTTGATTTTAGGTTCTCAAAGAATGGCTTGTGAAAAAAGTGGTGTTGGATATGATCCATTCACTCACCAAAAACCTTTGAAAAATGTCTTTGTAAAATCAAAAATTTCAAATGCAATTCCATCCTCTTCAAAATCTTCTATCACTTGCACCTATTGTGAAAAACTTGGTCATGATGCATCTCATTGTTACTATCGTAAATTATTAGATTTGGGATCTCTTGTGCCAATTTGGAAAAGACCTAAATGGGTCTTAAAAAGAAAATCGACTAACCCTCATGGACCCAATCCAAATTGGGTACCTAAAGCTTAAATTACTTTTTGTTTGTAGGGGTTGAGCATCAAGAAGCAAAATATATGGCTACTTGATAGTGGATGCTCAAGACACATGACCGGAAATCCATCATTATTTACAAATTTATATAAAACTAAAGGTGATAGAGTTACTTTTGCCGACAACACTAAGAAACGCGTTTTGGGTAAAGGTAACATTGGTAATATGGACTCTTTACTTATCTCTAATGTGTTACTTGTTGAGGGTCTCTCTTTTAACTTGCTTAGTATTAGTCAACTTTGTGATGTTGGTTTTAGTGTTAAATTTGAAGCATCTAGATGTGTTGTTTTCAAAAATGATGAGTTAGATACTATGTTTATTGCAAAAAGATCGGATAATGTTTTTGTTGTTGATCTTGAGAGTCTTATGTGCAAAAATATTAAATGCTTATCCGTGGTTAATGATAGTTGGCTTTGGCATAGACGTTTAGGACATGCTAGCATGGATTTAATTTCAAAATTATCTAGAAAAAATCTTGTTGTTGGTTTGCCTATTTACAAATTTGATAAAGATAAATTATGTGATGCATGTCAACTTGGTAAACAACATCGTTCATCTTTTAAATCCATTAATAAGGTCATCACCGTTAGGCCACTTCAATTATTGCATATGGACCTTTTTGGTCCCGTTGATGTCACTAGTCTAGGAGGGTCTAGATATGTCTTTGTTGTTGTTGATGATTACACTAGATTCACATGGGTGATGTTCCTTGCTTTGAAAAGTGATGCCTTCAATGAATTTGCAAAACTTTGTAGAAAGGTGCAAAATGAGAAAGGCTACTCTATTACATGCATTCGTAGTGATAATGGTAGTGAATACGTGAATTCTCCTTTTGTGAATTTTTGTGATGAATTTGGGATTGAGCATAATTTTTCGGCCCCTAGAACTCCCCAACAAAATGGGGTAGTGGAAAGGAAAAACCGAACTCTACAAGAAATGGCTAGAACAATGCTAAAAGAACATGGCTTGCCTACATACTTTTGGGGTGAAGCCGTTCATACGGCTTGTTATGTGTTAAATAGAGTTCTTATTAGACCCCTTATTAAGAAAACCCCTTATGAGCTTTGGAATGGTAGACCACCAACTATTGCTTATTTTCGTGTTTTTGGGTGCAAATGTTTTATCCTAAACACTAGGGACTATTTGGGAAAATTTGATGCTAAATCGGATGAAGGCATTTTTCTTGGTTATTCCACTAAAGGAAAAGCCTATCGCATTTTCAACAAACGTACTCGTACCATTGAGGAATCTATGCATGTTGACTTTGATGAGACTAATCCGTTTTGTATCAAGAAAGTGGTAGATGTTGTTGAAGATACTCCACTAGATCAACCCTTAGAATCTCCTACTCAAGAAGTCAAATCTCATGAAGAATCTCTTAAGGAAAATGATCAAGTGTTAAATGAAGCTAGTACGGATTTACCAAGGTGTTGGAAACATATCAAAGATCACCCAGGTGAATTAATTCTAGGTGATCCAAAAGAAGGTGTTACCACTCGCTCCCGTATTATTGCTCTTTGTGCTCATCAAGCATTCTTATCTCAAATTGAGCCCAAGAATATTAAAGAAGCTTTGTTAGATGATCATTGGATTAATGCTATGCATGAGGAATTAAATCAATTTGAGCGTAGCAAAGTTTGGACATTAATGGAGAAACCAATTGGCCCCACTATTATTGGCACTAAGTGGATATTTCGCAACAAGCTAGATGACACCGGCATCATTACTAGAAATAAAGCAAGGTTAGTTGCTCAAGGGTACAATCAAGAAGAAGGTATTGATTTCGATGAAACCTTTGCTCCGGTAGCTAGACTTGAATCTATTCGTATGCTACTTGCTTTTGCTTGTTATATGAATTTTAAACTTTATCAAATGGATGTCAAAAGTGCTTTTTTAAATGGTTTTATAGACGAGGAAGTCTTTGTTAAACAACCACCGGGTTTTGAGGATCCAAAATTTCCAAATCATGTTTTTAAACTCTCAAAGGCTTTATATGGTTTAAAACAAGCACCTCGTGCTTGGTATGAACGTTTAAGCAAATTTTTATTAGATGATGGTTTTAAAAGAGGAAAAATTGACTCCACTTTATTTATAAAAAGGTCTTCAAAAGATATCCTTCTTGTTCAAATTTATGTGGATGATATTATATTTGGTGCTACTAATGAAAATCTTTGTGAGAATTTTTCTAAAAGCATGCATAAGGAATTTGAGATGAGCATGATGGGAGAATTGAATTACTTTCTTGGTCTTCAAATCAAACAAATGAAGGATGGCATCTTTGTCAATCAAGCCAAATATACAAAAGAATTGATCAAAAAATTTGGACTTGAAGATGCAAAGGAAATTGGAACTCCAATGAGCACATCCACTAAATTAGACAAAGATGAAGATGGTAAAAATGTTGATGAGAAAGTATATCGAGGTATGATTGGTAGCTTACTTTATTTAACCGCTTCTAGACCCGATATTATGTTCCCCGTATGCCTTTGTGCTAGATTCCAATCCTCTCCCAAAGAATCCCACCTTAGTGCCGTTAAGCGTATCTTTAGGTATTTGAAAGGAACCCTTAGTCTAGGACTTTGGTACCCTAGATTTACCTCTTTTGAGCTAATAGGTTACTCGGATGCGGATTATGCCGGGTGTAGACTCGATAGAAAAAGTACAAGTGGGAGTTGCCAATTCTTAGGTCAATCCCTTGTTTCATGGTCTAGTCGAAAACAAAATAGTGTTGCTCTATCCACGGCCGAAGCCGAATATGTTGCGGCCGGAAATTGTGTGACTCAAATCCTTTGGATGAAGCAAACCTTACTAGATTTTGGCCTAGAGTATGATCGTGTTCCCATTCGTTGTGATAACACTAGTGCTATCAATCTTACCAAAAATCCCATTCAACACTCTAGAACCAAACACATAGAAATCCGCCATCATTTTATCCGTGATCACACTCAAAAAGGGGACATTGTACTTGAATTTGTTACCTCCGAAAATCAATTAGCCGATATCTTTACTAAACCTCTACCCCAAGATCTTTTTGAGAAAATTCGGTGTGAAATTGGCATGCAAATTCTCTAACCTTTCTTTCATGCCATTAGTGTTTAGTACTTTTTGTGTATATAATTTTGTTGCTAATATTTTCTTGATGTTTTAGGGTCCTTGAAGCTTCTAATTGTTATCCATTTATTCCCTTGGTCCTTGTTTTTACTCAAAATGTGTTTTGACCCCTTAAAATTTTCAAAATCGTATCATTTGTTCTTTTTGTTGTTGACAAAGGGGGAGAAATTTTAGTTAAACTTTTTCAAATGCATTTTGTGAGGGGGAGTTTTTTAAAAAACTCTAGTGATTAGGTTGAGGGGGAGTTTTTGATCAAAACTTAATCTTAGGCATCTTCAAAAGTTTATGATTTGTCAAACATCAAAAAGGGGGAGATTGTTAGCCTCACCTTGTTTTTATTCCCGTTTTAATATTCGACAAATCATTATTTAAACTAAAATTCATTTTGGTATCACTTAAAATGTTTTCCAAAACCCCTCTTTAGATTAGTTGTGTTTACTTCATTGTTCCTTAGCTTGAAATTCAAAATAGCAGCTCCGCGGTACACCGGACGAGTGACGCGGTACACCGCAGGTCACGGACCAGATGCGCGGTACACAGGATAGCCCGTCAGTATACTCAAAAATATGCACGGTACACCGGACCTTTGTCGCGGTACACCGGACCACTACACGGAGCAGGGATGCGGTACACTGCATAGTCCGACCAGTAAGCTCAAAGATAAGTCGAACAGCTCCGCGGTGCACCGGACGACATCCGCGGTACACCGCACGAGAGGGTTTCAGCTCTATTACTAGAGGACAAAGCTTATATCCGTTGGAGATAAAATAGATCCGTTGGAGAGAAGCCTTATGACCGTTGGACCATATTTTCAGCTATAAAATGGAGTTCATTCAAGACACAACTCAAGCCTTCCATCTACCAATCTTAAGAGCAATTAATTCTATCATTCAAGGAGGTTTCAAAGGAGCATTCAAGTCATATTTATTGTGAAGCTAATTAGTTCTTATCTACTCATTTAGGAGTTTAGTTACAAAGCTTTTACAAAGCACCCCTAAACACTTTTCCTTTTCCTCTTAGTTCTTGTAATAGATTAAGAGAGTAGTGTGAGCATAGGTTTATGCTTGGTTCCTTGTGTTGGTGATAACACAAGAGTATTTTCCTTCAAAGGTTTTTTTTGAAGTGGTTGTAAGGGTTTGTATCTCACCCGGTTAAGAGTTACGAAGATTAGTTGAGAATCTTGCAAATCCTAAGGAGGCTTCCTTAGGTAGTGGATGTAGGGAAACCGAACCACTATACATCGTTGTGTATCGTATTCTATCTCTACACTCTTTATATTTCCGCACTCTATATGCTTGATAAAATGCCTACTTGAATAGTTTGATAATATTGTCTATTAGGATTATCTAGTTTTATACTATTTAGTTTGCTATTACAATAGGATTCAAATTAGCTTTTAATTTTATTTACTTGAAATAAAATTAGCCGATTAATTTCTATTGTCCTATTCAACCCCCCTTCTAGGACGCATATAGTATATCATACTCTAGTCTCATATATATTCATGATAATAATTCCATTGACACCTTTGTGGCAGTCAAAACTTTTAATCTTATTCAACATATTCTTGCGGGAGAACTCTCCTTGAAAGATAATGGATTCAATGAGTTTTGGACTAATGGTGGGAGAGCTCAAACTCTGAAACTAAAAAACTTGTTGGGAACTTTATTAGGACCTACAGTAAAAACTCGATAAATTAATACTCGATTATTTAATAAACTCTCTAAGATAATATTTTTTGCCGGCTCGAGAATAGGGTGCTAAATTAATAATTCGCTAAAATTATAAGATAATACATTTTTGATGATTCATATAGACCCCAATTCAAATATAAATTAATAATTCCTTATATACTACATATTACATGAAATATTTATGAAGGTTTCTTGAAAAATGATTCAATTGTCTTTTGTTTTTTGTTGAAATTTACATTTATTAATGTCCATAAAGTGACACGGTCAAGGATTATTATCTTCAATGTACCTCTCACTTTAACAATTTACTAAAGCGACTATATGACTTTATGACTGTATCCCATGTAATTTAAAGTGATACGGTCAAGGGTTATTATCTTCAATGTATCTTCAATAAATTTAAATTATTTTAAGAATAAATGAAGGATGATTTATGTTCTCAATACAATGCATATACAAACGCCATAAAAGTGAATTATTATCTTCAATGTATCTCTCACTTTAAATTGGGGTCATTTATATTTAAAAAAAAACTCTATAAGCATTTAAAGTGAGAGATTGAAGAGCTTTTTCAAATTAGACCATTCATTTGATACATGTTTGTATAAGCACTGTATGATAATTAAGTAGAACGTTGAATGGTATTTGTAAATTGGAATTAGGTATTTAATTAATAAATTTTTATGGTCCCAAGTGTATTAATTTATAGAGTTTTAACTGTATATTGGTAGTTTATCACTCCTTATTGTGGAAAGCTTGCCTTTTTACTCCCATGTTTAAAGTTGTTTATAAGTTTGTCTTAAACGTCATGTTTTCGCGAACAGAATCATGATTCCACCATCACTCCATATGAAGCTCATTTCATGTTTCTCATCTATCATATGAAGTAAATTAACCTTCTCGCAATTATGACAAAATGATGAATCATGCTAAAAACTGTACCTCTAGTTTCTGTTTGGTATTATGCCCACCACACTTTTCTTAGATCACAATATCTCATTGAGAATACTCATCTAAAACTCTTTCACAACTCTTGGATATAACCCCACCGTCAAGAGAATGAACCTAGTGATCTTTAACAATAGGTATGTTTGAGTGAGTGATCTCTATAGACCGGAGGACAAAACTCCCATTCATAGAATCAAAGTCTCCCCTACCACTCTTGTCGATCCAATCAAAATTATTCCTCCCTTTTTTCGAACAATCCAAGAAAAATCTCTAGGCTTTCCTTCATTGCTATTTCTTCTTGTTCTTCCTCTCATTCTATTAACAAAAGATCTCTCAAAACCTTCATTGCACGTCAATTTTAAAACTTTAAAGATTATGTGGGTAAAAGTTTTGATCAATTAGAGCTTATAATTGAGAAACTTCGCAATGAGACCTCCTGTTCCGGTCTTATCAAGTCATCGATCACAAATGTTTCTCTCCACTCTAGCTTGGATAGGATGTTGAAAAATAGGTGGCTTCGTTTGTCTTGAACACTTCTATGATTTTTATTTTTGTGTCTTGTTATAAGAAAGTGTTCTACATTAATGGTTTAGTGCACACTAAGGGATCGTGACGCGGTGTGTGGAAAGTTGTTCAGGAAGTGAGCGATCACGCTGTTGGAGTGTAGATAATTGGGGTGCCATGTCGATATTCGATACCTCTGAGTTGATACCTATTCTGAATCACATTGCAAAGATAGATAGATTAAGCATGAATATCGGAGAATACATCGAAGTCGACCAAGTGAGATTAGAGAACGATCCAACTATTGTAGATGATGAGGAAGAGTTAGACGATATTTGGGACGACTACGCATATGGGATTGATATCCATCAGACGATGCATATTTATAAATATGACGAGTTTATTTCCTTCGAGAGGGACGAATACAAGAGAGACTAGTAGTATAAGTTGATTAATTTCATTTTGTATATCAAAACAACATATATGTGTTGGTTATTCATTTTTTGTGGGTTTTGTTGATGATTTCATATTTATTATCCTTCTAGGGTAATTTGAGTTTAGCAGGTCTGGTTACGAAGAATTGAAAATGAATCATTTTCTTTTTAATTTATAAACCTTTAGCTAAAATTTAGTGGCCGAAAAAGGTATTGAAATACTATCTACCACTACGTAGACACTAAAGTTAAAAAGTACTAGCAACCACTGTGTTGTCGCGAAAGGTTTTCAAGTACTAGCGACCATTAAGTAGTCGCTAAAGTTACTGACTTATGTACGACCATTGGTGGTAGCTAAAGAAGTCTAACTTTAGCAAGAATTAAGGTGATTGATAAAGGTAGCACATTTAGCAACTACAATAATGGTCTCTCAACAAACGAGTACCTCTAAACATCAGTCACTAACAACTCACATTTAGCAATCACTTTTAAGACCATTAGCAATCACCTGAGGTCACTAATAATTCCTGCAGCAGTGTAAGCAGGTAAATTTGATTTTATTTACATTACATTAAATCTGAATTGGTAAAAAAAATATATAATCTTATTTTTATTGGAAACAAATATTTTTTTTGTTTCAATATCTTATCGAGTTGGATTAAACCCTATCAAATACAAACAAATAGAGCAATACTTTTTCTTCACATATGTGATTGACTTATTGACCGAGAATACGGAAAAAATAAATGTAATGTATGAATTCCACCATGATTTCGTGATTTATTATTATATAACAAAAGTCCTTAACATCAGATCAACCATTCTTAGAAGCTATGTAGACCGGAGGACGAAGAGAAGATATATAAATATTCATAGCTTGTTAAATTTGGCAAGAGCAAACACAGTAGCAGAAGTCACAAGTGGTATAAAGAATTCATTTCGAATAGCTTTTGGAATTAGTCGTTGTTTTATGAATAGTGTTGTAATTGGAACCCCAAAAGTATAAAGTAACATATCCTTTGCTCCAACACCAGTAACACCTGTATCATAGATTAATTCTTGGAGAATCGCTTGAAAATCTTCTTTTGTCAAAGGTTTTCCCCCTTCATGGCGATGCCTCTAAAATTTACAAAAATTACCAAACATAAATAAACCTTGAGAAACTGAGATTTAGTTGTTGCCTGAAATGCGAAATTAACATGTTTAAATTTTAACCACCAAACCTAAATTTTACACTTTTAACTTTCACCGAATTATAAATTATCTCAAATAAATAAATTTCGGACAGCTGCTGCGTCTTGTTCTAATTTTTTGTCCCCATATTTTTTATTATATTTTGACACTTTTTATTTATTATATATATATATATATACATACGCCCCTGCAATCCACTTTATTTTGTTATATATATATATATTTTGGGGAAGAAAAAATAAAACCGAAGCCAAAGAACAAATCAAAATTGAACACCAAGATTATTATATATTTAAGAAAACAATTTATTTATCTTGAAAGGATCCTAAATTTTTGTTTGCCATATTAGTCTACGGACAATAAGAGAACAAAATTTGGCTAAGCTTAGTTAAGGTCTTTGCTAACATAAAACACGAGATGGTTATTTATGTTATGTCAGCACTAGTACCAAAGATTGTAGTAGCTGCAAACCCCGAGTCGAGACCTGTACAGAAAGTCATGTGATAACTCTGGGCACAATTCTTTCACAAAATTTGTGAAGTAATTTATTCATCATGAAGTTTGTGGATAAATATCTCATTTTGATTCTAATATTTTATAAGATGAATAATGCACGTGGTAAGATATTCCCATGGGATTAGTCGTGGTACGCGTAATCTATTCCGGATCAGCCACGTACCAAAAAAAAAAAATTATTTACCTTGGGAAGTTGGCATATGGTATTTATTTTAGGCAATGCATATGGTATAACTATAAAGTGAAATCACTGGAAATAATTTTTTTTTTCTCTAAATTATCCACTTAATTAAATCTTTTGACTCAATATTATATCCATGTATTTTTCTCCCTAAATTATCTTGAATTTCTATTATATATATATCAGATTAGTACGTACATTGTAGGCTTCCTCGAGAGTCTCAGTACTTGGCACTCGAAATTGTGTGCTACCCAGAGTCTTGTTAATCTCTCTATCAAGAAATAAAAAACACCAAAAAGGGAAAATCAAACACATTTAGTTTGTCTTACAATAATATCACACAACTAAATGCAACCAAAAGGGGTAAATGTAATCTTGGCCAGAGATTTTAAAGTTATTACTCGACGGTTTTGCAAACTGCATGGAAAAAGTCAGCCGCAGACCAATCTGCAGAGTCAACAAAGTATTCATCGTAGCACTTCTCGATGACTGGACCTATTTCTTTCACATTGTTCTCCTCGCTTCCTGCAGGCAAAAACATTTGTCAAATATATTTAAGGTTTATTTAACATGAAATGATTAACTTATGTAGAGATATGTAGGGATAGAGAAAAATAAAGCATTGAATTGTTGAAGAAAATTAAACTAAATAATTAAAATAGCATAAGTTATATAAAGAAAGAACCAATTTTTTTGAGGACTTGTCCCATTTCTCAATCGAAGCGCTATGGCTTTCAAACCTTAATGAAGGAGCTTTATGCGTTGTAATACTTGGATCAGATAAGAGTACATTGTGTCCCTTAAGCATCACGCAAAGTGTTTACATATTAATGACTTCGAAGTAAGGATAGGAATAGTATTTGGAATAAATAAAACCATGCAAGATTGTTTTTTTTTTTTTTCAAAGGAAAGGGTACTAGGTACACAACAAAAAGATACAAACATTAACCAAATTCTAACTTATTAACGGATCCTAAAAGGGTAAAAAAATATCCAACTACTGCTACGCCTTTGGCTCCATGCCTAACTTCCTTAGCAAGTCGATCAGCTCTCTGATTAAACTTACGATGCAGAAAACAAAACGAAACCATACATGCTTCCTCCGAGATTTACTTGATCTTGGTAATAATTGGTTATTTTTCCAACTTACGGTTGACATCCGCCTAATACTTTGAATAACTTCAAGGTTATCTGAAACAATTTGTTTCCTTTTTATGGGGAAACCTTCTACACAAAAGGGAAGTTTTCAGAACCGCACAAGCTTCACCAACGAGACTTGAGTTGCATTTGATAGTCTCCTTAAAGTCTTCTGTAAGCTTCGTTTCTTTATCGAAAATGGCAATTCTAATTCATGTGGGTTCATAAGAGACATTAAAAGACGCGTCACAAAAAATTTCAATATCCTCATTGTGACTTGAATCTACATCAACTGAAGAATATATATATAATATTATGTGTTATATATATTCGGTGAAGTGTTCATTTGACTTTCTTTTGATCTCGGGGTGACGTGGCGCTATTATATCCCTTGATGCTGAAAAGATCTGATGGCCCTTACTCACTCTTGCCTTATGTCTCATATAAAAGGAAAAGTGGGTTGACCGAAGTCATAACCCATTCTCTTCACGCTCACAACTCTCTCTCTCTCTCTCTCGCCTCTCATTCGAAACCCTAGTTTTTGCAGAGTTTAACCTCTGGTTCTACTTGTAATCGATAGCTTAGCTTCTGGTTGTGTAATATCTCTTGTAAATTGTGATAATCATCTTGATTAATCACTAGATAGCCTTATCCTTACAGTTAGGGTTAGAGATTTAGGTTTGAAACTTGATTGATTCGATTCTTTTGGGTTTGTATTTGAGAAGTGTACTGAAACGTTGTAATACTTGTGGCATTATAGTGGTTGAGCAACTCTCATTGGAGCTCAACGTGGATGTAGGTCAAATTTGACTAAACCACTCTTGTGTTTTTTATTTTCTCGCAAATCTTTCTTATTATTCTATCTGGTACTTTGATTTGAGACTTTGATCTTAAGCAGGGCCGGTCCTGGGAGAGGCCAAGGAGGCCATGGCCTTATGCCCCTCCCCAACTCATATAATTTTAGGCCCCCTTTGAAGTATAATTTTTTTTTATTAAAAAAGCCCAGTTTTATTAATGGTTTTGGGCTTTTCCCCAACTCATATAATTTTAGGCATTTTCATTAAAAAAATAAATTAATTACAAAGGCCCAGTTTTAGCCCACCTGAAATAAAAATATTAGATTATATTTTTAGTTACAAAAATATTTAATTAAGTTACTTTTTTTTATATATATTAATATTACCTGTTAACTTAAAAAAGATTTAGATATTTTTTTTCTTTAAAATTTATTTGATTATTTTTTATTGTATTTTGAATTTTTTTATTTTATTTTATATAACTTGTAATTCTTTTAAGGGCTTATTTTTTAAAGTTTACCTTAGGCCTCCGAAATGTCAGGACCGACCCTGATCTTAAGGCAAAAATTACAACATCAACTATTGTTGTAGAGGACCTTTCATTGCTTGAAAATATTACCATATCTCCCCTCCAATTTATTCCATGTAATTACTTCATTATTTTATTAGTTATGAAAATATTATTATCACAATCTATGTTATCAATTTATCATTATCATGAATTGAGCGCATCCTAACTTTCCAAATATTCCAAATAGAATTCATAATATAGTCTGTCATCACTCTCTTATCTCATCCAACACTAGAAAAGTTATCAATAACATTCAAAAACCAACTACCAATATCCTCCTTAGAAACGTGGACATGAAGGGGGAACCAACCCAAATAATTCGACATAATTCACAATAAATAAATAAGTGTTCAGATGTATCAATTTCATCGATGCACCAGGGGCATTCATTGGAATCAACACATTTTGTAATATATAGATTATTCTAGGTAGGAATGCCGTTGTAACATACCTCCCACATGAAAACTCAAATTTTATTAGGGATATTCGAACTCCACACGGTTTCCAATTTTTTTTTCTAACATTAGCCATAGCATTAACGTTTTGAGGAGAGTGAAGAACGTAATCATTAGTTAATATCTTGTAACTAGATTTAGTAGAGTATATACCATCTTTAGTAAATGGCCAAATAAGTTTATCATCTAAAGCGTTATCTAAAAACGATTCTTTTAATATCCAGGATAATCGGACTCAGAAAGATATTATCAAGGATTTCATTGTCCATTCAAGTGTATCTGGTTTGAATAATTGATAGACTTTTTCAAAATTGCAATCAGAAGGCCTTTCCAATTTCCAGTTTGAGTTAATCCATTTATTGGTCCAAATTTTAGTATTAAGACCATTACCAATTTGGTAAATGATATACTTTGCAAAAAGTCTCTGCATTCAATAATGCTAGCCCAACTCCAAGTTCGGCTTTGACGAAGTTTAATGTCCAAGAGATTATTTTTAGGAAAGTAAATACCTTTTAATAGTCTTGTGTAAAGATTATTAGGATTGGCAATAAGTCTCCAAGCTTGAGATGCCAGTAGTGCCGTGTTTATTCTTTTAAGGTCTCGGAAGCCAAGGTCACCAAGTAATTTCCCAACTGCAATTCTTTCCCATCCCAACCAGTGAATTCTTCGCCTCTCCCCTGAATTCCACCAAAATTTCAAATTGCAGAAATTAGTGTATTATAAAAGGAAATCGAAAAAGAGAAGATAGACATGGAATAATTATGAATTGCCTGCAGAACTGCTTTAATTAAAATTTATTTCCCTCCATCAGATAACAACTTAGCTTTCCACCCTTCAGTTTTACGGAAGAGTTTTTTCGCAATCCATTCAAGGGATTCAACTTTTGATCTTTTATGGCATAAAGGTATAACAAGATTGTTTCCAAGATCTTTTGTCTCTTTAATATTAATGAGTTCAATGGCCATTCTCCTTACATCTTTAGGCATTTCCTGACTAAATATAGTAGTTGATTTATCAAAATTTATTCTTTGGCCTGAGCCCTCGCAACAAGTATTAAGGCATTCCTTATAACTGTGTATACCTATTCTTTTAATATCCAGAAAGAAAAGAGAGTCATATGCAAATAACAAATGTGAGATAATAGTAAAATTTATGTTAATTTGTATACCCTTAATTTGTCCATTATAAGAGTACTCATCAATTATATTAATAAGTGCTTCAGTCATAATAGTAAAAAAGAAAAGGAGACAAATAATCCCCATGCCTTAGGCCCCTACCAGGGTTAAGTTTTGCTTAGTCTTTCCCCATTTAGATTAATTTGGAAAGAAACAGTAGAAATACAATTCGCAAACCAATTAATAAATTTATCACAAAAACCATATGCCTTAGCCATATTGACTTTTATTGCCGTCATTTGTTTTCCTTTTTCCGAGATCGATTCATAAAAAAAATCTCTTGTTGGTGGTTGCTAAGGTGTGATAAAATAATTATAATAAAAGTAAGAACTATCACCATAACCAATCACGTTACTCACTGCAAGTATCACAGATCGTATGCAATTTTAGTTGATAAGTAGAATTCGTTCATAGGGAGTATGAAAGTTAGCTAGGAGTAATGAAAATGTAAAGTGAAAATAAAAGAAGTTAGAATAATAATACGCTAAAAAGACTCTGAAATATTTGTTTAGTTTTTAAGACTCTAAACAATTAATGAAATAAAATAAAGACAAGAAAGTAAATAGAAAAAAGGAGTAATATGAGAGTTTAGCTCGAGATGTAGCAAGTAATCCCCACTAGCCTTGTGTTATGACCTTTTTATGTAAGGGAGAATTGTGTGATATGTAATAGCCATGATTCTATATTCCTCCTAACCCCCTTCCGGGTGGACTTAAGTGGTGACCTAACAATTACCACGATACTTGGGTAAGGGGACCCTGCGTAATGATCGGTGGTTAAACTCGAACCCGAGTGACTATCTAGTTAGGCAATTCCGTTAGGACCACTACTGCACACTAGACGTTTATGTGGTGTTTCAATAATTAGACACCCCTTCCGGGTGACCATCTAACTACTTTGGTAATCCTATACGTTTGCAACTACAAGTACTACATACAATATATCAAATCACATAAAAACAGAGATAAGGCTACTAATTTCAATTAAATGTAAAAGGATATTTCCACTTAAAATCAGTTTCCATAGGTGTAGTAGCTTCCATATGCCTAATTTCTACACAAATAACACAAATTAAGCGCAAAAGCTCACAAAATAACAAAGCACCTAAAACTAGACAAGAAAGTGTAAAGTATGAAAAAATGGGGAAATCCTTACATTAATTACTAAATACCCCTAAAATGATGTCTCAACTATAGATTTATATATCACAAATATGGATACATCAAGACTCCTAACTCAAAGTTGTATCGTCCCGATATAACGAAGATTAGAACAGTAGGGTAGTCTAAAATAGAAGAACAAGATGAAGAATAGAAAGTAATGAATGATCCTAGAGCAATATTCTAAAATATCTCATGTAGTAATTTTAAAGAAATAATACATACACATGCTTAATATACACATAATCAACAATTCATAAATTCAAGTCTAGATTAACTTCGCAATGCCAGAAGGAGAGGTCTTCAACTCAGTTTGTGAAAACGGTTATAGGGTGATCATAGGTCCTGATATAGTATCCAATGGTCCACTCAACTATTCCCTAACTGATATTTTGAAATTCATATCAAGATTGATTAAATTTAGCTACACAATTTGAGTCATATGTGAGATTTCTAATAGACAAAAGGTTATAGGACAATTTAGGAACATGAAGGACAGATTGTGAAGTTAGAGTTGTGTAAAGAAGAATAGAACCTTTTCCTATGACTAGACATAAAGACCCAAATGCAATGTGAAATCTAAGATTACCAGGACAATGAATGTAAGATGAGAACTAATGAGAAAGACTAGGCATGTAATCACTAGCACCTGGTCCATTATCCATAATTCATAATTAGAGGAAGTATGTAAAGTGGAAGAACAATCATCTTTTTGAGTAAGATAATTAGTCGAAGAGGTGTTAAAAGTAAATTAGAAAAATTTAATAATTCGTATAGATTCTCCAATTGTTCCTTGTTGGATGGATGTATCTTGGAGATGTTGGGGTGACCATGTGTAGTTACTAGCATATTTGTTCTATCTTTATCGTGTTGAATACGAGATTGATATTGAATAGGGGTGATAGTAGATTATTCAAAAGTCTCAGCCTCTCAGGTATAGACATAATGAATGAAAAAAATAACCAACAATGAGGTCGGCGTAAGAGTTTAGAAAATAACACCAAAAAAGAGGTGGATATCAACAATTAAGGCCGAGAAAAAATATGAGTAAGGATTTAGAACTTGACTTAAATACAATGTTAAATTTCCAACTCAACTAAAAGTTTAAGCTATTAGGAAAAAGCTTTATATAGCTCATATGAGTTTTACATGCTCAATACGCCCCTTACGTGCAGGCTAGATTCATAACTATGTTTTCCTTCGTGAATTTATAATTGGTGACTACAGAAAAACTCGAGCTCGTGAACTCTTGGATCTACGACTCTGATATCATGAAGAGAATATAATAACTCTATTCATTGATAATAACTATTAGATCTAGAGAGCCTATATTTATAGGATATATATGAAGAACTTGGAAAGCAAAAGTTTCAATACGTAGTAATTAGAGAACAAATATTTTTGTAGAAGAAAGTAACTTGGGGAACAATATATTCTAATATATATAGCAGATGATAATAAATGGAACTTAAATTAAGGTATATTTCAATATATCATTTGATTGCACTTTTAAGCACACCTTTGTCAACAATCAAACTTATCAATTCTCGGGACCAATAGTTCTTCTTTTCCGCCTCCAAGAAATATCCTTGATGATAATTAATACATTTGAGGACTTTAGACACAAGGATATCTGAATTTTGAAGAATATTTCATGCTAAATTTGTTGGGAAGGCAAGATTCATCATATGAAAATTCTGTAAGACAAATATCATGACGTGTCTTCTTTGGCAAAAAAAATATAGTCATCCTATAATTAAGTATAACCTGAAGGACAACATTAATAAGAACCTCAATACTCTTTAATAGATTATTCTATGTTCCATCGAGAGGATGCCACTCTATATCTTTGCCATTATTTTGTGATACCGATGTATTTTCTCATAATTATTTTACTATTGGACGTTGGAAATACCCAAAGTATCCCTCACTACTTGCATCATTTTTCTTTCTCCAAAGTAATTGTTTCATCATTGATTTTTTATTCAAGAATAGAAGTAATATATACAGAGTACCTCCTTAATAGAAAACAGCACCTTGTGATTGATCTCGGAAAAGAAAAGAGAATCGTCAGTAAATATTGGGTTAAGGTCGTTGAAAACCTTCTGATCCTAAGGACATCTATATTTCTCCTCTCAATATTTCTGTTAATAAGAGAAAAAAGGCATTCAGTGTGATAGCAAAACAGGAATGTGGAAAACGTGTTTCCGACTCTATGTGAATTGAAACTGAGTATAATATTCAATTAATTTTGATTTGATATGAGGTCAAGGTAACACACTAAATAATCCATAAAATGGGAATATTTCAGTTTAACAATAAGGAGGTTTTTTATAAAATCGAATAGATTCCTATCATAAGTTTTCTTTGATTTTTGTATAGTGAAAAAAATAAGAATTTTTTTGAGAAATAATAATAATAGCTTGGATGTTCTTGCCTTGGGATGATTTCTTACTAAGCATGAAAGATGATTTGATTTATAACTTAGTTCTAATGATGGATTATTGATATAACTTAGCTTTGATGACGAAATAAATGATAATATAGCCAAGTGCATTTATATATAATGGTTTCAATTGAAAGTTCAGTTGTAAGATCTGATTCACTTTAAACTTCCAAACAATGAAGATGTTACTGTTTAGATTTTATTGCGTAAAATTTCAAAGGTAAGAATCTTGAATGGATTTCGTTGTGATTTATTTAGTTTCTATGTGATACCATCACACGTGTCTTTTCCACCAAGATATGCCTTTATCTGGGTGCTCCACCTCTCATAGATGTTTTTTGTAAGCTTAAAATATGGTATGGATCCTCCCATAGTTTTCATTTGAATTACCTTTAACACCACTTTTCTGGATCACTTGGATAAACTAGAGAGTACAAACACATATGTATAAAATAATATAGAGAATAATAGTGTTGGAGAAGAAATGGGAAACTACTTTCCTATATATTTCTCACTCAATCAATACAATTTACAAACACATGTATTTTTGTACTTTCTATTCTTCCTTCTCTCTTTTATTTGTTTATTCTATATATACAAAATGAACTATTGCATAGACTAGTTATAGGATTATCCTAACATAATACATGAGTTCAACCAATAGTCACATACATGTACTCTTTCAAATACATAAAATCCAAACCATTATAGACATTGAACTTATTTAAGTTAACTTAATAAAGGTTAATTTTCAACTTGAATGATAAGTTTCAGCGACGTAAAACAATGACTATTAAGAATTTGTTAGAATCTCATTGTATTCCTTCTTTTAGATATCACACCCTTATAATCTCTAATAACAATAATTTCTACAAAATTATGAAAAATCTAACTTTCCCAACAATTTATAGAATTTAATAACCATTATTATTTGCCAACAATATAATATGTTTTTAGATGGAATGCGCCTTAATTAATTAACTTTTATTATGGAGACTCGGTGATTTTTTTACCTCAAGCGAGCATGACCTGTCATTGGTGATTTTATCATTTACCTCGTGCCTGGTTCTCTAAATTTAATTGTGTCATTGGTGATTTTGGATTTACCTCAAATGAGCATAAATATGCTCTTTTCGTCCATCACTCTTTTGTTGGTTTGGTCTTATTATTACTTTTGGATTATCATATGTTTATTACATGAGACGATTCAAGTGGTATTTCTAACCTCAATCAATTTCTTGGGTAACACTTTTAGATGAAGGATCTTGGTATTTTCAATTATTTTCTTGGCATTGAGGTTTTATCTAATTCAGTGGCTATTATCTCTCCCAAGGTAACTGATAATTAGATCTTATTGATCGTGATGGACTCATTGATAGAAAGACATCGTTTACTCCTCTTAATACTACTTTATGTCTTACACTGCTGGGTTGTACTTCCTTGCGGATCCCTCTTTATATCTTTAGTTGGTTGGTAGTCTTATATATATATATATATATATATATATATCACAATCACTTGGTCTGATCTTGCTTATGATGTCCACTTGGTTAGTCAGATTATGTTTACTTCTCGCCCCATTCATTATGCAACTGTCATTTTCCTTTTGCTTTACATAAGGGTAACATTATATCATAGTTTATTATTTTTCTACGAGCTCCTAACTCATTTTACAAGGGTATTCAAATACAAAGTGGGCTTGTGATCTCACTGATCATTGCTCGACAACTGCTTTTGATTAGGAGATTATCTCATCTTTTAGAGAAGTAAAAAAGTAAACAATTGTGGATCATTCCAATACCAAAACCAAGTATCTTCCACTTGTCGACGTTACTCTGGAGATGATATGGCTTCGCTTGCTCCTTTCAAATATGGATGTTCCCCAGTCTTATTTTACGATTATTCACTATGATAATTAAAGTGATATCTAGATTCTGTATAATGATGTTTTACACGTCCTCACTCGTCATATTGAGTGTGATTTTCATTTCATTCATCAACATATTTCTCAAAGCACTACGAGACTTCATTACACACCTTCTCCCGACTAGTTAACATATATCTTCATTAAAACTCACTCTATATACCATCTTATGTATTTGATTTCCAAACTCAAGATAGTGTCGTTCTCACCACCTTGAGTTTGAGGGGGAGTGTTAGATTGTATATAGTATATTATTCTGTTAGATAGATAATCTACCATAATATGTTTTCTCTCCAAATTTAATATTATCATAAATATAACTATGTAATGTATTCTAAGTATCACTTTCATATATACAAAATACAATTTTCAAATAGTCTTTTATTACATTTCGAAAAATTAAAAGGAAAAATGAAAAGAACATAGTGGGACCAGAGCATTCCCATACAATATATTACAGTGAACTCCAAGGCTTCTTAATTCAAACAATATACAATATATGGTGTATATCATCAATACAATTCTTAATTTATTTTCTTTTACCCCTTTAGTGATTACATTTTTTTTCAATTTTTTATATTATTTTTAATGTGGAGTCGCTCATCTAGCTATCTAATCTTCTTCAATGGTTTTAAATAAATGTCCTTATAACTTATTGCTTCTCTTGGTATTAATATTATTTATTAAGATTCCATTGTCTCCCAGACTCGGAATCATAATAATCAATATCAAGTCGATTACGTGTTGATTACAATGAATTCATGGATTTATATATAATTTTTTTTTACGCAATGACCAAAATTAAATATATGGTGTCATATTTTTCTCTCTCGCAAATTTCTAGTTTTCCCAGCAAAGTATGGTATAATACTCAAACTTTACCATCTGATGGAATATGTAAATAGTTGTAAATGGTTATTATATCTGGATCCATGTTCTTGATTGTTGAACTGAAAATCGTTGGGTTACCCAAAATATGTTCTATTATCATAGTCATTGGTTATGCATGCCTGGTATGGGTATGCGTGTGTGGATGGGAAGAAGACGGATGTGATTGTTTATCTTAATAGGAAATGGGGTGGGATAAAATGGACTGCGGATGGGAGGCGTGCGATAATAAAATATAAAATTTTGAGAGTCAATTTTTATTTTTTTAAAATGTGTATGGTTAAATAGGTGGGTGAGATCTGTATGTAAAGAAAGTAATAAATATTGGGGTTTGATTTGATTTTAAAAATTTATAGGATAAAATTGAAAGTGGGTATGAATAAAATAATAAATTTTGAGGGTTTTTAGATGATTTAAAGTATAATGGGATTAATTATATTCGAATAATTATTTGGATTTTTTTTTAGTTTTAGATTTTTTGTAATTTTTTTAATCTTAAATGATTAAATAACAATTTAAGAGTAGAAAAGGACGAAAAAACAAAAATTTGGTAAGAATGACATATATCTAAAGTTCAAAGTAAGAAGACTTGACAAAATAAAGAGTAGCGTGTCAAAACATAAACAGTTCGATGAAAAATGTATCTTTTTCCTATTAAAAAAATAGTAAAATGAGTAATGGAGGCATTTTATCTACATATATTTTAGTCTTTTGTCATTAAATGTTATTCTAAGAGAATGGTAAAATCAAGTATCGTTTACGTGTCAAAAAAACTCGTATCGAGATCCTACCGGTTAATCTCCCAAAAATTAAACGGATTAAAAATTATAAAATAATAATTAAAGGGATTGAACATTAAATTAAGGTTATATATAAAAAAAAATACCTATTCCCACATCACACCTCTCTTTCCTCACACTGTCAACCGAAATCCTATCTCCCTATCTCCGTTACTTACAGTTCCTATCAACTCCACTAACGTCGCCTTCTCCTCAACTCACGGCTCTATCCCCCTCAAATCCATCAACGATGGAAAACGCCTTTTGAAAACTCCACATCCTTCAACTCCATTATTTTCTGCATCAACTTATCAACGCAGAGATAATATTATCGTTATAAGGTCCTTATGAATCTCTCCTTGTACATATACTTTTTTTATTTATAAAATTGTATATATCAAATATTTTTATCTTTCTTTTCTAGATCTGACAATAAAGTACTTATTGATATATTATACCTTTGATGATAAATTAGATGTTAATACATTGTAAACTTAATTGTAAATTTTTGTTCACTATAAAATTTCAATTATACAAATTTCACCCTATGGATTTTACTGCATATAACTTTAATTGAGAAATTTGCACGAATTTTATTGCGATTTTTTAATTGGGCATTCCAGATTCAATAAATATTTGGCAATTTCTCCCTTTAAGTTAGAAATCTAATTTTGGTTTCTTTTGTAAAATTTGTTGAGTTTGTATTTGTGTTTAAAAGGTTTGTTGAAAAAATCCTATTGAGTATCATATAGTGCTACAATTTGATATATATTACCTTCCTTTTTATACAGGTAGTGTATAAACGAAGAACATATTTACTTAAATGAAAGGATCGGTGGTCATATCATTTCAACCATCAGTCAAAAAAGAAAAAACACTGAAAGAAAAGGTAAAATACATTATTTGGATATTATTTTTCAAGATTGATTATCTGATGACTCAATTTATAAATATAGGTCTTAATCCAATATGTCCTCAATTCTAGCAAAAAGTTAGAATTGGGGGTTGAATTTTAAAATAATGTTCCTCCAACAGGTTACATAGTATAAGAAATCCAATTCATAGGCCATATCTAACTAGGTTCACATGTCTCGTTAATTGTCTTTTCTATTGCATATTATTTTTTATCAATCCTGTCTATCTTTATTGTTCATGCTGCATTATTTTTCTTTTTTGCTCTTTTTTTTATACGTGGTTTCTAGACTACCTTTCGCACATTCAACTAGTCTCATGGAGAATATGTCCACCCTCCTCAAACATACCCCTAGGCACGTCGAAACTATGTATTTCCTGTACCTCTTAGTTGAGAGATAGGGCCTTGACCAGTTGAGCTAACCCAGCTGGTTTATGTTTTGCTATTCAAGTGTACAATTCTGGCATTATTCGAATAAAAAAAGTAAAATATAGCATATACATTAATAAAATATAATTAATATATCTATGATGATATTTACATTATGCTAAAATTACTATAATCATTTTAAGATGATGGAAAATATGTAAAATAATTATAATTTAATAATGATTTGTAAATTAATATTTTGATATTTTTTCAAACATTATTGTAAATGAATTAAAAAACAATATATTAATAATATGGGTAATGAAAAATTAAAAATTAATAAATTAGATGAAATAGAAAAGTTTTGTTAGAATTGAGAGGTTGAAATAGGAAGGTTGTTAGAATATATTTGTTTTATAAGATTGTTATTTGATATGGAATGATTGTTTGACCCCGATTCTAATGAAAAAAAATTGGATAGTCAAAAAGTAGATTTGTATTTATAATTTCTTCATGATTATTTATTTATAAGATAATTTCTTAAATATATATATATGGTATTATATTATATTTAATTTTTTTTATATATTTATATATTAAGTTTACAATTGACTAAAAAACTAAAAATTATAACGTTTAAATTTTAAAAAATTAATTTCAACCTGGGATCTATGCTGTAGAATTCGCTGCCTACGCGTCAACTCCCTACTCAGCCACTTACGCCTAATAAAAAAGTTAGGCGTTTCTGCATAGCGCTTTAGTCGCCGTGGAAGAGGCGTCTAGCCACCTAGCCGGCGATTAATGGCAAAAAATGGCCGCCTAGGCGTTCTTTTTGTTTTTCTTATTTTCGAGAATTCTTGAATTGAGATTATAACTCAAATTTTTGTATTTTTATATATACTATAGTGTTGTTAAATAGATTTTATGACTTAGATAATTAAAATTGTATTAATTACTACGTATAATATTACTAAATATACAAAATTACACTGTGAGATTCAAAACCGCCTAATCCCGCCTAGGTCTCGTATAATCCCGCCTAGGCGCTAGGCCCAGTCGACCGCCTAGGTTGCGAAACCGAGATCTACAGCATAGCCTGGGATAATATTTGTTTTTACTCGGTGTAAAAAAAATCAATGGTATTGCATAAGTTTCACTTATTTAACCTTTTTAAAAAATATTTAGCTTGTTAAAATTTTGAAACCTCTAGATTGCAAGACATATACTCCGCAGGCAAGCCCTGATGCAATCACATTGCACATATAGAATGGGTGAATTTACTAGAAAAGTGAATCCAATGTGCTACCCGACTAATAGGTACCCTCACATATACTACCTGACTATGTCTCTAGGGAGACATGTAATGTATTATCCACAATGGGTATGAGGCCACCTTGGAGGGGAAATGGGGTAATGCGTACGGCAACACAGTTATGCCTCAATTATAGCGTGCCCCATTTGATATGGTTAGTTCTGAATATCATATTTTAGGCGTGACAGAGAGAAGGGGCTCGTAGTTGTAGTGGGGACTGAAGGTCCGGAGAGGTTGAGCAGCATGCTCGCGACTGCTACACTTGAGCAACAAAAGATTGCACTCTTTTTAAAAGGCATTCTTTGCATTCTTAAAATTTCAACTCTCTCTTTCTTTTGTAAATTTAGATAGAATGATATTAAGTCCCTCTATCTCATTTTTTAGTAAACTTTTCAAATCAAAGCATCTTTCTCTTTTCCTTGAAACCTTTGCTATCAAGTGTATCAAAATGTTATTGAGAATATTTCAAAAAAATTATGATTTCGAGATGCTATTCTTGATCTTCTTTCAAATTTTTGTAAATGATATTTTTCTCCTAAATGGAGAACAAGAAGTATTTATAAAGGGAAATGAATGGGTAACCAGAGCCTTGCTATTTCTTCATCCCTTAAAGGGTTAAAGCAAGAGGTACATGGTTCGAATCCCCTCCCTGAACATGGGTAATATAGTTTTGATTTACCTGGAAATATGCATAGGGAGGCGTGTATATTTCCCATGGGACTAGTCGTGGAGCGTGAAAGCTGGCCCGGACACCCATGTATTTAAAAAAATGAAGGCATCTTAAAGATTATCAATGGTTTGTTAATTATATAAAAAAATTCAAGACTAGATGATACCTAATCATTGTTGACCATAGGAAGAGCTTTGTTGAAGATACGATCATTGCTTCTTTCTTGTTCTAAGTATTATTAATTCCTCATGGCTTGACTACTTATTGCATCAAGATCTATTGACTCAATAAAGTAGTCTCTTCCTTATTCGTCTTTGATTTACTTGTGAAACATATCCATTTTCCTTTTCCAATGGATTGTAGTTGTACTTGCAAACGAATAAGGTCTAATAGTACTTTTACCTTTCAGTTAGTTAAATTTCATTTTGTAATTCTCTAAGTGAGATTAAACACAAATAAATATTATATTTAGGCTCTGATACCACTTGTTAACCAATAAATTCTCTTAGATGGGTGAATAGGGGCTACGTTGAATAAATATAATCTATCACATTCGTCTTGATTTGATTCTATCTATAAAAATATAATATTTTGGTATTAATATATAGATATTCTATATATACATGAGGAATTATGATATATGAGTGAGACACTAGATCAAGCACTTAGTGTATTTCCTCAATACAAGTCACTAGTTGATAATCGATTAGACATATAAATGTGTTACTAAGCATGCATTATCTAATCCTAATATATATATATATATACAACTATTTAGGCGATTGAACAAATACTTAGATTGCACTAAAAAAAAGAGATGGGGAAGAGAAACGATACATGCAATTTGAAGTGATTCGCCTCTTGTAGGCTTAGTCCAATAACTAGGGTCTATTTGACTATTAGGATTTAAAAAGATTTTCCACCACAATCTTGTGTTATCACCTACACAAGCAAATCGAGTGTACAATCTAAACTCACGATGTCACTTCACAATCCCATGAAGCCTTATGATGTCTCCTTTTTTGTGATGAATTACTCCTATCACGAGATATCTTTTTAGGTTCATTATGTGCTTAGCTGAGGGATTTTTCCTAATTATTTGATATATTCTCGTTTCTTGCCTTATTTTGGAGACTTGTTACTTTTAGAGCATTTTAGGTGTAATTTGTGTGTTAAATGTGAAACTTCTAGGTACAAGGATTATATTATATGCCAAAGCATGGTTAATAAGTCTAGGAAAAAAGATCAAAATGGAAACCAAGAGTTAAGGGACAAAGAAGCCGTTTTTAGAAAATGCAAGAGTTGTTGGCCAAAATTAGAAAATGAATTATTCGTGATTCCACGTGAGATAGACACAGAATTTGAAGGAGACCTTTTATATATAGTTAGGGCTCTGAGTTAGAAAAACATGGCCGCTGATGGTCGTGATTTGGAGCTGTAACGAAAAAGTTATTAATTTCGCAGCTGGTGTGACTCGAACTAGTCCACTCTTGGAGGAAACTTTTTTTGGGATGGGCTGGGTTATTTAAATGAATCCCATGACCCATAATTTTTTTTTAACCACCGATGATCTGGTAGGGCTTGCCTAGCTAGATAGTTAATAAGGTTAGATTTAACCACCGATCATTGTATAGGGTCCCCCTACCCAAGTCCCATAGTAGTGTTGAGGTTGCCTTCTAAGCTACCGATGGGGGTTAGAATGATTATAGAATCCCAACTAGTCGTAATAGCTCAATTCACCCTTAATTAGATTAACAATTCAGTTATATAGGTTCGTGCTTGCAACCCTTAGCAATTATCTTATTTGCATATGTAGTTAAGTATTAGAAAACAAAACAAACACTAATTATCTTTCTTATCTTGTAATCAAAACATCTAAAACCATATACGCTAGTATTGAACCCAAGCTTTAACGAACTACCCAAATATCTGAGCGACTAACTTATTTTACTTACTTAATACTTGTAACGACTCGTACACTTGCAGAGAGTTAATCGTGGTTCTCGAGGTGTTTGTGCTTTTTATTTCGTTTATTTTATCACACCCATGGGCATACCACATTTCGTTGTCTATCACCACACATGTACGAGTATACATTCTATACTCACGATGTACCACTTCATAGACCTATGAAACCTTAACTTATGTCTACACCTACACGAGATCTGAAACTGCTCTTGTCTAATCTATTGAAGATCACACTTCTCACTAGGCCATGAGCACCATTAGGATTTGAGATTAAGTTTAATCTACCTTGACTTTATACTCATTGATGAGTAGATAAATAAAAGTTTGATCTAATACAAAGCAATATAAATATTTGGACTATGGATTACTTTGGTACTCATTTTGAAGATATGTGTCTGAAAGCTTCGAATTTGGTGTAGAAAAGACCAATTTTTAGTCTTAATAGCTCCTTATAGATGAAAAACTCTCAAACGAGTATATCCACGTATCAGCTCCTCACTGACTAATTTTCCACTCATCGGGTATTTGCGCTCCTATCACCGAGTATCCGAGTTTTATTGTGTGTTTGTTCATCTAACATGTCTTTTGACGTCTATATTTCAATGGCTCTTTTTCGTCTTTTATTTTGTTGTCTTAAGTCCTCGGGTGTTTGTACCTTTTTACTTCGGCTAGCCTATTGGCCATGCCTCTGGATCATGGTGATTTGTATTTTGAGTACCCAACTTCATTAGTCAGAAGTCTGGTCTTTTACTTTCTTTACAATTTTATTGGATGCTCTAATACAAACACAGTACAATCTTGGACGTTGCGGGGGCACGAAATCTCTGTTTTCTTGGCCTTTTCAACAGATACTTTGCGACGGTCCAGTTCTGGGGATCTGCGACAGTCCAGTGCTCATCCCTCTTCAATTCTTAAATAGATGATTTCTGGCAGTCTAGTCTAGTTTTCTTCGGAGATCCAAAGACATGCTTCTGCAACATTTCCATGTCGTTTTGTACTTGCAAATCTTGTACACAATTCTTTGCACACTTGTAAGATCAAGCAGTTCTAATCACAATATTTTGTGATAAAAATACCTATCAAACTATGGTCTTTAGGCCAACATGACGAGAAACTTAAATCTCACGCACAACCACCACAATCCAACAACTTAAATCCCATGCACAACCACCATGGTCCAACAACTTAAAACTCACAAGCAACTCCGAAAACATCACACAAAAACAACAATCCGACATTCAAATCGAGCAACCACCACAACACAATCTTTTCGAGAAGTTAGTAGAGGTATTACAGTCTTCTTTGACATTGCTCAAATCGAACAACCATTACTACAACTGTTTGTGTATGTCATTGAGAGAGAAAGTAAAAAAAAAAAAATTGAATTTGTATAGATTAAATGTTTGAGGATAATTTAGAAAAGATTAGGTGAATTTTTTAATTACACCTTTTAAAAGGAGTCTCCTTAAAAAGAACTTTTAAAAATCATTGCCTCTTTAGTGGGTGAGGATAATGGTCTTTTAAAAGGAGTCTCTTTAAAAAGAACTTTTAAAAATCCTTGCCTCTTTAGTGGGTGAGGATAATGGTCGAGATAGCTCTAACAAAAATGAAATAAGATTTAAAATGGAACAATAGGGCACGTAGGATTAAGGATTATACACGTTTCTAATTGACATCGACTGCGCCGCACGTAATAAGCCAATGTACTAGGTTTTTGTTTCTTTTTTGGGTCATAACCCAGCTGTCAATGTACTAAGTGAAATTAGAAACGTCGAGAACACCAAAACACACTATAAAACAAAACACTCCTCGTGCTTTCACCCTTTTACTTTCAATCATTCAATCCCCCAATCCCCTAATCTCCTCCGCCTCAAATTCATCTTTCTCACAAAAACACTGAACTATGATACATATATATCTTTAGTTTTTTTGTCGAACGGTTCTATATACTTGAGATTTTAAGTCTTAAAGGTTTTGCTAATTTTGATCGAAGGATTCAACTATTTAAGTTGAAATGGGGAAGATTCAAGAAAACGAGCGAGAGAAAGAAGATGAATTGTTCTGGGAAAATGATTTGAATGAGGATGGACTTGCGGCTGGTAATAGCTATGTCGATGACGAAGAAGAAGATGCTAATGAAGACTATGAAGCTAATGATCAATGGCCTCAGAGCTTCAGGTAAACTATATATCTATATCTATACATGCATGTTTATATAATTCAATGTGTTTAAAATTGTAACTCTACTTTTAGTCCCAAAATATAGTTTATAGTTTATACCCACACATTGATCGACTGATAAACTTGTCAGTATATCCAGTTCTTTTAAAATTAAAATACCTATGGTCCCCAATTTTTTAAAATTATTATTTCAACCTTTGATATATTTTTAATTTAATTTATACCAACATTTTTTTGTTTTATATGATAAAATCTAGGCTGTTTTTCATAATATTGGGACTTTTATGGTGTAATTAGTAACGGATCCAAATTTTTATTCTGGGACTAATATTCATTTTAAAAAAATCCACCGGTTTGACTGTATTTTCTTACTATTGTTATTCCCAAAAAAAAAAAAAAAATTGAATATTTGCATTGCACCCTTGTATCCTCCCCTAAGGAACCTATAGGGGCCTATAGTGCAAACTTTACATAATTCAGAATCTATGGTGTAACTAAAACAAAAATCACACGTATTGGGCTATTCTCGAATGTGTGATTTTTGCAATACTTATGGCCATGTTACAACTCTGAACCCGGACTATTTGAGCTAATTATGATTTGTACTTATTTGTAGTTAAAACTCTAAATTTTCAATTTTCATGTTCATCTTTTTCTGGAATATTCTCACTGCATTGCACCCTGCAATTTCTGCATCATATAGGGACCTAAAATGCAACTAACTCAAAATTCACATTTCCTATTTCCAGGCAAACTACAGATATTATGACAATCTCAGCGTCACCAAATTTCGGAAGCTTTCACCGTGGCTCAAGTCTTCCATATTCAACTCTCGATGTCACAAATCAACCTAGCTTTTTCCAAGGATCCAGTGTACCATATTCCAGCTTTGTCGCTAAATCTTTAGACCCGAGTGCAAATACGCCACTACTACAAGGGCACGAAAGTAAATTACCGAAAGATGATCAAAACAAGATCCCAAGATCACAGTCCACATTCTCTGAAAAAAGTAAACTAGCAAAACAACTCACAGGAGAATTACCCATTAGCCATGGGTGTAGCTTACTTCAGACTGTGTTTAACGGAGTTAATGTAATGGCTGGAGTAGGAATCTTATCTACACCATACATGGTTAAAGAATCTGGATGGGCTAGCTTATTGATTCTCGTGCTTTTTGGATGTGTATGTTTTTACACAGCTACTCTTATGAAAAGTTGCTTTGAAAGCAAACCAGGGATTATAACTTTTCCAGATATTGGAGAAGCTGCTTTTGGAAAATATGGTCGGATTTTAATATGTGTAAGTTAATTTCTCATCTTAAAAATTGTTATATTTATATCTCCTAAAAATAACCGTTATTAATTTTTGTATTTATCTACCCATTTGCAGATCATTTTGTACGCGGAACTATATGTAAGTAAATGAAACAGTTCTTTTTGTTTATACATTCTGTTTAAATTCAATATAGGTCCCTACAATTATAATATTGTGATTTTATGCAGACATCTTGTGTGGAACTTATTATATTAGAAGGAGATAATCTAACGAGACTTTTTCCCGGAGCTATGTTTGACTTTTCGGGTTTTCATCTTGATTCGACGCATTTATTCGGGATTGTGACTGTTTTTATTGTTTTACCCACAGTTTGGTTAAAGGATTTGCGCTTGATTTCTTATCTTTCAGGTAACTCATTACTATTTTAATATTTTGAATTCTTTTTTGCATTTTACTCCCCTAAACTTTACGAAATTCTCATTTTAAACTTTATGTGCAGCTGGAGGTGTAATCGCGACAGTTGTGATAGTTTTTAGTCTACTGGTAATAGGGACTGTTGGTGAAATTGGATTTCACGAGAGGGGCCAAATAGTAAATTGGAGTGGGGTCCCACTTGCAATTGGTGTATATGGATATTGTTTCTCGGGTCATTCTGTTTTCCCAAATATCTATCAATCTATGGCTGATAAAACCAAATTCACAACAGCGATACTTATATGGTATGAAAACAATACTTTTTTTTTTCAATTTCCATTATTGCAAATCAACCCCTCAACTTTGGTGTGTCTTTTTTTTTTCAGTTTTGTTATTTGTGTTATACTCTACGGAGGTGCTGCAATAATGGGATTTCTCATGTTTGGTCAAGCTACAAAATCTCAAATTACATTAAATTTACCAACAAATACTATTTCCTCTAGTGTTGCACTTTGGACAACTGTAAGTATCTCTAAATCGATTTTGTGAAATAATTTTATGTAATTTGCTAATGATGTGAATTTATCTATTTCAGGTTATAAACCCCATTTCAAAATATCCTTTGATGAAATAAAATTAACTATAAGATATGATGTTAAATTGTTTAATTTATATATCGTGTATTAGTATTTTCCTTAACAATTCTTTACATATGCGTTAATGATGAACCCTTGTGCGAGAAGTATAGATGATTTGTTACCTCCAAGCTTGGCGAATAGCTTTTGGTGTTTTATTCTTATAAGGACTTTACTTGTTCTTTCTTCTCTCGGTGTTGCTTTTGTTCTTCCCTTTTTCAGTAAGTAATTTTTTTGTTTCATCAATTACTTCATATATATATATATATATATATATATATATATATATATATATATATATATATATATATATATATATATATATATATATATATAATAATCTCGAGTATAAATTAGATATTAATAAGTCTTCCATTTTCTTGTATTTACAGGTATTGTGATGGCTCTAGTTGGCTCTCTTTGTAGCATTCTAATGGTAAGTTTAATCCTCTCTTGGATCTCCACATTTCCTTTCATTTTTTCGAGTTAATTGCACTCTAGGTCCCTTTATTTTGCAAAACGCACTATAGGGTAGGTATAATTTCTCAAAATTTATGTTAAGAGGCCAAGTAAATTTTCTCAAAATTTTAGGGTCCATTAAGTTTTTTTTTTTCCGTAAAATAATTTTTTATTTAAAGTAGCATTTTTTCCGTGGCCTCTTTAGGCTCTTATTATACCATACCTATCGAACGAAGTAAAGTTGTTAAACTTGTGTGATTTTAATTCAGGCGGTGGTAATACCAGCTATATGCTTTCTCAAGATTTTAGGACCAAAGGCTACAAAGACGCAGGTAAATAAATAGCTAAGAAATTTTTTACTATTATTTAATAAAATGTTAAGACATGCTTTTGTTTAAAATATATAGACGCCAAGGCAGGAAAAATATGTATTTTAAATGTGATTTGTTATGTGCAGGTTGTGCTGAGTAGGATTATAGTTGTCGTGGGCATTTTGAGTACGATAATCGGGACTTACACCTCTCTATCACAACTAGTAGATAGTTATTGATCCTCAGAATGATAATGATATTTGATTAGTCATTTAAACTTCAGAATTTTTAATATTATCTTTGACTAGTCATTAGTCATGTTTGATGGCTCCATGGTATTTATATGCAATCAGTCACATTATGCCCTTATGGTATTGAATTATTGATTGTAGTATCAAAGAATTTAGACCCACAGATCATGTAGAATATTATATATTAATCTCACATGTTCAACTTTTTGCTGCGAAAGATATGTTTGTTATGTTACCATTTGCCGGCCTTTTGAGATCCTACTTTTCAGATAGAATAAAAAACTGTCTGTATAAGCATTAACTTGAGATGCAAATTAGACCCTACCCATTATAAAATAAACTAAATCACTCTTAACCCGATTTGAAATCATCATAACAGACCTATAACAAGAACTCTAGAAGGACCCCACACTTAAGCTTCATCGAAACATATTCAATCAAAGTAAGTGGCAATTGAACAAAAAGAGCAAGTGGCGGGCCAGAAAATGATAACCAATAATATAGCTAGGGGATTGTAACGTGGCTTGCCAAGAAAAGGTTATATGCTCAGAGGAATTACTCGGATAATTCTGTAAGGAGGGTTAAGTGAAGAATTCGAATGGCTAACAAAAGGATGTCTTGCCCCTCCTCTTCCTAAAGTGTTCTCGACAAATCAATTTTGCTTACAATCATAAAGTGTTTCAGTTATAGAACTATCGGCCTCACTATTTACACGCTCAAAATTTTCTCCCCATGACTAGTAAAAAAAAGTCTAAAACCATTGTTATTCAACATTCTGTCACAATGTATCAAACAAGCAAACGATGATACAAATCAACTCAACTTGAGCATTTAACAGGTAAGCACCAACATTAACCAATCATATGTAGGGATAGCAATGGTTACAGTAAAAAACCGAAATCGATAATAACAAGAGCGAATAAAAATTGAATTATATAACCAAGGTTAAAATCATTAGATTATAGGTTTAAATAGTGTAACCGATTGTTACAACTATTAGGTTATGATTTTAGATTAAAATAAAAACCAAAAAAACGAAAATCGTTTATTACCATGTATGTTTAAATTTTATAATAATCTAGGTAAGATAGTATATTGAAATTTTAAAACCAAAATCCAAATAATAGATTTAACCAACTAAATAATAAATTCAATTTAATTAAAAAAACATAATTTTTTGTATATCTTGGAGATTTTCTTATATATGTGGTCTTATATGAAAAATAATATATTTATGAAATTATCATTTGGCTACGGTTAAAAATCGCAAAACTGTTTTAAAAACTGAAACCGAATGGTGACCGACGATTAAAATCGTTAGGTTATGCTTTTTAATAAACTAAATGGTTATGGTTATGTTTTAATGTTTTTACAAAAAATCGAATTGTTGCTATCCCGTAATCATATGTTCTACAGATACAATTTTTTTATTTTGATTTTTTTCATAAATATCACAAAAATTAACACGCAACTAGATAGATATGATTACCCTTGTAAGAATCTCTCAGTAGCTACGATAATGGTTGATGTTCTCAATCCATACTGCATGCATTGCATGCTGATGTGGAAGGAATGGGGCATATGAATTATTGAATGCCCTAATCAGTTTTTATCTACACCTCATGGAATCGGTTTCAACTTTTTTATACTAACGCCGATTGAGATGTTGTTGGTAGAATTGAAAACTATACTTGAAGTGTCTTCCAACAATATTTTGTGCGCTACTAGGTTCCTTGTCAATTGTTCACATACTGCGTTTCAAGTCGAGTGTGTAAAGTTGGATTTTTGTAACTCCACCTATTTAACGTCTTTGTTTTGTCCTCATTAAATGAACTATTGAAAAGAGACAGGTCAATATTCTCCCCTTTTATATGATCATAAGAATTGACGTAATATGACATGCAAAAAAAGTTTAAAACATCGAATCACACGTTATATTTTAAGAATGTATTCAAACTCAAGACTCCTGATGTCTCTTAATAATACAATATATTTTCCTAATATGTAGCAAACTTTATGTCTATTTTAGCTTGTTATTTGGTGTTGATGCAATATTTACAAGTAAAAGACTAGTTTTAGCTATTTTGGAGAAAATAAGGATAAAAAGAAGATGTTACAACCAAATTAGAAGGGGTCTTATTAGAATTGGAGATCAAAACTATAGCCAAAATTAAAGATGCGAACTGATCCAGCAAAGTGGACCCAACAACACACCTGTTTCATCACACCCCTCAATACTCCAGTCGGAAATACAAGGCTGAAAAGTCTATCTTGGAAAGTCGTCCAAGAATTGAAGAGCCCAAGTAAGAGAAGAAACCAAGGAAATGAGAAATTCAAAAAAATAAAGACAAGAACAATAAATTAGCTTTTTAATTATTTATTAGTTATACTTTAATCAGCCCTGGTTTCTTTTCTCTAACCATCAAATTAGGGTAGACATAGAAACTTACTAACAAGCCACTGTCAGAAGAATATAATAGTTTAGAAGTTTAGGATGAACTACTAAAATCCATAGATGAGGGTGACATTATAGGATCATTTTAGTCAAACTTATGATTTTTAAATCAACAAGTAATTTCTTTACAGTTGCAAGCAATTCCTTTAAGTTCCTGACCAGCTGTATTGCCATAAGTGACACTAAAACAAATAAAATGATGATACAGTGAAGATTCAGGCTCGCTTGGATCACCCAAAAGCCCAAAAATTTGTTATTCGTGGATTTTTGGATTTTTGGGAGGTTTTTCGCTAACTTTTGCATATGTTATCATAATTTGGTCAATAATATATGGTTTTTTTAGTGCATTAGGCTTTCCGAGCTGAGCACAATAATTGTCTTTTCCCTTTAAATCCTTCATTTAATGTTTCAAGTTTTCCTTTAGTGACTTCTAGGCCATTTTTAATATTTTAATATAGGATTTAGTATGTTGGGCCCATTAGGATTATGCACTATTTTAAGACTGTATTTTTGCCATTTAAAGGCAACTTCTGATTTATTAATAAATAAATTGAGTTTTTCTCTTTCAGTATTGTGTTCTTCTCTTACTACACATATTGTTTCTACATCAAATGAATTTGTGCAACGATCAAGATTGAGATCAAACTATAATATCTAATGTATTTCCATGAAATGTGTAATTAGGGCTCAAATTTTGTTGTCATGCCAAGCAATTATTGTTGATCGTTGTGAAAGATGATGAGCGACAACTTGTCTCGATATCTAGCATTGCAATCCAAATTCTGCAAGTACTTTCAATTAATTCTGCAACATTTTTTTCAAATTCCATTTGTGCGATTATTCTATATGAAACTATATCCATACTCAATAGCCTTTAATTAATCAACCCACTTTCAGTTACGTACTCCATCTGCCCAACTTTAATTATCCATGTTTTTGGTTCACAAGGATTTAAAATAATTGATAATATTCTATCTACAAAATTACCCCTACTCAATTAGTATGTGGTTATTTATTGGGATATTCCTCTTAACTAATTAATTAAGGGTGATAAATTAGAGAAAAGGTGGCTTGATATTATAAAAAAATATTGGACATAATAATAATTTAGATAGTTGGACAAATAAAGTTGGACAAGTAGAGTAATTAGTAGTCAAAATCACTCCAATCAAGCAAGCTCCTCCCCCTCCCCCACCCCACACACAATTTTGTAGAGTTATACCTTAAACTTACCTAAGTGTGTCATTCTTCAGTGATCGACCATTGACATCACATAGTGTTAATTAATAAATATAAATAGTGAATTAATAGTGCCTCGTATATAATCTCTATTGATTTGTGATTTTATAAGAAATCGCAGACCTTGCAAAATACCATCAATTTTTGGCGTCATTGTTGGGGACTGTTTGTTAATTTAATTTTACTTTTTAATTATTTTCATAATTTAGTTATTAGTTTCTTTCGAAATTTAATTGTTCTTGGTTGATTTAGACAAAATATAAAAACATAAATAAAATTAGGCAATATTTAGTTTATAAACAAAGAAGATTGTTTAAACTTGAATTTAATTTATCAAAACCCAATAGAAAAAAGTTTGTTCCAAAAAAATACAAAAAATGATTGACCAACGATAGAATCCCATTATAGATGATTTTCTACCCGATGCACCCCTTGTCCGTAATCTGCCTTGAATTTAGGTGCCCTACCTTCTTGGGAGCTAAGAACGAGAACCCTCATTATTATTTGAAAGAGTTCCAAAAAAATATGTCAGGCGGTAAAATTTAAGTCTATGACTGCAAAAGAGACCATGCTAAGATTGTTTCATATAAAGCCTTAGAATGGTTTGGGACCTTACCTGAGAAATTCATAGATTTGTTCCCAATTTCACTTTCCCTATTTGTTTCATATAACAAAAAGTACATAGTTAACCAAAGCACACAATTAACCAACCTAATTTCTTAAGATATGGTCTTGACTTTAAAATATTTTATTACTTACATCAATTCGTACACTTATTGGGGGGACAACAAGCACTCGATACTATCATGTTTTGCCACGGAAACCTTACCACACCCAAGGCAGTAACAAAACCACGAAGACGAGATTTCCTCATGACTGAATCACACCCCACCCTTTTTCTCAAACAATTATATCACATCTACTATAAACCCATAGATAAAATTGATGTTTGGAGAATAGTTGTATTAATGGTAAGGAGGATCGATGGTATAGTAATTGAGGTATTAAATAACATGAGATAAATGAATCAAAACAAGGGTCTGACAACTGTGCAACAAGATACTACAACTAAAGTAATACACTGGATGAGAGACTGAAAAGCAACAAAAGGAAGAGTACATGACACGTCATATACATACATAAAATAAAGGGGTTTAAAGCTGAAAATAACAACATTGTAGAGGAATTATGAGAACCCATGGAATTTGAACATAAACACGAAAGAATATATCCAAAGAAAAAATCCTATAACATGACATTAATTTGACACAAAACTACATGAAAAACCGTCAAGAAGAACTATAACTCAACCTGGCTACCGGACCGGTCAGTTCCGGAACCGAACCGGGAACGACGCTACAGTGGAGATACCAACCGGACCGGACTGGTCCATGTCCTATCGGTCTGGTTCTTCCTAATAAAAAAATCACTGGTAACGAACCGGAACTGGCCCGCTAACCTTATATATATAGCCCACATTCATATTTAGCCTATCCCTTACCTATTTAGCCCATCCCTTATCAGCCCACATTCATCATCCCTCCTTTTAGCCCACATTTATCAGCTCTCCTTTTGTCTAATAATCACTCCATCCCTTTTGATTTCCACGCGTCCATTTTGCCATTACACCGCTCACCCACCCAACTCTCTACCGACTAACGTTCACTCCATCTAATTAATCTCTCAACTACTCCTTCTCTCTCGATCAAATCTATTGCCTAAGAAATTTTGTGATGATGTTGTTGGGAGATTATGTTGCTATGGTGATCTTGTTCCTTATATGTGATGTTTATCATAAGGGTGGGTTTCGGTTTGGTAATAGGGATGTGTCGGAAATTATAAGTTTACATTAGATATTTGATATTTCTATATATATATATATATATATATATATATAATTTCTGAATAATATTGTGATTCATATGTTAATTTTTCTTCTGCATGGACGAATTGATGATTGTTGTTGATGAAATTGCAAATTTGGAGTGAAGAAAGATGGTTAAAGATGTGAAATTGCATGGCTAATGTTATTTCTAGTCCCTACTGTTTGCAGGAAAATGATGTTAAAGTCCCAGATTGTTGGCCAAAATTGTTTCTGTAATTCGAATTTGTCCAATTTTATAGTCAGAATGTTTTGTATGGTATTGAGTGTGATGAATTTGTATAGAGTTATACTCCAGGTTTTCGAAAATAGTAGTTTGAGGCCCTGTTTTACTTCAATTGATATTGAAATTTTCTATTGTGTGTGAAATAGTAACTTTTGGTGCTTGATTTAGTTGAATTGTTACTGTTTTTCTGTGAGTTAGATTCGGAAATTTACGAATATATGTCCCTATGTTCTATTGATTTGCGAATATAGTAATACAAAAATGATGAAAAACCCTATATATAAGATAACTATCTTTACGAATTTGCCCCAAAGTTTTCTTATATTGTATAATTGGATCCACATCTGTTTAAAACATCTTCTTTTTGTGTTTTTAATGATGAAATCCTTAAACTAATTAGAGATGTTTTTTGTGGTCCAAAGTGTCAATACTTTGCATAAGTATTTTTATCCCTAAGTGTTTTATATTTGCAAAGTTTCATTTAATTACCAAGGAAATACATTATACTTTTCTATACATATAATTTGGGGCATAAGTTTCTGATTTGTTAAATAAGTAAGGGGTTTTTTGTACATTTTTTGAAAACTAAAAATGGTTCTTGTTATTCTGAAAAGGTAAAGTGAGTTGTGGTATCATGAACTATTAGTTGTTACTTGTTACAATTAATGTTTAATGAAGTGGTGAAGTTTTGAATTGATTTTACAAAATTGCAACTTTAGTCCATGTGTATCATGAAAAAGTGGGGTTTTAGTTCAAGAAAATGTAAATCACCCCATTCTTTTATAAAAAATGATGATACACATTCATTGCTCTCGAAAATGACCCCTTATTAAACTTTGGATTTGGAAATATAAAGGAAATTCAGAAATGATGATTTTAAATCTGGTTTTTAGCATTTTAGTCCCTACAAGATTTTGATTTCCTTTTTTGTAACCAAGACAACACTTGGGCGGTTTTGGTGATGACATTGCAATACTAAATTGTTTTTGAGTAAATAGTATATGCTATGTAACATGACATTGCCAAGTAGTTGTAATACTAAATGTGGTTGAAATTTTCTGATTTGTGAAGAAAAGAAGGGGATGATTTCAAATTTCTGAATTTCTATTAAATGGTGTTGATTCCTGTCACTTCAAAATCAGTAAAGATCTTTTTTGATAAAGGTTTTGATATAAAGAGTTAGCCTATTTTCAGCATTGTATTTAAACTCTTTAAAAAAGTCACATCTCATCTCCCACATTTAATCCAACTAACATCTTTACTCAACTTCCTTTTTGCCTATAAAAGAGTTTGTCTTTCATTTGTAAGAAATACCTTGCAAACAACTTTGAACTTACGAAACAAAATTCTCCACTTTTATATACTTTTCATTTCATCTTTCAAGTTTCTTTCATATATTATTCAAACTTGCAATTGTATTTGGATCATCACAAGAAGGTAAACTCTTTCATCCCCTTTACTTTGTGTAGTTGACTTTGTGTATATTTAAATGAAAATGTTCCCCTTTACTCTTTCATAACTTTGTGTAGGTTAACCCCCTTTAAGTCTCGAAAATCCCCCTTAAAATTTTCTTAAATTATAAAGAACCCGTATTCTTTGATAAAAAAAACTTCCATAGTCTCGAAAATGACCCCTAAACTTTAGAATTTGAAAAACAACCCCTATTATTTGATAAAAATTCAACATAGTCTCGAAAATGACACTAAAATCTAGGTTTTGTAAAACTAACCCCCATAAGTCTCGACAATGACCCTGAAACTTTAGGTTCTTTAAAAATAACCCCCCCTAAGTCTCGAAAATGACCCCTAAACTTTCGGTTTTGTAAAAACACACCCCATAAGTATCTAAAATGACCCCTAAAATTTAGGTTTTGTAAAACTAACCCCCTTAAGTCTCGACAATGACCCCTAAACTTTAGGTTGTTTAAAAATAACCCCCTTAAGTCTCGAAAATGGCCCCTAAAACTTAGGTTTTGTAAGAATAACCCCCTTAAGTCTTGAAAAACTTACTTTATAACCTAACTAAGTTTAGAAAATTTTAGAAAGACCCCTAAGATTTGCAAATGCTAACTCTATTCATCTTTTTTTGAAGAATATCAAGTTCTTGGATTACAAGGATTGTTCACTACTAGTCTATTACAAACAATAATAATACAAAGGGTATCTAGACACTCCAAAAAAGGTATTACTTCATTTATTACAAGTATTTTTTATTTTGAGTCATTTTAATTCATTTAAATGGTTTGTAATAATTTTTTTAATTTTTTCATTTTTTGTAGTTTACTTTTGTGGGTTTGTTTTATTTGTATGTTTGCAAACTTAATTAGATTACTAGGTTTTCGTCTATTAGATTACTAGGTTATCGTCTATTAGATTACTAGGTTATCATCTATTATACAATCGAGAACCGGACCGAACCGGACCAGTAACGGTGGCACTGGTAAGCCGGCCCGGACCGATAGCCAGGCTGACTCTCATTGAATTTTTTTAGTTTTTAGTATATATTAGTAAGTTGTAATTTTATACTTTTTTATAACTCAATTGTAAACTTTGTATATTTTTTTTAAAGAAAAATATTTTATTGGAAAAACATCCCGGGATCATTTTTTTTAGAGTAATGATATTTGTCACCCTTTTTGTATCACCCTTTTATCACCTCCTACGTGTATGCCTACATGTACCAATGAATTGATTTCTCTATCTTATTTAATTTTTCTCTATTTTCTATTCAAGGAAATCAGAACATATATATAGAAGGGTGATAAAAGGGTGACATGAAAAGGGGTGACATATATTATTACTCTTTTTTTTTTCTTTTGGACAAGTACCCGGATCATTTGATTAACCTATTTTTTTTTTATACACCTGGGCCTAATTTTATTTTAGAGTTACTAAAAGTTAAAGATAAAAAATAAAAGAAAATTCGCCTACAGTGTTCCGCTCTTGTTGCTCCGACCCATGCGCTACCTTTAGCACTCTTCTCTCTCTCTACCCCTATCATTCTCTCTCTACAAATTTTATATTTCTGATTTCTTTTACTTTTACATCTCTTAACCAGAAAAAAGAAAAAAATGAGAAGAAAAATCAATTCAGCCATTTGAATTACTAAAGTGTAGATATGTTATGATGGGAATCTTTCGCATCTTTGAAAAGCCTAGTTTATGATATATAATAATACTATAAAATAAATAAATAAATATATTAATCATATATATATGTCTGAATTGGTTGCGCGGACGGGTCGTCATCAACAACGTTATGAGGATGGTTATCGCCTCGTCTCCGGGTATTATTCTCATTATTCCTTTTTATTAATGTATTTTTATTTATTTGTTTCTGTTTTGGGATAAATTAGAGCAAAATGTGGTTATTTACCTAGCAATTTTTGATTGAAAGTAAAATTATAATTGGGTTTTTTTTAGTGTTTGGGAATGTGGCGATTAATTATAGATTATATTTTTTTTTTTCTCATTTGTTTTGGTTTGAGCTGGGTTTTGCTTTATTGAAGAGTGTACAGATAAATTTTAATTTTTTTATCAGATTGTTTTTGTTTGTATCGCGATTTTGCTAATTACTGAAATAATTGAAGAAATCTGAAAAAGTGGGAATAATTTCAGATTCTATTTCTTTAAGAACAATTTTCTACAAATAACCCTATTTCAGATTGATTTTGATTTGACTGAAATTGCATTGAAAATTGCCACTTTTCAAACCCAATTCTATTAATCAATCTAAAACACACTGACAAAACAGATCAAATTGTATAAAATCAAGGACAAAATTGGAAATCAGCTATAAACCGGGGGTAATATAGTTATATTTGTATCCTTCATTGATCTAATTGGTAACACATTATACAGGTGCATTCCTTATAAGTTCATAGACTCAGATGAAAATGGAGGTGACATGACTGAGAAAATCGAAGTGTTAATGATCAATTCAACTAGTGGACCTGGTCTTTTATTTCCTAAGGTAAATGTCTTTAAATCTTACATAATATGTTACATGTTACATTAAAATTTATTATATGTTAATATTTTTATTAGGGTGGATGGGAAAACGATGAAACGGTTGAAGAAGCAGCTGTAAGAGAAGCTATAGAGGAAGCTGGAGTACGAGGAGAATTAGTGGTAAGTTTAATGTTTGGGATATATATAAAATATAGGGACTGAATTGCAATTATGTTTGTGACAGCATTTTCTAGGGTATTATGAATTTAAAAGTAAGACACTACAAGATGAGAATAGTCCAGAAGGGTGGTGTAAAGCGGCAATGTTTTCTTTACATGTGAAAGAAGAGCTTGAATGTTGGCCAGAGCAAAGCCATAGACAGAGGAGTTGGGTAACAATGGCGGAAGCTCTTAAGTGTTGTCGCCATTTATGGATGAGGGAAGCTTTAGAAGGAGGTTTTACAAAGTGGTATGCTAATGGTATGATAAATACAATGAAGAAAGAGTAGTAGTGTCTTTGAGATATTATGATTTTTAGTGATGAATTGATGACTAATTATTTGTGGTAACTCATCTCTTGTTTTCGTTTTTCATCTATGTCGAAACAATCTTTTTAGGGTACTTGGAAATTTTGTTGATTTAGATTGAAAATGAACTGAAAATAGAAGATATTCAACTCTATGTTTTCATCTCTTATTACACCCTTGGAGAATTTACTTTCCTTTATAGCAATAACCAATTTGTTAGTAAAATCTTCAACTTAGACCACTTAGGATCAAAGCCCAATTCTTTAAATTATATAGTTCGTATGATAACGTTGAATATGTTGAAGGTTGATATTGTCTTCCATAAATAACAAAGAGTGTTTTAAACATGAAAGGTCTTACTAAATGTTCCATGTAGTATTAAGTCGATTCTTGAACGTCTTTGAAAGGTAATCTATGGGATAAATTTATAATATCGTCTCTTTATCAAAACATTTTGATAAATTATACAAGGATAAATTTTCAAAATAAGTCTCAAACTAAGGTGTTTGAGTGAAAATAGGTCAAAATTTTGAAATTGAGTAATTTTGGTTTAGAATAATAGTAGCTGACACCCCTTTCTTTATCATCTACAGTAAAAACTCAATTATTTAATAATCTTTCTAATATAATATTTTTTGCCTATCCCGTCTCGGAGATAGGATGTTTAATGAGAAAATGCCACCTAGGGTCTTGAACACACACCCCCTCTTCGAGATAGCAACCCCTCTTAGAGTCTCTTTTTACTAAATACCTCAAAAAGAATTTAACACATGAAACCCAAAACCCCTATTACCTTACTACCCTCTTTTGTTTTTTCTTTTCCTATATATACTAAGTATATCATTTTCTGAAATAGAAAACAAAATCCTAAAAAGCTCATTATTCTCTCTCCTAAAAAGCTCACTCACTATTCTAGATCGGCAATGGAAGCTACAAAACCACCACCACCACCACCATAACACCTCCATGGAACTCGCCGAGATCCGTGAGCAACGTTTTCCAGCAGCAGATCGAAGCTCCAACGTTTTCCAGCTGCTGCAATGTTCCAGATCTGCAGATTGAAGGAGATCGAAGGTTATTCAAGCTTCCATTCCTCATTCACTGGAGTTTCCATGGCTGCTTGTTTCTGAGTTTCGCCGAGGTCAACATGGAGGCGAGCTCGTCGAACAAGAAGGCGACCTCATTCGTGTGCAGAAAATGGCCGGACCTCCGTTCTATGGCCATGACAGTCTTCGCCGGAAGCTCCACCAGCTGCGAATCGCCTTCTCTGTAAATCCGGCACCAAGCTTCACCTTTATCTTCCATTACTGCATATCTATTTATTTGGCTGTTCTAGTTCGTGATATGTGAAGACCATGGCCTGCAGGCTGCAGCAGCGAAGCAACGAAGCCATGGAAGTGGTGGTACTGTTCGAAGCTCGAATCTGGAATCGAAGAAGAATAAGAACCAGATCTGGTGGTGTTATATTGGTGGTCGCATTTTTTGTTTCCATGGATGCTCCGGTGAGACAGGGTGCAGCGCAGCTTGAGGAATCTGGTGGTGGCGCTCGGTGTTGGATGCTCCGGCGAAGACAGGCGCCGTGATGATGCTGCTTTTTTTTTTTGTTCAGCGTACTTAGTACGCTTGTTTTTTGTATTTTTTTAATTTTTTTTATATTTGGTTTGACCAGATCTGGTCAATGTAAAAGATAATTTGAATTGTTTATTTTTTGTACTTCATTAGAAAATTGAAAGAAATTTGAATAAAATATTTATTTTGGCTTTTTTACTCTTTGATTTTTAATTTTACTCATCTAAATTGTCGGAGTACTCATCTAAATTGTCGGAGTACTCAACAAAATTATCGGAGCACTCAACAAATTTATCGGAATACTCAGCGAAATTGTCTGAGTACTTAGCAAATTGTAGGAGTACTCAGACAATTTATCCGATACTCTATGTTTTTTCCGGTAACCGGTGACTGATGGTCGGTGGTAGGTGGTCGGTGGTCGGTGCTCGGAGGTCGGTGGTAGGTGGTCGGAGGTTGGAGGTAGGTGGTCGGAGGTTGGAGATAGGTGGGTAGTGGTGGGTAATGGAGAGAGAAACAGTGACATCAAACTTTTTTGTCTTTTAGTGTTAGTAAGGGTAGAAAAGACTATTGTCAAAACTGAGGTCTCTAAGAAGAACAGCTTTTTAGACTATACTCTATAGAGAAGAAAGTTTGTCTCTAAAACCCTATATATAATTCACCCATGTTTAATTAATAATTCGCTAAAATTATAAGATAATACATTTTTGATAATTCCTATAGACCCTAATTTAAATATAAATTAATAGTTCTTTATATAGTATATATTACATGAAATAATTATGAAGATTTCTTGAAAAATGACTCAATTGTCTTTTGTTTGTTGTTGAAATTTATATTTATTAATATCCATAAAATGATACGGTAAAGGGTTATAATCTTCAATGTATCTCTCACTTTAACAATTCACTAAAGAGACTGTATCACTTTATGACCGTATCCCATTTAATTTAAAGTGATACGGTCAAGGTTATTATCTTCAATGTATCTTCAATAAATATAAATTATTTTAAAAATAAATGAAGGATAATTTATATTCTCAATACAATACATATACAAACGCCATAAAGTGAACTATTATTTTCAGTGTATCTCTCACTTTAATTTGGGGTCATTTATATTTACAAAAAAACTCTATACGCATTTAAAGTGAGATATTGAAGAGTTTTTCCAAATTAGACCATTCATTTGATACATGTTTGTATATGCATTGTATAATAATTAAGTGGAAGTTTGAATGGTATTTGTAAATTAAGTATTTCATTATAAATTAATAAAATATTAATATATATATAAATTAATAATTATTAATTTATTAATTGAATAATAATTCTTTTAATTAGTAAATTTTGATGGTTCCAAGTGTATTAATTTATAGAGGTTTTACTGTATAATGTGACAATCACAAATTAATTGGGTTAGCTCAACATACCAATGACTTGCTATTCTTTATGCATTTAAAGGGCGTGAAGTGAGAGATACAAGATTCAAATTCCCTCCCTGAACATAGGTAATCTAATTTTGATTTACTTGGAGGTATGCATAGAAAGACGTGCATATTTCCAATTGAAACACAAAACTAACGACGTAGTCTACGGCAGTGGCTCAAAAAACTTGGTGGTGACAAAGGTGTGATAAAACAATAGATATAAATAAGAGAACTAACATCTTTGGTGGGTCCTCAAGTGTGATAAAAAATCAACACTAAATACGAGGAGCAATTAATCACAAGTGTACGGGTTGTTCCAAGTAATTGATAAATATAAGGAATTTCGTTCTCAGGGATTGCGAGGTATGAAACGTGCTATCTTCATCAATTAAATTACACCACGTGACTAAAAATGGCCGCCCCAAAATGATTGGCACAATCTTATTTGTGTCGTAGTCAAGAATAATGAAATCAGAAGGAATTATAACATACCTCCCTTGATGAGCACGACCTCCATCTTTCCTTCGGGTTGGGAGATCGACATATCCTCCATTTGTAAGACCATGGTAGTAAGACTCGTATTCCCAATCTTCACATTTTCTAACAATGACCTAGGCATGAGATTGGTACGCGCACCTAAGTCACACAAAGCTCTCCCCAGGTCCACTCTATACCGATGGATATATGAATGTTAAAACTCCTGGGATCTTTCAACTTCGAATGCAACTTGCTTTGACAAATTGCACTACACTCCTCCAGCAAACCAACCCTCTCTCCCTCAAAGTATTTTTGTTTGTTGGAAAGCACATCCTTCATGAATTTTATTATATTTTGTCATACTTTGGATGGCTTCCACAAACGGAAAGTTAATTTGAAATTTTATAACCATGTCCATGAACTTCTTGTACTCTTTGTCATTGTCCTTCTTTTGGACACGTAATGGGAATGTGGAGGAGGTCGGTTGTCTTTTACAAATAACTTTTGCTACTTTTGCACCGGCGTCTTCTCGATATTTTCATGAAAAGTTAGCAGCTCAACTAACTCTTCAACAACTTCTTCTACTTCTATCTCAACCTATAAGGGAGTGGGTAGTTTCTTCCCACTCCTAAGTTCAATAACTTTACAATCTTCAACATTACTAGGATTCTCCTAATTGCTGGGAAGTTGACCTTGAAGTCGCGAGTTCGAATGGTTAGCAATTTGAGAAACTTGATTCTCAAGAATTTTGAACAAAGTGGAATGAGACTTCAAAGTTTCCTCTATATTGTTTTACTTTTCACTATATGCCGACATAAACTGGTTCGTCATAATAGCTAAGTCATATGTTGTGATCGCACCTTCTTGTGGATGGGAAGAGAGAGCAAGGCTTCCGGCATAAGAATCATACATGGGAGCTTGGGGTCCATGGATTGGACCTCCTTGATAATGGTTTTGAGGTCTTCATTTAAATTTATTACTGAAGTCTCAGATATTTATTACTTTTGGGTGTTTCTGAGACTTTGTTTGGGTTTTTGTAGAATTTGAAATCTTGATTCGGGTTTTTGCGGATTTAAAAGACTTTTTGGGTTTTTGCGGATTTTGGATACTTGGTTCGGGGTTTTACGGATCTCAAAGACTTTTTGGGGTTTTGCGGATTTTGGGTACTTGGTTCAGGTTTTTGCGGATTTCAAGGTCTTGGTTTGAGTTATTCGGATTTTAAGGTCTTGGTTCGTGTTTTTCTCGATTTCGAAGACTTGGTTTGGAGTTTTGTGGATTTTAGTGAATCAATACGTGTTTTTGCATATTTATGAGACTTAGTTTGGGTTTTTACGGATTACAGACACTTAGTTTGGGTTTTTTCGGATTGCAGATTTTTCGTTCGGGTTTATTGCAAAATTCGAGGTCTAGGTTTGGGTTTTTGTGGATATCGGAGACATTGTTCGGGCTTTTGCAGATTCGGAAATTTGGATCAAATTTTCCAAATTTCGGAAACTTGGTTCGCATGTCTTTGCATATTTAGAGACTTGCTTCGGGTTTTTTTAGATTTTGGAAAATTGGTTTTCGATTTTAGGATTTCATAGATTTGGCTCGTATTTTTACCAATTTCGATAACTGGGTTTGGGTTTTTGCAAAATTCGAGGTCTTTGTTTGGGTTTAGGGGATTTCGGAGACTTGATTCGATTTTTTGCGAATTTCAAAGACTTGATTTGGGTGTTTGCAAAATTTGAGGCCTTGGTATGGGTTTTTGTGGATCTCGGAGAATGGGTTTGGGTTTTTGCTGATTCCTGTCTCTTGGTTTGGTTTTGCGTATTTTAGAGACTTGGTTCTAATTTTTGCGGATTCTGAGACTTGGGTCGCAGTTTTACAGATTTCAGATACTTAGTTCGGGTTTTTTGCGGTTTTAGAGACTTGGTTCGAATTTTTGCAGATTTCGAAGACTTTGTTCGTGTTTTTGCTAAATGCGAGGTCTCTGTTCGGATTTTAGAGGATTTTGAAGAGTTGGTTTAGGTTTTATTGGATTTCAGAGACTTTTTTTTGGGGAATTCGAGTTCTTGGTTCAAGTTTTTGTGGGTTTCAGAGAATTGGTTTGGTTTTTTCCAGATTTCGGAGAGTTGGTTGTGATTTTGCAGAATTAGGTGACTTGGTTTGGATTTTGGCCAATTTCAAAGACTTGGATCTAATTTTTACGGATTTCGGAGATTGGTTTGGTTTTTGTGGAATTCGAGGTCTTGATTCGGGTTTTTGTAGATTTCAGATATTTTTTTCAAGTTTTTGTAGATTTCGGAGACTTAGAACGGGGTTTCGCAGAATTTGTGGTCTTGGTTCACGATTTTGCAGATTTTGGAGCCTTTGTTTTGGTTGTTGCGAATACATTAGAGTAAAGCATGTGTGGCCCTAAACATTTAAGGGTAGCAAAGACTTGTTATTGCTTCAAACTTTCACAGCCTAAAATGACATAAGCGCTCTAGGAAACTAGTTGTGAAGGGATACCTCTGCATAACTAGTTCACAAGTTGAGGTGTCGTTCGTTAAATAAATTAACCAGACAAATCGCTCCACAAACAAAGAACGGCCATATAACACCACCCATAGAATAAATTAAGAGTTTCGGGTAACCAGTTGGGTTAGCTTAACTGGCCAGGATCTTGCTATTTCTGCTACACTAAAAGGGTGTGAAGTGAGAGGTACAAGGTTCGAATCTCCTCTCTGAACATGGGTAACCTAGTTATAATTTACCTGGTAATATGCATGGGGTGACATGTATATCCCCGTAGGACTAGTCGTGGTGCACGCATGCTATCCTGGACCACCCACGTATCAAAACAAAAAGAGCTCTTGGTAGTGTGTATAAAGAGAAAGAGAGGTTAGAGAGAAACTCTCCCAAGAATCCTAACAAATTTTGGTGTCTTTCTTCTTCAAATCTACCCTAAATCTTAACTGCTTCACAAACTTTTCTGTATTTTTTTAGTGATTATGGGAAGAAGCAAGAAAAATAAAGTGGAAAATGATTTACAAGCATCTTCTTCTTTGGGAAAAACCCTAGAAAAAGTAAAGGTAAAAAAAATATTGTTGGGCCTCCTATGAACAATAACGTTCCAAGGAGTGGAAAGGGCTTGAAGCTACTAACAAGACTTGATGATATTGGGCCTCATATGAATAGTAACGAACCAACTTTGAAGGGAGATTCTATAGCTGCATATGAAGGTGAACAAGTCTGCGACGCTGGCTATCAAGCAACGTGGAGATGAGGAACAAGTACATACATCAACTTTCTCTGACACTTCACTTCACGAATCTGATAGACACCTTTCAACTAGGTTTAAAGCTAAAATTTAAGCTCTTGATAAGTGATACATACTAACTTTGAATCTTAAAAATCCAAATATGGTGTTGAGTGATGCAGAATCGCGTGCTAATGAATATGTTGTTAGCTTCAAATCTAAAGAATTGGCCGATAGTGGTGAAGCTTCCACTGATGTTACAAAAATTCCCATAATGCTAGTTGATTACTCTGTTTTGAACAAAAATACAGAGCATTCTTTAGGTGTTATAAATGAATGCAACTCAAACTCAGTTGATGTTGTAGCATAATCATTAACTAATAATGAGATAGCTAATCTACATTTAGGAGAAGAAAGATGTGATCTTTCGAACGCACATGAAAAAAACTTAAATGATCTTTGCAAATAAAAAAACCACGACTTCAAATTTTGCCATTGGAGTCCTAATTCAGATTTTTCATTTGGTAATGTGCTAAGAACGATTCTACTGTTAAAACATAAGATAAATCTTCCTCTAAGAGGAAGAACATGGATATGAATTCCAATGCCTGCAAAGTGCTTAATGATATGCTTGATAAGCCCGCAAATACGCCAAGCTTAAGAGTAAATGAAGCCTACACATCTAAGAGAGTGAATGAGCATGTTAATATTGTCCGAATTCCTGTGAGTAAAGAAACCACAAGGTCAACTCACAAAGAAGAAAAAGGAAAGGGCGTTGAAAAGAAGCGAGACTAGCATGTGCTATTAAACGACCGGGACCCTAAACTCGGATTCCAATAAGAGAATTACGAAATAAGGAAATAGGGGATACTAAAGTTGCATTTGAGTGATATTAAAAGTGTGGAAAAAGTCTACGGATTCACTCTAATCGTCTATGTTACGCAAATATTTACTGGAATGTCTCAGATAAATCGTATAATGAATGAGTGGGCTGTGAAAAGCAATTTGGATGAATCCAAGTGGGTGGCTAATATTTTAGTTTTGAAACAAGGATGATAGAGATAAATTTTTTTTTAAAATGGTCATATTTCACCTATGGAAGAGCTCTACTGCTAGCTATCATGCCCTACTACTTTAACTTCCTTAATTTTGAAATAATGAAGTGACAGATTGGATTATCATCAAGGATCTTTTGGAAGCTTTAAAAATTAGAGACACAACAATGAAAATTGCAGCTCTTGTGAATAAACCACTACAGTTTGATGCTCGTATAAACGAGTTAACTTTGTGCATATTTTTATGGAAACTGATTTGTCTCAAGAGCTTGTCCATATTGTTTATTTTGATCTGCCATGTGGAACACGTGTTTCACTTGAGATAAAATATGAGAAGCTTTCGGTGATATGTGCAAAATGCTTAGCGATTGGTCACAATCAAGATTGGTATTTGTATTATTATCGTGATGATAATGTTGTTAGTTGATAATTAGGTGTGTGGTTTGGTTGATAATTGGTTCATGGAGACCTAAGATGAGTTTGTTTAATGGAAAAATAACATATCTACATCAGACATGGTTTAGTAAAACGAATACTAAAGAATAGTGTGATAACCTTGGAGTATGTATGATCATAGAAAAAAATTGGTTGACATGTTTACTAAAGTCTTGACCTGGAGAGTAGTCCTGGAAATGTTGAGGGGGATGGAGCTAAATCCCATTGTTGGGGAACATATGGCAGATGAGTCCATATAACGCACTATCATTCCATCCCTATGGCGTAAATAGTGCAAACGTGATCTTCTTAAATCTTAATGAATTCATAGTCATTAGTGGCGGTCCTATTGAGAAGGACCTGATAAATTCACCGATGGGGTTGAGATACATATAACAATTTAAAGGTCTTACTAACGAATGTAAGAGCTCTTAATGAATTCATAACCATCAGTGGTAGTCCTGTTGATAAGGACTTGCAAATTCAACGATGAGGTTGAGACACATTGCCTCTAACATGGTCTCAAGACCCTATAAGGGTAGTCTACATTTGATAGACATTTTTGAAGGTCCTAATCATTGAGTTTATGACTCACAATAAATTCATATTCTGCTGTGGTGGACCTATTGAAATGAACTTGATGAATTTACTAAACCTATGATGGGGTTGAGCTCAATTAATATTAATGATCTCAATACCCTAAAGGTGTAATCTAATTTGGGTAGACCTTCTTGTAGATCACATATGTGTAAGGAAGGGTGATGATTGAGGAATCTGTTATAACTAATGTGTGGAGTATGTGTTGTGAGGGTCTCGACCGAATAATATCAAATTCAAGAGTAGGATAATTTGATAGGATTTGGTGGTTGCCTCACTTCACTATGTATCAATTCAAAATGAGAGATATTGTCACTCAAGTACGGTTCTCCCAACACTGGTTTGCACAAAGACTGAAAGTCCTAGAGGGGGTGAATAGGATTACTAATAAGATTAATGCCTAATTAAAAATATTTTGGACAATTATAAGTTTAAAGAATAACTTCTAAGTCAATATATATAAAACACTAAGGGATCATGCAATAGGGTAACTAGGTTTGATATAAATAGAAATACGAGCAAACAATAAACGATAAGTAAAGAGATAAGGGATAGAAAGTACACAACGATGTATGGTGGTTTGGTTATCCCTACATCCACTACCTAAGGAAGCCTCCTTGGGATTTCAAGCTTTTCACTAAGCTCCTGTGTCTCTCATAACCGGGTCGAGAACACAATAACCTTTACAACAAGTTCGATACCACGAAGGAAAAACTCTTGTGCTATCGCAACACAAGGACAGCGAGTATACTCCATATACTCAACCTCTCTCTTAATCTATCTATTACAAAGACTAAACTTAAAAGGATAAATACAAAGTGTTTAAGTGGTGAAATAACTTTTCTAAACAATCTCCTAAAGAGTAGATATAAATTTAAGCATGAAACTCCTCTTGAGTAGATAATAACTTTGAAGCTTCTTGGTTTAAGCTCTTGATCAAGCTTGGATGATTAAATTTGATATCTTGAGACCTCTAATTTTGTAGGAGAATGATATGTATAATAGTTGAAGTGTGAGAGGTAAGTTTCTCCTTCAAAGAGGTCAAATTTATAGCACAAGAAAGTCCCCAACGGTTATAAAGTTTGTGGGACAATTTGTGCTGAACGGGTACCCGTTTATAGCCAACCGGGGTCCCGTTTAACTTCCCGAACGACCCTTTTCCAAGTGGCAACGATAAGAAATGACGTGGCATTGACTAGCAAGAAAACCATGTTGACCGGGTACCCGGTTACATATTGAACGGGTTCCCGGTGGTTAGCCGGTTCACGGTTAGAACCAAACAGGTTCCCGGTTATCTTCTGACTTGCGCATTTTGACATTTTGCTATGATGCTCGGATGGAAAAGTTTTCTTCACGGGAGTTGTTGGAAACATCATTCTAAGAAACTTTGTAGTTGATCATGAAGGCTAATTCTCAATGTATACAAAGATAAGGTTAAAATTATTTGTATGAAAATTAGCTTCTTAGGATATGGCAATAAAACCTTGATCTAAATGATAAAGATAGTGTTTTTTATGAAATAGAGTGCAATAGAGAGAATATAAATAAAGTGTAGTTAGCACACTAAACACAAGAGGATTTGTCACATTAAAACAACCTATGAAGGGAAGCTATATGCCAACAAAGACTTATTCACCTTTTCTCCCAGTGCCTGAGTAGGGGATTGTTGAAAACTAAAGGAAAAACAAATGATCTTTTAGCTAGTTTCATTCACTTGAAGAAAACCAAAAGTCTTTTTAAAAGTATACCACATCGGAGATGGAAGGATAAAAGTAATAGTTTATAGTATTTCTTCTATATACATTTTACAAAGGACCTAACACTCTAGAGATAAGGAGTATGGAAAACCCCCACACTCCCGCACCACCATTACCACCACCCGCCCGACACTGGTGATGATAGCGATACATGGCATGGTCGTGGGGGAGTTGGGAGCCTTAGGGAACTGAAAAATAAAACATATTTTGAGAGCGGGTATTTATCGCGTTGGGATTGAATCTACACGTACATGTTCAAAGAGTTGTTGGTTATCTTCATGGTTTTCATTCCCAATGATCATAAGCTCTCATCCCCAATGGTGTGAAGCTCCCGCACTTATGACTCTGTTTTATTATAATTTACAACCCTTGTCCAGATGCGTCCTATCCCTTTGTTAAAAGAACCGCCCAGATTATTGCCAATTTTTCAAAGAAGAGAATATAATTGTTTACCTTTATGATGGACGGTTTATTACAGGCATTCATGGTGACATTTTATTACATCTATTTATGGTGAACGTTTTGAAGCGTTACTAAACTACTATATACGAGGGTTGGAGTCATTTGTGCAGCCACGCTAAGAGAAGACAACAACTAACCAGAATAAGAAAAGCTCTCCACTCTTCTTCTGAATGTTTCTGAGTCTATACTAGATTAGTGATAGTAGCATATTTGAGGATATCAGGCATACCCAGAAAATAATTAACGGAGTGATTGTAGAAGTCACGTTACTACTTAGAATTTTTGAAATTTGTTGAAAGTATTTGGTTGTAATTATTATTTATCTGCGTGTGACTTGTTGTAAGTTCATTTCGTACTTAAATATATTTTTGTGATTATCTCATTTATCGACCAGTATTCGTTATTTTACCAACAAGAACCACCAAATCATAAGTTTAAAGTATAGAACAAGAGTGGATCAGAACAAATCTCAAATTATGGTAAACTTAGCTCATAACAGAATCAAGTTAAGACAAAAGATAGTTAAAATGGTTAGAATTAAAGTAAAAGTGTGTCGTAAAGATCAGTTTGTAATTTGTAGTTTAGATCTTGTAATTCGTAGACTGTGTAATTGGCAGTTTCCAATGGAATATAATTGTTAGGGCCAAATTATCATTTCTTTAAAGTTTGGGGATCATTTACAAAATATATAATTTCAGAGATATGCGTTGTTATTTTATCGTTTGGATGTGTTGCGTAATTAGGTTTCTCTTGTAGATATAATGTTGCTTGTTATATTGCATGATCGATTGAAATACTGCATAAAAAATATAGGGGATGAAAAAAAGAATTTGTTAAAAAGAAAATATAATTTAATTGATAAAATAATACGACATACAAGGAGTATTAACAAAAATTAAACACGGGTGGAAGGGGTCAAGTTAAACACGGATGGAAGTTTTAATAGGTGGAGAAAGGAGGGTGGAGGTGGAGGTCTTGTGAGAGACGGTGCGGGTAATTGGATCAAGGGGTTTTCCATAAAGATAGCTACGGATACATCCGAACTTGCCGAGATAATAGCCTTATTCGAGGGGCTTAGAATGCTTGAGGGTTTGGGTATTGCAAGGGCCGTTATTGAAGTGGATTCATGGGAGGTTGTGGAGATTGTACATCGTATAGGGAGGGGAAGAGGACCGGGTGCATTATGGATTCATCTTATTAAGAGCATTATGGAACGGAATAAGGAGTTCGTACTCAAGGGCATTTATCGGGAAACCAACGCGTGTGCGGATTGGCTGGCGCTAATGGGATTATCACAGAAAGAAAGCTATATGGCACATGAGGACCCTCCGGAGGGGATTTGGAAAGCTCTTATGCGAGATCGGATGGGTTGGAAGACGCCTCGTGTTGTTTTCAATCCGGAGTTATTGCATAGTGTTCTTGAATAGATTTTCATGATCCGTTAGGGTCTCCATTGTAACAACAAAAAAAAAAAAAATTTAGATCTCAGTAAGGTTACATATTTGACAAAAAAATTTGAGGTAGTTTATTTTTCTTTGGATAAAATTATAGCTATAACAAATTTAAATCTCTAATTTTATCCATAAATTGATTTTTTACAAGCAAGAAAAAAGAAAATAACTAGAGAAACTATGTTTGAGGAAATAATATTATATTTATATATCATACTTGTCATTTCCACAACTAATCTCTATTTGAGTTACTTACAGAATAGAATTTAATCACTAATCATTTCAATAAGTTTCGACGTTAAACTTAGTAATAGTAAAACATCGTTATAACTAGCTAGTTGCTCATCAATCATCGGAGCTACACCTCGGATTTGCATACCATACATTTGAAGGCACTAGTCCTTGAAAATTCTCCATTATTATATCATCATATTCGTGAAATAAATAATTAGAAATCTCTGGTATGACTTCATAAGTAGATTGAGCACTTATTGCATGATGATGATCCTTCGTGACGACTTTCATGGCATCGGCAACCTCCAGCTGCTGCCGCGCACACCCACCACCACCAACACCGACACCTTCGATCTCAGAAGACCGAAACGATTCCGATACATCCGCAGCTCGGCCTGTAAGTTGTTGCACTAAAGCTCTGAATTCGGAAACACTAGTCTTGACCTTCAAAGGGTTGTTTATATACACAACCTTAATTGGTTTTTTCCTGTTTTTCACTTGCTTGGTCGCTTTTTTCTGATGCACACTTAGTATTTTCTCCATGCCGGACCATGCGAATAAAATACTCAAAGCAGAAATGATAGGGTTTCAGTAAAGAAAAGAGTTTCCAAGAATAGAAAGGTATACAATGGCAGGAGAGAGAGACGGACTAATGAAGAAAAATGGCCATGTAATCTAATCCAAAGATGTAAGGAAGAACAAAAATAGTAAGAACTATTTCTAGATTGCATCCTCATCTCACAGCGCGTGTAGTACAATTGCTTTCTTTTGGCATATAAGCACAAATAATCAATTTTATGCATAGACGCTACTAAATGTTTTCAATTCGTCTCCAACCGAGGATAGCGTATTTGACCAAGAAAACAGGTATAATAAATAAATAAAAAGCACCTGACCCAAAGGAAAAAAAACTGACTTTCACGACTATATGGGGCGCGTATGAGGAGTGACGATGCCAACTGTGTCCATAAATCCTACACACGTGTTGAAACCAGAACCAGTGTTCTCTTTATCTATGACGTCATTCTTAGAGATTACGATGACATCATATACGTGGATGCTATGAGTACTTTAGCACAAGTTGGTCCCGTCGGCTAGGGGTGAAACTACTTCTAGAAACCATTTTTCTCTTTTAATTAGAATTTACATTATATATTACGAGGAGACTATTACTAAAGGGGTAAAAGAGGTTTTAGGGCCTATTACAACTAGGGTTTTATAAAAAAGGGCCCCCATTAGAAATGAACCAGTTCAATTAGAAACCAACTAGAAAAAACCCATATAACCCCCCTTCTCCCTCTTTCGACCTAATTGCAGCATCCCGTGAAACCCACCCACACAAAAACCCCGCCCCCCTCACTGCTCCAGGCCACCAGCACCAACCTTCATCACAGCAACACCACCACCACCGCCTTCTTCACGCCGTCATCTCCGTTCGCAGCCCTCACCTCCGTTCGCAGCGCCTACCTCCGTTTGCAGCCCCACCTCCAGATCCACCTTGCACCACCGTCGAGATCCACGAGCCCGTCGCCGCGCCCACCTCCGTTCGCAGCCCCACCTCCAGATCCACCGTCGCAGCCCCCCCCATCTGCTTCTCTCCCTGTGACCTTCGACCTTCGAGATCCACCAACGACCAGGCCACCACGCGTGAACACAGCACCACCGCACGCGTCACCTGCACCCACCCCACCACCACCACGCGTCACCTGCACCCACCCCACCACCATGACGAACCAAACCACCAACTAGAGGCGCCAACACTGCGAACTAGGACCCCACCAGGCCACCACGATCCACGAACCACCAGGTCTCACTTTTCCCACCTCAACCACCTACTTGTCTTCACTCCGAGCCCCACCACCACCCTCCACGACGAGCCAAACGCACGAAGCGCCACCACCACCACCACGACGACGAGCCAAACACTACTTAACACCCCCATCGACATCAGATCTGTTTTTTTCATTAGGTTTTTATTTTTTTTTTAAATTATTTTTGCAGGGGAGCTTTTGGCTGATTTAGATATTTAGAGGGTATATACCCCCCGTTTTGCTAATGTAGGGGGTAAAATTTAGAGTGTAAACATGTTTTTTAGGGGGTATTGTGATATTTTAGGGGGTAAAATGAAAAATTAGTGGGGGTAATGTGGTGGTTTAGAGGGGTTAATGTGGTAATTTTAGGGGGTAATGTGATATTTGGACAATATGGACAATATGGACTTAACTAAAAAATGGACTTAATTTAAATAACGGTGGTCGTGTACCCCCTAAAAAATAAAATAGGGGGATCTACCCCCAAAAAATCAAAAAACAGCGGGTGCGAACCCCCTAAAACGAGACCCTAACCAGCCAAAAAATCTAGTTAGGCCCTTAAAAAACATAAAAAGAATCTGGGCCCTTAAAATTCTCTTTTTTGAATTTTAGGCCTAAAAATGTATATTCCTCATTACTAAAGATTGTTGTTCCCCAATAGACATTTTTTTTAGAAGTACTTATTCTTAATAATAATTGTTGAAAAAAAATCGATAGTTAATTCAATGTTAGACTAACTTACAACGATTAAAAAGTATTGAGATTGAATTTTAATAGAGTAAGGGATATCGAAACCAAAAAGTGGTTCTTGTATATAATAAAAAATAATAAGTTGTTAAAAAAGGAAAATGTTATAGTCAAATTAGGGTTGTACATGAACCAAGCCGCTCGCGAACAGCTCGAGATGGGTTCGGGAAAAAGCTTGTTCGAGATCGTTTAGAATATAAACAAGTTCAAGCTCAAGCTCCATTTTAAGCTCGATAAATAAACGAGCTTGCTCGAGCTCGGCTCGTGAGCTCGTTTAAAATTATGAATTATGAATTATAAATTAATATATTATCTACTTATAAATATATTATTAAACCTTCAATATCAAACTGTATATTTTTAATTTCTTTAGACATTTATTTTTTCATTAGTGTTATATTTCATATTTTCATACCACACACTCATAAAAGTCACATTTCAACCATAAAAAATAATTTGTTATTGAGCAACTCATGCTCGACTTTAAAAAATATTGTTTTATAAGTTAATCAAACAAGTTCTAACATTTTTGTTTTGGATCATTGAAAGCTCGGGCACGGCTCGTTTAAATTTGAGCTCTGCTCGGCCCGGCTCGTTTAAACCCTAAGTCAAATAGAAGATAAGATATTTTTATATTTTATATTTAAAAATATATTATATATTTTACATATATTCAAAATTTCTAAAATTATATTATCTCTAATAAATATATATATATATATATATATATATATATATATATATATATATATATATATATATATATATATATATATATATAACATCAAAATATTTTATAAAGAGTATATAAATAATTTTAAGTTCATTAGGATATAAAAACAAAGTAGAAGATTAATAATTTTTTATACAAGTATTTTATATAAGTTGATCTAGTAGTTAAAATTTAGCATACTTAGGCATTGATCAAGAGATTCCACGATTTGATCTTATTCCTTTTTTAGTCGAAAGTAACAATATATTGAAAAGAGAATAAGTTCATTACAAATTACCCTGTCGCTATTGGATAAAATTCACAAAGCAATAAGTTGGTTAATTGAGGAGGTGGAGAGAGGTTCCAAAGACCAAACAAAAAGCCTCTAAGTTTTTGTTTAACCACCCAATCAGCTATCAAGTTGTTTGATCTCTTAACATAAGAGATCTTAAATTTATACAACTCCTTACACAAAATAATATTCTTAACCAATACCTTGGTATTACTAAGGACTTTACCCCTATATGCCTAAGTTGGTTAATAATATTAATACAATCATTCTCAATTTCAACACTTCCTGGAAGGAAATTAGATGTCATTAAACAAGCTGCATAAATCCCTCTAACTTCTGTCTCTGGAAATTGTTCAGTATCTCCTCTTTGTGTACCCCGTTGTTAAGACTACATAATTTGTAAGCCTTATTCGGATTCTTTCTCCAACCAATGTTATTGATAGAATAGATATCTAATTTTCGGACATGTCTACCTTTAAGTTTAGAAACAAATTCATATTAAATGGTACCATTATGATCCCACTGTTAATAGTTGTTAAGGTTGTCAAATCTAATAAAGACTATATTAAAGGGTTGAGTCTAGGGACTAGGGACTAGGGACGACGTCTACAGTACTAGCTACTATTACAACATTCACTCTACCTCTTGTGATAAAAAAACTGATATTATAATTGTTCATCCTTTTACTAAATTATGTGCTTGAGTAGGAAAACGTATATTAGATCTACAACACAATCACTTCCTAAAGAACACGTGTATGATAACCCGATCTACCTAACTGTTATAAAATAAATTGTGATGCTTCCTGGTTATCCAAAAAATTTAACAATTCGTTTGCTTGTATTGTCGGGGATGGAAGGGAGTCTACTCAATAGAGTGGCTACGACCTTTAAGGTCGTGACTGCTATTGAAATTGGAACTGGAGGGATTCACTTGGCGTGCATGGTTGCAGAAGGTTTTCTGATTCCTAACGTGATAATATATATTACAGAACGTGATAACAGAATAATAGAGAACGGTTGTGCGGGAATAATGCATCATCTCACTAATAGTTATTTTCTTATTTTTGTTTGATTATTTTTAAAGTAATGAAATATATCACCCTTATACTTACCTTTTGGTGTATATTTATAGAGTGCTTGACTCAAAAGTTCCACGCAAAAAAATTATTGTCTTATAAGGTCCACACATGTAACATATTGATACACATACAACCCATCAAAAATATATAATTCAATTAAAAAACTCGTAATTCATTAGAAATACAAATAAATTTTAATAGATTTTAATAGATTTTTATTTTCTTTTACAAATAAAAAATTAATCCATTTAATTTTATTTGAGTACTGTACAACTTTTTCTTTATATATTAGACTTTCATTTTGTTTTGGAAAACATCAAATTCAAAATTTAAATGCTTGCATAGATAAATTCTAGCTTTAAGGTATGTTTAGAAATTAAGGATATAAAGGGTAATTTTGCAGTAGAATAAAAAACTCTCGATTTTTCTCTCCAAACAGAAACCTTTCTTCTCTTCCTAACATCCTAATTTCTTCACCAACCCAATTCTATAACCAGTACTACCCTGTTGGCTTCAAAGTTTACTGTGCGTTACAGTCATGAGCTTCTTTTCTGATGGACTTCAGGTTATTAGCTGCGAAAGTATTTTACTGTTACTGCTCTCGATACTTATGCATAAATTAATATTACAAAATACCAAAGTGAACTGTGGAAGTAAACTAATATCTGCAGCAGCATCACAATCTTTTGAAGCTCCAAATATAATTGGAGAAAATCATGCAAATATATCTCAAACGTGGTGGAGGTTACGTAGCATGAATAAAGGTGGTGAGTTTGTTTCTCAATGTCTCTTGACCAGGCTTTTTGGTCCAGGTAAGTTTGAGTTTTTTAGTTGTTTTACTTGGACTGCAGCTTTTTTCAATTTTCATATTCTTAATATTATCTGCAACGTTAATGTTTTAATTAAGCCCATTAATAAAATGCATAAAACACAATTGATTGCTGGACTTAATTATTGGACTTATGTTTTTTACTTTATTGGGCCTTATCTGCAACTTTTTAAAACTTATCTCATAAGTAACAACTCAGCACATTTTAACTTGGACACGTCTCTTATTTACCCTAAGGATAACTTTAAGCAGCACACGAACGAAATTTATCCCTACTCCATGTGTATGACGGGTTTAGCCAGGTGGCCCACATGCATCATCTGTAATGATAAAATAGAGAGGTGTCATTACCCTAGCTCGCGTCATCTTCTCATGCAGTTGGAGAAGTCCAATTACGGATCCTGCATGGTTTGTAGTGGGAAACTACTATTCCCTTTCCTTCCTCTTTATATATCAACATCGATCATCACATTCTCTATTAACCTAAAGCCTTATATCCGAATCAAATACTTCCTTTACAAACATGAAATATCAGCTCGCTTAAAATATGCAACTCTTGCTCTCAATCATTCTAATAGCAGAGTTTATTATTATAATAGCCAAATCCTTTATCTTCCTTCTCCACATAATAAAGCTTGTAGCCATTGCCCTTACTGGTGTAATTATTCTATCCAAATCCCTGTAAGAAGCGCTTATATCATTTCCATGGCAACAAGAGACTGCCATAATCTCCCGATTGTCCCTCTTAATAGCGATAACATTAAAACCCTTGGAGTAGTTACCTTAGGCGTGAAGGCTCCTAGTGTTATACAGCAGATTCGCCAACACGTTCTGATGGTGCAAGTGATCGGCAAACCAGAAAATGAAATTCGAATCAAAGGTTTTATTAATCATATCAGCACGAAGTGGGGCGTTAAAGGGGAGTTTCATTGTGTTCAGGTGGGCGAGCGCCAATACCGTGTTGTGTTTCAAGACGAGTATGAGCTTCTCAAATTATATGATGCAAGGCCTAGGATCTTTTTGGGCTTTCATTCCAGTTTTACCAAATGGCCAGCCCATCTTTCCAGCGATGAACTCCCAGCAGACCTATCTTCTACTTGGGTCTAAGTTACTGATCTAGCGTACGTCCAAAACACTCTTGATACTATTTCCACTCTTAGTAAAAGCTTTGTTGCCCTAGAAGAGGTAGATTTTCCAGACGAAGTGACTAAGGACGTTACTGTGCTGCGCTTTCGTGTTCGATTCAACGTCAAAGAAGCCCTTCCTCCTGGCGTCTATCTCCATCAACTTGAAGGAGCGGGGTGGGCCCTTTTCCGATACGAGAGAGTGGGTCTTTTTTGCTTTTCCTGTGGTAAACTCGGCCATATCTTAGGCAAATGTCCACTTCCTGCTAAAGGCAACATTACCGACCCCGCGGAGCTTCATAAGGTTACTTGGGGTCTTGAGAATACCGTATACTTTCCACCATCTCAACCTTTATATGGTCGCCGGAATAAAATCAGACATGGATTTACTCCCTCTTCTTCAGCGCATCATTCTAATCTTGATGATAACGATGGGACTGGTAATCCGACTCAGAAAAGGTAAGGAGAAGGCGATGGATTGCACTCCTGGTCAAGCTAATCTTGGAGAATCCTCTCGTCGTCCTCAACAGCAGGGTTCAGATGCCACAAAAAGCCGCCACTCTCGTCCTCCTACTGATTTCCGTGGGTCTGGGCTTCTTCACGAAATTATTCAAGACGCTATTCAGCTTCATATCGATGAGACTAGAACCCACCCTATAGCAGCGCCTATTCTCAAGCAAGGTTGGACCGAGGTTGAAGAAGGTCTTATTCTTATTCCACCTAATGTAACAAGTCAAAATACTCAGAATATTTCATCCGATAGTGAGATACGTCAAGAATTAAGAACTAAGAAGAAAAGTGATATGATTAGTAAACATGAAACCCTTAAACGTAGAGCAGAATATCGACAACGACACGGAGATAGTTCTAAGCAACAAAAGACTACGGATAACACATTTAGGTTTTCTGGATTGCGTTTGGAAGAACAAAATGCCGATAATAATAATCAAGATATGGCATTGAACATGGAAGATGATGCAGGCTCGGAGGACTGGCAAGATGTCTTCGAGAATGAGCTCTCGAATTTGGAATTTTCAAAGCGTTATTTGGATGAAGATGATTCGCAGTTCGAGCCGGAAGAAGAATCAGAACCATCCAAAGAGGACCATACCCATACTAGTGGTAAAGTTGCTACAGATGGTGAATCAGACACCGACTATGGAGAAGAGGAAGTACAAAGTAAGCTTCAAGAAAAAGGGAAATTTAAGACTGTTCGTGGTGTTAAGATTCGTGTTCAGGGTCGCGGTCACCCCGGTAAAGTGGCCGCCAGGGGAAAATGAATGTTTGTGTATGGAATTGCCAGGGGATACGGGCTCCTCTGACAATTTCTAACTTAAAGTCCTTAGTTAGTAGGTTTAAGCCAGGAGTTGTGTGTTTTTTTGAGACTATGTTACGCGCAGTAGATACTCCTGAGGTTTTGAAAAACGTTAATTATGTAAATAGTTTTGTTAAGGATCCTATAGGTTCTGCCTATCATTCCGGGGGCATTTTGGTCCTTTGGCACTCAGATATTAGGCTAGAAGTTATAAATTCTAGCCAGCATTTTGTAACTCTGTATATTAATGATATGTCTTTTCCTTATTATATTATGTGTTTACATGCCCCTAATGATATTGATCAACGTAGATTACTTTGGGACGAAATTACTATCTGGAATAGAACCATTAATAAACCCTGGATTTTAATTGGGGACTTTAACGAAATTTTACATCCTTCTGAAAAATTTAGTAAATCACCGCCTAATTATAATCGTATTTATGACTTTAATCAATTTATCTCTAATAATGGTTTGAATGAAATTTATTCCCGAGGATGTTTTTATACGTGGTCTAACCGGTGTATTGATAAGCCAGTCAAGGTAAAACTTGATCGGGCATTTGCATCTAATAATTGGCTTACTAGGTACCCAGGGGCTCAAGTGACAATACCCCCAGCGATTGGCTCGGACCATTGCCCTTTAATTTTACACACTGACCGGTCACGATTTCAAGGTAAGAAGTGGTTTAAATTCGAAACTCTCTGGATTGAGCACGAACAATGTGAAGAGGTGATTACAACAGCGTGGGGTGAACCAGGAACTATCCCCTCATTACCGGTGTTTATTGACAAGAAAGATAATACAATTAAATCTCTGACTGAGTGGAGTAAACGCACATTTCGTAATAACGCTCTCAAGATTAAAGCAATGACCGAAAGGCTAAATTATCTCGAGAAACAATCTATAACACAACAAATTATGGACGAACAAGCTACAATCAAACAAGAAATTAAGAAAACTTACGAAGCGGAAGAAAAATACTGGTACGATAGAGCTAGGAAAGGGTGGCTCAAGTATGGTGATAAGAATACCAAGTTTTTCTTCCTCTCGACAATTGCGAGAAGAAATGTTAATCGAATAAATCGAATCAAAGATTCTCAGGGTATCTGGATAGAAGAAGCATCTGAGGTTAGGAATAATTTCCAAACCTTCTACTCGGAATTATTTCAAGAACACAATCACGATGACATGCTTCCGGCGATTGAAACTATACCTTGCAAGGTCACACAAGCTATGAATGATAAACTTATTAGACCACCGACAATGGAAGAAACCAAACGAGCGGTTTTCGATTTAGCACCAAGTAAAGCGCCAAGCCCAGACGGGCTAAACGGTAAGTTTTACCAAGAATTCTGGCATATTATACAATTTGATGTTTTCTTAATGGTTCAAGATTTTTTTAATAATAATATCTTTTGAAAAATTGAATGAAACACTGATATCGTTGATCCCGAAAGGCAAAATTCAAGAAGGGGTTGGAGACTTCGGACCGATATCGTGTGCTAACTTCGGCTATAAAATTATTGCAAAAATTCTAGCTAATAGGCTTCAGGAGTTCTTGCCACATATCGTTTCTCCAACCCAGTCGGCTTTTATTAAAGGAAGAGCTATTCAAGATAACATCATCATTGCTCAGGAGATCTCATTCTATATGAAAAAGAAAAGGGCTAACCCTAAGCCAATGGTGGCAATCAAACTCGACATGGCTAAAGCCTATGACCAGGTACGTTGAGATTTTTTATTACTTGTTCTTCATAAATTGGGTTTTCATCAGCAATGGATCAAATGGGTCTCGAATTGCATATCATCTGTTACATTTCAACTGAATTTTAATGGAGATCGATTACGTAAATTTACACCTCACAGGGGATTAAGGCAAGGAGATCCCCTATCTCCTTTCTTATTCTCTCTGATGACTGAATCTCTAGTCAGTCTTATCGACACTAAAGTCAGACAACACCCTCATATGGGAATTCAAATTACGAGGAACTGTCCGGTGGTTTCTCACCTACTTTTTGCAGATGATTCTCTCTTCTTTCTCACGATCCAGGATAATGTTATAGACCATTTTGAAGATTGCGTTCTTAAATACTGCAAAGGGTCAGGTCAACGAATAAATTACCGTAAGTCATCGGTTTGCTTCAGTAAGGATACCTCAGAAACATTACGAGAACAAGTCATGTCTAGATTGGCATTACAAGAAACAAATGATTTAGGGAAATACTTGGGCATTCCGTTATGTCACAAGCAATCTAAAGTTGACACGCTTCAATGGATTGCGGAACGGCTGTTTGAGAAGACGGAAGGATGGAAAGCACACTTACTTTCAGACGGTGGCAAAGAAGTTTTAATTAAAGCAGTCCTCCAGGCGTTGCCGACTTACTCAATGTCGGTGTTTTCATTCCCGATTTCTTTCTGTACTAAGCTTATCTCTACAATTTTGAACTTCTGGTGGAATTCAGGAGAAAAATCAAGAATTCATTGGTTAGCGTGGGAAAAGCTTGCTATGAGTAAACTTCTTGGCGGGATGGGGTTTAAGGATTTCAAGCGGATGAATACAGCATTACTTGCTGCGCAAGCATGGCGAATCCTTCACAACCCCGACTCTCTGGCTGCCCTTCTTCTCAAAGGTATTTATTTTCCCAATTCTAATTTTCTTGATGTTAAATTACGACAGTCTCGAACATGGACCTGGGCGAGCCTTCTTGAGGGACGAGATATGTTAATAAAATATGGCAGATATCAAATAGGAGACGGGAAAACTATTAATATTTGGAAAGATAAATGGTTAAATACTCAATGGAAATTAGAACGACCCGAGGGATGTAAACTTGAAAAGCTGAATGAGCTCTGGACAAGGGATTCAACACAATGGAATACAGAACTACTTAATGATATTTTCCCGAGGCCCATCATTCCTACAATACTACGTGAAAATATTCTTCCTACACAATCACCTGACAAATTTATCTGGCCATACTCGAAAGAAGGAGAATACGTTACTAAAACTGGTTACAAAGTCTTGACAGATCACAACAACTATGAAGCACCGCACCAATCAACTGGCATTCCGACGGATAGTGAAATTTGGAGAACAGTGTGGTGGTCAAATGTCCCGACTAAGGTTAGAATTTTTAATTGGAAAGTTTGCAATAATGCTATCCCTACAGGTACAAATCTAGAAAAAAGAAAATGTGATGTGGAAAGCAATTGCCGATGGTGTTGCTCGGAATATGAGACTACTGAACACCTAATTCTCACTTGTGGTCTATCTAAGTGCATTTGGGCTGGGTCAGCTTTACAAATCTATATTGGACCACAGGAAAATAACATTGGGGATTGGGTATTGAATATAATCAAGTCCTTTACCGCGGGAGGCTGGAAAAAAGAAGTAGTAACCGCGTATCTGCTACTCATGATCTGGAATATCTGGAAAGCTAAAATGAAGAGTAGACACTCAAATATTGAAGTTGATGCTTCAGAAGTCATTAGAATAACTACGATCAATATTCAAGAACATTTTGGCAGGATTGGTTTGAGAGTGGAAACAATCAACAAATTCAGACCAATTCCCTGCCCCTCTCAAATATGGATCTAGATTTCAATACAGAAATTGCATTCGCTTGTGACGCGTCTTACACGGAACAACACCTCCCTACCGGGATCGGAGTAATACAACATAACAAAACTGACGGATCACGAATCAAATATCAATCAACGGCTGAGTGTAATGCCAGTTTCATTGGGGAGGCACAAGCAGTTGTCATGGCTCTCGAAATAGCAAAATCTTTGACGAACATAGAGAAAACGATTTTCTCTGATAACCTTGAGTTGATTCAAGGTATCCAGCAAGTGTCGGCGGCTAGATGGGAGCTCAGGCCGTGGATTAATCACATCAGACAACTGGCTTCAACATCAGGGCCAGTGTTTTTCAAGCATATTCCACGACGTTTTAACAAAGGAGCCGATTCTCTAGCAAAAGACGCCAGGCGCAGGGCATTACAGGTTTACCAAGCTGCTACTTCTCTGGATAGTAAATTCTCGAAATTGGGAATTGGTTAATTTCGAGTTTTATTTTAGTTTTTGTGTATTAAACTGTCAAAAAAAAAAGGGTAATTTTGCATGATGTAAGGTCAAAGAAGACCTGTCCAATTCTAAGAAGATCTTAGCAATAAAAAAATATAAAGCTTTTCTATTAGCAATTCGTCAAAAGAAAAAGAAAATTAGTAAATTGATAAATTAGTTAGAAGACATGTCTAGATTCTATGAATGAAAAATTGACCATCAATAAATAAATATATGAACCTCACTTTTTCTAACAGTTTCATTTATGTTAATGTTCAAATGCCTTTACTCTCGTATAGACATAGCATAGTAACTAGTAAGTAGTAAAAGAAAAATATATTATTAGCATGGGATACCACTAATTTTCTTAGGACTTTCTAGTATATTGAGGTTTTTGCTTTCATGTTATTTTTCTTGTCATAGAAATTTGTCTTGAGTGCTCCTATAGCTGTATAGGACCAGAAACGCTAAAAATTTCAGAAAAAAGAAGAAAAAATCAAACGTTGAAAGCTTAGAAGCGAAACAATATATAAATCAAATTGTTAGTATACTTTTATTCAATCTTGGAATATCCAATAATCTTTGGAACAAACAAAAACAAAGTATTCCAATAATCAAAATCTGCAGCAATAAAGATTAAAAAAAAATTAAACTGGATAATAACGCTAAACACTTTTACATGATTTTATTTTAAAAAATAAATTCTTCAATCAGAAACAAATAATAAATAAAAGAGAAATTACAAATTTTGATATTAATGGGAGCAATTACCAAACAACAAAATACAAAAAATTGAGGAACTTGATATATATATATATATATATATATATATATATATATATATATATATATATATATATATATATATATATATATATTAATAATGATGAAGAATGAGGAGAAATATAAGATGAAATAATAATAAAATAGTTTATGAAAAAAAATTACTTCAGTAGTCGTTGTATTTGTTTGGAGTTATAAAATCTCTACTTTTGCTTAAGAATTTGTAGAAGACTTGTTTATTAATACTGAATCCTTAAACTTCTATGAAGTCCAATGATTTGAAAATTCCATTTATTTTTTAATATCTTAAAATTTTAATGGACTTAAAAGAGTCTTGATTGAATACGTCTAAACCCCAAGATTTTAATAGAATTTTTAAAATACTGATTGAATACCTCTGGACTTTTAAAATCCAAAAAAATCCAACAGACTCTTAGTTAAATATACCCCCTGAACCTTTATTTCCCGCCGCCCTAACTAGTTTATATATCTTGACTGTCCAATCCAAGGATTGGCTAAATTTTCCTAACATTTACTTTCTCTAAATTAAGGAAAAAAATGATATAATTTTGTAAATTCGTACCAATTATACATACATATGATCGCAAAGATGTATAGTAAAGCTTTGTAGAATTTAAACAACAAAGTAGCATAAAAACGGTAATCTTCATGAAACAAAATACAGTTAGTTAATAAGGCAATTGTACATAGTTTAGTTAAAACTTCTCCTCTCCTTTCTTCTAATGAAAGAAACCCCAAAATGATCAAAACAAGTTACAAATTCCTAAGGAGAGATTGAATTTAACTTATAAATCTTGCCAAAACACAAATCTTGCAATGTTTTTAATTTAAAGCAGCAAAAAATGTAGTCTAAACAACCAAACATATAGGCCTTGTACATAATATACATAAGTAAAATAATATTGGCCCCTTGTACAAACCTAGTACACACTACAAACTAGTGCTCATGTTTGACACGTGCTTTTAAAATCCCAGGAAGTGGTGGTGGTGAAGTATTTGGCCTAGTCACATGATGATGTGGCATTTGTGGTGGGGCCATGCTTGAACTTTCACCATGACTTGTAACCATGGTTAAATCATTATTATTATTATGTGGCCTTTCCCCAAATTTCATAGCTTTGAGTACATAATTATCATCATGCAACTCAAAAGGTGTACTGCACAATTAATGAAAGGGTAAATATGGTATATTATTGGAAATGAGTATACGATATGTGGTGGGACCCACTTTTACTTACCTATTGAAATCAAAATGCACAAGCTGCATATCTTCTGATATTTCCACTTCAACTGTTGCGTGAGGACGAGTCTACACATTCAAAAAACGAGGGATTAAAAAGTTTGCGTCAAAGGTCCCTCAACTTTTAAATAAATTACCTGAACGAGTATAAAAGGTAAAGCTACACCACCACTTGGAGCATTTCCAGAACCATATAGTTGTTCATTACGTTGTATAAGATTTTGAAGACCTACATACTTTTTACCCAATAACATAAACAGTTATAAACAAATTACCAAATTACCCCTGTGCTTTCATAAAAGAAAGATAGATTTTACTTACTTGATCCTCAAGTTCATTTAAATAAGCTGCTTTCTTTTCAATCCTATTCCTAAGTCCAATTCTCTCGGACTACAAAATTGACACGTAAAGAGGGTAAAACTATATATAAAGAGAAAGTATAGGGACTTATACGCAAAATAACAAACCTTTAGCTCTTCAATATCATTAAAACTAGTACGAGGTAAACCTTTCCATTGTATTTCTTTTTTATCTTTCGAAATTATATCCATTGCCATTAAAACATTCAAAGCATCATAAACTCTTCTCCTTATATTTTTCTCATCATATTGTTGCTGTAATATTTAAAAACTCGTAATTAATTAATTAATTAATTAATTAATTAATTTCACATTATTTAAATAAAAAACCTGGTCTGGTGATGCAACACTATTACTAGGATCTGCAAATTCAGCTACTAGTTCATCTGCCACCTGTAACATAGATATAAAACTTAAGTATAGCTAAATTACCAAATAACCCCTGTAATTTGACGAAAGGTTAAAAAAAACCGATACCTCATTGTATGTAGTTCTGCCTTTGCTTTCAACTTTCTCGCACACTAATTATAAGATACAAAGTATTAAATTAATATTGAAAAAATTAAATAAAATTAAAAAGTAATTTTAAATTAAATTTAAACCTTTCATGCTAAATTGACGGAGTCCTCTTCCACTTTTATCACCTCCTGTAGCTCTTTGACCTCTTTTCTTCTTTCTGTTACTGTTTAATAGTAAATAATTAGTTATGCCATAAAAAAAAATTAAAAATTATTCATCCAAATTCATGATCACCCTATAACACTAAAATTTCATAATCTAATAACATTATAGATTTTATAAACTAAATCGCGTTAAACATTTTCTATAATTACGTGTATAAGTCATCGATTTGGAAGGGTTTTTGATCTTCTTACACTTTACCTTATTAAGCAATAGTGAAATACTAACTCAAATTCAGCATATATGTAATTCATATAAAGGATATATTAGTAATTTAAGAATTTAATTGTAATGAAAGATGAATCAAAAAGCTGACCCTGCAGTTACTTGAGATCCAGTATCTTCGCCTTGAATATCGAGATTGTTTAGTCTAATGAAAGTACTTTCACTAGCTGCCGGAGTAGCCATAGCCGCCTCACTCCGGCTAGAAGGTGACCCTACACTTCCACTGGTGGACATTGATTGGCCGGAAACAGTCGTACCCCATGACCTGGTGGCTCCTCCGCCGTTACCACCACCACCACGAGAAATTCCTGATGGGTTCTTATCCCCATCATCTTGATTGTTCACCATTTCCGCCAAAACTCATCCAACAGTAAAAAAAATCCTCAAATTTCACAAAAATCAACCCAAAGTTTTGAATAAAAGCGATATCAAATAGGTGTAACAAAATTCCCCACCAAATGAATTGGGATTTTGAGTCAAACCTAGATGAAAGTACCCACAAAAATTATTGTTCAAAAGATGCAATTTTGAGACAAACCCAGAAGAGAATATAGCAAAAAAGGGGTGGGTTTCAAGGACAGAGCTAAAGAGGTTAAAATTTAAGGTTTTAGATGGGGATTATAGTGATTCATGCAAGAGGGTTTGGAGTAAAATACTTTTATGGAAACAAATGCACTAGCTAGCTAGGGTGTTGAAGGTGAGGTCAGATGTTAGGGTAATTGGTTAATTTGATGTTGGTTTGTGAATGGCAAAGTGGTGTGAGGGGAACGTGTTGTCTTGTTTGATCTATTGGAAAAGGGGGAAAAAACAGAGGAGGAAGGGTAAGGTAGACCTTATGTAAAGGAGGGAAAACAATGGCTTCGTGGGTTTTGTATTTCTCATTAGGTTTTTTTATAAGGACTCAATTTTTCTATTTCCTTTCCATATTTTTCCTATGTTTTCCCAATTATTTTTTTGATAAATGACATTTAAGGACCTCTCTATCTAACTCTACAAGCTCATCTACAAATATATCCTCTTCTTTTCTATTTTTGTTAAATTAGTTTAAAGTTTTTTACTAGTTTTAATTATTGATGTTATTTTACTCTATCATTACTCTGTTTTGAGGAGGCGATATCTCTTCTCTTTCGAAGAGTTATGGGTTCTTGTTTGCATTCTGTTGGGTTATATAAATATATGTGTTGGGATTACGAACAATTTTTCTTGAGTTTCGTGGGTTTTAGACTTCCCTTGCTCTATTTCTGTTATTATTGTGATTAGTCCAAAAGATGATGGGTATTTTGACCTTTGTTGATCGATTGTTATAATGTCAGTATCATCTCGTAGTATATAGCTCTGCGTGGGTCATCAGATTTAAAGGGCCGCCCTTCAGATGTTCCTTGTCGTTGTGTTGGAACAAGTTACTCGCAATTTGTTGTTAAATTTTGATTTCGTGTATGCATATATGTTAATCTGCTAAACTCGTGTATATTGTTGATGTAATTCTTTCGATCCCAAGTTTACGCCATTAGAGTCAGGGTTATGTTGTTATCGGTTCTCGTTCTCATGATATTGAAGAGATTTGTTTCTACGCATAACGGTTATGGGGCTTAGTTATCACAAGAAGTGTTGTGTAATTACAGGTGTTTTTTAGTTCAGATTTTGTTAATGCATGATTGACTCACCTTCATATTTGTTGAGCTTCTGGATTTGAGAGCGATCAGAGTCCAGAGGGTTGATGGGATCTAAACTGTCGATAGTTGGCATACTGATTTCCTCTGTTATGTTCCCCTCTTCATTGTTTTTTTTTGTCGTTGTAGGTTTCTCAATTTTCTACTATTTGGTGTGCGTGTACATATTAACTTTGTTTTAATGTTTTTTTTTGTTTGACTATTCCACTACTATTGGATTATTGTTATAATTTTAGTTCAATAATACCCTTCTCCCATTGGCTTTGATCTGGTTATGCTTGACATGTTTCTACAATAATTTTGTTTATTGTTGTTTGTTCAATGATAGAACACAAAACTTCCATAAACAGTTATGCAGACTAGTTACACTCAAATAAGACTTATGTTACTATTGATCGTGTTGTTCTCGCTCCCAACTTTGATCCCATACTCTACTACCTAAAACCAAATGCGATGAGGACCAAAGGGAGGTTGTCTCCTGTTGGCACTCTGATAGTCAAGTTATTATCAAAGGGTACTAGAATATTTGAGATACTAGAACAAAATAATAAAATGGTGTGCCTTATTACTGGGATAAGTAAAAGGTATGTGTGTAAAGTTGAGACATTAGGTCCTTATTTGGGATTTTTTCACTTCCTACTTGGGAGGGGACCAGAGGTGAATGTCCTTTGGTACATTAGATCCGACACTCAGTATGTCAACATGATTCTTTCATGTGATATATTACTCATATCCTCTCCTTATGGGGTGATTCCCAAGGCACTTTTTGCTATAGTTTATAAAGTGTGTCTGCTAAATGAAGATGATACAGTAGTGTGTACTTGATGTTATTTTGAACATATTAGTTACCCCACTTAAATTTTGGGGAACATGTCTTGTCCTTGATGGGATGGTCAGAAAAATTTCTTTGTTTTGGTGGTTTTGAGTCTTTTGGAATTATGAAAACCGTGTTACAACCGTACACGTAATGTCTGGGAAATATTTCTCGAGATATGAAGCATCACCTGGCATTTAGGTTGACAATTGTGATATTGTGCGATCGCTAATGACACAATAATGCGTAACATATCCGCTCACTTATAAGTCGAGGATTATTTATTTGTGTTTTTATTATATGCCTTTTCGAGCGTACTTCATTAGCAGAATTTCTGCTTTAGTAGCATTATTTCCTTAGATGACTTCCTTACAAGGTATTATTCTTCATAATTTGTATTTAATTCTCTCTATGTGAATGTCTGGCACTCTGAATATAATCCCCTCGAACACAGAGGAGTTTATCCCATTCTATCCCAAATTCAAAAACCGTCTTATGGAGATAAGCCAACATACCCTTCTTCGAGTGGTCAATCATTACCCAAATGTTATGAGCCTCTTCCCATCAAATTATATAGAACCTAAAACCTTGATCTCAGTAGAAGACTTTTCATCGCAACCAAACCTTTATTTGTATCATATATAGGTTTGTAAAGGTAACCAATCCTTTTTATAACAACAAACCAATCCTGCATATCGACGATAATCTAATCCCGCCTGTCGACAATATTTTGACCCCTCATATCGAGAAAGTATTTAAACCATTTCACCCATCAAATTATTGACAAATCCATGTCAGATAACACCCAAAACCCGAATCTTCATCACCTACCCAAAAACTTATATAACAACCTGAAGGTCCCTAATCTTCATAGGTATTATATCATAAAAAAGATTAATAGGATATAGGATTAGTATTGTAGAATCAAAAATTAGCCTAGCAATGTTTCTAATCAGGTTTTAACACTAATCCAGGATATATAATTAAAAGATATAACAAGATGACTAGCATGCGATATTAGGCTTAGGCTAAGAAATTTCTCATACCCAAATATAGACAAGAATGTAAAGAGATAGTGTTAGACAAATTAACACTATATGTATAATGGGTATCCCCGGTTCTTACTCTGTTACCTAAGGTTCTTCCAACCCTGGACTTTTTAGACTAACTTTCGCTATAAATCTCTCATATATATTTGCATTGGTAGGTGTGAGGGAAACCTCTTTACCACTTTTAACAGGTGTAGTAATCACCTTTACAACCTATTTGAAACATTTCAAAATACCTCTCGCCATGAAGGATCCCCCATCTCTTCAATTACGTGATATAGACACGTCTCTAACACTTTCAATATGCGTGTTGGTCACCTTTATAACGCTTAAAGAAAGTGTGGTGGTCACCTCTTTATCACTCAGTTAGGTGTAATAATCACCTTTAAGAATCAATGAAAAACTACACCTTCAGACTTATATGCTCCTTACTTGAGATAGATGAAGTTTGAACACTCTCAAATGATCTTAGTTTGATGTCTTGTATATTTGAGAGGTTGAATTTTGAGAATGTTTTAATTTTATAGGAAAAATATATCCCCACAGTTACAATTCATCAGGCATAGTAAAATTCAAATATTTAGGCATAATAAGTCTCGTTATCATCCTTCTTCCTAGAGGGTCCCACTTGAGTTGATGTATCTCATCTTGAATAGCCCAATAGTAATTTCTTCAACAACCATATTTTTTACCTAGTGAGTAACTAGTCCCATGTTTATTAGCATATTTATTGTTTCTTCTAGAATTGTTTTCTACCATAAACAACCTATAATGGACCACATAATCCATAATGTACTCCCTTTTATGCATAATAGGTGACTTTTATCTACAGGCTATTGCACAATTAGTTTTTTCTTGCTATAGTTTTGCACTTTCTTGTCACCTACATAGTTGATTTCTTGTTCTATATTTTGCTATAAAACCCCTTCCTCATTGCAATTGTGTACTTATACATATATCAATGAAGCAACACACAAGGTAATAGCTAATAATAATATTAAATACTTGAGAGATTAATCATAATTTAAATAATATTTTTGGGTTGTCGTTATTAGAACAAACTTTGAATCAGGAGAGGGTCAACACAACCTCAACTTAAAACTTGCAAAACTAGATGAAATATCACAATACAAAGATAGTTTCATATCTCAACCTAACATTATCTCCAACTTATCTTCTAATAAGATCGTTTGTGGTTTGTTGGTGAAATTCAAATAAGGGAAAACACCGATAATTAAAAATCGTTGGTATGAAGCTTCTTTAAGAATTGAGAGCTATAAATTCAATGGCTACCAAAAATATGGGAAATATACACAGTATTTCAAGTGACAAATTTAAGCATGGAAAAAATTTGGGCAAGTAGGTATCTACTATCAATGGGATAAAAGACTTACAACTCTAGTTGAGGTATATATATATAGTAAACCTTACTTTCCCCCTAATGAGGAGATCAATGATACTATAGGATTGACCCATCTACTTTGGTCCCTCGTTATCCATTTCCATAAGATATATGGTGGATCTTCGTATTCCACTACTTGCCCGTCCATACCACCATCCCGCTTAGCCAACCGGTCTGCACACATCATGGATTCACGACACACATATCTTACATAATAACCCTCATTCCTTAGAAGGGTATATTTGCGCTCATGTACCAACCCAACCATGTGCTCAACCACTCTGTTACACTGTCATATCATGGTAAAGAGTTCCAAAGAGTCTATTTCAACCAAAAGAATAGTCATACCTTTAGACTCATAATCAACCCGTAATGTAATGCTCATACTTTAATCATTAATATCATATTAACATGTATGAATAAATTATACTAATTATTTTTATTATTATTAATATTAATATAATAATTATAATAAGGGAATAAATCATCTAAGCCGTAGATATTTTTGTCATTATTATATTTTTTACGTAAAGATATATGTGACAACTCATTTAGTATTCCATAATTTATTACATTTATTGTTCTTATACTTTTCTTCAAAATATTTCATATGTTTCCTTATTAAATTCATAGAAAATGCTTTTATCTAATATTGGATGATCTAATACCAATCGTATTATAACACATATCTCATGTTTTAATCATGAAAAAATTAATTATAACAAATACCTTATTAATCTAATGGCATTTATTTTATTAACATAATTAATGGTTATGATATGAATCTTGGACCATCCATTATAGGATTATAGGATGAAAACTTCACCATTAATATGTTTTTACTTGTTTGGAAAATAAAACACTACAAGCAAGCTATTAAAACTATTTTATTTATTAATGTTTTTATAATAGGTTAACATTCTTATTTTGCCTACCAATATCTAATTGTATCTTTTTTTTAATATAAGACACTATATACAATATGAAGATAAGCAAAAATTGTATATCAAGCATTGTATGACCACTAGTCAAGTAGTCTGTTGTCTAACATTACGCAAAATACAAGAGACATAATTTCCAGACTATTCGATGAGACTAGGAGAAACAATCTGACTAAGTGACCTAATAACAAAGAAAATAAAGCCGAAATAGGGAGTAACCCGGTGATTGATGATGTGGCTGAAATGGTCTGGTTTGGTGATGCATCTTTTGTTAGTGAATGGGAACCAGCTGCTATATCTCTATTGGTGTCAACACCCTAGGTACAGTTAGCCAAAGGAAATTTATTCGTTGTAGAGTTAAAAATAGTTTGGAGGGAGAAGCATGGGACCTTCTTCTGGCTCTTAGATATACTGGATCAAAGAGTTTCCAGAGTAGTTCTTTCTACTCTGATAACCTTGAATTAATTCAAGGTATTAACAAATAGGTAAGACTTCATTGGAGTCTCAACCCAATTATCAAAGAAATCAAAGGATGGATTAACATCTTTCCACTTTGGAAAATCTCATACATCAATAGAGAACACAACACGATTGTGGATGCTTTAGCTAAATGCACTAGAAGGAATGTGGACTTATCGGGATGGAAAGACTTCTCAGTTATAAGCTCGTCGCTCTGATTTGGGAGTATATGGATCAAAATAGGGGCATGGCATGAAAGAGCTCAAGTCAGATGGGAGACTCTCACACAAGGAAAAAGGTATTTCCATTCCAATTACCATAAGCCATATCCAACCTGTATATGATACGTTGACTTGTGTTCCACGAGTCTTACCACGTAAACTTTGGCCCCTAGGAACCCAAACCGATTAACCCACAACCACGATGCCATTACATGAACTTTTCCATCCAACGAGTGATACCCATTACACATCCTTTCTTATCCTCGACTTTCCTCTCCTGATTAAAGTTTCATGCTACTAATTAGGGAATATTTTTGTCACAGAAGGCTTGATTGAGTTCCTCCTATAACTCTTCATGTTCAGTCAGCTGCGTGCGGGCATATTAGTTGAAAATACACAAGGGGTGCACCCCTGTTTACTAACCTTGATAATAATGACACGACGACCCACCAATAATACTCGAACCGCTATGTCTAAATTGTTCCAAAGCAACTAAATATCGCCTTTATATGTATTGTAGTCTACCTTATATGAATTATCCACTCGTAACGAATCAATCATCCGTTTAGATGTAATACCACTAACTCTCTGTTCTACAATAGTTGTTAGCAAAACCCTGTGTTTAATCATCATGTACCTTACAATTCTGCGAAAATTAGAATTTCCCACTCAAAAGCAATTCCATAATTAAATATTTAAAGGTTGATAATGCCCATCCTACCCACTCATATGATTATTGGTTGTACAGATTGAGAAACAATGATAACGATGTTTAACAATCCGAATAAACAAGAACTCATATATGGAGTTTGTAGCACCATTTCGTCGATCTCACTTGGGATGTTCACCCAATAACTTCCTTTCATCCTGGAGCAACTAAAGATGTTAAGGCAGTGTCAAATCCTTTCAATTTATCTCCACTTAATGGATTGAGATGGGACTAGTTTGGAGGTTTTTATTTATTTATTGCACATCTCAAGTGACTGCTCTGCCAAAAGAAGCACAGGGTCCCTGGACGATTAACATCTTGGGACTGAGTTACTAATGGGCCATTGCCTGCAATGACTTTTCCATTGACTATTATAGTATTAACCATATCTTCATACCCCTCTGACTGATCTTACTCCAGCACTTTGAGCTTTATCCTAACAAGTTACCATTATTTTATTCCCAGGATCATGCCCCTGATGTTGTTTCCCTTTTTTGTCTGAAGTTACTTCTCGATGACTATAGCTCACCCTACGTTATGTAACTGTTTTTTGTCTCTAAATAGAGCTAATGATTCTTTTCAAAGCTAGATGTAATCACTATGTAATGTCCAGTTACTATCGTCATGGAGCCTGAGGTCTTATTCATATGAGCCGCTGAATCACACCTCCAATTCAAATCATTTGAACAAGTAGTTTACCTAGGTCTAATTTAATAATTATGCACCACAAATTCCCTCGTGTTCTCATTTTCGTATGTTGGTCAATACGAGTCATTTTTTCCGACAGTGTTGCCAACCTTGCGTTGTATTCAGAATGCGTAGTTTTCCATCGCCACGTTTGAGGTACGAACGCACGCAATTGTCGTTGTAATGAACGTCGTTTCTAGTCTAAAGTCTGGGTTCCAGTCTCTAACAACCAGATATCTATCCATTACCATCCAGGGTCCTCTATCAAGGGAAAACTTATAGTCATCTGTGCTTGCACCATAAATTATATGTGTCCAATATCAACAAGATCCATGTTTCCCTTAGGATTCCAAAGATGCTCGAGTTTTGCCAAAATAGAATGCAATCCAATTTAAATCCTAACATGCACGCCATGATCTAACATGCGCACCACAACATTGTTATTCCTTACATGTATACCTTCAGATTTTCTCGTCTCTGGTCCTTTGTCACTGGGGAAACAAAATCTCAGGATCAAATACATCATCACTTGTATCATCGGTAAGGTCTATAGTTATAATTCTGCAAGTTTCAATTGTGCGTGATATCCTCCCCCTCTTCAATACAAGGAATGGAAAAATTATCAGCGACAAACACCCTCTCCATCCAATCCTCTTGAACGCAGGCATATGATGCTCCATAGGTACCTGCGTCGACTCAAAACTTCTGTAATTCATCGCCGCGATTGTGATTGTTGGCCGAAACCCCTTATTTGTTTGCAGTAAACCCTCGTTCAAAGAAGGGAAATACGCTGTGTTTGGATTCTTCACAACTAGGTTTGTGTATTATCATAAATTTGAAGAGAAAGAAAAGATTCAAGCTAATCAAATATAGGAAAATTCTTCCATCCAATATTGGATGATCCTACACCAATAATATTAATACACATACCCCATGTTTTAAACCTCCAAAAATAACTAACATATTAATCTAGTGACATGTGTTTTGTTAAAATAATCTATGGTTATGATATGAATATTGGACCATCCAATATTGGATGGAAGTATTACCCAATCAAATAAGCTATTAAAACAAAATAAAAAGTAATTTGAATTATAATAAATATGGAGGCCATTATTGTAATTTGCGACTAATTTAAAAAGTAATCAGACGTGTAAGTCATCATCTCGCTCCCCCGGCGAAAAGTGGAGCCATGTCTCTACTCATAAACCCTTCTCTCCTTATCCACCACCACCATCACTCCCACATCACCACCGCTCTCCGTTCTCTCCGCCACCACTTCACCTTCTCCCTCCGCCGCACTACTCCACTCTCCTCTTCTCCTATATTCAAACCCCGCTCAACTTCATCTTCATCTGCTGAACCAGCCGCTTCTCTCCCCACTGAAACTCCCAATGTCCGAACCGGAAGGTCCGGTTCCCTATCCGGTCCTCCCAAACCGTTCGATTCCTTACAGAAAATTGACGTTAATCCTCCCAAAGGTACCCGTGACTTCCCGCCGGAAGACATGCGCCTTCGCAGTTGGCTCTTTCAGAATTTCAGAGAGGTTTGGTCATTACAAATAATAGCATTTTCAATTTCATAGTTTCAATTGAAAGGTGCTTACAATATTGTAAATTACAGGCATCTCAATTATACGGATTTGAAGAAGTTGATTATCCAGTACTTGAATCTGAGGCTTTATTCATAAGAAAAGCTGGTGAAGAGATTAGAGATCAGGTTCTTCATTTACCTTATAAATACGCGTATATATATGTATAATTTATTTCATCTTTCTTCTTCAGCTTTATTGTTTCGAAGATCGAGGAAATCGCAGAGTTGCATTGAGACCTGAACTTACACCATCTTTAGCTAGGCTTGTGCTACAAAAAGGGTATATATATTATTTATATTTATATATTTAATGTTTACTATGTAATTATGAATTTCTATTTATTTATTTTTATTTTTTCTGTTCAGAAAATCTTTATCGCTTCCATTAAAATGGTTTGCGATTGGTCAATGTTGGAGATACGAAAGGATGACTAGAGGAAGAAGACGTGAACATTATCAATGGAATATGGATATTATTGGAGTTTCAGATGTTACAGTATAGTCAAACTTACCTTTTTACCCTTCATTTACTAAGACATTTTTTACCCAACACATTTTTTACCCTTCTAGGCTGAAGCGGAACTTATATCTTCGATCGTGACTTTCTTCAAACACATTGGGATCACAGAATCAGATGTTGGATTTAAGGTTTCAAGTAGAAAGGTGTGAATAAAGGAACTATATAATGTATGCACATATATACTTTCTTTTCATATTTTCTTATAGATTATTTATATATGTGTTTGTGTGTATATATGTATATATAACTGATCCTTAGCTTCTTGTAGGTCCTACAAGAAGTGTTGAGAAGCTATTCCGTACCAGAAAATATGTTTGGGAGAGTTTGTATCATCATAGATAAGGTTAATTTTACAATTTTACCCTTTGTTCATGTTATGTAATCGTCCCTATATTTTATAATGATTCCATTATAGGTCCCTATATGTTGCAATAATTTCATTATAGGTTCCTATATTTTGCAAGAATTGCATTACAGGTCCCTATATTGAAATAATTGCATCATAGGTACCTATGTATGAAAATAACCCATATTTTGAATTAATTACATTATAAGTCCCTATTTATGCGATATTTTGAAAATATCGCGGAAACAAATAAACGTTTCAAAAAGTGAGGGGTCAAAATTTGCTTTATCCAAACTTGGAGGACTGATTTGTGTGAAAAAACAGATTGAAAAGATTCCAATGGAAGAAATGAAGAAAGAGTTAAGATCAGCTGATTTATCAGAAGAAGCTATTGAAGATTTATTACAAGTCCTTTCAATAAAGTCTCTGGAGAAATTGGAAGGTAATATTTGCATAATATAGGGACTTCTAATGCAATTACATCGATAGTTATGTGATTGTTATGTTTTTATAGAGAAACTTGGAGGGGCTGGTGAAGCAATTAATGATTTGAAGAAGCTTTTTTTGCTTGGGAAAAAATATGGTTATTCTGAGTGGATTCAATTTGATGCATCTATTGTACGTGGTTTAGCCTATTATACTGGGATAGTTTTCGAGGTATGGCTATAATGCAATTTTTGCATAATATAAGGACCTATTGTGCAATTTTCGAGGTTTTTACAGACTGTCTTTGGCCCCCCCAAATTTTTTGAATCTTTCCCTTTGGCCCTAACTTTTAAAATTTATAGTAGTAGCCTTTGATTTTTTTTTTTTGTTTTTTTATTATAAAATATAAGTTGATTTATGTAGTTTTAGTGTAGGGACTTATAGTGTAACTAATTAAAGAAAATGATTACTAAGGCCTGTAATGCAATTTTTGCAAAATATAAGGACGTATAGTGCAATTTTGCATAGTATAGAGACTTAATAGTGCAATTTTGCATAGTATAGAGACTTAATAGTGTAATTTATGCATAGTATAGGGACCTATAGTGCAGTTTTTTGTATAATATAGGGGCCAATAGTGCAATTTTTGCATATTATAGAGACCTACCGTGCAATTTTTTGCATAATTTAGGGACAAATAGTGCAATTAATTTGAAAAATATGAAACTAGAGGGATTTGATTGAGGACATATAGTGCAATTTTGCATATTATAGAGACATGTAGTGCAATTTTGCATATTATAGAGACATGTAGTGCAATTTTGCATATTATAGAGACATGTAGTGCAATTTTGCATAACATAGAGATATACAGTGTAGTTTATGCATACTATATGGACCAATTGTGCAATTTTTGCATATTATAGGGACCTACAGTGCAATTTTTTTGCATAATATAGGGTCTGATAATGCAATTTTGGCATTATATAGGGACCTATTGTGCAATCAATTGGAAAAATATGAAACTACAGGGATGTGATCGAGGACATATAGTACAACTTTGCATAGTATAAGGACATATAGTGCAATTTTTATAGGAACATATAGTGTAATGTATGCATAATATAGGGAATTAAGTGCAATTTTGGCATAATATAGGTACCTATAGTGCAATAAATTTAAAAAAATATAAAACTAGAGGAATTTGATCTAGAAGGACATATAGTGCAATTTTGCATAGTACAGGGACATATAAGGCAATCTATGCATAATATAGGGACCTATAGTGTAAATTTCATACTATAGGGACCAATAATGCAATTCTCAGCTATAGGGACCTATAGTGCAATTTTTGTGTATCATAGGGACCTATAGTGCAATTTTTGTATATTATAGGGACCTATAGTGCAATTAATTTAAAAAATTATGAAACTACAGGGATTTGGTCCAGGACATACAGTACAATTTGGCATAATATAGGGAAATATAGTGAAATTTTTGCGTAATATGGGGACATACAGTGCAATTTTTCATACTATAAGGACCAATAGTGCAATTTTTGTATAATATTATAGGGAGTTAGAGTGCAATAAATTTGAAAAATATGAAACTAGATGGATTTGACGTAGGACATATAGTGCAATTTTGCATAGCAGGGACATACAAGGCAATTTTGCATAACATAGGAACCTTTTGCATGCAATTTTTGCATATTATAAGGACCTTCAATGCAATGTTTTGCATAATATAGGGGGATCTATAGAGCAATTTTGGCATATTAAAAGGACAAATAGTGCAATTTTGGCATATAATGTAGGGAGGGACCTATAGTGCAATTAATTAGAAAAATAATGTTTACAGGGATTTGATAGAGAAGGAAAGCTTAGAGCTATATGTGGAGGTGGAAGATACGATTCTTTACTCTCTACTTTTGGTGGTGATGATCTTCCTGCTTGTGGTTTTGGTTTTGGTGATGCTGTTATTATTGAAGTAAGTTCAACTTTCTTTTGACCTTTTTACCCTTCAAACTATTCAAATTACCTTTTTACCCTTTCTGTTTTTAGTTATTAAAGGAGAAGGGTCTTTTACCTGAACTTAGTCTTCAAATAGAGAATATAGTCTGTTCACTTGATGAAGATCTTCAGACAGAAGCTTCATCAATTGCTAATATACTTAGAGAAAAAGGACAAAGTGTTGACTTGGTTTTAGAGAACAAACCGTTAAAATGGTACGTTTTTTTTCTTTTTTATTTTCTGCCCCCCTATAGTTTTAAAATCGACAAATGGTTTGTTTTATAGGGTATTTAAAAGGGCAGCACGGATAAATGCGCGGAGGTTAATAATAGTGGGAAATGAAGAGTGGAAAAAAGGAGTGGTTGGTGTGAAAATTCTTTCTTCTGGTGAACAATCTGAGGTCAAAATTGATGAACTTGAATAGAAAACATTGTTTATGGCTATACATGAATATAAAGATTTATAGGATATTATTTAGAGTCTTGTAAGTTTTTTTTCCTTTTTTCGCAAATTTTCTTGTGGAGGATTACACGAAAAAAGTTTGTTTCATTTGGTTTTTTATTTTTATATTATAAGCTTTATCATGTCCTTGACTATTTATAATAAATCATCCTAATCCACAAAGCTGTTGGAATTATTTAATAAAAGACAATTTATTTTATTATTCTTTCATGCTCTTGGGAGAAGTGGAAAAGACTATTAGTGTATTAATAGTCCTACATAAAAATTTGAGAAAGAAATTGTTAGAATTAGTAAAATTAAAGAGTTTTATTTTATTAATTTTTTCTTTCTCTTAAAAAAAGTGGGTAAACTTTATATGTGTTAAAAATTCCACCTAGAAAATGAAAAAGAAAAACCATTGGAATTATTGAATTTCAAATAATTCCTTATTCTTGATGGAGGATTAATAGTTTTCTTTTCTATATTTGTGGTTATGGGAGTTACAAAAATTTGATAAAGGAAAAAAAACGGCTAGCATTAAAGAGCATTGAAGAGGCATTTATGTGACGGTTTTTTTTCCTTTGTCTCATCATTTTCTCTATAAATAGTGACTTTGTCACTTGCTTTTGAAGAGAAGAGAAAAAATGTAATTCTAGAGAGAATGGAAAAATGTTATTATAGAGAGAATAGGAAAATACTTTTAGTGAGAAAGAATATTATTCTAAAGAGAATGATATATTATTCTAGAAATTCAGAAAATGGAACACTTTATTCTCAATGATTAGTCAAATTATTTTGACATAGAGATAAGAGTAGAAGAGGGATACGATTGTTGGAGATACCGGTACTCCCGGAATATCTTTTTCAACGATGCACGTTTTGTGTAATCGTATCTAGTAATTTTTTTGATATTTCCATGTATGTTCTTTTCCCATTTCTTGTAATAGTTGTTGTATTACGGTTTTTGGGATACCTTTATATTCCATTTTTCCGTTGTATTGTAATAGTTGTAGCATTACATTGTTTCTAAATATTTTTATATGAAAACAATTTTTACTGTATCGGTGATTGTTAGTTTTTACCAACAATAAAGCAAATATGGGTAAACTAGATGGGTTGTCCCTTGGATTATCAAAGATGATGAAGAAATGAGTCAATCAATATTCTTTCACCAACTATTACAATCTCATTTAACCTTCTTTTCGTCACTCTCCATTTTTTTTTTGCTGATAAAATGAAAAGGAGAGTGACGAAAAGAAGGTTATATGAGATTGTAATAGTTGGTGAAGAATATAGTAGTGACCCAAATGAGGAATAAAAAGGTGAGGAAAATAAAAAAAAAAGAACCAAAAATCTTTAAAGTTAATATGATAAGGGTAAGTTAGTAAAAGTTATTTTTTAAGGTCACTTTTTATTTTTTTGGTTGGGTTTTGGTCCTTTTTACCCTTGTTTGTCATGGGTATGTACCTGCGATTTTTTTAATTTTTGATTAAGTTCGTATTTGATTCTTTTTGAGTCATTTTGTTTTTTACCGATATGGATACATGACCCATCTCGCCAAATCCCCGTGGTGGGTACGGACCCATCTCGCCAACTCCCGTGGTGGGGACGGGCCTATCTCGATAAATAGCTAGAAGGGTCCAGACCCATCTCGATCAATGTTATATGGCTGTACCCATTACTCATAACCAAATTCACACATTCAAAAATCAAAGATCTGGCTTTGGATTACCAAAACACTAAAATTACTGGGTTTACACTTGCAATATAGGATAACAAAACTCTAACTTTCACACTCGCACTGTAGGATCAATAAACAACAACAAAACTTTACAAAGTCATCAACTAAACAGGTTTTACAAAAACATTTTGCACAAGAATAAAATTCTATACACACGGTTCCGCTATGATTGAGCTGGACCCATGGTGCAAATTAGATTCCGGGTTGTACCCATGGGGGAGAAGAGTCAGGCCCTCAACGATGGACATATGCTTCGTTTTAACCTCGATGGGCTCCAATACCTTCACGCAAGCTGGTGTTCTGTTGGGGTGGATGGTGGGGTTACAGATGGCGGCTATGGTGATGGTGGTGAAGATGGTTGATCAGAGAGCCCACAGAGCACAGAATCGCGGTGGTGGGCTGGGCGATGATGTTGATGGTGACGGAGTTGGTGACAGAGGTGTTGAGGGCCGGAGTTCAGCCACTGCTCTTGGTGGTCGATGAAGCAGTGCAGCTCTCTCGTGCTCCAGGGGAGGCGGTGGATGGTGAGCAACCATTGGTGGGAAGGTTAGTGGATCAGAAAAGCCACTGGTGGATGGTGAGCAGATCCGGTGATGTTGGTGGAGACGGTGGTGGTGTTGATTGTTGGTCAGAGAGTAGACAGTGTGGCAGCAGGGGAGGGTAGTGCGGTGGAGGTTGGTCAGAGAGCACAGAGAAGGAAGGAAGGGGGGTTCGACGCAGAAAGGGAAGAGAGAGGTGGGAGGGAAGGTGGGTTGAGGGTGAGGGTGCTGATGAGTGAGGGAAGAGACAAATAGGTACGGAGAGGGTGGGTTTCAGAATATAAAAGGCATTTGATTTTGCTTTTGAGGATTCTCTCTTTAATTAATAGGGAAACTGAGGCATCTTAGGGTTTTTCCCTATTTAGTTGGACATGTAACTATTAGTTAAATAGTGAGGATAATACAATCTGAGTCCCAATTTTGCCCAACTTTCCTTCTAAAATCACACTTACAAAAAAATCTTTTTTAAGTCCCAAATCTAAGTTTCTGGTTTGAGTCTTGACTTTTTTGCCCCTGTTCTTGCTGGGTACGTACCCAACACGTTCGTTAGTTTTTCAATTTTTACATTCTCTTTTTATTATCAAGTCGCTACTAATACGGGCTGGCCCCATATAGAACAACACTAAAATAGATCTTACCCATTAAGAACAAAATATCAGGTGGGTTATACCCATGTAGACCAAAACAATACACAACATAATTAGGCAAAACATCTGAGATCAAATGCACACTTTATAAATCTTTATATATGTATACGCTGTACCCATATTGAACAAAAGCATTTAACAGCCATTTTAACATTTTATACAGCATTGGGCCAGCCCCATTACCTACAATCCAACTACATGGGGCTGGACCCAACAAGAATTACAGGAAAAAAAAACATAAGCATCGTATTAGGGGCTGGCCCCATATCACCTAGACCTACCCTTTTGGGTCCATCCCCATTTAAGCATTACATAAAAAAAATGCCCAGATCGACAGTGAATGACGAACAACGCGACGGACGAGGATGGTCTGTAGATACGAAGAAGGAGGAGAGGGGAGGGGTGTCTGTTCTGCAGCAATGGTGGTGTGGCGGTTTCCGTTCGCAGCCCTGGTGGTTGCGGATCTGGAAAGTCGAGCGGTGGTGGTGGAAAAATTCGACATCCAGCGTAGCAATGAAGGGGATGATTCGCGTGGTGGAGGTGGGTTCGTTTCTGCAGATCCACGGCAGCGGCGTTGGTGTCTGCTGGCGGAGGTGATGTTCTTCACGCACGTGGGTTCGTTTCTTCATGCAGGTGGTGATGGTGAGATTCGTGCAGGTGGTAGTGGTGGTGAGGTTCGTATTCAGTGGTTTGGGGGGTGGGGGTGTTTGTTTTAACACAGTGAGAATGAGAGAGAGAGTAGTAAGGGGCGGCAGTATGGGGAGGGTGGCCTATGGTGGTGTAGATTCGGTGCAGTGGTGGGAAGGTGTGGTGGTGCGTGATATCACAGAGAGAGAGAGAGAGAGAGAGAGAGAGAGAGAGAGAGAGAGAGAGAGAGAGAGAGAGAGAGAGAAAAAGAGAGAGAGAGAGAGAGAGAGAGAGAGAGAGAGAGGGTGGGGGTTCCGGTTGTATAATAGGTTTTGGGGGTGGCTTTTTTGTGTTTCATTGTGGGGAAGGGTTTGGGAGTAGTTTAGTATATTTCCCTATCTAGTTGGACTAGTTAGGGGGCTGGTTTAGTTAGGAATTTAAAAAAGAAAGTAGATAATAGAGTAGACTTTATAAAGTAAAATCCCCTTAAATAGTGGACTTATATTATAAATCCATATGACCATATAGCCTTTAAAAATTAATGCCCCTAAAAGGTGTACTACCCTATATCTACTCTTTTGGCCCAATCTAAATTATCTATTTAGACCTCCAAGATAAAAAATAAGGCCAGTTCTCGAATTTTGTACATATATATACCAATTTGGTAAAATAATTATAAATATAGATTTAATTTAAAAATAATTGTAAAAATGTATCAAAGAGTCCAACTTGTTCTGACAGTGTTTCATAAAAAAAGAAAAGTAATGCAATTTTTTGTTTTGAACCTGTACGTACTAAGTTATCTTATATTTTACATCGATAATTAATCATTAATTTAAGACACATCCATTATATTCATATTTAATAATTTATAAAGTTGAATTTTATACTAATTTTTTTTCTAATACCGCCTTGAATCCGGAATTTCTTGTTTTCAACCAGATAATTCCATATTTAGAATAGAGAATTCCTATTTGTTCTCAAATCCCGACAATTTCTTTTCTATATTTCTTTATTTGGTTTCCTACCTGTCCACATTTCATAAACATAATTAGAAATTACGTAAAATGTTATTTTTTTCTGAATTAAACTGTACAAGTAAAAATTAATCAGAAGATAAAGCAATTTTCTCACGAAACAAACTATTAAACGAAAATACCAATTTAACATTTCGAATCGTTTACAAATCGAAAAATAATAAGTCTTGTAAATTAATTCACATCAAACACAATTAAACAATCTTGTTGTAATCTAATCAGTGCCTACTACCGTATCAAATCTTAAAGGCATGATAATCAATGAATTTTTTATAAATTTCGCTTCGAAACTTTTGGATGACATCCAAAGGATATTCTTCGCCGATTTTAGAAATTTTTTATCCGTAAAAGAAATCAGATGTGTTTATTCCTTTTCTATTTTTTTATTATATATTCTGAATTCTTTTTGTTTTATTTTATTTAATTGTCTATATTTTTGTAGAGTTTGCTTTAAACTCCTAAAATATTAAGACCGACCCTAACGAATTTTACCTAATATATATAATATTATATAATATATAATTATGCGATAATATGTTAGTTTCAAGTGAGTTTGTAGTAAATCCTCAATTTAGAAAAAAATTAATTTTTATTTAAAATAAAGGTGAGTTGTAATTTTAAAGTGCAATTTAAATATTTTTTTTAGTTACCCTATAAGTTAAAAAATCAATGTCTTCTCCAAACATTTTATACCCACCACTATTATCATTTCTTAAATAACATTAATATCTCAACTAAACAAATTATTTTTTATAACTTTGGTGATTTTTCATTAATACTTACTATAATTGTTCCTAGAAATGAAAAAATGGTCTATCTAAAATTCTAAACTTTTGTTCAATACTTTTGTTCAATACTTTCAAATTCTTTGTACCAGCTTTACCATTATAGCTTGAACATTTTCTATTAAGTGGCGAATCCACAGAGACATAACATAGGACCTTAATTCTATCTAGGGTTTAGAGCAACACTTTTAAATTATTTTTAGAAAGTTCATAAATAATGATATAGAAAAGTAAATCTAGATAAACAAAAAAACATCACAAATTATAATTCTAATTTTAATATTCTAAATACCAAAAATAATATGTAAAAAAGGATTTATAATGTCTTATGAAAATCACAACAAAATATTCAGTATAAAAAAGAAATGAAAGTCAGCATAAGATCAATAAGAAATTAATAAATAAATTATAAAATTTGACTCATGTTAATATTTGAGGTTATACTAAGCCCATATCTGCATAATCAAAATATATTCTCATGAGATCGATAGTCGGCCTAGTGGTTAGGTTACTCCGCAAAAACCAAGAGGTCCTGGGATCGAATCTCATTGGAGTCATTTACTCCAAGTCCTAAGTGGCTCACTCATGTATTAAAAAAATAAAATAAAAGAAATTCTCATTCCTCCTTTTTACCTTAACAAGAACTGGCTTTAGCTGCTATTCACTGTACATGTTTTTTATTTTTTTAAAGTTTGTAAGAAAGACTCTGATTTTTTATTTTTTTAAAGTTTGTAAGAAAGACTCTGATTTATTTGTATTCTTTATTGGTGTATCATAAAATTTAGGAACTATTGAAGAAAACACCATAAATTGAGCTTTGTTGTACTCCATTGTGTGTTTGTTGATTTTGATTGATTGATTGTGAAACATGCAAATATAGTAAAGGAAAACAACACATTAACCGCCCCACAAATGTATAGTCTGAATTGAATCAATTTTCCACTAAAAAAGATAACGACTCCCTTTCTTTCTGAAATTTTCTCAGTTGCAAAGACAGTGAGAAATAATGAAATGAATTTTCAATGGAGAAATTAATCAAGGAGAGCTTAGATATGTTAAAAGTGTATGCACACAAATAGAGAATATGGCGGCAAACCCAGTAATAAAAATTATATCCGTCGGCTCAGAAATCACAAGTTTTTGCAAAGAGAGAGAGTCAACCATGACATGGCTGCAAACCCAACAATGATCCGGGTTGCCTCGCCAAGATACAGGGTGGATCTTCTCATTTGGCTCGTATAATATATCTCAGAATGAACCCACAATTATATGCTCAGGATTTAATGAAACATAAAATCTAGAACTCATCTCTTCACACTATAGCAGATGATAGAAGATTGAGAAGATTGATCTTTGATATTCCAGCTCTCACATGTTAATTAAACTTGTCTAAGCTAATCTTTAGTAATGGCGGTATACATGTAAGGAAAGTGTACAAGTTGATCAATAATTGGGATTACCACCGTCTTTTTTGAAAAGATCAACAGACACTTGGACTTCCTAACAAAAACAAATATCGTAATAATGGTATAAAAACTTCCATAACTTAACAAGTACAACTATTAGGACAAATTAAATGTAAATAATAAAATCAAAATCCAAGACAATCAATTTTAGCTAGGATTATAAAAAAAATATGTGCAAGCTTGAGAATTTTGAACACAAGAAAGGAAATACGCAAAGAAGATCAAGGAAAATGTGAAAGTAAGATTGATAAGAGAAATCTTGGGCCGAAAAATTTAGGTATTCTAAATAGAGGTGAAAGTTTCTCAAATTAGTTAACAATCAAGTTAGATATATTATATTTATATTATATTAGGTGTACAATCTAGTAGTCACGAGTTGATAAACCACAGGACGGGGTATATGTTCCTTTTGAAAATATAGTTTTTTTTTTTTTTTACGTTTGTTGATGTCTCCCTATTTGTGATGATTTAATCTAGGTTGAAGACATCCTTTTAGGTATATTTAGGAAGTCATTACTCGATTTTTATTAATAATTTTGTATTTTCTTATTTCTTGTCTTGAGTTGATGATTTATTATTTCTAGAGCACATTTGGTTTAATTGTTTGATAATTGTGAAGATTTAAAGATATATGGTAATTAATTAGATGCCAAATCAATTCCAAGATATAAAGAAAAGAAGATAATGATGGAAATTGGAGATAAAAGAAGTAAAAGATAAAATAAGAAAAGATAAAGTTGAACCAGTTGAGCTAGCTCAATTGGCCAGGGCCCTTGCCTCTCAACTAAGAGGTACAGGGTTCGAATCCCGAAGGTGGAAAAAAGTTTAAAAAAGTTGTTGTTGGCCAGAGCTCTATTGTCCCATCCATGAGGTCCAAGGTTCGAATCCCGAAGGTGGAAGAAAGTTTAGAAGGTTATTGGACAGGGCTCCATTGTATCATCCATGAGGTCCAAGGCTCGAAACCCTCCCAGAACATGGGTAACCTAGTTCTGACTTGCCTGGGGATATGGTTGGGGAGGCGGTCATATTCCCCCGTGGGATTAGTCGGGTGAAAAGCTCTTTGCATAGTATAGGGACATATAGTGCAATTTTTTCATAATATAGGGACATATAGTGTAATGTATGCTTAATATAGGGGATTAAGTGAAATTTTGGAATAATATAGGGATCTATAGTGCAATTAATTTGAAAGATATGAAACTAGAGGGATTTGATCGAAAAGGACATACAGTGCAATTTAGCATATTACAGGGACATACAAGGCAATTTTGCATAATATAGGGACCTTTTGCATGCAATTTTTGCATATTATAATGACCTTCAATGCAATTTTTTGCATAATATAGGTGGATCTATAGAGCAATTTTTGCATATTATAAGGACAAATAGTGCAATTTTGGCATAATGTAGGGAGGGACCTATAGTGCAATTAATTAGAAAAATAATGTTTATAGGGATTTGATTGATAAGATTAATACTAGTGATGAGTTAACTAACTCATCACTTGAGTTATCTAACCAACTTATTGTTACACAAAATGCCAAAAGTAGTTAGATACAATAGTGTGAGAGGATAGGAACAAAAGTGTGGTGATGTACTCTATATAAAGAATCATATTGTACATGAAAACATAATTAAGAAATACATTTTATATTCTCTATTATTTTTACTCTTAACATGGTATCAGAGCTATAAGGGTTTTTTTTTTTTTTTTTTTTTTTCAAAGCTTCATATTGTCTTTGAATCTTAAACCCGCTCTTCGATCCTCTTTTCTCTTTGTTCATAAAGGTTTTTTGTTTCTCTCTTTGATTATTATGGCTTCTTCATCTAATTCTGCTGTCTCTACACCTCTCATCTCCTCGAGTGCTTCAATTCCGGCGGGGCTTCTTCTTCTCCGTCAGAATTGGGCTTCGTTGGTTCAGGTGAAGCTCGATTCCACCAACTATGTCTTGTGGCGAGCTCAGTTAGAGGCGATTCTGAAGCCCATGGATACCTACGCCATGTTAATGGCTCGATTTCAGCTCCTGAAATCACTGATTCATCATTCTCCACTTGGTTTATTGAGGATCAGCAGCTGAAAGTATCTCTTCTTTCGGCAATGATTCCTTCAATTCTTTCTCAAGTAGTCAAAATACCCACTGCACATGAAGTTTGGAAGAAATTAGAAGAGATTTTCATTAATGAGTGCCGAACCCATGTTCATCAACTGAAAATGAAGTTATGTAATGTTCAGAAAGGCGATAAATCGATGACAGCTTATTTAGCTGAAATTCAAAACTTATGTGACAGTTTGGATTCCGCTGCGTCTACTCTTCCACTTGAAGATATCATAATGTATACGTTGAAGGGCCTTCCTGCTGAATATAATCAATTCAAGTCTAGCATTCGGATTACGAACGCTCAAACTTCCACTTTAAGCTTTCATTCTCTTGGGAGCTTGCTAGTTTCTGAAGAGCTTCATATGAAGATGTCTGAGGTGTCTGATACAGGATCCTTATCTCACTCTGTTTTGTTTACTCCTACATCAGCTCCGTCTTCACCAAATTTTCCTCCTGTGAATTACTCAGCTCCAAACAATTTCAATACAAATTCACGGGGTCGTGGTTACAATTTTCGTGGTCGAGGTCGTGGTAGAGGCCGTGGAAATTATTCCCCTCCTCAAAATCAAGGTCAATATTCTGGTCCTCCAACTTGTCAGATTTGTCTTCGTTTTGGCCACTCTGCGATTGACTGTTATTCTCGCAATGATTTTACTGCGTTTCCCTCTCCAAAAGCTCAACAACGTCTTGCTTTAGCTGCTCAGACCTCGAATTCATCTCCTTCATCTTCGTCTTCATCTCAATATGATCCAGAATTATGGTATCTTGACTCAGGCGCTAATAGCCATGTCACCAACAATCACAGCTTATTACAACAATCTACTCCATATAATGGTTCTCAGAATGTTGCTGTTGGTAATGGTAACACGTTAGAAATTGCTAACATTGGAAACAGTAAGATATTGTCTTCTTCTTCCTCTTTTCTATTAAATTCCATTCTTCATGTCCCGAAAATTACATCCAATTTATTGTCTATTAGTCAATTCACTAAGGATAATGCTTGTTCTATCCTTTTTACTTCCGAATCCGTCTCTATTATTGATTCTAATTCTAAGTGTGTGTTGTTTCAGGGCCCATGTAAAGATGGCCTGTATCCATTAGTGTTTGGTTCCAGTTCTTCTCCTTCAGCTTCATCCTCTGTGATGTGTTTATCTTCTACTGTGTCTTCAAGTGCTGAATTGTGGCACCACCGTCTTGGTCACCCTTCTTCATCTGCTTCTATAAGTCTATCTTCCAAGTTAAATATGAAATTAGATTTTTATGGTGTTTTTTGTAAGTCGTGTTCTGTGTCAAAATCACGAAAATTAGCGTTTCCTTTGTCTACTACTATATCTTGTAAACCTTTTGAGATCATTCATAGTGATGTTTGGGGGCCTTCCCCAGTTGCTTCTTGCTCAAATTTTCGTTATTATGTCGTATTTATTGATGATTTTTCTCGATATACGTGGATTTATCCCTTACGTTTTAAATCTGAGGTTCATACTGTGTTTCAAACGTTTTATCATATGATTTCTACCCAATTTGAAACCAAAATCAAAATACTTCGAAGTGACAATGGTGGTGAGTATATGAGTAACTCTCTGCAACTGTTTCTTCAAACTCATGGTGTAATTCATCAGAAATCCTGTCCTCATACACCTGAGCAAAACGGTGTTTCTGAGCGCAAACACCGTCATCTCATTGAAACCACATTGTCCTTACTTAGTCATAGTTCTTTACCTACTTCTTTTTGGCTTGAAGCTCTAATGGTGTCAGTTTATCTTATAAATATACTCCCTACCCCTGTCTTGCAAAATCAATCTCCTTTTCAAAAGCTTTACAGTCTTACTCCCTCTTATGATCACTTAAAAGTATTTGGTTGCTTGTGTTATCCATGGCTTAGGCCTTATGCAGTAAATAAACTTTCCTCTAGGTCTACACCTTGTGTCTTCTTGGGATATTGTACTTTGTCAAAAGGTTATAAGTGTCTTTCTTTGGAGTCTAAGCGTGTTTTTATTTCGCGTCATGTTGTGTTTCATGAGTCTTCCTTTCCATATCCCTCTTGTATACCTGAAAATGTATCTGGTGGTTCTGTGTCAAACTCTCCATCTGTTTATGTGGATATTTTTGCCCCTATTATTAATCCAAATGCTGTCTCAGAACCTTTTGTCTCGCCTATCGTTTCCTCATCATCTGAGTCTCTTCCTGTCTCAAGTAACACTGCTCTTCCTCAAGCTCCAAAACTTCCAACTCATCATATGATGACTCGGTCTAAAACACACTCTATTACGTGTCAGTCCACAACACTTAGTCCACTACCTGTTGAACCTGTGTCATATAAAGAGGCTGTGAAAAATCCTTGTTGGCAATCTGCTATGAATGAAGAATATAGTGCCTTAATGAGTCAGAACACGTGGGTTTTGGTTCCTCCACCTATTGGTAGGACCCCCATTACGTGTAAATAGATTTACAAGCTTAAGCGTCATGCTAATGGTGAGGTTGCTAGGTATAAAGCGCGTTTGGTTGCTCGTGGTTTTTTGCAGGAGTTTGGCATTGACTATACGGAGACTTTCAGCCCTGTGGTTAAACATCAGACCATACACATTATTTTATCACTGGCTGTTGCTAATAATTGGGATATTAAGCAGTTGGATGTATCCAACGCGTTTCTTCATGGTGTTCTTGATGATTAAGTATATATGCAACAACCAGCTGGGTTTATTGATAAGGACAAACCCTTGTATGTTTGTAAATTGCAGCGCTCTCTCTATGGCTTAAAACAAGCCCCTAGAGCCTGGTATCAACTGCTCACATCCTTTTTAACCTCTCATGGATTTATTGCTAGTGTGGCTGATTCCTCCATGTTTGTTTCTGGTGTTAATGAATCCTTAACTATTATTTTGGTATATGTGGACGATATAATCATCACAGGTGCAGGTTCAGCTCGTATCGCTTCTATTATTTTGGCCTTGAAAGCTCGTTTTCATATGAAGGATTTAGGAAATTTATCGTATTTTTTGGGTTTAGAGATTACACGTACTTCTTCTCGCTTAGTTGTATCTCAGGAATCATATGCATTATCCATTCTTAACAAAGCTGGTTTGAGTAATTGCCATTCTTCTCCTACTCCAACTGTAAATAAATATGCTGTTATTTCTGAGTTTGGGATGCTTCCGTTTAAAGATGTTTTTCTGTTTCGAAGTATAACAGGTGCACTCCAATACTTGACTATATCGCGCCCAGACATTGCCTTTGCTGTGAATCGTATTTGTCAATGTATGCATCACCCAACTAATGCGGATTTTGAGGCGCTTAAACGTCTTCTTCGATATGTAAAAGGCACCTTATCTCTTGGTTTGGTGTTTACTTCTTCTGTTTCTGGTTTACGTGCTTTCTCAGACTCTGATTGGGCGAGTTGTGTAGTGGATAGGCGTTCAACTACGGGTTACTGCATCTTTCTTGGATCAAACCTTGTTTCTTGGGGTTCAAAGAAACAAACCACGGTTTCTCGGTCTTCTACAGAAGCAGAGTATCGAGCTATGGCTCATGTTTCTGCAGAACTTAAATGGCTTCAATCTTTATTAAGAAGCTTACATATTAGCTTCACGGTTCCTGTTTTAGCTTGTGATAATAAATCCGCTATTGCTTTAGCTTCGAATCCTGTTTTTCATACTAGAACTCGCCACATTGACGTTGATTTTCATTTTGTTCGTGAACAAGTTCAGTCCAAGCTTCTTCAAGTTGTTCATGTTCCTTCTCTATCACAAATTGCTGATATTTTTACTAAAGGACTATCTACTCAGTTATTTCAGTCTCTTCTTTCCAAGCTTCCATTGCTACGCATGATCAGCTTGAGGGGGGCTGATAAGATTAATACTAGTGATGAGTTAACTAACTCATCACTTGAGTTATCTAACCAACTTATTGTTACACAAAATGCCAAAAGTAGTTAGATACAATAGTGTGCGAGGATAGGAACAAAAGTGTGGTGATGTACTCTATATAAAGAATCATATTGTACATGAAAACATAATTAAGAAATACATTTTATATTCTCTATTATTTTTACTCTTAACATTGATAGAGAAGGAAAGCTTAGAGCTATATGTGGAGGTGGAAGATACGATTCTTTACTCTCTACTTTTGGTGGTGATGATCTTCCTGCTTGTGGTTTTGGTTTTGGTGATGCTGTTATACTTGAACTAAGTCCATCTTTCTTTCTTTCTTTCATCTTTTTACCCTTGTAACAAGTTAAATTTGCCTTTTTGCCCTTTCTCTGTTCAGTAGTTGTTGAAGGAGAAGGGTCTTTTACTTGAACTTAGTCTTCAAATAGAGAATATAGTCTGTTCACTTGATGAGGATCTTCAAACAGAAGCTTCTTCAGTTGCTAATATACTTAGAGATAAAGGACAAAGTGTTGACTTGGATTTAGAAAACAAACCACTAAAATGGTATACCTACCTTTTTTTATTTCTTATTTTCTGCCCCTCTATAGTTTTAAAATCGAAAAATTCTCCCTGGATTTGTGTTACAAGATATTTAAAAGGGCAGCACGGATAAATGCACGAAGGTTAATAATAGTGGGAAATGAAGAGTGGAAAAAAGGAGTGGTTGGTGTGAAAATTCTTTCTTCTAGTGAACAATTTGAGGTCAAAATAGATGAACTTGAATAGGAAAAGGGATCTAATACATTGTTTATGGTTATACATGAATATAAAGATTAATAGGATATTATTTAGAGTCTTGTAAGTTTTTCTCCTTTTTCCGCAAATTTTCTTGTGGAGGATTACACGAGGAAAGTCTGAATAGAGAAAAGTGTTAAGTTTGTTTCCATATAGGATTTTATTTGGTATTTTATTATATATTGTGAGCTTTATTTACTTTTTTGGCCCAATCTAAATCATCTATTTAGAAGTCCATGCCAAGATAAAAGCCAAGGCCAATTCTCGAATTTTCTACATATTTATACCAATTTGGTAAAATAATTATAAATATGGATATAATTTCAAAATAATTTCAAAAATGTACAACTGAGAGTCTAACCTGATCTGACAGTGTTTCGACAAGAAAAAGTCATGCAACTTTTTGTTTTAAACCTGTACGTAAACTTATTTTACACCGATATTAATCATCAATTTAAGACAAATCCATTATATTCATATTTAATAACTTATAAGGTTAAATTTTATAATAAATATTTTCTAATACCGCACTGAATAGGGAATTTCTTGTTTTTAACCAGAAAATTCCATGTTTAGAATAGGGAATTCCTATCTGTTCTCAAATCTCGACTATTCTGTTTCTACGTTTCTTTATTTGATTTCCTACCCGTCCACTTTTCATAAACATAATTAGGAATTACGAAAAACTGTTGTTTCTTTTGAATTAGCACAAGTAAAAGTTAATCAAAAGATAAAGTCATTTTCTTACGAAACAAACTATTAACTGAAAATGCCATTTCAACATTCCAACCCTTAACAATAAGTCTGATGGATTAATTCACATCAAACATAATTAAACAATCTTGTTTGTAATCCAAATAGTGCTACTATGTTAGATTTGGTATTTGATCTTAAAGGCATGATAATCAACGAACTTTTTATTAAATTTTGCCTCGAAATTTTTGGACGACATCCAGAGGATATTCTTTGTTGATTTCAGAAATTATTTATCCCTCAAAAAAAAAATCATAGATGTGTTTATTTTTTTTCTAAATAAATTTTTTGATTATTTATAATTTAAATTTTGTGCTTTATTTTATGTAATTTGTGATATTTTTAAGGGTATATTTTTTCTAGAGTTTGCTTTAAACCTCAAAAATGTTGGATTGATCCTTACGAATTTCATCTTTTATATATATATAAGGGGTATAAAGAGGGGTCCAGATCAATTCTTAGCTAAAAATATGTCACGGGCAACGGTTAAGATCAATCCATAACTTAAAAAATTAAAAATTTTCTAATTTACCCTTGGTATATATATTAGATATTAAATAATTTTTTTTTAAAAGAAAACATTTTCAATTAAAACAATTAACCCTCTGCTCTCTTCTTTTATCCGCTCATTTGGAAAGAAAAAATAAACTCCGCTCTCCACTTCACCATTGTCGATGCCGAAGCCCACCAACAACCGCCTTAACCTGCCGTAACCCACCGTCACCAGTCCACGTTGCCGAAACTCCGACCACCATCACAACCCTTACCTACTCCATCAATCAAAACCACCACTCGAATTTCAAGATCATTAGAAAATATATTTACTAATTTCCGATCCGAATAAAAGAATTCGGGCTACTGTCATCAATTTTAGTTATAGAGATCCCAAATAAACGTTCACAGTTCTCCGAACCTAACTGCACCGCACCAGCGAAAGCTTACCCCAGCAACAGATAAGCGTGTTGTAAAGAGTAAGCGTATCCATGTGGTGACTTCTCAGTGGCTAGAGGATTGTTTTGTAAATAACCAAATTATACCAGAACAGAGTTATAGTTCGAAGCCTGCTGGTCTAGAAGAATCTTCTGGGGAGAGCGATCGAGCTGAAAAGTGCCCTTGCTAGATTCACCTTCACAATCATGATTGCGATTGCCTCAACAATCATAGTGGTCTCAGAGTACAAGCTTCTCCGGTAGACCTTCAAACTCACTTGCTGGTAGAGTCGGGGTAATTCCTTTTTTTATAAGGTTTTGTATGGCGTTGCTTTGCACTTAAGATGTTTGTGAAAATGTCACGCTAGTGCTTTGTGTTATTGTAATGATAACTTGAGTATATGCCCCTTTAAGATATAGAATTAATCATTCAAGATAGAGAAAATTGCACCATTATTCCCTGTGCATTGTCTAATTTGTGGATAAACGGGAGTGAATACCAATCGTTTTCAGATTATCCAATATCAGTATCTGCAGAAGTGGAGTAAGATTTGTGGACCCCTGTGCTTATGCGTGTACAATTCAACAAGGTTTAGCTTCAGGTTTAGGGCTTTGTGTTAATTGATTTCGTAATAAATATTTTCCAGAGAGAGTCAAACAGAAATTGAAGGACATTGTGTAAATTTAATTTTGATTACTTTTAGTAGGTTGAGAATTTAATGGGTGAAGAAGTCAAACTTATAGCTGAAACTATGTTCTTTTATTGCATTTTTATATCTACTCAGGGACTAATAGTGCAATTCATTTAAAATTCAGAGGGAAATGAAGAACAAGGAAGAGTATATTAAAGAAATGAAGCTGTACAAACAGAGAAAAGATGAAAAAGGAACAATGTTGCGCATAATATGAAATGAGAGTCTTTAGTACGCGCCTCACGCGCTATGAGTAATATTCTTTTGTTTGGTGTCTAAGTAGTTGCACGCGTTTTTTTCTTTTCATTTTCTTTCATTTCCGTTCGAATCTCTAACCAAAAAACCACTAAATCCCATATCTTTTGGGATTCTTTTTTTCGATCAATTGTTAATTCCATATCTTCTGGGATCTAACAATCTGTTCATAACAATTTCAAGCCAAAATTCATCAGAGATTTGAATTTCTAAACCTAACATAAACTTCCGCTTCTTCTTTTCATCTAACCAAACCTAATTCGCTAGCTATGGCACCAAGGAAGAGAAACGTTAAGGTCGATATTACGAGGCAGATGTTTGAAGATGCTCAGTTGAGTAAAGAGACAAAGGAGTTGCAGAATACTACAAAAGGGGAGAAATCGGCGTTGGGTAAATCGGTGACGGGTAAACCAACATCGGGAAAATTGGTGACGGGAAAGTCGGTGGCGGTGAAATCGGTGACGGGAATTAATGAAAAAATGGAATGGTGAAAATCTTAACAAAGGAGACGGGTAAATTTGCTGTTACTCCACTCAAAAATAAGGAGAACAATGAATTGGGAAAGACGATAGCTAAGGAGACGGGTAATTCTGTTGTTAGTCCGATAAAGAATAGTGAGGAAAGTCCGAGTACACCGAGGAAAAAGGTGAGTAATCAGAAGGAGAACCAAATTCCGATTGCTTTAACTGATCAAATAGTGAATGAAGTACAATGTGAGGTAAGTGTTGCTAAACCTTGGGTCAGTTTTCCCACACCTTGGGGAAGATGATAATTAAACCTCCTAAAAAAGTGTTTGATAATGGGGGTAAGGTGTGGGAAAACTGCCTGATAGGACAATTCATAGGTCAAGCTCCTCAGTTCTATGCGATTACAAATTTTGTGCACTATCAATGGAGAGAATTTGGTAAGGTGGATGTGAAGTCTAAAGGGAATATGTATGTATTTACATTTGATGACTTGGAAAAGAAAGGTAAAACACTGGAGCAGATTTGGCATATCAGTGGAAGGCCTCTTTTCTTGAGGGAGTGGTCAGCTGATATGAAATTTGGAAAAAATGAACTGGATAGGGTTCCATTATGGGTTAGGCTAAGAGATGTACCTATGAATCTGTGGAATAAGTAGGGTTTAAGATATATATCTAGTGGTGTAGGAAATCCTATACAAATGGACTCAATAACTGAATCAAGGACAAGGCTAGGGTATGCAAGGGTTTGTGTGGAAGTTAACTTGAAGAAGGAGTTGCAGAGAAAGGTGTATGTGGACACAGGGGTGAGTGAATTACATGAAGTGGATGTTCTTTATGAATGGGCACCAAGAAAATGTGAGAGATGCCAGAGTTATGATCATGACATATGTAAACCTGAGAGAAAAGTGTGGGTCCCTAAACTGAATCAGAGTGTGAAGGAGAAGGATGAATTAAGAATTTTAGATAAAGGAAAATCTGTTTTGAATGAGGAAGTAGTGCAAACTGAAAATGGAAAATTAGATCAACAAAATGAACAATGGAATGTGGTGTCAAGTAAGAACAGAAGTGGGAGTAGCAAGATTGAGTCCCCTACAACAAACAATTCATTTAGTGTATTAAGAAGCCCTCTATCTGCTCTGGATGAGGATATTGAAAAGCTTATTGGTAGTGCACAGTTAGAGGATGTGCACAAACATAAACCCCCTGATCCATGATCATTGGATCATGGAATGTTAGGGGTTTGAATATGACCCTAAGACAACTTGATGTCTTGAACTATATATTCACAAATAAGGTTCAGATCATGTGCTTATTGGAAACTAAAGTCACCTATGAGAACATGATTCAAATAAAGAAAGAGAGGTTTCAACACTATAATATAATTCACAATTATGCTAAGGATCCTAGGGGTAGAGTATGGGTGTTGTGGAGGGAGAATGAGTTTAAGGTGGAATTAATTGAAGAGACTTATCAAGCTGTGTTACTAAAAATTGAGGAAGTCAGTACTAACATCAATATATATTTGAGTGTGGTTTATGCGAGTAATGATGAGAAGGAAATGAGAGTGTTGTGGAAAGATCTCATGAGGTGGAACCAGTTATATAATGGAGAGAGCTTTGGGTGTGTTGGTGATTTCAATGAAATTATGAGGATAGAGGATAGAGGATAGATTGAATTGTGAAGAGATTAATCAATATACTCAAGAGTTTATAGATAGTGTAGAAGAGGCAGGAATGTTTGAACACAACTCAGTGGGGAACTATTATACTTGGACAAATAGAAGTTTGGTGAATCTGAGAGCTAGTAGGATAGATAGGCTGCTAATAAATATCAAGTGGATGGACTCTGTGTATTCTAATGTTCTATATTTGGCCCCTTCAACATCTGATCATTGTGTAGTACAATTGGAGATTGGAAAAGTGCAGAAGAGGGGTCCCACTCCATTTAGATTTTTCAATATTTGGTGTAGTCATGAGAAGTTTCTAGCGGTAGTAGAAAAGGCTTGGAAAACTGGAGTTGAGGGATCAGCTATGTTCAAATTATGTACTAAGCAAAGAATTGTAAAGAAGGCCCTTAAAGCCTTTAATATAATGTATTTTAAAAAGGACCCTTTATATATTACTAATAAGAGGCTTAAATTGCGAGAGGTGCAGGACCTTATTATGCAGGGGAGATTTGATGAAGCTACATTAACCGAGGAGAAGATTATTTTACACAAATTGGAGGAAGCTATCATTCAGGAACATGAGATACTTAAGCAAAAAGCTCGAGCCACCTGGACAAAGGATAGTGATGCAAGTATAGCTTATTATTTCAAGCTAATCAAGGGGAGGCATGCTAAGAATAGAGTCACTACCTTGATCAATGATAATGGTGAAGTGCTAAACAAACCTGAAGAGATTAAGAGAGAATTCATCACTTTCTACCAGAATTTGATTGGTACTGAAGACAGTTTGGAGGAAAATTGTAGTATAGAGAGTATCAAGAAGCTTATACAAACCAACCTTACAGAGGAACAAAGGGACAAGCTGATTAGACCTATTACACATGAGGAGGTAAAAAAGCATTGTTTTCTATCAATGAAGATAAATGCCCTTGTCCTGATGGGCTTACTTCCAAGTTTTATAAAGTTTGTTGGAGTATTGTAAGGAAGAATTTTGTGAGGCAGTTATGGAGATATTTGAAAGTAGGAAGATGCTGAGGGAAGTGAACACTACAAATATAACATTGATTCCTAAAGTAGCTAATCCCTCAAATGTAAGAATGTTTAGGCCAATATCCTGTGTTAACACATCTTATAAGACACTGTCAAGGATTTTAACTGAGAGGTTAAGTGAAGTTATGAATTATATTGTCTCCAATAATCAGGCAGCTTTTGTGAAGGGGAGGTATATATGTGATAATATCATAGTAGCTCAGGATGTAATACATGAATATGAAAAGAATAATGTAGGCCCTAGTTGCACTATTAATGTGGACATTCAAAAAGCCTATGACAGCTTGAATTGGAAATTCATCTTCAAGACCTTATGTGCAATGGGATTTCCAAATACATTCATTGAGTGGGTAGAGATGTGTGTGACAACTCCTAGCTACTCTATAGGTGTTAATGGAGAAATGGTGGGGTTCTTTCAAGGCAGAAGGGGCTTAAGACAAGGGGACCCACTGTCCCCTTATCTATTTGTTTTGAGCATGGAGGTTTTAACTTCAATCTTCAAGGTTTGTGGTCAGAATCAAAGATTTTCCTTTCATCCAAGATGTGAAGAGCTCAAACTTAACCATATGATGTTTGCTGATGATTTGCTAATTTTCATGAGAGCTGATGTGGAATCAGCTGAGGTGATAAAGGAAGGTTTAGATATTTTTTCAAGAATGTCAGGATTAAGAATCAATAGTAGTAAAAGTGAGGTATACTTTGGTGGAGTGTCTAATGATGAAATTGGGAGTATTGTGTAGATTTTGGGAATTAGGGAGGGTAAATTACCTGTGATATATTTGGGGGTGCCCTTAAGTACTCGGAAATTGAGTGTAGGTGATGCAAATAATCGAGACTATAAACAATTGGAGTAATAAAATGTTGACTTATGCAGGTAGATTAGAGCTTATAAAGGTAGTGCTTGTGAGTAAAGTTCTCTATTGGTGTAGAGTGTTTTTGCTCCCAAAACAGTTTATTTACAAGCTGAATCAAAAGTTTACTAGCTTTCTTTGAAGGGGTAATCTGGAAGGGGCTAGAGGAGCTAAGGTTGCTTGGAAAAAAGTTTGCAAACCTATAACTGAAGATGGATTAAATGTGCCTGGAGGTGTTAAACAAAGTGTGTTTACTCAGTCTATTTTGGAGAGTTTATAAGAAGGGTGGAAATCTGGTGAGTTGTTGGGCCCACAGGAATGTGTTAAAAGGGCAATGTATATGGGTATGTGTGAGAGACAGGATATGGCATGGATTTGGAAGAAACTTCTTAAGGTAAGGAGTATAGCTTATGAATTTATTACTCATGAGGTAAGGAATGGAGAAAATACTTTTTTGTATTGGGATAGGTGGATTGGAGGTAAGAATGTGAATGAAGTGTTGAATAGAGAAATGGAGTTCAGTAGCTTGTGGGCAAACAAGACAGTTAAAAATTGTTACAATAGAGGGAGATGGAATTTCTCTAGGGAGTTGAGAGGCTTAGCTGAAGTTGCTCCAAGACTGAGTAATGGTGACGATAAAAAAAGGTGGACAGCTAATTGTAAAGGTAACTTTTCTTTCAAGAAAACCTTACAAATTATTAGAGGTACAGGGCCTATTTTGGAGTGGACAAGAATTGTGTGGAATAAAACAAATGTACCTAAGTGTAAATTTATAACTTGGCTTGCCTGCCTTGATAGATTACCCACAAAATATAGGATGAGTGAGTGGGGTTTGGAAGTGGACAGTAAGTGTAGTATGTGCTTGAATGGCGTGGAAGATAGGGACCATGTGTTTGTGGGATGTCCTTATGCGAGAAGGATTTTGATTCAATGTATAGAAAAATGTGGAGTAGTTTGGCCTAACTGCAAAACTTGGGATGAAGTGTTGGAGTTGGTAATAAATAATGCTCAAACAAAATTCCTGAATTTTGTCCATGGAGGATGGTTTACAGCTTATGTTTATTATATTTGGTTAAACAGGAATTCAAAGATACATGATGGAAAGATGAAAAATGAAGAGGAGCTGCTACACAATATACAAAATTTATTATATATTAAATTATGTGATTGTAGGAAATATAGTGAGAATAGTAGGAATAAAGATATTGTTAAAAGTTGGGAATTATGTAATGTGTTTAAGTAGTTATTGATTGTTTGTAATAGCTAGTAGTACTGGATAACTGAGACATTGTATTGTTAAGGGTGTTTTTAATAAAAGCTTGTTTAGCGAAAAAAAAGAAAAGATGAAAAAGCAGCTAATCTCAAAAGGGAAGAAAACGAAACATGTAAGCTTCAGAAATGAGAAGCTTTACAATTGTTGAAGAAGAAAGAAAAAACTAAAAACCTCATAAAGGTTCAAATTTTTATACACTTTCAGAAAGGTTTAAATTTTTTTCGAGTTGAAACCATAGTTTATTTTCTTCCTCCTCTTTTTGAAAAGTATGTATCTCTAACTTACTCTATATGGAACCACTATTAAATTGCATAAGTAAATATATTTGCTTTATTCTTAACAAGGCAGTTCTTAATTTATTTGTAAAGAATATGTAAACAGCGGTTGAGAATTTTTAGTCAGTCCAAACATCAATTTTGTGCAAATTTGGGGGATGCAGTTGTAATTTCTGAGACAACGGTGTATGAAAATCAGTTTAAAAAGTCAGATATAGCTGAAGGTCAAATGGGTAATGGTAAAATTCTGTTGGAGCTGCAACAGTTTAGTTGAAGAAGATCGGAAATAGAAGAAGAATAAGAAGAAGACAAGGACTGAGATGCAAAAAGCTAGGATAAAGCTCTTGGACTCCACAATACTTCAAACACTCTTTTAAGTAGAATTGATTAGCTGAGAAATTTAATGTGTGTTATGTTTGCTCCAGTTTAGTTACATCATAAAATCATTTTCGACTTCTAAACCAATAAGAGGGCAAACATAGCACCGTGTTCCTTCTAAACCAAATATCGAAATGGGAGAGAATATACGAACTCAAGCAATTATCGCAAATCCTCCAGCTTATTGTATATGCATACATACATACATATGCATCTGTATTACATAATAATTTCCTAATATACCCTTTTGAATGCAGTACATACACATGTAGCTGAAGCTCATGGAAGAATGACTAAATATAGCAGACCAAAAAAGTGAACAGTTTAGTTGAAAATCAAGCTGCGTTGGACCGTCAATTTGCTTCATCTTGGAGCAAGTGAAGGAAATTATGGGTCTGTTTAATAGTTTAAGTCTTTTTTAAAGCACAAGGGTTTGAATGGAATTTTGGCTGGGCCTTTGTAAATTGAACTAAAAGTGTTATCGTCATGTCTAAAAAATGGTTGGAGATATATACTGTAAAACAGATTTTGTTTTCCGGCTGTTTCAGTTAAGAGTTTTGAGAGGCATTAAATTAACTTTTCAGTGGGATTCTAGCTTCAAGCTTCATTCTGCAAACGGGTAATTTTTTGATTTATGAGCGTATTTTCCAATATGGTCCACGGTTACTGACCCATTATAAACATTTAATGGTGTCTGGTGCTTTTGTGCTGTTGTAATCATCATTTAAATTACTTCCTCCGTCCACAAATGTTTATCACAATTTCTAAAAGTGGATGTTCACAAAAGGTTGTCATTTTAAAATATCAAGAAACTTTTTTACATGTTCTACCAAATTTACCCATATTTAATTTTCAAAAAGTAGAAAGCATTAATTGCTTTTCTTAATCATTAAATAGTTGGTTGAGGGTAATTTAGTAAAAGTAGAAGGCATTAATTGCTTTTCTTAATCTATGTGAAAAAAAAGGTATGACAAACATTTGTGGACGGAGGGAGTTAAAAGAATCACATTAAAAGATTCTCTTATGTCTTTTTTAGTCACATTTTATTCTACCGTCCAAAAAAAAAAAAAAAAAAGTCACATTTTATTCTAACTCTTTTTTTTTTTTTGTGTAAAACATTTACTTTTTATTTAATGAAAATGGATACAAGTTAAGATAACATCAAGTATTTTGTCTATTACCGTCCATAATGAGAAAAAGGGGCAACATTATTATAAAAATTGAATACACACAATTAAATATAGTGTTATAAAAACTGAATACACACAATTAATATAGATACTTTATTAGTATATGGCTTGAATATGTATAATCTTTATTCAATATAGAGTTGCACGTTGTAAAATATACAGAACCTCTTTAAGAATTATTATTACAAATATAGTTGAGAGATGAGTTTGTGCGCATAAAGTTAATGTCAAAATTAATTTTTTTTGCCATTTTTGTATAGCTTAATTTGAATTATCATATACTTATGGGCAATTGAACATTACTTTTCAAATTCTAAGATAAGAGAAAAAGATGGACAAATACTTTCAGCTATATATGATCCTAAAGGAGATGAGACTTGAAGATTGAAATATAAATTCTAGGCCAAGTGAGATGATTTGTAATTTCTTTTCCTGTTCAAATTGTGACATTTGTAGGTACGGGAGAAGGTTGATGCAACTTGGAATATATATGTAAATATTATTCATTTTGTAGAGTTTCGAGAGGAATGCATAGATTCACATTGAAGATGGTGATTATATGTATTGATATATTTTTATCATTTTCTTTTAGTTAATTTTTACGAATAATAAAATGATTTGTACTTTTTTTTTATATATAATTCAATTATGAATTTTACACAATCTATTATATTTTTTTTAAATTCATTTTAGCCAAGTACCTTCAGGTACGGGGCATTTCCTAGTATATATATAATATTGGAGAAGGGCCAACAGTCTGAAATGTCTCCTATTTTCCTCTATATTTTTTAGCCTTTGGATTAAAATTTTATTATTTCTAGCCATTAGATCTAATTTAATTAATGGTGAACATTGTATAAATTAGATCAACAGTCTGAAATGTGTTGATTTCCGTCTATATTTTTCAGCCGTCAAATGTATCCTATTTCCCTTTACATTTTTTAGGATTTGGATCAAAATTTTATTATTTCTAGCCATTAGATCTAATTTAATTAATGGTCAAGATTGTATAAATTAGATCAACAGTCTGAAATGTCTTGATTTCCGTCTATATTTTTCAGCCGTTAGATTATATGTGGGCAATTTTATTATAATTTTTTTATTTTTAATACAATTAACTGATTTCCTAAATTAATATTCTTAATAATAAAATTCTAACAAAAAAAATTAATAATAAGATTTTATTTTTTTTAGTTTGTTTTTATCTCAAAAAATATTTATTTATTTGATGATTTATTTTTTCAAATTAAATTTTTTCAAAATGCCTTTAAATACGGGTTTATACCTAGTATATATATATATATATATTATAGTATGATATAATATATAATTCTGCAATAATATGTTACTTTAAAATGAGTTTGTAATAAATTGCTAGTTTGGAAAAAAATTAATTTTTTATTTGAAATAAAGGTGAGTTGTCATGTTAAAGTGTAATTTTAACATTTTTTAGTTATTAAGTTAAACCCTTTAAGTCAAACATTTTATACCCACTACTATTATCATTTTTTAAATATAATTCATACCTCAACTAAATAAATTTTCTTTTATAAATTTGATGATTTTTTGGTTAATTCTTAATATAATTATTTCTACAAATAAAAAATGACCTATTTAAACTTTTTGCTCAATACTTTTAAATTCTTTGTACCAGCTCTATAGCTTGAACATTTTCTATTAAGTGAAGAATCTACAATGAAAAAAATAGAAAACTTAAATGCTATCTAGGTCCAAGAGAAAGTTTTTGATTTTTTTTTTATAGTTCATACATAATGATATGGAAAAGTAAATCTAGATAAACATTAAAACATCACAAATTATAATTTTAATTTTAATATTCTAAATACTTAAGTTACTATGTTTAAAAATATTTATTACGTCTTATGAAAATTACAACAAAATATTCAATATAAAAAAGAAATAGAAATCAGCATTAAGATGAATAAAAAATTAATAAATAAATTATAAAATTTGTCTCATATTAATATTTTAAGGTAAGCTTAAGCCTATCCTCAATATCTATATCCTTATAATCAAGATATATTCCCATTCCTCTTTTCTACATTGATAAAATAAGCCTTGACTGCTATTCACGGTACATGTCTTAGTTTTTTCAAAGTTTATAAGGAAGAATCTGGTTTTTTGTACTCTTCAATGTTGTATCATAAACTTTAATAACTACCGAGAATAACACCATAAATTGAGTTTTGTTGTACTTTATTATGTGTTTGTTGATTTTGATTGATTTGGAAGCATGCTAATGTAGTAAGGAAAGTTAGTAAAATATAGCAGATGGTAGAAGATTGATCTTTGATATTGAATCTCTCACGTGTTAATTAAACTTGGCTAAGCTAATATTCAATAATGGTGTTATCATCAGACATGTAAGGAAAGTGTACAAGTTCATCAATAATTAGGATTACCACATTCTTTCTTACAAAGATCAACGACACTTGAACTTCTTAACAAACACAAATATCGTAATAATGGTATAAAAACTTCCATAACTCAACAAGAACAACTATTAATACAAATCAAATGTAAATAAGAAAATCAAAATTCAAGACAATCAATTTTAGCTAGGATTATAAAAGAATACGTGTAAGCCTGAGAATTTTGAACACAATAAAAGAAATACGCAAAGAAGAACAAGGAAAATGTGAAAGTAAGATTGATAAGAGAAATCTTGTGCCAAGAATTTAGGTTAACTAAATCAAGGTGAAAGTTTCTCAAACTAGTTAATAATTTTTTTTTACTGTAGTTAGTTTTCAGCATATCCTGATATCTTTGAATATGTTTATGTATAATTTTGTAAGAAGGTACATGCATAACATTTACTCAGGAATGATGATTTCAACATACCAATACATGTACAAGAACTCCAAGAGTTGTGCAATCGAGCTGATGTTGGACATATTATATTTATTTTAAATTAGGTGTGCAATCTAGTAGTCACGAGTTGGAAAACTACACGGGGTATTTAGCCTTTTTGAAAATATAGTTTTTTTACCGTTTGTCATGGTAAAGGGGGTATTGTATAGGGGTATTTAGTTTCTAAGGCCTCGAAGCCATATGGGTTTTTAATTTAAAGCCAAATCTAACCAGCTGGTTAGAATAGGAGAAAAACCCAAATATACCCTTCCCTACCTTTTTAACCACAATGAAGAATACACAACCGTAAACATCAAACCTATATTGATTTTTCATTCCTCTCACTCCATACTCTCCTATCTCTCTCTCTCTTTCTTCTCTGATAAAATCCCGCCACCAACCTTTCCCATCTCCTTATCTCTTCTTTGATACACACCAACCACCACCCAGTTTCTTCTTTCTCTCTTCTGTGATATATACTGACACCAGTTCTTCCCCTCCCTACCACCCCACCATCAACACCCCTACCCTACACAACACCATCACCATCGGCGCTCAACACCATCTCCATCTTCATCAAGCCATCTCCATCACCATCTTCATCTTCATCAACCCCATCTCCATCACCATCGCCGCCCTCACCACCAACCCCACCCCCCTTCTCCCCCTTTGTCATCGTTCTGGAGCTCCTCCAGCGCACGAAACCTACTGTCGCCGTGGATCTTCTCCACCACCACCAACGACCAAGATCCTGCCGTGATGACCATAAACACCATCTTCATCGCCACCAACAACCATCACCATAGCCACCGTGGTCCAGATCTGTTGTCCATAGAAACCGTCAGTAAGCCCCTCTCCTCCACACGCACGAAGCCCACCGTCCAGATCTGCTGACCACTGAACTAAGCCCCCTCTCCTCCACATCGTCCAGATCTGTTGACCATGGGTCCAGCTCCGTGAAGGCCATCCAGTTATGGGTCCAGCCCAAGCAAGACCGTGGGTACAACCCCGTTATGAACAATTTTGTTTTTTTTTTGTTTTTTTTTTCAATTACGTTGCAATTTTCTTTTCTTTTTTTGTATCAGACAGCGTGTGTAAAGATAATAGTTGTTCTTAGAGGTTTCCATTTGTTGGTATTCCAATTCAAATTCATCCGTTTTTGTTGTTTTAACGAATATTAAGTTTGAAGAAGATTATTGTTGACGTGTTTATTTGAAACCAAGTTAGATGGTTACAACCCATTTATCATTCTGTTTTTGGGCTATGAAATGATATGTTATTGGGTTTTGTTCATGTTGGGTACAACCAGTTAAATGTGTAGCTATAATATTGCTGTTAATTGGCGATGATTACAGCCCATCTTATAAAAAATGGGTTAAAAACAAGGTAAAAAGGTCACATGGGTCCGGACCTCTTATAAAAAATGGGTTTAAAACAAGTCAAAAAGGTCATATGGGTCTGGACCCATCACGGGTTTATTTAAGTAAGTGGTAACGAATGTTCGTGGGTCTGTACCCTCGGAACCTTAAAAAAACCTATTTTCAAACCAGAGGTATAAAAGTCCAAAACCAAACCAGAAAGTTCAAAGTAGGCCTTAAATTAGATGTTTTTTTAGTTTGGCTTTAAACTATAAAATTGACAAAACTTTGGCTTCAATTTGTATTTTCCTCTATTGTATATTGTTCAGGATATTTAAAAGGGCGTAACAGGTAAATGCACGCAAGTTGACAAATAGCGAGAAATGCTGAGTGAAGAAATATGTTTTTAGTGTAAATTTTTTTCTTCTAGGGAACAATTTGAGGTCAAAATTGATGAACTTTGAATAAAAAAGACCTAATACATGTTTATCTATATACATGAATATAAATGTGGTGTCGCCTAGGGTGTGATAAAAATAAGATAAATGTAAGTCAAGAAAACTACGCACTCTCACCCTAGACAGGCACAATACTGCAAGTATTTCAGGACGTATGCAAGTTTTAGTTGATAAGTTGAGTTCGTTCTCAGGGACTTAGTGTGCTAGTCGAATGGGTAGCAATAACGAGTAAGAAGTACTTAATTAAAAGACAGGAAATTAAAGGGAATAAATAGAGAGTAAATTCAAAAATAACTAATTAATCTAAGAAAACAAAGACAATAAAATAATACGAAGAAGATGAGATGAATTATTTCTATTAGATCTAGTTAATAAGGGAGAATATTAGCTCTTGTATACTTAGTCAGGATTCTAAATTCCCATACCTTAGACCTTGAGAGCGACTAAGGGGGCTACGGACACACCACGAGGCTGGTTCAAATAGGGTTATCAAACGCTACTAAGGCCCTAAGCAATCAATTTCCATACATGGTGATAGTGATTAATTTATACCCTAATGACTATCTAATTAGAATCAGTGTTGTCAGGACTAATATCGACACTAGACGTTATGTGGTGTTTCAATAATTAGACACCCAGCTAAGGTGATCATCTAACTACTATTAAGGTAATCCTATACTCGTGCACTAGCAAGGAAAACAATAATTAAATCAAAACACATAAACAAATATAAAGGTAAGCAGCTAATATCAGATTAAAACATGTAATTCCCAAAGAAACTTAAATAGAAAGAAATTAGAATTCATAGATTATACATGATGCAAAACCCAATCTATGGGGAGTTTAGTTCATACCTGAAGGAAATAAAATAAAAGAAATAATAAATGACATCATCTTGCTCTCTACAATAACTTGGAAGAATACAACCTTAAGAACTAATTACTATGAGGCAAGGATGATTTACAAGTGATATAAGGGTGTATTTATAGGTGTTTGGAAGACCTAATTCGTTTTCTTCAAGGAGAGGTTAAGTAATGGACTCCAAGCCCAACTCAAATTCGTAACCCTAAAAACATGAAATCAGGCCCGTTTTTTCTTTTGGTCCTAGCAGCTTCAATTTTCATCCGTTTGACGCGTATGAGTATACCAAATTCATCTTCTCGGAAAGATATTCAACTTTGATCTTGACCGTTTCTCCAAATTCAACACTGTTTTTGAGATATAAGCTGATTTGGGGTCGTAGGTGCAGAAATTCAGGATTAAGACAGCTTTTCCTTTTCCATGTTTTTAGCTTTTATTTCCTTATCTCCAATTTCCATGCTTATCTCTTTCCATATATTGTAGTCATTGAATTGGACTCTAATTAATCTCCATAATTATCTTTAAAGCTTCACACTAAATAAATAATTAAACCCAATATGCTCTAAAAATATTATTTTACTAAATCAAGACTCAAAATAGGAAGGTGCACTATTTCTCAAGAAAATCGACTATTATGACTTCTAAATCACTAAAAATGATGGCTCATCCTAATATAAATATATCACAAATGAGGAGATTGATCCCCTTTTTGGGTCGAATTTCTATCACCTTGGCTGAAACAACCTTAGTGACGATGAATGGTCCCATCCACGAGTCTTTGAAACTACGTGGCCTATTCTCGCGTTTGTGAGCTTTCCATAGTACTTCATGGCCAACCCCAAACTCAATGTTTGGCTCAGTATCCACAGGCTTTAAGTGGATCTTCTCAGGAGGGACTTTGTGATGTGAAAGGCTGTGGATGACAGGAACGGTGGGATCTAACTTCCTTGGTTTCTTACCCAAGACATAAAAGGTCTCAGATACATTCTTTGCATGAAAGGTAATGGTCCCTTCTTGGAAGTTGATGACACTTTGACTTGTGGCCATGAAAGGCCGTCCAAGTATGATTGGAACCTGCTTATCTGCATCAAACTCAAGTATAACAAAGTCAGTAGGGATGGCGATACTACCTGCACGGACTAAGACATCCTCCACTGTTCCCCATGTCCTGGTAAATGAGTTGTCAGTGAACTGCAACTTCACTGGAGTTTTCTCTGATTTCTGAAGTCCAAGTCTCTCGAACACGGACTTAGGCATAAGATTCACACCTGAACCCACATCGTACATAGCTTTCAACTTAAGCATACCATTTAATTGAATAGGAATGTTAAAACTTCCCGGATCTTTAAGCTTCGTTGGTAGCTCTCTTACACTTCTTCTTGAGACTCTCAGGTTCTCTCTTGGGATCTCTACACTCGCTTCTTTCTCGGGAATAACTTGCGTAAAAAATTGTTGCGGTGTAAGTCCTTTCTTTACAATCTCAAGCATTTGGGCGTTGATATTTTCAAGTGTATACGCCTCTACAACTGTCTTGAATTCAGTGTCATCCTTTGGATTTTTATCAGGAATAGTTGGTGACACTGTGATGTCTCCTCATTTGTGATAGATTAATGTTAGGATGAGACATCATTTTAAGTGATTTAGAAGTCAATAATGTCGATTTTCTTGAGTTTTAGTGCACTTTCCTATTTTGAGTCTTGATTTGTAGAAATAATATTTTTAGAGCATATTGGGTTTAATTGTTTATTTAGTGTGTAGCTTTAAAGATAATTATGGAGCTTAATTAGAGTCCAAGTCAAAGACAACAACTTATGGAAAGAGATTTGCATGGTAATTAGAGATAAGGAAAGAAAAGCTAAAAAGATGGAAAAGGAAAAGCTGCCTAAATCTGGGATTCTGCATCCACATCCAAAGATAGGCGTTTTTACCTAAGAAATAGGCCGAATCTGATGATTTCCTTCTATAGGGTCTAGATAATTCTGTTGCGATTCTTTTGGTATCTTGTGGAGCAAAATCCGACCAATAACGAAGAAGATATGCTCAAAACGGTGCAACAGTGTTTATCTTTATTTCCATACGAATTTGAGTTGGGCTAGAAGTCCATTACCTTAACTCTTCCTCAAGAAAACGAATTAGGTCTTCTAAACACCTATAAATACACCCTTATATCACTTGTAAATCATCCTTGCCTCATAGTAATTAGTTCTTAAGGTTTTATTCTTCCAGTTTATTGTAGAGAGCAAGATGATGTCTTTTGTAATTTCTTTTAGTTTATTTCCATCAGGTATGAACTAAACCTCCCATAGCTTGGGTTTTGCTTATGTATAATCTATGAATTCTAATTCTTCTATCTAAGTTTCTTTGGGAATTACATGTTTTAATCTGATATTAGCTTCTTACTTTATATTTGCTTATGTGTTTTGATTTAATGTCTTTCCTAGAACTGATCACTTTAGGATTGTTTTAATAGTAGTTAGATGGTCTCCTTGACAGGGTGTTTAACTATTGAACCACCACATAATATCTAGTGTCGATAGAAGTTCTGACAAAACATACTTCTAACTAGATAGTCATTAGGGTTTGTTTGACCACCGTATCACCAAGATTGCAGTATTTGCTTAGGGCCTTAGTGGCGTTTGATAACCCTATTTGAAATCACTTCTTGGTTGTGACGTAGCCCCCTTAGTCGCTCTCAAGGTCTAAGCTTGGGGAATTTAGAATCCTGACTAAATATTACCAAGAGCTAATATTCTCCCTTATTAACTAGATCTATAGATAGAATTAGAAGGATTAGTGCATACTAGCAAAACCTAAGCTATATTTCTCATCTCATATTTCTTAATCTTTTACTTTACTGTCTTTATTTTCTTAGTTTTAATTGCTATTTTCGAATTCCTACTTGCTTTTATTTTCTGTTTTCTAATTATTTACTTTTACTCGTTATTTCTACTCACGCGATTAACACACTTAAGTCCCTGAGAACGAACTCTATTTATCATTAAAACTTGCATACGTCCAGTAATACTTGCAGTACTGTGCCTGTCTAGGGTGAGAGTGCGTAGTTTCTTGGCTTAATTTTATCTTATTTTTATCACACCCTAGGCGACACCAAGTTTTTGGCGCCGCTGCCGGGGACTTGTGTCTCGTTAGCGTGTGGGTTATCTATTTCGAGTTTTAGTTTTTAATTAGTTTTTACTTTTCAGTTTTTAGTTTAGTTTTATTTTTCCAGATTTACGCTTGTGGTTTTCTTTAGTCTTTTTCAGGTTTCACAGTGTTTAATTCTTGGCCTCCTTTATCGGAGCCTGAGAGGAGCTTCAGACCTTACAACAAACGACTTCGTGAGGAAAGAGCCTTGAGAAGAGTTATGGCAGCCCAGCAAGTAGGAGGACAACAATTACCGGGAGGAGGATTACAACAAGATCCTCCACTTGGTGCACCTCTCGGTCAACAAGATCCACCACCCGGTGGACAAGAAGGACAACAACTACCAGCAGGAGGAGGTAATGGGAACAATCTTAATAATCAACAAAACCGAGTTGAACAAGACCTTCCTGGCCTTAATGTACCATTCCATGTTCTACCAATTGGTTACCGCCCTCCTGAGATTCCGAATATCAAATTTAGACCCGATCCGGGTATGCTCAGTCAATTTCAAAGTTTCGGACTCTATACTGGTACAGCAATTCAAGATCCGGTAAAAGCGATTCAGAAGTTCATGCAGATTTGTGATACCTATATTACTCTGGGCATTACGCGCGAGCAACTGTATTGTCATATGTTTTCATTTTTCTTGACCAGAAGAGCTAGCGATTGGCTAGAAAGACAACCACATGGAACCATTCACTCTTGGAGGGAACTTCAAGCCGCATTCTTTAACCGATTTTATCCGAAGAGCATGAGACTCAAAGATCAAACCGAGCTTGCAAGATTTTCTCAAGAAGATGGAGAAACAGTGGGAGAAGCATGGACAAGGTTTCAACAAAAACTAACTAGATGTCCGCTCCATGGTTATACACCTGCTCTACAACTTGCTATGTTCTATGAAGGTCTTAATGATAAAGGTAGAGAAAAGGTGGATAACATTGGAAAGGGTAATTTTGTGTCCATGAATCATAATGAAGCTTCTGAGGTGTTAGAGAATATTATGGAACAAGAAAGAAGTTGGCCTTCAACGCGAGCTTCTGTAGCAAAGACCCGAGGAACGCTTCGTTTAGATGCAGAAACTGCGAACTCAGCTCAAATATCCTCATTAGAAAATCAAATCAAGGAGCTGAGAATCGCGATGGAGAAGAATTTAGCCGCTACAAAGGTAGTACAAGAAGCACAAGGTTGTCAACAATGTGGAGTTAACGATCATGTATGGGAAGAGTGCGAATCAAATCCGCAATCTGTTTACTTTATATCCAACCGATGGGGCAATCGCAACCATCCGGGTATGCAGTATTCAAATCCACAAGGGGCCGCTAATCCTAGTCATTATCAACCGCGACCCCAGAACAACTCTTACCAACAGAGAGGTCAGTACCAAAACCAATATCAGAATAGACCTGCTCCTCCACAACAACCTGCTCAAGACGCCTATACCGATTCATTAGAGCAGAAAGCTTTACCTCAATATCCGCAAGAAGGATCTATGGACAATACACAGATAGTACAAGCTCTAGACCATTTGAACACAACTCTTAATGCTCAAGACGAGAAGGTCAGAGGACACGATGCCATACTTCAAATGCTAATTACTCAAGTGACACAGTTAAACAAAGTGTTAACAAGTGTTGTCGAACAAAAGGAAGTGAAGGCAATCGAAGGAGGTGAAGACAAGGATGAGTTCGAAGCTTGCAAGGCTATATGCCTTGAGATTAAAGAAGCAAAAGAGGAAGCACCACATGCTGCCATTAGTTCCGTGGAGGTTCCCAATACTGAAGAAGAACCAACCAAGTCTAACCCCAAGGAATCCGACTGTTCTGAAGTTTATGTGGAGGACGATCAAGAGAAAGACGAGTTCATAGAGTTACTGAGGAAGGTGCAAGAGGAGATTCGATCGGTAGTGGAATATGCAGCTGAGTTGGCTAAAGAGAAAGAAGAAGAGAAGATGGAATCACCACCGAGTGTTCAACCAGTGTCATCAGCTATTCCTGTTACAAATCCTAAAGATGACACTGTTCTCAAGACATTTGTAGAGACGTACCAACCTGAAAATATCAACGCCCAAATGCTTGAGATTGCGAAGAGAGGACTTACACCGCAACAAGTTTATACGCAAGTTATTCCTGAGAAAGAAGCGAGTGTAGAGATCCCGAGAGAGAACCTGAGGGTTTCAAGAAGAAGTGAGAAAGAGCTGCCTACCAAGCTTAAAGATCCGGGAAGTTTCAACCTTCCTATTCAATTACATGGTATGCTCAAGGTGAAAGCTATGTACGTTGTGGGTTCTGGTGTGAATCTTATGCCTAAGTCCGTGTTCGAGAGACTTGGACTTCAGAAATCAGAGAAGACTCCAGTGAAGTTGCAGTTTGCTGACAACTCAGTGAAAAGGACATGGGGAACAGTGGAGGACGTCTTAGTCCGTGCAGGTAATATCGCCATCCCTACTGACTTTGTTATTCTTGAGTTTGATGCAGATAAGCAGGTTCCAATCATACTTGGACGGCCTTTCATGGCCACAAGTCAAAGTGTGATCAACTTCCAAGAAGGGACCATCACCCTTCATGCAAAGAATATATCCGAGACCTTCTATGTCTTGGGTAAGAAACCGAGGAAGTTGGACCCACCGTGCCTATCATCCACAGCCTTTCACATCACAAAGTCCCTCCTGAGGAGATCCACTTAAAACCTGTGGATACTGAGCCAAACATTGAGTTTGGGGTTGGCCATGAATTCCTATGGAAAGCCCACAAACGCGAGAACAGGCCACGAAGTTTCAAAGACTCGTGGATGGGACCATTCATTGTCACTAAGGTTGTTTCAGCCAAGGTGATAGAAATTCGCCCCAAAACTGGGGTCAAGCGCAGATTAGTTGACGTTCATAGCCTTACTCGTTGTTGGGGAGGCTATATTCGCAAATCTTGACAGAGGTAACACGTCTAACTTTGAAAGACGTTAAACAAAAGTGCTGCACGGGAGACAACCCGTAGTTTTTTATGCTTTTATGTCTTTTACGTTTTTAGTTTATGTTTAGTTTAGTTGTTTTTAGCTGATAATGCATATTTGAGAAAGGTATTAGTGTTTTTGGTGTGTAGGAATTGGAGAAATCGAGTTCGGGAGGCGAAATAAATTTTTTTCGGAAAATTCTGTCCATCTGGGCGGTATACCGGACCTCAACCCCGGTATACCGGAGGTCACCAGAGTGGCAAAAACCCGTACCACGGGGTGGCTGCCACGTGGTCCATGCCGAGGCGAAATTTTTTTGAGCTGTTAGGGGCGGTATACCGGAGGTTATGCCCGGTATACCGGAGGCCATCACAGAGGCGAAAACCCGTGCCACGGGGTGGGTGCCACGTGTTATTTGACGGAGCAAAAATTTTGAAGCTACAGATGTTCCGGTATACCGGAGGAATTGGCCGGTATACCGCGCAGCGCCGCTGGAGATAGAGAAAAACGGGTTTCAGCTAATAAAAGAGGTATTAATGCTATTATTCCGAATTTATTCAACCTAAGACCTCTTTCTCTTCTCCAAAACTCTCCCAACTCCATTGAAGCTCATATAAACCTTCACCAAACACCAAAACACTATCCAATCATCAAGAAAAACACATCAAACCTTCTCTCCACATCATTACGAGAGAGAATCAAACACCCAATCTTCACCAAATCCATTCAAATTGAAGAATCAAAGAGCTCAAATTTAACAAATTCATCCTACAATTTCATAAATCCAAGCCAACCCATTACAAATCCACCTCACCCACATAGAGATTCATCATCAATTCATATTTCCTAAACCAAATCAAGCTTGTTCAACCATTGATTCAAGAGTTTAAATTTGAAGGGTTGCCAAAGCTTTGAGTTGGGGGTTAATTGAAGATGACTAATAGAACAACAATCTTAGCTAGCAAGAGGGAGGTGAAGAAGAGTAACAAGGGATTGGAGGTAACCAAGAAGAAATCAAGTAACAAGGGTTCTAGTTCTCAATCAAAAGGAAAAGACAAAGTTGAAGATGCTGCAATACCTTTGTTTGATCGTCATGGTAAAAAGCTTTACTTTTATGCAAAGGAGAAAACACAGCTTCCACAAGACAAAGCAGTAGCTTTAAAAGCTTCTGCAGAAATATAATTGAAAGAACTACCTTTTGCTTATGAGAAATTATTCAAGGAGGAGATTGGTATAGGAGAATACGCGAGATTCTTAGAGCTTGGTGAGAAATTGGGTTGGTCTACGTTCATGGTAAGACGTTTTGAATTATGTCATGAATTAGTTTTGGAATTCTATTTAGGCCTCTTTAGCCGAGATAGTAAAGGTTGTGTTCCGATTAGAGGAAAGCTAGTTCCTTTCACAGTTGAGGAGATTAGGAACCACTTCAAGTTTAAGAAACTGAAAGATTGTTGCAAATTTGAAGAAGCGGTTGCTAAGCGAAAAATCTTTGATGAGGAATTACTTTTTGAGCATGTATTAGACAAAGAGAAAGTGCAATCACATAAGGGAGAATTGAAGGCACCTTGGCCTTACAAATGTCTTCAATCGGATGCAAGAATTTGGCACACTTTCCTTATCCCTAATGTCTTTGGAAACACACGAACTTTTGATGTGACTATGAAGAACGCGCTACTGTTGGACTGTATTTTGAGAGGAGAAGAAGTTGATGTGGCACAGTTGATCTATGAGGAGGTGATGCGATTTTCGGTCTCTCCTAAATCAGTTTATAATGTTAAATTTCCTACTATGATCACGTGTCTTGTGCGAAAAGCGAATGTTACATTGGGTGAAGAAGAGAAACTCGAATTTAAAATGAGTTATATTGATAATGCTTGGATCAAGGATAGAATCCGAAGAGCGGGTTCTACGCAAGTCTCGAAAGAAGAAAAGGAGGAAAATTGGCAAGAGAAGATGGAGGAGCGTTTAACGAAATTCGAAGCAGCTCAAACTTCCTTAGTCAATGATGTGGCACAAATCAGTGCTAATCAAGTGCACATCATGAAACTCCTTGAGCAATTAACGAAAGGTCCAGCAATTCCAACCTTGGATGTCAATGATGCGATGCAATAGCCTCGAGAGTATGTTCTCTTTCTTCCTTACCATTTCTGTAAATATGTCTATCTGCTAATTTTAAATTCTGTTTTTCGAGTCTTTTTCGAGTCGTGGGGACACGACTCATTTTTGAGTTGGGGGTGTGGTGATTCGTTGTCTCTCATCTCCATTTTTCTGTTTTTTTTGGGTGAAATTAAATTTTTTTGATACATGGGAATTAGATGTAGAGTGTGTTTAATAGCTTGAAAGCATAAGCTCAGTAGATTAATGATAGTAAGTGATATGTTTATGAGCTATGTATTTGTATGCTTTGAGTATTTGCAGGAAAACACACGTTGATAGTAAAGAAAAGATTAGTGAGCAATGCGATAGAAAGTATGTTCGATCTCAGGGAACCTTGGAAGTGTGTAGGCCGTGAGATCCAAGCTAGTTGAAAAACCATTTGATGAAAGTGCTAAAGGTAAGAAATTTTCTAAATTACATAGTATAGAAAGTGATTAAGGCGGTTCTTTCATATGTTGAAGCCCTTGAAGCCTTTTTATACCTTCTCACCTTGTGATTTTTGATTTTATACGCTATATCCTTCTCAGCCCCTTCTAGCCTATCTAAAGCCTTTTATTGAAACACGTTATAAGCCATATCCTTTAGATTTTAGGACTTTTCCATATGACCCGCACTCGAATCGCGATGCATAGACAGTTGTTTTAGAGCTTGAGTTTGGGGTGGTAGGTCCACCATTATGGGAATTGTTATTTTGTTGGGATTTTTGAGCTTATTAATTGTGCTTTGTGCTTTATATTGATGATGATTCACAGAATTGCATTGTAACCCTTTGCCGGGGTAATAGTGAATGAAAAAGAAGCTTCGAGCTAATTTTGCCAACAAGGGCATTAAAAGAAAAAATATATATGAGAAATTAGCATGATATCTCAACATTAAAAGAGAGTCATAGCTATAAAAGAAAATTGAATTGAAAAGAAAAGAATATATATATTCAGACCGGCAAAGTAGATTTTTATGTGAACATCTTAAGCTTTAATTGGGTTATTGGGGATGCTAAATTGTGCATCAAGGAATTAATTGGGTTGAGTGAGAAACGTTTTATGAGAGTAACTCAAGCTCTAGGGCAATTCGTTGATGACTAGTGAGGAGAGAGCCAAAAACTCACTCCAAATTATCCAAATATATGATCATACCCGTCCCTAAGCCTAAATTACAACCTTAAAGACCTTTTGATTCTTTGCTATGTAATTGAAAAGTGATTGAGCCATTAGAGATTAGTTAAGTGGATCCTTGGATACTAGTGAGAATCGATGAACACTCTATAGCTCTCTTTGGGAACTGAGTAAAGTCCCAATCCTTCTTACATTGCGAAACTAATCTGATCTTGAATTCAAGCCGTGTTGACTGTGGATATGAGAAGTGTACAGGTATGTAGTTTATGAATATTATTGCATGAAATTTTCTGAGTTATGTGCTTTAGGTTTATTCTATATATTCTGCTATGCTTTTTCCCTTGTGTTAAGAATTTTACAAGTGTGTATTTCTAGACTTCCCTATGTTTTTATCTTTATTGTATCGGGACGATACAACTTTGAGTTGGGGGTCTTGATGTCTCCTCATTTGTGATAGATTAATGTTAGGATGAGACATCATTTTAAGTGATTTAGAAGTCAATAATGTCGATTTTCTTGAGTTTTAGTGCACTTTCCTATTTTGAGTCTTGATTTGTAGAAATAATATTTTTAGAGCATATTGGGTTTAATTGTTTATTTAGTGTGTAGCTTTAAAGATAATTATGGAGCTTAATTAGAGTCTAAGTCAAAGACAACAACTTATGGAAAGAGATTTGCATGGTAATTAGAGATAAGGAAAGAAAAACTAAAAAGATGGAAAAGGAAAAGCTGCCTAAATCTGGGATTCTGCATACACGTCCAAAGATAGGCGTTTTTACCTAAGAAATAGGCCGAATCTGATGATTTCCTTCTAAAGGGTCTAGATAATTCTGTTGCGATTCTTTTGGTATCTTGTGGAGCAAAATCCGACCAATAACGAAGAAGATATGCTCAAAACGGTGCAGCAGTGTTTATCTTTATTTCCATACGAATTTGAGTTGGGCTAGAAGTCCATTACTTTAACTCTTCCTCAAGAAAACGAATTAGGTCTTCTAAACACCTATAAATACACCCTTATATCACTTGTAAATCATCCTTGCCTCATAGTAATTAGTTCTTAAGGTTTTATTCTTCCAGTTTATTGTAGAGAGCAAGATGATGTCTTTTGTAATTTCTTTTAGTTTATTTCCATCAGGTATGAACTAAACCTCCCATAGCTTGGGTTTTGCTTATGTATAATCTATGAATTCTAATTCTTCTATCTAAGTTTCTTTGGGAATTACATGTTTTAATCTGATATTAGCTTCTTACTTTATATTTGCTTATGCGTTTTGATTTAATGTCTTTCCTAGAACTGATCACTTTAGGATTGTTTTAATAGTAGTTAGATGGTCTCCTTGACAGGGTGTTTAACTATTGAACCACCACATAATGTCTAGTGTCGATAGCAATTCTGACAAAACATACTTCTAAGTAGATAGTCATTAGGGTTTGTTTTAACCACCGTATCACCAAGATTGCAGTATTTGCTTAGGGCCTTAGTGGCGTTTGATAACCCTATTTGAAATCACTTCTTGGTTGTGACGTATCCCCCTTAGTCGCTCTCAAGGTCTAAGCTTGGGGAATTTAGAATCCTGACTAAATATTACCAAGAGCTAATATTCTCCCTTATTAACTAGATCTATAGATAGAATTAGAAGGATTAGTGCATACTAGCAAAACCTAAGCTATATTTCTCATCTCATATTTCTTAATCTTTTACTTTACTGTCTTTATTTTCTTAGTTTTAATTGCTATTTTCGAATTCCTACTTGCTTTTATTTTCTGTTTTCTAATTATTTACTTTTACTCGTTATTTCTACTCACGCGATTAACACACTTAAGTCCCTGAGAACGAACTCTATTTATCATTAAAACTTGCATACGTCCTGTAATACTTGCAGTACTGTGCCTATCTAGGGTGAGAGTGCGTAGTTTCTTGGCTTAATTTTATCTTATTTTTATCACACCCTAGGCGACACCACACTGTTTGAACAACAGGTGGTGGTTCCACCTTCTCTTCTTCTTTCTCTTCTTGCACAGCAGGTGTAACTTCAACTTTTGATTCCTCCTTGGAGGCTTCTTTCTCTTTCTCTTTAGCCAGCTCAGCTTGATAATCCATAACCCATCGAATCTCCTCTTGCATATCTTTCAGAAGCTGTATAAATTCGGATTTTTCTGAATCGTCCTCCACATCAACCTCAGAACAGTTAGATTCCACGGGGCTAGACTTGGTTGGTTCTTCTTCGGTACTCGGAGTTTCCACGGCACTAATGGCAGCATGTGGTACTTCCTTCTTTTCTTCTTCAATTTCAAGGTAAATAACCTTACAAGCTTCGAACCCAACATTGTCATCACCTCCTTCGATAGCCTTCAATTCTTTTTGTTCCATTAAATTTGTTAGAACTTTGTTCAACTATTCTACTTGAGTACCTAAAATCTGAATTGCGGCATCTTGTCCTCGTAACTTTTCTTCCTGAGCGTTCATATTCGTGGTCAAACGGTCCAAGACTTTTACTAATTGTTGATTATCCATATATCCCTCTTGAGGATACTGTGGTAAAGCTTTCTGATCTAACGTATCGGTATAGGTATCTTGAACAGGTTGTTGAGGGGGAGCATATCTATTTTGATGTTGATTTTGATACTGACCTCTTGGTTGGAAAAAGTTGTTCTGGGGGCGCGGTTGATAATGACCAGGATTAGCGCCCCCCTGAGGATTTGAATATTGCATACCCGGATGATTTCGGTTACCAAATTGATAAACTCCTCGATTGGATATGAAATAAACAGATTGTGGATTTCCTTCGCACTCTTCCCATGTATGATTATTAACCCCACATTGTTGACAACCTTGTGCTTCTTGTACTATGTTTGCTGCGACTAAATTTTTCTGCATCTCTAGCTTAAGCTCTTTGATTTGATTTTCTAATGCGGATATTTGAGCTGAGTTTGCAGTTTCTGCATCTAAACGAAGCGTTCCTCGAGTCTTTGCTACAGGAGCTCGCGTAGAAGGCCAGCTCCTTTCTTGTTCAATAATATTCTCTAAAACCTCGGATGCTTCATTATGGTTCATGGACACGAAATTTCCCTTTCCAATGTTATCCACCTTTTCTCTACCTCGATCATTGAGACCTTCATAGAATATTGCTAATTGTAAAGAGGGGGTATAACCATGGAGCAGACATCTAGCTAATTTATGTTGAAACCTTGTCCATGATTCTCCTACTGTTTCTCCATCTTCTTGACAAAACCTTGCAAGCTCGCTTTGATCTTTGAGTCTCATACTCTTTGGATAAAAACGGTTAAAGAATGCGGCTTGAAGTTCTGTCCATGAATTGATTGTTCCAGGTGGTTGTCTATCTAGCCATTCACTAGCTTTACCGGTCAAGAAGAACGAAAACATATGACAATATAGTTGCTCGCGTGTAATGCCTGGAGTAACATAAGCATCACAAATCTGCATAAACTTCTGAATCGCTCTTACCGGATCTTGAATTGATGTACCACTGTAGAGACCATAACTCTGGAATTGACTGAGCATACCCGGATCGGGTAGAAACTTAATATTCTGGATCTCTGGAGGACGGTAACCTATTGGTTGAACATGAAACGACACGTGAAGACCAGGGAGGTCTTGCTCAACTCGATTTTGCCCATTACCTCGTCCTTGCTGGTACACCAGGTGGAATGAATGGTGGTGGTCCTCCTGGTGCATAGTATTTTAATCCCTCAGGTGGGATTCCAAGCGGATCTAACTGCTCTTGTGCTACTGCCATAGCTCTTCTTAAGGCTCTTTCCTCGCGAACACGTTTGTTATAAGGTCTGAAGCTCCTCTCAGGCTCCGATAACGGAGGCCAAGAATTAAACACTGTGAAACCTGAAAAAGACTAAAGCAAACCACAAGCGTAAATCCGGAAAAACAAAAACTAAATAATGAAAAATAAAAATTAATTAAAAACTACTACTCGAAATAGATAGCCCACACACTAACGAGACACAAGTCCCCGGCAGCGGCGCCAAAAACTTGGTGTCGCCTAGGGTGTGATAAAAATAAGATAAATATAAGTCAAGAAAACTACGCACTCTCACCCTAGACAGGCACAGTACTGCAAGTATTACAGGACATATGCAAGTTTTAGTTGATAAGTTGAGTTCGTTCTCAGGGACTTAGTGTGCTAGTCGAATGGGTAGCAATAACGAGTAAGAAGTAATTAATTAAAAGACAGAAAATTAAAGGAAATAAATAGAGAGTAAATTCGAAATAACTAATTAAACTAAGAAAATAAAGACAATAAAATAAATACGAAGAAGATGAAATGAGAAGTATAGCTTAGGTTTTGCTAGTATGCACCAATCCTTCTAATTTTTTCTATTAGATCTAGTTAATAAGGGAGAATATTAGCTTTTGTATACTTAGTCAGGATTCTAAATTCCCATACCTTAGACCTTGAGAGCGACTAAGGGGGTTACAGACACACCACGAGGCTGGTTCAAATAGGGTTATCAAACGCTACTAAGGCCCTAAGAAATCAATTTCCATACATGGTGATAGTGATTAATTCATACCCTAATGACTATCTAGTTAGAATCAGTGTTGTCAGGACTAATATAGACACTAGAAGTTATGTGGTGTTTCAATAATTAGACACCCAGCTAAGGTGATCATCTAACTACTATTAAGGTAATCCTATACTCGTGCACTAGTAAGGAAAACAATCATTAAATCAAAACACATAAACAAATATAAAGGTAAGCAGCTAATATCAGATTAAAACATGTGATTCCCAATGAAACTTAGATAGAAAGAAATTAGAATTCATAGATTATACATGATGCAAAACCCAAGCTATGGGGAGTTTAGTTCATACCTGAAGGAAATAAACTAAAAGAAATAATAAATGACATCATCTTGCTCTCTACAATAACTTGGAAGAATACAACCTTAAGAACTAATTACTATGAGGCAAGGATGATTTGCAAGTGATATAAGGGTGTATTTATAGGTGTTTAGAAGACCTAATTCGTTTTCTTGAAGGAGAGGTTAAGTAATGGACTCCAAGCCCAACTCAAATTCGTAACCCTAAAAACATGAAATCAGGCCCGTTTTTCTTTTGGTCCTAGCAGCTTCAATTTTCATCCGTTTGACGCGTATGAGTATACCAAATTCATCTTCTCGGAAAGATCTACAACTTTTCTCTAGACCGTTTCTCCAAATTCCACACCGGTTTTGAGATATAAGCTGATTTGTGGTCGTAGGTGCAGAAATTCAGGATTAAAGCAGCTTTTCCTTTTCCATGTTTTTAGCTTTTGTTTCCTTATCTCCAATTCCATGCTTATCTCTTTCCATATCTTGTAGTCTTTGACTTGGACTCTAATTAATCTCCATAATTATCTTTAAAGCTTCACACTTAATAAATAATTAAACCCAGTATGCTCTAAAAATATTATTTTACTAAATTAAGACTCAAAATAGGAAAGTGCACTATTTCTCAAGAAAATCGACTATTATGACTTCTAAATCACTAAAAATGATGTCTCATCCTAATATAAATTTATCACAAATGAGGAGACATCAAAATGTTATTAGGATATTATGATATTGTAAGTTTTTCTCCTTTTAGCAATTTTTTTCTGGAGGATCACACGGGGAAATCAAATCAAGAAAAGTGTTACTTTACCTATGGGATTTCATTTATTTATTTTTTCTTTTCCATATAATTTCTTTCCTTTTATTGTTCATGTTAGAGTATGAGTAATGATATATACCACCTAGAATTATACCACCTAAGTATACCACCCATGACGTGGTGTGAATTGATTGACTAAAGATTGTTAATCTATTTATTTTCTTGATTTGATTAACTATTTACTTCCAACCAATGCACGCCACGTCATGGGTGGTAATTGGGTGGTATAAATTTGGATGGTATATATCATTACTCTTAGAGTATTATTTGGTGCCATATACTTCATATCCTTTGATGAGATACTATAGTATAATATTTTTAGGTTGTTATGGCATTAATTATTTATGATTCCCTCACCCACAACTTGTGTTCATCCTTGATGTACATTACCAATTTTTTGTGAGCTTTATCACGTCCTTGACAATTTCTAATTAATCATCCGAATCCAGCAAGCAAATATGGCTAAACTAGATGTGTTATCCCTTCTATTACCGACGATGATGGAGAAATGACTCACTCAATATTATTCTGGTTATCAACGTTGTAGCAAAAAAAGAGTGATGAGTTTTGCATTTAAGAAGGCGATTGACCTAATAATTGTGTGAATACCTAGTTATTTAGGACATTGTTGGTACTATTTCTTTATTTGATCACTTGGAGCGTTTAAGACAAAAATTAGTGATTTCAGAATTATTGTAAACGGTTAGAGACTTAGTCATGTAGTAGTGACCAAAATTGGGAATAAAGAGGAGGTGTAGCCCATATGTAAGCTTTTTGACCAATTCAAATCATATTTTTAGGAGTCATGTCAAGATATAAAAGAGACTCAGTTCTTAAGAGAAATAAAAAGCACAAGATCACGAGAACTCAATGGATATACATGACTTTCTTCAAAAAGTATTGGAAATTTATTAAACTGGACATTATATGAGTCATAGATGACATTTAGTATAACAAAGGTAGTCTTGATAACATAAATAGCACACTTATATCTCTAGTACCTAAAGTTAATAGTCCCATAAATATGAAGCACTATATGCCTATAAGTTGTAGTAATTTCATATACAAGATAACTGCAAGGATATTTGTTAATATACTTTAAACAATTACAAAATTAACGGTCAGTGACACCCAATCTATATTTATACATGATAGGCACATTCAAGAATTTTTTTATGATAGCTAATGAGCTAATAACCTTTATAAAAAGGAAAAAGACAAAAAAAGAAATACTAGGTAGCAATAAAAGTTAGTGTAGAGAAAACATATGAATACATAGAATAAGAATATATGATATCTTTAATGTTAAAAAATGAGTTTCCAAGAAGATTGAGTAAAAAAATCATTGGATTATAAACGGGAAAATCCATCAAGTACATAAACCTACTAGAGGAATTAGATAAGAACACCTGTCTACCTATTCTTTTGTATTATTTCAAAAACTTTGAATGCACTAGTACAGGATAAGTTAGAAAATGATCTCCTTAAAGGAGTACTAACAGGCAAACACTACCCTCATATAACACGTCTTATATATGAAAATGATACTATTTTTTTTAATTAAAGGCGATCATATAGAAATCGAGTCTTGTTATGATGTAATCAACAAGTATATGCACTTGACAGACTTATCACTTAACCTTAACAAGTGTGGAGAAATATTTATTCCTAATACACATGATCTAATAAGAATATATTGGTTGATAGACTAAGTATGCAAAAATTCTACAACTTGAAACGTTATATAGGACTACGCACCGAATGGGGTAAATCTAAGTCAAAAATATCTATAATATATAATTGATATAATATTACAAAACAAATAAACATTTTTAAAAGTGAGATAATGTTAGTTTTAATCTTTAAGATATTTTAATAATATGGGGGCCATAGTGTATCTTTTCAGAATTATAGGGGTCAAAATTTTCTTTTTCCAAACTCGGGGACTGATTTTTGTGAGAAAACAGATTGAAAAGATTTTGATGGATGAAATGAAGAAAGAGTTAAGATATGTTGATTTATATACGAAGATATTGAAGGTTTATTACAATATATTTCAATAAAGTCTCTGGAGAAATTGGAAGGTAATTTTGCATAATATAGGGACTTATAATGCAATTACCTCGATAGTTATGTGATTGTTATGTTTATGTAGAGTAACTTGGAGGGGCTAGGGAAACAATTAGTCATTTGAAGAAGCTTTTTTTGCTTGCAAAAAATATGGTTATTCTGAGTGGATTCAGTTTGATGTGTCTTTTGTACGTGGTTTACCCTATTATACTAGGATAGTTTTTGTGGAAATATGTGAAGTGTACTAGCTGACGTGGAAGAATTGACCAAGTCAAAGCTTATGTGGACAAGCTGAGTTAGAATGACCTTTTACACTTTGGCTCATTACTCACCAATACGATGTCGTTTATTTAAGTAAAGGCGGAGCGGATATGAAGCGTTGATCTTATGTTATATGGATGGCTAAGATTAAGTCTTATTATGTCACATATAAATACCCTCCTCTCTTCACATCGTTCACTTTATTCAGATATTCTCTCTCGCCTCTTTTACGAGTCAAACTAGGGTTTGCTCATTCATTGTATTCAAGTGATTTAATCCATTGTAATAGATAGCGTAATCTGGTGTTTTCTTTGAATCTTGCTGATTCAAAGTGTGATATTCAGCGTAGTTGAGTATTGTTTAGATTTGCTGGTTCTATTCATTAGGGTTGGTTGATTCAGTGGTTTTCTGTAATAGTGAAGATTGTAATCAGTGATAAACAGCAGTGATAGTGGAAAGACGCTCTCTGAGCCCAACGTGGATGTAGACTATTTTGTCGAACCACAATATATCATGTGTTCTTATATTTCTGTTTATCTTTAATTTCTTGTTTAAAACCTATTCAAAAACTCAATCTAAAACTCAACGAGTTTACAACAGTTTTCGAGGTATGGCTATAATGCAATTATTGATTATATAGGGACCTATAATGCAAGTTTTGAGTTTTTCACACCCCCAAATTTTATGAAACTTTCTCTTTAACCCAACTTTTAAATTTATCTTAGTAGCCTTAATTTACTTTTTTGTTTTTTCATAATAAAATATAAGTTATTTTTATATAGTATTAGTTAAAGACTTATAGCGTAACTCATTAAAAAATTATTATCAATGCCTATAATGCCTTTTTTGCAAAATATAAGGACGTATAGTGCAATTTTGCATAGTATAGGGACACATAGTGCAACTTTGTATATTATAGGGACTTATAGTGTAATTTATGCATAGTATAGGGACCTATTATGCAATTTTCGCATATTATAGAGACCTGTAGTGCAATTAATTCAAAAGATATGAAATAACATTGGGATACATTTGCTATATCAAATAATACATTCATCCAATTGACCCTTCCTCTTGAAAAATAAAAATCAAAATTGACCCTTCCTAATTTTGAAGCCGAGTCAAAACCTGTTTTGCGATGTCACATTCGGGTATAAGTACACGGATGTGATATTAACTTATTAGTGAACTTGCGTATAAAACAAGGGGGCTTTTTTGCAATATAGCCGTAAATTATATTCTTCCTGTAAATTTTTCTTCTTTATTACTTCTTTTATATTGATGAGAACAAAGAAGAGTACAAACCCCAACCCCAGAAGAGAAGCTTCAGCATGGTTAGTGGAAAATGAAAAGAAAAAAGAGAAGAAAGAAGAAAAACAGGATGAATCAGATTTGTTTTCATATACTAAAACATGAGCCTCAGACTTTATATCTCTCCCGATCAGTTATAGATACCATAATTGCAAAAAAACTGATGGTGAATATGAAGATATTCAATTAAACGAAGCGATTTAGATACAGAAAGGTGTTGACTAGTCTTCAGAATCATTGTTGTTATCGATATATTTAGCAAAGCATTAACGAGTCGACTACTCATTCCATGGAATGATCTAACGCGTGAATTTCAAGGCCGATCTCTTCGAATTTGATGTCTTCGAACAAAAAAACATGTGGCTAATACTGCTGACATGGCAGGCAATGAAATAAAAGAAATAGCCATGATTGACCATGCTGAATTTTCAAAGCTTGGTATTACCCATATTTCTGTGTTGTTTTTATTAGTGTATTTTATCAGTGTTTGTCCTGAGTCTTTTGAGATAAATATTGCGGGTATCATTTCCTGCCACTGTATTGTTTTAAATGTTTAGTAAGTTAAATGTTGATATGTTGTAAAAAATAGGTACTTAGTTGCTACTAAATCACCATATTCATTGTCATAAACAGTGACTGCTTTGAAACCTGCAACTTGTGCTTTTCGTGCTTTTTCTTCAAAGCTACATCCTCCTCTAATGATTAAAACAAATGGATATTTGTTTATATCTTTTTGTGGGGTCCACTATATTAGTCAGTGGCAAACACACATCTAAAGGCTCTGCCACATATAATGTCCCACAATTCCCGGAACTTTTCACTGATGGAGCTGAATCACAAACGATTATGTAAATATAAATACCCAGTAATTGAAAGAATTTTATACGAGGAACCATTTCTTTGATACAATTGTCATACCCAGTTAGTTAAGTACAAGCTGAATTATGTTTTGTGATATCAAGAAATAATGGTCCTTGTGTTATGTGAAATAGCCGAATATACCCGTGTAATTATTCTAAAGAGTAGGGACATAATACCCAACATATGGTTAGATTTGCAAAGTCATACTTCACATGTACCCCTCTCTGAAACGTGTGTATATTTGACTTTTTCTCAAAACACAGTAACCAATTGTGCAATTAGTAAGAAACAGACCTAATACTTAAACTCCCTACTTTTTTCGTTATATATTAACTAAAAGAGACTTAAGCAGTTTAATCAACGCCAGTAAAATCTTCCTGCTGAAAAGTACTAAAACCACTCAACTTTATTCTAGTTTAGCTCATCTATGACAAAATTAAACCAATTTTCACAAAGCCAATTTACAAAATCTATATTAATGATAGACAATATGATTAAAAATCAATGAAAGCATACCAAAGTTAGCTTCGACATCATCAAAGGACAGTTGAAGAGAATAGAAAATAGATTAAAAACTTGCATGGATATTCTAGTTTCAGTTTTTCCACATGGGAGAGCACAAATCTAATTTAATACCCAGGCGTAGAAGAGAATAGAAAATAGATTACATAATTCAAAAAAAATATAAGTGTAAATATATCACAATATATAAAAGTAATCAATAACATTTAAAGTTTAGAGAGGCATATCTGAGATGAGATTCAGACATGGGGTTTCTCCTAGATCCCAGTTCAAGACAAAAATTAAAAGAAAAACAAGAAAAGTTGATGGAATCAAACAAATGTAACAGTAACCTCCCCATGATCATCATCTACAAATTCCTGTTAAGAAAATGGAGATCATTATAATCCAAATAAAAGCTGTTACGAGCTAAAAGTATATTAGCAATCAAATGGTGGGACATGGAATAATAGATACAAAACTTAAGAGTAGAATTTAGAAGAGTATAAATTTACTCACTAAGAAGCGACAAGTAACACACCTGCTTATTCCTTATTGTTTTTGAAAGATATTTCGAGTTGATGATGACCCCAACATTTCACATGCTGATCTTGAATAAATCTGACTGATTTTTCAACAGAAGGATTGCAAGATATCACCTTAATCATGTGTATGGAAGTAATATATGCAAAATCTTGAGGGATCTCTACTAGCTTATAGCAATTGTACACAAACAGATCTTCGAGGCTGGGAAAGTGATGATGAGTGGCATTCCAGTATTCCAGATCATCCATTCTTTCCAACTTCAAGTTTTTGAGTTTTGTGAACACAACGTGATCTTCCATATCCCATCTTTCACCTTCAAATGCGTTCCAACTTAACTCGAGAGCCTCCAGATTTTTTAGCATCGCAAGTTGTAACATTGCATTCCGTGGCATTTTAAACTTCTTCAAACTAAGTTTATTCAGATTAGAAGGGAAATTGAACTTACATGGATATTTACCTGCACCCATGTAACTCACCTCGAGTGATATTAGTTTATTGAGAAAATCCAGCATCGGGAACCGGTTACATTGCGTATCATTATCCCATGAATCTAGAAATTTACACTTTAGTTCCACAATGCCTGATAACCTTCTCAACATCTTCTCCATATTGTCTCCATAACCAATAATTGGTTCCGAAAAGGTTTGTAGATTATCTAGAATGGAAGAGGAATTCTCAAGTCTGTGGGTCTCCAAATCAAAAGAAGAAAAAATACCTATATGAATGTGTCTCAACTTTATCATGTCCCATATACAATCTGTTACTTTTACAACTTCATGATTTGATTGTCTGAAATGAAAAGTTTCAAGGTTCCAAATATTGGATATGGATGGTGGAATTAATTTCACTGAGCTTCTGACGGACAAGTATCTTAGCAGAACAAGAACCCCAACCTCTGTAAAAGAGTCTCCTATAATGAGACGTGGAATTTTCAATATCCTAAGAAACTTAAATTTGTTATAAATGAACGAAATATCACATGAATGGTTCCTCCAGCTATCATCATCAAATAAAGGTGTAAAAAACAACGATTGTAGAAATGGCCCAGAGGACATATCAAATATATCCCATTTTTTAGAAACCCGGACACGACGTTGATAATATATCGTGGGTGAAGAAGAAGAAGAATCATCATATTCGATCTGCATGAAATTATCTTCCATAACTTTGCTACTGAGGAAGTCACATACCACAGGATTATAAACATAAACGACCTTGCCATAACCATGACCGTATTCAGCAAGTTCCAGTAGGTCTCTTGAAATAAGATCGGCTAAATAATCCTCTCCGGTCTCCTCTAAGCTCTTGGATGCCGTATGTTGTACGAATCCCTCCGCTATCCACAATCGTATCAGTTCTGAGACTGAAACACCTTCATTTAAAAATACTCCCATGTAGAAAAAGCATGATCTTAAATGGTCCGGTAAATAGATGCAAGTGAAATCTAGTATGCGACTTAACTGTGAACCCCTAAGACCAAATACACGTGACCCTAAAGTTTGTGCTACTTCTTCCCACTGATTCACTGTTTTACGAATGGTCCGAAGAAGAGCAACTACAAAAGTCTTTGATTCTGGTTTACATCTTTTAGCGATTTTCATTCCGACTTCCTTCATTTCTTCAGGGCAGCTTACTATTTCAAAGAATGAATCCCAGATTGGTGGAGATTGGGGTTCCCTTATGCTCTTAGATTTAGCTGGTAAATCAAACTTCTCCTCTTCAGTAAGTAATACGATTCTACTTCCATTGTGAGAATCTGGGAACCAATTTTGTATCATATCCCAATTACGAAAACAAAAAACAATATCAAGCACAACAAGGAATCTCTCTCCCTCGAGACATTCAAACAGTAGTTTAGCTAGTTCTTCAATATTCTTGGAACGAATTTCATCTGAAAGATCAACCAGCTGACCTAAAAGCTTCAATAATGCCTTTTTTATATCACTATGAGAAGAAAACGATAGACGAAAAATAAATGCACGAGACTCAAAGTGACTGATGACATAAGGAGAATTGCACAAATTTTTAGCCAATGCTTGCTTGCTAATTACATATGGACAACTAACAATGGTGATAATGTTGAGTGGCTTATCTCCTCCAAGAAGCAAATCTTTTATCATTGTATACTTCCCCTTGAGATCCTCCTCCATATCTTCCTCTGTCTTTCTTTCTTGCTCTATTTTGAGAAAATCTAGAAAGATATCGTTAAGCCAGCAAATACAGGACCACAAAGGAACATCTCCAACAAGATATGAATCAAGTACATATTCTACATCATATGCCAATTTTGTAATTGTTTCAATGGTCTCCTTTAAAAACAATGGTGGGTGGCTTGAGATTTCTATGAGGTCAGAATACCAGAAATAAAGCTCACTTTGCACCCTCTGAATGAAATAGTTGAAAGGTCTAGTTGAACTAGTTATGTCTTTTAATAACTCGTCAAGATTCTCCAAAAGATGGTCTATGAAGACGAATGCACTCGTTTTTGGATATGTAAGTATAATTGGCCTCTCCACTCTGAAACGTTGGAAAGTAGGCGTTTTATTGAGCTGACGAAAGAATATGCATAGCTGTGAACAAAGTTGAATGGCCCTATATTCATTCATTTTATTGAGATCAAATGAGTAGAAAAAGGATCCTACATTCCTGGCAACAGATCTAACTACTTGTAAATCACCATCTTCAACCAACTCTTGAGGAGGAGGATCTATGAGGATTGGTTTGATGATTACAAGACCAGTTATAATGTCCTCTATCATTTTTGGAGGCACAACAGGGGAACTGATAAGAAATTCAAGGAGGGCATCAAAAGCAGAAAAATCAATCTCAGTACACTCCACAACTCTTTGATCAATAATACTGTTGTTTGCTAATAAAGGATGCACAAAGGGAAGATCTTGAAGGGATTCAAAGAAAGCCATAATTCTCTAAGATTTAATTTTAGTGTGGGGAAGAAGATGGAAGAGGCGAAGATCCAAGATTGAAACAAAAAGAAATGAGGCGAAGACTATGTTTTTTCTAGAAAATAAAATACAATAAATGAGATAACAAAGATTGTATATAAAAAAAGAACACTCAAATGTCCATTAAAGGAAAGAAATTGAGAGTGGAAGCATAAATGTTCAAGTACGAGAATGTTCAAATCTCCATTACTTGATTTTTCAGATCGATGGCAGAGATCAACTTTATAGAGTTTTAAAACCAAAAAATTAATTACCTTACTTTGAATTCTTTAATGGAAGCAAACGTGCTGGGTGGGGTGATGAGTATGAGTTTGAGTTTGACTTTGATGTTGTTGTAATTGAACTGGGGAGGAGGAAGAAGAAAACGGTTAAAAATGAGATAAGGTTGGGCAGAAAGACAGATTTTTTCTTTTTTTCAAAGATAAATATATAAATAAAAGTTATTACAATGTTAGCCTGAAGAAGCTAAAGCATTGGGTATTCGTTTTGCTAAAGATGCTACTCAACCCAATTGTAAGCATATTTTAAAGAATGATCGTTCTAACCTCATCAACAAGCTCAAGACAAGCACAAAGTTTGACAATCGTCATCTCTCCCACATTTATGAAGATATCCAAACATTGATGTGCTACATCTCTGTTGATTTCCAACTTGTCCCTCGGAAATCAAACCTTTCTGCAGATTGGGTTGCAAAAAGAAGTGTTTCCTGCACTCTTCCTTGTAATTGGGTGGTTTCTTTACCCCCCACCCTCTGTAATTTATTTATTTCTGATCTTGTAGCTTCTGGTATTGGCTAGAAACCATCTGAACTTATTGTATTGCTATATTTTTATGTTAATTTTAATTAAGCTTTCGACAAAAAAAAAAGACTTGTTCTTAATAATACTCAATAAACTAGGGGAGAGCTTAAAATTGCTAGTGCTAAGTATGTACTTAGCTGATACATATGCTAAAGCATTCCTAACTCTACTAATCCAAGTAAATAGGTAGATTTTTCTCTAATGGATGCCTTACTTGTAGACAATCACTCTCTATTATAGCCTTTCCATGCAAAAACTTCATGGCTAATAGACACGCTTTAAGAATGCATAGAGTTTCTGCTTCGAAAGGAGAATCAGCTGCCACTTCCCACACGTTGTAATCAAGCACCTTCCCAAGATAATCCCTGGAAACACAAGAAATAACAGATTTATTATTCTTCAAAGCTGCATCACATTTGATTTTTCTCATTTCTAGAGGTAAGGATTCCCACTTTTTCTTACTGTTATTCACGCTATTGGTAATATTACCTTGTTTCATACCATTCGTAGTGGTGATTACTTTAATATTGATGAAATTGTGCACCAAATCTTTACCATTCTCCATACCTTTTTTTATCATTTTTATTGTTCTGAATGTTGTTATTGCTGTTATCCCTCAGTTTATTAATTACATCATTAGGATAATTCGCAAGTTCATAATCTTTCCAATCTTTGGTAGCCTTAAGTAAAGTATCAAGTGGATCAAGTATCATATTCTTAAATGTATTATTGTTTCTGGCTTTCCATATATTCCACATGATCGTACCTATTTGTTCCATCACCTGTAGTTTCCATCTTTTTTACCCTTTTCTAGTATAACTGCCATCCAAGTATCCACTTTAGTGTGTCCTAGTTGCGTGTATATACACAGAGATGTGAAGCAAACCATACTGATCTGGCCCAACTACATGCAAGGAGAAAATGTTCAACACTTTCCACCTCCAAGTTACATATATCACACATAGGAGATTTAATAAGTTTCCTTTTATATAAGTTTTCATTTGTGGGGAGGAGGTTTTTAACCACTCTCCACATAAAGTTCTTAACTTTTGGAGGTACTTTAAGGGTCCAAATCATCCTCCATACACTAGAATCAATGTTATGAGATGTTCAAGCCATGACATTACTCTTTTCATTTACTTTTTTTTTATCACTATTCTCTTTTTGTAGTTGATATGATTTTTTAACTAAGTAAATACCATCCTTACTACATTTCCATACCACTATATCTTTACCCCAAGTGAAGGGAATGAAAGTACTAAGTATAGTAGAAGCAATATCATTATTATAGTTTTGTTTAACCAAATTTATATTCCACCTTCTTTCATTAGACGTCATAAGGTCATATACTCTAGTAATCTCTTTACTTTTAGGTGCAATAATTTTACTATTGTTTATTATCCAAATATCAGTATGTAGTTTAATATAGTGTAGCCATTACCAATTCTCCAAGATAGGTTTTTAGTAATTATATCTCTTCCTACTAGTAGACTTTTCCACACCTAGGAGGCAGAGTATCCACTTTTTGCCTCAAGGAAGGAGCATATAGGGAAATATTTACCCTTAAGTAGATTATAAAGAAGTGAGTCAGGTTTATTGAGAACATTCCAGGCTTGTTTTCCAAGGAGGGCTAAATTCATTAGGTGGAGGTCCCTAAATCCCAGCCCTTCAGTAAATTTACTTTTAGTAAGTGTATTCCAACTACCCCAATAGATCTTTTTATTACCTTTACTCCCCTACCAAAAGGAAGCAATTTGGGAGGAGATTAAGTCACATATTTTTTAAGGCAGTAAGAAAGAGGCCATGTAATAATTAGAAAGGCTCTGTAAAACAGATTTAATAAGTGTTTCCTTACCTGCCTCTATGAGGTATTATGTTTTCCAATTATCCATCCTTTTAATGGTTCTCTCAACTAGTAAGTTTAGGTCCCTAACTTTGGATCTACCCCACTCAGTGGGAAGTCCAAGATAGGATCCTAAATTATTAGTTATTTTAATTTGTAGTCTAGAAGAGGTAATTTCCTTGTTTGTATAAAAAGGGGTATTAGGGCTAAATTTAATGCCATGTTTATTAAGATTAAGCTTCATCCCTGTAACGAAACCATATTTATTAATAACATCTTTAAAACTATCATTTTCGAAATGATTAACCTTCATGAAAAAGATACTATCATCGGTAAATCAAATGTGGGTTATGGTAGGGGACAATTTGCAATTCTAATCCCTTCCATTAACCCTTTATTTTGTTTGTCTTTTATTAAGATAGTAAGAATTTGAGTTATAATACAGTAAAGGAAGGGTGATAGGAGGTCTCCCTATCACAAACCTCTCTTAGGATTATTAAGTTCATGGGGTGTTCCATTAATAAGCACCGAATATGAAACCGAGTTAACACATCTCATTATCTTACCTATCTAATCCAAGTGTAAGCCCATTTTTGTCAACATAATTTCTAGAAAGTCTCATTCCACATTTTCGTATGCTTTTTGTATGTCAGCTTTAATAGCCATATAATGAGTTTTACTATATCTTTGTTCCTTTATAAAGTTTATGATTTCATGGGGTATCATATAGTTATCTTGGATATGTCTTCCTGGTATGAAGGCTGGTTGGTTTTTATCAATCAAGTCCTACATTACCGGTTGCATTCTATTAACCATGATTTTTGCAATTATTTTATAAATAAAATTTGAGTAACTAATTGGCCTAAAGTCTTTAATGCTCATAGGTTTCTCAATTTTAGGAATAAGTAAAATATAAGTATGATTAATATCTTCCAAAGTTCCTTTATTATACCAAAAGTGATTAATAAGTCGAATAATATCTATTTTTATGATATTCTAATATTTTTAAAAGGAAAAACATGGGTATCCATCATGTCCAGACGCCTTTTAGAGGCCCACGTCATTAATGGCAGTCTCATTTTCCTCAATTCTGAGAGGCTTCATGAGACTATCATTCAAAAATTTATTAACAGATTCAGGAATTAGGGAATAAACTCTATCAAGGTCTCTATTCCCTATATTATTAAAAATATTATTAAAATAGTTCTTCAATTTCCTAAGAGATTTCAGTCTCATTTTCCATCCAATTATTATTGTCATCCTTGAGTCTAACAATTTTATTATACTTCCTCCTTTCTTTAGCACTAGTAGGACTGTAAACGAACCAAGACGCTCGCGAGCAGCTCGGCTCGGTAAAAAGCTCGTTCGAACTCGTTCGTTTTTACAAACGAATAAATAAAATTGTTCGAACTCGTTCCTTAAAATGAGTTTGTTCGAGCTCGTTCGTTATCTCGTTAAAATTTTATGATCTGTAAATTAATGTTTAGTTATCAATAAATATATTATTGAAAAAACAAGTTATTTTTTAATAAACCGAGATCGGCTCGAAAAAAGCTCGTTCGATATGTTAACAAGCTTTAAAATTTGAGCTCGGCTCGTTAAAATTTGAGTTCGACTCGACTCGACTCGTAAATCTTATCAAACAGGCTTGCACATCTAGTATTCGACTCGACTCGGTTCGTTTACAGCCCTAAGTACTAGCATGAAAAAAGGATGTATTTTTATCCCCCTTTTTAACCAGTTTACTCTAGACCTAGAGGCCTAGTAGTCTTCTTCAATTTGCCAAAGTTGTTCAATTTTAATGACTTACTCATTATATTCAGACAAATCCTGGGTGTTGTTGTCATTATAAATATTTTCTAGTTTATTAACATATTCATCTATTTTCTTTCTATTTTTGTTATATTTATCGTTGCTCCTCTTAGTTAAATATTTACTACACTTAGTAAGCTTAGCAGTTAGGCCATTCTTCTTACCTCCTGGGACAGTTTTTTGTTTCCATACCTTATTAGTAATCTCAAAACATTCAGCTTCCTCAGTCCATATGTTCTCAAAATACAATCTTCTTTTTTTAATCTTTCTATTCTCTTTCATATGTAAGATTTGTGGGGAGTGATCAGACCCTAATGCTGGAAGCAAAGCTATCCAAGCAGTTGGAAAAATCTCACTCCAATCCTCATTACATAAACCCCTATCAATAAGGGATTTTATCATATCTCCATTTGATCTTTTATTGGACCAAGAGTATTTACAACCTGGTGTCGCCTAGGGTGTGATAAAAATAAGATAAAATAAGCCAGAAAACAATGCACTTTCACCCTAGACAAGCACGGTATTGCAAGTATTACAGGACGTATGCAAGTTCTAATGATAAGTTGAATTCGTTCTCAGGGACTTAGTGTGTTATACGAATGGACAGAAATTACGAGTAGAAAGTAATTAATTAAAAGACAGAAAATAAACAGGAACGATTGAGAGATTAATGATTAAACTAATGAAAATAAAATACAATAAAATAAAAGATAAGAAATATGAGATGAGAAGTATAGCTTAGGTTTTGCTAGTATGCACTAATCCTTCTAATTCTTTCTATCAAACTCTAGTAAGGGAGATACTTAGCTCTTAAATACTTAGTCAGGATTCTAAATTCCAATACCTTAGACCTTGAGAGCGACTAAGGGGGATACAGACACACCACGGGGGTGGTTTAAATAGGGTTATCAAGCGCAACCAAGGCCCTAAGCAATCAATTCCAAACATGGTTGATAGTGGTGAAAACATACCCTAATGACTATCTAGCTAGAATTAGTGTTGTCAAGACCAATATCGACACTAGACGTTATGTGGTGTTTCAATAATTAGACACCCAGCTAAGGTGATCATCTAACTACTATTAAGGTAATCCTATACTCGTGCACTAGCAAGGAAAACAGTTATTAATTCAAAACACATAAACAAATATATAGGTAAGAAGCTAATATCAGATAAAAACATATAATTCCCAAAGAAACTTAGATATAAAGAAAATAGAATTCATAGAATATACATGATGAAAAACCCAGGCTATGGGAAAATTAGTTCATACCTGAAGGAAATAAACTAAAATAAATAATGAAAGATGTCATCTTGCTCTCTACAATAATTCTGATGATAATAAACCTAATGACTAATTACTATGAGGCAAGGATGATTTACAAGTGATATAAAGGTGTATTTATAGGTGTAGAGAAGCCCTAATTCGTTTTCTTGAAGGAGAAGGAAAGTATTGGACTCCTAGCCCAACTCAAATTCGTAACCCTAAAATATGAAATCAGCCCCATTTTTGTTTTGGTCCTAACACCTTCAATTATTATCCGTTTGACACGTATGAGTAGTCGAAAATCATCATCTCGGAAAGATCTTTAACTTTTCTCTTGACCGTTCTTCCAATTTCCTCATCACCGATTTTGAGATATAAACTGATTTGTGGTCATGGGTGGTGAAGTTCAGATTTATTTGGCAGTTTTTCCTTTTCATACTTTAGCTTTTGTTTCCTTATCTTCAACTTCCATGCTTATCTTCTTTCCTGATCTCTTAGTCTTTGACTTTGTAATTAATTAATCTTCATAATTATATTTAAAGCTTCACACTAAATAAATAATTAAACCCAATATGCTCTAAAAATAATAATTCATGAAATCAAGACTAGAAATAGGAAAGTGTAATAATTCATGAGAAAATCGACTAGAAAGACTTCTAAATCACTAAAAATGATGTATCATCTTAATATTAATTCATCACAAATGAGGAGACATCACAACCTTTAGAAATTATTTCCTCCAGTTTATTGTGCTTAATAAAGCCATTAAATTGTTTCATCGATTTAGTATAGGATTGATCCCCCCTTTCTTATCACAAATGTTTATTATGTTATTAAAATCACCAATTAAGTTCCAAGGTTCCTTATTCTTAGGGCAACATTTGGTATAGGTCTCAAAGCAGTTCTCTTTAAGTTTTTCATAGGTCGAGTTGTAGATAAAAGTGGTAAATAATTTTATATTATCCTCTTTTATCATGCAGTAAATGTGGTTATTAGATTTACTAAGTAATGTAATGTCAATTTCTTCTTTAATAAACAGAACAAGTCCCCCACTAACCCCATGGGGTTCTACCGTCTCAATAAGTTTCATATTAATAACATTTTCTATTTTTTTAACAATAGGAAAATGATTCTTAGTTTCCTAAAGAAATAGTAACTTTATCTGGTGTTTTGGGATCATACCAGTTAGGGTCTGGACTGTCAAGGTTGTGCCAATACCTTGACAGTTTCACGCAGCTTGTATCATTGTTCAGCTTGGTGTTGATCAAGGTCAACCCTGAAAGCTGATGAGCCGCTTCATAAGTCTCCTTATTACCCACTTCATTACCAACCGGAATACCCAAATTTATCTCTTCATTCTTACTTCTGAAAGCCCATAGAGTTTTCTGTCGTTTAGAGTTAACTTGCATGAATCCTTTACTCTTTGCCTTCCTGCTAGCCTTCTTAACTGATTGTCTAGTTGATTCTTTTGTTTCATGACTTTCCATGTCCAAATAAAGAATGACTTTAATTTGGTTTGTGATAGGTTCATTGTTCTTGAGTGGTTTCAATGGTGATGTTAGTCTAGTGTTGTTATGAGTGTTGAGTGGTGTTGTAAACGAATCGGCGATGAGGTTTTTGTGACTGGATTTATTATATGAATTTTTTTTTAGGGTTTTAGGATTTGGGGGAGTTGAAAGATGGGGAAAATGAACGATTAGATTTAGTGAGTGGGTTGGATGTTTGTAATGTTGGTGGGTTGGGTAATAAATTGTTTGGGCTGGAATTTGGTAAAGTTGAGACAATAGTAACGTTTGGGCTTTTAATATTTGGGATATTAATAAAACTACCAAATTTAACTTGTTGGCCCAAGCTCGGTTGGGTTTCAAGTTTTTTGACAAGTACTTTGCCAACTTGGCTAGTTTTGCTTCTCCGTAAGTATAGCTTTTGTTTTTTGTTCTTTCTCTCTCCTTGCCAGACCATTATTCTTACTACCACCACATTTACCGTTCTTCTTCTTTTCTTTAGCCAAATTTGTCTTTTTCCCATACCACTACTCATAATACTATTGAATTCAAATACTCTTTTAGTACCGTTAACTCCGTAAGTTTCACTGTTAGATCCGTAATTACTTTCGTTACTCATCTTACCGAGTTCACTCAACTTAATTGAACCAGAGCTCACTGAGTCTCTATTCAAGCTATGGTTAAAGGTTTGTTTGTCTCCTAACTCTCCGGTAAGCTTCTTATTACCTTCAATTACTCGGAGCAAGATTGTAGATTGAGAGTGGCCTCTAGTCGAGACCTTAATCCATCCACCCAGTTTGGGTGAAACTTTAAGGTATTTGCATTTGGTTTCCTCATGCCCAAAAATTCCGCAGCCATAACAAACCTGTCCTATATCTTCATATTTGAATTTGATCCAAGTTGCCTTATTTTCATCCTCCCAGTAGTCGGTGCCTGGAATTAATGGGTTTGTTAGGTTCCCGTCTACTCTTGCTCTTGTAACCGATTGATCATCCACTTCAACAGATCCAGGTAGTTATACCTCATAGACATTTCCAAGTAGCCTAGCAATTTCTCAATGCATTTAGCAGTTAAGACATTAGTAGGTACCCATGTGATTTGTATCCAAAGTGTTGTATGCATGACCTCATTTCCGCCATTGTTGTTGTGTAGGTTAATGGAAAAGTGTTTCCCTTGAATAGTCCATGGTATTTGAGACCATACTTTGTTCTTATCTTCTTCACAGACGAATTTTAGTACCACCGTGTTGGTGTTGATATTCATAACCACCACTTGTTTCTTCAAGGCCCAATATTTATTAATATGATTCTTAATATATATGAAACTGACTTTTTCCTGAACCATAAGTTTGGCAATGAGCATGTGTTCTTCAATTGTTTTGTACACGGAATCCTTATTAGGTGTTATAACCAGTTATTAGTTCTTTGCTAGGGGTGAGAGGAGGAGTAGAAATCCATTTCTTATTATGGGGAGATGGAAGCCAAAAGGGAGAAAGATGAGGAAAGGGGTGAATAAGAAAACAAGACTGTAAAAGAGTGATTGTAAGGGAGTTTATAGAATCTTGCAGGATTCAACAAAAAATTTGGGAATTGCGTTGAAGATTTTGGGGGGTTTTTTTTAGGCAGAGGAGATGAACCTCCTCCCACGAACTCTTGGATGGCACCATCCATGATTATGAAGAATAGAGCTGAGAAGTTCGTGGGAGTTAGAGGTAATGGATTTAAATTTCGCAAACCATGACCGAGGTAACATGTCTAACTGTAAAAGACGTTAAACAAAAGTGTTGTACGGGAGACAACCCGTAGTTTTTTATGTTTTTATGTTTTTAATATATGTTTAGATTAGTTGTTTTTAGTTGATATTGCATTCTTGAGGAAGGTATTAGTGTTTTTGATGTTCAGGTACTAAGAAAATCAAGTTAGGGAGAAGAAGAAGAAAATTGGGAGAATATCTGACCCTCCCACCGGTAAGCCGTTTATTTCACCGGTAAGCCGCTCATTTCACCGGGTTACTGGTGCGGCTACGAACAAAAACATGTGAAAACGGGTTTTCGACACGGGTTTTATGCCGAGAGCAACTAATACCGGACTGGTAACCCGGTGAATTCACCGGTATACCGGTCGGCGCTGCTGGAGAATTTTTTTTAAGAGCTTGAAGAAGATAGAGGTTAGTTATATCACAAATTTTATATCCTTTACACCTCCTTTCTTCCCCAAACCTCTCCCAACTCCATTAAAGCTTCATCAAACCTTCCCCAAACATCAAAACACTACCCAATCACGAGAAAAACACATCCAATCCTTTCTCCACATCATTACAAGGAAGATTCAACCACCCATATCATACCAAACACATTGAATCCAAGAATCAAGAGCTTGAATTTCAAAAATTCATCCAACAATTTTTTTAGATCCATACCAATCCATCAAGAATCCATCTTACCCATATAGAGGATCATCATTAAAACACCTTTCTTAACCCAAATAAAGCTTGTACAACCAATAATCAAGAGTTTCAAATTTCAAGAGTGGTCAAAGCTTTGAGTTGGGGGTCAATTGAGATGATTAAGAGAACATAAACATTATCTACGGTAAGGGAGATGAAGAAAAGCAAGGTATTGGATTTTATTGAGAAGAAATCAAGTAAGAAAAGTTCTAGTTCCAACACAAAGGGTGAAACCGGTCAAGAGAAGAGAGGTCAGCTAGATATGTTTGATTCAATGGGCAAAAAGGTTCCAACTTTCATGAAGAAAACAACACTACCTCTACAGATCAAAGGTCCTACACCCGAAGAAAAAGAGAAAGCTTCAATGTCCATGATAGCTTCTGCAGAGAAACAATTAAAGGAACTACCTTTTGCTTATGAGGAAGTATTTGAAGAAGAAGTTGGTAAAGGAGAATACAAGAAGATTCTTGGAGTTTGGTGAAAGAGTGGGTTGGTCTACGTTCATGGTAAGACGTTCTAAAAAACGCTCTTTTTGGTTGAATTGTACTTTGTGAGGAGAAGAAGAGGATGTGGCACAGTTGATCTATGAGGAGGTGATACGATTTTTTGTCTCTCCCATGTCGTTATTTAATGCGATATCCTACTATGATCACATGTCTTGATCGGAAAGCGGATATAATTTTGGGTGAAGGAGAAAAACTTGAGTTTAAGATGAGTAACAATATTGAAAATTCTTGGATCATTAAAGTTTTGAGAGTAATTATGCAACTTTCAAAAGAAGAAAAGGAGTACATCATAACACTCAGTGAGCAATTAAAGAAAATCCAGCAAATCCTATCTTGGATATCAATAAGGCGAGGTAATAGCCTCGAAGAGTATGTTTTCTTTCTTCCTTACCATTTCTCTATGTGCAATATGTCTGCTAATTTTAAATTTTATTTCTTTATTGAGTCTTTTTCGAGTCGTGGGGACACGGCTCATTTTTTAGTTGGGGGTGGGGATTCGTTGTCCTCATCTTCCCTTTTTTGTTTTTGTATATTTAAATTTTTTTAGGTTGAAATAGGCATAGAATATGTTGAATGTACCTATTGAGCATGATTTAATTAAGTTAATGATAGTAAGTAGTATGTTTTTGAAAGATGTTACAAATATGTTTAGTATGCATGTATGAAAACAGGAAATAAAAGATAGAAAAGTTAATGAACAATGCTAAGAAGTCATGCTGAAATTTGGGGAGAGTTATTTGGTGTGTAGAACGTGAGGTTTGAAATTAGTTGAAACCCGCTTATCTATGAACTAGTAGTGATAAAGAAACAAAATCCGGTAGTTAGAAAAATGAATAAGGCAGTTCTTTCATATTGAAGCCACTTGAAGCCTTTTTAAACCTTCTCACCCTTTTATTTGATTATTGTTATTATTTATCCGTCTTAGCCCCTCTGAGCCTTCCTAAAGCCTTTTATTTAACCACATTATAATCCATACCCTTAGTTTGTAGGACTTATCTATATGACCCGCACTCGAATCGCAAAAACTGAGACAAGTTGTTTTTAGAGCTTGAGTTTGGGGTGGTGGGTTTCATCATTAGGGAATATTGGGTTTGGGAAATTGTAATTGTAATTTTATTGATGATGAAAAAAGTTATTATTGTAACCCTTTGTCGGGGTAATAGTGAATGAAAAAAGCTGAAAAATATGAATTGAAAAGAAATAATATACATGAAAAAATAGTGTGATATCTCGAACATCAAAAAGAGAGTCATAGATATAAAAAAGAAAAAAATTGATATGAAAAGAATATATATTCGGACCGGCAAAGTGGAATTTGTAGAACATCATGAAAGGTTTTATTTGGGATTATTGGGGATGGACATCAAAAGCATCAAAAATTGGGTTGAGTGAGAATATCTTCGAGTGAAAACTCAAGCTCTAGGGCGGTTCGTTGATGGAATGTGAGGAGAGAGCCAAAAGCTCACTTTTCATTATCCAAATATACCACACCGTCCCTAATCCACGTTATAACCAAAGACCTTAGGATTTCTAACGGCTTGGTGGAGAAAAAATTGAGCTATTGGGTAGTAGGTGAGTGGACCATTGGATGTTATATTAGGACCTATGAACAACCTATAGCCATTAGCACAAACTGAGTTGAGACCTCTCCTTCTAGCATTGCGAAGTTAATCTGGACTTGAATTTATGGATTGTTGATTATGTGTATATTAAACATACGTGTGCATTATTTATTTAGCATTACTACATGAGACTTTTTAGATATTATGTCGAAGGATCATTCATTGTGTTATGTTCTTATTCTCCTCCTACTTCTTCTTCTTGACTTCCCTACTATTCTTTATTCTTATTGTATCGGGACGATACAACTTTGAGTTGGGGGTCTTGATGTCTCCCCATTTGTCATGAATTAATCCTAGTTGGAGACATCATTTTAGGTGTATTTATTAGAGTATAGGCCGATTTTATCATGATTTAGTACACTTTCCTATTTTGTGTCTTTGAATTAATTATTTATTATTTTTAGAGCATATTGGGTTTAATTGTTTATTTAGTGTGAAGCTTTATACATATATGGTAATTAATTAGATTCCAAGTTAATTCTAAGAGCTAGAGGAAAGAGGATAAACATGGAAACTGGAGATTAGGAAACAAAAGCTAAAGTATGGAAAGATAAAGCTGCCAAATAAATATGAATTTCACCACCTATGACCACAAATTGGCTTATATCTCAAAATCGGTGAGAAGTTTGGAAGAACGGTCAAGAGAAAAGTTAAAGATCGTTCTGAGACGATGAATTTAGACTACTCATACGCATCAAACGGATAAGTATTGAAACTGTTATGACCAAAACAAAAACGGGGCTGATTGTATATTTTAGGGTTACGAATTTGAGTTGGGCTTGGAGTCCATTACTTACCTTCTCTTTCAAGAAAACGAATTAGGGCTTCCTACACCTTATAAATACAACCTCTTATCATAAGAAAATCATCCTTGGCCAAACCTTAGGCCAGGAAGAAGCTACAACACAAGAAGAGAAGTCTGGAAAGAGCTGGGCATCAATTATGTCTTCTTCAACCTTCAAATCTGTAAATCTTTTCTTTTATTTCTATAGTATGAATTAAATAAATTAGCTTGAGATTTAGCATGTATGTATGAACCCTAGTTTTTCTATCTAATTTGGGATACTTCGGTATTTAATTTGAATTCATGTTTTATTCTCTGTTTAGGTGTTTTGATTTATTGTTTGTTTTTCTTGCGGTTGCAAACGTATATGATTACCTTAATAGTAGTTAGATGACCACCTTAACTGGGTGTCTAATTATTGAAACACCACATAACGTCTAGAATAAGGTTTAGACCTGACAAATCAACCTAACTAGATAATCATTAGGGTATGCTTTCACCACTATCACCATGTTTGAAATTGAATTGCTTAGGGCCTTAGTAGCGTTTGATAACCCTAAGTTTAGGCTGCCTCATAGTGTGTCCGTAGCCCCCTTAGTCGCTCTCAAGGTCTAAGGTATGGGAATTTAGAATCCTGATAATTGAGTATTACTTGATTCACCCTTAAACGATAGAATAACCAAAACTAGTGGGGGTTACTTGCTAATATCTCGAGCTAAACTATCATACTATCTTCTTTTCTTTTATATAATTTGCTGTCCTTTAAATTAGTAGTTTAATTATTTACCTTACAAAACCAAATAAAAATATCTTTCTTTTTATTTTCTTGCGTATTATTACTTCTAGCTTCCATATTTGCACTAGATAAATTGCATAAGTTCTCTCTAACCTTCGTAGTCTCTGAGGAACGAATCTTCTTATCATTAAAACTTGCATACGTCCTGTAATACTTGCAGAACCGTGCTCAGCCTAGGGTGTTTATTTGCACTTATTTTATTCATTATTTTATCACACCTTAGGCGACACCAATTATAATATAAACCCAATAAACCAACCAGCCCAACCCATCATACACTATCTCATACTATATAAACTATCTTATCTAATCAATTCATTAATTTCTACTCTCACAAATTTCTCAAACCTCTCTTCTCTCGCCTATTCCTTCTCAATTTTCTTTAACAATTTTTCCAAGAATAAAAACCTTCAACTATTCTTTTCTATTAATTATATTGTAATATTAATATGTATTATTAATTAATAAATATTGTTATTATTATTATTATTTTCATTTATATAAATCTATATTAGTCTAATAATATAGATCTATATTATTTCGTAAATCTATATAGATAAAATATTATTAATCATATTTTTCGTATTTTGTAGGCTAGATATTAATTTATATATATATATATATATATATTTCGGTAACCTAAAAAATATATATTGCATATATGTTTTTATTATTTCGAAAATAATAAAGGTATGATACATATTTATATTGCATATATAGATCTATAATATTTCACGTGTAAAAGATCTATTTCTTAAACTAATAATATTAATATATATTTATTTAAATTATAGATAATATATATGGCCGGATTTTAATATTCATAGATATTGGATTTGATGTGTTATTTATATTATAGATTTAATATTTTTGAAATTATTTGTATATATATTCGAGTTTCTTTTATTATTTTCAGTCTTTATTAATCTATCTATTTAATTCTAACCATGTAAATCTTTTTCAGGTAATATAGGATTTGGAAGATTTTTCTTGCTCCATTGTTGTTCAAATTCATCGGTGCTATGATGATGTTTCTCTATTTGAGCTAATGAACCGAGCATTAAGGCTAAATGGAAGCTTAATATAATTTTTATGTAATTATTTATAATGTAATTTAATAAAACCTTAAGTTATATTTATGGTGTTAAATTTTTTGTTTGTCTTTTATGTATTACATATGTGGTGTTTTTGATTATTTTTAGATTAAATAATAGAGTTTGGCCATCTTTGACCAAAACCGCACCCGAACCGAATCCGACCAAAAACTGACAAAACCGAATCTGAATCCGAATATTGGGTTTTGTTAGGTTATGGTTTTCAAAATTGAAATCCGCACTTTGCGGGTTGGGTGCACTTTATACCCTCGTGGGTCGGGTACCCGACCCGTGTGCACCCCTAGTTAGACGTCAACCTCGATTAATAGTTAATTAAGTTAACTACTACCGGTTTAACGATGAACCCACGTAGTCGCACAGTAATGAGTGTATTGATCTTGCTTCATGTCGTTAATTAATTTTATTATTAGATAATAAATATTAATTAATTATATACTTGAATTTTGGTATATTAATTTGCTAGCACAAATTAATATTCTAATATAAGACCTTTCTAAGACAAAAGAGAAAAGTGGAAAAAATTGACAAGTTCGTGGATCAAACCACGTATCTCAAGTAGTGTGAAATGTGTCACTAATCGCTGGGCTAGTCAAGTCATTTGTATAATGAAAAATGTCCAAGTCTATTTTACAAGTGGGTAGTGGACCAGAATATTAAGATAATTAAATTTCATTATACATTCCTAACTTTTCACTTCCTGTTTTTTTCATTTTTCTCCTCTAGAGTTATTATAAAAATAATCATTATACGTACATAACTTTTATCAATTTTCTTCCAAGAAAAACAAAACATAGAAAATGAAAAGTCTCTTAGTCTCCAAGTCAGAATTTGATTCTGAAAGAAAGGATCAAAACTCGTGTGCGGAGGCTTCAAGATTTTGAAGTTGGGTTTGTCACTTTCAAATTCCATACAAATCCAAAAGGTACAAAATTCTATCTTGTTTTTTCCTAAATCGTACTAGATTGGTTTTTAGAATTGTGATTATATTTTCCGTTGCTTGTATATGTGATATATTCGTAATTGCTCTCCTTCAATAACTGGCCTTTGATGCTATTCATCGTGATATACATTGTACTTCCCTTCATCTTTTAGCATACTTAATATACGATTTTGACCGTGTTGTGTACTTGAGCATGCTTAGTGATTGAATTTGAGTATATTTTTCTCACCAAGTATGCTTGCGGTCTTATACATTTAATGTATAAAAAAACAAATAAAATTAAACAACCTGTTCACACTATTTTAAGAGTAATTACATTAGAAAAAAGTAAATAAACCATTATAGTACGCCAAGATTGAGAAGAAAAAATGACACACTACATTGACGCCGGCAGAATGACGTCAACGCCGTCTTCCTCACTTATTGAGCTAACCAGCCGCTACCACCACCACTGAAAGTGTTGATTGTCAAGTCTCTCTCTCTCTCTCTCTCTCTCTCTCTCTCTCTCTCTCTCTCTCTCTCTCTCTCTCTCTTGCACCACCATCACTGCAACCACCTACCTCCAATTTTCACCACCATCACCGCAGCCACCTACCTCCAATTCATCATATGAATTGGACTATTGTTTTATTATGCACAATTTTTCTGTTTTAATTTGAATGTGAGATTTTAGTATTTGATTGATTTCGTTCTTAATTTCCATTGACTATGTTATTGCATTAATCAATGTATCTTCTTTATTAATTAGGTATAACCCTATGTAATTAGGCTATTCATTAGTGGCGACGATCATCTGGAAGAGGAGTCTAATTACAGAACTAGAATATAGATGTGTGGTATCCGTTATTGAGTCTGACGGCATTAACTAACCACGTAGGCAATTGGGTAAAATCTTAATCATTCAGAAGTAGCTTATTTTCACCCTGACAGGGTCAATACCGTAGAATAGCTCCTAAGTCTACCCTGACGTGAGTTAGGAAGACATTAGAATCCTGACTATTGCGAAATTACCCATTCACTCTTGTTCCTACTAATCATAAATTCAATATAATAGGTTTATACTTGCATCTCTTTATTTTATTTGCATACTTATTTATTGCTTATTTTAATTTAAGTTATTAGAAAACAAAACACTTTACTTTCTTATCTTTTTAATCGAGACAATTAAAACCATCTATTCTGATATTGAACACGAATTTAGATTAACTACCTAAATCCCTGAGAACGAATCTTATTTATCAACTATAACTTGCAAATGATCTGTGCACTTACAATGAGTTTCTCGTGGTAGTATTGGGTGTGTACTTGTTACTATCTTTATTTATTTGTTATTTTATCACACCTATACCCCCACCACTTTCTAAAGTTATGGTCACAAGGTTGAGCTCTATCATTCCCAAAGTTATCTCCCTTACAGACCGCTTTTATTAATGGTATACATATACAAAACAACATTATTATTGACCATGAGGTTATCCACAAACTTAAGCATCTAAAAAGAAATTCTAAAGATATCTACTCAATTGTCAAAGTTGATATACATAAACCCTATGATAAGTTGAAAGGGTCTTTCCTCCTTACCACCTTGGGAAATTCGGTTTCTCAACTCATTGGATATCTTTTGTCAGATCATGCATTTCCTTTGTTAAGTATAATGTTATCCTTAATGGTCATCTCTCAGTTTCCTTCACACTTCTAGAAGACTGAGATAGAGAGATAATATCCCCTTATCTTTTCTTAATTGATTCTAATGCCTTATCCCTATTAATTGATAACGATTTCCTCTCCGGGGCTATCAAATGTATTAGATTATGTAAACATTGTCCATTTGTTCACCACCTACTATTTGTTGATGACTCAATGTTCTTTTTGAACTATTCACCTTTGGAGATTCATTATTTTAATGAGGTAATTTACAAATTTTATTCTGTCTCTATCTTATCCTTGAATTTGAATAAATCCTCTATCTTGGTTAGCCCGAATACTTCTTAGTCATTGACTCTTCTCCTTACCCAAGTGTGAGTTTATTAATAAATGTGTATGAGCCATATATTATTTAATATATATAGATAATAATATTTATTTATCGTAAATAAATCTATATTCATATACAAATTATAGTTATAATGATTTACTCCAATGATATATAAATATAATATAATATACGATTCCACCATATTATATTAGTTTCATGTGAGTTTGTAGTTAATTGTGAGTTTCGAACAAATTTAACTTTTATTTCAAATAAAAATGAGTTGTTATATTAAGATATAATTTAAACATTTTTCACTTATCATATAAATAAAAATTATCAAAATCATAAGCAAAATATTGGAGATTCTATCCTCCAAATATTAAACCCCCTTAACCAAACATTTTATATCATCACTAATTTTATTTCTTAAATATCGTTCATATCTTAAATAAAATTATTATCTTTCATAACATTCACAAAATTTTGTTAATTCTTAAAAAGGATTTCTACAAATCAAAAGTACACATTAAAAGTTCTGTTCAGAACCTTTCAAATTTTTGGAAACTTTATTTAATACTATAGCCTAAAGTAAGATTCGCGATATGTTGTATGTACTTCGATGATTATAATTTAGTACATGGCTTCAATTTTTTCAGTGTACAATTTTTTTTATGCAAATTCAATGTACAAGAAAGATACTTTTTACCACTGGATATTTTCTTAATTTCATTGATATAAACTAGGGTCATTTGAACATTTTATTTCTTATCCTATTATATCAGCTAGAACTTTAACAATTATTGGTTTTATTGGGGCATTTCTTTTTAGAAGCCCACACAACTTCCTTAATACTCACAATATCCTGTCCCAACTAAATCAACTAAACCTAACTAAAAAAATAAAAAGACCCAAAACACCCCCCCCCCCTTCCTATTACTAGTGCTGAAATAATAAAAGCAAAAGAAAAACCCATTAGGTTCTGATTTTCAGAACCGCATCCCAACCCTCTATGTACTCTCTGTATACCCTCTCCAGCCTCCCTATCCCCAAACCGTCGCCTGTCGTCCGTCGTGTTCTTTGCCACCACCAACAGCCACGACCACCAACAGCAGGTCTGTGAGCTTCACTGTCGAGGAGGAAGTTGGCTCGTGGTTTCTCCGGCTTCACTTCCGAAGAAGAAGCACCATCATCGCCACCTTGAAATGCCAGATCTTGGCCCTCTTCTTCAAGGATGTTGGATGGATCAATGGGTCCTCCTGTAATACTGAAACTATCTCGCGCCGCACGAAACCGCTCTCCAGCCCACACCAACGGCCCCAGCAGCACCACCAGCGCCGCTCTTCATATCCGCTGGTCTCCAGTCGAAATCTAGATCCAACAACTGACGAGCCTCCAGTGACGAGTGACCATTAGCGCCTCCAGATCCGGTCCATTCACGCCGTAGCGCCATAATCCACCATTTTTTGAACTCGTTTCAGCCGTGTCTTGCAAAACCAGGCCCAGATCCAAAAACGAACTGAACCAGGCCAGTGTTGGTGTTTGTTCGCAACGCATCAGTTCAAATTTTTTTAATTTTTTTAGTTATACTCCAGGCCCGATTTTGTTTGTTTTTTTATTTATTTTTTAATTTCAGTATTTTTTGTAAAAAGATTTCTTTTTGTTTTAATCTTAGATTTGTTTGGAATGTACAAAATTGATGTGTTTGGAATATACCAATTTGTGTATTATTTGCGGGTAAAACTTTGATTGACATGTACCAATTGTTGAATCTTAACACGATGTTTTCAATCGGATTACTAAATAAATACGGACATCAACTTTGGGCATGACGAAAAACCCTCCATTAGTTTAGAAAAATACTATTCGGGACCCTTGATATGTACCAAATCCAGGAAAATTGGTATGTTCCAACGAAATGAATATTAGTATATACCGAACTTAAAAATGTTGGTATGTACTAATAACAAACTGAGTAGGGGTATAAGGGTAAAAAATCTAACTAGAAAATCAAACTTAGGCCTTTGTTAGAATGATTTTCTAGTTGGGACTTTGTGACTAATTTTTTGAAAAATTGGGCTTCTAAAAGTAATTTCCTCGGTTTTATTTGTACTCTATTGTCGCATCACAAAAGTTAAGAATTTCAAATATAACACAACTAGGTGAGATTTGTTGTAGTCCAATTTGTGTTTGTTGATTTTGATTGATCTTCGGAACTTGCTAATACAACGAAGGAAAGTTTGTAAAGCATAGCAGATGATTGAAGATTGATAAGCTTAATCTTGGATCTTCTAGTTGTCGTATGTTAAATTGCTTGACTAGGCTGATTTTTTATAGTGGTGTTATTAATAAGCGTGTAAGGTAAGTGAACAGGTTGATCAACAAATAGGCTTACTATCAACTTTCTTGCGTTGAACTCCCAAATCAAACACAAATGACGTAATAATGGTAATGATACTCGTAGAGCTTAATAAATGACCGTTATTAAGACAAATCAAAGGCTAAAAAGAAAATTCAAATCCTTTACAACCAATTTCAGATAGAATAAAAACACATGCAAGCTTGGAATTTTTGTTAAAAAGAACTAGGATATAAATATCGAGGGTGAAAGAAAATGTGGAAGTAAGATAGGTCATTGATCCAAGGGACTTTGCATAAGTTTTCTGTATTGCTGATAAAGAAGGAAGGTATTTTTCTCATTAAAGACCACATATTTGACAAACTAGTAAAATATTGTCAAATAAGACAAATTTCATACAAAGAAAAAAGAATGACAAAATAAACACCGAACTTGTCAAAAAGCTACACTAAGCATCTCCAACAACCACTAATAATCGACACATCGTCACAAATGTGCCATCAGCGACACTGGACGTGCTCAGAGTCCAATGCTGATTATGCACAATGTTCGATCGCCAAAGTCACGATTGGTGGCGACACAAACATGCTTAGTAATGTTGACTTTGATCGTATTTTGAACACTAGGTGTAATTCTATCACTGCGTATACTCAATGTGCGATTTTGACCATATTTTTTTAGTTGAGCATGCTTAATAATCGAGACGGGTTATATTTTTCTCACCAAGCATGCTCACAGTGTTTTACATTTAATGTATAAAAAACACATAAAATTAAACCAAGTATTCACATTATTTTAAGAGTAATGACATTGTGAAAAAGTAAATAAACCCACATTAGTACGCCTAGATCGGAGGAAAAAATAATACACAACGATACATTGACGTCAACACCATCTTCCTCGCCTATTGAGCCAACCAACCGCCACTGAAAGCGTCGATTGTTAAGTTTCTCTCTTACGCCACCACAGAGTCAACCACCACCATGTCATCACGAGTCACCACTTCAACAAAAAGCCTCCATCACCACCACGAAGAATAGATGTCGTGAACCACCAGCAGATCGGGTTTCGAACCACCTAACCTCTACCAACCAACCGCCACTAAAAGCGTCGATTGTTAAGTTTCTCTCTTACGCCACCACAGAGTCAACCACCACCATGTCATCACGAGTCACCACTTCAACAAAAAGCCTCCATCACCACCACGAAGAATAGATATCGTGAACCACCAGCAGATCGGGTTTCGAACCACCTAACCTCTACCATCACCACGAGCCACCTCGACAGATCTTCAAAGACACTAAACCCCATCACGATCTTAAACCACCGCAAACTCCCTAGCCTCCACCACTTCCATGGTATGAGACCCCAAAAACCACCTCAACCTGCACAACTCGATTGTGGAGTTTCAAACCACCACCGCCACGACCATCTACCTCTAATTCACCAACTTAAAGCATATCCACGAGCCACCATGAGTGCTTGAGGTTTGAACCAAAGAAGCTCCTCCTCTAAGTCGTCGCTACTCCACCACAAACCGTGACCACTTGAAACTTTGCCGACAAAGAATGAGAGGGTTTTCAAAATTCGTGAGGTTTATGTGAGATTTAGGGTTTAAGTAGATTATGGGGTATATGAGGTATATTCATAATTTAATTTAATTTCTTTTTCAATTCAAATTGGCCTATTTGGAGAATTCTATAAATTATAATACGGTTTAGGCTTTGACAGTCACTTTTCAAGACTTGGACCAAAATCTTAAGATTAATTCGTTTATTATGACATAGTTATTAATGGAGCGGTAATCTTAAGTCCTGAGACTGAACCATGTGGGATTAAAATATTCAAACAAGTCATAAATTTTTTTTGTTGTAATTGAATATTTAGCATATCTTTATACAATTCTATAGCTGAAAAAACTACTTAAATCTCTAAAAAAAAAAGTTCGAACACTATCACATTATTACTTGACTATCATCATTAAAAATATAAATAAACAACACCAAACTTCTACTAGACAAATTCCATCTTATAACATATTCATACGACCAAACATATTACACAGCTTCTCCAACCTTCATGTTATGTCCAATCCATCACGTGGGATAGGTTTTTACTCACGTGGCCTAGCGAGCCAAAGAGCACTCAAGGCACGAAGACGTGAAAAATACTCATTTATTGCAAGGAGTGCTCGAGCTGATTGTCTTGTTGTTAATACTCTATGCAATTGTCTAAGTGTTTGCTGTCTCAAATTATCTGCCTAATAGATTCAAACACCACAATAATTATTAAAAAAAAAAAAAACATCACAATATCTTAAGCGGCATTTAAACAAATACCTGATGTACAAAACCTTGAAGAGTACCCAATTTCCCCATAGCCATAGCCATTTGACCCATATAACTCGCAACATTTCCAGAAGAATTAACCGATCCAGTAGCTAAAGTCTCAGACAAAGATTGTTGCAAAGCATCCATACCTTGAGAAAGCGCATCTTCAGCCTGATGTGAAGATTGTTGCAAATTATAAATCCCACTTAACTGTTCATCCGTTAAAGGCTCCAAATGATTAACCAAAAGCTTCAATAATTCAGAAGGTCTAAACCCTCCGATCCACATAAAACACCGTTCAGCAGGTGTTTTCCACATCCCGGACATAATATGAAATACATCCACTTTAGCCGCTACACCTTTAATTATAAAAACCTCGTTAAACTGTTTTATCGCATTATCCAAAACGGTTACAAGTTCAGGTTCGATTGCGTGTGCGTTAATGGCTAATCGAAGTTCGTTTATATGTCTATTGTGTTCTTCTAACCATCGAATATATTCTGAATCGAACTTATTATTTGTAGTTGTTGTGTGGGTTTGATCTCCTGTGGTTGAATTGAAATTACCATGTTGACGTGCTCTTTGAAGTTCTTGCTCTAATTGTGTTAATTTTAATCGGCTACTCTCCAATTGTTGTATATACGCCTACCATATAAAAAATAAAAAAATAAAAAAATTAATATAAAATACCAAATACCCCGTTGTTTCACAAAAGGTCAGAAACCCCCTAACAAATACCCAGGGGCGGAGGGGGTCCATAGCTCCCTGACTTTGGAAAAGGTAAGTACTATATGATTGCATTATTGCCCCCTGAAAGTTACAGAATCTTTCACTTGCCCCCACACACCACCCAACTTTTAAAATTTGTATTAATATACTTTGTATAAGAAGATTGTATTTTCTGTAATAGAATATATAATATAGGGACTTATAGTGTAACTAATTAAAAAAAATTAATATCAATATATACCTAAAGTGCAATTTCTGTATAGTATAAGGACCTATAATGCATTTTTTTTGCATAATATAGGGAACTATAGTACAATTGTTGCATAATATAGGGACCTATAGTGTAATTTTTTTGCATAATATAGGACCTCAGTGCAAGTCCAAAAAAAAATAGGGCTGAACAAGAAATTCTAGCTCCCCACTAGTTGTTAGAAAACCATAGGGTTTTTTTGACCTTTTGTCATACCACATGGAGGTAATTTGGTATTTTACCTACGAATTCAAATTCAAATTCGGCAAAAAGTTTAAAAAAAAAAAAAAACATACTTTTTTCCTTAATCGGCTTTTCCTAGCAGCTTCGCGATTTTGAGCAAGCCTACGCAATGTCTGAGCACAGTTTCACAAGCAAGAAAAATTAAGCTATACGAAAGAGAAACACTAAAAAAAGTAAATTGCATCGTTAGTCCTTGAGGTCCACAAGGACTAATGGTGCAATTAATCGCAAGTCTAAAACCTTTTGATCGGTTGGTTTCTCTTTTGATTTGTCGCTCGAATCAGATATCGCAAGCGTATTAGATTGACCACCCATCTCAAACTGCATATCATTAAAATTGAAAAAAATTAAAAATAAAACAACTAAATATCTGAATAGAGATTAAAAATTGCAAAAGAATACCCTTTGAGTTTTATCATTTGGTTCTTCATCACTTGATGTATTATCAGTATGTGAAGCTGAATCCATATTAGATTCCCCCCAATTCTCGTTTCGAGTACCCGAACCAGAAACATGATTTGCAAATTGCCCCTTAGTATATGTTCCAGTTTGTAAATTCGACCCATGACCCATTAAATTACCTATATTATACCATTATAAAGTAGCTAATGAATTAAATCTCATGAAGAGAATATAAAATTTAAAATTAACCTACCTTGAATATTATTAGAAGTATTTCCAACACGGAATCCCATATATTGTTCAAGGACCGCATAATCAGGAACTCGAGACCCTTCTGTGCCCCTGAATTTACACATAAATACGAGTCTGAATTTAAAATCGACTCTTGGAAAAGATTCAAATCATTTAATTTTGCATCGAAAACTTTGTATTTATTGAATTTAGTACATCATGGCCGAAGAATTAAAGATGGCATAATCACACTAAGCAGGCAAGGTAACAATTTTATCAAGTACTTTTAATAAAACAGAGTAATAAAGTTATTACATCAAATACAAAGAACAAAATTTCTACTGAAAATTATTGATTGTACATAAATATTTATTTTACATATATACAATTTGCAAGAAAATAGTTAAAAGCTAGAAAGAGACTTACATAGGATTGGGATTAGAAAGTGGTGCTTGATGAAGAAAGCTTGGCATCACAAATCTTCAAATAACCATCATAACAATTTACAATCACAAGTTCAAAAGATCAAACCTTTGTATAATAAAATTTTAAAAAAACCTTTGTGCAAAAGAGAAATCGAAAAGGGCCCTTATAACAAAAACTTCAAAAAAGCTCAAAGCATTGAAGAAGAAGAGAATAAGAGCCTACTTAATGAGAAAAGGGGATTGATGAAGAGGTAAAAGATTGGATTTTTCTTTGACCTGTAATTGGGATTTTAAAGTTTTAAAAATAATAAAAAATGAGGTCAGTGCACTAAAAACGTTTCATCTATAGCGTTTTCTGCACAACATTCAAAGAACCATTATAATATTAAACTAGTTTATATTCATTGTTTTCTGAAGCTATTTGTTTTGTATATGAAGAGAGAGAAAGAGCGATGACGTACAGATCAGTCCAACCAAAGCTAAGTCCATGCGTCATTTTCATATGAAGCTTTATTCCACCTTTCAAAGTCACCATTTTTATATTGTTGTCATTATAATATAAATTACACTTTGCACCCTCCCGGATACAATTTAAATTTCATCTTACCTCACTACTTCTTTAAATTATGTGGAAGCCATATAAGATTTAAAGTAAATTATTAATAGTCTCTTTTGTTTTTGTTTGGAAAGAAGAAAATTACAAATGAGATAACGAACGAGAGAGAAAGTTTGGGCCTTATTTATATAGATAACTTGTTATATTTTAATTTATTTTTTAATCGAAAACATAATACAAAGGAAATGATCAACTATTACAATTACAATGTTTAACTGATTTAACTTGGATCGGTATTTCGGATTTTGAATCTCGCTAATTAGAGAGAGGGAAAGGTCGCCCATTGCTAAACAAAATATTGTATAACTTTTGTTTTGTCAACCAATCAGCAACATTGTTATTCTTTCTCGGGACAAGCCAAAAAAATCAAATAATTAATCCCAACTAAACTATTACACAAGTTTTTATCGTCTTTTGAACTTGGGTTATTAATGACTTGTATAACGCTAGTACAATCATTTTCAACGGTGATTGAAACTCTCGGATAATACTCCACTAATCAAGGGATGACAATAGTCATGGTTAAAAACCTAAACCCGGTGGCCGATTATATAATCATGGTTAAAATTATTGCATTGTGATTTTAAAAAGTGTAACTAATAGTTAAAACCGCTAGATTATGGTTTTAGATAAAAATAAAAGTGAATAACCGAAAACTGTTTATTACTATCTATATGTTCATAGTTTATAATAATCTCGGTAATAAACATATATTCAAATCCTAAAACAAAAATTCAAATACTAAATTTAACCAACTAAATAAGAAATATTCAATTTAATCAAAGACCAAAAGATTTGTGTATATATTCTGGAGATTTTTCTTATATGTGGTCTTATTCTAGAAATTTTTAATATATTTGTAGAGTTATCATTTGGTTATGGTTGAAAACCGCAAAATTGTTTGAAAAACCGAAACCTAATGGTTAAAAACCGTTAGATTTTGGTATCTAATAAAAAAAATGGTTATGGTTTTTGATATTTTTGCAAAAAATTGAATTGTTGCTATCCCTACGCTATTATGCACGCAAGAAGTACTCCAAGGGCCTCCACTTCAACCGAGATCGTGCTCTATACTTTCAAACTCTCCCATCGACCAAAACGCCACCTGCATTCGTGACAATGCAACCCACTGCTGCTCAACTGATCGTGAAGTTCCAAGCCGCGTCACAGTTCATTTTAAAAAAATTAAAAAGGGGTGGTGTCCATAAGGGGATGGAGTGTGATATCTCCATTCCCCACCTCTAGTAATAATATCCCTTTGTTGTTGCTAATTAACCATGGTACCTAATCTATTTATTGTAGCAAAAGTGACATAAGATTATTGAGGACGAGTCATTGTAAGAACTTCATTAACTATCTTATTGATGTGACAGTTAGGTCCGCTCTTAATAATGTCTTTTTTCTCAGATCTGGTAGCCACGACTTTAGAGAACTCGTCATAGCAACGAAAAGTATTATTAATTGCAACCAAAGGATTGATCGAGTATTTTTTAAGATAGAATTATTTCACCTGGTCTAGATATTTCAAACCAAATAGGTAGCAAACTAGCTGGTCTTATCTTTTTTTGTCTCCCTGTGAATTGATTTCTCGTCATTGTGAAGAAGAAAGAGCCACTCGTCGAAACAAGTGGTAGAGACATTAAGAAGTAAGATGGTTAAGAGGAGTATCTATCCAAGCCGCTCTAGCGTGGTGGAAATGGAAGATCAAGTGCTCAGTTACTCACTTTCTTCATTCCACGCCCACATGTAACATTGGTTTCTATTTGCCTTTAACTCTATATTCTCGTTAGTCGGCATCGCTTTATTTGCAGTTTTACAAAGGAAGTTTATAATCTTGTGGGCTACCTTGAGGCCCCAATTTATATTCCAAATTTTGTTAGGGTTAATTTTATATTGGTCGCCTCATTTAATTACCTTATTTATCCTTTCCCTATCTTCCTTTACTATATGATATAATAAGATTATTTGGCAGATACTTGTTGCGACGAGGCCAAGGTCAAACTAGGATTGTCGATACCATTAAAACAAGGTATGTGAATAAGTATAATCGCAAAGACTTGAGAAAGGGTGACAATCGTGCGAATAATATTTGTGTTCCAAACCCTCTCATTTGTAAAGCTACTCACGAAACGAATCTTAGGTTACTATTGGTAGAATTAACAAGCATGCTACCATTTGGGAGTCATTGGTCCTCAGATATTGGATGAACCGACCATTACCCACAACCTATTTAATATTATTATAAAAATATATCCAACAATTAGAAGATTCCTACATCCCTAATGATGGATGGATGGTGAAGAATGACTAGATTTTATGGAAAAAACCTTTGCCTTCTTCTCCGCTGCTCTTCTCGGGGCGTAAAAATTAATAAAATGATGAGTGGTGGTGTCGGTTAGGGTGTGATAAAATAAAACAATAAAACATGCAAATAATCACCCTGACCTAAACAAGGTACTCACTGTTGGCATATAGCCTCCCTTAATAGGTTGTTTTAATGTGACAAATCCTCTTATGTTTAGTGTGCTCATTTCTATTGTTCTTAACTTTCTATTGTACACTCTTTATTTCTCAAAAAGATCTTTCTTTATCATGTTTATCATCTTTAGTGTTTTATCTTAAGCAACTAATTCTCATTCAAATGCTTTTAACCATATCTTCATGTATATTGAGAATTAGCTTCAGTGTTCAACTTCAAAGATTCTCAGAATAATGTTTCCAACAACTTTCGTGAAGAAGATTTATTAATCCAAGTCATTATCCTTCAAAGTTACTTGGCGCGGTACACCGCTGCGGTATACCGGACCAATCTTACGGACCAGGGTTGCGGTACATTGATTAGTCCGAACAGTAAGCTCAAAGTTAAGTCGAATAGCTCTGCGGTGCACCGGACCATATCCGCGGTACACCGCACAAAAGGGTTTTATGCACAAAAGACAAGCCATAAGGAATATATCCGTTGGGAGATTAATAGATCCGTTGGACCCAAGTCTTATGACCGTTGGAAGCCATTTTCTACTATAAATTGAAGCTCTTTGAAGGCTACAACTACACCAACTAATTACAAACATTAAGGGGCTTAATTGCTATCATTCAAGAAGGTGTCAAGTGCTATACATAGTCAAATTCAATCCTAGTGAGCTTATAAATCCTTTCAAGGAGTTAATCAATTAAGCCACAAGGTTTTATCCACTCAAGAGGAGTAAACAAGCTTATAGTCATATCCACTCTTTAGGAGTTTTAGTTACAAGCTTTTATAAGCAAACCTTTAAACACTTTTGTTGCTATCCTCTTAAGTCTAGGTCTTGTAATAGATAGATTAAGAGAGAATTCAAGTATAGGGAGTATACTTGGTATCCTTGTGTTGTGATTACACAAGTGGTGTGTCCTTCGTGTTATCGAAGAGTTTGTAAAGGTTATTGTGTTCTCGACCCGGTTAAGAGAGACACGGGAGCTTAGTGAAAAGCTTGAAATCCTAAGGAGGCTTCCTTAGGTAGTGGATGTAGGGAAACCGAACCACTATAAATCGTGTGTATCTTTCTATCCCTACTCTATTTACTTTCCGCACTTTATATGTTTGATAATATGCTAGCATGAATATTGTGATATTGTTTATCTAGTTTATCTTACATATTGTCATCTAGAGTAGTAAGAGATTAGAAACTCGTTTTTCTTGTATCACTTATATATCGAATCTCTTAGCTTATCCATTGTATGATCCCTTAGGAGTTTGATATATTAGTTGACTTAGAAGTTTCTTTCTTAAACTTATAATTGTCCAAAAGATTTTTAATTAGGCATTAATCTTATTAGTAATCCTATTCACCCCCCCTCTAGGACTTTCAATTGGTATCAGAGCCTAACTCTACGTGAATAGCTTAATCGTTAGTAGAGTAAACGATATGGAATTTAATCTTTTGGAAAGTTCGTCTTCTACTCGACCTCCACTTTTTGTAGGAACTTACTACTTTGCTTGGAGAACAAAAATGGAGAAATTTATCAAAGCCGAAGATCCCGATCAATGGAGAATCGTAAAGGAAGGTCCATTTGTTCCTTATAAAGAGGAGTTAAATGAAGAGGGAGTTCTTAAGCTAAATCAAGAAGAAAAAGATTTTGATGAACTTACCATTGAGGAAAAGGCTAAACTCACTCAAAATGCAAAACCAATGTACACTCTCATTCGTGGAATTTCCGAAGAAATTTTCTCACAAATGTTAGATTGTAAATCCGCAAAAGAGCTTTGGAATCGTTTGGAGTTTTTATATGGAATTGTCGAAAATGACGAAGAAGAAGAAGTCTCAATCCATGATGAATCTCATAACGATTTTAAACCAAATCATGAGGTAGCACTTTATCCTAACTCTTTATCTCTTCCTTATAATTATTGTGATATTAGGCAAATTTCATCCCTTCTCAAAATTCTTGATTCTCAAATCCATTTGAATAATCTTATGTTAAAAAAGGGAAATATTGAGCTAAAGAATTGTTTTAAATGTTGTATTACCTTGGATGATATTCTTGGCAATACTAAAAACCCTTGTTTTGAAAACATTTTTTCTTTAAATAAATGGAAACATCCTATGAAGAAAAATATAGAAGGTTTTAGAAAATTGGATGAAGCTTTTTCCCTTGCTCTTGATACTTTAAAAAATCATCCTTTTTCAAATATCACTCCTTTTGATCCAAATGGCTTTTTCAAAGAAAAATTATATGTTGGTGATAATTTGGATGTTGGAAAGAATGTGGAAACTTCTTGTTCAAAACCTTTACATGGTTACTCTATTCAAAAAAGAAGTTCTTGCAACTATTGTGGTAAACCCGGTCATCATGCTTCTACGTGCCATTACCATGAACAACTTATTAGTGGATCTTTGATACCTTCATGGGAAAAACCAATATGGATCGTGACAAATGCTAACAACATTTCCGGATCCATTCCACCTCGGTTACCATAATAATATGCATCGAAGGTGTTGAGCGTCAAGAAAATGGAATGTTATGCAAAAGGACGTTCAAACCTCATAAAAGGAAAATACGGTGAAATTCTTTCCTCTCTTGTTCTAGTTTATGTTTTTATATTGTATTTTATGTGTTTTATCAACTTGTGCTATTATCTTGAAGTTCTTGACCTCTTACATGCTTAAGTGTTGCTTTATTCTTGCATTGGGTCTTTTTGCACTTTTAGAAAACTTAGGGATTTTTGTGAAATTAACTGTTATATGAGTTTTTAGGCTCTCCTTGGCTTTTCTTTTTAAAACAAAGATGCTCAAAATTATTTTATATCATTCCGAGTCATTTGGGGTAGTTTCGATTGTGTTTCGGGTGTTTTTAAAAGAATCAAAAATCTCATTTTTGTGCCCAAAACCGAACACTCTTGCGGTGCACCGGACGATTCCCGCGGTACACCGCACGTAAGGGTTTTAACAGCTTTTGAAGGCCGTTTTTCATTCTAGTCTCTTCATTCCTTCATTAGAACTTCTCCTCTCCTCCTCCTTGGCGATTTCCGGCCACCCACACTCCGTTTCCACCACCAAAACACCCTCCTTCACCACTTAAATCACTCCTCCTTCTTCTTCCTTCATTACCCATCTTGTCTTTCACCATGGTTAGAACTAAGTCTATTGCTAACAAGAAGAAAGCCACCACCGGAGCCTCCTCCAGCCGCCACCGTGAACCATCTCCGGCGAGGTCACCAACACCACCTCCACTCCGGCCATTCGATGCTCTTCCGGGTAGAACAATGAGTGCTTCGGCCTTTCCCTCCGGTGAAAACTCTCTATTTGATCTTCTTTCATTTCAAAAATGTCATAAAATATTTGCTTTTTCGGGTAGTCATTTGGCAATCGGGTTAATCGAAGAATTTTATACTAATTTTGAATATAATCATGCTACTTCTTCAATTAAGTCAACTGTTTCGGGTACCGTTTTACGATTAAAATCAAATACTTTGTGTACTAAATTTAGCATTCCTTCGGATGGTTTTAGCGGCTTTTGGTCTAGTGGTTGGGATAACTCTAATATTGATATAATTGCTCAAAATGAGGTTAATGAGTTTGTTAATGGAAGAATGGTTGTTCCCGATGGAAATTGGAATATTCGTAACTTTGATCCGGAATTCATTGTGGCTCACAAGTTTCTTATCTCGGCCGTGATTCCGAAAGATAAGCATGATGCAAAACTCATCCCTTATGAAGCTTATCTTTTATATTTGATCTTCACAAAACAACCGATTAACATTATTGCGATAATGTTCAAATGGATGAATCACGCTAGAGGCTCTCGGGATAAAGTCCCTTACGGTATTTTTCTTTCCAAAATCTTTGAAGCTAATGATATTTCTTTTGGAGGGACAAATGTGAAACCAATCAATAAGTCATGGAGTTTCGATTATCTCACGATTCTTAGAATGAAATTTGTCATTTATAACAACACCTATGTTTCGGTCTCCGTTATTAATCGTATTTCGGATGTTACTCTTCGTAATCACATCCTTGAAGCTAAAAGTAGAACCGATGGTCCGGAGCTTGAAACTCTTCAATTATTAGATAACCCGGCCCAACAAAACCCTATTCCAAATGAGCCCACTCCAAGCCAACCCACCAATGTAAACCCTCCTAATCCATCCGGTTTTGAAAGCGCTATGTCTCGTTTCATGGATTATATAGGTAGTAAATTTGTGGCTTTGGAAGACAAAATTGAAAGGAAATTTGGGGTTTTGGAAGATAAAATAGGGCATCTTGCGAATGAGCTTTCTTGTATGAAAAATGATGTCTCTTGCATTCGTGATGATATTGGAAATGGAAGAAGGTCTAGGAGCCGCTCTCCTCGTGATACTCGTTAATTCTTCTTTTTATCTTTCTTGTTGGTTTATGGGTCTTTATGCTTATGTGGGTGTTTTTTAGTTTGTGGTGTATTTATGTTTTTTTTTGTATTTGTGGGTCCGTGTTTTTGGACATCTAGGATATTGCTACTTTGGTTTATTTGGTTTTTATGTTAGGATGCTAAATGTTTTATTTGGATAATTGGTTAAACTAGTTTTGTTCTTATCGTGATTGTTAGTTGCTTATCATCTTTTGATTTGGTTTTTATGTTGCTAACATGTTCTTTGATGTTATAGGTACTTCTTCATCTAATTCTTGTTATTGCTCCTTAGTCCCTATAGCTTGTTCTTTTTAGCCTTGTTCCTAAAAAGTTTGAAATTTGCATTTCGGTCCCCAAAAGATTTTTCAAAATTGCGTTTAGTCCCCAAAAATTTTGAAAAATACATCTTGACCCCGTGCTTTTCAACAAATTACAGCTTTACCCCTAAATTTTTTCAAAATGATTTCAAGTGTTCTTATTAGGGAAAATTGTCAATCAAACGTTTACAAAATTGAAACAAACTATATGCATTTTGTAAGGGGGAGTCTTTGCTAAAATCATATTTTAAAATGCTTAGTCAAATCATTTATTTCATATTTTGCAACTAATCGTTTGTGTCATTAGAAAGCATATGAAATCAAATTCTATCGATCAAGGAGTTGGTAAAAATCTCTATCCTTTGCTCTTGCTTTACTCATATCTATCTTTGTGCATTTTTTTCTAAAAAATCATTTTTATACTAAAACTCTTGCACACTCTCTAAAATCATTGTTTAAAATCTATTCACTCGAGTTCTTGCTCTTCTATTCTTAGTTGTTTTTACCCCGTCTTTTTGATGAAGACAAAGGGGGAGAAATATTATGTGCACTAAACCTTCAAAACTTGCACGTTTTAAACACTCACAAATGCATCTAAAATCTTATGCTTTTTGTGAGGGGGAGCTTTATTTCTTTAGTTCTTAAACTTTCATATCATTCCTAAGGTGTTTTAGTGAAGGATTTGTCATCATCAAAAAGGGGGAGATTGTTGGCATATAGCCTCCCTTAATAGGTTGTTTTAATGTGACAAATCCTCTTATGTTTAGTGTGCTCATTTCTATTGTTCTTAACTTTCTATTGTACACTCTTTATTTCTCAAAAAGATCTTTCTTTATCATGTTTATCATCTTTAGTGTTTTATCTTAAGCAACTAATTCTCATTCAAATGCTTTTAACCATATCTTCATGTATATTGAGAATTAGCTTCAGTGTTCAACTTCAAAGATTCTCAGAATAATGTTTCCAACAACTTTCGTGAAGAAGATTTATTAATCCAAGTCATTATCCTTCAAAGTTACTTGGCGCGGTACACCGCTGCGGTATACCGGACCAATCTTACGGACCAGGGTTGCGGTACATTGATTAGTCCGAACAGTAAGCTCAAAGTTAAGTCGAATAGCTCTGCGGTGCACCGGACCATATCCGCGGTACACCGCACAAAAGGGTTTTATGCACAAAAGACAAGCCATAAGGAATATATCCGTTGGGAGATTAATAGATCCGTTGGACCCAAGTCTTATGACCGTTGGAAGCCATTTTCTACTATAAATTGAAGCTCTTTGAAGGCTACAACTACACCAACTAATTACAAACATTAAGGGGCTTAATTGCTATCATTCAAGAAGGTGTCAAGTGCTATACATAGTCAAATTCAATCCTAGTGAGCTTATAAATCCTTTCAAGGAGTTAATCAATTAAGCCACAAGGTTTTATCCACTCAAGAGGAGTAAACAAGCTTATAGTCATATCCACTCTTTAGGAGTTTTAGTTACAAGCTTTTATAAGCAAACCTTTAAACACTTTTGTTGCTATCCTCTTAAGTCTAGGTCTTGTAATAGATAGATTAAGAGAGAATTCAAGTATAGGGAGTATACTTGGTATCCTTGTGTTGTGATTACACAAGTGGTGTGTCCTTCGTGTTATCGAAGAGTTTGTAAAGGTTATTGTGTTCTCGACCCGGTTAAGAGAGACACGGGAGCTTAGTGAAAAGCTTGAAATCCTAAGGAGGCTTCCTTAGGTAGTGGATGTAGGGAAACCGAACCACTATAAATCGTGTGTATCTTTCTATCCCTACTCTATTTACTTTCCGCACTTTATATGTTTGATAATATGCTAGCATGAATATTGTGATATTGTTTATCTAGTTTATCTTACATATTGTCATCTAGAGTAGTAAGAGATTAGAAACTCGTTTTTCTTGTATCACTTATATATCGAATCTCTTAGCTTATCCATTGTATGATCCCTTAGGAGTTTGATATATTAGTTGACTTAGAAGTTTCTTTCTTAAACTTATAATTGTCCAAAAGATTTTTAATTAGGCATTAATCTTATTAGTAATCCTATTCACCCCCCCTCTAGGACTTTCACTCACTACAAGTATCACAGATCGTATGCAAGTTTTAATAGTAAGTAAGATTCGTTCCTCAGAGATTACGAAAGTTTAAAAAAACTTATGCAATATAAAGTGCAAATAAGAAAGCTAAAAGAATAATACGCAAGAAATAAAAGACTTGAAAAATATTTGTTTGGTTTTTAGGATTTTAACAATTAACTAAATAAAATAAAGACAAGAAAATAAATAAGAAAAGAAGATAGTATGAGATTTTAGCTCGAGATCTAGCAAGTAATCCCCACTAGCCTTGTTATAACCGATTTATGTAAGGGAGAATTGTGTGATATGCAATAGCCAGGCAGCTATATTCCTCCTAACCCCCTTCCGGGTGGACTTAGGTGGCGACCTAACAATTACCAGGGGACTTGGGTAAGGGGACCCTGCGCAATGATCGGTGATTAATTCTCAAACCCTAATGACTATCTAGTTAGGCAAGCCTTTCCGGATCACTACCGTACACTAGATGTTTATGTGGTGTTTATATAACTAGGCATCCTTTCTGGGGGACCATCTACCTACTATTAAGGTAATCATATACGTTTGCAACCGCAAAACTATACACAATAAATCGAAACATATAAAAGTAGAGAATAAAACACTAATTTCAATTAAATGCGAACATCCCAAATTAAAATAGATATAAAACAAATCTAGGGTTCATACCAATATGCTAATCTCAAGCTAAAATAGAATTAGTTCATACTAGAGAAAGAAAAGAAAACAATTACAAATTTGAGGGATTGGAAAGGCATGATTTGTTGTCCAACTCCTTCTGATCTTCTCTTCTCTTGATGTAGGCTTCTTCTTGGTCTAAAGGCTGACCAAGGATGTGTTTCTAATGACAAGAGGGTATATTTATAGAGATTATGATATCCTAGGTAGAAATCTTGGAGTATAAGGCAAGTAATTTGAGTCAAAGTCCAACTCAAATTCGTTTCCTAAAATATAGGAGGAGGGATAAACTGCTGCTGTCTTGTTTTGATAGTATCTCCTTCGTTATTGGTCCGAATTTCGCCTATTTTATATTGAAACGGCCGTAGCGAAACGATCTACACTTTCTATTTTTATTGATCATCCAAATTCCCAGTATATTTGAAGTTATTTTGACTTTAGTCGACGTAACTACAGAATTTCAGATTTACTTGGCAACTTTTTCTTTCCTATTTTATCACTACTTCCTTTTATCTAGTAATTCCTTATCTATTTAGAATTGATTTGGTATCTAACTATATTCTATATATTTTTAAAGCTTTCATTAACACACAAATTAAACCAAATATGCTCTAAAAATAATAAATCATCAAATCAAGACAAGAAATAAGACATTATCAAAATATGAATAAAAATCTATAATTGATTAACTAAATACACCTAAAATGATGTTTCCTACCTAGACTATTATATAACAGATATATAGACCCCCAACTCAAAGTTGTATCATCCCGATATAATAAAGATAAGAATAGAAGGATAGTTATTAATGAATATAGAAGAAGAAGCAGAAGAAGAAGAAGAACGGAAAACGATAAATGATCCTAAAGCAATATATCTAAAAAGTCTGATGTAGTATGCTAAAGAAATAATGCACATATATACTTAATATACACATAATTAACAATTCATAACCTCAAGTCCAGATTAACTTCGCAATGCCAGAAGGAGAGGTCTTCAACTTAGTTCCTGTTAACGGCTATAGGGTGATCATAGGTCCTAATATAGTATCCAATGGTCCACCTATTTGTACCCTATTTGTCCCATTGTTCCTCCACCAAGTAGCTAGAAATCCTAAGGTCTTTATGGTTATAACGGGGCGTAGGGACGGTAGGGTATATTTCGATAATGACAAGTGAGCTTTTGGATCTCTCATCACATTCCATCAACGAATCGCCCTATGATTACTTAACAAAAATCCATTTTGCTGGTCCAAATCTTTTCAATCTTTTTCATATATATCTCTTTTCTTTTGATAGCTAGCTATGACTCTCTTTTTAATGTGAGATACCATGCTACTTTATTTCATATATTTTTTTTCTTTTCAATACTTTTTTCATTCACTTTTACCCTGGCAAAAAGTTACAATAATAAACTCATCATCATAAATAATATTAAACTCCTTAATGAGTAGATATAACTATATAGCTTGAATGTGTAGAATATGACTTGAATGCTCTTAGAAACCTTCTTGAATGATAACAATAATAGCTTTTAAGATTGGTAGATGGAAGGTGTAAGTTTTGCCTTCAATGAGCTCTTATTTGTAGCTGAAATAAGCCCCCAACGGTCAAAAGACAAGTGTCTAACAGATAGATTTTACAGCCAACAGATTTATGCCTTTTGTCTTGTTCTTTTGCTGAAGAAAACCTAACGTGCGGTGCACCGCGGGATTGGTCTGGTGTACCGCATGAATTCTCTGACTTCGGTTTGTTTTCTTGTTGCGGGCTAGCCATGGTCTATGGTGTAGTCCATGCCACTGCGGTTTACCGCACTCCAAGTCCGGTGTACCGCACCCAAGCACTAAAAAAGCTCAAGCTTAATGTTTTTATGATATATTAAAAACTTTACTAAAATAACTACATTACTAGGAAGTTTTAGAAAACATTTTAAAGTACCAAAACATGAATATTTATATCCCTAAAATAATTTTAGTTAAAGGACGATTTGTCGGATATTAAAACAGGATTAAAAAACAAGGTTAGGCCAACAAGACACTCTAGGTTTCGACCTAGATTCTATACATATATATATATATATATATATATATATATATATATATATATATATATATATATATATATATATATATATATATATATCCACTTTTACCTTAAGAAAATCATCCTTGGTCAGTACCTAATCATAGAAAGACCAAGAGAAAGCATATATCAAGAGAGAAGAAGAGAAGAAGGAACTTGTTTTATCTTTTATTTAATTTGGGATTCATATTTAATTGAAATTTGTAGTGATAGCTCTGTATTATGTGCTTTGAATGAATGTTATCCAACCCTATATTTGGCCAATATTAGGACTATCATTAGTAATTGGGTTGACACCCTGACGAGGGATTAAATTATTGAAACACCACATAATCATCTAGTGTGCAGTAGTAATCCTGACGGGCTTGCCTAACTAGATAGTCAATAGGGTTTGATTTAACCACCTATCATTGCATAGGGTCCCCTTACCCAAGTCTCCTACTAGTGTAGAGGTTGCCCGCTAAGTCCACCCTAACAGAGGTTAGGAGGAATTTAGATCTCGGCTATTTCGTATGTATCACACAATTCTTCCTTGGATAATAAACATAGAACAAGGTTAGTGGGGATTACTTGCTAGTTCTCGAGCTAAACTCTCATAAGATTCTCTCCATCCTATTTTATCTACTTGTCTTTAATTTACGTCTTAGTTTAATTGTTTAGAGACATAAAAACCCAATAAATATTTTAGTGTATTTGTGTATGATTTCATCAACTATATCTAGTCCACTTAGTAATAGCACTATTTACAAACTTACTTTCGTAGTCCCTGAGATCGATATCTGCTTTACTTACTTATTACTTGCAAATGATCTGTTCACTTGCGGAGAGTTTCTCGTGGTAGTAGTAGACTAGTAGGTGTGTGTATGTGCTTATTTATTATCATATACTATCGTTATTTTATCACAATTTTTCCAACACCACCAAGATAGCAAAGGAAGAGTTTACATTTGAGGTAAGTTAGTTCCTTTCACGGTTGAAGAAATTTGTAGCCACTTAAAATTGAAAAGAACTGGTTGGACCATGCAGATATCAAGAAGCGGTGAAGAAAATCAAGACTTTCGATTAGAACCAACTACATGAACATGTGTTTAGTAAGGATTTGGCGCTTTATGATAATGAAGAAGAGGATTTGAATACATCTGGACTTACAAGTTCCTTCAAATCGATGCAAAAATCTAGTACCACTTTCTTTCACCCTCAGCTTTTGGGCGCTCGAACCGCGGATGTACATCAAAAGTCTGCCATATTTTTTAATTGTGTTATGAGTGAGGAAGAAGTAGATGTATTACAGTCATGTGATTTTTTATGGGGTTGATTATTTTGTGTTACGAGTGAGGAAGAAGTAGATGTATTACAGTCATTTGCTACTAGCAAAACTTCAAGCAACTCTCTCATCCTTTATTCCATCTTTTGGTTAGTTGATTATTTTATTTTATTTCATAATCTAATTTGTTTAATCTTTTAGTCTTTAATTATTGAAACCAAATAAATATTTTACTTGTTTACGTTTTTGCCATTTCATTTCCTATCACAAACTCTACATATTTACATTATCGAAGCGCAATTATCTACAGTTACAGCCCCTATGGATACGATAATACCTATTACTTATCTTTATTACTTGTCAACAACCCGTACACTTGCAAGATTGGCTTCTAGGGTGTTAGTGTATTTCATCACACTCTGGGACGCGACAGATAGCAATGTTGTGTTCGAGACGTGTAAGGATATTAGCCTTTAAGTCCAAAAGGTAGTGGAATCTCCAAAGGTTACATCGAGTAAAGTGAAAATTCTAAAGAATATAGAAACAAAAAAGATGAATTTAGATGAGATAATTGTAGAAAATTAGGTTGAAGAAGGGTTTGAGGAACCAAGAGAGGTAGTTGAGGCACCAAGGGTGCGAGATAAGTCCAAGGTGGAATCGCTGCTACAACACATCCATTTATCACCACAATATCCGTCACAAATCACTTATTCTTGCGGTGACCTTGAGTACAAGAAGTTCATAGAGATGCCGAGTCAAGTGAAAATTAATCCCCTAGTACTTGAATCCATTGAGAAGGAGACGAAACATCAACCATTCTTCAAGGAGACACTCTCCAAGAAGAATAAATTTACTGAGTATGGAAATCTTGCTCTAAATGAAGAGGTATCAACGCGAGTTCAACAGAAGATACCATCGAAGCTTCAATATCTTGGAGGTTCCAACCTCCCAATCGAAACAGGTGGTACGATTGAAGGAAACGTGATGTGTGACTTTAGTTTGACTATCAATATCATTCCAAAGAGTGTGTACCAGAAGTTGGGTATTTAAGATGCTAAGCCAACATCCGTCATCTTGACTGGCGGATCGATCCACAACAAATGTACGGGGAATCATAGAGGACGTGCTCGTCAACATAGGTAATAATTTTATTCCCATGGATTTTGTTATGCTTGATTATTATGTAGATAATAACTTCCCTTTCATACTTGGGTGTCCAATCCTGGCCATGAGCCGCACCATAATCGACGTAAATGAAAGAACCATGACCCTCCGCATTGAAGATGAGTCACAAATGTCTGTAGTGTGACCGAAGAGTCAAATTCTAAGAGAGTCCACGAAACCGTGAGAAAGAAAGAAGATAATGAGTTTGGGTGGGAGACGAAGTATCGTGAAAATCTCCCAAACCTGAGAACATACCACACAAGTATAAGGATTCTTGTATGGGGTCGTTCCTTGTCACTTGAGTTCTTTCGGCGAAGGTGATTGAGGTTCGAGCGAAGAAAGGTTGCAAATTCTGACTGGACGATGTGAATAATCTCACTAGTTATTAGGGAGGCTATATAAATAAGAAATGATGAGGTAGCAACTTTGAACTTTGAACGAACTAAGATAGAAGTGATTGTGGGAGAGAATCCACATTTTAATACGTTTTCATGCATTTTTTTAATTTTAGTTATTGTAGTATGATTTATTCAATTTTTAATTGTTTTAGTGTATACTTGGTGGTCCCGTGGGTGTGATAAAATACACAATATAAAAAAGCACACACACCTCGAGAACCAAGATTAACTCTCCGCAAGTATACGGATCGTTACAAGTAATAAGTAAGTAAGTACAGTTCGTTCCTCAGTGACTTAGGTATTTAATTTAAACTTGTCTTAAAGAATAGAATAAATGGTTTTATATGTTTTAATTAAAAGATAAGAAAATAGAGTGAATGTTTGTTTTATTTTCTACTAGTTATTTAAATATGAAAATAAAGTAATAGCTAGGGGGTGCAAGTATCAACCTATCCTATTGAATTGTTATTCTAATTAAGAGCGAGTCAAACTATTACGACTACTCAGGATTCTATAATCCTTCTAACTCCCGTCAATATAGCTTAGAAGGCAACCTCAACAATACTAAGGAAGTTGGGTAAGGGGACCCTGGGCAATGATCGGTGATTAATTCTAACCCAAGTGACTATCTAGCTAAGCAAGCTCGTTAGGATCACTACAACACACTAAACGATTATGAATCGTTTCCGTCCCTAAACCCCCTTGGTGGTCCTTTGTGTGTTCTAAATAAATGCAAATAATAATCGAACCACAACCGCAAGTGTACGGTTGTCCCAAGTAGTAATTCTGATAATCAGATTCGTTCCAAGGACGGATGGTTGATCACAATGTCTATGCAAATAGTGATTGATGCACTTATGAAAATAAAAGAGGATAATTTGTTTGTTTTGGTTTTGTGATTTATTACTCAATAAATGAAAGACAAAATAATAATGCAAGTAAAAAGCTAAAACGCAAGTATGAGCAAGTAGTACTTGAGAGACACAAGGGTTTTCCTAACTATCATTCATTTCATACATTGTTTAAGGGTCAAATTTGTAAATTGGTATTGGTCGGGATTCTATAATCTCCTTACCCCCGTCAGGGTGGACTAAGGAGCAACTATCAAATGCTACAAACCCCGTCAGGGTGATTATAGTCCACTCTCAAGTGTTAAAATGTTTATTACCCAATAGGCCATAGGTTTAATTAAGCTCGTCAGAGTCAATAATTTCTAACCTACATTCATTAACTAGTTCGGTACCTAAACCCCCCGTCAAGGTGATCCAATCGCCACTAATTGGAATAGCCTAGATACTAAATCCTATCATTGGTTAATTACGTCAATAATAGTAATTAAAATGCAAATTAAAGAAAAATACAATTTACCCAATTTGATTTAAATAATAAATATCCCAAATTCAAATGTATAGAATGAAATCAAATTGGGATTAACCCATTATGCGTTCTCAAGCACTATGAATTGTTTAGCTCATATTAAAAAGAAAAACTAAATTAAAATAAATGGAATTCATAATTGATTACAAATAAAAGATAAAAGAAACCTAATTTCCGGAATTGGAATGACTGAGAACGGAGCTATAGACCCACTCCAGCTCTAGCAGCTTCTTCTTCCTTCCTTCTGTTGCTTCTCTCTGGTGTTTTTAATTGTAAAGAATGAATTCTCTGAAAAATAGAAGTCCAGACCTCCTTTTATAATAAGAAAAACGGATTAGGGCTTGGACCAGAAAATAAAAGCCTAATTAAATGTCCAAGCCCACTTTCTAAGCCCAAAATCCCGTAACTGATGACAGGCCTTCACTAAAACTGCTTTTCCCGATGCGTTACAACTCCGATTGACCTCATTCCAGTTGCTAAAGTTCCGTACTTCGATAAGGAATGTTTTCTCTTCAAAGGTCAGCGGCTCAATCAGCTTTTAAGTACCTCGAAAACAGCAATCAAGGGCCTGGAAAAATGGATTTTCAGCTCTAAAAATAATATCTTCGGGATTTATCTTCACGTCTTGACTCTATCTTTTAATCTTTGACTTTATCTTCGGATTCCTTTCCTAGCTAACATTTAAAAACCTGTAAACTTTACACTAAAAATACCAATATTACGCGCAAAAGTTTAATAATTCAAAAATGCTAGAAATAAAAAGGGAAATCCGAAATATTGCATATTTAGTCCAAAAGTCTATCGAATTAATTAAAATAACACCAAAAATGATGTCTCCTAAGGGTCTAAAATAAGAACAATTAAGGAGACATCAAGACCCCCAACTCAAACCTTTGTCGTCCCGACAAAGCAAAACAAAGTAAAACGAGGGGTAGAAGCAAACGTATAAACACATAGAAGCTAGCAAATAAACCCTAAAGCAATTCTTAAGATAAATCTCATATAGACAAACTTTAAAAACTAACATCTACATACACTAATCATGCAACATCAAACATAAATAATCTCAATCATAAAATTAAAGTCGCAATGCTTGAAGGTTACACTTGTACTCATCTCTGTATGATGGCTATAGGGTGGTCATTAATCCTAACTCGCTTTGAACGCTCCACCTAGTCTATTCCCTATCAACAGAATCATAAATTCACTATGCACTTAGGAATCACGAGGTCTTTACGGTTATAATATTGGCTTAAGGACGGGTGTGGATGTATATTTGGTAAATTTGAAGTGAGCTTTTGGCTCTCTCCTCACTTACCATCAACATTGTCCTCGAGCTTGAGTTAACGCTCAAAAAGATGTCTCACTCACCCATTACGCAACAATTTAGCGTCCCATGTCTACCCACTATAAATTAGATGATTTTTAGAAAAAATTCCACTTTGCCGGGTGTTTTATTCATTCATATTTTTCTTTTTATTTTCTTTTCTCTTTTTCTTCTTCTTTTTTTTTTTGTACAGAGGCAAACCGGGTACCCGGATTTTGGAAACCGGGTCCCCGGATCCTACTGTATTGATTTTCAAAAAATTTCATTTTTTTTCTTTCTTTTTCATTTTTCTTCATTCCCGGCAAAGGGTTACAAGTATATATCATCTGCAATTTGTGCTACAATACAAAGCACATCAATCCCAACCCATTAAAGTCCCCATATGTGGTCCCACCACCCCAAACTCAAGCTCGAGACATGTCTCAGGATTGTGATTCAAGTGCGGGTCATATGGTCATGCCTAACAATCTAAGGGATAATGGCTTATATCGTGGCTACAAATAAAAGGCTAAAGGCTCAAAGTGGGCTAAGACGGATAATAATTCATTCAAGGGATAGAAAGCTAAAAGGCACAAATGGCTAACAAAGAACTGCCCCTATCATTTTCCTAAGTACATAGCTTGTCTTTAGTTCATATCTAGGTGGGTTCTCTACTAATTAGGATTTCACGTTCTACACACCAAACATATTCCTTGAGTACAAGCTTACTTCATTTGCATTGTTCATTAATTTTTCCTATTAATTACCTATGTTCGCATGCAATTGTAAGTGCGTTTTATGTTAATCCCTAAAGTTCACTATTTACTATCATTGATTCATCAAAAGTATGCTTAAAGGGACATTTAAAATCTTCTACAGTCAAACGCAACTCCGAAAATTATTTTATTGAAAGCAGATAAAACACATAACACATAAAAACTGGGATGAGGCAACGAACCCCACCCCAAACTCAAAAATGAGTCGTGTCCCCACGACTCGAAAGGACTCAAAGCAATAAAATAATATACACTAAATGAGAAGGATTAGAAAACGTATCTGAACCAGCGCGAGGCTGGTTTTCGGTGTTGCGTCCATGAACTTTATCTCGCGTCTAGACATCGTAAGTTGTTCTTTGAACAATTAAAGTTCAACTTGTATGTAACGTTTCCCAAAATATCAATCATCGCATCCCGATTCTCTTTCAACACCTTGATTTGTGATTCCAACTCATCATCGGATTGTTTTCTTCCTCACTTTCAGGTTCTGCAATCACTTCCCTCTTCTTCGGATTAGCCTTAATTTGAACCGCTTCAGTCTTGTTTGAAACTTGAAATAGGAATCTCAATAGCTTGTTCTTGAATAGCACCAAAAGCGTTCCTGTTTCTTGGAGAATTCCTTTGATAAGTACACATGAAAACGGTTCTGATAAGCATCTCTTTCCACCCCAAACTCAAAACTTCAAATAGTGAGAAGCTAAGGCTTAGAACTTTGATGTTTTGAGGCTTAAGACTTGAAAATTATGGTGGAATATGAGATGGGTAAAGGCTAATTGATGTGGGAGAAGAGGGAATTGGATTTAATTTGAAGCTTGGATGAAGAACAATTGGAGAAAAGTGGGAATTTTATCGTATTTTGGATAGGAGATGAGTTGATTGTATGCTTTTGTGGTGAAAGAGAGTAAGATTTGAGGATTGTGTGGTTGTAGCTGATGATGTTCATGAAATTCTGGGTTTTGGGAGTGTTTGTGGAGGCTGGGTTAAGGACGGAGGTAAAAATATAGGGCTAAAAAGCTGAAAAACGGACTTGGCACAGATGCAAACCGGGTTCCCGGTTTTGAAAATCCGGGTTCCCGGTTCCGCGTCGCTGTGACGGCGCGAAAAAAAATAAAAATACTCTTTTTTTTTTTTTTTTTTTTTTTTTTTTTTTTTTTTTTTTTTTTTTTTTTTTTTTTTTTTTTTTTTTTTTTTTACCTCGAGACGCGCCAAACCGCTGGACTCCAAGACGCAGGGTCAGAAATTCTGCTCGCCGAAACCGGGTACCCGGTTTTGCCAAATGCGGGTACCCGGATTTTGTCGATGGCGCGAGTCAAAACGCGCCAAAACGCCACCTCTGAAAACGCTGGGCCAGACTTGAGGAAAATTACAGCTCCGAAACCGGGTACCCGGTTTCGCCAAATGCGGGTACCCGGATTTGTGTCGATGCGCGAATCAAAAACGCTCCAAAACGCCATCTCTCAACACGCTGGACCAGAGTGCTCCTGGTTTTACAGCACCAAAACCGGGTCCCCGGTTCTGAAAATCCGGGTACCCGGTTTCGACGCTGTTGTCGTGAACCAAGATGCCATTGTTGCGTTTGAAGGGGTTGGTACCAGCTCCAAAACCGGGTTCCCGGTTTTGTGAAACCGGGTACCCGGTTTCTCCTGGACATTCAACCTCTTTTTCTTCTATTTTCGCCAATTCGACCCCAAACTCAAGTCCTTTTTACCCCTGAAATCATCAAAAACAACTACCCTTCCTCATTTCTTAATAATAAACACTAAAATTACGAAAATCAAACTAATCTAAAATGCAAAAATTTAAAAACTCAGCTAATATACAAGTAATTGGCTTTTGTTTAACGTCGTTAAGCTCGACGGGTTACCTCAATCATTAGTCATTGACATAACCTCCCCAGCAGTGAGTGAGGTTGTCAATATTTGCAAGTCGAAATTTGCATCCCTTCGCTTTTATGCCCACTAGTTTGTCTGAGATAATCTGTGCGACCATGAATGGTCCTATCCAAGAACTTTTTGATTCACGTACCTTTGGGCGGGGGTTCGGTTTCTTCATAGCTACTTCTTCACCTACTTTGAACCCCTTTTTCTTTCTCTCTTTCTTAGGTTCCTTCGGAACCTTCGTGGCACGTGCTTTCTCTTTCTTCTTCGCATGATTGAGTTGTGGATCCTTGGGGTATGGAGGAGCTTTAATTGGTGGTTTCTTTCGTAGCTCTTTCTCCTCCACCCCTAAAGTTTCCACAACACTAATTGGCTTTGTTCTTACCGGTTCCATTACATCTACACGAAAACATTCATCCTTGGAATCCGGAAACTTCATAGGCCTGAACACGTTGAATTTCACCTCTTCGTCTTGGATCCTCATAATCATTTCTCCATTTTCTACATCAATAAGGGTACGCCCCGTGGCTAGGAATGGTCTTCCCAAAATAATGGGGACATTCCTATCCGCGTCGTAATCAAGAATAACGAAATCAGCGGGAAAAATTAACGTACCTGCCTTAACGAGGACATCTTCGATTCGGCCTTCCGGATGTGCAAGAGATCGATCCGCCATTTGCAAGACCATAGAAGTGGGTCTTGCTTTAATATTAAGCTTATCAAAGACTGATTTGGGCATCAAATTGATGCTTGCACCCAAATCACATAGCGCTTTTCCTTTCCACTCATTACCAATAGATATCGGAATTGTAAAGCTCCCAGGATCAACTAACTTTGGAGGTAATTTACCTTGACAAATAGCACTACATTCCTCAGGAAGACCAATCATCTCATTATCACAATATGGCCGTTTGTTGGTGAGGGCTTTCTTCAGAAACTTAGCATACTTGGGTACATCTCGAATAGCTTCTAACAACGGAATATTTATGCTAAGACCTCTTATTTTGTTAAAGAATTTTTGATACTCACCCATATCACCTTTCTTTTGAACTCTCGATGGAAATGGTGGAGGTGGACGATTGATTATAGTCTCATCTTTCTTTTTCGGAACCTCAACAGGCTTCTCCACTTCTTCTACTTCAACTTCTTTATCTTTATTCACCACCTCTTTTTCTTTTCTAACTTCTTTTTCTTTCATAACCGGAAAAGGAGGTGGAGGAAGGTTCTTACCACTTCTAAGATTAATAACTTTACAATCTTCGATTTGTAACGGATTCTCAGTATCACTAGGAAGTTGTCCTTGCTGACGTTGATTGAGCTGTTTATTGATTTGACTCAGCTGATTTTGGAACATCTTCATATTTGCTTCAAGTGCATTTTGTCTTTCTATAGCTGCGTTCTGACGTTCGATCGCTGCATCCTGACGCTCCATCGCTGCGTTCTGCCGTTCCATTGCTTGTGCTTGTAGAGCGATTAAACTTTCAACTGTTTTCTGAAGGGTATTTGCTCCTTCTTGTGGATGGGCAGGTAAAGCTTTCTGGTTCAAATTCTCATCATAAGTATTCTGAGGAGCTTGTCTCTGTACATAATTTTGATTCTGTCCTCCTTGATAGTTATTGTGTGGTCTAGGATTATAGTTTTCACCTTGGGGGCGCGGCTGATACGCATGTGTAGGATTGGCTGCCCCATTAGGATTCGAATATTGAAACCCAGGATGGTTTCTGTTAGGCTGATACCCATTACCACTCGAATTAAAATTACCTCTGTTGGACATGAACATCACTGATTCTTGATTACTCGGACAATTCTCCTCATCATGATCATCAACTCTACAACTCGAACACATATAAACCTCTTGTGCAGCATGCACAGCTACTCTCTTACCCGAAAATCCTTCTTTTACAGCTAAAGTAAGCTGCTTCAATTGTTGCTCCAAAGTGTTTTGAATTTTTGTCTCAAAGGTAGCAAGTTTCTCTTCTATGTTAACATTATTAACACCCTTAACAGGTGTTCTCTCTGATTTCCACCCAACCTCATTCTTGACTGTTCGTTCTAAAATAATTTTGGCATGAGCGGGTTGAACTTGAAGGAAACCTGCACCACATAACGTATCTAACTTTTCTCTCGAAGCTCCATCAAGGCCTCTATAAAAAATCTTTAACTGTTGAAATTCTGAAAAACCATGATTTGGAACTCTACGCAAACACATCTGAAATCTAGTCCAACTCTTACCCACAGTCTCATCATATTCTTGACGAAAATTAGTCAACTCCAATTCAGCATCTAACCTCATATTACTCGGATAATATCTGTCGAAAAACGCGGCTTCCAATTGATCCCAATTGGTTATCTTCGTCGGATCTTGTGTATCATGCCATTCACTTGCTCCATCAATAACAAAAAATTTAAACACAGCGTAGTACATCTGTTCTTTTGAAACTCCTTGTGTGATGTAAGAATCACATATCTGTTTGAATTTTTGTATCGCTCTAAGAGGATCTTCCGCTGGTCTTCCGCGAAAATTTCCAAAGTTTTGGAACTGAGCTAGCATACCCGAATCTGGACGGAATCTCGGAACATTAATATCTGGAGCACCTACTCCTATAGCTGGAGCGCGGAATGGAACTTCTGGAGGGCCATTAGTGAACCAAGGATCTTGATTCATCACGATTTGAGCTTGTCCGTTATTGTTCTGAATATTAACGTTCTCCATTTGGTGAATTAATTCTTCTACTTCTGAGGATTCTTGTTCTTTCCTTCTCTTGTTAGCAAGTCTGATTAATGATTCTGGATTATTAAGGATCGGAGGTGTTGGCTCTAGATCCTTAAAGAGTCTCCTTCGCATACACCAAACCTAAAAACCTGAGAAAACTAAACAAGCAAAAAGCGTAAAACTGATAAAAACAAAAATAAAAATAAATGCAACTATCACTAAAGGATAAACACCGTGGTCACACGCTACCGTCCCCGGCAGCGGCGCCAAAAACTTGGTGGTCCTTTGTGTGTTCTAAATAAATGCAAATAATAATCGAACCACAACCGCAAGTGTACGGTTGTCCCAAGTAGTAATTCTGATAATCAGATTCGTTCCAAGGACGGATGGTTGATCACAATGTCTATGCAAATAGTGATTGATGCACTTATGAAAATAAAAGAGGATAATTTGTTTGTTTTGGTTTTGTGATTTATTACTCAATAAATGAAAGACAAAATAATAATGCAAGTAAAAAGCTAAAACGCAAGTATGAGCAAGTAGTACTTGAGAGACACAAGGGTTTTCCTAACTATCATTCATTTCATACATTGTTTAAGGGTCAAATTTGTAAATTGGTATTGGTCGGGATTCTATAATCTCCTTACCCCCGTCAGGGTGGACTAAGGAGCAACTATCAAATGCTACAAACCCCGTCAGGGTGATTATAGTCCACTCTCAAGTGTTAAAATGTTTATTACCCAATAGGCCATAGGTTTAATTAAGCTCGTCAGAGTCAATAATTTCTAACCTACATTCATTAACTAGTTCGGTACCTAAACCCCCCGTCAAGGTGATCCAATCGCCACTAATTGGAATAGCCTAGATACTAAATCCTATCATTGGTTAATTACGTCAATAATAGTAATTAAAATGCAAATTAAAGAAAAATACAATTTACCCAATTTGATTTAAATAATAAATATCCCAAATTCAAATGTATAGAATGAAATCAAATTGGGATTAACCCATTATGCGTTCTCAAGCACTATGAATTGTTTAGCTCATATTAAAAAGAAAAACTAAATTAAAATAAATGGAATTCATAATTGATTACAAATAAAAGATAAAAGAAACCTAATTTCCGGAATTGGAATGACTGAGAACGGAGCTATAGACCCACTCCAGCTCTAGCAGCTTCTTCTTCCTTCCTTCTGTTGCTTCTCTCTGGTGTTTTTAATTGTAAAGAATGAATTCTCTGAAAAATAGAAGTCCAGACCTCCTTTTATAATAAGAAAAACGGATTAGGGCTTGGACCAGAAAATAAAAGCCTAATTAAATGTCCAAGCCCACTTTCTAAGCCCAAAATCCCGTAACTGATGACAGGCCTTCACTAAAACTGCTTTTCCCGATGCGTTACAACTCCGATTGACCTCATTCCAGTTGCTAAAGTTCCGTACTTTGATAAGGAATGTTTTCTCTTCAAAGGTCAGCGGCTCAATCAGCTTTTAAGTACCTCGAAAACAGCAATCAAGGGCCTGGAAAAATGGATTTTCAGCTCTAAAAATAATATCTTCGGGATTTATCTTCACGTCTTGACTCTATCTTTTAATCTTTGACTTTATCTTCGGATTCCTTTCCTAGCTAACATTTAAAAACCTGTAAACTTTACACTAAAAATACCAATATTACGCGCAAAAGTTTAATAATTCAAAAATGCTAGAAATAAAAAGGGAAATCCGAAATATTGCATATTTAGTCCAAAAGTCTATCGAATTAATTAAAATAACACCAAAAATGATGTCTCCTAAGGGTCTAAAATAAGAACAATTAAGGAGACATCACCCCTTCCCCCAATTAGGGTGACAGTAAACGAACTTAGGTCAATCTAGAGGTGTATTGTCTCCAAAAAGATCACGTTAAAATAATTCATAATATAGTTATAAAATAAATGATATCGATTAAACAGAAAAAAGGTAATCAATGGTTCATACTGTTAACAAACCCTAAGCAAAAGAGATTATTAATGCATAATAAAACTTAGAATATATAGCTTAGAAACAAGGTTAGGCCAATAATATAATACTAGTTACCGTAAGGATTGATATGGGGAGGTGCAAAATTGATGTTTGATGCTCTGACTTTGTTTCTTCCTTCTCTTAGTCTTCTTGATCGATATCTGATGGAATATTGGATAAAAACTAAGAAATGATGGCAAAACGAACATGTTTTTTTATGTATGGGTGTCCCAGCCAGCTTACGCGCACCACGACTTTTCCCATAGGAAATATACACGCCTCCACATGCATACTCCCACTTAATCAGAACTAGGTTGCCCATGTTCAGGGAGGGGACTCGAACCTTACACCTCTTTCTTACCCCCTTTAAGGGCTCAAGAAATAACAAGGCTGGGGGGATTCGAACCCTGTACCTCCTAGATGAGAGACAAGGTCCGAGCCATTGAGCTAGTCCCAATGGTTCAAAGGAACGTGTTTTTAATGTTATGAGTTGATACTTATAGTTTATAAACATTTTATGCGTCATGGGTTCATTTAAATGACTTAGCCCCTCCCGAAACATTTTCCTCCAAGAGGGGACTAGTTCGAGTCACGCCAACTGCAAAAGTAATAACTTCTTCGTTACAACTTCAAATGATAAACCGTCAGTGGCCACACGTTCTTAACTCAGTTCCCTAGATGGATAGAAAAGGGATGCTTTAATTGTTGTGTAAATCTCATAGTCACGTCAGCGCAAACAAGTCGCTTTCTAAATCTCGCCGACATCTCTTGTACTTTCTTAAACGGCTGCTTTAGTCCCTTACTTTTGCTTTCCTTCTTTGATCTCCTTTCCTCGACCTCTTATCCATACTTTGGCATCTAATATCATCTTTGTACCTAAGATCTTCACACTTAACACAAAAATTACACCACAAATGCTCTTGGTGTCGTCTAAGGCGTTAAAAAATAATAGATAAATAAACGTAAATAAACACCCAAGGCTGAGCACGGTTCTGCAAGTATACAGGACGTATGCAAGTTTTAACTTTTAATGAATAAGTAGAGTTCGTTCCTCAGGGACTACGAAGGTTAAGAAGAACTTATGCAAATATTCAAGTGCAGATATTGAAAGCTAGAACAAATGATACGCAAGAAAATAAAGGAAATGGGATTTTTATTTGGTTTTGTAAAAAAGAAAATAAACTAATAAATTAAAGACGGAAAATAAATAAGCAAAGAGAAGAAGATAGTATGATAGTTTAGCTCGAGATATTAGCAAGTAATCCCCACTAGTTTTGGTTATTCTATTGTCTAAGGGTGAATCAAGTAATATGAAATAATCAGGATTCTAAATTCCTATATCTTAGACCTTGAGAGCGACTAAGGGGCTACGGACACACCATGAGGTAGCCTAAACCTAGGGTTATCAAACGCCACTATGGCCCTAAGCAATTCAATTCCAAACATGGTGATAGTGGTGAAAGCATACCCTAATGATTATCTAGTTAGGTTGATTTGTCAGGTCTAAACCTTGTTCTAGACGTTATGTGGTGTTTCAATAGTTAAACACCCAGCTAAGGTGATCATCTAACTACTATTAAGGTAATCCTATACTCATGCATTAGCAAGGAAAACAGTCATTAAATCAAAACACATAAACAGAACAAAAACATGAATTCCAATTAAATACCGTGGTATCCCAAATCAAATAGAAAAATTAGGGTTCATACACATATGCTAAATCTCAAGCTAAAAGTAAATTAGTTCATACTAAGAAAATAAAAGAAAAGAATTACAGAATTGAAGGTTGAAGAAGACATAGTTAATGCAAAACTCCTTCCAGACTTTTCTTCTTGTATTGTAAGCTTCTTCCTGACCGTAAGGTTTGGCCAAGGATGATTTTATAATGATAAGAGGCTGTATTTATAGGGTATAGGAAGACCTAATTCATTTTCTTGAAGGAGAAGGTAAGTAGTGGACTCCTTGCCCAACTCAAATTCGTAGCCCAAAAATATGGAATCAGCCCCGTTTTTGTTTTGGTCCTAACAGCCTCAATACTTATCCGTTTGACGCGTATGAGTAGTCGAAATTCATCTTCTCGGAATAATATTTAACTTTTCTCCTGACCGTTTCTCCAAATTCCTCATCGATTTTGAGATATAAGCTGATTTATGTTCGTAGGTGCTGGAATTCAGATTTATGGCAGCTTTTTCTTTTCCATATTTTTAGCTTTTGTTTCCTTATCTTCAATTTCCATGTTTATCTTCTTTCCTTTAGCTTTTGGAACCAACTTGGACTCTAATTAATTACCATATATCTTTAAAGCTTCACACTAAATAAATAATTAAACCCAATATGCTCTAAAAATAATAAATAACTAATTCAAGACACAAAATAGGAAAGTGTACTAAATCATGTGAAAGTCGACCTATAAACTAATAAATACACCTAAAATGATGTCTCCAAGTAGGATTATTTCATGACAAATAGGGAGACATCAGCTCTAAAAGTAGAAAATCTCCAAAACAAGGCAAGAAATGACAATATATCAAATAATAGGGAAAATCCCTCAACTGAGCACATAAAGAACCTAAAATGATGTCTCGTGACTAGATTAATCTATCACAATTAAGAAGACATCAATACTACTTCCAATGAGAAAGGTATCAGTTGTTATTGGTGTGTAGGTAGTCAAAGATATGATTTTGGGTTGAAATAGATGAGTGAAGAAATTCTGCAGCAGTTAGTTGCGGTACAGCGCAACCAGACTGGTGGAATGTGCCTATTTTAATCGAATTATGGGAGCATTACAAGGGGTTCTGCGGTACACCACAACCTACTCGCGGTGCACAGTACGAACGATCTATCACCATAGTGTGCATTTCATGGAGAATACAATTTTAAAGCCAAGAGCACCTTGGACGTGCCTGCCTACGGTACACCGTAGGACCTTTATCGATGACTACTATATCGAGAGAAGCTATATATACACCACATAACGCCGTTGGAACAACTACGAGAAGAGTTTGACTTGTACCCAATTCCAAATCCTTAAGCCTTCTTCTTCTCCAACATCCAAAAATTCATTGAAGCTTCATAAAGCCTTCACCATACACCAAAACACCATTACATCACGTCCAAAATCATCTTTAGACTCCATGAAATAATTTTTACCATCAAAATCATTCTATAATTGACATGTAATCTCAGATCATTGATAGGGTTCATACATGTGCAATATTAAGCTAAAATTTGTTCAGTTCATGCTTTGAAAAATAAAAACAAAGTAAAGGATGTTCAGAATTCAAGTAAAGAAATAAAATAATGTTTACACGAATTGTGTAGGAAATGATTGATGAACGGGGTGTAGAACCCTTGCTTCTCATTACTCCAAGGTACCTAAGCTCTACTTTGTTATAAGTTATATTTTTTGAGATTGAAAACCAATTAAAATATCCTTAAAAATGTTTGGTAGAAGTTGTGGCATTTAAGTGAGTTAAAAGTAGGACTCTTTGTAAATTCTAGACAACTTTGGTCTTCATAGAAAAATACCCATATCTTTCTCAATTCAACTTGGATTTGTAGATTGTTTTTCCTCACGCGATCTAGACTTCGAGGTATATCTTGGGTCCAAGTACATGATCAGAATACTTTCCAATTATTTATTTTGAATTTCTAAAGTTGACACCATATTTTTCCGACAATTTTTTTTGAGCTTCTAGTGAAACTTTTGGATCCTTTGCGACTTGACTCGGGTTTCTCCTTAAATTTTTTAATTTTTATCTTCATCTTATGGTCTCGTATTATATATGGTCTTAGTAGTTACACACTTAACACACAAATAATCTCAAATTGCCCCAAACACTCGCATACACGTACATATACACTCATACACACACAAAAGGGATAATTCAATATTAAGGCATAAAATCCTCCTAAATGATGTCTCGTGAGTCTCTAAATTTATCATAAAATGTGAGACATCACTGGGCTACCTTAGCAAGTATGTCTTCTACAATGCCTCAAGGGCATGGCAATGTACGATCCTCCATTAGAAGGAATACATATATGGGTTTAGCTTACCCAAGCTCAAGATTATCAAATAATGCCTGTGGCATAAATTGATGTACCAACAAGGTCATAATGGTATTTTCCTTAAGTTTATCACCAATTAAAACTAGAAAAATTGAAACGCTTAGGCATTGTCCTCCGAACTCTTGCACTATACTCTTTGAATAATTTATATATGACCCTTAATCCCCTTTTAGAGTTTTAAAACACCGACCATGAATTCCTTATAAGCTAGAGATCTAAATCATTAATTGGGATTCCTTCTTGGTTAAAGAAACACACCATATCAAACTATCTCTTTTAATTAAATATACCATTAATGTACATCTTGTATTCGGTAAACCTTAGATAATTGATAGAAATATCATTGTTGACAAGAAAAAACGCCATATGATACTCCTATTTGGAATTGAAAGCACTATTAATGCTACAGTGAACAAATACCGGGCCTAAATTGACCACCCCTTAACCCGACCATGGCCAAATCATTTTATATAACAATCCAATATGACAAGGCCTCAAAGCATAAATACTTAGCTGATCCATAGATCTTTTTTAAAGCCCATTCTGGTAACCCTCCAACCGATTGAGATTATATATCAAAGACTTTGTGAACCCTAATCCGTATTACTTTTCAGAATGTTCCGGATCCTCAACGATCTCTCTCCGATTTACCTTCTCCTCCCGACCGTTCTCATTCTCTTCCTCACGATTCTTTTCTTTCTTCATATCTTTCGCCTACTCTTCTCCCCACTTACCCATGTCTAGATTGAAGACCACCGTATCACCATTGCACCACCACCGCTCAGAATATAAGCAATGGCAAGGTATTGTTATTATATAACTTTACTTTATATGGATCTAAGACTACGTCACTTCATCATTTTTGTTAACTTTGGATAAATATACTTTAATATCTGTAGTAATTTGATGATCTGATTCCATAAAATTCTTATATATTTTGTAATTTTTGTATTCATTTCCTGAAGATCGACTGTGAAGTAAAGGATCGAAGAGGAATCAAAAGATGAACTGTAACCCAACTAATAAAGTAAACTCCAAAGATGAAAATGTTAAAGTTTGTGATTTTTTTATAATATATATTATATTCTTAAGTAATGTATAATTTTATTGAACTTTGAGCACATACAATGTTAAAATTGAAATAAATTTATCTTTCGATAAATAGATATTAATTTGTGGTAGATTTGATTTTTTGGGGGTTTATGTAGATTTAAGATTTTTTTTTTGGTAAATACTAATGATTTAGAATCCTTAAAGCATGGTTAATGGGGTTTTCATTTTAGATCTTTAAAATCATATTTAAAGATTCAATTTGAAAACTGTGGTTAAAGTAAAATTTTCAAAACATATCCAACACCAATGGTGTAGTTATAAATTTAAGTAGTTTACATTAACATAGTTTGTAGTTATACATATTATTTTTTGAGTCACTACTCATGTTATTAAATTAATTTAACATTGATTAATTGTTATTTAGTTACAAATCTGCTTTTGATACCTTTTGTCACAAATTTCAAGTATACATATTGTAATAAGATTGGAAAGAAATAGAAATTATGGTTATTATCTTCAAATTTGAAGAGTCTTCAAAATGTAACTGATGTTGATATTTTTTGCATATTTTGATTTTGAATATTCGAAGGTAACTTTTTAACACCTCATTGGTCATTCTTTTACCATTTTCAACCCAACCCTGGTATTTTTAAATTGATTAAAACCAAAATGAATGGGTTGGTCGGTAAAATTTGGGTCATTAAGGCTAAGTCTAATAATTTTTCAATTATTTAGCTAATATTGTAATCTTTTCCTGGATAACTTATCTACGATTTCTATCATCTTGTTAATCATTAATCTAGAGAGCTAGATGATCAATTAGTTTTTTCTTGTTGGAAAAATATATTTTATCTCAAATATATATATATATATATATAATTCTTTATTGCTATAATTAAAACAAAGTAAAACTTTCAATTTTTCCATATATTTTAAGATGGATTTTACTATATATTTTCTTATTTGTTTTGTCCTATATATCTATCATGCTTGGTATTTAAAACCTACCCCATGTAAATAAAAATTGATACAAGGATAAAGTAAAAAAAAGGTTAGTTGGCAGGAAATAGCGGTTCTGCATCAGAAAATTTTGAACAAATACAGGCCTTAGACGAGGTTGGATGGTGGGTAGAGGCCTTGTCAAGCAAAGTTACGGTGAGGGGTGTGGAGAGAAGATATATCATAGCGTTTGTGGGGCACGTGTGGTTAGATAGGAACACAAGACTATTCGATCCAGCCGCACAGAAGAAGTCTAATAGAAAACTACATGCGATTATTTATAACGCGACAACAGATTAATTACATCGATTAAGAACGTGTTAGTAAGGGTGAAAAGCCGAAGAGTGGTGTTAAGCTGAATGTGGACGGTTCATTTGATATGAATAAGACCCAATCCGGGGTAAAATGACTATTTCACAATAATAAGGGAGATTATTTGGGTGGTTTTGCGGAGACATGTATGGCGCGGACACCATTTGAGAATGAACTACTTGCTTTACACTTTGGATTGCATATGACAGTGAGTCTAGGTTATACATCTATTATCATCGAAACAGACTCGAGTGAGTTGCACGCGCTAGTGAAGGGATGTGGGAACTCAATGGACTTCTTGAATGATATAGTACGAGAGTGTAAGGACATTTTGAATTCCAAAGAGCATTTCGAATTTGTTCGGGTATTTCGGGAGACGAATAAATATACGGATTGGTTGGCTAAGTTTGGTAATTTTAATGTTGAGTGAAAAAAAAGAAAAAGTGTTGACTAGTAGTTGAAAGTTTGTAAGATTAAAATAATTAATAAAGTGTATTCCCTATAAATTTCTTTGCTAAATAAATTTGATAAACTTTTATTTAAAAGCAAAAGACAACAAATAAAAGCTTACTCCTCTCACGGCCATCGTCCGGTCATAACCACCGCCATCACGGCGTACGCCACCAACAACAGTGATAGACTAATAACAAGAACAAATTCGAGAATCCATATCGAATTATATTCCTGTTCCAGGCATTACTTGAGTTAGAAGAGCTGGAGTCTGTACAGGATAAGCCGAGCTCTTCACAACCCCTGAAACCTTCATCAGGAGGCAACGGTGGTGGTCAGATCCGATACCGATCTCCTTCCGCCACAGAATTATTATCAGTTTCTGATCCAATTACTTCATCATCTTTACTACATTCTCAATCTGCTTCAACAATTCATCATTCAACTGAACATCAAATGGACAAAGCTTATCTCAAGAGATCAAATCGTGAAACTATTTCAGATAAGATCCAACGTTATCGAGGTGTACTCATTGTTATATCTATTCCATTAGTAGTCGTCACTTTCCTTCTACTTTTAATGCCGTATACTTCTCCTTCTTCCGATTCCTTGAATCGTAAGTTTTCACCCAACTTTCATAGAAATAATCGCTACGCCGTTATCTTTGACGCCGGTAGTTCTGGTAGTAGGGTTCACGTCTTTTGCTTCGATAAAAACTTAGATCTTGTTCCAATTGGTGATGATCTCGAACTTTTCGTACAGGTACACTCAATTACAATTAATTACACTACTACATTATACTTTTACACTTATTTCTCAGTGAATTTTTTGTTAATTATAGCGTTATAGTGTTTTCTCAACATACATTCATTTTTTCTTACAGATATCCTCAATTTCAATTAATTACATGTATACATTATACTTTTAAATTTATTTTTCAGTTAAAATTTGTTATTTATTGATTAATTATTGACAATAACGTGTATTTTTATACTGTAGAAAAAACCAGGATTGAGTTCATATGCTAGTGACCCTAAAGCAGCTGCAGATTCTCTTTACTCTCTATTAGAAGCTGCTAAAGCTGTAGTTCCACCTGTTTTACAACAAAATACACCTGTTAAAGTCGGGGTTAGTATCGTAATTTCATCTTGTTTCTTCTACTTTTCCGTGCTAAATATCCGCATACATATACAGGCAACTGCAGGTTTAAGACAATTAGAAGGTGATACATCAGATAGAATTTTACAAGCGGTAAATTATTCATATAATAACTAATCTTTATCTTTGTATAATGTTAAATTTAATTTTTATTATAATATTTTGTAATAGGTAAGGGATTTCTTAAAGAATAGGGGTACCTTTAAGTCTCAAGGTGATTGGGTAACAGTTCTAGATGGTAATCAAGAAGGTGCATATCAATGGGTATGTAACAATTAATAATTTTAAATAGATTAAAAACTGAGAATTGAGTATATTTTTTTACTGTTTAGGTAACTATAAATTACCTTTTGGGTAATTTAGGAAAAGGGTATGGTAAAACTGTAGGAGTAGTTGATTTAGGAGGTGGATCAGTACAAATGGCATATGCTATTTCAGAATCAGATGCTGCTAAAGCACCTAAAGTATTAAATGGAGAAGATACTTATGTACAAGAAATGTACCTTAAAGGAATTAAATATTACCTTTATGTCCACAGGTTTTTTTTTTTTTTTTTCTTTTTTTTTTTGCAATTTGTTTAAACTTGTAAATGCTATTTCAGTTACTTGCGTTATGGATTATTAGCAGCTCGAGCCGAGATTTTGAAAGTTACTCAAGGATCTGCTAGTCCTTGCATATTAGGAGGGTTTCATGGTAAATACGTTATTATATGTCCCTAAATATTGCAAAAATTGCACAATGGATCTCTATATTATGCAATATTGCACTAAAGGTCCCTATATTATACAAAAATTGCACTACAAGTCCTTACAGTATGCAAAATTTGCCCCACAGGTCCCTAAATATTGCAAAAATTGCACAATGGGTCTCTATATCATGTAATATTGCATAAAAGGTCCCTATATTATGCAAAAATTGCACTAACAAGTCCCTATAGTATGCAAAAATTTGCCCTACAGGTCCCTAAATATTGCAAAAATTGCACAATGGGTCTCTATATTATGCAATATTGCACTAAAGGTCCTTATATTATGCAAAAATTGCACTACAAGTCCCTATAGTATGCAAAAATTTGCCCTACAGGTCCCTAAATATTGCAAAAATTGCACAATGGGTCTCTATATTATGCAATATTGCACTAAAGGTCTCTATATTATGCAAAAATTGCACTACAAGTCCCTACAGTATGCAAAAATTTGCCCGACAGGTCCCTAAATATTGCAAAAATTGCACAATGGGTCTCTATATTATGCAATATTACACTAAAGGTCCTTATATTATGCAAAAATTGCAGTACAAGTCCCTATAGTATGCAAAAATTTGCCCTATAGGTCCCTAAATATTGCAAAAATTGCACAATATGTCCCTTTAGAAACAAAAGAAAGAAGCAAAAGACTTACATTTTCCAGCTAAATACACACAACAAAACCCGAGTCTAATTTTTTGAATATTTTGTTAAATTTTTTGTGTTTGGTTTTTACAAGGTACGTATAAATACGGAGGAGTAAATTATGAAGTATCATCAAATTCAGATATGAATAAATGTAAAGAAGCAAGTTTAAAAGCTTTGAAAATTAATGAATCAACATGTACACATATGAAATGTACTTTTGGTGGTGTATGGAATGGTGGAGGAGGAGATGGTCAAAAGAATCTTTTTGTTGCTTCGTTTTTCTTTGATCGGGCTGCTGAGGTAAATATGACGAATATACCCTCGACAAAAAGGTGTAACTTATTTGTGTATGTATATTATATAGGCAGGTTTTGTTGATCCTAAAGTATCTGTTGCGAAAGTTCGACCGATTGATTTTGAAATAGCGGCTAATATAGCTTGTGAAAGTGGACTTGAAGATGCGAAAGCGAAATTTCCTCGTGTGGAGAATGATAATTTACCCTACTTATGTATGGATCTTGTGTATCAGTTTACTCTACTTGTGAATGGGTTTGGTAAGTATTGATTGAAGGAAGGGTATGGTAGTAAATTTGAGTTAGTTGAAAATAAGGTTGTTGTTTTTTTTTTGTGTTATAGGGCTTGATCCTGAGCAAGAAATAACATTGGTAAAGAAAGTGAAATATGGGAATTCATTAGTTGAAGCAGCATGGCCACTTGGAAGTGCTATTGAAGCTGCATCATCTATGTGATGTGATAGTGTGATATTGTACTACAACTAACTTTAAAGTTTAAAGCTAGCTAGTTAGTACAAATCAATTTTTTGGGTAATAATGGGATTTAATATTATGATTTATTATTTAACCATTTGTTGCAAATAACTCTGCGTTAGCAAAATAATATTCTTTTTTATTTTACCATTTGAAGCTGTGTTTGATGTATTAACTACAAGATAAGTAGATTGATTGAGTTGGATGTTTTTTTTATACTTAACAATGAAGTAGTGTTACCTCTTAGAAAATTAGGTTTTCAAGGTATAGGAGTATAAAGTAATAAATAATCAAATTACAACAAAAAAAGAGAATCTGAAAATTTCATTTTATTTTTTGTTTCGATGAACAAAAATCATAAGAAATCAGAATGAAATGTAGAAAAAACAAAAATAAAATAAGATGAGTATTGATGACGTGCACGATCCATTGTTTTAGGAAGATATTCAACTAAAAAGTTTCGTCTAGATCTTGAAATTTAGTGTTACGAGTGTTGGTTTGTCTTTTAGCGGAGAGGTCTCAAATTTGGTGCATCTGGTTTTGGGTATGCAGAATCTTTAAATGCTCTCTTCCCTTTTGCACAAGTGGGACTATTCCTACTTTGTATGATACGGTCTGCAGTTCAAGTTCGACAAGTTATCTTAGAAAATGTATTTCGTGGTACCATCTTAACTTTTGAATCCCTAAAGAAAACAAAGACTTTATTAAGTTATAGTAAAAAATGGAATTTCTGGTATCTAAGGATTCTTGTTGGATTTATTAAAGAAATTGAAGAGATTTTTTTTATTAATCTTTTCATGTTCTCGCAAGAAATGTGAAAAACTTGTTTTTAAAAAAAATCCTACATAGAAAGTGAAGAAAGAAAATTATAAGTATTTAAATTATTATCTTCTTACTTATATTAAATAGGATTGATATTCAAATAACAAAGGTGAATTGGGAAGCCCCCATACCCCTTCCCCCTCCCCCTCCCCCTCCCAGGCTGGCTCGATGCTAAAGGGTAGGGTCGTTGTAGTAGGGGAATTTTGGAAAAATTAAGAATAAAATTAAGTTTTGAACCTAATATTTATACTAATTCTTGGTCTCTTGTATTCAATCCCAGCAGAACGACCAAGCTTTTTAATCACCAAAATTAATTCTAGAAGACTGTCTAAGATCATGGAGGACATTGAAAAATTTGTAACCAGAACACATGCATTGCTGAGCTTTTATTACAAGCCACAAATAAAAGAATTTAGAAAAAATAACTCTCATCTCCCTTGTAATCGTTTTCTTGAGCAAATTAGAGTGCCTGCTAGAGATATTGGTACTTCCGGAATATCTTCTTACGCAATGATTTGGTGTAATTGTATTTGGTTTTTTTCTAAATTTATGTGTAAATTCTGCACTTTTAATTTCTTGTAATAGTGTTTAGTAATACATTTTCTATTATAATACTTCTATTAAATCCAATTTTTACATCTATGATATGTTTGTTTTCATCCAACACCTTTCTGAGGAATATGTTTTTTTTAAGCAAAGGGACTGATAATATTAAAAAAGGTGAGGGGAGTTAACCAACTCCGGTCACCACAAAACCAGGAAAGTCATTACATAAGAAGGAATGTAAGTCAAAAGGAATATTACAAATCCATGAAGGACAAAGATTAGAAACAGAAAAAGCCTTAGCGAGCCAATCAGCGACTTTGTTGGCTGTTCTTCTTATACCACAGATGCGAAAGTTCGTGTGGTCCTTGGCCAAATTTTTGATATCCTCAAGGATAGCCCTGTCTTTCCAATGACAGTTCGTGCTCGGGGAATACAAGGCCTTCAAAACAGTTTCAGCATCAGATTCAACTCTATTGCATAGGGGAGCATGATCAATAGCAAATTGAACGCCACTTCGAATTGCTTTTGCTTCTGCTTCAAAACTAGAGGATGCAGTAATGTCCATGGCAAAACCATTAACAACTTCACCTTTCCAGTTGCGGATCACTGCTGCTGCTGTGGCTTTTCCGTTCTTAAAAGTAGCATCCACATTCATCTTCAAGGATTGCTGGGGAGGGGGAGACCAAACAGGGATAATAGAGAGCCAATCATCAATGAGGTTATCAGTACTAGAAGAAGGATAGGACATGCTCGAATCATCAACATAAAAGACTTGCCTGCGGAAAATATCAATAAGATTATTACAAGAATCATAGTTAATGGGGGTAGCATTAAACACGAAATTGTTTCTAGTCAACCAGATAACCCAAAGACAGAGGATCACAGTGCACAGTAATTTCATTTTATCTTTCAAGTTACTCCCGGATTGTACAATGTTACCTATCCAAGTATTAATACCAAAGTCAAAGAAAGGAGGAATGTGACAGTGTAAGGGGGATAAGACCCAAAATTTCCTGGTCCAATCGCATCTAAGAAACAAATGCTCAAGGGATTCTTCTTCTTTAAGACAGATATGACAAAGATCAGTAGAGGAACATCTTCTATTAAATCTGTTTTGTTCAGTAGAAAGAGCATTCATAAAAACGCGCCAGAAGAAGAATTTAAACTTAGGGGGGGGGGCCTTTGAATTCCAGTTAAGTCTAAGAAGATCTGAATTGGGGAACAGGGATGGGCTAGGGTGATGAGAAGGAGCAATTAACCCCAAAACTGCTGAATGATACCCAGATTTACAGGTATAGATACCATCTTTAGTGTAGGGCCAGATTAATTTAAGGTTCTGAGAGGTCCAGGGAATATTAAGCTTAGAGATAGTGGCAATATTCTCAGGGCTAAAAAGGGAATTCAACATATCTAGTTTCCAAGTCTTTGATGAGGAGTGAAAAAGATCAGCCACAAACTTAGGAAAAGAGGGATCTTCAGAGTAAAAAGTAGGCCTGCCAATAATGGAACCTGTCCAGTTGTCATCCCAAATGAGAGTAGAGTGCCCATCTCCAATGGGTTTAATCAGTTTGGGCTTAAGGAAGGATAGCCCCTTGCGAATACTATTCCAAATCCATGAGCTACCCCGTACATCCTTAGTATCCAACATATCATTATCAGGGAAGTAAATTCCTTTAAGGACGCGATGGACTAACGAGGAGGGGCGATACATAATTGACCAAGCTTGTTTAGCAAGGAGAGACAGATTAAAAGCTTCAAGATTCTTAATACCTAACCCCCCAGCTTCCTTAGGAGAGGCAATACGATTCCAATTAATCCAATGGATTCCTTGATCATCCTCATTGCCCCAGAGGAAGTGACAGGTCAAAGAATTAATCTTATTAATGACTCCTTTAGGGATAGCTAAAAGGGACATGAAGTAAGTGGGGTAAGCATGGATGATAGAAGAAATAAGAACAGCTTTCCCAGCCATAGAGAGTAAAGATTTTTCCACCCACTTAATTTAGAAGCAGTTTTGTCAATTAACGAGTCCATCGCTTTTGTCTTAGAATTACCCCACAAAGTAGGTAGTCCCAGATATAAGCCAAGATCTTCAGTAAGGGGCATACGAAAGGAATCAGAGATAAGCAATTTCATAGCAGGGGAGCAATTGGGACTAACAAATATAGAAGATTTATTAAGGTTAATGGAAAGACCAGAAGCAAAGCAGAATCTATACAAAGTTTCCTTGAACGCATGAATCTCCAAATTTGAATTCCTAAGAAAGAAGATTGAATCATCAGCGAAAAGGAGATGATGTATATGGGGACCCTGTTTACTCAATTGGATACCTTTAATATCACCTTCCAAAAAATCTTTTTCAATAAGGATAGACAGGACATTAGAGGCAATGGTAAAAAGATAGGGTGAGAGAGGGTCTCCTTGACGAAGACCACGGGAAGGAATAAAGCTTCCAACCTTATTACCATTGATAAGAACATTAAATTTAACCGACGTGACACATTCCTTGATGAGGGATATCCAATTATCATGAAAACCAAGCTTTCGAAGGATAGAGAACAAGAAAGGCCATCTCACTCTATCATAGGCTTTATGAAGATCAGCCTTGATAATTGAGAAGCTATCTTTAGAGTTCTTTCGGAGATGTTTCAATTTATGGATAACTTCATGAACAATAACAATGTTATCTTGGATAAGCCTACCTTTAATAAAAGCGGATTGACAAGGGGATATGATTTGGGGAATAATACCCGAGAGTCTAAGAACAATGACTTTGGAAAAGATTTTGTATAGGAAATTAGTACAAGAGATTGGTCTATATTGTCCTATTTTTTGAGGATTTTTACATTTAGGGATGAGGACAATATTAGTTTCGCTAATGTGACCAAGTGGTATAGACCCTAATAGGACAGCATTACAGATAGAAAGGATATCATCTTTCAATAACTCCCAATATTTACGAAAGAAGGAACCAGGGAAGCCATCTGGTCCAGGTGCTTTAGAAGCACCTAGAAGCCAGGTAGCATTCTTTAGTTCTTCAAGAGTACTAGGGGACATCAGCAATACATTCTGGGAAGAGGAGATGATAGGGGATATATTGCTAATGATAGGATCAATCTGTCTGGATCCAGAATCGGCGTAAAGATCTTGGAAGAACCCAATAACATGGTTATTTAGTTCAGCCCTCCCAGAGGTCCAAGTCTCATCATCTCTAAGAAGGGAAGTCATCTTATTGGAGGCTCTACGAAGACGGGTGGAGAGATGGAAAAATTTTGAATTACGGTCACCCAGTCTAAGCCAAAGAACCCTAGATCTAGTAGCCCAGTATTTCTCTTCAAGGGACCAATAATATTCAATCTCTTTCGAGATTGAAGAGAATTGCTCTTTTAAGGATCCATTAAGGCCATAGGGGTTAGCTAGCATAAGGGCTTCGAGTCTCTTGGAGAGGACATTGATGATGGTAGCATTATTCCTAAGACTGGATTTCTTCCAGCGTAGAATAGTTTTTTTACATCTAAGCAGTCTTTTAGGAAAGCGAGATGAGGGGGGGCCAGCAAACAACCGAGAAGAGCTAAGGCAATTCTCAATTGCAGCTGAACAAGAATCGATATCAAGCCAAGATGGATCAAGTTTAAAAGCAGGTTTAGAAAAGAGGATAGGGGGATCATCCCAATGCAGGACCAAGGGCGAATGATCAGAACCAATAGGAGGATAGTTGTGAATCCACGCATCAGGGAAAAGAGAAAACCAAGAGGCAGAGCCTAAGCCTCTATCCAATTTCTGAAGGATAAGGCTATCGTCACTACGATTATTCCTCCATGTAAAGGAGCAGCCTTTAGACGAGATTTCATTAAGATCATTAAGGGTAATATTGTTATTAAAAAGTCTAATTTCCGAGGGATTCTTCCCCAAGCCCCCTACTTTCTCCTGGGTATTACGGATATCATTAAAATCGCCAATGAAAAGGTTAGGGGAAAGGGGGTCATTTTTAGAGATATTACTAATAAGGTCCCATAAGTCTTTTTTACTACTGGCATTGGGGAGAGTATAGATAAAATGAAGATACCATACAGAATCTAAACAAACAGGGATGGAAAGGGAAATATGGTTAAGAGAAGACGATATTACCTCTGCATTCCAATCATCTACTACGAAGATAGCAAGGCCTCCAGATATACCCACCGGGTCAACACTCCAAAGCAATCGTAATTTTAATTTCTTCGCAAAAACCAGTAATTTCTTCTTCTTGGTTTTAGTCTCTGATAGACCAATAACCCGGGGATTCTCCTTAGAAATCAAGTCTCTAAGGTTTTGGACTGTCAAGGGTGACCCCGAACCTTGACAGTTCCAGAATATACCGATCATGGATTAGGTGGGGGTTGCTCAATGCAACCACCCACTGAAGCAGGCTCAATCATAACCAGAGGAACAGCATCAACCGCCATATCAAGAAGAGGGACTTCAACCAAACCATCCTCACCTTCCTTAAAACCAACCAACTCAGTATGTGCTAATTTGCGCTTCTTCGCGCTAGGACCACCTTTCTCTTTCTCTGGACGTTCAATCGAAATAGGGATATCAGTAAGGGCCAACGAGTTATCGTGAATAGGGGTATCTGGAACCAAATATGAGCTAGGAGACACCATAGGAGTAGATAAATTCGAATCAGGAGATTTAGGGCTATCAACTAGCTCCGGGGAAATAACATCAGTAGAATCCACCATAGTAGTATCCACCAACTGGGTGGAAGCTGTTTCTTCATTACCAACTGATGGGTAAGAAGGAATAAGGATAGGGATTGGTTTAGTAGGAGAGGGAGAGGGGGTAGGAGTACATGGTAGCGGGGTGTTAAAGGGGGTCGGAGGAGAGGTAGGTATAATGGGAGGAGGAGATGGAATGGGTGTCTTTTGAGTATTTGAATTGAACTCCGGGTTGACCCATTGACGACTTGTTTTCCCATGGGTAGGGTTAGATCTGGACCAGGTACGAATGGACCACCGATTACCAAACACGGGTTTACCACTAACTGAACCTTCCTTTTTGATGGGCCAAGCAGGCCACTTACCACTAGACGAATCACCACTAACTTTCCTCTTAGATCCAGACCAGTTAGGGGAAGATTTATGTTTGTATTGATGGGGGGTGGGCCTAGAATCTTGACTATTAACCACCGGGGATCTTTGACCAGAAGACTGAGCTGGAAGTTGTTTTTTTTCAGTATTAAAAATATGGTCAACCCCTGTTGGATCCGAGGAAACATCTTTCAATAACTCCTTAACAACCAAAGCATAAGCCTGTTCAGGCTCTGAGGAACAACCTTGTAAAAAAGGGGGAACATTCTCATCTTTAATAACACTGACATTCTTAGTGTCCTTAGTATTAACTGAAGGGGGACCAGCAATTTGTCTGGGTTTAGATGTAACATCATCAGACGAGGGGAAATAAGAGTCATCACTCCCACTGATAATATGAGAGGGGTCATCAAGATCATCCACCACATGGATATATTTACCTCTACCTTTAACCGGAGTAATGCTCATCCAGTCCCCAAAAGTAAACGGAACTCGGCCACGTAATCTCTTCTGTTCGTCTTTATAGAGATCACAGTCACCAGCAGTATGGGATAGCAGACCACAAAAGTAGCAAAATCTACTTAGCTTTTCAAATCTAACCTCCACTTCCAAAGAGGGAGTGAAGGTCTTTCAATATTAAAGGAACGGACGAGGGGATTGTCAACCTTCCAAAGAACACGAACACGTAGCAATTTAGTGGTATCATTCACCACATTAATGTCATAAGCAAGGAGAGTACAATCAAGATTTTTGCAAATGTCCTTAGCATGGTTACATGGGGTTGGAAATACTGGAATCACTAGGATCTGGCGAGATAACAATAATGTAGTATTTGTAGACGAGATATTTGGTGCTTGTACTAACAGTTTTGTAAGTGACATACATTACCACATCTACGGACAATATTTCAATTACAACTGGTTGGAAAATCGTAATGATGCTATGACTTACCCAAAGTGTAAAAAAAGTATACAAAAAGATGGAGGGTCAGGTTCACGTGCGTACACATATGAATGGAATTATTGTCTTTTTTATAAACTTTAATCATAAAATTAAGGGTGTTATTTTGAGTTAGAAATTTTTTCCGTAGATATCTAACATTAGTACATTACAGTAGACAAATAAGTGTCTAAGTTTTTAAAAATGACAAATAGATACCCAATTTTATATTTTTTTTAATTTTGTAATAACTACCATTACTTTTAATTAACTGCACGTAGCATTGGTTTTTCTGTAAATATTAGTTATTTTTTGGACAATTTAGTATTTTCTTCCTATCTATTAAACAAACTGAAAGTCCTAGAGGGGGGGGGGGGGGGTGAATAGGATTACTAATAAGATTAATGCCTAATTAAAAATCTTTTGGATAAATATAAGTTTAATTAAAAGCTTCTAACTCAACTTAATATATCAACCACTTAGGATCATGCAAAGGGTAAGTAGGAGGTATGATATATAAGTAAAACAAGTAAAACGATAATCCAATATCTTACTACTCTAGAAGACAAAATGTTAGATAAACTAGATAAGCAATGTCACAATAATCATGCTAGCATATTATCAAACATATAAAGTGCGGAATGTAAATAGAGTAAGGATAGAAAGATACACGCGATTTATAGTGGTTCGGTTTCCCTACATCCACTACCTAAGGAAGCCTCCTTAGGATTTCAAGCTTTTCACTAAGCTCCCGTGTCTCTCTTAACCGGGTCGAGAACACAATAACCTTTACAAACTCTTCGATAACACGAAGGACAAACCACTTGTGTAATCACAACACAAGGACACCAAGTATACTCCCTATACTTGAATTCTCTCTTAATCTATCTATTACAAGACCTAGACTTAAGAGGATAGCAACAAAGTGTTTAAAGGGTTGCTTATAAAAGCTTGTAACTAAACTCCTAAAAGAGTGGATATGACTATAAGCATGTAAACTCCTCTTGAGTGGATAGAACCTTGTGGCTTAATTGATTAACTCCTTGAAAGGATTTATAAGCTCACTAAGATTGATTTTGACTATGTATAGCTCTTGACACCTTCTTGAATGATAGCAATTAAGCCCCTTAATGTTTGTAATTAGTTGGTGTAGTTGTAGCCTTCAAAGAGCTTCAATTTATAGTAGAAAATGGCTTCCAACGGTCATAAGGCTTGGGTCCAACGGATCTATTAATCTCCCAACGGATATATTACTTATGACTTGTCTTTTGTGCAGAAAAACCTTTCTTGCGGTGTACCGCAAGTTTTCGTGCGGTGTACCGCACCTCAACGGTTTGATTTTCTAACTCTCTGACGGGCTAGCCTATGCACCGCGCCCTGGTCCGCATTCTTGGTCCGGTGTACCGCGCCTTTCGTCCGGTGTACCGCGCCAAGTGACTTTGAAAGATAATGACTTGGATCAAAAAATCTTCTTCACGAAAGTTGTTGGAAACATCATTCTAAGAACCTTTGAAGCTGATCACTAAAGCTAATTCTCAATGTACACAAGGATAAGGTTAAAAGTATTTATATGAGAATTAGTTTCATAACATATAACAATAAAGTTTGATCTAAAAGATAAAGAAGTGCTTTTTGATGAAAAAGAGTGCAAGAAGGAATATATATAACAAGAGTAATTAGCACACTAAACACAAGAGGATTTGTCACATTAAAACAACCTATTAAGGGAGGCTATATGCCAACAATCTCCCCCTTTTTGATGATGACAAATCCTTCACTAAAACACCTTAGGAATGAAATGAAAGTTTAAGCACTAATGAAATTAAGCTCCCCCTCACAATAAGCATAAGATTTGAGATGCATTTGTGAGTATTTAAAAACGTGCAAGTTTTGAAAGTTTTAGTGCACATTTTAGTGCACATATTTCTCCCCCTTTGTCTTCATCAAAAAGACGGGGTTTAAGTAAAAAAAACTAAGGATAGAAGAGCAAAAAACTCAAGTGAATAGATTTTAAACAACAATATTTAGAGAGTGCAAGAGTTTAGAGATAAAAAACAATTTTTTGAGAGAGATGCACAAAGATAGATAATTGAAGAGCAAGAGTTTAAGAGATAGAGACTTATTACCAACTCCTTGATCGATAGATTTTCATTTCATATGCTTTCTAATGACACAAACGATTAGTTGCAAAGTATGGGAGAAAAAGATTAGCCAAAGCATTTAGAGTTTCTAACAAAAACTCCCCCTTACAAAATGCATAGAGTTTGTTTCAATTTGTAAAAAGTTTTGATCTACAATTTTTACCCTACTAAGAATATTTGAAATCATTTTTTTTTTTTTTAAAAAAACTTTAGGGGGTAAAATGTATTTTTGAAAAGCATGGGTGATAAAAAATATTTTTCAAAAGTTTTAAGGACTCAAAAGCAATTTGAAAAATCTTTTAGGGACCTAAATGCAATTTTCAATCATTTTGAGAACTAAGACAAATGGAACAATCTATAGGGACTAAAAAGCAATATTATAAGAGATCAAGGAAAGAGATGCAAAAGTACCTATATCATCTAGGAAAGTGTAAGCAACAATTATAACCAAAGCATATAATTTAAGCACATAACATTTAAGATAAAAACATAGCAAAACAAAAACAATTATCCAAATAAAAACACATAGCATCCTAATATCAAAATAAAACCAAGAGTAATAAAATCCTAAATGTCCAAAACACGGACCCATAAAACAATTCAAGCATAAATACCACAAACTTAGTCCAAGACACTAAAAAACACATAAAACACTTAGAAGGATAAAGAAGATTTAAAGACCCAACACCAAACACCAAACACCACAACCATTTAACGCAATTCCCGGGGAGAGCGGCTTCTAGAACGGCTTCTAGGATGTGAAACATCATCTTTAATGCATGAGACATCATTCTTAACACACGATAATTCACTAGCAAGATTTCCTATTTTCTCTTCCAACACTCCAAATTTCCTTTCTATCTTTTCCTCTAAAACCTCAAATTTTCTACCAATGTAATCCATAAACCGAGACAAAGCACCTTCGAAACTAGAAGGATTGGGAGGATTCTCATGAGTGGGGTTTTGAGGAGGCTCATTTGGGATAGGATTTTGTTTACCCGGAATATCCAATAGCTCAAGTGTGTTAATCTCCGGACCAAAGGTTCCTCCCTTAGCTTGTAGGATACGATTACGAATAGCAACATCCGAAATACGATTAATAACCGAAAGCGAAACATAAGAGTTATTATAAGTAGCAAATTTCATCCTCTTGATTGTGCTATAATCGAAACACCACGCTTTATCAATAGATTTCACATTTGTTCCTCCTAACGAAATTTCACTTCCCTCAAAGATTTTAGTAAGAAATATACCATATGGGACTTTATCTCTTGCGGTTCGAGCATGGTTCATCCATTTGAACATAATAGCAATAATGTTAATCGGACGCTTAGCAAAGATCAAAAATAGTAGATAAGCTTCATACGGAATTAACTTTGCATCATGTTTGTCCTTCGGAATTATGGCCGAAATAAGAAACTTATGAGCCACAATAAATTCCGGATCAAAACTACGCAAATTCCAATTACCATCGGGAACAAGCATCCTACTATTAACGAAATCTATAACCTTATTTTGACCGACTATATCAAGAGTGGAGCCATCCCAACCACTTGACCAAAAACCACTAAAACCATCGAACGGGATATGATAACGAGCACATAACACATGTAATTTTAACCTTAAAGCGGTACCCGAAACTAATGATTTTACTAAGTTATTTGCACTATCATATTCAAAAATTTTGTAAAATTCTTCAATTAATCCACTTGCTAATTGAGTACCCGAATATGCAAAGACATTATCACAACCTTGAAATTTAAATAGTTCAAGAAGAGAATTTTCACCCGTTGGAAAAGCCGAATCACTAAAAGTTCTACCCGGGAGTGGCTCGAATGGCCGGAGTGGAGGAGGTGTTGGAGACCTCGCCGGAGAAAGAGCACGGCGGCGGCTGGAGGAGGATCCGGTGGTGGTTTTCTTCTTTGGAGCAGCTTTCTTTTCTCTCATGGTGAAGAAGGGAAGTGGGTAATGAAGGAGAGAGAGAGAGAGATAAGTGATTTAAGAGGTGAAGATGGGTTTTTAGGTGGTGGAACCGAAGCTATGGTGGCCGGAAATCGCCTAGGAGGAGGAGAGGTTATGTTTAAATGATGGAATGAGGAGAATAGAAGAGAAAACGGCCTAATAATGCTGTCAAAAACCTAACCTGCGGTGTACCGCGGGAATCTTGCGGTGTACCGCACTGCTAAAATAAACTGGGCGAAAAAATAAAAGAAAAATAAAACTGCTGAAACCCTGAGACGCGGTGTACCGCGGAATGGTCCGGTGCACCGCAAAAGTGTTCGGTTTGGACACAAAAAATGAATTTTTTGATTCTTTTAAAAACACCCGAAACACATTCGAAACTTCCCCAAAAGATTCGGAATGGTATAAAATAATTTAGAGCAACTTTGTTTTGAAAAGAAATACCAAGGAAAACCCCGAAAACACATAAAGCAGTTTATTTCACAAAAACCCTTAAGTTTCTTAAAAATACAAAAAGACCCAATGTAAGAACAAAGCAACATTTAAGCATGAAAAAGGTCAAGAAACACAAGATAATAGCACATAGATGATAATTCACATAAAACACAACATAAAACATAAACATAAAAAGAAGAAAGGAAAGAATTCACCGTATTTTCCTTTTATGAGGTTTGAACGTCCTTTTGCATAAAATTCCAATTTCTTGACGCTCAACACCTTTAATGAATATTACTATGGTAACCGAGGTGGAATGGATCCGGAAATGTTGTTAGCATTTGTCACGATCCATATTGGTTTTTCCCATGAGGGTATCAAAGATCCACTTTCAAGTTGTTCATGGTAATGACACGTAGAAGCATGATGACCGGGTTTACCACAATAATTGCAAGAACTTCTTTTTCGAGTAGAGCTACCATGTGAGGGTTTTGAACATGAAGTTCCCACATTCTTTCCAATATCCAAATTATCACTTAAATATAATTTTTCTTTAAAAAAGCCATTTGGATCAAAAGGAGTGACATTTGAAAAAGGATGATTTTTTAAAGTTTCAAGAGCGAGGGAAAAAGCTTCATCCAATTTTCTAAAACCTTCTATATTTTTCTTCATAGGATATTTCCATTTATTTAAAGAAAAAATGTTTTCAAAACAAGGGTTTTTAGTATTGCCAAGAATATCATCCAAAGTGATACAACATTTAAAACAATTCTTTAGCTCAACTTTACCCTTTTTTAACATAAGATTATTCAAATAGATTTGAGAAACAAGAATTTTGAGAAGGGATGAAATTTGCCTAATATCACAATAATTATAAGGAAGAGATAAAGAGTTAGGATAGAGTGCTACCTCATGATTTGGTTTAGAATTGTCATAAGATTCATCATGGATTGAGACTTCTTCTTCTTCGTCATTTTCGACAATTCCATATAAAAACTCCAAACGATTCCAAAGCTCTTTTGCGGATTTACAATCTAACATTTGTGAGAAAATTTCTTCGGAAATTCCACGAATGAGAGTGTACATTGGTTTTGCATTTTGAGTGAGCTTAGCCTTTTCCTCAATGGTAAGTTCATCAAAATCTTTTTCTTCTTGATTTAGCTTAAGAACTCCCGCTTCATTTAACTCCTCTTTATAAGGAACAAATGGACCTTCCTTCACGATTCTCCATTGATCGGGATCTTCGGCTTTGATAAATTCCTCCATTTTTGTTCTCCAAGCAAAATAGTAAGTTCCTACAAGAAGTGGAGGTCGAGTAGAAGACGAACTTTCCAAAAGATTAAATTCCATATCGTTTACTCTACTAACGATTAAGCTATTCATGTAGAGTTAGGCTCTGATACCAATTGAAAGTCCTAGAGGGGGGTTGAATAGGATTACTAATAAGATTAATGCCTAATTAAAAATCTTTTGGATAAATATAAGTTTAATTAAAAGCTTCTAACTTAACTTAATATATCAACCACTTAGGATCATGCAAAGGGTAAGTAGGAGGTATGATATATAAGTAAAACAAGTAAAACGATAATCCAATATCTTACTACTCTAGAAGACAAAATGTTAGATAAACTAGATAAGCAATGTCACAATAATCATGCTAGCATATTATCAAACATATAAAGTGCGGAATGTAAATAGAGTAGGGATAGAAAGATACACGCGATTTATAGTGGTTCGGTTTCCCTACATCCACTACCTAAGGAAGCCTCCTTAGGATTTCAAGCTTTTCACTAAGCTCCCGTGTCTCTCTTAACCGGGTCGAGAACACAATAACCTTTACAAACTCTTCGATAACACGAAGGACAAACCACTTGTGTAATCACAACACAAGGACACCAAGTATACTCCCTATACTTGAATTCTCTCTTAATCTATCTATTACAAGACCTAGACTTAAGAGGATAGCAACAAAGTGTTTAAAGGGTTGCTTAAAAAAGCTTGTAACTAAACTCCTAAAAGAGTGGATATGACTATAAGCATGTAAACTCCTCTTGAGTGGATAGAACCTTGTGGCTTAATTGATTAACTCCTTGAAAGGATTTATAAGCTCACTAAGATTGATTTTGACTATGTATAGCTCTTGACACCTTCTTGAATGATAGCAATTAAGCTCCTTAATGTTTGTAATTAGTTGGTGTAGTTGTAGCCTTCAAAGAGCTTCAATTTATAGTAGAAAATGGCTTCCAACGGTCATAAGGCTTGGGTCCAACGGATCTATTAATCTCCCAACGGATATATTACTTATGACTTGTCTTTTGTGCAGAAAAACCTTTCTTGCGGTGTACCGCAAGTTTTCGTGCGGTGTACCGCACCTCAACGGTTTGATTTTCTAACTCTCTGACGGGCTAGCCTATGCACCGCGCCCTGGTCCGCATTCTTGGTCCGGTGTACCGCGCCTTTCGTCCGGTGTACCGCGCCAAGTGACTTTGAAAGATAATGACTTGGATCAAAAAATCTTCTTCACGAAAGTTGTTGGAAACATCATTCTAAGAACCTTTGAAGTTGATCACTAAAGCTAATTCTCAATGTACACAAGGATAAGGTTAAAAGTATTTATATGAGAATTAGTTTCATAACATATAACAATAAAGCTTTGATCTAAAAGATAAAGAAGTGCTTTTTGATGAAAAAGAGTGCAAGAAGGAATATATATAACAAGAGTAATTAGCACACTAAACACAAGAGGATTTGTCACATTAAAACAACCTATTAAGGGAGGCTATATGCCAACACAAACACGTGTGTAAACTCGGACACTTATTTGTTACGCAATCACCACGTGACAGTTAACGTCAAAAGTAAAGGTAGATACTAACGCAACCGGGAATTTTTTCTTTGATAAAAGACATTTTTTTGGACGACGAAGAAAATTCTACCCTATTCTAAAATTAACCGATTCCTAATCGAGATAATTGCATCATCAATGATTCTGATGACACGGTGTCCTTCCTTGCCCTGTGTCTGGATTTTTTCGCTAGGGCGTTAGCTCGACCATTGAGATGTCTCGGGATGTGCTTAAAAACCACTGGACTAACTTCTGTGGCCAGTTTGTTAATATGCCTAACCCATGGTCGAAGCCTCCAGCCTTCAGCCGACACTTGCTGAATACCTTGAACTAAGTCAAGGTTGTCTGAGAAGATAGTAACCCCCCCCACTCTTAACTTGTTTTGCTTGTTGTAACGCAAATACTACCGCTTGTGCCTCCCCTTCCGTGCTTGAATTACACATGGTAACAACCGAGTGTTCCGTCCTCTGTCCGGTATCTTTAACAATATGCACCACTCCAAGCCCAGTAGGTGTGTATGGATGCTCAAACGATGTATCACAAGCATATGCTATCTTTGTTTGGAACGTAAGGTCATCTGGTGCCGGATTATCAGCCTCCTTTGTAGAATATGGTATTGGATGACTCTTCGCCCAGTCCCTGCCGAACCTTTCCTCCATACCTTTATTCGTAGATCTGATGATGTCATCTGTATTTACTTTGTGATTACCATGTCTACTCTTCATTTTTTACTTCCAAATATTCCAAATGGTAAGTAGCACATATGATATGACAACCTCCTTCAGCCACCCTCTTTGTACAAATGTCTCGATTATTGCCAAGACCCACTCTCCCAAGTCCTCGAACTCCTGTCCAATGTTAATTTGCAGTGCCAACCCCGCCCAAACCATCTTTGCTACACCACATGTTAATAATAAGTGCTCCACTGTTTCCTGCCCAACCTTGCACCATTGACACTCTACTTCCACATCGCAATGCCGCTTTACCAAAGTCCTTCCGGTTGGTATAGAATTATTACATGCTTTCCAGTTGAAAATTCTGACTTTAGTAGGTTAATTTGAATGCCATATAGTTCTCCAGAGCTTACTCTCTCGTGGTGTAGTACTAGATTGTCCTGGGGCTCCACCAATTTCTGCCTCTGTAATGATTTTGTAACCTACTTTCGTTGTATATTCTCCATTGGTCGTATATGGCCATATAAACCTATCTGGTGTGTCTCTTGCGAATACCTTTTCCCGTAAAATATGCGGCATAATTGGGGTTAGAAATCGATTATCTAGTATCTCAGTATCCCATTCTGAGGTCCCTTCCTTCCATAGATCCTTGACTTTCAAGATTTCACATTTCTAGATTCCAATTCGTATCCAGCCATTTATCAGTCCATATGTTAATAGTTTCTCCATTTGATATTTGATATTTACCGTATCGTTTTAACATGTCCCTTCTTCTATCAAACTTGCCCATGACCATGTTCGAGATTGTCTTAATTTAATATCGAGAAAGTTACTCTTAAGATAGTAGATACCTTTTAGTAGTCTAGCTGCTAACGTGTCCGGGTTATTGAGAATTCGCCACGCCTAAGCTGCTAGCAGTGCTGTATTCATTCTCTTAAAGTCCCCGAATCCCATGCCTCCTATCAATTTACTTACCGCCAATGTCTCCCATGCCAACCAGTGTATTCGAGATTTTTCTCCAGAATTCCACCAAAAATTCGAGATCGCAGATATTAGTTTATTGCAAAAAGTAATTGAAAACGAGAAAATTGACATTTCATATATCGGTATAGCCTGTAGTATAGCTTTGATGAGCACTTATTTCCCTCCTTCTGATAACAATTGCGCTTTCTATCCCTCCGTGTGTTTGAACAATTTCTCCGCTATCCACTGTAGTGACTGTACTTTTGAACTTTTATGGCATAGCGGTATTCCCAAATATTTGCCAAAATCATCTTTCTCTTGAATACCTATCGTCTTGACTACTTACTGTCTGATATTCTCCGGTGTGTCCCTACTGAAGCAGATCGATGACTTTGTGAAAGTAATCTGTTGCCCAGATCCTGCACAATAGGTAGATATACACTCTCAAAATTGTTCAATCTCAGGGTCGTCTATTGTTAGAAAGAAAAGCGAATCATCCGCAAATAAAAGATGTGTAATAGTCGGACAGTTTTGAGTAATTTGAATACCTTTCATCGTTCCTTGTTCCACTTTTTGATCAATTAGACTAATTAAAGATTATGTCATCAGAGAAAAGAGAAAAGGGGATAGTGGGTCCCCTTGCTGGAGTCCCCTCCTTAATTTAAATTTTCGAAGCCGTTCACCGTTAAAGTTCAGTTGAAACGTGACAGAGGACACGCAATTTGCAATCCAAGAAAAAATCCAAACTTATTTAGTACCAAGAAAAGAAAATCCCAACGTACCTGGTCATATGCTTTAGCCATGTCTAGTTTAACTGTCGTAATCGGCTTTGGATTCTTCCTTTTTCTTTTCATATAAAAGGAGATATCCTGCGCTATAAGAATATTATCAGGTATCGCCCTATTTTTAATAAATGCTGTCTGTGTCGGGGATACTATGATATTCATAAGATCTTTTAGTCTATTTGCCATTATCTTTGCTATTATTTTGTATCCAAAGTTAACACATGATATTGGACGATAATCCCCAATGCTTTCTGGTGTCTCGCCTTTTGGTATGAGAGTAACCAATGTTTCATTTAACTTATCGAGAGATATATTATTCATGAAAAAATCTTGCACCATTAAAAAAACATCATATTGTATTATATGCCAATATTCCTGATAGAACTTACCGTTTAGTCCATCTGGACCAGGAGCTTTGGATGGTGACATGTCAAAGACTGCTTTCTTTACCTCAGCTAATGAGGGAAGCTGAGTCAGTTTTTCATTCATTTCTTCTTTTACCTTCTTTTGAATAGCAGTTGTGGCCTCTTCCATATCTTCTGTATTCCTTTCCGTGAACAAGTCCTCGTAATAAGTTTGAAAGCTATTTCTCACTTCCGACACCTCCTCTTGCCAGATTCCTTCATTATTCTTAATACGATGTATTCTATTTATGTGACGTCGCTTACTCGTTGCTAAATAAAAGAATTTTGTATTCTTATCTCCATATTTTATCCAGTTATGTCTTGCTCGATCATACCAATATTTTTCTTCGGCAATATATGTTTGCTTTAATTCTTCTTTTAGCTTAGCTTGTTCGACTATTATATCCGTCGTGGCTTCTCGTTGTTCTAATTCCATTAACTTTCTTGTCAGGTCCTTTATCTTGTTTGCATTGTTCCGGAAGGTTTTTCTACTCCAGCCTTTCAATGTTGTGATAGTAAAATCTCGTTTTTCCATAAACACCGGTAAAGATTCCTCGATTCCTGGTTCTCCCCATGCCGTTTTGATCACTCCTTCACATTCCAGATGTTCTATCCATAGTGTCTCAAATTTAAACCATCTCTGCCCTGTATTTTATGCCCTATCATGTTGTAAAATAAGCGGGCAATGGTCAGATCCAATAGCTGGTGGTATATATACCCGTACCCTTAACATACCTGTGTAACCATTCACAAGACTCAAATTCCCGATCAAGTTTGACCTTGACTGGCTTATCAATTCGACGGTTAGACCAAGTAAAATAACATCCATGAGATTGAATTTCACCTAGATTATTATTAGATATAAATGAATTAAATTCTTGAATGCGTCTATTATCGGGAGGGGTATTACTAAGTTTCTCACAACTTTTGAGGATGTCATTAAAATCTCCTATAAGTACACATGGCTTATTATTATTTTGGTTCCATATCGTGATTTCTTCCCTAAGTTTTAACCTATCTTCTAATTTAGTTGGAGCATGAACACACACTATATAATAGGAAAAATAAGCGTCACTAATATACAGGATTACAAAAAAATGGCTTAACATAATAACCTCAAGCTTAACATCTGCTTGCCAAATTACCAAAATACCGCCGGAATGGTAAGCATTACCGACTGGATCCCTTATATAACTATTAGCATATCGAAAGTTTTTTAAAACTTCAGAAGAATCAACTGCGCGTAACATAGTCTCAAAAAACACGCGATCCACGGTTTAAACCTACGAATAACGGACTTTATACTAGAAATTGTCAAGGGAGGCCGTAGCCCTTGGCAATTCCATACGCAGGTCGTCACTTAGTGTCCTCGGACGTCTTGGGGACAGTCCGGATATCCCATATGACCTTAAAATTGATAAATCCATATGTCATATTATTCTTATATAATTTACCTAATTTTTCCTTAATCCCAATTCAACCCTTTTCATTAATTATATCCCACCCCTATATAAATATTTTTAATTCCGACCCACTTTTATCTTCCTTTTTATGAGCCCAAATAGCCCAAGTTGTACCTCTTTTATTAACTCTAACCCAACCTATATTATTATTTTTATAAATAGCTTTGAAGTTGCAGATTTTCTTTGTTTTATTCTCCACATATTTTTAAAGCTTGTTCGTTTATTGACAACTACTATTTTCGATTAAAAAGAAATTTACAGCTACACTAGTAAAACAGGGACTCTGCGAAGCATTTCATTCACTCGTAGGTAAAAACTCCAATTAATGAATTATTACTTTATATATTTTCCCTTTAGTAAATAATTTTGTGCTGTTTTGAAGAAGGAGACAAATTAAGAGTTATCGAAGAAGAAAGATGCCTCACAGAACACGGCCAATGACGGCGCTATTGGTGTTTACTGGGCTTAATGTTGCCTTAGTTTCATCAATTACACCTGTTTATGATTTCGTTTGTTTTCTTCCATATTGGGAACGAAGGGTATGTATGATTTTTCACTTATTTACCTCTAATTGCACCCTTGATCCCTCCATGCTCAAATTGCCCACTTACTAAACATTCTTATAATTGCATCATTGGTCCCTGTGTTTTGCTAGATATCCAATTTACCTCATATGGAGTGGCAACGATTGAAACACGAGTAAATTTGACTATACATAATAATGTAGGGACCAATGGTGCAATTACCCTATACATGTATTTAACCGTAACTAGTTATTTTCTCAAGCAATTACTGGGTATTTAGTGTATAGTAGTAGTAACACGTTAAAACATTTAATAAGGATATTTACACTATTATTGTTACAAATCTATCCCTGGTTTTTTGCAATATTGATGATATTTTCTTGCTTGCTTGCTTTATTATCAGAGAGAACATAGACGTAAAGAGCGCGAAGCTGCTCTAGCAAAGGGTTCTGCATCAGCATAGTATTGAATATAATTATTATTTAAAGAAAACATGTATAAAATTTTAATTAATATATCGGTTTAATTTGTTGTAAAATTTTACCCTATACTTAAAAAATTTACTCATTCTATAATTGTATAGGAATACGCTCAATCTTATTATAGCACACAGACTTAGAGATTGGAACAAATGTGTACACCAATGTATGTTTGACTAGATGGTAAGATTACAAGTAGGGTACCCAGACTTCCAAATCAGACCCAACTCACAAAACATGTTCAAATGGGACTTAATATTCCATTATTTATATGCTTCATAAGGCCACTTTTCTCTGTCTTTTGGAGGACTTTTCTGCATACAAGGCCACAAAGGAAAGTGATTATTTTATTGATGTCTTTTTATGGGCGTTTTGATCATATTGCTTCTCTTGGGCCTGTTAGACAACATTTTTTTACAAGTCATAGAAAATGTTCAACTCTTGGTTGGTAAGCTCAGTATTATATGTTGGTTTTCTTGCCATGTCTGCTGCCAAACAAACTATTCGGACTCAAAAATAATTACTTTATCATGATTAGAAAATTAGAATCCATTAAAATTGACATTACAGTCTTTTAAATCTCGATAAAGTTAATGCGATTTTTACCTAAGTAAAATATTTTTTGGGTAAATCGTTTCAAATGGCCTTTATATTTCACATTATTTTCGTGCTCTGATTCTTAAAAAGTGCATTGTAGATCATATTTTTCATTCATGTAGTGATTCGTTAATTGTTGGACATAATTAGCATGTGCAAGATATGTCCAATACTTTTTTTTTTTTTTGTCAAATAAAATTTACTAACATAGATGTCTGGTACAAGTAGAATATACATCATTAATAGAAGTATAAAACTCTACTAACGACCTAATAGAGTTTTGCATGTGATAATTATATCCAATAATTTACAAATCTTTAAAGTCAGATAAAAAAATATAAGATAACATCATGGTTTTAAAAAGTGCTAGGCGGTGTTAAAACGGTCTATTATTTTCGAGCACCTAGATAGCTAGGCGGCCTATTAATCAAAATTTAGATGGTTTTCACTTAGGAGGTTTTTATACTATTGTATTAAATATATATTAGTAATATACTGATTTAATAATATTTACATTCTAATATACTTATTGTATAGAGAAAATGCCTATTTAAATCATGATTAAGAAAGTCTATTCCCAAAAGTTGACATTTTATTATTACTTTCCAATTAGATTTCTAGTTTCCCATTTAAATAAAAAATCTATTATCATTTTACTTTCTTACCTTTTTTATTGTTATTAATTAAAAATAAAGGTATTTCTTAAAAGAAATAAAATTACATAATTGTTAAATTAAGCCTTTAATAATTTATTTTATAAAAAAATAATTATTTATAAAAATATTCTTTTTATATTTTTCATACCTTTACTACTCTTATTATTAAATATATTATTTTTAATACAATATTTATTTTTAAATATTAAACAAATAATATGGTAGTATTACCACCACCACCACCACCACCACCACCACCACCACCACCACCACCACCACCACCACTATATATTTAACCACCATTACAGCTACCATAACCACAACCACCATCACCTCAACCACTACAACCACCACCACCACCTACTACTAATTCCATTACACACGCGTGCGTCCGTGATTTTTTTTTTTAAAATCGTCATAACTAATTCAAAAAAAATAAAAAAAAATTGTATTTTTGGATATAGCAAATTAATATTTACGTCTAAGATTTTTTTTTTTTTTAAATTTTTTTTTTCGCAGACACGGAATTCACTGTTCGATATAGAGGATTTTCTTTTCGCAAACATGAAATTCACTGTGAAAAAAAATTAAAAATACAAAAAAAAAATTATAAAAAACATAGACGTAAATATTAATTTGTTTTATCCGAAAATACGAATTTTTTATTTTTCTGATTTTTTTAGAACTAGTTATGACGATTCTAAAAAAAATTCACGACCGCGCGCGTGCGTAATGAAATTAGTAGTACGTAAAGGTGGTGGTGGTAGGGTGGTGGTGGTGTTGGGGGTCGTGGTGGTGGAAGGTTTTAGTCATAAATGAAACACATCCATCTTAGTTTTACAATAAAAAATGGGACAAATCCCATCTCAGTATTAAATGGATTCTTTTTTGTTTCAGTGTTTAATAATGTTGATGACTCGTACAATTTGATTTTGAATGTTATATAATGAACTAGAAACAGTAATTTTTTTCATTTCAACTAATTATTGCTTCTCTAGTCATCAATATTCAAAGTAAATAAGTTATTTCTTATGTAAACGTAATTGTAGGAAATGGATCAAAAGAATAAGCAGCTAAAAGTCTTAGGTTTTGAAGGCTCTGCAAACAAAACCGGAGTAGTAATAGTAAACTGGACGGAACAATACTATCAATCGCTCGACATACATACATAACCCCATCAGGTCAAGCCTTTTACCTCGCGAAACAACACATCATCATCTCCAGCACATTATACCTTTTTAATTAGTTTTACAATAGAGATGGGACAAATCTCATCTTAGTTATACAATAGAGATGGGACAAATCCCATCTCAGTATTAGAATGGAGATGAGATAAAGGGGTATTAACTTTATAAAGCCAAAAGGCCATATAAGTTTATAGTATAAGTCCATCCCTCTAACTATTAGTTAGAATCCAATTAGTATTGATAAAAGCCCAAAAATACCCCCATACTCTAACCCTATCAGTGAAAAACAAAAAATCCAAAACCCATCCCCATTATACAACCGAAACCCATCCCACCCCACCCCATTCTGTTCTCTCTCTCACTCTCTCTCTGCGCTCTCACCACCCCCCACAAACCCACCATGGACGAGCCACCTCGATCTGAGCTTCATCACAGAGCTCCCCACCACTACCCTCCCCCCCATGAAGATGCACCTCCTCACCATCATCCCCACCAAGATCCACCACCATATCAGAACTGAACCCACCACCATCTTCACTGAATCACCGCCGCCTGAGGCAGTAATCCACCAAGCCGCTCTGCTCCACCAATAACCCTCTGCCATGGGTCTAGTAGAAGAACTCCAGCGAGGGCGAAGAAAAATGAAACCGCCCAGATCTGCTGACATCGCCACCGCTTCGATTCACACCACCACCACCACCATCGTCATCTACACCACAAACTCTGAGATCGACTCACCTTCGAACCAAGCCGATAACAGGTCCCTCCAGCGCACGAACCTGCTGTCGCCGTGGATCTTCTCCACCACCATCTTCATCGCAGACCACTGAACTAAGCCCCCTCTCCTCCACATCGTCCAGATCTGCTGACCATGGGTCCAGCTCCGTGAAGGGCAAGAAGTCATGGGTCCAGTTCCGTGAAGGCCATCCTGTCATGGGTCCAGCCCAAGCAAGACCGTTGGCGCTCCAGTTCGCAGATCTGCCACCACCATCCCGTTTGCTGCTGCTGCCAACACCACCGTTGTCTGCCATCTACACCGCCGCGTCACTGCACTGAAACGCCACCATCACCCCCACTCCAGTTCGTGGATCCAGCCCGCGTGTCTTGTTTTTTTTTTTTTTACGGTTAGGCTTAACGGGACAGCCCCATTGGATTTTTGTGTATGATGGGCCAGCCCTATTGGGTTGTTGTTGTATTATGGGCCAGCCCCATGAAGGTGTAATCGATAATTTTATTTAATTCATTGATGGGCCAGCCCCTGAAGCTTTCTTTCTTTGTTATGGCCTTGATTTAGTATTTGTTCTTTATGGGGCCAGCCTCCAAGTTGGTTTTGTTCAATATGGGGCCAACCCCCTAGTTAGTTTTGTTTGTTATGGGGCCAGGCCCATGTAAACTCTATACCAGAAAAAAGAACACATAAAAACTTAGTTGGAATTAATTAAAAAAATAATGAAAATGACAAAACGAGATGGGTCCGTACCAGAAATTTAAAAAGAGGCTTTAAAAAATAAGTTTTGATAACTAAGCTTTAAATTATAATTGTAGTCAAAACTAGGCTCCAATTTGTATTTTCCTCTGAGATAAATTCATCACAATTTTAAAATTACAGATGGGACAAATCTCATTAAAAAAAAAAAATCAAAAAATCAAAATAAAAAAAACAAAATTCAAAAAAAATTTAAAAAAAATCATAGACATCAATATTAATCTGTATTATCTAAAAATGCAAATTTTTTTTTTTTAGAATTAGTTATGGTGATTTTAATCCCGGACGTGCGCATGCGAGAAAATTAGTAATTTCACATCTATGATAATATTTGATTTAAATGGGAACAAATATATGGTCAAAGACAACAACTATAATAAGGGTATTATAGTAATCTTTTCGTCTAAATTATTGTGTAATCTAAATGGGAAGTTGGTTTGTTATTTTGATTTAAGAGGGCATTAACCCTATAGTTATCAATTTAACATAAATAACTTATATTTTACTATAAAATAATAATAATTCATTATTATTAATCTAAAAAAATGACCAATTCAAGAAATCTAGACTTGAATTTTGAAAAACCATACCTTCTTCTTTTTCTTGCGAGGTCAAACTCTACCCTAAATAGTTTTATTTTTATTTTATATTTTGCGTATGTGTGTGGTTGAATTAGACTGAATTAGTTATTTATGAGCTAACATGCTAGGTAGTTTTCGGGTTGGGCGACCCGTTAATCTGATTGGGTAGTTTATTAATTAGATTATGCGTAGGCGGACTTTGGAGCCACCTTCGAGAGGAATTCTAGACAGATCTTACTTTGGAACGCCTAGGTGATTAGGCGGCCTTATTTTAGAACAATGTATGACATAGGATACACATTTTGAAGACCATGCCACTTTTATGAAGAGCACGCATAAGATGAGGTATATTGCAGATTATTTATCGATGTTTTTTGTGTTAGAGGAGGAATGGAACAAGTCAGGGGAAGAATGGGTTGACGCATAGGAAGGGGATTGGCGACGCCCCCGGGGATAGGGAGACCATATCACATTGTCCCCGGTGAGCCCTATGCATCAATCAATTAATGAATCGGCTGAGGCTCATGAGCGTGAGCCTCATGCATCAACCAATGATCTCTTGATAGTGGTTGAGTGCCAACAATACTGATTTACTCCAACTGACCATGTACGTATAACACCTGGTCCAACTGGCTTTGAAGGGAACCCGATCATAAGAGATTAAAAGGAACCATGCACCACTTATCGTTGAGATATACGATAATATTTCACCTTGTAATGGGAAGGAGGCCAGGTATGCGAAAATGAGATTACGTCAAGGACGATAGGTCGGCGCAAGGGCCAACGCGAGGTCTACCAAATTGAACAAAATAATTGGATAAACTAACAAAGTCTATTTTTATAGGCCGTCTTAGACTCGGTCGTGCCTGATAAATTGTGACACTTAAGGGGTTTTGTTTTTGACGGATCCACATACCTAAATTACCACATCACAATGTACAAAAGACACATGAATTTCGTAATTGGGCCAGATGTCACTTACGATGTGTTTCCCCTCCACTTTATTGGTAATAGCCAAACAATGGTTTTCCTGACAAGAGACCTATACTACCATAGAGAAATTTTCTCATTTCTTAGTGGATCCATAGGTTAAGTGTTCTAATTGGTTGTTCGATAATAAGATGGTTATTGCTTTGATTCTGAGATTATTCAAATTTTAGATATGGTGAGCCCATTATTTGGAATCAAAGCCTTTATCCTTCCATTACCCAGACCTCACCCATTGTCATGTACGTTTCATATATCCCATAATCCATGTTCCATTATGGCTTCTCAGTGGACGTGGGGGAAAAATAATTCAGATCCCATAGGGTGGCATCAACGGATAGTACAAATGGAAACTACCAATTTTTTTTGTTTATTAAACCTTTCTCCGAGTTTAAGACACTACTCTCTAATTTTTTTGCATTACAATTACTTTAGGGGTGAAATCATGCAGTAGAAATTAGGTTAGAACACCGAAGGAAAAAAGTCTCTCGATGGTAATCCAACGATCGAGTTAGGTCTTTGATAACCGAAAACCTTTCCCAACCATAGTCTTAAAAGGGAGAATAATATGGTGGCAGTGTTTTTAAGCGTTGTCATCTCCCAAGGTGTAATAACAATAAATTAATAAATCAACACCTCGATAGATCACTCCCCTCAAGTGCACAAGACATTTGCAAGTAATAAGTAAGTAATAATATTGTTCTCCATAAGGACTAAAGTCATTAATATAAGCTCATGTTTTGAGAGAGTATAGATGATACAGTTATTATAACTAAAAGACATAAACAAATATATAAATGTTTATTTGGTTTTCTTTTAAACTAAGATTAATGGATTAAAACTAATTAATCGTAACTACTAAAACAAGTAAATAAACTACAAGAAATGAGATGAGAGTATATCTCAAGTTGCAAGTAATCTCCTATTGTGACAATGATTGTTTCTAGAGTAAGGATTTTTTTTTGGATAATTCTTTGTTAATCGGGATTCTAACTTCCTTCTGACTCCCACCAGGGTTGCTTAGAAGTTTGTCTAACTATTATTAGAGTCCTCAGGTGAGATTATTCTACGCAAAAGCTCTGTGCTACAATTCCTTAACCTATGTAATTATTCCTTAACTAGTTTTGTTCCTAAACCCCCTGCTAGGTTGTCAGTGTAAGATACTAAGGTCAATCTATAGTTGATCAAGTTATAGAAAACATTAATTAATTAAATTCATGTGTATAAAATTAAAGAACCCAATTAAATTAAGTTACAATATACCAAATATTATTAAAAATGAATCAAAAGTCACTCAAGGTTCATACAATTATGGAATTCAAGCTTTAAGGAATTTTCATAATTAAAGAATTACAAATAACTAGTAAAAATATTTGAATCATGTTTAAGACAAAAAACTAATATAATTTACCCTAATACTGAAGATGAAATTGTGTAAAAGTGGTGCAGCAGGGCTCCAACTTCTATACTTCTTCTCCTCAAGCGTTTACCTCTTTTATGCTTCTTCTAATCTCGTAAAAACTGAATGGAACCCTTCTCTAAACTTAATTTTTTTTATATATAAAGGGTTAAAAATGTTTTATGGGTTGTGGCCTCCTTTTTAATTTACCTAACCCAACCCAAAAATATTTTCAAAGGAGAGTGGACTAGTTGGAGCCATGGCAGCTGCAACTTTAATAACTTCTTCAATTTAACTCTAAATCATAAACCGTCATTTCCTACGTGTTCCTAACTTCAAGTAGTCAATTTCTAAATCTGGTCGAAAATTGCTTTTGCTTTCCAAAAGTGGCTTCTTGGTCCTTTTACGACTTGAAGTGGGTTTGACCTTCTTTTCTCGACTTCTTATCTTCTTCTTGGGATCTAATATCATCCAAGTACCTAAGAGTTTCATACTTAAACCATATATTACGCAAAAATAGCTCTAAAAGTAACAATTCTCCAAAACTAGATAAAAATGGGTAACTAAAATAACTAGATACATTTATGGGAAATAATCCCTCAAATATGGACAATATAAAACTAAAAAATTGTCTTGTAACTAGATCAATCGATCACATAAATGGAGACATCATGACCCCAAACTCAAAGTTTTGTCGTCCCGAAAAAATAAGAATTAAACTAGGGAAATCTATATCAAATAAGTCAAATAAGAACGAGAAAGAAAGGATGTAAAGAATGGTCCCAATGAAACTACCTAACAATTTTCATGTAATAATAATACAAAATAAGTCATACATATACTTATCATACAAATAATTAACATGATATAATTTCAAAATAGATTAGCTTCTCAATGCAAGAAGGATATGTTTCACTTAGTCTGATATGGTGACTATAGGTTGATCCTCGATCCAAACATAATATCCAATGGCCTATTCAACTACTCTCTATCATCTCTATCGTTTCAAGATCACATAGTTAAGAATCATAAGGTCTTTAAGGTTGTAATGTTGGCTTACGGACGGTATGATAATATATTTGGATAATGTAAAGTGAGCTTTTGTCTCTCTCCCCACTAGACATCAACGAATCGCCTTAGATCGTGAGCTTACACTCATAGATGTTCTCACTCAACCTAATTGATGCGCTTAACAAGCATCCCTAATAACGAAATAATTCAAGTCTTTTTTTTGTAAGTTAGTAATAACACTCTTTTGATGTGAGATGTCATGCTACTTATTTTCTCATTTTTAGAGGTTTACGAGTTATTTGATCCTATAGAAGGTTTGCGAGCTATTTGATTAGCGTAAAGCCTGATGGCATGTGGAACTATTGGATGGGGTATTTACGGAGCCTGTAACGAAATGCATAACAAAACATAAGGATATTGCAAGAAGATAAGTATGATACTTTCATCTGGATACAAACTATGTTAGAGGAATATTCTACAAAATTAGGGTATCATGCGCTAACAAAGGAAGGGTCAGATTCTACAACTTAGTCAACATCATAAACTGAAACTATGGATCTAGAATTTCAGAAGATTATTTGGAATACGAATGTTCCGAAACAGGTGCAAATTTTTGGTTGGAAATGCTACCACATGTTACTCCGTCAATTAATTTAAAAAAGAGCAAGTACGAGGGAGATAGCAATTGTTACGGGTGCACAAATTCAATAAAAACAGAAAATACCTGCTAGTTTTTTGTCGAATGGGTATGCAGGTTTGGGTAACGTCTAGTTTGAGGTGAAATTGATACAAACACAAACTATACTATTGGAGAATGAACTGTTAATTAAACAAGGGAATAGGAACCATGCTGTTGGAATAAGAAGATTGCCAGGTCATACACGTTACTCACTATTTGGAAAGCAATTTTGTCCACATTTCACGATGCAAGATCAGTTGATGTAAACTCAATCGTCATGACAACGAAAAAGTTAATGATGATTTTTTTGGTGAACATAGGTTGGGAAACACCACCGGTTTTTGTTACACCATACAATAATGTTATCTTAAGGAAGCGTCGGGGGAGACTCTGTTACTTTTCTTTGCGACACATATATTAAACACAACTGGGAGTATATAATAATGGGCATTATAAAGCCCTATAAGGAAGAACGACAACTAGTCATTCATAAGAAAGGTGATGCAATGCAAGTCAGGCGTGGATGAAGAAGCACACACAATGTTACATGCATCGTCTTGTTGTCAACAACATCATAATAAAAGTAAAGCAATTTTCTCTGACAATCTAAAATTATTGATTAAGAAGTTGTCATCATCCAGTTTGAGGATTAGTTCCATAAGTCTAAAGATTGAGGAAATGACAAAACAATACGGTCCAATTTCGTTTTTCCATGTACCCAGGTCATAAAACTCGAGGGTGGACTCCATCACAAAATCAACTAGACAACTGACGATTGACGAGATATGAGTTAAGAAGATCAAGGTAGGTTTTCCCTGCTTTCGAATTGGTTAGCGTTATTTTTTTAACCAATAATAATTATACTCTTTGTAAAAAAGAAAAAGAAAAAAAAAGGTTAGAGTTAAATCTTGTGAAAAAGGTAGGGTTTTAGAGTTTAGAAAAGGAGGAGGGAAGATTAAATTTTAAAGAAAAGGGGAAAAAAGTAAAAATAAATACACTAGACGAGGCAGTGGTTCTATCTTCAGCTACATTTCTTCTTCTTCACTCTCAAAAAAGAGTTTACAGAAAAGAAGAGAGAGAAAGTAGAGAGAGAAAGAGTATTTGGAAGCTCATTTGAATGGAATAATGGCTTCTTATCTTCTAGTTATAAAGCCTTCTCTCAAGAGTTATTATTGTCTACGACGCATGGCTTCTCCCCTTTTCGCACTTTCTTCTTCTTCATTTCATACTCACACTCACACCCTTTCCCTTCCTTCTTCATCCTCCTCTCTTTCTCGTCCTTCCCTTATCCTCAACCCTAGGTACACCCCCTCTCTCTATATATACATATACATACACATACATGTGCGTATAATGTTGAGAAATGCTTTGTATGTGCTTAGCTAAACTTTTTCTAGTCGTTTTATATGGTTAGCTAAACGAAAAATTGATATGTGTATAAATTTTTTTGGATTAATTGCACAATTTTTGGTCCTGTGTTAAGCGAAATAATCAAAATATATCCATTGGTTCATAAAATAGCATATTTAGCCTGTGTTACTCCAGAAAATAGTGAATATATCCATGGAGGTGTCGATTTGCTAAGTGAATATATATATCGCAGGGGTATATTTGTAATTACTTTTATGTTTTGGATTTCTTATTCAGGGAGAATATTAGGCTAAGAAGAGTAGCAAACAGCTTTTTAATTCAAAATGTTGTGTGCACAAGAGCTTTCATGTCATCTAATAGTGCCACCGAGGTGTTTGAAGAAAGTGCTACATCAAAAGCTTATGGATCTGATCAAATTCAGGTAAGCTAATACTTTCATAACACAAGTGAAAATTTCGTATATGATTTATGCCTTGTATTATAGGTATTACAAGGTTTAGATCCTGTAAGAAAAAGACCAGGAATGTATATAGGAAGCACTGGTTCTCGTGGGCTCCACCATTTGGTATCTTCTTTCTCCTTTTTTAATCACACACACATATATATATGATTAGTTACTGTATTTATTGAATATTGTTTTGTTTTTTTTAGGTTTACGAAATATTGGATAATGCCATAGATGAAGCACAAGCTGGTTTCGCTTCAAATGTAGAAGTTATTTTACTTGCTGATAATTCAGTTAGCATTACTGATGATGGACGTGGGGTACTTATTCCTTTTTTTAAAACTATAGGGGTGTTTTTGACCTTTTGTCAAAATACAGGGGTTTCCGGAATATTAACCTTTAAAGTGTTCGTGTTGCAGATTCCAACGGACTTACATCCCGTGACCAAAAAATCTGCACTCGAGACTGTTTTAACGGTAAATATATATATATATAGACAGTTTAAATTAAGTGGGTCCCACAGTTATAACATGTTATTACATCATGGTACAGGTTTTACATGCAGGTGGAAAGTTTGGTGGTTCAAGTAGTGGTTATAGTGTCTCAGGTGGATTACATGGTGTTGGTTTATCTGTTGTAAATGCATTATCCGAGGTATACAGAGGAATTTACAGTTTTACCCTTTGAGATATACAATTTTACAGTTTTACCCTTGTATGGTAATAGGCTCTAGAGGTCACAGTTTGGAGAGATGGTAAAGAATATCAACAAAAGTATTCGCGTGGAAAACCTATGACACCGCTGATGTGTCAAGGATTTCCACCTGGCGCACGTGAAGCTCGTGGGACCCGTATCAGGTTTTGGCCTGATAAAGAAGGTTAGTTATCTAGTCCTATTTTATAATTTTTTTTTATTAATTTAATATATAATATTAATTTTTTTTGTGTAGTTTTCACAACTGCTATTGAATTTGACCATAATACTATAGCTGGAAGAATAAGAGAGCTAGCTTTTCTTAACCCTGAGGTAATTTTGAATTTTTTTTTAATTAAATTTTTCAAAGTAGCATTTTTTTAAGCATTAAATGGGCCCGTTTTGTGAATTTTAGCTCAAAGTTACGCTTACAAAGGAATCTATAGACTCGGAAAAGAATCAATACAATGAGTATTGTTATGCTGGAGGGCTTATCGAGTATGTTAATTGGTTAAATGCCGATAAGGTATACACATATTTAGCTAAATTACCAAAATACCCCCGTTTATTAATTTTGTTTTGTAACAGAAACCTCTTCATGATGTATTGGGATTTCGGAAACAAATAGATGGAGTATCAATTGATGTAGCTTTACAATGGTATATAAAAAATTCAATTTACATTTTTACCCTCGTTAACAATTTATATTACAGGTGTTCAGATGCTTATTCAGACACGATACTAGGATATGCTAATAGTATACGTACAGTAGATGGTGGGACCCATATAGATGGTATGAAAGCTTCATTGACTAGAACGTTAAATAACCTAGGAAAGAAGTCAAAGCTTATTAAGGTAGTACATTGTTTTGTATTAGGTATTAACTAACTAACCATGATTAATTATTAACCATGGTTATATGTTTATTTCAGGAAAAGGATATAAGTTTAAGTGGTGAACATGTACGAGAGGGATTAACTTGTGTGATATCTGTTAAAGTTTCGAATCCAGAATTTGAAGGTCAAACTAAGGTATTTTATTTTTTATTACTTTTTTGATGCTAAAATATTAATATTTAATTTTGTAAATATAAAGACTAGATTGGGTAATCCTGAAGTGAGAAGAATAGTTGACCAGTCAATACAAGAGTATTTAACTGAGTTCTTGGAGTTACATCCAGATGTACTTGATTCAATCCTTTCTAAATCTCTTAATGCTTTAAAGGTATGTTTTGAGGGACCTTGTGAGTAAATTCTTTTCTTATGAGGGACTTTTTGTGTAATTTCTGTTGAATATTTAGGCAGCTTTAGCAGCTAAAAGAGCGAGGGAATTAGTAAGACAAAAAAGTGTTCTGAGATCTTCTTCTTTACCTGGAAAACTTGCTGATTGTTCTGCTACAAATCCTGAAGAAGCAGGTTAGTTAGTTTATTTATCAAAAGGTCAAAAATACCCCTGTATTAATTAATTGTGATATTTGTTGTATCAGAGATATTTATAGTGGAGGGAGATTCAGCTGGTGGAAGTGCAAAACAAGGACGTGATCGTCGTTTTCAGGTACAAAGAAGGGTATTTTAGTAAAATCATACAAAGCTAATTAATTTAATTTAAATTAAATTTTATTACAGGCTGTACTTCCTTTAAGGGGTAAAATATTGAACATTGAAAGAAAAGATGAAGCAGCTATGTATAAGAATGAAGAAATTCAAAATCTTATTCTTGGATTAGGACTTGGTGTAAAGGTAATAAATAAATAAATAATATTATTTATTTTCACATAATTTATTCTTTTATTTAATTTTCAGGGTGAGGATTTTAAAAAAGAGGCATTACGTTATCATAAGATTATTATTCTCACAGATGCTGACGTGGATGGTGCTCATATTCGAACATTATTATTAACCTTCTTCTTTAGATATCAGGTGGGTCCCACAATTTTAATTAATGCTAAATTAGGTTATAATTCTTTAATTGATTTGTTACAGAGAGCTTTATTTGAGGAAGGTTGTATCTATGTTGGAGTTCCACCTTTGTATAAGGTTTGTTTGTTTCGTAATGTTTGATTAAAATACCAAATATACCCTTCCACTATAGTTTTTAAAAAGTGACAAATATACCCTCAGGTGGAGAGGGGAAAGCAAGCACATTACTGTTATGATGAAGAGGAGCTTAAAAAGCTTCAGAGTACATTCCCATCAAATGCTCAGTATAACATACAAAGATTTAAAGGTAATTAATCAATTAATTAATTAATGTTTATATAATAATAATATTATTAAATAAATAAAAAAACAGGTTTGGGAGAGATGATGCCGTTACAGCTATGGGAAACAACCTTAAATCCAGAAACGAGGTTATTAAAACAATTAGTTGTAGAAGATGCAGCAGAAGCTAATGTTGTTTTTTCTTCACTTATGGGTGCACGGGTATGTATGTTATGTTATGTTAATGTTATGTTATGTATGTATGTATGTGATGATAATGTATGTGTATTATGTATTCAGGTGGATTTCAGGAAGCAACTTATACAAAACTCTTACAACATGATCAACCTTGACCATTTGGATATTTAAGTTTTAAGTGATGTGATGAAGCAATTTTTAATGTATAAGTGAATACAATACTATTACCTAGCGTGTAATTATACAAGTCAACATGTTGAAACACTAGTCTTATTAATTTTTTGGGATTAGGATTGCGTGAAATTATTGGTTTAAGTTTATTATGATACAATAGTAGATGAAGACTTGTTTTAAGGTTATTTTACTTATTGGGATGATCAACTTATTTGTTATGCCATTTATCCAAAGCTAGTACTAACAAATATTACATACTATCATCCATCATTAGGGGTGGAAATCGGATCCGAAATTTCTGATTTCCGAATTTTCCGATCCGAAAATTCCGATTTAGGAACAGATTTTCAAGGTTCCGAAATTCCGAAATTCCGATTTTTCCGAAAAAATCGGATCGGAATTGGAACTACATATAAATTTCCGAAATTTCCGGATTTTCCGATCCGATTTTATTTCCGAATTATATTTCCGATCCGATTATATTACTGAATTATAAATTATATTTCAAAATAATATTGCATGGAGTATTTGAAACATGAAAATTAATGGCATGTTTCTTTGATCCTTGGAACTTGAAAATCAACTTGGTTTCAGTATCCAATGTCCAGTTATATTTTCAAAACTTTTTCAAAGTATACTTATAAATCAACTCAAAACTTGGTTAATCCAAAAAAAACTTAAATTTATTAGTTTCTCCCTTCTTTGTATTATTTATAATATCGGTAAGAAAACCTTTAACAGGGAAACAGATTCATGCCTTTGCCAACAAATTTCATATCACTAAAAATACCTATAAACCTATTAATGTTCTTAACTATTTTAACATCCTTAACCTTTTCAATGATGCTTATGGTCGAAACAAAGGCAATCCAGCAATGCCTAGTGTGATCTTTTTTTCAGAATGTTGAAGCAATGTTTTTTCATTTTCTCTAATACCTTATACAATATTGTTTTCGCACATTTTCTAACAACTTATAGAAAATTGTAGGAGCATTTTGAGGCTCGAAGGCAAGACTTATTTGGAACAAAATTGCAGGATCATTTTCTTAGACTTTTTTGAAATATTTGTTCTTCCATGTAATTAGAAAAGTAACAGTGGTTTAGCATTTTTTTTTTTAACTAATGTTAATTTGTTACTTCATGTAAATTTTAAGTTTAGTTTTTAACTACGGTTACTCTTCGTGTAAGTTTTATATGTTTAGTTTTTTACTACTGTTACTCTTCGTGTAAGTTTCAAATCACTGTTCCGATCTATAACCCTTAGTTCCGCTATTTCCGAACCAAAAGTTCTGAAATTCCGAACCCAAAGTTCCGAAATTTCCGAACCAAAAGTTCCGAAATTTCCGTGCCGAAATTTCCGAATTTCCGGTAAATTCCGAAATTCCGAATTCGGAAATGTTTTTCCCAGTTCCGAAAAATTGGATAGGAATTGGAACGGAAAAAATCTATTCCGAAAAAAATTGGAATTTTTCCGAAAGACCCTTTTTCCGATCCGTTCCTTCCGATTTCCACCCCTATCCATCATCATCAACAAGTAGTGGAGAATTATATCATTTAATTATATATATATGTATATATATACTAGGTTATGCCCCATAGTTGAAGGTAGTTGGCTAAAATTTATATAAAACAAATCATAATTGATTGTGCGAAATTCATAATTTAGTTTTCATATTGGATGTGTTTAGAAAGTTTTGAAATTTCAGTAAAGGTGTGTTTTCTTAAAGCTAAAACTAATACCCATGTGTACCTTCTATATCCATCATTAGACTAAAGAGATCTATTTGTGCAACCTTGGTATTGGTGCTACGCAACTTATTATGTCAGTATTTTTCCGTTATTTGTAACTTCGGGGCAACAAAATTTATCGTTTGGAGAATCACTTTCTTCATACCTGCCTTGTTTCAAACTCTATTTGCTTACGGATTTTCTTTTGCGGTAAAGATTTGCCCGATGGGAACTATTCCCAACTCCATGAATCCGGAGAAAGGCACAAAGATAACTTTTGTAAAGTTGTTAATCACACGATTATAAGGTTGGATTTTGGTAATAACTTATGGACATCGCTTTGGTGTTGAACTTACTATCAACAATTTGGAGAAAAAAAACAAACTTACTATTGACAATATAATCGCACAATACGGTTACGATAGGTTCAACTTGAATCTTCACACAACAGGACTTATTGCATCAAGTTTTGGATTAGTGATTTTTTTTTTCTAAACCTGTAGGAGGAATTTTGTCGGATAATTATTTGGTATGAGGGGTCGACTTTATGCACTCTGGATAGTGATAATAGGAGGTTTTCTCTGTGTTCTTCTGTAGTTAGTTAAAACTCTAAGCGGATATGTTATTGTGTTGTTGGTGTTCTTAATTTTTGTTCAAAGTGCATGTGGACTTACTTTTGAGGCTGTTCATTTCGTCTCTCGAAGGTCTTTAGGTATGATTTCTGGATTAACGGGAGGGGGTGGAAATATAAGTACGGTTTTAACGCAACTAATATTCTTTGAGGATGATCGATATTTTTAATGGAAAATGGTATAACTTAGATAGGTGTTATGATTATAGTTTGTACTATTCCAATTATGTTCAAATTCTTTCCACAATGGGGTGGAATGTCTTGTGGTCCGAATGGTAATACAGAAGAAGAATATTATATGATTGAATGGAATAGTGAAGAGAAGGTTTTCACTAAGCTTGCTTGAAATTTGCTGGAAATAGTCGAAGCAAAAGAGGGAATAGTGTTGGATTTGGACATATAACTGATGAAAGTCCACCCGTGCAAATATAAAAAGAAGAATCAGCAAGGTGTGCTAGTTAGTCTTAGTGTTATGTGTTACAAACCGATTTGAAATACTTAAGCTAATAGCTAATTCTAGTTGTAAGGAAAGAAAACTTGACAAAAAAAAGGAAAGAAAAAGATTTTGTACTTAAAAATTTACAATGTTGCTTTACTTTAATCTACCTTAGCTTTTTACTTTTCCATGTGCAATCTGTAGCTTGTAGTTTGTTAGATATGGATATAGTTGTACAATTTTGTTTTCAATTTTATTAGAAGATTACAACCTAACTATTGGAAAATCAAGAAAGTCTTGTAAAAATTTCATCTGTTACAAATAAACGGACAAAAACTTGATATCTATAGTATAATTTTTTTTACAGCTAGTCCAAGTGCCATACAAATCTCAGAAATTGCTCATCACTTTTCTTACACTTCCAATGGGAATGCAATTTTCCTTTAACATCATCTAGATTTCGTGCCAACAAAATTTTCTCAAAAAGAGCTCCTTATCCATAAATTTTTAGTTCCTCTCGGATAAAATATGTTCAACAAATGATGTGAAACACAACAGGGGCGGAGCCAGGATTCTCACTTAGGGGAGGCCAAGGGGGTTCGGGGTCAAAGCCCCCGAAAATTTCATTGTCTTCTTTGTCGGTGACCATGAAAGAGACATAGATGCACACATGATTGTCCTCGTCACTTTAATTTGAAGAATCATCATCCCAAATTGCTTTTAGTTCCTTCTTGGATAAATATTTGAGAGGTGTGGGGCAATTTGGTTTGATACGGCCACTCTTGTGACAATGATAACAAGTTTAATAATTTTTGTTAAGATATTTACCATAGTTCTTGAAATGTTTGCTTGAGACACCATGATCCTTGTATATCTTGTGTCTCATAAGCTTATTGGGATACATCGAAATGACTTCATCATCACTTGGTTCTTCACTTTTAGATTCAACCGCAACCATTTTCTTCATCTCAAGAGTCTGAGTATGAGGGTCAAGATTCTTCTTCTTCTTCTTCTTCTTCTTCTTCTTCTTCTTCTTCTTCTTCTTCTTCTTCTTCTTCTTCTTCTTCTTCTTCTTCTTCTTCTTCTTCTTCTGATCAAGAGTTATTTCTTACGCCACGAGATTACAAATAAGTTCATGACTTGACATCTTGAATAAATCCTTGGTTTGTGCTCTTTTGGAAAATAAATTCAAAACCTTTCTAAAACTTATTCATTTGGATAGACTTTTTCAAGAGATTAGAGATTGTTAAGGATAGTGGTAAAAATTTGGTGCATATTATTCAAGGTTTCTCCTACCTTATTTTGAACATTTCGTATTGAGTGATGCATAACCCAACATTCGTAGCTTTGATGACCCCAATTCCTTCGTAAGATAATTTGATATATTACTAATCTTGAATGAAGATTCTTATTCACCACAGAACTATTTTCTAATTCCGACAATCCATACATTAAGTTATTTAGAGCTCTAGCATTTTCTGAGAGGCTGGCCTGGTCTTCCTTAGTGATTTCTTCACTTGTTTTCACTTGGTTGGTGGGTATGGTTTATAAACGACATTCTTTTTTTCCTTGTAAGGAACAAAGGGTCCCTTTCTAGTGATTTCCCATAAATCATAATCAAAACATTGGAGATGTATTTGCATTCTCTTCTTCCAATAGTTGTAGTTGGTACCTATAAAGAACGGGGGTCTAGTAGTAGATAAATCTTCCCAATAATTAGCTTTCATGTCTTTTACTCTACTTGTGATTAAGTAATTAATGCAGAGTTAGGCTCTGATACTACTTGATAGTCCTGGGATGGGGGTGGGGGTGGGGGTGAATATGACTCTAATAAAGAAAATGCTACAATTAAAAATATTTTGGAAGACAGGGTAAGTTTGAAAATTAGTTTGAACAATTTATCAAACACATAGTGATAAAGATATATATGTATATATAGAAAGACAAAAAACAAGGCAAATACTTTAACACAGATTAAATCGAGTAAGAGAAGTATTAGAGATTACACAATTGGTTTATAGTGGTTTAGTTTCCCTATATCTGATACCTAAGATTTTTCATTAGGATTTTCAAACGTTGTTTCCACTAAGCTCAATAAATCTTAAAGGTGAGCTATAAAACAATTACATATGAGATTTTTTATGACTATATTACAACCCGATGATGAGTCTTATAACAATTATGTCACAACCTAAATTAGAACACCTCAAGCTAAGCCCTTGTGTAATAACCTACACAATTTACCACTTCCTAAATGAAGCTTTCACTTCTTCAAAGATATAAATCCCCCTTCTCTTGATTCTAATGAAACTAAGTTCTAATCTAGAGGAATAGTAAATTAAATGTAGCTTTAAAGTGTTTATAAGAGGAAATTAAAAGCTCGTAATGAGTGGATGAAACAATTAAAATGTCAAGCCTTTAATGTGGATGTGAAAGTGACAATGCTTGAGAATGATGTAGATTGTTTAATATAAATTCTTTAAAGTTGTAGTAGTTGTAAGAGAAAAAAATGTATTGGATACTCCAATAAAGGGGACATCTACAACTTACGTTTGACCCTCCTTTTGTTGTAATTTAGAAATTTTGAAACACCCGAACCGGGATGCCACTTTTCATGAATAGTTCGTTTTACGTGTTAGTGCATTATGATCCCGCGGCTAAATATTCAACCTTTTTTTTTTTTCAAAAAACGGGTTGGCATTTTGAGGCTTAAATCGGGATGTCATTCTGAAATGGAACGACGCTTTATAAACCGGGATGCCAAACTCGTAAAATAGGATGCCGATTTATTTTTTGGGATGCTGAGATAACATAATGTAATTCAGTGACTTCTTGGTGGCTAAACCAAGAAATTGTTTTTGCTACCATGAAAACAATTCACTTAATGGATTATTTTTTTACTCAAGAGTTGTTAGAAGTGATGTTTCAAGAACAAACGTAGTTCAACTCAAGAGCTAATTCTCAACACATAAAAAATATGACACATAGTATATGGTGGAAATGTGAAACACGTAAAAAATGCTTAAGTGCAGTTTTTTTTTCTTTCAAAATATACATTTCAAGAGTTATTTTACAAGATTTGTAGTTTAAATAAGAAAAAAAAATGATTGGATGATAATTTATTATATTTAAATATTTTAAAGCAAATAGAAAAAGTTTTTTTACCAACATTTTGTATATTCGATTAATTTATTTATGGATTCGATTTTGTTTATGGTGCAGGTACACCTAAAATGCAAAGAAGAATAAATTAGTCACATTTTGATGTGAAGATGAATTAGACATGTTGTGGATACTATTATTGATTGTAGACTCTTTAAATCAATCATTTTAATTATTATAAATATAAATTTTATTAATTTTCTAACAATAATTTAAAAAATTAATATAAAGTTAAAATATTATATGATATTTTATAATTTTATATTAACTTTACGTAAGATTTTAGTAATTTATGAATTTGGAATTTAATCTTATCTTATAACAACGATATGTTTTTTTATTCTTTTTGTCATACTTATAACAACGATATGTCATATTAATAAAAGGTGTTATTTTAATTTACCTCATAAATATAAAGTTTGAAGATAATTAAAAAATAGCATTTTTTAATTATAAGTCATACTTAGTTAAACAAATTTTTTTACAAATAATTTAATTTTTGTAATTATGTTTTATAATGAATCAATTTAAAATTTTACCTAAAATCTTTAAATTATCTATCAATTTTGTTACATTTAAAGTGAGTTGATGATCAGTCGGATTTAGTAGTTTCTAAAAGAGATAAAGTGTTGAACATTTGAAGAAGAAGATATAAGGTTTTGTTATTAATCATGCGGGTACTACTGCTGAGATTTTTTTTCTTTTTTTTTGGACACGAGCTGCTGAGAATTTTATGTTGTTTTTTTTTTGGTTCCAAAGTAAAATATATTAAAATAAAATATTACAAAATTTAGTCCACTCCCGTAGGTGTGGACTCGTTCTTAATAAATTTTAATAGTCTAGGTGGTAAATCAAACTTATCATTGCTAAGACTTTTGCTATTAAGCTTAAACTTAGAGTTACAAATTGCAGGAAAGGAAATAGGAATGCCAAGCGTTTCAGCCTCCATTGAAGATTCAGCTGCCACTTCCCACGCATTATACTCGAGCATATTCCCACAAGAATCCCTGGAAAAACAGACTTGTTACTTTAAGTAGCTGCATCACAATTTATTTTGAGCATATTATTAGGTGGTGGTTCCCACTTTTTTTTTCGATGTATGAGTGTCCGGGCCAGCCTACGCGCACCACGACTAATCCCATAGGAAATATACACGCCTCCTCATGCATACTTCCACTTAATCAGAACTCGGTTACCCATGTCCAGGGAGGAGACTCAAACCATGCACCCCTTGCTTACCCCCTTTAAGGGCTCAAGAAATAACACGGCTGAGGGGATTCGAACCCTGTACCTCCTAATTGAGAGACAGGGTCCTGGCCACTGAGCTAATCCCAGTGGTTTCTTACTATTATTAACTGTGTCTTGTTTATCATTTCTCAAGCTAGAGTTTACTATACCTCTCTTCATAGTGTTACCATCCCCGTTATTATAACAATTGGTGTTGTTATTAATATTATTATCCCTCAGTTTATTTTGTACATCATTAGGATAATTTGAATTTTCATATTCTTTTCAATCTTTTGTTGCTTTCAGGATAGTATCCATTGGGTCAAGTTTCATATATTTATACTTGTTATTATTCCTGTCTTTTCATATATTTCAAAGGAGCATCCCAATTTGTTCCATCAAGTACACTTGTTTATTACCATCTGTTCTAATCTTCTCAAGTATATCTGCCATCTAAGTGTCCACCTTAGTGGTGTACTGGTTGCAAGTATATACACTGAAAGGTGAGGAGAACCAAGTACCTCTTGCCTAGTTACAATTGAGAAGTAAATGCTCTACACTTTCTTCCTCTAAGTTACAGATATCACATGTAGGGGATTTAATAATATATGTTTTATATAAATTTTCATTTGTTGGGAGTAGATTCTTGACCATTCTCCACATAAAATTTCTCACTTCTGGGGGAATTTTTAAATTCCAAATGGTTTTCCAGACACAAGGATCAATATTATGAGAAGTCCTCGCTACATTATTACTTTTCATGCTTTCTGTCTTATCATTTTCTTCCTTAAGGATTTGATAAGATTTTTTAAACGAATATATACAATAATTGCTACCTAGCCATACAACTCTATCTTTACTCCCATGAAAGGGTATAAATGTATTGAGTATAATATTCGCAATTTCATCACTGTAATTATTTTTTACTTTTTCTATATTCCATTTCCTTCCATTAGGTATCATAAGGTCATAAACCCTACTTACCTCACTATTAGTACCTGCAATCACCTCTTTCTTATTTATTATCCATCTATTACTATGGAGTTTAATAGTATAACCATTCCCAACTCTCCAAGAGATTTGATTTATAAGAGCATCTCTTCCTTTCATAAGGTTTTCCATCCCAATGAGGATGAACTGCCAATTTTAGCCTCCATGAAGGAGCAGAGGGGAAAATATTTACCTTTAAGTAGTTTAAATAAAAGGGAGATAGGTTTATTGTGTAAATTTTCAATCTTGTTTACCCAAAAGGGCTATATTCATAAGGTGAGGTTCTCTAAAGCCTAGATCTCCCATAAATTTACTTTTAGTAAGTGAGCTCCATTTACCCCAATGGACTTTTTTGTTGCCTTTACTTCCCCACCGAAAGTAGGCAATCTGAGAGGAAATTAAGTCACAAATTTTCTTTGGTAGAAAATAGGATGACATGTAATAATTAGGTAGACTTTGTAAAACAGATTTTACAAGTATTTCTTTACCTGTTTCAGAAAGGTACATGGTTTTCCAATTTCCATTCTTTTGATAGTTCTTTCAACAAGTAAATTAAGATCTCTAACTTTGGATCTTCCCCATTCAGTGGGAAGGCCAAGATAGGATACCAAATTATTAGTAATTTTCATTTAAAGTCGAGCATCTGTAATACCTTGTAAATATAAGGGAGTATTAGGGTTGTATTTAATACCACACTTATTAAGATTTAGTTTCATACCAGTAGCATATTCATACTTATTAATGACATCCTATCACTATGGATTTCAAAGTTATTCAACTTCATGAAAAAGATACTATCAACAAATTGCCTAGAAGCTTTTGTTTGGCCACCCAATCAGCTTAATTGTTATTTGATCTCTTAGCAAAAGAGATATTAATATTACACTTTGCTTTACAAAAAATAATATTCTTAACCAATAATCTAGTAGAGCTATAGTGTTTGCTTATATAAACGATTTGGTTAACTAAACATAGGCTATAAATTTCTATCTCTACAGAACCGTGAGTAAATCGAGCTGACATATCACAAGCGGTTTGGACTCCCTTCGCTTTCGCTTCAATTACTGAATTAACCTTTATTTCATTCGCAAAACCTTCAAGCATTGTACATGTAGAGTCCCTAAGGATACACGTAAAAGCAGCTGAGTTAGTTTTAACATTAACTGAGGCATCACAATTAATTTTATAATTACCAACTCTAGGAGGTTTCCAATTACAGGTCTTATCAGGCTCAGAGGCTTCACTACCTCTTAGACCTGAGGTAATAAGTCGTCCTTTATTATACATATCAGAAATTTAATTCAAGTATGAATTCGAATTTGAATTTGCCTCAATAGTTTGCTTAAAGGCTTTGTAGAACTCATCATAGGCAATAAGGGACTTTTGTACTGTATTCAAAGAATTTGGGACAATTCCTTTAACTATAAACTTATTTATACCTTTCTAAATATTCCAAGCAATAAAAAAAAGCCAATTCACCCATCAATTCTGAGTGATCCTTCTCCTTACTACTAAATCTCACAAATTAAATTCATTTTTTAACACTACAAGAAGGTTCAGTGAGAGAGTTATGATATTCTATATGCATCCTAGAAGGGGGGGTTGAATAGGACAATGGAAATTAATCGGCTAATTTTATTTCAAGTAAATAAAATTAAAAGCTAATTTGAATCCTATTGTTTTAGCAAACTAAATAGTTAAGAACTAGATAATCCTAAAAGACAATATTATCAAACTATTCATGTAAGCATTTTATCAAGCATATAGAGTGCGGAAAAATAAAGAGTGTAGGGATAGAAAGATACACAACGATGTATAGTGGTTCGGTTTCCCTACATCCACTACCTAAGGAAGCCTCCTTAGGATTTGCAAGATTCTCAACTAATCTTCGTAACTCTTTAACCCGGGTGAGATTACAAACCCATTACAACCACTTCAAAAACCTTGAAGGAAATACACTTGTGTTATCACCAACACAAGGAACCAAGTATAGAACCTATACTCACACTACTCTCTTAATCTATTACAAGAACTAAGAGGAAAGGAAAAGTGTTTAGGGGTGTTATAATAGCTTGTAACTAAACTCCTAAATGAGTGGATATAAACTATGTAGCTTGAGAATGAATATGACTTGAATGCTCCTTTGAAACCTTCTTGAATGATAATATTAATTGCTCTTAAGATTGGTAGATGGAAGGGATGAGTTGTGTCTTGAATGAGCTTCAATTTATAGCTGAAATAAGCTTCCAACGGTCAAAAGGCTTCTATCTAACAAATAGATTTAAACTCCAACGGATATAAGCTTTGTCCTCTTCTAATAGTGCAGAAACCCTTTCTTGCGGTGTACCGCGGATATGGTCCGGTGTACCGCACGACTCAACGTGTTGATTTCATAGCATACTGACGGGCCACCCTATGCACCGTGATCCTGGTCCGCAGCCTTGGTCCGGTGTACCGCGCCTCAGTCTGGTGTACCGCATATTTTCTAGCTTACTGTTCGGACTAGCTTATGCACCGCGCCTTTGGTCCGTGGTACTGCGGTGTACCGCAGGTATTGTCCGGTGTACCGCGACGCTGTTCTAATGAAGCTCAAGCTTAAGATCAAGGATTTAAAGAAACTAATCTAATTAGGGGTTTTGGAAAACCTTTAAAAGTGATACCAAATGAATTTTAGTTTAAAGAATGATTTGTCGAATATTAAAACGGGATTAAAAACAAGGTGAGGCTAACAATCTCCCCCTTTTTGATGTTTGACAAATCATAAACTTTTGAAGATGCCTTAGATAAAGTTTTAATCAAAAACTCCCCCTCAACCTAATCACTAGAGTTTTTAGAAAAACTCCCCCTCACAAAATGCATTTGAAAAAGTTTAACTAAAATTTCTCCCCCTTTGTCAACAACAAAAAGAATCAATGATACGATTTTTGAAAATTTTAAGGGGTCAAAATACATTTGAGTAAAAACAAAGGCTAAAGGAGTAAATGGATAACAATTAGAAGCTTCAAGAACCCTATAACACCAAGAAAATATTAGCAACAAGATAATATACACAAAAAGCACTAACAATAATGGCAAGATAAGAAGGTTAGAGAATTTGCATGCCAATCTCACAACGAATTTTCTCAAAAAGATCTTGGGGTAGAGGTTTGGTAAAAATATCGTCTAGTTGATTTTCCGAAGTGACAAATTCAAGTACAATATCCCCTTTTTGAGTGTGATCACGGATAAAGTGATGACGGATTTCTATGTGTTTCGTTCTAGAGTGTTGAATAGGATTTTTAGTAAGATTGATAGCACTAGTGTTATCACAACGAATGGGAACACAATCATACTCTAAGCCAAAATCTAGTAGGGTTTGTTTCATCCAAAGAATTTGAGTCACACAATTTCCGGCCGCAACATATTCGGCTTCGGCCGTGGATAAAGCAACACTATTTTGTTTTCTACTAGACCAAGATACAAGGGATTGACCTAAGAATTGGCAACTTCCACTAGTACTCTTCCTATCAAGTCTACAACCGGCATAATCGGCATCCGAATAACCTATTAGTTCAAAAGAGGTAAATCTTGGGTACCAAAGTCCTAGACTTAGGGTTCCTTTCAAATACCTAAAAATACGCTTAACGGCACTAAGATGGGATTCTTTGGGAGAGGATTGAAATCTAGCACAAAGACATACGGAGAACATAATATCGGGCCTAGAAGCGGTTAAATAAAGTAAGCTACCAATCATACCTCGATATGTTTTCTCATCAACATCCTTACCATCTTCATCTTTGTCTAATTTTGTGGATGTGCTCATTGGAGTTTCAATTTCCTTTGCATCTTCAAGTCCAAATTTTTTGATCAATTCTTTTGTGTATTTGGCTTGATTTACAAAGATGCCATCCTTCATTTGCTTGATTTGAAGTCCAAGAAAGTAATTCAATTCTCCCATCATGCTCATCTCAAATTCCTTATGCATGCTTTTAGAAAAATTCTCACAAAGATTTTCATTAGTAGCACCAAATATTATATCATCCACATAAATTTGAACAAGAAGGATATCTTTTGAAGACCTTTTTATAAATAAAGTGGAGTCAATATTTCCTCGTTTAAAACCATCTTCTAACAAAAATTTGCTTAAACGTTCATACCAAGCACGAGGTGCTTGTTTTAAACCATATAAAGCTTTTGAAAGTTTAAAAACATGATTTGGAAATTTTGGATCTTCATAACCCGGTGGTTGTTTAACAAAGACTTCCTCATCTATAAAACCATTTAAAAAGGCACTTTTGACATCCATTTGGTAAAGTTTAAAATTCATATAACAAGCAAAAGCAAGTAACATACGAATAGATTCAAGTCTAGCTACCGGAGCAAAAGTTTCATCGAAATCAATACCTTCTTCTTGATTGTATCCTTGAGAAACTAACCTTGCTTTATTTCTAGTGATAATACCGGTGTCATCTAGCTTGTTGGGAAACACCCACTTTATGCCAATAATAGTAGGGCCAATTGGTTTCTCAATTAAAGTCCAAACTTTACTACGCTCAAATTGATTTAATTCCTCATGCATAGCGTTTATCCAATGATCATCTAGCAAGGCTTCTTTAATATTCTTGGGCTCAATTTGAGATAAGAATGCTTGATGAGCACATAGAGTAATTATACGAGAACGAGTGATAACACCTTCATTTGGATCACCTAGAATTAATTCACTTGGGTGATCTTTGATGTTTTTCCAACACTTTGGTAAATCCGTACTAGCTTCATTTGAGAGTTGACCATTTTCCTTAAGAGATTCATCATGAGATTTTAATTCTTGAGTAGGAGATTCTAAGGGTTGATCTTGTGGAGTATCTTCATGTAAATCAACATCTACTACTTTCTTGATACAAAAAGGGGTAGTCTCATCAAAGTCAACATGCATAGATTCTTCAATGGTACGAGTACGTTTATTGAAAATGCGATAGGCTTTTCCCTTAGTGGAATAACCAAGAAAAATACCTTCATCCGATTTAGCATCAAATTTTCAAAAATGACTTGGTTCGTGAACAATGAAAATGTTTTCAAAAATTGATTTCCCTGTGATAAAAGCAGTTTGTGTATCTGAGATAGTTTCACTCATCAAAGGCTGCAATCTATTTGCTAGAATTTTAGAAACAATTTTGTACACAAAATTAGCATAGCTAATTAGTCTAAAAGAGGAGACCACATCAAGATTTGTGCATTTTGGTATAAGTGCAATAATAGTACAGTTAATATCTGCCAAAGAAGAGTTGTTAAGCGCAAAGTCAGAGACTAGCGCCACCAAGTCATCCTTTAATTCCTCCAAAATTTTCTTAAATAAAAAGCCACCATATCTATCTGGCCCAGGAGATTTATCACTCGCAAAGGCCCAAATGGCTTCCTTTAGTTCATCTAATTGAACGAGTTTGACCAAAAATTGGTTCGTTTCATGAGATACCACACTCTTTACACAGTTTAAATTTGGTTCATAATGTCTTGGTCCCACACTTTGAAAAACTTTATTGTAATGAGAAGTAACTTCCTTTACAATATCAGTATCCTCTGTAAGCCAATCACCATTTTCATTTTGATTCTTATAATTCTGTTTCTAGTTCTATTCACTTGGGTTATAGCATGGAAATAACCAACAATTTCTAGATCTAATTGCTCAATATTGTTCTTTCTTTTCTGGTGATTCTCTAGATCCATACTCAGCTTTTCAAAAGCTAATTTATTATTTCCAGAGAATGGTTCAATAAACAACCTCTCCATCTGAGGAAGGGTTTTATTAATAAGATTCTGTTATTGAGAACTCTCTTCCTTGCCCAGAGAGTAACATTTTTTTGAATTCTCTTAAGTTTAATGCCAAATTTTTGAACCCTTCTCAAATGATCAAGAGAAGAAGATTTCCACATTGTTTGAATCATTCTACAGAATGAATCATCATGAATCCATCCATTTTCAATCAAAAATCTCTTATTAATCTTATTTGGAGGGATACCAAGATTAAGAATGACAGGGAGTGGTCATATCATGTAGAGGGAAGTAGAGCACTCCAATAATTGGGGAATTTATCCGTCCAGGCTTTATTAACCAAAATTTTGTCAAGCACTATCAGCTGGTTTCCATTTCTCTCGTTTGACCAAGAGAAATTACATGCCTTAGCTGGTAAATCAAGTAACTCATGCTTATAAAGAAAATATTTAAACATATTCATATTCCTTTTATTCATACTACCAATTTCACCACCCAATTTCTCGGATGGAAATCTAATGAGATTAAAATCTCCCAAAAATACACCAATAGTTTATTTTTAAAATCACCAATTCTGTCAAGAAATCTTTCCTTTTCCACATCTGTTGTTGGACCATATACAAATGAGATTTCACAAAAACCAATTTTAGTTCCATTATAAGAGCAATGAATTAAGTTCTTTTTAGAACTTATAAGTTTATATTTCTCAGTGTCCTTGACAAAAACGCTAATCCACCAGATAATCCAATAGGATCAACACAAGTAACAAGGGACATATTCAGTTTTGAACACAAATTAACCAAAAAATCTAATTTGCGTTTAGTTTTAAAAAGAAAAAGTACCTCAATAAAACGATCCTTAACCATATCGATTAGGCTCAACTCTGTCAAGGTTGTGCCAATGCCTTTACAGTTCCAGACTTGTATCATTTAGTTTCTTGGGGTTGATATGGGTCAACCCCGCAAGCCACTTCAGAGTTTTGAGAATCAAGTCCTTCAAACGAGTCTTCATATTCCCACTTATCAAAAGCATCTTCATTATTCAATTTTTCCATGACCATTGCTTCAACAGTCTCATCTTAATCTCTAATTGAGATGTTGAGAGTTGCTGGATCCATAGACACCTTATCTTCTTCACTTGGAAGCCCTAAGTCCTCCCTCGCCTGTTAGTGCGGTTCTTGTTTCTTTCCAATGACCCGAAGCAAATGTTCTGGTTTGATTTAATAATAATTGAGGGGTTAATAATAACATTTGGGCTCAATTTAATAAGTGGGCCAACTTGCACTTCAACATTTGGGCCACAAAGTTCGCGGACCTCCCCTACGCTTAAGGGCATAATATTTCCAGAGTGGGCTACCCCAACTTGACTATTAATTCCCAAGTCAATAGTAGGTAAAGTAAGAAGAGATTGGACCAAATTTTGTTTTTTTTTCACCTCAGCTTCTCCTTCATCTTTACTTCCCAAATTTTTGTTCTTGCTCTTCAATGGCCTTTTGATTTCTTACGCTGAATTCGAGGGCCATTGTTAGCAACTCGAAAGACAAAAATAGGTGGTCCCTTTTCCTTGCTCAGTATACCTAATCCAATTTCCCAACTTTGTGATAAGTTTATTCGGATTATCATAATTTCATTCTTCGTGAGATAAGATTCTAAAAATATAGAAGACATCAAAGAGCTTCTCAAACTTGAATGAAACCCACACATATTGTCCATATTTAATCTTGAACATAAACCCAGAAATCAAAGGTTTCTCAACCAAACAATCAATTTGAACTCTAACAAAGGAGTTTTCCTTAAATTTCATTTGGTCTGTGAGTTCAATTTCAGTGAATTGGCCCAGTTTCAAAGGATTTCCTAACCTTCCCCTCTTTGATAAACATAGGAGGAATCCTATTGATTCTAACCCAGATCGAGGTCATTGATGTCTCCCTAATTGTTCTTATTTTCGACCCTTGTGAGACATCATTTTTTATGTTTAATCGAATATTTTGATAGACTTTTGAGTTAAAAATGCAATAATCCGGAATTTCCATTTTTTTTCTAGTATTTTTGATTTATTAAACTTTTGCGCGTAATCTTGTGTATTTTAGTGAAAAGTTTGTAGGTTTTGAATATCAGCTAGGAATGGAATCCGAGAAGAGAGTCAAAGATCGTGATATGGAGTCAAGACTTGAAGATAAATCTCGAAAGAATTTGATTTTAGAGCTGCAAATCTGGAAAATAGGCCAAAGATTGATTATTTAGAGGCGCTTAAGAGATGATTTAGCCGCTGACCTTTGAAGAGAATCTATTCCTTATCGAGTTACGGAACCTTTGCAAGTGACTTCAAGTCAATCGGAGTTATAATGAAGCGGTTAGAGCCGTTTTAGTGGAGGTGGTGCAGCAGTTACGGGATTTTGGGCTTAGAAATTGGGCCTGGACATTTAATTAGTGTTTTATTATTAGGTTTAAGGCCTATTCCGGATTTTTAACTTATAAAAGGAGCTCCTGACTTCTATTTTTCACACAATTCACTTTTTACAAATTAGAACATCAGAGTGAAGCAACAGAAGGAAGAAAGAAGAAGCTGCAAGAGCTGGAGAGGGTCTATATCTCCGTTCTCAGTCATTCCCATTCCGGAAATTAGGTTTTCTTTATTTTTAATTCTGTAATACATTATGAATTCCATTTCAATTAATTTAGTTTTCTTTTTAATTAGTATGAGCTAAACACATTTTAGTGCTTGAGAATGCTTTATGGGTTAATCCCAATTCTATTGAATTTCATTTCCTGAATTTGGGTTTCTGTTAAATTAAATTAAATTGGGTCTTTTACTCTTTTCAATAAATTGAGATTATGTTTTTGGAGTAGCTAACTAAGAACAGGTGTTAGTATCTAGGCTATTCCAATTAGTGGCGATTGGATCATCCTGACGGAGGGTTTAGGTACGGAAATATTTATTTAATCTAAAATAGAAGCTATTGATTCTGACGAACTTAGCTAATTTTAGGGCCAATGTGGTAATTAACTTAACCATCCAAAAGTGGATCATATTTACCCTGACGGGACTAGTGACACTCTAGGATCGCCTTATAGTCCACCCTGACGGGGGTATAAGGAATTTAGAATCCCGACCATTGTAATTGACCAATTTAGCCCTTAAACAACATAAGTTAGGAAATAGGATTGGGAGGATCCTTGCGTTCTCAAGTGCTACTTCTCATATTGCGTTTTACATCATTTTATTTGTGTCTTAGCTTTTATTTGCATTTTAATAACTGTCTTTCATTTATTTAGCTTTAATACAAAAAACCAAACAAACATATTACTTTTATTTGTTTTCATAAGTGCATCAATCATTAATAGATAAGCATTGTAGTCAACCATCCCGTCCTTGAAACGAATCTGTTTTATCAGTTATACTACTTGGGACAACCGTACACTTGCGGTTGTGGTTCGATTATTATTTGCATATATTTAGAACACACAAAGGACCACCAGTGCGTTTGAGTTAAAAAAAAAATCCCGCCGACACAGCGACACGAAACCGGGTACCCGCTGATGTCTCCTTAATTGTTCTTATTTTAGACCCTTAGGAGACATCATTTTTGGTGTTTATTTAATTAATTCGATAGACTTTTGGGTTAAATATGCAATATTTCGGAATTACCTTTTTATTTCTAGCATTTTTGAATTATTAAACTTTTGCGCGTAATATTGGTATTTTTAGTGTAAAGTTTACAGGTTTTTAGATGTTAGCTAGGAAAGGAATCCGAAGATAAAGTCAAAGATTAAAAGATAGAGTCAAGACTTGAAGAGAAATCCCGAAGATATTATTTTTAGAGCTGAAAATCCATTTTTCCAGGCCCTTGATTGCTGTTTTCGAGGTACTTAAGAGCTGATTGAGCCGCTGACCTTTGAAGAGAAAACATTCCTTATCGAAGTACGGAACTTTAGCAACTGGAATGAGGTCAATCGGAGTTGTAACGCATCGGGAAAAGCAGTTTTAGTGAAGGCCTGTCATCAGTTACGGGATTTTGGGCTCAGAAAGTGGGCTTGGACATTTAATTAGGCTTTTATTTTCTGGTCCAAGCCCTAATCCGTTTTTCTTATTATAAAAGGAGGTCTGGACTTCTATTTTTCATACATTCACTTTCCACAAGATTAAAAACACCAGAGAAGCTACAGCAGGAAGAAGGGAGAAGCTACAAGAGCTGGAGTGGGTCTATAGCTCCGTTCGTAGTCATTCTAATTCCGAAAATTAGGTTTTTCTTTTATTTTAATTTTGTAACGAATATGAATTCCATTTCTTTTGATTTTGTTTTTAATTTTAATATGAGCTAAATTTCCATTAGTGCTTGAGAACAAAACAATGGGTGAATCTTGATTTTATTATTATAACGAATGTTGAATTTGGGTTTTTATTGAATTAAATTAAATTAGGGCTTTTTACTCTTTTCGACAATTTGTGAATGTTTACTGATTTTAGAGTCGCGAACTAAAATTAGGTATTAGTATCTAAGCTATTCCATATATGTGGCGTATGGATCATCCTGACGGGGGTTTAGGTACAGAAATAATTGTTCAATCTAGGATAAAAACTATTGATTCTGACGAACTTAGTTAATCCTAGGGCCAATGTGGTAATAAATCTTAATCATCCAACGGTGGATCATATTTACCCTGACGGGACTAGTGACACTTTAGGATCGCCTTATAGTCCACCCTGACGGGGGTATAAGGATATTAGAATCCCGACCATTGTAATTGACTGATTTAACCCTTAAACAACATAAGTTAGAAAGTAAAATTAGGAGGATCCTTGCGTTCTCAAGTACTACATCTCATATTGCGTTTTCATACATTTTACTTGCGTCTTAGCTTCTACTTGCATTTAATTATTTGTCTTTTATTCATTAGCTTTAAACAACAAAACCAAACAAACATTTTATTATCTTTTATTTTTCATAAGTGCATCAATCGCTATTTGCATAAACATTGTGATCAACCATCCGTCCTTGGAACGAATCTGATTATCAGAATTACTACTTGGGATAACCGTACACTTGCGGTTGTGGTTCGATTATTATTTGCATTTATTTAGAACACACAAAGGACCACCACCCGCATTTCGCAAATGTGGAAACCCGGTTTCTTCTGTGACAGGCCGATTTTCAGCTTTTTAGCCCTAGATTTTTACCTCTTTCTTCAAACCAGCCTCCAAAAACACTCCCAAAACCCAGAATTTCTTGAAAATCATCATCTACAACCACACAATCATCAAATCCTACCCTCTTTCACCACAATAACATACACTCAACTCATCTCCTATCCAAAGCACCATGGAATTCCCACTTTTCTCCAATTGTTCTTCATCCAAGCTTCATATTAAATCCAATTCCCTCTTCCCCCACATCAATTAGCCTTTACCCATCTCATATTCCACCATACTCTTCAAATCTTAAGCCTCAAAACATCAAAGTTCTAAGCCTTAGCTTCTCACTATTTAAAGTTTTGAGTTTGGGGTGGAAAGAGATGCCTATCAGAACCGATTTCATGTGCACTCATCGAAGGAAGTCTCCTGGAAACAGAACCACGTTTGGTGTTATTCAAGAACAAGCTGTTAAGATTTCTAATCTGAGGTTAAAGCTGCTTCCAAGAGGAAAGAATAGTTGATTAAGGCTAATCCGAAGAAGAGGAAATTGATTGATGAACCGGAAAGTGAGGAAAAGATTAATCCGATGATGAGTTGAAATCGAAGATTAAGTGTTGAAAGAAAATCCGGATGTGATGATTGATATTTTGGGAAAACGTTACAAACAAGCTGAACTTTATCCGTTCAAAACGCAACGTACGATGTCCAAACGCGAGATAAAGTTCATGGACGCAACACCGACAACCAGCCACGCGCTGGTTCAGATACGTTTTCTAATCCTCCTCATTCAGTGTAGATTATTTTATTGCTTTGAGTCTTTTCGAGTCGTGGGGACACGACTCATTTTTGAGTTTGGGGTGGGGTTCGTTGCCTCATCCCAGTTTTATGTGTCTTGTGTTTTAATTGCTTTCAATAAAATAATTTTTGGAGTTGTGTTTGACTGTAGAAGATTTTAAATGTCCCTTTAAGCATACTTTTGGTAAATCTATGATAGTAAATAGTGGACTTTAGGGATTGATATAAAACGCATTTAGAATTGCATGCAAACATAGGTAATTGATAGGAATAATTAATGAACAATGCAAATGAAGTAATCTTGTACTTAAGGAATATTTTTGGTGTGTAGAACGTGAAATCCTAATTAGTAGAGAACCCACCTAGATATGAACTAAAGACGAGCTGTGTACTTAGGAAAATGATAGGGGCAGTTCTTTGTTAGCCATTTGTGACCTTTTTAGCTTTCTATCCCTTGTATTAATTATTATCCGTCTTAGCCCACTTTGAGCCTTTAGCCTTTTCTTTGTAGCCACGATGTAAGCCATTATCCCTTAGATTATTAGGCATTACCATATGACCCGCACTTGAATCACAATCCTGAGACATGTCTCGAGCTTGAGTTTGGGGTGGTGGGTCCACTTATGGGGAATTTATTGGGTAGGGATTGATGTTCTTTGTATTGTGGCACAATTGCAAATGATTTATACTTGTAACCTTTTGCCGGGAATGAGAAAAAATGAAAAAGAAAGAAAAAATGAAAAATTTCGAAAAATCATACAGTAGAAACCGGGAACCCGGTTTGCGTCTGTACAAAAAAAAAAGAAAAAAAAAGAGAAAAGAAAAGAAAAAAAAATTATGTATGAATAAAACATCCGGCAAAGTGGATTTTTTTCTGAAAATCATCTTATTTATAGTGGGTAGACATGGGACGCTAAATTGTTGCGTAAATGGGTGAGTGAGAACATCTTTTGAGCGTAAACTCAATCTCGAGGACATTGTTGATGGTAAGTGAGGAGAGAGCCAGAAGCTCACTTCAAATTTACCAAATATACATCCACACCGTCCTTAAGCCAATATTAAAACCATGAAGACCTCGTGATTCCTAAGTATATAGTGAATTTATGATTCTGTTGATAGGTATTATACTAGGTGGAGCGTTCAAAGCGATTTAGGGTTAATGACCACCCTATAGCCATCATACAGAGATGAGTACAAGTGTAATCTTCAAGCATTGCGACTTTAATTTTATGATTGAGATTATTTGTGTTTGATTTTGCATTATAGATGTATGTGTATATTAGTTCCTAGAGTTTGCTATATGAGATTTATCTTAAGACTTGCTTTAGGTGTATTTGCTAGCTTCTACTTGTTCTTACGTTTACTTCTACCCATTTGTTTTGTTTTTACTTTGTCGGGACGACAAAGGTTTGAGTTGGGGGTCTTGATGTCTCCCTAATTGTTCTTATTTTCGAACCTTGGGAGACATCATTTTTTATGTTTAATTGAATATTTTGATAGACTTTTGAGTTAAAAATGCAATAATCCAGAATTTCCATTTTATTTCTAGTATTTTTGATATATTAATCTTTTGCGCGTAATCTTGTGCATTTTAGTGAAAAGTTTGTAGGTTTTGAATATCAGCTAGGAATGGAATCCGAGAAGTGAGTCAAAGATCGTGATATGGAGTCAAGACTTGAAGATAAATCCCGAAAGAATTTGATTTTAGAGCTGCAAATCTGGAAAACAGGCCAAAGATTGCTGATTTCGATGCGCTTAAGAGATGATTTAGCCGCTGACCTTTGAAGAGAATCTATTCCTTATCGAGTTACGGAACTTTTTCAAGTAATTTCAGGTCAATCGGAGTTATAACAAAGCGGTTAGAGCCGTTTTAGTGGAGGTGGTGCAGCAGTTACGGGATTTTGGGCTTAGAAATTGGGCTTGGACATTTAATTAGTGTTTTATTATTAGGTACAAGGCCTATTCTGAATTTTAACTTATAAAAGGAGCTCTTGACTTCTATTTTTCACACAATGCACTTTTTACAAATTGAAACATCAGAGAGAAGCAACAGAAGGAAGAAAGAAAAAGCTGCAAGAGCTGGAGAGGGTCTATATCTCCGTTCTCAGTCATTCCCATTCCAGAAATTAGGTTTTCTTTATTTTTAATTCTGTAATACATTATGAATTCCATTTCAATTGATTTAGTTTTCTTTTTAATTAGTATGAGCTAAACACATTTTAGTGTTTGAGAATGCTTTATGGGTAAATCCCAATTCTATTGAATTTCATGTCTAGAATTTGGGTTTCTGTTACATTAAATTAAATTGGGTCTTTTACTCTTTTCGATAATTTGTGATTGTTTACTGTTTTTAGAGTCGCGAACTAAGAACAGGTATTAGTATCTAGGCTATTCCACATATGTGGCGTATGGATCATCCTGACGGAGGGTTTAGGTATGGAACCAATTATTCAATCTAAAATAGAAGCTATTGATTATGACGAACTTAGCTAATTTTAGGGCCAATGTGGCAAAATTGCTTAATCATCTAAAAGTGGATCATATTTACCCTGACGGGATTAGTGACACTCTAGGATAGCCTTATAGTCCACCTTGACGGGGGTATAAGGAATTTAGAATCCCGACCATTGTATTTGACCAATTTAACCCTTAAACTGAACAAGTTATGAAATAGAATTTGGAGGATCCCTTGCGTTCTCAAGTGCTACCTTCTCATACTTGCGTTTTACCTTCATTTACTTGCGTTTTACTATTTATTTGCATTTTCCATTTAGTCTTTCATTACTTAGAAATAATAAAAACAAACCATCAATCATATTATCTTTATTTGCTTTCAAAAGTGCAATCATTCATTATTTGATAAGCATTGTAGTTAACCAAACCGTCCCTGCGAACGATCCTAGAGTCATTATTACTACTTGGGACAACCGTACACTTGCGGTTGTGGTTCGATTACTTTTGCATTTATTTTAGAACACACAAAGGGCCACCAGTCATCTCGATAAGCTTAGGGTTTAAGATACACTCTTCATATTTTTTGGACCAATACATGAAAACCGAATATATGAAAAGGCCTATTTTTCAGACAATCTCTAAATCTTCCTATTTCTCAAACTCAACAACACTTAAATTCATACCTCTTTTGTCTATAGAGATACGGTCCTTGATACCCCAGTGTTGGATGATAATTTTCTTAAGATAGATCATATTAATATTACCTGTTGCTAAGATACGAATAAACAATTTTGGAATATTGTATTTGGCGTACACTACTTCTTTATCAGGAGAGAGGTAAATATCCTCTTGATGTCTCCTCATTTGTGATAGATTTATATTAGGATGAGACATCATTTTTAGTGATTTAGAAGTCATTATAGTCGATTTTCTTGAGAAATGCTACACTTTCCTATTTTGAGTCTTGATTTAGTAAAATAATATTTTTAGAGCATATTGGGTTTAATTATTTATTTAGTGTGAAACTTTAAAGATAATTATGGAGCTTAATTAGAGTCCAAGTCAAAGACAACAACTTATGGAAATAGATTAGCATGGTAATTGGAGATAAGGAAATAAAAGCTAAAAAGATGGAAAAGGAAAAGCTACCTTAATCTGAGATTCTGCAGCACACGCCTAAAGAAGTGGCGATTTACCTAAGAAATAGGACGATTTTGGTAATTTCCTTCTTTAGGGTCAAGATAATTCTGTTGCGATTCTTTTGGTATCTTATGGAGCTCAAACCGACCAATAACGAAGAAGATATGCTCAAAACGGTTCAGCAATGTTTATCTTTATTTCCATACGAATTAGAGTTGGGCTTGGAGTCCACCACTTACTTTTACTTTAAGAAAACGAATTAGGGCTTCCAAGACACCTATAAATACAACCTTATACCATTGTAAACATGTCCTTGCTCAGTTCTAAACATTAGCTTAAATTATAAACAATAGCTTAGTCCTTTACATTAATATTCATCCTTAGAATCAAGCTATTCATTCAAGGAGCAAGCTGACCTATAGAGGAAGACAAGAAGCACGAAGTTGGAGAGTGACAAACTCCTCTTCTACATCTCACCTTCTCTATATTTAGGGTAATTAGCTATAGATTTATGATACACCATATTTCTAAGCTTTTATTCTGTAAGTTTTACTTTTAATTGTTGGATTATTATTTTGTCTTTAAATACTATTTGTTATTTTAATTGATTGAGCTTGGCGTATATTGTTATTATGTGTTTTGACTTATTGTTACACCTTAGATTTGGCCAATCTTAGGATTATTCTTAGTTATTGACAACACCACATAATCGTCTAGTTTTGATCCCTTGCTTAACTAGATAGCCATTAAGGTTTGATTTAATCACCAATCATTACTTAGGAATCCCTAGTAGTGGAGAGGTTGCTCCTAAGTCTAGAAAAGGCTAGGTAGAATTTAGAATCCTGGTTAATATATAATGCTTAATCTGTGACAGGTTAGAATAACGATTTAGTAATAGACTCATATTAGTAATCCTAATCTATTTGACTTACATTCATATTTAGTTATTTGTTTTGTTTATTTGTTTTAATTATTTAATTGCGTAGATTGTTATTTCATCTTTTTATATTTTATCTAAAACATCTAAATTCATCTACGCTTGTTAAATATAAGTAGATCTAACGGATACAATCCCTGCGAACGAACTTGACTTATCATTAAAACTTGCAAACGATCTGTGATACTTGCAGTGAGTTCCGTGGTTCTCAAGGGTGTGTGCTCTTTATTATTATTCTTATTTATCTATTTATTTATCACACCTTTGCCCCCACTTTTTGGCGCCGCTGCCGGGGATTTATCTTTAAGTTAAATCTATTTTGTGTTTATTTAGTGTAGAAGTTTTTAGTTGTTTTCAGTTTTACGCTTTCTTTTTGTTTTAGTCTTTCTCAGGATTTTAGATGGATAATCAACGGTTAGAGCTAGGTTAACCTAGTAAATTTCGAGTTCAACGCATTGGGATTCGAGTCCCAACTATCCAATCCGTTAGATTCAAGCCTGATCCTGACTTAATTAATCAATTCGCGAGTTATGGGAAATTTAATGGTGATACAAATCAAGATCCGGTCAGATCTGTTCAATAATTCATGCAATTTTGTGATGCCTACATTAATGAAGGTGTTACGCAAGAACAGATGTATTATTTAATGTTTCAATTTTTCTTGACCGGGAAAGCAAGCGATTGGTTCGATGATCAACCTCCCGAGCTAATAACCGATTGGGACAAGCTTCAAGAAATATTCCTTGATAAATTTTATCCTACAAGTAGGCGAGTGAAGGAACTCTTGGAGCCTACAAATTTCTTACAAGAAGCCGGAGAGAGTGTTGGTGAAGCATGGACGAGATTTCAAAAGATGTTGGCAAGAGGTCCACTACATGGATACACACCACAATTACAATTATCCATGTTCTATAATGGACTCGATAGAGAGTCAAGGCTGAGAGCAGCTAATATGGGTCGTGGAAATTTTGTCTCTATGGATCCAAAAGAAGCAAAAAGTGGTATGGAAACAATCATTGAGAACAACATGAGTTGGCCACAAGGAAAAACTCCTACCACTAACGAAGATGCGAGGATTTCAAGCTTGCAAGATCAAATACAACAACTCGCTATAACTGTTAAGGAAAGCATCCCAAAGCCACCTCAACAGTTATACCTACAAGAGCAAGCCTATGAAAATCAAGCTGATCAACCACTGAGCTATACTGTGCATAATGTAAGTCAAGCTCAATCACGTCCTCAAGAAGAGATTACTGAGTTAAAAGAGACTATTAGTCAATTCATCAACTTCTCGAAGGAAAATATGAGCAGACTTGAATCAAAGATCGATGCATCAGTGGTGCAAAGCCTGCAACAACATAACCAAGATCTTAAACAACATAATCAACTTTTAGAGAAGAATGTGATGTAGCTCACTATAATCATAGAACATATGCAAAGTCAACTCCTGCAATTGACCCAAGATACAACTACTAACATGAAGAAGATCCAATACGTTGACGACAAGGTTAAGACTATTAGTTTTCAAGCTCAAAAGATAAAAGAACACGGTGAGATAATCACCGAAGCGCTACCATCTCCATCAAAAGGGGATGTTCTACCAAACAAGTCAAACGTAAGTCGGATGAACTTAGATGAGATAATTGTTGAAGATTGGGTTGAAGAAGTTGAACATGATAAGATTAAGAAGCCTAGAGTGGTTGATGAACCAAGAATTGAAGAGAGAAGTAGAGCAAGAAAAACACCCATACATTGCCACTATCCCACGGAGCAACATCAGAAGTGTATAGAGGCGTTAAAACAAGTGAAATTAACGTCCCTTTACTCGAAGCTATGGAAGGAAGGAGAAACTATGATCGATTCTTTATGGAGGCACTCTCCAATAAGAAAAGATTCACAAGAGCCAAGTCTATAGCAATCAACGAAGGGGTATCAGCACGAGTTCAACGAAGATTACCACCGAAGCGTAAAGATCCGGGAAGTTTCAATCTCCCAATCAAAATAGGTGGTATATTTCATGGAAAAGCCATGTGTGATTTAGGGGCAAGTGTGAATATCATGCCCAAAAGTGTATTCAAGAAAATTGGTATTAGTGAAGCGAAACCGACATCCGTAATCTTACAACTTGCGGATCAATCTACTGTTAAGCCGTGGGGAGTAATATAGGATGTACTCGTTCAAGTAGGTAACCTTGTTATTCGGACGGACTTTATCATTCTTGACTACAAAGCGGATACGAACGTCTCATTCATTCTTGGGCGTCCATTCCTAGCCACCAGCGATACTATAGTGAATGTGAATGAAGGAACCGTGACTCTTAGTATTGAAGATAACTCTGAAACATTCTATGTTTCGGGAAAGAAGAGGAAAAAGAAGTCAAAAGAACTATATCCAATCAGAGCAGTAACCAAGAAGCCAGAACCTGAAAGTCTCCAAGAAACCATAGAGAAAAAGATTGAGTTTGGGGTGGGAGACGAGGTGGCATGGAAACCTCCCAACCCCAAACAGAGCAGTTCTTGGAAGGGTCCTTATGTTATCACGCAAATTATCTCAGAAGGAGTGGTCGAAATCAAGGCTATCAAAGGTTGCAAGCTCAATTTGGTAAATGTTAATCATCTCACTCACTGCTAGGGAGGCTATAAAAAGAAATAACCGAGGTAACTCGTCTAACTTTGAAAGACGTTAAACAAAAGTGCCTTTTGGGAGTCATCCCATAATAATTTTTATGTTTTTATGTTTTTAGTTTAGTTTAGATTAGTTGTTTTTAGTTGATATTGCATATTTGAGAAAGGTATTAGTGTTTTTGATGATCAGGTATTGGAGAAATCGAGTTGGGGAAGGCGAACAGAACTTTTTCGGAAAAACTGAAGCAGGGCTGCGGTATACCGGACCTCAGCCGCGGTATACCGCAGGTGAAAACCCGTGCCACGGTAGCAGCCACGTGTTTTAGGCAGAAAAAAAAAATAGCTGATGGATCCGGTATTCCGGACCCTATACCGCGCCATGCACCGCATGGAACACGTGCCACGGGGTTGCTACCACGGGTATTTTGACGAAGGAGCATCAGAAGGTGCGGAGTACACCTGCGGACTACCCCCTAGTCCGTGCCATGGTCCGCGAAGCCCAAACCCGTGCCACGGGGTCGTACCACGTGTATTGAGCAGAGGCGAAAAATTTTGAACGCTGATAGGTGCGGTATACCGGACCTTAGCCGCGGTATACCGCAGAGCGCCGCCAGAGGAAGAGAAAAACGGGTTTAAGGTTGTAAAAGAGGTATGAGATTTTTAATTCCGAATTTCATAAACCTCAAACCTAGTTCTCCTCTCCAGAACTCTCCCAACTCCATTGAAGCTCATAAAAAAAAACTTCACCTAACATCAAAACACTACCAAATCACCATGAATTCTCATCCAAATCCTTCCCTACATCATTACAAAGAAGATTCAAGCACCCAAATCATATCAAAACACCTAAAATCCAAGAATCAAAACCATGAATTTCAAAATCTTTTCCCAAAATTAAACCCATATCATCAAAGCTTGATTCAATCATACCCACATGGATAATTGTCATCCTAACACCTTTCCTAACCAAAATAAAGCTTGTTCCACCTATTAGTTACAAATTTCAAGAGTGTTTAAAGCTTTGAGTTGGGGGTCAAAAGAGATGATGAAGAGAATAGAGAAATTATCAAGTGTTATGGGATATGAAGAATCAAAGCAAGGTATTGGGTAAGTTCTAGAAGAAATAAATTGAGATGGGTACTAGTTTGGAATATATTACAAGATAATTGGAGTCAAGCAATTAGAGAGGAACCAGTTTTTGGTGGATTCAAATCCTAAAAAGCAAGCAATTGTAATTAGGGAGCAGAAGATGCCAATACCTCTTCTAATCAAAGATTCCTATATCAGAGATGAATAAAAGCTTCTGGGACGCTAGTAGCTGTGTTCAAAACATATTCCTGGATGAACAACTGTCACATGAGAGATTATTCAAAGAGCAAAGTTGGAAGAAGATTAACAAGAGATTTCTAGAGTGTGATTGATTGGGATGGAGCATAAGAAGATGTAAGGGAAAGCGAAATTGGTGATATATAAAAATTTGCATACATGAAAGAACTGCACCCTATTTCGGGTATTGATCAGGCGAGGTAAATAGCCTCGAAGAGTATGTTTTCTTTCTTCCTTACCTTTTCTTTTATGTGCAATATCTGTAAAATTGTAATTTTTTTATTTTATTTTTGAGTCTGTTCGAGTCGTGGGGACACGGATCATTTTTGAGTTGGGGGTGTGGGGATTCGTTGTCTCTCATCTCCATTTTTCTGTTTTTAGGTAAAATTAAAATTTTTGAAGGTTTAGATGTATGTAAAGTGTGTTTAATAGCTCAAAATCATAAGCTCAGTGAGTTAATGATAATAAGTAGTATGTTTATGAGCTATTTTATTTTGTATGCTTTGAAGTATTTGCAGGAAAACACACGTTGATAGTAAAGAAAAGATTAGTGAGCAATGCGATAGAAAGTATGTTCGATCTCAGGGAACCTTGAGAAGTGTGTAGGCCGTGAGATCCAAGCTAGTGACGAAACCATTTGATGAAAGTGCTAAAGGTAAGAAAATAACGAAATTACATAGTGTAGAAAGTGATTAAGGCGGTTCTTTCATATTTAAAGCCTTTGAAGCCTTTTTATACCTTTTCACCATGTTATTTTTTATTTTATGCTATATCCTTCTCAGCCCCTTCTAGCCTTTCTAAAGCTTTTTATCGAACCACGTTATAAGCCAAATCCCTTTAGATTTTAGGACTTTTCCATATGACCCGCACTCGAATCGCGATGCATAGACAATTGTTTTAGAGCTTGAGTTTGGGGTGGTGGGTCCACCACTATGGGAATTGTTATTGGGATGGGATTTTTGAGCTTATTAATTGTGCTCCGTTCTTTACAATTATGATGATTCACATGTTTTTATTGTAACCCTTTGCCGGGGTAATAGTGAATGAAAAAGAAGCTACGAGCTAAATTTGCCAACAAGGGCATTAAAAGAAAAATATATATGAGAAAAATAGCGTGATATCTCATCATTAAAAAGAGAGTCATAGCTATACAAAAGAAGAAAAAGAATTGAAAAGAATATATATATATATATATATATATATATATATATATATTCGGACCGGCAAAGTGAAATTTTTATGTGACATCTTATGCTTTAATTGGGTTATTGGGGATGCTACTTTGTGCATCAGAGAAATCATTGGGTTGAGTGAGAAACGTTTTATGAGAGTAACTCAAGCTCTAGGGCGATTCGTTGATGGCTAGTGAGGAGAGAGCCAAAAGCTCACTCTAAATTATCCAAATATACTTATCATACCGTCCCTAAGCCTAAATACAACCTTAAAGACCTTTTGATTCTTTGCTACGTAATTGAGAAGTGATTGAGCCAATAGAGAGTAGTTAAATGGATCTTTGGACACTAGTGAAGTTCGATGAACAATCTATAGCTTCCTTGGGGAACTGAGTAAAGTCCCAATCCTTCTTACATTCCGAAACTAATCTGCTCTTGAATTCAAGCCGTGTTGACTGTGGATATGAGAAGTGTACAGGTATGTAGTTTTTAAATATTATTACATGAAATTTTCTGAGTAGTTGCTTTGAGTCTATTCTCCATATTCTTCTATCTTCTGTCTTATGTGCTTAATTGACCTAGGTGTGTATTTAGAGACTTCCCTTTGTTTTTCTCTTTATTGTATCGGGACGATACAACTTTGAGTTGGGGGTCTTGATGTCTCCTCATTTGTGATAGAATTATATTAGGATGAGACATCATTTTTAGTGATTTAGAAGTCATTATAGTCGATTTTCTTGAGAAATGCTACACTTTCCTATTTTGAGTCTTGATTTAGTAAAATAATATTTTTAGAGCATATTGAGTTTAATTATTTGAGTAATGATATTTATCACCCCTATTCCCTTCACCCTTTTATCACCTCCTACATGGCAGATTGCATGGCATGACATATAAGTAACTTATCTTAAATAATTGATTTATTCCTTAAATTAAACATTTCCTTAATCATATTTCTTGATTATTTTATTCCTTACATGTCATGCCATGTAGTCTGCCATGTAGGAGGTGACAAAAGGGTGAAGAGAATAGGGGTGACAAATATCATTACTCTAATTATTTATTTAGTGTGAAGCTTTAAAGATAATTATGGAGCTTAATTAGAGTCCAAGTCAAAGACAACAACTTATGGAAAGAGATTAGCATGGTAATTGGAGATAAGGAAATAAAAGCTAAACAGATGGAAAAGGAAAAGCTGCCTTAATCTGAGATTCTGCAGCACACGCCTAAAGAAGTGGCGATTTACCTAAGAAATAGGACGATTTTGGTAATTTCCTTCTTTAGGGTCAAGATAATTCTGTTGCGATTCTTTTGGTATCTTATGGAGCTCAAACTGACCAATAACGAAGAAGATATGCTCAACACGGTCCAGCAGTGTTTATCTTTATTTCCATACGAATTAGAGTTGGGCTTGGAGTCCACCACTTACTTCTCCTTCAAGAAAACGTATTAGGGCTTCCAAGACACCTATAAATACACCCTTATACCATTGTAAACATGTCCTTGCTCAGTTCTAAACATTAGCTTAAATTATAAACAATAGCTTAGTCCTTTACATTATTATTCATCCTTAGAATCAAGCTATTCATCCAAGGAGCAAGCTGACCTATAGAGGAAGACAAGAAGCACGAAGTTGGAGAATGACAAACTCCTCTTCTACATCTCACCTTCTCTATATTTAGGGTAATTAGATATAGATTTATGCTACACCATATTTCTAAGCTTTTATTCTGTAAGTTTTACTTTTAATTGTTGGATTATTATTTTGCCTTTAAATACTATTTGTTATTTTAATTGATTGAGCTTGGCGTATATTGTTATTATGTGTTTTGACTTATTGTTACACCTTAAATTTGTCAAATCTTAGGATTATTCTTAGTTATTGACAACACCACATAATCGTCTAGTTTTGATCCCTTGCTTAACTAGATAGCGATTAAGGTTTGATTTAATCACCAATCATTACTTAGGAATCCCTAGTAGTGGAGAGGTTGCTCATAATGCTTAATCTGTGACAGGTTAGAATAACGATTTAGTAATAGACTCATATTAGTAATCCTAATCTATTTGACTTACATTCATATTTAGTTATTTGTTTTGTTTATTTGTTTTAATTATTTAATTGCGTAGATTGTTATTTCATCTTTTTATATTTTATCTAAAACATCTAAATTCATCTACGCTTGTTAAATATAAGTAGATCTTACGGATACAATCCCTGCGAACGAACTTGACTTATCATTAAAACTTGCAAACGATCTGTGATACTTGCAGTGAGTTCCGTGGTTCTCAAGGGTGTGTGCTCTTTATTATTATTCTTATTTATCTATTTATTTATCCCCGGCAGCGGCGCCAAAAACTTGGTGGGGGCAAAGGTGTGATAAATAAATAGATAAATAAGAATAATAATAAAGAGCACACACCCTTGAGAACCAGGAACTCACTGCAAGTATCACAGATCGTTTGCAAGTTTTAATGATAAGTCAAGTTCGTTCGCATGGATTGTATCCGTTAGATCTACTTATATTTAACAAGCGTAGATGAATTTAGATGTTTTAGATAAAATATAAAAAGATGAAATAAAAATCTACGCAATGAAATAATTAAAACATATAAACAAAACAAATAACTAAATATGAATGTAAGTCAAATAGATTAGGATTACTAATATGAGTCTATTACTAAATCGTTATTCTAACCTGTCACAGATTAAGCATTATATATTAACCAGGATTCTAAATTCTACCTAGCCTTTTCTAGACTTAGGAGCAACCTCTCCACTACTAGGGATTCCTAAGTAATGATTGGTGATTAAATCAAACCTTAATGGCTATCTAGTTAAGCAAGGGATCAAAACTAGACGATTATGTGGTGTTGTCAATAACTAAGAATAATCCTAAGATTGGCCAAATATAAGGTGTAACAATAAGTCAAAACACATAATAACAATATACGCCAAGCTCAATCAATTAAAATAACAAATAGTATTTAAAGACAAAATAATAATCCAACAATTAAAAGTAAAACTTACAGAATAAAAGCTTAGAAATATGGTGTAGCATAAATCTATAGCTAATTACCCTAAATATAGAGAAGGTGAGATGTAGAAGAGGAGTTTGTCACTCTCCAACTTCGTGCTTCTTGTCTTCCTCTATAGGTCAGCTTGCTCCTTGGATGAATATTAATGTAAAGGACTAAGCTATTTTTTATAATTTAAGCTAATGTTTAGAACTGAGCAAGGACATGTTTACAATGGTATAAGGGTGTATTTATAGGTGTCTTGGAAGCCCTAATTCGTTTTCTTAAAGGAAAAGTAAGTGGTGGACTCCAAGCCCAACTCTAATTCGTATGGAAATAAAGATAAACACTGCTGGACCATTTTGAGCATATCTTCTTCGTTATTGGTCGGTTTGAGCTCCATAAGATACCAAAAGAATCGCAACAGAATTATCTTGACCCTTAAGAAGGAAATTACCAAAATCGTCCTATTTCTTAGGTAAATCGCCACTTCTTTAGGCGTGTGCTGCAGAATCTCAGATTAAGGCAGCTTTTCCTTTTCCATCTTTTTAGCTTTTATTTCCTTATCTCCAATTACCATGCTAATCTCTTTCCATAAGTTGTTGTCTTTGACTTGGACTCTAATTAAGCTCCATAATTATCTTTAAAGCTTCACACTAAATAAATAATTAAACCCAATATGCTCTAAAAATATTATTTTACTAAATCAAGACTCAAAATAGGAAAGTGTAGCATTTCTCAAGAAAATCGACTATAATGACTTCTAAATCACTAAAAATGATGTCTCATCCTAATATAAATATATCACAAATGAGGAGACATCACCTCTTTCAAATCCTCCATCCCATTCTCTTTAGCATAAATGCCGAGAAAAAGACAAAGATACAATATTAGAAGATAAAAGTCAATGAGAAATCAATAAAACACGCGAACGAGATTTTCAAGTATCTAATGTTAGAAAAAGTGATGAAAAGAAGGTTAAACTTCATAAATCTTCAAAGAAGAGGGAGGAAAGGGGAAAGAGGGGATGACGGGGTTCAGATTTGGGTGGTGGTGTGGCCTAGGGTGTGATAAAAAGATATAATAATTAGATGCAAATAAACACCCTAAACTGAGCACGGTTCTGCAAGTATACAGATCGTATGCAAGTTTTAATGATTAAGTAAGATTCGTTCCGCAGAGACTACGAAGGTTAGGAGAATCTTATGCAATAATCAAGTGCAAATATTAAAAGCTAGAACAAATAAAACGCAAGAGAAAGAAAGAAAGATAGATTTTTATTTGGTTTTTAATAAAGGAAAATTAAACTACTAAACTAAAGACATAAAATAAATAAGAGAAAAGAAGATAGTATGAACGTTTAGCTTGAGTAATTAGCATGTAATCCCCGCTAGTTTTGCCGTTCTAAACATGTAAGGGTGAATTATGTAGTATTTCAATAATCGGTTCCAATTGCGCTAGGTAGTTTTAAATAGGGTTTACTTGTGTTAATAAGGAGTCCTAAGCAAACTGTTCCTGCAATTGGTAAAATAGCAATACACTAAACCATGGTGATTATCTAGTTCGGTTGATTTGTCAGATCTAAACCTTATTCTAGACGTTGTGTGCTAAACTTGAAATTAAACACCGTTGTCAATGGTGACCTAACTACTAGATGGTAATTCTATATGGCTGCAGTCCACAAGAACACAGAATATAAATCCAAACACATAAACAAATAATAAAAACAATAATTCAATTTAAAACATAAAATTCCCAAATTAGATAGATGTCTATCAAAACTAGGGTTCATACATATATGCTAAAACTCAAGATAAATAGAATTTAGTTCATACTAAAGAAAGAAAAGAAAAGAATTACAGAATTGAAGGTTGAAGAAGACATAATTGATGCACAGCTCCTTCCAGACTTCTCTTCTTGTTGTATAGCTTCTTCCTGACCTTAAGGTTTGGTCAAGGATGATTTTCTAATGTTAAGAGGCTGTATTTATAGGGTATAGGAAGACCTAATTTGTTTTCTTGAAGGAGAAGGTAAGTAATGGACTCCTAGCCCAACTCAAATTCGTATGTAGATAAGGATAATTACTGCTGACTTGTTTTTACCATATCTTCTTCGTTAATGGACCGCTTTTTACCTATAAGATGTCAAAAGAATCCTCACGGAAATATCTACGTCCCTATTAAAGGGATCTTCCGGAATCGGCTCGGTTTTGGAGTTATCACCACTTCTTTAGACATAGCTGCAGAAATTCAGATTTATTTGACAGTTTTTCCTTTTCCTAATCGAACTCTGTTTCCTTCTATCTCCAACTTCCATGTTTATCCTCTTTCCTTTAGCTCTTAGACTTTGACTTGGACTCTAATTAATTACCATATATCTCTAAAGCTTCACACTAAAATAAATAATGAAACTCAATATGCTCTAAAAATAATATTTAATTAATTTAAGACCCAAAATAGGAAAGTGTACTAAATCAAGCTAAAATCGATCTATAAGCTAATAAATACGCCTAAAATGATGTCTCAGAAATAGATTTAATTATCACAAATGAGGAGACATCAGGTGGTTTCACGGTGGTTAAAGGTGCCTGAGAAAGAGATTGAGATCATCTTGGGATTAGTTCCTGGGAGGGTTTTCAATCTTCAGCGACAATTCCAAGTTGGGTGAAGACACATTAACTTAAAAAAAGAGACGAAACCTTGATATCTATAGTATAATTTATTTTACAGCTAGTCCAATAAGGCTAAAACCTTTCATAGTATACTTCCAATTACATGGAAAATGATCTGGAGCCTAAAAACAACTCCTAAAATAAGAAACTTTATTTGGAGAGTGGTGAGAAATTTACTTCCTACAAATGAAAATGTATATAAAAGGAAAGTTATTAAATCCCCAATATGTGACCTATTCAATAACAAGGTTGAAATACGAAGCATATGTTACTTGAATGTGAATGGGTAAGAGCAATTTAGTTGCATATCTTTTTAGCTTACTAACTAGCAACCAGTACTCCTCGAATGTGGATACTTGGATGGAAAGTTTAGTAGAAAAAGCAAAGGAATCTATCCCGAATATCAGCTTTATAATGGAACAAGTTTGTACCTTAATGTGGCATATATGGGAAGGAAGAAATGGATACAAGTTTAATAATAGAAAGATGGTCCCATTGCTTACTGAATACTATTAAATAATGGAAAGAATACGAAAATACTAATTATCCTAATGATGTTAATAATTTACTGATGGAAAAGAAAAAAAACCATACCCAAGTTGTATTCCGACCCAAAATGGGGAAATGATTAAGGAAAATGAGATAAATGGTAATAAGAAAACTAATATTAGTTGGGTTCCTCCCCCAATTAACTTTATTAAATAAAATGTGACGCGACGATATGTAATAATAAAGCCTCTATTGTTTGTGTATCCAAGGATTCGACAGGTAAAGTGCTGGATTGCAAAGTGTGGGATATAGCTTCTAAATCTCCTCCAGAAAGTATTTTAAAAGCTTGCATTATTGCTTGAGATTTGAGAGAGTTAAGGGTGATAATTGAAAGTGTTGCCTTCAAGTCATGCATATGCTAGAGACGAAACAGCTTATTTCCAATCCCACAATTCATAATATTATTAAGAGCATTTATTTTGTAGCTGCAGCGTGTAATCCTAGTTTTCAGTGGGTTAATCGTAATAGGAATGATTTAACTGATGGGTAGCCAAACATAAGCTGAATGACAATATGGATGGCTCGTGTTACGCATATACCCAAGTAGACTAGTTGAAATAATCAATAACGAGACCTTTCCTTCGGGAATAGGTTAATTTGTAATGACGATTTATTTTAATGAGTAACTTTTGGAAACAATTATTTTTCCTTTCGATTGGAAAGATTGATGTCGATTGTTGGACTTATTATTTAAAGAGTTAATACTCAATAAACCCCTGCAACTTTGTCCACTATCCCGTAAAAGACATTGTCTTTTTTACTCTCCTAAGATATCTCGAGTTCGCTCCCAAAACTCAAAATCTGAGTTTTGAGAATTTTTCCATAGCTCAAAACTTGAATTATATGAAACTTTTCATAACTCAAACTATTCTTTTTAGGGATAATGACCCAAAAAATCAAACTAATAATTTTTAATGCCCCAAAGAATCAACACAAAAAAATCTGCCCAATAAAATCATGAACTTAATTATTTAATAGCCTATATGACTATAATACCCTTACTTACCTTTTATACTACAATTACTTAATATATATACCCTAATTATTATAAAATCTTATTTCATTTCCTTTTTTCTTTCTCTCTCTTCCTCTGTCTCTCTCTATCTACACGAGAGCTTTCTCTCTCTTCCTCTGTTTCTTCTCTATTGATCACGCACTAAGATTGTTGTTCTCTCTCTATCAATCACGAACGACGACATAGAATTGCGTTTACTTCATATTCATGGCCGATTTGTTCTTTCTCACTCCACGGTTCTTCTCTCCATTTTTGGATTAAATTGCAGTTTGATTTCTTCGTTCTACTCAAGTATTAGAGTTCTCTTCAACAAAATCGTGTTATTCTTCTTGTTTATCTACGATTAAGGTATTTTTTTAGTTTTACAGTGTTTTTGATTGTTTTCCAATTTTCGTTCTTTCATTCTTAATTATATAGGAACTGTAGTGATTTTTTGCTGTTTTTTCTTAATTTAAGGACTATATTGCAGATTTTGCATAAAATTTGGATTTTTAGAGTATTTTTCTGTAGTATATAGTTGTTTTTGTTTGCTCGATAATAATGTTTAATGCATAATATAGGAATCTTCAATGAATTTTTTGATTTATATAGGAACTGTATTGAACTTTTTTCAGTTTTTTTCATAATTTAGGTACTTGGAGTGCAGCTTTTGCATAATATTGGGACCTTTAGAGCAATTTACTATAAACAAATCTTGGACTATAATATATGTTTTTGATGTGATTTATATGTTCATTTGTTTAGATTTTTTGATGTCTTTGTGTGTGATGGGATGTTTTTATATCCATGATGGGATTTATATGTTTTTGAGGGGATTTTACATGTGTATTTCTTTGGATTTTTGATGTCTTGTGTGTTGATGGGATTTTTATATCCGCGATGGGATTTATATGTTGTGATGGGAATTATATGTTTATTTGTTTGGTTTTTTTGATGTCTTTTGTGTTGATGGGATTTTTATATCCGCGATGGGATTTATATGTTTTTGATGGGATTTATTTTGTATTTGTTTCGATTTTTTGATGTCTTGTGTGTTGATGGGATTTCTATATCCCGCGATGGGATTTATATGTGTTTTGATGGAAGTATATGTTTATTTGATTGGATTTTTTGATGTTTTTTGGGTGATGGGATTTTATATCTGCGATGGGATTTATATGTTTTTGATGGGATTTCTATATGTTTTTATGGTAGTTATATCCGCGATGGGATTTAGATGTTTTTGATGGGATTTATATGTGTATTTGTTTGGATTTTTTGGTGTCTTGTGTGTTGATGGGATTTTTATATCCACGATGGGATTTATATGTGTTTTTGATGTGAATTATATCTTTTTCCCTTTTTCAGGTTCTTGGTTATGGAGTCTCAAGTTCTTGTTGAGTTTAGAAATTCACCAAATAATTCTTTTTGCCCATTACAATTCATTGATTCTTTTGATTCGATCAAGAGTTACTGTAATCAGCGTTGGCCTGTTTTAAAAGATGCTTTTGTTGAATATCAGTATTCTTATGGTACACAACAGGGATGTGTAATGGTTAATGATATGGATTATAATACTATAAAGTGGTTGGTTAATCGCAATGATGAAATTCCTCCACCCAATGTCATTATTGATGTAATTCCTCGAATAATCCCATCATCTGCTCCTACTTCTGGAGATTCTGGGACTTGTTCTACATATACAACTGCTACTTGTTCTTCACGTACAACACATGAATTAATTAGTCAGAATTCTCAAGTTACTGATGAAGGTGTTGACAATGTACGTCGTGATACTGATCAAATGCGTCATAAACGTAATGAGAAGGTACTATTAAGTGCTGACTGGGATAAGTGTTTGAAGTCGATTGGTGATTTTTATTATGGTGGTATTAATGAATTCAGATTTTGTCTTGGTAAGTATGCATGTGAATCTGGTTATGATTTTGAATTTGTGCACAATAGTTCTTCTAAAGCAAGTGCTTATTGCAAGAATAGAAAATCAAAAGATTGTAAGTGGTATGTTTATGTTGTGTCTGATATTTCGAAGACAAAGCTTCATGTCCGATCTTTTGTTAAAGAACATACTTGTGGGCCACCTGATCAATCTATGACTTCTGACCGTCTCACTTCTGATGTTGTTATGGAAGTAATAATGGATGAGATTAGGAGTAAGCCGGCTACAAAACCTACGGATATTGTAGTCCGTCTAAAAGATTCATATGGTTTTGATATATCATATAAAGTAGCATATACTGCAGTTACAAAAGCCAGAAAATGTCTTTATGGAGATGTTGGTCTATCATACAATCGAATTAGTCCATATTTTGACAAATTAAAAGCTGCTGATCCTTCTTCCCAAGTTTCGTTACAAGTTGATCCTATAACACGAACTTTTGAGAGTTGTAATGTGGCATTTGGTGCATGCCTTGCTGGTTTTCGTTCATGTCGGCCTTTGCTCTTTATTGATGGAACATTTCTCAAGAACAAGTATAAGGGAGTATTACTCATTGCTACTGCAAAAGATGCTAATAGCGGTATGTTTTCCCATCACAGTAATCGAGTCACATCAACTGATTAGTCCCACAACTTCAATTTAGTCCCATCACAGTAATCGAGCCCCATCACAATAATCGAGTCCCATCACAGTAATCAACTCCCATCACAGTAAATTAAGTACCATCTCCCGTAATTTTGAGTCCCATCACCGTTTTTTGAGTCCCATTTACTGGTGTACTCCCATCACACAGATCATTTGCATCCCCCTTATTATTCCCATCACCCTTATTATTTTAAACTCTTTTGTCATTCGATTTTTTTTATCATTATGTTTTTGATTTCAAAGTTAATACTTTTTTATATTTTGCAGGACTTTTTCCTGTTGCGTTTTCAATTGTACGCACGGAAGATGGTGATACTTGGACTCAGTTTTTGAATTTCCTCTATCCACATGTTTCTGATAGAGAGATAACTTTTGTATCTGATCGCCATCCTGGAATTGCGCTAGCATTACGTACTGTATTTCCTAATTCACATCATGCTTTTTGCATGGTCCATCTAAAAAAAAACCTTAGACTCAAGTGCAAAGGTGGTTCTGGATTTGCTAAAAGCATGGCATCGTATCTTGATGATATTGCCTATGCTGTTAATGAAACAGAGTATAATGCTTGTGTTGCAGCTTTTTTGAAGGCAGGAAAGGAGAAAGCAGAAGAGTTTTTGGGTAATTTGCCTAAAGAGCAGTTTTCTGATGCTTTTTTCAAAGGGAAACGATACGGTGAAATGACTTCAAATGCTGCAGAGTCTTTTAATAATCAGATTAAGTCACGTCGCGAGTTACCCGTTACAGAGTTAATTGATAGTATACGTAATATGTTGATGGTTCAGATGTATGATCGCTTGGTTAAAGCAGAAGCTTGCAAATCTACTCTCTCTTCCATGTCACATATTAGATATGCTAATAATTTTAAGTATTGTCGTTCGTGGGTAGTGAAACAGTGTAGCAATCATGTTTTCCAAGTTCAAAGTAATCCCATCATGACTGTTGATTTAGAAGCCCGGACATGTTCTTGCTACAGTTGGCAAATTACCGGTTTCCCTTGTGTTCACGTTGTTTGTGCATTGGAAAAATCTCGGAAATCTATTAAGTACACATATGTTGATCAATACTACCATGCTTCAAAGTATCGCGAGACTTATTCTTTAAGTATTCCATCTCTTTCAACTTTTCAAGATGCCGATCTCGATTCTGCTGAGATTATTGTTCTTCCCCCCAAGTACAAGAAGATGCCCGGCAGGCCAAAGAAAAACCGTATGCCTTCCGGAGTTGAATATAGTCGGAAAAAGAGAATGTGTGGTCGATGCAAGCAACCTGCATATCATAACAAGGCAACTTGCACAGTTGCCTTGGTATAATAGTTTGAATAATTTTCTATGGATAAACAATTAACATGTTTTTACATTTTTTTCTTCTCAATATTACTTTTATGTAACAATTACAATAACGATTACTCTTCCACTTTGCATAATGATTACTTATCCACGTTTTGTTTTTGTTTGTGTATATATGAGTCTTATAATACATGTAAATCCCATCAAGAGGACAAATCCCATCATTCCCACTTGAATCCTATAATCCCAATTGATAAGTCCCATCATTCCCACTTGAATCCCATCACCCGAATGGATAAGTCCCATCACTCCCACTTGAATCGCATTTTTTTTCTAATACCCTAATTGTATTAGAAAAATTAATAAGTTGAATTAACAAGTTGAATGATAATATTTCATAACTCCCATCACTTTTTAGTTGTTCCCATCATCATTGGGTGGCCCCAACCAACTGACGATTTCCCATCACTTGAATTTAGTCCCATCAACATCGATGGGACTTAAACACTTGAGTCCCATTACATCATACTCAAGCCCCATCAACACAATAAGTCCCATCGATGGGATTTATATGTGTATTTTGGTTAGATTTTTTTATGTACTGTATTGATGGGATGTTTTAGATCCGTGTACAATGATCCTCATCATCCCAATTGATTCCCATCACCAACATTTTAACTCCCATCACTCTTAGTTGTTCCCATCATCATTGGTTGACCCCAACCAACTAACGATTTCCCATCACTCGAAATTAGTCCCATCAACATCGATGGGACTTAAACACTTGATTCATGTCCCATCCGCCTAATTGAGTCCCATTACATCATATTCAAGTCCCATCAACACAATGAGTCCCATCGATGGGATTTATATGTGTTTTTGGTTAGATTTTTTGATGTAATGTATTGATTGGATGTTTATATCCGTGATGGGATTTATTTTTTTTTGATGGGATATATATGTGTATTTGATGTCTTTGTGTTGATGGGATTTTTAATTGAGTCCCATTACATCCTACTCAAGTCCCATAAACACAATAAGTCCCATACTCAACAATTATTTCCCATCATCCATGTATGTTCCCATCATCCGAATCGAGTCCCATCACCTATTTGAGTGATATCGACATCAATAACTTACACATTACCACCGATTATTTCCAATCACCCCAATTTAGTACGATCACCCTCAATGTTGTCCATTACTATAGATGTTCTTGTAATAAGTCCCATGAATTCATATTGATCAACAAATAATAGTCTAGTCATAACAATAAATACGTTAACTATTCGACTAAAACTATTCATTCAAATAGGAAAGTAAATAATTAAATCAGTTACAATACTAAACCAAATACTACAATTTTTTCAAATTCAATTGTCTGCTATCTTTTTTTTCTGTTTCTTTTTTTGAACCATCATTTTTCTTCTTCGTTGACCTTCACTAGACTCCACAACTTGAATAGGATCCACAAATTGATACATAGAGCTTAATTCTTCATGTGAATTATCCAATTGTATCATAATATCTTTATTTGCCTGTTTAAATTCTTCAATAGATTCTTCAGAAGCCCTGTTTTGTTCAATAAGCACTTCTCTCCCGTAGGCAAGTTCTTGTATGACATCTCGATCTTCTTTTATTTCGTTTTCCATGGAAGTAATAGTTTTCTCTAGCTCAACAGTTCCAAATTCATCATACTGATTTTCAAGTGTGTACAAATTATCGTATAGAACTTTAATTTCTTCATTTTGCTCTTCAATTCTTCTTTTAATACGTATTTTGTTAGTGTTTTGATTTGTGTACATTTCCAGATATTGTGTTCTCCCATTATCAGCTTCTTCCTTTTTTTTTTTTAACTCTTCTGATACTTTAGCAAATTTTATTAATTCTTCACGCTTATCTTCAAGTATACTTATCTTCTCATCTCTTGAAATAATATCAGCTTCCAAGATTGCAATTTCATCTATTATTTGTTTCAGCTTGGTTTCATTCTCATCCTCACTGTGTGCAAAAACAAATTTTTTATTGTATTACAATGTGATTAATCGAACTAATATATTTTGTTATTGAAAGTATTGTAGTAATAAAATCATTATACCTTTTAGTGTCTATATTTTTATCTTCCTTTATTTCATCATGAATTTTTTGAGTTTGATCCTCTTCATCATGTACCTCCTCCTGGTTCTCCTCGTCTTCTAACACATTATCTTCCTCAACAGTTGTGTTAAAAAATCTTTCTTCGTTGTCAAGAATTTGCAATTTATTAGTAGAAACCTTCAATAATTAATCAAAAATCATTATGTTATCAATTCTATTTAAACACATTCCAAAATAACTTACATTTACTTCCAAAGCCTGTAGAATAAAAGTCTGAGATATTGTCATGTCTATCCATTTCAGTATCCTTGGGAAACGTTTATGTTCATCTTCATCTAGATAACCTTTAACATGCTCAAAGAAGAAAGGCTATATTCCCACAATAGAATTTGTTATTAATTAAGATAAATAACTTATATGTTTTATATTCAAGAAAAGAATTAGATTATACTTACTGCTAGCATGCATGTAGGTCCTCTCACACGGGTTGTTATTCCGTTATCTATAGAGCTTAATAATTCATCACGAATGCTTGATTTCCAATCAAACATATTAATATGTTCAAGATCTTCAGAAATGGGAATAATCCACCAATCTACATGATGTGAATTGTAGGGGAAGAAAATTGTCGCTAATCCATACATGCATACTAGTTTTGCAAATATAACCAAATTTTCTTCTGTTTGTTCTGCACCTGCTATTACTTCAATTCGTGCTTTAAGATCTGATATTTTTAGCTTATCAGTTGAATTACTTGTTACTGGGAACTGTAATCTGTATAATTCAGACCTCATAGCATCATCCCTTTTCCTTGATGGTATAGGTATGTCTCCTCCACGAACACCCATTATAATTTTTATGTCTTCATTTGATAGTGGTATTGTTTTCCCTGCCACTATGAATCCTTTTTTTTTACTGCTATAAGACCTTATCAATGCTTCTGTAGCTGTGTTATCTTTCTTAATATGTTTTAGCTCATTCTTCATTTTATATAATCCTTTTATCAGTGAGAAAAAAGGTATTTGATGACAAGCATTGATATGTCTATCAGTTACATTGTTGTTCTTCAAAACTTGGAATAGTCCATCTAATGTTGAACGAAACTCGCGCCCCATTTTCTGCAAAACTAAAAATCGGTCTTAATCTCATCAATTTACAACTTGTTAACATAAATCCCATCATTTTACAACTTGTTAGCATAAATCCCATCACTATTTAATGAAACAAAACAAATTAAAATTAATGTATCAGTAAATTCTGTTCAATTCATTTATGACAGATAAACAAAAACCCGATATTGTTTCAATCAAATTTATCCCATCATTTTTTTACCAAAAAAATCCCATCGTTTTTACAATTTACACAAAGTTCAAGAATCCCATTAATCTTTTTTATTAAATGACATTGAACTTTTTTATTCGTGCATGTAATGATATTTATTGTACATTGATATATAATACTTTTTGTATTAAAATTATCGGTCTGGTTCATTCATCATCAGAATAAGGTTCTTAACTATAAGTTTAACAAAAAATAAATAAAATAGAAATCATACCTTTTGAAGAAATACTCTTAAATGTTTGTTTTTTTGCTTTGCAGTGTTAGAAGTGTAATGAACTTTGAGAAGAAGTTAAACGAAAATGCTTATGGAAGGGTTTTGTAAAGTTTCAGAAATAGTTATGCTTCTGAGTTCGTGGGTGTGATAGTGGGATCTTTGTGTGTGATAGTGGGATAAATGAAGGGTACCGTTATTAATTTTAAAAAGATTAAAGAAAAATAAGATAAAGATCAACCAAACACCAAGTCGACCAATAAATCACATGGCACAATCAAAATATATGCTCCACTACTACCTTATCAATCTCGGTTCGAACCACCGCACAATCAAACTTTATTTTTCTATACAATTAAAACAGAATTGTTTTTTATAATTGTTGAGTCCCATCACAATTTATTAGTACTATCACTTGATGAGTCCCATAACCATACGAGAAACATCACCATTTTAATCCCATCACCCAATACTATCCATGAACATGACGAATGTCTAACCGATTTAAAAGAATGTTAAATAGATTTTTGTTAGTTGAGTAACATCACACGATAAGCACCATCACACGATAAGTCCCATTACCTCAATGTTTTATGGGAAGGTTAGGATATCAATGGGATTCAACATCTGAATCTTGTCCAATCATTCTTGTTGATTCTCATCCCCCCCAATGATCCATATCACTTAGTTAAGTCCAACCGTTTGCAATTGAGTCCCATCAAAGGTACAAATCCCATCACCCCCACTTGAGTCCCATCAGTACTATATAAAATACCATCACTCAATAAGTACCATTAGACCAATTGAGTCCCATCATCGCAATAGGTTTTTAGGGATCATCCAGTGTTTAAAATATTAATGGGGATTTGACCATATGAATCTAGTCCCATTACCCCGATTTTTTGACAGCTACTAGATGAGTCCCATCACCATCAATAATTCCCATCGTCCCAATTGAGTTCCATCACTCTTGGGTTTTCCCATTATCATTAGTGGGCCCCTAACCACCCGATTATTATCATCAACCCAATTTAGTCCCATCACCATCGGTGATGCCACCCCTACTGATGATTTCCCATTACCCCAATCTAGTCCCACCACCCACCGATGATGCCCATCAACATCACCATCAATAATTCAAATTGTGTCAATTGAGTCTCATCACCAACAATTATTTCCCATCACCTTGGGTGTTCCCATCATCATTGGTGGACCCCTAACCACGAAAAGTTGGGGAAGCATTATGGGCATTGGCAGCATTGGCACTGGCAGGAGATGGGGCAGAGGTCTAGTCAGCTCATACATATTTCTATCGTGAATATTTAAAAGCCCTCCATTGTTATTTCTTGAGAATCTTGTTGTTGGTGGTGGTGCATGATAATGATTATGATGGTTTCTTCCCTTTCCTGCCCATGGCCTGTAACCACCACCTCCTCGTCCCAATTGAGTCCAATCACCAATAATCATTTCCCATCATCTTGGTTGTTCCCATCATCATTGGTGGACCCCTAACCACCCAATGATTATCATCAACCCAATTTAGTCCCATCACCTTCAATGATGCCACCCCCAATGATGATTCCCATCACCCCAATATTGTCCCATCACCCCACCGATGATGCCCATCAACATCACCATCAACAATTCCCATCGTCCCAATTGAGTCCCATCACCAACAATTATTTCCCATCACCTTTGGTTGTTCCCATCATCATTGGTGGACCCCTAACCACCCGATGATTATCATCAACCAAATTTAGTCCCATCACCCTTCGATGATGCCACCCCAATGATGATTCCCATCACCTTAATCTAGTCCCATCACCCACCGATGATGCCCATCAACATCACCATCAACAATTCCCATCGTCCCAATTGAGTCCCATCACCAACAATCATTTCCCATCATCATTGGTGGACCCCTAACCACCCGATGGTTATCATCAACCCAATTTAGTCCCATCACCATCGATGATGCGATAACCATCGATGATTTACCATCGACCCAATTGAGTCCCATCATAGGTGATGGGACTTAAACACTTGAGTCCCATTACATCCTACTCAAGTCTCATCAACACAATAAGTCCAATCCCCAACAATTACTCTTAATTTTTTTTTTTTTTTGCATATGCGTTGGTTCGAAATTAGGTTGGTAAGAGAATTTTATACATATCATTTTTTTTTGGGACGCGTAAACACATACCTTTCGTATTCTTTCTATTCACACACTTAAAGTAAAGTATTCTTCGCCTGAAAACCAATTCGTCCTTTTACACTCAGATAAAGATACCTTCAAGGATCACACAAAATTAGATTCATTTGATAGCAACCAGTTTCGAGAATTCAATTTAGACTAATCATAAGGTAAAAACTTTTCATTCATTTTTTTTCTAATTTGTGTTCGATTTTTATAGGTAACAACATAAATTTGATGTTGAAAGAAAACTCAAATGATGTGCAATTGAATCGTTTATCATTGCATGTACTAAAGTTAGGTTTAAAATTAGGTTGAATGATTTTTTGTGTTTGATTGAATTCTGATTATTTTAGTTCGACAATTTAATAAATAGTGATTCGATTAACTGTATTCATTGATGTTATTACACTAATTAGACCGTTTTTTTTTTGATTGGATTCTGTGTTTTTGAGTTATAGTTGCAAATTTTTATCTGTTAAAGGGAGTTATATGGTGATGGGATTAACTGTATTCAACGATGGGATTAGACTAATTAAAGTACTATAATGCAGGTATGGCTGGAAAAGAATTTAGATCTAGTATCGAAGCAATTTTTCAAATTTTGAAGAATGCTAAGTTTACACGTCAACATTTAACAGTTTGTAGACAACTTCCTTTCTACAAACTTTTAATTGCATTGTACCATATGAAGGATCAAAGGAAGAACATAAAAAAAGACAATCATGGAGTTTCAAAATTAATATCCTTATACGTAAAAGATCAAGGATTTAAAATTGCAGGAAAGATAGTGCAAATTAAGAAATCAGACATCCAATTGATTCTTGGAGTTGACAGTGGTGAAATTAATGTACCTTCTCCAAGTACGAAGCAGGATGTTTTAAGCTCACCGTGGTTCCGTAAGATATTCCCCTCTGAGTCTGGGACTGAATGTGTATCGAATTCTACTATAAAGAGTAAAATTGTAGAATTACTGGATTCAAACAATCAGACTGAAGAAGTCTTAACAAATATTGCAAAGCTCATCTGTGTCTATGGGCTTAGTACAATATTTTACCCTTACACATCTGCAAAGACATCATGGTGGTTATTTTCGATATCTCAAAACTTAGAGGCTCTAAAGTCTTATGATTGGGCCGGACATTCATGTCAAACGTTACTCAATTCAATAAATTCAGGGAAGACTACACGTGTACTAGGACCAACTTGTGTGCTTATAGTAAGTTAAGTGAATTTCTTAAATATGAAAAATTAAATTAACTGATATTTATTTGTTTTTGATTTTGTAGCCATTTTTCTTTGAACATGTTGCTGGTTGGAAACCTGACAAATTGAATGCATTCCCAAGGATATTGAAGTGGTTAGAAGTTTGCGATTCTGATAAGCGCGAATCACAAGTAGTGCAACGAATCTTGAAGGCTGTAAAAGTTAATGTAAGTAGCAAAATATCTTTTAATCACAACAATATAAATTTTATATACGTATGGGATAACATTTTGAGGTGGGATTTGTATGTATATGGGATTTAGAAAGTATTGTTTTTTTATCTAATGGGATTTTGGGGGAATTAATGGGATTTTGCTTAAAGTCTGTTGATTTTTATTGTTAATTTTATAAGACAGAGTTATATAATAGTATGATTTATAATGACAGGTTAACACACAAGAGTTGACAATACTTGAACATGAAAAGAATATGGAGTTGGAGAATGAGAATCCTGGAGAAGATCACAATGAATACATCAACAACAATGATAATGTAATACTAGTTGAGAATGAAGATGAAGATTACAATGAAACCACAAAAACCGAAGCTGTGGTTGAAAAAAGAAAAAGTGTAAAGGATGATCAGACTGTGAAAAAATGTAAAGAAAAAAGGTAACTTTGTTTTAACAGTATAGTAATATCATTAATCATATCAGAAACTGATCTAATTTTTATTTTTACAAACTAAGCATCAAATTGAACATCGAATATCAGAATAAGTTAACTGAACTAAAACATAAGAAGGATTTGTTGATGGATAAGTTACATATGAAAGATCAGAAAATATCCCATCTTGAAGAAAAGTTGAAAGAATTACAAGAGTTTACAACAGAATTGGATGAACTTAAATCTGCAACAAACGAAGCTGAAGATAGACAAAAGGAAATGATTGAAATGTATGAAAAAGAATATGAAGAAAAAAAGAAAGCTGTTGCTCAATGTCGGGAACAAGTAGCAACAATCAGTGACCTGAGAGAAAAGATTAGGAATCAACAAGATCTAATAGCACAAGCTCCAATTTTAGTAGAATCGTTAAGGCATCAAAAAGAGCAACTCAATATTGAACTACAAAGAGGAAGAAATGTTAAAGAACAACAACTTGAATTGTCAAAGGCCGTCATGAAAAGACACGACAATCTTGGAGAAGAGGTTGAAAAACTAGCTCATGAAAATGAAAATTTGAATACACTACTTGAAGAAGTATATAAGGAGTTGGATTTTACATATGCAGCACAAAGCGGACTCTATTCAAAGAAAAGGAAAAGGAAAGTAATTTGTGACGATACTGATAAGTGTGACTGAAAACTCACTTAACCAGAATTTTTTTGAAGAAGATGATTAAAATTCTGTACTATTTTAAGACTATTATCCTATTTTCTAGTTTATGTATTAAGTATCACTAGTTAATTTCTCACTTTTTATCAATATATTATTATTCAATTATTATGTTTCTCACTTTTGAATGTAATAGATTAAATACCTATAGGTAGTCCTATGATTCCCATCAACCTTGTTTTAGGGGTTTTTTGGGACATTTTATCATGCCATCTCATCACCATATCATTATGTAAATATAATATTGTTTAGTTTGTTCATCCATACATTCAACTACATTTTAACTTAAACAACAACTTTATTATATTTAGATTATTTCATACAATGAATCCAAACATAAGAATTTTTGATAGTAAAGTTTATTAACGAATTCTCTTAGAGCACAATGGTCACAAAAACTATGCATATGTTATACACTTTGCCAATTGATCTTAGTTCGAATCACACCAACTACGAAAAATATTTTGTTCCTCTTTTTTGGTTGTTCCCATCATCATTCGTGGGCCGCCCACCACCCGTTGGTTACCATCAACCAATTTTAGTCCCATCACCCCCAATGATGCCATCCCCAACGGTGATTTCCCATCACCCAAATTTAGTCCCATCACCACCGATGATGCCCATCAACCACATTTTTGTCCATTACTCCCAATTGAAACAGAGTATAATGCGAAACATATGTTATACACTTTGCCTATTGATCCTAGTTCGAATCACACCAACTACGAAAAATATTTTGTTCCTCTATTTTGGTTGTTCCCATCATCATTCGTGGGCCGCCCACCACCCGTTGGTTACCATCAACCAATTTTAGTCCCATCACCCCCAATGATGCCATCACCAACGGTGATTTCCCATCACCCAAATTTAGTCCCATCACCACCGATGATGCCCATCAACCACATTTTTGTCCATTACTCCCAATTGAATCCATCACCAACATTAAATTTGCATCAACCACATTGACTGTACTCATTGATGGGAAGTCCATCACCCCAATTGATTCCCATCACTTTAATTTAGTCCCATCATCCAAATTGTTTCCCATCACCAACATGTAACTCCCATCACTTTTTAGTTGTTCCCATCATCATTGGGTGGCCCCAACCAACTGACAATTTCCCATCACTTGAATTTAGTCCCATCAAGATCGATGGGACTTAAACACTTGATTCATGTCCCATCCGCCTAATTGAGTCCCATTACATCATACTCAAGACCCATCAACACAATAAGTCCCATCGATGGGATTTATATGTGTATTTTTGGTTAGATTTTTTTATGTACTGTATTGATGGGATGTTTTAGATCCGTGTACAATGATCCTCATCATCCCAATTGATTTCCATCACCAACATTTTAACTCCCATCACTCTTAGTTGTTCCCATCATCATTGGTTGACCCCAACCAACTAACGATTTCCCATCACTCGAATTTAGTCCCATCAACATCGATGGGACTTAAACACTTGATTCATGTCCCATCCGCCTAATTGAGTCCCATTACATCATACTCAAGTCCCATCAACACAATGAGTCCCATCGATGGGATTTATATGTGTATTTTGGTTAGATTTTTTGATGTAATGTATTGATGGGATGTTTATATCCGTGATGGGATTTATTTTTTTTATTGATGGGATATATATGTGTATTTGATGTCTTTGTGTTGATGGGATTTTTAATTGAGTCCCATTACATCCTACTCAAGTCCCATAAACACAATAAGTCCCATACTCAACAATTATTTCCCATCATCCATGTATGTTCCCATCATCCGAATCGAGTCCCATCACCTATTTTGAGTGATATCGACATCAATAACTTACACATTACCACCGATTATTTCCAATCACCCCAATTTAGTACGATCACCCTCAATGTTGTCCATTACTATAGATGTTCTTTGTAATAAGTCCCATGAATTCATATTGATCAACAAATAATAGTCTAGTCATAACAATAAATACGTTAACTATTCGACTAAAACTATTCATTCAAATAGGAAAGTAAATAATTAAATCAGTTACAATACTAAACCAAATACTACAATTTTTTCAAATTCAATTGTCTGCTATCTTTTTTTTCTGTTTCTTTTTTTGAACCATCATTTTTCTTCTTCGCTGACCTTCACTAGACTCCACAACTTGAATAGGATCCACAAATTGATACATAGAGCTTAATTCTTCATGTGAATTATCCAATTGTATCATAATATCTTTATTTGCCTGTTTAAATTCTTCAATAGATTCTTCAGAAGCCCTGTTTTGTTCAATAAGCACTTCTCTCCCGTAGGCAAGTTCTTGTATGACATCTCGATCTTCTTTTATTTCGTTTTCCATGGAAGTAATAGTTTTCTCTAGCTCAACAGTTCCAAATTCATCATACTGATTTTCAAGTGTGTACAAATTATCGTATAGAACTTTAATTTGTTCATTTTGCTCTTCAATTCTTCTTTTAATACGTATTTTGTTAGTGTTTTGACTTGCGTACATTTCCAGATATTGTGTTCTCCCATTATCAGCTTCTTCCTTTTTTTTTTTCAACTCTTCTGATACTTTAGCAAAATTTCTTAATTCTTCACGCTTATCTTCAAGTATACTTATCTTCTCATCTCTTGAAATAATATCAGCTTCCACGATTGCAATTTCATCTATTATTTGTTTCAGCTTGTTTTCATTCTCGTCCTCACTGTTTGCAAAAACAAAATTTTTATTGGATTACAACATGATTAATCGTACTAATATATTTTGTTATTGAAAGTATTGTAGTAATAAAATCATTATACCTTTTACTGTCTACAGGTTCATTATTTGTAACACTTGTTTCCCCTTCCAATGTTGAACGGAACTCTCGATCCATTTTCTGCAAAACAAAAAATAGGTCTTAATCTCTTACTGTTTTTTTATCTAATTCATATATAACAAATAAATCCCATTAGTTTACAACCTGATACAATAAATCCCATCACTGTTTAATAAAACAAAACAAATAAAAACTTTTTAAAAATTACACAGAGTTGAAGAATCCCATTAAACTTTTTTATTCGTGCATGTAATGATATCATTGTACATTGATATATAATACCTTTTGTATTAAAATTATTTGTCTGGTTCATTCATCATCAAAATAAGCTTTTTAACTATAAGTTTAAAAAAAAAAAAATAGAAATCATACCTTTTGAAGAAATACTCGTAAGTGTTTGATTTTTTGCTTTGCAGTGTTAGAAGTGTAATGAACTTTGAGAAGAAGTTAAGAGAAAATGTTTTTGGAACGGTTTTGTGACGCTTGAGTTTTATAAATTTTCAGAAATAATTATGCTACTGCGTTCGTGGGTGTGATAGTGGGATGTTGGGTGTGATAATGGGATAAATGAAGGGTCAATGTGGATACGTTATTAATTTTAAAAAGACTAAAGAAAAATAAGCCACATGGCACCTATTATAAGAATATTTGATAGTGAAGTTCATTAATGAATTGTCTTTTAGCACAATGGTCACAAATACTATGCATAACTTCTACACTTGCCTATTGATCATAGTTCGAATCATATCAACTACAAGATAAAAAAAATTGTTTCTCTTTTGGTGGGATCTTTTATCTCCTTAAAGTATTATATTAGTAGGTGTTTTTTTGTTTTTATTTTCATAGTAGTCATTTTGGATTCATATTCCTTGTTGATTCATATCACTACTAATTATTCTCATCACTTTAGTTGAGTCCGATTGTTGTAATTGAGTCCAACTATTGATTCTCATCCCTCCCAATGAAGAACATCACTTAGTTGAGTCCAACCTATGCAAATGAGTCCCATCAAAGGTACGATTCCCATCACCCAAATCGAGTCCCATCACCACTATAAAATACCATCACTCGATAAGTACCGTCACACCAATTGAGTCCCATCACCTGCAATGGGTTTTTATTGATCATCGAGTGGTTAGAATATCAACGGGATTCGAACATATAAATCAAGTCACATCATACTTGTTTGTTTTCATTTTGGTTGATTTTGCCCACCTATAATAAGAATATTGATAGTAAAGTTTATTAACGAATTCTCTTAGAGCACAATGGTCACAAATACTATGCATAAGTTCTACACTTGCCTATTGATCATGGTTCGAATATCAACAACTACAAGGAAAAAAGATTTGTTCTTCTCTTTTGGTGGGATCTTTTTTCTTCTAACTAGTCTCCAACAACATGATGAATATGTCATCGATTTCAAAAAATGTCATCGAATCTATTAAGTCAAGTTAGAACATATAAATCCCATCACCCCCGCTTTGAGTCTCATCACCATTATAAAATATCATCACTCGATAAATCCCATCACCATGATAAGTCCCATCACCTCAATAAATTCCCATCACTACAAGGTTTGTATTCATCATCCAATGTCTGATGGGAAGGTTAGAATAGTAATTGGATTTGAACATCTGAATCAAGTCCCATCATCTTTGTTGATTCCAATCACTCAGTTGAGTCATACAGTTTGCAATTGAGTCCCACCAAAGTGACGAATCCCATCAACTCTCCTTTAGTCCCATCAACACTATAAAATACCATCACTATTTTGACACTACAAAATACCATCAATGAATTCCCATCACCACTATAAAGTACCATCACTATGTTACTACTAGATGATGGGAATCATACAATGATTCACGGGATTTTAGGATAGTAAATGTTATTTGATGGAATATACTATTATTTGTTGATTGATCAATTGCAATGATGGGACTCATTGCAAATCATCAGTGCAGATAGAAATCAATTAGAGAAAAACAACTTCTAATATAATACTTTAGGCAGAAAAAACATCCCACCAAAAAAGAAATAATTTTTTTTTTTTGTAATTTGTGTGATTCGAACAATGATCAATACACAAGTGTAGAGCTTATGCATAGTATTTGTAACCATTGTGCTAGATAGCTTATTTGTTTCTTTTGTTGTTAAAGTTTTTTATATGATGGGATTTTGCTTTAATTGGTCATTTGAATTCGCCAGCGTACTTAATCCCATTCACCACTTATTAAAGAAAGAAATGAACATAAAGGAACCCAGAAACTAACACATCACCGCCACTTTCACACCAAACACATTCTCTCTCTTACTGTAAACTAAAATACACAATAACAACCATCATTCGTGTAAAATTGCAGATACCTAATCAAATTTCTTCCTCCTGCTCACTAATGAAGATTCATAACACAAAGTAGAAGAATTACAAAAAAAAAAGGTAAAGTTTTCAAAGTTCATTTCTTCTATTTAGTTACATTCATATTAACATTTTTGAAACCCTAGAAAGTGATTAAATGTTGAAATAATGATGAAGATAACTGTCGAAATTAGCCATTACTTATCATCTCGAGTAATTTCTGAATATTTAAATAACTTGATAATTTATGAATGGTGCATCTGTATAAATTATTATATGTATGTTTTTCAGTATATGTGTAAGTTTCAGATAAACTTTATATTGAGATGATTTTAAATGTACTGGTGTTTTCGTAATTTAGTTTAATTATTTATTTTTTTGTACTTGTTGTTCCGTATTAGATATGTTTATATTTTGACATATAAAGTACTACATTGCAGATATGGCTCCAGAATTTAGATCTAATACCGATGCAATTTTTCAAATTGTGAAGCATGAAAAATTTACACATCAACATTTAACAGTTTGTAGTCAACTTCCTTTCTTCAAACTTTTAATTGGATTATACCGTATGAAGGATAAAAGGAAAAACATAAAAAAAGACAATCATGGAGTTGCAAAATTAATATCCTTATACTGTGTAAAAGATAAAGGATTTAGAATTGGAGGTAAGATAGTTAAATTCAAGAGATCAGACATTCAATTGATTCTTGGAGTTGACAGTGGTAAAGTTGATGTACCTTCTTCAAGTACAAGGCAGGATGTTTTCATCTCAACGTGGTTCCGTGAGATGTTTCCGTCTGAGAATGGAAGTAAATTGGTATCGAATTCTGTTATAAAGACTAAACTTGTAGAATTACTGGATTTAAACGATCAGACTGAAGAAGTATTAACGAATATTGCAAAGCTCATGTGTGTTTACGGGCTTAGTACAATTTTTTACTCTTACTCAGCTGCAAAGACATATTGGTGGTTATTTTCGGTATGTCAAAACTTAGAAGCTCTAAAAACGTATGATTGGGCAGGACATTTATGTAAAACGATACTCACTTCAATAAGTTTAGGGAAGACTACACGTGTACTAGGACCAACTTGTGCACTTATAGTAAGTTGACTGATTTTCTTATATATGAAAAAGAATATAAACTAACATTATTTATTTTTGATTTTTGTAGCCATTTTTCTTTGAGCATGTTTCTGGTTGGAATCCTGATAAAGTTGATGCATTCCCAAGGGTATTGAAGTGGTTAGATGTTTGCGATAGTAAACACCGCAAATCAAAAGTAGTGAAATGCATTTTCGATGCTTTAGAAGTTAATGTAAGTACTAATATACTCTAATTATTGTATTAAATTACAATTGGATTAAAGTTGAAATTCGTTTTGTGTTTTGTTTTTTGAAACTATTGGATTGTATCTAATGGGATTTTTAGTTAAATTAACGGGATTTTTTTTTTAGTTTATAGTATATTGATGGGATTAATACCAAAAAATATGTTCTAACATTTTAGATGCTTTAGAAGTTAATGTAAGTACTAAAATATTCTAATGATGGGATTAATCACAATGCTATAAATGTTAAAAGTGAATAGTATTAAGGTTTTGAGATGGGGATCTGTTAATGGGATTTAGAAACTATTTGGATTTTATCTAATGGGATTTGTTGGGAATTAACGGGATTTTTTTATGTTTTATAGTATTTTGATGGGATTAGTAAAAAAAAATATGTTCTAACTTTTTCAGTATGATTAATGACAGGTTGACACCGATGAGTTGAAAATCCTTGAACATGAAAAAGATTTTCATGCAGAGGACGAGCATACTGGAGAGGAAGATAATAGAGATGGTGTTAACATCAACAATGCTGAGGATGTAATACAAGATTTGTTTGAAAATCCAACGAATGATAAAGATGAAAATAGAGATGACGATTTCATTCCTTGTGGTAATGAACAATCTGATGGGAACAAAGATGAGAACATCAATAATGATGATGATGTAATGCCAGTTTCATTTGATAATCCAATGAATGATAATGATGATGATATACATGAGTATGAAAATCCCAATCAAGATGAAAATGCAGATATTATTTTAGAAACAAGGAAGGAAGTGATCGATGAAACAACAGAGAAAACAAATAATGAACAAAACTTCGGAGTAGAAAAAGAAGTTAACAACGTAGATTATCTTGATTTGGATAACATGTACAACTCCGGAGTTGGACTATCACAAATTATCACACCTGAAGATTATGTGAATTATGAGAGTCAACCTAAAAATCAAACAAATGAAGCTGTTGAGAACAGGTAATCAATTACAATTATTTACTTTAACTATTTTTCAATGACATCAATGCGAAATTAATATGTGATAATACTTGAAACAGCAGAAAAACCAAACAACTTGAAAGCAAATTGAGGGAGATAGGAGATTTGGAAAAGGTTGCAAGGGAGGAAGTAAATGATTTAAAAATTACTCTTGAGGGCAAAGATAAATTAATCAAACAGCTTCAAGAGAAAGTGAATAATCTAGCCGAATTAGAAAAGTTTGCTAAAGAAGAAGCAAAGGTATTAAGTGACAGCTTAAGAAAAACTGAAAAAAAATTAGAAGATGAAGTGATAATGAAAGAAAAATTGATCCAAAATGCAAACATTGTAACTGAAACAAATCATGGCTTACGGAAAGAAAATGAAGAATTACGAAAAGAAAATGAAGAATTACAAAAAGAAAATAAGATGTTAAAAGATTATATAAAAGAGCCAAACAACATTCCCAATGTGCAACAGTTTGAAAATGCAGAACACTTGTCAAATGAGAATTTAGATAATAATGATGATAAAGAGATATTTGATGATGGGACTGAAATAAATATACCACAACAAAAAAAGATTTCAAGGAAGAGAAAGAAGAAACACGTAACACCAAGTTCAATGGTCAATCGTGTAAAAAAAGGTCAACGCCCAGGAAAGGAGAAATTTTTTGATGACGAATACATCACAGATAATGTATTTAAACGAAAGAAAACAAAAGATGACATTGCATGTTCAACTGAAGATTACCAGGTTCTTATGGATAAAGGAATACCTCCTGAATTCAATGTCAGTATGAGTGAATGCATGGCAGTTGTTAAATATTGTCCCATTGGATCATCGGTAAGTATATGATATTCACAAAATGTTAATCATAATTATATCAATAACAATATTAACATGTTTTCAGGTTATGGAGGCAACACTTAGTATAATGGAAATATTGTATGATACAAGTAAAAAATATACACCATATGCAAGATGGAATCATGCTGTTCATGTTGATGTAAATTCTGTGGTAAGTTTAAAATTCAATGTGATTTCTAGGTTACTGATGGGATTTATAGGTACTGATGGGAATTTACTGATTGGATTAATAAGATCAAAATATGTTATGTACTAATGGGATTTGGGAAAATATTGGATACTACCTTGACAATGGGATTAAAAATTTAAATGGGATTTCATAGTTATCTTTACAAGAAAAGAGTTATTAATAGTATGATTGTTAATGACTATATTGTTATGAACACTAATTATGTTTCGTTTAATTCACAGGAATATATATATAATGGACCAGAAATTCAAGTACAAAGTTTGATAAAAAATTCTTCACTCTACATGCAAACATATAGATATGTGCTATTCCCAATACAAACAAAATCAGGAAAAATAAATCAATGGACACTGTTAGTTTATGATAAATCATTTGATGGCTTCGTTCATTACAACGGACTTCCAGGCAAAAAATCTTCAACAACTATAGCAAACAATAGTGCAAATCATCTAGTGGAAGTAATATCAGATGGAAAAAGACAAGATGAAGTAAAGCATGAAGAGTGTTCACACGAAAAAGCAGCAATACATGATTCAGGTCTCTACATTTTATTATATGCACAAGATTTGTTTAAAAGACAACATGTACAAGGTCATTACAAAGCAGTAGAGGCAAATGACTTTAGAGGTAAAATTGTGAATTGGTTACTATATCACACTAAGGCAGCCAACACAAGATCAATTTAGGAAGGAATTCGAGAAAAAATTACACTTTTTTGAAAGTTTACAACTATGTTGATGGGTTTTTTTAGATTGTTAATTGTTTTGGATTATATTAGAGTATTAATGTTTTACTTAATGTTTTTGATCAAACAAAGTTTATAAATATATTGTTTCCCATCACCCTAGATTGGGCTTTACTACCATCACCCCATTTTAGTCCCATTACCATGATAAGTTACAACAACATGATAATCACCATAACCCCATTTTTACATCATACAATGATTGATAGGATAATAAATGGGACTAAATTATAGTGATGGCAATAATTTGTGATGATGGGACTCGAATAGGATGTAATGGGACTCAATTAGTCGGATGGGACTTGAATCAAACCGCAATGGTTTTTTATGGATAATTTTGTTTTTAGAATATCAATGGGATTTGAACATATAAACAAATCCCATCATACTTGTTTGTGTTTCATTTTGGTTGATTTTGCCCACATATAATAAGAATATTGATAGTAAAGTTATTAATGAATTCTCTTAGAGCACAATGGTCACAAATACTATGCATAAGTTCTACATTTGCCTATTGATCGTGGTTCAAATCACACCAACTACAAGGAAAAAAAAATCTGTTCGTCTCTTTTGGTGGGATCTTTTTTCTCCTAACTGACTCTCCATCAACATAATGAATATGTCATCGATTTCAAAAAATGTCATCGATTCTATTAAGTCAAGCTAGAACATATATATCCCATCACCCCCGCTTGAGACTCATCACCATTATAAAATATCATCACTTGATAAATCCCATCACACTAGATTGGGCTTTACTACCATCACCCCATTTTAATAAAATATCATCACTTGATAAATCCCATCACACTAGATTGGGCTTTACTACCATCACCCCATTTTAGTCCCATTACCATGATAAGTTACAACAACATGATAATCACCATAACCCCATTTTTACATGATACAATGATTGATAGGATAATAAATGGGACATAAACACTTGATTCAAGTCCCATCCGACTAATTGAGTCCCATTACATCCTATTCGAGTCCCATCATCACAAATTATTGCCATCACTATAATTTAGTCCCATCATCGCATTTGAGCCGCATCAGCACCGGATGAGTCCAATTATCTCGATTGTGACCACTACCAGATGATGGGAATCATACAATGATTGACGGGATTTTAAGATAGTAAATGGTGATTGATGGAATATACTATTTTTGTTGATTGATCAATTGCAATGATGGGACTCATTGCAAATCATCAGTGCAGATAGGAATCAATTGGAGAAAAACAACTTCTAATATAATACTTTAGGCAGAAAAAACATCCCACCAAAAAAGAAATATTTTTTTTTTTTTTTGTACTTTGTGTGATTCGAACAATGATCAATACGCAAGTGTAGAGCTTATGCATAGTATTTGTAACCATTGTGCTAGATAGCTTCTTTGTTTCTTTTGTTGTTAAATTTTTCTATATGATGGGATTTCGCTTTAATTGGTCATTTGAATTCTTCAACGTACTTAATCCCATTCACCACCTATTAAAGAAAGAAATGAACATAAAGGAACCCAGAAACTAACACATCACCGCCACTTTCACACCAAACACATTCTCTATCTTACTGTAAACTAAAATACACAATAACAACCATCATTCGTGTGAAATTGCAGATATCTAATCAAATTTCTCCCTCCTGCTCAATAATGAACATTCATAACACAAAGTAGAAGAATTACAAAAAAAAAGGTAATGTTTTCAAAGTTCATTTCTTCTATTTAGTTACATTCATATTAACTTTTTGAAACCCTAGAAAGTGATTAAATGTTGAAATAATGATGGTGTAAGACATATAACAATATATACCTTCCTATATATACATATTGCTTGTACTCGTATATAATTTTTAGACTAAATATGTAAATTATTGTGTATGTATAAGTGAATGTTATATAGAGGAAGCGAATTTTATAAATTAGCCATTAATTATCAGCTCGAGTAACTTCTGAATCTTTTAATAACTTGAGAAATTATGAAAGGTGCATCTGTATAAATTATTTTACGTCTGTTTTTCAGTATATGTGTAAGTTTTATAAGATAAACTTTATATTAAGAAGAATTTAAATGTACTGGTGTTTTCTTAATTTTTTGTTTTTGTGTTTTACTCTTTATTGCAATACTTAAATCGTTAAATAACTCCTGCATATACTAGTTTCATGATATTGTGTATAACAATTGATTTTTTTTAAGTTTCATTATATATTTTGTGATGGGACTTTTTGATGGGACTTTATACGTAAATTGTTTTCTCTTTTTGATGGGATTTTTGTGTATTGGTTGGACTCAAGTAGTTGATGGAATTTATATCAATGTTATTCTTTACAGAAACGTATTATCGAGTTATAACATTTAATATATTTAAGTAATATGCAGGTATGTATCGTACAGAGTTTAAATCTTCAATTGACGCTATATACCAAATTTTGAAGAATCAACGAATCACATTTCAACATATAAAGGCGTGCAGAAAACTTCCTTGCTACAATATCATAAAAGCATTGCATCAAATCAAAGATGAACGTAAACAGATTAAAAAAGATAATGTTGCAGTTTCTGAATTAATATCTTTTTACTGTGCAACATCAGGAGGATTTAAGGTGGCAAGAAAGATAATTCCATTAAAAAAATCAGACATTACATTGATTCTTGGACTTGAGTGCGGGGATGTTAAAGTACCTTATAGAACTAGGGAAGATGTGTTAAGCTCACCTTGGTTTCATAAGATATTTCCTGAAGAGAATGGGAAAGAAATGGTATCAAATTCAGATATAAAGTCTAAAATTGAAAAGTTACTTCTACTTCAAGATCAGAATGAAGAAGTGTTAGCAGACTTTGCAAAGCTGATGTTTGTTTATGCGTTTACTACAATATTATACCCATTGAACGGTTCAAAGACATGTTGGTTATTATTTTCTATTTGTCAAAACTTAGAATCCCTTAAAACGTATGATTGGGCAGGGAACTCGTGTGAGACGTTGCTAAATTCAATATCATTACGAAAAAGAACACGCATACAAGGACCAACTTGTGTGCTTATAGTAAGTACATTCAATTTCTTAAACAGGTAAAATTATAATAAAAAATAACATTTTTTTTTTGTAAATTGTAGCCATTTTTCTTTGAACATGTTGCTTGTTGGAATCCTTCACAAGTTAATGCATACCCAAGACTATTAAAGTGGTTAGACCTTGTTCAAGGTAATTCATTTGCAACGGAATACATCGGTGAAGCCATAGCATCTAAGGTAAGTAATATTTGTATATAGTTATAAGATTTTTTACAATGTTATATGTTTTTTAGCTGATGGGTTTTTCGGTATAATAATGGGATTTTCTAGTTTAATGATGGGAATTTTTTTTTTACTGATGGGAATTTACTGGTAGGATTAATACAATCAATTTTTGTTATAAATTATTTGGATTTCTGAAAACAAGAGTTCTTAATAGTAAGATTGTTAATGACAGGTTAACATTACACAGTTGCAAATCCTTCCACATGAAAAGTTTTTCGATGTAGAGGGCGAACTAGATGAAGTGGAAGAAAATGAAAATAAGAATAACGAACATGAGGATTATATTCCACATATTAATGAACAAACTTATGGGAACAAAGATGAAAACATCAACAATGTTGATAATATAGTACCAGATTCTCTTGGTAATCCAAGAAATGAAGTGATCAAGGAGAATTTAGATGAAACAAACGATTTTGTACATGAAGACGATGGTGTGATAAAAGAAAGAACTGCTGGATTAGAAAAAGAACTTAAAAACACAAAAAACAACATTATAGATGATTTTTCTGTTGAAAATATGTTTGACTTAGGAATATCACAGCATGATGATGATTTAGGAGCACATGTAGAAAAGGTAAATACTGAAAATCATCAAAACAATCCCAAAAAAGGTTTATTCTCGAAAAGGTATATCAAGTATAAGTATTTAGTTTAATTTATACTGATGAGATTAATATCTAATTTATATAATCTAATATTTTTTACAGTGAAATCGACATGGCTTCCGAGATCAAATATCTTGAAAGCAATTGAGAGAGTTAAATGATTTAGAAATGTTTGCAAAGGAAGAAGCAAATAATTTAAGAAACTGTTTAAAATCCAGAGATAAAATTATCGACGATCTTCAAGATCAATTAAACAAATACATAGACTTAGAAAAGTTGATGAAAGAAGAAGCTGACAAGTTAAAAGATAGACTCCAAAGTACTGAAAAAAGATTAGAAGATGAAATTGAGAGGAAGAATTCATTGATCAAGACTAAAGAAATGATATTATTAACAAATCAGAACTTACATAGAGAAAATGAAGATTTACGTACAGAAAACAAGGTCCTAAAAGATGATTTAAATAAAATTCTTGAAGAGCCTTGCATTATTCCAAACGTTGAACCATTTCAAACAATGACGGGAGAAGAAATTCCCATCAATCCACAAACTAACACTAATGAAATTAAAAAACCCAGAATGAAAACTATTGCAAATAAGAGACAGAAGAAACAAGTCTCGCCTAGCTCGATGGTCAATCGTGTAAAAACAGGTCAACGATTAGGAAAGGAGAAACAACTTGATGAAGAATATGATTCAGAAACTGACATTAAAAGAAAGAGATCAAAAGAGAACATTGCATGTTCAAGCGAAGTTTATGAGATGCTTATTGAGAATAAAATCCCCCAACACATAAGTACTAGTTCTGAAGAATTATTAACAATTGCTAGATTTGGTCCAATCAGTCCATCAGTAAGTATATGATTTTTTAATTTTTTTTTTACATTAATGTAGAATATTAAATATTAATCATATTTTAGATTATGGAGAAAGTACTTTGCATTATGGAGAGATTGTTTAATTCTAAAAGGAAAGTCGCACCATTTCAAAGATGGCATCATGCCAGTCATTTTGATGTAAAATGTGTGGTAAGCTCTAATTTGCATTTTTTATAGGAATATATGTATATTTTATATAAAATATTAAGTTTGTTGTATCGCAATTTCTATCTCAAATTAAGTTTAATGTCTCGAGCAGGTGATGGGATCTATATGTTTTTGACGGGATGTATATGTGTAACTGTTTTTGGATTTCTTTGATGTTTTTGTATTTGTGGGATGTGTTATACCATGATGGGATTTTATTTTTGATAGTATTTTTAGATGTCTTGTAGTGATGGGATTTAAATGTTTTGATAGTACTTGATCAGTCATGGGATTTATATGCATGATTGTACTTTATATGTTAGTTTTTTGTTTCCCAGATGATTCTCTTGATGGGATCAGTCATCGACTCATTTACGTGATGGTACTTATATCCATGATGGGACGTATACGTTAATGATGGGATTAAGTTGGGGGGTTGGGATTTTTTGATGTTTTGAATTGGTGGAATGTGTTATATTCTGATGGGATTTTTTTATGTTTGATTGGATCTCTAGATGTTTTGATGGTACTTGAGCAGTCATTGGATTTATATGCATGATTGAACTTTATATGTTGATTTTCAGATGCCTTCTTTTGATTGGATCTAGTTGTTTTCATGGACTCATTTACGTGATGGTACTTATATCCGTGATGGGATTAAGTGGGGGGGTCTCTTGATCGGAAGCTCTAACTTGCATTAGTTCATTTTTTATGAGTATTCATTTTGTTTTTGTTTTGATTCCAGGAATATATGTATCTTGGATCAAGGGGCAATTTTCAAAATTATATCCAAAAAGCTTCAGAATTAATGAAAACACACAGATTTGTGTTATTCCCGATATTCACATTAATTGGTAGTTGCAAAGTATGGACGTTATTGGTGTACGACAAATCAAATGATGGATTTATTCATTACAACGGAGTACCCGGAAAGAAATCAGTAATGAATTTAGCAAATGGGAATGCAGATCATTTGATGAAAATTATCACACAAGGAAAAAGATTCGAAGAATTGGTGCATGAATATTGTTCACATCAAAAACCATCATACTATAATTCGGGCATTTATATTATGTTATATGCAGAAGACTTGTTCACAAAAGAAATTGTTGGAGGACAATATAAAGCAGCAGAAGTTGATCAATACAGAGATAAAATTGTAAATTGGTTACTTGATAACTCTACTAATGAAGCACCAAAAACCAACATGAAATAAACTACAATGAGAAATGAAAACTTTAGAATATGTAATAATAAATTTTTTCATTCGATTAACATTTTGCTTAATGTTTTCATAGAACAAAAGTTTATAAAATAGATTGTTTGTGATGGGAATTATATGTTTTTAGGTAATGGGATATATATGCATGACACGATTTATATGTTTTCGTTCATTGAATTTAGATATTATCTCTTGTTGGGATATAGATGTTTGGTAAAACTTAAGTACGTGATGGGATTTATATTAAGCATTGGAGTTTTCTGTTATTTGATCATATTTTTGTTACGCAATTGGATTTAGTCCATAGCCCCACGATTGAGTCCAACCACCCCAATGAAGTCCCATCCAATGTTTTGCTGGGACTTTTAGTACATCAATGGGATTTAAACACCTTCATTCTTTATTGTATCCCATCACCACTTCTGATTCCCATCATTTCAATCGCGTCCCATCACTGCAATCGAGTCCCATCAATGGACGATTTCCATCTCCCCACAATTATGTCCCCTCATCCAAAGCAAGTCCCATCACCAATACTTAATGGGATTTTTATTATATCAATGGGATTAAAACAGCTTGCTTCTCAATCCCATCACCCCTATTGATTCCATCATTCCAATTGATTTCCATCAGCTCAATTGAGTCCCATCACACACGCTCTAATCCCATCACCTAGTGAGTCCCATCACAACAGGTGTATAAATATCAATGGGTTTTAAACACCTAAATTAATCACCGCAATCGAGTCCCATCACCGCAATCCCTGCAATTAAGTCCCATCACCCCAATTAAATACCATCAATTGACGAATTCCATCACCCCACACTTGATTCCCATCACCCCAATGATGGCCCATCCAATGTTTTTGATGGGACTTATCAGTCTCATCTTATATTGAGTCCCATCAAAGCAGGTGTTTAAATATCAATGGGATTTAGAACAAACTCAAATTCAGGCACACTGTTTCTAATATAAATCCAATTTTTAAAACAAATTTATTTTAATTGTGATGGGACTTAACAATCAAAAATTTCAGTAGAATAAATTACAATAAGAAAACGGTTTCAGTAAGTTTAAACAAAACAGTACAATAACAAAAGAAATAGGAAATACTCTAAAAAAATTACAATTTTCTTCATAATTATCATTCATCAATTGCATGATTGTACATCTTCGATAAAGATTTCGTCTTCTCTGTTTTCTAGTCTCTGAATTCTGTTTTCTAGCATTGCTGTGTAACGTCCATATGTTACATTTTCATCATGTTCTTTTCTGTAGTTTTTCAAAATTCGTTCTTTTTCTTTTTCATCTTCCTTCATTTTCCTTTTCATATCCTTAATTCGTGTTTTGGATAACTCAAGTTCATCTCTTAATTCTTTCATTTTATCCCGTAATTCACCGATCTTCTCATCTTTTGAAAGTAATTGATCATTCAAAAGTTTGATTTCATTACTCATCTCCTTCATCACATATTCTGTGTATTCAATCCTGCTATAAATGTGAAAGCAAAACTGTGTTACACTACAAAGGGATTAATCCCATCAAGCTATTTTGTATGGGAAAACATTTTTTACCTGGTATCATTCTCTTTCACAGCAGTGTTTGATTCTTTTTCCATACCTACAATTTATCACAGAATAGTTATATAAAGAATACTAAAAAAATCCCATTGACAGACCAAAAATCCCATCATCATACTTCATCACATCAACAATGTTTAATCCCATCAAAAATTTGGTAATCCCATCAAGGAGGAAACACTAATATCACTGAAGTAATGCAATCCACTACGTTTTAAGACTAATTAGCAGTGAACAAACACGTAAGCATTAAAATCCCATCATTATACATAATGTTCAATCGCATAATTTAACCAAAAATATGATAAAAACAGATGGGATTATGCAGAAAACATAACACGCTAGCTGATAGAAGATTTTTGGGATTATACAGTAAACATAAACCCTAAAAAAGTAAATGTTAACAAAAATTGAAAAAATTAACTTCAAAAAATGTGAAATTAAAACTCTATACACAAGAATGTGAAAAAAACAGCAGAAATCAAATTAACAAGATGTGAAAAAATCAACAACAAAATCTATGATTATTCAACTAATATCCATAACAAAAACTTCAAAAGAATAAAACGTAAAAACACAAACTAGTAAAAATACCATTGAATTCTCACATACAAAATTTTAATAACTAAAGTAAACGAAATACTCAAATCTCTTGTTTCAATTCAAGACGACACTAACACATAAAATGTTACAAAAAAAGATTGTAATAGATAATAAAATCAAGCAGCCACAAGATCAGGTGTCTCAGCTTCAACAGATAACAAAGCAGTGTGTACTTTTCAGATTAATCGATACTGTTAAACAAAGGAAAGATTCAGATTCTTACCTTTTATGATTCCGATTTTGGTTGATGGGATGAAATGGATGAACCTTCAAATACGGATTAATGTTTCATGAACCTTCAAATACCGATTTATAATTCTTCATCTTTGTGTGATTTTTTGTGATTCCACATCGATCCACATCAATTCTATAATTTTCTGCGATTTTGACCATCATATTTATGATTTTCGTGAGTATCAAAGATATGGAAAAGAGAGAAGCGATAGAGAGAAGAAATAGAGAGAGAGAGAGTAACGATAGAGAGAAGAGATAGAGAGAGAGAGAGTATTGTGTGAAAAATGTGTAGTGTGTGTAAAATAATTAGTCTGATTGAAATGTTATGTTTTATTTTTTAGTTTTTGTTTTTCTTTTGTTAATTGTACTTTAAGGGTAAATAGGTAATCTAGTTCTACTTAATTAAATGATGATTCTTTGGGGCAAGAATAATATTAGTTTGATTTTTTGGGGCATTGACCCTTCTTTTTATGGGTAAAAAAATAAAAATAAAATATATAATACCTTTAAAAAATAAATAATTATGATGAATGAAAATTAATTCTAACTCTAGGGGTCTTTGAGCCACTAATTCTTATTTACTTTTTAAATTCCTATAAACGGGAAAGATAAAAAAACTCATGTGTGGGTCCTACGGTTAGGTGGCGTATACACAAAGCCCACTCTACTATCTCACACACACAAACACACATCAGAGTGTAAGGGTTTTTAGGGTTTTTAGGGTTTAAGAAGGTTCACAACTCCTTCATTTCTTCTCACTCTCATCATCTCATTTCTACACAGCCTCTGAAAATTTTCCACCATGTGGGCTCTCCGTCGCGCCTCTAGTCTCAGGTATCTCATCACCTCCATTAGATCTATATGTGTATGTGTTATTAATCAGCCTTTGATTCTGTTTTTGCTGCTTAACATAGAAATACACTAAACAAAATGAAATAACTCATATTTATTTGATTTGTTGTTGATACTGTTTGTTTATAAGAAAAACCAACGGCTGTTTGTGATTTCGAAAATGTTTTGTAAGAGTATGCATTTTGTCTCTCGTGTAACCTAATCTGAGTTCATGATAACTACTCTGTCCATTTTGACCCGATTGTGATTACAAACTTACAGCAGGGTCCGATTTGTCAAAACCGGGTCATTTGCCCTAATTTTTATGTAATACTTGGAGACACAAAATGGAGATAAATCGATGTTCATTTGATTAGCAATAACATACAGGAGATAAAATTAGGGTAAAAAACTGGAAAATAAGATATATATTAAATTCTGATTATGATGTTTATTTGTCTTGTTCAGGAAACAAGGAATTAGCACAAGTGCGTATAGAGTACTCTGCAACGCTTCATCAAATGCTTCTCTTTCAGAGTCAAAACCCGTGATATCTCAGAAATCTCAATTTCTCACGAGATTTTACAGTTCATCAAGTGATGGCTCAAAGTTTCATCCGAGTATTCGTACTTTTTCTTCACACGTGGAAACAAAAAGTGGTGGAGAAGAAGAAGAAGATGAATTAGAGGATGGATTTTCCGATCTTGAAACTACCGATCTTGAAACTACCGATACTACCCTTGATCAATCCTCCTCCTCTGATTCAGAGCTTTCCGAGGTGGATTCTGAAGAAGATGATGAAATTGGAGGATCTGAAAATGAAATGGATGACGTGTCAGACACTAAACCTTCCAAAAGAAAAGATTCTTCAGAAATGTTCAAGTTTATAATGTCTTCTCCAGCTTTATCTGTTCATAACATTATGAATAAATGGGTTGAATCAGGTAAAGAAGTTTCCCAATCTGGAATTTCACTCGCTATGCTCAATTTACGTAAAAGACGCATGTACGGTCGAGCTTTACAGGTACTATTTTACTAGTTTACCCTCTTTAACTTTCACTACTTCTAATCTTCATCTTCCTTCCTCTGTGTTAGCTTTCCGAGTGGTTAGAGTCTAGGGACGAAAATGACTTTACCGATAGAGAATATTCTTCTCGTGCTGACTTAATAGCGAAAGTACGTGGGCTCCACGCAGCTGAAAGCTACGTTAAGAACATTCCGGAAGCTTTTCAAACCGAAGTAGTGTATCGAACACTCTTAGCTAATGCAGTTTCTGCTACAAATATTCGAAAAGCCGAGGAAATATTTAACAAAATGAAGACTAAAGGCTTTTCATTAACAAGCTTCTCATGTAATCAATTACTTCTTCTATACAAAAAAGTCGATAAGAAAAAAATCGCGGATATTTTATTATTAATGGAGAAAGAAGATATTAAACCTTCGCTTTTCACTTACAAGATATTAATCGATACGAAAGGTCAATCTAATGATATTGATGGAATGGAACAAGTAATCGAAACAATGAAAGCTGAAGGTATTGAACCGGATTTATTAACCAAGGGTATAATCGCCAAACATTATATTTTCGGTGGTGTTAAGGATAAAGCTGAAGCTATGTTAACAGAGATGGAGGGCGAAAATGTAACAGGGAATCGTTGGGCTGTTCAGTTGGTTCTTCCTCTTTACGCTGATTTAGGAAAGGGTAAAGACGTAAAAAGGGTATGGGAAGCTTGTGAATCGAATGCAAGTTTGATTGAGTACATGGCTTGTGTTACAGCTTTTGGGAAGTTAAAACAAGTTGATGAAGCAGAAGAGGTGTTTGATAAAATGGAAAAGAAATGGAGAAGTTTAACTTCGAAGCATTATTCTGTTTTGTTAAAAGTTTACGCGAATAATAAAATGTTAATCAAAGGTAAGGATTTGGTTAAAAGAATGAGTGAAAACGGGTGTAAAATTGGGCCGTTGACTTGGGATTCGTTGGTCAAACTTTACGTTGAAGCTGGGGAAGTTGAGAAAGCGGATGCGATGTTGCAAAAGGCAGTTGAACAAAGTGGGACCCGTTTAAAAGCGATGTTTAGATCGTATATGTGTATTATGGATGAGTATGCGAAACGTGGAGATGTTCATAATACTGAGAAGATGTTTAGGAGAATGAGAGTATCTGGGTATGTATCGAGATTAGGGCAGTTTCAGTGTTTGGTAAAAGCGTATTCTAATGGAAAAGTTCCTATTTATGGAATTCATGAGAGGTTGAAAGCTGATAATGTGTTTCCTAATAAGGCTTTGGCTGCTCAATTGGCTATGATGGATCCGTTTAGAAAGACAGCTGTCTCGGATTTGCTTGATTAATTATTAGTATTAATGTTTTTGCGCTTAGGAGTATGTGTTTTGGATAATGAAATTATGTTTTTATGGAAACAATGTATTAGGGTGATTTTATCATGTTTTGTGGGAATATTTGCTTGCTGATTTGTGTTTTGGATAATGAAATTATGTTTTTGAGGAAACAATTTTATGATGTTTTTTTGATTTGTGGGAATATTTGCTTGGTGATTTACTAGTTTACGATGTACTACTACGTATACGTACTCAGTAGTATATATTTATTTGTATGCGCTGTGTCGTATTTGCTTGATTGATTAATCGGGTTTTAATTTATTAGTATTTATGTTTTTGCGCTTAGGAGTATGTGTTGTTTTGGATAATGAAATTATGTATTAGGGAGTTTTTATGATGTTTCTTTATTTGTGGGAATTTTTGCTTGGGGATTTAATAAACTGTTGATGATATACTACTACTATGAGTACTACTATGAGTACAAAGAGGCCTTGCGAAATCTGAATATATATATAAATGCACCATACATTATTAAAAAAATGTCATAGAAATTTCCATTAGGTATTTTTCATGAATTCTTTAAAACCACGTTCTACACATTTATATTTAGAAAAATAAAAGTTCTAGATTTTTATATAATATTTTTCCTTAAAAAATTAATTTAGAGAATTTCAAGAATATTTACCTTTAGGATCATTTTATAAATATTATTGTCGGTGTTACAGTTTCTCTCGATGACTTAGCCGGGATTCTCTCTTGCCTCTTCCACCGCCACCACTAAATATCCCCAAAACCACCACAAAATTTCCAAATCCACAACTAGAACAACCCAACATCCATTAGCAGTTTTAAAAAACCCACAACCTCGGTCTATTGTCTTTCCCTTACCATACCATATAACCCTATCCCAACCTTTCACCGTTTTTCCATATCTATTAATGTTTTCAGAGCTGTTTTTATATCAAAATTCTCACACCTAAAAAACTCAAAATCTCATACTGCTTCCACTATGAATTTTTACTCATCAAGTCACCCTCGCAAGAGAAGGGAACTCCATCTTTACACCTGCTAACAATCCTATATACAAACTTGTAAGTGAACACAAACTCATAGCTATATTCATGCATAAAGAGAGTGTTAATTTCACCTATATTAAGACAAACATCAAAAAATTCTGGGCTCTACAAGAACAAGTAAAAACTAAGAAACACGGGTTTAATGAAGTGATCATCAAATTCAAGAATTGAGAGGATAAACTCAAAGTTTGGAATCAACGTCCTTGGACGATTATGGGTAAGCATTTCTGTCAATCAATATAAATTGGTGTTAGAAACTCTGTAAACCATACCACTTTCTGGGTTCAACTCTCCAGCACCCCCATATCACTCTTAACTCACAGATTATTGAGAAATTGATGACACATTTTGGAAAAGTGCATCAAACTACTTTACCTGAATCAACTACAACTGATGAGAATTGATGTCTCCTTATTTTTCATGAATTAATCCTAGTCGGAGACATCATTTTTAGTGATTTAGAAGTCTTTCTAGTCGATTTTCTTGAGAAATACTACACTTTCCTATTTCTAGTCTTGATTTAGTAAATTATTATTTTTAGAGCATATTTGGTTTAATTATTTATTTAGTGTGAAGCTTTAAAGATAATTATGATGATTAATTAGAGTCCAAGTCAAAAACTAAGAGATAAGAATAGAAGATAAGCATGGAAATTGGAGATAAGGAAAGAAAGACTAAAATATGGAAATTGAAAGCTGCCATAAATCTGAATTTCAGTACCCACGACCACAAATAAGCTTATATCTCAAAATCGGTGGAGAATTTGGAGAAACGGTCAAAAGCAAAGTTAAAGAACTTTCCGAGACGATGAATATCGACTACTCATATGCGTCAAACGGATAAGAATTGAAGCTGTTAGGACCAAAACAAAAACGGGTCTGATTTCATGTTTTAGGGTTACGAATTTGAGTTGGACTAGGAGTCCACTACTTACCTTCTCCTTTAAGAAAACGAATTAGGGCTTCTATACACCTATAAATACACCCTTATATCACTTGAAAATCATCCTTGCCTCATAGTTATTAGTTCTTAGGGTTTTTATCATCAGAATTATTGTATAGAGCAAGATGGAGTCTTTTATTATTTCTTTTAGTTTATTTCCTTCAGGTATGAACTAATAGATTGGGTTTTGCATCATGTATAATCTATGAATTCTATTTTCTTTCTATCTAAGTTTCTTTGGGAATTATATGTTTAAATCTGATATTAGCTTCTTACCCATATATTTGTTTATGTGTTTTGAATTATTGCATGTCTTAGAACTGATCACTTTAGGCTTTCTTAATAGTAGTTAGATGTTCACCTTAACTGGGTGTCTACTTATTGAAACACCACATAACGTCTAGTGTTGATATTGGTCTTGACAACACTAATTCTAACTAGATAGTCATTAGGGTATAATTTAACCACTATATTCATGTTTGGAATTGAATTGCTTAGGGCCTTGGTGGCGCTTGATAACCCTAGGTTTAGGCTGCCTCATGATGTGTCCATAGCCCCCTTAGTCGCTCTCAAGGTCTAAGGTATGGGAATTTAGAATCCTGACTAAGTATCTAAGAGCTAATTATCTCCCTTATTAACTAAATTTGATAGAAAGAATTAGAAGGATTAGTGCATACTAGCAAAACCTAAGCTATACTTCTCATCTCATATTTCTTATCTTTTATTTATTGTATTTTCTTTTCATTACTTTACTTTAGTATCTTGAATTTATTCATCTTTATTTTCTGTCATTTAATTAATTACTCTCTACTCGTTATTATTGCTCATTCGTATAACACACTAAGTCCCTGAGAACGAACTCAACTTATCATTAAAACTTGCATACGTCCTGTAATACTAGCAGTACCGTGCTTGTCTAGGGTGCTTTAGTGCATTGTTTTCAGCGTTTATATATCATATTTTTACAATACCCTAGGCGACACCAAGAATTCAATACTAGAGTTCAAGTAGATTGGGATATTAAAAACCCTATTATCTCATGTATAAATTTCAGGGAAAACGAAATTGTTGTAAATAGAACACCTCAATAGAAAATATAGTTTAAGTTTGAAAGATTTTAATCAGAGAAAAACAATAAAACGCAGAAAGTAAAGAACACCAGAAATTATCGTGGTTCAGTCACAAAAGGACCTACATCCACGTTGAGCCCAGATGAATAAGGCTCTGCTCCACTATATGCCTCGGATTACAAGATTGAAACACCTCACAAAGAACCCCTTAAAGTATCACAATATTACAATTCTTCCACAAATCTATCTAGTATAACAACTACGCTGAAATACAACTAAGAATTGAATCAGTGGATTCAATCTACAAAGATTTGCTAAACTGTAACTAATCTACGGAAAGAATTAATGAAGAAACCAAGGTTTTCGACTAAACTAGGGTTTATTCGCGAGAGAGGAGAGAGGAAGAGTAATCGAAGAAGTAAGTCTGAACAAAGGCTGAAAAGAAGCCTTTTATAAGACACATAAGTGAGAAACAATCTCAGCCGTCCAACTCATCCAAGATCTAAAGCTCCGAGTGTGCCACATAAGAAACACGCGAGACCACTTAGAAAATGCCATGTGTCCAACGTGGGGTGTCAAATAAAAGCTCAGCAATATTATATAACTAATAATACTTCACATATACAACAATCTCCACCTTGAAGTATTATTCCTTCCTAAAACACCACTCGCAATAACCCTCCTTGTATCCTCATTGGCATAGAGCAGTTTCTTCCTCCATCTGGACACCTGCACAAATCTCAACCAAGGAATAATAAGTCCAAGCAATGCTTAAACTTAGTATTAGTCACAATTTTTGTTCCAAAATCAGCAGGATTTTCTTCAGTAGCAATTTTCAATAACCTCAGTTCTCCACTTTCAAGCACATCCCTTATATAATGGAATTTAACATCAATGTGCTTAGTTCTTTCATGATAAACAGGATTCTTACTCAGTTGAATAGCACTTTGACTGTCAGAATAGAGGGTAACCTTTCCTTTAAGTAATTTTAATTCATTTAACAAGTTTTGTAACCATAAACCCTCTTTAGCAGCATCAGTGATAGCCACATACTCAGATTCAGTTGTGGATAGAGCTACAAGTGGTTGCAACTGTGATTTCCAAGAAATACAGTTGCCTCCTAAAGTGTAGCAGTATGAAGTTGTAGATTTTCTACTATCTTTATCACCCGCAAAATCAGAGTCTACATAACTTGTTAACTCAAAAGGAATATTATGATCTCCATAACACAGTCCAATATTCAAAGTACCACTAACATAAGATAACACATGTTTCAGTACAAGCCAGTGTTCAAAGCCAGGATTAGACATATACCTGCTCAGTAAGGATATAGCAAAAGATAAATCTGGTCTAGTACTTATCATAGCATACATTAAAGAACCTATCACATTAGCATAAGGGACAGTACTCATCCTTACAATTTCTGACTAAGTCTTGGGGCAAAGCTGCTTAGTCAAAACAGTATGACCAGCCAAAGGAGTCAAGGCATTTTTGCAATTCAAACTTCCATATTTAGATACTACTTTTTCAAATATGGTCCCTGATGAAGTTTTAACATGCAATTTTTCCTATCTCTACTGATAATCATGCCTAAAATCTTACTAGCTCCACCTAAATCTTTCATTTCAAACATTTTACTTAGGGACAGTTTCAAAGATTTTATAGCATGGCAAGATTTACTAATAAGAAGCATATCATCAACATATAAGAGAACATACACACTTTCAGATTGTTTCAGTAGGAAGTACAAACAAGCATCATATTCAGATCTTATAAACCCAATACTAATCATAAAAGAATCAAATCTTTTATACCACTGTCTAGGTGATTGTTTTAGGCCATATAAAGACTTTTTTAATAAACACACATGATTAGGCAACTTTTTGCTCACAAAACCCTCAGGCTGTCTCATATACACAGTTTCTTCTAACTCCCCATGTAAAAATGCAGTTTTCACATCCATTTGATCTATCTCAAGGTCAAAGCAAGCAGCATAAGCTAACATACATCTGATGGTTTTAAACTTAACTACATGTGAGAAAATTTCTGTGTAATCTATCCCTTCCCTTTGAGTGTACCCTTTAGCTACAAGTCTAGCTTTATACCTAGGGGGGTCATGCTCAGTAACACCATCTTTAAGCTTATATAACCATCTACATTCAACTACAGTTTGGTTCTCAGGCAATTTAACTAAAACCCATGTTTTATTTAGATATAAGGAGTTCATCTCTTCTAACATGGCATCATACCATTTTTTATAATCAGGAGATTCAAGAGCATCTAAATAAGAGTAAGGTTCATAACTTTTAACCTCAATTGCAGCACTAAGTGCTGTATATACCAAATCTGCATAGGAATATCTGGAGGGGGCTGTTATATTTCTTCTTGGCCTATCTCGGGTCAACTGGTAATCATGAACCTCCCCTACTGATGACTCACTGAGTTGTACAGGTGGCTCATTTCCCTCAGGTTCAGTTGCATCATCAGGTTGGTTGACTTGAGCTTCACCCTCAGGTTTATCAGTTGGATCTGCACTCAAATGATCAGCTACAGTTTCAGGCTCCACCTCCAGCTCTACTCCCACAGTTTGAGGTACTGGTTCAGGCTGAGCATCACTACCTGCAACATCACAAACTTTGAAGGGAAAAGTCAGTTCATCAAATATTACATCTCTACTACATATAATTTTGATGCCTCTAGCATCTTTTTCCCATAACCTATAACCCTTTACACCATGTTGTTGTTGATATCCCAACATGATACACTTGAGTGACCTTGGATCCAATTTTCCATCTTTAGTATGTGCATAAGCTGCACACCCAAAGACCCTTAAGTGATGTAAATCAGGTTTAGATCCTTTCCAAACTTCCAAAGGAGTTTTAAAGTCAAGAGTCCTATTAGGACTCCTATTCACCAGATAGGTAGCTGTGTAAAGGGCTTCTCCCCAAAATGCCTTAGGTGAACCAGATGTAAATAACATACATCTTACCTTTTCAAGTAAGGTTCTATTCATCCTTTCAGCCACACCATTTTGTTGTGGTGTGTGCCTTACTGTTCTATGCCTCAATATACCATTCTCCTTACAATAGTTATCAAATTCCTCATTACAGAACTCAAGGCCATTATCTGTTCTAAGGACCTTAAGCACCTTACCAGTTTGCTTTTCTTGTAATGATTTCCAATCTTTGATTTTGATAAAGGTTTCATCCTTAGATTTCAAGAGAAAAGTCCATACAGTTCTACTATAATCATCAACCAAAGATAAGAAGTATTTGAAATTTCCATGAGCATCAACCTTTTCAGGGCCCCACAAGTCAGAATGGACATATTCAAGACAGTATGTTGATTTATGAGTACCAGCACTGAATTTTTGTCTATGTTGTTTTCCAAGAATACAAGTTTCACAGAAGGAGAGAGTACTAACAGTTTCCTTACCAAACATACCCTGTTTGTTGAGTATGGTTAAACCTTGGAGGCTCATATGACCAAGCCTTAGATGCCATTTTTCAGTGACACCCTGTGATAACTTGTTAGTAACATGATTTGCATAAGCAGATAAATGAGAGCCATCTAACACATATAGACCAGACATTTTAGTACCAGTCAAAATCAATTTGGAATTCTTATAAACATGCATAGAACCTTGCTCAACTTTAGACACACAACCTAAATCATCAAGGGCACCAAGAGATATAAGGTTTCTTTTTAACTCAGGTATTAACCTAACATTAGTCAGGATAATTCTTTTACCATTATTCAATTTCAATTCAACTTTTCCTATGCCTTTAACATCACAAGTGTTATCATTTCCCATGTATACAGTTTCATTACAAGTTTTAACCAAGTCATGAAATAATTCAACATTGGGGCACATATGAAAGGTACAACCAGAGTCAAGAATCCAACTATCACCATTAGACACCCTAGTAACATTCAGCACTTCACACACATCATCTGATCTAGGCATACAGGCTACATTTGATTCATTATTCAGAGAGTTCATTTTGTTTTTCAACTTAAAGTAATTTTTCTTTAAGTGACCTACCTTACCACAATGAAAGCATTTTCTTGTTTCTTTTCCCTTAGAATTTTTCTTATTCTTTTTATCCTTAACAGGTTCAGGGACAAAGGTAGTATCTGTTCTTTTCACAAACATATTTGCACCAGTTCTTTTCTGTTTTTTTAAGTTCATTTTCTCTAGTTTTCAAAGCAGTCACTACTTGATCATATTCAGGGACAGAGGTAGCATATTGAAAGACATCTTTAACAACTTGAAAAGAATCAGGAATAGCATTTAACAGAATCATACATTTACTAGTATCATCAAGGGCCATATTAGTTCCTTTTAAAACAAGACACATCTTAGTAAACTCATCAAGATTTTCATCAATAGATTTAGCACTATCCATTTTATAATTGAACAAAGAACCTTTCAAGAAAGCAAGATTGGGCACAGATTTAGTAGAGTAAAGAGAATCGAGTTTACCCCACAGTTCAAGAGCAGTATCTGCACCATCTACCTGGCGTATTATAGAGTCTGATAAGTTCAAGAATAGGATGTTATAAGCCTCTTCTTTAATTTCAGCTTCCCTATCAAGCTCGCCCTCTCGCCATTCTTTTATATCTTTCAACAAGGCGCTGCTCACTTTATGATGAGATAATAAGACTTTCATCTTTTTCTGCCAAACACCAAAATCCATTTTCCCATCGAAAACCGACATATCAATACGAGTTGACGTCGTCATCGTAGGAGGTTAATCAAGAAGAAATAAAGAAAGAAAACCCGCAGTGAAAAGATTTTAAGACTTCAACTAATTTCGGAAATCAAACGAGATCTCCAAGAAATTAATTAAGAAAACACAAACCCTAATTTTCCGAAAAAGGTGAAAAAACCGAATCGATTTTTAAAACGAAGCTCTGATACCACTGTTGTAAATAGAACACCTCAATAGAAAATATAGTTTAAGTTTGAACAATTTTAATCAGAGAAAAACAATAAAACGCAGAAAGTAAAGAACACCAGAAATTATCGTGGTTCAGTCACAAAAGGACCTACATCCACGTTGAGCCCAGATGAATAAGGCTCTGCTCCACTATATGCCTCGGATTACAAGATTGAAACACCTCACAAAGAACCCCTCAAAGTATCACAATATTACAATTCTTCCACAAATCTATCTAGTATAACAACTACGCTGAAATACAACTAAGAATTGAATCAGTGGATTCAATCTACAAAGATTTGCTAAACTGTAACTAATCTACGGAAAGAATTAATGAAGAAACCAAGGGTTTCGACTAAACTAGGGTTTATTCGCGAGAGAGGAGAGAGGAAGAGTAATCGAAGAAGTAAGTCTGAACAAAGGCTGAAAAGAAGCCTTTTATAAGACACATAAGTGAGAAACAATCTCAGCCGTCCAACTCATCCAAGATCTAAAGCTCCGAGTGTGCCACATAAGAAACACGCGAGACCACTTAGAAAATGCCATGTGTCCAACGTGGGGTGTCAAATAAAAGCTCAGCAATATTATATAACTAATAATACTTCACATATACAACAGAAACCTTAGAACATTGGATCACATATCAATATGAAAACATTGGACAAGTTTGCTACAACTATCGTATTCTGGATCATGAAGCTCGTGGCTGCTCCAATCCAACAGTTAAACCTAATTTGGGCAGCTGAGTCAAGCTCTATATAAGAGGACCTTCACACTCAATTGTCTATCTCAAAAACAAAAAGGAAATTAGTACCGGAAAATCTACTGTTGGAATCAAGAAATTCTCTAAAACGAGTTGGAATTCTAAATTAGCGAAATCCAACTCAACGATTTGAACTCAGTATGCTAACTAGTCCAATAAGTTTCCGTTACCTATTGGTGAAGGACAAATGGCGGGTACATTCAGTATTGGAGGATTGGTAATGGGTAACGTGAAGATAAAAGTTTTTGACTTTTCAATGAGTGGTGATAGCACACAAAGAAAAAACAAAAATAGGACTACATTGCTCCACTCAGGAGTACTTTCTAATGAAGAGGAATTCATAATGAGGAAGAAAGAGAAAATAATAGATAAATAAAATGACTTAGCTGAGCTGGCAAGTCATTTAGTTAAAAGGCTTAATACCCCACGGTGTCAATTTGATGTTATTGCTTTTGGATTTTTATCAAGCCCAAATCAAGGAGGCCCAACTCCTAATAAAAATAACACCAGCCCAAAAGTTCTCATTTCACCAAAAATCCTATCCAAACTTAACTCAACTCATCAGAATATTAACCAAAACATTTCAACCCCCAAACACAACCCTACTCCCATTCCAATCGACTCTCTCGTCACCCTGAAATCTAACCCAGCAATCTCTCATCATTTCTCACCACAAACTAAAACATACCTCACTCAATCTATATCTATTAATAATTTTATACACAGAATTAATCAATTAGGAAGAACATCAAGAAGGATACAATATCTAAAAAGGCTTTTCCAAGAATGAGAGGAGTGTTAAACTTTGGGAATCAAGAATCGGTAGTAAAAGGGTGAAGAGAAATAAATGAGCTTGAACTTAGAAAGTTAAGAAGGTGAGATGTTTGCTAATACTACACCAAATGCTGACACGGTTTGCAGGATTATCCTACAACAATCCCAAAACGAGTCATGATACATCTCGCCTAGAACTGCCAAGGGATTGACACACCTTTGGCAGTCCAGACCCTAATCGATATCGGTGTCAGATATCGACCGGATGTAATTTTTCTTTCGGAAACTAAAATCAATTACATGTTCTTACTTAAGTAGTGAAATCTATGAACATGGAACTTATAACTACAGCTGACCCGATAGGATTAAGTGGGGCCTTGCTTTGCTTGCTAGGGATAAAAACAGTATAAAAGTTATCGAAATAAATGAAAATCTAATCCACTGTGATATACTAAATGCAGATGGCGTAGGAATACGAACTACGTTTGTATATGGCTCTCCAAATGATGCAGAAGGATATTTCACTTACTAAATTCGCAATATGTAAACCTAATAAAACGATTCCTTGGAATCTTGTGGGAGATATTAATAACACAAAATACTTGAATGAAAAATTTGGCGGGATTAGAGAAGTTAATAAAAATATGAAAAATTTGAGTAATATTATTAAAAATAATAAGCTGGAACAACTTATTAGTAAGGGTTGCTTCTATTCTTGATCTAATAGAAGAGCTGGAAGCAAACTTATTTAAAAACTTATAGAAAAACGTCTTTGTAATGATAATTGGAATATGAAATACCCTGGTGCTTGGGTAACACTTTTTCTAGCATTGGGGTCTGACCATAGTCCATTCTTATTACATTTTTCTGATAAAATTGATAAAAGTGAAAACATATTATATTTTGAGAAATACTGGACTGAAGAAAAAGAATGCATGTAAACTATCAATAATGTTTGGAAGTCTAGAAACACTATTAAAAATATTACCAAGAATAGGCTTGTTGCTCAGCCTGGCCATCGTGCCGGTACGGACCGGTTCAGTCTGGTTCTTAGCGTTACTGGGCCTTACCGGACCGTTCCGGTCCACCGGTCTTGCCCATTACCGGCTCGGTCCGTTTCCTTGAGTAGAATAGAGAGGTACGAATTGTTAAGTAGAACTGATTAGACCGGTCCCGTACTGGTTCCGGTCCGGTTCTACCCGATTCCAAACCGGTTCTAGCTTAATTTTTTTCTAATTCTTTGTTTGTATTAAACTTTTTAAAACTTTATTTGTACTAAATATTTTTTGTTAAGTATTTTTATGTATTGACCTAGGATATAAAAACTAGCATTACATTATCATCAAAATATTTACAAATATTTCTTTCAAAACAGAAAAGAAAAATGCACAACATTTTAATCTAATTCAATAAGCATTTCTTGCCTGGTAACAAGTAAAAAAAAATCTCAATTGATTATATATTGCCATTGTATATATACATGTATAGATATACTACTCAAAACAAGATATATAAAATATATAGATAGTATCAGTTGAAAATAATTTATAAAATTCAGTAACATGATTTATATAAGTCAAGCTTAATTGTAATTAAATTTAGTAAAAAATAAAATTTGTTGTAAAAGGCTAAACTTCTTACGAAACATTGAAAAGTAAAAATAAATCCAAATTGTTGCATAAAACGTGAAAAGACCAAATTGTGTTCAAGTGTTAAGAAGAGGAACAAATATAGGGGCGAATCTGGTATACTTAAAAACACCAAGGTCATTAATGCAAATTCACAAGAATACACCCAAAAATCACATGAAAATCCTTACCGCCTCTCTAATTAAGTAATTAGGGTTTCCTCTACACCAAATCACCACAGCAGCCACTTTGCTCCTCCCCTTCTTTCCTATATATACAAACACTCCCTTTTTCTCTATACATATAACTAGTTCACTTACATATAGAATACATACATATAAACGATATACTGATTACGGGCGCTATCTAAAACAGAAATTGGCGTTACGTATGAGCCGACGCCAAAGCTGTTTTCACCGCTTATGATTTACTTTAAAATTCTCTCATTTGAGTTAATTTTAATCAAATCCGGAAAATTTTAAAAAAATTTGTTATTGTATTTTTTCTTATTTAGTTTAAGTTTTATAGAAGTAGATGGAAATGATGATTTTTTGTAAGAATATTTATATTCTTATGTGACATATGTGTCTAACGATTTAATAATAAAGTTCAAGTTTATATTATATGTTGAAGATTATAATATAAAAGATGATACCATGATGGATTGGTTTCAACTAAAGCATTATAATTTGGGTGTATTAATAACCCTCTTCTCTTACCTCATTAAAATAATAATATTCCTCCTTATATAACCGTTATTAAAGTATATTTGAATGAGTAACTGTCACATTTCTTTGCTATATAATCATCAGCATTATCATTACATGAGAACATCTCATTTACATTTCATAAAAACAAAATAAGAAAAGAGACGGTTATAGTGATTGGATACAAAATCATTTAATCACAAGAAGGAGATTTTGATCCTTTATCCATCAAAAGGATCATTCAAAGAAAGAGGTCAAAGAGAAGAGAAAATTAAGTGATCAATTAATTTATACTGATAGTCATTATCAATGGATCAAGGTTAGTATCTTATATTATTGTTTGTTAATGTAATTACGGTTAAATTAAACAATGATCTAGATATTAAATATAAATTTTAACAATTGGTATCAGAGCCAATCTAGATCTATTTAATTTACCGATTAAATCAATTCTTTTAGAAATTCTGATTTTGTTTATATATGTGATGAACTTTAAATATGTGAGATAGAATTGTGTAATATTTGTTTAAATATTATTAATTATGTTTATAGTTACCTTCCGCTGTAATTATGTTTTGGGTATTGTGTTTATAAAATTCTAACACAATATAAAATCATTTTTTACCCATAAAAGATTTAATGTTTTGTTTGTAATTAACATGTTATCACCAAAGTGGCCTTGTTATATTGCTATTAAATTATGATCGATTATAAATAAATGATGCATAAATGATATAATTTGTTTTATTGATAAATTGTTTTATTAATTATATTTTGAGAGATCACCCAAAGGTGGATCTTTGAATATAATTAGAAACATGAATAGTATTTATTTTTTCTTATTAGTCAATGACATGTATTGCCCAAAGGTTGCATGATTAAATGATTTATGGTTGATTTGATTAATTGTTAAAGTAATTTATTTTGCATCACTGAAAGTGTATATGTTTAAGTATTGCTCAAAAGTTGCTTAAATATATGCTATAAAGTTTTAATAGAAAATATATTATGAATCTGTATTAATTTTGTTTTAGCACTAATAGATAAGCATGTATAAATGTTGCAGCGTTGTCAAATGTTTTTACATCTGCTAACTCTGTCATGAAATTCAATGGGCTAAATTATGGTGAATGGTCTGATCAAATCAAGTTTACTCTTGGTGTAATGTCATTGGACTTTGCAATCCTCTCTGATGAAGAACCACCAGCCATTACAGATGATAGTTCTGATGCTGACAAATCTCGCCGTGAGATTTGGGAACGATCAAACAGGCTGAGCTTGAATCTCATGAGGATGTCGATGGCTGAAAGTATTAAACCATCAATGCCCAAGACAGAAAATGCAAGGGAATTCATTAAAGCAATTAAAGAGTGTTCACAATCGGATTTGGCTGATAAGTCTATTGTAGGAAGCCTTATGAGTGAGCTTACTACAAAGAAATATGACTGGTCTCAGTCAATCCATGATCATGTGACACACATGTCAAACTTGGCATCAAAGTTAACGACCTTGGGAATGGAAGTTCATGAGCAATTCTTGGTCCAATTCATTATGAACTCTCTACCTCATCAGTTTAGCCAATTCCAGGTGAACTACAATACCATTAAAGATAAATGGAACTTTACAGAATTGAAGGCTATGCTGATTCAAGAAGAGGGGAGATTAAAGAAGTTCAGTGACCAAGTTGTTAATCTCGTAGGTCTTGAAAGAGCCAGCAGCAGTAAAGCAACACCAAGTAAAAATGGCAAAAAGAAGGATAAGACGTTTCTGAAAAGGCCTGAAAGTCAAATCAGTAAAGAAATGAAATGTTTCTTTTGCAAGAAAATGGGACACTTCAAAAAAGACTGTCTGAAAAGAAAAGCATGGTTTGATAAGAAAGGTAAACATTATAGCTTTGTTTGCTCTGAATTGAATCTTATAGAAGTGCCTAATAATACTTGGTGGTTAGATTCTAGTGCTACTACTCATGTGTCTCATATTGAACAGGGATTCAGTTTGATCCAGCCCATAAGAGGAGCTGAACAGTACTTGTTCATGGGAAACAGGATGAAGGCACGAATTGAAGGCATTGGGACTTATAGATTGATCTTGCAGACCGGCTGTCATGTAGATCTTGAAGGGTGTCTTTATGTACCTGAATGTGCAAGAAATCTTGTTTCTGTTAGTAAATTAGATAATTTAGGTTTTAATTTTAAGATTGGACATGGTGTATTTTCATTGTACCTAAATAATAAATTTTATGGTAGTGGTACTTTGTTTGATTCACTTTATAGGTTTAATCTTGATACAAAGTTTTCTGAATCCTTATTTAATATTGAAATTCGAGGCACTAAACGTAGTGCATCTAATGAAAAATCTGCCTTCTTGTGGCATCAAAGACTAGGTCACATTTCCAAGGAAAGAATTATGAGGTTGGTAAAGAATGAAATTCTACCTCAGTTGGACTTTAGTGATCTAGATGTGTGTATAGAATGTATTAAAGGAAAACAGACTAAACATATTATAAAGAAACCAGCCACAAGAAGCACTCAGCTTCTTGAATTAATTCACACTGATATTTGTGGCCCTTTTGATGCTCCTTCATGGAACAGAGAGAGATATTTTATCACTTTTATTGATGATTATTCACGTTATGGTTACACTTATCTTATGCATGAAAAGTCTGAGTCAGTGAATGTCCTTGAGGTATTCATTGATGAAGTGGAAAGGCAATTAGATAGGAAAGTAAAAGTGGTGAGATCTGATAGAGGTGGTGAATTTTATGGAAAGTTTAATGAAAGTGGACAATGTCCAGGTCCATTTGCAAAGTTACTTCAAAGTAAAGGTATTTGTGCACAGTACACAATGCCTGGAACTCCTCAGCAGAATGGTGTAGCTGAAAGGCGAAATCGTACTCTAATGGAAATGGTTAGGAGCATGTTAAGTAAAAGTTCTTTACCCATTTCCTTGTGGACATATGCATTAAAGACTGCAACGTATGTGATTAACAGGGTTCCTAGTAAAGCAATTCCTAAGACCCCATTTGAATTGTGGGTGGGAAGGAAACCTAGTTTGAGACATCTACGTGTCTGGGGCTGTCCAGCAGAGGCAAGGCTATATAACCCACATGAAAAGAAACTTGATTCTAGGACAATCGGTTGTTTTTTTATTGGCTATCCTGAAAAATCAAAGGGGTATGTATTTTATTGTCCTAAACACAGTACGAGAATAGTTGAAACGGGTAATGCTAGGTTCATTGAGAATGATGAAACTAGTGGGAGTGGTGAACTACGAAATGTGGATTTTACAGAAGTCCAAAATAAGGTTGATTTACCTATTGTTGTACCTAAGGTTGTTGTTCCCATCGTTGTATCACATTTAAATGATACAATAGAACAGCATGATGTTGTGCAAACACCACTGGCAGAAATTACAGCCGATGAATCAGTCACAAATCAAGAAGATAATAGTGTACCACGAGAAATATTAAGGAGATCTGCAAGAGAAAGAAGATCAGCCATTTCAAATGATTATATGGTATATGCTATTGAAAATGAATGTGACTTAAGCAGTGACGAAGACCCGAACACTTTCCGAAAAGCCATGGAAAGTAACAATTCAGAAAAGTGGTTGATTGCTGCAAAAGAAGAAGTAAAATCCATGGATGACAATAGAGTTTGGGACTTAGTAGAGTTGCCCAACGGTTTCAAAACTGTTGGATCAAAATGGGGTTTTAAGACCAAACGCGACTCGAAAGGTAATATTGAAAGGTACAAGGCTCGCCTTGTTGCTAAAGGATTCACCCAAAAGGATGGAATTGACTATAAAGAGACTTTCTCTCCAGTTTCAAAGAAAGACTCTCTAAGAATTGTTTTGGCTTTGGTAGCTCATTATGATCTCGAGCTTCACCAAATGGATGTGAAAACCGCCTTTCTTAATGGAGAGCTTGAGGAAGAAGTATATATGGACCAACCTGAAGGTTTCTTGGCCGCAGGAAAAGAACTCTTGGTGTGTAAGCTGAGAAAATCAATATATGAGCTGAAACAAGCTTCCAGACAGTGGTATTTAAAGTTTAATGATGTTATCACGTTATATGGTTTCGTAGAGATCGTTGTTGATCGATGTATCTACATTAAGGTCGGTGGGAGCAAGTTTATAATTTTAGTCCTATATGTTGATGATATTTTGCTTGCTGCAAATGACATGGGCATGTTACATAATGTAAATAAGTATCTCTCTAATAACTTTGAAATGAAAGATATGGGTGAGGCATCATATGTGATTGGAATAGAAATATTTTGAGATAGATCACAAGGATTGTTAAGTTTGTCTCAGAAGGGCTATATCAATAAAATATTAAAGAGATATCAAATGGAACAATGCTCTGCAGGGATAACTCCAATTCAGAAAGGGGACAAGTTCAGTAAATTACAAAGTCCTAAAAATGAATTGGAGCGTAAAGAAATGGAACGAATTCCATATGCATCAGTGGTTGGGAGTTTGAACTATGTTCAGACATGTACTCGACCAGATATCACCTTTGCTGTAGGTATGTTGGGTCGATATCAAAGTGATCCTGGAATGGAACACTGGAAAGCTGCAAAGAAGGTTCTCAGGTACTTGCAAGGCACCAAAGACCACATGCTTACATACAAGAGATCTGATCACCTAGAGGTCATTGGATATTCAGATTCAGACTATGCTGGATGCGTTGATACTAGAAAATCGACATTTGGCTATGTGTTCCTTTTAGCAATGGGAGCAGTATCATGGAAGAGTGGAAAGCAGTCTGTCATTGCTACTTCCACTATGGAGGCCGAATTTGTGGCATGCTTTGAAGCCACTGTTCATGGATTGTGGCTGCGAAACTTCATCTCAGGGTTTGGGATTGTCGACTCTATTGAAAAGCCGCTGAGAATTTATTGTGATAATTCCGCATCTGCCTTCTTTTCAAAGAATGACAAGTACTCGAAAGGAGCTAAACACATGGAGTTAAAGTATCTGTCTGTCAAAGAAGAAGTGAAGAAACGTAGAGTGTTTTTTGAGCACATAAGAACGGACATGATGGTTGCACATCCGTTAACTAAAGGATTACCACCCAAGGCGTTCATTGGCCATGTGGAACGTATGGGTGTTATTGATAAGTCTTTGCTATTCTGATTTAGTTATGCTCGTTATGTCTAGCACTATGAATTCAATTATAGTTCTGTTTCTGCTGTATTTATCAAATATGTTATTATTAGAGTATACGTATACATTTATGGTTCAAGTATAACATATACTAGTTTTGAGAATTAATTTTTCAGTATTAGGATCGTTTAGAGTTGAGATTGATTCGTGATATGTGGAAGGGACCACATCGATTAAATGGTGTATAACCGCCACGATCCAATTAGTTTCAACTTTATTATGTTTTTGTTAATAAACTTGATGTAAGAGTGCGCATTATAGATAATTAAATCATTAAGTCGACACAAAAGTCAAGTGGGAGAATGTAAGAATATTTATATTCTTATGTGACATATGTGTCTAACGATTTAATAATAAAGTTTAAGTTTATATTATATGTTGAAGATTATAATATAAAAGATGATACCATGATGGATTGGTTTCAACTAAAGCATTATAATTTGGGTGTATTAATAACCCTCTTCTCTTACCTCATTAAAATAATAATATTCCTCCTTATATAACCGTTATTAAAGTATATTTGAATGAGTAACTGTCACATTTCTTTGCTATATAATCGTCAGCATTATCATTACATGAGAACATCTCATTTACATTTCATAAAAACAAAATAAGAAAAGAGACGGTTATAGTGATTGGATACAAAATCATTTAATCACAAGAAGGAGATTTTGATCCTTTATCCATCAAAAGGATCATTCAAAGAAAGAGGTCAAAGAGAAGAGAAAATTAAGTGATCAATTAATTTATACTGATAGTCATTATCAATGGATCAAGGTTAGTATCTTATATTATTGTTTGTTAATGTAATTACGGTTAAATTAAACAATGATCTAGATATTAAAGATAAATTTTAACATTTTTTCCCCAGATGATCGAAGTTGAAATTACTGAGCGCTATTTTAATTTATCTCTTAGGAGAAAATTCATGCCAGATTTTCTGATCCATCTCGTTAAATTTAATTTATTTTTTCTTTAATATCAAATTTGTAGTTAAAATATATGAATTTATTTATTAAACTTAATGGAGGTGATGACTTTTTCCCCAGATGATCGAAGCTGATTATACTGAGCTGTAATATATTTCTCTTTTGAGAAATTCAAGCCAATATTCTGATCCATGGTTTCTTATATTATTTTAGATATGTAACTTTTCTAGGTAGATTTGCTTTTATGCTATGTTTTGGGTTTAAGTCTTATGTTGCCTGATCGGATTAAAAGCCTAACAATTAGTGGCTTGAATGTTATGCAAACATATGTTCATTAAACCTTTTCTGGTTTTGATAATTAGGCTTAGTAAGTTGAATTTAGGGGTGGAATTGGAACGGAAATTTCCGATTTCCGACCGATTCCGATCCGAAAATTCCGTATTTGGAATTGTTCTTTTACCTTCCGATTTCCGATATTCCGATTTCCGATTTTTCCGACTTTTTTTGATTGGAATTGGAATTACATATTTAAAATTTGGAAATCCGATCCGATTTCTATTTCCGATTTTTTTCCGCTTTTTTCCAATTATTTTTCCGAATATTTATCCTAATATTTTCCTAAAGAATATTTTATATTTAAAATATTTATATATACTAATATATAATATATGAAATATATATATATATATATATATATATATATATATATATATATATATATTATATGTAAATTTTAAAAATGTGCATTTCTTGTTGGTAAGCCGTTTCTACACAGATGTTATTACTAATTTTAGAAAGAAGAATTTTGATTATGCTAGAGTATTAATTTATATTGATATCACTTGTGAGTTTAAATATGTTGTTGATTTCTATTTGTCGTGCGGAAAAGCTTGTTTGATTGAAATGGAATACAAAAATTATTGGTGCAATGTGTTAAATGTAAAGCGATTGGTCATGAGTTTAAGCGGTGTATGTAACATGATCGAGCGGAGGTGACTACAGATGTCGAGGTGATTAAAACGAGCAAAGAAAAATTCAGAAATTTAGCTACGGTTGCCACTTCAAGTCAAGCTAAAAATTGTTCAGTGAAGTCATATATATAATCTGCAGGGACTAATTTGCAATTTATAGTAACTAAGGGTGCCACTAATTATATGGGCTGAAAATAGAACTTGTCTTTTCACCTCAAATCTTGCAAAAACGAATACTCTTTTAGATTTTTGTATCTTAAAAATAAATAAAATAATTCGATGGTTAGTCAAGATTTAGAGAATTTCCGAAAATTCCGAAATTCCAAAAATTTCCTTTTGTTCCGAAATTGGAACGAAATTTTGAATTCCGATTTTTTTTGGATTGGAATTGGATCAGATTTTGCTCTTCCAAAAAAATTTGGAAATTTCCGAACAAGACATTTTCCGATCCGATCCGGCCGATTTCCACCCCTAGTTGAATTGTATAAGGTTCGATTAGATAATTAGGCTTAGTTTATTGATTTTTTCAGTAAAGTTTGAGATTTAGTGTGTGTTTGGGATTGATTATTTTTAAGTTATAAGTATTTTTTTGATTAAACATTTATAAAAATAATTAAAAAATATTTTGATATTTAAAATCGATTCAAGTGATTATTTTTAAAAATTATTTATCTAATGTTTTTTTGAAAATGTTTTTAAAGGTCTAAAATAGTTTTATAAATCTAAAATTAATTTAAATGATTATTTTAAAAAACAATCTCAAATAGACCTATATTCTCGAGGAACATGTTGATAATGTAAAGATATTCATAAATGAATTTGGTGTAAGATCGTGTCCAAAAAAATAAATAAATTTGGTGTATGATAACACAAAGACTTTTATAACCTATCATTTACGATAAGTTTTGTTGGAAAAGGTTTTGTTTGGATTGAAAGATAGGATGGAATGTAATGTGATTTCTTACAAATGGAACCAATAAAAATATTTACATTTTATATTAAAATTTTTACATGATATTTAATTTACACAAAGATATTAAAAAGATTATTATTTTATTAAAAAATAAATTGACAAAATTTTCTTTTTTTAGGTGAGAATTTTTATTTAAATGTGGATAAGTTTGGACCTTATGTATAAATCTTTTATAATATAATGCACTAACTTTAAATTCATGAATCTCGGCTTACTTCACATAGAGCGTGTCAATTCCTTAATCTCAGCTTACCTCCTCCCATACTATAGAGTGTGACAATATTTAACCATGTATTTTTAACTCAAGTAAGTATTATAGATTTAAAAAATTTGAACAAAAATTTAAAAAACTTGGTCTTTATATAAGTGAAAAAGGTTTATAAAAAATCACAAATTATGTAGTATTAATATTTATGAAAGTTTCAATTATAACTCATTTAATACTTTTTTTGGCATTTACATTTTTTTTTTGTTCCAAATAGTAAATATATTAAAACCAACGTAAAGTTACAAAATTACCCTATCCCCGAAGGAACAGTTTCGTTTTTAACTATCTCAATTAGCCTACTTGAGAACGCAATAGGTTGCGAGCTAAACATGTTGCTATGAAGCTTATGTTTTGCTAACTCATCAGCTAATCTATTTCTATCTCTACTAATCCAACGAAAGATAGGGTTACAACTTTCCACGATAAAGTAAATACTCTTAATAATATTACAAAGCTTTGGAATAGAAATTAATAAGTTTTTCTCTAAAGGAAGCATTACATCTTGACAATCACTCTCTATGATCACCCTTGACTCCTTCAAATCACGAGCCACCACGCAAGCTTTGAGTATTCCAAGTGCTTCCGCTTCCAATGGAGAATCTGCCTTTATTTCCCAAGCATTGTAATCCACTACTTTACCTAAATAGTCCCTGTTTACACATGAAATTGCCGATTTATTATCTTTATAAGCTGCATCACAATTAATCTTTATATAATTTTTTGGGGGTGGTTCCCAATTTTTCAAACCTGTATTATTTTCACACACTGATGTATTCTCAGTTTCAGTCACCTGATTTACATTTGTATTATTATTTTTATCCTTCAGTATATTGATTACATCCTTAGGATAATTAGCATTTTTGTACTCAGCCCATTCTTTGTGAGCTTTTTCGATAACTTTTAGAGGTTCCAATTTCATAAACTTGTATTTATTATCATTCCGAGCTTTCCAAATGCACCATAATAACGTGCATATTCTTTCCATAATGAAGGGGTTATCCATTTTTTGATTTTTAACCTTACCTATCAAACCTACCATCCAATCATCCAATCTAGTGGATTCTTGGTTGCCAGTTTGTAGGTTAAATGGAGAGGCAAACCAAATTACTTTAGCCCATTCACAGTTAAGCAATAAGTGCTCAGGTGTTTCTACCTCATTATTACAAATACTACAAAGGGGGTTTTGAATAACCTTTTTTTTGTAAATATTTTCATTTGTGGGGAGTATATTTTTAAGAGCTCTCCACATGAAATTTTTAATTTTAGGGGCTATTTTTAAGTTCCAAATCATCTTCCATATATCCTGGTGAATGATATGCGAGGAGGATGGCTTACAAGAGTCTTTAATAATCATGGTTTTATTTTTCTCATTTTTAAGAATTTGATAACCTTTTTTTACCGTGTATATACCTTTAGGGTCAAAATCCCAATAAGGAATATCTTTCCCCCCAGAATATGGGATGAAGGTATTTAGAATGGTATTTGAAATATCAGGTTCAAATTCCTCTCTAACTATCCTTTCATTCCATTTTCTATTATTACATTCCATAAGATTGTAAACTTTATTAATATTACCATGTTTAGGCTTTATAACTTTATTTTGACCTTGTATCCATACATCTGTAGATAGGTTAATGGTGTAACCATTACCTACCTTCCATTTTATTCCATCCTTTATAACATTTCTGCCACTCAAAAGGCTCCTCCAACCCCATGAGGGTGAGCTTCCTAATTGAGCATCAAGAAAATCACAAAGTGGAAAGTATTTACCTTTGAGTATTTTGTATAGGAGTGACTCATTTTTGTTCAAAATATTCCAGGCCTGTTTCCCTAAGAGAGCTAGATTCATGAGATGTAAATCTCTAAAACCTAGTCCTCCAGAGAGTTTACTATTAGTTAAATCATCCCATTTATTCCAATGGATTTTTTTCTTACCATTGCTTCCCCACCAAAAGTTGGAAATTTGGGAGGTAATTAGATCACAAATCTTCTGGGGTATAAGGTAAGAAGACATGTAATAATTAGGAAGGCTTTGAATAACAGATTTTATTAAAATTTCCTTACCAGCTGTTGATAGGTATAGGTTTTTCCAATTCTCAGTTTTTTGTAAAGTCTTTTCGACAAGAATATTTAGGTCTTTCACTTTAGACCTTCCCCATTCAGTGGGGAGGCCTAAGTAATTACCCAAATTATTCATAATAGGTATATTTAATCTTCTAGCCACAGCATTTTGTAAGTAAGAAGGTGTATTGGGACTAAATTTAATACCAGACTTATTTAAATTCACTTTCATACCAGAAGCATAACTATACTTATTCATAACATCTTTAAAATTTTCAATTTCCATATTATTTGCCTCCATAAAAAATATACTGTCATCAGCAAACAATAGGTGGGTTACTGTAGGGGCAAGTTTCGCAATTTTTATACCTTTCATCATTTCCAAATCCTTTTTATCATTTATAAGGTTTGATAAAAGTTGAGTAGTAATACAAAAAAGTAGGGGGGATAGTGGGTCTCCTTGACGCAAACCCCTTTGGGGTTTGTCTATTTTTACAGGATTCCCATTCACAAGAATAGCATAAGTTACTGTATTAACACATCTCATTATTTTGTTCACCCATAAATCATTAAAACCCATATGAAGCATAACATCTTGTAAACAATCCCATTCCACGTTTTCGTAAGCCTTTTGAATATCAGTTTTAATAGTCATATAATACTTTTTAGTACTCCTTTTATTCTTAATAAAATTTATTATTTCATGGGCCACCATAGTATTTTCTTGAATATGCCTTCCAGGCATGAATGCTGATTGGCTTTCGTCAATGATAACATTCATAATTGGTTGCATTCTATTCACAAGAATCTTAGCTATGATTTTATAGATGAAGTTTGAGCAACTTATAGGTCGAAAGTGTTTAATATTAGTGGGTTTGCTAATCTTAGGTATAAGAGAAATAAAGGTCATGTTTAAATCCTCTATTGAAGAATTATTGTACCAGAAGTTATTAATCACTCTAATAACATCAAGTTTTATAATATCCCAATATTTCTTATAAAATAGGCCCGGATATCCATCAGGCCCAGGGGCCTTGTTGGCACCTAGTTCATGGATTGCTTTTTCTATCTCACAAATCTCTAATTTTTTGTTGAGATTATCATTCATAAGTTTTGTAACCGAGGGTTTAATAGAGTTAAGAATTGGAGCATACTCCCTTGGTCCTATGGTTTTATAAATATTATCAAAGTAATATTTTATTTCATCATTAATATCTTTATATTTTTCCACCCATTCACCATTATCTTTTAATAGTCTAGTTATTTTATTAAACTTTCTTCTTTCTTTTGTGGAAGCATGGAAGAAGGAGGAGTTTTTATCCCCTCTCTTAAGCCATAGATTGCGAGATCTAGAGGCCCAAAAATCCTCCTCATATTTCCAAAGCTCCTCAATTTTTTTAATGGTTTGATTATACTCTTTCCAATCTTTTGTGTTGGGATCATTATAGATAGATTCTAATTTACTAATATGCGCATCTATCATTTTCTTATTGTTGTTAAATTTCTTTTTACTCCACTTAGTAAGAAGAATTTTACATTTACCCAACTTATGAGTAAGAGCATTTCTAAATTTTCCAGTGTTATAATTTTTTAGTTTCCACACTTTTTTAATGATTTCTAAACATTCTTTTTCTTCAGTCCAAATGTTTTCAAAGTAGAATCTCCTATCTTTCTTAATATGGTTATCTTCCAAGTGTAGTATTTGGGGTGAATGATCTGACCCAATGGCAGGAAGTAGTGCAATCCAGGCTGTAGGGTAGAGATCCCCCCAATTTTTATTACATAGGCCTCTATCAATAAGGGTTTTTATCATATCCTCATTATCCCTTTTGTTACTCCAAGAAAATTTACAGCCTTTTGTTATAATTTCTTCAAGATTGTGGTGTTTTATAAAACCATTAAAAGCTTTCATATGTTTGTTGATGTTGTTATTGCCTCCTTTTTTATCAGAACAGTATCTAATATTGTTAAAATCCCCTATAAGCATCCAAGGGTCATCATTCGCAGGTTTACAATTACTAAAGATTTTTAAGCATTCATCTTTGTTTTTTTCTAATGGGGCCCCATAGACAAATGTGGTATAGGTCTCAATACCTTCATTTTTTATTTTACAGTGCGTATGATTTATAGAAGATGTAATGATTTCAATATCAAAGTTACTAATCGCAAAAATTGCAAGGCCTCCACTAATACCTATTGGTTCAACAGTATTAATAAGGTTCATGTTTATAATTTTCTCAAGTTTTTTAACAGTAGGAAACGAATTTTTAGTTTCTGAAAGGAATAGTACCTGTGGCTGGTATTTAGCAACAAAACCAGCAAGGGTCTGGACTGTCAAGGTGTTGCCAATACCTTGACAGTTCCAGGAAGCTTGTATCATTGAGAGGGGTGGGGTTGTTCAAGGTCAACCCCGCAAGCCTTATGAGCACTTGTATCATCTTTTATCTTACCAGAACCATTGCTATCGTCAATACGGATCTCCCACATACAATACAATTGTCACCAAAATGATCATGCACCCATTATTGTGTACTATGAAATTCTCTCTACCCTCTCTCCTCACTAAAAACACACACTCATAAACCCCTCAAAATTTTATCACACAAAATCTCTATATTTTGGGTGATTCTCATTACAATCTTGTGTTTTATTTATAAGATAATTGGAAGATATTTAAATCATTCTTTAATATGACATTTCATTCTATTTTAAATAAAAATAAAAATTAGATTTATACAACTCATATTATAATATTAATCAACATCATATTATTTGATATTACACAAATTATTAAAATCTACATTATATTATTTGATATTATAAAATCTTATAGTATTTTTAGAGTCAATATAAGATTATGTCTAAAATCCATGTAAGTGAAACATTTCTCTAAAACTGTTAAAAAGATTAAAAGACTCATATTCTAATAAATAATTACATTATTTAATTATAATTTAAATTAGAATAATCTTGTAAATAAAATTATACTATTGTAATTTATTGTTATAAATATTTAAAGAATGCAACCACACAAAGTGTGAAACAATGCAACAATTCATCTTCTTGTTTCATGGTATCAGCGTCTAACTTTAAAATATATAATTCAATTTTTTCACCATTCCTATTGTTTATCCATTTCTATGGATATTGAATCTACCTCACAAATACCAATCAAATAATCAATTCCACCAATTTCCCTAATATCAAGAACATCAATCAGGAAGTATCATTGAAAGTGTGTAATGATAATTTTGTATCAAAACCGGTGGATTCTTTGTTTGCTGCTCAAAATTGGACGTGTCTGGATAAAATGGTCCTTGAATGGCTAATTGTCTCTCTTTATAGTAAGGTATTATCTCAAGTTGTTGATAAACACACATCTCATGATGTTTGGGAACTCGTAAGACTTTGTATGTTTCACATTGTCGCGCTAGAATTCAATAAATTAAGACCGAATTGTACCAAACTGAAGAAAATTATAGCTGCTTTCATCTTGTTGGAGTTTTTTGGAACATGCACTTGTTAATTATAACTCTCTATGAATTGCTTGTTGTTCTTATACTGATTATTGATCCGTTAATTAAGAAGAGATTTGTTTTCCCACACATGCATTTTAAGTGCAATATCAAAACGGCAGGAGACCAATTAATGTACTTCAAGGATATTAATTGCAGATTACTTCTTATATATATATATATTTATCAATTGGTAGTTATTAACAGAAGGGCTATCTATGTTCAGCTTTTTATCATCAATTATTTGAGTATCTTCTTAAACTATCTATTATCGATAGCAAGGAATTTAAATTGATTATCCTAGTACGCACTACTTACCTCTTCTTACTTCTATTTTGTTATATATCCCGTTGATTTGTGCAGCTTCTTTTGTCTGTATGTACGATATTAATGTGCTTGACTTTAATTTATTGTCTGGTAGTGATATTATATATGGGACTCAGGTGCATATTCTGTTTTTCCTTAAATATAGATATTTTAAGTACTTTCAGGATGGAGTTTCGTTAAAATCTTTTCAAGGATTATATAATTTTAATTGTAAGGTTTATCTCAAAGATTTGGTGAAGATTCTTACTGCTAAGATCCTTCTTGATATCTACTATAATGCGGCGGTGAGATTTTCTAAGATTCAAACATGCATTATCCTTTTCTTCTATTGGGGAGCTAATAACGTACTGCAGTTTATTATCTATATTAATATATTTTTCTACCCCTATATCTTCTTGGAAATACTAAGTCCTAGACTCTGGGGGATTTTTTATATGCACGCTACACCTTTCTGCAGCGAAAATTGGATTATAGCAAAAAATGAAAAGATTACTTCAGTTAGAGGAGCACGTTTTGTACACTTGGCAGTCATTTACTCAGCCATTAAGACGGTACCTTGGGAGCTGATGAGGTTATCTGCTATGTTCTTCTTCAGGCATTATATAATCAAGGGAACTTCAAGGTTTTTCACAGCTTCTCATATCATCTTACACTCTGCAACTTTTTTTACTATACCAACAATGAATCAAAACTCCGCCTCCAAATCAAACCATTTCCTTCCATTAGCAAAAACCAGAAATGATAATATCCTGAGATTAGAATCTTTATCTCTCGCTACGAAAACCTCATCAATCAAGCCTATAATCTCTGAATACAATTTCTTCGTCAAAATCATATCTGATAGAATTATTGGTTTCTCAGTTTTTCGAAAAGTCGTACTAGACACTTGGGGTATCAAGGGTAGAATCATATTTGAAGAGATACAGGATAATGTGTTCAAGCTCACGTTAGATAGGGAGGAAGAAGCAGATAGGCTTCATTTCATTAGACCATGCCTTGTCAGTGGGATGCATGTATTGATCTTTCGATGTTTCAACGAAGAGAAGTTCCATGAAGCTGACCTTACTACATCCTCAGTTTGGGTAAGGATTTATGGACTTGCTGGAATACAAAATAATATAAATGCTATTGAAGCATTTGGAAGCTATATAGGGGAGGTATGTGAGATTGATTTCCCGATAGCTGATAAGGACGACATGAAGTTTATTCGCTTTAGAGTAAACTTTGACACTCAAGAGCCAATTAAAACTGGTGTCTTCATCGATCAATTGGATGGTCTCGCTTGGGTTTCTTTCACTTACGAAAGCATAGGGTTATTCTGCTTCAACTGTGGAAGGCTAGGGCATAACAAACTCACTTGATACACGTCAATGGTGCGCCCAAGATGGAATGATGACGCAGCTCTTTATGTCAACTGGACTAAGGAGATGGTGATTCGTAGTGAAGATGTTGCTTTTTATGTAATCAGGAAGAGGGTCAATGGGGAAACTTTGACGAAATCATACGTTTTCACCCATTTAGAAGACATGATGGTGACGAGGAAGACGAAGATGACAATCATAATGCCGGTAATAATGCTCTTTTATCTAATATTCAATTTGGGAGCATCAACATTCCTACTCAGAATCGCAGACCTGGTAACGATAAAGAAGAGAAAAGAATGAAAATGATACTAAAAAAAGGAAGCGTGAGAACTCAGAGATAATGGAGGATATATACAACAAAATTGCTCAGTTCGATGGTCCTGTGGAGTTATCAGAGAAAAACTATCCTGCTATATTCAAAATTTTCAGGGAAGAATTAGGAGATGTGGGTATGAGTATAATCGTTACTAGCCAGGCTATTAACGAAGTCCTTAATGCGAGACAAGTAGACATTGACAGCTTATATAGGAATTTCCAATATGAGACTAATTATTCAAACAACCGTGGAGATTCTTCACTTCATCTTCTCAGTGATGCAGCTCGAATTCATGGGTAATCAGAAGTGTTTAATGACTTTGGGATATATACGAATCAGAACAAAATGTTTAATCAGCTTCCAGCTTATCCAATTGATGGAATAAATATCAATGAAGCTCCTCTACAACATATTGAAGATCCAAAGGGTAAAAAACCTATGTACCCTGATAATGTTGATGATTTTAATTACGAACCTGAAGAAGAATCACCTAGGTCACAGTCGGTCCATATTTCTCATTTTCCAAAACAACCTTCTGAAGAAACAAATAAGTGGCGCTCAACTCCAAGGATGAGAGTCTTTAGCCCAAAAGAAAAGTTTTCCTGGCCTGCTAGCTTGAAGCGCAAGGAAGCTCCAGCTATGGCGCAACTCGGTGTGATTCCTAAAGCTCAAAAATTCAGTGAGAATGATTTCTCTCTTATGGAAAGAATAATTAATGATATGCAAATTTTTGTGGAAGAACTCTATGCTAGCTTTTATGACGTGAAGCATCAAATCCTTAACGCGAATAAAGGTGAAGAGATACAAGGTTATGAGCAAAAAAAGATGGGTGGGGAAGATGGTAACTTATACTTTTGCAAAGGAGATGATTGTGTGGGTCATCTTGGAGGTGACTCAAGTGATGAAGATTCTGTTCTTGAAGAGGTGATGAGTACACGAAGGGATCTCGCGATGGAAAATCAACCTTATTTTAATCAAGTGGATGGCGGCCTATCCCTCAAGAAGGCCGGGTTCGATGGATAATCTTTTAGTTTGGAATTGTCGGGGAGCAAGGGCACCCTCGACCAAAAGTTTATTTAAGTCCCTAGTTGCGAAATTTAATGTGTCTATTGCTTGTTTGTTAGAGTCGAAGCTTAGGAAGTCTAAATTAGCGTCTTGTAAGCATTTTAATGCATATGATAATTCGCACGTGGTTGAACCCAGAGGAAGATCGTTTATGTCTGGGGGAATACTATTGTTGTGGAAGGACTCGATTAAGCTAAGAGTGGTTAACTCTTCAGCTTCTTTTGTTATCGCTCAAATTATGGAATCGAATAATTGCTTTTGGTATCTTGTTTGTGTTTATGCACCAACTAACGAAAGAGAAAGGTATGAACTATGGAATTCCTTAACTTCTTGGCATTCGAAAATTAATACGCCAACCTTATTTATTGGCGACTTTAACGATATATCACGTACTTCGGAAAAAATGGGGAAAAAAGAACCAAACTTTGACCGCATTATCAAGTTTAACGAATTTATTAATCAAAATTCTTTAGTAGACCTTCCTACTAAGGGATGTTTTTATACTTGGACGAACAAGAGAAAAGGAGATGATAACATCAAAGAGAGATTAGATAGAGGACTAGCTTCTTTAACGTGGTGTGATTTATTTCCGAATTTCCATATTCAAGCGCATCCTGCGATCGGTTACGATCATTCGCCGCTTATAGTGTCTAAAGATTCGTCTAGATCAAATTTCACGAAATATTTTATGTTCGAATCCAGATGGATGGAAAATTCACAATGTAAGCAAGTAATCGACGATATTTGGTCAAAAGGTGGCAAAGTGGAGTCTATTATGGATTTCTGTAATAAAAGAGATACTTTATGTCTAGCTTTAACCGGTTGGAGTAAAACTATCTTTTGTAATAATAGAAAGTTGATAGACAAATACCAAAGGGAGTTGATGACTCTACAAAATGATAATGCTTCGGAAGAAAATTGGAAAAAAGAAAAAGACATCTATAATAAATTAGAAGAAGCATAGAAAAATGACGAATCATTTTGGGCGGATAAGGCGAGGGATCAATGGATCAAAAAAGGTGATAAGAACACTAAATATTTTTACGCAAAAACTTTACTTAGGCGGAAAATAAATAAGATCTCTTCTTTAAAAAATAATGAAGGAGTATGGGTTGAGGACATGGCTAGTATTAATGGAATTGTACGAGATTATTATATCAAATTATTCTCAGATTCTAGTTCAAATCAAGATGCTAATAGTAATGAAGATATTCCTTGCAAGATTACGGATGATATGAATGCTAATTTAACAAAGTTACCTGACATTGAAGAGGTGAGGGTGGCAGTATTTAGTATGTCTGGATCTAAGGCGCCGGGCCCGGATGAACTTCCCGGGAATTTTTATCAAGAATATTGGGAAATTCTTAAAGAAGATATATTTAAAATTGTTATTAATTTTTTCAAAAATAATACTCCGTTGGATGGACTGAACGATACTCTTATTTCTCTTATCCCGAAAGGTGAGACTCAAGAAACGGTGGCTGATTTTAGACCTATTGCGTTCATTAATTTCAGTTATAAGATTATCTCGAAAATTTTAGCCAATAGACTACAACCATTAATGGATGAAATTATTTCACCAACTCAGTAAGCTTTTATTAAAGGAAGGAGCATACAAGACAATATTCTTATTGCTCAGGAAGTTTCTTACTATCTTAAGAATAAAAGGAAATCAAACAAACATGTGGCAGCGGTTAAAATCGACATGTCGAAAGCGTATGATAGGGTTAAGTGGGATTTTCTTATTGATTCACTCAAAATCTTGGGTTTCTGTGACCAATGGAATAAATGGATTTTTAATTGTATATCTACAGTGTCTTTTCAAGTTAAAGTTAACGGGCAAAGGCTAGAGAAATTTAATCCTTCAAGAGGTATACGTCAAGGTGATCCGCTTTCACCATTTCTATTTTCATTACTTACGGAGAGCCTTATAAGCCTTATTAATAAGCAATGTAGAGAAGGTCTCATTAAAGGTATTTCTATTACAAGAAACTGCCCTAAACTTACACATTTGCTTTTTGCGGATGATGCGTTGTTTTTCATTAATATTGAGGATAAGGAAATTCAAACTTTCAAAGATACTTTAACTTTCTTTTGTAAAGGCCTCAGGACAAGAGATTAATTTCAGTAAATCGTCCATTATTTTCAGTAAAGGTACACCGGATCATATTAGTGATAAAGTTGTTGATTCACTTAAAATTGCCAAAACGACGGCTTTCGGTAAATATCTGGGTATTCCTTTTTCGTTAAAGAGAGCTAAATCATAGAATCTTAACTATATTAAAGATAGACTAATTAGTAAGTCGGCCAGCTGGATTGCTAAAATCTTATCTGATGGAGGCAAGGAAGTGCTTATTAAGGCGGTCTTACAGTCGATTCCTAACTATGCTATGTCAATATTCGAGTTTCCGAAAGCGTTATGCAAAAAATTATCAAGCCTGGTGTCTAATTTCTGGTGGGATTCAAATGGGAAAAAAAGGATTCATTGGCTAAGCTGGAAAAAAATAGCTAAAGGTAAGAATATAGGGGGTATTGGCTTCAGAGATTTCCATAAAATGAATACAGCCCTACTAGCTAAGCAAGCTTGGAGAATAATGAATAGACCAAATTCGTTAGTCTACAAAGTCCTTAAAGGTATTTATGCACCATATTGCGATCTCCTTGAAACTAAATTGCATAATAAAAGATCGTGGAGTTGGGCCAGCATTTATAAAGGGCTACAATTTATTAAACAAAATGCACAATGGAGAATAGGTAATGGTCTTTATATTGACATATGGGAACATAATTGGATGGCGAAAAATTTATGTCTTGAGAAACCGGAGGGTTGCAATCTTTTTAAGGTTGCACAATTATTTGATGAAGATATGAACAATTGGAATATGGACCTGTTGAGAACCTTGTTTCCACCCAATATCGTCAGTGATATAATCATAATACCTATTCTAAATTTGAAAGAAGAGGATAAATTAATTTGGCCGCACACCAAAGATGGAGTATACTCTACCAAATCAGGGTATCACAAACTTGTGGAGATAGAAAATGCATCAGAAGCTCAATCTTCTAGACAAGGGGAGGATAATATCAAGGGTCTATGGAAAGTAATTTGGCACTCTAATGTGCCTAACAAGGTTAGGGCATTTGGATGGAGAATTTGTAAGGATGCTATCCCTACCAAGGAGAATCTAAAAATAAGGAAGTGTATTAAAGATGACACATGTGAATGGTGTGAAATGGCGTCAGAAGATAGTGCACATATATTCCTAAAATGTCCTTTTAGCAGAGCAATCTGGGCAAATTATAGACTTCAGATCAAAATTGATGAGGACAGGGATTATAAATTTGGTGAATGGTTTCTTGAAACAATTGAATCTTATGCGAAAAATGGTAGGGATCGTAAAGAAGTCACCGCTTATTTGCTCCTACTATGCTGGAATAATTGGAAAGCAAGAATGAAAAGTTATCACGAAAGAAAACCCTAGGTAATGGAAGAGATTTTTTTCTTGACTGATAAATATATGAATGATATTTTCAAGATTAGAGAAAAGGGGAACATAAATAGTAATATCAAAGCAAGTAAAGAAGTTAAACTTGAAGAGTCTAATCCATTACTTAAAGACGATATGGACTTTATCTGGCAATGTGATGCGTCTTTTACGAAAAATTGGGAACCTGCGGGCATAGCTTCAATAGAAATAAATAAGGAAGGAATCATAGAACATAAAATTTCGGAAAGGAAGTATGTGAATAGCGCACTGGAAGGAGAATGTTGGGCTCTTTTGTTAGCTATGAGGAATGCGGCTAGTCTTAATTTACGGAATAGTTCCTTCTATTCTGATAACCTTGAGTTAATTCAAGGTATTTCCAGGAGCACAGGACTTCATTGGCAAGTGTACCCTTTTGTTGCCGAAATGAGGATCTGGCTATCGACTTTTCCTATATGGAAAGTTAAGCATATTAAAAGAGAATTTAATTCCGTTGCCGATGTTTTGGCTAAGTGCACAAGGGAAGGGAAAAACCTCAGAGATTGGAAAGATCACTCTTTATTTAGTTCGAGTAGATTCCTTCATGATATTATGTAATGTATATTTATCTTTGGAAAAAAAAATAAAAAAAATATCTGGCTAAGGGTCTTATTTCCGTGGCCTAATTTACAAAAGAACGTGATTACTTTATATTTACTTCTTATGGTTATTCAATTAAGAATCGGAAAACAAGGACAATACTCTATCACGGGGAGCTTGATCGTGGATTGTATTCGTAAAAATCCAATTTTGAAGTTTAGTTTTTCAGCAAATAAATTTTCTACACAAAATTTGGCATGCTCCTCTGGTACACCCTCATGATCAAATTTTTAAATAATTGAATAATGTTCGGCCGTATCAAGGAATTTGATGATTGGAAGACCATGTGAATGTTGTTAGTTAGGGAAGAGTAAACGTCTTCCCTTTAACTCAAACATTCCAAGATCCTCTACATTATTTCATATTGTACATTGTGATGTTTAGGGGCCTGCCCCGACAACATTTTTAGATGGTTTTTATTTTTATTTGATTCTTGTTGATAATTATAGTTGATTTACATGGTATTATCCATTTATTAGAAAATCTGATGTTTATTCTATATTTTCAACATTTATTGTTATGGTTGAAAATCTGTGCGACACAAAAATTAAATATATTCAAAGTGATGCGGCAGAGAGTTTAGATTTTATTAATCGACATGTCGGGGATCTATCTAATTTACATGGTATTGTGCATCACATATCTTGTCCATGAACTCCACAACAAATGGAGTTGCTAAGCGAAAACATCGGCACACCGTTGAGTCTGGGTTGACGCTCCTCGCTCACTCCAAGTTGTCGAATATATTTGGAATCATGCTTTTGTTACGGGTGTTTTTTAAAGACATAATACCAAAACAAACTCTGAAGTGGAAATCACCATTGGAAATATGTTTTTGGGTCGAAACTAGAGTATTCCTCACTTCATGTGTTTCGGTTCTACTTGTTACCCATGCCCATGACCGTTGGTTATACGAGATTGGATTTCAAGAGTTGGAAATGTGTTTTTCTTGGCTATATGACATCACATAAAGGGTAAAAATGTTTCAATACTTCTACTGGTGAAACATTCATATCCAGGGATGTTTTTTTTGTGAATTGAATTTATATTATTCTTCACCTAAAATACGGACTCCTGAAAAAGAATCCACCAATTCATTCACATACCGACCTTTATCTCATATCCTGAATAATAAATAAATACCTTCCTCATTTTAAAACATTATATTTTCTACAGTCGTTCCACCAAACTCCAATATAACCACTTTAAATATAAGTCTTTCTACACCCTCCACTAACGTTGAAATTCTACATCATCAATATAACATTTATCCGATTACCCCTACATATGTCTATCTACATAGCATATATGTACACATGTTATGATCACACGAAACTTAGATGGAACAAGAGTACCAAAATCTTTCTTTTCCACCCGCCATCCTTTACCGACATGCCTTCTCTATAAAACAATAATGTTGCGTGTTGAACTTACATATTATTCCCAAGTTGTTAAAGATAAACACTAGAGAGAAGCTATGGACAAATAATTTAATTCTCTCATCTAAAATAATACTAGCAAATAGGTACTTGTGTTGCGAAATATGAAAATTATTAGATGTAAATGGGTTTTCAGGGTTAAGAAAAATTTTGAGGTTCTCTTGAACGCTACAAAGCTTTACTTGTAGCAAAAGGTTATTCATAATAACCTGGGATTGATTATGGTGATACTTTTAGTCAGGTGGTGCATCCAGGAACAATTAATATTATTCTCTTGTTAGGTATTTTTTGAAATTGAAGACTTCGCCAACTAGATGTTAAAAATGCATTTATTCATGGAGACTTATCTAAAATTGTTTATATGTGCCAAAATCAACGATTTTGTGATTCAGATCGTCCAGATCATGTTTGCAAGTTGGGAAAATCTCTTTATGGGTTGAAACAAGCACCTCGTGCTTATTATAATAAATTCACCAGTTTCCTTTTATCGCATGGTTTTCGTCATTCTCACCACGATGCATATTTATTTGCAATACAATATGAGGATCATTTAGTAATATTACTCATTTGCGTGGACGATATTATTATCAAGGGTGATTTTAAAGTTCATAAATTGACATTTACTGATCAATTATCTTAGGATTTTGAAAGAAGGATATTGAACCGCTTCAGTTTACTTGGTATGGAAGTCCAAACTCAACAAAATGGGTTGCTTCTCAGCCAAAAAAGATATTCAATTCAATTACTCACGCAGTTTGGGTTAGATGGTGCAAAACATGTAACTACCCCAATACAAGGTTCGCGACATTCTCACGAAGATGACGAATTGCTCGATGATCCTATTGAGTATCGTAAATTAGTTGGATCTCTTCGATATTTATGCATCACCACACACATATATCATATGTTATGAACTCGGTATGTCAATATATGTATCAACCACGGCTTTCGCATCTTGTTGCAGCTAAACAGATCCTTTGTTATGTCAAACACATAATTCATCATGGTTTGTGGTTTTCCTCATGTACAGACTTCTCTCTTATTAGTTTCAGGGATGCTGACTGGATTGGTTGTTCGGACACACGAATATCTACTTTAGGCTATGTAATTTATTTTGGTCCAACTTACTTACCTGTAGTTCGGATAAACAATTGATGTCTCCTCGTTTGTGATATATTAATGTTAGGATGAGACATCATTTTAAGTGATTTATAAGTCAATAATGTCGATTTTCTTGAGTTTTAGTACACTTTCCTATTTTGTGTCTTGATTTGTGGAAATAATGTTTTTAGAGCATATTGGGTTTAATTGTTTATTTAGTGTGTAGCTTTAAAGATAATTATGGAGCTTAATTAGAGTCCAAGTCAAAGACAACAACTTATGGAAGGAGATTTGCATGGTAATTGGAGATAAGGAAAGAATTGCTAAAAAGATGGAAAAGGAAAAGCTGCCTAAATCTGGGATTCTGCAAAGATAGGCGTTTTTACCTAAGAAAGAGGCCGATTTTGGTGAATTACTTCTAAAGGGCCTAGATAATTCTGTTGCGATTCTTTTGGTATCTTGTGGAGCAAAATCGGACCAATAACGAAGAAGATACACTCAAAACAACGCAGCAGTGTTTATCTTTATTTCCATACGAATTTGAGTTGGGCTAGAAGTCCATTACCTTAACTCTTCCTCAAGAAAACGAATTAGGTCTTCTAAACACCTATAAATACACCCTTATATCACTTGTAAATTATCCTTGCCTCATAGTAATTAGTTCTTAAGGTTTTATTCTTCCAGTTTATTGTAGAGAGCAAGATGATGTCTTTTATTATTTCTTTTAGTTTATTTCCTTCAGGTATGAACTAAACTCCCCATAGCTTGGGTTTTGCATATGTATAATCTATGAATTATAATTCTTCTATCTAAATTTCTTTGGGAATTTTAATCTGATATTAGCTTCTTACTTTATATTTGATTATGTGTTTTGATTTAATGTCTTTCCTAGAATTGATCACTTTAGGATTGTTTTAAGAGTAGTTAGATGGTCTCCTTGACAGGGTGTTTAACTATTGAACCACCACATAATGTCTAGTGTCGATAGCAGTTCTGACAAAACATACTTCTAACTAGATAGTCAATGGGGTTTGTTTTAACCACCGTATCACCAAGACTTGCAGTATTTGCTTAGGGCCTTAGTAGCGTTTGATAACCCTATTTTAAATCACTTCTTGGTTGTGACGTAGCCCCCTTAGTCGCTCTCAAGGTCTAAGCTCGGGGAATTTAGAATCCTGACTAAGTATTACCAAGAGCTAATATTCTCCCTTATGAACTAGATCTATAGATAGAATTAGAAGGATTAGTGCATACTAGCAAAACCTAAGCTATACTTCTCATCTCATATTCTTAATCTTTTACTTTATTGTCTTTATTCTCCTAGTTTTAATTATTTTAATTGTTAATCTCGAATTGTTATTTGCTTTATTTACCGTCTTCTAGTTATTTACTTTTACTCGTTATCTGTTCCTACGCGTTTAACACACTTAAGTCCCTGAGAACGAACTCTACTTATCATTAAAACTTGCATACGTCCTGTAATACTTACAGTACTGTGCCTGTCTAGGGTGAGAGTGCATAGTTTTCCATACTTAAATTGATCTTATTTTTATCACACCCTAGGCGACACCAACAATCTACGGTGTCAAAGTCAAGTTCTGAAGCTAAATATAGGGCGCTCGTAATGCTTGGAACTAAAATTCTTTGGGTCCTTCACATTTTTAAATTTCTCAACATATCCCAAAAAGGACCTATAAAATAAGTTATGATAATGTAAGTTCCTTTTACATGGCAACAAATCCCATTATTAATCAACAAAGTAAACATATTGAAATCGATATTTGGTGGTCCTTTGTGTGTTCTAAATAAATGCAATAAATAATCGAACCACAACCGCAAGTGTACGGTTGTCCCAAGTAGTATATATGATAAAACAGATTCGTTCCAAGGACGGGATGGTTGACTACAATGTTTAACAAGTAATGAATGGTTGCACCTATGAAAGCAAGTAAAGAAAATATGTTTGTTTGGTTTTTGATATTAAAACTACTAAATGAAAGACAAATTATAAATGCAATTAAAAAAAGCTAAGACGCAAGTAAAATGATGTAAAACGCAGTATGAGAAGGTAGCACTTGAGAACGCAAGGATCCTCCCAATCCTATTTCCTAACTTATGTTGTTTAAGGGCTAAATTGGTCAATTACAATGGTCGGGATTCTAAATTCCTTATACCCCCGTCAGGGTGGACTATAAGGCGATCCTAGAGTGTCACTAGTCCCGTCAGGGTAAATATGATCCACTTTTGGATGTTTAAGTTTTATTACCTCATTGGCCCTAGAATTAGCTAAGTTCGTCAGAATCAATAGCTTCTATCCTAGATTGAATAAATTGTTCTGTATTTAAACCCTCCGTCAGGATGATCCAATTGCCACTAATTGGAATAGCCTAAATACTAACACCTGTTCCTAGTTCATGACGCTAAAAACAGTAAATAATCTCAATTTATAGAAAAGAGTAAAAGCCCCAATCTAATTTAATTTAACAGAAACCCAAATTCAACATTCGAAATTCAATAAGATTGGGATTCACCCATTAATTGTTCTCAAACACTATTAAATGTTTAGCTCATATTGAAAAGAAAAACTAAATTAAATGTAAATGAATTCATATTGTTTACAAAATTAAAGATAAAAAGAACTTAATTTCCGGAATAGAAATGACTACGAACGGAGATATAGACCCTCTCCAGCTCTTGTAGCTTCTTCTTTTTTTCCTTCTGTTGCTTCTCTCTGGTGTTTTAATCTTGTGGAATGTGTATTCTTGTGAAAATAGAAGTCAAAGGCTGGTTTTATATGTGTAAAAACGGATTAGGGCTTGGACTTAAGAATAAAACACTAATTAAATGTCCAAGCCCAAACTCTAAGCCCAAAATCCCGTAACTGCTGATACACCTTCACTAAAACGGCTTTTCCCGATTCGTTATGACTCTGATTGACCTTATTCCAGTTTCTAAAGTTCCGTAACTCGATAAGGAATGTTTTATCTTCAAAGGTCAGCGGCTAAATCATTGCTTAAGCACCTCGAAATCAGCAATCTATGGACTGGAAAACAGATTTTCAGCTCTAAAAATAATATCTTCGGGATTTATCTTCAAGTCTTGAATCCATATCATGATCTTTGACTTTCTCCTCGGATTCCTCTTCTAGCTAACATCTAAAACCTGTAAACTTTACACTAAAAATACCAATATTACGCGCAAAAGATTAATAAATAAAAATTGCTAGAAATAAAAGAGGAAAATCATATTATTGCATATTTAGTCCAAAAGTCTATCAAATTGATTAAATAAACACCAAAAATGATGTCTCCTAAGGGTCGAAAATAAGAACATTTAAGGAGACATCAAGACCCCCAACTCAAACCTTTGTCGTCCCGACAAAGCAAAACAAAACAAGGGGTAGAAGTAAACGCAAGAACAGATAGAAGCTAGCAAATACACCTAAAGCAATGCTAAAGATAAATCTCATATAGCAAACATTAAGAACTAACATATACATACACTAATCATGCAGCATCAAACATAAATAATCTCAATCATAAAATTAAAGTCGCAATGTTTGAAGGTTACACTTGTACTCATCTCTGTATGATGGCTATAGGGTGGTCATTAATCCTACCTTGCTTTGAACGCTCCACCTAGTATATTCCCTATCAACAGAATCATAAATTCACTATGCACTTAGGAATCACGAGGTCTTTATGGTTTTAATAGTGGCTTAAGGACGGTATGGATATATATTTGGTAAATTTGAAGTGAGCTTTTGGCTCTCTCCTCACTTACCATCAACAATGTCCTCGAGCTTGAGTATACGCTCAAAGATGTTCTCACTCACCCATTTTACGCATTAATGTTGCGTCCCCATGTCAACCCAAATATAACTAAGATGATTTCCAAAAATATTCCACTTTGCCGATTTATTTATTCTTTTCTTTCTTTTTATTTTCTTTTTCATTTCTTTTCTCTTTTTTGTACAAGATACCCATGGCCATCATTTTGATGTGAAAAGTCATGTCTCTTATGATTTTTCTCTTTTTTTTTTTTTAATTTTTTTTTTTTCGGCAAAGGGTTACAAATAATAATATCATCTTTTATTTTTGTGCCTCAATACAAACACATATAATCCCTTCCCAATGTAAATTCCCAAATGTGGAAGGTATTTGTTAATGCACACAATTTTTTTCTCTCTTGCAGACATAAAACACAATTATTATTACTAGACTCTAATAAAAATATGTATGTAATTTACCGTATCTTCATTTAGCTTATTATTACAAGTAACATAATGATTTGCACTCTCTTATATATAATTCAATTATGAATTTTGCATAATCTATTATAATTTTTTAAATTCATTTTAGCCCAAGTACCTTCAGGTACGGGGCATACCTAGTATATATATATATATATATATATATATATATATATATATATATATATATATATATATATATATATATATATATATATATATAGTGTGTGTGTGTGTGCGTGTGGCACAATTTGAGGTAATTTGTGTGTTAAGTGTGTAACTCCTAGGAACATGGATGATACAAGACCACTAGATGAAACTAAGAAGTCAAAAAATCAAGAAAACCCCCAATTCGAGTAGCATATGAGCCAAAACTTTCACGTGAAGCTCAACAAAAATTGCCGGCAATACATCATCGTCAACTTTGGAAATTCATGATAAGTAATCAATCGTATTTCTGATCATGATTTTTTATTTAAAGGTATCTATTTGAGTCTATATCGTGTGAGAAGAAATGGTGTGCAAATACGAGTTGAATTATGAAAGTTATGGTCGTTTTGCTATGAAGACCCAAGTTGTCCAGCAATTATAAAGAGTCTAGTGGGTGACTTTTAACTCATTTAAGTGGACCCAGCTTATGGAAAATATTTTCAGGGTATAAATAAAAGTTTTTAGCCTAAAAACATATCACTTATAATTTTTGGAGCAAATAGAAAGGTTAGGAGTAGCGAGAAAACAAGGCAAAGGGAGAACAACACCTTATTTTACCCCTTTTCATATAATTTCTTGTGATTCTTATTTCTTTCCTATAATTCTTGCAATTATGAACATCTTATATATGTTTTTTCTTATTTCAAGCATGAACAAAATATCTTTTAGGTAGAGATTGCACATATATGAACCCTAGGCTATGATTTGAGTATATATATCGATGAAATTTTGGATTACATGTTATTTTATGGATACCTTGTTGATTATAATTCTAGTGTGTAATTTAATTCATATATCTTGATCACATGTTCAATTTTGTTAGGTAGTAAACTACACTCGGGATGGGGGCGTGGGGTTTAGTCTTTGGGATTAGAATTATAACGTTTAGTTGAGGTTGAGAATCGGAAGATCTAAACTAGCTATATTTTCTCGATAGGGTTTGAACTTAGATCTTAACTAATTTTGTAGGATCACTCGGAAAGGTTCCTATAATTAGTTAGCTCCCCTAATTACCTGGTAGGGATTTAGGGTGACTTTAGAATCCAGGTCAGCAAGTGAAATTCCCAATTACCATTAGATCGAGAATAATCACATGTCATGCTAGTGGTGAATTCGCAATCTTGAGATATAATTCTCCATATCTTATCTTAGTATTTACCTTTCTAATCCTTTATTTTTATCTTATTTTATACTTATCGTTTTATAATATAGTTTAATACTTAAAAAGCCAAACAAAAATCTTCTTCTAATTTTAATTTTTACCCAACGAATATCTAGATTAAGGCTGAAATTACATTATTAACTTCTTATTCCACATGTCAAACGATATTAAATTATCACTATTATTATTTGTGATGGCTCGTACACTTGCGGGGAGTTTTCAGTGAGTGTTGATTTTTATTATATCACACCTTGAGAAATACCAAGTTTTTGCCACCATTGTTGGAGATTATTTAGTTAATTATAGTTTTAGTATAGTTTTAGATTTTTGATGGTAAAATTTATGTTAATTTCTTTCCTTTGTCCTACGCAAGTGCTATACTTAGTGCATGGTTGAGGATCCTAAGAAGCTTGTTTCGACATCAAAGGAAACGAGATAATGAGAGGAAGCAACAAGAAGTAATGTCACAACAACAAGTCTTTCATGAGCACGCTAACCTGGTGGCTCCACGGGGCCGAATTTTCCCACCACCGCTATTTCCACCACCCATCCCATCTTACTCAAATCACGACCACACCTGCCGCCGTCATCACACCGCCGCCGCTACCCCCTCCCCTTTCCCTTCACTCATAACACCATTACTGCCAACCCTCTGTTCTATCTCGCTCTCATTTATCACCGACATAAATACCGCTAACCAACCCGTGCCTTCTCTCCGCCACAAAAATCACTAACTGTCGCCTCCACTCACCCACATCAAAGCACAAACACTGCACCACCCCTCCCTTCTCTCATCTTATATTAAAAACCACCAAGCCGCTGCCATATATAATTACGATTTATATGCTACATAGTACGATTATCTAATGCAATGTTTTGTCATCATCAATATAAAGGAGATTGTTGACACACTGCCATATTGATTGATGATGTGTTTCCAAAGGAGTTGGGAAGCTTGTGAATCAAGTGCGAGTTTATTGGAATACATGGCTTGTGTTACAGCTTATGGGAAGTTAAAACAAGTTGATGAAGCAGAACAGGTGTTTGATAAAATGGATAAGAAATGGAGAATTTAACTTCGAAGCATTATTCTGTTTTGTTAAAAGTTTACGCGAATAATAAAATGTTAATCAAAGGTAAGGATTTGGTCAAAAGAATGAGTGAAAACGGCAACGGGTGTAAAATTGGGCCGTTGACTTGGGATTCGTTGGTCAAACTTTGCGTTGAAGCAGGGGAAGTTGAGAAAGCGGATGCGATGTTGCAAAAGGGAGTTGAACAAAGTGGGACCCGTTTAAGAGCGATGTTTAGATCGTAAATGTGTATTATGGATGAGTATGCGAAATGTGGAGATGTTCATAATACTGAGAAGATGTTTAGGAGAATGAGATTAGCTGGGTATGTATCGAGATTAGGACAGTTTCAGTGTTTGATAAAAAGCGTATTTTAATGGAAAAGTTCCTATTTATGGGATTCATGAAAGGTTGAAAGCTGATTTTGTGTTTCCTAATAAGGGTTTGGCTGCTTAATTGGCACTTATGGATCCGTTTAGAAAGACAGATGTGTCGGATTTGCTTGATTAATTGATTGATTAATCGGTTTTTATTATTAGTATTTATGTTTTTGCGCTTAGGAGTATGTGTTGTTTTGGATAATGAAATTATGTTTTTGAGGAAACAATGTATTAGGGAGATTTTATGATGTTTTTTGATTTGTGGGAATTTTTTGTCTTGGGGATTTAATAAACTCTACTAGTCTATTATGATATACTACTACTCAGTAGTATATATTTGCAGCCTTGATTTTTTTTTTTTTTTAGTCGAAAGTTAAAATTCCATTAAAGCACAAAATATTACAAATTAGCCAATTCCGGAAGGTTCAAAGTCAAGCCTAATCAAATTAGCTAATTGGGAAGGAGGATGGCTACTCCAAAGGCCAAACAAATCTCCTTTAAGTTTATGTTTGGCCACCCAATCCGCTATCCTATTCTTTTCTCTCCTAACAAAGGAGATTTTCAAGTTATATAGACCTTTACAAAACATAATGTTTTTAACCAAAACCTTAGTCAAACTAGATAAATTACATTTAGCATTAATTTGATCTACTAATCTAGAGTTATCACATTCAATTTGGACACTTCCAGCTGGGTATCTCGAAGCCATCTCACAAGCTGCCAATACACCAAAACCTTCAGCTTCCTCTATTGAATGTGTAAATGAATTTCTCGCAAAACCTTCCACCAACTGTCCCTTATCATCCCTTAGAATACAAGCAAAAGAACATTTGTTAGATTTTAGAAGAACTGAAGCATCAGTATTAATTTTAAACTTCCCATATGGAGGGGGATCCCATTTGAGGTTAAAATAAGAATTAACCTCAGTAGGATCATTTGAAGTAAGTAAATCTCCAGAATTCAAAACTCCAAAAATATCATTTGGGATAATATTTTGAGTAGCCTCAGAGATTTTAACATTAGCATTTTTATACTCATCATAGGCCAAATTGCTTTTCTGAAGAGTAAGTAAAGGGTCAGGAGAGATTCCTTTAAACAAAAACTCATTTCTGCTTTTCCAAATAAACCAGCAAATGTTCATAGTTACTTCACTAAGATCAGTAAGTATATCTGTTCTATCAATGGAAGAAAGTCTCAAAAAAGAGATCCATTTAATAAAGTTATGAGAGGGCTCAGCTGATGATAAAAAAGATAAGTGACTTGCAAGCCAAACATCTCTAGCCCAAGAACAATGAAAGAGCATATGTTCAATTGTTTCATCAAAGCAACCACAAAGTTCACATAAAGGGGAAGGAGAAGACCTCCTCTTAAACCTGTTAACATTAGTAGCAAGTCCATCCCCACAGCATTTCCAGATAAAGTTTCTAATTTTTGGAGAAACTCTTAACTGCCAAATAAAGTTCCAATCAATAGTTTCAAGCCTGAAAGAGGTGGACCCTTTATTACCATTTTTTCTAACTTCAAGGACTTGTTGAGCCTTCCAAATCTGATTGTAACAATCCTTCACTTTTACATCTCCACTCTTAGAGCCCAACCAAAAGGGAGTATCAATGCAGTAAAAGGAAGGGATGTTAATGGTACAGATGGTTGCTACAACAGAGTCCTCAAATAAAGATAGCAAAAGAGGGACATTCCATACCTTAGAAGGTAAGATTAAATCTGAAACAAACTCAAATACACAACCTAAAGGTTTAAGAATAAAAGGTTCAGAAGGGATCCATTTGTCCTTCCAAATAGAAATTTTTTCACCATTACCAACAAACCAATGAACCTTATCTAGAAAGCAGTTTCTACCTTCTATAAGGCTTTTCCAGCCCCAAGAGCAATTACATTTCAGAGAAGCCTCAATGAAGTCAGATTCAGGAAAATATTTCCCTTTAAAAACTTTATGAACAAGTGAGTTTTCATTGTTGAGAAATTTCCATGCATTTGATGACAACAAAGCCAGGTTCTGAGTATGGAAGTCCTTAAATCCCAGACCACCATCTTCTTTGGCAGTCATTAATGTTTGCCATTTGATCCAATGGCATCTAGATTCACCTTGATTATTCCAATAAAAGTTAGAAACCAGTGAAGTAAGATGAGTTGTCAACTTTTTTGGAATCAAGAAGACTGACATGATATAATTTGGTATAAAGCCTATGATGGCTTTAATTAGTATCTCTTTCCCACTCTTAGATAATAATTTTGTTTCCCAATTATCCATTCTTCTCATAATCATTTCTATAAGCCATTCTAATGATTTAACTTTAGAAATACCCCAAGAAGAGGGAATACCTAAGTATTTACCAAGATCTTGTAATTGATTCATTCTAAGCAAAGAACTTAGTTTGTTTTTCACCTCAGGAGGGGTGTTCTTACTAAAGAGGACACCACTCTTATTTAAGTTTAATTTTTGACCAGAAGCAAAGCAATACCAGTTAAGGACTATAACAAACATCTCAACATTATATTCCTCAGCCTCTAAGAAGAAAAGGCTATCATCTGCAAATAGCAGATGAGTTAACATAGGTGCTTTAATTGCAATTTTAATACCTCGGAGAAGATCCATTTGAACATAATATTCAATCAGATATGATAAAGCTTGAGTCACAATACAAAATAAGTAAGGGGAGATTGGATCTCCTTGTCTAATACCTTTGTGAGGTTCATCAATAGCATGAAGTTCACCATTGATTTTAATCTTATAAGTAACTGATGAGATACAATTTTCTATCCACTTATTCCAGCTTTGATGAAATCCCATATATCTCATTAAATCAAGTAAGAAATCCCATTCTATGTTCTCATAGGCCTTAGACATATCTGCCTTAATAGCTAATGAATAATTCTTTGAAGTTCTTTTGTTTTTCAGAAAGTGACTAACTTCTTGGGCAATCAAAATATTTTCAAAGATTGATCTACCTGGTATGAAAGCTGTTTGAGTTTCTGAAACAATAATATCCATCCAAGGTTGTAATCTTGTTGATAAAATTTTAGATATTACTTTGTAAATGAAATTTGCGCAGCTAATAGGCCTGAAAGAAGCCACAAAATCAGGATTTCTAACTTTAGGGATCAGCGCAATAATAGTACAATTAATATCTTTCAAGGAGGTATTATTATTCATAAAATCTTCCACCAGAGAGAAGACATCATATTTAATTTCATTCCAAAATTTTCTAAAGAAGAAGCCTCCAAAGCCATCAGGGCCTGGAGATTTATCAGATCCCAAGGCCCAAACCGCATTTTTAACCTCCTCCATAGTAACCTTGCAAGTTAAGAGTTCATTCATTTCTACTGTAACATTCTTTTTGACCCTATGGAGTATAGGTTCATAAAATCTCTTTCCATCTGATTTAAAGATCTTATTATAATAGGACCTGACCTCAGAGATAATCTCATCCTTATCATAGAGCCAATCTCCATTCTCATTTTTAATTTGAGAAATTCGATTTAAATTTCTTTTTGCCTTAGTAATAGCATGATAATACTTAGTATTTTTTTCACCCAATTTAAGCCACATATTTCTGGATCTCAATTGCCAGTACATTTCTTCTTTTTTCCAATGAGATTCCAGTTCAAAATTAAGCTTTTCCAGCTTAGTTTTGTTAATTTCCGAGTAGGGACCATTAAATAGCTTCTCAATCTGAGCTAAGGAAGATGTTATGAGTAGTCTATTATTAAGAACTCTCTTCCTAGCCCAGAGAGAAACATATTTATTAATATGTTTAAGTTTCAGATCGAATTTGAGCACACCTGAGAAAGAATCAAAGATTTTAGTACTCCATTTATCAGTAATAAGTTTACAGAATGATTCATCAATCAACCAACTTTTATCTATCATGAAAAGTTTCTTAGAAGTATTAGAGATACCATGGTTTAATAAGATAGAAGAATGGTCTGAGCCCACAGGAGGTAACACTGAGCACCATGAATTTGGAAATTTAGAACTCCATTCCTCATTAATAAGAATCCTATCAAGCTTTTGTTTAATTAGTTGGTTGCCACTTCTCTTATTAGACCAAGAGAAGCTACATCCCTTATCTGAAAGCTCAACAAGATTATTAGAGCAAATTGTAGTATTAAATAAATCCATTAGATTCTTATGAGAATTACAACTGACTAATTACCTGACTAATTCTAGTTTTTCTGTTGTTTAAATAAAAACATATAATGAAAGGAGAGTACAAAGGGGCCTTGTAAAATCTGCATCTTTCTGTGGTTAGTAATCTAGTAGTAGAGGCAGATCATCTAGCAAAAGACGCTAAGCACAGGGCATTACAACACCTCGTTACAACTTCTATTCTTCAGTGTTACTTCTCGAAGTTAGGAATAGGTTAATCATTTTGATTTCGCTTGTTCTTGGTTGTATTTTATGTTGAATCATTTTACTCGTCCAAAATAAAAATAAAAATCAGGAGGTCGGTCTTTATATTTTTATTTTTAGAAAATAACAAATGAAAATAAATGGTCTAAGAGATCTAACTCTCTAGTATACATGTGCAATTTGCACATTGGAAAATGTCAAGACAATCAAGTAAATTATTTAGCTTAACTAATTCTAATTCAGGTAAATTGTTTAACAATGTTATTTCACAAGCAAATATGACGGTAAAAAGTTTAGAAGTGAAGCCTAAACAATTAGAGAGCTTTGGTCGCAGGAAAAAGTCGATCAAAACTATACCTAAAACTTGCATGTATAATCATTAAAGTGGGTTTGGTAAATAATGGAAACTATTCAACCAACAATAATTATAGTTAAACAAAATACAAAATACAAACCGTTGCAACGGCAATATGTACCAAAAAACAATAGAAGCAAAAATAACACTCAGATTTAAGCCTTACAGTAAAATGAGAGGAAAAAAGTACAAAATCTGAAACCCAAGAATATATTTGTTTTCACCATTCACCAGCATTGTCATAAAAAACTAAACCCTTATGAACCAGAAAACCGCAAAAGAAAGATGTGATTTTAAATACACGGGTCACGAACATTTTTTTTTGCAAAACTCTTCCCCTAAAAATGCTCTCCCCTATCTCCTCCAAAAGCACCACCACCATCTCTACCTTACCTCCACCATAATCAACACCCACTTTTGTGTTTTCCGAGCAAATTCCTACAAATTCCTTGCTTGATTACACTGCTCCCTTCACCCTTTATTTCATTTTTCTCCTTTTTCTTCCATCCCTACCAACTATGAACTTCTATTCTGCCAATCACCCTCTCGCTCGAGAAGCAAACTCGATTGCAACTGATGCAGAAAATCCTACATACAAACTACTAAAAGAACACAAACTTATTGCTAAATTCATGCACAAGGAAAGTGTCAATTTCAGCTATATTAAAAAACATATCAACAAATTTTGGGGTCTACAAGACGATATAGAAACTTAAAAGCTTGGCTTTAATGAAGTCATTATCAAATTCAAGAATGAGGAAGATAAGCTTAAAGTTTGGACCAACGGCCATGGACGATATTGGGTAAACACTTTGCTATCAACCTCCATAAAAACGGAGCCAAAAATATTGTTCAACATACTACTTTTTGGATTCAGCTTTCGGGTACACCAATATCCTTATTAACCAACAGCTGTATTGAAAACTTGATGAATCACTATGAAAAAGTCCATCACATCAGTCTACCTGAAACAGAAGTAATAGATGAAAACTCGATTACTCGAGTACAGGTGGATTGGGATATAAACAACCCAATAATAGCGGGAATAACTTTCTGGGAAAATGAAACTACTCAACACTGGATCAATTTTAGATATGAAAATGTGGGGCAAGTCTGCTACAATTGTGGAATTCTTGATCATGAAGCCCGAGGATGCCCTAACCCAACCATCAAACCAATTTTAGGCAACTAGGTCAAATTATCAACTAGAGGTCCCTCTAAATCCTCTATTTTCCTCAAAAGCAAGAAAGAATTGAATGCTGGAAAGCTTACCGGTGGAATTCGTAAGATGGTCAAAGCGAGTTGGAACTCAAAATTACCTCGAAGTAACTCAGCAATGTCAAATCAGTGGGTTAATGAGTCTACCGATTTAACTCAATCAAAGGGTATAGTAATCCAAGGTAGTACATCGGGTACAAAGGACTCAAGAAAGAATAGCAAACAAACAATTTTTTTTATATTCAAGGCTAGTGGAGATGGTGCACATAATACAGACAAAAACAGTACCACCACAACCGCTACAAAGGTACTATCGGCTTTGTTGGAAGAGAAGACAAAGAGAAAGGTTTTATTAAAGGAAAAAGAAAATGATTTGGCCGGTTTAGTTGCCCAATTGGTAAAAAAATTAAATTCCCCTTCAAGCCCAATTAGAGATATAGCTTTTGGATCTTTTTTAAGCCCAAATCAAGGGGGCCCAAATATTAACAGACAAACACTTAGCCCAAATGTTATTCTTCCATCCAATATCCTTTCATCCGATAACTCATCAACACTCAAAACATCTCACCATCCTCTCACCCCCAATTCTAACCCTAATTCTTCTCTTCTCACACCCGACTCTCTCATAACCCCTATCCCTAATCCTTCAATTTCCATCACTCAAAACATTTCTCCCAACACATTTGGTAGCTGTAAACAATTTTATAAAATACAAAGAAAATTCATCAAACTATTATGAAGGCGAATGTTCAAAGAATCATCGAAAGTCTATTAGGAAAAATGAAAAGAGTTTCAAAAAGACTAGTAATTACTCGGAAAGCGGTAGATATGAAAAAATATGGGAAGCAAGGAGAATCATCAACGAGCAGAAGGGTAGTAAGCAAGTAAGAGAAGAGGATTATGAAGAAGGTGAAGTAGAAACCGACCTCAACAAGGATGCTGGCATGGTTTGCGGGATTGTCCTAGAACAATCCCAACTCGAGAAATGATACACCTATCCTGGAACTGTCAAGGGATTGGCACACCTTTGGCAGTCCAGACCCTAAGCGATATCTCCATCCGATATCGTCCAGAGGTAATTTTTCTTTCAGAAACTAAAAATAAACATTTGGTTCTTATTAAAGTTGCTAAGATTATTAAAATGGACCTCGTTACTGTTGTTGACCCGATTGGCCTTAGCGGGGGGTTAGCTTTATTTGCTACTAATAAAAATAATATTAAAGTTATTAATCAAAATGAAAATCTTATCCAATGCGAAATTTCTAATTCTGATGGTACTTCTAATCAGACCACTTTTGTCTATGGGGCACCTATTGAGGCCGAAAAACATAATTCCCTTATTAAATTTTCTTTCTGTAACCCTAAAAGCAACATACCTTGGAATTTAGTAGGGGACTTCAATAATACCAAATACCTTAGTGAAAAATTTGGAGGAATTCATAAAATTGATAGAAATATGAAAGATTTTAAAAAGTTTATTAATGATAATAAATTAGAACATCTGATTAGTAAATGCTGCTTTTTTTCTTGGTCTAATAGAAGAGCTGGGGGTAAACTTATTAAAAAAATTGATTGATAAATGTTTAAGCAATAACTACTTGAATATTAAATTTCTTGATGCTTGGTAGAACTTCTCCCTGCCTTAGGGTCTGATCATAGTCCTTTATTACTCCATCTTAAGGATAATAAAGAAAAAAAGGAAAAAGATTCATTTTTTAAAATCACTGGATGGAGGAAAAGGAATGTCTTGATATTATTATAAATGTATGGAACTCTAGAAATAGTATTAAAAACATCACTAAAGATAGGCTTACATCTAAGCTTAATATGTGTAAGAGAATTTTGACTGTTTGGAGTAAAAGAAAGTTTCAAAACAATAGAAAGAGAATTGATATGCTCATGATTCAACTTAAAAATATTACTAACTCTACTTCTTATAATGATTGTGATAAAGACACTTATAATAATATAGTTAAAGAAATTGAAGTGATTTGGAAAAAAGAAGAAGACTTTTGGGCCTCTAGGTCTAGAATTACTTGGTTAAGAAAAGGAGATAGAAATACCCAATTTTTTCATGCCTCTTCTAAAGAAAGGAGGAAAATTAACAAGATTAATAATATTCAAGATGATAGTGGGGTTTGGCTTACTGATAAGCAAGATGTTCATAATAATATTCTTAATTATTTCAATAATGTGTTTAAGAGTGTGGGTCCTAGAGATTTTCCCCAAATCCGGGACATTATTAAACCGGTAGTAACTACTTCTATGAATGATGCCTTAACTGATCACTTAAATATAAAAGAAATTGAAAAGGCTGTTAAAAAACTCGGAGCTAATAAAGCTCCAGGTCCTGATGGTTATCCTGGTTATTTTTTTAAAAAATATTGGAAAATCATAAAGTTTTATTAAACTTGTAAATGATTTTTGGTACAACAAAAGGATCCTATCTGATATTAATCATACCTATATCTCCCTCATACCTAAAACTGAGAAACCTGGCAACATAAACATTACAGACCTATTAGTGTTTCAGATTCTATTTATAAAATAATAGCAAGAATCATGGTTAATAGGCTTCAACCTTTACTGGGCAGTATCATTGATGAAAATCAGTCGGCTTTTGTTCCTGAGAGAAAAATTCAGGAAAATTCAATTATTGCCCATGAAGTTGGCAAATTTATCAATGATAAAAGAACTACTAAGAATTATTTTATGATTATTAAGGCTGACATTCAAAAAGCATATGAATTTTTGGAATGAGATTTTTTAAATTGCCTTATGATCAAAATGGGCTTTAATAAAAAATGGTGTAATTTGATAAAGAATTGTGTGTCTACAGTGTCCTATTCTATACTTATTAATGGGTCTCCTCATAAGCTTGATAATCTAGAAAAAGGTTTAACGCAGGGGGATTGATGTCTCCCTATTTGTTCTAATTCTTAGCCCATTGGAGACATCCTTTTAGGTGAATAAATGAGTTATTTGATAGACTTTTAGGCTTAATTGATCATATTGCACTTCCTCCCCTTGGAAATTAACTATTTGCAGAATCTGAGCTTTTGTGCGTAAATTTGACTATTTTTAATGCAAAGTTAATCGGTTCTTGAAAGACCAATACAAGGAGAAGAAGTGAGAATAAAGTCTTAGTGTATTTTAGAGTGTTAGGAAATGATTTCTAGTCGAGTTTCTATTTTTAGAGTACACTTTCCTATTTTGATTTCTTGATTTCTTGATTTATTCTTTTTAAGCATATGCGGTTTAATTATTTATTTAATGTGAAATTTTAAAAGATAAATGGTAATTACTTAGAGACCAAGTCAAGATAAAGATGAAAGGAAAGAAGATTTACATGGAAATAAGAATGTTTAGGAAAGATTTATTCAAAGAAGGAAAAGATAAAGCTGCCTTGTGAATCTGAAATTCCAGCCACGTTTTAGAGATCAATTCATAATTAAAGATTGGCAGGGATTCTGGACGAATGGTCTGCACCAATAGAAAGAGATTTCCAAGACAAGCAGTTTCATATATTGGAACTTCTCAAACGGATAAGTATTGAAAAAGATATGACCAAATCAAATCAGCAGCAAATCTTACCTTTTCTAGAATTTAGGGCTACAAATTTGAGAGTCTTTGACTTGTCTTCCACTCCAAGCAAATTCGACCTAGGGTCTTCCAACACCTATAAATACACCCCTTAGACCTCATAATTCGGTACCTCTCAATTATTATTCAATATATACATCTTTAGAGAGAGAGTCAACCACTTCAGAGCAAGAAGGCAAAGGAGGAGCTAGAGCTGGAGGAATTATGTTCTTCCATCAACAATCATCTAATCCTTAGGTTATACATTTCTTTTCTGTAATTAAATATGATGTCTTTCTATTTAATTTCAGTCTTTAAATTTATCATGAGCTAAACTTTTACATACTTGAGAATCGCAATAAAGGGATGAACCCTAATTAATTTAATCTTTGTTTTGAATTTGGGATTGTATGATTTAATTTGAGTTGAGTATTAGATATTGGATATTACTTTGTTCTTATTTACTAATTCTTTTCCGCGCAACTAGAATTAGATTTTAGTATTTAGGCTATTCCATATAGTGGCGTATGGATCATCCGACAGGGGGGTTTGAATACAGATCTAGGTAATACCCGTGTAATGTCCGTTATTGACCGACATGCTTAACTAGTTACATAGCCAAAGAGGTAAAATAGTATTCATCTGAAAGTAGCTTATATTCACCCTGACGGGGTTTGTAATACCGTAGGATAGCTTCTAGGTCCACCCTGACGGGGGCTAGGAGATATTAGATTCCCGACTAGTATACTTATACCAATTCTACCCTTAAACATAACATAGATTATATTAGTTAGGAGGATTCTTTGCGAGACTCAAGTAATTCTCTTAATTGAAGTCAGTATTTTATTTGCTTTTATTTAGTTTTTATTATTTGCATCTTTAGTTATTAGAAAACCAAACAAAAATCTATTCTTTTACTTTTCTGTTAAACAATTATTCTTGCTATCTGATTAATACTGGAGTTGAACCTAATCCGTCCCTGAGAACGAACTCGATTTATCGAATATTACTTGGACAACCGTACACTTGCGGTAATTGTGGTTCCTTTATTTTTTGCACTTAATTTTATAACACACCAGGACCCACCAAGTTTCCGGCGCCGCTGCCGGGGATGGTAGCATGAGACCCCGGTGTTAATCTTTAGTAGTTTTAATTGTTTATTTATTTATTTATTTTTTCAATTTTACGCTTGGTTTTTGTTTTTGTTTTTGTTGTACATATTTTTATTCAGGTAATGATCAAAAGGTTCTATTGAAGATGTATAGAGGACATTACCCGGATCCCGATCCATATGACTATTGGGAAGACTCTTCGGGACAACAACAATGGGGTAGTAACTTCTACCAACAATCTTATCAATACCCGCAAGAGTGGGATTGGAACAATTAATGGATCAGGAATAATCAACAACAATCATCATATCACTATCCCCAGGAGCAAGGATGGAACAACCAATGGGTTGGAAACATTCAACAACCCTCACCTCATCACTATCAGCAAGAAATTGACAATGAGATACGTTCTAAACTCCAGCGCTTAGTAGAAGAAACAAACGCCACCGTTGCACGCATGCAACAGATGGTAGAAGAATGGGGTAGTATGTCTTATGAAGATTCCACTCCCCCGAGGGATGGAAGAGATCAACTGGAAGAAGTAGTTGAGGATGAGGTCTTGAAGGAAGATACTATTGATAGTGATATGACCATCATGCCGGTTATAAATGAAGACCACCATGTGGTTGACAATCCTCTTAGCATGGTGGAAGAAGGAGTAGCAACGCAAATCATAGAAATTGAAACTGAGATTGCTATTCCTATGGTGCGTGCACATGATCAATATACTGAACGCAAACAAGAAGAAGAGGCGATCGAGATTGTTGAGATTCCACATCAAGAATATGATGAGGTAATAGTGGAAGATTGGGTTGAAAGCGAAGATGAATGTGAAGTGGTTGAGGAATCAATTGAAGAATTAAAGCTTCATAATAAAAGAGAAGTCGAATCCTCACCACAAAAAGTTCACCAATCACTATCTCCACCACAAGTCATCATTAGAGATAAAATATCGGAATCACCTCTATTATTAAAAAATGATCAATAGGTGCTACGCAAGAAAGGTGCTACACCGCGAGAGTAAAGCGGCACAGAGAAGCACCTACCCACCACACTTTAAAGAGGAATGCGAGATTGAAGAGAATAAAAATGAGCTTATACCGTTGAGGACGGTTATCTACTATCGTGTGGTGAAGAATACGTTTCGTCATGAAAGTAAGAAGGCGAAACGGAGATACTACCCTCCCCCTTTCAGAGATCGATTGAATAAAATTTTAAGGGGAAGGTTCTAAAGCTTACATGCCAAGGACGAGGCAAATTCAAGCGGAGGAGAACCGCAAGGGCCTCAATACCATCTTCATGGAAGGTAACGCGTCGAACTTAAAGACGTAATAAACAAAAGTGATTCTTGGGAGACAATCCATGTTTTTATTGCTTTATGTTTTTCAATTCCTAGTGTATAATTCTTAAGTAGTGTCAAGTTTTAGTGTCTACTTTTAAAAGAAATGAGAAAGGTAGTGTGTTAATGGTGCAGGAATCGAGTTTGGGGTGCTAGGAAATTCAAGGGGAAAATTCGGCGCGAGGTCCGGTACACCGCCCCAGAACCCCGGTATACCGCAGGAAGAAAACCCGTGTCACGTGTTACTCACGCGAGTTTTATGCAGAAAGGAGAAAAAATTTTCGATGCGCGGTCAGGTATACCGCGTGAGATGTCCGGTATACCGCAGGAGGGAAAAACCCGTACCACGGGTTAGGTACCGCGGGTTTTTGGACGTAAAAGAGATATTGAACAGTAGCAAAAACCCGTGCCACGGGGTATATATCACGGGTTCTTGGCAGAGACGAAAATTTGGAGCAGCAGAAGCTGCGGTATACCGCGGGTTATGCCTGGTATACCGCGCTATGTCGGTTTTTAAGAGTCTTCACCTTATACGTTTCTTACCTTGTCAAGATCAAACCCTAGCCTCTTCAAAAACGAATTTTCCAGACCTTAACCCTTATATACCTGCACAAAGACCACTACAACACCAAAGAACATCAAATCCTTCCTCCTATTTCATTCTAAACACACATCTAACACCACAATCATTCAAGAAAATCAAGAAATCTTCTCCTTCAACTTTAAGCCTCTTCATCAAAGCTTCAATCCTATCTATTAAACCTTCCCCAAGTTATTACATATTGATCACCCATCTCATACAACACCTAAATCCTTCATTACAAATCCTCAAAACATCAAATTTCAAAACTCTTCTCTAGTTTTTGATTATTTGAAGTTTTGAGTTTGGGGTTCATTGAGATGTCGAAGATTGGGAAGACAAGAATACCATGGAGAGGAAGAGGAAGTTGGAGAACCTCTTATTACTTTTGGGTGTTAAAAGATGTAGTTGAAAGAATGGAACTTTGGAGATATAATCATGAAGAGGTGTTGAAACCCATAGGAAAAGTCACAAAAGAGTTGGAGCTTATGCACATCATATTATGTGGAGTGAGCAATGTTCCACATGCCACCTACGCAACACAAGGAGCTCAACCTACACGCAACCATGGAAACCAGCTTCGTGCTGGTTCAGATACGTTTTCCTATCCCTTTCTTATTTGTTTTATTTGTTTATTTGCTTTATTGAGTTTTTTTCGAGTCGTGGGGACACGACTCGTTTTTGAGTTTGGGGTGGGGTTCGTTGCCTCATCCCAATTTTATGTGTTTTACTGTTTTTTTAAAATTTATCTAAGGGTTGCATTGACTGTAGAGTATTTTAAATGCCCCCATCAAGCATGCTTTTTGTAAAATTTATGATAGAAAATAGTTGACTTAGGAGTTAGTGTAAACTGTATTTTGATTGCATGCAAATTTGAGATAATTGATAGGAAAAATTAATGAACAATGCAAAAGAAGTAAACTTGTGCTTAAGGATAATGGGTGGTTTGTAGAACGTGAGATCTAAATGAGTAGAGAACCCACTTAGGTATGAACAATTGGCAAGTTGTGTAGATAGGAAAATGATAGAGGCAGTTCTTTGTTAGCCCTTGAATCCTTTTTGTCCTTCTATCCCTGAATTAATTGTATCATTCTTAGCCAAATTTTTAGCCTTTAAGACTTTCTTTTGTCGCCACATTATAAGCCAATATCCCTTTAGATTGTTAGGAATGACCATATGACCCGCACTTGAATAACGATCCTGAGACTCCCTGTCTTGAGCTTGAGTTTGGGGTGGTGGGTCCACTATATGGGAATTTACATTGGGTTGGGATATTTTTGAGCTTATCAATTGTGCTCTATGCTATATATGATGATGATTCACAGGTTTATTATATTGTAACCCTTTGCCGGGGTAATAGTGAATGGAAAAGAAGCTTCGAGCTCAAGTTATGAATAGGCATAACTATGAAAAATAGAATGATATCTCAACATCAAAAAGAGAGTCATGGCTATAAGAAAAGAAAAGAAAAAATGAATGATTTGAAAAGAATATACATATTCGGACCGGCAAAGTGGAAATTTTTAAGTGAATCATCCTTAGTGCTTATTGGGTTAATTTGGGGACGCTAATTAAGCGCGTAAATTGGGTTGAGTGAGAACGTAATTCGAGTGTAAACTCAAGCTCTTTGACAGTTTTGTTGATGGTAAGTGAGGAGAGAGCCAAAAGCTCACTTCAAATTTACCAAATATACATACCATACCGTCCTTCAGCCTATGCTAAAACCGTAAAGACCTCGTGATTCCTAGATGCACAGTGAGTTAATAGGTATTATTCTAAGTGGAACATTCAACACAAGTAAGGATCGAGGAGCACCCTATAGCCACCATCTTGAGATAAGTAATAAGCGTAACCTTCTAGCATTGTGAAATTAATTTTGGATTGATATTGTTTTGTATTTGATTTTGCATGATAAGTGTAGGTGTATATTAATTCCTAGATTAGACTATATGAGATTTGTTTTAAGTTTTGCTTTGGGATTATTTTTTTAGATTCTACCTTCTGCGTTCACCTAAAAGATCCTTTGTTTTTATTTTACTTTGTCGGGACGACAACGGTTTGAGTTTGGGGTCTTGATGTCTCCCTATTTGTTCTAATTCTTAGCCCATTGGAGACATCCTTTTAGGTGAATAAATGAGTTATTTGATAGACTTTTAGGCTTAATTGATCATATTGCACTTCCTCCCCTTGGAAATTAACTATTTGCAGAATCTGAGCTTTTGTGCGTAAATTTGACTATTTTTAATGCAAAGTTAATCGGTTCTTGAAAGAACAATCCAAGGAGAAGAAGTGAGAATAAAGTCTTAGTGTATTTTAGAGTGTTAGGAAATGATTTCTAGTCGAGTTTCTATTTTTAGAGTACACTTTCCTATTTTGATTTCTTGATTTCTTGATTTATTCTTTTTAAGCATATGCGGTTTAATTATTTATTTAATGTGAAATTTTAAAAGATAAATGGTAATTAATTAGAGACCAAGTCAAGATAAAGATGGAAGGAAAGAAGATTTACATGGAAATAAGAATATTTAGGAAAGATTTATTCAAAGAAGGAAAAGATAAAGCTGCCTTGTGAATCTGAAATTCCAGCCACGTTTTAGAGATCAATTCATAATTAAAGATTGGCAGGGATTCTGGACGAATGGTCTGCACCAATAGAAAGAGCTTTCCAAGACAAGCAGTTTCATATATTGGAACTTCTCAAACGGATAAGTATTGAAAAAGATATGACCAAATCAAATCAGCAGCAAATCTTACCTTTTCTAGAATTTAGGGCTACAAATTTGAGAGTCTTTGACTTGTCTTCCACTCGAAGCAAATTCGACCTAGGGTCTTCCAACACCTATAAATACACCCCTTAGACCTCATAATTCGGTACCTCTCAATTATTATTCAATATATACATCTTTAGAGAGAGAGAGTCAACCACTTCAGAGCAAGAAGGCAAAGGAGGAGCTAGAGCTGGAGGAATTATGTTCTTCCATCAACAGTCATCTAATCCTTAGGTTATACATTTCTTTTCTGTAATTAAATATGATGTCTTTCTATTTAATTTCAGTCTTTAAATTTATCATGAGCTAAACTTTTACATACTTGAGAATCGCAATAAAGGGATGAACCCTAATTAATTTAATCTTTGTTTTGAATTTGGGATTGTATGATTTAATTTGAGTTGAGTATTAGATATTGGATATTACTTTGTTCTTATTTACTAATTCTTTTCCGCGCAACTAGAATTAGATTTTAGTATTTAGGCTATTCCATATAGTGGCGTATGGATCATCCGACAGGGGGGTTTGAATACAGATCTAGGTAATACCCGTGTAATGTCCGTTATTGACCGACATGCTTAACTAGTTACATAGCCTAAGAGGTAAAATAGTATTCATCTGAAAGTAGCTTATATTCACCCTGACGGGGTTTGTAATACCGTAGGATAGCTTCTAGGTCCACCCTGACGGGGGCTAGGAGATATTAGATTCCCGACTAGTATACTAATACCAATTCTACCCTTAAACATAACATAGATTATATTAGTTAGGAGGATTCTTTGCGAGACTCAAGTAATTCTCTTATCTGAAGTCAGTATTTTATTTGCTTTTATTTAGTTTTTATTATTTGCATCTTTAGTTATTAGAAAACCAAACAAAAATCTATTCTTTTACTTTTCTGTTAAACAATTATTCTTGCTATCTGATTAATACTGGAGTTGAACCTAATCCGTCCCTGAGAACGAACTCGATTTATCGAATATTACTTGGACAACCGTACACTTGCGGTAATTGTGGTTCCTTTATTTTTTGCACTTCATTTTATAACACACCAGGACCCACCAAGTTTCTGGCGCCGCTGCCGGGGATGGTAGCATGAGACCCCGGTGTTAATCTTTAGTAGTTTTAATTGTTTATTTATTTATTTATTTTTTCAATTTTACGCTTGGTTTTTGTTTTTGTTTTTGTTGTACAGATTTTTATTCAGGTAATGATCAAAAGGTTCTTGATGTCTCCTCATTTGTGATAGATTTATGTTAAGATGAGACATCATTTTTAGTGTTTTAGAAGTCAATAATGTCGATTTTCTTGAGTTTTAGTGCACTTTTCTGTTTTGTGTCTTGATTTGTAGAAATAATGTTTTTAGAGCATATTGGGTTTAATTGTTTATTTAGTGTGTAGCTTTAAAGATAATTATGGAGTTTAATTAGAGTCCAAGTCAAAGACAACAACTTATGGAAGGAGATATGCATGGTAATTGGAGATAAGGAAAGAATTGCTAAAAAGATGGAAAAGGAAAAGCTGCCTAAAACTGGGATTCTGCAAAGATAGGCGTTTTTACCTAATAAAGAGGCCGAATTTGGTAGATTACTCCTAAAGGGCGTAGGAAATTCTGTTGCGATTCTTTTGGTATCTTGTGGAGCAAAATCGGACCAATAATAAAGAAGTTATGACCAAAACAACGCAGCAGTGTTTATCTTTATTTCCATACGAATTTGAGTTGGGCTAGAAGTCCATTACCTTAACAATTCCTCAAGAAAACGAATTAGGTCTTCTAAACACCTATAAATACACCCTTATATCACTTGTAAATCATCCTTGCCTCATAGTAATTAGTTCTTAAGGTTTTATTCTTCCAGTTTATTGTAGAGAGCAAGATGATGTCTTTTATTATTTCTTTTAGTTCATTTCCTTCAGGTATGAACTAAACTTCCCATAGCTTGGGTTTTGCATATGTATAATCTATGACTTCTAATTCTTCTATCTAAGTTTCTTTGGGAATTATATGTTTTAATCTGATATTAGCTTCTTACTTTATATTTGCTTATGTGTTTTGATTTAATGTCTTTCCTAGAACTGATCACTTTAGGATTGTTTTAAGAGTAGTTAGATGTTCTCCTTGACAGGGTGTTTAACTATTGAACCACCACATAATGTCTAGTGTCGATAGCAGTTCTGACAAAACATACTTCTAACTAGATAGTCATTAAGGTTTGTTTTAACCACAGTATCACCAAGACTTGCAGTATTTGCTTAGGGCCTTAGTGGCGTTTGATAACCCTATTTTAAATCACTTCTTGGTTGTGACGTAGCCCCCTTAGTCGCTCTCAAGGTCTAAGGTAGTGGAATTTAGAATCCTGACTAAGTATTACCAAGAGCTAATATTCTCCCTTATGAACTAGATCTATAGATAGAATTAGAAGGATTAGTGCATACTAGCAAAACCTAAGCTATACTTCTCATCTCATATTCTCAATCTTTTACTTTATTGTCTTTATTTTCCTAGTTTAATTTAGTTTTACTTCTTATATTCGAAAATCTACATCCCTTTATTTTCTGTATTTATAGTTATTTACTTTTACTCGTTATCTGTTCCTACGCGTTTAACACACTTAAGTCCCTGAGAACGAACTCTACTTATCATTAAAACTTGCATACGTCCTGTAATACTTGCAGTACTGTGCCTGTCTAGGGTGAGAGTGCATAGTTTTCCATACTTAAATTGATCTTATTTTTATCACACCCTAGGCGACACCAAGTTTTTGGCGCCGCTGCCGGGGACTTGTGTCTCGTTAGCGTGTGGGTTATCTATTTCGAGTTTTAGTTTTTAATTAGTTTTTACTTTTCAGTTTTAGTTTAGTTTTAGTTTTTATTTTTCCAGATTTACGCTTGGGTTTGCTTTAGTCTTTTTCAGGTTTCACAGTGTTTAATTCTTGGCCTCCCTTACCGGAGCCTGAGAGGAGCTTCAGAGCTTATAACAAAAGAATTCGTAAGGAAAGAGCCTCGAGAAGAACTATGGCAGACATTCAAGACAATGATCCGGAGTTAGTTTACTTTGCACCAGGAGGACCTCCTGCGTTTGTTCCACCTGGTGTACAACTGCCAGTAGGAGAAGGTAATGGGCAGAATAATCAACAAAACCGAGTTGAACAAGATCTACCTGGCCTTAACATACCATTCCATGTTCAACCCATCGGTTACCGCCCTCCTGAGATTCCGAATATCAAATTTAGACCCGATCCGGGTATGCTTAGTCAATTTCAAAGTTTCGGACTCTATACTGGTACAGCTATTCAAGATCCGGTAAAAGCGATTCAAAAGTTTATGCAGATTTGTGATGCCTACATTACTCCTGGCATTACACGCGAGCAACTGTATTGTCATATGTTTTCGTTTTTCTTGACCGGAAGAGCTAGCGATTGGCTAGAAAGACAACCACATGGAACCATTCACTCTTGGAGAGAGCTTCAAGCCGCGTTCTTTAACCGATTTTATCCAAAGAGCATGAGACTTAAAGATCAAACCGAGCTTGCAAGATTTTCTCAAGAAGATGGAGAAACAGTGGGAGAAGCATGGACAAGGTTTCAACAAAAATTAGCTAGATGCCCGCTCCATGGTTATACACCTGCTCTACAACTTGCTATATTCTATGAAGGTCTTGATGACAAGGGTAGAGACAAGGTGGATAATATTGGAAAGGGTAATTTTGTGTCCATGAATCACAATGAAGCTTCCGAGGTGTTAGAAAATATTATGGAACAAGAAAGAAGTTGGCCTTCAACGCGAGCTTCTGCAGCAAAGACCCGAGGAACGCTTCGTTTAGATGCAGAAACTGCGAACTCAGCTCAAATATCCTCGTTAGAAAATCAAATCAAGGAGCTGAAAATCGCGATGGAGAAGAATTTAGCTGCTACAAAGGTAGTTCAAGAGGCACAAGGTTGTCAACAATGTGGAGTTAACGATCATTCATGGGAAGAGTGCGAATCAAATCCGCAATCTGTTTACTTCATATCCAACCGATGGGGCAACCGCAACCATCCGGGTATGCAGTATTCAAATTCACAAGGGGCCGCTAATCCTGGTCAATATCAATCGCGACCCCAGAACAACTCTTACCAACAGAAAGGTCAGTACCAAAACCAATATCAGAATCGACCTACTCCTCCACAACAACCCGCTCAAGACGCCTATACCGATACTTTAGATCAAAAAGCTTTACCTCAGTATCCGCAAGAAGGATCTATGGACAATACACAGATAGTACAAGCTCTAGAACGTTTGAACACCACTGTAAACGCTCAAGAGGAAAAAGTCCGAGGACACGATGCCATACTTCAGATGCTAAATACTCAATTAGCCCAAATAAACAAGCATCTAACAGAACAAAAGGAAGTAAAGGCAATCGAAGGAGGTGAAAACAATGTTGGGTTCGAAGCTTGCAAGGCTATATGCCTTGAAATCGAAAAAGAAAAGGAGGAAGCACCACATGCTGCCATTAGTGCCGTGGAAGCTCCCAGTATTGAAGAAGAGCCAACCGAGTCTAACCTCGAGGAGTCCGACTGTCTAGAAGTTTATCATCTGGAAAGCGATGAAGAGAGAGACGAGTTCATAGAGCTACTGAAAAAGGTGCAAGAGGAGATGCGATCGATGGTAGAGTATGCAGCGGAGTTAGCAAGAGAGAAAGAGGAAGAAGCCTCAAAAGAAGAATCGAAAGAAGATGAAGTGGCACCTGCTGTGCTAGAGGAGAAAGAAGAAGAAAAGGTGGAATCGCCACCTAGTGTTCAACCAGTGTCATCACATATTCCTGATACAAATCCTAAAGATGACACTATTCTCAAGAAATTTGTAGAGGCGTACCAACCTGAAAATATCAACGCCCAAATGCTTGAGATTACGAAGAGAGGACTTACACCGCAACAAGTTTTTACGCAAGTTATTCCTGAAAAAGAGGCGAGTGTAGAGATCCCAAGAGAGAACCTGAGGGTTTCGAGAAGAAGTGAGAAAGAGCTACCTACTAAGCTTAAAGATCCGGGAAGTTTCAACCTTCCTATTCAATTGCATGGTAGGCTCAAAGTGAAAGCAATGTACGATGTGGGTTCTGGTGTGAATCTTATGCCTAAGTCCGTGTTCGAGAGACTTGGACTTCAGAAATCAGAGAAAACTCCAGTGAAGTTGCAGTTTGCTGACAACTCAGTGAAGAGGACATGGGGAACAGTGGAGGACGTCTTAGTCCGTGCAGGTAATATCGCCATCCCTACTGACTTTGTTATTCTTGAGTTTGATGCAGATAAGCAGATTCCGATCATACTTGGACGGCCTTTCATGGCCACAAGTCAAAGTGTGATCAACTTCCAAGATGGGACCATCACCCTTCATGCAAAGAATGTATCCGAGACCTTCTATGTCTTGGGTAAGAAGCCGAAGAAGTTGGACCCCACCGTGCCTATCATCCACAGCCTTTCACATCACAAAGTCCCTCCTGAGGAAATCCACTTAAAACCTGTGGATACTGAGCCAAACATTGAGTTTGGGGTTGGCCATGAAGTCCTATGGAAAGCCCACAAACGCGAAAACAGGCCACGAAGTTTCAAAGACTCGTGGATGGGACCATTCATTGTCACTAAGGTTGTTTCAGCCAAGGTGATAGAAATTCGCCCCAAAACAGGGGTCAAGCGCAGATTAGTTGACGTTCATAGCCTTACTCGTTGTTGGGGAGGCTATATTCGCAAATCTTGACAGAGGTAACACGTCTAACTTTGAAAGACGTTAAACAAAAGTGCTGTTCGGGAGACAACCCGAAGTTTTTTTTATGTCTTTTACATTCTTAGTTTAAGTTTATTTTAGTTGTTTTTGGTTGATAATGCATATTTGAGAAAGGTATTAGTGTTTTTGGTGTGTAGGAATCGGAGAAATCAAGTTAGGGAACGCGAGGAAAATTTTTGGAGCGAAAGAAAGTACCCCGCGGACTACCCCCACGGACTACCCCATGGTCCGCAGGGATGGTCCGCGAGGTCAAAACCCGTACCACGGGTTGCTACCGCGGGTTTAGGTCAGAAACACGAAAAAATTCCACGGACTACCCCGCGGTGCACCGTGCCATGGTCCGCGCCCCAGAAACCCGTACCACGGGTTGACTACCACGGGTATTTTGACGGAGCAGCTACAGAAGCCGCGGTGTACCCCGCGGTACACCGCACGGATGGTCCGCGAGCCAAAAACCCGTACCACGGGGTCCTACCACGGGTTTAGGTCAGTGAGCAAAAATTTTCGAGCATCAGATGTCACGGACTACCCTGCGGTGCACCCCATGGTCCGCAGGGGTAGTCCGCAGCGCCGCCAGAGGAGAGAGAAAGTTACGGGATTGAGTTATAAAGGAGGTATTGAGCCTATTATTCCGAATTTATTAAACCTTAACCCTCTCTTTCTTCTCCACAACTCTCCTAACTCCATTGAAACTCATCAAAACCTTCACCAATCACCAAAACACTACCCAATCATCAAGGAAAACACATCAAACCTTCTCTCCACATCATTACAAGAGAGAATCAAGCTACCAATCATCACCAAATTCATTCAAATTGAAGAATCAAAGAGCCAGATTTCACAAATTCATCACACAATTTCTAAAATCCAAGCCTACCCATTACAAATCATCCTCACCCACACAGAGATTCATCACCAATTCACCCATCCTAGGCCAAATCAAGCTTGTTCATCCATTAATTCAAGAGTTTAATTTTCAAGGGTTGCTAAAGCTTTGAGTTGAGGGTTAATTGAAGATGACTAATAGAACATCAATCTTATCTAGCAAGAGGGAGGAGAAGAGTAACAATGGATTGGATTTAAACAAGAAGAAATCAATTGACAAAGGAGATAGTTCTAAGTCAAAGGGTAAAGATAAATTGAAGAGTGGGAAACCTTCGTATGATAGTAATGGTAAAAAGCTTTATTTTTATGCAAAGGAGAGAACACAACCTCAACAAAATCCTATACCTATAGAGAAAGGGGATACTTCAAAGGCCTTGAAGATTTCTGCAGAGAAACAATTAAAAGAACTACCTTTTGCCTATGAGAAAGTATTCAAGGAGGAAATTAGAGATGGAGAATACAAGAGATTCTTTGAGCTTGGTGAGAAGTTGGGTTGGTCTACGTTCATGGTAAGCCGTTATGAATTCTGTCCTGAATTAGTTTTGGAGTTCTATCTAGGCCTCTTTAGCCGAGATAGTGATTGTGTTCCGATTAGAGGAAAGTTAGTTCCTTTCACAGTTGAGGAGATTAGGAACCACTTCAAGTTTCAGAATCCGAAAGGTTGTTGTAAATTTGAGGAAGCAGTTGCTAAACGAAAAATCTTTGATAAGGAATTACTTTTTGAGCATGTTTTAGACAAGGAGAAAGTGCAATTACATACGGGTGAATTGAAGGCACCTTGGCCTTACAAATATCTTCAAGCAGATGCTAGAATTTGGCACAATTTCCTTATCCCTAATGTCTTTGGAAACACACGAACTTTGGAGGTGACCATGAAGAACGCGCTACTGTTGGACTGTATTTTGAGAGGAGAAGAAGTTGATATGGCACAGTTGATCTATGAGGAGGTGATACGATTCTCGGTCTCTCCTAAATCGGTTTATAACGTTAAATTTCCAACTATGATCACGTGTCTTGTGCGAAAAGCGAATGTAGTATTGGGTGAAGAAGAGAAACTCGAGTTCAAAATGAGTTATATTGATAATGCATGGATCAAGGAAAGCCTTCGAAGAGCGGGTTCTACTCAAGTCTCGAAGGAAGAAAAGGAGCAATCTTGGCAAGAGAAGATAGAGGAGCGTTTAACGAAATTTGAAGCAGCTCAAACTTCCTTGGTCAATGATGTGGCACAAATCAACGCGAATCAAGTGCACATCATGAAACTCCTTGAGCAATTAACGAAAGGTCCAGCAATTCCAACCTTGGATATCAATAATGCGAGGCAATAGCCTCGAGAGTATGTTCTCTTTCTTCCTTACCATTTCTGTAAATATGCCTATCTGCTAATTTTAATTTCTGTTTTCGAGTCATTTTTTTTCGAGTCGTGGGGACACGGCTCATTTTTGAGTTGGGGGTGTGGGGATTCGTTGTCTCTCATCTCCATTTTTCTGTTTTTGAGTAAAATTAAAATTTTTGATGCATGGGAATTAGATGTAGAGTGTGTTTAATAACTTGAAAGCATGAGCTCAGTAGATTAATGATAGTAAGTGATATGTTTATGAGCTATGTATGTGTATGCTTTGAGTATTTGCAGGAAAACACACGTTGATAGTAAAGAGAAGATTAGTAAGCAATGCGATAGAAAGTATGTTCGATCTCAGGGAACCTTGAAAGTGTGTAGGCCGTGAGATCCAAGCTAGTTGAAAAACCATTTGATGAAAGTGCTAAAGGTAAGAAATTTTCTGAATTACATAGTGTAGAAAGTGATCAAGGCGGTTCTTTCATATTTCTAAGCCTTTGAAGCCTTTTTATACCTTCTCACCTTGTGATTTTTGAGTTTAAAAGTTATATCCTTCTTAGCCCCTTCTAGCCTTTCTAAAGCCTTTTTATTGAAACACATTATAAGCCATATCCTTTAGATTTTAGGACTTTTCCATATGACCCGCACTCGAATCGCGATGCTTAGACAGTTGTTTTAGAGCTTGAGTTTGGGGTGGTGGGTCCACCATTATGGGAGTTATTATGTTGGGATTTTTGAGCTTATTAATTGTGCTTTGTGCTTTATATTGAGGATGTTTCACAACATTGTATTGTAACCCTTTGCCGGGGTAATAGTGAATGAAAAAGAAGCTTCGAGCTAATTTTGCCAACAAGGGCATTAAAAGAAAAAATATATATATGAGAAAATTAGCGTGATATCTCAACATTAAAAGAGAATCATAGCTATAGAAAAGAGAATTGAATTGAAAAGAAAAGAAAATATATATTCGGACCGGCAAAGTGGATTTTTATGTGAACATCTTAAGCTTTAGTTGTGTTAATTGGGGATGCTAAATTGTGCATCAAGGAATTCATTGGGTTGAGTGAGAAACGTTTTATGAGAGTAACTCAAGCTCTAGGGCGATTCGTTGATGGCTAGTGAGGAGAGAGCCAAAAGCTCACTCCAAATTATCCAAATATATGATCATACCGTCCCTAAGCCTACATTACAACCTTAAAAGACCTTGTGATTCTTTGTTATGTAATTGAGAAGTGATTGAGCCATTAGAGATTAGTTAAGTGGATTCTTGGATACTAGTAAGGTTTGATGAACAATCTATAGCTCTCAAGGGGAACTGAGTAAAGTCCCAATCCTTCTTACATTGCGAAACTAATCTGATCTTGAAATCAAGCCGTGTTGACTGTAGATATGAGAAGTGTACAGGTATGTAGTTTATGGATATTATTGCATGAAATTTTCTGAGCTGTGTGCTTTAGGTTTATTCTATATATTCTGCTATGCTTTTTCCCTTGTGTTGAGAATTTTATAAGTGTGTATTTCTAGACTTCCCTATGTTTTTATCTTTTATTGTATCGGGACGATACAACTTTGAGTTGGGGGTCTTGATGTCTCCTCATTTGTGATAGATTTATGTTAAGATGAGACATCATTTTTAGTGTTTTAGAAGTCAATAATGTCGATTTTCTTGAGTTTTAGTGCACTTTTCTGTTTTGTGTCTTGATTTGTAGAAATAATGTTTTTAGAGCATATTGGGTTTAATTGTTTATTTAGTGTGTAGCTTTAAAGATAATTATGGAGTTTAATTAGAGTCCAAGTCAAAGACAACAACTTATGGAAGGAGATATGCATGGTAATTGGAGATAAGGAAAGAATTGCTAAAAAGATGGAAAAGGAAAAGCTGCCTAAAACTGGGATTCTGCAAAGATAGGCGTTTTTACCTAATAAAGAGGCCGAATTTGGTAGATTACTCCTAAAGGGCGTAGGAAATTCTGTTGCGATTCTTTTGGTATCTTGTGGAGCAAAATCGGACCAATAATAAAGAAGTTATGACCAAAACAACGCAGCAGTGTTTATCTTTATTTCCATACGAATTTGAGTTGGGCTAGAAGTCCATTACCTTAACAATTCCTCAAGAAAACGAATTAGGTCTTCTAAACACCTATAAATACACCCTTATATCACTTGTAAATCATCCTTGCCTCATAGTAATTAGTTCTTAAGGTTTTATTCTTCCAGTTTATTGTAGAGAGCAAGATGATGTCTTTTATTATTTCTTTTAGTTCATTTCCTTCAGGTATGAACTAAACTTCCCATAGCTTGGGTTTTGCATATGTATAATCTATGACTTCTAATTCTTCTATCTAAGTTTCTTTGGGAATTATATGTTTTAATCTGATATTAGCTTCTTACTTTATATTTGCTTATGTGTTTTGATTTAATGTCTTTCCTAGAACTGATCACTTTAGGATTGTTTTAAGAGTAGTTAGATGTTCTCCTTGACAGGGTGTTTAACTATTGAACCACCACATAATGTCTAGTGTCGATAGCAGTTCTGACAAAACATACTTCTAACTAGATAGTCATTAAGGTTTGTTTTAACCACAGTATCACCAAGACTTGCAGTATTTGCTTAGGGCCTTAGTGGCGTTTGATAACCCTATTTTAAATCACTTCTTGGTTGTGACGTAGCCCCCTTAGTCGCTCTCAAGGTCTAAGGTAGTGGAATTTAGAATCCTGACTAAGTATTACCAAGAGCTAATATTCTCCCTTATGAACTAGATCTATAGATAGAATTAGAAGGATTAGTGCATACTAGCAAAACCTAAGCTATACTTCTCATCTCATATTCTCAATCTTTTACTTTATTGTCTTTATTTTCCTAGTTTAATTTAGTTTTACTTCTTATATTCGAAAATCTACATCCCTTTATTTTCTGTATTTATAGTTATTTACTTTTACTCGTTATCTGTTCCTACGCGTTTAACACACTTAAGTCCCTGAGAACGAACTCTACTTATCATTAAAACTTGCATACGTCCTGTAATACTTGCAGTACTGTGCCTGTCTAGGGTGAGAGTGCATAGTTTTCCATACTTAAATTGATCTTATTTTTATCACACCCTAGGCGACACCAGTTCTATTGAAGATGTATAGAGGACATTACCCGGATCCCGATCCATATGACTATTGGGAAGACTCTTCGGGACAACAACAATGGCGTAGTAACTTCTACCAACAATCTTATCAATACCCACAAGAGCGGGATTGGAACAATCAATGGATCGGGAATAATCAACAACAATCATCATATCACTATCCCCAGGAGCAAGGATGGAACAACCAATGGGTTGGAAACATTCAACAACCCTCACCTCATCACTATCAGCAAGAAATTGACAATGAGATACGTTCTAAACTCCAGCGCTTAGTAGAAGAAACAAACGCCACCGTTGCACGCATGCAACAGATGGTAGAAGAATGGGGTAGTATGTCTTATGAAGATTCCACTCCCCCGAGGGATGGAAGAGATCAACTGGAAGAAGTAGTTGAGGATGAGGTATTGAAGGAAGATACTATTGATAGTGATATGACCATCATGCCGGTTATAAATGAAGACCACCATGTGGTTGACGATCCTCTTAGCATGGTGGAAGAAGGAGTAGCAACGAAAAACATTTTTTCTCACTGATGCTGGTAAGGAAGTTTTAATAAAATATGTACTTCAAAGCTTACCCAATTACTATATTGTCTTCATATCTTTTACCAAAAAAAACATGTGAAATCATTTCCTCTCATATTACAAAATTTTGGTGGGGTAAAAATGGTAAGAAAAAAACACACAGGTGTAAATGGAATAATGTCACTTATAGCAAATTTAATGGAGGCCTTGGCTTCCGAGATTTCCACCTTATGAATATTGCGCTTTTAGGCAAACAAGCGTGGAACTTAATTAATAATACATAATCTCTTTTATATAAAATTCTCAAAGGAAAATATATCAGCAATACTTCTTTTGCTGAAGCTCAATTGGGCAATTCCCCTTCTTGGGGCTGGAAAAGTCTTCTTGTTGGAAGAGATGTAGTTTTACCACATCTCTAATGGAAAATAGGGGATGGTAAAAACATCTCCCTAAATAAACATAAATGGATTAGAGAATCTTTTACTATAATCCCTCCTTCTACACAAGAAGTTACCATTGTTAATTATTTAATGATAAAAGGGGATAGCAAATGGAATATAGATTTATTGAATAATTTTTTTATTAATGTGACAATACAAAGTATATTGAAAACTTTTATTCCCCTTATACCTGTTCAGGATGTGTGCTACTGGGCAAAAAGTAAAAATGGTATTTATTCTGTTAAACAAGCATATCACATTCTTAAAAGCGATGATGAGTTAAAATTACTAGCTAATAGGAATGTTACTCCTTCTAGCTCGCAATCTATTAATCCCTTAGTTTGGAAAATGATTTGGAACTTGAATAATATACCAAAAATTAAGAATTTTCTCTGGAAAGCTGTAAAAAGTTTGCTTCCTACGAGTGTTAATCTCTGTAATAGGAAAACACAAAACTCTAAGCTTTGTACTATATGCAATTTTGAGGAGGAAACAACTGAGCATTTATTCTTTAAATTCCCTTGGGAAAAAGTGGTATGGTTTGCTTCTCCTATAGGGTTCAAGGTTAACAACCAACAACCACTTAGTTTGGATGCTTGGATGGCTACCATTCTGAACAAAGCCCATATTGAAAGTGATAAAATGTCACATATGATTGATAAATTTGCTACTATTCTTTGGCATATATGGAAGGCTAGAAATGAATATATATATTTAGAAATGTGAAAGTGTGTCCTTTACAAACACTTACACAGGCTGACTTACATTGGAAAGAACATCTAGAAATACTTTATCCTAAGGATGATTGTACAAATCTGAAGTACTCATTGAACAAATATGAAATAAAAACTCTGGAAAATGATGTAAACTCAAGAGAGGTAACAAATCTTGAGGATGACTTAACAGGTCTGAGAGAAAATAAAGGAAAAATCCCATCTGGTAAGAGGTTTTCTCCTTGTTCTATAAAAGATAAGAATGGTAAGAATAGTGTGAATAATAGTAGCAGCTCTACTAAATGCAAAAAAGTGAATACCAATTGGCAACCCTCTCCTCTTAACTGGTATAAAATTAACTCAGATGCCTCTTTTAAAATTAACAAATCTGTTATTTCACGTGTTCTCAGGGATCATAATGGTAATGTAATCAAGCTAAGCTCATGGGAGATTGGAGCAGATAACCCTATTGAAGTAGAAGGTCTCGGTATCTTAAAAGCTTGTCTTTGGGCTAGAGATTTCAAGGGCATTAGATGCGTTATTTAGAACGATTTCTTAGACATCATGGGGCCATTATCTTCTAATTCTCCTATAGTTAATGCTTGTATTAAGAATATAATTCGTAGTATTTATTTTATTAGTGAATCTTGTAATCCTTATTTCTCCTTTGTAACGAGAAGAAGCAATGTAATTGCGGACTGGCTAACCAAAAACTCGCCATTTGGCATTAGTTTTGAGTTAGGTAGAGGGACTATCCCATCCAGATTAGCTGAATTAATCAAAGCTGAATCCCCGAGTGTGGGGATATGCTAAGTTTTGTATTGATTATCGGTATTAATAGAAAGTTGTTGGAAAAAAAACTAAGTTACTGTTGTCATTGATACCTAAATCCATAAAAAAAAAGATGAACAAATGAAATATAGAAGGTTGTTAAAGTCCTAGTCGACCGCTGACAAAAAAAATGTCATAGTCGAGGGTTTTGAATGTAGATGAAAGCAACGAAAGAAAGACATGTGAATAATTCTTGAGAAATAAAAGGTTGCTTAGTCAGAAAGGAAAATGGATTTTTTTGAGTAATGTTATATATCACCCCTTCACCCCTTATGTGGAGCCTGTGTGGCGTTAAATAAAAGAGAGAGAAAAAAGTCATTTGAGAAAGAGAAACATCATGATTGATTTTTAAAATCTTCACATAGACTCCACATAAGGGGTGAAGGGGTGATATATAGCATTACTCTTTTTTTTGTTCAAAGTAAAGAAGGAAAATGGATCAACTTAGTTTAACTTGATTAAATCTATTCTGTTTTTTATGAACAATATAATTTTTTTATTTTGTTATTAATATTTCTATTGTGTTGGTTTTAAGTGTAAAACAAATGATAATTGTGCTCCGAACAATTACCATATCTCTCTCTCTCTCTCTCTCTCTCTCTCTCTCTCTCTCTCTCTCTCTCTCTCTCTCTCTCTCTCTCTCTCTCTCTCTCTCTCTCTCTCTCTCTCTCTCTCTTACCGGGGTCACCATCTACGACCTTTTTTTTACCTTTTCATTTGTGATATGTCTTGTTTTTTCTTTCCTTTCTGATGAGATTATGTGCTCAAAATAACGACTTTTCATTTGCAGGTATAAATACAAGTAAATATTAAGGTTATTATGTTTAAGGTCACAAAACAGTGGTAGTCATAAACAATGTTATAGTACAAGGTCAATCAATGTTTGAGTGTAAGGATTTGACGGGTTGTCAGGATGTCGACGCGCATGTTGTAGGTCAGTTCCTCAAGACATTCACATCATAAAGCTCTTGACCAATTAATCACTGTTTGAAACTTTGATTACAAGGACGTCATGGTGATGCTTGACCATAATTGTAGGTGGCATGCCTACGGTCACCAGAGTAGTACTTTCTGTGGTCATACTCACCGGTACCTCTGGATATGTATAAAAGAGACTTATATAAGATCACTTTCTCGAAAGTGAAACTACTAAGGGCTTGTATACTCTTAATCTTGAGTTTGTATAGATGCAATGATCATGTTAAGTAAGTATACTTTGATATACTATGTGTGCATGTATATCATGACTTTATATCTCCTGTATGTTGGGTATACAACTTAAATGATCACTACAATGTACACAAAAAATATAATCTAGGTGCTATCCACTTCATAGTAGGGTAGTACCGATTAACCTAACCCCGACCGGGTAATATGTGATGCATCATTTATGGTATTGTTTCAATTGGTTGCTTGAGATCAAGTTGAAATACTTGTAAAAGTGATCAGAATACGATTCCAACGACTATGTGATGTCTCCCTTATTGTTCTAAATTTATATTCTTAGGAGACATCAAATTAGGTGAATTATGAACTAATATGATAGACTTTCAATGATTATTTGTTATATTTCAATTTCACTCCTTGAAAATTAGTGTTTTTGGATTTATTAAACTTTTGCGCGTAATATGGTTTATTTTTAGTGAAAAGTTGATAGGTTTGGAATGCTAGCAAGGAGGGGAATCGTGGATTAAAGTCATAGATCGTGTAAAGAAGTCAAAGGCGTGAAGAAATATTCCGAAGAGTTGATTTAGGAAACTGCAAGTGTGGAAGGCTGCTGAAGATTGCTGATTTTGAGCCATTTAGACGAGGATTCAGCAGCTGAGTTGTGAAGAGATTAGATTCCTTATCAAGTTACGAAGAATTAGCAAGTTGAATGAGTCAATTCGGAGTTATATTGAGAAAGTTACACCCGTTTTAGTAAAGGGTGTACATCAGTTACAAGATTTGGACTTAAATTATGGACTTGGGCTTTTTAATATTTGACTAATTAACCTAAGTAAAAGCCCTAGTCCGATTTTAGCACTATAAATAGGCCTTTAGACCTCATTATTCAGTACCTCTCATTTTATTCTTCAATTTAAATCATCCTTAGAAGAGAGTGTCCAGAGAGAAAGTCAGCAGCAAGGAAAAGGAGAAAGCTAAGAGCTAGAGAAAGTCGTCTTCTCCAAATCACAGCCAAACCCAATTCCTAATTAGGTTCTATCTTTTATTTCTGTGATTGAAGAACATGAATTCTTTCTGTTTTAATTTAGTTTTTAATATCAGTATGAACTAAATTTAATTAGTACTTGAGAACGCATTAATGGGTTAAGCCCCAATTTATTCTATTCTATGTTTTTGGTTTTGGGATTATTTTAATTGAAATCGAATTTGATAATTAGTATTTTTCATTAATTTGCATTTTAACAACTATTATTGACCTGATCAATTGATAATAGGAATTAGTATCTAGGCTATTTCATAAAGTGGCATATGAATCACCTTGACAGGGGGTTTAGGTACAGAAATAATTAATGATTGTAGGATAGGAATTATTGACCTTGACAGGCTTAATTAATCCTATGGCCAATTGGGTAATTAGAACTTAGTCATTCAAAGGTGGACTATAATCACCCTGACGGGGTTTGTAGCACCTAAGAATAGCTTCTTAGTCCACCCTGACGGGGGTAAGGAGAATCCCGAATCCCGACCAATATTATTTACCAATTCGTCCTTTAAACAATACATGGAATGAATAGATTTAGGTGAAATCCTAGCGTTACTCAAGTACTACCTCTCTTTATTGCGTCTAGCTAATTTTTTTTCTCGCGTCTAGCTTAATATTTACATTACTTTAGTCTTTTAATTATTTGTCTTAGAATTAGAAAAACAAACAAACATTATTAAAATCATTTACTTGTTTTCTCGTGCAATTAACCACTATTTGATAAGCATTAGAGTCAACCAATCCATCACTGCGAACGAATCTGTTTATCACATATATTACTTGGGACAACTGTACACTTGCAGTTGTGGTTTCTCTTTTCCTTATTTTCATTAATTTTAGAACACACAAGGAACCACCACTATGCATGCAATAGACTCTTAAGTCTACTAGTGATATATTAGAGGGGTAATCTAGTCAATTCTAACTTGGTAGGTCGATGACAAGTATCGTTAAAGTCGACCATTAGTATATATACAATATTTACCCATATGAATTCAAACGTGTTTCAATAGTGGAACAATTACATGATTTTTGGTTGGATAATAGTTTTAACCTAATATACAGAAAAATCAACGGTAAATATGTATTTTGGACCATCCTATGTAAGCTGAGTAAATACCAGTTACTCTATTTTTAGTTCCAACAATAGATACCGTTGGAAACAAAAATAAAAAAAGACGGGTTTCATTATTATTTTAATGGGTGATTTCCTTATAGAGTCCACAAGTAATCAGTGATTGCCCATCAGGTCCAACCCACCGCAAATGACAGACTTGCCCCTATTTACCCATTAATTGGAGATTTGTTACCAAAACTAAAACACTAAAATCATGCAATCAGTTAAAAATTAAAACAAAGAAATTAAAACAAACAAAAATCGCTAAAATCATGCAATCAATCAAATCAATAACCCAGAAAAATTACAATCAGTAACTAATAAAATTCAAATGCAGCAATTGATGAAAAACTTGAAACTTTTGTTCAAATGTACGATGGTGGGTTGTCCACTAAACTCGATGGGGAATGCTTTGTAATATCGATGGTGTGAATGTTGAAGTCGTTGGGTTAGGAAAAACTGGTGCAGACTATGAAGGTGGGAATGAAGATGATGGGTAATGCTTTGTAATATCGATGGTGTGAATGTTGAGTTCGGTGGGTTAGCTTTTAGTGCTGTCGTCTATTGGTAGTGGGTTATGTGTTGATGGGTTGCATTTTAAAACTAATGGGTTACGGTGGGTCGGATGTCAGGCGCTGATGGTCGGAGTTTGGATCAAGAGGGGCGGCGTGAATGGAGTTTGGTGGTGGTCGGTGTTGAAGGAAGACCGATGGTGCATGGGTCGGCTTCGATGGAGGAGAACAGAAGGTTGGGTGCTGCTTGTTGTTGTCGATGTGTATCTTCTCGGCGGTGGCTGATGGTCGGAGTTTGGATCAAGAGGGGCGGCGTGAATGGAGTTTGGTGGTGGTAGGCGTGAATTTAATATCGATATGATATTGATATTAACGTATTAAACAAAGCTTCCAATAATATATTGCTAATTAAGGGATTTAGAATATTTGCTGATATGGTTCAGTTATAAGCGATAATCAAGGAATGCATGATATTATTTGATCCTGATGAAGGGTAATGACGGTATACACTAAAAACGTTTGGACCTTGATGGGGTGAAATCATGGTCTGGACTTGTTGGGGGTGGGAAGTTGGGTTCTAGGACTCTATTGACATTTATCTCTATTTTAATATATAGAATGAAATTAATATATTCATATTATTTATTATTTTAAATAGACTACTAATTAAAAAATAATATTTTATTATTATCTCGTTTTAGAAATATTTATTAATTGATTAATAGATTAAAACAGGATAAAGATTAATAAATAATTATTAGCTTATATTTTAGTTGATATTATTATTAATTAAATAAATGGTTTAGAAAGGAAGAAATGAAAGTTAGTCTACTAATAAAAAACACCAAAATCATACTCCTCTCTCTCTCTCTCTCTCTCTCTCTCTCTCTCTCTCTCTCTCTCTCTCTCTCTCTCCAATATTGTCACCAAAAGTCTTAAATTCTAACCTTGCGAAGAGTTTCATATTATTGGTCAATTAGAAGTTAACTAGCTAAAAGTTCATACTCGAGATTCTATAATTTCCTTTAGATTCTCCCAACCGGAGAATGGGGATGGTATAGAAATATATTTCCTAGGAGCTTGATTCATGGGTGGTACTCCATATGAATTTTGAGAAGTGTTTAACATATGATAGACTCTTCACTAGAAGGATACTAGAAAACTGCCCAGTCGTGATGTTCGCTACACATATGGAGAAAATCTCGAGCGAAGAAATAAAAAGACTAAATTCAGCAGAATATCGCCCATGACCGGTGTCAAACTCAACATAGGTTTAATCTCTCTCTCTCTCTCTCTCTCTCTCTCTCTCTCTCTCTCTCTCTCTCTCTCTCTCTCTCTCTCTCTATCAAAAATCATGATTAGCTAAACCACATAATGGATCAAATTTAAAAACTATTTGTATTATTTATCTAGCACAAAAGATTAATATGATCAATTTTGATGCTAGTTTCCGCGTCTTGATTGGTAAATATTTGAAGCTTACAACCAATTAACCAACCACCTCATAGTCAACGATGATGAAGGAGCACCAATCCATGACATACCATAAGAGATCACTTCTCTCTTTGCATTCATCTTTATCATCAATTGGTTTCTTAACAATAATAGCTTCATCTTCTTGTCTCGTCAAAATTCTAGATTCTTTTATAGAATCCTTTCTCAAATCAATACGATACAACATAGATTTCTGGACCCCTTTAAATTAGACATCTTTCATATGTCTGTTAGTATTATACCCAAATTCTCCACTTTTACCCTTCAATCGTTGACTCGTCCATCTACCACTCTTTCATTTAACCTTTCACCAGGATACTCTAATTCAACTACCTACTTTGTCAACCTCAATTTTCACCAAATCACCAAAGATTCACACCTACTAAAAAATTCACCACAAAAGCACCAAAATTTCAACAATATTCTTCTCTATACTAATCTAAATGCATATTCATATCATAAATCCTTTCAAAATACCCAAAACTTCAATTTCATTTTTCTTCTTCACCAAGAGCTTAAATTTCATCCATAAATATTCTATAACACATATAGATATTTATTACCCAGTTCATAAATCACCATAACAACATCAACTCTATTACCAAAAACATCAAAAGAAACAAAATTCATTCTGTTGTAAATACCTATCACAATTAACCTTCAAATCACACTACTCAATAACCACAATCGCAAGAAATAAAGCGAGAAAGTAAGAACACATATTTTATCGTGGTTCAGTCCAACTCAGACCTACATTCACGTTGAGCTCCGGTGAGAGATACTCGGCTACTAGAAATCACAAGAGATACAATATTTCAGATCACCTTACAATACAAACCACTCAATCGAATGAATACCACTCAATCGAATGAATACCACTTCTAATCTAATTCTCGAACCCTAAACTGATGTATAAGGCTATCTAGTGATTAATCAAGATGATTATCACAAATTACACGAGATATTACAATCAAGAAGCTATCTAATCGATTACAAGAAGAATCAGAGATTGATCTTCTACAAACTAGGGTTTAGAGTATGAGAGAGGCGAGAGAGAACGCGTAAGTTGAGAGAGAAGGGTTATGACTTCGGTCAACCCGATTTTCCTTATATAAGAGACAAAAGCCAAGAGCGAATGAGAGCCTTTAGATGCTAATAAGATCAAGCGCCCGAGATTAAGTCACGTCATTAAGTAATCAGCCAACCAAAATAAAACACTTCACCGAATATATATCCACATAATATATATATATATATATATCTTCAATCTCCACCTTGAAGTGTTGATCCTCCACCTCCACCTGAAACTGCACCTTATGTGATTCCCAGCCAGCCTAAGCCATCTCCATCATCATCTCATCCCAAATACCTGCAAAACATTAACCAATAGAGAGCAAATCCAAGAAATGCTTGAACTTGGTATTAGTAACAATTTTAGTACCAAAATCAGCAGGATTATCCTCAGTAGCCACTTTCAACAACTTAACTTCACCACTAGCCAGTATATCTCTTGTATAATGATACTTAACATCAATGTGTTTGGTCCTTTCATGATATACTGGGTTTTTACTCAGTTGAATTGCACTTTGACTGTCAGAAAATATAGTAGCCTTACCCTTAACAATACAAGTTTCAGATAGCAAGTTTTGAAGCCAAATTGCTTCTTTTGTTGAATCAGTTTTAGCCACATATTCAGCTTCAGTAGTGGACAAAGCCACTAATGGTTGAAGTTGAGACTTCCAAGAAATACAATTACCTCCAAGAGTAAAGCAGTAAGAGGTAGTAGACTTTCTTGAGTCTCTATCTCCAGCAAAATCTGAATCTACATATCCAACTAACTCAAAAGGTATATTATGATTCCCATAACATAGTCCAACCCCTAAAGTACTTCCAACATATGCAAGAACATGTTTAAGAGCACACCAATGATCCCAACCAGGATTTGACATGTACCCGCTCAGTAAAGATATAGCAAAGGACAAATCTGGTCTAGTACTAATCATAGCATACATGAGGGACCCTATAACATTAGCATATGGGACTGAATTCATTTTAACAATATCAGACTGTGACTTGGGGCACAAGTGTTTAGATAAAACAAAATGACCAGCCAAAGGAGTCATAACAGTTTTGCAATTCAAGCTACCAAATTTTGAAATTACTTTTCTCAAATAAGGTATCTGGTGAAGCTTAATCATGCATTTATCTCTATCTCTATCAATTATCATCCCTAAGATTTTCTTAGCATTTCCAAGGTCTTTCATATCAAATTCCTTACTAAGTTTCCTCTTTAACTCAGATATATACTTAAGGGACTTAGAAATAATGAGCATATCATCAACATAGAGTAAAACATACACATGATGATAAGTTTTAACAGATAGATACAAACAAGCATCATAATCAGATCTCACATAGTCACATTTAAGCATAAATGAGTCAAACTTCTTATACCATTGTCTAGGGGACTGTTTTAAACCATAAAGAGATTTTTTCAATAAGCATACATGATCAGGCAGTTTAGGGTCAATAAAACCCTCAGGTTGTCTCATAAAAATTGTTTCCTCAAGGTCACCATGCAAGAAAGCAGTCTTAACATCTAATTGCTTAATTTCAAGGTTATAACAAGCAGCAAAAGCTAACATAGCCCTAATAGTTTTAAATTTAACCACATGAGAGAAAATTTCATTAAAATCAATACCTTCCCTTTGAGTATAGCCTTTTGCAACCAACCTAGCTTTGTACCTTGGAGGGTCAGTCTCAGATATGCCCTCTTTGAGCTTGAATAACCATCTACACTCCACCACCTTCTGTTTATGAGGTATTTCAGTAAGAACCCATGTGTTATTCTCATGTAATGACTGAATTTCTTCATTCATAGCTTTTTCCCATTGTTTACTGTCCTCTGCCTCCATATCATCCATGTAGGATGTTGGTTCAGAGTTTGTGACCTCAATTGAAGCATTCAAAGCTGTATACACAAGGTCTGCATATGAATATCTTGATGGTGTCCTGGTTTCCCTTCTAGTCCTATCTCTAGTGAGTTGATAGTTTTGAATTTGCCCTGTTGAAGACTCAGGAGGATGTTCTTCACCCTCATTGTCCTCAGTAGCCTCAGCTTCATCATGGGGAGGGTTCAGTTCATCCCCATGGTTATCAACTGGACTGGAAGACTCAGGCTCCACCTCTTTCTCAATTCCCACCACTTGTTGAGGATGTGCAGGTTCAGGCAAAGCATCATCACCTGTACCTGTACCAATTTTGAAAGGAAATGTTAGTTCATCAAAGATCACATCTCTACTAACAATAACTTTAAAACCTCTACTATCTTTTTCACACAATCTATAACCCTTTACACCATGTTGGTTTTAATAACCCAACATTATGCATTTGATAGACCTAGGATCAAGCTTACCCTCCTTTGTGTGTCCATAAGCTGCACACCCAAAGGGTTTAAGGAAAGATAAGTTTGGTTTTTACCCCTTCCAAATTACCATAGGAGTCTTAAGGCCTATTGATCTGTTTGGACTCCTATTGACAAGATATGTGGCTGTGTAAAGTGCTTCTCCCCAAAAATCTTTGGGTAAGCCTGAGGTGAAGAGCATGCATCTGACTTTCTCAAGAAGGGTCCTATTCATCCTCTCAGCTACACCATTTTGTTGTGGTGTATGCCTGACTGTCCTGTGTCTCAAAATACCATTAGTCTTACAGTATAAATCAAACTCAGTGTTACAAAATTCAAGACCATTATCAGTTCTCAAAACCTTTAAAGTTAAACCAGTTTGATTTTCTTCCAAACACTTCCATTCTTTGATTTTTTGAAAAGTTTCATCTTTAGTTTTAAATAAAAAGGTCCAAACCCTTCTACTGAAATCATCAACTAAAGAAAGAAATTATTTGAAATTACCATGAGCATCATACCTCTCAGGACCCCAAAGGTCTGCATGAACATATTCAAGACAAGCCTTGGAATTATGAGTTACAGGCTTGAAACTTACCCTATGTTGTTTACCCCACACACAAGTCTCACAGAAGGGAAGGTCCCCAACTGTGTCTTTTCCAAGCATACCTTGTTTTCTAAGGACACTGAGTCCTTGTTGACTCATATGCCCTAGCCTTAAATGCCACTTTTCAGTGGTAGCCTGAGATGAAGCATTAGTAACAGAATTCACAGAACCAATTATATGAGTACCATCAAGAACATATAAACCAACATGTTTAACACCAGATAATAACAATTTACCACCCTTATAAACATGAATAACACATTTAGAAACATTGGAAACACAACCAAGATCATCTAAAGCACCCAAAGAAATTAAATTTCTTTTCAAATCAGGAATATATCTAACATTAGTTAATTCAATACATTTCCCAGAACCCATCCTCAATTTAACTTTTCCTATACCTTTAACCTCACAAGTGGTATTGTTCCCCATATATACAGTTTCATTGTTCACATAAGACAAGTCATGAAATAGTTCAAGTATGGGACACATGTGAAAGGTACAACCAGAATCAAGAATCCAACTAGCATGCTCAGACAAGTTACTCACATTCAAGACTTCAAACACATCATCAGTAGTCTTAGGCATACTAGCAATATTTGATTCATTATTGTTCATCTTGTTTTTCAACTTATAGCAATTTTTCTTTAAGTGTCCAGCTTTCCCACAATGAAAACACTTCCTAGTTTCTTTGTTCTTAGAACTAGTGGTTTTCTTTCCTTTCTTATTCTTAGCTAAGTCAAGTGTTTGAGTAGTATCTGTTCTAGGGTTAACATACATGTTTATTCCATATCTTTTAAGGGACTTAAGTTCATTTTCTCGAGTTTTCAAAGCAGTAACAACTTGATCATAAGTAGGGACAGTACTAGCATATTGAAACACATCTTTCACAACTTGAAAAGATTCAGGTATAGCATTCAAAAAGATCATACATTTACTAGTGTCATCTAAAGCCATAGTAGTTCCTTTCAGAACAAGGGACATCTTAGTACATTCATCTAAATTCTCATCAATAGATTTAGAAACATCCATTTTATAATTAAACAAAGAACCTTTCAAGAAAGCAAGATTAGGGATAGATTTAGAGGCATAGAGAGTTTCGAGTTTACCCCACAGCTCGAGAGCTGTATCAGCACCATCAACTTGTCGAATGACAGAGTCAGAAAGATTCAAGAAGAGGATATTATATGCTTCTTCTTTGATTTGTGCTTCTTTGTCAAGTTCTCCTTCACGCCACTCTTTAATGTCAGCAATAAGAGCACTTCCCACTTTGTGATGAGAGAGTAGAACCCTCATCTTTTTTTGCCAAACCCCAAAGTCCATCTTACCATCAAACACGGACATATCGATTCGTGTAGAGGTAGTCATCGTATGATTGAATCAAGAACGGAGAGATACCGAATTAAAACCCACAAGATGTATTTAGGCGAAACCCTAATTTTTCAAGAACACTGATTTGAAACCTTAATCTGATAGCCCAAGATTAATACTCGAGCTCTGATACCACTGTTGTAAATACCTATCACAATTAACCTTCAAATCACACTACTCAATAACCACAATCACAAGAAATAAAGCGAGAAAGTAAGAACACAGATTTTATCGTGGTTCAGTCCAGCTCAGACCTACATCCACGTTGAGCTCCGATGAGAGATGCTCGGCTACTAGAAATCACAAGAGATACAATATTTCAGATCACCTTACAATAAAAACCACTCAATCGAATGAATACCACTTCTAATCTAATTCTCGAACCCTAAACTGATGTATAAGGCTATCTAGTGATTAATCAATATGATTATCACAAATTACACGAGATATTACAATCAAGAAGCTATCTAATCGATTACAAGAAGAATCAGAGATTGATCTTCTACAAACTAGGGTTTAGAGTATGAGAGAGGCGAGAGAGAACGCGTAAGTTGAGAGAGAAGGGTTATGACTTTGGTCAACCCGATTTTCCTTATATAAGAGACAAAAGCCAAGAGCGAATGAGAGCCGTTAGATGCTAATAAGATCAAGCGCCCGAGATTAAGCCACGTCATTAAGTAATCGTCCAACCAAAATAAAACACTTCACCGAATATATATCCGCATAATATGTATATATATATATTCTTCACATTCAAAAATTTTAAACCCCAATGTTTGAAATCATGAGTTTTGAAGTTTTTGAGACCGGAGCTTGCAAAGGAGACACCAAGGTATCATAACAATTCAAATCCATATGATTAAGCTCGGTATAATAGCTAAAACTCTTCTTTTTTTAATTTCTCGCATATTTGTGCATTGAGAATTTTAGTTATATTTTTGTGAATTGTGAATTGTATATGATCCTCCTGCTTTAGTCGTGTGAAAGTATCTTTAAGCATGTGTTAATTGAGTTAGGTGATTAATATCAAGGATATTTGATCAATTTTTCTCTAGTTTGTAAGGTTACGAGAATAAAGATGAGTAGAAGAACCGATGCATTAACCTTCAATCGAAAGACGAACAGTAATTCAAGAAAAACAAGGAATTTGCAAGGGGTCCCCATATAAATCTATTGAAATACCGAAATTGAAGGAACGAGCAAAAGTAGTTGGATTAGATAAAAGTATGAAGATGAAAGAAAATCTAAGTACGGTTCCCAAAGAAAAACCATGTTTGAGGGAAGATGAGATTGAGGTACCAAATACTATCAACACCAAGAGTGATGAACCACTATTAAAGAAGAAACCCATTGTTCAAAAGCAAAAAACATATGGGAGTTGGCAAGATCAAATCAAGGAAAGGGTTTCTAGTTTGCAATCTGGTGTTGAGAAAGGATTTTCGAAGGAAATTTATGAACAACGATTATAAAGAATATGCCGTGACATGTGACAAGTTCAGTCGGAACTCATTACGAGATCAAGAACTCCTTTATGCTCCATCCATTGTTTGATAATTCAATGAAGAACTTTCATTAGCTAAAGGAGGAGGTTAAAGTGAGAGAGAAACATGTCCTTTTCTTGATAGAATACATGCACAGAGTCTTCAAGTTACCAAAGTTGAAGGGTCTGTGCAATTACCATGAAGCGATTAAGAACAAAGAAAACTTCGAGTGGAAATCATTGTACAATCAAGTGTTGATCCGTGGTCAAGAGACATTCCCAGAAGGAGAGAGATATGTACGTCTATTGTTAGTAGCGACTTACTACCACGCGTTCATCATTCCCACTTTCTTTGGGATCGCCCATATTTCCATAGTTTCTGTAGAACAACTTCTATTCGTCAATTTTATACTTGAGAAGAAATAGATTGATGTAGCACACATTATCTATGATACGATCATGGGTTACGCAGAAATTCCTATTAAACAACGTAACCTCTAGTATCTTTGCACTATCACGGTGATTTGTTTGAAGGCAGGGGTATATAGCATAGAGGAAGATATTTTTGATAAAAGTGGGAGAGAACATCACCGACGTATCAATTACTAAACTCTACAGAGAAGTCGAGAAATTGGGTATGGTATTAGATGAACCTTATGGGAAAAAGAGAGGTGCAAGACCTCAAAAAATAAAGAAGAAAGTCGTCAAAGAAAATGATATGACAGCGGGCATCAGTATATTAGAAGAGAACCAAGATAAGTTGAAAGACTACATGGAATAGTTCAAAGAATAGGTTGAAGAAGTAAAGGAGTCCCAAGATAGAATGGAAGCAAAGCTAGATAACATTTTAGTACTACTTGGGAAAGGATCAAAGCCTCGATACGATCGTGATAATTACAACGGGCCTAGTGCCTTTTGTTGGACAAATGAGATTCTACCCAAGTGTTGACCGTGTTTACGATGTTAGTCGGTGACTCAATTTAAATGAAATGATTTGGATATTAATACGTTTATTCAAGTCGTAAAGATAACGTAATATATTCACTTGGTTAAAACCATTTGAAATTGAATGAGAAATTGAGTCATGTAATTTGGAGAAATTAAAAGAAAAAAAAAATAATAATATATGTTATTTTATTTCTTTTTTTTATAAAACAAAGAAAGAAAAAAAAAAAAGGGCTTTGTTGTGCTTTTGGGCCTTAGGTCCATGACCATTAGCTTTGTTGGGCTTTTGGGCCTTAGGACTATACCTTTGTTGGGCCTTAGGTGGGGTATGAACTTGGACCATCATCTTTGTTGGGCTTTTGGGCCTTAGTTTCATACATTTGGACTAGCCCAAGTTTTTTGTTCTTTTAAGTAAACGTTGTAACTCCAAAATGAAACATCACAACCTTTGGCAAGCCACCTTTTCATTTTCTATAAATAGTTGGCCAACTAAACCATTTTCTTCATTCATTTTTCAAAAGCATTAAAATTATAAGAGAGAGATAGAAAGAAGCAGCATTATTGAGTTCATTGAAATTCTTAAGAATTCGTGTGTCAGTTTCTTTTGAATAGTTTTGTCGTTGTATCCTGGAGGTTGAAGCCAACAAACGTAAGACACCTGTACGTGGCCTAAATACCTTAAAGACATCGGATCCAATCCGAGCCTCGACAAGTAAAGTTATTTAATTATTTACTTTTATTTTATTTATGCATTAGTTTCTATATTGTTTTACTGGTTTATACAAACACAACACAACAATTTTAAGGTATTTATGATTCACGTGGTATAAACCAGAAAACATTTTGTTTCTATGTTTTTATAAACTTTACTTTTGGAAATTATTTTGGGTCTGTGTATACAGAACATGAATATTACATTCTATTTCTTTTCTCTTATTCTGATTTCTAGGCTTGTGTATACATACTAGAAAAATACTCGTTTACTAACGTCATATTACGTTGGAATATTAGTGTGTTTTTAACAACTAATATCAATCTTGCTAGTATCGTCATACTTGTCGAACCTTGTGGTTTGAAAATGTTCCGCTAAAAGAATTCTTAATTGATTGAGATTCTTCTTTTACGTGAATTGATTATCTCTTTAATTTCTTCGATCCTCTACAACAAGAATATAAAAACTTGGGGGACTAACAAGAATATAAAAACTTGGGAAATTAAAATTAATTTAATCATTTTGTCGTAAGAAAGAATCAAGTTTTTGTATTGTCTTTTAATGAGAAAGGTTGAATAATTCGTTTGTTTGAATTATTTATAATACGTAATCCTTGGTAATTGAAATGATGTCTACCAAGATAAACAATATGTCCAGAAATGATGGAATCGGTAACAACATACCATCAGCAAGTTCACTTATGGAAAATACATTTGTGGGACATGATCCCGACTCTTATAGACCCTTTGAGGAGTCTAAGAGGTTAAATGGAAATGGCTATCTGTGTAAAGGAATAGACGGCTGAAATCACAGAGGGTAAAGGCAATTCCATGAAAGGAAAATAAGGCCAAGCAACCATGAGTAAGATCAAATAAGACTGATTTTACTACAGTAGTTTCTAAAGTAAATTTGGTTGGCAATACCGAACACTGGTGGGTGGATACTGGGGCCACCTGACATGTATGTTCAAGACATACAAAGTTGCAACTACTGAAGAGACTTTATGTATGGGAAATTTCTCTACATCAAAAGTAGTTGGATCTGGAATCGTTATTCTAATAATGACTTCTGAAAAAGAGTTGAGTCTCTATAACGTTCTCCATGTGCCTGACATTAGAAGGAATCTAGTTTCAGGTTCGTGATTGAGTAAGAATGGGTTCAAACTAGTATTTATTCTCACTAAAGGTGGGATATTTGTGGGTAAAGGGTATCTATGTGATGGTTTATTTAAGATGAATATAATGACCATAGTACCTACCAAAATGTAACCGAGTAAGTAATATATCCTTGACTCACCTTATTTATGGCACGATAGATTAGGAGATGTTAATTTTGGTTCATTAAGTAAGTTAGTAAACATCGGGTTACTATCTAATGTGAACTTCAATTCTCAAAAGGAATGTGAAGTATGCGTTGAGTCAAAATTAACAAAAACCTCATTTAAATCTATAGAAAAGACTTTGGTACCTTTAGAGTTAATTCACAATGACATATGTGACTTGAAATTTGTGCAAACTTAAAGTGGTAAAAAGTATTTCATAAATTTCATTGACGATTGCACAAGGTATTGTCAAATATACTTGCTTCGAAGTGAGGATGAGGCCTTAGAAGCATTTATGCAATACAAAACTGAAGTTGAGAATCAACTAAATAAAAAGATTAAGAATCTTAGAACAGATAGGGGAGGAGAATATGTGTCTCCTTTTGAGGAGTTTTGCGCTAAACATGGAATCATCCATCAAACCACGGCCCCCTACTCACCTCAACAAAATGGGATTGTTGAAAGCAAGAACCACACGCTGAAAGAAATGATGAATACCTTGTTGATACCACAGAACTTGTGGGGAAAGGCTTTGCTCACCGCAAATCACATCCTCAACAAGGTACCACACAAGAAGGTAGATAAAACTCCTTACAAATTATGGAAAGGAAAACCACATTCCTTCAAATACTTAAAAGTGTGGGGATGCTTGGCAAAGGTAGCAATTCCTGCTCCTAAAATGGTCAAAATGGGACCAAAGACCATAGATTGCGTCTTTATTGGATATGCTCACAACAGTGCTGCATATAGATTCCTGGTACACAAATCTTGTCATGTTGACATTAACGTCAATATGGTGATTGAATCAAGAAATGAACATTTCTTTGAAACAACCTTTCTGTACAAGACCACACCAGAATCTGGTTCCTTAAAAAGAACACGTGATGCAATTGAATAAGAGCATGATCAAGAATCATTGCCAACTGAAAAGCAAGATAAATAATCATTGCCAAATGAAGGAGAACCAAGAAGAAGTAAGCGGATTAGAACCTCTACGTCTTTTGGTCCTGACATTCTATCTTACATGCTAGATGACGAACCGCGAACATTCAAGGAGGCTATGTCAAACCCTGACGCCCCATACTGGAAAGAAGCGGTAAATAGCGAGATAGATTCCATTATGCAAAACCATACATGGGAACTAGTGGATCTCCCTCCTAAGAATAAACCACTTGGATCAAATGGATATTCAAGAAGAAACTAATGACCGATGAGTCTATTGAAAAATACAAGTCTCGCCTTGTTGTAAAACGTTATAGTCAAAAAGAAGGACTTGACTATTTTGATACTTATTCTCCAGTCACGAGAATATCATCCATTCGAATGTTAATCGCTATAGCTTCAATATACAAGCTCGAAATACATCAAATGGATGTAACAGCCACCTTCCTAAATGGAGAACTAAATGAAGAGATATATATGGAACAACCTGAGCGTTACGTAGTTCTAGGTAAGTAGAAGCAAGTATGTAAGCTTGTTAAATCTTTATATGGTTTAAAACAAGCACCGAAGCAATGGCATGACAAATTTGATAGATTCATGATCTCAAATGATTTCAAGATCAATGAATGTGACAAATGCGTTTATGTAAAACGAAATGAGACAGGATATGTCATTGTCTGTTTATATGTGGATGATATGTTAATCATTGGAAGTAACAATGATGTGATTAAATTCACCAAAAGGATGCTTTCAAGTAAGTTTGACATGAAAGATCTAGGCCTTGCGGATGTTATTTTGGGTATCAAGATTCTCCGAACATCTGAATGTATTATACTATCTCAGTATTAAACAAATTTAGTAATGGCGACACAAATATCGCCAAGACACCTATTGATGTAATTTTACATCTTGCTAAGAACACTGGTGATATGATCAACCAGTTGGAGTACTCTCGGATTATTGGGAGTCTCATGTACTTAACGAACTGCACTAGGCCAGATATAGCACATGCAGTAAGCAAGCTAAGTAGGTTTACACATAATCCAGGGAAGAACCACTGGATTTCTATTGTAAGAGTTCTAAGGTATCTTAGATACACTATGAACGAAGGGTTGTTGTACACAGGATATCCAGCTGTACTAGAAGGATACAGTGATGCAAACTAGATATCAGACTCCACCAACTCAAAATCCACAAGTGGATTTGTCTACATGTTAGGAGGAGCAGATGTGTCTTGGAAATCCACTAAGCAAACGTGCATAGCCAGATCCACTATGGAATCTGAGTTTATAGCTTTAGACAAAGCTGCTGAAGAAGCCGAGTGGCTTCGGAATTTCTTAGATGATATTCCATTTGGCCAAAGCCTGTGTCAGCTATCTGCATACATTGCGATAGTCAAAGTGCCATTGGTAGGGCACTATATGAAATGTATAACGGTAAGTCTAGACACATACGTCGTAGACACAATACCGTTAGACAATTGCTCTCAAATGGAGTTATCACAATGGATTATGTTCGATCAAAGGATAATATAGCGGATCCACTGACCAAAGGTCTACAAAGAGAGCAAGTGTGAGTGTTGTCAAGGGGAATGGGTCTTAAGCCTACGAAAGCTGAGTTGCCATGATGGGAACCCTACCTAGCAGAGTGGAGATCCCACAATCTAGGTTCAAAGGGAAAACTGAATCATGAAACTGCAACTTGGTGCGACGCACTGTGGGGAGACCTCCCCAAACCATTCCTAGGACAAAATTAAACAGTGCTACTCGTAAAAGTGAAGGATAAGTTAAAATTTTAATGGTTCTTGTATCTTAGATAACATAAGATAGAGTAATGCAGAATACTCTCGACAAGAGACCACCTATATGAATAACATGGGTAGGGCCGCCCTACGAGAATTTTTAAAGGCGAAATTCTCCGACGGTTATTCATGAAATACCAGGAGTTGTCCAGGGCCGTAAATGGACACAACCGTGAGAACCAAATAATGTTTGGAAGTATACTATGTAAGTTCTATTGTCTTGGTTTACACAAAAGCTGAATAGTTCAAGACATCACGTTCACTAGTTAGCAAGTAAATCCGATAGCTCTTACTACAGAAGGTTCAAGGCCAAAAACTACCTTTCTCGATGTAGTATTCTTCTATGCTTCTCTCTCGCTCTCTCCCAAGTGTTTAGCATTCTTTTGCATAATATTTTAAGGTGGTTAGTCAATTTTCATTCATGTGGGGATTGTTGGACAAATGAGATTCTACCCAAGTGTTGACCGTGTTTACGATGTTAGTCGGTGACTCAATTTAAATGAAATGATTCGGATATTAATACGTTTATTCAAGTCGTAAAGATAACGTAATATATTCACTTGGTTAAAACCATTTGAAATTGAATGAGAAATTGAGTCATGTAATTTGGAGAAATTAAAAGAAAAAAAAATAATAATATATGTTATTTTATTTCTTTTTTTTATAAAACAAAGAAAGAAAAAAAAAAGGGCTTTGTTGTGCTTTTGGGCCTTAGGTCCATGACCATTAGCTTTGTTGGGCTTTTGGGCCTTAGGACTATACCTTTGTTGGGCCTTAGGTGGGGTATGAACTTGGACCATCATCTTTGTTGGGCTTTTGGGCCTTAGTTTCATACATTTGGACTAGCCCAAGTTTTTTGTTCTTTTAAGTAAACGTTGTAACTCCAAAATGAAACATCACAACCTTTGGCAAGCCACCTTTTCATTTTCTATAAATAGTTGGCCAACTAAACCATTTTCTTCATTCATTTTTCAAAAGCATTAAAATAATAAGAGAGAGATAGAAAGAAGCAGCATTATTGAGTTCATTGAAATTCTTAAGAATTCGTGTGTCAGTTTCTTTTGAATAGTTTTGTCGTTGTATCATGGAGGTTGAAGCCAACAAATGTAAGATACCTGTACGTGGCCTAAATACCTTAAAGACATCGGATCCAATCCGAGCCTCGACAAGTAAAGTTATTTAATTATTTACTTTTATTTTATTTATGCATTAGTTTCTATATTGTTTTACTGGTTTATACAAACACAACACAACACCTTTAGAAATATGTACCCTTGACTCTTCTTATTTTTAGTTTATAATAGTTTATTTTATTTATTGAGTCTTTTCGATTTGTGGGGACATTCGTTGCCCTTATCTCCGTTTTTTGCATCAAATTTGAATCTTTTTAGTGCATAATATAGGGATTTGGCATGTAACATAGTGAATTTACCTATTAAGCATAATTTTAATATGTCAATGATAGTAAGTAGTGTGTTTTTGAATAGTGTCACAACACGTATAGTATAGATTACGTGAAAACAATATGTAAAGTATATAAAGGATTAATATGTAGTGCGTACAAGTAAATTTCAATCTTAGGGAGCCTTGAGCGGTGTGTAGAATGTGAGGTCTGAACTTGTTGATAACTTTCATAGTATATGCACTAAAAGTGAAAACGTAGCGAGACCAGTAGTTAGGAAAACGATTAAGGCGGATCTTTGATAAGCCACTTGAAGCCTTTAGCTTTCTAACCCAATTTCAGTTTAATATTTATCAGTCTTAACCCCATTTCTTGCATGTAGCCTTTCTTTGTCGCCACGTTATAAGTCATACCCCCTATCTGATAGAACTTTTCCATATAAAACACACTCGAGTCACAACGCTAAGACAGTCGCTCTTAGAGCTTGAGTTTTGGGTGGTGGGAATTCATCATAGGAAACACATTGGGTGGGATTTTCACGAGCTTATATTGTGTGTTATATTGGTGATACACTTGTATTTGTAACCCTTTTCCGGCGTCTATTGAAAAAATTAAAATCACATCAAAACGAGTGTCATGACTATCTTACAAAAAAATGAATTGAAAAATAATTAAAAGAAAAGAACCAACAAAGTAAAATGTTTGAAATCATCGTGAATTATTATTGGGTTTATTGGGGATGGTAATCAAAAACATCAAATTAGGTTAAGTGAGAACATTTGTAAGTGTAAACTGAAGCTCCTGGGTTGTTTCTTGATTGCTAATGAGGAGAGAGCCAAAATCTCACTTCACATTATCCAAATATACGTATCATACCATCCCCAAGCCTACACGATAATCAAAAAGACATTAGGGATTCTAACTACATAGAAAAGTATCAATTAATTGATTAGGGAGTAGCCAGGTGGACCACTGGATAATAGGGGTGAGCAAAACTAAACCTAAAAACCGAACCGATCCAAAAAACCGAAAAAACCCGAAAAAACCCGAACCGAAAAAACCGAAAACCGATAAAACCGTTCGGTTCGGTATAAGCTTTTTAAAAAACCAAAAAAGTTCGGTTCGGTACGTCTTTCTATGCTAAACCGAACCGAAAAAATACAAAAATTAAGACATTCTTGAATTTAATTTATATTCTTGAATTTAATTTATATTCTTGAAGAGATTATGACAATGGGATAAAAAGTTGAGTAATTTTGGAAAACAAAAATGTCCATATATGACATGCACCGTCCCTAAAAATGTTATAATGTGCAACATATTTTTACATAAGTCATTAGTCTATATATTTTAAAAAATCCTTCGTTTATTAATATTTGTTGAAAGTAAAGCATACACATTAAATTTTATAAATATTTCTTTAAAATTATTTGTTTATGACTAATATATAATATTTGAGTTTCAAAAATGCAATTTTCCTGCATGGGTCAAATTTAAAACATAAACATTACTTCTTTTTTCACCATCATGAACATTGCTTTGAAATTATGTGTTTACAACTAATATAAATATTCCTTTGAAACTATTTTTTTACGATTAATATATAATATTTGAGTTCTAAAAATACAATTTCCTACATGGGTCAATAATATGAAAATCAAACACTTCATATATGGATTTGTTAGAAAATAAAATGTCTCATGTAAACGCTCTTGAAATATATACAACTATCGAATTAAACACATACTAAAACCGAAAAAAACCGAACCGAACATATAGAAATCTGAAAACCGAAAACCGATAAAACCGAACTGATAAAAACCGTTCGGTTCGGTACCGGCACCTCTAAAAACTGAATCGTTTGATTTCGGTTTCGGTTATAGCCAAAAACCGAGGCGAACCAAACCATGCTCACTCCTACTGGATAATATGTAGGACCGATGAACACCATATAGCTGCCATGTCAAACTAAGTGAAAACTGCTCCTTCTTGTCTTGCAAAATTAATATGATTTTGATGATGTGTATTGATTGTATATTATACGTATGTGAGTATTAGTTCTTGGACATCACTACATGAGACTTGTTTGAAAATTTAATATTATATATGTAATTTAGAAATAATAATCAAAAAAATATATCTGGAGGATGAATTTTCTATTAAATAAATTAACAAGTTCATTATTTCTCATATATAATATTAAACATATAGTTTTTTATATAAACTATAATCAATATATTTGACAATATTTATCTATTATAAATCTAAATTATTTCTTATTTACAGTTTTGACAAAGTTGATATGTATAATAATTAAGAAAATAACATAAAGTTGAAATATGATGATATTAAATAATTTATATTAATTTCATGTATTTTTATTTTAACTTGTAAGTTTGGAAAAAAATTACTTTTATTTAAAATTACAACGACGTGTCATACTAGTAACGAGTTTTAAAATATTTAAGTTACCATATAAATAGAAATATTTCAAAAGATAAAAAAGTATTTAGAGTACAATTCTCAAGCCTTATAACTCAACACTTAGTTAAAACAATATAAATAACCTGATTTTTTTCATTGTATTTTATTGTAAATTATTTTTATAATATATGGGTCCAATTTAAATTTTTGTCCAGTGCCTTCAAATTCACAAGACTGATATTGTGTGAAAGCGGCTAATCTTATATTTTCATTTATCTTGAGAATGATGGATCGTCTTTTTTGTTGCAGGACCAAGAGAGGTCATTAGCAATGGCTCCTAATTTTTTTTTCGACTTATTTGTAATTTAGGTCCTTCTCTTATGTAATTTTCTTAAATTCTCTATATTATACAAAAAAATGCATAATAAACATTGTTATTAAATTTTTTATCTAATTATACTATAAACCACTAGCATACAAAGTGATCTATATATTGTTATAGAAAAATATATCAAATAAATAACATTAATCAATTCCTAATAAAATAAAATTTGAAGTTAGGAGAACTAATGGTTTTGAAAATTTCAGAGGACTCGTCCCCTTTTTATCCAGGAAGTAGCTCTCCTTATGGGTTTGTTCATGTCACTCGACATGCGATTCCTTCTTAAATATTCTTATTGCAGAATGGGAGGTCCCTCTTGGAAGAAAATGACTAATCAAGTACTTCAAAATGAGACATTTATTTGTTTGTCATATACCTCTATTTATGGTACTATTGTTCAGAAAGATGGCATCGTACACTATACTAAGGTTTAGAGAAATCATATATCTAAGAAAAGAGATTAACAATAACACGGTCAACCTTCATGTGGAATCATAGAGGGGGCGTAAATAGGATTAAATCTAATTTATTCTTAGTTAAAATTAAAGGCTCTTGATTATAAGATTTAGTTAAACCTATAATACAAACACTACTAAGATATATTAAATATATTCAAGGGGTTTGTATTATGTGGAAAATAGGTACTAAGACAACTATGATGAACCTTAGTCTAAGAGGGGCCCAAATTAGGATTCTTAAGACTAAGAAATCTAAGCAAGTAAAACTAGAAAACACTTAGAGAAGTTTTACTTAGATTATATGATTAGTATCAAAGCATTGAAAGATTGAATAAAGCGGTGTAAGACAATCTAAGAAATGTTTGAATATGGTAAGTGATTGATAAAAAAAAATATAAACATAAACAAGTATAGAGTGCGTAAATGTAAAGAGATTAAGGAAAGAGATTCGCGAGTATTTATAGTGGTTGGGTTTCCTTACATCAATTACCTAGGGTAATCCTTATTGGATTTTCAGACTTTTCCACTAAGCTTCACCTTTTGCTTAAAGATGAGATATAAACCTTTACACTTTAGATTATTCTGGGCTAAACCACAACCTAATAACACAAGAAGTTTGCTGGCTAAGTCACACCCCGTGAGACTTTGTCAAGGCTAAGTCACAACCTAATTGAAACCTCCCTATTCACTAAACTGTAACAACTAAGGATATATTATAATTTAGATGAATATTTAAACCCTTCGGTGGTTGTATAAATACAAATATGAACATGGTACATGTGCTTTTAAATTCTACAAATATCACAAGTAAGAACATGAACTCCTTTATGAGTTGGATGTGAAATTTGAATCTTGATTCTATAACTCCTTGATTGAGAATATTAAAGATGAAGCATGCTCGATTAATCTTCTTGATCTATTGGATATGAAAGTTGTAAGATCAAAGCTTGTTTAAATGATATAAAAGTGGAAAACAAGCTTGAAGATTATTTCTTGAAGTATATGATAGTAAGGTGATAATTGGTGGCATTAAAAGGTGAATTGGTGATGCAAGAAAGCCTTCGATATATAGGGAACAAGGTATAAACGACTCTATTTGTGTTGATCATTTTTCTTGGAAAAACGGCATAACATTTTTCCTTCCAAAACGTTATACGTTTTGTTCACCAACGACTCAAATCTACGTGTTGTTCTTTATTCAACAGATATAAATTAAAAAAATGAGAAGATGACGTCGCATGATGTGAAAATATTATACTATATTTCTAGCTGAAAATGTCATACTGTTTTCCCTTAAATTCAGTGGAAATGTTGCTCGTATCGTTCTGAGTTTATTTGGGTATTTTTTTTGGAAAACGGTATTACCATTTTTTTGACTAAAAACGTTATACCGTTTTGGAGCTAACAAAGAATGAGTTTAAGCATTCAAATTGATATTCTTCTTACACAAGATTTGTTAGATAAAACATTCTAAAAGATATGTTAGAACAACTCAAGAGCTAAAAATAAAACATACCAAAGAATAAATCAAGAAAGGATAATCATGCGATACCAACCTTAAGAAGTCTAAGTGTTCATTTAATAAACGGTTTATCTTTATGATGTGTGTGTGTGCGCGCTAGAGAATACAAGTACGAGTTTATGAAATAAGAATGAGTTTAAACACCACACTTATGGAGCAAGTAGATAGATACCCCAAAGCATAATCATATGTATCATATAAAATATGATTTTACAAGAAGGTTTTTTGATGAATATATACAAAACAAGTGTTTTAGTTAAATACAAAGATAAACAATTAAAAACACTTAAGAATTTGTCACATGAAAACATTAATATGAGGAACTGTATGCTAACATTCCTCATATTTTTTTTTATGACAAATCTTTCACAAAAACACTATAAGAATGATTTGAAAGTATGTAGGTCTAAACGAGATGTGAAATTCTATAACACAAATGAAGTTTAACTCTCATTCGCAATAAACATATAATCAAAGTTTATTTTCATAACACATGTGAGGTTTTGTAAAAATGAATTTCTTGAAAAGGTTTTAGTGCACACATTCAGTTTCTCCCCCTTTGTCTTAATCAAAAGGACATGATGCGTTAACTATCAACTACACTCTCGCAAGGCAAGCCAAACTTAAAGTTAAATAGCAAGTAATCAAATGTAATTGTGGCAAGTGAATAAACAAATAAGCATAGTAATCAGAATCTAACTACATATAACACAAAATGAACCAACTCAAATGTAATAATATAGCAACAAAATTTCATTCATAACACTAGTAATGAAAAAGGATATACTCAAGCATTGAAGAATGATAGAATTGCACCGAAGGTTCTTGTGAGTGGAAAAACTAATATTTTTCTTCAACAAGCTAATCACAAGAGTAAGTGCATGACAATATATATAGTAACAAAAAATGCTAATGAAAAGGAAAAAACACAATTTTAATCATACAAGCATAAAAGGCAGAGATTATACATGAAACAAGTTTGTTTGAAAAATAGCCCAAAAAGGATTTATGTGAAACTTAAGCATTTGGAGACCTACTCCCTAACCTTCTTCTTGTTAAAATATTGTTGCGTAAGCATGAGACTTCAGTCTTGAGACCTAAATCCTTTCATGCGCATTATCAAACCATCCCTTGATTTCCGATAATCCATCTTTCGTTCTATTCATAAGGGAGGTTTCAACCCAATCGAGGTCTTCTCTTGTGACAACATTGGAAGAAGAGTTCATTGATTTTTTTTTATGAGGAGTTCAGAGTCTAGGAGGAGAATGTAATGGAATATTTTTATGAGGAGGTATGTTAAAAGACGCTATAAGAGGACCCATAGAGATCGCATTTGAAATGACATCATTAAGATACATTTTTTGGATATGTTTTGGAAAATGATCAAAGAAATACCGATCGATTTACACATTATTGTTGATGAAAGGTTATGATGAAACGAATATCAAAACTCCATGTAGGCTCAATATTGGGAGTATTTGGCAATGGAGGAATTTCCTTAACTTGGATTAGAAAATGATTAAGAACAATTCGATAACGAAGAGTAAAGGGGAGATGAGCCCTATGATTCATGATCCTAAAGAGGATTTCGCAAAAATTTATGGAATTTTTAGAATAAATATGAGAATGAAGAATGGTCTCATAAGGAGCGATAGTTCCATATTTCTTGTCTTTCCCGACAAGACAATGATTAAGAGACTTATGAGCAAGACATATATCAGAAATGAAAAAGACTAGAGAGCCAATGTTGGGTATGATCTTAAATCATTTTGAAGACATACATTTTTCACCTCCTTTTTCTAAAGGCTACGTTAATGGCTTTTTTTACTCTACTCCAACCGGTAAGGATAAAATTATTATACACAGTATTTTTAAGACCTGAATATTAAACATATGATCAGGACCGATGGAGATATTTTGTTTAAAACCATTGTAGTAAAAAGAGAAATTTATATAATAAAAAAGGTGTAATATCAGATACTATTACCATTGGGTCTGGACTAGTAGTTAGGTCTTTCACGAACTAATATTTATTTTATTTAAAAGACACAACTTCAATTTTTAAAGTCACAATCATTTTTAATGGATTTTTAAATGTCTATTTATTTTCTATATATAATTGGTAAACGCAAACATTTGATTGATTCATTTTATAAAATATTAACTATTAAATACAATATAGAACAATTGAAAAGAAGAAACGTTATTCAATAGTTTTGTTGTTGTATCCTAAAAGTTGACCAACAAACATAAAATGTCGGTACATGTCCTAATTAATATAAAAACATCTGATCCAATTTGAATTTCAACAAATAAAATTATCTATTTATTTACATATTTCATACTTCTTTTCTTTTTGGCATTAGTATTTATAATTTTTTAAGATCGATAGTTGGGGTCTAGTGGTTAGACTACTCCGCAAAGACTAAGAGGGGTTGGAATCGAATTTTATTGGAATCAAAATAACTCTGAGTCAAAAGTGACTCTCATATGTACACAAAAAAAAAAAAGTATTTATAATTTTTTTAATCTGCCCGATAATGGTGACATTACCCACATCTTCCTAAAGTCTATTCTCGGCCTCAAGAGCTATCGAGACTCTTTTTACCCATTCCTATATATGTGAGAAAAGTGGTTATCATTAAGAATCCGAGAATCATATTTTAAACTCTTCAACTTTTATAGAACAAATTGCTTAGTTCCCACACTAGCACTGAAAGCTCAACCAGTGCTAACCACGACTTCAATTTCATCATGTTTCGCCCTCATGTGGAAAAATCTAAATGGAATAAGCATTAGTTAAGATAGGTTATCCACATGTACAATCATAAACTAGGAATTAATGGATAAATCAATTTTGCTCTTATTGAGCTATATGCCCACTGCATATAATTGGTGGAATGGTATTCCGTATTCACGTGATCTTTTATTCATTTTTACCACAGAGGGAACGTTTATATTTCATTTTAGTTGATAATGTAGGGCTAAAAATAGAAAAAGTAAAAAGTGAATTTTTTTGTATTAGCTGTAAGCCTGTAACCCGTTGGAATAAGATTCCAATCTTGATTTATATAAAGATCGCAATTCTTCATCTTCATCTTCATCTTCATTCTAACAAAACTTTCTTTTAGCATCTATTTTCTCCATTTTCTCCATTTTCTCATTATGTTATAGACTTCAACATGCCATGTTATTTTAACAGATTCAAACTACTGGAATATTAGTCTCTCAGAGTTTACCCATTTTCTCTTTGTTTACACTCATCATACTTTATGTGGCATCTATATTTGGGTTCATATATATTTCAGACTAGCTCCCTGTTCAGATGAAAGAGCTAAAACTTCGGCAGGTAAACATTATTCGATCTAAGTTAATTATCGACTGATATATGTGATTTTTGTTTAGCTCATGTTTTGTTTTCTATTTCAGGCTACTGGTCTTTACGACACTGCCTACTGGTGTATACGAAGAGATCACTTGCTATGTTTGCTTGGGCATAATGGAGCCGGAATGAGCTTAACCAAGATTATTCCCGTGACCAGTGGGGAAGGTAATCATTTTGTTTTAAAGTTTATTAGAATCCTTCACACCCCAGGAAATGCTAAACACGGCTTTTTTCCACAGAGTTAATAAGAGTTGGAAGGTATAGTGGTGGAATGAAGCGATGTTTAGCTATCGCATTTCTTGGAAATCGCGGATCATTTTGGACGAACTGGTATGTTTAATTCAAAGTCTTAATTAGCTAGCTCTTTATACCTTATTTAATTAATGAGATTTTGCTTAAAATACATATATGGATCTTGTGTAGACAACTGGTATCTTATAAGTGTTCATTTTGTGCAGGATTTTTTCATGGAGTTTGAGGACAGAAAAAACCGAATTCAGGATATCAAATATCCATTTAGAGTCAATTACACTCAAACAAGCTTATTTGCATATAGTAAAGCAGGCTGAGCTGATAGAGTTGGCTACTCAGCAAGACACGTAGTGTTTGCTTGGATTGAGAGTGTTGGAAGAAAGGTGAGAAAATAGAGGAATTTTTAATTTTTACATTGTTTTTATTGGAAGATTCGTTACGATATTACTTGGACAAAAAGAAAAGAAGTGGCTTAGACAAATCTTTTTTGTCGATAACCTCAGACCAATCAATCGAATATTGATTAATACGTAATTGATCGAACACTACTTGAAAACGGCTCTTCTACTCAGAAACAAAATGTTTCAAATGTTCCTGGATATTGTTGCTCCCATTGGACCATTTATTAAACGCCTATACGTAGATACCCTTTCTTTGATTCTTTGCTTCATTGTAAAGAGATGCAAGCAAATATTATTGGATCTATGCCTTTGTTGTGGTTTTCAGAAATTTATGTCGAGAGTGAACTGATTATATGTTCACGTTTCATTTATAAGAGAGACTGTTCACTAAAATGTGAGTGGAAGTGAATTAGTTTGTGGTATGTACTTAATCTGTAACATCCCAAATCTACTGATAAGGTAAACCTGAAATCGTGATAAACTTAGATTTAAATTCACTTCCAAGTAATTTCGTAAATTAATTCCCCAACAATATAATGTTAAAATCCCTTTAAAACAATCATATCATATCTTTTATATCCAAAATATATTCATAAAATCCATACGCAAAACTTTACATCACCTATTACACCAAACAAACAAACATATAATGAGTTCCATGGAACTCAGTAAAGGGAAGTAACCAAGCATAGACATTACTGAAGGTTCATTATTGCGGGATGTGGAATATTGCCCCTCCTCCAATTTCTTGACTTGTATCAATAATAACCACTCTTTTATGAAGCTCAAAGCTCGATTGATAGGACACGTGATAATTCACGCATCATTGCAGTTCTACCAAACTCCAGGCCTGCTAAATATGGAAAAGGCACAAATCCAAAGTTTGCAACAGATGATTGAAAATTTTTCAATTTTTTTTCAACTGAACAAGAAATTACCTTATTTCTTTTTTTTTTTTTTTTTTTTTTTCTTGTTTCCTCAAATCCTTAACAGATCCCTACCTCCCTTAACAGCGTCATACAGATCAACCCCTCCTCCATGACCCTCCCTAAACAGCTGCTTCGGGGGCTTCACGGCTTCATCTAAATACTTGCTGTCCTAAACAATGGAGGCTTCCCTTGTGCAGTCAAAAAAGCTCTCAACTCCTCACTCTTATTTATCAATGGATGCTTCTCTAATATCCTAAATACTTCATAAAAGCAACCTTAATTTAGGAAGGCAATACTGAGGCATAATTATCTCCACGAGACCTATATAGTATCGTTCAAGATTGATGAAGTAATATTCTCAGTACCGTTCAACTGAAAATAATGGAAGTAGATAAACAAGCTTCTCCAAGTCCACCAAAAGTTCCCATGAACTGAAAATCAAAAACTTTATAAAAAAGAAACATCTAAAACACGTTTAAACTCACCACTTCTCAAATTTCTTGCTCAAACAATTTTGAAGCAGCTGCAGAACTAAAGCCCTGTATCACATTTATGCTTGTCTCATGCTTACATCGTAGAAACTCACATGTATCAGGTAGAGAAGGAAAAGAAGGCAATGTTAACTCAAAACTCTCACGAGCATTATTCGATTCTAACCATTCACATACTCCCCAAGCAGTTTCTTTATGCAATTAAGTAAAAAATGTGTTAGAGCAATGCTATTTAGTAAGTTACATAAGATGTAACAATACGTAAAACACTCACTTGTCCATCAAAAAGAGCAGTGTCAACTGTGATCAAGGACAGTTTGGGCAACTGTGATCAAGGACAGTTTGGGCAACTATGATCAACTAAGAATACTATACTTGGCAGATAATCGTATCTCCGGTGGCTAAAAGAATCTAATTGATCTATTAATTCATCAATCTATGCTTCAGCAACTAAAAGCCTCTGGCGATAAGCAGTTTCTGCTTTATTAACCGCTTTTACTCTTAATTCGAGACCATGTTCATCCAAGAAGTTAATAATTTTTTTATGTCATTATTTCCTACTTTGATGCACTTTTGGACATGGTGACTGTTTTTGTGTGTATCTAAGTAAAATCGCTAAAACTCGTTCCCACTTTAAAAACGAACTCGAATATTGTAGGAAAAATAATAATATAACTGGTTTTAAAAATAGAGAAATAGAGTTCCAAAAGAAAAACAAAAGATAATTTTCAATTAAAGTAACACTACACTATTACAATAAATTGAAAATAACGAAAACTTACACGGAATAAAGAAAAGATTACACGGTATATAATTTGCGTTAAAAAGATATTCCGGTCATGCCGGTTATCTCTAACAAATTCTACTCTAAATTATATCAGAAATTTGAGAAAGAAGTAGAGTAGTCTTTTCTGGTTCTTAGTTTTCGTCTACAAACTATTCTATATTCTATTCTCTATAGAACAACTTTTTTCTATTCTCTCTAGGATGATTTTTCCATTCTCTCTAGAATATTTTCTTTTCTCTTCTCTAGAAATGAAAGTGACAAAGTCACTATTTATAGAATATATGGCAAGACAAAAAACCGTCACTTAAATGCCTATTCAATGGTCATTAAAGCTAGCCGTTTTTTTCCCACCAAGTCTTGTAACTCATGAAACCGCCGAATTGAATAGCCATAAATCTTTGTCGGTTTTTATTTTATTCTCCATTTTCTTGATGAAACTTTTAACACATAAAAAGTTTTCCTACTTTTCCAAAGAGAAAGAAAGAATAAATAAAATAAAATTCTTCAATTCCAACAATTTCTTCTCCAATTTTAAGGTGGGACTATTAGAACACAAATAGTTTTTTCCCACTTCTCCAAAGAGCATGAAAGAATTAATAAATTAAATTATTATTCATTTAATAATTCCAACAATCCCCCACTCAGGTTCTTTGGGAGAAAAGGTGAACAGGTTTCCGTAAATACCAACATTTAGGTGAATTGTACTTAAGTGGCAATATCTTTCGATTTGAATTGACACGTAGTGAAGTGAGGCAACCACCAAAAACATATCAAGTGAACGTACTCTTGAACTTGAATGTTTTTGATCGAGACCCTCACAGCACATACTCTACCCTGCTGATAGTTACAAATCCCCCAAACATCACCCTTTCCTTACACATAGGTGATCTCCAAGAGCGTCTTGTCACATTAGCTGACCCCTCTCAGATTCTTAGATCATTAAGAGCAATAAAGCTCAACCTCATTATGTGTCTTGCTAATTCATCAAGTCCTTTCTCTTAAGGACCACCCTTTTACGGGATGTGAATTTGTGATGAGTCTAACAACTCATCCCTTAGGAACATCAAGGACGTCTCTTTGTAGTCATATTATGCGCAATATACAAAAACCTCAACGGTGAATTCATCAAGTCCGTCTCAAAAGGACCACCACACATGGCTATAATTCATTAAGTATGAGGAATATACAACAGCCTAAATGGTGATTTTATCAAGTCCGTCTCAATAGGACCACCACACATGGCTATAAATTCATTAAGTTTGAGCATTATATAACAACCTCAACGGTGAATTCATCAAGTCTGTCTCAATAGGACCACCACGCATGGCTATGAATTCATTAAGTTTTAATTTGCTCATGTACGCACAATTTACACTATATAAATAGGAAGTTAGTGCATCATATAGATCAATAGTACCTCTCCCGTACTTTATTAAATGACAAAATAATAACCCAATGGTCACCACTTGAGTTTCTTTACAATTTGGACAATACCAAGTTGAGTATAGTTCATTAAGAACATCATAATCATTATAATTATTAATTTATATTCATTAAGGGGTACATCCCCCCAAAATTCTCTTATTCATGAATACTAATTTTATAAGGATTTTTTTTCCCAAACATTATGTCAACGGAGTCAAACCTTTTCAACACGGTGAGACTAACTAAGGTAAATTCCATTAGTTACTCAAATGAATTTTTTTCCTTAGGATCATCTTCTCCCACATCTTTTATTCACAAATAAAAGAATAAAAGAAGTCAGACCCATGAATGAAAGTACCAAAAGTGGATCATGTCGTACACATATTGATAAAAGTGTAGCACAAACCGATCCATCTTTCATTAGGATACTATTTCATTAACACGGTGCCCGTTTAAAAAATAAAAAACAATTACCTTAGTTTTCAAACTTTATCCCCTTAATCCAAAGCCACCAACCCTTCATGTTGCACCATATAGATCTCTTCACATAGATCTTCATTCACACATATATATATTTAATATCCAATTGATATATATTCATGTTTGTGAATGAAATTTAGGGCAACAAGAGGTAAAAAGTTTTAATATAAGGGGCCAAAGTAATTCTTAAACTCATAAAAACGTGGAAACCTAAGGACTTATCCATGAGTCAATTCACTTTTCGACTTGTATGAGACTAATTAGATCTTGTTGGGTCATTTCTCGATGACGTACTTATTCTCATCAGAATCATCACCCTCATGCCTTTTCTAAACCGTTTCACAGATAGTCTTTGTTGACTTCTCAACGGTACACAAATAAAAGGTGGGGTTCGTCACATTATCCAAGATCCATCCTCTAACCACTGAATTAGCTTTCTTGAACCCAATTTTTAGAGCCAGAAACCTAGCATGTAGTTCTTTGGTATATTCCCCATTGGCCTCAATGGCAGGGAGTACCTTGAGAACGACAAGGTCTAGTTCATGTTGTTCAAGACATATCAGTGGCTTTTGTGCCCAACGTTTGTAGTTGGAACCATTGAAAGGCTCCAACATAGTCACGTCGGAAAAGGCATTTGCATTCAATAATGAAGCAACTGCCAAGATAGGAAAACCATTTCAAAAAAACAACCAGTGATATAAAAGTAATATCTTTTTAAATTGTAGGAAAAATAATAATATAACTGGTTTTAAAAATAGAGAAATGGAGTTCCAAAAGAAAAACAAAAGATAATTTTCAATTAAAGTAACACTACACTATTACAATAAATTGAAAATAACGAAAACTTACACGGAATAAAGAAAAGATTACACGGTATATAATTTGCGTTAAAAAGATATTCCGGTCATGCCGGTTATCTCTAACAAATTCTACTCTAAATTATATCAGAAATTTGAGAAAGAAGTAGAGTAGTCTTTTCTGGTTCTTAGTTTTCGTCTACAAACTATTCTATATTCTATTCTCTATAGAACAACTTTTTTCTATTCTCTCTAGGATGATTTTTCCATTCTCTCTAGAATATTTTCTTTTCTCTTCTCTAGAAATGAAAGTGACAAAGTCACTATTTATAGAATATATGGCAAGACAAAAAACCGTCACTTAAATGCCTGTTCAATGGTCATTAAAGCTAGCCGTTTTTTTCCCACCAAGTCTTGTAACTCATGAAACCGCCGAATTGAATAGCCATAAATCTTTGTCGGTTTTTATTTTATTCTCCGTTTTCTTGATGAAACTTTTAACACATAAAAAGTTTTCCTACTTTTCCAAAGAGAAAGAAAGAATAAATAAAATAAAATTCTTCAATTCCAACAATTTCTTCTCCAATTTTAAGGTGGGACTATTAGAACACAAATAGTTTTTTCCCACTTCTCCAAAGAGCATGAAAGAATTAATAAATTAAATTATTATTCATTTAATAATTCCAACAAATATTGTGGTAAATTTTCATTGCGGAACATATATCAAACAATTCTTTATGCTATCTTTATTTTTTGAACTTTAAACTTCAGGCCTCAATGGCTCTTTAGGCTGTAGGTTTGCAGCTTAAATCTTCTAGCTTTTCGTCTAAATTGAGAAAAGTTGGAAGGTTATTAAATATAATTTTGATATAATTTTGATACCCGGATGGTGTTTAATTTTGGCTTATTCTTATGCGAAAACTCCTCTGTTGTAAAAACTCTTAATAAAAACGCTTAATCTTTGGCAAAAGTTAGATAAAAAAGAATTAAGGTTGAAAAACTAATCAAACCAGAAAAAGAAAATTGAAGAAAAATAAAGAACACAGGATATATCGTGGTTCAGCAATAATGCCTACATCCACGTTGAAGCCACCCTCAGATGATACTTCGCACACTATAAGAACACGGTTACAACTTCAGATCAGTTACAAATTACAGGATTACGAGAATAGAACACCACAAGAGTTTCAGCGTGAAACCCTAAGAAACAATCAAGAAATCTACTCAATTTTCAAGCAATAGGCTTGATCTAATCTATTCTAATTAACAATTTTTATAGTTTAGATTGTTAATGTTTACAAGAAACCCTAAAAGAATATCTGAAAAATACGAGAGAGAAGAGAGCGAAGAGTCAAAAGAGTAGAAGAAGAGAATGACCAAGTCTGAAGACTTGGATTTTTTATATGACACATATAAGGGTTTTAATCTAAGCCATCCATGATATAATTCAATCAACGCGTATTATTAAGCCACATAGGTAAGTCGGTGATAAGTTAAAGCCGAGAAAGTAATGCACTTCCAAAGCTGAAGTGTTTCTCCACATAAGCCGCCAACTCATCTTTTGACCAAAAATACTTTGACTTTACAAAATATCAACAATCTCCACCTTAAAGTCAAAATTCACAACTTCTTTTACTTCTCTTCCTCACTTCATCATAAGTTGCCCTCCAAGTGTTCAAGTATGCGCAACACCATCTGGTTGCTCCAAAATAATTAAATCTGCAATAATTATTAAAACCACAAGTTAATAATTTATAAATATCAAACAGAAAATAAAAGATCAGAGAATGTTCAGCAAATTCAAGCAATGCTTAAATTTGCTAACTGTGACAATTTTAGTTCCCATATCTGCTGGATTATTCTCTGTCTTTATTTTCCACAATTTAATTCCTTCAGTCACAAGCCAAGTTCTGATAAAATGGAACTTAACATCTACATGTTTAGTTCTCTCATGGTACACAGGATTTTTTGCTCAATTGTATAGCACTTTGACTATCACTAAATATAGTAACAGTTGACTTGGTCAACTGTAGTTCCTTAGTCAAACCTTGTAACCAAATAGCTTCTTTGAAACAATCACAAATAGCCACATATTCAGATTCAATGGTTGATAAAGCCACCAAGGGCTGTAACTGAGATTTCCATGTAATACAATTATTTCCAAGTACAAAACAATATGCAGTAGTAGATTTTCTATTGTCTCTATCACCAGCATAATCAGCATCAACAAAACCATGTAACTCAAAAGGTACATTATACTTACCATACTGTAATCCCACATTTAAAGTACTACTAATATAAGAAACTACCCATTTTAAAGTTGTCCAATGTTCAGGACCAGGGTTGGACATGAATCTGCTGAGTAATGATATTGAATAGGATAAATCAGGCCTTGTACTTATCATTGCATACATAATAGAACCAATAACATTTGAATAAGGTATATAACTCATTTTCACTTTCTCAGAAGCATTCTGAGGACATTGATTCTTGCTCAATATAAAATGCCCAGCTAAAGGCATTTCTACCTTTTTACAGTTCAGATCACCAAATTTCTCAACCAACATTATGAGGTAAGGTTTTTGATGTAACTTGAGATTATTCTTATTTCTGTCTCTTTCTATGATCATTCCCAAGATTTTCTTAGCCTTACCTAAATCCTTCATTTCAAATTCAGAATTTAAACTTGCTTTTAACTCATTTATACTCTGCAAAGAATTGCTAATTAGTAACATGTCATCAACAAATAATAGCAAGAATATCATATTCTTTGACACAGTGTTAAAGTATAAACAATTATCATATGCACTTCTTTTAAATCCAAGGCTCAAAACAAAATTATCAAATCTTTTATACCATTGCCGAGGGGACTGTTTAAGACCATATAAAGATTTTTGAAGCAAACATACATAATCAGGATGTTTTATATCAAGAAAACCCTCGGGGTGTTTCATGTAAATTATCTCCTCAAGTTCACCATGTAAAAAGGCAGTTTTAACATCAAGTTGTTCTAATTCCAAATTATAACAAGCTACATAAGAAAGCATAGTTCTTATAGTTTTAAATTTCACAACAGGAGCAAAGATTTCATGAAAGTCAACACCTTCCCTTTGGGTATAACCCTTTGCTACAAGTCTAGCTTTAAATCTAGGGGGATCAGATTCATTTACACCCTCTTTCAATTTAAACAACCATCTACAATCTATAAGTTTTTGTCCAGGTGGGTTTTTAACAAGAATCCAAGTTTTATTAACATATAAAGATTGCATTTCTTCTTTCATAGCATTCAACCATTCATACTTATCTTTGAATTTAAGCACCTCACTATAAGTTTCAGGTTCAGAGTGTATTACCTCAGAAGCTGCTATTAAAGAAATGTATACTAACTCAGCATATGAATACCTTGTAGAAGGTTTAGGGTCCCTCTTTTCTCTATCTCTTGTCAACTGATAGTTTGAGAGGCTCTCTTGAAGAGATTCTTGTAGAACCTCTGTTTCTGAGTGTGGCTCAGTGTTACCTGGCTGCTCAGAAGGCTGAGGTTCTGAATCTTCTTCTTCTGTAGCTGGATCAGGATTGCTCTTATCACTTCCAGCTTGCAAAGGCTCCACCTCAAACTATATGCTATCAGTAGTAGTGACAGGTTCAGAGACTTCATTACCTGTATCAACAACATCACTCTTGCAAGGAAAATTAGATTCATCAAATATTACATCCCTACTAATAATGATCTTAATTCCTTTAGCATTTTTATCCCATAATCTGTAACCTTTAGTGCCATGCATTTTTTGATATCCAAGAAACACATTTTAAATACCTAGGGTCTAATTTTCCTTCCTTATTATGTGCATAAGCAGCACATCCAAAAATTCTATGTTCAGAAAGGTCAGGCTTTTTATTATTCCACAGTTCCATGGGACATTTCATACTAAGTGATCTATTGGGACTTCTATTTATTAGATAGGTAGCAGTATATAATGCTTCACCCCAGAAAGATTTAGGCATACCAGATGTGAATAAGAGGCATCTAACTTTTTCTAATAAAGTTCTATTCATTCTTTCAGCTACACCATTTTGTTGTGGTGTTTTTCTAACTGTCCTATGTCTTAATATACCACGCAATTTACAAAAGTTATCAAATTCTTCATTGCAAAACTCAAGTCCATTATCAGTTCTAAAGGTTTTAACATGTTTACCAGTTTGATTTTCATGCAATATTAACCATTCTTTTATAGTATTAAAAGTATCACTTTTGTTTTTCAATAAGAAGGTCCAAACACGCCTAGAGTAATCATCAACTAAGGACAGGAAATATTTTCTACCCCCATGAGTTTCATACTTATCAGGCCCCCACAAATCAGCATGTATATATTCAAGTATAGATTTAGACATATGAACACCCACAGTAAATTTCATTCTGTGTTGCTTAGCTAACACACAAGGCTCGCAAAAAGAAAGATTAGAGATAGAATCCTTACCCAACATTCCATCCTTGCTTAGCACATTTAAGCCTAATTGGCTCATATGGCCAAGCCTCAAATGCCATTTTACAGTTGCTGCATTCTCAACATTAGTATTAACTGAATTCAAATCATTTTTAATACAAATACCATCAAGAATGTACAGGCCAGATATTTTCTTCCCACATAAAACAAGTTTATCATTTTTAAACACATTTATAACACCATTTGAAACTTTATGAACACAACCCAAGTCATCTAAAACACCTAAAGAAATAAGGTTTCTTTTTAGATCAGGAATCCACCTAACATCAGTAAGGGTCACATTTTTACCATTATTAAGTCTCAAATTTATTTTCCCAATACCAGCTACCTGACATGTATTATTGTTACCTATATAAACAGTTTCAACATTTGATTCAACCAAATCCACAAACCAATCTTTATTAGGACTCATGTGAAATGTACAACCAGAATCTAAAATCCAATTAGACTTACAAGCAATGTCTGAAACATTTAATACCTCACAAGTATCATCAATCTTATGGGGCATACATGCAATATTGGTTTTATTGTTACTATTGTTATTTTTGTTCTTAAGCGCATAGCAATTCTTCTTAATATGGCCAGGTTTTCCACAATGATAACATTTATGAGTTTCTTTGTTCTTATTTCCCTTATACTTTTTCTTATTCTTAGTATTTTTAAAAGGCTCATGAGTTTCATGTTTATGATTCACAAACAAATTGTTTCCTACACGCTTATTATTTTTCAATTCAAGTTCTCTAGTTTTCAGAGAGGCAACAATTTGATCAAAAGTAGGAATAACAGTAGAGTATTGAAACGCATCTTTTACTACTTGATAAGAATCAGGGATAGCATTCAAAAGGATCATACATTTAGAGGTCTCATCTAAAGCCATATCAGAACCTTTCAAAACCAAAGTAAGTTTTAAAAACTCATCAACATTTTCATCAATTGTTTTAGAAGAATCCATTTTATACGAAAACAAATTTCCTTTCAAGAAGGCCAGATTAGGAGCAGATTGAGAAGAATAGAGAGATTCTAACTTACCCCATAAATCAAGTGCAGTTTCTGCTCCATCTACTTTTCGTATAACATTATCAGAAAGGTTTAAGAACAAGAGATTATATGCTTCTTCCTTTACTTCATTCACTCGCTTACGATCTTCTTCAGACCAATGGTCCATATTTGGTTCAAGAGCACTTAGGACTTTATTATGCGACATCAATACCTTCATTTTCTTTTTCCACACACTGAAATCGCCTTTCCCATCGAACACAGATACTTCTAGCCTGGTTGTTGCCATTTCTTAATATATCTGTGTACAAGAAACAAGAGGAACAACACATTAGGGTTAATTAATACGAAAAAACCCTAGAAAAATATATTCAAGGATTTTTAAGTTTCGAAAACCCTAAGAAATATTAGACTTGTGAGTTATAATACAAGATAAAGAAATTGTATTGTTAAAAAAAGATTTTCAGAAAATTTTAAACCGCCAAAACACAGATCTGTAAAGATTAGTAACAAATCTTTTCTTAAAACGTTTTTAAAGATCAACCGAACAAAGCTCTGATACCACTGTTGTAAAAACTCTTAATAAAAACGCTAAATCTTTGGCAAAAGTTAGATCAAAAAGATCTAAGGTTGAAAAACTAATCAAACCAGAAAAAGAAAATTGCAGAAAAATAAAGAACACAGGATATATCGTGGGTCAGCAATAATGCCTACATCCACGTTGAAGCCACCCTCAGATGATGCTTCGCACACTATAAGAACACGGTTACAACTTCAGACCAGTTACAAATTACAGGATTACGAGAATAGAACACCACAAGAGTTTCAGCGTGAAACCCTAAGAAACAATCAAGAAATCTACTCAATCTTCAAGCAATAGGCTTGATCTAATCTATTCTAATTAACAATCTTTATAGTTTAGATTGTTAATGTTTACAAGAAACCCTAAAAGAATATCTGAAGAATACGAGAGAGAAGAGAGCGAAGAGTCAAAAGAGTAGAAGAAGAGAATGACCAAGTCTGAAGACTTGGGCCTTTTATATGACACATATAAGGGTTTTAATCTGAGTCATCCATGATATAATTCAATCAACGCGTATTATTAAGCCACGTAGGTAAGTCGGTGATAAGTTAAAGCCGAGAAAGTAATGCACTTCCAAAGTTGAAGTGTTTCTCCACATAAGCCGCCAACTCATCTTTTGACCAAAAATACTTTGACTTTACAAAATATCAACATCCTCCTTATAGGAATCACGACGTGAAAGCGGCGGATAATATTTACTCGAATAAGTCTTTGGCATGTATCTTGATGATGTAAGACGTTCTTAAGTTTTTTTGTAAAAAGATGTTCATTAGCATTAAGTATAGTTCTTTCCTTTAGAAGAATTTCTTTCATCTGAGTTTGCGAGATTAGTCATTCTTTATCACTTACAAGAAGAACAAATTTTTTAACCAAAAAAAAGAGAAGAACAATTTATTGCCTTCCTGATTGCTGGAGTAGCGCTAAATCAATCCAACTACCACAATGCTTGTTGTGGTAGTTTTTTAGTCTGTTTTAGTCCATTTGATTGATATGATTCGTGTAAAAAGTGGAGCATTTCTAAATATATTAAACAAAGATACTAATAACAACATAGGGTTGACTAAAGAAATACCAAAAACTTATGGATGATGTTGTAATTTCCTATCAATATTAACCTCAAATCACACTACTCAATAACCACAAACACAAGAAATAAAGCGAGAAAGTAAGAACACATATTTTATCGTGGTTCAGTCCAAAACAGACCTACATCCACGTTGAGCTCCGATGAGAGGTGCTCGGCTACTAGAAATCACAAGAGATACAATGTTTCAGATCACCTTACAATACAAACCACACGATCGAATGAATACCACTTCTAATCTAATTCTCGAACCCTAAACAGATGAATAAGGCTATCTAGTGATTAATCAAGATGATTATCACAAATTACACGAGATATTACAACTAAGAAGCTATCTAATCGATTACAAGAAGAATCAGAGATTGATCTTCTACAAACTAGGGTTAGTGTATGAGAGAGGCGAGAGAGAACGCAGAAGTTGAGAGAGGAAGGATTATAACTTCGGTCAACCCGTGTTTCCTTATATATGAGACAAAAGCCAAGAGCGAATGAGGGCCATTGGATGGTAATAAGATCAAACGCACGAGATTAAGCCACGTCTATGCCACGTCAATAAGTAATCAGCCAATTAGAACATAACACTTCACATAATATATATCCACCTAATATATATATATATATATATATATATATATATATATATATATATATATATATTCTTCAATCTCCACCTTGAAGTGTTGATTCTCCACCTCCACCTGAAACTGCACCTTATGTGATTCCTAGCAAACCCAAGCCATCTCCATCATCATCTCAGCTCAAAATACCTGCAAAACATTAACCAATAGAAAGCAAATCCAAGCAATGCTTGAACTTGACATTAGTAACAATTTTAGTACCAAAATCAGCAGGATTATCCTCAGTTGCCACTTTTAACAACTTAACTTCACCACTAGCCAGTATATCTCTTATATAATGATACTTAACATCAATATGTTTGGTCCTTTCATGATATACTGGGTTTTTACTCAGTTGAATTGCACTTTGACTGTCAGAGAATATAGTAGCCTTACCCTTCACAATACAAGTCTCAGATAGCAAATTTTGAAGCCAAATTGCTTCTTTAGAAGAATCAGTTATAGCCACATATTCAGCTTCAGTAGTGGACAAAGCCACTAAGGGTTGAAGTTGAGACTTCCAAGAAATACAATTTCCTCCAAGAGTAAAGCAGTAAGAGGTAGTAGACTTTCTTGAGTCTCTATCTCCAGCAAAATCTGAATCTACATATCCAACTAACTCAAAAGGTATGTTATGATTACCATAGCACAGTCCAACACCCAAAGTACTTCCAAAATATGCAAGAACATGTTTTAGAGCACACCAATGATCCCAACCAGGATTAGACATGTACCTGCTCAATAAGGATATAGCAAAATACAAGTCTGGTCTAGTACTAATCATAGCATACATGAGGGACCCTATAACATTAGCATATGGGACAGAATTCATCTTAACTATATCAGACTGTGACTTGGGGCACAAATGTTTAGATAAAACAAAATGACCAGCCAAAGGAGTCATAAGAGTTTTGCAATTCAAGCTACCAAATTTTGAAATTACTTTTCTCAAATAAGGTTCCTGGTGAAGCTTAATCATGCATTTATCTCTATCTCTATTAATCATCATCCCTAAGATTTTCTTAGCATTTCCAAGATCTTTCATATCAAATTCCTTACTAAGTTTCCTCTTTAACTCAGATATATACTTAAGGGACTTAGAAATAATGAGCATATCATCAACATAAAGTAAAACATACACATGATGATCAGTTTTAACAGATAGATACAAACAAGCATCATAATCAGATCTCACATAGTCACATTTAAGCATAAATGAGTCAAACTTCTTATACCATTGTCTAGGGGACTGTTTTAAACCATAAAGAGATTTTTTCAGTAAGCATACATGATCAGGCAATTTAGGGTCAATAAAACCCTCAGGCTGTCTCATGAAAATAGTTTCCTCAAGGTCACCATGCAAGAAAGCAGTCTTAACATCTAATTGCTCAATTTCAAGATTATAACAAGCAGCAAAAGCTAACATAGCCCTAATAGTTTTAAACTTAACCACAGGAGAGAAAATTTCATTGAAATCAATACCTTCCCTTTGAGTATAGCCTTTTGCAACCAATCTAGCTTTGTACCTTGGAGGGTCAGTCTCAGAGATGCCCTCTTTGAGCTTGAATAACCATCTACACTCTACCACCTTTTGTTTATGATGTAGTTCAGTAAGAACCCATGTGTTATTCTCATGTAATGACTGTATTTCTTCATTCATAGCTTTTTCCCATTGTTTACTGTCCTCTGCCTCCATAGCATCCATATAGGATGTTGGTTCAGAGTTTGTGACCTCAATTGAAGCATTCAGAGCTGTATACACAAGGTCTGCATATGAATACCTTGAAGGTGCTCTGGTTTCCCTTCTAGTCCTATCCCTTGTAAGTTGATAGTTCTGAAGTTGCCCTGTTGAAGACTCAGGAGGATGTTCTTCACCCTCATTGTCCTCAGTAGCTTCAGCTTCATCATGGGGAGGGTTTGGTTCATCTCCATGATCATCAACTGGACTGGAAGACTCAGGCTCCACCTCTTTCTCAATTCCCACCACTTGTTGAGGTTGTGTAGGTTCAGGCAAAGCATCATCACCTGTTCCTGTATCATTTTTGAAAGGAAATGTTAGTTCATCAAAGATTACATCTCTACTAACAATAACTTTGAACCCTCTACTATCTTTTTCCCACAGTCTATAACCCTTTACACCATGTTGGTTTTGATAACCCAACATTATGCATTTGATAGACCTAGGATCAAGCTTACCCTCCTTTGTGTGTGCATAAGCTGCACACCCAAAGGGTTTAAGAAAAGACAAGTTTGGTTTCTGCCCCTTCCAAATTTCTATAGGAGTCTTAAGGCCTATTGATCTGTTTGGACTCCTATTAACAAGATATGTGGCTGTGTAAAGAGCTTCTCCCCAAAAATCTTTGGGTAAGCCTGAGGTGAAAAGCATGCATCTCACTTTCTCAAGAAGTGTCCTGTTCATCCTCTCAGCTACACCATTTTGTGTTAGCCTCACCTTGTTTTTATTCCCGTTTTAATATTCGACAAATCATCATTTAAACTAAAATTCATTTGGTATCACTTTTAAAGGTTTTCCAAAACCCCTCATTATATTAGTTGTTTTTAAATCCTTGATCTTAAGCTTGAGCTTCATTAGAACAGCGTCGCGGTACACCGGACAAGACCTGCGGTACACCGCAGAACCACGGACCAAAGGCGCGGTGCATAAGCTAGTCCGAACAGTAACCTAGAAAATGTGCAGTACACCGGACTGAGGCGCGGTACACCGGACTGAGGCGCGGACCAGGAACATGGTGCATAGGGTAGCCCGTCAGTCAGCTATGAAATTAAGTCGAGGAAAATTGCGGTGCACCGGACCATACCCGCGGTACACCGCAAGAAAGGGTTTCTGCACTATTAGAAGAGGACAAAGCTTATATCCGTTGGAGTTTAAATCTATCCGTTAGATAGAAGCCTTTTGACCGTTGGAAGCTTATTTCAGCTATAAATTGAAGCTCATTCAAGACATAACTCATCCCTTCCATCTACCAATCTTAAGAGAAATTAATATTATCATTGAAGAAGGTTTCAAAGGAGCATTCAAGTCATATTCATTCCTTAAGCTGCATAGTTTATATCCACTCATTTAGGAGTTTAGTTCAAGCTATTATAACACCCCTAAACACTTTCCCTTTCCTCTTAGTTCTTGTAATAGATTAAGAGAGTAGTGTGAGTATAGGTTCTATACTTGCTTCCTTGTGTTGGTGATAACACAAGTGTATTTCCTTCAAGGTTTTTGAAGTGGTTGTAATGGGTTTGTAATCTCACCCGGGTTAAAGAGTTACGAAGATTAGTTGAGAATCTTGCAAATCCTAAGGAGGCTTCCTTAGGTAGTGGATGTAGGGAAACCGAACCACTATACATCGTTGTGTATCTTTCTATCCCTACACTTTTTACTTTTCCGCACTCTATATGCTTGATAAAATGCTTACATGAATAGTTTGATAATATTGTCTTTTAGGATTATCTAGTTTTTAACTATTTAGTTTGCTAAAACAATAGGATTCAAATTAGCTTTTAATTTTATTTACTTGAAATAAAATTAGCCGATTAATTTCAATTGTCCTATTCAACCCCCCTTCTAGGACGCATATAGAATATCAATTGGTATCAGAGCCTAGCTCTATTGTACTTCATCGTTTCTAGAGTTAATACGATATGGACTCTAATCAACCGGAAGGTTCATGTTCTACTAGACCTCCGCTTTTTGTAGGAAAAGACTACTTTGGATGGAAAAAGAAAATGGAGATTCATGTCAAAGGAATTAATTACTTTTTGTGGCTTGCTATCAAGAAGGGTCCTTACATTCCTTATATTGATGGTAGTCAAACGGTTGAGAAAGATGAAGATGCTTACAATTCTCAAGACATAGCTAAACTCACCAAAAACAACAAAGCTATGAACATACTCATAAATGGTTTGAGTGTCACGGAATATGCTAGAGTGAGTGAATGCAATTCGGCTCATGAAATGTGGCAACTCTTGGAGCTATCATATCAAGGAACGGAAGACGTCAAGGAAACTAAGATTGGTCTTTTTATCACTAAGTATGAGCTATTTCGTATGGAGCCCGATGAAGCCTTAAATGCAATGCATCAAAGATTTTCTAACATTGTCAACACCTTGAAGACTCTTGGTCAAGAGTACACCAACAAAGATCAATGCCGAAAAATCTTATTTGCTCTTCCAAAGAAATACAAATCAAAGATCAACTCTATAAGAGACACTAAATATCTTTCAAAAATGACGGTTCATGAACTCATTTGCAACCTCATGACGGAAGAGCTTGTGCTTGAAGAAGAAAAGATAAGAGATGATGAGGAGAAGAAGATTAAAAAATTCATTGCCTTCCATGCCTTGAGTAGCAAGTTGAAAGAACGAAAAGAAAGGAAGGAAAGTGAAGAAGAAGAAATTTCACATGAAGAAGAAACTAGTGAAGATGAAGGAGTAGCTATGTTGGCAAGAGATATGAAAAAATTCATGATATACAAACGCTTTGCCAAGAAAGGAAGTTCTTCCACACCTTATAAGAAGAATGTTAGAGCCATCAAACAAGATTAACCCACTTGCTATCATTGCAAGAAAGTTGGTCACATCAAAACTTATTGTCCCCTTCTTCAAAAGGAGAAACCAAAGAGAGCAATGCATGCTAATATCACTTGGGATACTCAAAATTCGGATGAAGAAGAAAGTGATAATGAGAATGTTAATCTTGTTGCTTTTATGGGAGAACTTGGAAATGATGAAGATACTTCTTGGGATGATGATACCGGTTCAACTCACTTTGCCTTTATGGCAAATCATGATGAGGTAACTCCTAAATCTAAACTCTCTTTATCTAATGATGATGCTAGTGAGCAAGATATTCATGAGGCATTTGATTCTCTTTACAATGATTTTTTAAACTCTATTGAAACAAACAAAGTTTTAACAAAAGATTTAGAAATTGAGAGAAATAGAACTAAAGAGATTTTAAAAGTTTTGGAAGATTGTCAAAATCTTTGTGATGAATGTATAGATGAAAATGAGAAACTTCATCTTATTGAGAAAAGCCTTTTGGAAGAAAAATCTTTGTTAGAGAAAAAGATTGTTGATCAAAATGCTATTATTTTAAAATTTACAAATGGGCAAGAAAACTTGGAATTGATTTTAGGTTCTCAAAAAATGGCTTTTGAAAAAAGTGGTGTTGGATATAATCCATCAACTAAACAAAAACTCTTGAAAAATGTTTTTGTAAAATCAAAAATTTCAAATGCAATTCCATCTTCTTCAAAATCTTCTATCACTTGCACTTATTGTGAAAAACTTGGTCATGATGCATCTCATTGTTACTATTGTAAATTATTGGATTTGGGATCTCTTGTGCCACTTTGGAAAAGGCCTATATGGGCTATAAAAAGAAAATCCACTAACCCTCATGGACCCGAACCAAATTGGGTACCTAAAGCCTAAATTATTTTTGTGTGTAGAGATTGAGCATCAAGAAGCAAAATATATGGCTCCTTGATAGTGGATGCTCAAGACATATGACCGGAAACCCATCATTATTTACACATCTATATAAAACAAAAGGTGATAGAGTTACTTTTGCCGACAATACTAAAAAACGCGTTTTGGGTAAAGGTAACATTGGTAATATGAATTCTTTACTTATTTCAAATGTTTTGCTTGTTGAGGGTCTATCTTTTAACTTGCTTAGTATAAGTCAACTTTGTGATGTTGGTTATAGTGTTAAATTTGAAGCATCTAGATGCATTGTTTTCAAAAATGATGAGTTAGATACTATATTTATTGCAAAAAGATCGGATAATGTTTTTGTAGTTGATCTTGAGAGTCTTATGTGTCAACGTATTAAATGCTTATCCGTGGTTAATGATAGTTGGCTTTGGCATAGACGTTTAGGACATGCTAGCATGGATTTGATTTCAAAATTGTCTAGAAAAAATCTTGTTGTTGGTTTGCCTATTTATAAGTTTGATAAAGATAAACTTTGTGATGCATGTCAACTTGGTAAACAACATCGTTCATCTTTTAAATCCATAAATAAGGTCATCACCGTTAGGCCACTTCAATTATATGCATATGGATCTTTTTGGTCCCGTTGATGTCACTAGTCTAGGAGGATCTAGATATGTCTTTGTTGTTGTTGATGATTACACTAGATATACATGGGTGATGTTCCTTGCTTTAAAAAAATCAAGCCTTCAATGAATTTGCAAAACTTTGTAGAAAGGTGCAAAATGAGAAAGGCTACTCTATTACATGCATTCGTAGTGATAATGGTAGTGAATATGTGAATTCTCCTTTTGTGCATTTTTGTGATGAATTTGGCATTGAGCATAATTTTTCGGCTCCTAGAACTCCCCAACAAAATGGGGTAGTGGAAAGGAAAAACCGAACTCTACAAGAAATGGCTAGAACAATGCTAAAAGAACATAGCTTGCCTACATACTTTTGGGGTGAAGCCGTTCATACGGCTTGTTATGTGTTAAATAGAGTTCTTATTAGACCCCTTATGAGCTTTGGAATGGTAGACCACCAACTATTGCTTATTTTCGTGTTTTTGGGTGCAAATGTTTTATCTTAAACACTAGGGATTATTTGGGCAAATTTGGTGCTAAATCGGATGAAGGTATTTTTCTTGGTTATTCCACTAAGGGAAAAGCCTTTCGTATTTTCAATAAACGCACTCGTACCATTGAAGAATCTATGCATGTTGACTTTGATGAGACTAACCCTTTTTGTATCAAGAAAGTAGTAGATGTTGATTTACATGAAGTTACTCCACAAGATCAACCCTTAGAATCTCCTACTCAAGAATTAAAATCTCATGATGAATCTCTTAAGGAAAATGGTCAACTCTCAAATGAAGCTAGTACGGATTTGCCAAAGTGTTGGAAAAACATCAAAGATCACCCAAGTGAATTAATTCTAGGTGATCCAAAAGAAGGTGTTACCACTCGTTCTCGTATAATTGCTCTATGTGCTCACCAAGCATTCTTATCTCAAATTGAGCCCAAGAATATTAAAGAAGCCTTGCTAGATGATCATTGGATAAACGCTATGCATTAGAAATTAAATCAATTTGAGCGTAGTAAAGTTTGGACATTAATTGACAAACCAATTGGCCCTACTATTATTGGCACAAAGTGGGTGTTTCGCAACAAGCTAGATGACACCGGTATTATCACTAGAAATAAAGCAAGGTTAGTTGCTCAAGGATACAATCAAGAAGAAGGTATTGATTTCGATGAAACTTTTGCTCCGGTAGCTAGACTTAAATCTATTCGTATGTTACTTGCTTTTGCTTGTTATATGAATTTTAAAATTTACCAAATGGATGTCAAAAGTGCTTTTTTAAATGGTTTTATAGATGAGGAAGTTTTTGTTAAACAACCACCGGGTTTTGAAGATCCAAAATTTCCAAATCATGTTTTTAAACTTTCAAAAGCTTTATATGGTTTAAAACAAGCACCTCGTGCTTGGTATGAACGTTTAAGCAAATTTTTGTTAGAAGATGGTTTTAAACGAGGAAATATTGACTCCACTTTATTTATAAAAAGGTCTTCAAAAGATATCCTTCTTGTTCAAATTTATGTGGATGATATAATATTTGGTGCTACTAATGAAAATCTTTGTGAGAATTTTTCTAAAAGCATGCATAAGGAATTTGAGATGAGCATGATGGGAGAATTAAATTACTTTCTTGGATTTCAAATCAAGCAAATGAAGGATTGCATCTTTGTAAATCAAGCCAAATACACAAAAGAATTGATCAAAAAATTTGGACTTGAAGATGCAAAGGAAATTGGAACTCCAATGAGCACATCCACAAAATTAGACAAAGATGAAGATGGTAAGGATGTTGATGAGAAAGCATATCGAGGTATGATTGGTAGCTTACTTTATTTAACCGCTTCTAGGCCCGATATTATGTTCTCCGTGTGTCTTTGTGCTAGATTTCAATCCTCTCCTAAAGAATCTCATCTTAGTGCCGTTAAGCGTATTTTTAGGTATTTGAAAGGAACCCTAAGTCTAGGACTTTGGTACCCAAGATTTACCTCTTTTGAACTAATAGGTTATTCGGATGCCGATTATGCCGGTTGTAGACTTGATAGGAAGAGTACTAGTGGAAGTTGCCAATTCTTAGGTCAATCCCTTGTATCTTGGTCTAGTAGAAAACAAAATAGTGTTGCCTTATCCACGGCCGAAGCCGAATATGTTGCGGCCGGAAATTGTGTGACTCAAATTCTTTGGATGAAACAAACCTTACTAGATTTTGGCCTAGAGTATGATTGTGTTCCCATTCGTTGTGATAACACTAGTGCTATCAATCTTACTAAAAATCCTATTCAACACTCTAGAACGAAACACATAGAAATCCGTCATCACTTTATCCGTGATCACACTCAAAAAGGGGATATTGTACTTGAATTTGTCACTTCGGAAAATCAACTAGCCGATATTTTTACCAAACCTCTACCCCAAGATCTCTTTGAGAAAATTCGTTGTGAGATTGACATGCAAATTCTCTAACTTCTTATCTTGCCATTAGTGTTAGTGCTTTTTGTATATATTATCTTGTTGCTAATATTTTCTTGGTGTTATAGGGTCCTTGAAGCTTCTAATTGTTATCCATTTACTCCTTTAGCCTTTGTTTTTACTCAAATGTATTTTGACCCCTTAAAATTTTCAAAAATCGTATCATTGATTCTTTTTGTTGTTGACAAAGGGGGAGAAATTTTAGTTAAACTTTTTCAAATGCATTTTGTGAGGGGGAGTTTTTCTAAAAACTCTAGTGATTAGGTTGAGGGGGAGTTTTTGATTAAAACTTTATCTAAGGCATCTTCAAAAGTTTATGATTTGTCAAACATCAAAAAGGGGGAGATTGTTAGCCTCACCACGCTTAGAGAATATTGTTGAATACCAATTCACCTGTCCCACAAATTTTTAAAGGAAATTACTTCCCAAACTCCTTAATGTGGGATGCCAAATTATAAAATAAAAGATCTTGAAGTTGGGCAAGCATGTTCAACGAGCTACAGTTTTTAAAGAAGCATTGTACCATGCAAATTAAGAATGAAACTGAGACTAACATTTAGGAACACATGGGGATTGATAAAATTTTTATGCTGGAAAAGCCAGGAGGATGTAATCTGATACGGGTGTCTCAAATTTTCAGTGGCGATCTTTAGAGATGAAGCCTTGATATTATCGACCGAATATTCCTTGTCGATTATTGGAGTATCCGTGTGCGATATGGTTACGAAGGCCTTGGCGGTTGGTAATGTTCCGAAGGAGATTCTGAGAACGCTTATTCACCTCATCCCTAAGGTAGGGAATCTGGAGTTTATTAGTCAGTTCCGACCAATCAGCCTAATTAACATGAGTTATAAGATATGTATGAAGGTTCTTGTTAATAGGTCCTTTCCATAGTAGGTTCTTACCGAAGGGATCTACTATAGACAATGTGGTATTGGTTAGTGAGGTGGACTTCTTCTTGCGACATTGTAAAGGGAAAAGAGGGTATATGGCGGTTAAGGTGGATTTAGCGAAAGCATATGGCAAAATTCGATGGGAATTTATTAAGGATTCACGTGAGTCTTTTGGGATCCCCTCTAAGTGGGTGGATGTTATCAATTATGGGATGGAGAATAAAAAGTTGAGTGTCTTATGGAGAGGGAAACCACTTGATTAGATAAAGTGGAAGCATGGAATTAGGCAGGGAGATCCTATCTCCCCTTACTTGTTTTCCATTTGTATGGAGAGGTTGTCACTTCTTATTCAGAAGCACGTGGAGGAAAAGAGATGGAAGCCTATTCGCTTATCGCCAGGGGGTTTCCTATTTCACATATTTTTTTCGCTGATGATCTTATTCTATTTGCGGAAGCTTCTATTTATAATATTGATCTTTTGCAGGATACTTTGCTTTCTTTTTGTCACGATGCGGGCCTAACAGTGAATAACAAAAAGTCAATCATCTATTTTTTAAATAATATAGAGGAAGGAGCAGCTTTGGATATTGCGTTGCATAGTGGGTATCAAAGAAGTGAGGTTCTTGGCAAATACCTAGGCGTTTCTATTCTATCGGGGAGGCGACCTAAAGACTTCTACGGTGAACTCGTTAATGGCCTTCGAGGCAAATTGGCTTAATGGATAGGTAATTCTCTCGCACTTGCGGGCCGTATAACCTTGGCACAATCGATTCTTAGTGCCTCGCCAATGTATATAATGTAAGTGGTGAAGTTACCAGGTTATGTATGTGAGGAAATCGATAAAATATGAAGGGAGTTTATTTGGGGAAATGCGTATGGACAGAAGCATATTTATTGGGTGGCTTGGAAGGACATATATAGATCAAAGAATGTTGGGGGACTTGGCTTTCGTTTTGCGGAAGATATGAACAAGGCTCTTTTGGGAAAGTTGGGTTGGAAATTGGTTCACGAAGATAAGTCACTTTCGCCGTGAGTTATGCGTCAAATATATTTCAAGGGTCCTTTTTACCAATATGTAATGAAACAAACCGATTTTCGAATGTGTAGAACTATCGCGAAAGGTATTGTTGTAGTTAGACGGAGATCCCGGTGGCTTATACGTAATGGTGCTTTTGTTTCGTTTTGGTTAGATGTGTGGATTGGAGATGCTCCTCTTGTAAATTTTGCCATGGGTGAGATTAGTAGGAGCGATAGGAATATGAGGGTGTGTGATTTTGTGACTAGTGAAGGAGTATGGTATTGGGACAAGTTTCATCGTCTCTTACCTCCTTCGAAAGTCTTGGAAATTACTACTGTACGAGTGGATGTGAATCGCAGGGAGTGTGATTCTTGCTCATGATTATTGGAAGTTCGTGGTGAATTCTCAGTGAAGTCGGCTAGGTTGGATGTTGATACCAGTAAGGTAAATAAGGATTTTAATTGGGCAAAACTTTGGGGGTTAAATTGTCCGCAACGTATCAGGATATTATTATGGCGAGCCATACAAGATAGGTTAGCGACTCGTGGTAACTTGAGGCGAAGAGGGATGGGTGTGGTTGAAACCTGTCCTTTCTGTGGGGTAGTTGCGGAATCAGCTATACACATTTTAAGAGATTGTGATGTCATAGAGGAGGTTTGGAAGTCATTTAGAGTTGAGGTACATCAAGGGTGCAATGGGAACCGAACTGGGATCGGGAATGTTGATGTGGCGCCGAGTGGTGGTGGTCCTTTGCTGCTGTAGATTGAGGGGCCTCGAGAGTTATAGACGCGAGGTCAAGGTTCTATTCAGTCCTGTGGAGTTGATCAGGTGCAGTTTGGAACTGAAATGTTGCAGAGTGGTGAGGTCGCGCAACAGCAGACTTCTCAATTTATGCAGCAGCAGGCCATTAATCCTTCGCAGCAGCAGTTCATCAATCTCTCGAGGGAAACTTGCGTAATCAGTAGAGACCAGGACGTTTCACAGAAGCTCGGTGGACATCAAATGGGTTCCTTCACTCGCGATCAGCAATGGTGGTCCAAACACATATCAAATAACGGGTTTTTTACGGGAGTTAAATGGGGTATCTTCTGTGGGACGCTTGTAGAGGTAATTTGGAAGGCGACGTATAACATTGTTTTTAATGGGTGCGCAATTCCGAATAGCAAAGAGTTGATTCGGAAAGCCCAACATCTAGCGACAGCGTATGCAAAGGTTTGGGGAAATAATCCGGGTAAGGCTTCAATTATTAAAGGGGTTGCAAGCTTAGTTGATTGGAATAAACCAATTTGCGGATTCAAGATGAATACAGATGGCAGTATTAATTAGGGTTGCACAGAAAAACCACCAACCCGCAAAATCGCAAAAAACCGACCCAATCCAACCCGAAAAAACCACCCCGCACAATCCATGGTTTGCTATGGGCCCAAAATAATTTCTTTCATGGTATTGGGTTGGTTTGCGGTTTTGGAGAAGCCCAAACCACGGGTAACCGACCCAACCCGTGGTTTGGCCCAATAACTTTTTTTTTCTTATATATGTACATGTAAAAGAGGTGGTCAACGAAAACCCACCCCATTTCTATCGTATCTCTCACGCCATATCTCTCTCGTCTCTCTCTTACACCAAAAGAGGCAAAAAATCCCTAGCCTTTCACCTCTATCTTCGCTACTTTCTGAAACTATCCCTTCACACTCATCCATCACCGTCTCTCCATGGCACCTTTTGTTATTTGATTTTATATGTTATATATCCTTCTCAAACCCTTCTAGCCTTTCTAAAGCCTTTTTATTTAAACACATTATAAGCCATATCCCTTTACATTATAGGACTTTTCCATATTACCCGCACTCAAATCGCGATGCATAGACAATTGTTTTAGAGCTTGAGTCTGGGGTGGTGGGTCCACCATTATGGGAAATATTATTGGGTTGGGATTTTTGAGCTTATTAATTGTGCTTTGTTCTTTATATTGATGATGATTCACAGACTTATATTGTAACCCTTTGCCGGGGTAATAGTGAATGAAAAAGAAGCTATGAGCTAAAGTTATGAAAAGGCATAATATATGAAAAAATAGCGTGATATTTCAAACATTAAAAAGAGAGTCATAGCTATACAAAAGGAAAAAAAAATTGAAAAGAATATATATTCAGACCGGCAAAGTGAAATTTTTATTTGAACATATTATGCTTTAATTGGGTTATTGGGGATGATAAATTGTGCATCAAAGAATTCATTGGGTTGAGTGAGAAACGTTTTATGAGAGTAACTCAAGCTCTAGGACGATTCGTTGATGGCTAGTGAGGAGAGGCTCACTCTAAATTATCCAAAAATACTTATCATACCATCCCTAAGCCTAAATTACAACCTTAAAGACCTTTTGATTCTTTGCTATGTAATCTAGAAGTGATTAAACCAATAGAGAGTAGTTAAGTGGATCTTTAGATACTAGTGAAGGTCGATGACCAATCTATAGCCTCCTTGGTAAACTGAGTAAAGTTCCTCTCCTTCTTACATTGCGAAGCTAATCTAATCTTGAATTCAAGGCGTGTTGACTGTGGATATGAGAAGTATACAGGTATGTAGTTTATAAATATTATTACATGAAATTTTCTGAGTAGTTGCTTTGAGTCTATTCTCCATATTCTGCTATCTTCTTCCCTCTGTGCTTAATTGACCTAGGTGTGTATTTAGAGACTTCCCTTTGTTTTTATCTTTATTGTATCGGGACGATACAACTTTGAGTTGGGGGTCTTGATGTCTCCTTGATTGTGATGAATTAATCCTAGTCAGAGACATCATTTTTAGTGATTTAGAATTCTTTCTAGTCGATTTTCTTGAGAAATGCTACACTTTCCTATTTTGGGTCTTGATTTAGTAAATTATTATTTTTAGAGCATATTGGGTTTAATTATTTATTTAGTGTGAAGCTTTAAAGATAATTATGGAGATTAATTAGATTCCAAGTCAAAGACTAAGAGATAAGGAAAGAAGATAAGCATGGTAATTGGAAATAAGGAAAGAAAAGCTAAAATATGGAAAAGGAAAAGCTGTCATAAATCTGAATTCCAGCACCTACGACCACAAATCAGCTTATATCTCAAAATCGGTGAGAAATTTGGAGAAACGGTCAAGAGAAAAGTTAAATATCTTTCTGAGACGATGAATTTCGACTACTCATACGCGTCAAACAGATAAGAATTGAAGCTGTTAGGACCATATAAAAAACGGGCCTCATCTCATGTTTTAGGGTTACGAATTTGAGTTGGGCTAGGAGTCCACTACTTACCTTCTCCTTCAAGAAAACGAATTAGGGTTCCTAAACACCTATAAATACACACTTTTACCATTGTAAACATGTCCTTGCTCAGTTCTAAACATTAGCTTAGTCCTTACACATATATTAATCCTTAGTATCAAGTTATTCATCCAAGGAGCAAGTTGACCTATAGAGGAAGACAAGAAGAAGAAGTTGGAGAGTGACAAGCTCCTCTTCTACATCTCACCTTCTCTATATTTAGGGTAATTAGCTATAGATTTATGCTCAACCATATTTCTGAGCCTTTATTCTGTAAGTTTTACTTTTAATTGTTGGGTTATTATTTTGTCTTTAAATTTCCATAATACTATTTGTTATTTTAATTGATTGAGCTTGGTGTATATTGTTATTATGTGTTTTGACTTATTGTTACAACCCTAGATTTGGCTAATCTTAGGATTATTCTTAGTTATTGACAACACCACATAATCTCTAATTTTGATCTCTTGCCTAACTAGATAACCATAGAGGTTTGATTTAATCACCAATCATTACTCATGAATCCTTGGTAGTGGAGAGGTTGCTCCTAAGCCTAATAGAGGCTAGGTAGAATTTAGAATCTTGGTTAATATATAATGATTAATCTGTAATAGGTTAGAATAACAACTTAGTAAAATAGACTCATATTAGTGACCCTGATCTATTAGACTTACATCCATATTAATTTATCAGCATTCGTATTCATTTATTTCATATCAGATAATTATTCATATTATTTTATCTCTTTATATTTTTATGCTAAACATCTAAATTCATCTACGCTAGTTAAATATAAGTAGATCTAACAGATTAAATCCTGCGAACGAACTTGACTTATCATTAAAACTTGCAAACGATTTGTGATACTTGCAGTGAGTTTCGTGGTTCTCAAGGGTGTGTGCTCTTTATTATTATCTTTATTTATCTATTATTTTATCACACCTTTGCCCCCACCACATATCATCCATGTTCCTAGGAGATACACACTTAACACACAAATCAACTCAAAATGCTCTATAACAAGTATAAATCCAAGAATAAGTCAATAACTCAAACATGTAAAATAAAGGGATAAGTTCCACATTAAATCACTATAACCCCTACAAATGATGTATTAAGAGTCTATTAGCTTATCACAAAAGGAGAGACACCAATCACTATGCAGGTTATCAAAGCTAAACTGAATTATCCTGATTGCTCCCTGATAAATTTGGACATGTCATTTATGCATGTTTGACGAGATGAATTAACATGTAATCAACCTAAATTGTTTCATTTTCTATTACAACAAATAAAATGAATAACTCATGATGAAGGTAAATACAAGTCTTGCCATCTCGCATAGAAGTTTCGCACAATGCCACAACCTATGACAATAGGGAAGATAGTAAGGACATGGGATCTTTGTCCTAGATATGTCAAAAAATTCTCAGAAATATGGTGGATGAACCTTATTCTCCAAGTATGGGACTTGGAAAGACCTACTAGAAGAATATTTCAAAGGTGACACGATGAAATGTAGGATGACTCAGCATATATATATAAGGGTAAAGCCCTCGTGTGGCCCTCTATCTATACCCAAAGTGCACGGGCCGCCCCTGATGTTCAAAATTACCCTTTTACGCCCCGTATCTTCCTTCACCTTTTGTGACACCGTTAGCCCTTTTTTCATTTTTCTGTTAGTTGACCGTTAGTCAACGCCACATGGCGCCACGTCAGTGCCACCTTAGCGCCAACTCACCGCCTCTGTCTTCGTCAGCGCCACCTCAGCATCGTCCCTAACTTTAAAAAAAAAAAAAACCTTTGAAGGTTTGAAGGTTTGAAGCCTTCAAACCTTCATCAATGGAGGATTACGGAAAAAAAACAAAAATGTTAGCAAAAATCTAAGCAAAAATCTACAATCACGACCCCTCTTTTATCAATCGAAACTTTAAATCAAAATCACAAGAATCATCAATATAGTATACATATAGCTTTATCAATCGAAACTTTAAATCCAAATCACAAGAATCATCAATATAGTACCAAAAAACTGGAAAACTAAATAGGTTTTTCTCCATTGTTGAAGAACAAAAGCTCCCAATAGCTCCTGATCTAATGAATTTTTTAGCTTTCCATTCCTAACTAAGCCTAATAACCATATATTATAGCTCTCGATGTTCATTTTCATGGATTTGACGAGAGTTTCTGCTTCATCTAACATTCCTTCCTTGCAAAATCCTTGTAACATCAAATTAAACGTGACTGTATTGGGTTGCATGTCTCGGAAAATTCTAGATGCTTCGAGAGTCATACCGGCCCTACAAAGAGCAGATATTCTAGAGTTAAAAGTAACAATATCAGGCATGAGACCTTCTTCTCTCATTCTCTCTACTAAAATTTCAGCCACTTGTGTGTTTCCTTGTTTACAGAAACTCGAAATTAAAGTATTATATATGACATTGTTAGGGATAACACCCATTTCTTTCATACAATAAAAAAGCTCTAGTCCTTTGGAAGCAAGTCCCCATTTACAGTAGCCACGTATTAAGAGCCCAAAAGTAAACTCATTAGGCTCACAATCTTTGTCACGCATTTTATCAAACAGTTTGCGAGCATCATCTAATACTGTCAATTGCAGCATCAAGTTGCCTGTCTTTACATAATCCATGAATAATAGTATTATATGTCACAATGGTAGGAGTTATATGACTACTACTTTCCATAGAGTCTAATAAAGATATTCCTTCCAAGAGACTGCAACCTAATACTGTTACATACAACACTATGATACAAGGGTTGTTTCAGAAGGGTTTATGTGTCATTTCGCAGGATTTATTCAAGAAGATGAAATTCGAGGCTGAGGGAGTAATTAGTCCTGACTTTGTTACATATAATATAATGTTAAACGGATTGTGTAATAATGGACGTCTTATGGAGGCAATATCTTTATTAGATTTTTGCTAACATTTTTGTTTTTTTTCCGGAATCCTCCATTGATGAAGGTTTGAAGGCTTCAAACCTTCAAAGGTTTTTTTTTTTAAAAGTTAGGGACGATGCTGAGGTGGCGCTGACGAAGACAGAGGCGGTGAGTTGGCGCTAAGGTGGCACTGACGTGGCGCCATGTGGCGTTGACTAACGGTCAACTAACAGAAAAATGAAAAAAAGGCTAACGGTGTCACAAAAGGTGAAGATACGGGGCGTAAAAGGGTAATTTTGAACATCAGGGGCGGCCCGTGCACTTTGGGTATAGATAAAGGGCCACACGAGGGCTTTACCCTATATATAACTGTAGTCTGTACCTGATATGTTTTTGCTACTCTAATACGATGATGGATAGGAATTCATTTTTGACATTGTCACTACTAATTCCTACATTTATCTAGATGATTTATAGCCCTCAAAGACTTCCTTAAATACTCTCCAAGTAATGGAGAATTACACGATCATTTAAATACTACCTAGAAGGCTAGAAGTATACACCATACTCACTTTTGATAATAAAAAAACCAAAAATATACTATGATAATTGATATTATATATGTATTTTAGAAATAATAATAAAAAATTTATGGATGACAAAGAAATGAATTAACAAGTTTAATATTTCTCATGTAAAATATTGAACAAATAATTTTTATATATAAACTTTATCAATAACTATTCAATACTAATTTATATAATGACAATATTAGTCTATTATAAGTCTAAATTATATTTTATTTATATTTTTGAAAAAGTTGATATATATATATATATATATATATATATATATATATATAATAATTTAAGAAAATAACATAAAATTAAAATATTGATGATATTTTATAATTGTATATTAGCTTCATGTATTTTTTCATTAATTTGTCAGTTTAGTAATTTTACTTAAATAATAATAAGGTGTCATGTTAATAATGAATTTTAAAATATTTTAATTATTATATAAATAAAAATAATGCAACTGATAAAAAAAATATTAAAGTATAACTCTCCGATCTTATAACTCAACACTTAATTAAACAATATATAAGTAATCTGATTTTTTTATTATATTTTATGATAATTTACTTTTACAATACATGAAATCTAATATTTTGCCCAATGCTTTTAAATTCATCAAGCTTCTGGCCAACTAGAAAAGAAACTTGCTCTCGCACCCCTCCTGTTCAAGCCTCCTGTGGCACTTGAAATTTCTTGCACAAGAGAAGTTCATCTTGCCCTCAGGAAAAGTTTTCCGGCCGCTGTTTTTATAATTTTGTTTCTTCCGAACCCTCAAAAAATACAAAAGTTTGTTGTATCATTCTTTTTTCATTCTTTTATTTTGATTTTGTCCAGACAAACCAATTTTGTCTAAGTCGCTAAATAATCCTTTTTTTTGGACGTTGTCACTAAATAATCCCCTTTTTTTTGGACGAAGTCACTAAATAATCACAACCTGAAAGTCTCCATGAGTTTTTTTGGGTCAACCATCTCCATGCGATTTAGAAGTCACCACCGGTATTTTTCACGTTCATTTAACATTACTTTATTTTATATATTGTTTTGACCAAAAAATAAAAAACTTCACTTGACAAAGAGTCACATCATTTTAATTTTTTTATCACATTTACTGCCCTTCAACTCTTTCATGCACATTAGAGGTCAAAGCCTGGAAAGCTAAAATGAGAGATCTATTAAAAAATAAAGCCTGGAATATTAACGAAATTAATTACAAAGTCAAAGCTATGATGGAAGATTTTTTTGAGCTAAGGAATCAAGCGGAACGATATAAAGATGATGGGTCGAACATCATAGGTCTAGAGAAGATTGATAGTAATCCTCTTATTACCGATGATTTAGACTTTATTTGGATGAGCGATGTTTCTTTCACTAGGGATTGAGAACCTACAGGTATCGCTTCTATTGGAATTAACAAAGAAGGTATCATCACGAAAAAAATTACGAGAAGATACGTTGTAGATAGCCCCATTGTGGGAAAAAGTTGGGCTGTGCTGTGTATATTCGTTTCTTTTCCTGAATAAAATAAGACTTGTAGAAATTTTGGTGAAGACTAAAACGATAGAGTGGGAAGGTTTTTGAGAAAAGATTGAGGGAAGATATAAGAAAAAATGAAAGGGTGTTTTATCGGCCAATTGGGCGAGTGGATGTTGGTATCCATGGTGTCATGCTTGTATGTGTAACAGAGATGAGGTTCTGCGCAACTAGAGGAAGATCATTACGAGCACTATCCCGGTACTTTTCCTCGCAGATGTGTGAAGTGTATATCTAACATTTGATGCTCATTTGTACCTTCTATTGATTTTTATATTTCTTAATTAATTGTTATACAAACTTGTTTTTATATAGTGTATATCTAACCTGATATGATTTCCCTGCGTTGGGGAAGTTCGGAGTTGGTAAGCATATTATGGGGCTGCATGTTTGAAAGTAATTAATGCAGGGACTAAGCAGGAAATTTCTAAAGCTACAGGTGCTGATTATAAATTTTAATAATCTGCAACAGTTGGAGGACAGTTTGGACCTGCGAAATATAGTTCGGGAACTGGTAATTATGTCTCCACTCTTGTGGGAACCAATCTGCAAATACAGGGGACTAATGGGGTTGCAGATATGAAATGGAGTTGAAGGTAATCCATTTGACCCACATACGATCATTAATTCGTTTATTGACCAGTATATGCCCATTGAGGGAATACTGACCGCTCACTCCCTTTTCAGGTTTGGTGAAACAACAAAGTCACACTAAGACTAGGATGGAAGAAGCATGGACGATTGTACAAGTGGTGCTTAATGCTTCGGGTCTATATGTTGATTGTTTCATTTCTCTTGCTGAGTTTAGTCTATCGGTCGGTTGTACGATATTCTAAGGACTTAGAAATTCAAGCTTTCAATAAATAATAAGGCTTTGGTGTTTGATTTTAAGAATAGCTTAGTAACAACTTTTCAACATATGTCAAAAACTACTGGTTTTGTAACTGTTATTAAAATTTCTATTTTTTATTTAAGACTAAAGGTATAAGTTGTAGCAACGGGATTTTGACGGATCCCTTGAATTAATATGAATGATAGTATTGTGAATGAAATATTAGAGATCAATGCCAATAATAAAAGTCATAACAAGATTATCATCAAATAAAATGAGGACAACTACAATAATAAACCAACTTGAACTTTCTCTTCCTGCCAATAGATACCACAAAAATTCAATCATATTACTTTTTAAAAGAGGGGTTTACTTAAAGAATCTTAATCTTCTCTATATGTCACAGTCCTTTAGCGAAAAAATATGCATTAAAATGCGATGCAGAAATATACAGTTCACAAGCTCAAGCTGAATAAGCGCAAATTTGCAAGCTTAATTTGACCAAAAAAATAAGAAACGATATTTTATTACAACATGATTACACACTTCAAAATACAATTCAAGAAATGAGTAAATAAACAAATACAATACACAGCATATATATTTCACTCATGAATGAACGTAGAGAAATAAAATCTGCAGTAAACAGTTTATTCTTCATTTGTAATCCTCAAGAATTATCTCGTTTTAATCAGTGCAGCATCGGTACATAATGTGCTATATATTAGTTTTACTTAACTTCATTTTAAATCACAGATATCTCAAAAAAAAAAAAATATCATAGAAAAATAAACAAGACTTAAATGAGTCTAAAATGAACCAATCAAAGCCAAAAGCAAGCTTGGAAAAAATAAGTTCGCTAAGGATTTGTTCGAGTTTGACTCGTTAGTTAACGAACCAAGCTTAAGAAAGCTAAAGTTCGGCTCAGCTCGGTAAAAACTCAAACCAAGCTCAAGCTCAAACTCGCTATAATATTAGCAAACAACTTCAAGAAAGCTAAAGTTCGTTTCGACTCGATTCGTTAGCCGCCCTACTTAGGGGATTCACGACTTGGAACTCTGAAAGTGGATAATTTACTTGATGAAGTCTTTGGCATGTATCTTGATGATGTAAGACGTTCTTATCTTTTACTTTCTTCGTCTATCTTGTCATACTTATTGTTATACAAATTAAAAAATAATTAATCCCTTCTATTTTTACTAAACTATCTTCAATTAATTAAGTAAATAGATTTAATGATGATAAACTTTTGAATATTAAATAAAAATAAAATTGATAAAAAAATATAAAAAAGTTCTTTAATAATTTAGACAACTTTTTGTAAATATTTATTTTTAAAATTTATGACAAATATTAATAACAGAAAGAATAATATATCTCGGAATTAACTGGATTAAAGAGGGTTATAAGGGCTTTAACAAATCAAGAGAACAGAGCGAAGCAAGGGATACAGATCAGGAGGAAGAAATCAAAATATACTGTGACGCATCTTTCTCGAACAAGTGGGAACCAACGGGAATAGCAATTGTATGTGATCAAAGGGGGAACAATCCAAAGTAAAAAATGAGCATGACTATTGACTGCAACACGGTAGTAGAAGGAGAAACAATCGCAGTGTTGGAAGCTACGAAAATAGTAAGAAAATATCCCAATAAAAAAGTCACTATCCATTCAGACAACCTTGAAGTGATTCAAGGTATAAAGCAGGTGTCAGCAGCACGTTGGAATATCTAACCCGTCCTTCGAAAAATTATTCGCAAAACTGAGGAGCTCGGACTGATTTCTTTTAAACATATCAATAGGAAGCTCAACAGGGATGCGGATAAGTTAGCGAAGGAGGCTAGGCACGCAGCAACTTTTGTAAATCGGAATACGCTTAGTATTTTCGATCTATCCGCGGCTTTTAGTAGATTAGGAATAGGATGATATTTCTTTTGTAACTTCGCAGGGTGCCTTTGCACCCTTTTGATGTCCAAAAAAAAAAAAAGAATAATATATCTAACTCATTTTAAGTTTTTCTATAAAAAGAAGTTAATTAGTAGTAAGTATAGTTCTTTCCTTAGGAAGAATTTCTTTCATTTGAGTTTGCCATATTAATTATTCTTTATCAATTATGAGAAAAACAATTTCTTTAACCAAAAAAAAGAAGAAAAAAATAGGAACTGTTGAGATATAAAATCTCATTAATAGAATGTCTTCTTCTAACCGTTCGGACTTTTGGTTGAGTTGACAATTTAACATAGTATCAGATCTTCACGAACCTTGAGATCCTGGGTTCGAGTCTCTCGACCGCCACCCACTTTATTCTGCACGTGCAAGCTTAGCTCTTCTCCTAAGCCTTCTATGGGCACTTTCGGACATTAATCAAATTACCACAATGCTTGTTGTTGTAGTTTGCTAGTATTTTTAAGTCCATTTTGATTGATTTGATTCGTGTAAAAAGAGAAGCATTTATAAATATATTAACCAAAATACTACCAACAACATGGGGTAAAGATTATAGCACTTCACCAAGGGTTTAAGCTTGCGGAGGAATTGAAACTAGTAGATGTGGAGATAGAAGTAGACTCTCGGAAAGCAATAAACATGATCGATCAGAGGGATTATAGTAGAGGCCCGGCTGCACCTTGGATTTACCAAGTCCGTCAGGTACTTGCTAGAAATCCTTCTTTCCGGAGTCAGCATGTATGGCTAGCGAAGCGGGGTTCATCTCAAGTGGAATATTTCATGAGACATGATCACCTGCCTGAAGGCATTTGGGGTATTATTACCCGTGATCGTATTGAGTAGAAGACTCCGCGAATGGTTTTTAGTCCTGGGTTAACTTTTATTGTGCTAGATTAGTTCTGTTTTCGTTTTGATATGTATTTCATGATCCTTTAGGTTCTCTTTTGTATTGGAAAAAAAAAAAGACAACATGGGTCTGACTAAAGAAATATCGAAAACTTATGGATATCCCAATGTGCAAAGAAACTCATACATATACTAGAATCAACAAGTAGTGTTTCTCAAGAACTCAAAAAGTTGTGAAATATGGAAGAAGCATGTGGAATAGAAAAGGAGACGTGAATACCAAATATTTTTACACCATGCCATTGATGAGACAAATTGTTAATCGAATTTGAATGCTTATAGATAATGATGGTATCTGGTTGGAAAACCAAAAAATCTTCAAAAATATTTGTTAAATACTAAGAATTGTTTGTGGCAAACCTTTCAACGAGATTGAAAGAGGTGGCCAATCTTACTTGTAAATTACTAATTAAATGAAATGTAAATTTACCATAAAATACAAAAATGGAAGAAGTAAAAATAGCAGTTTTCAATACATCTAGCACAAAAGCAATAGAGGCCGATGTGTTCAAGAATGATTTTATTCATTAGTGCTAGATTTTGAACAACAATATTTATTTCAAAAGGATCGATGCTACTCTCATCACCTTTATTCCAAAAGATGAAAATCAAGAAGTCGACGGTTACAGACTCGTTTCATGTGTTAATTTTTGCTATAAGACCATCGCAAAATTATAGCGCTTAGAATACAACTACTCATGGATTAATTATCTATACAACTCAATCGAAATCAACGTAGGAAGATGTATTCATAATAACATTCTTATGAACAAGTTGCAAACTTTCTTAATCAAAAAAGGAATCTAAGGAAATGATGTTCATCCTTAAACTAAATATGGAGAAATCATATGGTTAAGTTAACTAGAACGTTCTTATCCTTATCATGACAAAACTTGGATTTTGCGAGAAATGGACAGATCGGATTCAAAATTTCATATCATCGGTCTCGTTTCAAATTAAGTTTATTGGATAAAAACTAAAAATGTTTCAGCTACAATAAGGTATTCGACAAGGGGCCCTCTTTCCCTGTTTAATTCTTAATTGTGGTAGAAGGTCTCATCAACTCCACTAACCAACAGTGTAGAGAAGGAAAATTAAAGGAATATCTTTGGAAAGAGCCTGTTCAAAACTCACTCATTTGTTATTTGCAGATGATACACTTTTTTTCATCAAAATCTACAATAAGGAGATTAATATGTTCAAATAGACTATTTTGAGATACAACAAAGCATCCGGATATAATATTATATTTCAAAAATCTTCAATATGTTTCAGTAAAGGGAATCTTAAAGAATTATTTAATCAAGTTGCTAACGAACTTGGGATCAAAAGAGTTGGATCACTAGGGAAATATCTTGGTATTTCCACTCAACCTTCGAAGATAAAATATGGTAAACCATAATAATATCAAGGATTTACTTCTAGGCAAATCAACAAACTATATATATGCTCTCCTCTCGGATGGTGGCAAAGAAGTTTTTATCAAAGTAGTTCTTCAATGTAACCCGAATTAGGTGTTAGATTATATATATTTAATTATATATTAGATTTATTATTTACCTTAGTTAGTGAGATTATTTACCATAGTTATTTTAGACTACTTGCTCTCCAAGCTAGACTGCTTGTTCTCCAAGCTAGACTGCTTGCTCTCCAAGCTTAGTCCTAGTATAAATATTGCTATGTAGTTCACTTTAAGATCATCAATTCATTCAATACAATACACAGTATTTCGTATTCTTTTCTCTAATTTTAACATTGGGCAATCTCAATTTTGAATTCCTTGAAACACTATGAAAAAAATTGGCTAATTTAATTGCTATCTTCTAGTGGGATGCTCAAAATAAAAAGATAATCCACTAGGCTAAGAATATTAGAGGAATCATCTTTCGGGAGTTTCAAATGATGAATATGGCTTTATAGCGAACCAGGCTTGAAAAATATTGTTGAACACCAATTGGTGTCAGCTAAGGTGTGACAAAAATATGATAATAAAAGATTGAAACTAACACCCTAACTGAGCACGTGGTGGGGCCTAGGGTGTGATAAAATAAGATATAAATAAAGTGCAGATAAACACCCTAGACTGACACGGTTCTGCAAGTATACAGATCGTATGCAAGTTTTTGTTAAATGATTAAGATTCGTTCCGCAGAGACTATGAAGGTTAGGGGAATCTTATGCAATAATCAGGTGCAATTAATTAAAGCTAGAACAACTAAACACAAATGAAAGTAAAGACAAATAGATATTTATTTGATTTTCTAATTAACTAAATTAAACTACGTTAAAACTAAGAATTAGAAGACTAGAAAATTAAATACGAAAGATAAGTAAGATGAGAATATAGCTTGAGTCACTAGCATGTAATCCCCACTAGTTTTTCCGTTCTAAACATGTAAGGGTGAATTATTTAGTATTTCAATAATCGGTTCCAATTCGCTATCGGTAGTTTAAAATAGGATTTACCTGTGTCAATAAGGCTTCCTAAGCAAACTTTTCCTGTAATTGGTAAATAGTCACAAGAACTAAACCATAGTGATTATCTAGTTCAGTTGATTTGTCAGATCTAAACCGAATACTAGACGTTATGTGCTAAACATGTAATTAAACACCGTTGTCAATGGTGACCTTACTACTAGATGGTAATTCTATATGGTGGCCATCCACAAGAACACAGAATATAAATCCAAACACATAAACAGAGAATAAAAACTATAATTCTATTTAAAACATTAAGTTCCCAAATTAGATAGATGTCAATCAAAACTAGGGTTCATACATATATGCTAAAACTTAAGCTAAAGAAATTTAGTTCATGCAAGAAAAGAAAGAAATTACAAATTTAAAGGTAGAAGAAGACATTGTTGATGAACAGCTCCTTCTAGACTTCTCTCTTCTGTTGTAAGCTTCCTCTTGGTTTAAGGTTTCACCAAGGATGATTTAAGAGTGTTAAGAGGCTGTATTTATAGTGTATAGGTTGACATAATTCTTTTCTTGAAGGAGAGGCTAAGTAATGGACTCCAAGCCCAACTCAAATTCGTATGGAAATACAGATAATTACTGCTGAACTGTTTTGAGTATATCTTCTTCGTTATTGGTCGGTTTTTGCTCCATAATATACCAAAAGAATCCTCAGAGAATTATCTACGTCCCTATGAAAGGAATCTTCCAAAATAGGTTTCCTTATAGGAGTTATCACCACTTCTTTAGGCGTTGTTGCAGAAATTTAGATTTAGGCAGCTTTTCCTTTTCCATGTTTTTAGCCTTTGTTACCTTTATCTCCAATTTCCATGCAAATCTCTTTCCATAAGTTGTAGTCTTTGACTTGGACTCTAATTAATCTCCATAATTATCTTTAAAGCTTCACACTAAATAAACAATTAAACCCAATATGCTCTAAAAATATTATGTTCCTAAATCAAGACTCAAAATAGGAAAGTGCACTAGATTAAGCTAAAATCAACCTATAAACTAATAAATAAGCCTAAAATGATGTCTCACAAGTATATTTTATTATCACAAATGAGGAGACATCAAGACCTCCAACTCAAAGTTGTATCGTCCCGATACAATAAAAGTAAAGAACATAAGGGTAGTCAAATAAACAAGAAGAAGAAGTCGGATGAGAATAAGAACAAAATAAATGAATGATCCTAGGGCAAAATATCTAAAAAGCCTCATGTAGTAATGCTCAAGAAATAATGCACAAATATACTTAATACACATGTAATCAACAATCCATAAATTCAAGTAAGATTAATTTCGCAATGCCAGAAGGAGAGGATCATAACTTAGTTCAAGTTAATGGCTATAGGTTGTTCATAGGTACCAATATAGCATCCAATGGTCCACTCACCTATTTACCTAATAGCTCAATTGTTTCTCCACCAAGTAGTTAGAAATCCTAAGGTCTTTGGTTATAACTTGGCTTAGGGACGGTATGATACATTTGGATAATGAAAAGTGAGCTTTTGGCTCTCTCCTCACTAGCCATCAACGAATCGCCCTAGAGCTTGAGTTTTCACTCGAAGATGTTCTCACTCAACCCAATTTATTGATGCATTTTTATGTGCATCCCCAATCAATCCCAATTAAAACCTTTTTGTGATGATTTACAAATTCCACTTTGCCAGTCCGAATATATATTCTTTTCATATTTTTTTTCTTTTGTATAGCTATGACTCTCTTTTGATGTTGAGATATCACGCTATTTTTTCATATATATATATATTCTTTTTATGCCCTTGTTGGCAAATTTAGCTCGTAGCTTCTTTTTCATTCACTATTACTCCGGCAAAGGGTTACAATAATAACAATTTCATCATCAATAGAATCACAAATATAATTCCCAAAACCCAATATTCCCTAATGATGAAACCCACCACCCCAAACTCAAGCTCTAAAACAACTAGCTTCAGGTTTTGCGATTCGAGTGCGGGTCATATGGATAAGTCCTACAAACTAAGGGTATGGATTATAATGTGTTTCAATAAAAGGCTTTAGAAAGGCTCAGAGGGGCTAAGACATATAATTAACAAAATCAAATAAAAGGGTGAGAAGGTATAAAAGGCTTCAAGTGTTTTAATCATGAAAGAACTGTCTTATTCATTTTTCTAACTACCGGATTTCGTTACTTTTTCATTATTAGTTCATAGTTAAGTGGGTTTTCAACTAATTTCAAACCTCACGTTCTACACACCAAATAACTCTCCCTAAGTTTCAACGTGAATTCTTAGCATTGCTCATTAACTTTCCTATCCTTTATTTCTTGTTTTCATACATGCATGCCAAACAATTTTTTGTTGCATCTTTCAAAAACATACTACTTACTATCATTGACCTAATAAAATTATGCTCAAATAGGTACAATTAAAATATTCTATGCCTTAATTCAACCTAAAAAATTTAAATTTTATGCAAAAACGAAAAGAAGATGAGGACAACGAATCCCCACCCCCAACTCAAAAGTGAGTCGTGTCCCCACGACTCGAAAAAGACTCAGGAATGAAATAAAATTAAAAATTAAAAACTAACTAAACTACCTAAACTACCTAATGCATACAAGCTAATAAGAAAAATTAGAATGGCTTACCTGGCTGGCCATAGAGATCCATTATATCCTCATCCTCATCAGCAGAGGGGTCGGTATAACTATCTTTTTCCCATCCAAGGTAAAATCGTCCAACTGTGATTGCATCTGTATGACTTCCGTCCAAAGTTCTCTGTTATCTTCTTGTAATGTTTCGATTTCGTTTTGTAATTTGAGAGCCCAAGGAGGAAGATCATGAACAATTTCAGAGGAAGAAGTAGAAGAACCTTGGTCTTGAATTTTTATCTTCTTCAAAGGCCTTCTTGATGGTATGGACATTCTAGTAGTTAACTTCTTTGGTAGTGGTTGTGCTGGTGCCTTTTCTTTTGATTCTTCAGTAGCCTCATCAATGGTGATAGGATTTTCAATGGTGGCCCCAGGCAATTTCTTATTTTTCCCAAGGATAGAAAACTTTCTCTTGTATTCCATAGCTTCAGATCTGTTAGTCATGCTTGATTTACCCACAACTCAAGTTATACCAAGGATGGATTAAAAGTTTAAGAGAAATTTGGTTTAGCTTGAGTTTGTTGCTTGGAATTTATGAAAGAGAAAGGTTTCTTGATGAATCTTGGAAGAAATCTTTAAAGCTTGTTGAATTTGATGGTGTTTTAATGGTGTAGCGTTATGAATTTGATGAAGAGTTTGTGTTTATGGAAGATGGAGGAGAGGATTTGAGGAGTTGTTGTGTTAATTGTGAAGGTTTGTACAAGCTTTAAGGTGTATATATAGTGTTTGGGTCTGAAAAATTCGTATGGGGGAGGCTAGGGTTTATCTTGTAAGGTAAGAAGTTGAATGGGCCTTGAATTCTTCATAAACCGCCATGGCGCGGTGCATCCCCGCGGTATATGGGTGTACCGCATGGGTACACCGCAGCGCTGTAGCTGTTGAAATTTTGGCCTCGGCAATACACCCATGGGAGCACCCCGTGGCACGCGTTTTGTGCGTGCGGTATAGGGGTGCAGTGCATGGGTACACCGCGCTAACTCCGTGAAAAAACCCGCGGTACATCACCCCGTGGCACGCGTTTTGTGCGTGCGGTATAGGGGTGCGGTGCACCGCACCTATCAGCCATCCATTTTTTCGTCTCGGTAAAAAACCCGTGGTGCCCGACCCGTGGTACGGGGTTCTCACGCGCGGTACATCCCTGCGGTATATGGGTGTACCGCGCCAGCCTTCGAATTTTTCCAAGAATTTTCGTTTGACCCCAAACTCATTTCCTGCACAATAGCACACTACCTTTATCTCCTATTAGCTTGTAAACACAATTAAAAAATATACACTAACTTAAAATTATACACTACAAAGCAATAAAACTAATCTAAAAAGCAATTAAAACAAGGGGTGTCTCCCAAGAGCACTTTTGTTTAACGTCTTTGAGTTAGACGTGTACCTCAGGCTAAGCTCATTCTAAGAGATGGATTGTCTCCTCTCGCCCAAAGTCCTCACTGTCATGGTATCTCTTCAAACGCTGGCCCTTCACCATGAATGTCCTTTGCTCGGTTGGATGTTCAATTTCAATCGCTCCATGAGGTGTGACTTTCATAACAATGTAAGGTCCTCCCCAACGGGATTTAAGCTTTCCTGGGTAGTTCGAAAATCGAGAGTTGTATAATAAAACTTTTTGTCCTCTCTCGAAATGCTTTGGATGGAGCCGTTTATCATGCCATCGCTTTGTTTTCTCCTTGTAGAGGCGTGAATTTTCATAGGCAAGATAATGAAACTCCTCCAACTCGTTCAACTGCATCATCCTTTGTTTCCCGGCCAATTCTGGGTCTAGATTCAGAGTTTTAATAGCCCAGTAGGCTCGAGCTTCAAGTTCAATCGGTAGATGACACGCTTTGCCGTAGACCATGCGATATGGAGATGCCCCAACTGGTGTTTTAAATGCTGTTCAGTAAGCCCAGAGAGCATCATCTAGCTTTAAAGACCAATCCTTCCTCGATTTATTCACGGACTTCTCAAGAATAGATTTGATTTCCTGGTTGGAAACTTCAGCTTGACCGTTAGTTTGTGGGTGATAATCGGTTGAAGTACGGTGTCTCACTCCAAACTTACGAAGATAATTTCTCAGAGGAGCATTAATAAAATGGGTACCTTTATCACTGATGAGAACACGTGGCGTACCATGTCTTGAAAAGATGTTTGTTTTTAAGAATTTAATTATTGTTTGAGCATCGTTCTTTGGTATTGCCACTGCTTCTACCCACTTTGATACATAGTCTACCGCAAGCAAAATATAAACATTTCCATGGGAAGTGATGAAAGGTCCCATGAAATCTATTCCCCATACATCAAAGATTTCAACTTCAAGGATATTGTTAAGTGGCATCGCGTCTCTTTTTGATATATTACCAGTGAACTGGCACCTTTGACATGACTAGACAAAACGATGACAATCTTTGTGTATGGTAGGCTAATAGAACCCGGATTGAAGAATTTTAGCTGCGGTTCTATCGCCTTTAAAGTGACCTCCATAAGGTGAACTATGACAACTTTCAATGATTTTCTCCATTTCACCTTCATGCACACATCTTCTAACCACTTGGTCACTACAAATCTTCCAAAGGTATGGTTCATCCCAATAATACTCTTTGGCCTGGTGATTCAATCTGTGTCTTTGTTGTGGGTGGATATCTTTGGGGAACACACCACTCACAATGAGGTTGACTAGATCTGCATACCATGGCACAAAAGCATGTTTAATAGCAAAAAGTTGTTCATCAGGGAATACCTCTTTAACCAACAATGGTTCTTTATTCGCATTAGATCCTTTGAGCCTTGATAAATGATCAGCAACTTGATTCTCGCATCCCTTTCGGTCTCGAATATCTATGTCGAATTCTTGAAGCAATAGTACCCATCTAATAAGACGCGGCTTAGCGTCCTTTTTCTCCATAAGGTACCTGATAGCTGAATGGTCCGTGTACACAACAGTTTTCTTCCCAATCAGATATGAGCGGAATTTATCAAAAGCATAAACCACGGCCAACATCTCTTTCTCCGTCACTGTATAATTCATTTGGGCAGCGTTGAAAGTCTTACTTGCATAATAAATCATGTGGAAAATTTTGTCTTTCCTCTGTCCCAACACAACACCCATAGCGTGATCACTAGCATCGCACATAAGTTCAAACAGAGCTTTCCAATCAGGAGGTATAACAATAGGTGTAGAGATCAGTTTTTCCTTAATCGTCAGAAACGCTTGAAGACATTCTTCAGTAAAGTTAAAAGGAGTATCCTTTTCAAGTAAAGAACAGAGCGGTTTGGCGATTTTGGAGAAATCTTTAATAAATCTTCGATAAAATCCTGCGTGACCCAAGAAACTTCTCACTCCTTTAACAGAAACTGGAGGTGGTAGTGTTTTGATAACCTCAATTTTAGCACGATCAACCTCTATCCCTGCCTTCGAAACTTTATGTCCTAACACAATTCCCTCTTGAACCATGAAGTAGCATTTTTCCCAATTAAGCACAAGATCTTTTTCTCTACATCTCACAAGGACTTTCTCCAGATTATTCAAACAATCATCAAAACTGTCTCCAAACACCGAAAAATCATCCATAAAAACCTCCAAGTATATATCAATCATGTCCCAAAATATCTCCATCATGCACCTCTGGAACGTGGCAGGTGCATTGCATAAACCAAACGGCATTCTTCTATAAGCAAAAGTACCAAACGGACAAGTAAAAGTTGTTTTGTGTTGATCGAGGGGATCCACACAAATCTGATTATAGCTTGAATATCCGTCAAGGAAACAATAATATTCTCTCCTTGCGAGTTTGTCTAGCATCTGATCAATGAATGGTAGCGGGAAGTGATCTTTCTTTGTAGCTTTGTTGAGTCTTCGGTAGTCCATGCATACTCGCCACCCCACGACTGGTCTTGATGGTATGGCTTCGCCTTGATCATTAAGGATGGTAGTGATACCTTCTTTATTTGGAACACATTGCACTGGACTAACCCAATCACTGCTAGCACTCGGATAGATAATTCCTGCGTCTAATAACTTGATGACTTCCTTTCTCACCACTTCTTTCATAGCTGGCATATGTCTTCTTTGTCCCTCTATAGATCGCCCACCTTCGTTATCAAGAATGATTTTGTGTTTGCAAACGGAAGGACTAATTCCCTTGATGTCGGCGATAGTCTATCCGATTGCTTCTTTGTTTGCACGAAGTACATGAAGTAACTTCTCCTCTTGAGGACCTGAAAGGTTAGCAGAAATAATTACAGGCAAAGTTTTATTCGTACCTAGATATGCATAACGTAGGTGATCTGGAAGTGGTTTTTCTTCGAGAACAGGTGGAAATATTATAGATGGTTGTTTCATTTGTTCAATGTCACATGATTCTCGAAGTAGTTCTCGTACATTTGATCCTAATGCAGCAACATCTTCAGGGGGAATCTCGAGTTCCTCTTGTGATTCAAGTGCTAAGGCTTCGTCAAGATCATCATCTAAGCTTGCTTCATTGAAGACTTCTTGTGCAATTTTTCCGATGACATCTATTTTGAAACATTCATCTTTTGACTTTGGTAATTTCATAGCCTTAAACACATTGAATCGTATTTGTTCGCCTTGTACTCTCATGATCAACTCACCATTCTCAACATCAATTAGTGTACGCCCCGTGGCTAAGAATGGTCTACCCAAGATGATGGAGACATTCTTATCCGCGTCGTAGTCAAGAACAATAAAATCACAAGGAAAAATAAAAGAGCCAGCTTTAACTAAAACATCTTCAATTTTACCTATTGGTCGTGAAAGGGAGCGATCCGCCATTTGTAATACCACAGATTTGGGTACTACTTCTCCAATATTAAGCTTCTCGAACAGAGATCTAGGCATGAGATTGATGCTTGCACCTAGATCATATAATGCTTTCCAGGTCCAGTTATCTCCAATGCCGATGGGAATTGTAAAACTTCCGGGATCTTTTAGCTTTGGTGGCAACTTACTTTGACATATAGCACTACACTCCATAGGTAATCCAATTGTTTCCCCAGTTTTTATACTTCGCTTGTTGGAGAGAATGTCTTTCATGAATTTGAGATATGTCGGCATTCTCTTGAGGGCTTCAACAAGAGGTATATTAACTTCCAATTTCTTCAACATGTCAACGAACTTCTTGAATTCCAGGTCATTTTCCTTCTTTCTGACACGTGAAGGGTATGGTGGTGGAGGGCGTGTATTAAGTCCCACTGGTTTTCTCGTCTTTTCAGGTGTCTCTGCTTGGACACTCTTTGGTTTAACTACCTCCTCTACTGTATCTTTAACTATTTCTTACCCCCTGGTTTCTGGAATAGGGATTGGTTCTGTTTCTGGTCTTGGTGGAGGTAGTTGTTTTCCACTTCGCAATTCAACTGCATGGCAAGAATCATCTCTAGGAGCAATGGTATCACTTGGAAGTTGCCCTTTTGGCCGATTTTGTAATGTACTCGCCATATGTGATAAGGTATGCTCCAGTTGCTTGATAATCTTCTTCTAGGTTTGAATCTTCTGTTGGCTACGACTCATACTGTTTTCAACTGCTTGCATTAATTAAGCCATACTCGTATTCAAACTCTGGAGTTGTTCTTGTTTTGCCAGTTGCATTGATTGTTTAGGTGGATCTTTCTTTGTTTCTTGACAAGCTTTTTCAATAATGGGTGCCTTTTTCTGAATAGGTTGTGGTGGATTATAGGATTGAGGTTGGGGTTGATGATAAGTTTCTTGCTTTCTGACCCAACTCTTTTGCTGTGGAGGTTGTTGATTTTTAGTGTAGCTTTCTTGAGGATCAGTATAACCATTAGAATAATAGTTATCTTGAGGATATGTAATGAAAGCTACTGCTGGATTATTCATACATCCTTCCCACACATTATTTCTTGATCCACAACCAAGACACGAAGGAATTGCACATACTGTATTTACCTGAGCAATTGTTCGGGCTTGTTCTTGTAGTTCTTCGAGTTGTTTAGCCAATTCTTTAAGCTTCAGAGATTCTGAGGTGTTTTCTTTTTCTGGTTTCTTTGGCCAACTTCTCTCGTTCTCAAGAATTCTTTCCATCCCCAACTCAGCTTCTTCAGGGGCTAGTAACACAAAACCTGCGTTTCCTAACGAATCTGCTTTCTCTCTTGATTTGTCATTAAGGCCTCCATAAAACAAGGTTAAATAATATTCCGGCGAGGATTTATGATATGGACATCTCGCCTTCTTTTCTGTAAATCGTAACCATGCTTCACCCAAACTTTCTCCGTCTTCCTGTATAAATTGCTCAAGCTCCAACATATCTTTTAAACGTCTACTAACCAAATAGAAGCGGTCTAGGAATCTTGCTTGAAGCTTGTCCCAATCTGAAATAACATGTGGGTATTGGGTATCATACCAATCGCTTGCACATCCGATCAAGAAGAACTGGAACATCACGTAGTAAACTTGTTCCCTAGTAACTCCTCTTACGATATAAGCATCACAGATTTGCATGAATTTCTGAATATATCGGATCGGATCTTGATGTGCAGCTCCGCTGAATAATCCATGAGTTGCAAACTGAGTTAGCATCCCTGGATCAGGCTTAAATTTAGCGGCTTGAATTTCTGGAGCGCGAATTCCTCGTGCCTCCACTCTAAAATCGATGGGTAGCTCAAGTCTCCTTGGGTTCTCCATCTGTATCTAAATCTGAAAAAACAAAAACTAAAAGACAAAAGCGTAAAATAGAACTAACTAAAAATAAAAGAACAAGATATATGCACAAGGACTAACGATGTAGTCCCCGGCAGCGGCGCCAAAAACTTGGTGGGGCCTAGGGTGTGATAAAATAAGATATAAATAAAGTGCAGATAAACACCCTAGACTGACACGGTTCTGCAAGTATACAGATCATATGCAAGTTTTTGTTAAATGATTAAGATTCGTTCCGCAGAGACTACGAAGGTTAGGGGAATCTTATGCAATAATCAGGTGCAATAAATTAAAGCTAGAACAACTAAACGCAAATAAAAGTAAAGACAAATAGATATTTATTTGATTTTCTAATTAACTAAATTAAACTACGTTAAAACTAAGAATTAAAAGACAGAAAATTAAATACGAAAGAGAAGTAAGATGAGAATATAGCTTGAGTCACTAGCATGTAATCCCCACTAGTTTTGCCGTTCTAAACATGTAAGGGTGAATTATGTAGTATTTCAATAATCGGTTCCAATTCGTTATCGGTAGTTTAAAATAGGATTTACCTGTGTCAATAAGACTTCCTAAGCAAAATTTTCCTGTAATTGGTAAATAGTCACAAGAACTAAACCAGTGATTATCTAGTTAGGTTGATTTGTCAAATCTAAACCGAATACTAGACGTTATGTGCTAAACATGTAATTAAACACCGTTGTCAATGGTGACCTAACTACTAGATGGTAATTCTATATGGTGGCCATCCACAAGAACACAGAATATAAATCCAAACACATAAACAGAGAATAAAAACTATAATTCTATTTAAAACATTAAGTTCCCAAATTAGATAGATGTCAATCAAAACTAGGGTTCATACATATATGCTAAACTCAAGCTAAAGAAATTTAGTTCATGCAAGAAAAGAAAGAAATTACAAATTTAAAGGTAGAAAAAGACATTGTTGATGAACAGCTCCTTCCAGACTTCTCTCTTGTGTTGTAAGCTTCCTCTTGGTTTAAGGTTTCACCAAGGATGATTTAAGAGTTTTAAGAGGATGTACTTATAGTGTATAGGTTGACCTAATTCGTTTCTTGAAGGAGAGGCTAAGTAATGGACTCCAAGCCCAACTCAAATTCGTATGGAAATAAAGATAATTAATGCTGGACGGTTTTGAGTATATCTTCTTCGTTATTGGTCGGTTTTTGCTCCATAATATACCAAAAGAATCCTCAGCGAATTATCTACGTCCCTACGAAAGGAATCTTCCAAAATAGGCTTCCTTATAGGAGTTATCACCACTTCTTTAGGCGTTGCTGCAGAAATTCAGATTTAGGCAGATTTTCCTTTTCCATGTTTTTAGCCTTTGTTACCTTTATCTCCAATTTCCATGCAAATCTCTTTCCATAAGTTGTAGTCTTTGACTTACACTCTAATTAATCTCCATAATTATCTTTAAAGCTTCACACTAAATAAACAATTAAACCCAATATGCTCTAAAAATATTATGTTCCTAAATCAAGACTCAAAATAGGAAAGTGCACTAGATTAAGCTAAAATCAACCTATAAACTAATAAATAAGCCTAAAATGATGTCTCAGAAGTATATTTTATTATTACAAATGAGGAGACATCAGCACGATACTCACTACAAGTATCAGAGGTCGTACGAAAGTTTTATGATAAGTAAAGATTCGTTCTCAGGGACTTGGTGTGTTATATAAATGGATTTAATAAGAAAGCGTAGTAATTAATAACTATTGAATTTAAAGACAAGGAAAATAAATATGATTGATTGGGGAGATTATGAGTAAACAAATTAAACTAAAGACAATAAATAAAAAGATGTAAGAATAAGATGAGAAAGTATAGCTCAGGTTTTGCTAGTATGCACTAATCCTTCTATTTCTTCTACTAGTTAATAAGGGTGATTAAAGCTCTTTTAAGTAGTCAGGATTCTATATTCCTCCTAACACCCTTCCGGATGGACTTAAGGGGCAACCTAACAATTACTAGGGGACTTGGGTAAGGGGACCCTGCAATAATGATCGATGATTAAATCTCAAACCCTAATGACTATCTAATTAGGCAAGCCCTTCCGGATCACTACCACACACTAGATGCTTATGTGATGTTTCAATAATTAGACATCCCTGGTGACCATTAACTACTATTAAGACTATCCTAACGTGATCAAGATTAAGACATGCAATAAATCAAAGCACATAAAACAAATATATGGTTAAGAAGCTAGAATCAATTTAAAATAGTTTCCCAAACAAACTTAGATAGAAGAAAATAGAATCAAAGATTATACATATGCAAAACCCAAGTTATGGGAAATTGGTTCATATTAGAAAGAAATAAACTAAAATAAAGAAACATACTGTCAACTTGCTTCTCTTGAATGACTTCTATTATAAATAATACTTTAGGATTAACTGTGGAGAGGCAAGAAGAAGTTTACAATGATTAAAGGGTGTACTTATAGGTGTTAAGATATACCTAGGTCGAAATCTTGGAGTAGAAGGCAAGTAATTGGACTCCTTTTCCAAATCAAATTCGTTTCCTACAATATAGGAGATAGGATAAACACTGATGTCTTGTTCTAGTAGTAACTTCTTCGTTATATCTCCGATTTTTGTCTACTTCATAATCGAAACGACCACGTCTAAAAGATATACACTTTTACTTTAGATTGCTCCTCCAAATTCCCAGCCTATATTGAGTTATATTCACTTTAGTGGACGTGGCTGCAGAATTTCAGTTTTACTTGGCAGCTTTTCCTTTCCTATTTCATCTCTATTTCCTTTTATCTCCAATTTCTATCCATATCTTCTTTCCTTTATCTCTTGGAATTTATTTGTCGTCTAATTAATATCCATATATATTTAAAGCTTCACTAGTGGGGGCAAAGGTGTGATAAAATAATAGACAAATAAGATAATAATAATAAAGGACACACAACCTTGTCTACCACAAGAAACTCACTGCAAGTATTACAGATCGTTTGCAAGTTTTAATGATAAGTCAAGTTCATTCGCAAGGATTTAATCTGTTAGATCTACTTGTATTAAAGAAGCGTAGATGAATTTAGATGTTTAGAATAAAATATAAGATAAGATGACTAATTATCTAACGCGAATAAATAAATAATGCAAATAAATAAATATGAATGTAAGTCAAATAAATTAGGGTTACTAATATGAGTCTATTACTAAGTTATTCTAACCTGTCACGCATTGAGCATTATATATTATCCGGGATTCTAAATTCTACCTAACCCCCATCAGGGTGGACTTAGGAGCAACCTCTCCACTACAAGGATCTTGGGTAAAGAAACCTTGAGTAATGATTGATGGTTAAATCAAACCAATATGGCTATCTAGGTTGGGTCACTACTAGACGATTATGTGGTGTTGTCAATAACTAAGAATAGTCCTAAGATTGACCAAATCTAGGGCTGTAACAATATACGACAAGCTCAAATCAATTAAAATAACAAATAGTATCATGGAATTTAAGACAAAATAATAACCCAACAAGTAAAAGTAAAACTTATAGAATAAAATCTTAGAAATATGGTGAAGCCACAAATCTATAGCTAATTACCCTAAATATAGAAAAGGTGAGATGTAGAAGAGGAGTTTGTCACTCTCCAACTTCTTGCTTCTTGTCTTCCTCTATAGGTCAGCTTGCTTCTTGGATGAGTAGCTTGATACTATGGATGAATAATAAATATAAGGACTAAGTTATTATTTAAAACTGAGAAAATACAAGCAAGGACTAAGCCTATACTTGGCACTGAGAAAGGACATGTTTACAATGATTTAAGGGTGTATTTATATGTGTCTTGGAAGCCCTAACACGTTTTCTTGGAGTGGGAGATAAGTATTGGACTCCTAGCCCAACTCAAATTCGTAACCCTAAAATATAGAAAAGGTAATAATCAGCCACGTTTTTGTTTTGGTCATAACTGCTTCAATACTTATCTGTTTGATGCGTTCCAATAGTCGAAACTGATCGTCTCGGAAAACTCTTTAACTTTGATTCAGACCATCTTCAAAATTCCTAACCAATCTTGTGTTATGAGCACGTTTATGGTCGTGGGTGTTGGAATTCAGATTTATTTGGCAACTTTATCTTTCCATATCCTAGCTTTATTTCCTTATCTCCAATTTCCATGTATATCTTCTTTCCTTTATCTCTTAGAATTGACTTGGCATCTAATTAATCTCCATATATATTTTTAAAGCTTCACACTAAATAAATAATTAAACCCAATGTGCTCTAAAAATAATAAATCATTAAATCAAGACAAGAAATAGGAAAGTGAAATATATCATATGAAAATCGCCTACTAGACTTCCTAAAACACTAAAAATGATGTCTCCAACTAATATTAAATCATCACAAATGGGGAGACATCAAGACCTCCAACTCAAAGTTGTATCGTCCCGATACAATAAAGATAAAAACAAAGGGAAGTCTATAAATACACACATAGGTCAATTAAGCACAGAGGGAAGAAGATAGCAGAATATGGAGAATAGACTCAAAGCAACTACTCAGAAAAATTCATGTAATAATATTTACAAACTACATACCTGCACACTTTTCATATCCACAGTCAACACGGCTTGAATTCAAGATTAGATTAGATTCGCAATGTAAGAGGGAGAGGATCTTTACTCAGTTTACCAAGGAGGCTATAGATTGTTCATCGAGCTTTACTAGTATCCAAAGATCCACTTAACTACTCTCTATTGGCTCAATCACTTCTAGATTACATAGCAAAGAATCAAAAGGTCTTTAAGGTAGAATTGTTGGCTTAGGGACGGTATGATAAGTATATTTGGATAATTTAGAGTGAGCTTTTGGCTCTCTCCTCACTAGCCATCAACGAATCGCCCTAGAGCTTGAGTTACTCTCATAAAACTTTTCTCACTCAACCCAATGAATTCCTCGATGCACAAAGTAGCATCCCCAATAACCCAATTAAAGCATAAAGATGTTCACATAAAATTCCACTTTGCCGGTCCAAATATATATCTTTTCAAATCAATTTTTTTTCTTTTGTATAGCTATGACTCTATTTTTGATGTTGAGATGTCACACTATTTTTCTCATAGATTTTTTCTTTTCTTTTCATGCATTTTAGCTTTTTTAATTCACTCTTACCCCGGCAAAGGGTTACAATATAAACCTGTGAATCATCATCAATATATCGAACATAGCACAATTAATAAGCTCAAAAATCCCAAATCAATAACAATTCCCATAATGGTGGACCCACCACCCCAAACTCAAGCTCTAAAACAATTGTCTATGCATCGCGATTCGAGTGCGGGTCATATGGAAAAGTCCTATAATCTACAGCGATATGGATTATAATGTGGTTAAATAAAAAGGCTTTAGAAAGGCTAGAAGGGGATGATAAGGATATAAAATATAATCAATTAAAAGGGTGAGAAAGTTAAAAGGTGTCAAGTAGCTTCAATATGAAAGAACCGCCTTAATCACTTTTTAAACTATGCAATTTCGTCATTCCCTTACCTTTAGTACGTTCATCAAACGGGTTTATCAACTAGCTTGGATCTCACGGCCTACACACCACTCATGGCTCCCTGAGATCGAACATACTTTCTATCGCATTGCTAACTAATCTTTTCTTTACTATCAATGTGTGTTTTCCTGCAAATACTATAAAGCATACAAAATAAAATAGCCCATACACATACTACTTTCTATCATCAACTTACTGAGCTTATGCTTTCAAGCTATTAAACACACTCTACATACATCTATTCCTTCTCTTAAAAAATTTAATTTTTCCTAAAAAAACAATAAAACACATAAAAATGGAGATGAGGGACAACAAATCCCCACACCCCGTGTCCCCACGACTCGAAAAGACTCAAAAATAAAATTAAAATTTTACAGACATTGCACATAAATAAATGGTCAGGAAGAAAGAAAACATACTCTTCGAGGCTATTTACCTCGCCTGATCAATACCCGGAATAGGGTGTAGTGCTTTCATGTATGTAAATTTTCACGTATCACCAATTTTGCTTTCCCTTACATCTTCTTATGCTCCATCTATCTTCTTCCAACTTTGCTCTCGATTACTCTCTCATGTGACGGTGTTTATCCAGGAATATGTTTTAAACACAGCTACTAGCATCCCAGAAGATTTTGTTCATCTTGGGTAGAGGGATCTTGATAGGAATAGGTTATGGTATCTTCTCTATGAAATTTGAAACCTTTTTTCTCTTTGATTTCACCACTGCATGCTTTCCTATACTTACTTGACCCGATTTACCTTGTAATTTGTTCCCGAACTAGTATCCATCTTAATTGAAATATTCTTAATCTTACGCAATACCTTGCTTTGATTCTTCATATCCATTAACACTTGATAATATCTCTATCATCTCTTTTGACTCCCAACTCAAAGCTTTGAGCACTCTTGAAATTTGTAACTCTTGATCATAGGTGGAACAAGCTTTATTTGGGTTAGGAAAGGTGTTAGGATGATAATTATTTATGTGGGTATGATGGAATAAAGCTACGATGATATGGATTTAAGGAATTTTTGGATGAATTTTGAAAATTTAGGCTCTTGATTTAAGGATTCTAGGTGTTTTGATATGATTTGGATGGTTAAATCTTCCTTGTAATGATGTAGGGAAGGATTTGAATGTGAATTCATGGTGATTTGGTAGTGTTTTGATGTTAGGTGAAGGTTTTTTGAAGCTTTAATGGAGTTGGGAGAGGTTTGGAGAAGAAAGTGAGGCTTAAGGATTGAGAAATTCGGACTAGAACTCCCTTCCTCCTCTTTATAACCTAAAAACGCACTTTTTTCTCTCTCCAGCGGCGCCGGCCGGTATACCGGCCATATGGGCCAGCATGCTGGTGATGATGTTCTTGAAACTCATGCTTCGGCAAAAACACGAATCGCATACACGAGGGCTCGGGTTTTGTCTCGACCGGCATACCGGTGCTGTCATATTTCGAAAATCAACCCTCGGCAATGAAAACGAGATGCGTACACAGGGGCTCGTGTTTCTGACCTGCCGGCTTACCGGCAATTTGAGCCGGCATGCCGGTGGCAGGTCAGAACATGCCCAAAAAAAATCGTTTTTCCTCCCAAACTCGATTTCTTTGCTACCTGAATATCAAAAACACTAATATCTTTCTCAAATATGCAATATCAACTCAAAACAACTAATCTAAACTAAAATATAACAACATAAAATACTATGGGATGTCTCCCAAAGGGCATTTTTGTTTAACGTCTTTCAAAGTTAGACGAGTTACCTCGGTTATTTCTTTTTATAGCCTCCCCAGCAGTGAGTGGGGTGATTAACACTTACCAACTTGAGCTTGAAACCCTCGATAGCTTCTATTTCGACCACTTCTTTTGAGATGATTTGCGTGATAATGTATGGCCCTATCCAAGAACGGCTATGTTTGGGAAAGGTAGGTTTCCATGCCACCTTGTCTCCCACCCCAAACTCAATTTCTTTTCCCATGATTTCTTGGGGGCTTATAGGTTATGGCTTCTTGGTTACAACTCTGATTGGATATAATTCTTGTCACTTCTTTTTCTTCTTCTTTCCCGAAACATAGAATGGTTCAGAATCATCTTGAATACTAAGAGTCACGGTTCCTTCATTCACATGCACTACAGTGTTGCTGGTGGCTAGGAATGGACGCCCAAGAATGAATGGGACGTTCTTAACTGCTTTATAGTCAAGAATAATAAAGTCCGTGGGAATAACAAGGTTACCTACTTGGACGAGTACGTCCTCGATTACTCCCCACGGCTTTGGCTGTTAAATGACCGCAAGTTGTAAGATCACGGATGTCGGTTTTGCATCACTAATACCAATCTTCTCGAATACACTTTTGGGCATGATATTCACACTTGCCCCTAAATCACACATGGCTATTCCATAAAATATACCACCTATTTTGATTGAGAGGTTAAACTCTCCCGGATCGTTACGCTTCTGTGGTAATCTTCTTTGAACTCGTGCTGATATCCCTTTATTGATTGCTATAGACTTGGCTCTTGTGAACCTTTCCTTATTGGATATTTCCTCCATAAAGAATCGATCATAGACTCTCCTTCCTTTCATAGCTTCGAGTAAAGGGACGTTAATTTTCACTTGTTTTAACGCCTCCATACACTTCTCCTGTTTCTCCTTTACGGGATCATAGCAATGTAGGGGTGGTTGTCTTACTCTACTTCTCTCTTCAATTCTTGGTTCATCAACCACTCTTGGCTTCTTAATCTCACCGTGTTCAACCTCTTCAACCCAATCTTCAACAATTATCTCATTTATGCATTGTTTGGATTCACATTATCAAAGGAAAAGAAATGATAGGAATATAAAAATATTAAAGGAATGGAAACGAAAGTAATAACCGTGTTTGGATTACTAAAATATTAATAAAGGAAAAGAAAGTAATTGATTAACGAATCACTTGTTTGGATTCACATTATTAAAGGAAAGGAAATGATTATTTTACATAAGAATACTTTTATACCCTTTTATATGTTATTTAAAATATTATATATTGAAATTATAAGGTTACTTGTGACATTTTAAAAAGTAATCATTTCCTTTCCTTCGAAATGACTCCAAAATGGGAGGATTAAATAATTGACATTTTTAAAGGAAACCAAAGGATTGTGCAATCCACTGAATTACCTTCCTTTAATAAAAAATCGAATTCAAACAAAGGAAAGGAATATTTATTCCTATCATTTCCTTTCCTTTCCTTTAAAAATATGAATCCAAACATTACATTAAGTTCATCCTATCTACGCTTGACGTGTTTGGTAGAACATCCCCTTTTGATGGAGATGGTAGCGCTTCAACGATTGTCTCGTTGTGTTCTTTCATCTTTTGAGCTTGAAGACTAATAGTCTTAAACTTGTCGTCAACGTATTGGATCTTCTTCATGTTAGAAGTTGTATCTTGGGTCAATTGAAAAAGTTGACCTTGCATTTGTTCTATGACTGTTGTGATCCGCATTACATTCTTCTCTAAAAATTGATTATGTTGTTTTTTATCTTGATTCTGTTGTTGCAGGCTTTTCACTACTAATGCATCTATCTTTGATTCAAGTCTGCTCATATTATCCTTCGAGAAGTTGATGAATTGACTAATAGTCTCTTTTAACTCAGTGATGTCTTCTTGAGGACGTGATGGAGCTTGACTTCCATTGTGCACATTGCAGCCTGGTGGATGATTAGCTTGGTTTTCATAGGCTTGTTCTTGAAGGTATAACTGTTGAGGTGGAATTTGGATGTTTTCCTTAACTGTTATGGCGAGTTGTTGTATTTGATCTTGCAAGCTTGAAAACCTCGTTTCTGTTTCTTCGTTAGTGGTAGGAGTTTGTTCTTGTGGCGAACTTATATCGGTCTCAATGATTGTTTACATACCACTCTTTGCTTCCTTTGGATCCATAGAGACAAAACTACCACGACCAATATCATCTACTCTCAGCCTCGACTCTATATTGAATCCATTATAGAACATGGATAATTGTAATTGTGGCGTGTATCCATGTATTGGACATCAGGCCAATTTCTTTTGAAATCTCGTCCATGCTTCGCCAAGACTCTCTCCGGCTTCTTATAAGAAATTCATAAGCTCCAATAGATCCTTAACTCGCATACTTGTAGGATAAAATTGATCAAGGAATCTTTATTGAAGCTTATCCCAATTTGTTATTATCTCGGAAGGTAGATCATCTAACCAATCGCTCGTTTTCCCGGTCAAGAAAAATTGAAACATTAAATAATACATTTGTTCTTGCGTAACACCTTCATTAATGTAGGCATCACAAAATTGCATGAAATTCTGAACAGATCGAACCGGATCTTGATGTGTATCACCACTGTATTTCCCATAGCTAGCGAATTGATTAATCAGGTCAGGATCAGGCTTGAATCGAACGGCTTGAATAGTTGGGATGCAAATCCCAATGGGTTACACTCGGAATTGGCCAGGAAAACCTAGTTCTAACTGTTGATTAGCCATCTAAAACCTGAAAAAGACTAAAACAAAAAGAACGCGTAAAACTGAAAACAAATAAAAACTTCTACACTAAATAAACACAAAATAGATTTAACTTAAAGATAAATACCCGGCAACGACGCCAAAAACATGGTGGGGGCAAATGTGTGATAAAATAATAGATAAATAAGATAATAATAAAGGACACACAACCTTGTCTACCACGAGAAATTTACTGCAAGTATTACAGATCGTTTGCAAGTTTTAATAATAAGTCAATTCGTTCGCATGGATTTAATCTGTTAGATCTACTTGTATTAAAGAAGCGTAGATGAATTTAGATGTTTAGAATAAAATATAAGATAAGATGACTAATTATCTAACACGAATAAATAAATAATGCAAATAAATAAATATGAATGTAAGTCAAATAAATTAGGGTTACTAATATTAGTCTATTACTAAGTTATTCTGACCTATCACGCATTGAGCATTATATATTAACCTGGATTCTAAATTCTACCTAACCCCCGTCAGGGTGGACATAGGAGCAACCTCTCCACTACTAGGATCTTGGGTAAAGAAACCTTAAGTAATGATTGGTGGTTAAATCAAACCTTTATGGCTATCTAGGTAGGGTCACTACTAGACGATTATGTGGTGTTGTCAATAACTAAGAATAGTCCTAAGATTGGCCAAATCTAGGGCTGTAACAATAAGTCAAAACACATAATAACAATATACGCCAAGCTCAAATCAATTAAAATAACAAATAGTATTATGGAATTTAAGACAAAATAATAACCCAACAAGTAAAAGTAAAACTTACAAAATAAAAGCTTAGAAATACGGTGAAGCCACAAATCTATAGCTAATTACCCTAAATATAGAGAATGTGAGATGTAGAAGAGGAGTTTGTCACTCTCCAACTTCTTGCTTCTTGTCTTCCTCTATAGGTCAGCTTGCTTCTTGGATGAGTAGCTTGATACTAAGGATGAATAATAAATATAAGGACTAAGCTATTATTTAAAACTGAAAAAATTACAAGCAAGGACTAAACCGATACTTGGCACTGAGCAAGGACATGTTTACAATGGTTTAAGGGTGTATTTATATGTGTCTTGGAAGCCCTAACACGTTTTATTGGAGTGGAAGATAAGTATTGGACTCCTAGCCTAACTCAAATTCGTAACCCTAAAATATAGAAAAGGCAATAATCAGCCACGTTTTTGTTTTGGTCATACCTGCTTCAATACTTATCTGTTTGATGCGTTACAATAGTCAAAACTGATCGTCTCAGAAAGCTCTTTAACTTTGCTTCATACCATTCTTCAAAATTCCTAAAAAATCTTAAGTTATGAGCACATTTATGGTCGTGGGTGCTGTAATTCAGATTTATTTGACAACTTTATCTTTCCATATCCTAGCTATTGTTTTCTTATCTCCAATTTCCATGTATATCTTTTTTCCTTTATCTCTTAGAATTGACTTGACATCTAATTAATCTCCGTATATATCTTTAAAACTTCACACTAAATAAATAATTAAACCCAATATGCTCTAAAAATAATAAATCATTAAATCAACACAAGAAATAGGAAAGTGCAATATATCATGTGAAAATCGCCTACTAGACTTCCTAAAACACTAAAAATGATGTCTCCAACTGATATTAAATCATCACAAATGGGAAGACATCATTCACACTACACAAACAAATTAAACCAAATATGCTCTAAAAATAATAAATTATCAAATCAAGACAAGAAATAGGAATTTATCAAAATACGAATAAAAATCTCTGATTAAATACTCGAATACACCTAAAATGATGTCTCCAACCTAAATTAATCTATCACAAATAGGGAGACATCACCAATTCACCCGTCGCACGAATTTTCAAAGGAAATTACTTCCCAAACTCCTCAATGTGGGATGCCAAATTATAAAATAAAAGATCTTGGAGTTGGAAAAGTATGTTCAATGAGCTACAATTGTTGAAGAAGCATTGTATCATGAAAATTAGGAAAGGAATTGAGACTAACATTTGGGAACACGTGTGGATTGATAAAAGTTTTATGCTGGAAAAGCCAGGAGGATATAATCTGATACGAGTGACTCAACTTTTCAATGAGGATCTTTCGAGATGGACCCTTGATATTATCAACTGAATATTCCTTACATTGGTAAGGAACGAGATCATAAAAATTCTACTCTTTCGACTGGACCATGATGACAAAATTATCTGGTCGCACACAAAGAACGGATATACTCAACTAAATTTGGGTATCACAGTCTGGTTTAGGAGGAGAGTGAAAAGAAATTTCAAACTTCAATAAATTTTCATCAACATAGTCCAAAGATTTGGAACATTATTTGGCATGCAAATAGACCAACACAATCAGATTTTTTGTTGGAAATACTGTAATGAGGCAATACATATAAATAATACATTACATAAAAAGAGATGCATGAAAACGCCAAAGTGTGAACGGTGTGTTCATGAACAGGATACAACTGAACAAATCCTACTTCATTTCCCTTTTAGTAGAGCCGTCTTGGCCTCATCTGCGATGCAAATTAAGATGATCCGGAAAACCAGCTAAAAATTGGGGAATTGGTTATTAAGATTATTAATGATTTTTTGGAGAATGAGTGGGATAAATTTTTTATTACAATTCTCTATATAATGTAGAAAGCAAGGATGCAATGTTATTTTTAAGGAGAAAAACATAGTATTTGACGCAAACCAGTCAGAAGACAAATATTCTTATCCAAGACATCTTTGCTGATACTAAACTTATGGTGGGTAAATATTCTGGTTCGGGACAAAATATTCAGGTGGAAAATTCACTGCAGGAACACATCCAACAAGAAAATAATGAATTTATCTAGCTTAATAAACACGTCCTTCTCCAACAGTTGGGAAGACACATACATTGAATAAAGATTTATAATTCATAAATTTCCAAGAAAATCCAAACCAAATTCTGTTGCTGGGGGGGGGGGGGGGGGGGGGGGTGGGGGAGAGGTTGTTCAAGATACTTGTAATATCTCAGATGCAAAATGGATTATCCAACTAATCTTGCATGATATAGAAAGATGGATAAAAAACCGGCATGGAAAATTTCTCAAATCTGCAGGTCATACAATGAAATTGTCGATGTACTAGGAAGAAAATCGATATATCGACATAGAAATATAGAATAATAGATCTATAAAGAATGGTTTTGTTTTTCATAATGATAATTATATTCATGCATGTATTTTTGGTATTTTATCTTTTTAATGACTTTTTTTTAAAAAAATCTCTTTTTTTTTTTTTTGCATGATTTGTTCAAGAGCAATGTCTTTTTTTTTTCTTGTTTTCTTTTTAGACTTAACCTCAATGTGATGTAGATTTTTGTTATTCCATGTTCTGCAATAACTTTATTAGACACTAATTTAGTGTTTAAAAAATTAGATTGCTAGAAACTTGCAAGTCAAGTATATCTAAGAATAATCTAATATTTGTTTGCACTATAATTAGGGGTGTTAATGAGGTTTATGTTTACGGGTACCGGCCCCATTTTATTCTAAAGAGAGAGAATTTCTAAGTACTAAACGGGAATTGGGGCGAGTTATGGGACTTGGATTTCAAAATCCTCACGGAACAGGGCGGATTGTGGGAATAGTCAATCCCCACTCTGCAAACCCTCCCTACATGAATATACATTATACTTAATATTATATTTTATATATAATGTGTAATATATATCCGTAAAAATCTTATTTTTGTAAATAATTATGAAATTTAACTCAAGGGTAAAAGTCACTACTTTAAAATATAGTATAAATATGAGTTTTAAACAAAGTTATAGTGATTTCTTACGGTTGAAAGCAAAAGAATATGTATAACTATCTTTTCTTTAATTTTTTAATTTAGTTTTCTTCAAAAACTTGAAAAGAATTCTATTCCCTTCCAATCTCTCAATCCAAATAAAACTTTTCCAAACAAAAACTTATAGTCAATTATAGGATGATAAAGCCTTCACTGAATCTATTTATACCATGGCTTTGTGTTATTTTCATGCACCAACTTCGTTTATGATTATTTTACACTATCAATATGATCCCCGTGAATAAATCTACAAGTGGACTAAAAAAACCAATAAACTAAGCCTAATTATCTAAACCAAAATAACACAATTCCTACTATCGACTAGTCTTTCTTACAAGATGTGAAGTTCTTGATTGAATTATGAAAGGGTTGATAAATTGAAGAATTTATTTTAGACAACGAGGATTATCTAATTATACAAGATTACCATATTTATGAAATGACATACGTAGTATGTATACCGTAGCACGTGAGTCATACCACGTATGTATATGTTGCTACAAAAGTAAATGAAGAATTGGTCCTTGTTTCTTCATTGTGTGAGACCTTAAACCAGTACCCTTAGTACTTTTGATAGTCTCTTGATGTTTTGATTAAGTTTCTGCTACTTTAGCACACTATCAGTGGTTATGGTTGATTCGACCTAATGGGGTATGTCTATGAAAGCGACTGGATTACTCTGAATAAATTCAATTACGAGAGGAAGACTAAATTGTATATCAAATATAAGTTCTTGCAGGTGCACCAATCATGTAATTCAACTAGGACTAGAACATGATAGTGAGACATGGAGGTTATGATAGTAGACTCATATCGTCACTACAAAGGTGATAACTTATTTTTGAAGGATCTTAGTTACTACATTATTGATATTACATCTTTATTCAAGGGTCCTACACTAATGGAAGTTGAATAAGAATTGATGGAATATCTATCTATCCTAACATGTTCATAACAATGATGCTAGTATAGAACGAGCTAGTTGACAGTATTTCAAGGTTTATTTTGTATTGAGATCAGAATTATGTGTAGTGACATATAATATGAGATGTAGGTTTATCCCATCATCAGCGAGTAGGGGAATATCAGAATTTGGGTTGGGCCAGACGTCTATGATTGGACAATCCACACCCAGTGCCTGAATGATTTTGGTGGAACGGTTGTATCCCTTATTATTCAAAAATAAAATTGTTTGTATATATAACTATTGGGATTTTGTATTCATATACAACTAAATAGATATTTCATCTTTCTTAGCAAAATCCATTAGAAGATACTCAAAACACTTCTTTCTCAGAATTAATCTTTTTGGTCTCAGAATTGATTAAACATGAACGTGAATCATAACTTGTGGACAGTTGGATTTCTTTGATTGGAGATTCAAGTTGACTTGGCAAGACGATTAAGTTTGGCTTCCACTATAGGAGGTAATCTGTAATCCTACTCCTTAAATTTATTTACATGGGCTAATTACAAAGCAATATTCAGACTATGAATTTCCTTTGGACTCTCTTTTCAGATGTACTTTTGTAAGCTTCAAATTTGGAGTAGATAAAGCCATTTTTAGTCTTGTGGGCTCCTATTAATTGGTGAGAACTCTCAAACAGGTCTGTCCACGTGTCATCTCTTCACTGGACGATTCTCCACTTGTCGGTTATCCATCATTCTCATCGAGTAACCGAGCTCTATCGAGTAGCCGTCTTTAACAAATCTTTTAACTTTTTTATTCAAATGACTCTTTCCTTTCATTTCTTTTTGTTATCTTTAGTCCTCATCATTTAGTGACTGTATATGTAACTGCTTGATCTTACGAGAATGTCGAGACCGTGTATATAGACTCACAACCTTTTAACAACATAGAATTGTCGTATAAGCATGTCTTCGGACACTCGAATGATCACTGACTAGACCGCCAAAGTCGATCCACCATAGAAGCTACAAAGAGCCAAAGATTAGAGCCCTAAGAATCCCTAACATTGAAGAAAACATATATATCAAACCTCCAAAATGTCAAAACCAGATCGCGACAGAGCATCTATTCAAGCGACCAATAAAGGTGAGTTATCGAAATCCTGCGTCATCATAGAGTTGGACCGCCAAAATGTAATTAGTTAAGAAAGAGAAAAAATAAGACGATCAGATTATCTACCTAAAAAGTCGAGTACTCAAAATACAAAGTATCATTATATGAATACTTAAAAACTTATGCAAATAGCATCAATAAAAAATAATTTAAAAAATTCAATAGCATGATTTATAACCCTAACCAAAATTAAATTTAGTAAAAAATAAATTTTGCTTTAATTGGCTAAATATTTTTACCAAACATTGAAAAGTAAAAATAAATCCAAACGGTTGCATAAAACATAAAAAGACCAAATTGTATTATAAGTGTTAAGAAGAGGAACTAATATAGGGGTGAAGCTGGTATACTTAAAAACACCAAGGTCATTGATGCAAATTCTCAAGAAATATATACCCAAAAATCACGTGAAAATCCTTACCGCCTCCCCTAATTAGGGTTTCCTCTACACCAAATCACCGCAGCAGCCACTTTACTCCTCCCCTTCTCTCCTATATATATACAAACACTCCCTTTTTCTCTACATCACCAACCCACATACTCAAATATAGATACATATACCTAGTTTACTTACATATATGAAATACATACATATAAACGTGAATATATGCGTCGATATACTGATTACGGGCGCTATCTAACATAGAAATTGGCGTTACGTATGAGCCGACGCCAAAGCTGTTTTCACCGCTTATGATTTACTTCAAAATTCTCTCATTTTTGAGTTAATTTTAGTCCGATCCGGAAAATTTTAAAAAATTGTTGTTGTTTTTTTTTCTTATTTAGTTTAAGTTTTATAGAACTAGATGGAAATGATGATTTTTTCCCCAGATGATCGAAGTTGAAATTACTGAGCGCTATTTTAATTTTTCTCTTAGGAGAAAATTCATGCCAGATTTTCTGATCCATCTCGTTAAGTTTAATTTATTTTTTCTTTAATATCAAATTGTAGTTAAAATATATGAATTTTATTTATTAAAATTAATGGAGGTGATGACTTTTTCCCCAGATGATCGAAGCTGATTATACTGAGCTGTAATATATTTCCCTTTTGAGAAATTCAAGCCAATATTCTGATCCATGGTTTCTTATATTATTTTTAAATAGGTAACTTGTTATATAGTTGGACTTCCTCTGTAATTTTATGGGTAGTTTACTGGTGCTATGTTTTGGGTTTAAGCCTATGTTGCCTGATCTGATTTGAAAGCCTAAAAATTAGTGGCTTGAATGTTATGCAAACATATGTTTTATGGAATGTTCATGAAACTTTTTCTGGTTTTGATAATTGGGCTTAGTAAGTTGAATTGTATGAGGTTGGTTTAGATAATTAGGCTTAGTTTATTGATTTTTTCCAGTGAACTTTTGAGATTAATTCTCGAGGAACATATTGAAAGGGTAAAAGATAAACATAAATGAATTTGGTGTATGAAAATAACACAAAGCCATTTATATCCTATATCATTTACCATAAGTTTTTGTTGGAAAAGGTTTTATTTGGATTGAGAGATTGGGAAAGATAGAATGGGATGGAATATGATTTCTTACCATGGGAAGCAAAAACATATGTACACTTTATATCAAATTTTTTACATGATATTTAATTTAAACAAAGATATTAAAAGGATTATTATTTTTACATTGGCAATATTTTTTAAGTGGCATTTTTTTTTGTTATTTTCTTTTTGCTTGGTTACACGGGTGATCCGGGCTAACTTGTGCGCACTCAATTAATCCTATGGAGATATATTATTACAATTTTTTGTGTGTGAGTTTGGACCCTGATGCATACCTACAAAACATGTTTTTATATTTATATTATAAAACTAAAATTTACAAACTTATAGTTTTACCTAAATCTTTTATAATATAATACACTTAACTTTAAATTCAATATCAAGATTCCGAATATCACCCTTCCTCTTATTCCTCAAGAGGATGTCGAAGTTACCTCTCATTCCTAAAGAGGGTGTCAACGTTTTTTTTTTTTGTCCAAAATCTTACTATTAAAAAACCGCCAAGGATTACAAAATTTAGCCTACCCCTACACTTGGGGAATCGGCTTTGATTTTAGGTGGGATTAACCCTCTATCTAACTCAAAACCTATGCCTAATGGCGTGTTTTTAGTTAGCCAATCCGCTACTACATTACATCTTCTCGAAACAAACGAGAACGATGGATTACAAGACTCACTAATAAAGTAAATACTACGAACAATATTCTTAATACAATCATTTAAAATAGGAGAATTGGAAGCTAAAGGCCCTATAACATCTAAACAATCATTTTCAATGATACATATAAAAGTCTTGAAGTCTCTAGCCTATAAGCACGCTTTCAGAATGCCTAGTGCTTCAGCTTCAATTGGATCAGCATCTCCAATCTCCCATGAATTAAGCTTGATAACCTTTCCTGTATAGTCCCTGATTACACAAGATATAACACATTTATTAATTTTAAATGATGCATCCGAGTTAATTTTGTACCAGTTCTTAGGGGGTGGTTGCCATTTAAGTTTAGAATCCTTACTAGGAGTAGTATTTTCTTTGTTATTCTTACTATTCTTACTCGCATTCACTTCCTTACCAGTAGGAATTAAGCAATTATCCTTTTTTTCTCTTAGACTATTATAGTCATCCTTGAGAAGATTATTATCACAACAGCTCATATCATATATGTTTATTTCTTCCTTCAGATTTAAAAAATCATCCTTAGGGTATAGATTTTCATATTGTTCCTGCCAATCAATACCAGCTTGAGAAATGGTTTTTTTTTTGACAAACTTTAGTGTTTCTGAAAATAAACTCATTTCTAGCCTTCCAGATGTGCCACATAATGGTTGCAAATTTTTCAAGAATATGGGCCTTTTTATCACTTTCCTTATGGGCTTTATACAGATAAGTAGCCATCCAAGCATCCACTTTATATGGTTGTTGGTTGCTAACTTTAAAGCCCATTGGAGATGAGAACCAAACAGCTTTTGCCCAAGGGCATTCAAAAAATAGATGTTCAGTGGTTTCATCCTCTGAATCACAAATACTATAGGTTTTTTATTTTTGTATCTTCCTATTAAACAGATTTACACTAGTAGGAAGAATATTTTTCACTGTTTTCCACATGAAATTTTTTATCTTTGGTAATGTATTCAGATTCCAAACCCAAGGATCAATATTAGGGTTTGTAGCCCCAATATTGCCCCTTTGATTTGATTCTTGATCAGTTTTAAGCATATGATATGCTTGTTTAACAGTGTATATTCCATTCTTACTCTTGTTCCAGTAGCATACATCCCTCATAGGGACTAAGGGAATGAAAGTTTTCAATATAGAATGAACTGTATTGTTATCAAAATTCCTATTTAGTATATCAATGTCCCACTTTCTCTCCCCTTTAACCATAAGATCATTTACAGTAGAGACTTCAGTTTTAAGGGGAGTATTAATAGAGTTTGAAGTATCAATCCATCTATATTTATTAAGTAAGATATTCTTACCATCTCCTACTTTCCATTGGAGATTTGGTAATAGAATATCTCTTCCAACAAGAAGACTTTTCCAACCCCAAGAGGGATTATTACCTAAATGTGCTTCATAAAATGAGGTGTTGTTAAAATATTTACCTTTTAGAATTTTATATAAAAGTGAATTGGTGTTATTCATTAGATTCCATGCTTGTTTACCTAAGAGTGCAACATTCATCAAGTGTAGATCTCGAAAACCGAGTCCCCCATTGAATTTACTATGGGTAATTTTGTTCCAGTTGCACCAATGGGTGTTTTTAGTACCATTTTTACCCCACCAAGATTTAGCAATGTGGGATATTATAATATCACAAGTTTTCTTTGGTAGTAAAAAAGAAGACATGTAGTAGTTAGGTAAACTTTGAATTACTGATTTAATAAGAGTTTCCTTACCCGCATCAGTAAGAAATATATTTTTCCAGTTGGAGATTCTTTTAATAACTCTTTCAGATAAAATTTCAAGATCTTTTACTTTAGATCTCCCCCATTCAGTGGGGAGTCCAAGGTATTTTCCTAAGTTTTGGACCACTTTCATATCACTTTTATGAGAGAAGATAGCTTGAATAAAATGTGGGGTATTTTTACTGAATTTTACCCCACATTTGTTTCTATTGAGAGTGAGCCCAGTAGAGTAAGCATATCTAGAAATAATATCTTTAAAGCTGTTAACCTCTTCATTATTTGCTTTTAGAAAAAACATACTATCATCAGCAAATAAAAGATGGGTTAGATTGGGACAATGTTTAGTAATTTTGATGCCTTCTAAAAGGCCTTTATCCATTTTTTCTTTTACTAGAGCTGAGAGGGTTTGAGTGACAATACAGAAGAGAAAAGGGGAAAGGGGATCCCCCTGTCTCAAACCTCTTTCAGGTTTGTCTAGTTTATAGGGAGTTCCATTAATAAGCACAGAGTAAGATACAGTAGTTACAAAATTCATAATTAACTTGCACCATTTTTCATTAAAACCCATTTTAGTAATAAGGCAAGATAAAAAGTCCCACTCCACAAACTCGTATGCCTTTTGAATATCAGCTTTTATAATCATATAATAGCTTTTAGTATTTCTTTTGTCATTAATAAATTTATTCACTTCATGGGCTATCGTGGAATTTTCCTGAATATGCCTATTAGGGACAAAAGCCGACTGATTTTCATCTATAATATTACCCATAAGTGGCTGAAGTCTATTAACTAAGATTCTCGCTATAATTTTGTATATAAAGTTAGACACACTAATAGGTCTATAATGTTTTATAGTGCCTGGCTTTTCAATTTTTGGAATAAGAGATATATAGGTATGATTAATCATTTCTAGACTTTCATTATTATACCAGAAGTTATTAATTAGTTTAATAACATCGAGTTTAATAAGTTTCCAATATTTTTTGAAAAAATAGCCCGGATAACAATCAGGTACCGGAGCTTTGTTAGAACCCAACTCTTTGACAGCTTTTTCAATTTCGAAGATATTTAATTGTTCAGAGAGGGTCTTATTCATAGAGTTGGTAATAATAGGTTTAATAATATTAAGTATTTGCGAGAAGTCTCTAGGTCCCACACTTTTAAAAACACTATTGAAATAGTTTAAAATATTAGATTGTATCTCACTTTTATCATTTAACCAAGTACCATTCTCATCTTGAATAATACTAATTTTATTTATTTTTCTTCTCTCTTTAGTAGAAGCATGAAAAAAGTGAGTATTTCTATCCCCTTTCCTAAGCCATGTAATTCTAGCTCTAGAGGCCCAGTAATCTTCCTCATTTTTCCAAATAGTTTCAATTTCTTTAACCATGGTGTTATAATTGTCTTTATCTTGATCACTATAAATAGTAGAGTTGGTAATATTTCTTAATTGGGACATAAGGTAGTCTAATCTTTTCTTAATGTTTTGAAATTTTCTTTTACTCCAAACTGTAAGAATTCTCTTACACATATTGAGTTTAGTAGTAAGTCTATTTCTAGCAATTTGTTTAGTATACTTTCTAGAGTTCCAAATATTAGTGATAATGTTTAAACACTCTTTTTCCTCCATCCAGTGATTTTCAAAAATAAACCTTTTTTCTTTCTTATCAACAACATCAGTAAGGTGGAGTAAAAGAGGGCTATGGTCAGAGCCAAGTGCAGGTAAAAGGTCTACCCAAGCATCTTTGTAAATATTGTTCCAGTAGCTATTACTTAAGCTTTTGTCAATCAATTTCTTAATAAGTTTTCCACCATTTCTCCTATTGGACCAAGAAAAGGCACAGCCTTTACTAATGATTTGATCCAAATTGTTATCTTTTATAAAGTTCTCAAATTTTTCCATATTTTTATCATATTTGCGATTACCCCCAAATTTCTCACTAATGTATCTAGTATTATTGAAATCTCCTAAAAGATTCCATGGAATATCCTTTTTAGGATTACAATTTGCAAATTTAATAAGGGATTTAATTTTATCCGCCTCAACTGGGGCACCATAAACAAAGGTGGTCTGAGTTTTAATGCCATCCGAATTTAATATTTCACAGTGTATAAAATTTTCATCATAATTGATAATTTTAATATTGTTTTTATTAGTAGCAAACAAAGCCAAACCCCCACTGAGTCCAATAGGGTCAATAACAGTTACTAGATCCATTTTAATAGTTTTCGCAATCTTAAGTAAAACATGATGCTTATTCTTAGTTTCGGAAAGAAATATTACCTCAGGGCGATATCGGAAAGTAATATCGCGAAGGGTCTGGACTGCCAAAGGTGTGCCAATCCCTTGGCAGTTCCAGGCTAGATGTATCATTCTTCAGCTTGGGATTGTTTAAGGACAATCCCGCAAGCCTTATCGTTATCATCACTTAGCTCATCGATCATTTCACCTTCCTCATAGTTATCTTCAGTTGAAGATTTCTTATTTTCTTGTTCGATTATTAGCCTTCTTGCTTCCCAAATCTTTTCATATCTTCCACTCTCTGAATAATTATTACTCTTTTTGTTTTGTTTTTCATTTCTTCGAATTGATATTCGGTGTTGGTTTGATGATTCTCCTTCATAATAATTAGCTGAGCTCTCTTTATATTTAGTGAATTGGTTAAAATTTCCAAATGTTTGAGGTGTTATGTTATGGGAGATGGAGATTGAAGGGTTAGGGATTGGGGTTATAAGTGAATCGTGTGAGTGTTTTGGGGATTTAGGGTTTGAACGGGGAGTAAGAGAGAGAGAGGGTGTTGAGTTTGGTAGTGGGTTATTAGATAAAAGAAGGTTTGGGGGAAGTATAACATTTGGGCTGATGTTTTGTTTTGTTATGTTTGGGCCCCCTTGGTTTGGGCTCAAAAAGGATCCGAATGCTATATCTTTAATTGGGCTGGAGGGGGAGTTAAAATTTTTAACTAATTGGGCTGCAAGGCCTGCCAGCTCATTTTCTTTTTCTTTTAGTAAACCTTTTTTCTTTGTCTTCTCTTCCATCAAAACCGATTGTACTACATTATCGGTTGTGGTTGTACTATTCTTGTTTGCATTCTGATTTTCTTCTCCACTAGCTTTGAATTCAAAATAAATTGTTTGTTTGTTAACCTTGCTCTTGTCCTTTGTACTACCAGTACCGTCCTGAGTTGTTAACCCTTTCTGGCGAGTTGAATCGGTTGACTCGTTAACCCATTTGTTCGCCATTAATGAGTTGTGTCGAGGTAGCTTAGAATTCCAACTCGTCTTTGTGATTTTCCGAGTTCCCACAGAAATCTTACCAATGTTAGCATCCTTTTTGTTCTTGATGAAGATGGTTGATTTAGAGGGTCCTCTCGTGGATAATTTCACCCAGCTTCCGAGATTTGGTTTAACTGAGGGGTTTGAGCAGTCACGTGCTTCATGATCAAGCAATCCACAGTTGTAACATACTTGTCCAACATTTTTGTACATGAAATTGATCCAATGTTGAGTATCTTCGTTTTCCCAAAAGTTGATTCCAGCAATTATAGGATTGGTAATGTCCCAATCCACTTGAACTCGCGTAATAGAGTTTTCATCAATGATTTCAGTTTCTGGTAAGCTTACATGATGAACCTCACCGAAGTGTTTCATCAAGTTTTGAATACAGTTGTGTGTAAGTAAAGAAATTGGAGTTCCGGAAAGTTGAACCCAGTAAGTAGTGTGTTTAACTGTGTTAATAGCTCCATTTTTGTGTTGATTGATGGCCAGATGTTTACCTAGTATGGTCCATGGCCTCTGAACCCATACTTTAGTTTTATCTTCTTCGCTTTTGAATTTGATTATGAATTCGTTGAAGCCTAGTTTCTCAGTTTCAACCATGTTTTGTAAGCCCCAAAATTTGTTAATATGTTGTTTGATGTAGCTAAAATTGATAGGTTCCTTATGCATAAACTTAGCAATAAGTTTATGTTCTTGAAGCAATTTATATGGCGGAATAAAATCTGCAGTAGCTATGGAGTTACCATTTTTTGCAAGCGGGTGGCTGGAAGAGTAAAAATTCATAGCTATGGAGATGAAGAGTGATGAGAGGAGGGAGGAAAGATTGTATTAAAGCTGTAAAATTAGTAGGGTAGCTTGTAATACAACGGATGGTGTAATATGTTTAGAGATTTTTGGAGGTGGAGGAGGTTTATACGGTGGTGGAGGTGGTGGTGAAGGGCTTATTTGATGAGAGAGAACAGAGCATTTTTTAATTTTCTCGATCCCTACCCCCCTTGGGGTGTCAACGTTTAATCATGTGTATTTAACTCAAGTCAGTACTATAGATTTAAAAAAATTGAATGAAATTTTTAAAAAATTTGATCCATTTATATAAGTAAAAAAGGTTTATAAAAAATCATAAATTATGTAATATAAATTTTTTAATGAAAAATTCAATTATAACTCATTTAAAACTTTTTTTGATATTTACATTATTTATAAGATGATTGGAAGATATTTAAATTACTTTTTGATATAACACTTCATTTTATTTCGAATAAAAATAAAAATTAGATTTATACAACTCACAAATTATTAAAATCTACATCATATTATTTGGTATTATAAAATTTTATAGTGTTTTTAGAGTCAATATAAAATTATGCCTAAAATCATGTGAGTGAAACATTTCTCTAAAACATAATATAACTATTAAAAGATTAAACTATTCATATTCTAATAAATTATTACATTATCCATGTATAATTTAAATTTGAATAATCTTGTAAATAAGATTATATTTATGTTGTAATTTAGTGTTATAAATATTTGAAAAATGAAATCACAAAAAATGTGAAACAATGCAACGATTCACTTCTTTTTTCATGGTATCAGTGTTTAACCTTAAAATATATAATTTATTTTTTTCACCATTCGTATTGTTTATCCACTTTTATGGATACTGAATCTACCTTACAAATACAAATCAAATGATCAATTTCAACAATTTTCCTAATATCCAGAGCAATAATCAAGAAATATCAATGAAAATCAAGAAATATCAATAAAAGTGTGTAATGATAATTTTCTACCAAACCTAATGGATTCTTTGTTTGCTACTCAAAATTGGATGTTTCTGGATCAAATGATCCTTGGATGGATGATTGTTTCTTTTTATAATAAGGTATTATCTCAAGTTATTGATAAACACACATCTCATGATGTTTGGAGATATCTTTAAGATTTTGTATGTTTTGCACTGTCACGCTAGAATTCAATAAATCAAGACTGAATTGCAATCCCTTCGCAAAGGACCTAGGGATATGCATAGTTATATGATCCTTGGATGGCTGGTTGTTTCTTTTTATAATAAGGTATTATCTCAAGTTATTGATAAATACACATCTCATGATGTTTGGAGAACTCTTTAAGATTTTGTATGTTTTGCATTGTCACGCTAGAATTCAATAAATCATCCCTTCGAAAAGGACCTAGGGATATGCATAATTATATAGAGAATTGTTAAAGTGTCTCAATAACTCTCGCTAAAACAAAAAAAAGATCAATTGATGATGATCATGATCTAATATTATGGTTACTGAAAGGTTTGGGTTGAGAATATGACCCAATTTTTGCGGCAATTAATTCATGCTCGGATTCTCTATCATTTGAAGACATTTGTGGTCTATTACTAAATTTTGATCTTTCTCATTTCTTTGGTCCCATATGCGGAAAAAACAACGGCTTTCAACGCCAATTCTTCTACATTAAACATTTCATCGAACTACTAAGGTGATAATGATCGTGGAAGATGCGGTGGACGTGTTAGAAGTCGTGGTCGTGATTGTAGTCCACTAGCCCAGACTACAACTAATGCATATGTTGTTTGCTATTATTGCGGTCACCCTTATCATAAGTCAAATGATGTTGGACTTCCGATGATGCAATTTTTAACACTTCCAAAGCATATGCATCGATGTAAATCTCTGACCCTACTTATCTGGATTGGTATATTGACATTGCTACTACTTATACAATGACTCCAACTCATACGATGACTCCAGATACTTCGCAACTCACTGGTAAGATTAATTATATTGGTTTAGATTCAGATATGGTTGGTAATGGTAGGTTTTTACTTTATTTTTCATTTTAATAAAACTTTATTATCGTTATTTGGTGGTATTAAATTAAAGAGTAACATACTTTTAGTTCCATATCTTACTAAGGGCCTTATTTATGTGGCCTAATTTACAAAAAACGTGATTGTTACTTTATATTTAATCCTTATGGTTATTCAATTAAGGATCGGAAGACAAGGACAATACTCCACCACGGGAAGCTTGATCGTGGATTGTATTCGTAAATCCAATTTTGAAGTTTAGCTTTTAGCAAATAAATGTTCTAAACAAAATTTGGCATGCTCGTCTGATACACCCTCGTGATCAATCTTTAAAATAATTGAATAATATTCTGTCGATATCAAGGAATTAGAAGATCGGAAGACCGTATGAATGTTGTTAGTTAAGGAAGAGTAAACGTCTTCCCTGTAACTCAAACATTCCAAGATCCTCTACATTATTTCATATTGTACATTGTGATGTTTAGGATCCTGCCCCGACAACATCTTTAGATGGTTTTTATTTTTATTTGATTCTTTTTGTTGATTGTAGTCAATTTACATGGTACTATCCATTTATTAGAAAATCTAATGATTTATTCTATGTTTCTAACATTTATTGCTATGGTTGGAAATCTGTACAACACAAAAATTAAATATATTCAAAGTGATGGTGGCGGAGAGTTTATTAATTGACATGTCGAGGATCTATTTAATTTACATGGTATTGTGCATCACATATCTTGTCCATGAACTCCACAACAAAATGGAGTTGCTAACTCACATATCTGGGTTAATGCTCCTCGTTCACTCCAAGTTGTTGAATATTTTTGGAATCATCCTTTTGTTACAGGTGTTTTTTAAAGACATAATACCAAAACAAACTATGAAGTGGAACACCATTGCAAATATTTTTTTGGGTCGAAGCTAGAGTATTTCTCACTTCGTGTGTTTGGTTCTACTTGTTACCCATGCCCACGACCGTTTGGTTGTACGAAATTGGATTTTAAGAGTTAGAAATGTGTTTTCCTTGCCTACAGGACATCATATAAAGGCTACAAGTGTTTTAATCCTTCTACTGGTGATACATTAATATCTAGGCATGTAGTTTTTGATGAATTAAATTCATTCCTACCGCCGTTCCATCAAACTCCACTAGAACCACTTTAGATATAAGTCTTTCTACACCCTCCACTAACATTGAAATTCTCCATCATCAATATAATATGTAGCCGATTACCCCTATATATGTCCATCTACATAACATATATGTACACATTTTATGATCACACAAAGCTTAGAGGAACTAGAGTACCAAAATCTTTCTTTTCCATCCACCACCCTAGACCGACATGCCTTCTCTCTAAAGCAATAATGTTGCATGTTGAACTTACATATTATTCCCAAGTTGTTAAAGATAAACACTATAGCGAAGCTATGGACGAAGAATTTAATTCTCTCATAAAAAATAATACTAGCAAATAGGTCCTTGTGTAGCCAAATATAAACATTATAAGGGTGTAAATGGGTTTTTAGGGTTAAGAAAAATTTTGAGGGTTCTCTTGAGTGCTACAAAGCTTGACTTGTAGCAAAAGGTTATTCACAATAACTTAGGATTGATTATGGTGATACTTTTAGTCCGGTGGTGCATCCAGGAACAATTAATATTATTCTCTTGTTAGCAATTTTTTGAAATTCGAGACTTCGCCAACTAGATGTTAAAAATGCATTTTTTCATGGAGACTTATCTAAAACTGTTTGTATGTGCCAATCTCAAGGATTTTATGATTCAGATCGTCCAGCTTATGTTTACAAGTTGGAAAAATCTCTTTATGGGTTGAAACAAGCACCTCATGCCTAGTATCATAAATTCAACAGTTTCCTTTTATCGCATGGGTTTCGTCATTCTCACCACGATGCATCTTTATTTTCAATACAATATGAGGATCATTAAATAATATTACTCATCTGCGTGGATGATATTATTACCACGGGTGATTCTGAAGTTCATAAGTTAAGATTTATTGATCGATTGTCTTAGGAATTTGAAAGAAGAATATTGAACCGCTTCATTTTTTACTTGGTATGGATTTCCACACTCAACAAAATGGGTTGTTTCTCAGTGAAAAAAGATACTCGATTCAGTTAATCACGTAGTTTGGGTTAGATGGCGCAAAACATGTAACTACTCCAATGCAAGGTTCACGACTTTCTCACGAAGACGACGAATCGCTCGATAATCCTATTGAGTATCGCAAATTGGTTGGAGCTCTTTGATATTTATGCATCACCCGCACATATATATCATACGTTATGAACTCGGTATGTCAATTTATGTATCAACCACAACTTTCGCATCTTGTTGCAGCTAAATGGATCCTTTGTTATGTCAAACACATAATTCATCATGGTTTGTGGTTTTCCTCATGTACAAACTTCTCTCTTATTAGTTTCATGGATGCTGACTGAGTTGGTTGTCCGAACACATGAAGATCTACTTTAGGTTATAATTTATTTTGGTCCAAACTTACTTATCTGGAGTTTGAATAAACAATCTACGGTGCCAAAGTCAAGTTCTGAAGCAAAATATAGAGAGCTCGTAATGCTTGGAACTGAAATTCTATGGGTCCTTCACATTTTTAAATTTCTCAACACATCCCAAAAAGGACATGCGACGATATTTTATGATAATGTAAGTTCCATTAACATGGAAACAAATCTCATTATTCATCAACAAAGTAAACATATTGAAATCGATATTCACTTCATTCGAGAAAAGATCAATATCAGTATCTTTAAACTCCAATACATCAGCATAGATGCACAAAAAGCTGATATCTTCACCAAACCACTATATCGACCGAGACTCAAAATCCTTCGCGACAAGTTATTTCTCTGGCAGCAGATTCATCAATCGTTGATCGCAGGACCACTCCTATCAACTTGTAGGGCGTGTTAGCGGATCAAGACAATGAAGTCGTTGTAGATTTATAATTATAATTTAAATTTGAATAATCTTGTAGATAATATTATATTTTTATCTTATGTTGTAATTTATTGCTATAAATATTTGATGAATGCAACCACACAAAGCGTGGAACAATTCAACAATTCATCTTCTTCTTTCATCATCAGGATACTCTAATTCAACCACCACTGCTTTGTCAACCTCACTTTTCACTGTCCCAATACCAATATTATCTTGCCACTAATATCAACGAGCACGCTTAACAACCATAACTCTCAATTATTAATCGTGACACAACAGACTTTCTAAACGGGTCCATATGTGCCAATTGGGCCATGAAAGACTTATTCGGGTAAACATTATCCGCTTTGAACCTCTCATGAATCCTATAAGAATAAGTTTTCCCATTAAATACGCTTTAATCTAACATTGATACATAACCAGCGAATCCCATCCTAAAAAATATCTTCTCGGTATTATGCACATCTCCATGTTTCACATACTCATCCACAATACACATATACGATCTAAACATATACCTTAATTGGGTCCCACTTTGCTCAACCCCTTTTCGCAACATCAAATCCACCTTATCAACTTCACCGCTTCAACGTTTAAGCGATTTTGCACCTGTTTTCACTAGTTTGTTTCACCAAATCATTTCCTTTCGCCAACAACTTTTTTTGTGGGTAAAATTTTAACAAGGCATAGTAATGTCGAAACGATATATATTTATTTCCCATTTTTTCAAACACAGTTTCGGCTTCGTTAATGTTTTTAGCATCCCATAAGTTGTAATAGCAGCCATGCACTCTTTTAAGCGCGTCTTTGGTTCACAAATTTCCCAAATCTGTTTTGCTTCTTTGCCCTTTCTAAGGTCAACGTAAAGAGGGGGAGTAGCTGGCACGCCCACCGACTCTCTTTTATGTTCCCTCCTTCAATGTCTTTTAATGTTGCTTCAGTTTTTTCCTTTACCCCACCGAATATATAGTGTTTAGTGATTATGCTAGTTTGATCCCCTTGCATTTCATTATTTTGATGATTTGATCCATTCCGGTAATATCGTTAGACTGGCCTTTGGTATCTATCAAGATCTTATAAGTGATAAGAGACAGTTTGATGTTTATTTTCTCCTTTAATAATAAAAGGTTTGCTATTTTTCTTGTCGACATTTTTGTATTGTAGAATTTGAAAGAAATTAAATCATCATTTTTTGTGAGATATGTTTAATCAATATAGAGAGAGAATATTACAACATGAGAGAAGAGGGAACAATTACAAAATCATATTCAAATATTATACATGTTAACACTGCACTTCAAACTCTAGTAGGAGAAAACAACTTGAGTTTGATAATCTTCAGTTTGTAAGTTGTCTTGAAATTAGCGTATATAAGGAGTATGCCTTCGAAAAGTTAAACGAACAATACTCTATGTCTCCAAAAGTTGGACAAGCAATACACTACAAGCCTACAAAAAGATGGACAAGCACAAGACCACTTCACGATCTATGAAATTATATACAACATTGGATCCAACTATACATTAAATTTAGATCCATTATCTTCATTTCATTTATGCTTGAAACAATAAGAATTGAACCCTAACATAATATACTAATAGATAATTCTAATCTGATTTTGAATTATCAAGTATCCATGTAGAGAATATATCATATTTCTTCAAAAATATGTAAAATAAAAAAAATCATACATTTATGGAGTATATGAAATTGATAGATTGAGTGAGAATTTCTGATAAAGAACAAAAGTATTTATTTATGTGTATGTGTGGAAGATCTAAACAAAAGATGTGTCAATCTGCCAAGAAGAAAATTATTGGGTCCACCAAAAACTCTGATACCATGAAAGAAATTAAATCCTCATTTTTTGTGAGATATGTTTAGTAAGTATAGAGAGAGAATACTACAATATGAAATAAAAGGGAACAGTTACAAAATTACATTCAATATTATACTCGTTAGCAGAAGTAACTGTTTACACTTAATCTCATGGAACATCAAAATTATTTATTTCACTTTAATTCCTCCATATTCATCATATTCTTCAGAATAATCCTTAGAGAGTTCTAAATCACAGGCAGATTCATTAGGGGTAGTATTGGAAGTATTAGAAGTTTCAAGGTCAGAAAATCCATCCTCTGAGTCATCTTCTTCCTCTTCACCACATTTTGTTCCAGTGTGTGAAGAAAAAGTATGAATACTCATATGCAAATTTTGTCAATCACAGCTTGAATTGAAAGATCTCGTGAGATATTGAGATTTATGAGGTATAACGGGTTTTTACTCAGAAAGATCATCATTTGATAGAGAATTCCAGAGTAGTCTATGCACATGATGTCTCCTCATTTGTGAAGATTTAATATTAGTTGGAGACATCATTTTTAGTGTTTTAGAAGTCTAAATACTCAATTTTCTTATGCATTAGTGCACTTTCCTATTTCTTGTCTTGATTTAATGAATTATTATTTTAGAGCATATTTGGTTTAATTATTTATACTGTGTTAAGCTTTAAAGATATATATAGAGATTAATTAGATGCCAAGTAACTTTCATGAGATAAAGGAAAGAAGATATGCATGGAAATTGGAGATAAGGAAAGAAAAGCTAAGATATGAAAAGATAAAGTTGCCAAATAAATCTGAATTCCAGCACCCACGACCACAAAATGGATCATAACTCAAGATTGGTTAGGAAATTGGAAGAATGGTCTGAAGCAAAGTTAAAGTTCTTTCCGAGACGATCAGTTTCAACTATTAGAACGCATCAAACAGATATGTATTGAAGCAGTTATGGCCAAAACAAAACAGAGGCAGATTATTACCTTTTCAATATTTTAGGGTTACGAATTTGAGTTGGGTTTGGAGTCCAAGTTACTTGTCTTCCACTCCAAGAAAACAAATTCGGTTTTCTAAACACCTATAAATACACCCTTATAACTCTTGTAAATAATTCTTGCCTCACATAAATTAGTCCTTAAGGTTTATATCATTAGAGTTATTGTAGAGAGTAAGATGAAGTCTTTTATTCAATCTTTTAGTTTATTTCTTTCAGGTATGAACTAATTTTTTAATAGCTTTGGTTTTGCATAATGTATAGTCTATGAATTCTATTTTCTTTCTATCTAATTTTCTTTGGAAATTATATGTTTTAAGCTGATATTAGCTGCTTACCCTTATATTTATTTATGTGTTTTGAGTTATTGTCTGTCCTAAACCTGATCACTTTAGGCTTTCTTAATAGTAGTTAGATGGTCGCCCGGAAGGTGTGTCTAATTAATGAAACACCACATAACGTCTAGTGTCCGGTATTGGTCCTGACAACATTGATCCTAACTAGATAGTCATTAAGGTTTGTTTTAATCACCATATCACCAATTGAAGGAATTGTTTTGCTTAGGGCCTTGGTAGCGCTTGATAACCATATGTTTATACTGCCTCGTGGTTGTGCTGTAGCCTCCTTAGTCGCTCTCAAGGACTAAGGTATGGGAATTTAGAATCCTGACTAAGTATCTAAGAGCTATTATCTCGCTTATTAACTATAATTTGATAGAAATAATTAGAAGGATTGGTGCATACTAGCAAAACCTAAGCTATATCTCTCATCTCATATTTCTCATATTTATTTTATTGTATTTTATTTTATTTAGTTTAATTAATCATCTCCCAAATATTCATCTTTAGTTTTTGTCTTTTAATTAATTATTGCTACTCTTAATTATTTGCTCATTCGTATAACACACTAGTCCATGAGAACGAATTCTTCTTATCATTAAAACTTGCATACGTCCTGTAATACTTGCAGTACTGTGCGTGTCTAGGGTGATTTGTGCATCGTTTATCTATCTTTTATTATAATATTTTATAATACCCTAGGCGACACCAAGTTTTTGGCGCCGCTGCCGAAGACTTGTGTCTCGTTAGCATGTGGGTTATCTATTTCGAGTAGTAGTTTTTAGTTAATTTTTATTTTTCAGTTTTTTTTTTAAATTTTTATTTTTCCAGATTTACGCTTGTGGTTTTCTTTAGTCCTTTTCAGGTTTCAACAGTGATTCATCTTTGACCTCGTCTACCGGAGCCCGAAAGGAGCTTCACAGCTTATAACAGACGTATCAGAGAAGAAAGAGCCTTACGAAAAGCTATGGCAGAACAACAAGGTCCAGTAGATCCAAGAATACTTGGTCCGTTAGGACATATACCACCACTGGTAGGAGATAACATAAATAACAAAAATAATCAGAACAGAGTTGAGCAAGACCTCCCAGGCTTGGGAGCACCTTTTCATGTTCAACCATTAGGTTATCGTCCTCCAGAGATCCAGAATATCAAATTTAGGCCCGATCCGGGCATGCTCAGTTAATTTAAAAATTTCGGACTCTATAGTGGTGCAGCCGTTCAAGATATGGTAAGAGCGATTCAAAAGTTCATGCAGATTTGTGATGCCTATGTTACTCCAGGCATTACACGCGAGCAACTGTATTGTCACATGTTTTTGTTTTTCCCGACCGGTAAAGCTGGTGAGTGGCTAGATAGGCAACCACCAGGTACAATTAACACATGGGCAGAACTTCAAGTCGCATTCTTTAACCGTTTTTATCCGAAGAGTATGAGACTCAAAGACCAAAGCGAGCTTGCGAAGTTTTTTTGTCAAGAGAATGGAGAAGAAGTAGGAGACGCATTGACAAGGTTCCAACATAATTTAGCTAGATGTCCATTCCATGGTTACCCCGTCTTTACAGTTAGCTATATTTTATCAAAGTATCAACAGAGAGAATAGACTGAGGGTAGATAATCTTGGAAAAGAAAGATTTGTGTCCATGGATCCTGCAGAAGCCGTCGAAGGTTTGGAAAATATTATTGAAATAGAAAGGAGTTGGCCACTTTTGTGAGCTTCAATTACAAATGCCAAAGGTACGCTTCGATTAGATTCAAAAACTACAAACTCAGCTCAATTATCCGCATTAGACAATCAAATCAAAGAAATTAAGCTTGAGATGCAGAGAAATTTAGCCGCAACGAATGTAGTGCAAGAAGCACAAGGTTGTCAACAGTGTGGGGTCACAAATCATACATGGGAAGAGTGCGAAGGAAATCCAGCATCTGTTTATTTCATATCCAACCGAGGAAATTATCAATTTGGTAACATGAATCATCCGGATATGCAGTATTCAAATCCACAAGGGGTCGCTAATCTAGGTCATTATCAACCTCGTCCCAGAATAACTCTTCCTAACCAAGGGGTCAAGTTCCATATCAAGGAAACCAGAATTATAATCGACCTGCTCCTCCACGACAACCTGTTAATGATGCATATACCGATACTTTAGCTCAGAAAGCTCTACCACAGTATCCTCAAAAGAAGGAGCTGTGGGTGATCAACAATTGAAGAATTTTATGGATCTTATGACCACTAATATGCATTTGCAGAACGAGAAGTTAAGGGAACAAGAAGCTTCAATTCAAATTTTAGGTACGCAAGTAGAACAAATGAATAAAGTTCTTACTAATATTATGGAAGCAAAATAATTGAAGGCTATCGAAGGAGGTGATGCTAATGTTGGGTTCGAAGCTTGCAAGGCTATTTTCCTTGAGATTGAAGAAAATAAGGAAGTACCGCATGCTACCGAAAGTGCCGCGAAAGTTCCTAGTACCGAAGAAGAACCAACCAAGTCTAGCCCCGTGGACTCTAACGATTCTGAAGATGAGGATGAAGATTCAGAAAAATCCGAATTTATACAGCTTCTGAGAGATATGCACGTCGAGATTAGATCGTTTATGGAGTTACAAGCTGAGAGAGTGATGTCTCCTCATTTGTGATAGATTTATATTAGGATGAGACATCATTTTTAGTGATTTAGAAGTCATTATAGTCGATTTTCTTGAGAAATATTGCACTTTCCTATTTTGAGTCTTGATTTAGTAAAATAATATTTTTAGAGCATATTGGGTTTAATTATTTATTTAGTGTGAAGCTTTAAAGATAATTATGGAGATTAATTAGATTCCAAGTCAAAGACTACAAGATATGGAAAGAGATAGACATGGTAATTGGAGATAAGGAAATAAAAGCTAAAAACATGGAAAAGGAAAAGCTGCCTTAATCCCGAATTTCTGCACCTACGACCACAAATCAGCTTATATCTCAAGAACGGTGTGGAATTTGGAGAAACGGTCAAGAGCAAAGTCGAAGAGCTTTCCGAGACGATCAATTTGGTGTACTCATACGCGTCAAACGGATGAGTATTGAAGCTGTTAGAGCCAAAAGAAAAACGGGCCTGATTGCATGTTTTTAGGGTTACGAATTTGAGTTGGGCTTGGAGTCCACTACTTACTTCTCCTTCAAGAAAACGAATTAGAGCTTCCAAGATACCTATAAATACACCCTCTTATCATTGTAAACATGTCCTTGCTCAGTTCTAAACATTAGCTTAAATTATAAACAATAGCTTAGTCCTTTACATTAATATTCATCCTTAGAATCAAGCTATTCATTCAAGAAGCAAGCTGACCTGTAGAGGAAGACAAGAAGAAGAAGATTGGAGACTGACAAACTCCTCTTCTACATCTCACCTTCTCTATATTTAGAGTAATTAGCTATAGATCTATTCTCAACCATATTTCTAAGCTTTTATTCTGTAAGTTTTACTTTTTATTGTTGGATTATTATTTTGTCTTTAAATACTATTTGTTATTTTAATTGATTGAGCTTGGCGTATATTGTTATTATGTGTTTTGACTTATTGTTACACCTTAGATTTGGCCAATCTTAGGATTATTCTTAGTTATTGACAACACCACATAATCGTCTAGTTTTGATACCTTGCTTAACTAGATAGCCATTAAGGTTTGATTTAATCACCAATCATTACTTAGGAATCCCTAGTAGTGGAGAGGTTGCTCCTAAGTCTAGAAAAGGCTAGGTAGACTTTAGAATCCTGGTTAATATATAATGCTTAATCTGTGACAGGTTAGAATAACGATTTAGTAATAGACTCATATTAGTAATCCTAATCTATTTGACTTACATTCATATTTAGTTATTTGTTTTGTTTATTTGTTTTGTTTATTTGTTTTATTTATTTATTTGCATTAGATAGTTATTCATCTTTTCATATTTTTATTTAAAACATCTAAATTCATCTACGCTTGTTAAATATAAGTAGATCTAACGGATACAATCCCTGCGAACGAACTTGACTTATCATTAAAACTTGCATACGATCTGTGATACTTGCAGTGAGTTCCGTGGTTCTCAAGGGTGTGTGACTCTTTATTATTATCTTTATTTATCTATTATTTTATCACACCTTTGCCCCCACCAGAGAGCTAAAGAGAAAGAGGAAGAAGCCTCAAAAGAGAAAGTAGAAGTTGCACCTGCTGTGCAAGAAAAGAAAGAAGAAGAAAAGGTGGAATCACCACCAGTTGTTCAAACAGTGTCATCAACCATTCCTGATACAAACCCGAAGGGTGACATTGAACTCAAGATATTTGTAGAGTCGTACACTCTTGAGAATATCAACGCCCAAATGCTTGAGATTGCGAAGAAAGGGCTTACACCGCAACAAGTTTTTACGCAACTTATTCCAGAGAAAGAAGCGAGTGAAGAAGCCAAGAGAGAGACTGTTAGAGTCTCAAGAAGAGTAGAGAAAGAGTTACCATTGAGGCTCAAAGATCCAGGAAGCTTTAATCTTTTTATACAAATAAATTGTATGCTCAAGGTGAAAGCTATGTGTGATGTGGTTTCAGGTGTGAATCTTATGTCAAAGTCTGTGTTCGAGCGACTTGGACTACAGAAATCCGAGAAAAAGCCAGTGAAGTTGCAGTTTGCTGACAACCCAGTTACCAAGACATTGGGAACAGTGGAGGACGATCATGTCCGATCAGGTAATATCACCATCCCTACTGACTTTGTTATACTTGATTTCGATGCAGATAAGCAGGTTCCAATCATACTTGGAAGACATTTCATGGCCACTAGCCAAAGCATAATCAACTTCCAAGAAGGGACGATTACCCTTCATGCTAAAAATGTATTCGAGACATTCTATGTCTGGGGTAAGAAACCAAGGAAGTCAGATCCCACCGTTACTATCATCCATAACCTTTCACATCACAAAGTCCTTAAAGAGAAGATCCACGAAGAACCTGTGGATACTTAGACAAAAATTGAGTTTGGGGTCGGCCATGAAGTTCTATTGAAAGCGCACAAACCACAGAATAGGACACGAGGTTATCATGACTCGTGGATGGGACCATTCATCGTCACTGAAGTTGTTTCAGCTAAGGTGATAGAGGTCAGGCCCAAGAAGGGCATTAAACGGAGATTAGTAGACGTTCATAGCCTTGGTCGTTGTTGGGGAGGCTATATTCGCAAATCTTGATAGAGGTAACGCGTCTAACTTTAAAAGACGTTAAATAAAAGTGCTATACGGGAGACAACCCGCAATTTTTTTTATGTTTTTATGTTTTTAATTCATGTTTAGTTTAGTTTTTTAGTTGATATTACATATCTAATAAATGTATTAGTGTTTTTGATGTTCAGGAATTAAAGAAATCGAGTTAGGGAGGAAAACGAAATTTTTAGGCATATTCTGACCTGCCCACCGGTATGCCGGTCATATGACCGGTAAGCTGGCGAGTCAAAAAGGGGTGCCCACGGGTTCATACATCGGGTTCTTTGCCGAGAGAAGGATTTCCGAAACTTCGTGCACCGGTTAGCCGGCCATACCAGCGGTATGCCGGTCCGACAAAAACACGTGCACACGGGTTCGCGAATCAGGTTATTTGCCGAAGCACGATTTTTCGAAGAGCAGCACCGGTATGCCGGCCCATACCGGTGGTATACAGGTCCGCGCCGCTGGAGAGAGAATTTTTTTGAGTTTTAGGTTATAAAGAAGAGGAAGGTTAGTCTATTACGAATTTTACAATCCTTAAACCTCTCTTTCTTCTCCAAACCTCTCTCAACTCCATTAAAGCTTCATCAAAGTTTCCCCAAACATCAAAACACTACCCAATCACCATAAAAACACATCAAATCTTCTCTTCACATCATTACAAAGAAGATTTAACCACCCAAATCTTACCAAAACACATTAAATCCAAGAATCAAAAGCCTAAATTTCAGAAATTCATCCCACAATTTCTTAGATTCATACCAATCCATCAAGAATCCATCTTACCCATATAGAGAATCATCACTAAAACACCTTTCCTAACCCAAATAAAGCTTGTACAACCAATAATCAAGAGTTTCAAATTTCAAGAGTGGTTAAAGCTTTGAGTTGAAGGTTAATTGAGATTACTAAGAGAACAGAGGCACTATCTACTAAGAGGAAGATGAAGAAAAGCAAGGTATTGGGTTCTATCGAGAAGAAATCAAGTGAGGAAAGTTCTAGTTCCAACACAAAGGGTAAAATAGATATTGTAAAGAGAGGTGAGCTAGTTGTGTTAAATTTAATGGGCAAAAAGGTTCCACTTTTCGTAAAGAAGACAAGACAATCTCTCCAATTCAAAGGTCCTACACCTGAGGAAAAAGAGAAAGCTTCAAAGGCCATGATAGCTTCTGCAGAGAAACAATTAAAGGAACTACCTTTTGCATATGAGAGAGTATTTGATGAAGAAGTTGGTAAAGGAGAGTACAAGAGATTCTTGGAGATTGGTGAACAATTGGGTTGGTCTACGTTCATGGTAAGACGTTCTGATTTATGTCATGAGTTAGTTTCAGATTTCTATTTAGGCCTCCTTAGCCGAGATAGTGAAGGTTGTGTTTCAGTTAGATGAAAGTTAGTTCCTTTTACAGTGAAGATATTAGAAACCACTTCCAGTTTAAGAAATTGATTGGACCATGCAAGTATAGAGAACCGGTGGATAGAAAAAGAATTTTCGATTGGAATTTACTTTTTGAGCATGTTTTAGACAAGGAGAAAGTGCAATCACATAAGGGAGAATTAAAGGCACCTTGGCCTTACAAATATCTCCAACCGAATTCTAGAATTTGGCACAATTTCCTTATCCCTAACGTCTTTGGAAACACAAGAATTTTGGACGTAAGCAAAAAGAACGCTATCTTGTTAAATTGTATTTTGAGAGGAGAAGGGGTGGATATGGCACAGTTGATCTTTGAGGAGGTGATGCGATTTTTGGTCTCTCCTATCTTGTTATTTAATGTGAAATATCCTACTATGATCACGTGTCTTGTGATAAAAGCGAATGTAATTTTGGGTGAAGAAGAGAAACTAGAGTTTAAAAAGAGTAACACTATTGACGATGCTTGGATCATGAAAGTCTTGAGAGGAGCGGGATTTACACAAGTCTCAAAAAAGAAAAGGAGCATAGTTTGAAAGAGAAGATGGAGGAGCATTTAAACAAAGTCGAAGCAGCTCAAACTTCCTTAGCCAATGATATGGCACAAATCAAAGCTAATCAAGTGCACATCATAACACTCATTGAGAAATTAAAGAAAGATCCAGCAACTCCCATCTTGAATGTCGGTAATGCGAGGCAATAGCCTCGAGAGTATGTTCTCTTTCTTCCTTACAATTTCTGTAAATGCTTTATCTGCTAATTTTAATTTCTTTTTCGAGTCTTTATCGAGTCGTGGGGACACGGCTCATTCTTTGAGTTGGGGTGTGAGGATTCGTTGTCTCTCATCTCCATTTTTCTGTTTTTAGGTAGAAATTAAAATTTTTGATACATGGGAATTAGATGTAGAGTTTGTTTAATAGCTTGAAAGCATAAGCTCAGTGAATTGATGATAGTAAGTAGTATGTTTATGAGCTGCTTTATTTAGTATGCTTTGAGTATTTGCAGGAAAACACACATTGATAGTAAAGAAAAGATTAGTTAGCAATGTGATAGAAAGTATGTTCGATCTTAGGGAGCCATGAGTGGTTTGTAGGCCGTGAGATCCAAGCTAGTTGATAAACCCATTTGATGAACGTGATAAAGGTAAGAGAATAACAAAATTGCATAGTTTAGAAAGTGATTAAGGCGTTTCTTTCATAAGCCCCTTGTTGCCTTTTAGCTTGTTGTCCAAATTTATTAAATTATATCCTTCTCAGCCCCTTCTAGCCTTTCTAAAGCCTTTTTATTTAACCACGTTATAAGCCATGTCCCTTTAGATTATAGGACTTTTCCATATGACCCGCACTCGAATCACGATGCATAGACAGTTGTTTTAGAGCTTGAGTTTGGGGTGGTGGGTCCACCATTATGGGAATTGTTATTGGGTTGGGATTTTTGAGCTTATTAATTGTGCTATGTTCTATATATTGATGATGATTCACAAGTTTATATTGTAACCCTTTGCCGGGGTAAGAGTGAATGAAAAAAGCTAAAAAGCATGAAAAGAAGAAAAATTTATGAGAAAAAATAGCGTGATATCTCAACATCAGAAGAAAAAAAAAGTGATTTGAAAAGAATATATATTTGGACCGGCAAAGATGAATTTTTATGTGAACATCTTTATGCTTAAACTGGGTTATTGGGGATGCTACTTAAGTGCATCAAGAAATTATTGGGTTGAGTGAGAAACATTTTATGAGAGTAACTCAAGCTCTAGGGCAATTCATTGATGGCTAGTGAGGAGAGAGCCAAAAGCTCACTCTAAATTATCCAAATATACTTATCATACCGTCCCTAAGCCAACATTGCAACCTTAAAGACCTTTTGATTCTTTGATATGTAATCTAGAAGTGATTGAGCCAATAGAGAGTAGTTAAGTTGATCTTTCGATACTAGTAAAGTTCGGGGAACAATCTATAGCCTCCTTGGTGAACTTAGTAAAGTTCCTCTCCTTCTTACATTGCCAAGCTAATCTAATCTTGAATTCAAGCCGCGTTGATTGTGAATATGAGAAGTGTGCAGGTATGTAGTTTGTAAATATTATTACATGAAATTTTCTGAGTAGTTGTTGTATGTCTATTCTATATATTCTGCTATCTCCTTTCCCACTATGCTTAATTGACCTAGGTGTGTATTGAGAGACTTCCCTTTGTTTCTATCTTTATTGTATCAGGACGATACAACTTTGAGTTGGGGGTCTGATGTTCCCTATTTGTGATGATTTAATATTAGTTGGAGACATCATTTTTAGTGTTTTAGAAGTCTAAATACTCGATTTTCTTATGCATTAGTGCACTTTCCTATTTCTTGTCTTGATATAATGAATTATTATTTTTAGAGCATATTTGGTTTAATTATTTATTTAGTGTGAAGCTTTAAAGATATATATGGAGATTAATTAGATTCCAAGTCAATTCTCATGGAAATTGGAGATAAGGAAAGAAAAGATGGAAAGATAAAGTTGACAAATAAATCTGAATTTCAGCACCCACGACCACAAAAGAGATCATAACTCAAGATTGGTGAGGAATTTGGAAGAATGGTCTGAAGCAAAGTTAAAGAGTTTTCCGATACGATCAGTTTCAACTATTGGAACGCGTCAAACAAATAAGTATTGAAGCAGTTATGTCCAAAACAAAACAACGGCAGATTATTACCTTTTCTATATTTTAGGGTTACGAATTTGAGTTGGGCTTGGAGTCCAAGTTACTTGTCTTCCACTCCAAGAAAACGAATTAGGTCTTCTAAACACCTATAAATACACCCTTATAACTCTTGTAAATAATCCTTGCCTCACATAAATTAGTCCTTAAGGTTTATATCATTAGAGTTATTGTAGAGAGCAAGATGAAGTCTTTTATTCAATCTTTTAGTTTATTTCTTTCAGGTATAAACTAATTTTCCCATAGCTTGGGTTTTGCATTATGTATAATCTATGAATTCTATTTTATTTCTATCTATGTTTCTTTGGGAATTATATGTTTTAAGCTGATATTAGCTGCTTACCCATATATTTGTTTATGTGTTTTGAATTATTGTCTGTCCTAAACCTGATCCCTTTAGGCTTTCTTAATAGTAGTTAGATGGTCGCCCGGAAGGAGTGTCTAATTATTGAAACACCACATAACGTCTAGTGTCCAGTATTGGTCCTGACAACATGGATCCTAAATAGATAGTCATTAGGGTTTGTTTTAATCACCATATCACCAATTGAAGGAATTGTTTTGCTTAGGGCCTTGGTAGCGCTTGATAACCCTATGTTTAGACTGCCTCGTGGTTGTTCCGTAGCCCCCTTAGTCACTCTAAAGGTATAAGGTATGTGAATTCAGAATCCTGACTAAGTATCTAAGAGTTATTATCTCCCTTATTAACTAGAATTTGATACAAAGAATTAGAAGGATTAGTGCATACTAGCAAAACCTAAGCTATATCTCTCATCTCATATTTCTCATATTTATTTTATTGTTTTTTATTTTATTTAGTTTAATTAATCATCTCCCAATTATTCATCTTTAGTTTTTGTCTTTAATTAATTATTGCTACTCTTAATTATTTGCTCATTCGTATAACACACAAAGTCCTTGAGAACGAATTCTTCTTATCATTGAAACTTGCATATGTCCTGTAATACTTGCAATACCGTGCTTGTCTAGGGTGATTTGTGCATCGTTTATATATGTTTTATTATATTATTTTATAACACCCTAGGCGACACCAGCACCCTCATGCTAATTCCTAGTTTCCTGAATCAGAATCGAATAATTATCTAATTGGCTTATACGAGAGACAAAATGCACTTTGTGGTTATGGTATATATAAAACATGTGTTTGGGCTTATATTGTAGTGATATGTTATGAAGGGATTTGTTGTAACTAGTTGGTATTAGCTCACTGGCCAGGACCCTGATCATCCAATCTAGTGGTGTAGGTTCAAACCAAGTCAATGACTCTAAGTCCAAACTGGCTCTCCTATGTAACAAAAAAAAGGGCTTTGTTGTGATCTTGGACGGATTTAAGAAAAAAATGAAAAAAAATGTATGAAAAAGGAAACGTGGATTTTTATATCAAGACAAGGTTCATGTTAACTTGTAAAAAGAACGAAAAAAAGGAGAAAATAAATGAAAATAAATGAATCCAACACAAAATAAAATAAAATTGAAACATCATGAATCAGTTCATGGAGATTTTGGGGATGATGATCTACTGCATTAAAGGGAATGAGTGAGCACATATTCAATCATAGACGCAAGTTCTTAGGCGGTTAGTTGTTTGGTTAGTGAGGAGAGAGCCAAAAGGTCACTCTACATTATCTAAATATATTATACCTTACCCTAAGTCTAAGTTATAACCAAAAAAATCTTAAGATTCTTAGTTATTTGTTTGAGTAATAATTGTATGGAAAAAAAGTAGGTAAGTGGGACATTAGACATCATGAGAGAATCGAGGATCAACCTATAGGTGCTACTTCAAGCAAATTAAAAACAACCCCTTCTTGCTTGTGAATCTAATATTTCTTGAATTAAAACGTGTTGATTATGTGTAATAGTATCTTTTGTGGATTATTTCTTGAGTAGGGCTTCATGAGTCTCGTTGTACATTACTTTGGGATTATTGCATGATTCGTTCTTGTGGAACTTTTGGACTTTTGACCCTAGTTTGTGCTTACTTTGTCGGGACGACAAAGCCTTGAATTTAACATCTTGGTTTCTCGTCTTTTATGATTGATTTTGAGATAAATGAAACATCATTTAGGGGGGCTTTGAGATTTAATGTGGGATGTATCCCTCTATCTGGCATGTGTTTAAGTTTTTAGCTAATCTTGTATGTTTGTGTGTGTGTGTGTGTGTGTCTATATATATATATATATGTGTGTGTGTGTGTATGAAATATGAAATTAGCTAAAATTTGAAAATAAGTATCCCTCTACCCGGGATATAAGTTTTTAGCAAATATAAGATGTGTTAAGTTCTTAGCTAATCTTGTATGTATTTAGCTCATTTAGGGGGGGGGGGGGGGGGGGGGTTTAAAATGTTCATAATTTCTAAAATATAAGATGTTCATATATGTTCATAATTGCATGAATGAGCTAATCGAGTAGCATAGGAGCCAAAACTTTCACGAGAAGCTCAACAAAAATTGCTGGAAATACATCATCATTAACTTTGCAAATTCATGATAAGTAATTAATGAAATTTCTAATCATAATTTTTTATCTCAAGGTATCTCTTTGAGTCTAGATCGTGTGAGAATAAATGGTGTGAAAATACGAGTTGAATTGTGAAAGTTATGTATGTTTTGCTATGAAAAAACAAGTTGTCCAGCAATTATAAAGAGTCTAGTGGGTGACTTTTTACCCACTTAAGTGGACCCCGCGTATGGAAAATATTTTCAGGGTATAAATAATAGTTTTTAGCCTAAAAACATATCACTTATCATTCTTAGAGAAAATGGAAAGGTTAGGTGTAAGGAGAAAAACAAGGAGAAGGGAGAACAACACCTTATGAGATTTTAAATATTTGCTAAAATATCTGGGATGTTTGTATGTATAATATCTGGGTTTTGAGATTTAATGTGGGATGTATCCCTCTATTTGCTAAAAACTTAACACATCTTATACACGATTAGCTAAAAACTTAACACATCTTTAGCTAAAATATGTATCCCTCTATCTGGGATGTATGTTTGCAATTATGAACATCTTATATTTTTTTTCTTATTTTAAGCATGAACTAAATATCTTTTTGGTTAAGATTGCACATATATGACCCTATGCTATATTTGAGTATATTTTTTGATGAAATTTGGGATTACATGTTAATTTAAATAAATTATGGATACCTTGTTGATTATAATTCATGTGTGTAATTTAATTCATATATCTTGATCACATGTTCAATTTTATTAGTAGTAAACTACACCCGGGATGGGGGCGGGGGGTTTAATCTTTAGGACTAGAATTATAACGTTTAGTTGAGGTTGAGAATCGGAAGATCTAAACTAGCTAGATTTTCTCGATAGGGTTTGAATTAAGATGTTAACTAATTTTATAGGATCACTCGGAAAGGTTTCTATAATTAGATAACTCCCCTAATTACCTGGTAGGGATTTAGGGTGACTTTAGAATCCCGGCCAGCAAGTGAAATTCCCAATTACCCTTAGATCGAGAATAATCACATGTCATGCTAATGGTGAATTTGCAATCTTGAATTATACTTTTCCATATCTTATCTTAGTATTACCTTTCTAATCCTTTATTTTCATCTAATTTATACTTATTGTTTTATTTTATAGTTCAATACTTAAAAAGCCAAACAAAGATCTTCTTCTAATTTTAGTTTTTACCCAACCGATATCTAAGTTAAGGCTGAAATTACATTACTAACTTCTTATTCTATGTGGCAAACGATATTAAATTATCAATATTATTATTCGTGATGGCTCGTATACTTGCGGGGAGTTTTCAATGAGTGTTGATTTCTATTATATCACACCTCAAGGAATACCAAGTTTTTGGCACCGTTGTTGGAGATTATTTAGTTAATTATAGTTTTAGTTTTGTTTTAGATTTTCGTTGTTAAAATTTATCTTAATTTCTTTGCTTTGTCCTACTTAGGTGCTATACTTAGTGCATGCTAGAGGATCCTAAGAAGTTGTTTTGACTTCAAAAGAGACGAGATAATGAGAGGAAGCAACAAGAAGTTATGTCACAACACCGAGTCTTTGATGAGCACGCTAACCTGGTGGTTCCACTTGGCCAGATTTTCCCACCACCGCCATTTCCACCCCCATCCCCTATTACTCAGATCACGACCACACCTTCCGCCATCATCACACCGCCGCCACTACCCCTCCCTTTTCCCTTCACTAAAAACACCATCACCGCCAAGTCGTCACTTCCCCTCCCCCTCTTCCCGATCTAAAAAAAAAACCAAAATCATGTTATCGACACCCACTACTCCGGTCTACCTCTCTCACATTTATCACCAACATAAATACCACTAGCCAACCTGTACCTTCTCTCTGCCATAAAAATCACTAACAGATGTCGCCGCCACTCACCCACATCGAAGCACAAACACTGCACCACCCCTTCCTTCTCTCATGTTTGATTAAACACCACCAAGCCGCTACCATATATAATTGCGATTTATATGCTACATAGTACGATTATCTAATGCAATGTTTTGTCATCATCAAAATAAAGGAGATTGTTGGCACACCACCATATTGATTGATGATGTGTTTCCGAAACATCTTGATTGCCACTTATCTATTCCGTGAGTTAGTTCCTTGTGGTGATAGTCTTTATATAGAGCCTTCGGTGCATTACGAGCAAAAAGGATGAAACCAAACTAGGAAATCAAGAGTTGCATAAATGCAAGTCCAGACATTAGACATTCGACATAGGAGAATGTCGGACCCCCGAAGAGCATCTAATAAAATCATGTACAAAGTCAAGACTCAAGAAATCTGTTGAACCAGACCTTTAGACACCCGAGATGCATATGATAATTTCCTTTGTAAAGATCAATAGTCCAAACTTCTGATGTATTAGAACACCAGACTCTTAGAACAAAACAAAAAAAAGAACACCGGACTCCCGCAGGGCATCTGAAAAAATCACCAATGTAAAAGAAGTCGGACCTTTGCAAAAGCAGAATAACAGAACTCCGAAGCCCATCTAGAGTTTTACCCACATGTAGATGCCGGACCTCCGAGTTGAAGATGCGGGCCTACGAAGTTGAATAGTGAACACGAAAACTAGACGTTGAAGAAGCATGTCATTGACATTAGAAATGTTAGATCTCCGAGATTGAATATCTATCCAATCATTTGGTGACACATGGACATTATCAGTTAAGAGTGTTTCAAATCAGTAAAAATGACTCTTCTCCACATTAAAAATTAATTTACAAGTTAAGATCTTCAAAAAGAGTTCCAAAGTAATTTCACACCAAAGTTTTAATCTTTTGTATTTGCTTTGTAAACCAAATAGTTATATCTACACATCAAGAATTATACACTTGAGTAGTGTAGATTTATATCTTCAACGGTAGGTGTTTATTCTGTCTATATTAGAAGTATGATCTTCATAGACTAAAAAAAGAAAAAAAAGTTGTTTATCCTCGTATAGGTATAGACACAAGAGAATGCATCATTGTTGTTTAAAACAGATGATTCTCAGATCCTTGTGTAATAAGAGAATGAAAGGGTAATAGAGAATCTTATCAAATTCTAAGGATTAGTGGACTAAGATTACGAAAGTTGAACCACTATATATCATGGCTACTATTTTTCTTTTCTCAATGCTTTATTTTCCACACTAAATATACTTAGATGAAATACTTCTATTATTTTAAGTTTTTAACTCTATGCTTTAATCTATCTCTTTTACCTAATCTTTGTAAAATTGGTTTAACTATGGTTTAGTTAGAATAACTTTTATTACTAATATTTAAACCCCCCGGACTAGAGCTTAACTAACCGTCACAACTTTCTATATATAAATAAAACAGAACACAGTACTAAAAAAGGAGAGACCAAAAAGTCAATTCTACACATAGTTCAATGTATTCATCAACTATACATATCTAAATGTTTCAGAAGGAAAGAGAATTAGTATCAATAACCTATACGAGGTGTTCTACTAATCAATTGAATAAATTTACCCTGAGCGTGGGGGTCCCACACCTTCCAAAACTAGGATTAAATGAGTAAAATACGATTTTTCCATTTAATTTCAGTGTGATTGTGCTTCGAGAAGAATATTTGTAGCTGCATTAACATCATTTCTAGCTCGAATCAATGCTTGTCTTGCTGAGTTTCTATCAAAACCCATTGAAATTAATGTCTCAATTGACTCTTCTGGTGGGTCCATCATTAAGTTCCCTTGTAATGGTACCCTCTACAAAAAAAAAAAAAAATCAAAAAAACCCTATAATGGCTGAGTTGTCAAGAGATGAAAATCCATAGGGGGAGTTTTTGACCTTTGGTCAAACTATGGGGGGTATTTTTGTATTTTTTAAAAACTTACCTCCACCTGGCGATTTGGTACACTTCCGAGAACATTCCTACTAGGTGTAATTGGAGATGAACTTCCATTAGATGGCCAAGATAAACGAGAAAATAACGAAGCTATAAATTCCGGAAACTGAAACATTAAATATATATTCAGTCAAAACTTATCCGTAAATTGCCAAAATACCCCCTGTGGTATCAAAAAAAACCAAATAAAAATAGATAATTACAACCTTAGCCCTACGAATACGAAGAACATTCAAACGATACAAAGAACCAGCAAGAATACCACAAATCCCTGGTAAAAGAGATCTTTTCCAGGATGAGAAAAGAAGCTGAAAAAAAAGGACCTCAAGTTAATAAAAGTTACATAAAGGACCCCAAGTTATCTAGTTAATGTTTTCTTTACCTGAAGACCAGCTAAATATATGAAGGACTTATCAGAAAATTGAAGACTAAACACACGGAACCTTGTAGAAACTGGGATATCAAGATAAAATGGCACAAATGCTGAAAATATTAGCCCATATGGCCCAGATGTGAGAATATTTAACCCCGGATCTACCAAAAAAAATACAAATTATTAATTGTCACGGTAAATTGAATAAATGAAATTTGTATTACCTTTGAGAAACTTTAGACCAAGGATCTCAAGTAACAAAGATACAGCTACTGAGAATAAGATGAAAACCTGCATATATCTCAGTTAGTAATAATTACAAACAAGAGATATGCAATTAAATGAGAACTTACTGAATATTTGTTAGAACCAATTTGCCTTTCGAATACACGGAAATAGTATAACAGATAAACACCAAAGATTAGTTCTGGTGTAGATGAAAAGGCAAATACTGATACTATTAGTTTCCATATTTGAAGCTTCTTAAAAATGTCCTGTAATTAATTAAAACATACTGGTTAAAGATGGATTTTTTTGTAATTTCAGTTGAGATTTGATATACCATATTACTGGAAATCCCATCGAAGGCTTTAAACCCAGATTAGTATTTGAGATTAAATGAAATACAACAACTTATAAGAATTAGGATAAAGAATGAGGGGAAGAATATGAACTAAATGGAAATTGAAAACCGAGAAAAGGAAATTCACCTGATAAGACCAACCAAGCTTATTAGAACGGCCTTGGATCCCAAATAAGATCGTGAAGAGTGCACATGTGATCACTACTGTTCGTGTTATTGGAGCATTATCTACACAATTACAATTGAAAAAGAGAATCAAATCAATTCATATAAAGTTAAAATGCTTAAGCAGTTAATTTGTTAAATGTATATATTTACGTACTGAAACCCGATGGGCCGCCGTTCATCTTCGCAAGTGAACCAACGACCTTCTTCTTTCTTCTTCTTCTCTCTCCTTACCTTTCTACCCCTTTGTTATCTCTCTCTAGAATGTTTCTTTTTTAATCTAATTTGAATTTTATAATTAATCATTTGGTCAATTAAGGAGTCTAGTGTGTATTCAAGCAAAATTTTGAAGTGGCTCAAAGAAACATGGTAATTGTAATTTGTACCCCTAAATGGCTAAATCCACCTGCCCGGTCTAGATCGGCCTAAAAAACCCGATTTGGATGGAAAAGTTATCCCTTTTTTTTTTATTAATTATAACCGGTTACAAAATTAGCTCATACTCGAAAGGCTTCAAAATCTAATAGTTTTGTTAATTGGTTTGAGACGGAATCTCAAATATAGCCTAAAATATTACCTAATAGTGTACTTTTTGTTATCCAATCTGCAACTATATTGTTTTCTCTAGAAATGTAAATAAATAAAGAATTAAAAAGTGAATACTACGAATTATATTTTTTTATCTGGGTATAAATACACGAGATTTGAACGTAAGACCATATGATGGTTTACAGTCGTTCTCTATCATACATCTTGTATCCTTGAAATCTTTGGCCTACAAACATACCTTCAAGATACCTAGGCCCCGTTTGGTTCGTGAAAATAATAAGTTTTTCTGTTTTTATTTTCTATATTTTTCAAAATACTAATAAAAACGTAATTGGCTAGGGAAAATGAAAACAGTTTTCTGGAACATTAAATGAAAACACTATTATATTGGAGAACATGAAATCAACGTTTTCCATATTTTCTAAAAATATTGAAACTAAAAATGAAGATCATTTTCTAAAAATATATTCAGAAAACAAAAACAGAAAATGTTTTCGCAAACCAAACAGGGCCCTAGAGTTTCAGCCTCCTACGGATTTTCTGCGCCAATCTACCATGAATTATATTAAATAATAGCTTATTTACTATCCTTGACAACACAAACAACTGTAGACTTATTAGTTTTATAAGGTGCATCACAGTTTATCTTGTACCAATTATGTGGTGGAGGGATCCACTTACTTAATATGGTACTTCCATTAACATTTCCTATAGAGTTTTGTTCATTCAGATCTTTATCCACACAAATACCATTCAAAGGGTGCTTCGTCCATTTTTAGAACTTGTAACCTTCACACATGTAGAGTCATCCTTAGGTTTTATATATTTCCATTTCCTTTCTTTTCCTCAGACTATGCAAGTCATCCTTGGGATATTTAAAGTTATGTTGTCTTCCTACATAGACTAAGCTTTCAGTAAAGTATTTAAGGAACAATGTTTAGTATGGTAAAAAATAAAGGCATTTATATCCCTTCTATGTGTGCCAAACTAATATAGTAACATATTTTATTAATAACCTTTCTTTTCCAACTTTTTATCGACTTCTTTAATGACCTCAGTCATCCAAATATCTAGTTCACTAAACCACTAGTTGCTAGTCTTAAGTAAATGACATAGTGGCTTGAAAATCTTTAAAAAATATTTAGTAAAAGGCGGTGGAATTCTGCATGGCCTAAGAAATTTCTCATACCTTTAACAGTATTGGGATGTGGAAGGGTTATGATTACCTCTATCTTTGCGCGGTCAGAATCCATACCCTTACTCTAAACCTTGTGCCCCAAAACGATTCCCTCTCAAACCATGCAATGTCATTTCTCCCAATTTAACACAAGATCAGTTTCTTTACAACGAGTGAAAACCTTCTCGAAGTTGGCAAGGCAATCACCAAAGTCATCGCCAAACATAGAGAAGTCATCCATGAATACCTCCAAAAATTGATCAATCATGTCTCAAAAAATTGCCATATACACTGCTGGAATGTGGTCGGTGCATTTCATAATCCAAATGGCATCCTTCGAAAGGTAAATGTGCCAAAATGACATGTGAACGTCGTTTTGTGTTGATTAGCCGGATATACACCAATCTAATTATAACCTTTATAGCCATCAAAGAAATTATAGTACTCTCTTCCTATAAGCTTATATAACATCTGGTCTATGAACGGTAAACGAAAGTAATCCTTCTTCTTAGCCTTGTTTAACTTCTGATAATCCATACACACACTTCAACCAACAACGGTTCTCGAGCATATGAGTTTATTCTGATCATTAAAAATGGTGGTAATTCTCCCTTCTTCGGCACACATTGAATTGGGCTCACCCACTCGCTGTTGGATATGGGGAAGAGGATCCCCGCATCCAACTACTTGATTACTTATTTTCTCACTACTTCTTTCATTACTAGGGTAAGTCTCCTATGGCCCTCAATTGATCGTGCTTTCTCACCATCAAGCATGATTTGTGTTGGCAGGGTAGGACTAATGCCTTTGATGTCAACAATAGTCCACCTAATTTCCTCCTTGTTATCTCAAAGAACACGCAACAACTTTTCCTCTTGAGGACCTATCAAGTTAGCGGAAATAATAATAGGTAATGTATCATTTTCACCCAAATAGACATACCTCAAGTGGGATGGTAATGACTTCTCTTCAAGGGTTAGAGGAGATATGATAGATGGTTTCTTTGGTGGTTCAAACTCCTCCGAGCCTCGAACTTGTTCATAGTGTTGGGCCATTTTATGTCCCTTTCCATCTTACTTTAGAGCGGCCATAACTTCGACTAGCTTTTCATGTAACTTGGGCAAATCTAGTGACAAGGCTGAGTGTAAAATATCATCATAATTATTTTCCTCAAATACCTCTTGTATAACCCGATTAAGGATGTCAATGCGGAAATAATCCTCCTTCAAATCAAGGAACTTCATGGCCTTGAACACATTAAATTTGACCTCTTCATCTTGTACTCGCATGGCTAGCTCTCCATTTCTACATCAATTAATATACGACCCGTGGCTAAAAATGACCGCCACAAAGATTGGCACATTCTTATTCACGTTAGTCAAGAATAATAAAATCACATGGAAATATAAAGCTACCTGTTTGTACAATCACATCTTCAATCTTTCCTTCAGGGCGAGAAATAGACTTGTCCTCCATTTATAAAACCACGGTGGTAGGTCTAGCCTTCCCTATATTCAACTTGTTGAACATAGATTTGGTCATCAGATTAATATTTGCCCCTAAATGCATAACGCTCTCGCAGTCCATTCTTCTCCAATGGATATAGGAATGTGAAAGCTTCCGGGATCCTTCAACTTAGGTGGCAATTTGCTTTGACAAATTTCACTACACTCCTCAGGTAAGCCTACCATTTCCCCGTCAATATACTTACTTTTGTTGGAAGTGTATTTCTCAAGAACTTCAAATATCTTGACATTCTCTTGATTGTTTCAACAAACGGTAAATTTATGTGTAACTTTTGCACAATATTCATAAACTTTGAAACCTATGTAGCATCTGGTTTAGCTTGAACACGTGAAGGGAATGGTGGATGAGCTTTCTTTTCACTTGCAACAATTTATTTCTTCTTCTTTTGCCTCAGAATCTCTTCGATTTCTCCACAACAACTAACGAGTCACTCGTCTCTTCAACAGTCTCTTGTTATTTTTGTTCACTTGAAATCGGCTCATCCTCTTCTTGTGGAAGTTGCTTCCCACTCCTTAAAAGCAATTTTATTACAATCCTCTTTTAGTTGCGGTGTCTCATCAATGCTAGCCACTTGGCTTTTACCGTTCATGTTTAGTTGGTTAGCAATTTGAGACACTCGATCTTTGAGCGATTTCAATGCCATGGAGTGTTCCTCCATTCTTTTGTTATTTTTCTTCCATTTATCTTGATTTAATTTCAAGTTTGCTTGTATCATCGTCATAAAATAACTCAGACATTGTTGCATCATATCATTACTACATTCATGTGGGTGTGAAGGGAGTGCTTTCTTAAATAAGTATCATTGTAAGCTTCTTGTACCTGATCTTGACCTCTTTGTTTGAACTTGAGGTCTCACTTGGAAGTTATTTCCTTGGGGGCGTGATTGATAATTATTTTTAGTTACCGCCCACTAGGATTTGACTCCTGAAATCCCTATTAAAAATGATTAGATTGACCGAAACCTTGATTACCTCTCGTAGTAACAAAAAACACGAATTCAAGGTTTTTGTGGCATTCTTCCCCGTTGTGATCATCAACTCCACAATTTGAACACCCATAAGACTCTTGCACCACTTTCACTTCTTGATGCTTACTCTTTAATCCTTCTTGCACAACCAATGCTAATTGCTTCACTTGTTCATATAATATGGAGAACTTTCCGTCTAATACGGTTCCACCACTAGAATTTTTACCTCTTGGGGTTTGTGGTGTAGGCAAAATTCTCTCAATGTCAATAATTTTATCCATATAATTTGCGGCTTGAAGAGGATTTATTGATACAAAACCACCTCCTCCAATATTATCAACTCTTATCCTTGAATTTTCATCAAGTCCCCTGTAGAACATGGAAAGTTGCATCATAGAAGTGTACCCGTGAAGAGGGCACCTTGTTAATCGTTGAACCTTGTCCATGTAGCTTCTACCTCTTCTCCATCTTCCTGTGTAAAATTTGCAATCTCTACATGATCTTTCATCCTTGTGCATTTTGGATAGTAGCGGTCTAAGAATATCACTTGAAGAGCATCATAATCAGGGATTTATTTGGTTGGTTGAGGGTCTAACCACTCACTTGCGCCTCCAGTGAGAAAGAATTGGAACATAAAACAATACATTTGTTCTTTTGTAACGCCTTGAGTGATGTAGGCGTCACAAATTTGTATAAACTTTTGAATAGTTCGAACTGGATCCTCATGAGAAGCTCCACTGTAAGTTCCATAACTTAAGAATTGACTTAACATACCCTGGTCGGGCTTAAAACTAGCGGCTTGAATGGTTGGAGGGCAAATTCCTAACAATTTAACTTGGAAAAACATTCCCGGCTCAGGGATGCCTTGAACTGGATTATTGAGTGGATTCGCTCCATTCACATTCAATCCTTCCATTTCTCCTTTCTAATTGATTAGATAACCTGTAATATCTATAACAACTAAAACATAAAAACATTTAAAACAGATAAGACAACTAAACACTAAATTACAAACAAAAAACAAGACTACAATGTTGTAGTCCCGGGCAGCGGCGCCATTTACTTGTTGTGGTTCCAGGTGTTATATAAATATAATGGATTAGTACTAATGGAACTAGGGCTCCCAGCAAGCGTATGGGGTGTCGCTAGGCAAAAATATGATAAGCCTTAGGGCTATCGATCCACAAGGGTTATTAACGATGTATAAACATGTGAAATCAAAGGGAATTACTTGAATATTGCGTTTTGAATGTAACTATATGTTGAGTTGCAATTGACACAAATAATAATAATAAGAGTTTTATATTTGGTTTTTATAATTAAGGTACTAATTTGCAAATAAATAAATAAATAGTAAGCTAGAATGAAATTAAATAAGAATACGAAAAAGAGATTATAAAGTATGAGAAGTAATGCTTGATACTTGCGAGTAATTCACCTAATTTATAATTATCTTATTTATTGTATAAGGGCGTATTGAATGGTTCACACTAGCCGGGATGAAATTGCATCTAAAACCCCTTACGGGCATATCTTAACTCTTTACCTTATACATCATCTCGGCTTCCAGGTAGGCTTAAACTCATGTCCTATTGACTACCTAGCGTGCTAATATCATTCGATAAAAGGCACTAGGCGCTTATATACTATGTCTGAAATCTCGACCCCCCATCCGAGTGTTAGTCGAAAATACTCAAACTACCTATACTTGATCAGGGTATAAATAGGCAACGGGAACACGTATATAAAAAATGGAAAAACAATTTTTATTCATTTCAATACATATAAAATATCCCAAATCACCAAAACATAGATAAAAGTAACATAGGGTTCATACCCATTGCAAGTATCAAGAATAAATTAGTTTAGCTACAATATAAATTATACTAGAATCATGTTTAAATGACAAAATAAAATCAAATTTACCTAACATACTGAATTGATAGGTTGTGGAATGGTGAATAATGGTGAAATTTGGGTGTAAGTCCATTCTTCCCTCTTATCCAGGTGCTTGAGCTCTTCTCCAGATAAAATATTTGATAAAAAATGAACGTTCTCAAATTAGGAGCTCAAATCTATATTATAAAATAGAGTTTTCATCTACGGTCCAGAACTTTTAACATAAGTGGTGGCAAGGATCATCCCTAGCCCATTATTATTAAGACCATTAATTACTCACTATTTCTTTTAATTAACAAAAGAAAATGGATAAAAAATCATTTTGTAATTAAACATTCTCACTCCACAAAGAAAAAAAGAAATGAAAAATCCAATACCTAATCTCATCACATTCATTCATTCCAAAAAATAAAAATAAACGTTCCCACTCTTAAATCTAATCTCATCACATTCACTAATTCCACCATTCTCTCCTGCCCCCATCAAGAAAACCGACGTTGTCCTACGCCGCTTAGGACCCTTCTCCACCATCAAGAAAACCGCTGCCGTTTGAGGACCATGTATGTTGCATTATCTAGATGCACGAGTTTTGATTGTATAAGTTTGCTTCTTCCCTAAAATAATCAAACCACGACTAATATTGTATACCTAGAAATTTTGATATAGTGTATCCTAAAGGTATGCAATAAGAAATCACGTGTATAATTTCGTTCGTCCTATTACAATATAACTAATATTATGTATTTTCTGGCATTATACAAGTTGTAGAGAAAAATAAAAGAATCCATACGACTATCTACACGAGTCGTGTAATAAATCGTGCTGAACTTTTGCAGAGATACCAAGAACTCATTGATGTTGTAAGTGAATATATCCTATACACATTACGTAGTTCATGGTGTATATTTTATTTGTAATATATCATTTTGTTCATTTGTAGGTACAATACCTCGGTACAGAAAATGTGATTGTGACAATAAGAGACGAGGAAGAATTGTATTGCTTACAATATCCACAAGTAAGAGTATACAAACTCTTATGTAAAATTATTTTTCTCTAATGCAAGCTCATTATCTTAGAAAAATAGTTAACGGTGTTCATATTTGTAGATATGGAAGATGATCATGGCCGAGAACTGGATAAATGAAAAACGGTTGGCTAGATGGAATTTGAATCACATGATAAAGATTCTCATGAATTAACTAACGTTTATCGTTTTTTAAATTATTTACTAATTATTTATGTTTTTCAAATTGATAAATCGTCGTTCAAGTTTCTCAAATTGGAAGATATGTGTATGTTGACACAACTACATTTTCTAGAGTTATGAGATCTATGTAGTGATATTAAAAATTCGACGATGTACGATTCACACATTTCAATTCCATTACATATTGAATATTTTTTGTCTTTTAAAGTAATGTCTGGATTTTTGATAAATTATACAATGATTTTATGATTCATTTGTATTTGATAACTTAAGAACTTGGTGGGGGCAAAGGTGTGATAAATAAACAGATAAATAAACAGATAAATAAGATAATAATAAATGACACACACCCTTGACTACCACGAGAAACTCGCTGCAAGTATTACAGATCGTTTGCAAGTTTAGTTGATAAGTAAAGTTTGTTCGCAGGGATTTGATCCGTTAGATATACTTGTATTAAATAAGTGTAGATGAATTTAGATGGTTAGAATAAAATATAATAAGATGAATAATTGTCTGATGTGAAATAATAAATAAGAATGCAGATAAATAAATATGAATGTAAGTCAGATAAATCAGGGTTACTAGTATGAGCCTATCTTACGAAATTGTTATTCTAATCTTAAGGGTGAATTGAGCATTATATATTCACCGGGATTCTAAATTCTATCTAACCCCCGTTAGGGTGGACTTAGGAGCAACCTCTCCACTACCAGGGGACTTGGGTAAAGGGACCCTGCGTAATGATAGGTGGTTATGGCTATCTAGTTAGGCAAGCCCGTTGGGATCACTACTGCACACTAGATGATTATGTGGTGTTGTCAATAATTGAATCTCCCTCCAGGGTGTTAACTCAATTACTAAGGATAGTCCTAAGATTGGACAAATCTAGGGTTGGAACAATAAGTCAAATTACACAATACAGATATACGCCAAACTCAAATTAATTAAAATAACAAATAGTATTATGGAATTTAGACAAAATAATAATCCAACAATTAATAGTAAAAATTACAGAATAAAAGCTTCGAAATATGGTGAGGTCGCAAACCTATAGCTAATTACCCTAAATATAGAGAAGGATAGATGTAGAAGAGGAGTTTGTCACTATCCTTCTTCTTGCTTCTTGTCTTCCTCTACAAGTCAGTTTGCTTCTTTGGATGATAACTTGATACTAAGGATTAATATTCAAGCACAAACTAATAAATGGCTTAGAAATGAGCAATGTCATGTTTACAATGATTAAAGGGTGTATTTATAGGTGTTAAGGAAGCCCTAGGTCAAAATATTAGAGTAGAAGGCAAGTAAATGGACTCCTTTTCCAAATCAATTTCGTTTCCTAAAATATAGGAAAAGAGAAAAATTGCTGCTGTCGTGTTTTGGCCGTAACTTCTTCATTATTGCTCCGATTTTCGTCTACTTTAAATCAAAACGACCGCGTCGAAAAGATCTACACTTTTCCTTCAGATTGATCTGATATTAAGTTATCTTTGCTTTAGTGGATGTGGCTGCAGAATTTTTCAGATTTACTTGGCAGCTTTTCCTTTCCTATTTTATCTCTACTTCCTTTTATCTCCAATTTCCATTCATATCTTCTTTCCTTATCTCTTAAGAATTTATTTGACATCTAATTAGTTTCCATATATCTTTAAAGTTTCACACTAAATAAACAAATTAAACCCCAATATGCTCTAAAAATAATAGATCATTAAATCAAAACAAGAATTATGAATAAAAATCTCTAATTATATACTCGAATACACCTAAAATGATGTATCCAACCTAGATTATTATATCAAAAATAGGGAGACATCAAAACTTCATTAGATTTATGTAGAGTATGTCTATTATTTGTGTTGCTTTCATATTCAATAGGTATAATAACCTTAATTTTGTTGATGTTCATGCTTATACTAATGCGTTTCCTTCAGTTCTTGACTCAAAGATAAGTTTCATTGCATATTAGCAGAATTTTTATTTTTCGTAGTGTCTTCATACACGAGCTATACGTAGCCTATCTATATTATAATATATACTACTCGAAGGCCTGGATCCTCGACATAAAGAGTGGTCAGTATCGTCTTAAACCCCATATTTTACTCATTTGCATTGATTACATTAATTGTTTCTACTAATTATTATTTTTAAAAATATCACCTATTCAATTGGTTTTGGCAATTTCTAGAAAATCAATATGAAGGAGTTATTGTTATTTAATACAGATATAAGTAAGTATTTTAAAAAAAATAACTTTGCAAAAGGAAATATTCAGTAAACAAAACTATAGGCATATAGTATAAGAAGCTATATAATAACATCTAAAAAATCTTGAAAAAGGAAATAAATAATTAATTTTAATTATTAAAAGGCTTACAAAATATAAATATTTATTATATTTTCTTAAAAAGTACTTCGCAAAATTATATTAATGGAATTCCGCAGTTAATATCAATAAATTACCTATTTTATTATTAATGACTATTACACAAATTCCATTTAATTACCTAATAATATATAAATAATATTACAAGACTATATTATTCCTCATTTAAGTTGATCTTTGTTTTTTTTTCTTTGTATGTTTCTATTTCTCTCTTTTTATTTGTATTAATTTGAAATAAAAAAAATTAGATATAAGATTTATGTCCATACTACTAAATAATAGATATATACAATTAAGACCCCTGGATTTGTACTACTAGAATGATTATATACTATTGAATATCTAGATTACATATATCTACTAGGTATTGCTCGTGTCTGAAGACAGTTAAGAAATTTTTTTGTTCCGTTGAATACAATCAAACTCAGGTTCCATTAATATTGGGATGATAAAAATTTAAATGAAGGTAGTCAATATGAATCGAATACAGAACTTTCAAAGGCGTTGAGTAATATTTGGATACTAGAGCAATCATAGACTCTCTTTATCTAGTGAATTATGTAGAAAAAAAGTAATATATTATAAATTATGACTATTTAAAGAAAATTAAATTTAAATTATAGAAAAATTAAATTACAATAATCGTATAGCGGTATTTATTCGGATCGAGCGCAAGTGAGGACCCACTACTTCAACAACGTGAGGCTTACAATATATTAATTGTTTCCACATAGTTGAAAAGAATCTAAAATACATGATTTACAGAATGATCATAAGAATGATATATTTTATAAAACAATTTATTCATTCAGAAGTGAGAATTTGTCACTATTTATTCTCAAATTTATGAAGCAGAGTGAGTCTTGGTCCGGACCCGGACTTGCATGACGCATGGTCGCCTCCGAGATGACAAATTGAGAAAACCCATAATTCCTTCTTTGGACGATTAATAGACACGTCGTACAAAAATTTAGATAAAAATTACATACAAATTAACGTCGTCAACGATTTGATCCATTTTAGACATACTTTAATTCTCCGACAACGATCTAAGCCATTCTAGACATACTTTACTTCTCCGCCAGCAATCTGAGCCATATGGAGCAAAAAGAGTATCCAAGAGATCAGCCGTAAACGCCAACTATTTGTGATTTGAGCCATTTTGGACATACTTTACACCTGCCTGAAGGCACTTAGAAATGTTTATTATTTTATCTTGTATAAATTAAAATAAAAGATACATTTGTAAAATTTAATATAAATTTCATGGCTCATGATTCATGATTTCATGTTTTGAGGTTCAAGGTTTATATTCTATAGTTCACAATTTTGTGTGAGTATTATTCCACTCGACTAAGAATCTAGGATCCGTCTTCTTAAAAATTACAAATTTTCTAGAAAGGGAGGATAAAAGCCAATGATGCAATTTATACAATAACAGAAAAAAAACAATAGTCTATCAATATAAAAAAAATGCACAAAAAAATACATTTTTATATAAAAATGGAACACAGTACACATATTTACTTTCACACAAAAAAAATATTTTTTTTGTTACAAAGGAGAGCCACATTAGTCTCGGAGTCATTGGCTCGGTTCGAACCTGCACCACTAGATTGGATGACCAAGGCCTGGCCAGTGAGCTAATCCCACTGGTTCAAAAAAAATCTAACTACATATGAGATTTTTAAATAACAATAACTGACAGGTTACAAAAACATATACATATTTAAGTAGTAGAAAGAATGAGGTGAACAAAGAATTTTGGCTAGCTAGATTGAAAGATCATTGGTCCATTGACTACTACCAACAATTCTAGGCCTTGGTGGTGCTCTTTTCGCATGCAAAAATACAATATCGACAACTTAAGTAAGTAATTAAGACAAAACAATAAAATTAGTATATATAACATACTTACAAATCATTGTTTATTATGACTCACATGTGACGCAAAGAGCAGTACCACTAAGCAAAAACCATCATTTTTTACTTTTTTCAAGAAGAAGAGATAGATATAATGGGGTGAATTTGCCTTAAACATTCCAGGGTAATACTTTATCATACCGTATAGTATTACCGTGGGAGTAATAAGCGCCCAAAAGTCCCATTATAGGAGAGTAAATGAAGTTAATAGGTGAAGTCCCAAATTCCTGCAGGAGGAATAGAACGAAGAGTATAACAGGTGAGAGGTCTTCCACCATAGCTGCATCATTATAGCTGCATCACTGAACAGATGAGAATGACCTGAAACACTTCAGTTTTAAAGAATTAGTCCTTAAGTTTTTTTCACCAAATTCTACCCCAAAGCTTTATGCTTATCCTTTTTTTAATTTAAATAAAGACCCTAATCATGAATATGTAGACCTTTATTATGAAATGAATTGCATTATAGGTCCCTAAATTTTTTGCAAAAAGTAAAATAGCAAGATTGTGAAGATTATTACCTCGATAACTGCATCTGACGTGAGTTGATGTGTTGGAGATTCGCTCTGTCTGCTCTATGACCATAGAAGCTACAATTATATGAAATTCCTGAAAACAATTATTGAAATTCAAAATTTAATGAAACTAATTAACACAAATCATGGGCTAATTGCAAAATCACTCCCGAACTATAGCAAAAAAAAAAACTACTTTTGCAGTTTTTCTTCTAAATTTTTTCAACTTCTAAACACACCCCTGTATTCATAATTGCACACGCTCCAGTTAACAGCCTGTATACTGAAAAATGTTGATTTTACCCCTAAAATGACACTTTCTTTTTTCCACTCAACATTTTACAACCGAATTTTGTCGTTGATGATCCGGCTTCACTTGAGAGGCCTAATAGAAGATAACTAATCAGTGGTTTATAAATGACCAGTAATGTGAAGTGTGATTTTATAACATGTAGTACATGAAAGTTTCTCATTTTATTACTAATCAATGGTTTAACATATCTAATCAGTTATTGTAGCTAATGAGTATAAAAGCATAGATGGAAAAAGAACACAATCCAGTAAGTAAAATGTGTTGAAGTTAAGTCAAACCCAAACTTGAGCCGCCAAAATATAGTAAATTCAGTCTATCAATCCAAATTTTCTTTTGCAGAGTATATAATTTGGGTTTAGATAATCGTACAGATCAATTCCCTTAATCCAAAACAAAATTAATTTGTAATTTCAATTCAACTTCTAAAATATCAAAGCAAAACAAAATACTTACCTCCATCTCACCAACTTCTTCATAATCTTCTTTATCGCCTGCACAATTTTTATATCGAACACTTGTTGAGCAAATAATACCCGTGCTACCATTTGATCAAGGTGAGAATGACTGAATTATATAGCTAACCTTCAACATCAAACACCTTCAAATCTTCCTCAATGGAAGCGGAGGCTTGGGCTTTGTGATTGGGTTGTACAGATTGATCATCAATTTTGATGGTTTGAAGAAGCAATGGCGGGGCACAGATCGGTGGTTGTGGAGATTAATTCGCTGAGAACATCGTGATTCATCGTAATTGGTTTGGGTAAATAAAGGTTTAGAGGTGATGTGGAGGTGAGGTGGTGGAGGTGAGGCAGAGATGCGCTGTCGACGTGGAGGTGAGGCGGTGGAAAAAGCGTTTGTGCGTGTATGTAAAATGAAGTAAAAGTTTAACAAAGGAAAAAAATGAACCGAGTGAAAGAGTAGTTGGGTGTATTGAGGGATATGTTTAGAATTTTTAATTTAATAAGTAATATATATAGCAAGGGCAATTTTGGCATTTTTAAATTTTTTTAAGTAACGAAATGATCTTAACCGTCGGATGTAACACATTTTTTGCTTAAAACAAATCATGGCCGATGAATTTAGTTTAGACTTATCATTTTAGGTGTATTACGTGCTTATCTGAGGGTCCCTCCCTATAGTGATTGTTAGTTTCTCAATTCTTTCCTCGTTATGGAGATTTGTTACTTTTAGAGCATTTTTGGTATAATTTGTGTATTAAATGTGAAGCTCGTAGGTACACCGATGATATTAGATGCCAAATCGATGTTGAGTAGTTGAGAAAAGAAGACCCACAAAGAAATCAAGAGTTAAAAGGAAATAAATTGGTTTTAGGAAAGTGCAAAAATTGCCAAAAGTTGATGGCCAGATTTAGAGACATGTAGTATTTTTAATGCTGCATAAAATCAACAGAGAATTTGAAGGATCCCTTTTATACAAGAAAGTTCTCTGCCAGTCGCGTGGCCATTGGAATCGAGTGATTTGGAGCTGTAACGAAGAAGTTATAATTTTTACGAACTCTAGGGGTCAACCAGTCCAATTACTAAGGAAAAGGAGTTTGAGTTGTATTAAGACTCTAAGACTTGGCTCATGACCTAGATTTCATCCCTACACCTATATATATATATATATATATATATATATATATATATATATATATATATATATATATATATGGTTTTTACCTTTATAAATATGTCATTGGTTGTCCTTGCTCAATCCCTAATCACAATTACACTTAGAGATCATCAAGTGGAAGCAAGTTGACTTGTAGAGAAAGACAAAAAGTTAAAGAATCATAAACTCCTCTTCTCCATCCTTCTATTCTACCATTAAGGTAATTTGTATAGGATCTTAGCCTAACTATGTTTCTAATCTTTTTAATCTTTAGTTTTATTTCTTTAATTGTGAACTAAATTTCTCATAGCTTGGGTTTGCACTATGTACAATCCTTAAATTCTATTTTACAATTCTATGTTATTTGGGAATTGATTCAATTGAATTTGAGCTTTTAATTATATAATTGTATTTGTTGTTTGCCTTATTCCAACCATAGCTCTGGCCAAGTTTAAGACTTTCCTTAGTAGTTGGATTGTCACCTTGGTGGGGGATTCATTTATATAAAATAACACATAATTTTCTAGTGTGCGGTACTGATCTTAGCGGGCTTGTCTAACTAGATTGTCACTAGGGTGTAGAATGTCACCACCGAACTCTGCACAAGGTCTCCTTACCCAAGTCCCTTGGCAGTGTTGAGGTTGCCTCTTAAGCTATCATGACGAGATTTAGAGGGCTTATAGAATCCCGACTACTTATATATGCTCAATTCACCTTTATAATTAAAATACTGATTTAGGAAGATAGGTGCATACTAGCAAATTTAAGCTATATTCTCATCTTCATTCTTAGTAGTTTATTTATTTGCATTAGTTAAATTATTTTCTTTTAATTCTTATCTTAGAAAGCTTAATAAATATTATCTCTTTATTTTGTCTTTTAGTTTTAACAATTAATCTCTACAACGTTTCTCATCTAAACACGAGTCTGAGTCAACCGATAATTCCCGAGAATGAATCTTATTTATCAACTATAACTTGCAAATGATCTGTGCACTTGCAGTGAGTTTCTCGTAATGGTATTAGGTATGCTTTATTATCATTTATATTTGTTTATTTATCACACATTTTCTCCCACCAGTAGATTAAGAGGTGAGGACTAACGATATAAATGAGATTTTTCTATTCTATTTTTTTCTAATTTTATAATTGTATTTTCTTTCCTATAATTGACCATAAAAATGTTTTTTTGGTTGTTGAAATAATCATAGAAAATACTTGCTTGGTAAAAAAATAATGTTTTACAAAATTATTATATAATTAATAAATTTTTATAATATTATATTATTTTTATATAAATTTTGATCAATTTGCAAGTTTAAAACACATCTAAACAGTTATTCTAAGAATGTAATGTGATGATAATAAATAATTTAAATTTTTTTAACCTATAAATAATGAAAATAATTAAATACTAATAAATAATGTGGCATTATCATCCTTCTAACTAAACCAAATTCATTTTACAACTTTTATTATCTAATAAATTTATTTTACAACTTTCATTATCTTCTGTTAGTTTAGTATAAAATATTTGTATAAATATAAATGATTTTTATTTTTTAAAGTTTCGATTAAGATCTTCAAATTTACTGGACCACTTCTTAGATTATGGTTATATTGTGTTTTTCTCAGAATTTTTTGTATGTATTCACACGATGTATTATACCAAACCCCGATTGTTCTTCTCCGTCTTTCTTTTAAATAAATGTTACTAGATGTTATAGTTTAAATATGTTTGTATAACTTTGGTGGCCGATATAATTTGTGGTAAGAAAATATTTTATTGGATTATTATTATTTTTTTATGAAGGTTATTTTTACTCTTATTCTTTTCTTATCATTTTAAGTCGTTATAAATCTTTTATATAGTTTTGTTGTTCAATGCGGGCGCTCAACAAGATAACCAAACCATGAAAAAGAAAAATCAGCTGGATTATTAAAAAAAGAGGTATAGAGGTCTCTTTTTTAACAATGATATTCAGCCTCCATAATATCAAGTCTCAACGGATGGATAATACATTTATGAATAACCGAGAACAAGAATATAACAGGTTTCATAATTGCAAGCTTGAATAAAATTATATAGATCAATGGAGTTGAACTAACACTCGAATCTGTATAAACTGTAGCATGAACTGCAGATCATAATATTCTATAACATCATCTAAACATGGTAACAAACTTAGTCATGCAGTCCTGCCGTTCATAAAAATAAAAAATGTGAAGCTAAAATGTATATGGAATTTTTGTAAGTTCAAAACTCAAAAATTGGATGCTTAGCTTTTTGCTTTCGTATGAAAAAAAAACATAACCTATTATTCTTCCGAATATTATTGAATAGTACTAATATCTACTAAACCCCATTGGAGCTAAAAAGCTGGCGTAATCCAGCTCCTGCAATTGCACTGGATGCCTGACCAATTGAAATAACCTAGTCTGCAGTCAGTCGCGCTACACAATGGGTGCATTCTAGCTTCCCCTCTACGGCTCACCCACTCGCTGTTGGATATGGGGAAGAGGATCCCCGCATCCAACTACTTGATTACTTATTTTCTCACTACTTCTTTCATTACTAGGGTAAGTCTCCTATGGCCCTCAATTGATCGTGCTTTCTCACCATCAAGCATGATTTGTGTTGGCAGGGTAGGACTAATGCCTTTGATGTCAACAATAGTCCACCTAATTTCCTCCTTGTTATCTCAAAGAACACGCAACAACTTTTCCTCTTGAGGACCTATCAAGTTAGCGGAAATAATAATAGGTAATGTATCATTTTCACCCAAATAGACATACCTCAAGTGGGATGGTAATGACTTCTCTTCAAGGGTTAGAGGAGATATGATAGATGGTTTCTTTGGTGGTTCAAACTCCTCCGAGCCTCGAACTTGTTCATAGTGTTGGGCCATTTTATGTCCCTTTCCATCTTACTTTAGAGCGGCCATAACTTCGACTAGCTTTTCATGTAACTTGGGCAAATCTAGTGACAAGGCTGAGTGTAAAATATCATCATAATTATTTTCCTCAAATACCTCTTGTATAACCCGATTAAGGATGTCAATGCGGAAATAATCCTCCTTCAAATCAAGGAACTTCATGGCCTTGAACACATTAAATTTGACCTCTTCATCTTGTACTCGCATGGCTAGCTCTCCATTTCTACATCAATTAATATACGACCCGTGGCTAAAAATGACCGCCACAAAGATTGGCACATTCTTATTCACGTTAGTCAAGAATAATAAAATCACATGGAAATATAAAGCTACCTGTTTGTACAATCACATCTTCAATCTTTCCTTCAGGGCGAGAAATAGACTTGTCCTCCATTTATAAAACCACGGTGGTAGGTCTAGCCTTCCCTATATTCAACTTGTTGAACATAGATTTGGTCATCAGATTAATATTTGCCCCTAAATGCATAACGCTCTCGCAGTCCATTCTTCTCCAATGGATATAGGAATGTGAAAGCTTCCGGGATCCTTCAACTTAGGTGGCAATTTGCTTTGACAAATTTCACTACACTCCTCAGGTAAGCCTACCATTTCCCCGTCAATATACTTACTTTTGTTGGAAGTGTATTTCTCAAGAACTTCAAATATCTTGACATTCTCTTGATTGTTTCAACAAACGGTAAATTTATGTGTAACTTTTGCACAATATTCATAAACTTTGAAACCTATGTAGCATCTGGTTTAGCTTGAACACGTGAAGGGAATGGTGGATGAGCTTTCTTTTCACTTGCAACAATTTATTTCTTCTTCTTTTGCCTCAGAATCTCTTCGATTTCTCCACAACAACTAACGAGTCACTCGTCTCTTCAACAGTCTCTTGTTATTTTTGTTCACTTGAAATCGGCTCATCCTCTTCTTGTGGAAGTTGCTTCCCACTCCTTAAAAGCAATTTTATTACAATCCTCTTTTAGTTGCGGTGTCTCATCAATGCTAGCCACTTGGCTTTTACCGTTCATGTTTAGTTGGTTAGCAATTTGAGACACTCGATCTTTGAGCGATTTCAATGCCATGGAGTGTTCCTCCATTCTTTTGTTATTTTTCTTCCATTTATCTTGATTTAATTTCAAGTTTGCTTGTATCATCGTCATAAAATAACTCAGACATTGTTGCATCATATCATTACTACATTCATGTGGGTGTGAAGGGAGTGCTTTCTTAAATAAGTATCATTGTAAGCTTCTTGTACCTGATCTTGACCTCTTTGTTTGAACTTGAGGTCTCACTTGGAAGTTATTTCCTTGGGGGCGTGATTGATAATTATTTTTAGTTACCGCCCACTAGGATTTGACTCCTGAAATCCCTATTAAAAATGATTAGATTGACCGAAACCTTGATTACCTCTCGTAGTAACAAAAAACACGAATTCAAGGTTTTTGTGGCATTCTTCCCCGTTGTGATCATCAACTCCACAATTTGAACACCCATAAGACTCTTGCACCACTTTCACTTCTTGATGCTTACTCTTTAATCCTTCTTGCACAACCAATGCTAATTGCTTCACTTGTTCATATAATATGGAGAACTTTCCGTCTAATACGGTTCCACCACTAGAATTTTTACCTCTTGGGGTTTGTGGTGTAGGCCAAATTCTCTCAATGTCAATAATTTTATCCATATAATTTGCGGCTTGAAGAGGATTTATTGATACAAAACCACCTCCTCCAATATTATCAACTCTTATCCTTGAATTTTCATCAAGTCCCCTGTAGAACATGGAAAGTTGCATCATAGAAGTGTACCCGTGAAGAGGGCACCTTGTTAATCGTTGAACCTTGTCCATGTAGCTTCTACCTCTTCTCCATCTTCCTGTGTAAAATTTGCAATCTCTACATGATCTTTCATCCTTGTGCATTTTGGATAGTAGCGGTCTAAGAATATCACTTGAAGAGCATCATAATCAGGGATTTATTTGGTTGGTTTAGGGTCTAACCACTCACTTGCGCCTCCAGTGAGAAAGAATTGGAACATAAAACAATACATTTGTTCTTTTGTAACGCCTTGAGTGATGTAGGCGTCACAAATTTGTATAAACTTTTGAATAGTTCGAACTGGATCCTCATGAGAAGCTCCACTGTAAGTTCCATAACTTAAGAATTGACTTAACATACCCTGGTCGGGCTTAAAACTAGCGGCTTGAATGGTTGGAGGGCAAATTCCTAACAATTTAACTTGGAAAAACATTCCCGGCTCAGGGATGCCTTGAACTGGATTATTGAGTGGATTCGCTCCATTCACATTCAATCCTTCCATTTCTCCTTTCTAATTGATTAGATAACCTGTAATATCTATAACAACTAAAACATAAAAACATTTAAAACAGATAAGACAACTAAACACTAAATTACAAACAAAAAACAAGACTACAATGTTGTAGTCCCGGGCAGCGGCGCCATTTACTTGTTGTGGTTCCAGGTGTTATATAAATATAATGGATTAGTACTAATGGAACTAGGGCTCCCAGCAAGCGTATGGGGTGTCGCTAGGCAAAAATATGATAAGCCTTAGGGCTATCGATCCACAAGGGTTATTAACGATGTATAAACATGTGAAATCAAAGGGAATTACTTGAATATTGCGTTTTGAATGTAACTATATGTTGAGTTGCAATTGACACAAATAATAATAATAAGAGTTTTATATTTGGTTTTTATAATTAAGGTACTAATTTGCAAATAAATAAATAAATAGTAAGCTAGAATGAAATTAAATAAGAATACGAAAAAGAGATTATAAAGTATGAGAAGTAATGCTTGATACTTGCGAGTAATTCACCTAATTTATAATTATCTTATTTATTGTATAAGGGCGTATTGAATGGTTCACACTAGCCGGGATGAAATTGCATCTAAAACCCCTTACGGGCATATCTTAACTCTTTACCTTATACATCATCTCGGCTTCCAGGTAGGCTTAAACTCATGTCCTATTGACTACCTAGCGTGCTAATATCATTCGATAAAAGGCACTAGGCGCTTATATACTATGTCTGAAATCTCGACCCCCCATCCGAGTGTTAGTCGAAAATACTCAAACTACCTATACTTGATCAGGGTATAAATAGGCAACGGGAACACGTATATAAAAAATGGAAAAACAATTTTTATTCATTTCAATACATATAAAATATCCCAAATCACCAAAACATAGATAAAAGTAACATAGGGTTCATACCCATTGCAAGTATCAAGAATAAATTAGTTTAGCTACAATATAAATTATACTAGAATCATGTTTAAATGACAAAATAAAATCAAATTTACCTAACATACTGAATTGATAGGTTGTGGAATGGTGAATAATGGTGAAATTTGGGTGTAAGTCCATTCTTCCCTCTTATCCAGGTGCTTGAGCTCTTCTCCAGATAAAATATTTGATAAAAAATGAACGTTCTCAAATTAGGAGCTCAAATCTATATTATAAAATAGAGTTTTCATCTACGGTCCAGAACTTTTAACATAAGTGGTGGCAAGGATCATCCCTAGCCCATTATTATTAAGACCATTAATTACTCACTATTTCTTTTAATTAACAAAAGAAAATGGATAAAAAATCATTTTGTAATTAAACATTCTCACTCCACAAAGAAAAAAAGAAATGAAAAATCCAATACCTAATCTCATCACATTCATTCATTCCAAAAAATAAAAATAAACGTTCCCACTCTTAAATCTAATCTCATCACATTCACTAATTCCACCATTCTCTCCTGCCCCCATCAAGAAAACCGACGTTGTCCTACGCCGCTTAGGACCCTTCTCCACCATCAAGAAAACCGCTGCCGTTTGAGGACCATGTATGTTGCATTATCTAGATGCACGAGTTTTGATTGTATAAGTTTGCTTCTTCCCTAAAATAATCAAACCACGACTAATATTGTATACCTAGAAATTTTGATATAGTGTATCCTAAAGGTATGCAATAAGAAATCACGTGTATAATTTCGTTCGTCCTATTACAATATAACTAATATTATGTATTTTCTGGCATTATACAAGTTGTAGAGAAAAATAAAAGAATCCATACGACTATCTACACGAGTCGTGTAATAAATCGTGCTGAACTTTTGCAGAGATACCAAGAACTCATTGATGTTGTAAGTGAATATATCCTATACACATTACGTAGTTCATGGTGTATATTTTATTTGTAATATATCATTTTGTTCATTTGTAGGTACAATACCTCGGTACAGAAAATGTGATTGTGACAATAAGAGACGAGGAAGAATTGTATTGCTTACAATATCCACAAGTAAGAGTATACAAACTCTTATGTAAAATTATTTTTCTCTAATGCAAGCTCATTATCTTAGAAAAATAGTTAACGGTGTTCATATTTGTAGATATGGAAGATGATCATGGCCGAGAACTGGATAAATGAAAAACGGTTGGCTAGATGGAATTTGAATCACATGATAAAGATTCTCATGAATTAACTAACGTTTATCGTTTTTTAAATTATTTACTAATTATTTATGTTTTTCAAATTGATAAATCGTCGTTCAAGTTTCTCAAATTGGAAGATATGTGTATGTTGACACAACTACATTTTCTAGAGTTATGAGATCTATGTAGTGATATTAAAAATTCGACGATGTACGATTCACACATTTCAATTCCATTACATATTGAATATTTTTTGTCTTTTAAAGTAATGTCTGGATTTTTGATAAATTATACAATGATTTTATGATTCATTTGTATTTGATAACTTAAGAACTTGGTGGGGGCAAAGGTGTGATAAATAAACAGATAAATAAACAGATAAATAAGATAATAATAAATGACACACACCCTTGACTACCACGAGAAACTCGCTGCAAGTATTACAGATCGTTTGCAAGTTTAGTTGATAAGTAAAGTTTGTTCGCAGGGATTTGATCCGTTAGATATACTTGTATTAAATAAGTGTAGATGAATTTAGATGGTTAGAATAAAATATAATAAGATGAATAATTGTCTGATGTGAAATAATAAATAAGAATGCAGATAAATAAATATGAATGTAAGTCAGATAAATCAGGGTTACTAGTATGAGCCTATCTTACGAAATTGTTATTCTAATCTTAAGGGTGAATTGAGCATTATATATTCACCGGGATTCTAAATTCTATCTAACCCCCGTTAGGGTGGACTTAGGAGCAACCTCTCCACTACCAGGGGACTTGGGTAAAGGGACCCTGCGTAATGATAGGTGGTTATGGCTATCTAGTTAGGCAAGCCCGTTGGGATCACTACTGCACACTAGATGATTATGTGGTGTTGTCAATAATTGAATCTCCCTCCAGGGTGTTAACTCAATTACTAAGGATAGTCCTAAGATTGGACAAATCTAGGGTTGGAACAATAAGTCAAATTACACAATACAGATATACGCCAAACTCAAATTAATTAAAATAACAAATAGTATTATGGAATTTAGACAAAATAATAACCCAACAATTAATAGTAAAAATTACAGAATAAAAGCTTCGAAATATGGTGAGGTCGCAAACCTATAGCTAATTACCCTAAATATAGAGAAGGATAGATGTAGAAGAGGAGTTTGTCACTATCCTTCTTCTTGCTTCTTGTCTTCCTCTACAAGTCAGTTTGCTTCTTTGGATGATAACTTGATACTAAGGATTAATATTCAAGCACAAACTAATAAATGGCTTAGAAATGAGCAATGTCATGTTTACAATGATTAAAGGGTGTATTTATAGGTGTTAAGGAAGCCCTAGGTCAAAATATTAGAGTAGAAGGCAAGTAAATGGACTCCTTTTCCAAATCAATTTCGTTTCCTAAAATATAGGAAAAGAGAAAAATTGCTGCTGTCGTGTTTTGGCCGTAACTTCTTCATTATTGCTCCGATTTTCGTCTACTTTAAATCAAAACGACCGCGTCGAAAAGATCTACACTTTTCCTTCAGATTGATCTGATATTAAGTTATCTTTGCTTTAGTGGATGTGGCTGCAGAATTTTTCAGATTTACTTGGCAGCTTTTCCTTTCCTATTTTATCTCTACTTCCTTTTATCTCCAATTTCCATTCATATCTTCTTTCCTTATCTCTTAAGAATTTATTTGACATCTAATTAGTTTCCATATATCTTTAAAGTTTCACACTAAATAAACAAATTAAACCCCAATATGCTCTAAAAATAATAGATCATTAAATCAAAACAAGAATTATGAATAAAAATCTCTAATTATATACTCGAATACACCTAAAATGATGTATCCAACCTAGATTATTATATCAAAAATAGGGAGACATCAAAACTTCATTAGATTTATGTAGAGTATGTCTATTATTTGTGTTGCTTTCATATTCAATAGGTATAATAACCTTAATTTTGTTGATGTTCATGCTTATACTAATGCGTTTCCTTCAGTTCTTGACTCAAAGATAAGTTTCATTGCATATTAGCAGAATTTTTATTTTTCGTAGTGTCTTCATACACGAGCTATACGTAGCCTATCTATATTATAATATATACTACTCGAAGGCCTGGATCCTCGACATAAAGAGTGGTCAGTATCGTCTTAAACCCCATATTTTACTCATTTGCATTGATTACATTAATTGTTTCTACTAATTATTATTTTTAAAAATATCACCTATTCAATTGGTTTTGGCAATTTCTAGAAAATCAATATGAAGGAGTTATTGTTATTTAATACAGATATAAGTAAGTATTTTAAAAAAAATAACTTTGCAAAAGGAAATATTCAGTAAACAAAACTATAGGCATATAGTATAAGAAGCTATATAATAACATCTAAAAAATCTTGAAAAAGGAAATAAATAATTAATTTTAATTATTAAAAGGCTTACAAAATATAAATATTTATTATATTTTCTTAAAAAGTACTTCGCAAAATTATATTAATGGAATTCCGCAGTTAATATCAATAAATTACCTATTTTATTATTAATGACTATTACACAAATTCCATTTAATTACCTAATAATATATAAATAATATTACAAGACTATATTATTCCTCATTTAAGTTGATCTTTGTTTTTTTTTCTTTGTATGTTTCTATTTCTCTCTTTTTATTTGTATTAATTTGAAATAAAAAAAATTAGATATAAGATTTATGTCCATACTACTAAATAATAGATATATACAATTAAGACCCCTGGATTTGTACTACTAGAATGATTATATACTATTGAATATCTAGATTACATATATCTACTAGGTATTGCTCGTGTCTGAAGACAGTTAAGAAATTTTTTTGTTCCGTTGAATACAATCAAACTCAGGTTCCATTAATATTGGGATGATAAAAATTTAAATGAAGGTAGTCAATATGAATCGAATACAGAACTTTCAAAGGCGTTGAGTAATATTTGGATACTAGAGCAATCATAGACTCTCTTTATCTAGTGAATTATGTAGAAAAAAAGTAATATATTATAAATTATGACTATTTAAAGAAAATTAAATTTAAATTATAGAAAAATTAAATTACAATAATCGTATAGCGGTATTTATTCGGATCGAGCGCAAGTGAGGACCCACTACTTCAACAACGTGAGGCTTACAATATATTAATTGTTTCCACATAGTTGAAAAGAATCTAAAATACATGATTTACAGAATGATCATAAGAATGATATATTTTATAAAACAATTTATTCATTCAGAAGTGAGAATTTGTCACTATTTATTCTCAAATTTATGAAGCAGAGTGAGTCTTGGTCCGGACCCGGACTTGCATGACGCATGGTCGCCTCCGAGATGACAAATTGAGAAAACCCATAATTCCTTCTTTGGACGATTAATAGACACGTCGTACAAAAATTTAGATAAAAATTACACACAAATTAACGTCGTCAACGATTTGATCCATTTTAGACATACTTTAATTCTCCGACAACGATCTAAGCCATTCTAGACATACTTTACTTCTCCGCCAGCAATCTGAGCCATATGGAGCAAAAAGAGTATCCAAGAGATCAGCCGTAAACGCCAACTATTTGTGATTTGAGCCATTTTGGACATACTTTACACCTGCCTGAAGGCACTTAGAAATGTTTATTATTTTATCTTGTATAAATTAAAATAAAAGATACATTTGTAAAATTTAATATAAATTTCATGGCTCATGATTCATGATATCATGTTTTGAGGTTCAAGGTTTATATTCTATAGTTCACAATTTTGTGTGAGTATTATTCCACTCGACTAAGAATCTAGGATCCGTCTTCTTAAAAATTACAAATTTTCTAGAAAAGGAGGATAAAAGCCAATGATGCAATTTATACAATAACAGAAAAAAAACAATAGTCTATCAATATAAAAAAAAATGCACAAAAAAATACATTTTTATATAAAAATGGAACACAGTACACATATTTACTTTCACACAAAAAAAATATTTTTTTGTTACAAAGGAGAGCCACATTAGTCTCGGAGTCATTGGCTCGGTTCGAACCTGCACCACTAGATTGGATGACCAAGGCCTGGCCAGTGAGCTAATCCCACTGGTTCAAAAAAAATCTAACTACATATGAGATTTTTAAATAACAATAACTGACAGGTTACAAAAACATATACATATTTAAGTAGTAGAAAGAATGAGGTGAACAAAGAATTTTGGCTAGCTAGATTGAAAGATCATTGGTCCATTGACTACTACCAACAATTCTAGGCCTTGGTGGTGCTCTTTTCGCATGCAAAAATACAATATCGACAACTTAAGTAAGTAATTAAGACAAAACAATAAAATTAGTATATATAACATACTTACAAATCATTGTTTATTATGACTCACATGTGACGCAAAGAGCAGTACCACTAAGCAAAAACCATCATTTTTTACTTTTTTCAAGAAGAAGAGATAGATATAATGGGGTGAATTTGCCTTAAACATTCCAGGGTAATACTTTATCATACCGTATAGTATTACCGTGGGAGTAATAAGCGCCCAAAAGTCCCATTATAGGAGAGTAAATGAAGTTAATAGGTGAAGTCCCAAATTCCTGCAGGAGGAATAGAACGAAGAGTATAACAGGTGAGAGGTCTTCCACCATAGCTGCATCATTATAGCTGCATCACTGAACAGATGAGAATGACCTGAAACACTTCAGTTTTAAAGAATTAGTCCTTAAGTTTTTTTCACCAAATTCTACCCCAAAGCTTTATGCTTATCCTTTTTTTAATTTAAATAAAGACCCTAATCATGAATATGTAGACCTTTATTATGAAATGAATTGCATTATAGGTCCCTAAATTTTTTGCAAAAAGTAAAATAGCAAGATTGTGAAGATTATTACCTCGATAACTGCATCTGACGTGAGTTGATGTGTTGGAGATTCGCTCTGTCTGCTCTATGACCATAGAAGCTACAATTATATGAAATTCCTGAAAACAATTATTGAAATTCAAAATTTAATGAAACTAATTAACACAAATCATGGGCTAATTGCAAAATCACTCCCGAACTATAGCAAAAAAAAAAACTACTTTTGCAGTTTTTCTTCTAAATTTTTTCAACTTCTAAACACACCCCTGTATTCATAATTGCACACGCTCCAGTTAACAGCCTGTATACTGAAAAATGTTGATTTTACCCCTAAAATGACACTTTCTTTTTTCCACTCAACATTTTACAACCGAATTTTGTCGTTGATGATCCGGCTTCACTTGAGAGGCCTAATAGAAGATAACTAATCAGTGGTTTATAAATGACCAGTAATGTGAAGTGTGATTTTATAACATGTAGTACATGAAAGTTTCTCATTTTATTACTAATCAATGGTTTAACATATCTAATCAGTTATTGTAGCTAATGAGTATAAAAGCATAGATGGAAAAAGAACACAATCCAGTAAGTAAAATGTGTTGAAGTTAAGTCAAACCCAAACTTGAGCCGCCAAAATATAGTAAATTCAGTCTATCAATCCAAATTTTCTTTTGCAGAGTATATAATTTGGGTTTAGATAATCGTACAGATCAATTCCCTTAATCCAAAACAAAATTAATTTGTAATTTCAATTCAACTTCTAAAATATCAAAGCAAAACAAAATACTTACCTCCATCTCACCAACTTCTTCATAATCTTCTTTATCGCCTGCACAATTTTTATATCGAACACTTGTTGAGCAAATAATACCCGTGCTACCATTTGATCAAGGTGAGAATGACTGAATTATATAGCTAACCTTCAACATCAAACACCTTCAAATCTTCCTCAATGGAAGCGGAGGCTTGGGCTTTGTGATTGGGTTGTACAGATTGATCATCAATTTTGATGGTTTGAAGAAGCAATGGCGGGGCACAGATCGGTGGTTGTGGAGATTAATTCGCTGAGAACATCGTGATTCATCGTAATTGGTTTGGGTAAATAAAGGTTTAGAGGTGATGTGGAGGTGAGGTGGTGGAGGTGAGGCAGAGATGCGCTGTCGACGTGGAGGTGAGGCGGTGGAAAAAGCGTTTGTGCGTGTATGTAAAATGAAGTAAAAGTTTAACAAAGGAAAAAAATGAACCGAGTGAAAGAGTAGTTGGGTGTATTGAGGGATATGTTTAGAATTTTTAATTTAATAAGTAATATATATAGCAAGGGCAATTTTGGCATTTTTAAATTTTTTTAAGTAACGAAATGATCTTAACCGTCGGATGTAACACATTTTTTGCTTAAAACAAATCATGGCCGATGAATTTAGTTTAGACTTATCATTTTAGGTGTATTACGTGCTTATCTGAGGGTCCCTCCCTATAGTGATTGTTAGTTTCTCAATTCTTTCCTCGTTATGGAGATTTGTTACTTTTAGAGCATTTTTGGTATAATTTGTGTATTAAATGTGAAGCTCGTAGGTACACCGATGATATTAGATGCCAAATCGATGTTGAGTAGTTGAGAAAAGAAGACCCACAAAGAAATCAAGAGTTAAAAGGAAATAAATTGGTTTTAGGAAAGTGCAAAAATTGCCAAAAGTTGATGGCCAGATTTAGAGACATGTAGTATTTTTAATGCTGCATAAAATCAACAGAGAATTTGAAGGATCCCTTTTATACAAGAAAGTTCTCTGCCAGTCGCGTGGCCATTGGAATCGAGTGATTTGGAGCTGTAACGAAGAAGTTATAATTTTTACGAACTCTAGGGGTCAACCAGTCCAATTACTAAGGAAAAGGAGTTTGAGTTGTATTAAGACTCTAAGACTTGGCTCATGACCTAGATTTCATCCCTACACCTATATATATATATATATATATATATATGGTTTTTACCTTTATAAATATGTCATTGGTTGTCCTTGCTCAATCCCTAATCACAATTACACTTAGAGATCATCAAGTGGAAGCAAGTTGACTTGTAGAGAAAGACAAAAAGTTAAAGAATCATAAACTCCTCTTCTCCATCCTTCTATTCTACCATTAAGGTAATTTGTATAGGATCTTAGCCTAACTATGTTTCTAATCTTTTTAATCTTTAGTTTTATTTCTTTAATTGTGAACTAAATTTCTCATAGCTTGGGTTTGCACTATGTACAATCCTTAAATTCTATTTTACAATTCTATGTTATTTGGGAATTGATTCAATTGAATTTGAGCTTTTAATTATATAATTGTATTTGTTGTTTGCCTTATTCCAACCATAGCTCTGGCCAAGTTTAAGACTTTCCTTAGTAGTTGGATTGTCACCTTGGTGGGGGATTCATTTATATAAAATAACACATAATTTTCTAGTGTGCGGTACTGATCTTAGCGGGCTTGTCTAACTAGATTGTCACTAGGGTGTAGAATGTCACCACCGAACTCTGCACAAGGTCTCCTTACCCAAGTCCCTTGGCAGTGTTGAGGTTGCCTCTTAAGCTATCATGACGAGATTTAGAGGGCTTATAGAATCCCGACTACTTATATATGCTCAATTCACCTTTATAATTAAAATACTGATTTAGGAAGATAGGTGCATACTAGCAAATTTAAGCTATATTCTCATCTTCATTCTTAGTAGTTTATTTATTTGCATTAGTTAAATTATTTTCTTTTAATTCTTATCTTAGAAAGCTTAATAAATATTATCTCTTTATTTTGTCTTTTAGTTTTAACAATTAATCTCTACAACGTTTCTCATCTAAACACGAGTCTGAGTCAACCGATAATTCCCGAGAATGAATCTTATTTATCAACTATAACTTGCAAATGATCTGTGCACTTGCAGTGAGTTTCTCGTAATGGTATTAGGTATGCTTTATTATCATTTATATTTGTTTATTTATCACACATTTTCTCCCACCAGTAGATTAAGAGGTGAGGACTAACGATATAAATGAGATTTTTCTATTCTATTTTTTTCTAATTTTATAATTGTATTTTCTTTCCTATAATTGACCATAAAAATGTTTTTTTGGTTGTTGAAATAATCATAGAAAATACTTGCTTGGTAAAAAAATAATGTTTTACAAAATTATTATATAATTAATAAATTTTTATAATATTATATTATTTTTATATAAATTTTGATCAATTTGCAAGTTTAAAACACATCTAAACAGTTATTCTAAGAATGTAATGTGATGATAATAAATAATTTAAATTTTTTTAACCTATAAATAATGAAAATAATTAAATACTAATAAATAATGTGGCATTATCATCCTTCTAACTAAACCAAATTCATTTTACAACTTTTATTATCTAATAAATTTATTTTACAACTTTCATTATCTTCTGTTAGTTTAGTATAAAATATTTGTATAAATATAAATGATTTTTATTTTTTAAAGTTTCGATTAAGATCTTCAAATTTACTGGACCACTTCTTAGATTATGGTTATATTGTGTTTTTCTCAGAATTTTTTGTATGTATTCACAGGATGTATTATACCAAACCCCGATTGTTCTTCTCCGTCTTTCTTTTAAATAAATGTTACTAGATGTTATAGTTTAAATATGTTTGTATAACTTTGGTGGCCGATATAATTTGTGGTAAGAAAATATTTTATTGGATTATTATTATTTTTTTATGAAGGTTATTTTTACTCTTATTCTTTTCTTATCATTTTAAGTCGTTATAAATCTTTTATATAGTTTTGTTGTTCAATGCGGGCGCTCAACAAGATAACCAAACCATGAAAAAGAAAAATCAGCTGGATTATTAAAAAAAGAGGTATAGAGGTCTCTTTTTTAACAATGATATTCAGCCTCCATAATATCAAGTCTCAACGGATGGATAATACATTTATGAATAACCGAGAACAAGAATATAACAGGTTTCATAATTGCAAGCTTGAATAAAATTATATAGATCAATGGAGTTGAACTAACACTCGAATCTGTATAAACTGTAGCATGAACTGCAGATCATAATATTCTATAACATCATCTAAACATGGTAACAAACTTAGTCATGCAGTCCTGCCGTTCATAAAAATAAAAAATGTGAAGCTAAAATGTATATGGAATTTTTGTAAGTTCAAAACTCAAAAATTGGATGCTTAGCTTTTTGCTTTCGTATGAAAAAAAAACATAACCTATTATTCTTCCGAATATTATTGAATAGTACTAATATCTACTAAACCCCATTGGAGCTAAAAAGCTGGCGTAATCCAGCTCCTGCAATTGCACTGGATGCCTGACCAATTGAAATAACCTAGTCTGCAGTCAGTCGCGCTACACAATGGGTGCATTCTAGCTTCCCCTCTACGGTTTCTTCTTTAACTATCACATATTAAAAGTAATCAGATAAACATTTAAAATAATCATATCCCGTGATATCTCCCCCCCCCCCCCCCCCCCCCCCCCCCAATTTTTCAACTCGTGACATGAGCTTTAATGAAGGGGCGAGTTGGAAAACAACACAAGGTAATAGAGGGGATTTTTGACCTTTTGTCATACATCCCGAGGGGTATTTGGTATTTTACCCTACGGATTATTTCCCAAATGGTCCGTAAACTATATATTATTCGCGAATTTGATCCTCGAACTTCATTTTGTCCTTCTTGAGCTTTTCACCGTTAAGTGCCACATGGCAAAAATGTTACAGGACCAAACCAGTAAAAGTGGATAGTTAAGGGAATAATAACAAAAATAATACTGCTACTTGGACTTAGCAGTAAATATAAATTTCATTTGACGTGGGAACTAATGGTGGGACAAAAACAAAGTTCAAGGACCATCTAAATTTCAGAGTTCAGATCCTTAGCCAGTGAATGGCCTATGATTTAAAGAGACAAATTCCCCCTTGAAGTTTCCATTTTCCAACTCGCCCCATTCCGTTATATATATCACTACGGCTCATGTCACGGGGTGGAACAGTAGGTCTTTTTTTTACCTTTTGTCATACCATCTGCTAGGTTTAATTAACGCATAGATTCTCCCTGTCCCCTCCAGTGCCCTTCTTCAACTGCCAGAGGTTTTGGACATTTTGTCAAACCACAGGAGGTATTTGACTAAAATGATTGGTTACATCATACATGTAGTCATCTAGTGTAGAGGTTCAATAAAGATAGACGACCCATCACTCTTATCTGGTTTATTAAACGGATCACCACTCCTCCTTTTATGCCACTCGAACATTGATTCACCTTCTCCAGAACATATTCCACAACATTTTCTTGTATTGCCACAACTATTCTATATTTATTACAACGTTACGCATGAGTCTTGGTTTATGCTTCACTCGCAGACAAAACATTTGTTTCAATCCCAGGATCTATCGTAAATTTACAACTCTATATCTTCTCTCCAGATTATACAAATCACCTACCATAACTTGAGACCAACTGATTTTCAGTTAAGTCCTTTCTTCAGTTACCTAGTATTTGTATGTGAAAGTTGAAACCACTTGTATATTGGGCTACCATGATCAACTTTGAAACCCATTTCTTTAAACATTTTCAACTGCAAAAATAATAAAAAAAACAATAACAAATAAGCTTTAAGAATTTCTATATCACCTGGTCCAAGAATCCATCGTTTGGAGAAAAAGTTTCACAGCTTTGTCGTTAAGATTCAATAGCATCTATAGAAAAACAAATCAAAATACCCAGAAATCGAAAAATAATAAAGAAATTAATCAAACCTTCCTTTGATAAACAGCCTACGCTGTAATTATAATATATGGCCTTCTACAGTTAGTTAGACTCACATATACGCATAATCGAAAAGGAATACATGATATTAAAGTGATTTGTTCATACGTAAGATCTGATAATACCAACTTACCTTCTTGATACGCCTGCAAAGCAATGTACCAAAACCGAGCCATGTTTACGACCTTCTTCAATAAAATCCAAACAAGTGTCCAAATAATCGAGCAAATTCTCACTCTCCATATCTCTTAATGGCACAGACATCCTCGTAAGCTTCAAACCTTTTCCAGCATATTCCAATGAGTATAAAAGCTTCTGAGATTGTAAAGAGTTATCCTTTGTATCACAAGCTTTAATTTCTAATCCTCCAACATATCCCTTGCGAATCTCCTTGGTGGGGATTGACAATGTATTTACGCCATTCTGAGAATAATGAAATGGAAACTGAACTAAGGACTGAGAGTATATATATATATGTGTGATTTGGTAAACCAAACCAACCATTTCTCAAGTAGAACTTGCTTTGTCAATTATTCTTAATTAAATTTGCAGGCAATTTCTTCACAAGAAAGGCATACCATTCATTGGATCCTATTCCTTTTGGTTTGATCCCCACAACTATCGATCCACCAGACTAGAGACTTTCTTGCAAAAATATTTAGGAAGCAAAAGAAAGGGAATTGCATAATTATGTATGTTTTCAAGATAAATTCAATAAGAATTTCCTATTTATTTTTCGCGATCAACCTTTATTTCCAACCTTCTGCCCTAAAATTCAATTTGTCTGAGATCCACTGATTGTTTATATAATTTTACCAATTCCAGTTTTAGGTATCGATTCCGTGTTTTTTCCTATAGAGGGGGCCATAAGGACACTAAGGATAGCCAACCCGTCCTCAATTAAAGCCAATAATGTGCGTTTGCTAAAGCACACATTATATTGCTTCAAGTTTACATGTTGTCCTAAAACCAAAACAATATAGTTACAAAACATATTTGATGGTAATCATTTCTTGAGACTTGGATCTTAAAAAGAGTACTCTATGAAGAGGATATGTGATGTGAGTGTGATGGGATACTCTTGCCAGTTTCACCCCTTAAATCTCACCAATGTGCATGTAGAGATCTAATAGACTTACCAAAGATTACGTGAGAAGGAAAAACAAGGGTCTGATTTCCTAAGCCCCCTTATAAAAAAAAAAAAAATGGTAATAATTAACTGTTAAGGACAATTTGTTAAGATAGTGCGGTAACACAAGCGAGGATCGATCCATGTGACCCACTTCACATGGAAGACTAATAATATAAGTATGAGCTTAATTAAATTAAATTGCAACCCAGTCATAAGTTTTGCCCATACGAAGCCTAAGTGTTGCATAGTGTTTATTAGAGTTCATATTACGTACTATAAAGTATGCCATTTCTTGTCCACCAGTAATTTTATCTTTAATGACTTTGTCTGAGTTGGCGATACAATTTTATCCATTAAAGATTAAATGTGTAATGTCAGTTTTTGTGAGAAAATCTTATAACAAGAAGTAGCACAATTAATGGGTCTGAAGTGCCCCACGTTTCATTGAATTTTCAATGACATGTGTGATTAACCATTTCAATACACTATATTTCTTAAAAATAGATAAACAATCATATGCAAAGTGTTATCGTGATCACATCCCAATATTTTTTATAGAATATATCTTAAAACGTATATATCGATCTTGGAGCCATGGAGGGACCTGTGATAATTAATGAATGGCTGATTTCATCAATATCTGGTAGTCGGATAATGGGCTCATTTAAATAATAAATTACAAATCTCAATATAAACTTGACATTACCATCACAAATTCGTGGGGATTGGACAGGAATGAGTTGGAATAACTTTTTTTTTATGTATTAACCATTTAGGGTCCTTAATCCAAGTCTCGAGCTATTATATGGTCATGTGTTTTTGCCTCATTATTCTTGAGTATATGCATGAAAAAAAGTCATGTTCATTTTACCCTCCTTGAGCCTTAACTTGATCGGATTAACCAAATATTTATCCCTTTCTCAGACATTGTCGAGCTCCATAGTGAGAACTTCCATGCGTGTGTTTATATCATCACTAAGAGCTGTCCTATAAGAGTAGTAATGTCACGCCCCTAAACTCCCAATAGGAAAATTCAAGAAGGCGTAACATACCATGATTTTAAACCTATATAGATGACTCTAAAACACAACACAATTGTATTGTTCACAATACATGAACATGTTGGAACATCCAAGAGAATTCTCAACATAATCATCACTCAAAGAAAAAGAGTTTTCTTTAAATGAATTCACTGGTAAAATAGATAAAACAAGATCCTAAAAGCACTACAAACTCTGGAGTTAACTCAACTAATACATTTTGATCATAAGAACTACATGACCTTTATTTGTCTACTACCATAGTTTACTAAAATACTAACTAAGTAAAACTTCCAACTCAAGGTAATCTCTAACCCAGCCTGCCTCCCAATCTAATCTTCATTCTCTTCAACAATAAAATAACAAAATGAGTGAATAAGGCTCAGTAAGTAGAGTATCGCGAAAGAGACTTGGTAACTACTCAACGGGGAATCCACAAGGACACTAATTTATTAATACTCGAAGAGAAATCTCAACGACATTACAAATACTCGCAAATATATATGTACGTAATACGTTGAATTTTGGTTCTTACAAAGATCTTAAAACAAATCACATAATGCTTTTATTTGTCATTTACAAGGAGGAACAGTGGATCTATTTTGTTGTAAATTCATTTGGCTCTGCATTCCAGGTATTTAACATCCTCGAAAATAAATTCATTTGTTGATAAAATTCCTAAGGATCTTGGCGGGTATTAAATTCCATCATTTCATCCAGCACCTCATACTGTAAAAGAAGAAACCTAAAAATGTAATAAAACCACATTTCATGATAAATAAATAAACCTCTTAAGAACACGACAAAATTATCACTCCTCTAGCTGCACCCTATTATGTTCCGAATTCTCGATTCCACTCCCGTTTCATCCTTCCTAACTGTAACCTACAAACTGCTACCGTGAACACATTTTTGTTGTTAGTTTAAACCAAGTATATAACAGTATATCAATATCAAAGTACGACTAATTAAATATGTGAATTTCATACAAAGTTACCTGCTATTCTATTAGGTAGATAATGAGGGGCAGCCCAAACATGCATAAGTCCAACCTAATGTCCCATCACCCAAAACTTATCAGTAACATTCACAAAATTTCATTTGGAAAAAGAAATGAAGCATAATTCTGGGCTTTTGATTGGACCTCAAAAATTCATCACTTCCTGGTTCAGCCAAGAAACAATCTTTAACACCCTGGTTCAGAGTACTAATATGACAACTAGTGAAACATTTAAAAAATTACCATGATGACCTCTTAGAGGGCTGAAACGAAATAAAAAGAGAAAAATATTGATGCCTGGACAGACTTTATATGTTACTAAGTATATCTTTCAATTTAAGAACATTATACGCTCACTCACCTTTATTCAGTGTTCAAATTACTAATCCCCTGGTTTCTTTAGTCTTTATATCCATTTGGTATTAATGGATAACAGTGTTTAAAGCACCAGATATTAATACCAAATATATACTTACAGTAGTCTGTTATGTGTTTAAGCATAACATACCGAAAAGCTTGTTCACACCATTAATATAGCATAATCATAAACTCGAAGTCAAATAGGTAATACATTATCAAAAAATTAATGCACATTTTACTTTTTCAACTATATGCCCCTCAAGTTATGCGTTTGACGTGTAGGGTAGAAAATATTATCTGCACTTTCTCTCGAAGCTTAAGCGTACTATACATCTAGCTTGAGAAAATAAAGCTGCAAGAAAAATTTACATAATAATTATAACATTTTTATATTTTTTATAAAATATTGATAAAGATAAATAAGTTAATTACCTCATAACATATCCACCCAACAGAAACAATCACAGGCCATCCTTCTTCTAGCCTATAGTATAACAAAGCTTAGGGACCTGTAGTGCAAATATTGCATAATATAAGAACCTATAATGCAATTACACGTACCTGGAGTTTATTTAAGATTAGCTGAAAGGAAAGAAAAAATCCATATTACAAAAAAAGCATCCAAAACTGAAACGGGAAAAACAAAAAAACAGCCTCGCCTTACCCAAAAATCACTAATCGCCCCATCTCACGGTTAAGTTCAATGAGTATAACTATAAACTGTTACTGCTCGTTAAAAAAAAGCAATATTGGTTTTGCGGTTTTTTTAAAGAGCATTAACAATTCATTGTTATATTCATTATGTAATTATCTATCGGATCCCCCAAAATACGCATTTCTCTGAATAAATAAACAACATAAGGGTAATTTTTCTTCTTCACAACCGTACCCAATAGCTTATTGTAAACTATAACAGTAAGCTTAGATCGTGTTCGGATCATTTGATTCACAGTAAAACGAGCATCTTCTACCCCATCGATAATATTAAAATATGAAACTGAAGAATGAAAGAAGATGGGAAAAGGGTTTTCAATCGTTTTGAAGGAAGAAAGAGAAGATCTAAGGTTTAGTTTGAAGTAAGGGATAGAAGGGAAGGGATTTCACTTATAAAGGGGCAATTAGTATATAAAGCCCCACAACATATGAAACTACAAAATAAAGCCCATCCCAAAAATTCCATTAGACCTTAACTAGAAAGGGAGAAAAAGACCAAAAACACCCCCCTTCTCTCTTATACACTCTGTACCAAAAAACAAAAAACCAAAAACCAAAACCCTATTAGGTTTTTTTTTTCTGAGAAGCCTCCCCCCTCTCTCTCTATCCCACCTTCCCATCGATGCCCTCCTTCATCACCACCTTCAGCACCGCCGACGCACCACCACTCGCCGAACTGCAACACCAAGCCATCCCAACCACCATCAACGATGCCGGAGAACAGATCCGCTGCCTTGATGCTGCGAGAAGAACAGAACCGCTGCTGCGAGGAGAACAGATCCGCCGAACTGCAACACCAAGCCATCCCAACCACCATCAACGACGCCGGAGAAGAAGCCCACTGCAACACCGGCGCCGCCATCATTCGCCACTCCGTGTTCTCGATCTAACCACCCCTGTTCTCGATCTAATCGCGGTTGTACTCCATCACCGTCACACTGCCGCTCCTGTACAACGAGCCTCCCTCCTGCAGAGCTCCACCACCACCCACACGAAGCACCAACGAGTACCACCTCCACCAGTGTCGCCTCCCTCTAGCGCAGAGGTCCACCACCACCAACGCGAGGCCTTCGTTCAGATCTGCGTTTTTTGGTTTTTTTTAAAAACTTATTTTGTTCGTTGGGTCCAGCAGCGTGTTTGGGTTTGGATCCTACAGCTTGTTCGGGTCCAGCAGCTTGGATCCAGCAGCTTGGATCCAGCAGGTTGTTTGGGTCCAGCCTCCTTCAATTCTTTTTTTTTAAACGTAGGGTTAGCTTATTTGTTGGTCCAGCCATTGTTAGGTCCAGCCCTTGATGGTCTAATCCATTTTCTAAACAAATGTTTTACTGTTTTTTTTTAAACGTGATTTTTTTAAAATGTTGGGTTCGTTTTTTCTATTTTAAAAATGTGATTGTGCAATAGGTCTAGACATTCTTTGAAAAACGTAGTTCATTTTGGGTAGTGTCTAGATAAATGGATTAATCGGTATAGACATGTGGGTCCATACATACCTAAGCAAAATTCTAGTTGTTTTACTAGTGTTTTTATGAATGTACAGCCCGTACTGGACAGACATTATATATATGTACAACCCATTGGATGTATTTTGTACAACCCTACCTTGACAAATGGACCAAATGGTGGACAATTGGATAATTAGATGGACAATTGGATAATTACATAGATAATTAGACAATTAGATAGACAATTAAATGAACAATTGGACAATTATACTTGGACACATATAATTGTAATTATATAAAAAATCATTTTGCTTAACTTAACAAACTTAAAAATTAAACGTATATATGTCTGTACCTCTGTGTCTGGATATATCCGTTAAATAAAAAGAAAAAAAAATTAAAACGAATTACTATAAAAAAAATTGAAAAGGGCAAAATAGGAAAAAGCTCAATTAGACATTAGTAACTAGGCTTTATAAAGTAGTAATTCCTAGTTAGGCTTTAAAACCTAAGAAACTTTAAAACTGAGCTACAATTAGTAGTTTCCTCGATTATAAATGATACTTTATTGATGTTTGTTATAATTTTTAGAGTTAATGCCTAATAGGCATCTGACACCTTACACCTGGCTATAAGGGCACGTTTTTTTTAAAGAACAACGAGTAATAGGAAGTTTCTCATTACTCGGAATTTGAGTTATGGGAAGTTTTCCATTACTCGAAGTTTGAGTTATGGGAAGATTCATATAACTCAAACGATTCTTTCTATGGGAAAGAAAATGAAAACGGAAAATATATATATGGTTTTTATAGGCAAAAAATAATGGTTGGGGTGAAAAGGAATTAATTTTAACTTGAGGTGTTTCTTAGGTAATAATCCTAATTTTTTTAAATGTAGATATGTTTTCCATCATAGATACTAATGAATTTTTTTTATATTTTCTACTAATTTTATATTTATTTTATATTATAAACTTATCATCCATTTACTTAGGGTTCGTTTGAGATCGTTTTATAAAATAATCACTATGATTTTAGATCCATAAAAATACTCTAAATCCTTAAAGTTACTTTTAGGAAAAGCACTGGACAAATGATTATTAAAATAATCACTTGAAATTATTTTAGATGTTAAAATATTTTTAAATTATTTTTACAAATATTTTAATTTTAATCGAAAAGCGCTTTTAACTCTAAAATAATCATTTTCAAATGGACCCTTAGTTGGTTGAGGATAGTTTAGTAAAAATAGAAAGAATTAATTAATTTTCTTAATTTGTGTAAAAAAAGTATGACAAACATATAGACAAAGAGAGTAATAATTATTCTTTATTATTTTTTTTTGTTTGTATTATAAAGAGTTTTTTTTTAGTTTTTTTTAAAAGTAATTAGCATTTTGTCATATAGGAGAAAAGATTTACAGTTCTAACACCCGGGCGGTATCCCGCTTTCCGCCCCTCTAATAAGGGCGGTTAGCTGGGTGCCGCCCCTAGTTAATTTTATAATTAAGGAAGGGCGGTCATCGGGAGACCGCCCTTAGTTCTTAGATTAAAAAAAATTAAGCGTAATTAAAAAAATCTTTTCCGCCAGGAGGGCGGTATGCTAGGTACCGCCCGTAATTCAAATAAAAAAAAAAAAAGGGCGGTCACCGGAAAACCGCCCCTCTTTAAATATACATTCTTCCCCAATTCTTAAACCTATTTTTCTGCAAAAATAAAAAACCCACCATAACCGCTCCTCCCCCTCCTCCTCGTTCAAGCCGCCGCCGTTCAAGCCGTTCAAGCCGCCACCGATCAAGGTGCCACCGCCTTCCAAGTGCTCCCTTGTTGATTCTATTACTTTCAATCCATAAAATTAAGGTCAGGGTTTTTTTTTTATTAATTTCGATTAATTTGTTTGATTCATCCATGCATATATAAGTTATGTTAGATTGTAATTTCTTGTGATGTAAATAGAATGTTGAGTTAATTGATACTTTTATATGATTGCACAATTGATCCTTGTAAATTTTGAAATTTGCACTTTTGGTCCTTGTTATTTTTTGTAATTCCATTTAAGCCCTACATTGATTATAACTAGCTTTTTAACGTAATTGATAATTTTAGGTAATTGCACAAAATATTTGTCCGATCCAGATCTCATGAATATAGATTCAGAATTTTGTGGTTTAAATGATAAACATTTAAACTCTTCACATCCATAAATAGTAGGATTGTTGGTCAAGATCGAGCTGAAAGATATCTTATATCTCAAATTCCACTTGTAATTGTAATGACGACCGTTTTGTAGTTTGTCAAGAACCATGATTTTGAGACCCACTGAGTCACACTCACCATATTGCAAACACCCATCAGAGGATTCACCGTATGAGTTAATGTAATTATCCAAGGATTGTGGATCATGAATCAAAGTTAAATGTCTTGTACCATCTTCTTGAATTGCCAATTTATTATTCCTTGCCTTCCAAAAAATGACGCCACTTCTGGTAACATTAGCATCAACATAATGAGCCTGTAACTGAAAAAGAGAAATCTCAACGACATTACAAATACTCGCAAATATATATGTACGTAATACGTTGAATTTTGGTTCTTACAAAGATCTTAAAACAAATCACATAATGCTTTTATTTGTCATTTACAAGGAGGAACCGTGGATCTATTTTGTTTTAAATTCCTTTGGCTCTGCATTCCAGGTATTTAACATCCTCGAAAATAAATTCATTAACTAATCCACCTATTGTAAAGAGAATTTTGATCATTAATTTTCAAATCGGTTTGTGTAGGCAGATTTTTTTTTTTTTTTTTTATCGGCAAATCAAACTTTTTATTAAAATGAAGACCACAACTGTCAAAACATTACAACTTTGACCCACATACTATGAGCATTAACCTATTTAACTTAGCTTAACTATTACACGCATTTGAAACTTAATAGAGACATTACAAACTTATATAAAATTAAATACATAATGCCTATCTATTACATATCTTTTCAACTACATTCTTTACTTTGCAATTATTAAAATTCCTTTCCTTAAGCTTGACAGCTACATAGGCAAGAATCTTGTTGTAAATTCTTTCCTCATTAGCTGCATATTCTCCATGTTCCCTCCTGTTTCTCTCAGTCCATATAAGATATATATAAGTTGTAATACAAACACCAATAACCTTCAAAGCTTCTGGACTTGCACCATTTTTCAAATTTACTACTAGATCCTCCACATTTCTGATATTAATATTGTAACCACATATTGCCAATAAGCGATTAAGAATAGCACCTGAGAACTTACAAGTAGCAAATAAGTGGTCATTACTTTCATCCTCATTATTGCATAATAGGCAAACTGGATTAATACTTAATCCCCAACTCAACATCCTATCTTTAGTAGGAAGCCTATTCATTGCAACTTGCCAAGAAACGAATGAACATCTAGGAATACAAGTATTTGCCCACACAATATCAAACCAATCAACTTTAGATTCATGACTTGAAATCTTAATCAGAGTTTTTCTAAAGGAAAACTTATTTTTTATACTCTCAGTCCATGTAATCTTATCATTGGCATCACTGAGTATTATATTTTGTATTTTAGGGACTATTTGCGCAATTTTTGGAGGAATTCTCACCTGCCTCTACCATAGCAGTCTTTAACTGTTTTATTACAGTTAATATCATGTTCCTCAATTTTTATATCCAAAATTTCCTGAATATTCTTTTTATCTAGCCATTTATCCCACATTATATAAGTTTTTTCACCATTACCCACTTCATGATATATAAGATCAAAGGCATCACCTCTAATCTTTAAAATCTGCTTCCACATCCAAGAGTGGTATTGTTTATGACTAATACTCCAAATACATTTATTTTTCAGAATGTTCACTTTAACCCATTTACACCATAGATTTTGGTCAAGACAGTAAAATCTCCAAAAGTTGTAAAGTAAACAAACCTTGTTTAAATTCTCAATATTAGGAATGTTTAGCCCCCCTTCTTCTTTAGGATAGCATATTTTAGCCCAAGATACTCTTGCACCATGAGAATTTTCACTATACCCCCAAAGAAACATTGATAATTTTTTATTCAATTTGTAAATAACCTGTTTAGGCAATAGGAACACTCTACACCAGAACATAATTTTACTAATAAGAACAACTCTTATTAGTTCTACTCTTCCTGCATATGACAACATTTTAGAGCTCCATTGAGTGATACTTTGCCAAATCCTCTCAATTAGTTTGTTACCATCAGTAACACTCATTCTTTTTTGAGTTTAAAGGAATGCCCAGATATCTAACAGGCATAAAGCCTATTTTAATATTAAGTATCTGAGAGATATCATTTTTAACTCTATCTTTTACTCCCTCACTAAAGTATAATTCACTTTTAGCAAAGTTTATGTTTAGCCCAGAACATCTAGAAAAGAGATTAAGGGCTTCTTTAACTACCTCAGCAGATTCAATATTGCTCTTCATAAAAATTAATATATCATCAGCAAACACTAAGTGATTCAGATTAATCTCATTACACTTGGGATGAAAGGTGAACTCTTTTTTCTGAGCCACATTATACAGTAGCATGGAAAAAACCTCCATACAAATAGCAAATAAGTAGGGTGAGAGAGGGTCACCTTGCCTTAGCCCTCTTTTGCCCTTAAAATATCCACAGGCTTCCCCATTTATGCATATAGAGTAATAAGGAGTACTTATACACATGTGAATCCATTTAATAAACTTATCAGGAAACTTTAGAGCATAAAGAGTATTGATTAGAAATTGCCAACTGACACTATCATAGGCCTTTTGTAGGTCCAAGTTAATGGTACAAGAAGATTTCATAGCTTTCTTTTCATAACCAGTAACTACTTCTTGTGCAACAAGTATGTTGTCAGTGATATTCCTCCCACTAACATAGGCACCTTGATTTAGACAAATTATATAACTCATCACTTTCTTAAGCCTATTCATAATAACTCTAGAAATGGTTTTGTATATGATATTAGTACATGATATAGGCCTAAATTTCTTAACACAAGATGGATTTTTCTCTTTAGGTATTAAGACAATATTTGTAGCATTGATCTGAGTAAGAATTTTACCTGACTCAAAGGTTTGCTTAATAGCAGAGCATAAACTATCTCCAATAATATCCCAAGATTGTTTAAAGAAACAAGCAGTATATCCATCAAGTCCTTGGCTTTTCGCATCACCCATAGCAAATAAGGCACTTTTAATCTCCTTATCAGTTATGGGGGCAATCAAGCCATCCATTAAATTTTCAGGGACACTTTTATTTAATATAGATGCAATAGTGCCTATAGAGCATATTTCTTGGTTAGATTCCTCAGTACCAAGTAAATTCTTATAATATCCCACAAATTCATTCTTAATCTCATCTTGTTCAGTAATAATTCTTCCATCATCACAAGTTAGAGTAGATACAAAGTTTTTAGCCACTCTACCTTTAATCATTCTATAATAGTAGGCTGAGCTAATATCATAATCTTTGATAAACAAGGCCCTAGATTTTTGCTTCAAGACCTCATGATGAGTAATTACAGTTTCTTCTAATTGAAGAATAAGAATTTTTTCTTCAGAAATATCAGCATTAGTACTATTACCCATCATAATTCTTTTTTGTACAATCTCAAGTTGAGCTTTTAAATTCTCAATATCCTCAGAATTCCTTCTAAAGTATTTATTATTAAACTTTTTCAGCTCACCTTTTAGTAGTTTCAGTTTCATGCAAAATTGAAACATCTTATTTCCATTCACATCTATATCCCACATTCTTTTTATAATGTCTCTAAAGCCCGCATGTTTAGTCCATATATTAAAGAATTTAAAAGAGCAAGGCCTAGATTTCTCTTTTTGATCTATCAACACCTTAATTGCACAATGATCAGATGTAGAGGGAGGCACAAGAATAGCATTAGATTGATATGTATTCATCCACTTAGTATTGATGAACACCCTATCAATCTTACTTGCGCGCAAATTCCCACTATCATTTTTATTAGTCCAAGTAAAGTATTGTCCTGCATACTGATGCTCAAAAAGATTAGCATCATCAATACAATTAGAGAAGAGAATAGAATTATTAGGGATAGAATCACAATTAAGTCTATCCTCAATTTTAAGTATCTCATTAAAGTCCCCAGTATAACATACGCATTGATCATCATAATCATTACTTAACTTCACCATATCATTCCATAAAACTTTCCTCTCATCATCATCATTACTAGCATAAACATAACCAACACAGAAAGAAACATTTAATTGTAGTATTTTAACTTTAATAAAAATCAGTTGAGATGTTTCAAATAGCTTCACTACCTCAACATAATTATTGTCCCACATTATCCAAATTCTCCCACTATCACATTTATTATAATTGTGAATCATTTCCAAGTGAGGAAAATGATCACTTATTATTTTTAAGCTGTTTTGAATCCTTACCTTAGTTTCCAGGAGTCCAATAAGCTTAATATTATTCCTAATCATAAAATCTTTAACATCTAACTGTCTAAGAAGGCTATTAAACCCTCTTACGTTCCATGAAACAAGACTCATATATTAGGTGGTCTAGTAATCTCACCTTCCCCACCATTATTAATGAATTTCAGTACATCTCTATCAATCTCAGTAACTACAGTTTCATCAAGATTATCAAATTTATTAGAGCAAGAGACTTCATTAGAGGACTGATTATAATCCTTTCTGTTGTGAGATTTGCTCCCCACAACTTTCCATTCCCTATCATTAACTTTATCTTTCCCTTTATCCTTCTTTTCATTGTTACCAGCTTTAGGAATCCATACTTTAGTAATGTTATTACACTTATTTTCTAAGTGCCCAATTTTATTGCACTTAGTACAAATTTTCGGTTTCCAATCATATTCCACTTTAACAATTTGTAACTCATCTAACCCAATATCAACATAAAGTTCATTAGGCAACTCTTCCTTAGTTTCAATTTCCACACAAACTCTAGCATAACCCAATCTAGTCATGGACTGAGTCATGCTATCCATCTGTAATGGTACACCAATACCACTAGCAATATACCCTAAACCTTTCTTAGTCCACATAACCATAGGTATGTTAATCAGTTTGGCCCATATTGGAATTTTAGCAACATCTAATTTCTCAAACTGCATACCAATTTTCCATGGCCTTAACAGTAGAGGAGATCCATTAATATGCCACATCTGTTCTAACACTTTAGCACACATCTGTTCATTCTCAAATTTAAAGATAAACGTGCCATTACTACTAGATTTAACATCAATTTTACCAAACTTTGACCACTGAAACTTAACAAAGTTCACAACATTATAGAACAAAGGAGGAGAATCAAGGAACTGGCCGATTAAACAGTTTTCCCACTGTGCATAGCCCTCATCTAAGACATCTTTATCAGGAATAATAATACGTTTACCTTCCTTACGCATCGGTACATGATACTCCAGATTCAAAGCTGGGTTGTCATTTTTACCAAATAACTTTGACCATTCCTTGGATTTCGGCGCTACCTCAGTTTGATTTTCATCAATCTGGGCAACCACTACCGAATCCTTACTTTGAGCAACCGATTTTCGTGAGTCTTCCTCCTCACTATTTGAATCCTTGGTATAAGGACTCATCGGAGGAGTGACAACACTGCTATCACTTTGAGGCGAGAACATCATCTTAGTAATATCAGTGTATTTTGTTTTTGCTTTCGATTTAGAGCTTGTACCACTAAGACGATTTGAGTTAATCATTTTCGTCATTCTACCGATCTGAGATGCAACTAAGAAAGAGAAAATAAAAAAACGGAAAACGGGTAAGAAATGAGATGAGAGGTTTAGAAATAGGTGGGTTAGGGTTTATCGAAGAGAGAGAAGCAGATGAATATTAGACCCCAGATTTGGGAAATAACATTCAATCTGATGACCTAAAAAGCTAAAACGTGAAAAAAAAGAGGGCTTTTGGTTTTGTTTTGGTTTTTTAGAGATGGAATAAGTTTAGAGGTTATGAATGAGTTGAGAGAGAATTTTTTAAGTTGACTCTCATTTGACCGGTCAATTCGTTTTATTTTGTGAGGTTTTGCGCGTAATTTATGTATTGTTTGTGTAGTATTGTTTTAATTTATGGTGTTCTTTTTCTTTTTTTTAATTCCTAGGCGTAGTGCTTTTTCCCCTATGCCGCCTATTGGTACTAGTGGAGTAGAGTTGGCCTACAATAAAGAATCCATAGGTGTAACCTTTCGCTCAATACTAAAATCGACAATTGAAGCATCTAAGGCTTCATTAATAGGGAATACACGACAGAAGGAATTGGTTGATTTACAAACCTCATCTCTGCCCTTCAACTGAAACAAACTATCAACCAGGGCTGAATCCTCACGGAAGTAAGAAGGATAATTTTGAAAAGAAGGACATTAATGCTTTCATAAAGCAATCTGTACGAGGCCCCACTTTCTCAGAATCAGGAGAATAAACTGATACATATGCCTCTTCCTCCCTTTCCTATCGAAGTTTTGGGGCATTCCATTTCATGGTCTAACAGACTATATTAAAGACGGTGCATCGTATCCTTTTGTCCATACTAAATGCAATTTCTTCCAAACTGGCAACTAAACAATCATCCTAAACATGACACTTAATCTTATCAGATTTACACCCAACTTAAGCATAATTGCCTATTAATCATGAATTTCTGCAGATAATCAAACATTTCATATTCAGATTTGGTCGAGAAATGTATACTCTATTGTTCATTTCAATTCATATTGCATAACTCGGTAAACGCCACCTCTAGAACTCAGGGAGGAACAATCTCCCCTCCCTATTATAAGCATCTGTCTAGATAAAATTCCTAAGGATCTTGGCGGGTATTAAATTCCATCATTTCATCCAGCACCTCATAGTGTAAAAGAAGAAAAAAACCAGTTTTGCCACCTAAAAATGTAATAAAACCACATTTCATGATAAATAAATAAACCTCTTAAGAACACGAAAAAATTATCACTCCTCTAGCTGCACCCTATTATGTTCCGAATTCTCGATTCCACTCCCGTTTCATCCTTCCTTACTGTAACCTACAAACTGCTACCGTGAACACATTTTTGTTGTTCGTTTAAACCAAGTATATAACAATATATCAATATCAAAGTACGACTAATTAAATATGTGAATTTCATACAAAGTTACCTGCTATTCTATTAGGTAGATAATGAGGGGCAGCCCAAACATGCATAAGTCCAACCTAATGTCCCATCACCCAAAACTTATCAGTAACATTCACAAAATTTCATTTGGAAAAAGAAATGAAGCATAATCAATAAGCACATGTTTGAGCTCAGACATTGCTATTTCTGTTTTACTACCAGAGACTCCCATATATGTGTATACTTTGTTAACTACAAACTAATCATTGATGATTATATACTATTTCATTCGAAACAGGTAAAAGTTGAAATAAATAGAATTTCTCAACTTAGTACCTTTGGAGAGGTAATTGAGAGGGGGCTAGGGTAGCCAGGGTGGCTTGGAATAAGGTGTGTACAAGGAAGGCAGAGGGTGGTTTAAATATACCTGATTTGGAGAATCTGAATAAGGTATGCCTACTTAGTACCATTTGGAGAATGTATCAGAAAGAGAATAATCTGTTGAGTCTTTGGGCTCATACTAATATCTATAAAGAGATTAATGGTGATAATGTGAGTTCCATACTCAATAAAGATTTGCAGGAGAGTTCATTTTGGATGAACAAGACAGTGAACAAATGCTTTGTTAGCGAGAGATGGCATATTCCACCCGCTTTTAGTGGTATTGTGCAGATCTGTCTAATTTGAGTACGGGTATTGATAAGATTTTATGGAGAGCGAGCATTAAATATAAATTCTTCTTCGAGAAAACCTTATATGAGATCACACATTATGGAGAAATTCTTGAATGGACAAGGTTTACCTGGCATAAATCAAATGTCCCAAAATTTGCTTTCTGCACTTGGTTAGCTTGCATGGATAGGCTACCTACTAAATATAGAAGGATGACCTGGGAAATTACAATGAACAATAATTTGTGTGAGGTTTGTTATAATATAACTGAGGGTAAAGACCACTTGTTTGTGACATGTACTCTATCTAATAAAATCCTGAAAAAATGTCTTCCGTCATGTGTAGGGAAAAAATATTAAATCGTCGGTTTTAAAAGAAAGATAAATAACACTCCCAGAAAAAGTAATTTCAATTAAAGTATATTAACTATTACAGAAAATTGAAATACAAATACGAACTTACACGAAAATCGAAAAGAAAAATAATACACGGAAATAAGGGCGTTAAAAAGATATTCAGGCGTGTCGGTTATCTCTAACAAATTCTACAACTATGTCTTTCACAGAGAAAAGAAAAGGAGAAGTAGAGAGTGTTTTTGCTTTTCAGATTTGTGTATTCGTAGCTAAGACAAGTGGGGAGGAGTGGAATTTTAGGAGTTTAGGTTAGGAGCAAGCCTTTCAGAAACGTCACAATTAATGCCCATGATTCCATCACTGACGTTTTTTGATTGAGACATATGCAACACGTTTTAATTTTCAGCAATGAACCTGGACACTAGCCTGACTAGATTCATTCCTGTGTTGACAAATATCTGTAACAGTTGACTGGTGCGTAATTGGTGGACGCTTGTCTTTTGGTGCGTAATTAGTGGACGTTTGTCTTCTGGCTGAAAAGTTTTGACTTGCCACTGACTACTATAAGAACTAGTCTTCTTCCACCAGATTTACTTCAGAAAACTTATTTCATTTTTCATTTTTTGACTCCCCAAACTCCCCAACGAACCCACGGCCAACGCCCACGCCGTCGCCGGGGCCGGCTTTGCCTATTCCTTTTTTGCTTTCATAGCCTTTAGTCCTTTTATAGGAATAGATAGGTAAGCTATTTTAAGCTAGTAATATTTCTATCTCCGCTCCTATGTGGGACAATTTCTTCACAGAAAATGTCTTTTTCACTTTTCAAAAGGAATGGGAAAGGTCTTAGTTAATACTCTATATTAATCTAAGCCTGTTCCACTTTTCCAAAGGAACATGATCAGATTTATGTTTATATATTTAAACTAATAAATATTTAAGCTAAAATCCAACAATCCCCCACTTAGGGTCTTTTGGAGAGAAGGCGAATATGTTTCCAAATCTACCAATATTTGGGCGAATTGTACTTAAGTGGCAATATCTGTCGACTTGAGTTGACACGTAATGAAGTGAGGAAAACACCGACTTTCGTTTCAGTGAACTTACTCTTGAACTTTAACGGTTTTCGATCGAGACCCTCACGACACATATCTACCCTAATGAAAGTTATAGTTCCCTCGAACATCACCTTTCAGTTTGTTCATCAAGTCCTTCTCTAAGGACCACCCCTGTGGGCTATGAACTTTGTGGATTTCTTCATTTAATATTGTTTTAAGGACGTCTCCTTGACATTTTATCATGAAGGTTGGGTCTCACTATTACCCGTGAATTCATCAAGTCCTTCTCAAAAGGATAACCACAATGGCTATGAATTCGCTATGAGTTAAACGCTCAGTACGCCTTTTTCATCAAGTCCTTCTCAATATGACCACCACGAGTAGCTATGAAACTTTAAGGTGATTTTTGTTTTGAGCCATATGGATGGAGAGAAATCACATTGACTCATTAGTCAAATGTTCCCCATTAATGGTTCAATCCCATCCCCCTCGAAATCTCCAGGACTACTCTCTTGGTTAGGCCTTTGGTAAACGGATCAACTAGATTTTTCTCTGATTGTACATATTCCAAGACTATCACACCATTATTCAGTAACTGTTTTACTGAACCATGTCTGATGCGAATATGTCTTTTATTTCTATTGTAGGTGCTATTATGAGCGACTCCAATGGCTGCTTGTGGATCACAATGGATACACACAGATGTTGCACTTCCTTCCTAAAATGGCACATCTGATAAGAGACTTCTCAACCACTCAGCTTCTTGCCCAACCAACTCTAGTGCTATGAACTCGAACTCCACAGTGGAGTGTGCTATACAAGTCTGTGTAGAGGAATTCCACGATACAACACCTCTTCTTAGGGAGAACACATAACCACTGGTGGAGTTTACTTCGTCATTGTCAGAGATCCAGTCTGCATCACAAAAACCCTCAAGAACCGCAGGGACTTTGCTATAGTGAAAGCCTAGATCAATGGTACCCCTCAAGTACTTCAATAAACGACGAATTGAAACCCAGTGGTCACTACTCGGGTTATGAGTATAGCGGCTAACTCTACTTACGGCGTAGGCAATGTCGGGTCGAGTGTAGTTCATTAATAACATCACACTACCTATGATCTTAGCATATTCATTTTGGGATACAACATCCCCATAGTTTTTAGACAGATGAATACTAGAATCATAAGGATTTTTTGCAGGCGTTATCTCAAAGGAGTCGAATTTTTTCAAAATTCTTTCTACGCAATGAGACTGGCTCTGAGAAATACCATTACTGCTCCTAATGATTTTCACCCTAAGGATCACATCTGCTTCTCCCATGTCTTTCATGCCAAACCTAGAAGACAAGAAGCGTTTAGTCTCATTTATAGTATGAATAGAAGTACCAAAGATGAAAATGTCATCTACATAAAGGCAGATGATGGCACATTTTGAGCCTGTTACTTTGGAGTAAACACACGAATCAGAAGTGTTAACCACAGACCCATCTGAAATAAGAGTATTGTCTAGCTTTTCATACCATTTTTAGGTGTCTGTTTTAAACCATACAAAGACTTCTTTAGCTTACAAACTTTATCCCATTGACCAGGAACCACACACCCTTCGGGTTGAGCCATGTAGATCTCTTCATCTAGATCTCCATTCAGAGACACAGTTTTAACATCCATTTGATATATGACTAGTTTGTGAATGATGGATAGGGCGATAAGGGTCCTAATGGTGGCGATTTTGGTCACCAGGGAGTAAGTGTCAAAGTAATCTATACTTTTCTTTTGGGTGAAAACCTTAATAACAAGCCTAGCTTTGAATTTTTCTATTAAACCATCAGGTCTCAATTTTTTCTTAAAAATCCATTTGTTGTTAATAGGTTTGCTACCCCTAGGTAAGTCGGTCTATTCCCATGTATGGTTACTTTTAATAGACTCAAGTTCACTATTAATTGCTTCTTTCCAAAAACTAGCATATGCCGATTTTAAAGCATCGTCATATGTTTTTTGGTCTTCCTCCATGAGGAGGCGGGTGACTACATGTTCGCTTATCAAGTCAATGTGAAAACCTTCAGTCATGAAGGCTGTTATAAAATTGGGTCCAAAGCTGGACTCGATCCTACGTCTCTTACTTCTCCTAGGTTCTACCTCGAGAATACTACTAAGATCCATAGAAGTAGAGGGGCAAGGGGAAACATCACATAGAGGTACATCAACATTAATGGATAAGCTATCTAAAGATAAAGAAGCATCAACAGAATTCAAAGTTTTCAAAGGGAAAATGTGTTAAAAGAACTCAACATCTCTATATTCAAATATTGAGTTATCATCTAAAGACAAGAATCTATATGCCACACTATTCTGAGCATACCCTATGAAAATTGAGTTTACGGTTTTGGGTCCAACAGTGGTTGTTTTAAAGCGGGTAGTTTGACTTTGGCCAGACACCCCGACACTTTAAAAAATTCCAGGTTTGGTGGAAAGTCTTTCCACATCTCATGGGGGGTCTTATCTAGGTATTTATGGGGTACCCTATTAACGACATAACATGCTGACAAAACAGCTTCCCACCACATGTTGGTTGGTAAGCCTGAACTTATTAACATGACATTCATAGTCTCTTTAAGGGACCTATTCTTTCTCCTAGCTATGCCATTTTGTTGGGGTGTATAGGAGGCACTAAGTTCGTGGATTATCCCATTTTCTTGTATAAGCTTCATTTTTCACCATTAAAGGAAACAAGAAGTTTAGTGGATGCGTTTAAAATTCTAAGGTGGCTACCTTAGATAGTGTATGTAGGCTCTAACAAGTCCAAACCACTTCAAACGATTGTGTAACTTCTATCATTTATCTCTTTACACGTCGTATTTAAATCTTGCTTAACTTATTAATAAAATCACTATCAACCCCATTGCATGATCCCTTAGGTGTTGATAAAGTGTCTAAGGTGTCATTTGATTTTTTTAAGTGATAAGTACTAAATACTGAATAACAACTGAATATAACTTATTCTATTAAGATGTAGTGTGTCCTTTGATTTTTTAAGTGTTAAGTACTGAATGCTGAATAACAGGTGAATAGAACTTATTCTGTAAAGAAGTTGCGTATGAATGAATCAAACTTAGGTGGTGTTTGATTTTTCCCAATAAGTGTTGAATTCTGAATACACATCTGAATGTCACTGAAACTGTTAAGAGGTGCACCCTGAATACAGAACGATGAATCAATTAAGATATTTGGTAAAACATCTGAACACATTATCTGAATATATCATTTTACCTGTTTTAACACTTTGAATTGTTAAGTAGTATTCTGTTTGCTTGTTATTTACTGAATACTTATCTGAATACTGAATATAAATCCAAATGTGAGCAAATTGAGTAAGAAAAATGGTAAAATTTACTTAATTTTTTTAAGAGTATTGTTAACCTTTTTCAAGATTTTAAATATTTTGATCACATGTGATATAAATGAGGATAAAATATGTCTTTTTTTAATACTCATTAACCGAGTTTGGTCAATAGTCCAAGCCTTCATTGATCGCAACACACGATTGTTTCATCATTTTACTTGAAGTTTAGACATCTTAACATTATCATTGTAATGTATTTATCACACGTGAGAGTTGTTATTGAAATTCTAGATACTTTGTTTACATAATCAATGATAAATTTAAAAATAAATTATTCACTAAAAAATGAATAGTCTTGCACAAAATTGTTTAACAAATCCGACAAAATTGATTAAGTTATCCAACAAATATAAAAAACATGAATAAAAGTAAGCTAGCAAAATTACTTTCTAGTAATTTGTCATCAGTTGGGTCAAAATATATTCTCGCAAATTTGTCATAAATTGTTGATCTTTTACACTCTCATGCTACATGGTTCTACATAATCTAATGCCGCTATATTCTGTAGTGTTTGGTTGGGATATAATTTGTTGGGATATAATAGATACTACACATAAATTGCATTATAATTAGCTTTGAATTCTTTTCTTGGTACCAATATTGTTTCCACCTCAAATATTGAAGACCTTTATTTATTTTTTTCAATGGCACTAGTCCCATAAACAATAGTTACATAATGAGTTACCAATAAGCATATTACATATAACAAGAAAAATAACCTTGTCAAAGTTGAATTAACGAATTACAATTGGAACTACTCACGTGAATTAATGAATTCATGAGTTCTACAATTGGAATCATTCCACTAAAAAGAAATATTTGGAATCATTCGGCAAAAGCATTCAAGACTCTCTACACAATATTTATCTCTATTTACAGTCGATCTTCAGATTAATAAATTAATTCTTACTTACAAACTGAGCGATTCATAATTAATTCCAAGCATATAGAGACGATCTTCATACTAATTAAACCGCTTTGTAAACCACTCATATAAACGGCTATATATCATTATCTTTTTTGCCGTATATTAATTTCTCTTTATAATTTTTTTAACAAAAAGGTGATACTTGATTGTTTGGTATAATATCCACGCTTTAAAAAAATAACCAACGACATATAATAATTGATTTTCCACTATATACTTTGACTGATTAAGCAATTAAAGGGAATTAAAAGGAACAAAGAATTATAGGAACAGAAGATGAACATACCTTGTTTGAAAATATTCAATGGAGAAAAATAATAAAAAACCCTAGATGCGAAGCACGACTAATTATAGAATATGTAAAGACAAGGATACCATTGTCATAAAATTTGATTCAGATGCTAATTCTATCTCTTAGAGTTTGTAAAATATCTGAACGAATCAGACCTATTAAGAGCCAATAAGCTCTTATTAATTAAAAGAACAACCTTAATAGGTTATGTTAAACTAAGAACACCTTAGTTTGAAATCTTAATGAAACAAATCAGTTAAGAGTTATTCAGATCTGAATGGGTCAAGAAAAAAAAAACAGTCTTATTGATCCAGTGTCTTAATGAACCTAATTAAGATCTTATAAAGGTTTAGTAAACAAACACCCCCTAAATCTTAATGAAACAAAACAGTTAAAAGTTATTCAGATCTAACTTGGTCAAGAAAAATAAACATTATTGATCCTATATTCTAATGAACCAGATTAAGATCCCATTAAGTGCAAACAAACACCATTTAAGTGAAATTTCTTCCAACTAATTGTCAAAAAAAGTTTTTAATTAAGCAATAATTAAATGGGTTAATGCTCAATAAACCCCTGCAGCCTTGTCCACTATCCCGTAAAAGACATTGTCTTTCTTAAAGAACAATGAGTTCTGGGAAGCTTCCCATAACTCAAATGGCTCTTTTTATGGGCAAAAAATGGAAAAAACAATAGGTATGGTGCCTTTTATGGGCAAAAAAATAATGGTTGTGGAGAGGGGGAATTAATTCTAACTTGAGGGGTTTCTTGGGCATTAATCCTAATTAAATTATGTCATATTCACCACCCTTATAGGACCTAACAAGTATGATCTAGTAATTCTTCTTTGGTTCCCTAGTGTGAAAGTAAGAAATTGCTATGCGATCTAAACTCGAGTTAGATTCATTCTAGATGGATGAAAAAGCATGCAAAGAGGGTTGTTTTAAATATTAGAGTAAATACATCCACTACCCCTAAAATATGGCCTAATTGACAATTTGCCCCCCACTGTATTTTTTGGTACTGGATGCCCCTTAAGTTTCATTTCGTGACTGGATGCCCCTTAGACAAGGAGACCCATTGTCCCCTTATCTTTTTTTTTCTTACTTTGTATGCAAATTTTCACAGTCTTGTTTCAAAGAATTGGTGCAAGTCAGAGTTTCTTATTCCATCCAAGGTGCAATACCATTAAACTCAATCATACATCTTTGCAGATGACATTTTCATTTATATGTGAGCTAATGAAGACTCTGCAAGGATTGTTAAAGAAGTCTTTGATATATTTTATAGATTATCTGACCTTAGAATCAAAAATAGTAAAAATGAAATTTAATTTGGAGGTACTTCTGGTTATATGAAGAAAAACCTCTCTGAAATTCTTAATATCAAAAAGGTCACTTACCAGTTCGATATATTGGTGTGCCTCTGAGTTCTAATATTGAGGAGTCGGTATCAATTTATGTCGAATTATTAGTCATGAAGAGTCTAATAAACTTGTTGATAGATCGAAAATATCTTCAATCATGGAGTAATAAGCTTCAAACCTATGCATGAAGATTGGAGGTGATTAGACTAGTGTTAGTTAGCAAAGTACTTTATTGGTGTAGAGTTATATTGCTTCTTAATAATGTTATATATAAACTCAATCAAAAGCTATCTAGTTTTTTTCGGAAAGGTAACCTTGATGGCTCTAAAGGAGCTAGAGTAGCTTGGGTGGATATATGTAATAGTAAATAAAAAGGTGGTTTAAACATTCCTAATCTTGAGCTGGTTAATAAAGCCTGCTTACTTGGACATATATCAGAAAAACAATAATATCTTAACTACATGGGAACACTCTAACATTCAGGAAGTGTTTTATTTTGCAAAGCATGGATGGTTAAGGTGGATGGCTCTAAAGAAGCAGAAGCAATGGGGATTCTCAAGGCTTGTCTTCTCGCTCGAGAGTTTGCTCCTCAAAGCGTGATTATAGAGAATGATTGTCTCCAAGTTATGCAACCTTTAGATTTTAGGCGCCATTTTAATTCTCCATTGATTTGTAATATTATTAAGAGTATTTATCTTGTTTTCGAGGATTGTAAACCTATATTTCGATGGATTAATCGTAGTAGGAATAGATTAGCTGACGGGGTAGTCAAGTATAAGCTAAGTGGCAACATGCAAGGCTCGTGTTTAGACACGTGCCCGAGTAGGCTAGCAGAAATAATTAAAACTGAAACCACTCCTACGGGAATTGGTTAAATTTGTAATAACTTTATTTAGTGGTAATGAGAAGGATTCGGAACAAAAAAAAGGAAATGTTTATTTGAAAAGTACTTAAAAATGCTTTTAAATGTTTCAAATAACTTTGAAAAACACTATTAGAAAAAGAACCAAATAGGTGCTTCTTAAAAAAACACCTAAAATGATTCTAGAATTGAAAATTATTTTTAATAATTTTCTCAAAATTTAAATTTTATTCTAGAAACGCTTTTTTACTCTAAAATGAGCACTTACAAACGAGCCCTTAGGAGGTTAGAGCAATTTAAAATTTTAATCTAATTTTTTGATAAATCAATTGTATTTTATTTATTAGTTATTTTATTGTCGACCATAAAAAATGTGTAAGGTAATAATTGAAAAATACTTCTCTACAAAAATAAGTAAAGTGATATACAAGAATTGTATATAGTAAATAAATAACATATCTCAAGGAAGGCCAACAGTCAAGCAGACCATCTTGCAAAAGGCGCTAGGCACGGAGCTACTACAACGGAAGATACTATCCGGACGCTTTCAGGACGGTTTAACAAGCTAGGAATAGGATAGAGACCTAGCTCTCTGCTTTCTTTCATTTTGTCCAAAAAAAAAAAAAAAAAAAATAACATAAATTTTACAATATTATATTAATTTCATGTAAATTTTAAGTAATTTGTTAATTTGAGACACCTTTAAACATTTATTCCAAGTAAGAATGAGATGTGACAATAATGGACGGCGTTTGGAAAAAAATCATTATCTATCCGTGAAAAGAATACAAATTGTAAAGAAAATATTAGGATTTCGTCATCAGCCTAACTAAATCAAATACATTTACAACTCTTATTATCTTATGTTAATTTGGTATAATTATTTCTACTTACATAAATGGACCATTTTTGGAGTTTTGCACAAGTTTTTCAAATTCACATGAACGACTCTTAGGTTGTGCCCATGTTGTATTATTTTTGGATTGTTTTGATGGGTTGATGTTATGTATGAAATATACCAAAATTGGACACGAATTTGAGACATACATGCTTGCACAAGTATCATCTCAATGTATGTTTTAGAACCACGTTTCGAGGCCTAGGCGGTCTACCGGGGCCTAACGCTTAGGAGGAGTTTAGGCGGGATTAGGCGGTGTTGAATCCTGCTATATAATTTTGTATATATGTAGTAATTATAATAATTTTAACTGTTTAAGTCATAAAATTTGTCTTACACTATAGTAAATATAAAAATACTATAATTTGAGTTACATATCAGTTCAAGAATTCTCAAGAATAAGAAAAATAAAAAAAGGGTCTAGGCGATCATTTTTTGCCATTAATCGGGACCTAGGTGGGCTAGGCACCTCTTCCACGACGATTAAAGCACTATGTGAAAATGCCTAGCATTTTTACTAGGCGTAGGCGGTTGTGGGTGGACTTGACGCCTAGTTGGAGCCTAGGCGCGCTTAGGCGTGCATAGTCAGTGATTTATACATCATAGATCTCAACTTATATGAATTCAAACACATTTGAACAAAACTGACACAAATCACATGAGCATACACGCACACAAAAATGGAAGGGATATTTGACACACAAATATGATAGCTACCTGGTAAGATCAAGATGTGTTTTCATGAGCTTTCACCAGAGCTAGTTAGATGTAAGTATTCCGATGAACTTTCACTGAAGCTAGATAGATGTAATTCAGATCACCAGCGAGTGGTAATGGCGAGGTTTGAAACTGAGTAGAGAAATGCAGTTCGATGTTAAACGAGGATAGGTGAGGAGAATTCAAAGATATTAGGGATGAAAAACCAAACCGCACCACCCGCTCACCCATTAGGGTTGAAAAATATTTTTTTTTCGTTTGGGTCGGTTGACGGGTTGGGTCAGCCCAAACCGCGGGTACCCAACCCGAACTGAAATATGAGCTGTAGTTTTTTTAATTTTATATTTCAGTCCTTATAAGACTTGGCCCAACCCACTGCCCATATAATACTCCAGTTCTTAAAAGAATTGTCCTAACCCACTTCTCATATATTATAACACGCTTACTCTTTACACATCTCTTCTCTCTATTTCTCTTGGTAAATAGAAACCCTAGTCTCTCTTCCCTTTCCCGTCCAATCTTTCTGATTATCTCTGGTAAATATTGGCTGTTATATCATATATATTTTTAATCCTTGGTTGATGGGTTCTAAAATGGCTATGGATTATCGACTAGGGTTTCATAATCTGAAAACCTCTTTTTACACGTATGATTATTTTTTGAAAATCCTACTTTTTATATTCTATAATTTTATAAAATATGATATGGATAGATCTACTTGATTAGGGGTGTTATATAATTCTTTAATTTTTTTTTTGATAATATAAGTGATTGTTTGAAATGATTTAAACTTTAATAGAGTGTTTAATGGTAATTTTTTATTGATGTTGTGTTAATAGAGATTTTTTATATGTAATTTACAAAGTATTAAGGCCAACAGAAGTTTGCTTGGATCTTTGAATTCTCCCGTGTCCGTATTAGACCACTAAAGGTGGAGGCTTCACTGTCTAATCTATTTCGAAATGATTTTTTTGATGGTGAATATTTCCCAAGTTCTCGTGAATACTGATTTTAAATTTTAAATTACATAACTATGGATTAATGATGGCAAATTATTTACTTTGTAGGAATATAATGACATGGTGGTGTTGTTTAGTTACGTGGCTATGATCACTAATTGTTCAAGGTACTACAAATTCTTAATTGTCAAAGATTTGTATTTAATTTATGTCTGAAGGTTTGTTTTGTTTTTGTGGTGGCATTACAATGAATGAATGAGATGCATATACAATGAATGTATATGCTTTGTGTTCAGACTTAGCCTGGTTTTGTCAAATTTCCTCTTTTGGGATATCAGATTTCTTGTAAGTTCCATAATCTTTCCACTAGTTTCTTGTTGGATTAAGAAACTTTATTTTTATGGTGATGTGTTTCCATTTCAAGTTAATTTGTTACTTATAATAACTTGTAATATCTCTCTTTCTCTCCAGGTGCTTCGAAAGTAATATGAGTGAGATCTCAAGCGAATATATGAGAAAGATGATGGAAAAAATCCTTAATCAGATAGAATTCTCTATGAGCCTTTATGGATCTAACTTGTTACCTTGTTGCTTTAGCTACTAGGTTTGCAACTCTACTGAATTTCCTATTAAGTGATATTTTTACTTATATATGGAAGTTTAATATTGAGAAGGCAACCTAATAAGTTTTATAAATTTGGTATCTGAATTCTATCAATGTCCCTATTCTACATTTCATCTTGGGGTTCTATGTCAACCATGTATCTAGGATGCTACACACTTAACAAACAGTTAAAGCACCAAAAGATTATAAAATAGTAATAAGCCCAAAGTGAGCCAAGAAAGTAAGAAACATTAAATACTAGGGAATAATCCCTATCTTTGATCCACTAACCACCAAAAAATATGTCTCGCGATACGATTATTCTATCACAAAAGATGAACCAACTCTTTGTGGAGACTAAAACAAATTGCGTCAAACTTATCTGATAAACGCTCAAGTGCTTCCAAGTGACTTTTTTCTCTATTTATACCTTGACTTGGGTGTGGATTTGAAATATTGACTTCTCCATTTCATCGTGGGGTTCCATGTCAACCATGTACCTAGAACTCCTACCTTGAAGGCTACACACTTAACAAACTATTAAAGCATGGAAAGATTCTAAAAATAGTAATAAGCCCAAAAAGAGTCAAGAACGTAAGAAACATAAAATACTAGGGAATAATCCCTCTCTTTGGTCCGCTAACCCACTAAAAAGATGTCTCATGATACAATTATTCTATCACAAAATATGAGACATCAGTGACCAAAAAGTGAAAACCTATATGCTAGTTGAAAAATACATATTTTAGCATAAGTAACGATACTTGGATGATTTATCCTCTAGCATAAGATATGTTCTAAAGATGCATCATAACAAATTTGTATTTAATCACTTCGGCAAATAGCATAAAGATATAGTCTAAGATACATGCAAAGATAGATAAGATGTAAATGCATATTTTAGCCATAGTAGTGTTATTTAGACATTTTAGCTCTTAATGTGGAATATGTTCTAAATGAGCATCTAAACAAGTATATGATCAAAATTCTATAAATTCAGTACATGTGTAAAGTTATGCTCTAAAAAGTGTTTGACCTGTGTGAAATCTCATAAAACATGTAGAATGAAATTTAAGATGCTTATACTTTAATCACGTGCTACTCCAATTATTGAGCCCTATATCAAGCTTTCTTTTATCAGCCGGTCAACCTTCTATTTGTTGACCAAGTCAAAATTCAGTTACTTTAGGAATTAGAGTTATAATAGTTTTGAAACCTTCATGAAGTGGTCATTATATCTTTTAGATCTATTTGTGTTTAAATGAGGCAATTGCATTAGTTTATAGAGTTAGTCTTCCATTAGATATATTAACCACCAAATATTATACCATGTTTGAGAAAATGAAACCAGTCGAAAAATTTGTTAACATTAAAACTTGATGCTTTAAATGTTAAATAAAGAATATCTATAACTTACTTAATGAGCTTATGAATTTTAATGGATAATTAAAATATTTTATCACGAAATTTGATAGTTGCTCTAAATGCTAGAGTATTCTGTAGTGATTAAGAGAACTTAACACGAATATTTTGCTTCCAAAACTAGATGAAAATAAAATAAAATTTATCTATAAAGAAAATTGAAGAGAAAATGTCCTTTGTGGTCCTCGAACTATAGGCCATTCCCCATAATGGTCCTTGAACTTCTAAACTTACCCAAACAATTCTCGAACTTTAATTTTTACTGTCGTTAGTCTCTGCATCAAATACCATCTATTTTCACAGTTAAGTTTGTGTCGCAACGAGTATTATATAACCTAAATAGTCCACAAAGTTTTAAAATTCCCCCAAAATAGTCCCTGAACTATCCTTGTTTTATCGATTTGGTCCTCAAATATCTTTGTCATGTGTCACTTTACAGTCAAAATCTAAAAGAGTTAGACTCGGGGATTAATCACGAGACAAAAATAAAATTCAAGGACCAATCAGGTAGCTTTAAAAGTTCGTGGATAAAAAAAAATTGAGGCCTAAAATGAAATATGTAATCTTGTTTGGATAAACAATACAAATATAACGGACTTTTATGAAGAAGAAGCCCATAATAAGTTTAAAACTTTGTAAACCCTCCTGCACGTGCTATCGAATATTCCCATCCTCTCGCACGCGTGACAAAATTATAATGACCCTACACTGTAATTGCTAAAAAAATATCTCAAAAGATATTTGTTACGCCTCCACAGCAGAGATAAAAAAAAGCAGCTCTCTTCGCCGGAATCCGTCACTTCGTCTGAGAATCCACCGGCTTAATCGTCGGTGTATCATTTCAGGTTCATCTATATTACCTATTATCTATAAATTCTCTTTATACATCATATATAACGAATTTCGTCGCTAACCTGAAAAAGCTTATATACATAATTATTTATATATATAACATGTATATGTTTAGCTGGAGTTGAATCCAGTTTTGACTGTAAGAATTAAGTATATCGTGAGTGTCATTCATACCATTTTTAGCTTTATGCATGAATAATGAATATGTGTCTAAACGTATATATGTATCGTTTCATTGTATATGATTGACGTGGTTGGATTTTTAAATATCAGATGATCAAATTATTGATTGATGTTGATGTGTTTGAATTAATGACAGAAAGATGGTGTATATGGTACGCGAGAATTTATTCATTGGAAACATAAGTGATGCAGCTGAGTTTCTTCAAAATGGAAGTGATCAAATCACACATATACTATCAGTTCTTAGTTCAGTATCAATTTCATTTTTCTCAGAATGGAGAAAAGAAATTTCAATCCCTGTGAAAGAGATTCGCAAGGGTTATGTTGGAGGTTTAGAAATCGAAGCTTGTGATACAGAGAAGAACAACTCTTTGACACCTGTCACTGTCACACCTCAGAAGATTCTCTACTCATTGGAATATGCTGGAAAAGATTTCAAGTTCACTAGAATGGCTGTTCCGTTACGTGATATGGAAAGTGAAAATTTGCTCGATTATTTGGATATTTGTTTGGATTTTATCGAAGAAAATCGAAAACATGGCTCGGTTTTAGTTCATTGCTTTGCTGGTGTATCAAGAAGGTAAGTTTGTATAATCGTATCTTAATCGATTCACTTTACGCGTTAAATTTAAGTCTAACTAACTATAGAAAGTGTATATTGTAATAACTTTTAGTTGTTCGCTTTTTTGTTATTACAGTGCGGCTATAATTACGGCTTACTTAATGAGAAGTGAACGTTTATCTGTAGAAGGTTTGTTTAGTTTCGAGTTTTGAATGTTCAGGGACCTATATTGTAATAACTCAAAGACTTTTGTTTCTTTTTATGTTACAGATGCTATTGAATCGTTAAGACAAAGCTGTGAAACTGTATCACCAAACGATGGATTTTTAGAACAGTTAAAAATGTTTGAAGAAATGGGATTCAAAGTTGATCATAGTAGCTCAATATACAAGCGATTTCACTTACAAGTACTAGGTAAGTAGTAGGTAAATGAAGAAAAGAATAGGGACTAAACTGCAAAAACGAGTTTTGTGTAATGAGTTATTGTTATTAAAACAGGTGATTTGTATAATCGAGGAGAGAAGATAGAGAGTTGTAAATTTGGGGCAGATCCTGGGATTGTGTCTGAAATTGACACGTCAGCGAAGAATTCTGGTGTGTATCGATGTAAGAAATGTAGAAGAATTGTGGCATTAGAAGAGAATGTATTGGGTCATGTTCCTGGTGAAGGTGAATCTTCGTTTGAATGGCATAAAAGAAGAAGTGGTAATCCTTTTAATAAACCAGATAAGAATGATTGTTCTTCTATCTTTCTTGAACCTCTTCGCTGGATGACTACAGGTAAATTACTAATTACCCCCTTGTAGTTTGATAAAAGGTCGAAAATACCCCTACGGTTTTTAAAGGGACAAAAATCAAATACTCCAACTTGTAGTGGAAAGGGGGTATTTGTGTTAAAATTAAAGGCTATTTACTAGCTGAGGATCTGAACTTTGAAAGTTTACTTAAATGGTCCTCGAACTTTGTTTTTGTATTATACAGGGACCTATAGTGTAGTTTTTGTATAATTCAGGGACCTATAGTTCAATTTTTGTATAATATACGGACCTATAGTATAATTTTGCGTCAAATTAAATCTGTTTTTACCATAGCAGCAGTATTTTCGTAAATATTCCCTGAACTATCAACTTTTACCAGTTTGGTCCTCTTAATATCTTTGCCACATGGCAGTTATGGAGGACAAAAATGATTTTTTAGGATCAAACCGGTGAATTGCATATAGTTCAGGGACCATTTACGAAATAAATAATCCCTAGGACTCCTAATGGTATGACAAAAGTCAAAGATCCCCCCTATGATTTTAAAATGAACAAATACTCCCGCTTCTGTTACAGGGGTATATTTGTCCATTTTAAAGAGTTTTGTAAACCCTTTATTGTATCACAAGGGTATTTGGTATTTTTTTTTACCTTCTGTTACATATATCACTAAGGTTGTTATCACGAGTTATAAGTATTTGTCTCCTTTAAAACCTTTTTTTAATTTTTTTTAAATATCAGAGGGAAGAATATTTAATTAATTATTTTAATATGTGGCACAGTTGAAGAAGGGGCATTGGAGGGGAAGCTAGTATGCACACATTGTGAAGCTCGGTTGGGTTATTTTAATTGGTCAGGGATTCAATGTAGTTGTGGGAGTTGGATTACACCAGCTTTTCAGCTTCAAAAGGGTCGAGTAGATATTAGCACTCTCTAGTGTTATACATTTAAGGAAAAGGCTATAAGCAATTTTTGAGTAACAAACTTAAGGAAATCTATAACTTGGTATTTTGTGACTTGTATAAACTACATAATTGAATGGTTAAGTTTGTTACTATGATGCTATAGAATATTATGATATGCGGTTTATGCTACACAGAATACAGATTCAAGCGTTGGTTTATAATTTATAATTTATGTGGTACAATATGATGGAATAGTTGTCCAACTTGGTTGATTTTATGTGATTCATTCAAGTTTGTTGTTGTGAAACCTTATTATAGTCTTCTTCTTCTGTTATTTATAGTGTATAATCCAAATATCCAAGGTGTTTTCATGGAGGTTTTGAGATTTTAAAGTCCTAGATTTATTTTCCGAAAAGAGGCATATATAACTTGTTGAGCACGGTATAAAATAACAAAACGATAAAATAAAATAGAATCTATTGCCTAATATAAACAAAAAAAACTCTTGAATGAACAATAAAAAATATTAGGAACGGCCAAACAAACAACAATATTTTATAAATAATACACTACCACTAACTCAAAAGATTATGTGACTAATTATAAATATTATTTGAATTTAAAAATGTTGAACGAAATTTTAAAAATAGTTCATTATGTTAATAAAAAAATATATTAATCGAAGATATTATGATTTCCTTGTAGCTAGGTTGATGACATATTTCTTTAACATTTGAATTCTTTTCTTTTTTATTTATAGATGAATTTTTTTTCAAACAATGTTATATTATCACATTTCATTTTTACTTGAAATAAAAGTTGAGATGTTTATTAAACTTAAAATTTATTTAATTTTTTTATGAAAGTAATAAAATATTGTAAATTTTTATATTATTTTTTATTAATTATATTTTTGAAAATTGTTTTCCTTATCAAATATATAAATACCAATATAATTTATATTTACGATAAAAAAGTATCATCGATATATAAATTAGTGTTGAATCAATAATAATTATTAAAAATTATAATTAAAAATATTTTTATTTATCCAAGAAAAAAGTATTATAATTAGTGATTTGTTATAAGAAAAATCAAATTCAGATTCAAATTATTTTATCAGAAACATTAAAAAGGGCTATTCAGTAACATTGTTAAGTTGTCAAGTTCCAAAAACCTATCTTATCAACTACTTATATCTTTGTCATTCGCATAATTTATGCGTACTCCACTATTGATCACCTGTACTCCACTATTGATTATGAAGTGTGTGATATGTTCTGCTGATGTGTCTGTTTTGACCGGGTCAATTACGTATTCTAACTTAGCTTGACTGTTTGACTTTGCTATATAGGCGTCAGCGACGTTGTTTGGATTAGTAAAGACAGAAAGCTTATGAGTCATTGATCTTATTTCAGATGAACGACCAAGATTAAAGACCCACAAATGCCATATAAAAGGCGTGATCTCTTCATTCATTCTCTTCGTTCACTCTTTCAGATATTCTTTCTCGTCTCTTCAGAGTCAAACTAGGGTTTGATCGTATTTCGTATTCAAGGTTTGAAATCTCTTGTAATAGTTAGCTAAATCTTGTATATTGCTTGAATCATACTGATTCAAGTATAGATATTCAGAGTAGTTGAGTATTGAAGGTTAGATTAGCATATTCTATTTTTAGGTTTTAGTGAATACGTTCAATCTTGTAAGGGTACTATTACTAAGTGTAATCGGTGATAACTGCGGTTATAGTGTATCGACGCTCTGATATAAGAGCCCAACGTGGATGTAGGCAATTTTTTTGTCGAACCACGATATATCCTATGTTCTATACATTCTGTTATTTATATTTTCTTGTTTGGAAACTTATTTGAAACTCAATTAAACTCAAACGTTTTTACAACAACTTCTTATATATTTATCCAGTTTCTATTTTGTTGAAAGGGTCAGTGAGACAATCATTTGCTTGAAAAGTGATATTTGTGATCGTATGTCTAACACTTTTTTAAAACTTGTCTGCGTGTTCATTCATCTTTCTCGGGATATGTTTGAAAGATACTAGACCATATATTTCCGCCAACTAAATGATCTTTCTAATGGTCGGGCGAACTCTCCAATTTGCTGCTGACAATCGTTTGATACCTTGAATTATTTTAGGATTGTCGGAGAAAATAGTTTTCTCCTCATTTAAAAACTTCTGCAAAGTTCTATGGCTTCCACGATTCCTTGTGCTTCCCCTTCGATGATCAAGTTGTAGTACGTTGTTGTTTACCTCTCAAGCCGAACACATGTATTTTTGTGAATTTGTACTATTCTTGTTCTTGTTGGTGTATGAGATTAATTAAAAGACGTGTCACATAAAAATGAATTTGAGTATTAAGTGTATGACGTGACATGTCCTTTTCCATTTTCCGTCGAGTCGTTGATATATTTACTGGATTCCTCCATTCAGATCCAAATAACTATATCATTGAATTATTCGTTGACCAAATAATGTTGTCTTCGTCTATTTGTGTATTTTGATGCACTGCTTTCATTATTTTACTTCTGAATATTCTAAATTATAATTAAAATATATGCAACTATAGTTTTCCTAAACCATCCACCTTCAAATAAAGATTTAGCTATACTAAGAACCCATTTTTCAATTTCTATATTGTCCCTTTCTTGTATCATGAGCTATATTGTTAATCCTGCCCAAATAATCTAGTTGACCGGACACATTAACAATAAATATTCCTTTGTTCCTGATTTATTCTGACACCATGGAAGTCGCCATTATCCATACATATTTTTTTAGATTTTTCATTGTTGATATGACATTGTTACAAGCCTTTCATGTAAATACTCTAATCTTTGTTAGTATGTTACTATTCCAAATGTTTTTTTATAAAGTTGTTGTAATTGACTCAAATAAGCTGGTTGATTAGGGTTCATGTATCACATGTTTTTCTGTAAAAATTTTGTATCCTGATTTTGTAATATATTCATCGATTGCGGCAAGAGCCCAGACGAACTCATCTTTAGTGTCCTACTCTAGATTTTTTTTTGATTTCTGAGATGATAAGTTGTGAACAAATATTCAGTATTCCAATCATATGATTCTTTTTTTTCATAATTGAGCTACTGTTTTCAGAGAATAATCTGTTGGTTTTCCAATTTTCAATCATTTATTATTCCATATGTTGATATGTTTTCTTCATTTCCTATTGATACTTTGTGTGCCTTTTAAAAAAATCTTTTCCTTTAGTTAGACCTGTCAAATACGACATTAAAGTCAGTCTTTAGATAATATACCTTTCAGAAGGCTTGCCGATAGAATTTCTGAATTTTTTTATTATGTTTTTCAGTTTACTTTTAAGCGAGTTGGATCGAAATAGTGATTCAAAACCAAATTGTCGTGCATCAGTAAATTATAGTAGTTTATTGTCTTTTTCCATATCACATAAGTATTCTAACTTTTCAGGAAACATGTCATAGGGGGAATATTTGACCTTTTAAGGAAACCATATAAGGATATTTAATAATTTACTCTTCTGGATTATAAAATTTCTTTCTAAGACCCTGGGGTCAAAGATTCAGTTAAAAAAAAAATACTGGGAAATTTCTAACATAATTGAGAGATTTGAACGTTTAACAGAAATAAGGGATAACTCATAGAATAATTTGGATTAGCGAACTTGATAGCTCTTTATAGAGCTCGTCTCCCATATTATATTATATAGATGTGTCGCAAAAGCATAAAATAAAAGTCATTTATGATCAAATTAATACAAGGAGGTAAAGAAAACTCTATGTGTAAACTAATCAAAGAATGAAGCTCATTTAAATCTTTCTAAACATTCAGTTTACATACAATTTACAACACTTGAAAAAATCAATCAACATTCCTTTGAATCCATCGTATAAACAGGTATTTGCCAATTATTAGAAGCCTTTTTCGGATCATCAGTAAGATAATAAATATCATTCTCATATTCTTTATAAGTTTTAATCATTATTTTAGCTCCCATCAATATAAGCCTCTCTAACATAAATAACTGATAATTATTCTCTATCATCCCATCCAAAATGTCACTATAATTAGACGAATACACCAATTTGTATTTTTTACCAAGAGGTGAAAAAAACCCGGGTTTACCCTCATTGGACGCGATAAAAAGTGTCCTTCCTTGTGGGACCCACTTTGAAATTCTACATAGAATAAATTCAGGTCGTGTATCCCTGTCTAAATGAGGATGTAAGCTTCGTGCTACTCCAAATCTGTCCTTTCTTAAGTTTAATATATCACCTCTACGCACATGCATAGCATCATAATCACCAAGTAGCCCCTTAATCTATTATAAAAAATTGCAATTAAGTCCTTGGAGAGTCAGAAAATGACTTTTAATTAAAAATAAATATACTCACCTTGTTTGCTAAATCTCTGAGTTTTTTAGTTGCCATTGAAGGAAGAAAAGAATAAGGTAAGATAGTTGAGCTTTGTTTATGTCTATCTTTACATTCAGAAAACCAAGCAAGAGAACTTGCAGTTCGATTTATGAGTAAAAGATTAGAATATGAATTTTGGAGATCAAATCGAGTAACTCCTTGTACATGAGCAACTCCTCTAGATCCTAATTTCATGCTTGTTGATAAAATTTTATACCACATCTTTGAATTATCCAAAATTACAGGGACTGTATTTGAAATAAGGTTGATATCGTATAATGAATCCATAGCACACGAGCTAGCAGCCCACCTAAGAAAGACGAAAGTATTAAGCAAAATGTGGAGAATATGTTTTTATTTATTATTATGTATGTATATGTTACCTTTCAATGGAGGTTGAATTGTTTGATTGGCTTAGAATCCCTCCCTTATTATGTATCGAACTAAGACACATTCTCGATGGCATCACAAATGTTCTGCAATTTGACGAAATAGCACTTGTACAATAAGCTATTGTGGGAAAAGTTCAGATTTTTCTCACGAAAATCAAAATACAAAGCAAACCCAATAATCTATATCCAAAAGGGTAATAATAAATCTATTAAGTGAAATTACCTTTGAAGAAAAATGGCCTCTTCGAGAGCACATCTAAGGCTTGACTCTTGATGACCTAAACCAGCACAGGTATCACAATGTTTTCCTGGACAATCAATTCTGTTACCCCAATAAAGGTATTTTTGGTGATCTTTATGATTGTTATTGTTATTAGGTTGAAGAAATCGTGTGGTATTGGAAAAAGAGAAGCCATTAATGGAGGAAAGGAAAGAAGAAGCAAGGTATAGTAAAGATATGCCTGCAAATAATGCTATTAGTATGTGAATTAGAGATCTTGGTTTTTGCTTTCCCTTGTGGGTTTTGGAATTGGCCATAGTATGTTTTAGTTGTTATAGTGATGACTGATTAGTGACGAAGATTTGGTATGCACTTTCTAGTTAGTTTGATTGGTTTGCTTGAATCCCTCGAGTGTATAAAAAAAAAGGTACGAGACTCGAACTCTTCTATGAATATGGGTAACCTTGTTTTAATTAACCTAAGAATATACATGGGAGACGTGTATATCCGGATTAGTCGTGGTGCGCGCAAACAATCTCGGATCACCCATGTAACAAAAAAAACTTATTTATTTATCGATTTTCATTAAGAAAACAAACTAACAAGGTAAAAGTTTTCTTTTTCCAGTTAGAATCAAATAGAGTTTAGTTACCCATAAGGTTTAGAAAATTGAAAACCCCAAAAAAGAGAAAAATCCACCCATTGGTCAAGGTTAACATTACAATGAGTGTATTTGGCTAAAGCATATGTTGTCCCATTCAGCTTTCTATTGATATGAACAACTTTCCAAGTCAGAAATTTAGAAAGCTACCTCTACATTTCGGCAATAAACGGGTAAATTTGCCATCGAAAACCTGAAACCTGGGAAATACCTTGAACAAGCTCAAGGTTATCGGAGTAAAAGGAGATACTCCGGTGATTGAGGAGGGTTGACTTCCTCATTGCAAGTAAGACAACCCAACATTCACCCACAATTGGGCTGTTGACTACACATCTTCTCATTATCCTTTAAGTAATGGTTCCTTCTTTATTAATACCAATACACGCAATACCTGAGTGTTCCCGTTCCTTTTTGAAAGAGGCATCACTCATCCAAATAAGATCAGAGTCATCTGTAATAAGCGGATTAGTATCAGTGTCCTCAGTAACCATGGCCATAGGTACATTCTTATCATATATCATATCATGGTCTTTCGGTTTAAAATAATCCTTGATCATAGACTTCACCTTATGAGTAATTTCTTTAATATTCCAAACTTTGTTCTCAAATAAGCTCCTCATTTTAGCTTTTCAGATGAACCATCATGTGAATAATAGACTATCCGTAATTTCTCTTTTGTCCCACCCGTTCCTAGTATAATTATCAATTGTCTCCAGTAACCACGATCCAAAATTATCATTACTATATTTGTCAATTTTGATTTGCATCTTGGATGTAGCCCAAATAGATATGCTAAAAGGGCAACGAAGGAATAAGTGTTCAATATTTTCTGTTCCCGACTCACACCACCCACATTTCCTGATATGGAGATTTCTTTTAGTTGGAAGAGCACCATAACAAATTTTCCAACCGAAATTTCTAACTTTTGTCGGTACACTAGAATTCCAAATAGCGTTCCAAAGTTGACCAATATTATTTTCTCCTTGTTTCGATGATTGTGCTTCTTTACAAACGTCGAGTTCAACTAGCTTATGATACCCTGATTTCGTCGAATATATACCATCTTTAGTTTCCGGCCAAATAATTTTATCTTCTTTGTTGAGTAGCATGATAGGAATTCTACCTATTTCACTGATTATAGTTGGTGTAAAAAGTTTACCAAGGACATCAAAGTTCCAAGAGCTTAAATTTTTATCAACATATTTGCAACCTTTTCCAATTGGCAATCCTTTGGTTTTGAAGATCAAAATTGCCCTTTACCCATTTATGTTCCCAGATATTCGTACTACAACCATTACCAGTACGCCAAATAGCATGTTGCTTGATGAATTGAAACCCTTTGAAAATACTGGCCCAACTCCATGATCTTTTCTGGCCAATTTCACTTAAAGAATTCTACAGTTTGGAGAATATATACCTTTGAGCACCTTAGCTACTAGTGAGTTTTTTGGATTATTTATGATTATTTATGATCCTCCAAGCTTGTTTAGAAAGGAGGGCAACATTCATTTTCTACAAGACTCTAAAGTCAATTCCACTAACCGCTTTTGATCTAGCTATCTTATACCATTTAACCCAAGGAATCCTCATCTTGATGCCTGAATCCCACAAAATATTAGCAATAATACCAGAAAGCTTTTTACATAACGCTTTCGGAAATTCAAATATAGACATAGCATAATTCGAGATTGCTTGTAAAACCGCTTTGAGGAGGACCTCTTTCCCACCATCTGATAATAAATTAGAGATCCAGCTAACCGATTTGGATAGCAAACGATCTTTGATATAATTAAGGTTTTCCGATTTAACGCGTTTAAGAGAAAAAGGAATGCCTGGGTATTTGCCAAAAGAAGTTGTCTTTCTATATTTAAAAGTTGAGTAACCTCATCACATATCGTTCCAGGAGTACCTTTGCTAAACAAGATAGGGGATTTCTGAAAATTATTATTTTGACCGGAGGCTTGACAAAATTTGTGTAGAACGTCTTTAAAAGCACTAATTTCATTATGCTCGATGTTGATAAAAAAGAGTGCATCATCCACAGAGAGTAAATAAGTTAACTTAGGACAATTCCTGGCCAGCGAGATACCCTTAATATTACCTTCTCCATACTGGTAGTTAATAAGACTAATGAGGCTCTCAGTCAGGAGAGAAAATAAAAGCGGAGAAAGCGGGTCACCTTACCTAATACCCCTACTCGGAGTAAATTTGTCTAATCTCTGTCCGTTAACTTTAACTTGAAGCGATACAGACGAGATGCAATTATAGATCTAATCCGTCCATTTATCACAAAAGCCAAGGCTTTTAATAACTAGTATGAGCAATTTCCAGTTCACCTGGTCATACGCTTTTGCCATATCAATTTTGACCACCGCGTAATTCTTCCTAGACTTTCTTTTATTTTTAAGAAAGAAAGCAACTTCCTGAGCAATGATAATATTATCCAAAATACTTCTTCCTTTGATAAAAGCCGATTGGGTAGGAGACATACCATCATCCATAAAAGGTTGCAGTCTCAACGCAAGGATCTTAGCAATAATCTTGTAATTGAAATTAATACAGGCAATTGGTCTAAAGTCTTTAATTTCTTCATGTTTATCACCTTTTGGAATAAACGTAATCAACGTGTCATTCAGTTTATCAAGTGATGTATTATTATCAAACAAATTGCAAACCAGTACAAATATATCTTCTTTTATAATTTCTTAATATTCTTGGTAGAATTTACCTGGAAGGCCATCCGGCACAGGAGCTTTCGACCCCGACATACTAAAAACTCTGTTTCTCACTACCTTGATATCTGGTCGTTTAGTAAGTGCATCATTCATGGCTGTGGTAATCTTACAGGGTATATACGTAGTAAAATCTTCAGAATCGTAAATATGAGGATATTTAAAGAGATTAGAATAAAATTCATTGATCATCCTAATTATTTTACTCAAATCCTCAGTCCATGATCCATCATCCATTTTAAGCATAGAGATATGATTTATTTTCCGTCTATTGAGGGTAGCCGCATAAAAATAGCTTGTATTTTTATCTCCTTTCTTGACCCATTTATCTCTAGCTTTATCTGCCCAAAAATATCTTCTTGATTCCACGCTTCCTCGAGTTTATTATATATAATCTTTTCTTTTTCCCAATTAACATCAAATGCCACATCATTCTGTAAATTCGTAACTTCCAGCTGATATTTTTCGATAAGCTTTCTATTATTATAAAAACTGTTGTACTCCAATCTGTGAGTGCCAGACACGTGGCATCCCTTTTTGTACAAAAATCATTAATATTAGAAATCTTATTAGAAGAATTCCAAGCTTTATAAATAATATCTTTACAATGCTCATTTTCCATCCATCGTGATTCAAATATGAAGTATTTTATAATAGTTTGCTCTAGCAGGATCTTTACCAAGGATAAGCGGAGAATGGTCTGAGTCGATAGCCGGTGGAACATGGAGAGAAAAATAGGAAATAAATTACACCAAGAGATAGAAGCCAAACCACGATCTAGCCTTTCTTTAATATTCTCATCTCCCTTTCTTTTATTGGTCCAAGTATAAAAACAACCTTTACGCGTAAGGTCCATGAAAAAATTCTCATTTATGAATTCATTAAATTTAATAGTCTATCGAAATTAATCGGTTTTACCTTGTTTCTCGGAAATTTAAGATATTTCGTTAAAATCTCCAATAAATAATGTAGGTTTATTAGTTTTAGCATTCCATGAAGAAAGAGATTTCCAAACCGATTGCCTTTTCGTATCATCATTAGGGCCATAGACACAAACCAAATACTAAATAAGATTATTAGATTTTTTCACTTGGTTAATGAAGGCCGAAGAACTCTAATGAACACACTCTCCACTAATGCGCTCTTCCACCTTCCCAAATCATTGGATCCCTTTTTGATATATTTGTTTTTAATTTATGTTGTTTAATTGTGAATTTATACTTTATATAATTATGAACTACACATTCTACCCTTTTCAAAAAAAGGCGGTTCTTTCATATTGAAGCCACTTGAAGCTTTTTTTATACCTTCTCACCCTGTTATTTGATTTAATATTTTATATCCTTCTCAGCCCCTTCTAGCCTTTCTAAATCCTTTTTATTTAGCCACATTATAAGCCATATCCCTTTAAATTATAGGACTTTTCCATATGACCCGCACTCGAATCGCGATGCATAAACAATTGTTTTAGAGCTTGAGTTTGGGATGGTGGGTCCACCATTATGGGAATTGTTATTGGGATGGGATTTTTGAGCTTATTAATTGTGCTCTGTTATTATATTGATGATGATTCATAAGTTTATATTGTAACCCTTTGCCGGGGTAATAGTGAATGAAAAAGAAGCTACGAGCTAAAATTGCCAACAAGGGCATAAAAAGAAAAGAAAAAAAATATATATATGAAAAAATAGCGTGATATCTCGAACATTAAAAGAGAGTCATAGCTATAGAAAAAAACTGATTTGAAAAGAATATATATATATTCGGACCGACAAAGAGGAATTTTTATGTGAACATCTTATGCTTTAATTGGGGTATTGGGGATGCTACTTTGTGCATCAAAGAATTCATTGGGTTGAGTGAGAAACGTTTCATGAGAGTAACTCAAGCTCTAGGGCGATTCGTTGATGGCTAGTGAGGAGAGAGCCAAAAGCTCACTCTAAATTATCCAAATATACTTATCATACCGTCCCTAGGCCAAAATTACAACCTCAAAGACCTTTTGATTCTTTGATATGTAATCGAGAAGTGATTGAGCCAATAGAGAGTAGTTAAATGAATCTTTGGAGACTAGTGAAATTCGATGAACAATATATAGCTCCCTTGGTGAACTGAGTAAAGTTCCTCTCCTTCTAACATTGCGAAGCTAATCTAATCTTGAATTCCAGCCGTGTTGATTGTGGATATGAAAAATGTGCAGGTATGTAGTTTGTAAATATTATTACATGAAATTTTCTGAGTAGTTGCTTTGAGTCTATTCTCCATATTCTGCTATCTTCTTCCCTATGTGCTTAATTGACCTAAGTGTGTATATAGAGACTTACCTTTGTTTTTATCTTTATTATATCGGGACAATACAACTTTAAGTTGGGGGTCTTGATGTCTCCCTATTTGTGATGAATTAATCCTAGTCGGAGACATCATATTTCGTGATTTAGAAGTCTTTATAATCGATTTTCTTGAGAAATGCTACACTTTACTATTTTGAGTCTTGATTTAGTAAATTATTATTTTAGAGCATATTGGGTTTAATTATTTATTTAGTGTGAAGCTTTAAAGATAATTATGGAGATTAATTAGATTCCAAGTCAAAGACTAAGAGATATGTAATGAAGATAAGCATGGAAATTGAAGATAAGGAAACAAAAGCTAAAATATGGAAAAGTAAAAGCTGCCTTAACTCTGAATTCCAGCACCTACGACCACAAATCAGCTTATATCTCAAAATCGGTGAGGAATTTGGAAGAACGGTCAAGAGAAAATTTAAAGATCTTTCTGAGACGATGAATTTAGACTACTCATTCGCGTCAAACGGATAAGTACTGAAGCTGTTAGGACCAAACCAAAAACGGGTCTGATTTCATGTTTTAGGGTTACGAATTTGAGTTGGGCTAGGAGTCCATCACTTTCCTTCTCCTTCAAGAAAACGAATTAGGTCTTCCTAAACACCTATAAATACACCCTTAAACCATTGTAAACATGTCCTTGCTCAGTTTCAAGCTTAGGCTTAGTCCTTACTTGTATTTTCTCAGTTTTAAATAATAGCTTAGTCCTTATAATTAATATTCATCCTTAGTATCAAGCTATTCATCCAAGAAGCAAGCTGACCTATAGAGGAAGACAAGAAGCAAGAAGTTGGAGAGTGACAAACTCATCTTCTACATCTCACCTTCTCTATATATAGGGTAATTAGCTATAGATTTATGCTCAACCATATTTCTAAGCTTTTATTCTGTTAGTTTTACTTTTAATTGTTGGGATATTATTTTGTCTTAGATTCCATAATACTATTTGTTATTTTAATTGATTGAGCTTGGCTATATTGTTATTATGTGTTTGAATTATTGTTACATCCCTAGATTTGGCCAATCTTAGGATTATTCTTAGTTATTGACAACACCACATAATCGTCTAGTTTTGATCCTTTGCCTAACTAGATAGCCATAAAGGTTTGATTTAACCACCAATCATTACTCAAGATCCTTGGTAGTGGAGAGGTTGATCCTAAGCCTAATAGTGGCTAGGTAGAATTTAGAATCCTGGTTAATATATAATGCTTAATATGTGACAGGTTAGAATAACAACTTAGTAAAATAGACTCATATTAGTAATCCTAATCTATTAGACTTACATCCATATTTATTTATCTGCATTCTTATTTATTATTCCTCATCAGATAGTTATTCATCTGATTTTATCTCTTTATATTTTATTCTAAAACATTTAAATTCATCTACGCTTGTTAAATATAAATAGATCTAACAGATTAAATCCCTGCGAATGAACTTGACTTATCATTAAAACTTGCAAACGATCTGTGATGCTTGCAGTGAGTTCCGTGGTTTTCAAGGGCGTGTGCTCTTTATTATTATATTTATTTATCTATTATTTTAACACAACTTTGCCCCCACCAGGTGGGAGACAAGGTGGCATGGAAACCTCCCTTTCCCAAACATAACAATTCTTGGAAAGGGCCATACATCATCACACAAATTATCTCAGCAAGAGTGGTCGAAATAAAAGCTATCGAGAGTTGCAAGCTCAAGTTGGTAAATGTTAATCACCTCACTCACTTCTGGGGAGGCTATAAAAAGAAATAATCGAGGTAACTCGTCTAACTTTGAAAGACGTTAAACAAAAGTGCCCTCTAGGAGACATCCCATAGTAATTTATGTTGTTATATTTTAGTTTATATTGGTTGTTTTTAGTTGATATTGCATATTTGAGAAAGGTATTAGTGTTTTTGATGTTCATGAATTAAAGAAATCGAGTTTGGGAGGAAAAAAAATTTGGGCATATTCTGATTTACCCACCGGTATGCCGGTCACACGACCGGTAAGCCGGCGGGTCAAAAACACGAGCCCTCGTGTACGTGTCTCGTGTTCTTTTAAGAGAGTTGAATTTCGAAAGCTGACCACACCGGTATACCGGGCCATTCCGCCGGTATGCCGGCCATACCAAAACACGAGCCCTCGTGTACGCGATTCGTGTTTTTTGCCGAAGCATTATTTTCCAAGAACAGCAGCACCGGTATGCCGGCCCATATGGGTGGTATACCGGCCAACGCCGCTAGAGAGTGAAAAAAATTGCGTTTTTAAGGTTATAAAGAAGAGGAGGTGAGTTCTAGACTGAATTTCTCAATCCTTAAGCCTCACTTTCTTCTCCAAACCTCTACCAACTCCATTAAAGCTTCAACAAACCTTCACCTAACGTCAAAACACTACCAAATCACCATAAATTCACATCCAAATCCTTCCCTACATCATTACAAAGAAGGTTCAATCACCCAAATCATATCAAAATACCTAGAAACCAAGAATCAAAACCATGAATTTCAAAATCCTTTTTCCAAAAATCCTTAAACCCATATCACCAAAGCTTGATTCAATCATACCTACGTAGAGAATTATCATCCTAACACCTTTCCTAACCCAAATAAAGCTTGTTCCACCTATGATCAAGAGTTACAAATTTCAAGAGTGCTCAAAGCTTTGAGTTGTGGGTCAAAAGAGATGATAGAGATATTATCAAGTGTTAAGGGAGATAAAGTATCAACACAAGGTAATGGGTAAGATCAAGAATAAATTGAGATGCGTACTAGTTCGGGAACAAATTACAAGGTAAAGCGGGTCAAGTAAGTAGAGAAAAACATGAAGTGGTGAAATCAAAGAGCAAAAAGGTTTCAACTTTCATAGAGAAGACACCATAACCTCTTCCTATCAAGATCCCTCTACCCATAATGAACAAAAGCTTCTGGGACGCTAGTAGCTGTGTTCAAAACATATTCCTGGATGAACACCGTCACATGAGAGAGTATTCAAGAGCAAAGTTGGAAGAGGATAAACAAGAGATTTCTAGAGTGTGATTGATTGGGATGGAGAATAAGAAGATGTAAGGGAAAGCGAAATTGATGATACATGAAAGCACTGCACGCTATTACGGGTATTGACCAGGCGAGGTAAATAGCCTCGAAGAGTATGTTGTCTTTCTTCCTTACCATTTCTTTATGTGCAATATCTATAAAATTTTAGTTTTTAATTTAATTTTATTTTTGAGTCTTTTCGTGTCGTGGGGACACGACTCATTTTTGAGTTTGGGGTGTAGGGATTCGTTGTCCCTCATCTCCATTTTTCGGTGTTTTATTGTTTTTTTAGTAAAAATTAAATTTTTTTGAGGAGTAGATGTATGTAGAGTGTGTTTAATAGCTTAAAAGCACAAGCTCAGTAAGTTAATGATAGAAAGTAGTATGTTTATGAGCTATTTTATTTTGTATGCTTTGAGTATTTGCAGGAAAACACACATTGATAGTAAAGAAAAGATTAGTTAGCAATGCGATAGAAAGTATGTTCGATCTCAGGGAGCCATGAGTGGTGTGTAGGCCGTGAGATCCAAGCTAGTTGACAAACCAATTTAATGAACGTGCTAAAGGTAAGATAATGACGAAATTGCATAGTTTAGAAAGTGATTAAGGCGGTTCATTCATAAGCCCCTTGTTGTCTTTTAGCTTGCTGTCCATTTATTATTTTATATCCTTCCCATCCCCTTCTAGACTTTCTAAATCATTTTTATTTAACCACATTATAAGCCTTATCCCTTTAGATTATAGGACTTTTCCATATGACCTGCACTCGAATCGCGATGTATAGACAGTTGTTTTAGAGCTTGAGTTTGGGGTGGTAGGTCCACCATTATGGGAGTTTTTATTGGGTTGGGATTTTTGAGCTTATTAATTGTGCTCTATTCTTTATATTGATGATGATTCACAGGTTTATATTGTAACCCTTTGTCGGGGTAATAGTGAATGAAAAAAAAACTAAAAAGCATGAAAAGAAAAGAAAAAATCTATAAGAAAAATAGCGTGATATCTCAATATCAAAAGAGAGTCATAGCTATACAAAAGAAAAAAATTGATTTGAAAAGAATATATATTTGGACCGGCAAAGAGGAATATTAATGTGAACATCTTTATGCTTTTATTGGGTTATTGAGGATGCTACCTAGTGCATCAAGAAAATCATTGGGTTGAGTGAGAAACGTTTTATGAGAGTAACTCAATATCTAGGGCGATTCGTTGATGGCTAGTGAGGAGAGAGCCAAAAGCTCACTCTAAATTATCCAAATATACTTATCATACCGTCCCTAAGCCAACATTACAACCTTAAAGACCTTTTGATTCTTTGCTATGTAATCTAGAATTGATTGAGCCAATAGATAGTAGTTAAGTGGATCTTTGGATACTAGTGAAGTTCGATGAACAATCTATAGCCTCCTTGGTGAACTGAGTAAAGTTCCTCTCCTTCTTACATTGCGAAGCTAATCTAATCTTGAATTCAAGTCGTGTTGATTGTGGATACGAAAAGTGTGCAAGTATGTAGTTTGTAAATATTATTACATGAAATTTTCTAACTCGTTGCTTGATATTCTGCTATCTTCTTTCCACTGTGCTTAATTGACCTAGGTGTGTATTTAGAGACTTCCCTTTGTTTTTATCTTTATTGTACCGGGACGATACAACTTTGAGTTGGGGGTCTTGATGTATCCACATTTTTCATGAATTAATATTAGTTAGAGACATCATGTTTAGTGTTTTAGGAAGTCTTTTGGTCGATTTTCTCATGATATATTGCACTTTTCTATTTCTTGTCTTAATTTAATAAATTATTATTTTTTAGAGCATATTGGGTTTGATTATTTTATTTAGTGTGAAGCTTTAAAGATATATATGAAGATTAATTATACGCCAAGTAAATTCTAAGAGATAAAGGAAAGAAGATATACATGGAAATTGGAGAAAAGAAAGGAAAAACTAAGATATGGAAAGATAAAGTTGTCAAATAAATCTGAATTCCAACACCCACGACCACAAATGGGCTTATATCTCAGGATTGGCTATGAAATTTGGAAGAATGGTGTGAACCAAAGTTAAAGAGCTTTCCGAGACGATCAGTTTCGACTATTGGAACGCGTCAAACGGATAAGTATTGAAGCAGTTATGACCAAAACAAAAACGTGGTTGATTATTACATTTTCTATATCTTAGTGTTACGAATTTGAGTTGGGCTAGGAGTCCATTACTTGTCTTCCACTCCAAGAAAACGTGTTAGGGCTTCCAAGACACCTATAAATACTCTCTTAAACCATTGTAAACATGTCCTTGCTCAGTGCCAAGTATAGGCTTAGTCCTTGCTTGTATTTTCTCAGTTTTAAATAATAGCTTAGTCTTTATATTTATTATTCATCCTTAGTATCAAGCTATTCATCAAAGAAGCAAGCTGACCTATAGAGGAAGACAAGAAGCACAAAGTTGGAGAGTGACAAACTCCTCTTCTATATCTCACCTTCTCTATATTTAGGGTAATTAGCTATAGATTGGTGGCTTCACCATATTTCTAAGCTTTTATTCTGTAAGTTACTTTTTATTGTTGGGTTATTATTTTGTCTTAAATTTCATTAATACTAATTGTTATTTTAATTGATTTGAGCTTGGCTTATATTGTTACTATGTGTTTTGACTTATTGTTACAGCCCTAGATTTGGCCAATCCTAGGACTATTCTTTGTTATTGACAACACCACATAATCGTCTAAGTACTGACCGTATCTAGACAACCATAAAGGTCTGATTTAACCACCAATCATTACTCAAGGTTTCTTTACCCAATATCCTAGTAGTGGAGAGGTTGCTCCTAAGTCCACCCTGACGGGGGTTAGGTAGAATTTAGAATCCCGGTTAATATATAATGCTTAATGTGTGACAGGTTAGAATACAACTTAGTAAGATAGACTCATATTAGTAACCCTAATTTATTTGACTTACATTCATATTTATTTATTTGCATTATTTATTTATTCACTGTATATAATTATTCATCTTATCTTCTTTTTATAAAAACATCTAAATTCATCTACGCTTATTTAATACAAGTAGATCTAACAGATTAAATTCCTGCGAACAAACTTGACTTATCATTAAAACTTGCAAACGATCTGTAATACTTGCAGTGAGTTTCTCGTGGTAGACAAGGTTGTGTGTCCTATATTATTATCTTATTTATATGTTTATTTATCACACCTTTGCCCCCACCAGTTGTTCAAAAATTGACTTATGACACTCACCGAGAAACTAATATTAGGATTTGTATGGGAGAGATAAATCAACATCCCTATAAACCTTAGATATCAGGGGCGGAGCCAGGATTTTTGTTAGGGGGGCTAAGGGGGTCCGGGGGCAATGCCCCCGAAAAAAATTATTTTGCCGTATTTGCACGATAAGTCTACATATTATGTAAAAATTGCTAGATAGATCCTTATATAATGCTAAAATGCACTATAAATCCCTATATTGTGTAAAGATTACAATATAAGTCTGAATATAATTTTTTAAAATTAATCATTCGAAAAATTTCTTTTTTTTTATTCAAAATAACATACATTTTGTTGTAAAAAAGCAGAAAATCCTATAAATAAAATCATTTAAAGTCTAATAAAATAAATTTTAAAATTTAGGGGGCCTAAATGAATTTTTTTTTAAACATTTAAGAGTTAATTACAAGAAATCTATGAAAAAAAAATTAAATCGAACCAAGAAAATGAATATTTAATGGTATATACGTTTCAATTTTGTTAATAAATTTTATTATTTGATAGAATTAATCTCTAAATTTTAAGTTAGGGAGGGCTAATTTTATAGAGAGGACTAATTTTATGCTATAATTATTTTTAGTTATATTTTTATCTATTTTTTTTTTAAAAAGGTTAAATTATAGTGGGCTGGGTAAGTTGGGGTGGTCTGCAGCCCACCTCAGCCCACCCTTACATCCGCCCCTGTTAGATATCGATCTTTATATATCAAGAGTTTTGCTTTTCCTTTTTCTGTCTTGTTGCTTAGGTCCATTCGAGCTCTGATGGCTTACCTTTATAAAACGAGTCTTTTTTACTGAGTATAGAGTATATTTACAGTGGAAAATTGAATTTCCAAGACTAGATCGAGCTACCTCCAAAACTAAGAAGTGTTTCAGACTTTCTAGATTTTTAATTTCAAATTTAGTAGCCAAAACTCTCATCAAGTCCACCATCTCATATTCTCGATCAATTTCTATTTTAAGTTCAAACAATAATGATTGCAATTTCGTATGATAAGGGGATGATCCCACACTTACCCCATTAAAACCACATATATAATTTCTATTAGTATCTCTAAGCACTCCTCCAATGCCTTTACTCTCTCCATATGCTCTATCTACATTTAACTTAATCACGGTCATTAGTATTATCAATTTCACTAATACATTTCTTGCTGAAATATTTAACCCACCATCACATTCCTTACCTCGTGTAAAAACACAATATCTCACATAATACTTTACATTATCTCTATAAAAACTTGTGATAAGCTGATTTTCCTATCCCTTTCAACATATCCTTGTGATCGCCCATAATTACCACACCACTGCAAAAACGATCATTCAAAGCTCCATTCTTTCCACTGTATCGGTGGAAATTTGGTACTTTTTATACCACCAGTTCATGTCCTCCTGAATATATCCAACTCCACTGTCCATCAATTGTTCAGCCCCTATGCGTCGTCTTTATTAAACAATTGTAGTAGCAACACCCCTATGTTAATTCCCCTACAGTCCGTCCAAACCCATTGTCATTCCTCTCATCGAGGTACTGATCTGCAACCTCCTTCCAACGGTAAATTCGCAGGTACAATGTAATTTCTTCCCCTCAACAAACTGCTACTCATCGCCCTTGTGGAGTTGCCATTTTTCCAGAGACTCGTCATAGAATTTATATATCATATAAATTACAAGATAACCAATTAAACCAAAACTATGATATAAACTTCACAAAATTCGCCGTTGTGCAAATTTTACTATTGAATCTTCATAGGTCTTTGGAAATGCAAAGTTTACTATTGAAGAATACTTTTTATCCATTATTCTTCACATTTGATATATCATAAAATCCCAATCTAATTACAAGAAACAAGTGGTTCTTGTACAAATATATATATATATATAAATCAGAATTTATGTTCGTGAGTCAAAGTGACCGCGTATCGTTTTTATAAAATATATTAAAAATATCATCTCGTGCTTTTGTTAGTTGGAAAATAGTCCAATTTTAACCAACTTCGGAAAAAATTTGCTAGAAATAAGTCCACGAACATTATAATTAATCAACAAAGAAACAACCCAAACAATAACACATTGATAAAGCCCATCCCACATGCTATTCTTTCCATCTAACCCAACCTAATTTTTTGAAACCTAAATCTCAGCATTATCGAAAGACTATTACACCCTTTCAAATAAGATTAATGCACAACCGAATACGGGAAACGACCTCGTTTTACTAAAAGCATTCTTGGACTTCACGCCGCACATTATTTCTCATTAACCCACTTCCTTGTTTGACATTCATATACTCTATTAGAATTTTTTTGCCTACTGCAAACACCAAGCTCTCTCATAATTTCTTTTTCTAATTTCCTCTAGATCATCTCCTGCTATACCACCTCAAATTAATTTTCAAATACGTGTAAGGTATGAGAATATATGCTTCCGATGTCTTTTATATGTTTCAGTTGTTTATATGGTGAGATAATTTCATTACAAATACAAAAGTGCTTAATTTTGATATATTTTAAAACAAGTTCGTGTATGGAGTTTTAACTACAATTTCTCAGAAAGATTAGATCGATAACCATTACATTTTAATAAAAAATCCATTTGAAAATTTATTAATTATAGTATATTGATTGCTATTTTATTTTGTTTCTGTTTCTTAACCAAACTGGATACTTTCTACATATTTATATAGGTAAATAGTATGTTGGATCTTATATTCATATATATATATATATATATATATATATATATATATATATATATTATCTCCTAAAATAATATTTATCCAGTACAAAATTTATTGAGTAGCTTATTATTTCGATAAATTAAAAGGTTCAACGTTCTTTATAAATTTTCAACATCCATTTTTTGAAGTTTTAGTCAAGTCGATCTATTTTTTATCTTAATCAAATTGAGATTGAAATTTTTCGAATGAAAGTGATCAAATATTATATTTTGTGCGTTTTCTTTTTTTAATCAAATGGGTTATGAATTTTCAATTAACGTGTAAACTTTTACTTTTCTTTTTGATTGAGCAGATTTTTTTGATTAAAAGTAAAAAATATATATAGAGATGCAAACAATCAATCATCATTTTTATGAAAATAAAACTTAAGTTTAAATTAAAAAACAACTCAATCGGATAAAAAGTAAAAAATTTACACTTTTAATTGAAAATTTGTAAACCCGAAGTGTTTTGTACTGACTTAAATATTTTTCTTAATATTATATCATATAGGATAATTGGTATAAACTGGTCCCTTATTTTTGAGGTTTAGGATAGATTTCTTCTTTATTTTACATTTTGATCTTTTCTCCTTTTTGTTTTTGTTTTGGACAACCTTCATCTTGTTTAACATTTTGTTAGGTCAATGGTTAGCTTGACTAACTTACTCAGCTGTTAAGTCTCGTGTCACGTCATTCTTCATCTTTCTCAAAATGTTAGTAAGTTACCAGTTGAGTAAGTTACACGTGATTTAACAGCTGAGTAAGTTAGTCAAGCTAACCATTGACCTAACAAAATGTTAAACAAGATGAAGGTTGTCCAAAACAAAAAAGGGGAGAAAAGATCAAAATATAAAATAAAGAAGAAATCTATCCTAAACCTCAAAAATAAGGGACCAGTCTATACCAATTATCCTATATGATATAAGATTAAAAAATATATTTACGTCAATACAAAACACTTTGGTGTTACGAATTTTCAATTAAAAGTGTAAATTTTTTACTTTTTATCCGATTGAGTTGTTTTTTAATTTAAAGTTAAGATTTTATTTTGATAAAAATGACGATTGATTGTTTATTGGCATATTTAATTTTGTAGTCATATTTATCAATTTGGTAAAGAGAAATAAAAATTATTGAAAAAGAAAAAGTGAGATAAAAGTGTTCTTTCAAAAGATGATGTACGAAAATGGTTTAATCGTTGGACCATCAAGAAGAAGAGGGAATGAACGAAGGATGAGCCGATGGAAGCTCATCAAATCTAAGTTCCTTCCCGGTTGTATCCTACCACCGACTATGAACTTTGAAAAAGGTATGTTAAAGATCTCTACAACTTGTTTTGTTTAATAAGTTTGAAATGATATTTGAATTATAATTATTATTTATCATTGTAAGTTTGTATTATTGAAGTCTTTTTTTGAAAAAAAAAAATCATGTTATTTTTAGAAAATTGAATCTGTTGAAATATATTTTAGAAGATATTTTAACAATTATATGGATTTTTTTGAATATATAGATAATAAATAATATTTCTTAATTTGTGCATAAAATCAAGTATAATAATTTTTTAGAGATGAATGAAGTACCAAATTAAGTAGATCTATTTTGAACGTAACTATTATATAAAGAACCTTTTATGGTTATTATTAATATCTTTTTTTTCTCGAGAGATCTAACTTGTCTAAACATGTCTATTTTGCTTACAGAAGAGTTTTTGAGAAAAACTACGGAAGAGTTGCGAATACCTCTCTGTGGAGGAATACATAGGAAAGGCTACTAATTTTGCATTTTCTTTACACCTATAATTTTTCTTCATTTTTAAATTTATCAGTTAAAATTTCTTATAATACTTGTAACTTAACATTACACTTGATCCTTCATTTTATATATTGAGAAAACAAATCATTTATTTTTATTATTTTATATCATACGGATTCGGATATAGAAGTTGTGTCAAACAATATTTCTTGGGCCCTTTATAGTTCTATTGTACGTTTTTTTATAAATTACTAATTTTTTTAGACAAAAGATACTGTTCGAATGCTACACCTTTTTCGAAATGATTTTTTCTTTTGTTTGTTGCACTAGCTAATGAAAAGGAAAAATAATTAACAATATAAAATAACATGCGATAACATAGATTTTGGGTTTCAACCACTAGAAACAAATTATATACGCTTTCTTTTTTGTAAAAAGCCAAATTCGATACATGCATATTAACATGTATACACGGATAATTTTTTTTCTTCAGTTTTCTCAAATTTAAGAGTTTAAGCTTAGACCAGATAACATGTATACACTGATAATATTTTTTGTTGGTTTTTTCGAATTTAGGAATTTTAAGCCTAGATCTGGCCTAATTTACTTGATTTATTAAAATTATCTTTCATTATTTGTACTTTAGACTCCCCTTTTCTAATTTATGAAAAATCATTATTCGCCTTTAAACTTACACTTAATTCCCTACCTTTTATAATCATCCTAAAATTATTATATTTGATCCTTAGTGGCTCCACCTATTTTTGTAACTTCTCAGTTTTGTTAATTATCCTAATGTTTGTCTTAATTTATTGATTATTTATAGTCTCTTCTCTATTTTTTGGAACTTACACTCGCCCGACAACATATTTAAATCATTCTAAAGTTTTTCTTAACATATAAAAATTCTTTAGGACGTCTTTATATTTTTTTAACTTATCGATTATCACCACGTCTATTATATTACCTTTTTCAGATTTAATTTGATTTATTTGTACGAATATATGTTCTTTATACAATAATGAATAAGTTTATAACATAGCTATTTAGTAATTCAAAAGATTTAACTCTACTGCCGATGCTCTTGCTAAATGCACGAGAAGAAATATTGATCTGTCCAGGTGAAGGGACTTGTCGTTGATTTCTTCTAATAATTTTCTTTTAAATATTTGTAATAGCTATAGTTAACTTTCGTGTTTTTGATGTAAAAAAAAAAATTCAAAAGATAAATATAAAAACATATAATATATATTTACATAATTTAGGGACATATAGTGCAATTTATTTCTTGATATAGGAACCTATGCTAAACGTGTAAATTATATTGAACTCCTTAATCTATTCTCCTTTTCCAAAGAATAAAATAAAATCCATTCTCCATAATCTTTATTCACAATTTGCAATTTAACCCTTCTTTTCTTCAAAAAACCCTTTTAAATTAGTTTATTTATCTCGATAACTAACCCATCTTCTATGATTGGTACGTAATAGTAGACTTAATTTCATTTATATACTTGGTATAACTTAATAACTGGGAACTGTATTATCATAGAAATTTTAATCCCTCGAATATAGTAATACCCATTCCATCCACGTATGGTATTATCCATTTTTTTAATCGGCAAATCAAACTTTTATTAAAATGAAAACCATAACTGTCAAAAACATTACAACTTAACCCACATAATATGGGCATTAACCTACTCAACCTTTACTAACTATTACAAGCATATGAATAAAAATAGGGACATTACAATAACTTTTAAAAAGAAATACATAATCCCTAACTATTACATATATCTTCAATCATTTTGTTCAGTTTGCTATTCTTGAAACTCCTCTCTTTAAGTTTAACAGCTACAAAAGTGACAACTTTGTTGTAAATCCTCTCTTCATTAGCTGCATATTCTCCATGCTCTCGCCTATTCCTTTCATTCCATACAAAGTATATGTAAGTTGTTAAACATACACCAATAACATTAATAACCTCTAAGTTAACACCAATTTTCAGTTTCACTAATAGATCCTCCACATTTCTGATATTTATACTAAAGCCACAAATTGCCAATAAGCGGCTAAGTATAGTATTTGAGAATTTACAAGTAACAAATAAATGGTCATTACTTTCAGCCTCTTTTTCACATAATAGACAAATGGTATTAACAAATTTTCATTACATCTAAAACAAGATTTTATATTTTTAATATACTAATATATCTTTTATGAACAATCACCACCCCTTACACATACACACATGCACCAACACCTTGCCCATACACATACTCACCACCGTACCGCTACAACACACCACCATTCCACCACCATACATAGATACACATCGCCTAACTCACAAACATCACAACCATCACCACCATCACCACCACACATACACCACTTAACCCACATACATTTACCACTACCACCATATTTTCACACATATACACCACTACAACCACTTAACCACACTAATACCTCACCACCACCATACACACATATATTGCACCTCCCATACACACAAATATATATATGATCCCCTTACTGTCCCACCATCACTATACGTACATAGATACCATCTCTACCCCTACAACTCATATACATATACATACCACCACCTATACACACAAACACACAACCATCGTTAGCATTTTTGACACATGCATACTTCAGACACACATATATGTATACAAATCCATACACTTTAACACATACATATTGTTTTATATTTCCAAAAAAATTACATTCTTTTACTTTTGTTTTTCTATTTTATACTTTCACCTATAATTTTTTTTTGTCATAATTTTATGTTGTGAATGATAACTATCTAAATTATATGATTGTTTAGTCTCATTAAATTTGTAAAATATATAACAATTGATGTAAGATATATTGGTTTCATTTTCATATGCAAATAAAGATTCCTGTTAAAACTAATGAGCAGTTCTAACATGAACAAACTACGCGAGCTTTTCACGAAATCATCATAAATTCGACTTGAATAAAAAAAATTGCAGTTTCATTATGGTGGTATACCATCCGCCTATTCCCTTCGCGACCCAAATTTGTAGGGATTCTATGTTGTTTATATGATACAATATATGCTATTTTGTATGATACATGGATTTAAGGAGCATTTTAATCCAGATCAATATATGTTATTTTGAATGATAGAGAAACTTACCGTGCATATAATCCAATATTGATTTAGGCTTACATAGTACAATTTTTGCATGTATAGGAGCAAATTTTTAATAACATACGGACATATATTGCATTAAAAAAATTGGGGCCTTGCCTTTAAACCCTATCCCCCAAATTAATTCATGGCTCCACCTCTAAACTCGACACTTATAGACTCCCTTCCGTTTCTCTTAATCTATAAAAATTATTTATGGCCACCTCCTCGTTTTGAAACTTACACTACACTTGGAATTATAGTCCAACTAACTCAAAAAAAATATACGACAGTATATTATAATATAGAAAACTATAGTGTATTTTAAGCATAATATAGGAGCCTAAGCTATAAAAATAGGGATGTTGCTCGAAATCCATTCCCTCGTACTCTGATTTGACCTACCCTGATCCGATCACAGGATCCAATGAAAAAAAACCGATTTTCAGCAAAAGTATATTTTCGTCCCTCAAGCTTAAAATTTTCCCCGAACTAGAAAGTACAAAAAAAGAAAAAAAAGTTTGCCGCCCGAACCCTACTGATTATGGCCCTCTCCGGATCTCCATCTTGGACCTCCCATTGCCTCCTCATGTTTTTGGAACTTATACTTGATCACCCTAACTTTCTTTTAGAAAATATTTTTTTGAGAGCTGATAATATTCTAAGTTATTTTGTAATAGTTAAATGAATATATAGTGAAAATTTGCATAACATAGGAGACTATAGTGCATTTGTAGCATTATATAGGGCTCTATAGTGAGTTTTTAACATAGCAAAGGGGTAATATAGTGAAATGTTTGCTTAGTATAGCTACCTATATTGAAATTACCTAAAAGAGAAGGCGATGCCCCTGAAACCCCTCCCCACACAGTTTTGTATGAATTAGCAGCCTATAACGCAAATTCTACATAATATAAGGCTATAGTGCAAATCTTTGCATAACATAGGAACCTATAGTGCAATTACCTCAATAAAATGGTGAAGATGCCCTTCCCCCAAATTAAAATTCCTGACTTCACCCCTGAAATTTCTTTCGCACACTCCACACTCAGTTTTTGCATGATATAGTGGCCTACAAGGCATTTTCTACCTAATATAAGGGGCTATAGTGCAACTTTTGCTCGGACCTTGACCAAGTGTATATGTGTTTTCTTTTAACTATGGCTAAATTGGGGGTTAGGTGGGTTTGAGTTTGACTAGTGGTTGGCGAGTAGTAGTAATATTTTTTGTTTTCTTCCCTTTCCTTCTATGTTGTTTCTCTTCTCCTATATAAACAACCTTCTTCTTCATTTCTCCTCCAAATCTCACCTACCTCTCTCTCTCCAATTATCACTTTCTCTCTCTCACACACTACACACCATTCATAGAGAGAGAAAGTCGAATTAAAAAATGGAATCCAGCTCAGAAAAGAGCGCTAGATTTAATGACGGCGATCTTGAAGGGAAGTGGAAAGATATTCGATCAATCGAACACATCGTCAGGATCAGGTGATTCTTCATGTCAATCATCGGTAATTTCGATGGTGATGGAGAATAAGGAGTTGATGATGATTCTTAGTACTTCCATGGCGGTTTTAATTGGTTGCTTTGTTGTATTAATTTGGCGCCGCTCTTTTGGTGGCTCCGCCAAGAAGAAAGCTGATCTTGTGCCGCTTAAACCTATTGTCACTAAATTTGAAGCTGAACCTGAAGAAGCTGATGATGGTGTACCTAAAGTTACTATCTTTTTTGGTACTCAGACTGGTACTGCTGAAGGCTTTGCTAAGGTACACTCAATTTTAAATGATAAGAGTAGAAGATCTTGAGGTCTACAATGTCAAGACTCCATTAAAGCTTTGCATAAGAAGAAGAAAAGTAAGATGAACGAGAGAGAGAAAGAAGATTAATATGTGTTTTTCATCTTATCAAACTTGAGCTGAAACAGCTCAATACATTGTTTAAATAGTTGTTACAACTAACTCTAACTAACTCTATACTATTTACAATGTAGTCCCTAAGGTTATATTTAATAACAATCTAACCTCTAGACTATACTAGTATATCAAGAGCCCCCCTCAAGCGCAACATGTATATTATATATGTTAAGCTTGGACAAGTTATTGTGAAATTCGACTGAACCAAGTGGCTTTGTAAACATATCTGCAAGTTGTAAGTTTGAAGGGATATGAAATAATTTGATCAAACCTTCTTGAATTTTCTCGCGTGTTATTTTGCAATCGATGTCGACATGTTTTGTCCTTTCATGATGCACCGGATTCGTAGACATTGCAATAGCGGATTTGCTGTCTGAGTACACAAGTGCTGGTGTACAGTTATCAATACCATAGTCTTTTAACGCGTAAATTAGCCATTGAATCTCACAAGTCAAGGCAGCTAGTGCTCTATATTCTGCTTCAGCTGAGGAGCGACTTATGGTTGTTTGTTTTTTGCTTTTCCATGAAATTAACGATTCTCCAAGAAAAATACAGAATCCTGTGATGCTTCTTCTCGTATCAAGGCATCCAGCCCAATCGCTGTCACAGTATGCTTTGATTTTTAGTTCAGAAGCTGAGGAAAGAAATAAGCCCTGTCCAGGTGTTTTCTTGATGTAGCGTAAGACTCTTTGAGCAGCTTTCCAATGACTATTGCATGGTTTTGCTAAGAATTGACTTAGAGAGTTAACACAGTAAGACAAGTCTGGTCTTGTGATGGTTAGATATAATAGTCTTCCAATCAATCTTCTATATGATGAAGGATCTTCATATTCTTGATCATCTTCTTGCCTTAGCTTTGAAGTTGTTTCCATTGGAAAATTTGTTGGTTTTGCAGCCATGACTCCACATTCATTTAAAATGTCAAGAGCGAATTTTCGTTGACATAATGTAATACCCGTTGAGTTTCGAGCTACTTCTATACCTAGAAAGTATTTTAGTTCACCTAGATCTTTAATTGTGAACTCAGAGTGTAGATGAGTTTTTAGATTTCTTATTTCATCCATACTATTGCTCGCAAGTATAATGTCATCAACATATACTAAAAGAGCTATGAATGTAGTGGGTGATTTCTTGATGAAGAGACTGAAATCACTTGATGAATGGACAAAACCATAAGATATTAATGAAGATGATAATTTTGCAAACCATTGGCGAGAAGCTTGTTTTAAACCATACAAGCTTTTGTTTAACTTGCAAACTGTTCCCTTCTGAGCTTGAAGACCTTGTGGTATATTCATATAAACTTCTTCATCTAACTCCCCATGTAGAAACGCATTATTTACATCAAGTTGATGTAAAAACCATTTGTTAATTGAAGCTAAAGCCAGTATGATCCTTATTGAAACAAGTTTTGCCACAGGAGAGAATGTGTCAAAGAAGTCAAGACCTTCTTGTTGATTGTATCCCTTTGCAACTAGCCTTGCTTTGTGCCTTTCTAGTGAACCATCTGCCTTGTATTTTAGTTTAAAAACCCATTTGCTTCCAATAGGTTTCATTGAAGATGTTTGTGGAACAATTGTCCAGGTATTGTTTTCTTGAAGAGCTTTAAGCTCCTTTTGGATTGCAGAAATCCATTCTTTAGAAGTTGAAGCTTGTTTGTAAGTTTTTGGTTCTATTTGAGAAGATATATTCTCAATATAATTGGCATATTTTGGTGTAAGTCTTGAAGTGTTAACATAATCTTGTATTGGATAAAGTGGTTGAGTTTTGGAAGTGATATGAGAAGTTGAGTGGTATATATAATCTTTTAAGTATGAAGGTGGTTGTCTATTTCTTGTTGGCCGAGTTTGTTGAGATGTAGTAGGTTGAGTGGCTGGGTTTTGTTCGTTATGTTGATCAATGGTAGTGTTATGATTGAGAGGTTCTACATATGTATCAGAAGGAGGGAAAAGGAAGGTATGGAGGTTCTCAGTAGGTTTAATTTCTGAGAAGGGAAAGACTGTTTCATGAAAGACCACATTTCTTGAGACTAAGATCTTGTTATTTGATATGTCAAGAACTTTGTAACCTTTCGTGGCAGGAGGATAACCTAAGAATATACACTTTATAGCTCTACTATCAAATTTTGACCTGTTTTGTTGAAGTGTTGACACATAACAAAGTGATCCAAACACTCTTAGATGATGTAATGTAGGTGGTTTATTGTATAACCTTTGATAGGGAGTGAGGTTATTCAACAAAGGGGTAGGCAACCTATTGATTATATAGGCAGCTGTTAATATAGACTCAGACCAGAATTGTAGAGGGAGATTTGATTGAAACATTATAGCCCTTGCAGTGGTTAAAAGGTGTTGATGTTTTCTTTCCACCAACCCATTCTGTTGTGGAGTTTCAACACAACTTAATTGATGAATTATACCATTAGATGTATAGAAGGTTTGAAGGTTAAACTCAGGTCCATTATCTGACCTTAACACTTTGATTCTCAAATCAAACTGAGTTAATACCATTTTGTAGAAATTGTTTAAATGAATGTGAACTTCTGACTTATTATGCATTAAGTATATCCATGTTCCTCTTGAAAAATCATCAACTATTGTTAAGAAATACCTATGTCCTGTATGAGAGACTTGTTTGAATGGACCCCATATGTCACAATGTATTAAATCAAAACAAGCACTTGAAGTAGAAGTAGATACAGGAAAAGACAATTTTCTTTGTTTAGCAAAGTGACATGGTTCACATACACTATCTTGTAAAAAAACAATAGATGAATCAATCTTTTTGAGAGCATTTAGTTTAGCTCTTGATGGATGACCTAACCTAGAATGCCATATATCACTCTTCTTTGTTGAGACAGCTAGAACTTGATGAGATGATGAAGAGTTCAAATAGTATAATCCATTTCTTTCATAAGCAATCCCAATCGTCTTCTTGCATAGATGATCCTGTATAGTACAATAAGAAGAAAGGAAAACAACTGTAACAGCTGAATCTTGAGTTAATTTGGATATGGAAAGTAAATTGCACTTGAATTTTGGAACACATAGCACATTTTCTAAAGTAATCTTATTATTTAAGCTAATGTTCCCTTTGTGTGTTGCGTATATGACCTCTCCATTAGGCAATGTGACAGGGATATGAACAATTTGAGGTTTATTTATGTACATGGATGCTGAATATGTCAGGTGATCTGTAGCACCTGTATCTAAAATCCAAGAAGATGTGCAAGAATTACCTTCATTGATTGTGACTTGATGAACAGCTGAATTACTCATTTTCTCAGTGTGAGCAAGAGCCATAAGCTTACTTATCTCCTCAGGTGTGAATTCATAGCTACTAAGCGGCTTATGATCTTGTTCAGTCTTGAGTTCTTCTTCAGCATCAACAAGATGTGCAGAATGTTGTTGGTTTTGAACAATTCTTCTTCCTTTAGGTCCACCCCATCCAATTGGATATCCATGTAGCTGGTAACACTTATCCACTGTATGACCATTATATCCACAATGTGTGCAAATAACTCTCTTCTTTTCTGTGTAATTGTTTGATTTTTGGTTGTTCTTTGAGTAGAAGGCATGAGTTGGTGCAGAAAGTGATGAATTCGAGAGTAACCTTTGACTTTCTTCTTGAATAAGCATTGCAAAAACCGAGTTAATTTGTGGTAAAGGAGTCATTAACAAGATTTGGCTTCTTACTGCAGCAAAAGAGTCATTTAAGCCAATCAAGAATTTGATCACGAAGTCGCTATTTTGTCGCTCAATTAACGTATCAAGAATCTTGCAGCTGCATTGATTCATGTTTCCACATGAGCATGTAGGCATAGGCCTAAAATGAACATACTCATCCCAAAGTGTTTTGATCTTAGCGAAATACTCAGAAATTGAACTTGAATTTTGAGAAATCGAGCTCAATGATTTCTCAAGAACAAAGACTCTTGTACCATCACTTTTGCCAAATCGCGTTTTAAGCTCTTTGTAAAGATCATGAGCTGAGTTTACATACAATAAGCTACCTCTGATTTCTTTAGAAATCGAATTGAGGAGCCACGATAGAACTAAGTTGTTAGCTCTTGTCCAAGCCGAAAAAAGATCTAAATCTGTGAGAGGAGGCTGGACAATTTCACCATTGATAAAGCCAAGTTTATTCTTGACTGATAATGCAATCTCAATTGCACGAGTCCAAGATAGGAAGTTATCATTAGTAAGCACTTCAGAGACTAGCGATGCACCTGTGTTTTCACTAGGGTGGATATAGAATGGAGAAGAAAAATTCTCTGTTGCAGAGTTGTTCGCCATTGAAGCAAGTAGTCGAAGCTTATGATTTCTTGATCTAAAGCAAGAATTGATGTTTAGATTGCGGAAGTGATAACGTTTTCAACTGATACCATGATAAGAGTAGAAGATCTTGAGGTCTACAATGTCAAGACTCCATTAAAGCTTTGCATAAGAAGAAGAAAAGTAAGATGAACGAGAGAGAGAAAGAAGATTAATATGTGTTTTTCATCTTATCAAACTTGAGCTGAAACAGCTAAATACATTGTTTAAATAGTTGTTACAACTAACTCTAACTAACTCTATACTATTTACAATGTAGTCCCTAAGGTTATATTTAATAACAATCTAACCTCTAGACTATACTAGTATATCAAGATTAAATTTAAAACCTTTTTGAATTTATTTAAATTATTAGATTATAATATTTGGTGCAATTTTAGTATTCAAATGTATATTCTGATTAAATAAGTATTTTTTGATGTCCAATTGTGATAAAAACACGTTTTAAAAAAAATGAATAGTAGAGTTGACTTTTTAGTTTTTATTAACATGATGAATGGATTATTATATAGGCACTTGTTGAGGAAACTAAAGTAAGGTATGAGAAGACAAAGTTTAAGGTGGTTGATTTGGTAAGTTGGATCGTAAATACAAAATTTATTTTAGAAATTCAAGATATTAATGTTAATTAAAAATAATTTTTGAATGGATTATTTGGCTGATGATGATGATGAGTATGAAGAGAAATTAAAAAAAGAAAGTCTCGCCTTATTCTTTCTCGCTACGGTAAGTATTGCATAAGGGTACATTAGTCAATTAACATATGTCTTGAGAATGTGTATTTAATTGTCGGTTGTTTTTAGATACGGAGATGGTGAGCCAACTGATAATGCTGCAAAGTTCTACAAATGGTTCTCCGAGGTATTTTTTTTTTTTAATATTAAACTTAAATTTCATAAGAGTAATTATTTAAGTAATTATATATTTATATAATCGCAATGTTATGTACAGGCAAAAGAAAATAGAAGTGATGATTGCTTTAAAAATCTTCATTATGGTGTATTTGGTCTTGGAAACAGACAATATGAACATTTTAACAAGATTGGAAAAGTTGTGGATGATATCTTTTCGAGCAGGGTATGTATAATAATTTTGCTTCTTTTTAAAAGATTTCAGGGACCTCAATGCAATATACAGTAATTTTATATACTCATTTTTGTAATGACAGGTGGAAAGCGTCTGGTTCCAGTTAATTGGTCTTGGAGATGATGATCAGTGTATTGAAGATGACTTTACAGCATGGTATGTTCTTTTTATTCATATTTTAAATATACTTTCTTTATAAATTAGGACATCATAAGGATGTGTGAATGATTATGTGAAATTAACTTAATTATCCTTCTGTTTCAAAAGAAAAATTAAATTCTGATTAGAGTTGATTGTCCTTAGTTTTTCAATCCTCAAGAGTCCACTTAAGGTTTTCTAGAAATTGTTTAATAGTCCCCTTTCTCTCTCTTGTTCTTGTTAAACCATCATTTGTGTTTGTATCATACTTCTTTTTTAATTTATTTATATAAAAAGAACATTTATATTGATTTTTTTACTTGGTTAGAATATTGAAACGGATAAACAACTTCAATTTTTCCAAGGTTGTGTTGCTTCTACATTTTCTATCGGTAATTTAGTAATAATAATCTTTTAATCTTTGGTGCGGATCGGACTTCAATAAAAAATATTATGATCATTATTACTTTTTGTAATAATATACAACCATTCAATATTTATTTTTGTTGTTACAGGAAGCTGGTGATAAGAGTAGTGATGATGATGGGATGCTCTGTACATTTTGTTCTTAGAGAAATAAAATAAAACAAAAAAACGAGAAAATAATGTAAACATTCCTCCATTTTACTCACAAGCTTCGTCCCTACTACTTGCTACCTCGGTAACCACTACTCCACACCCATGTTCTTTACCTAAGTTATGAGCAAATCCAAATAGGGCCTTCATTAGTTTAACCCCTAAAGGCCCTTCTCAACCAAGCCCATACAGGTTGTATAGGCTTGGTGGAGAAGGCTCTTTAGGGGTTAAACTAATGAAGACCCTATTTATATTTGCTCATAACTTGGGTAAAGAACATGGGTGTGGAGTAGTAATTACCTAGGTAGCAAGTATTTAACCACTCCAATTTGGTATCCCACATTGGAAGAGATTATCATGCGATGAGACTCTTTGGTGTATGAAAAGGTTAGCGATGTAGGATGTCCATTTTTGTTGATCCAAGAGAGTTCTAACCGTGACTAAGATGTGGTAAATTCGGGTTTATTTTGTTAACTAGTTGTAGCTAGTTTCTGTTTTTTGTTCTAGAATTTAGAAGTAGATTAAGAAGATTTAGGACCTGTTTGGAAGTGCTTATTTTAGAGTAAAAAAGCACTTTTAGAATAAAATTCAAAATTTAAAAAAATCATTAAAAATAATTTTGAAATCTAAATTTCTTTTAAGTGCTTTTTTTAAGAAGCACCTATTTGGTGCTTCTCAAAAAAGTGCTTTTCAAAGTCAAAAAAAATCTTAAAATGCTAAAAGCACTTTTAAGTGCTTCTCCAAAAAAGCACTTCCAAACGGACACTTAGTTATAGATGGTTCTGTTTTGTTGTAAAGGGGAATATCCTTTGCATTAGCCTTTCTTTTATGTAAATGGAAATATCTGATAAGTGTAAAGCTTAACGTAAATCAAAGGCATTCTCTGATTAAGCTTATTGTAATGTTTAATAACACGATGCATAGTTTCAGGTACATATTCAAGTACAAGATTAAGATATAACTCATCTTTATCAGTAGTTGAAAAGAAATAGTGTTTTAGCGCCACAACATTTGGATGATCAAGTACACGCATAGTTTGTAATTCACGGTTTTTGTATCTTTTATCTTGAAGAACCTTTTTTATTGCAACTGTTTCACCAGTTTCCAAACATTTTGCTTGAAACACTACTCCAAATTATCCTTGTCCTACAATACGTTCAGCCATGTAACTAATAGTTTGTTTGGCCTGTCCATTTCGACCTCCAATAGTAGTGACAATAATATGTCCAGCTTAACCACTGGGACTAGCTCAGTGGCCAGGACCTTGTCTCTCAACTAGGAGGTACAGGGTTCGAAACCCCTATTTTTTGAGTCCTTAAAAGGGGGTAAGCAAGGGGGAGTATGCATGAGGAGACGTATATATTTCTTATGGGATTAGTCGTGGTGCGTGTAAGCTGGCCCGGACACCCATACATCAAAAAAAAAAAAAAAAAGAAAAAAAAATATGTCCAGCTTCAGTACCATTACCATTAACAACTATTGCTTCCATATCCTTCATCACGGATTTTCATATCATTCATCTCCTCAGGCAAATAATCAATTCCAACAGTGTGGCTACTAGAAGTAGGGGCTACACCTACAGAACCCATTTTGCTTAACACTAAAATTTATTTTTTACTTGAATATATTTTTCACCAAAAGAAATCAAAAACCTTCTTTATAGCAAAGCCCCGATCATCGGCATCTCTGTCTGATATAAATTTGTGGACATCAACAGAAATACAAATTACCCCCACTCGACCCCACCGTAAGAGAGAGAAAATGTAATACAAACAATTTGATGCCCTCTTCAATAAAGCTGAATCTTTTATTACTAACCTTTTTATATAATTGGATAATTGTAATTAAGAATTATCAAAATTGAAACGAAGAATAGCACCCTTGAATGATACAGTCACCTTCGTTCTTCATTCTCTCAGGGGGTGTTGGTGGAGGTGTCCATGGCAGATTCGTGTAATCGATAAGAAACACGATAGTGGTGTCGGCTCATCGGAGTAGAGAATAGGGCTTCGCTTTTGGGCCTTCGCAGTAGCCGTAATGTACTTCGCTTGGTGACGACAATGATTCTCCGACACCAGGATGGCGGCCGTCGCTGCCGCAAAAGGCTTCGGCTCTTTTTTTTCCTTTGGTAAATGTGCGATTTTTCATCCGACTATAATTCTAGGTTTGTGTTGTGAGATTAATTAAAGTTAAAAGAAGGGTATAATTGGTATGATTTACTTATTTTATGACTTTTATAGATAATTTAAAATGGAAGAGGCTGAAAGGTAATTATTATTAAATTAGTGACTTAGATGGTAATTATTTCTTGTTTAGATGAAATATAATATATATTAGATTAATTAAAAATAAAACAAAATAAAGGCAAAACAGGAAAGCAAAACTCTTTTGGGGACTTTTATAGATAATTTAAATTAGAAGATGGGATATTTAGAAGATGGGAGAGGGCTATTATTATTAGTTTTGTGACTTAGATAGTAATTTTCTCATTAAGGAATTAAGATAAGTATTGTTAGATTATAGGTTTTTATTTAATTGGTATATTAATATCCCACAAAGAAAAGTAATAGTAGTATAATTGTATTGGATTATTAGTCTCTGTTGGACTATGTATTTCCAGAAATGGGGTGAAAAATATTATTTACCAAGCATCAGAATTCAAAACGAACCAAAACTGAACCGAACCGAACCAATTCGAAACCAAAAACCAAAAGTGGAACCAAATACGAACCACCCGGTTTGGTTATTGAATTATAAAAAACCAAAATATTCGGTTCAGTTCCCGTTTTGGCCAAAATTTGAGATGAGCCGAACCACGCTCACCCCTACTTATACATAATATAAGGTTAATTGGATTTGATGTAAAGAAGCTAATTAAATACGCATGGTGTAGGATTTCAATGTGGGGTTACAGATACTACAATGGAATGATAGCAAGAAAAATGGTGCAACCACTAATGCAAATTAGCGTAGAGGACGCTACACTTGGAAGAAGCCAACAACTAAGAGAGCTTTACGATGAATAAGTTTCTGCTATTAAAACTAGATTTCTTTCTTTGTGACAAAGATCATTTTCAAATTCTTCAAGAGGAGAAGGTGATAAGTGAAGTATCCTTCCAAAAGATGCACAAAATTCCCATACAATTAATAAATCCCCTACACAATCCATTGGGACATTAAAATCTCTAATAGGAATAGGACTATCAATTAAAGCTTCACCATCTTCAAAAGATTTTAGATTGATATGTATCAATTATGTAATCATATGTATCAATAATCATCTATGTATCAATTATGTAATCATATGTAATAATATGTATCAATAATCGTCTAATATTGAGTGATTATCAATTATATCATAAAATAAGAAATTTCCATCCATGAATCCCATTGCACCACCATAATTTAAGAAAAAAAATAATAATCTCACCATCATCTATTACCTTCGCTTAATAAAATTGTAAAATATGTAATTAAACAGCTCCAAGGATAACTTCAAAAACACGGAATCCATACGATTTGAAAAGCATAATTTATTGAGTAAAGTATATATAAATTAAGATTCATATAAATTTTTTTCTACACTTATAATTTTTGGGTTGTTTTTTTCCTCATTGGACACGCAAAAATATGGGCGTTTTGAACACCATCGTAGACAGTGAAGTCTCCTCCGAAACCAGTATAATCTAAAAATATATGTACAATGCCACTAAGACCCAGACACTAGGATAAGACTTGGCGCCACTCAAACTCCCCCCACCCCCCCCCCCCCCCCCCCCTCCCCCTCGAGAATGATTTTACACCCGAAGAATAAAAAATGATTATGCAATAAGACAATTGTGTCACAGATTATGTGTTTAATCTCTTTCTTTTAATATGTATTTGTAATGTATTAGATTAACTACAAAACATATTTCGTCGACGTACCCCACCAACGATAATAAGTTTAGCCAAACCTTTATCAAATAGATCCCATAGGAAATTTTGATACGTTATTTCAGCGATAATTAACACTCCATAGGTCTTTAATTATGCAAAAAATCATATATATATATATATATATATATATATATATATATATATATATATATATATATATATATATATATATATCCTTTTATTATTTTTGATACCCAAAAAAATTTAAAATGTAAATTCGAAACCAAACTTTTAAATTTTAAAATAAAAAGGCTTTTTTTAATTTTTTAAATTTTTAATTTTTTTTTAATTTTTTTAATTTTTTTAGTAATATATATGATTTTTACTCAAGTAATCGAATGATTTCTAAGCTTATTTATATATTATTTTCATTCAAGTGTAGAAATAAATATAATTATGTATTTCGCACAATCTATTATAATTTTTAAAATTCTTTTTAGCCCAAGTAAATTCAGGTACGGGGCATTTTCTAGTATATATATGGAACACTTTTAAGGCATTTTGTACATTTAGTGTAAATATCCTAGGGATCCCGTTCAAGTCACAGAAGGAGCCAAGAAGTCTAGTTTAAGATCTAAAGGAATAGCTTGCAGAATGCTTCTGTCGAATTGTAAACATCATAAATAATAATGTGTAGTGAATCAGTTGATGAAATGTACATACAAGGTAACTCTTGGGGTCTAGTACACATGGTAAAAAGTGCATCCAATTCTGATCTAAGATGTGAAAGTTATGCACCCAAAGCTACCCAGGTTTTGAGAGTTTATTGGGTCACTTTTAGGTCACTTAAGTAAGTCCAATTGAACAACCTCCAATGGTATGTTAAGATTCCCAATTGACGGGTCATTGGAAAATTACATAGAGATTTGTAAAGAGTCAAAAGCAAATCATACATGTAAAAAATAATACAAAGAAATATGACATAAATTTTAATCTCTATAGTTGCCCTACATGAAGCTTATATCATCACTAAGGATTGTAACCAACCCTATAATGATTCCACTCTTTTGAGGGATGGTATTCCTCCTCAATCAATACCTGAAATAGATCAACCAAAAGAAGTAATTGAGGAAAAATCAGTGATAAAAGACACTTTCATAGGTGACGCAAATATTTTGGTGAATGTGGTTGAAGTCCAATACATGGTTGAGCTTTGTGATAGCACGGTAGATAAATGTGTAGTTGAAAGTATACAAAACGATGAAGAACCAAATTGTATCCCCATGGAGTTTCCATATAATCAAGAGAGAGAAGTCAAGTTTAAAGATGTGTTTACCGTGGGGATAGATCTTTCTAAACCAAATCTGGATGAGGTGATAGTAGAAGACTGGGTTGATGGCAAAGAAGAAGATGAATTAGTTGAGATATTGATTAAAAACCCAAGGTTCAAGAAAAAATACAAGTCGAATCTCCGCCAAAGGAAGTTCGCCCACCACCATTCTCATTGGGAGTTGTGAAGAAAGTTAGAGCAAATTTTTCTGAAGATCAATGAGTATTATCAGCTAACAAATTCCTTGCAAGGTCTTACACTACGAAAGCAAGGTGGCAAGGAGGGGAAAATACCTACTTTCTTACAAAGACGAACATGCAATCGAAGAGAACAAAAATATTAAGCCGTACAAGACGGTAATCATAAATCACCATGCGAGAAAGTTGTTTCATCGTAGGAACAGAAGCTACTCAATTCCATACAAAGATCGATCAAGCAAAAATTGTTGAGAAATTTTCTAAGTTAACATTCCGAGGAGGAGGCAGGTTTAAGAAAAGGGAGTATCTCAAGGCCTCAATACAAATTCTGAGAAAGCTTTCATGTCGAGTTTAACGATGTGATAAACAAAAGAGCTTCTTGCGAGGCAAGTCAAGGTCAAAAGTGGTAAATACCACACGTTTTATTGTAACAATGAGATTAGTGGAATCTAGTTGATGTATGGGTCAAATTAGGTGAAATTCGAAGTCAAAACACAAATATACAATGGAGAAACAGTGAATTTCTTCGATATTATCCAATGGTGATGGCTAAACCTCAATAGGAGCTTACACCAGAAATTTGATTGATTGGATAGGAATTTTGAGGAGATCTTTGTACGGCTAGACAGCTAGGGAAGTCTAAATTCTAATGCCTTAATCCACAACCGATATCACCCATTTTGTGATAAATATATTCCCTTAGGATACATCATTTCAGGTAGAATTTGGACTTATTAGATAGACTTTTGAGCTTATTTTTTGATATTGCGCTTTCGGCCCTTGGAATTATATTATTTGCGTTTTTAGATCTTTTGTGCGTTAACTCATTTGTTTTAGCATGAAGTTATTAGGTACATGGGTTCTAGGAAGCACCAAAATGAGTAAAGGAAGTGAAGTTTAAAGTCTTAGATCAGAAGGATAGGTCAAAAGAGAAAAAGGCACCACTCAAAGAAATGAAGAGGAGCATAAGAAACTAGAAAGTTGTCACTTCCATCTATTTTAGAGCCCAAACAGTGTTGATCCATACCTAGTGGTTCAGCTGAAAAAGTTGCGCCTCCGAGTTAGCTCGAATTAAGGACTAGAATCAGGTGATTTGGATTTAAGACACAAAAGTTACGCTTGTTTTACTGGAGTGTGTTACAGCAGTTATGGTAATTACTAATTGGAATTGGGACATGAATCATTTAATTAAGAGTAATGATATTTGTCACCCCTTTTCGGTTCACCCTTATATCACCTCCTATGTGGAGGTTTTAAACACCAATCAAAGTATTTCTATTTCCTAATTACTTTTTCTTTCTCCTTTATTTAATGACACATAAGGGGTGATACAAGGTTGAACCAAAAAGGGGTGACAAATATCAGTACTCTTTAATTAAATAAGATAAAGGCCCAATCCGATTTTACTTAGTAAAAAAAAGCTATTCAGGTCTTATTTTTTAGACGCTTCATATTTTTCAACTTTCAAAAGACAGCAAAAAGTAAGCAAGAAGAGCAGAACCTGGAGAACTCCTTTCTCCAACAACAACTCAATTCAATATCTCTATCTAGGTTTTATTTTTGTTTTTTGGAAAATATATTTTATCAATTTCCTTTATGTATTTAATTTCATTATGAGCTAAACTTACATATACTTGGGGGTTGCATAATGGGTTAAACCATAGTTTATTTAATTTAGTATTTTCAAATTTGGGATTGTCTTAATTTAATTCAAGTTAGGTTTTTCATATTGTTTATTAGTTCATGCATTTACTGATTTTAATTTAGCCACAAATTAGAATTAGGTTATAGTAATTAGGCTATTCACTAGTGACGGTGATCTCCTTGATGGGGTTTAATAAATGAACTACTTAATAAACGTGTGGTATTCGTCAATGATCTTGACGGGCTTGACTAACCGCATAGCCAATTTCGTAGAAGTAATAATCATCTAATCGTAGCTTATAATCACCCTGACGGGGTTTGTAATACTGTAGGATAGCTCCTAAGTCTAACCTGAATGGAGTTACGAGATTGTAGAGTCCCTACTAATATAGAATTACCAACGTGTCCCTTAAACAAACACACAAAATGTATGAACTTCGGTGGATCCCTAGCGAGACTCAAGTATAGCTCTCAACTTTGTGTCTAATCTTTTACTCTTTAATTTCTTTACTTTCAGTTAACCTTTTAGTAATTTAATTATTTGCGTCTAGTAGTGTATAACTCAAAACCAAACAAAGATCTTTATCTTTTATTTTCCGTACTTGCAATTACTTCTACTTATCCTTTAAACACATAATTCATACCTCGCAGTCCCTGCGAACGAAATCCTTATATTTATCTATTACTTGGAACGACCCGTACACTTGCGGTTAGTTTCTCCTCCTATTTAGTGTTTATTTTTATAACACTCTAGGAGCAACCACGTTTTAGGTGCCGCTACTGGGGATTGCAGCGTGTGACCCTTGTGTTTATCCCTTTAAGTAGTTTTAATTGTTATTTTATGTTTTACGCTTTTCTTTTGTCTTTCGCAGGTCTTACAGGTTTGGTGTCTACTCTTGAATCCGGAGAAATTAATCCGCGCTAAAAATCGAAGAGAGAAGGAAGAAAAGAAAGCAAGAGAAGAGAAGAGACGAAAGCACTAAATGTACGAACTTAGGTGGATCCCTAGCGAGACTCAAGTATAGCTCTCATCTTCGCGTCTTAAACTTTTAGTCTTTAATTTATTTACTTTAAGTTATTTATTTCTTTTCGTCTAGTAGTTTAATAATTGAAAACCAAACAAATATATCACTTATCTTTTATTTCCGTATTTTCAATTACTTCTACTTATTCTTTAGACACGGTGGTTATACCTAGCAGTCCCTGAAACGAATTCCCTTATATCTTATCTATTACTTGGAACGGCCCGTACACTTGCGGTTAGTTGCTCCTCCTATTTAGTGATGATTTTTATCACACTCCGATTCAAGGAGTTAGATTCAAACCAGATGCGGGTATGATCAATCATTTCATCAATATTGGTGCATACAGTGGAGTTGCACGTGAAGTACCTATTCGGGCCATGTACAAATTTATGCAGATTTTGTTGGCATATGTCATTCCGGGAGTTACTCATGAAAAAATGTATTTTTCTATGTTCCCATTTTTACTCAACGGAGGAGCTAGTGCGTGGTATGATCAGCAACAACCGGAGAAACTACTACTTGGAATCAATTGCAAACTGTGTTTTTGATAGGTATTACCCTCAGAGTGTTAGATTGAGTGTGCAACTTGATTCAGCAGGTTTCCAACAAGAACGTGGAGAAACTTTAGGGGTCGTGTGGTCTTGATATCTATCATTATTAAGAAAGTGCTCACTACAAGGGTATTCATTGGAGTTATAGTAGGGGATTTTCTATCGCATTTTAGATGAAGCCTCTAAAGAGAAAGTTGATAAGATGTTTCGAGGTGGTTTTATGATGGTAAATGTGGATCAAGAGTTGGCTAAGATGGATCGGATTGTGAAAAATGAAATGAGTTGGCAACCATCAAGATCACCATATTGATTTTCCGGAAAAGGTACCTTGGATATAGATACAAAAACTGTGTTGAATGCAAAGATTGCCTCTTTAAAGAACAAAATTAAACAATTATCTGTTTCCAAAAAGAAAGCTAATATTCATGTGGTACAAGAACCAGAAATATATCCCAGTTGTGGGGTAACTGATCATACATGGGAATATTGTTCTCAAAATCCAGAAATGGTATGCTTCGTCAATAATCGGGGTAACCACTACTCGAGTGGTCAAGGCTATGGTAATCAAAACAAAAACCATCCAGGATTCCAATACTTAAATCCGCAAGAGGTTGCTAATCCAGGAACATATCAACCAAAACCCCAAGGGAACAATTACCAGGCGATACCGCAAAATCAATATCAAGGAGGTCAAGCTCCTCAAAATTCCAAATATGATGCTTATACAGAGACTCTATCTCAGAAGGTACTCCCTTCCCATCCATAAGAAGGTGCGATTACTGCAAGCGAATTAGCTGTCCAAATGAACCAGTTTATGACAGTTTCAGTTCATAAGTCAACCAAGCTTGAAGAACAAATGAACCAGTTTATGCGAAAATCTAATCAAAAGACTACACAACCAGAAGAACACTTGCACACACTCGTGGCCATAGCATAGAGTCAACAAGAGCAGCACAATACCAATGTGAAGGTAAATGAACAATCAACTGCGTTAAAAATTCTTGAAAAACAAGTGTCTTAACTGGAAAAACAGATAAATCAGTGTCCACAAGGACAACTTCCAAGTGACACTGATAATCCTCATTATTTTGAAGATTGTAAAGCAATTTCTCTTTGATGTGGGAAACAGTTACAACCACCTACCTTCCCAATTATGAAATAAAAAGAGGTACCTGTCAAACCAAAGGAAGTAGAGGATATAGTTGAGAAAGAAGAGGAATTTGATATAGTTTAAGTTGTAGTTGAGGAAATAGTTGATGATGTGAGTGAAGATGTGATTGAGGAGCATATTAAGGCTACAAAGGAGAATACAAATAAAGAGATGGCCGTGAAAGATAATCGTCCTCCCCCGCCCTTTCCATCACGTGTCCAGAAGAAGAACAATGACAAAGAGTACAAGAAGTTCATAGACATGTTGAGGAAATTACAGATCAATCTACCTTTTCTAGATGCTATCTGAGGAATGCCAAAGTACGTAATATTTTTGAAGGATGTTCACCCTAACAAACTCAAATACTATGAGGGAGAGATGATTGGGTTACCGGAGGAGTGCATTGCAATATGTCAAAGTAAGTTGCCTCCAAAATTAGCAGATTTTGGGAGCTTCAAATCCATATATCTATTTGTAAAGAATGGATCGGGAGAGTGTTGTGTAATCTAGGTGCGAGTATCAATCTCATGCCTATATCGGTGTTCGAGAAATTAAAGATTAGGGATGCAAAGACTACTACCATGGTCCGACAAATGGCGGATAGTACCTATCTTATCTTGAAGGAAAGATCAAAGATGTCCTCGTCAAAGTAGGTAATTTTATATATCCGTGTGATTTTATTATGCTTGATTACGACGTGGATAGGAATGTCCCCATCATTTTGGGAAGACCATTCTTAGCCACTGGCTGTACTTTCATTGAAGTAGAGATTGGTAAGCTAATCATGCGAGTGCAAGACAAGGAGGAAAATTTCAATGTATTCAAGGCAATGAAGTTACCAGGTTCTCCAGGGGATTGATTTTTCTTGAATGCCATTGAACAAGGAGAGAAAGGACCAACCAAGGTAGTGGCAACCTTAGGAATAGAGGGGAAAAGATGAGAAAGAAACCACCTAATAAAGCTCCTCAAGATTCTAAGGAGACTCCGCTCCTTGATCACACAAAGAAGAAGTACATGAAACGTGCTGTGAGGATTCCAAAAGAACCCAAGAAAGAAGGAGAAATTCAAAGTAGGCAAATAAGTCGCATTGAAGGAGTCCGATCCTCCAAAGAAATCACGTAAGTCCAAAAGTTCTTGGCTTGGACCATTTATGGTCACGAATATTATCTATGAGAAGCTAGTTAGTATCAAGGCAAAGGGATACAAATTTCGAATAATAAACGTCGATAACCTCACTCACTGCTGGGGAGGTTATGTTGAGAAGTGATCTTGGAGGTAACCCGTCGAGCTTAACGACGTTAAACAAAAATCATTCTATCTATATACTAGTGTAATGCTTTACGTCTTTCCATTTGTAGTGTACAATAGAGTAATTGATGTTTATTAGTGTACAATTTTAATAATTGAGAAGGGTGGTAGTGTTTTTGATGATTTGCAGGTGTTAAAATCCTTGAGTTTGGGGTTAAACAGGTGTGAAACAGAGTAATTACGCGTCTAAGTGGCCTTGTGCAATTACACGGACCGGTTAAACGGCCCTGCTCTCGGCATGCCACTTAAAGTCTCTAGAATTGGCACACTTAGACGCATGTATAAGTGCGTCAGTGAAAAATCGATTTGTGCGACCGGCTAGCCGGTCAGATCACCAGCATGCCGGTCAAATATTATTGTTACAGCGCTGAGCTCCTGGAATGCACACCCTTACACACAACTATAATTTGCGTTATTGAGAAAATTCACTTCGCGATCGGCAAGCCGGTCAGATCGTCAGCATACCGGCTAAATCTCAGCGGAATCATTAAAATTGATTCATGGACACAAGGATGGTGTGAACAAGAAGAAAGAGTAAAAATTCAGGCCCGCTAGCCGTTCTTCTCACCGACATACCGGCCCGCCTGCGAGAATTTAACCTAAACCTTATTAAAACCTTTTTCTTCTTTCATCTTTAGCCTCTCACAAATGAAACTGCATTGTAGACGAACCCGAGCTCTAAAAATACATGTAAACCACCATCAAACCACCAAGATACCATCAAACCATCCCTCTAAACATCATCCAAACATAGAATCATATCACAAATCTTTCCAAAACATCAAAGAATTCACAGTTTAATCAAAAAAAATTCTTCTCCAAAGATTATAGTTTACATGTCAAACCTTTCCCAAAACTTGAGATATTCATAACACAGCTTATAACGCACTATCATTCATATCCATATACCTCCATGAACACCTAAAGTCACAAATTTCATCTAAATTTTTTTAGAATTCTTTAAGCTTTGAGTTTGGGGTCATCCGAGATGACATGAAGGTTGGAAGAGGTATGAAGAACATAAAGAGAAAAGAAAGTTGGGTGTTGAGGAAGGATTCCCTTGGAGGAGGTGATAATTTAGAGGTCCATGAGGAGATGATTAAGTAAAGGGAATATGAGTTCAAGTTGATGAAGAATACATTAAAGAAGATGAATTCAATGGTGTATGATCTATACATCGTCACTAAGAAGACTTCACAATCTCGAAATGATACTACATGTAATCGTCCTAGTGCCGATCCAGATATGTTTTATTCTCCCTTTTTTCTCATTATTAGTGTATATTAGTTTATTTGCTTTATAGAGTCTTTTCAAGTCGTGAGGACACGACTCATTTTTTAGTTTGTGGTGGGGTACTCGTTGTCCTCATTCCCAAATTTTATGTGTATATTAGTTTTACCGCTTTTTGATTTTTTTTTAAATTGAAATTAAAATTAGTTTAAGGAATGTTTTGAATGTAGAGTATGTTAAATGTCCCCATAAGCATACCTTTTGTAAATTTATGATAGAATATAGTGGACCTTAGGAGTTAATGTAAAACGCACCTTGATTGCGTGCAAACATTAGATGGTTGCTAGGAAAAATTAATGAACAATGAAAAAGAAGTAAGTTTGTACTTAGTGAGAATGAGTTGTATATAGAACGTGATATCTAATGAGTTGGAAACCCACTTGATTATGAACTAGAGGAGAAAATGGAGTGAAACTATGCGACTAGGAAAGTGATAAAGGCACTTGAAACCTTTTTAGCTTTCTAACCCGTAATTAATTATATCCTTCTTAGCCATTTTTGAGCTTGTAAGCCTTTCTTTTGAAGCCACATTATAAGCCTATCCTTTAGATGTTAGAACTATACCATATGACCCGCACTTTAATCATGATTGCTTAAGACTAGTTGTCCTTGTGCTTGAGTTTGGGGTGATGGAATCTAAATTACATCTGTTGGGTAGATTTGTGAGGTGCTTTAATGATTATGAACTTTATAGTAAATTTCTTTCCCGTTTTCTAAAAATAAAAGAGAAAAGAAAAAGAAAGAAAAAAAATTAAAAAAAAATCGTTAGCATGACCATTCACATTAAAAAGAATGTCATGATAAACTTACAAAAAAAAGATTGAATAAATGTTGAAATAAAAGAAGCGGCAAAGGAATATGTTTATTGTAATCATATTGATAGGTTTGGTTTTTGGGACGCTAAATTAGTGTGTCAAGTTAGTGTAACTAAAGCTCATGACAGTTTGTTGAAGGCTAGTGACGAGAGAGCCAAAAGCTCATTTTTCATTATCCAAATGTACCATACCGTCTCTAAGCCTACGTTAAAACCGTAAAGACCCTGTAGGTACATAGTGGAATAAATTTTTTTCTAATAGGGAGTAAGTTAAGTGGAGCGCTCAAAGCGAATAAAGATCGATTAACACCCTATAGCCACCATCTCGAGCTAAATATTAAGTGTAATCTTCTAGCATTGTGAATTTAATTTTGGAATGATATTATCTATGTGTTTTATTTTGTATGGTAGGTGTATGTGTGCATTAGTTCTTAGGTTTTACTATATGAGATTTATTTTAAGTTGTGCTTTGGGTTTATTCACTAGACTCTGCATTTTGCGTCTCACCTAAGACCTTTACTTTTGTTTTACTTTGTCAGGCCCGCAAAGGTATGAGTTTGGGGTCTTGATGTCTCCCATTTTGTTAAATATATGTCCTTAGGGGGCATCATTTTAGGTAGAATTTGGACTTATTAGATAGAATTTTAATCTTATTTTGTCATATTGCACTTTTGTCCCTTAGAATTATATTATTTGCATTTTTAGAGATTTTGTGAGTTAATTCGTTGTTTTAGCATGAAGTTCTTAGGTACATAGATGCGAGGAAGCACCAAGATGAGGAAAGGAAGTGAAGTTTAATTTCTTATATCAAAAGGAGATGTCAAAAGAGTAAAAGGTACCACTCACAGAGATGAAGAGGAGCACAAGAAACTGGAAAGTCGTCACTTCCAGCTTTTCCGAGCCCAAACAGTGCTGATTAAGGTCTGGTGGTTCAATTGAGAAAGTTGCACCTCTGAGTTAGCTTGAATTGAGGTCTGGAATTAGGTGATTTGGATTTAAGACGCAAAAGTTATGAATGTTTTACTTGAGTGTGTACAGCAGTTACGGGAATTACTAATTAAACTTGGGCCTTGAATCATTTAATTAAATAAGATAAAGTTCCAATCCGGTTTTACTTTGTATAAAAAGGTATTCAGACCTCATTTTTTAGACGCTTCATATTTCCAAGGTTAAGAAGACAGCAAAAAGGCAGAAAGAAGAGAAGAAGCTGGAGAACTCCTTTCTCCAACAACAGCTCAATTCAATACCTCTATCTATGTTTTATTTTTGTTTTTGGGAAAATTTATTCTATTAATTTCTTTTATATATTTAATTACATTATGAGCTAAACTTACATATACTTGAGAATCACATAAAGGGTTAAGCCCTTGTTTATTTAATTTAGTATTTTCAAGTTTGGGATTGTCTTAAATTTAATTCAATTTAGGTTTTTCATATTATTTATTAGTTCCTGTTTATTTACTGATTTTAATTAAGCTGGGAATTAAAATTAGGTTATAGTAATTAGGCTATTCACTAGTGGCGGTGATCACCTTGACGGGGAGTTTAATTACTGAACTTATTAATAAACGCGTGGTATTCGTTAATGATCCTGACGGACTTTACAAACCGCATAGCCAATTGGGTAGAAGTCTTAATCATCTGAACGTATCTTATAATCATCCTTACGGTAGTTAGGAGATTGTAGATTCCTGACTAATATAGAATAACCAACTTGTCCCTTAAATGAAAGACTAAATGTATGAACTTAGGTGGATCCCCAGCAAGACTCAAGTATAACTCTCATCTTTGCGTTTAATCTTTTAGTCTTTAATTTCTTTACTTTCAGTTAATCTTTTAGCAATTTATTTATTTGTATCTAGTAGTTTATAACTCAAAACCAAACAAAGATCTTTTATCTTTTATTTTCTGTACTTGCAATTTCTTCTAATTATCCTTTAAACATATTTTTCATACCTCACAATCCCTGAGAGCGAAATCCCTTATATTTATCTATTACTTGGAACGACCCGTAAACTTGTAGTTATTTTATCCTCCTATTTAGTGTTGATTCTATCACACTCTAGGAGAAACCAACAACTTATTTGGATTTTGCATGAAAATATTATGATCAACATATTGAGACGTGATGCCAAAATTGAAAGAGTTTGTCAAATTCACATTCCCCTCAGGCTCCGAATCGACCCACAAGGCCAAGAATGTTCATAAATATCATCAATCAAGAATCATGGATCAAGAAAATCAATCCCTAACTTGGTAATCGAGTGGTTCTTGCGAAGTTAAGTACTCTTTCCTCTCTCATTAGCTGGTATAAATTTATTAGTGTATAATCTTAAGAGTTTACTACTTTATTAAGTATTTTCAAGTTGTGGGGACATAACTCATCTTTGAGTTTGGGGTGGGGTACTAGTTTCCCTCGTCACTATTTTATGTGTTAACTTGCTTTAATAAAAAACCAAAAATTCAAAAAAAATATATAAAAAGTCAAAAAAAAATTAGAATTGAGTAGATAAATAAAATTGGTATTGAACAAGTAATGTCCTTTGAAAACATGTATAGATAAGTCAATGATAGATACACTTTTTTTTTTCTTTTTTAATTTACTATATTTGTTCTTGAACTTCACATTGACAGTGTGTTAATGTGAAAAGAATATTAGCGAACAATGCATATAAGGGTCTAGGAACTAAGAGAGAATTGAACAAGTGTATCGAACGTGAGATCTAACCTAGTTAAAAATCTACTCTACTTGTGACTTGGATGTAAATAAGTTAACGTGATTACAATGTAAAATATATGATCAAGGCGGTACTTTCACAAGCCACTTGTACCTTCTAGATTTATGTCCCGATGAACGATCATGTATAATTCTTAGCCCCTTTAAGCCTTTAAGCGTCTTTCTTTTTTAGCCACTATTATAAGCCTTTCCCCTTAGTATGTAGGACTTTACCATATGACCTTCCATCGAGTCACAATGCCTTAGGACTACCTTTCTTCGAACTTGATTCTGGTGTGGTGGGTGTTCTTGGTTCTGGGATATAAATTTAGGTGGATTTTGTGTTGTATAGTGCTACATATTGATGAGCTTAATTTATGGTCAAATAAGTAAACATGAGTTCTAAAATAAATAAAAAACTCTCATGTTTGACTTACAAAAAAGAAAGAAGAAAAAGTTGAAGTAATAAATTTGGCAAGTCGAATTTGTTGAGCATCAAAAAGAAGTTGGTTTTTGGATATTGGGGATGCCAAGATTTGATGCATCAAAAGAGGATGAGTGAGTACATTTATGAGCGTAAACTCAAGCTCTTGGGAAGTTAGTTACTAGGTTAAGTGAGGAGAAAGTCAAAAGCCCACTCTAAATTTATCCAAATTGTATCATACCGACCCTAAGCTACGGTACAACCAAAAATACCTTGAGATTATCAACTGTGTGATTAAGTGATGAATGAGCAGAAAAGAAGTGAGTAAGTATGCTATTAGACACCATGAAAGGATTGTGGATCACCCTATAGCCAGCACTTCAAGCGAGGTATTTTAGTGTCCCTTCTTGAATTTCTAAACTAATTTTTTCTAGGAACTTTAACATGTTGATTATGTGTATGAATATTATATTTGTGGATTATTTCCAAAGTAAGACATTATAAGTCTTCTTATACATTGGTTTCAGGATTATTACTTGCTTTATCCTTTGAACTTTCTAGGATTTGAGAGTGGTTAGGACATCGTCTTTTCATGTCGAAGACACGGGTTCGATTCCCGTAGGGGATAGGTACTCATTCTTGAATCCAAATAAATTTATTTTCCGTTTTTTTAGAGGGCAATATTTCTAATGCCTTTGAGGTTCATAGGTTTTTCTCTGATGTTTCTCATTCCAGTGAAGATCTTGAAATCCGAGTTGACGAGGCCTTTAAGCTTTCCTAAACAGAAGAAATAAGACTTTCAAAATTGATTTGAGTAATTCTTATTATGTCGGGTCGACAAAACCTTGAGTTTGGGTTATCTTGGTTATCACAATGAATCTTCATAGGTTTTTGGGAATGCAAATTTTACTATTGAAGAATACTTTTTATCCATTTTTATTCACAAAATTCATGTGAAAACGCCCAAAACTCTATTTTTGCACTACTTCTATCCACTATAACTTGATTTTTTACTTGACTATGTATCCAAGTTACCCCACACCTATGTAAGATATCTATAGGTTGAGGGACGGTCAATTATTGAACCTTCCCAATATGCAATTGAGTATAAATCAATGCTCGAGTTAAATATTTTCTTTAAAAATTAGGTATTCATTGGTGTAATTTTGAGATATTAGAGGATACAATAGAACACATTAAAAATGTTGTTTAGAAGGGTTGTTCAAAAATTAACTTATGACACTCACTGAGAAACTAATCTTAGGATTTGTATGGGAGAGATACATCAAAATCCCTATAAACCTTAGATATCGACCTTTATATATCAAGAGTTTTCCTTCTACTTTTTCTATCTTGTTGCTTGGGTCCATTCGAGCTCTGATGGCTTACCCTTAGAAAACGAGCCTCTTTTACTGAGTATAGAGTATATTTACATTGGGAAATTGAGATTCCAAGACTAGATCGAGCTACCTCCAAAACTAAGAAGTGTTTCAGACTTTCTAGGTTTTTAATTTCAATTTTAGTAGCCAAAACTCTCATCAAGTCCACCATCTCATATTCTCAATCAATGTCCATTTTAAGTTCAGACGATAATGATTGCAATTTCGTATGATTAGGGGATGATCCCACACTTACCCCATCAAAACCATATATATAATTTCTATTAGTATCTCTAAGTACTCCTCCAATGCATTTACTCTCTCCATATGCTCTATCTACATTTAATTTAATCACGGTCATCAGTATTATCAATTTCAGTAATACATTTCTTGCTGAAATATTTAACCCACCATCACATTCCTTACCTCGTGTAAAAACACAATATTTCACATAATACTTTACATTATCTCTATAAAAACTTGTGATAAGCTGATTTTACCTATTCCTTTCAACATATCATTGTGATCACCCATAATTACCACACCACTACGAAAACGACCATTCAAAGCTCCATTCCTTCCAGTGTATCGGTGGAAATTTGGTACTTTTTTCCCACCAGTTGATGTCCTCCTGAATATGTCCAACTCCCCCAAGCGAGATACTACTGTCCATCAATTGTTCAGCCCATGTGGTCGTCTTTATTAAACAATTGTAGTAGCAACACCCCTATGTTGATTACCTTACAGTCCATCCAAACCCATTGTCATTCCTCTCATCGAGGTACTGATCTGCAACCTCCTTCCAGGGGTAAATTCGCATGTACAGTGTAATTTCTTCCCCTCAACAAGATGCTACTCATCGCCCTTGTGGAGTTGCCATTTTTCTAGAGACTCAGCATAGAATTTACATATCATATCAATTACAAGATAACCAATTAAACCAAAACTATGATATAAACTTCACAAAATTCGCCCTTGTGCAAATTTTACTATTGAATCTTCATAGGTTTTTGGAAATGAAAATTTACTATTGAAGAATACTTTTTATCCATTATTCTTCACATTTGATATATCATAAAATCCCAATCTAATTACAAAAAGCAAGTGTTTTTTGTACAAATATATATATATATATATATATATATATATATATATATATATATATATATATATATATATATATATATATATATAATGAGAATTTATGCTCGTGAGTCAAAGTGACTGAGTATCGTTTTTATAAAATATATAAAAAATATCATCTCGTGCTTTTATTAGTTGGAAAATAGTCCAATTTTAACCAACTTCAGAAAAAATTTGCTAGAACTAAGTCCACGAACATTATAATTAATCAACAAAGAAACAACCCAAACAATAGAACATTGATAAAGCCCATCCCATCTAATCCAACCTAATTTCTTGAAACCTAAATCTCAGCATTATCGAAAGACTAATACACCCTTTCAAATATGATTAATGCACAACCGAATACGGGAAACGACCTCGTTTTACTATAAGCATTCTTGGACTTCACGCCGCACATTATTTCTCATTAACCCACTTCCTTGTTTGACATTCATATACTCTATTAGAACTTTTTTGCCTACTGCAAACACCAAACTCTCTCATAAATTCTTTTTCTATTTTCCTCTAAATCATCTCCTACGATACCACCTCATATTAATTTTCAAATATGTGTAAGGTATGAGAATATATGCTTCCGATGTCTACAATATACATAGTATCCAAATTATTTGAGAAAAAAATGGTAAGTCTTATATGTTTAAGTTGTTTATATGGTGAGATAAATTCATTAGAAATACAAAAGTGCTTAATTTTAATATCTTTTAAAACAGGTTCGTGTATGGAGTTTTAACAACAATTTCTCAGAACGATTAGATCGATAACCATTACATTTCAATAAAAAAATCCATTTGACAATTTATATGGTAAGAACTAACTATGGTATATTAATTAATTACTATCTTATTTTGTTTGCATTTCATAACCAAACTGGATACATTCAACATATTTATATAGATAAACAGTATGTTGGATCTTATACTCATATATATATATATATATATATATATATATATATATATATATATATATATATATATATATATATATATATATTATCTCCTTAAATAATATTTATCTAGTACAAATTTATTGAGTAGCTTATGATTTCGATAAATTTAAAGGATCAACATTCTTTTATAAATTTTCAACATCCATTTTTGATGTTTTAGTCAAGTCGATCTATTTTTTATCTTAATCAAATTGAGAATGATATTTTTTTAAATGAAAGTGATTGAATATTATATTTTGTGCTTTTTTTTTGTTTTAATCAAATGGGTTATGAATTTTCAATTAACGTGTAAACTTTTAATTTTCTTTTGGATTGAGTTGATTTTTTTTTATATAAGTCAAAAATAAATATAGAGATAGGTAGGGTGGGTTATTGGAGTTATGGGTGGGTGTGAACAAGAAGATTAAAAAAACAAAAAAAAGTAAATAAGTAAGAATTGATTACAAGGTAAAGTAACTAAATATCTTTAACTTGAATTTAAATGTGAATGACGTGACACAAGACTTAACAGCTGAGTAAGTTAGTCAAGCTAACCATTGACCTAACAAAATGTTAAACAAGATGAAGGTTGTCCAAAACATAAAAAAAAAAAAAGATCAAAATGTAAAATAAAGAAGAAATATATCCTAAACCTAAAAAATAAGGGACCAATCTATATCAATTATCCTATATGATATAATATTAAGAAAAATATTTATGTCAATACAAAACATTTCGGGGATTCAAATTTTCAATTAAAAGTGTAATTTTTTTACTTTTTATCCGATTGAGTTGTTTTTTAATTTAAAGTTAAGTTTCTATTTTCATAAAAATGATGATTGATTGTTTATTGGCAGATTTAATTTTGTAGCCGATGGAAGCTCATCAAATCGAAGTTCCTTCCCGGTTGTATCCGACCATCGTCTATGAACTTTGAAGAAGCTATGTTAAAGATCTCTACAACTTTTTTTTGTTTAATAAGTTTGAAATGATATTTGAATTACAATTATTATTTATCGTTGTAAGTTTATATTATTGAAGTCATTTTTAAAAAAAAAAAAATCATGTTATTTGTAGAAAACTGAATTTGTTGAAATATATTTTAGAAGACATTTTAATAATTATACGGATTTTTTTGGACTTCGATAATAATTATATAGAAAATAAATAAGATTTATTAATTTGTGTATAATCGAGTATAAATACTTGTAGAGATGAATGAAGTACCAAATTCAGTAGATCTATTTTGAACATAACTATTATATAAAGAACCTTTTATGGGTATTATTAGTATCTTTTTTCTCGAGAGATCTAACTTGTCTAAACATGTCTATTTTGCTTACGGAAGAGTTTTTTTTTAAAACTAGGGAAGAGCTGAGAATACCTCTCTGTGGAGGAATACATAGGAGGTGCTACTAATTTTGCATTTTCTTTAAACCTATAATTTTCCTTCATTTTTTAAAGTTATCAGTTAAAATTTCTTATAATACTCGTAACTTAGCATTACACTTGATCCTTCATTTTATATATTGAGAAAAAAAATCATTTATTTTTATTATTTTATTTCGTACTGATTCGGATATAGAAGTTGTGTCAAACTAATTTTTTTGGGCCCTTTATAGTTCTATTGTACTTTTTTTATAAATTACTATTTTTTTAAACAAAATATATTGTTCAAATGCTACACCTTTTTCAAAACATTTTTTTTTTTACTTTTTTGACCTAATAGAAAAGGAAAAGCTATTTTTTTTCTTTTGTTTGTTGCACTAGCTAATGAAAAGGAAAATGATTAACAATATAAAATAAGATGTGATAACATAGATTTTGGATTTCAGCCACTAGAAACAAATTATATACATTTTTTTTTTGTCAAAATCCAAATTCGATACATGTATATTAACATGTATACACAAATATTTTTTTCCAGTTTTCTCAAATTGAAGAGTTTAAGCTTAGACCAGATAACAAGTATACACTGATATCATATGAGATCATCAGCGAAAAAAATATGAGATATAGGAAACCCCTTGAAGAACGTCTAATGGGTTGCCACTATCCAATCTCCACACGCTTCTGAATGAAGTCGACAAACGCTCACAAATAACGAATAAATAGATGTGTCATTAGAATGTTTGAGTTTTTATGTTCATAGTTTTTAATATTTTATTTAGTATTTTGATTTTTTATAAGATTTTTCTTTGTAATATTAATTCATAACTTAACATTTTATTCCTATTTAAAATAAAAGTCAAAATTGTCACAAATTTATAACTTGTTAAAATGAATGTAATGTTATAGTTCTTTTGGTATCTTTTTAATTATATATAATATATACATCATTATTTTTTCTTTTTTAATATTTTTTCTCTAAATCAAACAATACATTTGTTAGGTTTTTTAGTGGTTACTATAAAATATAAAAAAAGAATACCTATATTTTATCAATTTTATCAATTATGAATTAGAACTCGATATCAATTACAGTCATAAAAACAATATATATAATAATCAATAAAATAATTAAAAATCAAACCTAAAAATAATAGTAGCTTTTTGGGGGAAAAATTAACCCATGGATATCCCTTATTTATATGTAATTACTATATAAAACTAGTACTAATAATTTTTATAAATAAAAAATAACAAAAGAGAAAGTATCAAGAATCGTGAAAGACTATTAAGAAAATGTTAAAAAGATAAATTTTGAAAACTCTAGTATGGGCTTAAGCAAATAATTAGAAAGGCGTGGTAGAATTTATGACCTAAATTATTTAAGGTTTGATCCATTTAGATATTTAAATTTAGTTTATCTAATTACCCATAAATACATTTGTATCGTATAATTTGTTTAGTTAACATATTTAGCTGAAACAACAACCATTGAATTCTCCTAGTAGCCGATCTTTTATAGTGAAATCTTTTCATCTTTCGGTGTTTTTCTCGTCGTTGGTAATACATGTATATCATAATTTTTTTGTTTCTTATTTCTCGTTTTTTTCTTTTGCTTATGATCATAATCCTAACAAATTGGTATCGTAGATAAGGATCCAAAGACCACAATGATAAATTTGTTGTGTTGAGGAAGTGAACAATATAAAAAAATTGGGGATGCTACAGGAGATGAGAAGACGAGAGAAGGACATTGAGAGTTATGAGTACACCGTGGTAGCCGTGCATCATCGTTTAATTTTGACCAAGGGTGTTCCTAAAAGGTTTCAACGTTGTGGATCAAAGTTTGAGATAATTTTTTTCAAATTATGAGTATTTTTTACAATTTTATTGTGTTGCTTTTTTATTTTATGACTATTACATTAGTGAATTTACTATTTATTGTTAGGCTACAATATAAGATTAACTTTTTGTGTCAAGTAACGATAATTTTGACGCAACAAGTTTGGTTTCGTTGACCAATGCTATTTTGACATTTAATCACATAGGCCGACATTCTTTTAAGGAGTTTTTACCATTCAAAGTCCATTTTTGTTTAGTTTCTCCAACTTAGGTGTATCTTGCAAGTTTTGATATTGTTTCCCTTAATCATTACAATAGAAAATATTTGTTTTTCTAAATTAAGTTGTAGGGTGAGTATTATTTAGAAATTTTATTTATTGGGGTTGATTTTGCTGAAATTTTATTCCGATAGTTTTTAAGGGTCTCAATTATGACAAGATGTTTGTTAGATTTATTATAGAGTCTCGATTAAAATGGAACTATAATGATATTGCAATTTGAGTTTTGTCATTAATATTATTATATATTTAACATAATATATAATAAAAACATAAAATTAAATTTGGCCTCTAAATAATTTTTTACTCTGTGCAATCACCCTTTTAACCTTGCTCACGATCACTCCTGGATAATAGGATGGTAGCATGTGACTTTTTGAAGCATAACAAGCTTACAAGCTAGACATCCTAATAAAGAGGGATGCCCTATGATGAGGTGTATATAGAATAATACACCTCACCTGCACAAGAGTATCTTCACCTTAGTTAGAATTATATCTATGTAATCACACACCAAATGAATGTGTACTTTCTATATATATTCCCTATCTTGTAATCATAACAATACACTGAAATATACACATAAAATTCCTTCTCTTATCTCTCTATCTAATATGGTATCAAGAGCCATGGAGATATAAAAATATAAAAAATTTAAACACAAAGCTGCTAAACAAAATCCGCCATTAAAGGCGTTAGCAAGCTTCCTTCTCTAGCTCGACGATCCTTTCTTCCGCTCTATCAATGGCGTCGTCTTCATCTTCGTCTTTACCTACTCCTAACATAGTATCGTCAATTCCAGCTGGTCTTAGGATACAGGTGGTGGTGTGTAATTGTACTTCTTTTCCACAAACTAAAACAACCCTACCTAACCAGATGGGATTAGCTCACTGGCCAGGGCCTTGGTCTACCAATCTAGTGGTGCAGGTTCGAACTGAGTCAATGACTCCGAGTCCAAAGTGGCTCTCCTATGTAACCAAAAAAAAAACAACCCTACCTATAGTGTCTTAGATAATTCAAATATATTCAGTTCCGAAATGGTCCTGAACAATAATTCATTTGACAATTTAATCCTCAAACTTCAAAATCTATTAAAATAGTCAAACTATATTTTTTTTCCTCATCAGAATACTAAGTGCCAAAGACGTTCTCGAACCAAACAGATAAATCATCTTATAGTTAAGGACCATTTCAAGAATTTTCCCTATTAATAAATACGAAAATACCCCCTGCCACACTAGAAATTGTGGACCATTTGGGTATCATTTCAATTTTCAAACATCATGTCCTCTGCCGGTAAATACCCTATAATTCGAGGACCGTTTGTTTGGGGAATAATCCCAACTCTAAACAATATGACAATGATCTATACTGTCATATCCCATCCCATTCCATAAAGTACCTCCCTAACAAAAGAAAACAATAAGAAAGGCACTAATGACATGTACTCAATTGATACCTAAAGAAAAACACAACAAGAGTGAGGCTCAAATCTTTTTCATTAATAGAGAAAGAGTCTGATATGCACCAAGATACAAGTCGCATCTCAATATTCCAGAAATATCATGACACCCCATTTTCATAAATCCAGACATAGTATTGCTTTGAGTATTTATACATGTCACCCTTTTGAGGCACACATCTTTATTCATCTAGCAAGAGTGTAATAAGATTCCATGACTGCAAAACCTGTTACATGCCAAGGGAAGTATCACCAAAAGCGTTAATGACTCTCATCCGTCCCGTTTCCAAACAAATCCAAAACAAGTAATTCCGGGCCATCTGATCCTATTAACAAAGCTTTCCCACAATTGATATAAGATATATAAAAGGGAGGTAATAGGAAAACAGTTCATAAAAGTTAACCAGAATGATGACTAGTACTAAAGAAGCTGCGTGATATACATGAAATATGCATGCTCAGTCAATGAAAGTGAGGTATAAGATGATTTTTGTTTTCAAATTTGTTTTTAGAAAAGAATAGTCAGATCTGGGTGGCATTATTATGTATTTAGTTTCAGGCCAAAAACTTGATAGTAATGAAAATCAATATAGTAAGACTGAGAGAAAGGGCTCAGATGTTTAATTAATTATTGAGCAAGCAAGAGTCCAATGAGCCATGGATGCAACACCTAGTTTGTTATCAGTAAAAATTCTCATAAAATAGCTCAGAAAGAAATAGGAAATATCTGGGGCAGCACCTTGGCACACAATCTACGGTGAGGATTGAATGCTTCCATAGAATGATTATAAATGATAATATACGTCGCCAAAGCTTTATATTCAACAGATTAAGAAATCATTTGTAGGAGAAACATAACATCTTAGTAAAACATGATAGATTATTATTGTGAACACGTTAGAAGCTTTTATATTAATTTACCTAAAGATAAGAATACAATGGATGGATTTACCTGAAGATATTTTAATAAAAATACTCGTCACATTGCCCGCGAATTTATTGTTGCATTTAAGATGTGTTAGTAAATTCTTGGTTCACTTTTCTCAAAAATTCATACTTCATCATCATGCATACAAAACAACAGCGCGAACGCATCTATAGGTTTCGTATGTTACGCTCAATTAAATCTCATCTCATCTCACTTCAATTACAACTGTTAAAATGTTTTGTGGCTTTGCAATGGAATATTGCTTACATGCCTGACTCAGTCATGGTTTACAAAGAGGGTTTAGTTTCTATAAAATGAGATAGAAAAAACTCAATATGTCTCCAGAAATTATGATACCGATCTAAATCAATATAGTTAGGTTTAATAAGTTCTATTGTACACTTGTAACAACGTATAGATACAAGCAGGCCCGGCCCAGGGCATGGGCGACCCGGGCGACCGCCCAGGGTCCCAAGCGGATCGGGGCCCTAATTTGTTAAGTATAGGCGTATATAAATATATATATATTTAGTTACATATAACTGGTACAAATTTCTTTATTAAGCCACTTTATGGTTTGTGGCTTAGTTGGTAAGGTTGCAGCATTTGTTTTAAGTTGACCCAGGTTCGAATCCACCTTTTTGCAACAATGTGTAGTCTTGCTTATTTTAATAAAAAACAAACTTTTCTTTATCCTAATTTTTTATTTGTATAACAATTTTTTTTTGGACAAACATTTGTATAACCTTTACTTTAGAAAATTATTTAACTTTATAATTTAAATATTTTAAAATATAATTGATAGAAGTTGTATTTTTTACATCTAAAATTTTCAACACTTTTTTTTAATATTTTAATTGTAATATTTTATATTATTTTGGTTGAGTTTAAATTTTTATAAATCGGTTAAAGAAATTAAATTATTTTAAGTTTTTAATTATATGAATATTAATAAGTATGTATCAAAAAAATACGAATAGATTAATATTATTACTTAGAGAATATTAGATTTTTTTCTTTTATTATTTAAAAATTTATTTTGGTATTAGTTAATATATTTTATATTACATTGTGTATATGTTAAACTCATTCAAATTCGCCTGAACATAAAAAATCCGTACAATATTTGAATTAATTAGAACCAGATTTATATATTCATTATTCACCAACATAAGGTTGTCGTATTGTAATTTATTTTAGTTTAATTTTTATTTCACTATTATAAGGGTCAAATTTAGATTTGGGCTAAAAGTAAGGATGGATCCACGGGAGGTAGGTGGTCGCCACCCGAATCTCAGAATGCGTTGCAAATATTTAACATGATTTTTTTAACAAAAATCCCTTACAAAAAATAGGGGTTTGCCCCCAAGGCCTCCCCAAACTAGAAATTAAACTAATTATTTTAGGGCGAGGCTCGAACCCATTTGGTGTTTCTACCTTTTCACTCCAATTGTAAATCATGGAACCCCCTAGGTAAGAGAGGAGAAACGGGAGTTACGATCAATATTATCGCCAAAGTGTACTATGAATTTGTCATATATTAAGAATATTTTTTTTTTGTTTGACACGTAAAAAATAAAAAAATATTAGATGTATACTTAGTTATTTCACTAAATCTAATATTCATTATAAAATATGTACTAAAGAAAATGCATGGTTCCGTTAATATTTAGTCTAAATTTGTCGTTTTTCGGGCCCAATTTTAAGTTTCGCCCAGGGCCTCTAAATTACCAGGACCGGCCCTGGATACAAGGTATCAAACATATATAGGGATCTATCGTGCAATTTTGGTATTGAAAATCAGGGGCAACACCAATAAAATTCTTGCTGAATAAAGATCAAACCAAGCCTTTCATATGAGGAAATGAAGTGTAAGAGAGAGAAAGGGCTCACATGTTTGTTTATTGATCAAGCCAGAGTCCATTCAGCCATGGCTGCAACACCTTCTCATTATCACTTATCAGGGTGGACCCACCATGATATGGGTCGGATCTCAAACTTAGAAACGTCATTACAGCCTCCTTTTTTTAATAGACTCAAGATGACAAAACCTAGGGACCATTTAAGTGCAAAAAAAATTGATATAGGGACCCATGGTGCAATTAACTAAAATAACTCTTGGTGCAATTAACTAAAATAGGCTCAGATCTTTATTAAGCAAGAATCTGGGTGAATTGTCACTAGTTTAAATCCATAGCGGAGTTATTGACTTTTTGTCAAACCATGGGAGTGTTATCATCATCAACATTCTGTGTCAGGATAAGTTTGTTATCTTTTAATTAATTCAAGTACAGGACAAGCTTTTACCTTTTATACTTATCGAGCATGTTTTCTCCTGGAAAAGCTAAAAGTAGAACAACCAGTGGAAGGGTTAGAAGTCTCATATTTAATCCGGGGGGGCTAATACTTAGAGGCTCACCAGGATAATGTATTTTTCTTTGATTTAGCTTTTATGATTACAGTGGAGATCACTCAAGAGATTTTTCTTAAGACACAAAATTATCATTTAAATGACGTATAGATATTAGCGCCCCTGCATAGATTTGAATTGATAATTTGAAATATATAATTGGAGGCCATCACTTAAAATTTTGAGACTAGAGAATATATAGACAAGGGAAGTGATAATACATGAGACAGAAAAAGAGGCCATATTCATGAAATCGAGAAAAATATTTTGAGTACTAGAAAAATAGTATAAATCTAGAACAATGATGAGGAATATAAACATAAGAGGGAAGCTCAGATCTGTTCACTAATTTAGCAAGAGTCTAATATGCCATGGCCGCAACACGTATCAAAAATGCCCTGCCAAGATACAAGTCATATCTCAATACTCCAGAAACATCATTACAGCCCCTTCACTTTCTTTCATAAATTCAGACATAGTATTAATTAGAGTTATTTCACAAGGATGAAATACATAAAAAGTTATTTCAATCTCTAAGCTTTTACCTTATGAACAATTATGCGCTTAGAATAATACATCTGCCATGTAAGTTTTGTTGGGGCCCATAAATTGGTGGGACTGTTGAGTGAGCAATCTGCTCTTATATTGAGTAAATCAGAGCCAGTTCAAGAAGATTAGCTGGAGAAACACAAACAATAAACAACTTAGTACACAATCCTTAACTGTGTAAAAGCTTAAGCTTATCTTTAATGATAAAGCAAGAATCTGACGAGCCATGGCTGCAACACATGTTGCCTCGCCAAAATACAACTGGGATCTCAAAACTCATCAATTCTCCCGCATGTAATACAATATATCACCCTTTTGCTCGTTTACACTCATGAAAGTCAACACGAGAAAATTATAAGAGCGTTGGCTTTGGCTATAGCTTTGACCGAGTATGAAAGAGAAGAGGAAGCACACTTACACTAAAAGAAATAGTATATTAAAGTATATTTGAATGAGTAACTGTCACATTTCTTTGCTATATAATCATCAGCATTATCATTACATGTGAACATCTCATTTACATTTCATAAAAACAAAATAAGAAAAGAGACGGTTATAGTGATTGGATACAAAATCATTTAATTACAAGAAGGAGATTTTGATCCTTTATCCATCAAAAGGATCATTCAAAGAAAGAGGTCAAAGAGAAGAGAAAATTAAGTGATCAATTAATTTATACTGATAGTCATTATCAATGGATCAAGGTTAGTATCTTATATGATTGTTTGTTAATGTAATTACGGTTAAATTAAACAATGATCTTGATATAAAAGATAAATTTAACAATTGGTATCAGAGCCAATCTAGATCTATTTAATTTAACGATTAAATCGATGCTTTTAGAAATTATGATTTTGTTTATATCTGTGATGAACTTTAAATATGTGACATAGAATTGTGTAATATTTGTTTAAATATTATTAATTATGTCTATAGTTACCTTCCGCTGTTATAATGTTTTGAGTATTGTGTTTATAAAATTCTAACACAATATAAAATCATTTTTACCCATAAAAGATTTAATGTTTTGTTTGTAATTAACATGTTAGTCACCAAAGTGGCCTTGTTATATTGCTACTACATTATGATCGATTATAAATAAATGATGCATAAATGATATAATTTATTTTATTGATCAATTGTTTTATTAATTATATTTTGAGAGATCACTCAAAAGTGGATCTTTGAATATAATTAGAAACATGAATAGTATTTATTTTTTCTTACTAGTCAATGACATGTATTGCCCAAAGGTTGCATGATTAAATGATTTATGGTTGATTTGATTAATTGTTAAAGTAATTTATTTTGCATCACTGAAAGTGTATATGTTTAAGTATTGCTCAAAAGTTGCTTAAATATATGCTATAAAGTTTCAGTAGAAAATATATATTATGAATCTGTATTAATTTTGTTTTAGCACTAATAGATAAGCATGTATAAATGTTGCAGCGTTGTCAAATGTTTTTACATCTGCTAACTCTGTCATGAAATTCAATGGGCTAAATTATGGTGAATGGTCTGATCAAATCAAGTTTACTCTTGGTGTAATGTCATTGGACTTTGCAATCCTCTCTGATGAAGAACCACCAACCATTACAGATGATAGTTCTGATGCTGACAAATCTCGCCGTGAGATTTGGGAACGATCAAACAGGCTGAGCTTGAATCTCATGAGGATGTCGATGGCTGAAAGTATAAAACCATCAATGCCCAAGACAGAAAATGCAAGGGAATTCATTAAAGCAATTAAAGAGTGTTCACAATCGGATTTGGCTGATAAGTCTATTGTAGGAAGCCTTATGAGTGAGCTTACTACAAAAAAATATGAGTGGTCTCAGTCAATCCATGATCATGTGACACACATGTCAAACTTGGCATCAAAGTTAACGACCTTGGGAATGGAAATTCATGAGCAATTCTTGGTCCAATTCATTATGAACTCTCTACCTCATCAGTTTAGCCAGTTCCAGGCGAACTACAATACCATTAAAGATAAATGGAACTTTACAGAATTGAAGGCTATGCTGATTCAAGAAGAGGGGAGATTAAAGAAGTTCAGTGACCAAGTTGTTAATCTCGTAGGTCTTGAAAGAGCCAGCAGCAGTAAAGCAACACCAAGTAAAAATGGCAAAAAGAAGGATAAGACATTTCTGAAAAGGCCTGAAAGTCAAATCAGTAAAGAAATGAAATGTTTCTTTTGCAAGAAAATGGGACACTTCAAAAAAGAATGTCTGAAAAGAAAAGCATGGTTTGATAAGAAAGGTAAACATTACAGCTTTGTTTGCTCTGAATTGAATCTTATAGAAGTGCCTAATAATACTTGGTGGTTAGATTCTGGTGCTACTACTCATGTGTCTCATATTGAACAGGGATTCAGTTTGATCCAGCCCATAAGAGGAGCTGAACAGTACTTGTTCATGGGAAACAGGATGAAGGCACGAATTGAAGGCATTGGGACTTATAGGTTGATCTTGCAGACCGGCTGTCATGTAGATCTTGAAGGGTGTCTTTATGTACCTGAATGTGCAAGAAATCTTGTTTTTGTTAGTAAATTAGATAATTTAGGTTTTAATTTTAAGATTGGACATGGTGTATTTTTATTGTACCTAAATAATAAATTTTATGGTAGTAGTACTTTGTTTGATTCACTTTATAGGTTTAATCTTGATACAAAGTTTTCTGAATCCTTATTTAATATTGGAATTCGAGGCACTAAATGTAGTGCATCTAATGAAAAATCTGCATTCTTGTGGCATCAAAGACTAGGTCACATTTCCAAGAAAAGAATTATGAGGTTGGTAAAGAATGAAATTCTACCTCAGTTGGACTTTAGTGATCTAGATGTGTGTATAGAATGTATTAAAGTAAAACTGACTAAACATATTATAAAGAAACCAGCCACAAGAAGCACTCAGCTTCTTGAATTAATTCACACTGATATTTGTGGCCCTTTTGATTCTCCTTCATGGAACAGAGAGAGATATTTTATCACTTTTATTGATGATTATTCACGTTATGGTTACACTTATCTTTTGCATGAAAAGTCTGAGTCAGTGAATGTCCTTGAGGTGTTCATTGATGAAGTGGAAAGGCAATTAGATAGAAAAGTAAAAGTGGTGAGATCTGATAGAGGTGGTGAATTTTATGGAAAGTTTAATGAAAGTGGACAATGTCCAGGTCCATTTGCAAAGTTACTTCAAAGTAAAGGTATTTGTGCACAGTACACAATGCCTGGAACTCCTCAGCAGAATGGTGTAGCTGAAAGGCGAAATCGTACTCTAATGGAAATGGTTAGGAGCATGTTAAGTAAAAGTTCTTTACCCATTTCCTTGTGGACATATGCATTAAAGACTGCAACGTATGTGATTAACAGGGTTCCTAGTAAAGCAATTCCTAAGACCCCATTTGAATTGTGGGTGGGAAGGAAACCTAGTTTGAGACATCTACGTGTCTGGGGCTGTCCAGCAGAGGCAAGGCTATATAACCCACATGAAAAGAAACTTGATTCTAGGACAATCAGTTGTTTTTTTATTGGCTATCCTGAAAACTCAAAGGGGTATGTATTTTATTGTCCTAAACACAGTACGAGAATAGTTGAAACGGGTAATGCTAGGTTCATTGAGAATGATGAAACTAGTGGGAGTGGTGAACTACGAAATATGGATTTTACAGAAGTCCAAAATAAGGTTGATTCACCTATTGTTGTACCTAAGGTTGTTGTTCCCATCGTTGTATCACATTCAAATGATACAATAGAACAGCATGATGTTGTGCAAACACCACTGGCAGAAATTACAGCCGATGAATCTGTCACAAATCAAGAGGATAATAGTGTACCACGAGAAATATTAAGGAGATCTGCAAGAGAAAGAAGATCTGCCATTTCAAATGATTATATGGTATATGCTATTGAAAATGAATGTGACTTAAGCAGTGATGAAGACCCGAACACTTTCCGAAGAGCCATGGAAAGTAACAATTCAGAAAAGTGGTTGATTGCTGCAAAAGAAGAAATAAAATCCATGGATGACAATAGAGTCTGGGACTTAGTAGAGTTGCCCAACGGTTTCAAAACTGTTGGATCAAAATGGGTTTTTAAGACCAAACGCGACTTGAAAGGTAATATTGAAAGGTACAAGGCTCGCCTTGTTGCTAAAGGATTCACCCAAAAGGATGGAATTGACTATAAAGAGACTTTCTCTCCAGTTTCAAAGAAAGACTCTCTAAAAATTGTTTTGGCTTTGGTAGCTCATTATGATCTCGAGCTTCACCAAATGGATGTGAAAACCGCCTTTCTTAATGGAGAGCTTGAGGAAGAAGTATATATGGACCAACTTGAAGGTTTCTTGGCCGCAGAAAAAGAACACTTGGTGTGTAAGCTGAGAAAATCAATATATGGGCTGAAACAAGCTTCCAGACAGTGGTATTTAAAGTTTAATGATGTTATCACGTTATATGGTTTCGTAGAGATCATTGTTGATCGATGTATCTACATTATGGTCAGTGGGAGCAAGTTTATAATTTTAGTCCTATATGTTGATGATATTTTGCTTGCTGCAAATGACATGGGCATGTTACATAATGTAAAGAAGTATCTCTCTAATAACTTTGAAATGAAAGATATGGGTGAGGCATCATATGTGATTGGAATAGAAATATTTCGAGATAGATCACAAGGATTGTTAAGTTTGTCTCAGAAGGGCTATATCAATAAAATATTAAAGAGATATCAAATGGAACAATGCTCTGCAGGGATAACTCCAATTCAGAAAGGGGACAAGTTCAGTAAATTACAAAGTCCTAAAAATGAATTGGAGCGTAAAGAAATGGAACGAATTCCATATGCATCAGTGGTTGGGAGTTTGAACTATGTTCAGACATGTACTCGACCAGATATCACCTTTGCTGTAGGTATGTTGGGTCGATATCAAAGTGATCCTGGAATGGAACACTAGAAAGCTGCAAAGAAGCAAGGCACCAAAGACCACATGCTTACATACAAGAGATCTGATCACCTCGAGGTCATTGGATATTCAGGTTCAGACTATGCTGGATGCGTTGATACTAGAAAATCGACATTTGGCTATGTGTTCCTTTTAGCAATGGGAGCAATATCATGGAAGAGTGGAAAGCAGTCTGTCATTGCTACTTCCACTATGGAGGCCGAATTTGTGGCATGCTTTGAAGCCACTGTTCATGGATTGTGGCTGCGAAACTTCATCTCAGGGTTTGGGATTGTCGACTCTATAGAAAAGCCGCTGAGAATTTATTGTGATAATTCCGCAGCTGTCTTCTTTTCAAAGAATGACAAGTACTTGAAAGGAGCTAAACACATGGAGTTAAAGTATCTGTCTGTCAAAGAAGAAGTGCAGAAACGTAGAGTGTTTTTTGAGCACATAAGAACGGACATGATGGTTGCAGATCCGTTAACTAAAGGATTACCACCCAAGGCGTTCATTGGCCATGTGGAACGTATGGGTGTTATTGATAAGTCTTTGCTGTTCTGATTTAGTTATGCTCGTTATGTCTAGCACTATGAATTCAATTATAGTTCTGTTTCTGCTGTATTTATCAAATATGTTATTATTAGAGTATATGTATACATTTATGGTTCAAATATAACATATAGTAGTTTTGAGAATTAATTTTTCAATATTAGGATCGTTTAGAGTTGAGATTGATTCGTGATATGTGGAAAGGACCACATCGATTAAATGGTGTGTAACCGCCACGATCCAATTAGTTTCAACTTTATTATGTTTTTGTTTATAAACTTGATGTAAGAGTGCACATTATAGATAATTAAATCATTAAGTCGACACAAAAGTCAAGTGGGAGAATGTAAGAATATTTATATTCTTATGTGACATATGTGTCTAACGATTTAATAATAAAGTTCAAGTTTATATTATATGTTGAAAATTATAATATAAAAGATGATACCATGATGGATTGGTTTCAACTAAAGCATTATAATTTGGGTGTATTAATAACCCTCTTCTCTTACCTCATTAAAATAATAATATTCCTCCTTATATAACCGTTATTAAAGTATATTTGAATGAGTAACTGTCACATTTCTTTGCTATATAATCATCAGCATTATCATTACATGTGAACATCTCATTTGCATTTCATAAAAACAAAATAAGAAAAGAGACGGTTATAGTGATTGGATACAAAATCATTTAATTACAAGAAGGAGATTTTGATCCTTTATCCATCAAAAGGATCATTCAAAGAAAGAGGTCAAAGAGAAGAGAAAATTAAGTGATCAATTAATTTATACTGATAGTCATTATCAATGGATCAAGGTTATTATCTTATATTATTGTTTGTTAATGTAATTACGGTTAAATTAAACAATGATCTTGATATAAAAGATAAATTTAACATGGAGATCTACAGCATAGCTGTTATACATGAATTCCACTATTTTTATTTCTTTCGTTTTAATTTCAATTATGAGCTAAGTTTTTATTGTACTTGAGAATCGCAATATAGGTTGAACCCATTCTTGAATAATTAGTGTTTTTCCAATTTGGGATTAAATAATTTTAATTGAGTTTCTATTTTACGTTGGCTTTTACTTTACGTTTATTTATTATCCTTAGAGTCATGAACTAGGGATAAGTTTTAGTACCTAGGCTATTCCATATAGTGGCGTATGGATCACCTTGACGGGGGGTTTGGGTATAGAACTAGGTATTTACCGTTGGTATCCGCCAATGTCCTTGACAGGCTTGACTAGCCAATAGCCAAAGTGGTAAGTTTTAATAATCCGAAAGTGGTTTTAATCACCCTGACATGGTTTAGAAGACCGTAGGAGAGCTTTTATGTCCACACTGACAAGGGTTAAGAGATTTTAGAATCCCGACTAGCGCAAGAATATTAACTCAACCCTTAATAGGAAACATTAATTAGGAAAGTTTACGGTGAAACCCTAGCGTGACTCAAGTACTACTTTTCTCTCGCGTCTACCTCATTTACGTGTGTTATTTCCATTCTAGTTTAATTACTTTAGCATTTCAATTACTTTTGCACTTTAGTTGTTAATCAAAAACCCCAACAAACATCATATCTTTTACTTTTTCGTATTTGCAATCATTCCACTATTTGATAACATTAGAGTCAACCAATCCGTCCCTGAGAACGAACTTGTTTATCATATATTACTTAGGACAACTGTACACTTGCAGTTAGTGGTTCCTCTACTTTATCCGCATTATTTTATAACACACAAGGACCCACCACTATCCAATTAGCACAAAAATTCCTATTCTGAGATGTATAGAAGAAGTTTATGTCTCTAAAAAGAGTAAGAATATATCTATGAGGAATTTATTTTATTGGAGATGAGAAAGCTAAATATATTAGTACAATCATTGAAAATTCTAATACTAGCCAGTGGGTAATAAAGCGCTGCAATAGTAGTTTTCCTTAGTCCAACAGTCTCGGCTTCAAGTGATGATCCAGCTGTAAAATTCCATGCTTGTCCTTCCAAAACTTGTCCTTGTTGAGTGGTTACTATACAACCAGAGCCTGCACCGTTAGTACATGCTTTGTAACTTGCATTAACATGTATGTGAATTGAGGGTTTCTTTTCATTACATGTTGCTCTTGTTTTATTTCTATGTAAAGTTTGCTTCTTTTTATGTTATTATCATTTTCATTTTTGCTTTTGTTTAGATTTTTATTTGCCTCAGGTTCACTAGGACTTATGTGAATAGCCAAAAACTCATCACAGACTATAATTGCTCGGTTTGCAATGTTTTGTGGGTCAAGGATAGTAATTTGAAAAGAAAGTCATTTTTGTCTTTCTATATTGCCCATACCATCATGGTAACCTTCTCAACAATAAAGGATTCCTTACCAAGTGTATCATTTGTTTCAATAAGTTTTATCAACCATTTACCAAAATTTGTTGTAATTTCGTTACTTGTTAGGAATCCTTATGAAGTGGCATACCATGTTACTCTTGCCCAACTACAATCAAATAGAAGATATTATATATCTTCTTTTTCAGAATGACATATCTTGCATATATTATTTAGGGCGTATTTTGTTTAATTTATTATTCTCGGTGGCTAGTGCCTTATTACAAAGCCGCCAGAGAAAGTTTTTAACTTTATGAGTCACAATAAGACACCAAAATTTCTTCCAAAGACTTTTAGGTTGTATGAAGGATCTTTGGGGTTGGAGATCTTTCTTTATATTTTCCTCATTATCAACTAATGATTTCTTATAGGCATACATTCTACTAGTAGTTGACTATCTCATCTCATTGAAGTGTTAATTTTTCACAATAGTTTTTCTATAAAATATAAATTTAATCATTTTTTTTGGATAGAAATATAAAAAGTGAATCACCTATGACATATTGAGTTGGACTAGTATTATGGATGACAGAGATTTCTTTAAAAAAATATTGTATATATCAAACAGAAAATGGAGAAAATATAGGACTCTGTTTGGTTTGTGAAGATAATAGGTATTTTCAGTTTTCATTTTCTATATTTTTCAAAATAGTGATAAAAACATCTTTGGCTAAAGAAAATGAAATCAGTTTTCTGGAAAATTAAATGAAAACGATGTTATATTGGAGAACATGAAAATCGACGTTTTCCATATTTTCTGAAAATATTGAAAACGAAAACAAAAATTATTTTCTAAAAAATATATTATGAAAATAGAAAATATTTTCACAAACTAAACAAGGCGTAGATATTTGGAATGATAAATAGATCAAATACTTAATGAAAGCTTGAAAACCCACCTAATTATGATATTATAAAAGTTAATTAACTTTGAAAACAAGATTCTTATGAGTGGGACCTAGAATTTTTGGATAATATATTTTCTAAACCAATCGTTAATGGCATTACTAAAATTTGATTTAACACATATCAATAAGATAAATTTATTTGGCTATACGTTACAAATGGTCAGTATTCTACAAAACAGGATATAAAATTATGGTGGAGGAAAAATCTTTCCATCATCATCAATCAGTCGGTAACAATGAAAATCTTAAATCCATTTTATCGAAGACCATTTGGAAATCTAATACTCACAAAAAAATCTGGATATTTATCTGGATAGTGTGTGGGATTTGTAAAGAAATTTGGGTTGGATCTTCACTTCAGATTAACAGGATATCAATAATAACACTACATTGGGTGACTAGACACTTGAAGTCTCTAAATCTTACAGTAAAGCAGATGGGATTACAAAATTATCATCGATTACTTATTCGTCAATATTTGGAACATTTGGAAGGAAAAAATTAAAGTCATTTACAAAGAATTTATTATAGATAGAGATAAAATTATTTTTTCTACCAACAAACTTATGAAAGAATTGCACGGTACTGAATGGAAACAAAACGAATCTATAACAGCAAGAATGAGTCGGATGAATCAACACCAAGACACAGAAGAGCACACATCTAATAAGATCTTATTTTCCTATGGTGTATGTCAAAATTTCAAGAAACTCTGTTTTGCGACACTATTTGTTGAGTATTAAAGATTATTATAAACGTGAAAATCTTGACTTTACAGGTACGGGTACTTAATAATAGATTCAGTCGACATTTGAGTTGTTGATTTTTTAGATCACTAGGCATTACTACTTGTGATCATACAAAGTAATGTCATTATGAGAAGAAATTTGATTGTGAACTTTATACAAATTTAGTTGATCTTAGCATCGATATTGATTTATATACAATAATCTATGTTATAAATTGCCGCATAGGGGCGCCTAGAGGTCAACTCCCCTCTCAGTCGCCTACGCCTAGGAAAAATGCTAGACGTTCTTGTCCAGCACCTTAGTCGCCGTGGAAGAAGCATCTAGCTCGCCTAGGCGGCGATTAATATAAAAAATTGGTCGAGGCCCTTATTTTATTTTTCTTAAATTTTATATTTACTATAGTGTTGTTAGATGAATTTTATGACTTAAAAAGTTAAAAATATTATAATTATTACATATATATTACTGAATATATAAAATTACATAGAGGGTTTAAAATCACATAATTCCACTTAGGCACTAGGCCCGAAACCAAGATCTACAACATAGAATATAATGAATATGAAAACTAATTAAATTGAACGTTAATCATTTAGTAAAATTTTGGGCTTTTCTTTGGAGGGATACATGTCTGAAGGTCTCTTGGGATGAAGGGATAAAATTATTTGGATGAATAGGTATTGGTATTTAGAAACTTGCAGATGTTAATCTTGTCATATTTTCAAATTCTTTTAGAGATTGTATACTTGCAAAGATTTCATTTGGGAGAATCGGACTCAGATAAACTTCTTGAAGTTCAAAAATATTTGTGCCATTCCTATTTTCAAGAACACTAACTGAATTTGGATAAATCTTGAAATTATTCTCTAACTGGTCTTGAAGACCTCTCTTCAAGACCCAAGACCCAAGACCCCTTATAAATTGAAGTTCTTTCTGAATAAGTTTAAGAAGAATAACATCTATTAAATTTTAGTTAAAATTATAAATCCTATATCTTCTATCCCCTCAAATGCCCTCATATATAAATCTACATATACCCCTTCCCCATAAACCACACATTTCACTTACAGACCCTAAAATACCTCTAAAACCCTCCCCTACCCCCACTAGAATTCCTTTAGTGGTGGCACTTTAAGGCGTTAATACAACGGTAAACGGACGGATTAAGCTCCAATCCATGGATTTGTAGTTGTTGCCATGGAATCCGAGCACACAACAGTGTTCGAGCTTGGATCTGCCACTTTTCCAAGCAAGCAGTATTTGATCTTTTGTGGAGACCTTGGTTAGTGAAAGTTCTGATATACAAATTTAACGACAGTTGGTTCATGACTGAAGGAATGAGGTCGGGTCAATTCTTTCATACTTGAGCTTGATTAGAAATCATGGAGATCTTGGTTCAGAGAGCAGCCTTGAGATTGGTTTCGCAACCATGAAGAGCTAGTTTTGAAGTGCTTGGTTCGAGCAGTAGCTATGAAAATGTGTCTTTTGCAGCCATGGTAGTGCTCCCATATATGGTCAAGATTTGAAATTTCATCCGTGATTGGACCCTAGATTCCAGCTTCATCATGCTTTAATGGTGGAACAACTTGTTTTGAGGTCTAACTCGTGGTTGATTAGCATCACGACTTTAACTAATGTCAGCATTTTTGTGGATACAAGTTTTGATAAAATGCATCTTTAGAATGGGACGATTATGATGTCAGTTGACGCCATCTAGCTGACGATAAATCTGACGTTCAGCAGGGAGGGTTTTTTATTGTAATTTTAAATTGAGGAAACTAATAATTAGAGCCTAATTTTCAACTCTCTTAGGTTTTAAACCCCATCCCCATAATACTTCTAATTAAAGCCTAAATGAATCAAAACAATATGCACGCTTACTATAATACCCTCCCATTACTTTATACCCATTTCTCTCTCCTCATTTTCAATAATTCGTTTTTAATTTTTTTGTTCTTTTCATTTAACGGATGGATCCATACCCCCATCCGTACCCATGGGTATGGACCTGTATTAGTTTTTAAATTTTTTAAGTTAAGAAAATGGGTTTTTATATAATTGCAATTATACTTGTTCATGTCCTAACCAAGTTTTTGTCCATCTGATTGTCCAAGTACCCGAGGGTGTGTACCAAAATCTTATTTTTTTTCATAAAACAAGTCCAGAATACGATTCATATCAGGCTCTATCTATGTCAATTTTTAGTGGCGGTACCATATGAGTTGTACCCAAGAAGATATATCATACAAAATCCATTTTTCACACTTGCATAGGAATAAGAAGCATCAAAAATTTAGATTAATAGGTTTTTATTATTCTTTTTAGGTTTCTTTTAAATTAGTGTGAGTTAATAATTGTCAAAATAAAAAATCACAATGATTTAATCAGTGGTTGTCCATTACTCATCTCAAGCTTATAATTGTTGGACCCCAAGGGCTGGACAATAAGGACTGGACCCTAGTGGGTTGTACTACCTAGTGGACTGTACCTAATGGGCTGCTGGACACGGCAAAAAAAACCATCGAGACACGGCGAGAAAACCCATCGAGAAAAACCATCAGACAGGGCGACAAAACCATCGAGACACAGTGGTGAGCGGAAGAAGGTGAAGCAGATCTGTCGTCCCTTCCCCGTTTATCTGGTGCAGCAGATCTGTAGCAGCGGCGGTTCTTCTGCAGCAGCGGTTCATAGGGCGGCGTTGGGGCGGCGAAATCAGAAGGAAAGGGCGGCGTTGGGGCGATGTTCGTCTGGTGCAGCAGATCTGGGAAGAGGGAGGGTGAAAGTGGTGATAATGGTGGGAAGAGGGAGGAGGAGAGGGAGGGTGGCTTCGTCACAGCAGTGATAATGGTGGGAAGAGGGAGGAGGAGGGGGAGGGTGGCTTCGTCACAGCAGTGGTGGTTCCGCAACATCATCGACGAGGAGGTTCTACAACATCATCGGTGAAATCAGAGAGGCGTTTGGGCGTCACAATGGTGGAGGCGTTTTTCTTGATGGAGATCGGGGGTCAGCGGTGGTGGTGGAGCTCTGCAGCGCTGGAGGGAACGCTGCTGCACCAGATCGAGAGTTTCTCCTCGCAGCAGTGGACAGCTTCGTGGTGGTGGTGGTGGTGGGTCACAGCAGCAGTGGTGGTGGTGGTGGGTCACAGCCGTAGTGGTGGCTCGCTGTCGAATGGAAGGTCAGATCGGGAAGGTGGCTCGGTGGAAGGTGGATCGGTGGAAGGTGGGAAGTTGTCGGCAGTGGTGGGAAGGTGGGAGAGAGAGAGAGAGGGGGAGGGTTTTCAGGGAAAAAAACCCTAATAGGTTTTTTGTTTTTGAATATTGTTGGTTTACAATGGGTATAAGATGGGAAGAGGGATTTTGGGTCTTTTTATTGTGTTTTAGTTAGGTCAGAATTACTAGTTAATAGGTAATGGGGGTTGGACTTTAGTTTGAAATATTGTTGGGGCTTTAATATATTACCCTTTTAAATTTTATCCAGTAATTAACTTTGTATGAGAATTTTTTTAAAATAGAAAAGATTTTTTTATTTTTTATTAAGAATTGTAATTGTTTCTATTATAAAAATAGATTTTATGAATTAGTCCCTTTATTTTGTGTTAACAAAGCGGTGAATCAATGATACCTCGTGTAAACAAGTTACTAACTGTTGGAAGCTATTCCCATACCGTGCACCAAAGCAATACTTTCATTTTTTGTGTACATTTTAACTCCCGAATAGACTTCGTCTTAAAGTCTCAACTCATCCTGATTGGCTTCAAAGTCCTATACTCCCATTTAACCGAAAAACAACATGATGCCTCTAGTTCTCATTTGTACCGCTTCCCATTCATATCCTCTAATTCCACCACTCTATTTTACAATGCATTTCGAACTTCTCGAATTGCTTTACACATTATGGAGTATGATGACTAGATTTCCCTATGCATAAAGCCATCAAGAAAATACTTTGACTAATCACCATACTCCAAAGAATATGTGAATCCTGAAGAATTTCCCAACCCATTTTCTCAAGCAATTAGAAACGCTATATTATAACTCTTCACGTATCATAATTGTACCCCACCTTCCACATTTGGGTTACGTAATTTATCCCATGCCAACCAGTGTATCTTCTTCCCTTCAATCGATGATCCCCAGATGAAGATGCGAATGATACGATCAATTTCATTGCATACATATGTTCAAAGTTACATATTCTGGACAACATATGCTAGAATAACACTCAATATCGATTATGCTAGAGCACTATTATTGAGTGTTATTTTAAAATAAGTTTAAGTTATACTTGTATATATCATGCAGACTTATTAAAAGATATTTTATCACCATACTGGAAGAGGTTAATATTTATCATCTGTAAAGGGTACTATTTTAAATTTTTTTTTTTTTTTAATTTTATATTGTAAGTTTACACTAAATGAATATTCCCCAAAAATAATAAATTAGTAATATATAATATCAAAATTATAATTCCCCTAATAACATGGACAACTAACAATAACTTCCCACACACCGAACACTCATCATCTTTTGACATACTATATATATTTGATATTTTTAAATATATATTTATAAATTGGTTACTTTTTCATATCACATCGTGACAGTTAAATTAAACCAATTCTCACATTATATTTGATATATCATAAAATCCCAATCTAATTACAAGAAGCAAGCGGTTTTTGTATATATATATATAATGAGAATTTATGCTCGTGAGTCAAAGTGACCGAGTATCGTTTTTATATAATATAAAAAAATATCATCTCGTGCTTTTGTTAGTTGGAAAATAGTCCAATTTTAATCAACTTCGAATTTTTTTTTGCTAGAAATAAGTCCACTAACATCATAATTAATCAACAAAGAAACAACCCAAAAACAAATAAAAAAAAAGCCCATCTCACATGCTATTCTTTCCATCTAACCCAACCTAATTTTTTGAAACCCAAATCTCAACATTATCGAAAGACTAATACACCCTTTCAAATAATATTAATGCACAACCAAATACGGGAAACGACCTCGTTTTACTAAAAGCATTCTTGGAATTCACGCCGCACATTATTTCACATTAACCTAATTCCATGTTTGACATTCATATACTCTATTAGAATTGTTTGCTTACTGCAAACACAAAACTCTCTCATAAATTCTTTTTCTAATTTCCTCTAAATTATCTCCTACTATACCACCTCATATTAATTTTCAAATACGTGTAACGTATGAGAATATATGCTTCCGATGTCTACAATATACATAGTAACCAAATTATTTGAGGAAAAAATTGTAAGTCTTATATGTTTCAGTTGTTTATATGGTGAGATAATTTCATTACAAATACAAAAGTGCTTAATTTTAATATCTTTTAAAACAGGTTCGTGTATGGAGTTTTAACTACAATTTCTCAGAAAGATAAGATCGATAACCATTACATTTCAATAAAATCCATTTGACAATTTATATGGTAAGAACTAAATATAGTATATTAATTACTATCTTATTTTGTTTGCATTTCTTAACCAAAATGGATACTTTATACTTATATATAGGAGAAAGTTGCATTTGGATTCTCTCGCCAAGCCTTCCAAGAACAAATCCGGATTTGCAAGTGTGAATCCTTCTCAACCGACCACCGGGCAACAAGGGGAGTCTAATTTCTTAACTCGATCTATGATTAAAAGAGTAGTTATAGAAAGTAGTGATAGTTCTTCGTCTTCGTCACCGGGTGAATTCAAGAGAGAACATCGGAAAACGAGATCTTCAAGGATGGAACAAGGAATCCATGAAATCCTAGAAATCTTTAAACAGGTTGAAGGTCAAGTAAATTTAATAAACGAAAGGGTGTCAAAGTTGGAGGAAATTTTAGTAAACGGAACTAAGTCGTTAAACGAGGATATCCCAAATTTCAAAGGTATTCAAGCGAGCAACATGCGACTTGAGAGTCAATTATGCGTGATAAACTATAGGATTTCTAACATGGAGTCCATTTTATCAAGGGTTGATGGACAAGTTGCAAACACTCTTCCCAAATATAGAGAGTTCAAGTTTATCTAGTGGTGTTTGATGTTCGTTTGTTGTTAATTTTGATATTTGTTGGTCTTTATGATGTTTATCTCTATTATAGTTTAATTAATTAACTTTCAATAATTACCAGTTTGATTTTGTGTTAGAGGTTGTTTTTGGTGAAGTTTAGAGATTATATTATGTAATAATGATGTGTTTGTCTAACTATTTCATGTGTTGATGGAATTGGAGTTATTTTATTGTATTTTATGTTAGAAAATAATGACGTTGTTGTCTATATAATGCGTATTGCATATTTAATGTTGTTTGTCGAGATATGAATGTTTGAATGGTATGAAAATGTGTATTTGCAAAATAAATGCATGAAATAGGAAAAGTGTAGTACTTGGTAGTTTGCACAACAATGCATGAATGAGAGTGTACATTTCCACAAATATTCACAACTCATTTTAAAAAATTTATCAGTCTACATTACCAATTCATAACACCAAACTTGCACAACAATGACATGAAATATGGAAATGTCCATTTCCACTTAAATTCACTATTAATTTTAATAAAAATTCATCACTTTACATACAACAAGTCTTAACAGTTCATGACACTAAAAGCAATAACAACCAAAAATCTTGACATCCCATAAAAATAAAAAATCATATAAAAAACCTCCAACATTCTTCTAACGTAACATTAACAAACGTTACAAATAAATATACAATAACAAACAAAAATCATCCCATAATCAAACCTACATCATTCATCCAACATGCATTACATTAACAAAAGTCACACTAATTACAAACATTATAAAACTTTATCCGTCATCCAAAGTACACCATGTCATTCACCTACAACTTCAATAAAATACCGCAACGAGTTATATTGGTTCCTAAACAAGTAGTTGGCTAACTCAAATCTCTTGTTTGCGGATTGTGAATTATTCCAAGCCTTTTTCCCTCTGGGGATCTCATCATTGTGCAAACATGAATCGCACAATCGTTTGACTGGCAATATTTAAATTAAACTTCGTAACAAGCTTAACCTAAAATTACAACCAACATATCATTAAGCCAATTTTATTTATATCAAACTTCAAAAAATAAAAATTATATATCTTTTAAGTAATATAACTTACCCCACCCCTTACGACAACTTTTTCCACCTCCTCGTTGCCTAGCGCATCATCGCTTAGCACATCCTTCTCATCATCTTCCAAGCTGGCAAGGTAACGGGTCTCGAATACACACCTCATGCGCGGGGTTCGCTCGTAAAAACGTGCCCGAAAATCATCCATGTTGATGGGTACGTCGGACATCACATCACGGTATTCTTGTGTCGTTATTAACCTAGGACAGCGGATTACCAATACAAGTACACTAATCTCCTACCATGCAATAAAAACCTTAAAGCAATACAATCAACACTTACGTATAGTAATCCGCCGCGTCTCTTAACCTTGTCGTTTTGGGAAGCTCTCTACGCGCTCCGGAAGTCGAGCCCCTGCAAATTAACACAAGTTAGTGTATCTAACTCAATCTAGATAACAACAAATAAGTTAGATCAATAATTCATGCTTTGAATCGATAAATTGAAACTATAAAAGATTTCATAGGATCACATGATTAAACAAGAGTCCAAACAAGTTCAATTACACATTTCGATCAAAGTTCATCAAACTATGAATTTATTTATCTAATTAGAACACAAAATTAGGTTAACCCTAGATACAAAGAAGCGTTTTCAAACAATTAGAATCATAAATAATAATTCTTAAAACCGTAATAACACAATACCCCCTAAAACTAAGCAATACTATATGAATTACAACATTAAAAGGAAAATTACAACAAACAAATACATAAAATTAACTCAAAACACACCTACATATACAATTGTCATATCAAATACAATTCGGCAAACGGGCAATCTAGTTGATTAACTTTATTCAATCACACTTCATTCAATTACATGATTAAAAAACTTAAATAAACTTTAACTAAACATTAATAAAAAACGAAACCCTAAAACCCAATTCGTACGCAAATAGCTTAAAACCACATATTCAATATCCAAAGAAATCAATAGAAAATCGTTTACACTCGAGCCAAACATACCCATTAACATAAAATAAAGCCAAAAAACTATCAAAATGGACTCAACTAACCATTTTTTGGATTTTTAGTTTTTAAAGGAACATACCTTTTAATACTTTTCGCTTCTTTCTTCACCATTTTTAATATATTACTTGTCAAAAATCACTAACAATTAGTAGATTCGGGTCGTTAGCTAATACAACAATTACTACTACACAGAAATTTGTAAGCATTGTTGTGTCATCTGTGTTGTCTGGGAATCCACTTTCGGACAAACAATGGGGAAGTGTGTGTATGGTGTTCTCTAGATTGTCGTATCAGATTTATCTTAAGTTGAAGAGATAACAAAGGTTTTCCAAAAAGAACAAGTCTTCTTGAGGAGATATATGATTGATTAGTTTATCTTGGTATAGTTTGATGTATGTTAGGTATGTTAAAGAGTTGGGATATTTGGTATGTATACTTGTGTATTTGAGATCTAACACTTTAATATTAAAATTATGATTAACAAATTAATACATAGTCAAATCTAATACTTTAATATTAAAATAAAACAGAATTCTCATAACAGTAGAAGATGATTGTTAAATAAAAAACACCTCAAATTTAGATTTCATTGGATAAGGGCATATGAATCTTACACAATTATCGAGAAATAACAAATATTATCTATATTGTTGACAAGATGAAAATGAGATTAACAAACAGGTGTAAATCAAATTTTAAGGTTTAATTGAACATTATCAAATCCAAAGTATTAATGTGAATTTGAAGGTCTTATATGAAACCTTAAATTAAACTTTTATGTAAATAGATTATTTATATCAAAAGTAACAAAAAAAAATCATTATAATTGTAATGTGAATATTGTTTAACATGCATGGATAACATTTAACAATATTTTTTTTCTCGATTACAAGGGAGATTCTAAAGGATCGTGAGATACATAACCATCAAATCAAAAGCACTAATCTAGTACAATAGAAGCTAAACCAGGACTAAAAATCATTCTTGAAGTCTTCCATCCCATTCGATCACGTGTAATATACCCCAAATACCATCTGACGGGTGATCATGCCTCTGAAATTGCTCCACTTGAGATACTCCCAGCTTTGCTAGCCAATCTGCACAGAAGTTACTCTCCCTAAAAATGCTCTGCACCTTGAAGGATGTGTTTCTGCTAAGAATATGTTGGATCCGATAGATCCAAATCGTTGTCGGGCCCCTCCGATAGTCCACCTGACCAATCATATCTAGAGCTTCCCGAGAATCAGTCTCTACCTCTACATCCACCATTCCTAATTCCTCTACAAGACTAATCCCCTGGTGAAGCGCCATAAGTTCCAAACCAGCTACCATATCCCAATCAACTTTCATCGAAAAGCCGCATATCCCCATCCCTAATTACTTCACCACCACCACTTCCACACTTCTTCCATTTATTAAAACTCCCATACGTATTTAGCTTAAACCCTATTTTTGGTTTGGTCCATCCCACAAAATTAACATATTGCTGAACCTTAGCCGCTCTACTCGGAACCATACTCCATACTCTTGAATAATTGACTGTAAGAAAATATGCCTTCCTAATCACCGCTTTAGGTGTAAGAAATTATACGCCCTTGAAAACGATGTCATTTCGAATTTTCCAGATTACATCAATCAAAACGCCAAAGAACACGCTTTAAAATATTCCTTTGTAAATTTCTTTACTCGTTATGTTTTTGTTCCACCAAGCATACCCTGTCATCTCAAGTTCCCCACCTGAGGCGCCAATCGCCCCTCCTTCCTGACCTATTGCTGCAGATTCTCGCGGAGCAGCACCTGCCACCCCACCGGCCAGAAAATCCTCTCAAACCCATTGAACATGTTGATCTGAATTGCCAAAGCCCCACCCTCATTTACTTCTCCCCTATGTTGTTGCAGCCATGTTCCAGTAGCAAAATCAAAAGGATGAGGCGATGTTGCTATTTGATTCCTACTGTGGTGAAGACCTGTACTAGAAGAAAATGAAGGAGGGATCTGATGCTGAATTTCCCTCTCAGCCATGTCTAAACTTTCTGTAATTGCGCCCGAAGTCCCTGAAGCAAGTATACTACAGAAATCCGAAATGTCCTCTGACATGTTACCTCTCGTTCCCGAATAGTAATGAATCTTGTCCCTAGCTATCTTCCATACCTAAGTAACCCTGATAGACTCCTTGAAGACGTGTAATGCGCTTTCTTCAACCAATCCGCAACATGGAAAAAGCCCTGAATCAACAACCCCTAATCTTCTCATATTACAACATGTCACGAGTCTATCATGTGCAGCTCGCCAAATTAAAACTCGAATTCATTGTGGGCAATGTATTTCCAAATCTTGTCCCACTTCACCGAAGTTTGCGCCTCATTTATTTCGAACTCCTATGATGCCGATTTAGTAGTATATACCCCATGTATCTCCCTTGTCCAAGATAACTGATCCTTATTATCTATAATTCCTTGTAGAAAGCCTGTGATTTCTAACAATTTAGAGGTTGGTAAGAGATGTTGAAATGCATCCCAATTCCAAGAACCATCATCTAGTACATAATCTTGAACTTTCCTAGTATGCTCACTTGCCCCCACATAACCAATATAAAAGTCTATTATAAGGCGATCCCTAATCCAAACATCCAACAAAAACTCGCCTCCTTTCCATTGTTCAAGAGCCATCGGGATCCCCGTCTAACTACAACAATACCTTCCACGATGGCTCTACTCATTCTCGAATCCGTAACTCTCGAAGCATAACGTAAGTGAGTAGAAGTGAAATATTTTTGCCTCATAACAATAGCCCAAATAGTACTATCATCATGAATAGCCTTCCAACCCAATTTACCTAGTAAAATTTTATTCATATCCTACGCTAATCGAAAACCAAGACCACTTATAGAATTGGGCTTACAGATATCTTTCCACGCTATCCAGTTGATGTGTCTCTGTTCCTCCGTGATACCCCAGATAAATTCCCTCATGATCTTGTCAATTTCTTAGCAAACATAGACATGTAGTTTTTCCACTTGCATGATATACATTGGAGCCGCACTAAGAACAGATTGAGCTAACGTAATACGACCAGCAAGTGATAAAACATTACCATTCCACTTAGCGAGTTTACCACGCAGTTCCATGATAATCTCCCCATAGAAATCTCGAGGCCGTCTAGCCGATAGAATGAGTACTCCAAGATATTTCCCCAAAGGGCTGGACAATAAGGACTGGACCCTAGTGGGTTGTACTACCTAGTAGACTGTACCTAATGGGCTGATGGACACGGCGAAAAAAACCATCGAGACACGGCGAGAAAACCCATCGAGAAAAACCATCAGACACGGCGACAAAACCATCGAGACACAGTGGTGAGCGGAAGAAGGTGGAGCAGATCTGTCGTCCCTTCCCTGTTCATCTGGTGCAGCAGATCTGTAGCAGCGGCGGTTCTTCTGCAGCAGTGGTTCATGGGGCGGCGTTGGGGCGGCGAAATCAGAAGGAAAGGGCGGCGGTGGGGCGACGTTCGTCTGGTGCAGCAGATCTGGGAAGAGGGAGGGTGAAAGTGGTGATAATGGTAGGAAGAGAGAGGAGGAGAGGGAGGGGTGGCTTCGTCACATCAGTGGTAATGGTGGGAAGAGGGAGGAGGAGGGGGAGGGATGGCTTCGTCACAGAGTGGTGGTTCCGCGACATCATCGGTGAAATCAGAGAGGCGTTTGGGCGTCACAATGGTGGAGGCGTTTTTCTTGATGGAGATCGGGGGTCAGCGGTGGTGGCGGAGCTCTGCAGCGCTGGAGGGAACGCTGCTGCACCAGATCGAGAATTTCTCCTCGCAGCAGTGGACAGCTTCGTGGTGGTGGTGGTGGTGGTGGGTCACAGCAGCAGTGGTGGTGGTGGTGGTGGGTCACGGCCGTAGTGGTGGCTCGCTGTCGATGGTGAAAGATCAGATCGGGAAGGTGGCTCGGTGGAAGGTGGATCGGTGGAAGGTGGGAAGGTGTCGGCAGTGGTGGGAAGGTGGGAGAGAGAGAGAGAGGGGGAGGGTTTTCAGGGAAAAAAAACACTAATAGGTTTTTTGGTTTTGAATATTGTTGGTTTACAATGGGTATAAGATGGGAAGAGGGATTTTGGGTCTTTTTATTGTGTTTTAGCTAGGTCAGAATTACTAGTTAATAGGTAATGGGGGTTGGACTTTAGTTTGAAATGTTGTGGGGGCTTTAATATATAATTTACCCTTTTAAATTTTATCCAGTAATTAACTTTGTATGAGAGTTTTTTTAAATAGAAAAGATTTTTTATTTTTTATTAAGAATTTTAATTGTTTCTATTATAAAAATAGATTTTATGCAATTAGTCCCTTTATTTTGTGTTAACAAAGCGGTGAATCAGTGATACCTCCTATAAACAAGTTACTAACTGTTGGAAGCTATTCCCATACCGTGCACCAAAGCAATACTTTCATTTTCTGTGTACATTTTAACTCCCAAATAGACTTCGTCTTAAAGTCTCAACTCATCCTGATTAGCTTCAAAGTCCTATACTCCCATTTAACCGAAAAACAACATGATGCCTCTAGTTCTCATTTGTACCACTTCCCATTCATATCCTCTAATTCCACCACTCTATTTTACAATGCATTTCGAACTTCTCGAATTGCTTTACACATTATGGAGTATGATGACTAGATTTCCCTATGCATAAAGCCATCAAAAAGATACTTTGACAAATCACCATACTCCAAAGCATATGTGAATCCTGAAGAATTTTCCAACCCATTTTCTCAAGCAATTAGAAACGCTATATTATAACTCTTCACGTATCATAATTGTACCCCACCTTCCACATTTGGGTTACGTAATTTATCCCATGCCAACCAGTGTATCTTCTTCCCTTCAATCGATGATCCCCAGATGAAGATGCGAATGATACGATCAATTTCATAGCATACATATGTTCAAAGTTACATATTCTGGACAACATATGCTAGAATAACACTCAATATCGATTATGCTAGAGCACTATTATTGAGTGTTATTTTAAAATAAGTTTAAGTTATACTTGTATATATCATGCAGACTTATTGAAAGATATTTTATCACCATACTGGAAGAGGTTAATATTTATCATCTGTAGAGGGTACTATTTTAAAATTAGTTTTTTTTTTTAATTTTATATTGTAAGTTTACACTAAATGAAAATTCCCCAAAAATAATAAATTAGTAATATATAATATCAAAATTATAATTCCCCTAATAACATGGACAACTAACAATAACTTCCCACACACCGAACACTCATCATCTTTTGACATACTATATATATATTTGATATTTTTAAATATATATTTATAAATTGGTTACTTTTTCATATCACATCGTAACAGTTAAATAAAACCAATTCTCACATTATATTTGATATATCATAAAATCCCAATCTAATTACAAGAAGCAAGCGGTTTTTGTATATATATATATAATGAGAATTTATGCTCGTGAGTCAAAGTGACCGAGTATCGTTTTTATATAATATAAAAAAATATCATCTCGTGCTTTTGTTAGTTGGAAAATAGTCCAATTTTAATCAACTTCGATTTTTTTTTGCTAGAAATAAGTCCACTAACATCATAATTAATCAACAAAGAAACAACCCAAAAACAAATAATAAAAAAAAGCCCATCCCACATGATATTCTTTCCATCTAACCCAACCTAATTTTTTGAAACCCAAATCTCAACATTATCGAAAGACTAATACACCCTTTCAAATAAGATTAATGCACAACCAAATACAGGAAACGACCTCGCTTTACTAAAAGCATTCTTGGAATTCACGCCGCACATTATTTCACATTAACCTAATTCCTTGTTTGACATTCATATACTCTATTAGAATTGTTTGCTTACTGCAAACACAAAACTCTCTCATAAATTCTTTTTCTAATTTTCTCTAAATTATCTCCTACGATACCACCTCATATTAATTTTCAAATACGTGTAACGTATGAGAATATATGCTTCCGATGTCTACAATATACATAGTAACCAAATTATTTGAGGAAAAAATTGTAAGTATTATATGTTTCAGTTGTTTAAATGGTGAGATAATTTCATTACAAATACAAAAGTGCTTAATTTTAATATCTTTTAAAACAGGTTCGTGTATGAAGTTTTAATTACAATTTCTCAGAAAGATAAGATCGATAACCATTACATTTCAATAAAATCCATTTGACAATTTATATGGTAAGAACTAAATATAGTATATTAATTACTATCTTATTTTGTTTGCATTTCTTAACCAAAATGGATACTTTATACTTATATATAGGAGAAAGTTGCATTTGGATTCTTCCCCCAAGCCTTCCAAGAACAAATCCGGATTTGCAAGTGTGAATCATTCTCAACCGACCACCGGGCAACAAGGGGAGTCTAATTTCTTAACTCGATCTATGATTAAAAGAGTAGTTAGAGAAAGTAGTGATAGTTCTTCGTCTTCGTCACCGGGTGAATTCAAGAGAGAACATCGGAAAACGAGATCTTCAAGGATAGAACAAGGAATCCATGAAATCCTAGAAATCTTTAAACGGGTTGAAGGTCAAGTAAATTTAATAAACGAAAGGGTGTCAAAGTTGGAGGAAAATTTAGTAAACGGAACTAAGTCGTTAAACGAGGATATCCCGAATTTCAAAGGTATTCAAGCGAGCAACATGCGACTTGAGAGTCAATTATGCGTGATAAACTATAGGATTTCTAACATGGAGTCCATTTTATCAAGGGTAGATGGACAAGTTGCAAACACTCTTCCCAAATATAGAGAGTTCAAGTTTATCTAGTGGTGTTTGATGTTCGTTTGTTGTTAATTTTGATATTTGTTGGTCTTTATGATGTTTATCTCTATTATAGTTTTATTAATTAACTTTCAATAATTACCAGTCTGATTTTGTGTTAGAGGTTATTTTTGGTGAAGTTTAGAGATTATATTATGTAATAATGATGTGTTTGTCTAACTATTTCATGTGTTGATGGAATTGGAGTTATTTTATTGTATTTTATGTTAGAAAATAATGACGTTGTTGTCTATCTAATGCGTATTGCATATTTGATGTTGTTTGTCGAGATATGAATGTTTGAATGGTATGAAAATGTGTATTTGCACAATAGATGCATAAAATAGGAAAAGTGTAGTACTTGGTAGTTTGCACGACAATGCATGAATGAGAGTATACATTTCCACAAATATTCACAACTCATTTTAATAAATTTATCAGTCTTCATTACCAATTCATAACACCAAACTTGCACAACAATGACATGAAATATGGAAATGTCCATTTCCACTTAAATTCACTATTAATTTTAATAAAAATTCATCACTCTACATACAAAAAGTCTTAACAGTTCATGACACTAAAAGCAATAACAACCAAAAATCTTGACATCCCATAAAAATAAAAAATCATATAAAAAACCTCCAACATTCTTCTAACGTAACATTAACAAACGTTACAAATAAATATACAATAACAAACAAAAATCGTCCCATAATCAAACCTACATCATTCATCCAACATGCATTACATTAATAAAAGTCACACTAATTACAAACATTATAAAACTTTATCCGTCATCCAAAGTACACCATGTCATTCACCTACAACTTCAATAAAATACCGCAACGAGTTATATTGGTTCCTAAACAAGTAGTTGGCTAACTCAAATCTCTTGTTTGCGGATTGTGAATTATTCCAAGCCTTTTTCCCTCTAGGGATCTCATCATTGTGCAAACATGAATCGCACAATCGTTTGACTGGCAATATTTAAATTAAACTTCGTAACAAGCTTAACCTAAAATTACAACCAACATATCATTAAGCCAATTTTATTTATATCAAACTTCAAAAAATAAAAATTATATATCTTTTAAGTAATATAACTTACCCCACCCCTTACAACAACTTTTTCCACCTCCTCGTTGCCTAGCGCATCATCGCTTAGCACATCCTTCTCATCATCTTCCAAGCTGGCAAGGTAACGGGTCTCGAATACACACCTCATGCGCGGGGTTCGCTCGTAAAAACGTGCCCGAAAATCATCCATGTTGATGGGTACGTCGGACATCACATCACGGTATTCTTGTGTCGTTATTAACCTAGGACAGCGGATTACCAATACAAGTACACTAATCTCCTACCATGCAATAAAAACCTTAAGGCAATACAATCAACACTTACGTATAGTAATCCGCCGCGTCTCTTAACCTTGTCGTTTTGGGAAGCTCTCTACGCACTCCGGAAGTCGAGCCCCTGCAAATTATATCTAACTCAATCTAGATAACAACAAATAAGTTAGATCAATAATTCATGCTTTGAATCGATAAATTGAAACTATAAAAGATTTCATAGGATCACATGATTAAACAAGAGTCCAAACAAGTTCAATTACACATTTCGATCAAACTTCATCAAACTATGAATGTATTTATCTAATTAGAACACAAAATTAGGTTAACCCTAGATACAAAGAAGCGTTTTCAAACAATTAGAATCATAAATAATAATTCTTAAAACCGTAATAACACAATACCCCCTAAAACTAAGCAATACTATATGAATTACAACATTAAAAGGAAAATTACTACAAACAAATACATAAAATTAACTCAAAACACACCTACATATACAATTGTCATACCAAATACAATTCGGCAAACGGGCAATCTAGTTGATTAACTTTATTCAATCACACTTCATTCATGTACATGATTAAAAAACTTAAATAAACTTTAACTAAACATTAATAAAAAACGAAACCCTAAAACCCAATTCGTACGCAAATAGCTTAAAACCACATATTCAATATCCAAAGAAATCAATAGAAAATCGTTTACACTCGAGCCAAACATACCCATTAACATAAAATAAAGCCAAAAAACTATCAAAATGGACTCAACTAACCATTTTTTTGGATTTTTAGTTTTTAAAGGAACCTACCTTTTAATACTTTTTGCTTCTTTCTTCACCATTTTTAATATATTACTTGTCAAAAATCACTAACAATTAGTAGATTCGGGTCGTTAGCTAATACAACAATTACTACTACACAGAAATTTGTAAGCATTGTTGTGTCATCTGTGTTGTCTGGGAATCCACTTTCGGACTAACAATGGGGAAGTGTGTGTATGGTGTTCTCTGGATTGTCGTATCAGATTTATCTTAAGTTGAAGAGATAACAAAGGTTTTCCAAAAAGAACAAGTCTTCTTGAGGACATATATGATTGATTAGTTTATCTTGGTATAGTTTGATGTATGTTAGGTATGTTAAAGAGTTGGGATATTTGGTATGTATACTTGTATACTTGAGATCTAACACTTTAATATTAAAATTATGATTAACAAATTAATACAAAGTCAAATCTAATACTTTAATATTAAAATAAAACAGAATTCTCATAACAGTAGAAGATGATTGTTAAATAAAAAACACCTCAAATTTAGATTTCATTGGATAAGGGCATATGAATCTTACACAATTATCGAGAAATAACAAATATTATCTATATTGTTGACAAGATGAAAATGAGATTAACAAACAGGTGTAAATCAATTTTTAAGGATTAATTGAACATTATCAAATCCAAAGTATTAATGTGAATTTGAAGGTCTTATATGAAACCTTAAATTAAACTTTTATGTAAATAGATTATTTATATCAAAAGTAACAAAAAAAATCATTATAATTGTAATGTGAATATTGTTTAACATGCATGGATAACATTTAACAATATTTTTTTTCTCGATTACAAGGGAGATTCTAAAGGATCATGAGATACATAACCATCAAATCAAAAGCACTAATCTAGTACAATAGAAGCTAAACCAGGACTAAAAATCATTCTTGAAGTCTTCCATCCCATTCGATCACGTGTAATATACCCCAAATACCATCTGACGGGTGATCATGCCTCTGAAATTGCTCCACTTGAGATACTCCCAGCTTTGCTAGCCAATCTGCACAGAAGTTACTCTCCCTAAAAATGCTCTGCACCTTGAAGGATGTGTTTCTGCTAAGAATATGTTGTATCCGATAGATCCAAATCGCTGTCGGGCCCCTCCGATAGTCCACCTGACCAATCATATCTAGAGCTTCCCGAGAATCAGTCTCTACCTCTACATCCACCATTCCTAATTCCTCTACAAGACTAATCCCCTGGTGAAGCGCCATAAGTTCCAAACCAGTTACCATATCCCAATCAACTTTTATCGAAAAGCCGCATATCCCCATCCCTAATTACTTCACCACCACCACTTCCACACTTCTTCCATTTATTAAAACTCCCATACGTATTTAGCTTAAACCCTGTTTTTGGTTTGGTCCATCCCACAAAATTAACATATTGCTGAACCTTAGCCGCTCTACTCGGAACCATACTCCATACTCTTGAATAATTGACTGTAAGAAAATATGCCTTCCTAATCACCGCTTTAGGTGTAAGAAATTATACGTTCTTGAAAACGATGTCATTTCGAATTTTCCAGATTACATCAATCAAAACGCCAAAGAACACGCTTTAAAATATTCCTTTGTAAATTTCTTTACTCGTTATGTTTTTGTTCCACCAAGCATACCCTGTCATCTCAAGTTCCCCACCTGAGGCGCCAATCGCCCCTCCTTCCTGACCTATTGCTGCAGATTCTCGCGGAGCAGCACCTGCCACCCCACCGGCCAGAAAATCCACTCAAACCCATTGAACCTGTTGTTCTGAATTGCCAAAGCCCCACCCTCATTTACTTCTCCCCTATGTTGTTGCAGCCATGTTCCAGTAGCAAAATCAAAAGGATGAGGCGATGTTGCTATTTGATTCCTACTGTGGTGAAGACCTGTACTAGAAGAAAATGAAGGAGGGATCTGATGCTGAATTTCCCTCTCAGCCATGTCTAAACTTTTTGTAATTGCGCCCGAAGTCTCTGAAGCAAGTATACTACAGAAATCCTGTGATTTTTAACAATTTAGAGGTTGGTAAGAGATGTTGAAATGCATCCCAATTCCAAGAACCATCATCTAGTACATAATCTTGAACTTTCCTAGTATGCTCACTTGCCCCCACATAACCAATATCAAAGTCTATTATAAGGCGATCCCTAATCCAATCATCCAACAAAAACTCGCCTCCTTTCCATTGTTCAAGAGCCATCAGGATCCCCGTCTAACTACAACAATACCTTCCACGATGGCTCTACTCATTCTCGAATTCGTAACTCTCGAAGCATAACGTAAGTGAGTCGAAGTGAAATATTTTTGCCTCATAACAATAGCCCAAATAGTACTATCATCATGAATAGCCTTCCAACCCAATTTACCTAGTAAAATTTTATTCATATCCTACGCAAATCGAAAACCAAGACCACTTATAGAATTGGGCTTACAGATATCTTTCCACGCTATCCAGTTGATGTGTCTCTGTTCCTCCGTGATACCCCAGATAAATTCTCTCATGATCTTGTCAATTTCTTAGCAAACATAAACATGTAGTTTTTCCACTTGCATGATATACATTGGAGCCGCACTAAGAACAGATTGAGCTAACGTAATACGACCAGCAAGTGATAAAACATTACCTTTCCACTTAGCGAGTTTACCACGCAGTTCCATGATAATCTCCCCATAGAAATCTCGAGGCCGTCTAGCCGATAGAATGAGTACTCCAAGATATTTCCCCAAAGGGCTGGACAATAAGGACTGGACCCTAGTGGGTTGTACTACCTAGTGGACTGTACCTAATGGGCTGATGGACAGGGCGAAAAAAACCATCGAGACACGGCGAGAAAACCCATCGAGAAAAACCATCAGACACGGCGACAAAACCATCGAGACACAGTGGTGAGCGGAAGAAGGTGGAGCAGATCTGTCGTCCCTTCCCTGTTCATCTGGTGCAGCAGATCTGTAGCAGCGGCGGTTCTTCTGCAGCAGTGGTTCATGGGGCGACGTTCGTCTGGTGCAGCAGATCTGGGAAGAGGGAGGGTGAAAGTGGTGATAATGGTGGGAAGAGGGAGGAGGAGAGGGAGGGGTGGCTTCGTCACATCAGTGGTAATGGTGGGAAGAGGGAGGAGGAGGGGGAGGGGTGGCTTCGTCACAGCAGTGGTGGTTCCGCAACATCATCGGTGAAATCAGAGAGGCGTTTGGGCGTCACAATGGTGGAGGCGTTTTTCTTGATGGAGATCGGGGGTCAGCGGTGGTGGTGGAGCTCTGCAGCGCTGGAGGGAACGCAGCTGCACCATATCGAGAGTTTCTCCTCGCAGCAGTGGACAGCTTCGTGGTGGTGGTGGTGGTGGTGGTGGGTCACAGCAGCAGTGGTGGTGGTGGTGGTGGTGGGTCACAGCCGTAGTGGTGGCTCGCTGTCGAAGGTGGAAGGTCAGATCGGGAAGGTGGCTCGGGGGAAGGTGGATCGGTGGAAGGTGGGAAGGTGTCGGCAGTGGTGGGAAGGTGGGAGAGAGAGAGAGAGGGGGGAGGGTTTTCAGGAAAAAAAAACCCTAATAGGCTTTATGTTTTTGAATATTGTTGGTTTACAATGGGTATAATATGGGAATAGGGATTTTGGGTCTTTTTATTGTGTTTTAGTTAGGTCAGAATTACTAGTTAATAGGTAATGGGGGTTGGACTTTAGTTTGAAATGTTGTGGGGGCTTTAATATATAATTTACCCTTTTAAATTTTATCCAGTAATTAACTTTGTATGAGAGTTTTTTTTTTAAATAGAAAAGATTTTTTTATATTTTATTAAGAATTGTAATTGTTTCTATTATAAAAATAGATTTTATGCAATTAGTCCCTTTATTTTGTGTTAACAAAGCGGTGAATCAGTGATACTTCCTATAAACAAGTTACTAACTGTTGGAAGCTATTCCCATACCGTGCACCAAAGCAATACTTTCATTTTTTGTGTACATTTTAACTCCCAAATAGACTTCGTCTTAAAGTCTCAACTCATCCTGATTGGCTTCAAAGTCCTATACTCCCATTTAACCGAAAAACAACATGATGCCTCTAGTTCTCATTTGTACCACTTCCCATTCATATCCTCTAATTCCACCACTCTATTTTACAATGCATTTCGAACTTCTCGAATTGCTTTACACATTATGGAGTATGATGACTAGATTTCCCTATGCATAAAGCCATCAAGAAAATACTTTGACTAATCACCATACTCCAAAGCATATGTGAATCCTGAAGAATTTTCCAACCCATTTTCTCAAGCAATTAGAAACGCTATATTATAACTCTTCACGTATCATAATTGTACCCCACCTTCCACATTTGGGTTACGTAATTTATCCCATGCCAACCAGTGTATCTTCTTCCCTTCAATCGATGATCCCCAGATGAAGATGCGAATGATACGATCAATTTCATTGCATACATATGTTCAAAGTTACATATTCTGGACAACATATTCTAGAATAACACTCAATATCGATTATGCTAGAGCACTATTATTGAGTGTTATTTTAAAATAAGTTTAAGTTATACTTGTATATATCATGCAGACTTATTGAAAGATATTTTATCACCATACTGGAAGAGGTTAATATTTATCATCTGTAGAGGGTACTATTTTAAAATTAGTTTTTTTTTAATTTTATATTGTAAGTTTACACTAAATGAATATTCCCCAAAAATAATAAATTAGTAATATATAATATCAAAATTATAATTCCCCTAATAACATGGACAACTATAATAACTTCCCACACACCGAACACTCATCATCTTTTGACATACTATATATATATTTGATATTTTTAAATATATATTTATAAATTGGTTACTTTTTCATATCACATCGTAACAGTCAAATAAAACCAATTCTCACATTATATTTGATATATCATAAAATCCCAATCTAATTACAAGAAGCAAGCGGTTTTTGTATATATATATAATGAGAATTTATGCTCGTGAGTCAAAGTGACCGAGTATCGTTTTTATATAATATAAAAAAATATCATCTCGTGCTTTTGTTAGTTGGAAAATAGTCCAATTTTAATCAACTTCGAATTTTTTTTGCTAGAAATAAGTCCACTAACATCATAATTAATCAACAAAGAAACAACCCAAAAACAAATAATAAAAAAAGCCCATCCCACATGATATTCTTTCCATCTAACCCAACCTAATTTTTTGAAACCCAAATCTCAACATTATCGAAAGACTAATACACCCTTTCAAATAAGATTAATGCACAACCAAATACGGGAAACGATCTCGTTTTACTAAAAGCATTCTTGGAATTCACGCCGCACATTATTTCACATTAACCTAATTCCTTGTTTGACATTCATATACTCTATTAGAATTGTTTGCTTACTGCAAACACAAAACTCTCTCATAAATTCTTTTTCTAATTTCCTCTAAATTATCTCCTACGATACCACCGCATATTAATTTTCAAATACGTGTAACGTATGAGAATATATGCTTCCGATGTCTACAATATACATAGTAACCAAATTATTTGAGGAAAAAATTGTAAGTCTTATATGTTTCAGTTGTTTATATGGTGAGATAATTTCATTACAAATACAAAAGTGCTTAATTTTAATATCTTTTAAAACAGGTTCGTGTATGAAGTTTTAATTACAATTTCTCAGAAAGATAAGATCGATAACCATTACATTTCAATAAAATCCATTTGACAATTTATATGGTAAGAACTAAATATAGTATATTAATTACTATCTTATTTTGTTTGCATTTCTTAACCAAAATGGATACTTTATACTTATATATAGGAGAAAGTTGCATTTGGATTCTTCCCCCAAGCCTTCCAAGAACAAATCCGGATTTGCAAGTGTGAATCATTCTCAACCGACCACCGGGCAACAAGGGGAGTCTAATTTCTTAACTCGATCTATGATTAAAAGAGTAGTTAGAGAAAGTAGTGATAGTTCTTCGTCTTCGTCACCGGGTGAATTCAAGAGAGAACATCGGAAAACGAGATCTTCAAGGATTGAACAAGGAATCCATGAAATCCTAGAAATCTTTAAACGGGTTGAAGGTCAAGTAAATTTAATAAACGAAAGGGTGTCAAAGTTGGAGGAAATTTTAGTAAACGGAACTAAGTCGTTAAACGAGGATATCCCAAATTTCAAAGGTATTCAAGCGAGCAACGTGCGACTTGAGAGTCAATTATGCGTGATAAACTATAGGATTTCTAACATGGAGGTTGATGGACAAGTTGCAAACACTCTTCCCAAATATAGAGAGTTCAAGTTTATCTAGTGGTGTTTAATGTTCGTTTGTTGTTAATTTTGATATTTGTTGGTCTTTATGATGTTTATCTCTATTATAGTTTAATTAATTAACTTTCAATAATTACCAGTCTGATTTTGTGTAAGAGGTTGTTTTTGGTGAAGTTTAGAGATTATATTATGTAATAATGATGTGTTTGTCTAACTATTTCATGTGTTGATGGAATTGGAGTTATTTTACTGTATTTTATGTTAGAAAATAATGACGTTGTTGTCTATCTAATGCGTATTGCATATTTGATGTTGTTTGTCGAGATATGAATGTTTGAATGGGATGAGAATGTGTATTTGCACAATAAATGCATGAAATAGGAAAAGTGTAGTACTTGGTAGTTTGCACAACAATGCATGAATGAGAGTGTACATTTCCACAAATATTCACAACTCATTTTAAAAAATTTATCAGTCTACATTACTAATTCATAACACCAATCTTGCACAACAATGACATGAAATATGGAAATGTCCATTTCCACTTAAATTCACTATTAATTTTAATAAAAATTCATCACTCTACATACAACAAGTCTTAACAGTTCATGACACTAAAAGCAATAACAACCAAAAATCTTGACATCCCATAAAAATAAAAAATCATATAAAAAACCTACAACATTCTTCTAACCTAACATTAACAAACGTTACAAATAAATATACAATAACAAACAAAAATCATCCCATAATCAAACCTACATCATTCATCCAACATGCATTACATTAACAAAAGTCACACTAATTACAAACATTATAAAACTTTATCCGTCATCCAAAGTACACCATGTCATTCACCTACAACTTCAATAAAATACCGCAACGAGTTATATTGGTTCCTAAACAAGTAGTTGGCTAACTCAAATCTCTTGTTCGCGGATTGTGAATTAATCCAAGCCTTTTTCCCTCTGGCGATCTCATCATTGTGCAAACATGAATCGCACAATCGTTTGACTGGCAATATTTAAATTAAACTTCGTAACAAGCTTAACCTAAAATTACAACCAACATATCATTAAGCCAATTTTATTTATATCAAACTTCAAAAAATAAAAATTATATATCTTTTAAGTAATATAACTTACCCCACCCCTTACGACAACTTTTTCCACCTCCTCGTTGCCTAGCGCATCATCGCTTAGCACATCCTTCTCATCATCTTCCAAGCTGGCAAGGTAACGGGTCTCGAATACACACCTCATGCGTGGGGTTCGCTCGTAAAAACGTGCCCGAAAATCATCCATGTTGATGGGTACGTCGGACATCACATCACGGTATTCTTGTGTCGTTATTAACCTAGGACAGCGGATTACCAATACAAGTACACTAATCTCCTACCATGCATAAAAACCTTAAGGCAATACAGTCAACACTTACGTATAGTAATCCGCCGCATCTCTTAACCTTGTCGTTTTGGGAAGCTCTCTACGCGCTCCGGAAGTCGAGCCCCTGCAAATTAACACAAGTTAGTGTATCTAACTCAATCTAGATAACAACAAATAAGTTAGATCAATAATTCATGCTTTGAATCGATAAATTGAAACTATAAAAGATTTCATAGGATCACATGATTAAACAAGAGTCAAAACAAGTTCAATTACACATTTCGATCAAACTTCATCAAACTATGAATTTATTTATCTAATTAGAACACAAAATTAGGTTAACCCTAGATACAAAGAAGCGTTTTCAAACAATTAGAATCATAAATAATAATTCTTAAAACCGTAATAACACAATACCCCCTAAAACTAAGCAATACTATATGAATTACAACATTAAAAGGAAAATTACTACAAAAAATACATAAAATTAACTCAAAACACACCTACATATACAATTGTCATACCAAATACAATTCGGCAAACGGGCAATCTAGTTGATTAACTTTATTCAATCACACTTCATTCAATTACATGATTAAAAAACTTAAATAAACTTTAACTAAACATTAATAAAAAACGAAACCCTAAAACCCAATTCGTACGCAAATAGCTTAAAACCACATATTCAATATCCAAAGAAATCAATAGAAAATCGTTTACACTCGAGCCAAACATACCCATTAACATAAAATAAAGCCAAAAAACTATCAAAATGGACTCAACTAACCATTTTTTGGATTTTTAGTTTTTAAAGGAACCTACCTTTTAATACTTTTTGCTTCTTTCTTCACCATTTTTAATATATTACTTGTCAAAAATCACTAACAATTAGTAGATTCGGGTCGTTAGCTAATACAACAATTACTACTACACGGAAATTTGTAAGCATTTTTGTGTCATCTGTGTTGTCTGGGAATCCACTTTCGGACAAACAATGGGGAAGTGTGTGTATGGTGTTCTCTGGATTGTCGTATCAGATTTATCTTAAGTTGAAGAGATAACAAAGGTTTCCAAAAAGAACAAGTCTTCTTGAGGAGATATATGATTGATTAGTTTATCTTGGTATAGTTTGATGTATGTTAGGTATGTTAAAGTGTTGGGATATTTGGTATGTATACTTGTATACTTGTATACTTGAGATCTAACACTTTAATATTAAAATTATGATTAACAAATTAATACATAGTCAAATCTAATACTTTAATATTAAAATAAAACAGAATTCTCATAACAGTAGAAGATGATTGTTAAATAAAAAACACCTCAAATTTAGATTTCATTGGATAAGGGCATATGAATCTTACAAAATTATCGAGAAATAAAAAATATTATCTATATTGTTGATAAGATGAAAATGAGATTAACAAACAGGTGTAAATCAAATTTTAAGGTTTAATTGAACATTATTAAATCCAAAGTATTAATGTGAATTTGAAGGTCTTATATGAAACCTTAGATTAAACTTTTATGTAAATAAATTATTTAAATCAAAAGTAACAAAAAAAAATCATTATAATTGTAATGTGAATATTGTTTAACATGCATGGATAACATTTAACAATATTTTTTTTCTCGATTACAAGGGAGATTCTAAAGGATCATGAGATACATAACTATCAAATCAAAAGCACTAATCTAGTACAATAGAAGCTAAACCAGGACTAAAAATCATTCTTGAAGTCTTCCATCCCATTCGATCACGTGTAATAATACCCTAAATACCATCTGACGGGTGATCATGCCTCTGAAATTGCTCCACTTGAGATACTCCCAGCTTTGCTAGCCAATCTGCACAGAAGTTACTCTCCCTAAAAATGCTCTGCACCTTGAAGGATGTGTTTCTGCTAAGAATATGTTGTATCCGATAGATCCAAATCGATGTCGGGCCCCTCCGATAGTCCACCTGACCAATCATATCTAGAGCTTCCCGAGAATCAGTCTTTACCTCTACATCCACCATTCCTAATTCCTCTACAAGACTAATCCCCTGGTGAAGCGCCATAAGTTCCAAACCAGTTACCATATCCCAATCAACTTTCATCGAAAAGCCGCATATCCCCATCCCTAATTACTTCACCACCACCACTTCCACACTTCTTCCATTTATTAAAACTCCCATACGTATTTAGCTTAAACCCTATTTTTGGTTTGGTCCATCCCACAAAATTAACATATTGCTGAACCTTAGCCGCTCTACTCGGAACCATACTCCATACTCTTGAATAATTGACTGTAAGAAAATATGCCTTCCTAATCACCGCTTTAGGTGTAAGAAATTATACGCCCTTGAAAACGATGTCATTTCGAATTTTCCAGATTACATCAATCAAAACGCCAAAGAACACGCTTTAAAATATTCCTTTGTAAATTTCTTTACTCGTTATGTTTTTGTTCCACCAAGCATACCCTGTCATCTCAAGTTCCCCACCTGAGGCGCCAATCGCCCCTCCTTCCTGACCTATTGCTGCAGATTCTCGCGGAGCAGCACCTGCCACCCCACCGGCCAGAAAATCCTCTCAAACCCATTGAACCTGTTGTTCTGAATTGCCAAAGCCCCACCCTCATATACTTCTCCCCTATGTTGTTGCAGCCATGTTCCAGTAGCAAAATCAAAAGGATGAGGCGATGTTGCTATTTGATTCCTACTGTGGTGAAGACCTGTACTAGAAGAAAATGAAGGAGGGATCTGATGCTGAATTTCCCTCTCAGCCATGTCTAAACTTTTTGTAATTGCGCCCGAAGTCCCTGAAGCAAGTATACTACAGAAATCCGAAATGTCCTCTGACTTGTTACCTCTCGTTCCCGAATAGTGATGAATCTCGTCCCTAGCTATCTTCCATACCTAAGGAACCCTGATGGACTCCTTGAAGACGTGTAATGCGCTTTCTTCAACCAATCTGCGACATGGAAAAAGCCCTGAATCAACAACCCCTAATCTTCTCATATTACAATATGTCACGAGTCTATCATGTGCAGCTCGCCAAATTAAAACTCGAATTCATTGTGGGCAATGTATTTCCAAATCTTGTCCCACTTCACCGAAGTTTGCGCCTCATTTATTTCGAACTCCTATGATGCTGATTTAGTAGTATATACCCCATGTATCTCCCTTGTCCAAGATAACTGATCCTTATTATCTATACTTCCTTGTAGAAAGCCTGTGATTTCTAACAATTTAGAGGTTGGTAAGAGATGTTGAAATGCATCCCAATTCCAAGAACCATCATCTAGTACATAATCTTGAACTTTCCTAGTATGCTCACTTGCCCCCACATAACCAATATCAAAGTCTACTATAAGGCGATCCCTAATCCAAACATCCAACAAAAACTCGCCTCCTTTCCATTGTTCAAGAGCCATCGGGATCCCCGTCTAACTACAACAATACCTTCCACGATGGCTCTACTCATTATCGAATCCGTAACTCTCGAAGCATAACGTAAGTGAGTCGAAGTGAAATATTTTTGCCTCATAACAATAGCCCAAATAGTACTATCATCATGAATAGCCTTCCAACCCAATTTACCTAGTAAAATTTTATTCATATCCTACGCAAATCGAAAACCAAGACCACTTATAGACTTGGGCTTACAGATATCTTTCCACGCTATCCAGTTGATGTGTCTCTGTTCCTCCGTGATACCCCAGATAAATTCCCTCATGATCTTGTCAATTTCTTGGCAAACATAGACATGTAGTTTTTCCACTTGCATGATATACATTGAGCCGCACTAAGAACAGATTGAGCTAACGTAATACGACCAGCAAGTGATAAAACATTACCTTTCCACTTAGCGAGTTTACCACGCAGTTCCGTGATAATCTCCCCATAGAAATCTCGAGGCCGTCTAGCCGATAGAATGAGTACTCCAAGATATTTCCCCAAACCCTCACTCCGTTTGTACCCACTCCTTGCTTCAATGTTAAGTGCCACTTCCTCCGACATTTCCAGAAAAATACACCATTGACTTCTCCTTGCTAATTGTTTGATCGGCGTCCTTGCAAAAGATTTCCAGAGTCTCCTGTAAAATATCAAAATTATGCACAGAAGCTTCCGAAAAAAGAATAAGATCATCAGCGAAAAAAATATGAGATATAGGAAACACCCCTGAAGAAAGTGTAATGGGTTGCCAATCTCCAATCTCCACACGCGCTTCTGAATAAGAGTCGACAAACGCTCCATACAAATAACGAATAAATAGATGTGTCTTTAGAATGTTTGAGTTTTTATGTTCAAAGTTTTTAATATTTTATTTAGTATTTTGAATTTTTATAAGATTTTGTAATATTAATTCATAAATTAACATTTTATTCCTATTTAAAATAAAAGTCAAAACTGTCACAAATTTATAACTTGTTAAAATGAATGTAATGTTATAGTTATTTTGGTATCATTTTAATTATATATATATATATCATTATTTTTTCTTTTTTGATTTTTTTCTCTAATCAAACAATACATCTGTTAGGTTTTTTAATGGTTAATGTAAAAATTATAAAAAGAATACCTCAATTTTATCAATTATAAATAAAACTCGATATCAATTACAATCATAAAAGCAATACATATAATAATTTAAAAAATAATAAAAATCAAACCTGAAAATAATAATAGCTTTTTGGCAAAAAATTGACCCATTGATATCCCTTATTTATATGTAATTACTATATAAAACTAGTAATAATAATTTTTATAAATAAAAAATAATAAGAGAAAAAGTATCAAGAATCGTGAAAGAAAATGTTAAAAAGATGAATTTTGAAAACTCTAGCATGGGCATTAGCAAGTAATTGGAAAGACGTGGTAGAATTTATGACCTAAATTATGTAAGGTTTGATCCATTTAGATATTTAAATTTAGTTTCTCTAATTACCGATAGATACATTTGTATCGTAAAATTTGTTTAGTTAACATATTTAGCTGAAACAACAACCATTGAACTCTCCTAATAGCCGATCTTTTATAGTGATATTTTTCATCTTTCGGTGTTTTTCTCGTCTTTGGTAATACATGTATATCATAATTTTTTGTTTCTTATTTCTCGTTTTCTTTTTTTGCTTATGATCATAATCCTAACAAATTGGTATCATAGATAAGGATCCAAAGACCACAATGATAAATTTGTTGTGTTTTGGAAGTGAATAATATAAAAAAAATTGGGGATGCTACAGGAGATGAGAAGACGAGAGAAGGACATTTATGAGTACACCGTGGTCGCCGTGCATCATCGTTTAATTTTTTACCAATGGTATTCCTAAAGGGTTTCTACGTTGTGGATCAAAGTTTGAGGTATTTTTTTCCAAATTATGAGTATTTTTATAATTTTATTGTGTTGCTTTGTTATTTTATGGCTATTACATTAGTGAATTTACTATGTTATTGTTAGGTTGCAATATAAGATTAACTTTTTGTGTCAAGTAACGATAATTTTGACGCAACAAGTTTGGTTCCGTTGACCAGTGCTATTTTGACATTTGATCACATAGGCCGATATTTTTTTAAGGAGTTTTGACATTCTAAATCCATTTTTGTTTAGTTTCTCCAAATTCTGTGTGTCTTGCAATCTTTGATATTGTTTCCCTTAATCATTACAATAGGAAATATTTGTTGTGCTAAATTAAGTTGCAGGATGGTAGTTGTAAATACAAATTTAGAAGTTTTATTTATTGGGGTTGATTTTGCTGAAATTTTATTCCGATCGTTTTTTTAGGGTCTTAATTATGACAAGATGTTTCTCGATTGAAATGGAACTAATGAAAATGATATTGCTATTTGAGTTTTGTCATTAATTTTATTATATATTTAACATAATATATAATAAAAAAATTAAATTAAATTTGGCCTCTAAATAATTTTTTACTCTGTGCATGTGCAACCACCCTTTTAACCTTGCTCACGATCGCTCCTGGATAATAGAATGGTAGCATGTGACTTTTTGAAGTATAACAAGCCTTACAAGCTAGACATCCTAATAAAGAGGGATGCCCTATGATGAGGTGTCATGGTTCTAAAAGGCGCTAGGCGCTACTAGGGCGGTCGACCACCTTCGAGCGTCTAGATGGCTAGGCGGCCTATTAATCGAAATTTAGGCGGTTTCTCCCTAGGCGTATTTTATATTAATTTACATTAAATATACATTACTAATACATTGAATTGACTATTATATACATCCTAATATACTTAAAGTAGATCAATTTAACATAAGTAATATATATTTAACTATATAACAGTAATAAAATATTATTATTATTATTAACCTAAAAAATTACCAATTCGAGAAATCTAGACTTAAATTTGAAAAATCATACCTTCATTTTTCCTCGCGCGTAAAATCTCTAACCTAAGTAGTTTTTTCTTTATATTTTCTTATGTGTTGAGTTGGATTAGATTGAATTAGTAATTTATTGGCTAGCATTCTAGGTAGTATTCGGTTTGGGGGACCCGTTAATTTGATTGGGTAGTTTATTAATTAGATTATTCGTCGACGAACCTTCGAGCCACCTTCGAGAGAAATTTTAGGCTGAACGCACCTTGGAACGCCTAGGCGGCTAGGCGGCCTTGTTTTAGAACACTGTGAGGTGTACATAGAATAATACACCTCAGCTGCACAAGAGTATCTTCACCTACACAAAAGTTAGTTAGAATTATATTCCATGTATTGTGTATGTAATCACACACCAAATGAGTGTGTACTTTCTCTATATATTCCCTATCTTGTAATCATAACAATACACTGAAATATACACATAAAATACCTTCTCTTATCTCTCTATCTAATATGGTATCAAGATCTATGGAGATATAAAAAAAATAAAAAATTTAAACACAAAGCTGCTAAACAAAATCCGCCATTAAAGGCGTTAGCAAGCTTCCTTCTCTAGCTCGATGATCCTTTCTTCCGCTCTATCAATGGCGTCGTCTTCATCTTCGTCTTTACCTACTTCTAACATAGTATTGTCATTTTCAGCTGGTCTTCAGCTGGTCTTAGGATACAGGTGGTGGTGTGTAATTGTACGGCTATTCCACAAACTAAAAGAACCCTACCTATAGTGTCTTAGATAATTCAAATGTATTCAGTCCCGAAATGGTCCCTGAACTATAATTCATTTGACAATTTAATCCTCAAACTTCAAAATCTATCAAAATAGTCCTAAAACTATATTTTTGTTCCTCATCAGAATACTAAGTGCCAAAGACGTTCTTGAACCAAACAGATAAATCATCTTATAGTTAAGGACCATTTCAAGAATTTTCCGTATTTATTAATACTTACGAAAATACCCCTGCCACACTATAAATTGTGGACCATTTGGGTATCATTTCAATTTTCAAACATCATGTCCCCTGCCGGTAAATACCCTATAATTCGAGGACCGTTTGGGGAATAATCCCAATTCTAAACAATATTACAATGATCTATACTGTCATATCCCATCCCATTCCATAAAGTACCTCCCTAACAAAAGAAAACAATAAGAAAGGCACTAATGACATGTACTCAATTGATACCTAAAGAAACACACAACAAGAGTGATGCTCAAATCTTTTTCATCAATAGAGATAGAGTCTGATATGCGCCAAGATACAAGTCGCATCTCAATATTCCAGAAATATCATGACATCCCATTTTCATAAATCCAGACATAGTATTGCTTTGAGTATTTATACATGTCACCCTTTTGAGGCACACATCTTTATTCATCTAGCAAGAGTGTAATTAGATTCCATGACTGCTAAACCTGTTACATGCCAAGGGAAGTATCACCAAAAGCGTTAATGACTCTCATCCGTCCCGTTCCCAAACAAAACACCAAATCCATAACAAGTAATTTCGGGCCATCCGATCCTATTAACAAAGCTTTCCCACAATTGATATACAATATATAAAAGGGAGGTAATAGTAAAACAGTTTATAAAAGTTAACCAGAATGACGACTAGTACTAAAGAAGCTGCGTGATATACATGAAATATGCATGCTCAGTCAATGAAAGTGAGGTATATGATGATTTTTGTTTTCAAATTTGACAATTTTAGAAAAGAAGAGTCAGATCTGGGTGGCATTGTTATGAATTTAGTTTCAGGCCAAAAACTTGATAGTAATGAAAATCAATATAGTAAGACTGAGAGAAAGGGCTCAGATGTTTAGTTAATTATTGAGCAAGAAAGAGTCCAATGAGCCATGGCGGCAACACCTAGTTTGTTATCGGTAAAAATTCTCATAAAATAGCTCAGAAAGAAATAGGAAATAGGGGCAGCACCTTGGCACACAATCTACGGTGAGGATTGAGTGCTTCCATAGAATGATTATAAATGATAATATACATCGCCAAAGCTTTATATTCAACAGATTAAGAAATCATTTGTAGGAGAAACATAACATCTTAGTAAAACATGATAGATTATTATTGTGAACACGTTAGAATTTTTATATTAATTTACCTAAAGATAAGAATACACTGGATGGATTTACCTGAAGATATTTTAATACTCGTCACATTGCCCGCGAATTCATTGTTGAATTTAAGATGTGTTAGTAAACTCTTGGTTCACTTTTCTCAAAAATTCATACTTCATCATCATGCATACAAAACAACAGCGCGAACGCATCTATAGGTTTCGTATGTTACGCTCAATTAAATCTCATCTCATCTCACTTCAATTACAACTGTTGAAATGTTTTGTGGCTTTACAATGGAATATTGCTTACATGCCTGACTCAGTCATGGTTTACAAAGAGGGTTTAGTTTCTATAAAATGAGATAGAAACAACTCAATATGTCTCCAGAAATTATGATACCAATCTAAATCAATATAGTGAGGTTAATAAGTTTTATTGTACACTTGTAACAACGTATAGATACAAGGTATCAAACATATATAGGGATCTATCGTGCAATTTTGGTATTGAAAATCAGGGGCAACACCAATAAAATTCTTGCTGAATAAAGATCAAACCAAGCCTTTCATATGAGGAAATGAAGTGTAAGAGAGAGAAAGGGCTCACATGTTTGTTTATTGATCAAGCTAGAGTCCATTCAGCCATGGCTGCAACACCTTCTCATTATCACTTATCAGGGTGGACCCACCATGATATGGGTCGGATCTCAAACTTAGAAACGTCATTACAGCCTCCTTTTTTTATTAAACGTCATTTAAGTGCAAAAAAGTTGATATAGGGACCCATGGTGCAATTAACTAAAATAACTCTTGGGGTAAAATCTGAATGATAGGCTCAGATCTTTATTAAGCAAGAATCTGGGTGAATTGTCACTAGTTTAAAAACCATAGCGGAGTTATTGACTTTGTCAAACCATGGGAGGGTTATCATCATCAACATTCTGTGTCAGGATAAGTTTGTTATCTTTTAATCAATTCAAGTACGGGACAAGCTTTTACCCTTTATACTTATCAAACCATGGGAGGGTTAGAAGTCTCATATTTGATCCGGGGGGGCTAATACTTAGAGGCTCACCAGGATAATGTATTTTTCTTTGATTTAGCTTTTATGATTACAGTGGAGATCACTCAAGAGATTTTTCTTAAGACACAAAATTATCATTTAAATGACGTATAGATATTAGCGCCCCTGCATAGATTTGAATTGATAATTTTAAATATATAATTGGAGGCCATCATTTAAAATTTTGAGACTAGAGAATATAAAGATAAGGGAAGTGGCAATACATGAGACAGAAAAAGAGGCCATATTCATGAAATCAAGAAAATATTTTGAGTATTAGAAAAATAGTTTAAACCTAGAACAATGATGAGGAATATAAACAAAAGAGGGAAGCTCAGATCTGTTTACTGATTTAGCAAGAGTCTAATATGCCATGGACGCAACACGTATCAGAAATGCCCTGCCAAGATACAAGTCAGATCTCAATACTCCTGAAACATCATTACAGCCCCTTCACTTTCTTTCATAAATACAGACATAGTATTAATTAGAGTTATTTCACAAGGATGAAATACATAAAAAGTTATTTCAATCGCTAAGCTTTTACCTTATGAACAATTATGCGCTGAGAATAATACATCTGCCATGTGAGTTTTGTTGGGGCCCATAAATTAGTGGGACTGTTGAGTGAGCAATCTGCTCTTATATTGACTAAATCAAAGCCAGTTCAAGAAGATTAGCTGGAGAAACACAAACAGTAAACATCTTAGTACACAATCCTTAATTGTGTAAAAGATTAAGCTTATCTTTAATGATAAAGCAAGAATCTGACGAGCCATGGCTGCAACACATGTTGCCTCGCCAAAATACAACTGGGATCTCAAAACTCATCAATTCTCCCGCATGTAATGAAATATATCACCCTTTTGCTCGTTTACACTCATGAAAGTCAACACGAGAAAATTATAAGAGGGTTGGCTTTGGCTATAGCTTTGACCGTGTATGAAAGAGAAGAGGAAGCACACTTACACTACAAGAAATAGTATCTTTAGCGGCAAAAAATTTAACACTAAAAATCTTAATTTTGCCGCTAATAGTCGTTATTTGTCGTCCCTATAAGTTCCTCTCTAAAGATACATTTAGTAGCAAATTATTTGTTTTTGTCTCTATTAACTTTATCTTTAGCGCCGCTAAAAATATAATTAGAGGCCATTTTGGTTTTTAATAATATCATTAGAGGTCATTTGAGTTGTTGCCGCAATAGTTTCGTCGCTAATGCTACTATTTCTTGTAGTGTTATTTAGTAAATGACAAGAGATCAAGACCCAATGATACGTGACGGTGGAATTTACGCTTTAGCTTTTGGCTTATCGAGGAACTGTTAATAATAAAGCTCATCGTACATCTGTTCTTGCGTTAGGGTTTGTGTTATACTCTTGAACCGGAACAGGTGGGGCCCACTTAAATACAGTGTTATTATCTTGGCGAATGAAATCCCAACCACCACAGCCACACCATATCGAACATGTGGATTGTAAGATTCAGACAACAAATACACAATCCTAGGAGTCTGCAAAAAGATCATGTCAATTATTTAAACACTTAATTACATCACAGCCTCATCTTAAAATTATCTTTTTAGCCTTTCATTTATTTTGTTGTTTCTATGATCAAATATAGGACTTATAGTTCACTTTTCGCATAATATAAAGGACCAACCAGACTAGAGTGCAATCACCGGAAAAGATAGAGACAGAAAAAGGGCTCAGGTGTAATTGATCAAGCAAGAGTCATCTGAGCCCTTTGAGCCATGGCTGCAAAAACCTGTTTCATTATCAGGGTTGCCCCGCCAAGATATTGGTCTCATCTCAAAACTTGATACCATTTCAGTACAAAATCATCACAGTATTCACTTAATCTCTCTCACTATATATATATATATATATATATATATATATATATATATATATATATATATGTATATGCAACTGTTCAAAAATGCAGTATATCTGACAATTTTGCCATGGCCAACCACCTCTTTCTTTTGACTGTGATTTAATGGATATCCCATCCCATTCCATAAAATACCTCACCAATAAAAGAAAACAATAAAAAAGGCCCTAATTACATGTACTCAACTAGTACCAAAAGAAACACACAACAAGAGTGAAGCTCAAATCCTTTCCATTAATAAAGAAATGTCTGCAACACCATTATTAGAGTTACCTGGCCAAGATACAAGTCACATCTCAATACTCCAAAATTCCATTTCCTTACACAAATATCATCACAGCTTCAGTCAAATTTATAAATCCTAACAAAGTATTGTTTAGACTAATAATATATCTCATTCTTTTATGTATCACCCTTTTGAGGCTTAAGCATAATTAAGTAACTGTATAAGCTTAAGCTTTTAGATTATATCCGGCTAGTTCAATTGAGAAAGTTGCACCTCTGAGTTAGCTTGAATTGAGGTATGGAATTAGGTGATTTGGATTTAAAACCCAAAAGTTATGAATGTTTTACTTGAGTGTGTACAGCAGTTACGGGAATTACTAATTGAACTTGGGCCTTGAATCATTTAATTAAATAAGATAAAGTTCCAATCCGGTTTTACTTTGTATAAAAAGGTATTCAGACCTCATTTTTTAGACGCTTCAAATTTCCAAGGTTAAGAAGACAGCAAAAAGGCAGAAAGAAGAGAAGAAGCTGGAGACTGCTTTCTCCAACAACAGCTCAATTCAATACCTCTATCTATGTTTTATTTTTGTTTTTAGGAAAATTTATTCTATTAATTTTCTTTATGTATCTAATTACATTATGAGCTAAACTTACATATACTTGAGAATCACATAAAGGGTTAAGCCCTAGTTTATTTAATTTAGTATTTTCAAGTTTGAGATTGTCTTAATTTAATTCAATTTAGGTTTTTCATATTGTTTATTAGTTCCTGTTTATTTACTGATTTTAATTAAGCTGGAAATTAGAATTAGGTTATAGTAATTAGGCTGTTCACTAGTGGCGCTGATCACCTTGACGGGGAGTTTAATTACTGAACTTATTAATAAACGTGTGGTATTCGTCAATGATCCTGACGGACTTGACAAACCGCGTAGCCAATTGGGTAGAAGTCTTAATCATCTGAAAGTAGCTTATAATCATCCTTACGGGAGTTAGGAGATTGTAGATTCCTGACTAATATAGAATTACCAACTTGTCCCTTAAATGAAAGACTAAATGTATGAACTTAGGTAGATCCCTAGAAAGACTCAAGTATAGCTCTCATCTTTGCGTTTAATCTTTTAGTCTTTAATTTCTTTACTTTCAGTTAATCTTTTAGCAATTTATTTATTTGTATCTAGTAGTTTATAACTCAAAACCAAACAAAGATCTTTTATCTTTTATTTTCTGTACTTTCAATTACTTCTAATTATCCTTTAAACATATTTTTCATACCTCACAGTCCCTGAGAGCGAAATCCCTTATATTTGTCTATTACTTGCACTACTCCCGCATTAGCCTCTAGCTACTAAATTTCTCGCGACTACTTGATGTAGTCGCTAAAGATAGAAGCATTCGCGACTACATATCTCTAACGACTACATGGTATGTTTCGCGACTACCAAGTAGTCGTTAATAATTTTTGCTTTTTTCGACTACATGATGTAGTCGTTAATACGTATTAAGTAGTCGTTAATGGTATTTAGTATTTTTTAATTATTTTCCAACCGCCAACGTGTAGTCGCTAGTGGGTTAATCATTTAACGACTACTTCATGTAGTCGTTAGTACTTATTTATAACGACTACAATTGACCTTTTGGCGACTACTCATGTAGTCGCGAGTAGTGTAGCGTGTTTTCCAGCAATAAATTGCGAATTGCTTTACCCAATACACCATTATTATATAATTTCTCTTTCTTTCTCTCAAATCTCTCCCAATTTTTTTCCACAATTCATCATTAAAAAATATTCCAACACTTTGAAAAGCTTTCCCGGTTCAATCATCAAGTGGGACCGCCTCAATTATCAATTTTTATTTCCAAACTTGCCCAAAAGTAGGTATTTTTTGTTCCATAAAACTCTTTCAATATATCTTTTACTTTCATTCAATTGTGTAGTAAATGTTAAATAGTATCACTTATTAGGTATTTCAACACGTGGGCAAGCTTTCCCGGGTCAAACATCAACGTGGGGCCGCCTCAATCATCAATTTTTCATTCCAAATTTGCCCAAAAGTAGGTATTTTTTGTTCCATAAAACTCTTTCAAATTTCTTATACTTTCATGCAATTGTATAATAAATGGTCAATATTATCACTTATTAGGTATTTCAACACGTAGGCAAGCTTTCCCGGGTCAAACATCAACGTGGGGCCGCCTCAATTATCAATTTTCCGAGACTGGTTTCTGCATAAGGTATAGATCCATTCAAATACAAAATTAATATTCCATTTTAGGAAACATTGTTATAACTGTTTATGCTTGTAGGTTTATGAAATGGAAAAAGAAGGTGATGCATTCGCTACAAGTGAGATGATTTCATTGGCTAGTAAGTCTCATGGTGCAGTTTATAAGTACGATTCATGTGTTGTGAATGGTGTTAAATGGGTCACTAAAGGAAAGGGTGAAACAAGGGTGACACAAGATTACGGGGTATCCGCCATCTACAATGGAACACCGTTTTACGGTGAATTGGTCAAGGTTGTAGAGATCACATATGACGATGACTGTTCTGTTGTGCTGTTCGAGTGTAATTGGTATAGCACGAGTAAACCGAGGAAAGAGCATGGGGTAACTCTTGTCAACACGTCTAATTTTTTTTGGCAATCAGAGCCGTACATCCTAGCTACTCAAGCAAAAAAAGTTTTTTACATAGACGAGATTAGTTTAAGGAAATCACAAAAAGGTTGGAAAGTAGTTTGGGAACTCAATGATAGACATGGATGGAGTCCTGAGTTATGGGGTGCAGAGTCAATGCCCACTGGTGGGGATACGAGTGTCGATATCCCTTTAGTGAATACCGAGACGATTTCCGATCCGGTGAACTTGGCATCCACTGAGGAGATCGAGATTGACCCTGCTCATTTTTTTGTTGCTTTGAATTTTGAAACGGTTGTTGATGAAAACGAGGAAATTGAAGATGACACCTTGGATGAGTACGGTGATGAGGAAGAACCCATTGAGGTTGATAGTGATGGCGAACCTATAGTTGTTAGTGGATATGATTCTGAGTAGGAGTTTTTTTTTTGGGTTTATTTGTATTAAAACATTTTATTTACTTAAACTTTTTATATTATGTTGATTTGACCACAAACACTTAACTTTGACTCTAAACACTTAACTTTGACCACAAACACTTAACTTTGACCACAAACACTTAACTTTGACCACAAACACTTAACTTTGACCACAAACACTTAACTTTGACTCTAAACACTTAACTTTGAACACAAACACTTAACTTTGACCACAAACACTTAACTTTGACCACAAACACTTAACTTTGACCACAAACACTTAACTTTGACCACAAACACTTAACTTTGACCACAAACACTTAACTTTGACTCTAAACACTTAACTTTGACCACAAACACTTAACTTTGACTCTAAACACTTAACTTTGACCACAAACACTTAACTTTGACTCTAAACACTTAACTTTGACCACAAACACTTAACTTTGACCACAAACACTTAACTTTGACCACAAACACTTAACTTTGACCACAAACACTTAACTTTGACTCTAAACACTTAACTTTGACCACAAACACTTAACTTTGACCACAAACACTTAACTTTGACTCTAAACACTTAACTTTGACCACAAACACTTAACTTTGACCACAAACACTTAACTTTGACCACAAACACTTAACTTTGACTCTAAACACTTAACTTTGACCACAAACACTTAACTTTGACTCTAAACACTTAACTTTGACTCTAAACACTTAACTTTGACCACAAACACTTAACTTTGACCACAAACACTTAACTTTGACCACAAACACTTAACTTTGACCACAAACACTTAACTTTGACCACAAACACTTAACTTTGACTCTAAACACTTAACTTTGACCACAAACACTTAACTTTGACTCTAAACACTTAACTTTGACCACAAACACTTAACTTTGACTCTAAACACTTAACTTTGAATTAAAATATTGGATAATTGTATAGCGTTTAGTGTTTTTTTTTTAAAAAGAAAAAAAAAATATCTAGCGACTACTTATTACTTATAGCGACTAGTTCATGTACATGAACTAGTCGCTAATGACTCTAGAGCACTAACGACTACAATGTAGTCGCTAGACAGCGAAATAAATTCCCAAAAAACGTGGCGGTCAATTTTCCCGCCCGCGCAATGGACACGCGTTTCACTCAGCTTTCTAGCGACTACAATGTAGTCGCGAAAGACCAGTTGACTTGGTCAAACACCAATCTAGCGACTACAAATGTAGTCGCTAGTTGAAAAACCCTATATCTAACCGAGCTTCACTCTTCTTCTTCATTTCTTCTACACTAAACAAAAAAAAACGAGAGCTTCATTCCAAAAAAACGAGAGCTTCCATTCCATTCCAAGCAAAGGTAATCAATCAATCAATTAATCTAATTCCATTACATTTTCTATCTATTACAAAGCTCCTTTTAATCAATTTTTAACTTTTCTAATATTGTTTTTCTTTGTTTGTGTTTCAATCCGAATCAAAATGGCTTGGATTCTTCCCCAAATCAGCTCCAATCTCTTCCATTAAGGTAAGTTTTCCAATCCTTTTTTAATTTCTATGCTTTTTTTTTCTTTGGTGATTTCATGGATTTCTATAATTCCGAGAATTGTATGTGTTGTTAGTGTGTTGTATGCATCAATTTGAACCTAAAATGTATGTTAAATGCCCAAAAAAATATTTTTCTGGAAATTTAATTAGTTTTTTTTTCATCTTTTTTGTGTTTGATTCTTAAATCCGTATATAGTAGGTGTTATTAGTTGTTCATTATTGTTATGTTAAGCATGTAATTCATGGGTTATGATTAAAAGTTAATTTTGATGATTTATTGGTATTTTTGTTAATTTATGTTATGAATCTTAGTAAATTTTAGATTTTAAAAGTGCAAAAATTGTGTTAAAAAATGTGTTACAATGAAATTGTGTTAAAAATTGTGTTAAAAATAACTTAGGGACCTTTAGGCAATTAAAAAAATATTATGATAGGGACTTTTATGCAATATAAAACTACATAGGGACTTTCATGACATTTAAAAAAAATATAAATATGGACTTTAGGGACTATTATGCAATTATAAAAAATATTTATGAATTTTTATGCTATTTAAGAAAAATTAAACATGGACTTTATGGACTTTTACGCAATTTACAAAAATATTTAGGAATATTTATTTTTTATTCTGTATTTTAATTTACCTATAAATTGCTAGATGGCCGATGTACTGTCACGACACCACGGAGGGAACGGTGGGGATAGGGACCCAAGCCGGAATCCTAACCGAAACCTAGCCGACTGTGCAAACCAGCCTGGTAAATAAACAAATTCAATTAAATACTTTGTTAAAAAATAAAGTCACTAATAATTAATCTAATGTTAAAACAGATCCCCCTAGACGGAGAACAAGGGGTGGAGGTGCCTTGAAGACTGCGATGAAGGCACTGAAGGAAGTTGGGTGGCCTTTGCCAGTCAACTTTTGTGCGTTAGACGACACGTGGAGTCCAACAGGCAAGTACGGGCACCACGTTGCTCAAGTTATTGGAATCGCAGTACGAGAGAGGATTCCGCTCTATCACCCGTCTTGGAAAAAAGTGCCGGAGGCGGACAAAAACGCTGTTATTAAGAGATTATCGGTATTTAATTTAATTGTTAAATTTTTTTTAACTTAATTTATTATTCTTATTTAAATTTAACTAATGTATTTTTTTACAGAAATGTTTTAACATAAATGATTGGAGAAAGAGGAAAGATTGGAACAAGATTTTTGGGAATTTGGACGACACAATGAGGATGAGATATAAGGATTACAAACATTACGTGAAGAAGCATTATTGGAGAAAGGATTTGAAGCCGGATTGGATGTCAGATGAGGCGTGGGCTTTGTGCTGCGAGTATTGGGGCTCGAGAAAAGCTAAGGTGAATTTTTGATTAATTTTAATTTTCGTATATATTTAAAATTATAATTATTTTTATTAATAAATGAATTTTATATTTTTTCAGAATCAAGCAAAAGAAAATCAAAAGAATCGAGAAAAGCAGAAAAACAAGAGTGGAGCGGGGTCGAGGAGGTACTCCCGAACTCGGGATATGCTATACGAGGTAATTTTTTATTTAAGTAAATTTTTTTTAATTAATTTATAATTTATTTTGAATATTCTTTATTTTCTTGAAACAGGGTGAAGAATTAATCCCGGGAGGGAATCTGGTGATAAGGGATGAGTCTACCCAACAAGACATCCCGATTCCGCGTATGGGTGCTTTTTACGAGGTGGTGGGGAAGACAAAGAAGACGAAAGAGTGGAGGTCCGTGGGGTACGAAAGAGCCGATGTAAGTTTTTCTTTATTAGATTGTTTTAATTAATTTTTTCATTTATTATCAAATTTAATTGATATACTGTTTTTTATGTAACAGAAATTGCTCAAGGACGCGATGAAGGAAAAGGTGACTCAAAGTCAATCAGAGTCAGGCGATTGGGGAGGATTGAGTCAAAAGGAGCAATACGATTACGTGAAGAGGACCGCGAAGGAGGTTGGGTCACCGAAGAGGAGCTTTATTCCGGGCATTGGCCGTCCGGGAAAATCGAAGAACAAGGCTAAGACTACTCCAGCCCGGAACGAGCAACACGAGGAGATGATGGCGGCTATTAACGAGCTCCGAGTGTCCAGCGGTCTTGCCCCATTCCCCCGCCCTGAAGATTCTACTAGCACCGCGCCTGCACCTTTTTCGATGGCTACTGTGAATGATGCCATCGCATACGTTAATCAGTTGAGGGCGGATAAAGGCGAGTCCCCCTTCCAGCCTATGAATGCGGGCCCCACTCCTCCTAGCGATGACTCAGATGATGATAGTAGTAGTGGTGAAGATGTTGAGATGGATATTGATTTGGATGAAGATGATGACGTGCTCGGGAATGAGGAGGACCTCTATAGACGGCAAGGATTTTAGTGATGTTTTATTTACTTTATTTTAAGACTATTCGGATTAAGACTTTATTTTTTTTGGTTTGTACTAAGACTTATGTAATGGTTTTATGTTTGGTGACTTTTACCTGGCTTGACCGGGTTTGACTTTGACCTGGCTTGACCGGGTTTGAATTTGGTTTAATTTAATATTTTAATTAATTATTTAGAATTGTTAATTTTATATTTTAATTAAATTAATTATTTAGAATTGTTAATTTTATTATTATTTTAATATTTTTTATTTTTAAAAAAAATAAAAAAATATGATTTTCGAATATTTTTTAATTACAGTAATGCAATTAAAAAAAATTCGAAAATTGTGTTTTTTTATTTTTTTTTAAAAATAAAAAAATATTATTAACGACTACATTGTAGTCGACATTGAATAAAAATAGTAGTCGCCATATCCTTAGTAACTAACGACTACATTGTAGTCGTTAGTGTTGTCCACTTTTTTCGACTACAAAGTAGTCGCTAGTAATGGCGTTATCTAGCGACTACTAGGTAGTCGTTAATATGGACCCAAGCTCTAACGACTACTTATTGCCCAGTAGTCGTAAGGGTTACGTTCTAACGACAAGATTCTAGCGACTAATTTCTAGCGACTACTTGTAGTCGCTAGAACCTTGAACCCACATCTAGCGACTATTTTTTTAACTTCTAGCGACTACTCATGTAGTCGCTAGAAGCTTGACGCGGACTAGTGTTGGAACGACCCGTACACTTGTAGTTAGTTTATCCTCCTATTTAGTGTTGATTCTATCACACTCTAGGAGCAACCAACAACTTATTTGGATTTTGCATGAAAACATTATGATCAACATATTGAGATGTGATGCCAAAATTGAAAGAGTTTGTCAAATTCACATTCCCCTCAGGCTCCGAATCGACCCACAAGGCCAAGAATGTTCATAAATATCATCAATAAAGAATCATGGATCAAGAAAATCAATCCCTAACTTGGTAATCGAGTGGTTCTTGCGAAGTTAAGCACTCTTTCCTCTCTCATTAGCTGGTATAAATTTATTAGTGTATAATCTTAAGAGTTTACTACTTTATTAAGTATTTTCAAGTTGTGGGGACATGACTCATCTTTGAGTTGGGGGTGGGGTACTAGTTTCCCTCGTCACTATTTTATGTGTTAACTTGCTTTAATAAATAACCAAAAATTCAAAAAAAAAATATAAAAAGTCAAAAAAATTAGAATTGAGTAGATAAATAAAGTTGGTATTGAACAAGTAATGTCCTTTGAAAACATGTATAGATGAGTCAGTGATAGATACACTTTTTTTTCTTTTTTAATTTACTATATTTGTTCTTGAACATCACATTGACAGTGTGTTAATGTGAAAAGAATATTAGCGAACAATGCATATAAGGGTCTAGGAACTAAGAGAGAATTGAACAAGTGTATCGAACGTGAGATCTAACCTAGTTAAAAATCTACTCTACTTGTGACTTGGATGTAAATAAGTTAACGTGATTACAATGTAAAATATATGATCAAGGCAGTACTTTCACAAGCCACTTGTACCTTCTAGATTTATGTCTAGATGAACGATCATGTATAATTCTTAGCCCCTTTAAGCCTTTAAGCGTCTTTCTTTTTTAGCCACTATTATAAGCCGTTCCCCTTAATGTGTAGGAATTTACCATATGACCTTCCACCGAGTCACAATTCCTTAGGACTACCTTTCTTCGAACTTGATTTTGGTGTGGTGGGTGTTCTTGGTTCTGGGATATAAATTTGGGTGGATTTTGTGTTGTATAGTACTACATATTGATGAGCTTAATTTATGGTCAAATAAGTAAACATGAGTTCTAAAATAAATAAAAAACTCTCATGTTTGACTTACAAAAAAGAAAGAACAAAAAGTTGAAGTAATAAATTTGGCAAGTCGAATTTGTTGAGCATAAAAAAAAAGTTGGTTTTTGGATATTGGGGATGCCAAGATTTGATGCATCATAAGAGGATGAGTGAGTACATTTATGAGCGTAAACTCAAGCTATTGGGAAGTTAGTTACTAGGTTAAGTGAGTAGAAAGTCAAAAGCTCACTCTAAATTTATCCAAATTGTATCATACCGACCCTAAGCTACGGTACAACCAAAATACCTTGAGATTATCAACTATGTGATTAAGTGATGAATGAGCAGAAAAGAAGTGAGTAAGTATGCTATTAGACGCCATGAAAGGATTGTGGATCACCCTATAGCCAGCACTTCAAGCGAGGTATTTTAGTGTCCCTTCTTGAATTTCTAAACTAATTTTTTTTAGGAACTTTAACATGTTGATTATGTGTATGAATATAATATTTATGGATTATTTCCAAAGTAAGACATTATAAGTCTTCTTATACATTGGTTTCAGGATTATTACTTGCTTTATCCTTTGGACTTTCTAGGATTTGAGAGTGGTTAGGACATCGTCTTTTCATGTCGAAGACACGGGTTCGATTCTCGTAGGGGATAGGTACTCATTCTTGAATCCAAATAAATTTATTTTCCGTTTTTTTTAGAGGGCAATATTTCTTATGCCTTTGAGGTTCGTAGGCTTTTCTCTGATGTTTCTCATTCCAGTGAAGATCTTGAAATCCGAGTTGACGAGGCCTTTAAGCTTTCCTAAACAGAAGAAGTAAGACTTTCAAAATTGATTTGAGTAATTCTTATTATGTCGGGTCGACAAAACCTTGAGTTTGGGTTATCTTGGTTATCGCAATGAATCTTCATAGGTTTTTGGGAATGCAAATTTTACTATTGAAGAATACTTTTTATCCATTTTTATTCACAAAATTCATGTGAAAACGCCCAAAACTCTATTTTTGCACTACTTCTATCCACTATAACTTGATTTTTTACTTGACTATGTATCCAAGTTACCCACACCTATGTAAGATATCTATAGGTTGAGGGACGGTCAATTATTGAACCTTCCCAATATGCAATTGAGTATAAATCAATGCTCGAGTTAAATATTTTCTTTAAAAATTAGGTATTCATTGGTGTAATTTTGAGATATTAGAAGATACAATAGGAACACATTAAAAATGTTGTTTAGAAGGGTTGTTCAAAAATTAACTTATGACACTCACCGAGAAACTAATCATAGGATTTGTATGGGAGAGATTAGAGATACATCAACATCCCTATAAACCTTAGATATCGACCTTTATATATCAAGAGTTTTCCTTCTACTTTTTCTATCTTGTTGCTTGGGTCCATTCGAGCTCTGATGGCTTACCCTTAGAAAACGAGCCTCTTTTACTGAGTATAGAGTATATTTACATAAACTGAAATTCCAAGACTAGATCGAGCTACCTCCAAAACTAAGAAGTGTTTCAGACTTTCTAGGTTTTTAATTTCAATTTTAGTAGCCAAAACTCTCATCAAGTCCACCATCTCATATTCTCGATCAATGTCCATTTTAAGTTCAGACGATAATGATTGCAATTTCGTATGATAAGGGGATGATCCCACACTTACCCCATCAAAACCATATATATAATTTCTATTAGTATCTCTAAGCACTCCTCCAATGCATTTACTCTCTCCATATGCTCTATCTACATTTAATTTAATCACGGTATTATCAATTTCACTAATACATTTCTTGCTGAAATATTTAACCCACCATCACATTCCTTACCTCGTGTAAAAACACAATATTTCACATAATACTTTACATTATCTCTATAAAAACTTGTGATATGCTGATTTTACCTATTCCTTTCAACATATCATTGTGATCGCCCATAATTACCACACCACTACGAAAACGACCATTCAAAGCTCCATCCCTTCCACTGTATCGGTGGAAATTTGGTACTTTTTTCCCACCAGTTGATGTCCTCCTGAATATGTCCAACTCCCCCAAGCGAGGTACTACTGTCCATCAATTGTTCAGCCCATGTGGTCGTCTTTATTAAGCAATTGTAGTAGCAACACCCCTATGTTGATTTCCTTAGAGTCCATCCAAACCCATTGTCATTCCTCTCATCGAGGTACTGATCTGCAACCTCCTTCCAGGGGTAAATTCGCATGTACAATGTAATTTCTTCCCCTCATCAAGATGCTACTCATCGCCCTTGTGGAGTTGCCATTTTTCTAGAGACTCGGCATAGAATTTATATATCATATCAATTACAAGATAACCAATTAAACCAAAACTATGATATAAACTTCACAAAATTCGCCCTTGTGCAAATTTTACTATTGAATCTTCATAGGTTTTTGGAAATGAAAATTTACTATTGAAGAATACTTTTTATCCATTATTCTTCACATTTGATATATCATAAAATCCCAATCTAATTACAAGAAGCAAGTGTTTTTTGTACAAATATATATATATATATATATATATATATATATATATATATATATATATATATAATGAGAATTTATGCTCGTGAGTCAAAGTGACTGAGTATCGTTTTTATAAAATATATAAAAAATATCATCTCGTGCTTTTTTTAGTTGGAAAATAGTCCAATTATAACCAACTTCGGAAAAAATTTGCTAGAACTAAGTCCACGAACATCATAATTAATCAACAAAGAAACAACCCAAACAATAGCACATTGATAAAGCCCATCCCATCTAATCCAACCTAATTTCTTGAAACCTAAATCTCAGCATTATCGAAAGACTAATACACCCTTTCAAATAAGATTAATGCACAACCGAATACGGGAAACGACCTCGTTTTACTAAAAGCATTCTTGGACTTCACGCCGCACATTATTTCTCATTAACCCACTTCCTTGTTTGACATTCATATACTCTATCAGAATTTTTTTGCCTACTGCAAACACCAAACTCTCTCATAAATTCTTTTTCTATTTTCCTCTAAATCATCTCCTACGATACCACCTCATATTAATTTTCAAATACGTGTAAGGTATGAGAATATATGCTTCCGATGTCTACAATATACATAGTAACCAAATTAATTGAGAAAAAAATGGTAAGTCTTATATGTTTAAGTTGTTTATATGGTGAGATAAATTCATTACAAATACAAAAGTGCTTAATTTTAATATATTTTAAAACAGGTTCGTGTATGGAGTTTTAACAACAATTTCTCAGAACGATTAGATCGATAACCATTACATTTCAATCAAAAAATCCAATTGACAATTTATATGGTAAGAACTAACTATGGTATATTAATTACTATTTTATTTTGTTTGCATTTCATAACCAAACTGGATACATTCAACATATTTATATAGATAAACAGTATGTTGGATCTTATACTCATATATATATATATATATATATATATAATCTCCTTAAATAATATTTATCTAGTACAAATTTATTGAGTAGCTTATGAATATTTCGATAAATTTAAAGGATCAACATTCTTTTATAAATTTTCAACATCCATTTTTGATGTTTTAGTCAAGTCAATCTATTTTTTATCTTAATCAAATTGAGAATGATATTTTTTCGAATGAAAGTGGTTGAATATTATATTTTGTGCTTTTTCTTTGTTTTAATCAAATGGGATATGAATTTTCAATTAACGTGTAAACTTTTAATTTTCTTTTGGATTGAGTTGATTTTTTTTTATATAAGTAAAAAATAAATATAGAGATAGGTAGGGTGGGTTCTTGGAGTTATGGGTGGGTGTGAACAAGAAGATTAAAAAAACAAAAACAAAAAAAGTAAATAAGTAAGAATTGATTACAAGGTAAAGTAACTAAATATCTTTAACTTGAATTTAAATGTGAATGACGTGACACAAGACTTAACAGCTGAGTAAGTTAGTCAAGCTAACCATTGACCTAACAAAATGTTAAACAAGATGAAGGTTGTCCAAAACATAAAAAAAAAAAAAGATCAAAATGTAAAATAAAGAAGAAATATATCCTAAACCTAAAAAATAAGGGACCAATCTATATCAATTATCCTATATGATATAATATTAAGAAAAATATTTACGTCAATACAAAACACTTCGGGGATTCAAATTTTCAATTAAAAGTGTAAATTTTTTACTTTTTATCCGATTGAGTTGTTTTTTAATTTAAAGTTAAGTTTCTATTTTCATAAAAATGATGATTGATTGTTTATTGGCAGATTTAATTTTGTAGCCGATGGAAGCTCATCAAATCGAAGTTCCTTCCCGGTTGTATCGGACCACCGTCTATGAACTTTGAAGAAGCTATGTTAAAGATCTCTACAACTTTTTTTGTTTAATAAGTTTGAAATGATATTTGAATTACCATTATTATTTATCGTTGTAAGTTTATATTATTGAAGTCATTTTAAAAAAAAAATCATGTTATTTGTAGAAATTGAATTTGTTGAAATATATTTTAGAAGACATTTTAATAATTATACGGATTTTTTTTGGACTTCGATAAAAATTATATAGAAAATAAATAAGATTTATTAATTTGTGTATAATCGAGTATAAATACTTTTTAGAGATGAATGAAGTACCAAATTCAGTAGATCTATTTTGAACATAACTATTATGTAAAGAACCTTTTATGGGTATTATTAGTATCTTTTTTTATCGAGAGATCTAACTTGTCTAAACATGTCTATTTTGCTTAGGGAAGAGTTTTATTTTTAAACTAGGAAAGAGCTGAGAATACCTCTCTGTGGAGGGTGCTACTAATTTTTCATTTTCTTTAAACCTATAATTTTTCTTCATTTTTTAAAGTTATCGGTTAAAACTTCTTATAATACTCGTAACTTAGCATTACACTTGATCCTTCATTTTATATATTGAGAAAAAGAATCATTTATTTTTATTATTTTATTTCGTACTGATTCGGATATAGTTGTGTCAAACTAATTTTTTTTGGGCCCTTTATAGTTCTATTGTACTTTTTTTTATAAATTACTATTTTTTTAAACAAAAGATACTGTTCAAATGCTACACCTTTTTCAAAACGTCTTTTTTACTTTTTTGACCTATAGAAAAGGAAAAGCTATTTTCTTTTTTCTTTTGTTTGGTGCACTAGCTAATGAAATGGAAAATGATTAACAATATAAAATAAGATGTGATAACATAGATTTTGGATTTCAGCCACTAGAAACAAATTATATACACTTTTTTTTGTCAAAAGCCAAATTCGATACACGCATATTAACATGTATACACAAATATTTTTTTTCAGTTTTCTCAAATTGAAGAGTTTAAGCTTAGACCAAATAACAAGTATACACTGATAACATATGAGATCATCAGCGAAAAAAATATGAGATATAGGAAACCCCCTGAAGAAAGTCTAATGGGTTGCCACTATCCAATCTCCACACGCTTCTGAATGAAGTCGACAAACGCTCACAAATAACGAATAAATAGATGTGTCATTAGAATGTTTGAGTTTTTATGTTCAAAGTTTTTAATATTTTATTTAGTATTTTGATTTTTTATAAGATTTTTCTTTGTAATATTAATTCATAACTTAACATTTTATTCCTATTTAAAATCAAAGTCAAAATTGTCACAAATTTATAACTTGTTAAAATGAATGTAATGTTATATAGTTCTTTTGGTATCTTTTTAATTATATATAATATATACATCATTATTTTTTCTTTTTTAATTTTTTTTCTCTAAATCAAACAATACATCTATTAGGTTTTTTAGTGGTTACTATAAAATATAAAAAAAGAATACCTAAATTTTATCAATTTTATCAATTAGGAATTAGAACTCGATATCAATTACAGTCATAAAAACAATACATATAATAATCAATAAAATAATTAAAAATCAAACCTAAAAATAATAGTAGCTTTTTGGGGAAAAAATTAACCCATGGATATCCCTTATTTATATGTAATTACTATATAAAAGTAGTAATAATAATTTTTATAAATAAAAAATAACAAAAGAGAAAGTATCAAGAATCGTGAAAGAATTAAAAAAATGTTAAAAAGATAAATTTTGAAAACTCTAGCATGGGCTTAAGCAAATAATTGGAAAGGCGTGGTAGAATTTATGACCTAAATTATTTAAGGTTTGATCCATTTAGATATTTAAATTTAGTTTATCTAATTACCCATAAATACATTTGTATCGTATAATTTGTTTAGTTAACATATTTAGCTGAAACAACAACCATTGAACTCTCCTAGTAGCCGATCTTTTATAGTGAAATCTTTTCATCTTTCGGTGTTTTTCTCGTCGTTGGTAATACATGTATATCATAATTTTTTTGTTTCTTATTTCTCGTTTTCTTCTTTTGCTTATGATCATAATCCTAATAAATTGGTATCATAGATTAAGATCCAAAGACCACAATGATAAATTTGTTGTGTTGAGGAAGTGAACAATATAAAAAAATTGGGGATGCTATAGGAGATGAGAAGACGAGAGAGGGACATTGAGAGTTATGAGTACACCGTGGTAGCCGTGCATCATCGTTTAATTTTGACCAAGGGTGTTCCTAAAAGGTTTCAACGTTGTGGATCAAAGTTTGAGATAATGTTTTCCAAATTATGAGTATTTTTTACAATTTTATTGTGTTGCTTTGTTATTTTATGACTATTACATTAGTGAATTTACTATTTATTATTAGGCTACAATATAAGATTAACTTTTTGTGTCAAGTAACGATAATTTTGACGCAACAAGTTTGGTTTCGTTGACCAATGCTATTTTGACATTTGATCACATAGGCCGACATTCTTTTAAGGGGTTTTGACATTCAAAGTCCATTTTTGTTTAGTTTCTCCAAATTCTGTGTATCTTGCAATTTTTGATATTGTTTTCCTTAATCATTACAATAGAAAATATTTGTTTTGATAAATTAAGTTGTAGGGTGGTCATTATTTAGAAGTTTTATTTATTGGGGTTGATTTTGCTGAAATTTTATTCCGATAGTTTTTTAGGATCTTAATTATGACAAGATGTTTGTTAGATTTATTATAGAGTCTCGATTAAAATGGAACTATAATGATATTGCAATTTGAGTTTTGTCATTAATATTATTATATATTTAACATAATATATAATAAAAACATAAAATTAAATTTGGCCTCTAAATAATTTTTTACTCGGTGCAATCACCCTTTTAAACTTGCTCACGATCACTCCTGGATAATAGGATGGTAGCATGTGACTTTTTGAAGCATAACAAGCCTTACAAGGTAGACATCCTAATAAAGAGGGATGCCCTATGATGAGGTGTATATAGAATAATACACCTCAGCTGCACAAGAGTATCTTCACCTACACAAAAGTTAGTTAGAATTATATTCCATGTATTGTGTATGTAATCAAACACCAAATGAATGTGTACTTTCTATATATATTTCCTATCTTGTAATCATAACAATACACTGAAATATACACATAAAATTCCTTCTCTTATCTCTCTATCTAATATGGTATCAAGAGCCATGGAGATATAAAAAAAATAAAAAATTTAAACACAAAGCTGCTAAACATAATCCGCCATTAAAGGCGTTAGCAAGCTTCCTTCTCTAGCTCGACGATCCTTTCTTCCGCTCTATCAATGGCGTCGTCTTCATCTTCGTCTTACCTACTCCTAACATAGTATCGTCAATTCCAGCTGGTCTTAGGATACAGGTGGTGGTGTGTAATTGTACTGCTTTTCCACAAACTAAAATAACCCTACCTATAGTGTCTTAGATAATTCAAATGTATTCAGCCCCGAAATGGTCCCTGAACAATAATTCATTTGACAGTTTAATCCTCAAACTTCAAAATCTATCAAAATAGTCAAACTATATTTTTGTTCCTCATCAGAATACTAAGTGCCAAAGACGTTCTCGAACCAAACAGATAAATCATCTTATAGTTAAGGACCATTTCAAGAATTGTCCCTATTAATAATTACGAAAATACCCCCTGCCACACTAGAAATTGTGGACCATTTGGGTATCATTTCAATTTTCAAACATCATGCCCTCTGCCGGTAAATACCCTATAATTCGAGGACCGTTTGGGGAATAATCCCAATTCTAAACAATATGACAATGATCTATACTGTCATATCCCATCCCATTCCATAAAGTACCTCCCTAACAAAAGAAAACAATAAGAAAGGCACTAATGACATGTACTCAATTGATACATAAAGAAACACACAACAAGATTGAGGCTCAAATCTTTTTCGTTAATAGAGAAAGAGTATTATATGCGCCAAGATACAAGTCGCATCTCAATATTCCAGAAATATCATGACACCCCATTTTCATAAATCCAGACATATATAGTATTGCTTTGAGTATTTATACATGTCACCCTTTTGAGGCACACATCTTTATTCATCTAGCAAGAGTGTAATAAGATTCCATGACTGCAAAACCTGTTACATGCCAAGGGAAGTATCACCAAAAGCGTTAATGACTCTCATCCGTCCCGTTCCCAAACAAAACACCAAATCCAAAACAAGTAATTTCGGGCCATCCGATCCTATTAACAAAGCTTTCCCACAATTGATATACGATATATAAAAGGGAGGTAATATAAAACAGTTCATAAAAGTTAACCAGAATGACGACTAGTACTAAAGAAGCTGCGTGATATACATGAAATATGCATGCTCAGTCAATGAAAGTGAGGTATGTGATGATTTTTGTTTTCAAATTTGACAATTTTTAGAAAAGAAGAGTCAGATCTGTGTGGCATTGTTATGATATTAGTTTCAGGGCAAAAACTTGATAGTAATGAAAATCAATATAGTAAGACTGAGAGAAAGGGCTCAGATGTTTAGTTAATTATTGAGCAAGCAAGAGTCCAATGAGCCATGGATGCAACACCTAGTTTGTTATCAGTAAAAATTCTCATAAAATAGCTCAGAAAGAAATAGGAAATATCTGGGGCTTGGCACACAATCTACGGTGAGGATTAATTGCTTCCATAGAATGATTATAAATGATAATATACATCGCCAAAGCTTTGTATTCAACAGATTAAGAAATCATTTGTAGGAGAAACATAACATCTTAGTAAAACATGATAGATTATTATTGTGAACACGTTAGAAGCTTTTATATTAATTTACCTAAAGATAAGAATACAATGGATGGATTTACCTGAAGAAATTTTAATAAAAATACTCGTCACATTGCCCGCGAATTCATTGTTACAATGGATGGATTCGGCTACTGACAGCTATCGGGACTAGCGATTAGAGAAAGCTAGAGTAAGTTTTTTTTTTCATTACTTAAAATTTTTATTTTTAACTTTACTTTGATATTAATCTAATTTATTTTTAAATTAAAATCTAATTACAGGCTGTTTTACGGGGGAAGATGCAAAAGAAGGTTGTGGAGGCTGCAGCCGAGGGCACCGAGATTACTACGGAGGAGCAGATGGATGCGATTTTAGAGACCATTATGGAGGTCATGGCCCCACCGAAGTCAAGACATTGGGTGCCTACCATTGGACCGGTCAGGAAGAGAGCACGGACTCCTACAAAGGCAGATGCTGCGAGCGAGGAGCTACTGAAGGCGATGTTCGCAGGCATGAACGAGCTTCGAGTGGCTTAAGGTCTTGATCCTATACCAGATCCATCCTCCACATCGACCAGGCCCACTGCTTCTTCGAGCCAGTCGAGTCAGCCTCCGAGCTTAATGGACACGCTCTTCGATACGTTAAATGGTATGAGGATAGCTCAAGGACTAGCCCCGGTCGCCACCCCCCAGCCCCCCCCCCCGGAGGAACGAGAAGATGAAGAGAATGATGATGATGATGATGATGCTTAGTTTGAGTTGGTTTTTATTTAAGTTTTAGTTGGTTTGTAAAAATTTGACTTTTGATTGGTTTTTTTAGACTTTTGTTGGTTATGATTCGTTTTTTTTAGACTTTTGTTTGGTGTGTTTGAATTATGTTGACTTCTTTTGACTTTATGTAAGACTTTTTTTACGATTTTAATTATGATTCGGTTTTTTCTATTCATTATTGAATTTTTATTTCATATATATCAATTTTATTCGTATTATATTTATAATAAAAACAAAATCAAATCAAAACAAAATAAAAAAAATTGTATTTTAAAATTCAAAACAAAATTGCCGACGACATTCAAAGTATTAACAACGACATTCATAATTTGAATGTCGTCGTTAATACGTATATAAAATAATTACTTAATTCTGATTTAATGAATAAAAAAAATAAAAAAATAACAAAATAACGACAACTAGGTGTCGCTAACTGTCGTCGGCAAATTAAATAAAAAAAAAGAATAATGTAATTCAATTATCGGCCAAGAAAAGAAAAGGAAAACTAATTAACATATTACCGGCGAGACGTGTCGTCGGTAATTTCAACAATCAACGACGACGTCGTTTCGTCGGTAATATTGCCGACGAACAGGGCTTCATTCGCAGGTAAGCCTCAATTTACCGACCAATTTCTAGGAATGACGTGTTAGCGACGACCTGTCGTCGCTAATCACGTTTAGCGACGAATTATAGAGGTTTACCAACGACACGTGTCGTAGGTAAACAAGCGCATTCCAGTAGTGTCTGTTTGTATTTAAAAATAAAAAAAGAATAAAGTAAAAGAACAAAAATTATAGAAAAAGGAAAAGAAATGAATATTTTTGTTTGGATTAGAAATTTTTATAAAAGATATTTCATAAATAATTTTAGATGTTTTTTTATTTTAAAAAGTATAAAAGAAAAGAAAAACGGTTACAATCACTAATAAAATTCATTTTTTTATTTGACAACAATTTAGAACGATAATAAAAATGAATACATAAATGATTTTTGGAATGACTTTATTTCTTTTTTTCATAAAATTTTTTAATACAAATATTGTAAAAAATAAAAAATCATTACTATATATTTTTTTTCTTTCCATTTCGCTCAATCCAAACAACTTATTTATGATTTGGAAACTTTGACTTTGCAAAAATTAAAGACAATATTCCTTTATCTACATATAGTTGTTGGATACATTAATTGTTCTAGAAAAATCATTTATTAGGAGTTATAACCTTTGGTTATCTTACATATTGTTTCTAGTATATAATGTGAAGAACAAACCCCTCAAAATGATTCATTTTAGAGAAAAAAAATTATTTGTCATCTTAACAAATCCCTAAGACATGGTTAAATCTTTGATGAAATCAATTTTTACTGTTACTTTCTTGCTTACACTAACAGGTTTGCTGTTTTCATTTCCTCTATTATTATATTAATACACATGTATATAATTTTAGATCATAATATTTATAGTCAAAATCATTTATATTCTATTCTTTAGGTATTTTGGAATTATAAGATTATTGTCTAGTGGGGGCTAAAGTTAATTTTCTAGTGATTATGATTTATTTATTTATTATTTATTAAAATAATAAATATTCAATTTTAAATTTTTTTCAAATATCATAGATAATTTAAAAAATTAATACCCCAGCCCCATTTATGCATGATATTCATGCCCACATCGTGAGATTTCATGCAAGGCCGGTCCTGGAAGGAGGCTAAAGGAGCCATGTCTTTGGATCCCCTTCCAATTCTTATAATACTGGGTTGCGTATTTTTTTATATATAAAAACATAATTTTTTTATCTAAAAAAATTTGTTTCTGGCCTAATTCAAATCAAATAAATGCCTGACTATTTTTTTTATATTTGTTCGAATTATTACAGCCATGTGTATTATTTTTCTAATTTATTATAGTATTATTTTATAAATTTTTATATCTTCTAATATATATTTATTAAATTATATTATATTTTTTTAAATAATTATATTTAAGATAAAAAAAAATATTTAATTTTTAAATGTAATTAGTAATATTTTAGGGGCTTATTTTTTAAAATTTGCCTTAGGCCCCTAAAATATTTAGGATCGGCCCTGATTCTATATATATTTGTGTAAAAAAATTAGTTTATTAAATTTCAAGTTTTAAATTGTTATTTTTTGTTGTAATTACTTACTTAATATTGAAAGAAACGGAAATTTTTAACATAAAAAATATTGGTCGTCAACTTAAGGTTTAGAAAGTTAATTTACTAACGGAATTCACATAATTTGAAAGGTGTCATTCTTTTGGAAGTTCAAGCAAGCCAAGAAATTAGAAATCAATGCAAGTCTTCTGTTGATTGTGGTGGCACATGTAAAAATGGGAAGCCACTTTGTGCAAAAGGTCTTTGCTTCTGCTTAGCTAACTCAGATGTAATGGCGGAATGCGAAACTGATTCAGACTGCCATCCACCCCCAGAATATCATTGCACAGACGCTATTTGTGCACAAGGCACATGTTATTACGAATGTGATGGTGTTCTTTAATTATTATGTGAGGGAGGTCTTTTCCTTTAATTAAATACCCAAGAATCGTTGCGTTTATTATGAATATATCTTTATTTATGAGTTTTGTTAAAAGATCACAACATCCTCTTAATTATTTAGTATTTAAACAATCTACAAAATTAATAATTGAAATTTGATTATATTTGTTTGGTTTTTGTTACAAGACTGGATTGCAAATAAAATAAAGATTATTTAAAAATAAATATAACTAAAATACTAAAGGATAAGAAAGGGATGAGAGTATGTTTGATTCTTGTGGGTATTCTTCCTAACCAACTATCTAAGCGTTATATGGTATAAGAGCGAATTAGGTTGTTCACGTTAGACAGGATTCAACAATTCTTCTAACTCCTATCGCGAGATTAAAAGGCAACCTTCCCCCATTAGACACCTCTCTCGGGTGACCCTAGAAATGTTTTTTGGTGGTTTAAGTTCTAACCATATTGACTATCTAGTTAGGACGGACATTCCAGTTCAGTATCGCACACTAGACATTACTATGTCTGAAATCTGACCTCCCTCCTGGTTATGTTAGCCAAAAGTCTCAAACTACCCAATACTTGATCAAGGAACGAACAGGAAACAAACAAAAATGTATATAAATCAATGGAAATATAGTAAACCTCAAGTTAATTAAATATCAAAATATTCCAAATCCAATTAACATAGAAAATAATCAATGAAGGTCCATACCCATTGCAAGCCTCAATTATATGAGGTTTAGTTCATAATAATAAACTGGAAATTAGAGAAAAGTAATTCTATAATCATGTTTTAAAGCTAAAACGAAATAAAATTAACCTAAAGAATGACAGATATCAGATGATGGATGATTGAGAATGGTGAAATTGGGTGAAACCCTTTCTTCTCTTCTTCTCTCCTTATCCAGAACGATTTTGCTCCTTACCCTTCTGAAATATCTAATGACTTATAATGGATAATGAGTTAGGAGGCTGTTAATACGCTTTTTAACTAACCTAAAAACATTTGGGACTAAATGGGATCATTTAAATTAGTTACTAATGACCCAACCCGAGTTTAAGTAGTGTTGTCCAAGTTCGAGTCACGGTGGAAGCAAATGACGTAACTTCTCCATCTCAACTTTGAATTGACTTTCGTCACCTGTCACGCGATACTGACTTCAAGATCTCATAGAATCAAAATAAATCAAGTCCAAATCTATTACCAAGAATTCATGGTGACTGAAACAATATGACGTTAAAATTTCTCCGGCAAACACTTTAACTTCCCAAAGTGACTTTTAGCTCCAATTCCGCCTTGGCTTGGGGTTTATCTTGAATTTTTTACTTCTCATCATCTTGGCATCTTTTTACAACCATCTACCTAAAAACTACACACTTAACACACAATTAAGGCACAAAAGCTCTAAAAATTGTAATATGACCAGAACAAGATAAAAAAGTGCAGTATGCCAAATACAAAGGAAAAATCCCTCACTTAGCTCCAATTCCGCCTTGGCTTGGGGTTTATCTTGACTTTTTGACTTCTCATCATCTTGGCATCTTTTATCAACCATGTACTTAAGAGTGACTTTTAGCTCCAATTCCGCCTTCGGTTGGGGTTTATCTTGATTTTTGACTTCTCATCATCTTGGCATATTTTGTCAACCATGTACCTAAAAGCTACACACTTAACACAGAAATAATAGGGAAAACCCCTCACTTAGCTCCAATTCCGCCTTGGCTTGGGGTTTATCTTGAAGTTTTGAGTTTTCATCATCTTGGCATCTTTTGTCAACCATGTACCTAAAAGCGACTTTTAGCTCCAATTCCGCCTTGGCAACCACGTTTATCTTGACTTTTTGACTTCTCATCATCTTGGCATCTTTTGTCAACCATGTACCTAAAATCTACACACTTAACACATAATTAAGGCACAAAAGCTCTATAAATCGTAATATGTCCAAAACAAGATAAAAAAGTGCAATATGCAAAATACTAGGGAAAAAAACCTCGCTTAGACCCATAAGCTCCCAAAAAAATGTCTTATGCATAAATTAATCTATCGAAGAAAAGATACATCAACAAACATCCCTCCAAATAACATGTATAAACATACACTGTACATATAAATTATCTCTATCCTGTAAATCATTCCCACACAAGCTACAAACTCCATTGACATCCATACCCAAATTAAGAAGCATATCCTTCGTATTAAGTCTATTTTTACAAGCCAGACATCCACATAATTTGTGTTTAGGTGGACTCATTTTATGCCAAACTACCTCATACCAATGAATTACCTAAGTAACACCACTCAATTCCACAATCATTTTGTTTAGTATTAAGTTAGACGGTCATTTACTAGTTAATCTCTTTGTATATGGATAACTAGATTGTGTGATTTTACATATTGTTATTTTGTAAGTTATCGTATTGAGTTTAGGATATCGTAATAATATAAGGTTATTGTATTGATTTATCATATTATTTATTAAGTTAGTTAATTTATTTATTTAGGTTTAGGCTAACCTCTTTGATTTATTAAATTCAAAATTTTCAATTATTTAGAAAATAAAATAATTAATCAACTAAGTTAATCTATTTGAATATTTAATCTTTTTTTTTTGGACATGATTTGAATATTTGATCAAATAAGATAGTTTGCATAATTAGTAAATAAAATATTTAATAAACTATATAGTCAATTAAATTTGAATATGTTAGTTAATAGGGATAATTCCCAATTAATTTTAATTCCACACTTTTCATTCTCAATAATTAGACGTGCCCGATAATCAGAGAGGTGGTATTTACAGACGTCTTCAAGAATTTTTCGACCTAGAGGGGTGGAGGAGAAGAGATGGCTGGGAGGACATTGCGGATAAGATGAACAGTATGTCCTCGGCCTGCTATCGGAGATGGAAATCCGACTTGAAATCGGACTACTACAACAACGGTCTCGATCCCCCGGATGTTAAACCCGAGTCTTGGGCTATTGCTAAGAAGAATTGGGATGATGAGAATGCTAAGGTACCAAAAAAATTATTTGTTAAATTTATAACTCGTTATTTATTAGATTTATAAATCTTTTGTTTATCATTTGTAGGCCCAGACGGAGATTAATCGGAAAAACCGGGAGTAGCAGACTAGTTCGAGCAGGGCGGGGTCTCAGAACCTATCCCAGACTAGGGAGGTTATTATGGAGGTATAATTACATTTAATAAAAATATAATTTAGTATTTTAATAATTTATTTATTTTTAGTTATTTAATATTTAGTATTGAAAATTGTATAGGGGACGCTTAAGACCGTGACGAAGGAGCCGATGATTTTCACGGACGAAGAGACCCAAGAGGAGATGGAGCTTCCTCCTTTGAGCGGCTACTTCGATCACCTTTCATACGATTCGGCTACTGACAGCTATCGGGACGAGCGAATAGAGAAAGCTAGTGTAAGTTTTTTTTTCATTACTTAAATTTTTAATTTTTAACTTTACTTTGATATTAATCTAATTTATTTTTAAATTAAAATCTAATTACATGCTGTTTTACCGGGGGAAGATGCAAAAGAAGGTTGTGGAGGCTGCAGCTGAGGGCACCGAGATTACTACGGAGGAGCAGATGGATGCGATTTTAGAGACCATTATGGAGGTCATGGCCCCACCGAAGTCAAGACATTGGGTGCCTACCATTGGACCGGTCAGGAAGAGAGCACGGACTCCAACAAAGGCCGATGCTGCGAGCGAGGAGCTACTGAAGGCGATGTTCACAGGCATGAACGAGCTTCGAGTGGCTTAAGGTCTTGATCCTATACCAGATCCATCCTCCACATCGACCAGGCCCACTGCTTTTTCGAGCCAGTCGAGTCAGCCTCCGAGCTTAATGGACACGCTCTTCGATACGTTAAATGGTATGAGGATAGCTCAAGGACTAGCCCCGGTCGCCACCCCCCAGCTCCCCCCCCCCCCCCCCAGAGGAACGAGAAGATGAAGAGAATGATGATGATGATGATGATGATGATGATGATGATGATGATGCTTAGTTTGAGTTGGTTTTTATTTAAGTTTTAGTTGGTTTGTAAAAATTTGACTTTTGATTTGTTTTTTTAGACTTTTGTTGGTTATGATTCGTTTTTTTTAGACTTTTGTTTGGTGTGTTTGAATTATGTTGACTTCTTTTGACTTTATGTAAGACTTTTTTTACGATTTTAATTATGATTCGGTTTTTTCTATTAATTATTGAATTTTTATTTCATATATATATCAATTTTATTCGTATTATATTTATAATAAAAACAAAAATCAAATCAAAACAAAATAAAAAAAATTGTATTTTAAAATTTAAAAAAAATAAAAATTGTCGATGACATTCATCATTTGAATGTCGTCGTTAATACGTATAAAAAATAATTATTTAATTCTGATTTAATGAATAAAAAAATAAAAAATTAACAAAATAACGACAACTGGGCGTCGCAAAATGTCGTCGGCAAATTGAATAAAAAAAAGAATAATGTAATTCAATTATCGGCCACGGAAAAAAAGGAAAACTAATTAACATATTACAGGCGAGACGTGTCGTCGGTAATTTCAACAATCAATGACGACGTCGTTTCGTCGGTAATATTGCCGACGAACAGGGCTTCTTTCGCCCGTAAGCCTCAATTTACCGACCAATTTCTAGGAACGACGTCTTAGCGACGACAGGTCGTCGCTAATCACGTGTCGTCGGTAAACAAGCGCATTCCAGTAGTGAGAGTAAAACCGCTCAGATCCTTATTGAGCAAGAATCTGGGTGAATTGTCACTAGAGTAAAACCACAGGGGTATTTGTCTCCTTTTAAAACCATATGGGAGTTATTGACTCTTTGTCAAACCACGGTAGGTTTATCATCATCAACATTCTGTGCCAAGATACAAGTCAGATCTCAATACTCCAGAAACATCATCACAGCCCCTTCATTTTCTTTCATAAATCCAGACATAGTATTAATTAGAGTATTGCTAGATTTCACCCTTATATATAGTAATTATTTTCTTTTCTTTTCTGTTCATGTAATATCATATCTCTTTTGTATATATTCTAGATTATAATTGAGGTGAGGCTCACGTTTTTATTCATTTAACAATAGTCTTAGAAGATGTCATGACTGCAAAACCTGTTACATGCTAAGGAAAGTAGGCAAAAGCATAAACCAACAAAGCCTTACTGAGTCTCATCCGGCCCATTCCCAAACAAAACACCAAAATCTATAACAAGTAATTTTGGGCCATATGATTAATAAAGCTTTGACGTAACCATAGATATACATATAAAAGCAAGTTATAGTGAAACAATTCATAAAAGTTAAGCAGAATGACCCTAAATATGCACGTTCGGTCAGTAAAAGTGAGGTATATAAGATAATTTGTGTTTCAGCTTTGAGAAATTGTTAAACAAAAAAAGTCAGATCTGGAGAAACACACACCATAAACAATTTAGTACACAATCCTTAACTGTGTAAAAGCTTAAGCTTATAATACAAGTGAGGCTCATATCTTTAATGATAAAACAAAAATCTGACAAACCATGGCTGCAACACCTGTTGCCTCGCCAAAATACAGCTTGGATCTCAAAACTCATCAATTCTCCCGCATGTAATGCAATATATCACCCTTTTGAGGTTTAAGAATGTAAATGCTTAAGCTTTTATGTTTTACATTTTTTTCAAGGGACAAAAATGAAGTTCGATTTTATGTTGGTACGGCTTCTAAAAAGGCTGCTGAGATGCTCGCTTACGCTCATGAAAGTCAACACGAGAAAATTGTAAGAGGGTTGGCTTTGGCTATAGCTTTGACTGTGTATGGAAGAGAAGAGGAAGCTGATATACTTATCTAGCAAATAAGAAGAGATCAAGACCCAATTATACGTTACAGTTTAGATTTGGCTTATCGAGGAACCGTTAATAATAAAGCTCATCGTACCGCTGTTCTTGCGCTAGGGTTTGTGTTATACTCTGAATTGGAACAGGTGGGGCCCACTTAAATACAGTGGTGTTATCTTGGCGAATGAAATCTCAACCGCCAAAGCCACACTATATCGAACATGCGGATTGTAAGATTCAGACAACAAAGACACAATCCTAGGAGTCTGCAAAAAGATCATGTCAGTTATTTAAAAACTTAATTACATCACAGCCTCTAACTCATCTCAAAATTATCTTTCTAGCCTTTCCTTTATTTTGTTGTTTCTATGATCAATATAGGACCTAATAGTGCATTTTTATTAAAAAAGATATAGCAAACTATAGTTCAATTTTCGCATAATATAGGAGACCAACAAAATACAGTGCAATCACAGGAAAAAATGGGGACAGAAAAAGGGCTTAGATGTAATTGATCAAGCAAGAGTCCGTCAATGACCATTATAATCCGGGTCGTCCAGCCAAGATACGGGCCAGAAATTCTCATTTGCCTCAGTAAAATAAAATAGCTGACAGACCCTTTACTTTCTTGTATATAATAATTGATTTTTACTTTCTTTTCCATCATCCCGTCCATATAATACTTTCATTTCTCTCCTAGATTATAAGAAGAGGCTCAGATATTATCGATCAAGAGTCTGACGAAGAGGGGCGATTGTGAAAAATAGGAAATTAAAACAAACAGATATGTGAAAAATCTTGCCTGTATATCACCAATTTGAGAGTGTGTGTATAGATCGATAAGGGGCGAGTTAAAATCATCGGATGACGAAGAGGGGCTCTCTCCTAGAAATATCCCAAAACCCTCCATCGCCTCATTCGACGAGCTATTTTCAAAGGTCACCTTAAGAAAGTGTTTTTTGCTAAAAGAGCACGTGTTAGTAGAGTTCCGACTCACTCGACCATCTCGTGTTGGCCTATATCGCACAATGAATGAACCCAAGTTGGTGCTCAAATTTTTTAACTTCTCATTAAATAAGGTCGAACTGTCACAGCGTTTACACTATCTTTTTTTTTAATAGTTAAACATAAATTTCATAAAAAAGTCACAAAAAGGACTCAAAAGTTGTTACAAAAGTCAGTCAATACAATAGGTAGTGCATGCCTACTGATCATGTCTGCCAACTAAGAACTCGGGTTGAAGGTCTAATTGCCAAACAATCTCTAAGTTGTTATTTAGCTATCCAATTAGCATAAGAATTCATATTCTGAGAAGTATAGAAGAAGTTTATGTCTCTGAAAAGAGTAAGAATAGATCTAGGAGGTTCTTTTATTAGAGGTGGGAAAGCTAACTATATTAGTACAATCATTAAAAATGCTAATACTAGCCAGCGGGTAAGATTGCGCTGCAACAGTAGCTTCCCTTAGTCCAACTGTCTCGACTTCAAGTGATGATCCAGTTGTAAAATTCCATGCTTGTCCTTCCAAAACTTGTCCCTGTGGAGTGATTACTATACAACCAGAGCCTGCACTGTTAGTACATGCTTTGTAACTTGCATTAACATATATGTGAATTGAGGGTTTCTTTTCATTACCTATTGCTCTTGTTTTTTTCTATGTAAAGTTTGTTTCTTTTTTATGTTATTACCATTGTCATTGTTGTTTAGCTTTTTATGGCCTTATAGTTGCATAGTATAGCTATCTATACTGAAATTACCTAAAAGAGAAGGTGATGCCCCTAAAACCCCTCCCCACACAGTTTTGCATGAATTAGCAGCCTATAACGCAATTTTTGCATATTCTAAGGCAATAGTGAAAGTCTTTGCATAACATAGGAACCTATAGTGCAATTACCTCAATAAAATGGTGAAGATGCCCATCCCCGAAATAAAAATTCCTGACTTCTTCCCTGGAATTTCTTTCACACACTCCACACTCAGTTTTTGCATGATATAGCGGCCTAATGTATCCCTATTTGTGATGATTTATTAATAGTAGGAGACATCATTTTAGGTGTATTTATTAGTAGTATCGGTCGATTTTCTCATGATTTAGTATACTTTCCTATTTTGTGTCTTGAATTGATTATTTATTATTTTTAGAGCATATTGGGTTTAATCATTTATTTAGTGTGAAGCTTTAAAGATATATGGTAATTAATTAGAGTCCAAGTCAAAGTCTAAGAGCTAAAGGAAAGAGATAAACATGGAAATTAAAGATAAGGAAGTAAAAGCTAAAAATATGGAAAAGGAAAAGCTGCCTTAAATCTGAATTCCGATACCTACGACCACAAATCAGCTTATATCTCAAAATCGATGCGGAATCTGGAGAAACAGTCAAGAGCAATGTTGGAGATATTTCCGAGATGGTGAATTTCGACTACTCATACGCGTCAAACAGATGATTATTGAAGCTGCTAGAACCAAAACAAAAACGGGAGTGGTTTCATATTTTAGGGTTACGAATTTGAGTTGGGCTTATAGTCCAATACTTACCTTCTCCTTCAAGAAAACGATTAGGTCAACCTATACCCTATAAATAAAGCCTCTTATCATTATAAAATCATCCTTGACCAAACCTTAAGGTCAGGAAGAAGCTTACAACAAGAAGAGAAGTCTGGAAGGAGCTGTGCATCAATCATGTCTTCTTCAACTTTCAATTAGCATATTGTATGAACCCTAGGTTTGGTTGACATCTATCTAATTTGATTGAATTTATGTTTTGATTTCTCTGTTTATGTGTTGGACTTATATTCTGTGTTCTTTACTGTGTACAACGTATAGGATTACCATCATAGTAGTTAGATAACCGGTATATTTGACTATAGAATTAGCATATAACGTCTAGAATAAGGTTTGATCTGGCAATCCAGCCTAACTAGATAGCCAATGGTTTAATGTATTGCTATTTAATCAATTGCAGGAACAGTTTGCTTAGGTTCTTATTGACACAGGTAAACCCTATTTGAAACTACCTAGCGCAATTGAAACCAAACTATGGAAATACTACATGATTCATACCTTACATGTTTAGAACGGCAAAACTAGTGGGGATTACTTGCTAATTACTTAAGCTAAACTTTCATACTATCTTCTTTTCTTTTCTTTTATTTATTTTCTGCCTTTTAATTTAGTAGTTTAGTTTCTTTTATTGAAAATTAAATAAAAATCTATCTTTCTTTTCTTTACTCTTGCGTATTATTATTCTAGCTTAACTTATTGCACTTGAATATTTGCATAAGTTCTTCTTAACCTTCGTAGTCCGGAACGAATTCTACTTATTCATTAAAATTTGCATACGATCTGTATACTTGCAGAACCGTGCTCAGCTTAGGGTGTTTATTTGCACTTATTTTTATACATCTTTTTATCACAGCTTAGGAGACACCAATTGGTTACTTTTTCATATCACATCGTAACAGTTAAATAAAACCAATTCTCACAATACATTTGATATATCATAAAATCTCAATCTAATTACAAGAAGCAAGTGGTTTTTGTATATATATATATATAATTAGAATTTATGCTCGTGAGTCAAAGTGACCGAGTATCGTTTTATAAAATAAATAAAAAAATATCATCTCGTGCTTTTGTTAGTTGGAAAATAGTCCAATTTTAACCAACTTCAAGAAAAATTTGCTAGAAATAAGTCCACTAACATCATAATTAATCAACAAAGAAACAACCCAAACAATAACACATTGATAAAGCCCATCCCACATGCTATTCTTTCCATCTAACCCAACCTAATTTTTTGAAACCTAAATCTCAGCATTATCGAAAGACTAATACACCCTTTCAAATAAGATTAATGCACAACCGAATACGGGAAACGACCTCGTTTTACTAAAAGCATTCTTGGACTTCACGCCGCACATTATTTCTCATTAACCCACTTCCTTGTTTGACATTCATATACTCTATTAGAATTTTTTTGCCTACTGTAAACACCAAAGTCTCTCATAAATTCTTTTTCTAATTTCCTCTAGATCATCTCCTACGATACCACCTCATATTAATTTTCAAATACGTGTAAGGTATAAGAATATATGGTTCTGATGTCTACAATGTAAATAGTAACCAAATTATTTGAGGAAAAAATGGTAAGTTTTATATGTTTCAGTTGTTTATATGGTGAGATAATTTCATTACAAATACAAAAGTGCTTAATTTTAATATCTTTTAAAACAGGTTCGTGTATGGAGTTTTAACTACAATTTCTCAGAAAGATTAGATCGATAACCATTACATTTGAATAAAACATCCATTTGACGATTTATATGGTAAGAATTAATTATAGTATAATTACTATTTTATTTTGTTTGCATTTCTTAACCAAACTAGATACTTTCTACATATATATAGGTAAATAGTATGTTGGATCTTATATATATATATATATATATATATATATATATATATATATATATATATATATATATATTATCTCCTAAAATAATATTTATCCAGTACAAAATTTATTGAGTAGCTTATTATTTCGATAAATTAAAAGGTTCAACGTTCTTTTATAAATTTTCAACATCCATTTTTTGAAGTTTTAGTCAAGTCGATCTATTTTTTATCTTAATCAAATTGAGATTGATATTTTTCGAATGAAATTGATTGAATATTATATTTTGTGCTTTTTCTGTATTTTAATCAAATGGGTTATGAATTTTCAATTAACGTATAAACTTTTACTTTTCTTTTTGATTGAGTTGATTTTATTTTGATTAAAAGTAAAAAAATATATAGAGATAGGTAGGGTGGGTTATTGGAGTTATGGGTGGATGTGAACAAGAAGATTAAAAAAACAAAAAAAGTAAATATGTAATAATTGATATTCAAGGTAAAGTGTCAAATATATTTTTAACTTGAATTTGTATGTGAATGACGTGAGAGGTGACTTAACAGCTGAGTAAGTTAGTCAAGCTAACCATTGACCTAACAAAATGTTAAACAAGATGAAGGTTGTCATAAAAAAAAGGAGAAAAGATCAAAATGTAAAATAAAGATGGAAATCTATCCTAAACCTCAAAAATAAAGGACCAGTCTATACCAATTATCATATATGATATAATATTAAAAAAATATTTACGGCAATACAAAACCCTTCGGGGTTACGAATTTTCAATTTAAAATGTAAATTTTTTACTTTTTATCCGATTGAGTTGTTTTTTAATTTAAATTTAAGTTTCTTATTTCATAAAAATGATGATTGATTGTTTATTGGCAGATTTAATTTTGTAGTCATATTTATTAATTTGGTAAAAAGAAAAATAAAAATTATTGAAAAAGAATAAGTGAGATAAAAGTGTTCTTGCAAAAGATGATGTACGGAAATGGTTTAATCGTTGGACCATCAAGAAGAAGAGGGAAGGAACGAAGGATAAGCCGATGGAAGCTCATCAAATCTAAGTTCCTTCCCGGTTGTATCCGACCACCGACTATGAATTTTGAAAAAGGTATGGTAAAGATCTCTACAACTTGTTTTGTTTAATAAGTTTAAAATGATATTTGAATTATAATTATTATTTATCGTTGTAAGTATGTATTATTGAAGTCTTTTTTTGAAAAAAAATCAAGTTATTTGTAGAAAATTGAATCTGTTGAAATATATTTTAGAAGATATTTTAATAATTATATGGATTTTTTTTACTTCGATAATAATTATATAGATAATAAATAAGATTTCTTAATTTGTGTATAAAATCAAGTATAATAACTTTTTAGAGATGAATGAAGTACCAAATTAAGTAGATCTATTTTAAACGTAACTATTATATAAAGAACCTTTTATGTTTATTATTAGTATCTTTTTTTTCTTGAGAGATCTAACTTGTCTAAACATGTCTATTTTGCGTACAGAAGAGTTTTTAAAAAAAAACTACGGAAGAGCTGCAAATACCTCCCTGTGGAGGAATACATAGGAGGGGCTAGTAATTTTGCATTTTCTTTAAACCTATAATTTTTCTTCATTTTTAAATTTATCAGTTAAAAATTCTTATAATACTTGTAACTTAGCATTACACTTGATCCTTCATTTTATATATTGAAGAAAAAATCATTTATTTTTATTATTTTATTTCATACGGATTCGGATATAGAAGTTGTGTCAAACAAATTTTTTTGGGCCCTTTATAGTTCTATTATACTTTTTTTATAAATTACTAATTTTTTTAGACAAAAGATACTGTTCGAATGCTACAGCTTTTTCGAAATGATTTTTTTCTTTTTTGACCTAAAGTAAAGGAAAAACTATTTTCTTTTTTCTTTTGTTTGTTGCACTAGCTAATGAAAAGGAAAAATAATTAACAATATGAAATAACATGCGATAGCATAGATTTTGGATTTCAGCCACTAGAAACAAATTATATACACTTTTTTTGTCAAAAGCCAAATTTCATACATGCATATTAACATGTATACACAGATAATTTTTTTTCCAGTTTTCTCAAATTTAAAAGTTTAATCTTAGACCAGATAAAAAGTATACACTAATAACATTTTTTGTTGGTTTTTTCGAATTTAGGAATTTTAAGCCTAGATCTGACCTAATTTACTTGATTTATGAAAATTAGCTTTCATCATTTTCATAAATCAAGTAAATTAGGTCAAATCTAGGCTTAAAATTCCTAAATTCAAAAAAAATTAACAAAAAATGTTATCAATGTATATTTGTTATCTGGTCTAAGCTTAAACTCTTAAATTTGAGAAAACTGAAAAAAAAAATTATTTGTGTATACATGTTAATATGCATGTATCGATTTGGCTTTTGACAAAAAAAAGTGTATATAATTTGTTTCTAGTGGCTGAAATCCAAAATCTATGTTATCACATCTGGTGTCGCCTAGGGTGTGATAAAAATAAGATCAATTTAAGTATGGAAAACTATGCACTCTCACCCTAGACAGGCACAGTACTGCAAGTATTACAGGACGTATGCAAGTTTTAATGATAAGTAGAGTTCGTTCTCAGGGACTTAAGTGTGCTAAACGCGTAGGAACAGATAACGAGTAAAAGTAAATAACTAGAAAGACAGAAAATAAAGGGATGTAGATTTTCGAATATAAGAAGTAAAACTAAATTAAACTAGGAAAATAAAGACAATAAAGTAAAGATTAAGAATATGAGATGAGAAGTATAGCTTAGGTTTTGCTAGTATGCACTAATCCTTCTAATTCTATCTATAGATCTAGTTCATAAGGGAGAATATTAGCTCTTGGTAATACTTAGTCAGGATTCTAAATTCCACTACCTTAGACCTTGAGAGCGACTAAGGGGGCTACGTCACAACCAAGAAGTGATTTAAAATAGGGTTATCAAACGCCACTAAGGCCCTAAGCAAATACTGCAAGTCTTGGTGATACTGTGGTTAAAACAAACCTTAATGACTATCTAGTTAGAAGTATGTTTTGTCAGAACTGCTATCGACACTAGACACTATGTGGTGGTTCAATAGTTAAACACCCTGTCAAGGAGAACATCTAACTACTCTTGAAACAATCCTAAAGTGATCAGTTCTAGGAAAGACATTAAATCAAAACACATAAGCAAATATAAAGTAAGAAGCTAATATCAGATTAAAACATATAATTCCCAAAGAAACTTAGATAGAAGAATTAGAATTCATAGATTATACATATGCAAAACCCAAGCTATGGGAAGTTTAGTTCATACCTGAAGGAAATAAACTAAAAGAAATAATAAAAGACATCATCTTGCTCTCTACAATAAACTGGAAGAATAAAACCTTAAGAACTAATTACTATGAGGCAAGGATGATTTACAAGTGATATAAGGGTGTATTTATAGGTGTTTAGAAGACCTAATTCGTTTTCTTGAGGAAGAGTTAAGGTAATGGACTTCTAGCCCAACTCAAATTCGTATGGAAATAAAGATAAACACTGCTGCGTTGTTTTGGTCATAACTTCTTTATTATTGGTCCGATTTTGCTCCACAAGATACCAAAAGAATCGCAACAGAATTTCCTACGCCCTTTAGGAGTAATCTACCAAATTCGGCCTCTTTATTAGGTAAAAACGCCTATCTTTGCAGAATCCCAGATTTAGGCAGCTTTTCCTTTTCCATCTTTTTAGCAATTCTTTCCTTATCTCCAATTACCATGCATATCTCCTTCCATAAGTTGTTGTCTTTGACTTGGACTCTAATTAAGCTCCATAATTATCTTTAAAGCTACACACTAGATAAACAATTAAACCCAATATGCTCTAAAAACATTATTTCTACAAATCAAGACACAAAATAGGAAAGTGCACTAAAACTCAAGAAAATCGACATTATTGACTTCTAAAACACTAAAAATGATGTCTCATCTTAACATAAATCTATCACAAATGAGGAGACATCAAGACCCCCAACTCAAAGTTGTATCGTCCCGATACAATAAAAGATAAAAACATAGGGAAGTCTAGAAATACACACTTATAAAATTCTCAACACAAGGGAAAAACATAGCAGAATATATAGAATAAACCTAAAGTACATAACTCAGAAAATTTCATGCAATAATATTCATAAACTACATACCTGTACACTTCTCATATCCACAGTCAACACGGCTTGATTTCAAGATCAGATTAGTTTCGCAATGTAAGAAGGATTGGGACTTTACTCAGTTCCCCTTGAGAGCTATAGATTGTTCATCGAACCTCACTAGTATCCAAGAATCCACTTAACTAATCTCTAATGGCTCAATCTCTTCTCAATTACATAGCAAAGAATCACAAGGTCTTTAAGGTTGTAATGTAGGCTTAGGGACGGTATGATCATATATTTGGATAAATTGGAGTGAGCTTTTGGCTCTCTCCTCACTAGCCATCAACGAATCGCCCTAGAGCTTGAGTTACTCTCATAAACGTTTCTCACTCAACCCAATGAATTCCTTGATGCACAATTTAGCATCCCCAATAACCCAATTAAAGCTTAAGATGTTCACATAAAAATCCACTTTGCCGGTCCGAATATATATATTTTCTTTTCTATAGCTATGACTCTCTTTTAATGTTGAGATATCACGCTAATTTTCTCATATATATATATATCTTTTTTATGCCCTTGTTGGCAATATTAGCTCGAAGCTTCTTTTTCATTCACTATTACCCCGGCAAAGGGTTACAATACAATGTTGTGAAACATCATTAATATAAAGCACAAAACACAATTTATAAGCTCAAAATTCCCAACATAATAACTCCCATAATGGTGGACCCACCACCCCAAACTCAAGCTCTAAAACAACTGTCTAAGCATCGCGATTCGAGTGCGGGTCATATGGAAAAGTCCTAAAATCTAAAGGATATGGCTTATAATGTGTTTCAATAAAAGGCTTAGAAAGGCTAGAAGGGGCTAAGAAGGATATAACTTTTAAACTAAAAATTCACAAGGTGAGAAGGTATAAAAAGGCTTCAAAGGCTTAAAAATATGAAAGAACCGCCTTGATCACTTTCTACACTATGTAATTCAGAAAATTTCTTACCTTTAGCACTTTCATCAAATGGTTTTTCAACTAGCTTGGATCTCACGGCCTACACACTTCTCAAGGTTCCCTGAGATCGAACATACTTTCTATCGCATTGCTCACTAATCTTTTCTTTACTATCAACGTGTGTTTTCCTGCAAATACTCAAAGCATACAAATACATAGCTCATAAACATATCACTTACTATCATTAATCTACCGAGCTTATGCTTTCAAGTTATTAAACACACTCTACATCTAATTCCCATGCATCAAAAATTTTAATTTCACCCAAAAACAGAAAAATGGAGATGAGAGACAACGAATCCCCACACCCCCAACTCAAAAATGAGCCGTGTCCCCACGACTCGAAAAAGGACTCGAAAACAGAAATTAAAATTAGCAGATAGGCATATTTACAGAAATGGTAAGGAAGAAAGAGAACATACTCTCGAGGCTTATTGCCTCGCATCATTGACATCCAAGATTGGAATTGCTGGACCTCTCGTTAATTGCTCAAGGAGTTCCACGATGTGCACTTGATTAGCATTGATTTGTGCCACATCCTTGACTAAGGAAGTTTGAGCTGCTTCAAATTTCGTTAAACGCTCCTCCATCTTCTCTTGCCAAGATTGCTCCTTTTCTTCCTTCGAGACATGAGTAGAACCCGCTCTTCGAAGGCTTTCTTTGATCCAAGCATTATCAATATAACTCGTCTTAAACTCGAGTTTCTCTTCTTCACCCAATACTACATTCGCTTTTCGCACAAGACACGTGATCATAGTTGGAAATTTAACGTTATAAACCGATTTAGGAGAGACCGAGAATCGTATCACCTCCTCATAGATCAACTGTGCCACATCAACTTCTTCTCCTCTCAAAATACAATCCAACATTAGCGCGTTCTTCATGGTCACCTCCAAAGTCCGTGTGTTTCCAAAGACATTAGGGATAAGGAAATTGTGCCAAATTCTAGCATCTGCTTGAAGATATTTGTAAGGCCAAGGTGCCTTTAATTCTCCCGTATGTAATTGCACTTTCTCCTTGTCATGAACGTAGACCAACCCAACTTTTCACCAAGCTCAAAGAATCTCTTGTATTCTCCATCTCTAATTTCCTCCTTGAATACTTTCTCATAAGCAAAAGGTAGTTCTCTTAATTGTTTCTCTGCAGAAATCTTCAAGGCCTTTGAAGTATCCACTCTCTCTATAGGTATAGGATTTTGTTGAGGTTTTGTTCTTTCCTTTGCATAAAAATAAAGCTTTTTACCATTACTATCATACGAAGGTTTCCCACTTTTCAAATTATCTTTACCCTTTGATTTAGAACTAGCTCCTTTGTCAATTGATTTCTTCTTGTTTAAATCCAATCCCTTGTTACTCTTCACCTCCCTCTTGCTAGATAAGATTGATGTTCTATTAGTCATCTTCAATTAACCCCCAACTCAAAGCTTTAGCAACCCTTGAAATTTAACTCTTGAATTAATGGATGAACAAGCTTGATTTGGCTTAGGATGGGTGAATTGGTGATGAATCTCTATATGGGTGAGGATGATTTGTAATGGGTAGGCTAGGATTTTTAGAAATTGTGTGATGAATTTGTGAAATTTGGCTCTTTGATTCTTCAATTTGAATGAATTTGGTGATGATTGGTAGCTTGATTCTCTCTTGTAATGATGTGGAGAGAAGGTTTGATGTGTTTTTCTTGATGATTGGGTAGTGTTTTGGTGATTGGTGAAGGTTTTGATGAGCTTCAATGGAGTTAGGAGAGTTGTGGAGAAGAAAGAGAGGGTTAAGGTTTAATAAATTCGGAATAATAGGCTTAATACCTCCTTTATAACTTAATCCCGTAACTTTCTCTCTCCTCTGGCGGTGCTGCGGACTACCCCTGCGGACCATGGGGTGCACCGCAGGGTAGTCCGTGACATCTGATGCTCGAAAATTTTTGCTCACTGACCTAAACCCGTGGTAGGACCCCGTGGTACGGGTTTTTGGCTCGCGGACTAGGGTCCGGTGTACCGCGGGGTACACCGCGGCTTCTGTAGCTGCTCCGTCAAAATACCCGTGGTAGTCAACCCGTGGTACGGGTTTCTGGGGCGCGGACCATGGCGCGGTGCACCGCGGGGTGGTCCGTGGAATTTTTTCGTGTTTCTGACCTAAACCCGCGGTAACAACCCGTGGTACGGGTTTTGACCTCGCGGACCATCCCTGCGGACCATGGGGTAGTCCGTGAGGGTAGTCCGCGGGGTGCTTTCTTGCGCTCCAAAAATTTTCCTCGCGTTCCCTAACTTGATTTCTCCGATTCCTACACACCAAAAACACTAATACCTTTCTCAAATATGCATTATCAACTAAAAACAACTAAAATAAACTTAAACTAAGAATGTAAAAGACATGAAAACATAAAAAAAACTTCGGGTTGTCTCCCGAACAGCACTTTTGTTTAACGTCTTTCAAAGTTAGACGTGTTACCTCTGTCAAGATTTGCGAATATAGTCTCCCCAACAACGAGTAAGGCTATGAACGTCAACTAATCTGCGCTTGACCCCAGTTTTGGGGCGAATTTCTATCACCTTGGCTTAAACAACCTTCGTGACAATGAATGGTCCCATCCACGAGTCTTTGAAACTTCGTGGCCTGTTTTCGCGTTTGTGGGCTTTCCATAGGACTTCATGGCCAACCCCAAACTCAATGTTTGGCTCAGTATCCACAGGTTTTAAGTGGATCTCCTCAGGAGGGACTTTGTGATGTGAAAGGCTGTGGATGATAGGCACGGTGGGATCCAACTTCTTCGGCTTCTTACCCAAGACATAGAAGGTCTCGGATACATTCTTTGCATGAAGGGTGATGGTCCCATCTTGGAAGTTGATCACACTTTGACTTGTGGCCATGAAAGGCCGTCCAAGTATGATCGGAACCTGCTTATCTGCATCAAACTCAAGAATAACAAAGTCAGTAGGGATGGCGATATTACCTGCTCGGACTAAGACGTCCTCCACTGTTCCCCATGTCCTCTTCACTGAGTTGTCAGCAAACTGCAACTTCACTGGAGTTTTCTCTGATTTTTGAAGTCCAAGTCTCTCGAACACGGATTTAGGCATAAGATTTACACCAGAACCCACATCGTACATGGCTTTCACCTTGAGCCTACCATGCAATTGAATAGGAAGGTTAAAACTTCCCGGATCTTTAAGCTTAGTAGGTAGCTCTTTCTCACTTCTTCTCGAAACCCTCAGGTTCTCTCTTGGGATCTCTACACTCGCCTCTTTCTCAGGAATAACTTGCGTAAAAACTTGTTGCGGTGTAAGTCCTCTCTTCGTAATCTCAAGCATTTGGGCGTTGATATTTTCAGGTTGGTATGCCTCTACAAATGTCTTGAGAGCAGTGTCATTTTTAGGATTTGTATCAGGAATAGTTGATGACACTGGTTGAACACTAGGTGGCGATTCCACCTTCTCTTCTTCTTTCTCCTCTAGCACAGCAGGTGCCACTTCATCTTCTTTCGATTCTTCTTTTGAGGCTTCTTCCTCTTTCTCTCTCGCTAACTCCGCTGCGTACTCTACCATCGATCGCATCTCCTCTTGCACCTTTTTCAGTAGCTCTATGAACTCGTCTCTCTCTTCATCGCTTTCCAGATGATAAACTTCTAGACAGTCGGACTCCTCGGGGTTAGACTCGGTTGGCTCTTCTTCAATACTGGGAACTTCCACGGCACTAATGGCAGCATGTGGTGCTTCCTCCTTTTCTTTTTCGATTTCAAGGCATATAGCCTTGCAAGCTTCGAACCCAACATTGTTTTCACCTCCTTCGATTGCCTTTACTTCCTTTTGTTCTGTTAGATGCTTGTTTATTTGGGCTAATTGAGTATTTAGCATCTGAAGTATGGCATCGTGTCCTCTGACCTTTTCTTCTTGAGCGTTTACAGTGGTGTTCAAACGTTCTAGAGCTTGTACTATCTGTGTATTGTCCATAGATCCTTCTTGCGGATACTGAGGTAAAGCTTTTTGGTCTAAAGTATCGGTATAGGCGTCTTGAGCAGGTTGTTGTGGAGGAGTAGGTCGATTCTGATATTGGTTTTGGTATTGACCTCTCTGTTGGTAAGAGTTGTTCTGGGGTCGCGATTGATATTGACTAGGATTAGCGGCCCCTTGTGGATTTGAATACTGCATACCCGGATGGTTGCGGTTGCCCCATCGGTTAGATATGAAGTAAACAGATTGCGGATTTGATTCACACTCTTCCCATGAATGATCGTTAACTCCACATTGTTGACAACCTTGTGCCTCTTGAACTACCTTTGTAGCAGCTAAATTCTTCTCCATCGCGATTCTCAGCTCCTTGATTTGATTTTCTAACGAGGATATTTGAGCTGAGTTCGCAGTTTCTGCATCTAAACGAAGCGTTCCTCGGGTCTTTGCTGCAGAAGCTCGCGTTGAAGGCCAACTTCTTTCTTGTTCCATAATATTTTCTAACACCTCGGAAGCTTCATTGTGATTCATGGACACAAAATTACCCTTTCCAATGTTATCCACCTTGTCTCTACCCTTGTCATCAAGACCTTCATAGAATATAGCAAGTTGTAGAGCAGGTGTATAACCATGGAGCGGGCATCTAGCTAATTTTTGTTGAAACCTTGTCCATGCTTCTCCCACTGTTTCTCCATCTTCTTGAGAAAATCTTGCAAGCTCGGTTTGATCTTTAAGTCTCATGCTCTTTGGATAAAATCGGTTAAAGAACGCGGCTTGAAGCTCTCTCCAAGAGTGAATGGTTCCATGTGGTTGTCTTTCTAGCCAATCGCTAGCTCTTCCGGTCAAGAAAAACGAAAACATATGACAATACAGTTGCTCGCGTGTAATGCCAGGAGTAATGTAGGCATCACAAATCTGCATGAACTTTTGAATCGCTTTTACCGGATCTTGAATTGCAGTACCAGTATATAGTCCGAAACTTTGAAATTGACTAAGCATACCCGGATCGGGTCTAAATTTGATATTCGGAATCTCAGGAGGGCGGTAACCGATGGGTTGAACATGGAATGGTATGTTAAGGCCAGGTAGATCTTGTTCAACTCGGTTTTGTTGATTATTCTGCCCATTACCTTCTCCTACTGGCAGTTGTACACCAGGTGGAACAAACGCAGGAGGTCCTCCTGGTGCAAAGTAAACTAACTCCGGATCATTGTCTTGAATGTCTGCCATAGTTCTTCTCAAGGCTCTTTCCTTACGAATTCTTTTGTTATAAGCTCTGAAGCTCCTCTCAGGCTCCGGTAAGGGAGGCCAAGAATTAAACACTGTGAAAACCTGAAAAGGACTAAAGCAAACCCAAGCGTAAATCTGGAAAAATAAAAACTAAAACTAAACTAAAACTGAAAAGTAAAAACTAATTAAAAACTAAAACTCGAAATAGATAACCCACACGCTAACGAGACACAAGTTCCCCGGCAGCGGCGCCAAAAACTTGGTGTCGCCTAGGGTGTGATAAAAATAAGATCAATTTAAGTATGGAAAACTATGCACTCTCACCCTAGACAGGCACAGTACTGCAAGTATTACAGGACGTATGCAAGTTTTAATGATAAGTAGAGTTCGTTCTCAGGGACTTAAGTGTGCTAAACGCGTAGGAACAGATAACGAGTAAAAGTAAATAACTAGAAAGACAGAAAATAAAGGGATGTAGATTTTCGAATATAAGAAGTAAAACTAAATTAAACTAGGAAAATAAAGACAATAAAGTAAAGATTAAGAATATGAGATGAGAAGTATAGCTTAGGTTTTGCTAGTATGCACTAATCCTTCTAATTCTATCTATAGATCTAGTTCATAAGGGAGAATATTAGCTCTTGGTAATACTTAGTCAGGATTCTAAATTCCACTACCTTAGACCTTGAGAGCGACTAAGGGGGCTACGTCACAACCAAGAAGTGATTTAAAATAGGGTTATCAAACGCCACTAAGGCCCTAAGCAAATACTGCAAGTCTTGGTGATACTGTGGTTAAAACAAACCTTAATGACTATCTAGTTAGAAGTATGTTTTGTCAGAACTGCTATCGACACTAGACACTATGTGGTGGTTCAATAGTTAAACACCCTGTCAAGGAGAACATCTAACTACTCTTGAAACAATCCTAAAGTGATCAGTTCTAGGAAAGACATTAAATCAAAACACATAAGCAAATATAAAGTAAGAAGCTAATATCAGATTAAAACATATAATTCCCAAAGAAACTTAGATAGAAGAATTAGAATTCATAGATTATACATATGCAAAACCCAAGCTATGGGAAGTTTAGTTCATACCTGAAGGAAATAAACTAAAAGAAATAATAAAAGACATCATCTTGCTCTCTACAATAAACTGGAAGAATAAAACCTTAAGAACTAATTACTATGAGGCAAGGATGATTTACAAGTGATATAAGGGTGTATTTATAGGTGTTTAGAAGACCTAATTCGTTTTCTTGAGGAAGAGTTAAGGTAATGGACTTCTAGCCCAACTCAAATTCGTATGGAAATAAAGATAAACACTGCTGCGTTGTTTTGGTCATAACTTCTTTATTATTGGTCCGATTTTGCTCCACAAGATACCAAAAGAATCGCAACAGAATTTCCTACGCCCTTTAGGAGTAATCTACCAAATTCGGCCTCTTTATTAGGTAAAAACGCCTATCTTTGCAGAATCCCAGATTTAGGCAGCTTTTCCTTTTCCATCTTTTTAGCAATTCTTTCCTTATCTCCAATTACCATGCATATCTCCTTCCATAAGTTGTTGTCTTTGACTTGGACTCTAATTAAGCTCCATAATTATCTTTAAAGCTACACACTAGATAAACAATTAAACCCAATATGCTCTAAAAACATTATTTCTACAAATCAAGACACAAAATAGGAAAGTGCACTAAAACTCAAGAAAATCGACATTATTGACTTCTAAAACACTAAAAATGATGTCTCATCTTAACATAAATCTATCACAAATGAGGAGACATCAACATCTTATTTTATATTGTTAATTATTTTTCTTGTCATTAGCTAGTGCAACAAACAAAAGAAAAAAGAAAATAGTTTTTCCTTTTCTATAGGTCAAAAAAGTAAAAATCGTTGTGAAAAAGGTGTAGCATTCGAACAGTATCTTTTGTTTAAAAAAAATTAGTAATTTATAAAAAAAGTACAATAGAACTATTAAGGGCCCAAAAAAATTTGTTTGACATAACTTCTATCCGAATCAGTACGAAATAAAATAATAAAAATAAATGATTTTTTTCTCAATATATAAAATTAAGGATCAAGTGTAATGCTAAGTTACAAGTACTATAAGAAATTTTAACTGATAACTTTAAAAAATGAAGAAAAAATATTGGATTAAGGAAAATGCAAAATTATTAGCCCCTCCTATGTATTCCTCCACAGAGAGGTATTTTCAGCTCTTCCCTTTTCCATAAGCAAAATAGACATGTTTAGACAAGTTAGATCTCTCGAGAAAAAAAGATACTAATAATAACCATAAAAGGTTCTCTATATAATAGTTATGTTCAAAATAGATCTACTGAATTTGGTACTTCATTCATCTCTAAAAAGCATTTATACTTAATTTTATACATAAATTAATAAATCTTATATATTTTCTATATAATTATTATCGATGTCCAAGAAAATCCATATAATTATTAAAATATCTTCTAAAATATATTTCAAAAAATTCAATTTTCTACAAATAACATGATTTAAAAAAAAAAGACTTCAATAATATAAACTTACAACGATAAATAATAATTATAATTCAAATATCATTTCAAACTTATTAAACAAAACAAGTTGTAGAGATCTTTAACATACCTTCTTCAAAGATCATAGTCGGTGGTCTAATACAACCGGGAAGGAACTTAGATTTGATGAGCTTTCATCGGTTACAAAATTAAATCTGCCAATAAACAATCAATCATCATTTTTATGAAAATAGAAACTTAACTTTAAATTAAAAAACAACTCAATCGAATAAAAAGTTAAAAATTTACACTTTTAATTGAAAATTTGTAACCCCGAGTGTTTTGTACTGACGTAAATATTTTTCTTAATATTATATCATATAGGATAATTGGTATAGACCGGTCCCTTATTTTTTAGGTTTAGGATAGATTTCTTCTTCATTTTACATTTTGATCTTTTCTCCTTTTTTTGTTTTGGACAACCTTCATCTTGTTTAACATTTTGTTAGGTCAATGGTTAGCTTGACTAACTTACTCAGTTGTTAAGTCTCGTGTCACGTCATTCACATTTAAATTCAAATTAAAGATATATTAGACACTTTACCTTGTAATCAATTCTTACTTATTTACTCTTTTTGTTTTTTTAATCTTCTTGTTCACACCCACCCATAACTCCAAGAACCCACCCTACCTATCTCTATACTTATTTTTTACTTATATAAAAAAAATCAACTAAATCCAAAAGAAAATTAAAAGTTTACACGTTAATTGAAAATTCATAACCCATTTGATTAAAACAAAGAAAAAGCACAAAATATAATATTCAATCACTTTCATTCGAAAAAATATCAATCTCAATTTGATTAAGAGAAAAAATAGATCGACTTGACTGAAACTTCAAAATATGGATGTTGAAAATTTATAAAAGAATGTTGATCCTTTGAATTTATCGAAATAATAAGCTACTCAATAAATTTGTACTGGATAAATATTATTTAAGGAGATAAATATATGAGTATAAGATCCAACATACTGTTTATCTATATAAATATGTATAAAGTATCCAGTTTGGTTAATAAATGCAAACAAAATAAAATAGTAATTAATATACCATAATTAGTTCTTACCATAAAAATTGTCAAATGGATTTTTTATTGAAATGTAATGGTTATCGATCTAATCATTCTGAGAAATTGTTGTTAAAACTCCATACACGAACCTGTTTTAAAATATATTAAAATTAAGCAATTTTGTATTTGTAATGAATTTATCTCACCATATAAACAACTGAAACATATAAGACTTACCATTTTTTCCTCAAATAAATTGGTTACTATGTATATTGAAGACATCGGAAGGATATATTCTTATACCTTACACGTATTTGAAAATTAATATGAGGTGGTATCTTAGGAGATGATTTAGAGGAAATTAGAAAAAGAATTTATGAGAGAATTTGGTGTTTGCAGTAGGCAAAAAAGTTCTAATAGAGTATATGAATGTTATACAAGGAAGTGGGTTAATGAGAAATAATGTGCGGCGTGAAGTCCAAGAATGATTTTAGTAAAACGAGGTCGTTTCCCGTATTCGGTTGTGCATTAATCTTATTTGAAAGGGTGTATTAGTCTTTCGATAATGCTGAGATTTGGGTTTCAAAAAATTAGTTTGGGTTAGATGGAAAGAATAGCATGTGGGATGGGCTTTATCAATGTATCATTGTTTGGGTTGTTTCTTTGTTGATTAATTATGATGTTAGTGGACTTATTTCTAGCAAATTTTTTTTGAATTTGATTAAAATTGGACTATTTTCCAACTAACAAAAGCACGAGATGATATTTTTTATATATTTTATAAAAACGATACTTGGTCACTTTGACTCACGAGCATAAATTCTCATTATATATATATATGTACAAAAATCACTTGCGTATTGTAATTAGATTGAGATTATATGATATATCAAATGTAATGTGAGAATTGGCTTTATTTAACTGTTACGATGCGATATGAAAAATTAACCAATTTATAAATATATATTTAAAGATATCAAATATATATAGTATGTTAAAAGATGATGAGTATTAGGTGTGTGGGAAGTTAGAGTAAAGATATATATCACCCTTTTTTGCTTCACTCATGTATCACCTTCTACGTGGAGGTTTTAAACACCAATAAGAAAGTTTCTCTCTCTTAAGTGATTATTTTCTCTTTCTTTTATTTAATGCCACATTAGATGACACATAGGAGGTGATAAATGGGTGAAGCAAAAAAGGGTGATATATAGTCATCCTCGGGAAGTTATTGTTAGTTGTCCATGTTATTAGGGGAATTATAATTTTGATATTATATATTACTAATTTATTATTTTTGGGGAATATTCATTTAGTGTAAACTTACAATATAAAAGTACAAAAAAACTAATTTTAAATTAGTACCCTCTGCAGATTATAAATATTAACCTCTTCCAGTATGGTGATAAAATATCTTTCAATAAGTTTGCATGATATATACATGTATAACTTATTTTTAAATAACACTCAATAATAGTGCTCTGGCATAATCAACATTGAGTGTTATTCTAGCATATGTTGTCCTGAATATGTAACTTTAGACATATGTATGCAATAAAATTGACCGTATCATTCGCATCTTCATCTGGGGATCATCGATTGAAGGTAAGAAGATACATCGGTTGGCATGGGATAAATTATGTAAACCAAAGGTGGAAGGTGGGCTACAATTATGATACGTGAGGAGTTATAATATAGCGTTGCTTGAGAAAATGGGTTGGAAAATTCTTCAGGACTCACATATGCTTTGGATTATGGTGATTACTCAAAGTATTTTCTTGATGGCTTTATGCATAGGGAAATCTAGTCATCATACTCCAAAATGTTTAAAGAAATTCTAGAAGTTCGAAATGCATTGTAAAATAGAGAGGTGGAATTAGAGGATATGAATGGGAAGAGGTACAAATGAGAACTAGAGGCATCATGTTGTTTTTCGGTTAAATGGGCGTATCGGACTTTGAAGCCAATCAGGGTGAGTTGAGACTTAAAGACGAAGTCTATTTGGGAGTTAAAATGTACACAAAAAATGAAAGTATTGCTTTGGTGCACGGTGGGGAATGGCTTCCAACAGTTAGTAACTTGTTTACACGAGGTATCATTGATTCACCGCTTTGTACATAATTTGGGGAGGTGAACAAGTCAGCAATGGATGCACTTAGGGACTGTGATAAAGAAAAGTTTATGTGGTTTAATTGGACATGGATGGGTAAGGTTCTATGCCGAGTCTCTGGAAAAATGGAAACTCCACAAGGGCGATGAGTAGCAACTTGTTGAGGGGAAGAAATTACATTGTACCTGCGAATTGCCCCCTGGAAGGAGGTTGTAGATCAGTACCTCGATGAGAGGAATGACAATGGGTTTGGACAAACTGTAGGGGAATCAACATAGGGGTGTTGCTACTACAATTGTTTAATAAAGACGACGCATAGGGGCTGAACAATTGGTGGACAATAGTAGCTCGCTTGGGGGAGTTGGACATATTTAGGAGGGCATCAACTGGTGGGAAAAAAGTACCGAATTTCCACCGATACAGTGGAAGGAATGGAGCTTTGAATGGTCATTTTCGCAGTGGTGTGGTAATTATGGGTCGATCACAATGATATGTTGAAAGGGATGGGGGGAATCATCTTATCATAGGTTTTTATAGAGCTAATGTAAAGTATTATGTGAAATATTATGTTTTTACACGAGGTAAGGAATGTGATGGTGGGTTAATTATTTCAGCAAGAAATGTATTAGTGAAACTAATAATACTGATGACCGTGATTAAGTTAAATGTATATAGAGAATATGGAGAGAGTAAAGGCATTGGAGGAGTGCTTAGAGATACTAATAGAAATTATATAGGTGGTTTTGATGAGGTAAGTGTGGGATCATCCCCTTATCATACGAAATTACAATCATTATTGTTTGAACTTAAAATGGACATTGATCGAGAATATGAGATGGTGGACTTGATGAGAGTTTTGGCTAGTAAATTTGAAATTAAAAACCTAGAAAGTCTGAAACACTTCTTAGTTTTGGAGGTAGCTCGATCTTGTCTTGGAATTTCAATTTCCCACTGGAAATATACTCTATACTCACTAAAAGAGTCTCGTTTCTAAGGGTAAGCCATCAAAGCTCGAATGGACCCAAGAAACAAGATAGAAAAAGGAGAAGTAAAACTCTTGATGTATAAAGGTCGATATCTAAGGTTTATAGGAATGTTTATTTATCTCTCCCATACAAATCCTAATATTAGTTTCTCGGTGAGTGTCATAAGTCAATTCTTGAACAACCCTTCTGAACAACATTTCAATGTGTTCTATAGTATCCCCTAATATCTCAAGAATACACTAGTAATTACGTAATTTTTCAAGAAAACATTTAACTCGAGCATTGATTTATACTCAATTTCATATTGGGAAGATTAAATAATTGATCTTCCCTCAACTTATAGATATTTTACATAGGTGTGGGGTAACTTGGATACATAGTCAAGTAAAAAATCAAGCTATAGTGGCAAGAAGTAGTGCAAAAATAGAGTTTTGGGCGTTTTCACATGAATTTTGTGAAGAATTATGGCTAGAAAGTATTCTTCAATAGTAAAAATTGCATTTCCTAAAACCTATGATTCATTGCGATAACCAAGATAACCCAAACTCAAGGTTTTGTCGACCCGACATAATAAGAACTAGTCTAAGGTCTCAAGTCCTAGAAAGTCCAAAGGATAAAGCAAGTAATAATCCCGAAACCAATGTATAAGAAGACTCATAATGTCTTACTTTGGAAATAATCCACAAATATAATATTCGTACACATAATCAACATGTTAAAGTTCCTAGAAAAATTAGTTTAGAAATTCAAGAAGGGAGACTAAAATACCTCGCTTGAAGTGGTGGCTATAGGGTGATCCTCAATCCTTTAATGGAGTCTAATAGCCTACTTACTCACTTCTTTTCCACTCATTCATCACTTAATCACATTGTTGATAATCTCAAGGTATTTTTGGTTGTAGCGTAGCTTAGGGTCGGTATGATACAATATGGATAAATTTAGAGCTAGCTTTTGAATCTCTCATCGCTTAATCTAGTAACTAACTGCCCTAGAGCTTGAGTTTACGCTCATAGATGTACTCATTCATCTTCTTTTGATGCATTAAATCTTAGCATCCCCAATTTCCCTAAACCAACTTCTTTTTGATGCTCAACAAATTCGACATGCCGAATTTATTACTTCAACTTTTTCTTCTTTCTTTTTTGTAAGTCAAACATGAGTCTTATTTTTTATTTAAGAACTCATGTTTACTTATTTTTCATTCAATTTTTTTTTCTTGATCTCTTTCTTTTATTTTCTTTTTTTTGAATGCAGGCAAGGATCATAAATTAAGCGCATCAATATGTAGAACTATACAACACAAAATCCACCCGAATTTATATCCCAGAACCAAGAACACCCACCACACCAAAATCAAGTTCGAAGACCGGTAGTCCTAAGGCATTGTGACTCGATAGCAGGTCATATGGGAAAGTCCTACACACTAAGGGGAAAGGATTATAATCGTGGCTAAAAAATAAATACGCTTAAAGGATCAAAGGGGCTAAGAATCATACATAATCGTTCATCTGGACATAAATCTAGAAGGTACAAGTGGCTTGTGAAAGTACCGCCTTGATCATATATTTAACATTGTAATCACGTTAACTTATTTACGTCCAAGTCATAAGTAGAGTAGATTTTTATATAGGTTAGATCTCATGTTCTACACACTTGTTCAATTCTCTCTTAGTTCCTAGACCCTTATATGCATTGTTCGCTAATATTCTTTCCACATTAACACACTGTCAATGTGAAGTTTAAGTACAAATATAGTAAAATAAAAAAGAATAAACATTGTATCTATCATTGACTTGTCTATACATGTTTTCAAATTACATTACTTGTTCAATACCTACTTTATTTATCTACTCTATTCTGATTTTTTTTTACTTTTTATATTATTTTTTTGAATTTTTGGTTTTTTTATAAAGCAAGTTAACACGTAAAATAGTGACGAGGGAAACTAGTACCCCACCCCCAACTCAAAGATGAGTCGTGTCCCCGCAACTTGAAAAGACTGAATAAAGTAGTAAATTCTTAAGATTATACACTAATAAATTTATACCAGCTAACGAGAGAGGACACAGTACTTAATTTCGCAAGAACCACTCGATTACCAAGTTAGGGGTTGATTTTCTTGATCCATGATTCTTGATTGATGATATTTATGGACATTCTTGGCCTTGTGGGGAGATTTGGAGCCTAGGGGGTATGTGAATTTGACAAACTCTTTCAATTTTGGCATCACATCTCACTATGTTGATCATACAGTTTTCATAGAACATCCAAATATGTTGATCAACTAACCGCAAGTGTACGGGTCTTTCCAAGTAATAGATAAATATAGGGTATTTCATTCTCAGGGACTGTGAGGTATGAACAATGTGTTTAAAGAATAAGTAGAAGTAATTGCAAGTACAGATTATAAACGATAAAATATCTTTGTTTGGTTTTGAGTTATAAACTACTAGACACAAATAAATAAATTACTAAAAGATTAACTGAAAGTAAAGAAATTATTAAACGCAAAGATGAGAGCTATACTTGCGTCTCGCTAGGGATCCACCTAAGTTCATACATTTAATGCTTTCATTTAAGGGACAAGTTGGTAATTCTATATTAGTCGGATATCTACAATCTCCTAACTCCCATAAGGGCGGTTATAAGCTACGTTCAGATGATTAAGACTTCTACCCAATTGGCTACGTGGTTAGTCAAGCCTGTCAGGATCATTAACGAATAGGGCGTATGGAAATACAGAATGGCAAGCTCTTTTCTCTAACGCTCGAGTCAAACATTTAGCGAGAATACATTCCGATCATATTCCGATTTCGATACAAGCTTGTCCTATACAACAAACAAAAATTTACCCTGGTCGCTTTCATTTTGAAGTGGCATGGTGTGCCTCATCCAGAATTTAATGATTTTATTCAGGAGAGATGGGATGGTAATGAGACCGGTATTGGACAAGGCGTAGTGAATATACAAGAAAAAATAAGCAAGTCGAAGGTTGATAAGTTTGGTGATATTAATCGTAGAAAGATGAATCTTATGGCGAGACTTCGGGGTATACCAGAGAGCTTTGCAATGGTATTATAATTCTTCGCTTTGAGATCTCGGTAATAGATTAATGAATGAATACAATAGTGTTTTGAAACAAGAAGAAATTATGCAGTTCCAAAAAATCAAAAGATAAGTGGATATTATCAGGAGAACGAAATACTAGGTATTATCACCTTTCTATGATAATAAGAAAGAAAAATGCGAAATGTACCAGATTATTAGATGATTAAGAGAATTGGGTAGAGAATGAAGATGAAATGCGAAATATGGTTAAGGAATATTTTGTGTGATTATATGAGAAACCGGAAGCCCACCACGGAGAATTCACGCTTTCCTAGATTCGACGATTTGAGGATGATAATATATGTAAGTTGTCTGTTCCTTTTACAGATGAGGAGATTAAAGAGGCGGTTCGAATCCTACGAAAGCACCGGGCCAGATGGTATGTCAGTAGTGATGAGGTACGGTTAAGAAATCAGTTTGTACTATGGTTCGGGAAGCTGTCAGTAAAGGGGTTTTATTACCATCCTTGAATGGCACACTAATCCATCTTATTCCTAAAGTTACTGAGCCGATTCCGGTTAGTTTATTTTGTCCCATAAGTCTCATAAATACCCCTTGTAAGTATACTATGAAGGCCATGGTCAATAGATTACGACCTTTACTAGTGGATGTGTGATGTCTCCCTAAATGTTCTAATTTTATGCCCTTGGGAGACATCATTTTTTGTGTTTATTTGACTATTTAGATAGACTTTTTGTGCTAATATGCAATAATTCAATTTCCCGCTCTAGATTTTAGTATTTTCGATTTATTAAACTTTTGCGCGTAATATGGTTTTTTTTGAGTGAAAAGTTGTAGGTTTTGAATACTAGCTAGGAGAGGAACTAAAGAATAAAGTCAAAGATCGTGTAATGAAGTCAAAGCAAGATGAAATATTGAAAGAATTGATAATTTGAAGCTGCAAATCTGGAAAGTTGTCAAAGATTGTTGATTTCGAGCCATCTACGATTGGATTTAGCCTCTGACTTGTGAAGATAAATTGTTGCCCATTGAGTTATGGAAATTTAGCAACTGGAATGAGGTCAATCCGAGTTATAATGAGCCGGTTAGAGCTGTTTTAGTGGAGGTGCTGCAGCAGTTACGGGATTTGGGCTTAATTATGGATTTGGGCTTTTCTAATATTCACTTAATCCTTAGGAAAAGCTCTAATCCGTTTTTAAAATTATAAATAGGTTTTAGACTCCTATTTTTACACACCTTTTTCACAATATAACATACGATTAAGAGTCAGACATCAGAGAAGAAGCTAGAGGCATGAAGAGAATAAGCAAGAGCTGGAGACTGTCTATATCTCCAATTCTCAGCCAATTCAATTCCGTAATTAGGTTCTTCTATTTTATTCTGTAAAACACGATGAACTTATTTATTTCTTTAGTTTTTGTCTTTTTAATTATTATGAGCTAAACTTATTTAGTGCTTGAGAACGCATAATGGGTTAATCCCAATTTGAATTTATTTCATGTGTTTGGATTTGGGATTTTAATAATTGAAATCAAATTGGGTAAATTGTATTTTTCATTAATTTGCGTTTATTTAATGTAATTGAAGTCATGAATCAATCATAGGACTTAGTATCTAGGCTATTCCAATTAGTGGCGATTGGATCACCTTGACGGGGGGTCTGGGTACAGAACTAGTTAATGAATGTAGGATAGAAATTAGAGACTCTGATGAGCTTAATTAAACCTATGGCATATTGGGTAAATTAGACTTAATCACTTGAGAGTGTACTATAATCTCCCTGACGGGGTTTGTAGCACTTGAAAGTAGCTCCTTAGTCCACCCTGACGGGGGTAAGGAAAATTTCAAATCCCGACCAATATCAATTTACCAATTTGTCCCTTAAACAATGCATGAAATGAATGATAATTAGGTGAAATCCTTGCGTCTCTCAAGTACTGCTTTCCATCTTGCGTAAACACTTTATTTTCTTGCGTCTAGTTTAATTCTTGCATTAATTTAGTATTTTAATTTATTGTCTTAGCATTAGAAAACCAAACAAACAATTCTAAAAATCATTTACTTGTTTTCACGTGCAATTAACTACTATCTGATAAGCATTAGAGTCAACCATTCCGTCTCTGAGAACGAATCTGTTATATCACTTATACTACTTGGGACAACCGTACACTTGCGGTTGTGGTTCTCTCATCCTTATTGCATTTATTTTAGAACACACAAAGGACCACCAATGTGATTGGTCCTTGTCAAAGCCGCTTTTTACCAGGTCAGTCCACTATAAATAATATCCTGGTTCGGGAGGTAGATAATCGGACGCACCAAATTAAAGGAAAGAAGGGTATTATGGCGGTAAAAATCGATTTATCAAAAGCTTACGATAAGATTCGATGGGAATTTATTGAGAATACAATAACATATTTTGGGTTTCCCAAATATTTGGTTTCACTTATTATGAAGAGTATGGAAGAGAATGAAATGCAAGTTTTGTGGAATGGAGAACCCTTCCCGCTGTTTAGACCATATCGGGGAATTCCTCAAGGAGATCCACTTTCTCCATATATTTTTGTTATGTGTATGGAGAGGTTATCTCTACTTGTACATGAATTGTGTACAAATGGGTGTTGGAAACTGATTAAGATGGGAAGACGAGGCCCAGAACTGTCACATATTTTCTTTACCGATGATTTAATTTTTATTTGGGGAAGCGTCTTTATCACAAGTACAAATAATAAAAGAGGCGATGAAAACCTGTTGTGACCAAGCAGGGCAAACAGTAAGTGCAGATAATTCTCTTATATATTTTTCGAAAAATGTTCCTATGATGATTCAACAAGAGTTAGTTGTGGAAAGTGGTTATTGTTTAAGTGATTCTTTGGGAATCTATGTGGGGACTCCTATCCAATCAGAGAGTCTTCCAAAAGGGTTTTATAAGAGATTCATGGAAAGAATGAGAAGCAAGAAAGCGAATTGGAAGTCTAAAACGCTCTCACTTGCAGGTAGAATTACATCGGCGCAATCAGTATTGTGTGCAATACCTACATATCAAATGCAAGTAATGCAATTGCCTAGATATATGTGTAAAGATATTGATATTGACCGAATAGTGCGAGATTTTATTTGGGGTTCTTCATTCGAAGGTCGAAAAATACACTGGATCTCTTGGAAACACTTGTCCAAACCAAAGTGTAATGGAGGACTAGGTATTCGGGGTGCAAGGAAATAAAATATGGCATTATTGGCTAAATTCGGGTGGAAATTATTGCAAGGGCAGAAGGTAGCGTGGGTGGATGTTTTTAAGAAGAAATATTTTGCAGATGGGATGTTAAATCATTCTCAAAAGTAAGCGGTTCAAGCATGTGTAAGGCAATCCTGGTTGGCGCGAATTTATTAAAAGATGGGATAATTGTGCACTCGGGATTGGAGGGAGAGTATTTCAAGTGGCGATATGAAACTTCTGGTGTTTTTTCGGTTAAATTTGCGTTTAAAAATTTAGTAGGTAACTTGGGAGATGATTGGTTTGATTGGAGTAAAATCTGGAAAGTTAAATGTTTCCAAAATTTATTAAGAAGAGATGTGATAGAATCGATGGGATGTGGCATGTGTGGTGGAGAAAGAGAGAACCTACTGCATATTTTATAAACTGTACAGGGGCTGTTAAACTTTGGAAAGAACTTGGCTTGTACAGATTTGGGTCTCCTGATGGACAGATATTAAATGCTCAGAACTGCTATACTCCGGATGTAGCTGCAGAAGCTGCAGCAGAATGGTCGAGAATTAATGATGTGCAGCAGCGCTGGATCACTGCTGGGAGGTTACTGGAAAATCACCGCCAACACTGTAATGTGCGTGGAACCTGTTGCTTGGCGAAGAAGGCTCTTTAGGAATGGGTACAGGGCCATCTGACAGCAAATTTCAGATACAAGGGTGTAGACTGGATAGTGGTATTCGCAGCAGCCATATGGGTGTTATGGACTAGAAAAAATAAATTGTTGTTTGATTCTAGGGCAGCGAATTTACAGCCTAGCGGATTGAAAGCTGAGGTATTAAGCTGAGGAAAAGAGGGCGAGGGAGGTGTAATAAATTCAGCGACTTGTTCGGCAATTAAATGGGTGAAACCGGTGGGGAGATATAAGTTCAATGTAGATGATAGTTATATTGAGATTAATCGAAAAGTCAGGATAGGTGGAATATTGAGGGATGAAGAAGGTACGTTTATATCAGGATTTGCGGGTCCATGTACGCGGGAGTCGCCTGGTTTTTCGGAGGTACTTGCGCTACATTTTGGTTTAAGATGGATTATAAGCAAAGGCATTGAAGAAATAAATGTTGAAGTTGATTCGAGGGAACTCTATGGGCTAGTGAAAGACGGTAGGAGTTCAAAGAGCTGAAATTGTCATAAGGGTCGGGAATATGTAGTAATACTACGAACACATCCATGAATCGTTCTACATTGTACTTACCGAGAGGCAAATTCTTGCGCGGGTATTTTAGCAAAGAAAGGAGCAGAAATGGAAGGAGATATATGTTTGTTGCTGGATCCACCGACTTATTTATGGAACTTAATAACGAAAGATAAGAGTGATTGTGTGTATCTTAGGACAATAATAGCTTCTCCTCGTGGGTTTTGTTAGTTGATTAGTCAGCTAACGGCTTTTCTATAGGAAAGCCTCTGATGTATGCAAAAAAAGTAATTAACTTGTTAAATTGCACTATAGGTACCTGTATTATGCAAAATAACACATTATATCATGCAAAATATCATACATATAAAAAGAAAGCACAAAGTTCATAAAAACACAAATTTTTTAAATTTAAAAACGAAGTCTAAACTAAGCATCTCTTTTCTACATGCCTAGGGATGTTGAGGAGTGCCACCGGGTCACGCTGATCGATAAAGAAACAGGGTGGCTTGCACTCCTGTCCTTCCCGGAGTAATCGCTGTATTTCTCCCTGGTTGCATATTTCCAGGTACGAATCCCACCTGTGAGCGGCTTGACCCACCTTGATTAGCTGGTGGGGGCGGCTGGTATTGCGGATTATCAACTGCCAAGTCCACATAATTCTCCAGGGATATCCCATTCCATAACGTACCTCACCAATAAGAAAAAACATTAAAAAAAGGCCCTAATTACATGTACTCAACTAGTACAAAAAGAAACACACAACAAGAGTGAGGCTCAGATCTTTTTCATTAATAGAGAAAGAGTCTGATATGCCATGGCTGCAACACCATTATTAGAGTTGCCCCGCCAAGATTACAAGTCACAATCTCAATACTCCAAAATTCCATTTCCTTACACAAATATCATCACAGCCCCTTTACTCAAATTTATAAATCCTAACAAAGTATTGTTTAGACTAATAATATATCTCACCCTTTTATGTATCACCCTTTTGAGGCTTAAGCATAATCAAGTAATTGTATAAGCTTAAGCTTTTAGATTATATCCGGCTATTTCACATAACAAAAGGACCAATAGTGCAATTACAGGGAGGGACGTTGGGATTTATATATCAAAATTAATTCTCTGCTGCCTCATACTTGAGGTAAGTACACTAAACTGAATTCATAATCGACAAATTTATCAAGGGGAGCTTAGATGTGTGAAGTATATGCAGACAACTAGACACAGATCAGAAATTCTCATTATCCTCGAAAAATAGCTCGGAAAGAAATAGGAAATATCAAACGCAGGGACCTTTTGTGGCATTTTCAAAGCACAGGGACTATAGGACTCCTATTATGGAGACCACAGGGACTAACAATGCAATTAATACAAAAAAATAAGATGATACAAAGACTCGTAAAACTTGCACACTTTTCGGAAAAATATTAGCACATATATCAAACAAAATCAGAAACTTGTAGAATATAAACCAGAGTGAGGCTCAAATCTTTAATGATAAAGCAAGAGCCTGACAAGCCATGGCTGCAACACTTGCTGCCTCGCCAAAGATACAGGTTCGCCAAAAAAAACTATTGGAATTATTTAATTTCAAATAGTTCCTTATTCTTCATGAAGGAATAATGGTTCTTTATCTATTAGTTGTTATGGGAGTTACAAAAACTTGATAAAGAAAAAAACCGACGACTTTAATGAGCATTGACGAGCATTAATGTGACGGTTTTCTTGTCTTGCATTTTCTTCTATAAATAGTGACTTTGTTACTTTCATTTCAAGAGAAGAGGAAAAAAAAAGTATTCTTGGGAGAATGGAAAAAATATTCTAGAGAGAATAGGAAAAAAAAACACTTCTAGAAAGAAAGGAAAAAACTATTCTAGAGAATTTATAGAATAGCATATGTAAAACGAAACTAAGAATCAGAAAAGGCTTCTCTGATATAATATTTCTATAGAGTAGAATTTTTTGTTAGAGATAACCGGCACGACCGGAATATCTTTTTAACACCATTTTACATTCCATGTAATAGTTCTTTTCGTATTTTCCATGTAAGTTTCGTTATTTTCAATTTATTGTAATAGTGTAGTATTACTTTAATTGAATATTATTTTTTACTTTTGGAATTCCATTTCTCTATTTTAAAACCAGTGATATTGTTATTTTTCCAACAATTTAAAAAGATATTCTTGTAATATCACTGGTTGTTTTTTTAGAAATGGTTTTTCTCTCTCGGCAATTGCTTCATAATTGAATGCAAAGGCCTTTTCACGACGTGACTATGTTGGAGCCTTTCAATGGTTCCAACTACAAACGTTGGGTACAAAAGCCACCGATATGCCTTGAACAACATGAATTAGACCTTGCTGTTCTCGAGGTACTCCCTGCCATTGAGGCCAATGGGGAATATACCAAAGAACTCCATGCTAGGTTTCTGGCTCTAAAAATTAGGTTCAAGAAAGCTAATTCAGTGGTTAGAGGATGGATCTTGGATAATGTGACGAACCCCACCTTTTATTTGTGTACCGTTGAGAAGTCAACAAAGACTATCTGTGAAACGGTTTAGAAAAGGCATGAGGGTGATGATTCTGATGAGAATAAGTACGTCACCGGGATATGACCCAACAAGATCTAATTAGTCTCATACAAGTCGAAAAGTGAATTGACTCATGGATAAGTCCTTAAGTTTCCACGTTTTTATGAGTTTAAGGATTACTTTGGCCCCTTATATTACCAATTTTTTACCTCTTGATGCCCTAAATTTCATTCACAAACACGAATATATATCAATTGGATATTAAATATATGTGTGAATGAAGATCTATGTGAAGAGATCTATATGGTGCAACATGAAGGGTTGGTGGTTTTGGATTAAGGGTATAAAGTATGAAAACTAAGGAAATTATTTTGTGTTTTTTAAACGGGCGCCATGTTAATGAAATAGTATCCTAATATAAGATGGATCCGTTTGTGCTACACTTTTATCAATATGTGTATGACATGATCCACTTTTGGTACTTTCATTCATGGGACTTAATTCTTTTATTCTTCTATTTGTGAATAAAATATGTGGAGAAAGATGAGCCTAAGGGAAAAATTCGTTAGAGTCAATTATAGAATTTACCTTAGTTAGTCTCACTTTGTTGGAAAGGTTTGACTCCATTGATATAATATCTAGGAAAAAAAAATCTTTATAATACTAGTATTCATAAATAAGAGAATTGTTGGGGGGGGGGGGGGGGGTGTGTACCCCTTAATGAATATAAAATAATTATAATGATTATGATGCTCTTAATAAATAAGACCCAACTTGGTATTGTCCATATTGTAAAGAGATTCAAGTGGTGACCATTGGGTTATTTTTTTTTATTTAATAAAGTACGAGAGATGTACTATTGATCTATATGATTCACTAATTTCTCATCCATATAATGTAAATTGTGCATACATGAGCAAATTAAAACTTAATGAATTCATAGCCATGTGTGGTGGTCCTATTGAGACGGACTTGATGAATTCACCGTTTAGGTTGTTATATATTCCTCATACTTAATGAATTCATAGCCATGTGTGGTGGTCCTTTTGAGACAGATTTGATGAATTCACCGTTGAGGTTGTTGTATATTGCTCATTATATGATTACAAGGAGACATCCTTGATGTTCCCAAGGGATGAGTTCTTAGAATCACCACAAATTCATAGCCCGTAAGGGTGGTCCTAAAGAGAAAGGACTTGATGAATTAGCGAGACACATAATGAGGTTGAGCTTTATTGCTCTTAATGATCTCGAAATCCGAGAAAGTCGGCTAATAAGGCTAGACGCTCTTGGAGATCACCTTTGTGCATAGAAAGGGTGATGTTTGAGGAATCTGTAACTATCAGTCGGGTAGAGTATGTGTTGTGGGGGTCTCAATCGAAAACCATCAAGTTCAAGAGTACGTTCACTTGACAGGAATTTGGTGGTTGCCTCACTTCACTACGTGGCAATTCAAATCGAAAGATATTGCCACTTAAGTACAATTCACCCAAATGCTGCTATTTATGGAAACCTGATCACCTTCTTTTCCAAAGAACATGAGTGGGGGATTATTGGAATTATTCTTTAATATAATTTATTTTAAATAATCCTTTCATGTTCTTGGAAGAGTGAAAAATATTATTTGTGCTTATTAGTCACACATTATAATTTGAGGGAAAAAAAAAACTATTGGAATTATTTAATTTCAAATAATTCCTTATTCTTCATGAAGGAATAATGGTTCTTTATCTATTAGTAGTTATGGGAGTTACAAAAATTTGATAAAGAAAAAAACCGACGACTTTAATGAGCATTGACGAGCATTAATGTGACGGTTTTCTTGTCTTGCCTTTTCTTCTATAAATAGTGACTTTGTCACTTTCATTTCAAGAGAAGAGGAAAAAAAAGTATTCTTGGGAGAATGGAAAAAATATTCTAGAGAGAATAGGAAAAAAAACACTTCTAGAAAGAAAGGAAAAAACTATTCTAGAGAATTTATAGAATAGCGAATTTATAGAATAGCATATGTAAAACGAAACTAAGAATCAGAAAAGGCTTCTCTGATATAATATTTCTATAGAGTAGAATTTTTTGTTAGAGATAACCGGCACGACCGGAATATCTTTTTAACACCATTTTACATTCCATGTAATAGTTCTTTTCGTATTTTCCATGTAAGTTTCGTTATTTTCAATTTATTGTAATAGTGTAGTATTACTTTAATTGAATATTATTTTTTACTTTTGGAATTCCATTTCTCTATTTTAAAACGAGTGATATTGTTATTTTTCCAACATAATGGTAGTAATAGTAGTAGTGGTGCTCCATGGTGGACTTATTGGAGTGCTGGAATAACAAACACTATTGGTCCAGCTATGGGTATTGAAGCTTTGAAATATATTAGTTACCCTGCTCAGGTAATTAAACTTATTGTTTCATTTCATATACTCAAAAAAAAGATTACTATTTACTATTTACAGGTCCTTGCAAAATCCTCTAAAATGATTCCAGGTTTGTTATTCAATTTTTACTAATAGATACAAAAATTATGTTATAATAATATTTCGTCTTTACGCAGTAATGTTAATGGGTAGTTTAGTGTATGGTATACGTTACACATTTCCCGAGTATCTTTGCTCTTTACCAGTAGCTGAAGGAGTTTCAGCTTTCGCACTTACAAAGGTTAGTATAGTAATGAATCTAAAAGAACTCTATAATAAATAATAATTTAATAATAATATTATTTCAGACAAGCTCAAAAACAATAAGCAAATTAGCACATCCAAATGCTCCATTAGGTTACGGATTATGTTTCTTAAACCTAGCATTCGATGGGTTCACAAATGCAACACAGGATTCAATCAAAGCAAGGTACCCTAAAACAAGTGCATGGGATATAATGTTGGGTATGAATTTATGGGGTACAATATACAACATGGTATTCATGTTTGGTTGGAACAATGCAATAGGATACAAGGCTGATCAATTCTGTAAAGACCATCCAGAAGCAGCGAGGAATATTTTTTTATATTGTTTATGTGGAGCACTTGGACAAAACTTTATATTCTTAACAATTAGTAGATTCGGTTCGTTAGCTAATACAACTATTACTACTACACGGAAATTTGTAAGCATTGTTGTGTCATCTGTGTTGTCTGGGAATCCACTTTCGGACAAACAATGGGGAAGTGTGTTTATGGTGTTCTCTGGATTGTCGTATCAGAATTATCTTAAGTCGAAGAGATTACAAAGGTTTTCCAAAAAGAACAAGTCTACTTAACCATAAGGTTTAATTGATTAGTTTATCTTATCTTGGTATAGTTTGATGTACGTTAGGTATGTTAAAGAGTTGGGATATTTGGTATGTATACTTGTAATTCGATTTCCAACATAACATATGAAGCACTTGGCATACTAACCATGTAGGGCAAATAAAACAGAATTCTTATAATATTGTTAAATAAAAAACACCTCAAATTTAGATTTCATTGGATAAGGGCATATAAATCTTACACGATTATCAAGAAACAACAAATATTATCTATATTGTTGACACGATAAAAATGAGATTGATGAACAGGTGTAAATCAAATTTTAAGGTTTAATTGAACATTATCAAATCAAAAGATTTAAAAAAATCATTTTCATCGCTGTCGGGCCCCTCCGATAGTCCAACCGAAATTCTTGCTGATAAAGATTCAACCAAGCCTTTCATATGAGGAAATGAAGTGTAAGAGAGAGAAAGGGTTCACATGTATGTTTATTGATCAAGCCAGAATAGTCCATTCAGCCATGGCTGCAACACCTGAATCATAAGCTCATATCTTTATTGAGCAAGAATTTGGGTGAATTGTCACTAGTTTAAAAACCACAGGGGGTATCTGTTATTTTTTAAAACCATAGGGGAGTTATTGACTTTTTGTCAAACCACGGGAGGGTTATCATCATCAACATTCTGTGTTAGGATAAGTTTGTTATCTTTTAATCAATTCAAGTATGGGACAAGCTTTTACCCTTTATACTTATCGAGCATATGAGTGTAACATGCTAATAGTAGAACAACCAGTGGGAGGATTAAAAGTCTTATATTTGACCCGGGGAGGGCTAATATTTAGAGGCTCACCAGGATAATGTATTTTTTTAAAGACATAATTTGTCTTTGATTCAGCTTTCATGATTACAGTGGAGATCACTCAAGAGATTTTTCTTAAGACACAAAATTATCATTTAAATGACGTATAGATATTAGCACCCCTGCAAAGATTTGAATTGATAATTTTAAATATATAATGGGAGGGCATTTAAAATTTTTAGACTAGAGAATATAAAGGAAAGGGAAGTGGCAATACATGAGACAGAAAAAGAGGCCATATTCATGAAATCGAGAAAAAAAATTGAGTACTAGAAAAATAGTTTAGATCAGTAAAAGTGAGGTATATAAGATAATTTGTGTTTCAGTTTTGAGAAATTTTTGAATAAAAAAAGTCAAATATAGGTGGCATTGTTATGAATTTATTTTCTTTTACGGATTCCACGTTGTAGATTATCCCTCTGATCATATTGGTGGAGGCTTCTTATGAGATTTCACAAGGACGAAATATGTAAAAAGTTATTTCAATCGCTAAGCTTTTACCTTATGAACAATAATGCGCTGAGAATAATATATCTGCCATGTGAGTTTTGTTGGGGCCCATGAATTGGTGGGACTGTTGAGTGAGCAATTTGCTCTTATATTGACTGAATCAAAGCCCGTCCAAGAAGATTAGCTGGAGAAACACACACAATAAACAATTTAGTAAACAATCCTCAACTGTGTACAAGCTTAAGCTTATATAATACAAGTGAGGCTCATATCTTTAATGATAAAACAAAAATTCGATGAGCCATGGCTGCAACACCTGTTGCCTCACCAAAATACAGCTCTGATCTCAAAACTCATCAATTCTCCCGCATGTAATGCAATATATTACCCTTTTGAGGTTAAGCATGTAAATGCTTAAGCTTCTATGTTTTACATTATTTTCGAGGGGCAAAAATGAAGTTTGATTTTATGTTGGTACGGCTTCTGAAAAGGCTGCTGAGATGCTCGCTTACGCTCATGAAACTCAACACAAGAAAATTATAAGAGGGTTGGCTTTGGCTATAGCTTTGGTCCATCACAAAACGTGATATACCATTTCAGTACAAAATCATTTCGTATTCTTTTTATCTCTCTCTCTCTCTATATATATATATGTATGCAACTGTTCAAAAACACAGTATATTTAAGAATTTTGCCATGGCCAACCACCCTTTTTTGGCTGCAATGTAGTGGATCCATAAAATACCTCACCAATAAGAAAAAACATTAAAAAAAAGGTCCTAATTACATCTACTCAACTAGTACAAAAAGAAACACACAACAAGAGTGAGGCTCAGATCTTTTTCATTAATAGAGAAAGAGTCTGATGTGCCATGGCTACAACACCATTATTAGAGTTGCCCCGCCAAGATTACAAGTCACAATCTCAATACTCCAAAATTCCATTTCCTTACACAAATATCATCACAGCCCCTTTACTCAAATTTATAAATCCTAACAAAGTATTGTTTAGACTAATAATATATCTCACCCTTTTATGTATCACCCTTTTGAGGCTTAAGCATAATCAAGTAACTGTATAAGCTTAAGCTTTTCGATTATATCCGGCTATTTCACATAACACAAGGACCAATAGTGCAATTACAGGGAGGGACATTGGGATTTAAATATATCAAAATCACAGGCTCTAATTCTCTGCTGCCTCATTCTTGAGGTAAGTATAAGTACATTAAACTGAATTCATAATTGACAAATTTATGTAAAGTATATGCAGACAACTAGACACAAATCAGAAATTCTCATTTGCCTCGAAAATAAATAGGAAATATCAACCATAGTGACCTTTTGTGGCATTTTTAGAGCAGAGGGACTATAGAACTCCTATTACGGAGACAACAGGGACTAACAATGCAATTAATACTAAAAAAATAAGATGATACAAAGACTCGTAAAACTTGCACACTTTTGGAAAAATATTAGCACATATATCAAACAAAATCAGAAACTTGTAGAATATAAACCAGAGTGATGCTCAGATCTTTAATGATAAAGCAAGAGCCTGAAAAGCCATGGCTGCAACACTTGCTGCCTCGCCAAAGATACAGGTCTGGTCTCAAGACTCAATTCCAGGACCACATTTATATAATATTAACACAGTCTCATTTCAAAAGTATCTCTTTCTAGGGTTAAGACTTACAATGTTATCCTTTGTTGACAAATGCCATGGCACAATATAGGGACCGATAGTGCAATTACCTATCGATCTCAGGATCTCTTGATTACTTCATATTACTCTAACCACCTGAGCAACTATGGATCGGTTGTAACTTCTTTTTATCTTATAATTATTATTTAATATTTGGAATGTAAAATCGAAAAAAATCCGAAAAATCGGATCAGAAAACCGGAAATTTTTGGAAATTTATATGTAGTCCCTGAACTATAACCCATTTAGCATGTTGGTCCTACCAACTTTATGTTTTTTACCACCATTAAATTCTATCCGTTAGTACGGGGATTTCAACTTAGCCAAGAACCAGTAGGTAAATAAGAACAATATACATTGAAGAACATGACCAATGGACTTGGTGAATGGACTATATTTCAGGGACAATTTGGGGAATCTAATCTATATAAGATCATACACAAAATGGTATAGTGCCTGTGAGGTGGTTATTATCCAGGATTTGAGTCTTTAGTTACGAAGATTCCCAATCCCTTGTGTACTCTTTCCTTGTAAAGAATTGAAAAATAAATCCAAGTCTTATAGGTTCGAAAATTGGAAATTAGAGATGGAAGTAAAAATATTTGTCTTAAAGAATTATTTCTGGAATTGCAACAAAGAGCTAAACCAGCCTGGAATTTCTCCAGTTAAGTTATTGTATACATTCGCATAAAATGCAAATTGCAATATATGCAATTATACCAACTCATTGGGAAAATTCCCATAAAAAGTGTTGTGACTCAACTCGAGTTTTTTCTGCTTCAGATTATGCTATGGTCAACTGACTTTTTTCCTGAGATGTAATGGATATCCCACTCCTATTTCATAAAAGAAACCAAATCAGAAAGGCCCTAATTAGATGTACTAAAAGAGGGAGGCTCAGATCTTTTCATTGATAGAGCAAGATTCTGATATACTTATCAAAGTTGCCCCGCCAAGATCTACAAGTCAAATATCAATACTCCAGAAATATCATCACAGCCCTTTTTCATAAATCTGGACAAAATATTGGTTTGGGTAATGATATATATGGGGACCCTTTTGAGGCTCACATCCTTTATTCATCAAACAAGAGTGTAATAAGATTCCATGACTGCAAAACGTATTACATGCCAAGGACCAACAAAAGCCTTAACAAGTCTCATCCGGCCCATTCTCAAACAAAACACAAAATCCAAAACAAGTAATATCAGGCCATCCGATTAACAAAACTTTCCTACAATTGATATACATATAAAACCGAGTTAATAGTAAAAAAATTAATTGTTACCATTGAAAACCTAATCTCATCACTTTCACAATTTTTCAAAATTATCTGATTTAAGTATAATTACAGTCGTTGATTATATTTTTATACAAATCCTTCAATGGCCTTTTACAGTATGAGAAGTGATGCGCTGAGAACAGCCTTTTTCTTTTGGAGTGAGCAATTTGGTCTTATACTGCATTATTTGCATTGTTTTGCAGTAAATATCATATCATCACAGCCTCATCTCAAATTTATCTTTCTAGCCTTTGATTTATGTTGTTGTTTATATGATCAAATATAGGACTTTTAGTGCAATTTTTACAAAATATAAGGGACTAATAACAGACTAGACTGCAATCACCGACAAAAATGGGGTCAGAAAAAGGGCTCAATACTCCAATTCCATTTGCACACGAAAACATCATCACAGCCTCCTTTTTTTATTTTTCATTTAAAGAGTCAAGGGACCATGAATGCACATAATAACCCCATTAGATTGTTTTATTTATAAACTTGTCTATTAGGTTAGCAGCTTTTCTAGTTCTCAGAAGAAAAAGTAAACGTTGAGAAACAATGAAACATTTTTTTGTTTGGAAAAAAAAAAACAATGAAACATGAACAAACCTAAAACCTATCTCTTCACACTCACAAGAAAACCGCCTTTACTCGGGGACCATTCTCCACCATCATCAACCCACTTGTCGAAGATCCCAAATTAAGGTAAAAAAATAATTTTCAAAAGTACCATTTTGAGACATTTGACCATGGCATAATATACAGACCAATATTATAACCTGAAAAAATACGGGGTACAACCTGAATGGGAAGGTTCAGATATTTAATATTTATTGAGCAAGAATCTGACGTGCCATGGCTGCAAACCAAATCATTATCATCTGGGTTGCCCCACCAAGATACGGGTCAGATATTCTCAATTGCCAATATCACCATCATTATTAAGATCATCATCATCGTCAAAAATAGATATATACACACATATACATACACATACACACACATATACATCATCATCATTAATAATAAAGAAAGAAATCATAGAAGATGCATAGAGATAGATAGAGGGACATCACAATCATCCCCTTATGCAACCCTCATTTTCTTTGCCACTCCAATAAACATAGTATTGTATAATGTAATGTTATATATCACCCTTGTAAATGCTTTTTTACATTATTTTAAACGTTTTACATACTTTTCTTAATCTTTAGTTACTAAAAACATGTGAGGCTCAGATTTGAATGATCTATTAATAGCATGACAAGCCATGGCTACACCACTTATTGCCTCGAGTGAGACTCACTCTTGAGCTTGAAATTCAGCTGAACTTTAATGGAGATACGTAGAGAGTCTAACCAAGTCTTGTCTGCAAATCATTATTATCCTGGTTGCACAGCCAAGATACGAGCTGGAAAAGAAACAGTATGAAATCATCAAAACATTTAAGCATTACAATAACAATCCCACCACCGCCGTGAAATCATCGACAACAGTCCTGGAAGAAAAGTTAGGAAATTAAAACAAACAGATGTGAAAAAACTTGCCTGTATATCACCAATTTTGTGAGTGTGTGTATAGATCGATAAGGGCGAGTTAAAATCATCGGATGACGAAGAGGGGCTCTCTACTAGAAATATCCCAAAACCCTCCATAGCCTCATTCGACGAGCTATTTTCAAAGGTCACCTTAAGAAAGTGTTTTTTTGCTAAAAGAGCACGTGTTAGTAGAGTTCCGACTCACTCGTCCCACTCGTGTTGGCCTATATCGCACAATGAATGAACCCAACTCGGTGCTCAAATTTTTTAACTTCTCGTTAAATAAGGTCGACCTGTCACATCGTTTACACTATCTCATTTTCAACGTTCTCCATACTTTTCTTTATCTTTAGTTACTAAAACATGTGAGACTCAGATTTCAATGATCTATTAAGAGCATGACAAGCCATGGCTGCAACACCTATTGCCTCGCCAAGATACAGGTCGGTCTGCTCTCAAATCTCAATTCCAGGAGCACATGTAATATATTATCATATCATCACAGCCTCATCTCAAAATTATCTATCTAACCTTTGATTTATTCTGTTGTTTCTATGATCAAATATAGGACTTAAAAGTGCAATTTTTGCATAATATAAGGGACCAATTTTGCTGCAGAATATCTCTGCACACTCACCTTCCCGCAAAAGATCCGAACTTCGATGATACTAATCGAAACAATTTTGATTTTGATTATATTACTTTTGTTGAATGTAGCTTTGATCTGAAATTCAATGGTAGTGAATCATATTTAGCTGATTTGATCAAAAGATTTGATTTTTATGGTCTAGGTGTTTTTTGATCTGTGGTTTTTTGAGATCACGGAGAAAAATGGGGTGAGGAGAAGAGAGTCAGATGTAATTAATCAAGCAAGAGTCCATCTATCCATGGCTGCAACACCTGGTTTCGTTGTCAAGGTTGCCCCACCAAGACATAAGGGCGGATCTCAATATTTAGAAACATCATCATCACACCCTCCTTTTGTTCTTTAGTTTCACTGAAAGGTTCAATGACTCTAATAAGGGACCATTTTAGTAATTAACTCATGGAGGAAATAGAGGGTCTAACCACACCATGGCTGCAAACCCAAGAATGACCTAGGTTGCCCTGCCAAGATACGGGGCAGATCTTCTTATTTGTCTAGTAGTAAATTGTTATTCTTATTTCTACAATATCCAATGGCTCAGATATAAACATCACAACTGATCAGCACCTATTTCATTATTAAGTCAATCTAAAGGAATAGTGAACCGTCTTTGATCTCTTGAATACACAACAAAATGACCAACTTCTGCCCTTGGATGATTTTATTTCGATTTGTTTCTATGAAATGAAGTTCTTTTCATTTGACTGGCCGCTCATCAACAGTTTTTTGGCGCAGACCAGGGTGGTTTCTGTATATTTAGGATAAAAAGAAAACTGATTCTAACTTGGTATATACAAGAAAAATCTTCAAAAGATGGAAATATTCCAAGTTGATTGGTGATCAAAGGAGTACAAATGATTAGTGAGTACGAAACACAAACTATTTATTGTGCCATGTTATCAGTTATGTATAGTTAGCTACAAAAACATGTGCTTGTAGGTCACACAGATACCTACCAATAGTATGGATAATTCATTGAGAGGCTAATACTTTAGCTCCCATACAAAAATGAAATATTTTTTGATAATTTGATGATAGAAAGAGGGCTCTTATATAGTCTTGTGTCAGATCATATACTTTCAATAACAAAATGCCAACAATCCTAATATGGAACATATATAAACGTTGAATAAATAATAAGAATCAACTCGTAGTGAAATTAGTAGCCTACATATTACAATACCTATTTCTCTTTCCATCCCAAGTTAAAACTAGTATTCCTAAGAATACTAATAATATTGTATTTTAATTACATTATTTTCAAAGTTTTCCATACTTTTCTTTATCTTCAGTTACTAAAACATGTGAGGCTCAGATTTCAATGATCTATTAACAATAGGTGTTGTTAATACCCATTATATTAACAGCCTCATCTCAAAATTATCTTTCTAGCCCTTGATTTGTTTTGTTGTTTTTATGATCAAATATAGGACTTAAAAGTGCAATTTTTGCATAATATAAGGGACCAATAGACTAGAGTGCAATCATCGAGAAAAATGGGGTCAGAAAAAGGGATTTTGCTATACAGCTCATTTGCCTCGTAACAAACATATAGCTCAGAATACACGATTTTGCTAAATTTTCAACAAATTAAGAATGTAATTATTGGTCTCGTGTTTATAAAAGAATGAATATCTCTAGTCTCGTTACCCAAAAGGAATAATATTTTTATTCATTTATTGTGATATAGTAGTAATTACGATTGGAACAAACATTAATGAAACTTCAGTTAAAAATAATTAAGGATTATTGCCCAAAAAACACCTCAAGTTAGAATTAATTCCTTCTCACCTCAACCATCATTTTTTTGCCCATAAAAGGCCACATATATTTTGTTTTTTCCTTTCCTTTTCTATAAAAAGAGTCGTTTGAGTTAGCGGTGTCTTTTATGGACAAGGGTGCAAGGTGGCAGATGCCTATTAAGAATTTGTGGACTTATTTTACTTTCCTTTCAGCGAGTTCCCAATACAATTGGGTCATAAAGGGCATCTGTATGTTATATGAAGTATCCCCTTTTGAAATTTAAGCATGCACGGCTCAGATCTTTATTGCCGGAAAATTATTCGGTACAATAAAAGTTTTTTTTATTAGGTTAATTTTTATGAAAAGATGTGATGAAAGAATTGATTTTATAAAAAGATATACCCATGATGTGATTGGTTTTATGAAAAGATATACCTATGATGTGATTGATTTTATTGATTTGACACTAACTTTAGTGTACCAAATACTCTCTCCTTTATTGCCTGACCAGCCATGGCTGCAACACCTATTGCCCCGCCAAGATACGGGTCGGGTCTCTTCTCATGTACCATGGACATTATTTTTGGGACGGAGGGACTACAATTTTTGCATGAAATAGGGATTATCGTGCATTTTTTAACATAATATAGGGACCTGGTACGGTTATGCATAAAATAGGGACCCATCATGCAATTTTTATATAGTATTATAGTAGAGGAACCTGGTACTGTTTTTGCATAATATAGGGACACATAGTACAGTTTTTTGCATAAATAAACAGGGGCCTATCTTGCAGTTGTTGTTTTTTTACCTTTTGTCAAACTATCGGGGGTATTTGGTATTTATCACACTATTCAGGCTTAAGCATAATCAAGTTAGCTAGTATCCTTACTTAGCCTAAACAATGAGCCCATCGTGGTAGGTTAATTATAATCTTTTGATCTCTCTATCTATCTATCTATATATATATATATATATATATATATATATATATATATATATATATATATATATATATATATATATATATATGCTTTCGAATGAAAAAAAACAAAAAAATCCTGCAATAGTCGTAATATGAACGCTGGAGCTTTTACCGTATGAACAGTGATGTGTTGAGAATAACGTATATGGGAAGGGGATGTTGTGTGAGCTTTGTGGGGCCCACGCTCAGATGTTTGTTTATCTATCAAGCAAGAGTCTGGTGAGCCATGGCTGCAAAACCTGTACCATAATCGGATCTCAAAACTTGATACAGTTTCAGCACAAAAACATCATCACAGCACAAAAACTCAAAACTCAATCCCATTCCCAAACAGAACACCAAATCCAAAACATGTAATTATGGTCGCGTTTATAAAAGAATGAATATCTCTAGTCTCGTTACTCAAAAAGAAATAATATTTTATTCATTTATTGTGATATAGTACTAATTACAATGGAAACAAACATTAATGAAACTTCAATTAATTTAATTAGAGAGTTTTAACCAAACAGCATTCAGTAACTCCTCATTTGCCTCATAAAATTAGCTCAGAAAGAGATAGTAATATATGATCACAGCCTCTTTACTCTCTCTTTTATATAGTAATTGATTTCCTGGTATATATTCTAGATTATAAGTGGGGCTCAGATCTTTAATATTTGAGCAAGATACAGGTCAGGATTCAAAACTCAGGTTCAGTAGCACATACATATCATATTAACCCGAGTCCACCACCAAATTAAGATCTAATTAATGTCATACTATTATTAAAAGAAGGTATAAGACTTACCAAGATAAGTGAGATTCTGATGTTTATTGATCAAGCAAGAGTCTAATAGAAAGATGCCATGGCTGCAAAACCTGTTGCATGCTAAAGGAAGTAGCTCGTTAGTTAACACATACCATCAGAACTGCCCAGCCGCATAAATAAAAAGCTTAAGCAAATAAATTGCTTGAAGCAAGTAAATAAGAACAATGTTCACTTATTCAGTTTTATTGAAACAAAAGTAAAGCAGCCTAAAGCCAGTAAAATATGGAGCTCTACCTTCAGCAAATGGCAAGTAGTTAATAATTATTCTCATCACACCTTGGGTAGAATCTGGACCTTTTGGGACAACAAAATGTATAATCTCTCAGTGATGGATAGTACTAGCCAAGCACTACTATGCAAGGTAGTACATATCCCCACAGATACTGAATTTATATATACTCCAGTGTATGCCTTGAACAAGCCTGAGGAGAGAACTGTTCTATGGGATACACTGAGGAAATAGGAGCTTATGGTAAATCAAAAAGCATGGATCATACAAGGAGACTTTAATGAAGTGATGCATCTTGAGGAAAGATTAAATGCCATAGAACTATCAGATGGGGCCAAAGAAATGGTCCAATGTGTTAAGGAGCTTGAATTAACTGATCTTAAGTATACTGGGCCAAAATATACATGGACTAATAAATCATCAGAAGGTGATATGAGGGCCAGTAGGATTGATAGAACCCTAGTGAATGATGAATGGCTTAAGATATTCCCCAATACATCACTTCATCTTTCAAGTCCAATCCTATCTGATCATTGTTGTCAAATTTTAAGCTTCATGAAAAAACAACATAATAGAAAACCTCCATTCAGATTTTACAACATATGGACAAGCCATCCTGAGTTTTTACCTCTTGTTGAAGAAGTTTGGAAAACTGAAATTCATGGGACAGCAATGTTTGTAATTACTAGGAAGCTCAAACTGCTGAAAGAGAAACTTAAGAAATTCAATGAGCTTTACTTCAAATATTCACAAGTTAAAATCATTGACATTCAAGAAAAGCTGAGTGCTACACAGGAAGCTAGGCTTCAAGGCAACTACTCTTCTGAGCTTTTAAAGAAGGAGAATGATCTTATTAATGAGCTTACAAATGAGCTGATTAAGGAAGAATCGATTGCAAAACAAAAGTCTAGAGACCAATGGGTTGAAGAAGGTGATTTAAATACTGCTTATTTTCAGAAAATTATGAGAGGGAGAAATGCGCAGAACAATATTTACTCGATTAAGGATAATAATGGCAAATTTACCTCGGATGAAAGTGAGATTGCTAAAATCTTTGTCAACCATTTCACTCAAATCCTTGGAACAAGGGACCTGAAGATAGAAAGAGTAAATGTTAATCAAATTCAAGATATTTGTAATAATAAGAAAATCAGTGAAGAGGAGAAAGACTTACTTATGGAACCAATCACTGAGTTGGAAATTAAAAAAGCTTTGTGGTCAATAAGTAACTCTAAAAGCCCAGGGCCTGATGGATATTCAGCTGGGTTCTTTAAAGTTTCATGGGATATTATAAAAAATGATTTGTGTAAGGCTATAAAAAGCTCTTTTGATGATGGACAAATACTTAAGGAGATAAACTCTGCGAATATCTCACTAATACCAAAGGTGAAAAACCCAAATGTCACAAAAGAGTATAGACCTATAGCATGCTGTAATGTTATATACAAGATTATCTCAAAGATTATTGCTAACAGGTTGAAAAGTACCCTAAATGGTGTTATATCACAAAATCAGTCAGCCTTTGTACCTGGAAGATTAATTGGGGAAAATATCCTTATAGGCCAAGATATTGTGAGAGGATACTCAAGACAAAATATTACTAAAAGATGTACCTTAAAGCTGGATTTAATGAAAGCCTATGATTCAGTTGACTGGGATTTTATTCTTAAAACATTAAAAGCTTTTGATTATCCAGATAAGTTCATCAAATGGGTGAGTATGTGTCTTACCAGTACCTCATACTCTATTATGATCAATGGAAGCCCTCAAGGTTTTTTTAAAGGTGAGAAGGGCCTCAGGTAGGGGGACCCAATATCACCATACTTATTTGTTATAGGTATGGAAGTATTATCACAAATTCTCCAACATATAGGGGCTAAAAAGGAATTTCAGTGGCACCCTAATTGTGGCAAGATCAAGCTCAACAATTTAATGTTTGCTGATGACTTGCTAGTATTTTTTAAACCTTCAAAAGACTCAGCTGTATTAGTCAAGAAAGGACTCACATTATTCAGTAAAATCTCAGGATTACATATCAGTGAAAGTAAAAGTAATATTTTTTATGGAGGTTGTACTGATCAAGATAAAAAAGACATGGAGGATACACTTAGCATACCAGAAGGCTTCCTCCCAATGAAATATTTGGGGGTACCCCTCATAACTGGTAGACTAAGTTTAAATGATTGTTACCCCCTTATTGAAAAAATGGCTACCAGAATTGATCATTGGGCATCAAAACATCTCACTTATGCTGGTAGGATTCAACTCATTAAATCAGTTCTAACAAGTATATCTAGTCACTGGTGTAATGTTTATACTCTCCCAAAAAGAATAATTAAGCAGCTTCAAAGTAAAATCATGGCCTTCTTATGGTGTGGTAAAAGTAACTATGATGGAGGGGCAAAAGTCTCTTGGGAACAGGTTTGTAAACCTATTGAAGAAGGAGGATTGGGCATAAAAAACCTCTATGTTCAAAATCAGGTTGCTACTTTAAAACACTATGGGGTTGTTGTATTCCTAAAAAAAGTATTTGGTCTAAATGGATAAACATAAATCATTTGAAGGGCAAATCATTTTGGCAAGTAAAAATCCCTACGGATTGTTCATGGGGTTGGAGGAAAATTTTAAAGTGTAGAGATATAGCAAAAAATCTGATCAAATATGCAGTGGGTAATGGCAAGAACATCTCTTTATGGTGGGATTATTGGTTACCTAATAATACAAACCTTTTTGAAGTCAAGAATAGTAAATTTGCATCTGGTTATTATGATAACAGTAAACTTGCTCAGTTTTACTGTAATGGGAGGTGGAAATGGCCGCCGATGTTAAGCTTTATGAAGGAAGAATCTGAGGATACAATAAAATGTACCTGTACAAAAAAGGGTACGTTTGTTACTTCAGAAATCTATAACCACATTCGACAAAAAGGAACAGTTATTAACTGGGCTCACACAATTTGGAAAATAAAAGTCTACCCAAATATAAAGTGATATATTGGCTTGCCCAGTTAGATAAATTACCCACAAAACAAAGATTGATGAACTGGGGACTTATCTCTAGTATAATTTGTGAATTCTGTGGTATGATGAGTGAGGATAAGAACCATCTATTTTGGAACTGCTCCTTTACGGCTCGGATTTGGGCCAAATGTCGATTAAAAGCAGGAATCAGCTGTGCTTCCTTCGACTGGAACACTATAATTGAAGACCTCTCCCGGAGAAGGGTTAAAACCCTAAAAAGTGAGATTGCCAGAATGATTATGCCAATAGCTGTTCATTCGATTTGGATCGAAAGAAATAGTAGATTATTCAACAAAATATACCTAAGTGAAGAGGATATAGTAGAGAAAATTGATAGTTACCTGATTGAGAATCTTATTAAGTTGAAATCATATGGGAGAGACAAGATCAATGAAGAGGCGATTCGGTGGAGAAGATGACCCGGTGCGGAGAGAGAGAAAGATAGGATGAGATATTAGATTCACTTTGTACTTGTTTGTCTGATAAGTAGAGTAAAGTACGATTTGTCTTATTATGTTTAATGGTTTTCGGACCATGTAGTATATGTAATGTTGGGCCCTATATAATGGGCTTTGTAAAGGATGGTTTTGAGCTTAATGATATAAAATTGGCTGGGCTTGCTGACCAAAAAAAAAAAAAAAAAAAAAGAACTGCCCAGCCAACATACAGGTCCGATCTCAAACTTAGATTCCATTTTAGTGCAAAATCATCATCACAAACTCTATTATCTTTTATTTTTTGACTTCTGAAGGAATATTACAGTGATCCTCACCTGAGACCATAAGATTGATTGTTGCAGAAGCACTATGTAGTGTCTAGAGTTAAATGGCTCTCAAATATAGTGAAAAAAATTGCACCATCAGTCCCTACCATTTGGCAAAATACATATACTTACATATATAAGCTCATACACAAAATGTGATGGGTTATGGAAGTCAGTAATCTAAAAGTGGAATCGAGCGAGACTCACTCTTGAGCTTGAAATTCAGCTGAACTTTAATGGAGATATGTAGAGAGTCTAACCAAGTCTTCTCTGCAAATCATTATTATCCTGGTTGCACAGCCAAGATACGAGCTGGAAAAGAAAAGAAAAAATAAATCATCAAAATCTTTAAGCATTACCATAACAATCCCACCACCGCCGTGAAATCATCGACAACAGTCCTGGAAGAAAAAATAGAAAATTAAAACAAACAGATGTGAAAAAACTTGCCTGTATATCACCAATTTTGTGAGTGTGTGTATAGATCGATAAGGGCGATTTAATATCATCGGATGACAAAGAGGGCCTCTCTACTAAAAATATCCCAAAACCCTCCAATCGCTCATTCAACGAGCTATTTTCAAAGGTCACCTTAAGAAAGTGTTTTTTTGATAAAAGAGCACGTGTTAGTAGAGTTCCGACTCACTCGTCCCACTCGTGTTGGCCTATATCGCACAATGAATGAACCCAAGTCGGTGCTCAAATTTTTTAACTTCTCGTTAAATAAGGTCGACCTGTCACATCGTTTACACAATCTCATTTTTTTTTATACAGTTAAACATAAATTTCATAAAAAAAGTCACAAAAAGGACTCAAAAGTTGTTACAAAAGTCAGTCAATACATGTAGGTAATGCATGTCTACTGATCATGTCTAATACATGTAGGTAATGCATGTCTACTGATCATGTCTGCCAACTAAGGACTCGGGTTGAAGGCCTAATTGTCAAACAACAAGTCTCTAAGTTGTTGTTTAGCTGTCCAATTAGCACAAGAATTCCTGTTCCGAGAAGTATAGAAGAAGTTTATGTCTCTAAAAAGAATAAGAATACTAGTAAGAATAGATCTATGAGGAGGTTCTTTTATTGGAGGTGAGAAAGCTAACTATATTAGTACAATCATTGAAAATGCTAATACTAGCCAGTGGGTAATAAAGCGCTGCAATAGTAGCTTCCCTTAGTCCAACTGTCTCGGCTTCAAGTGATGATCCAACTGTTAAATTTCATGATTGTCCTTCCAAAACTTGTCCCTGTGGAGTGGTTACTATACAACCAGAGCCTGCACGGTTAGTACATGCTTTGTAACTTGCATTAACATGTATGTGAATTGAGGGTTCCTTTTCATTACATGTTGCTCTTGTTTTATTTCTATGTAAAGTTTGTTTCTTTTTATGTTATTATCATTGTCATTTTTGTTTTTGTTTAGCTTTTTATTTGCCTCAGGTTCACTGGGACTTTTGTGAATAGCCAAAAACTCATCACAGACTATAATTGCTCGGTTTGCAATGTTTTGTGGGTCAAGGATAGTAATTTGAAAAGAAAGTCATTTTTGTTTTTCTATATTGCCCATACCGTTATGGTAGCCTTCTCAACAATAAAGGATTCCTTATCAAGTGTATCATTTGTTTTAATAAGTTTTATCAACCATTTACCAAAATTTGTTGTAATTTTGTTACTTGTTAGGAATCCCAATGGAGTGGCATACCATGTTACTCTTGCCCAACTACAGTAGAATAGAAGATATTCTATATCTTCTTTTTCAGAATGACATATCTTGCATATATTATTTAGGGCGTATTTTGTTTAATTTATTATCCTCGGTGGCTAGTGCCTTATTACAAAGCCGCCAGAGAAAGTTTTTAACTTTATGAGTCACAATAAGACACCAGAATTTCTTCCAAAGACTTTTAGGTTGTATGAAAGATCTTTGGGGTTGGAGATCTTTCTTTATATTTTCCTCATTATCAACTAATGATTTCTTATAGGCATACATTCAACTAGTGGTTGACTATCTCATCTCATTAAAGTGTTAATTTTTCACAATAGTTTTTCTATAAAATATAAATTTAATCATTTTTTTGGATAGAAATATAAAAAGTGAATCACCTATGACATATTGAGTTGGACTAGTATTATGGATGATAGAGATTTCATTAAAAAATATTGTATATATCAAACTGAAAATGGAGAAAATATAGGACTCCGTTTGGTTTGTGAAAATAATAGGTGTTTTTAGTTTTTTCTATATTTTTCAAAATAGTGATAAAAACATCTTTGGCTAAAGAAAATGAAATCAGTTTTCTGGAAAATTAAATGAAAACGATGTTATATTGGAGAAAATGAAAATCGATGTTTTCCGTATTTTCTGAAAATATTGAAAACGAAAACAAAAAAAAATTCTAAAAAATATATTATGAAAATAGAAAATATTTTCATAAACTAAACAAGGCGTAGATATTTGGAATGATAAATAGATCAAATACTTAATGAAAACTTAAAAACTCACCTAATTATGATATTATAAAAGTTAATTAACTTTGAAAACAAGATTCTTATGAGTGGGACCTAGAATTTTTGGATAATATATTTTCTAAACCAATCATTAATGGCATTACTAAAATTTGATTTAACACATATCAATAAGATAAATTTATTTGGCCATACGTTACAAATGGTCAGTATTCTACAAAAACAGGATATAAAATTATGGTGGAGGAACAATCTTTCCATCAACATCAATCAGTTGGTAACAATGAAAATCTTAAATCGATTTTATCGAAGACCATTTGGAAATATAATACTCACAAAAAAATCTGGATATTTATCTGGAAAGCGTGTGGGATTTGTAAAGAAATTTGGGTTGGATCATCACTTCAGATTAACGGGATATCAATAATAACACTAAATTGGGTGACTAGACACTTGAAGTCTCTAAATCTTACAGTAAAGCAGATGGGATTACAAAATTATCATCGATTACTTATTCATCAATATTTGGAACATTTGGAAGGAAAAAAATTAAAGTCATTTACAAAGAATTTATTATAGATGGAGATAAAATTATTTTTCTACCAGCAAACTTATGAAAGAATTGCACGGTACTGAATGGAAACAAAACGAATCTATAATAGCAGGAATGAGTCAAATGAATCAACACCAAGACACAGAAGAGCACACATCTAATAAGATCTTATTTTCCTATGGTGTATGTCAAAATTTCAAGAAACTCTGTTTTGCGACACTATTTTTTGAGTATTATAGATTATTATAAACGTGAAAATCTTGACTTTACAGGTACGGGTACTTAATAATAGATTCAGTCGACATTTGAGTTGTTGATTTTTTAGATCACTAGGCATTACTACTTGTGATCATACGAAGTAATGTCATTATGAGAAGAAATTTGATTGGGAACTTTATACGAATTTAGTTGATCTTAGCATCGATATTGATTTATATACAATAATCTATGTTATAAATTGCCGCATAGGCGCGCCTAGACGTCAACTCCCCTCTCAGTCGCCTACGCCTAGGAAAAATGCTAGACGTTCTTGTCCAGCACCTTAGTCGCCGAGGAAGAAGCATCTAGCTTGTCTAGGCGGCGATTAATATAAAAAATTGGTCGAGGCCCTTATTTTATTTTTCTAAAATTTTATATTTACTATAGTGTTGTTACATGAATTTTATGACTTAAAAAGTTAAAAATATTATAATTATTACATATATATTACTGAATATATAAAATTACATAGAGGGTTCAAAATCACCTAATTCCACCTAGGCATCAGGCCCGAAACCAAGATCTACAACATAGAATATAATGAATATGAAAACTAATTATATTGAACGTTAATCATTTAGTAAAATTTTGGGCTTTTCTTTGGAGTGATACATGTCTGAAGGTCTCTTGGGATTAAGGGATATAATTATTTGGATGAATAGGTAATGGTATTCGGAAACTTGCAGATATTAATCTTGTCATATTTTCAAATTCTTTTAGAGATTGTATACTTGCAAAGATTTCATTTGGGAGAATTGGACTCAGATGAACTTCTTGAAGTTCAAAAATATTTGTGTCATTCCTATTTTCAAGAACACTAACTGAATTTGGATAAATCTTGAAATTATACTCTAACTGGTCTTGAAGACCTCTCTTCAAGACCCAAGACCCAAGACCCCTTATAAATTGAAGTTCTTTCTGAATAAGTTTAAGAAGAATAACATCTATTAAATTTTAGTTAGAATTAAAAATCCTATATCTTCTATCCCCTCAAATGCCCTCATATATAAATCTACATATACCCCTTCCCCATAAACCACACATTTCACCTACAGACCCTAAAATACCTCTAAAACCCTCCCCTACCCCCACTAGAATTCCTTTAGTGGTGGCACTTTAAGGCATTAACACAACGTAAACGGGCGGAATAAGCTCCAATCCATGGATTTGTAGCTGTTTCCATGGAATCCGAGCACACAACAGTGTTCGAGCATGGATCTGCCACTTTTCCAAGCAAGCAGTGTTTGATCTTTTGTGGAGACCTTGGTTAGTGAAAGTTTCGATATACAAATTTAACGACAGTTGGTTCATGACTGAAGGAATGAGGTCATGTCAATTATTTCATCCTTGAGCTTGATTAGAAATCATGGAGATCTTGGTTCAGAGAGCAGCCTTGAGCTTGGTTTCGCAACCATGAAGAGCTAGTTTTGAAGTGCTTGGTACGAGCAGTAGCCATGAAAATGTGTCTTTTGCAGCCATGGCAGTGCTCCCATATATGGTCAAGATTTGAGATTTCATTCGTGATTGGACCCTAGATTCAAGCTTCATCATGCTTTAATGGTGGAACAACTTGTTTTGAGGTCTAACTCGTGGTTGATTAGCATCACGACTTTAACTAATGTCAGCATTTTTGTGCATCCAAGTTTCGAAAAAATGCATCTTTTGAATGGGACGATTATGATGTCAGTTGACGCCATCTAGCTAACGCCAAATCTAACGTTCAGCAGGGAGGGTTTTTTATTGTAATTTTAAATTGAGGAAACTACTAATTAGAGCCCAATTTTCAACTCTCTTAGGTTTTAAACCCCATCCCCATAATACTTCTAATTAAAGCCTAATTGAATCAAAACAATATGAACTCTTACTATAATACCCTCCCATTACTTTATACCCATTCTCTCTCCTCATTTTCAACTTTTTTAAACTTTTTTTTCTTATTTTTTTACAGTAATTCGTTTTTAATTTTTTTGTTCTTTTCATTTAACGGATGGATCCGTACCCCCATCCGTACCCATGGGTACGGACCTGTATTAGTTTTTATGTTTTTTAAGTTAAGTAAAATGGGTTTTTATATAATTGCAATTATACTTGTCCATGTCTTAACTGAGTTTTTGTCCATCTGATTGTCCAAGTACCCGAGGGTGTGTACCAAAATCTTATTTTTTTCATAAAACAAGTCCATAATACGGTTCATATCAGGCTCTATCTATGTCAATTTTTAGTGGCGGTACCATATGAGCTGTACCCAAGATGATATATCATACAAAATCCATTTTTCACACTTGCATAGGAATAAGAAGCATAAAAAATTTAGATTAATAGGTTTTTTTAGATTCTTTTTAGGTTTCTTTTAAATTAGTGTGAGTTAATAATTGTGAAAATAAAAAATCACAATGATTTAATCAGTGGCTGTCCATTTCTCATCTCAAGCTTATAATTGCTGGACACCAAGGGCTGGACAATAAGGACTGGACCCTAGTGGGTTGTACTACCTAGTGGACTGTACCTAATGGGCTGTTGGACACGGCAAAAAAAACCATCGAGACACGGCGAGAAAACCCATCGAGAAAAACCATCAGACACGGCGACAAAAACCATCGAGACACAGTGGTGAGCGGAAGAAGGTGGAGCAGATATGTTCGTCCCTTCCCCGTTCATCTGGTGCAGCAAATCTGTAGCAGCGGCGATTCTTCTGCAGCAGCAGTTCATAAAGCGGCGTTGGGGCGGCGTTGGGGCGGCAAAATCAGAAGGAAAGGGCGGCGGTGGGGCAGCGTTCGTCTGGTGTAGCAGATCTGGGAAGAGGGAGGGTAAAAGTGGTGATAATGGTGGGAAGAGGGAGGAGGAGAGGGAGGGGTGGCTTCGTCACAGCAGTGGTAATGGTAGGAAGAGGGAGGAGGAGGGGGAGGGGTGGCTTCGTCACAGCAGTGGTGGTTCCGCAACATCATCGACGAGGAATTCTACAACATCATCGGCGAAATCAGAGAGGCGTTTGGGTGTCACAATGGTGGAAGCATTTTTCTTGATGGAGATCGGAGTCAGCGGTGGTGGTGGAGCTCTGCAGCGCTGGAGGGTACGCTGCTGCACCAGATCGAGAGTTTCTCCCCGCAGCAGTGGACAGCTTCGTGGTGGTGGTGGTGCGTCACAGCAGCAGTGGTGGTGGTGGTGGTGGTGGGTAACAGCAGCAGTGGTGGCTCGCTGTCGAAGGTGGAAGGTCAGATCGGGAAGGTGGCTCGGTGGAAGGTTGGAAGGTGTCGGCAGAGGTGGGAAGGTGGGAGAGAGAGAGGGGGAGGGTTTTCAGAAGAAAAAAACCCTAATAGGTTTTTTGTTTTTGAATATTGTTGGTTTACAATAGGTATAAGATGGGAAGAGGGATTTTGGGTCTTTTTATTGTGTTTTAGTTAGGTCAGAATTACTAGTTAATAGGTAATGGGGTTGGACTTTAGTTTGAAATGTTGTGGGGGCTTTAATATATAATTGCCCCTTTTAAATTTTATCTAGTAATTAACTTTGTATGAGAGTTTTTTCTAAATAGAAAAGATTTTTTATTTTTTATTAAGCATTGTAATTGTTTCTATTATAAAAATAGATTTTATGCAATTAGTCCCTTTATTTTGTGTTAACAAAGCGGTGAATCAGTGATACCTCGTGTAAACAAGTTACTAACTGTTGGAAGCTATTCCCTTACCGTGCACCAAAGTAATACTTTTATTTTTTGTGTACATTTTAACTCCCAAATAGACTTCGTCTTAAAGTCTCAACTCATCCTGATTGGCTTCAAAGTCCTATACTCCCATTTAACCGACTAACAACATGATGCCTCTAGTTCTCATTTGTACCACTTCTCATTCATATCCTCTAATTCCACCACTCTATTTTACAATGCATTTCGAACTTCTCGAATTGCTTTGCACAATATGGAGTATGATGACTAGAATTTCCTATGCATAAAGCCATCAAGAAAATACTTTGACTAATCACCATACTCCAAAGCATATGTGAATCCTGAAGAATTTTCCAACCCATTTTCTCAAGCAATTAGCAACGCTATATTATAACTCTTCACGTATCATAATTGTACCCCCACCTTCCACATTTGGTTTACGTAATTTATCCCATGCCAACCAGTGTATCTTCTTCCCTTCAATTGATGATCCCCAGATGAAGATGCGAATGATACGATTAATTTCATTGCATACATATGTTCAAAGTTACATATTCTGGGCAACATATGCTAGAATAACACTCAATATCGATTATGCCAGAGCACTATTATTGAGTGTTATTTTAAAATAAGTTTAAGTTATACTTGTATATATCATGCAGACTTATTGAAAGATATTTTATCACCATACTAGAAGAGGTTAATATTTATCATCTGTAGAGGGTGCTATTTTAAAATTAGTTTTTTTTTTAATTTTATATTGTAAGTTTACACTAAATGAATATTCCCCAAAAATAATAAATTAGTAATATATAATATCAAAATTATAATTCCCCTAATAACATGGACAACTAACAATAACTTCCCACACACCTAACACTCATCATCTTTTGACATACTATATATATTTGATATTTTTAAATTGGTTACTTTTTCATATCACATCGTAACAGTTAAATAAAACCAATTCTCACATTATATTTGATATATCATAAAATCCCAATCTAATTACAAGAAGCAAGCGGTTTTTTTTGTGTATATATATAATGAGAATTTATGCTCGTGAGTCAAAGTGACCGAGTATCGTTTTTATAAAATATAAAAAAAATTCATCTCGTGCTTTTGTTAGTTGGAAAATAGTCCAATTTTAATCAACTTCGAATTTTTTTGCTAGAAATAAGTCCACTAACATCATAATTAATCAACAAAGAAACAACCCAAAAAAAAAAGAAAAAAAAAAGCCCATCCCACATGCTATTCTTTCCATCTAACCCAACCTAATTTTTTGAAACCCAAATCTCAACATTATCGAAAGACTAATACACCCTTTCAAATAAGATTAATGCACAACCAAATACGGGAAACGACCTCGTTTTACTAAAATCATTCTTGGAATTCACGCCGCACATTATTTTACATTAACCCAATTCCTTGATTGACATTCATATACTCTATTAGAATTGTTTGCTTTCTGCAAACACCAAACTCTCTCATAAATTCTTTTTTCTAATTTCCTCTAAATTATCTCCTACGGTACTACCTCATATTAATTTTCAAATACGTGTAACGCATGAGAATATATGCTTCTGATGTCTACAATATACATAGTAACCAAATTATTTGAGGAAAAAATTGTAAGTCTTATATGTTTCAGTTGTTTATATGGTGAGATAATTTCATTACAATACAAAAGTGCTTAATTTTAATATCTTTTAAAACAGGTTCGTGTATGGAGTTTTAACTATAATTTCTCAGAAAGATAAGATCGATAACCATTACATTTCAATAAAAATCCATTTGACAATTTATATGGTAAGAAGTAAATATAGTATATTAATTACTATCTTATTTTGTTTGCATTTCTTAACCAAAATGGATACTTTCTACATATTTATATGGGTAAATAGTATGTTGGATCTTATACTTATATATAGGAGAAAGTTGCATTTGGATTCTTCCCCCAAGCCTTCCAAGAACAAATCCGGATTCGCAAGTGTGAATCCTTCTCAACCGACCACCGGCCAACAAGGTAAGTCTAATTTCTTAACTCGATCTATGATTAAAAGAGTAGTTAGGGAAAATAGTGATAGTTCTTCGTCTTCGTCACCAGGTGAATTCAAGAGAGAACATCGAAAAACGAGATCTTCAAGGATGGAACAAGGAATCCATGAAATCCTAGAAATCTTTAAACGGGTTGAAGGTCAAGTAAATTTAATAAATGAAAGGGTGTCAAAGTTGGAGGAAATTTTAGTAAACAGAACTAAGTCGTTAAACGAGGATATCCCAAAGTTCAAAGGTATTCAAGCGAGCAACATGCGACTTGAGAGTCAATTATGCGTGATAAACTATAGGATTGCTAACATGGAGTCCATTTTATCAAGGGTTGATGGACAAGTTGCAAACAATCTTCCCAAATATAGAGAGTTCAAGTTTATCTAGTGGCGTTTGATGTGCGTGTGTTGTTAATTTTGATATTTGTTGGTCTTTATGATGTTTATCTCTATTATAGTTTAATTGATTAACTTTCAATAATTACCAGTCTGATTTTGTGTTAGAGGTTGTTTTCGGTGAAGTTTAGAGATTATATTATGTAATAATGATGTCTTTGTCTAACTATTTCATGTGTTGATGGAATTGGAGTTATTTTATTGTATTTTATGTTAGAAAATAATGATGTTGTTGTCTATCTAATGCGTATTGCATATTTGATGTTGTTTGTCGAAATGAATGTTTGAATGGGATGAAAATGTGTATTTGCACAATAAATGCATGAAATAGGAAAAGTGTAGTACTTGGTAGTTTGCACAACAATGCATGAATGAGAGTGTACATTTCCACAAAAATTCACTACTCATTTTAAAAAAATTATCAGTCTACATTACCAATTCATAACACCAAACTTGCACAACAATGACATGAAATATGGAAATGTCCATTGCCACTTACATTCACTATTAATTTTAATAAATATTCATCACTTTACATACAACAAGTCTTAACAGTTCATGACACTAAAAGCAATAACAACCAAAAATCTTGACATCCCATAAAAACAAAAAATCATATAAAAAACCTACAACATTCTTCTAACATAACATTAACAAACGTTACAAATTAATATACAATAACAAACAAAAATCATCCCATAATCAAACCTACATCATTCATCCAACATGCATTACATTAACAAAAGTCATACTAATTACAAACATTATAAAACTTTATCCGTCATCCAAAGTACACCATGTCATTCACCTACAACTTCAATAAAATACCGCAACGAGTTATATTGGCTCCTAAACAAGTAGTTGGCTAACTCAAATCTCTTGTTCGCGGATTGTGAATTATTCCAAGCCTTTTTCCCTCTGGGGATCTCATCATTGTGCAAACATGAATCGCACAATCGTTTGACTGGCAATATTTAAATAAAACTTTGTAACAAGCTTAACCTAAAATTACAACCAACATATCATTAAGCCAATTTTATTTATATCAAACTTCAAAAAATAAAAATTATATATCTTTTAAGTAATATAACTTACCCCACCCTTTACGAGAACTTTTTCCACCTCCTCGTTGCCTAGCGCATCATCGCTTAGCACATCCTCCTCATCATCTTCCAAGCTAGCAAGGTAACGGGTCTCGAATACACGCCTCATGCACGGGGTTCGCTCATAAAAACGTGTATATTTTAATTAGCGTTAAAAATGGAGTCTCACGGCCCTCAGGGCTACGCCACATACTTCTCCTGGGCTTCTGCGTCTGGGGCATTTGGTCCGCCTACATTTACCAAGGCGTTCTTCAAGAGACTGTGTAAGTATTTTTATGTTTATTATATTTTTGTAAATTGATTTATCGAATAATTTAACATTTATTTTTAGTTCTTAGAAATCATGAATTGTTAGTTATCTGATTACTTATTAATTAACGTAAACAATACATTGATTAGGTCCACAAAGCGATTCGGTCAAGACAAGAAGAGATTTGAGCATTTGGCATTCTTGAACTTGGCCCAAAGTGTTGTTTGTTTTATATGGTCATTTATAAGTAAGTTTCTACATTCTCTACAAGGACCAATGGTCTAACTAACGCAAGTTTAAATGGTTCTCTACATGCAATGCAGTGTTAAAGTTGTGGTCTAATGGTAGTACTAGTAGTGGTGCTCCATGGTGGACTTATTGGAGTGTTGGAATAACAAACACTATTGGTCCAGCTATGGGTATTGAAGCTTTAAAATATATTAGTTACCCTGCTCAGGTATCTTAGCTTAAACCCTATTTTTGGTTTGGTCTATCCCACAAAATTAACATATTGCTGAACCTTAGTCGCTTTACCCGGAACCATACTCCATACTCTTGAATAATTGACTGCAAGAAAATATGCCTTCCTAATCACCGCTTTAGGTGTAGGAAATTCTCCGCCCTTGAAAACGATGTCATTTCGAATTTTCCAGATTACATCAATCAAAACGCCAAAGAACACGCTTTACAATATTCCTTTGTAAATTCCTTTACTCGTTATGTTTTTGTTCCACCAAGCATACCCTGTCATCTCAAGTTCCCCACCTGAGGCGCCATTCGCCTCTCCTTCCTGACCTGTTGCTGCAGATTCTCGCGGAGCTGCACCTTCCACCCCACTGGCCAGAACATCCTCTCGAACCCATTGGACCTGTTGTTCCGAATTTCCAAAGCCCCGTCCTCATTTACTTCGCCCCTATGTTGTTGCAGCCATGTTCCAGTAGCAAAATCAAAAGGATGAGGCGATGTTGCTATTTGATTCCTACGTTGGTGAAGACCTGTACTAGAAGAAAATGAAGGAGGGATCTGATGTTGAATTTCCCTCTCAGCCATGTCTAAACTTTCTGTAATTGCGCCCAAAGTCCCTGAAGCAAGTATACTACAGAAATCTGAAATGTCCTCTGACATGTTACCTCTCGTTCCCGAATAGTGATGAATCTCGTCCCTAGCTATCTTCCATACCTAAGGAACCCTGATGGACTTCTTGAAGACGTGTAATGCGCTTTCTTCAACCAATCCGCAACATGGAAAAAGCCCTGAATCAACAACCCCTAATCTGCTCATATTGCAACATGTCACGAGTCTATCATGTGCAGCTCGCCAAATTAAAACTCGAATTCATTGTGGGCAATGTATTTCCAAATCTTGTCCCACTTCACCGAAGTTTGCGCCTCATTTATTTCGAACTCTCATGATGCCGATTTAGTAGTATATACCCCATGTATCTCCCTTGTCTAGGATAACTGATCCTTATTATCTATACTTCCTTGTAGAAAGCCTGTGATTTCTAACAATTTAGAGGTTAGTAAGAGATGTTCAAATGCATCCCAATTCCAAGAACCATCATCTAGTACATAATCTCGAACTTTCCTAGTACGCTCACTTGCCCCCACATAACCAATAACAAAGTCTATTATAAGGCGATCCCTAATCCAAACATCCAACAAAAACTCGCCTCCTTTCCATTGTTCAATAGCCATCGGGATCCCCGTCTAACTACAACAATACCTTCCACGATGGCTCTACTCATTCTCGAATCCGTAGCTCTCGAAGCATAATGTAAGTGAGTCGAAGTGAAATATTTTTGCCTCATAACAATAGCCCAAATAGTACTATCATCATGAATAGCCTTCCAACCCAATTTACCTAGTAAAATTTTATTCATATTCTACGCAAATCGAAAACCAAGACCACTTATAGACTTGGGCTTACAGATATCTTTCCACGCTATCCAGTTGATGTGTCTCTGTTCCTCCGTGATACCCCAGATAAATTCCCTCCTGATCTTGTCAATTTCTTGGCAAACATAGACATGTAGTTTTTTCACTTGCATGATATACATTGGAGCCTCACTAAGAACAGATTGAGCTAATGTGATACGACTAGCAAGTGATAAAACATTACCTTTCCACTTAGCGAGTTTACCACGAAGTTCCGTGATAATCTCCCCATAGAAATCTCGAGGCCGTCTAGCCGATAGAATGGGTACTCCAAGATATTTCCCCAAACCCTCACTCCGCTTGTACCAACTCCTTGCTTCAATGTTAAGTGCCACTTCCTCCGACGTTTCCAGAAAAATACACCATTGACTTCTCTTTGCTAATTGTTTGATCCGCGTCCTTGCAAAAGATGTCCAGAATCTCCTGTAAAATATCAAAATTATGCACAGAAGCTTCCGAAAAAAGAATAAGATTATCAGCGAAAAAAATATGAGATATAGGAAACACCCCTGAAGAAAGTGTAATGGGTTGCCACTCTCCAATCTCCACACGCGTTTCTGAATGAGAGTCGACAAACGCTCCATACAAATAACGAATAAATAGATATGTCTTTAGAATGTTTGAGTTTTTATGTTCAAAGTGTTTAATAATTCATTTAGTATTTTGATTTTTCATAAGATTTTTTTGTAATATTAATTCATAACTTAACATTTTATTCCTATTTAAAATAAAAGTCAAAATTGTCACAAATTTATAACTTGTTAAAATGAATGTAATGTTATAGTTAATTTGGTATCATTTTAATTATATAATATATATATCATTATTTTTTCTTTTTTGATTTTTTTCTCTAAAAAAAACAATACATCTGTTAGGTTTTTTAATGGTTACAGTAAAAATATAAAAATAATACCTCAATTTTATCAATTATGAAACAAAACTCGATATCAATTACAATCATAAAAGCAATACATATAATAATTTAAAAAATAATAAAAAATCAAACCTGAAAATAATAGTAGCTTTTTGGCAAAAAATTGACTCATGGATATCCCTTATTTATATGTAATTACTATATAAAACTAGTAATAATAATTTTTATAAATAAAAAATAATAAGAGAGAAAGTATCAAGAATCGTAAAAGAAAATGTTAAAAAGATGAATTTTGAAAACTCTAGCATGGGCATTAGCAAATTATTGGAAAGGCGTGGTAGAATTTATGACCTAAATTATGTAAGGTTTGATCATTTAGATATTTAAATTTAGTTTCTCTAATTACCGATAGATACATTTGTATCGTATAATTTGTTTAGTTAACATATTTAACTGAAACAACAACCATTGAACTCTCCTAATAGCTGATCTTTTATAGTGATATTTTTCATCTTTCGGTGTTTTTCTCGTCTTTGGTAATACATGTATATCATAATTTTTTGTTTCTTATTTCTCGTTTTCTTTTTTTGCTTATGATCATAATCCTAACAAATTGGTATCATAGATAAGGATCCAAAGACCACAATGATAAATTTGTTGTGTTGAGGAAGTGAACAATATAAAAACATTGGGGATGCTACAGGAGATGAGAAGACGAGAGAAGGACATTGAGAGTTATGAGTACACCGTGGTAGCCGTGCATCATCGTTTAATTTTTTACCAAGGGTATTCCTAAAGGGTTTCGACGTCGTGGATCAAAGTTTGAGGTATTTTTTTTCAAATTATAGTATTTTTTAAAATTTTATTGTGTTGCTTTGTTATTTTATGGCTATTACATTAGTGAATTTACTATGTTATTGTTATGCTGCAATATAAGATTAACTTATTGTGTCAAGTAACGATAATTTTGACGCAACAAGTTTGGTTTCGTTGACCAATGCTATTTTGACATTTGATCACATAGGCCGATATTTTTTTTAAGGAGTTTTGACATTCTAAATCTATTTTTGTTTAGTTTCTCCAAATTATGTGTCTTGCAATCTTTGAAATTGTTTCCCTTAATCATTACAATAGGAAATATTTGTTGTGCTAAATTAAGTTGCAGGATGGTAGTTGTAAATACAAATTTAGAAGTTTTATTTATTGGGGTTGATTTTGCTGAAATTTTGATCGTTTTTTTTAGGGTCTTAATTATGACAAGATGTTTCTCGATTAAAATGGAACTAATGAAAATGATATTGCAATTTGAGTTTTGTCATTAATTTTATTATATATTTAACATAGGGATAATGACCCAAAAAATCAAACTAATAATTTTTAATGCCCCAAAGAATCAACACAAAAAAATCTGCCCAATAAAATCATGAACTTAATTATTTAATAGCCTATATGACTATAATACCCTTACTTAACTTTTATACTACAATTACTTAATATATATACCCTAATTATTATAAAATCTTATTTCATTTCCTTTTTTCTTTCTCTCTCTTCCTCTGTCTCTCTCTATCTACACGATAGAGCTTTCTCTCTCTTCCTCTGTTTCTTCTCTATTGATCACGCACTAAGATTGTTGTTCTCTCTCTATCAATCACGAACGACGACATAGAATTGCGTTTACTTCATATTCATGGCCGATTTGTTCTTTCTCACTCCACTGTTCTTCTCTCCATTTTTGGATTAAATTGCAGTTTGATTTCTTCGTTCTACTCAAGTATTAGAGTTCTCTTCAACAAAATCGTGTTATTCTTCTTGTTTATCTACGATTAAGGTATTTTTTTAGTTTTACAGTGTTTTTGATTGTTTTCCAATTTTCGTTCTTCCATTCTTAATTATATAGGAACTGTAGTGATTTTTTGCTGTTTTTTCTTAATTTAAGGACTATATTGCAGATTTTGCATAAAATTTGGATTTTTAGAGTATTTTTCTGTAGTATATAGTTGTTTTTGTTTGCTCGATAATAATGTTTAATGCATAATATAGGAATCTTCAATGCATTTTTTGATTTATATAGGAACTGTATTGAACTTTTTTCAGTTTTTTCATAATTTAGGTACTTGTAGTGCAGCTTTTGCATAATATTGGGACCTTTAGAGCAATTTACTATAAACAAATCTTGGACTATAATATATGTTTTTGATGTGATTTATATGTTCATTTGTTTAGATTTTTTGATGTTTTTGTGTGTGATGGGATGTTTTTATATCATGATGGGATTTATATGTTTTTGAGGGGATTTTACATGTGTATTTCTTTGGATTTTTGATGTCTTGTGTGTTGATGGGATTTTTATATCCGCGATGGGATTTATATGTTGTTGATGGGAATTATATGTTTATTTGTTTGGATTTTTTGATGTCTTTTGTGTTGATGGGATTTTTATATCCGCGATGGGATTTATATGTTTTTGATGGGATTTATTTTGTATTTGTTTCGATTTTTTGATGTCTTGTGTGTTGATGGGATTTCTATATCCGCGATGGGATTTATATGTGTTTTGATGGAATTATATGTTTATTTGATTGGATTTTTTGATGTCTTTTGGTTGATGGGATTTTATATCCGCGATGGGATTTATATGTTTTTGATGGGATTTCTATATGTTTTTATGGTAGTTATATCCGCGATGGGATTTAGATGTTTTTTGATGGGATTTATATGTGTATTTGTTTGGATTTTTTGGTGTCTTGTGTGTTGATGGGATTTTTATATCCGCGATTGGATTTATATGTGTTTTTGATGGGAATCATATGTTTATTGTTTTGGATTTTTTGATGTCTTTGTGTTGATGGGATTTTATATCCGCGATGTGATTTATATGTGTTTTTGATGGGATTTCTAGATGTTTTTATGGTAGTTATATCCGCGATGGGATTTAGATGTTTTATTGGAGTTATACAGTTATATTTTATGCTAACTTTTATATCTTTTTCCCTTTTTCAGGTTCTTGGTTATGGAGTCTCAAGTTCTTGTTGAGTTTAGAAATTCACCAAATAATTCTTTTTGCCCATTACAATTCATTGATTCTTTTGATTCGATCAAGAGTTACTGTAATCAGCGTTGGCCTGTTTTAAAAGATGCTTTTGTTGAATATCAGTATTCTTATGGTACACAACAGGGATGTGTAATGGTTAATGATATGGATTATAATACTATAAAGTGGTTGGTTAATCGCAATGATGAAATTCCTCCACCCAATGTCATTATTGATGTAATTCCTCGAATAATCCCATCATCTGCTCCTACTTCTGGAGTTACTTATACAGATTCTGGGACTTGTTCTACATATACAACTGCTACTTGTTCTTCACGTACAACACATGAATTAATTAGTCAGAATTCTCAAGTTACTGATGAAGGTGTTGACAATGTACGTCGTGATACTGATCAAATGCGTCATAAACGTAATGAGAAGGTACTATTAAGTGCTGACTGGGATAAGTGTTTGAAGTCGATTGGTGATGTTTATTATGGTGGTATTAATGAATTCAGATTTTGTCTTGGTAAGTATGCATGTGAATCTGGTTATGATTTTGAATTTGTGCACAATAGTTCTTCTAAAGCAAGTGCTTATTGCAAGAATAGAAAATCAAAAGATTGTAACTGGTATGTTTATGTTGTGTCTGATATTTCGAAGACAAAGCTTCATGTCCGATCTTTTGTTAAAGAACATACTTGTGGGCCACCTGATCAATCTATGACTTCTGACCGTCTCACTTCTGATGTTGTTATGGAAGTAATAATGGATGAGATTAGGAGTAAGCCGGCTACAAAACCTACGGATATTGTAGTCCGTCTAAAAGATTCATATGGTTTTGATATATCATATAAAGTAGCATATACTGCAGTTACAAAAGCCAGAAAATGTCTTTATGGAGATGTTGGTCTATCATACAATCGAATTGGTCCATATTTTGACAAATTAAAAGCTGCTGATCCTTCTTCCCAAGTTTCGTTACAAGTTGATCCTATAACACGAACTTTTGAGAGTTGTAATGTGGCATTTGGTGCATGCCTTGCTGGTTTTCGTTCATGTCGGCCTTTGCTCTTTATTGATGGAACATTTCTCAAGAACAAGTATAAGGGAGTATTACTCATTGCTACTGCAAAAGATGCTAATAGCGGTATGTTTTCCCATCACAGTAATCGAGTCACATCAACTGATTAGTCCCACAACTTCCATTTAGTCCCATCACAGTAATCGAGTCCCATCACAGTAATCAACTCCCATCACAGTAAATTAAGTACCATCTCCCATAATTTTGAGTCCCATCACCGTTTTTTGAGTCCCATTACTGGTGTACTCCCATCACACAGATCATTTGCATCCCCCTTATTATTCCCATCACCCTTATTATTTTAAACTCTTTTGTCATTTGATTTTTTTTATCATTATGTTTTTGATTTCAAAGTTAATACTTTTTTATATTTTGCAGGACTTTTTCCTGTTGCGTTTTCAATTGTACGCACGGAAGATGGTGATACTTGGACTCAGTTTTTGAATTTCCTCTATCCACATGTTTCTGATAGAGAGATAACTTTTGTATCTGATCGCCATCCTGGAATTGCGCTAGCATTACGTACTGTATTTCCTAATTCACATCATGCTTTTTGCATGGTCCATCTAAAAAAAAACCTTAAACTCAAGTGCAAGGGTGGTTCTGGATTTGCTAAAAGCATGGCATCGTATCTTGATGATATTGCCTATGCTGTTAATGAAACAGAGTATAATGCTTGTGTTGCAGCTTTTTTGAAGGCAGGAAAGGAGAAAGCAGAAGAGTTTTTGGGTAATTTGCCTAAAGAGCAGTTTTCTGATGCTTTTTTTAAAGGGAAACGATACGGTGAAATGACTTCAAATGCTGCAGAGTCTTTTAATAATCAGATTAAGTCTCGTCGTGAGTTACCCGTTACAGAGTTAATTGATAGTATACGTAATATGTTGATGGTTCAGATGTATGATCGCTTGGTTAAAGCAGAAGCTTGCAAATCTACTCTCTCTTCCATGTCACATATTAGATATGCTAATAATTTTAAGTATTGTCGTTCGTGGGTAGTGAAACAGTGTAGCAATCATGTTTTCCAAGTTCAAAGTAATCCCATCATGACTGTTGATTTAGAAGCCCGGACATGTTCTTGCTACAGTTGGCAAATTACCGGTTTCCCTTGTGTTCACGTTGTTTGTGCATTGGAAAAATCTCGGAAATCTATTAAGTACACATATGTTGATCAATACTACCATGCTTCAAAGTATCGCGAGACTTATTCTTTAAGTATTCCATCTCTTTCAACTTTTCAAGATGCCGATCTCGATTCTGCTGAGATTATTGTTCTTCCCCCCAAGTACAAGAAGATGCCCGGCAGGCCAAAGAAAAACCGTATGCCTTCCGGAGTTGAATATAGTCGGAAAAAGAGAATGTGTGGTCGATGCAAGCAACCTGCATATCATAACAAGGCAACTTGCACAGTTGCCTTGGTATAATAGTTTGAATAATTTTCTATGCTTAAACAATTAACATGTTTTTACATTTTTTTCTTCTCAATATTACTTTTATGTAACAATTACAATAACGATTACTCTTCCACTTTGCATAATGATTACTTATCCACGTTTTGTTTTTGTTTGTGTATATATGAGTCTTATTCATCCAGTGTTATTTTTGCTTGTCCTGTAAAATACATGTAAATCCCATCAAGAGGACAAATCCCATCATTCCCACTTGAATCCTATAATCCCAATTGATAAGTCCCATCATTCCCACTTGAATCCCATCACCCCAATGGATAAGTCCCATCACTCCCACTTGAATCCCATTTTTTTTCTAATACCCTAATTGTATTAGAAAAATTAACAAGTTGAATGATAATATTTCATCACTCCCATCACTTTTTAGTTGTTCCCATCATCATTGGGTGGCCCCAACCAACTGACGATTTCCCATCACTTGAATTTAGTCCCATCAACATCTATGGGACTTAAACACTTGATTCATGTCCCATCCGCCTAATTGAGTCCCATTACATCATACTCAAGCCCCATCAACACAATAAGTCCCATCGATGGGATTTATATGTGTATTTTGGTTAGATTTTTTTATGTACTGTATTGATGGGATGTTTTAGATCCGTGTACAATGATCCTCATCATCCCAATTGATTCCCATCACCAACATTTTAACTCCCATCACTCTTAGGTGTTCCCATCATCATTGGTTGACCCCAACCAACTAACGATTTCCCATCACTCGAATTTAGTCCCATCAACATCGATGGGACTTAAACACTTGATTCATGTCCCATCCGCCTAATTGAGTCCCATTACATCATACTCAAGTCCCATCAACACAATGAGTCCCATCGATGGGATTTATATGTGTATTTGGTTAGATTTTTTGATGTAATGTATTGATGGGATGTTTATATCCGTGATGGGATTTATTTATTTTTTTGATGGGATATATATGTGTATTTGATGTCTTTGTGTTGATGGGATTTTTAATTGAGTCCCATTACATCCTACTCAAGTCCCATAAACACAATAAGTCCCATACTCAACAATTATTTCCCATCATCCATGTATGTTCCCATCATCCGAATCGAGTCCCATCACCAATTTGAGTGATATCGACATCAATAACTTACACATTACCACCGATTATTTCCAATCACCCCAATTTAGTACGATCACCCTCAATGTTGTCCATTACTATAGATGTTCTTGTAAGAAGTCCCATGAATTCATATTGATCAACAAATAATAGTCTAGTCATAACAATAAATACGTTAACTATTCGACTAAAACTATTCATTCAAATAGGAAAGTAAATAAATAAATCCCATCATTGGGTGGCCCCAACCAACTGACGATTTCCCATCACTTGAATTTAGTCCCATCAACATCGATGGGACTTAAACACTTGATTCATGTCCCATCCGCCTAATTGAGTCCCATTACATCATACTCAAGCCCCATCAACACAATAAGTCCCATCGATGGGATTTATATGTGTATTTTGGTTAGATTTTTTTATGTACTGTATTGATGGGATGTTTTAGATCCGTGTACAATGATCCTCATCATCCCAATTGATTCCCATCACCAACATTTTAACTCCCATCACTCTTAGTTGTTCCCATCATCATTGGTTGACCCCAACCAACTAACGATTTCGCATCACTCGAATTTAGTCCCATCAACATCGATGGGACTTAAACACTTGATTCATGTCCCATCCGCCTAATTGAGTCCCATTACATCATACTCAAGTCCCATCAACACAATGAGTCCCATCGATGGGATTTATATGTGTATTTGGTTAGATTTTTTGATGTAATGTATTGATGGGATGTTTATATCCGTGATGGGATTTTTTTTTTTTTTTTGATGGGATATATATGTGTATTTGATGTCTTTGTGTTGATGGGATTTTTAATTGAGTCCCATTACATCCTACTCAAGTCCCATAAACACAATAAGTCCCATACTCAACAATTATTTCCCATCATCCATGTATGTTCCCATCATCCGAATCGAGTCCCATCACCAATTTGAGTGATATCGACATCAATAACTTACACATTACCACCGATTATTTCCAATCACCCCAATTTAGTACGATCACCCTCAATGTTGTCCATTACTATAGATGTTCTTGTAAGAAGTCCCATGAATTCATATTGATCAACAAATAATAGTCTAGTCATAACAATAAATACGTTAACTATTCGACTAAAACTATTCATTCAAATAGGAAAGTAAATAAATAAATCAGTTACAATACTAAACCAAATTCTACAATTTTTTCAAATTCAATTGTCTGCTATCTTTTTTTTCTGTTTCTTTTTTTGAACCATCATTTTTCTTCTTCGTTGACCTTCACTAGACTCCACAACTTGAATAGGATCCACAAATTGATACATAGAGCTTAATTCTTCATGTGACTTATCCAATTGTATCATAATATCTTTATTTGCCTGTTTAAATTCTTCAATAGATTCTTCAGAAGCCCTGTTTTGTTCAATAAGCACTTCTCTCCCGTAGGCAAGTTCTTGTATAACATCTTGATCTTCTTTTATTTCGTTTTCCATGGAAGTAATAGTTTTCTCTAGCTCAACAGTTCCAAATTCATCATACTGATTTTCAAGTGTGTAAAAATTATCGTTTAGAACTTTAATTTGTTCATTTTGTTCTTCAATTCTTCTTTTGACACGTATTTTGTTAGTGTTTTGATTTGTGTACATTTCCAGATATCGTTTTCTCCCATTATCAGCTTCTTCCTTTTTTTTTTTTAACTCTTCTGATACTTTAGCAAATTTTCTTAATTCTTCACGCTTATCTTCAAGTATACTTATCTTCTCATCTCTTGAAATAATATCAGCTTCCAAGATTGCAATTTCATCTATTATTTGTTTCAGCTTGGTTTCATTCTCATCCTCACTGTGTGCAAAAACAAATTTTTTATTGGATTACAATGTGATTAATCGAACTAATATATTTTGTTATTGAAAGTATTGTAGTAATAAAATCATTATACCTTTTAGTGTCTATATTTTCATCTTCCTTTATTTCATCATGAATTTTTTGAGTTTGATCCTCTTCATCATGTACCTCCTCCTGGTTCTCCTCGTCTTCTAACACATTATCTTCCTCAACAGTTGTGTTAAAAAATCTTTCTTCGTTGTCAAGAATTTGCAATTTATTAGTAGAAACCTTCAATAATTAATCAAAAATCATTATGTTATCAATTCTATTTAAACACATTCCAAAATAACTTACATTTACTTCCAAAGCCTGTAGAATAAAAGTCTGAGATATTGTCATGTCTATCCATTTCAGTATCCTTGGGAAACGTTTATGTTCATCTTCATCTAGATAACCTTTAACATGCTCAAAGAAGAAAGGCTATATTCCCACAATAGAATTTGTTATTAATTAAGATAAATAACTTATATGTTTTATATTCAAGAAAAGAATTAGATTATACTTACTGCTAGCATGCATGTAGGTCCTCTCACACGGGTTGTTATTCCGTTATCTATAGAGCTTAATAATTCATCACGAATGCTTGATTTCCAATCAAACATATTAATATGTTCAAGATCTTCAGAAATGGGAATAATCCACCAATCTACATGATGTGAATTGTAGGGGAAGAAAATTGTCGCTAATCCATACATGCATACTAGTTTTGCAAATATAACCAAATTTTCTTCTGTTTGTTCTGCACCTGCTATTAATTCAATTCGTGCTTTAAGATCTGATATTTTTAGCTTATCAGTTGAATTACTTGTTAATGGGAACTGTAATCTGTATAATTCAGACCTCATAGCATCATCCCTTTTCCTTGATGGTATAGGTATGTCTCCTCCACGAACACCCATTATAATTTTTATGTCTTCATTTGATAGTGGTATTGTTTTCCCTGCCACTATGAATCCTTTTTTTTTACTGCTATAAGACCTTATCAATGCTTCTGTAGCTGTGTTATCTTTCTTAATATGTTTTAGCTCATTCTTCATTTTATATAATCCTTTTATCAGTGAGAAAAAAGGTATTTGATGACAAGCATTGATATGTCTATCAGTTACATTGTTGTTCTTCAAAACTTGGAATAGTCCATCTAATGTTGAACGAAACTCGCGCCCCATTTTCTGCAAAACTAAAAATCGGTCTTAATCTCATCAATTTACAACTTGTTAACATAAATCCCATCATTTTACAACTTGTTAACATAAATCCCATCACTGTTTAATGAAACAAAACAAATTAAAATTAATGTATCAGTAAATTCTGTTCAATTCATTTATGACAGATAAACAAAAACCCGATATTGTTTCAATCAAATTTATCCCATCATTTTTTTACCAAAAAAATCCCATCGTTTTTACAATTTACACAAAGTTCAAGAATCCCATTAATCTTTTTTATTAAATCACATTGAACTTTTTTATTCGTGCATGTAATGATATTTATTGTACATTGATATATAATACTTTTTGTATTAAAATTATCGGTCTGGTTCATTCATCATCAGAATAAGGTTCTTAACTATAAGTTTAACAAAAAATAAATAAAATAGAAATCATACCTTTTGAAGAAATACTCTTAAATGTTTGTTTTTTTTGCTTTGCAGTGTTAGAAGTGTAATGAACTTTGAGAAGAAGTTAAACGAAAATGCTTATGGAAGGGTTTTGTAAAGTTTCAGAAATAGTTATGCTTCTGAGTTCGTGGGTGTGATAGTGGGATCTTTGTGTGTGATAGTGGGATAAATGAAGGGTACCGTTATTAATTTTAAAAAGATTAAAGAAAAATAAGATAAAGATCAACCAAACACCAAGTCGACCAATAAATCACATGGCACAATCAAAATATATGCTCCACTACTACCTTATCAATCTCGGTTCGAACCACCGCACAATCAAACAGAATTGTTTTTTATAATTGATGAGTCCCATCACAATTATTAGTACTATCACTTGATGAGTCCCATAACCATACGACAAACATCACCATTTTAATCCCATCACCCAATACTATCCATGAACATGACGAATGTCTAACCGATTTAAAAGAATGTTAAATGGATTTTTGTTAGTTGAGTAACATCACACGATAAGTCCCATTACCTTGTTTTATGGGAAGGTTAGGATATCAAAGTTACGAATCCCATCACCCCCACTTGAGTCCCATCACTACTATATAAAATACCATCACTCGATAAGTACCATTATACCAATTGAGTCCCATCATCGCAATAGGTTTTTATGGATCATCCAGTGTTTAAAATATTAATGGGGATTTGACCATATGAATCTAGTCCCATTACCCTGATTTTTGACAGCTACTAGATGAGTCCCATCACCATCAATAATTCCCATCGTCCCAATTGAGTTCCATCACTCTTGGGTTTTCCCATTATCATTAGTGGGCCCCTAACCACCCGATTATTATCATCAACCCAATTTAGTCCCATCACCATCGGTGATGCCACCCCTACTGATGATTTCCCATCACCCCAATCTAGTCCCATCACCCACCGATGATGCCCATCAACATCACCATCAATAATTCAAATTGTCTCAATTGAGTCTCATCACCAACATTTATTTCCCATCACCCTTGGGTGTTCCCATCATCATTGGTGGATCCCTAACCACGAAAAGTTGGGGAAGCATTATGGGCATTGGCAGCATTGGCACTGGCAGGAGATGGGGCAGAGGTCTAGTCAGCTCATACATATTTCTATCGTGAATATTTAAAAGCCCCCCATTGTTATTTCTTGAGAATCTTGTTGGTGGTGGTGGTGCATGATAATGATTATGATGGTTTCTTCCCTTTCCTGCCCATGGCCTGTAACCACCACCTCCTCGTCCCAATTGAGTCCCATCACCAATAATCATTTCCCATCATCTTGGTTGTTCCCATCATCATTGGTGGACCCCTAACCACCCAATGATTATCATCAACCCAATTTAGTCCCATCACCTTCAATGATGCCACCCCCAATGATGATTCCCATCACCCCAATATTGTCCCATCACCCCACCGATGATGCCCATCAACATCACCATCAACAATTCCCATCATCCCAATTGAGTCCCATCACCAACAATTATTTCCCATCACCTTTGGTTGTTCCCATCATCATTGGTGGACCCCTAACCACCCGATGATTATCATCAACCAAATTTAGTCCCATCACCCTTCGATGATGCCACCCCAATGATGATTTCCCATCATCCACCGATGATGCCCATCAACATCACCATCAATAATCCCCATCGTCCCAATTGAGTCCCATCACCAACAATTATTTCCCATCACCTTTGGTTGTTCCCATCATCCTTCGATGACGCCACCCCACTAATGATTCCCATCACCTTAATCTAGTACCATCACCCACCGATGATGCCTATCAACATCACCATCACAATTCCCAATTGAGTCCCATCACCAACAATTATTTCCCATCACCTTTGGTTGTTCCCATCATCCTTCGATGACGCCACCCCCACTGATGATTCCCATCACCTTAATCTAGTCCCATCACCCACCGATGATGCCCATCAACATCACCATCACAATTCCCAATTGAGTCCCATCACCAACAATTATTTCCCATCACCTTTGGTTGTTCCCATCATCCTTCGATGACGCCACCCCACTGATGATTCCCATCACCTTAATCTAGTCCCATCACCCACCGATGATGCCCATCAACATCACCATCACAATTCCCATCGTCCCAATTGAGTCCCATCACCAACAATCATTTCCCATCATCATTGGTGGACCCCTAACCACCCGATGGTTATCATCAACCCAATTTAGTCCCATCACCATCGATGATGCGATAACCATCGATGATTTACCATCGACCCAATTGAGTCCCATCATAGGTGATGGGACTTAAACACTTGATTCATGTCTAATCCGCCTAATTGAGTCCCATAACATCCTACTCAAGTCTCATCAACACAATAAGTCCAATCCCCAACAATTACTCTTAATTTTTTTTTTTTTGCATATGCGTTGGTTCGAAATTAGGTTGGTAAGAGAATTTTATACATATCATTTTTTTTTGGGACGCGTAAACACATACCTTTCGTATTCTTTCTATTCACACACTTAAAGTAAAGTATTCTTCGTCTGAAAACCAATTCGTCCTTTTACACTCAGATAAAGATACCTTCAAGGATCACACAAAATTAGATTCATTCGATAGCAACCAGTTTCGAGAATTCAATTTAGACTAATCATAAGGTAAAAACTTTTCATTCATTTTTTTTCTAATTTGTGTTCGATTTTTATAGGTAACAACATAAATTTGATGTTGAAAGAAAACTCAAATGATGTCAATTGAATCGTTTATCATTGCATGTACTAAAGATAGGTTTAAAATTAGGTTGAATGATTTTTTGTGTTTGATTGAATTCTGATTATTTTAGTTCGACAATTTCATAAATAGTGATTCGATTAACTGTATTCATTGATGTTATTACACTAATTAGACCATTTTTTTTTTGATTGGATTCTGTGTTTTTGAGTTATAGTTGCAAATTTTCATCTGTTAAAGGGAGTTATATGGTGATGGGATTAACTGTATTCAACGATGGGATTAGACTAATTAAAGTACTATAATGCAGGTATGGCTGGAAAAGAATTTAGATCTAGTATCGAAGCAATTTTTCAAATTTTGAAGAATGCTAAGTTTACACGTTAACATTTAACAGTTTGTAGACAACTTCCTTTCTACAAACTTTTAATTGCATTGTACCATATGAAGGATCAAAGGAAGAACATAAAAAAAGACAATCATGGAGTTTCAAAATTAATATCCTTATACGTAAAAGATCAAGGATTTAAAATTGCAGGAAAGATAGTGCAAATTAAGAAATCAGACATCCAATTGATTCTTGGAGTTGACAGTGGTGAAATTAATGTACCTTCTCCAAGTACGAAGCAGGATGTTTTAAGCTCACCGTGGTTCCGTAAGATATTCCCCTCTGAGTCTGGGACTGAATGTGTATCGAATTCTACTATAAAGAGTAAAATTGTAGAATTACTGGGTTCAAACAATCAGACTGAAGAAGTCTTAACAAATATTGCAAAGCTCATCTGTGTCTATGGGCTTAGTACAATATTTTACCCTTACACATCTGCAAAGACATCATGGTGGTTATTTTCGATATCTCAAAACTTAGAGGCTCTAAAGTCTTATGATTGGGCCGGACATTCATGTCAAACGTTACTCAATTCAATAAATTCAGGGAAGACTACACGTGTACTAGGACCAACTTGTGTGCTTATAGTAAGTTGAGTGAATTTCTTAAATATGAAAAATTAAATTAGCTGATATTTATTTGTTTTTGATTTTGTAGCCATTTTTCTTTGAACATGTTGCTGGTTGGAAACCTGACAAATTGAATGCATTCCCAAGGATATTGAAGTGGTTAGAAGTTTGCGATTCTGATAAGCGCGAATCACAAGTAGTGCAACGAATCTTGAAGGCTGTAAAAGTTAATGTAAGTAGCAAAATATCTTTTAATCACAACAATATAAATTTTATATACGTATGGGATAACATTTTTGAGGTGGGATTTGTATGTATATGGGATTTAGAAAGTATTGTTTTTTTATCTAATGGGATTTTGGGGGAATTAATGGGATTTTGCATAAAGTCTGTTGATTTTTATTGTTAATTTTATAAGACAGAGTTATATAATAGTATGATTTATAATGACAGGTTAACACACAAGAGTTGACAATACTTGAACATGAAAAGAATATGGAGTTGGAGAATGAGAATCCTGGAGAAGATCACAATGAATACATCAACAACAATGATAATGTAATACAAGTTGAGAATGAAGATGAAGATTACAATGAAACCACAAAAACCGAAGCTGTGGTTGAAAAAAGAAAAAGTGTAAAGGATGATCAGACTGTGAAAAAATGTAAAGAAAAAAGGTAACTTTGTTTTAACAGTATAGTAATATCATTAATCATATCAGAAACTGATCTAATTTTTATTTTTACAAACTAAGCATCAAATTGAACATCGAATATCAGAATAAGTTAACTGAACTAAAACATAAGAAGGATTTGTTGATGGATAAGTTACATATGAAAGATCAGAAAATATCCCATCTTGAAGAAAAGTTGAAAGAATTACAAGAGTTTACAACAGAATTGGATGAACTTAAATCTGCAACAAACGAAGCTGAAGATAGACAAAAGGAAATGATTGAAATGTATGAAAAAGAATATGAAGAAAGAAAGAAAGCTGTTGCTCAATGTCGGGAACAAGTAGCAACAATCAGTGACCTGAGAGAAAAGATTAGGAATCAACAAGATCTAATAGCACAAGCTCCAATTTTAGTAGAATCGTTAAGGCATCAAATTCAGCAACTCGATATTGAACTACAAAGAGGAAGAAATTTTAAAGAACAACAACTTGAATTGTCAAAGGCCGTCATGAAAAGACACGACAATCTTGGAGAAGAGGTTGAAAAACTAGCTCATGAAAATGAAAATTGGAATACACTACTTGAAGAAGTATATAAGGAGTTGGAATTTACATATGCAGCACAAAGCGGACTCTATTCAAAGAAAAGGAAAAGGAAAGTAATTTGTGACGATACTGATAAGTGTGACTGAAAACTCACTTAACCAGAATTTTTTTGAACAAGATGATTAAAATTCTGTACTATTTTTAGACTATTATCCTATTTTCTAGTTTATGTATTAAGTATCACTAGTTAATTTCTCACTTTTTATCAATATATTATTATTCAATTATTATGTTTCTCACTTTTGAATGTAATAGATTAAATACCTATAGGTAGTCCAATGATTCCCATCAACCTTGTTTTAGGGGTTTTTTGGGACATTTTATCATGCCATCTCATCACCATATGATTATGTAAATATAATATTGTTTAGTTTGTTCATCCATACATTCAACTACATTTTAACTTAAACAACAACTTTATTATATTTAGATTATTTTCATACAATGAATCCAATAATAAGAATTTTTGATAGTAAAGTTTATTAACGAATTCTCTTAGAGCACAATGGTCACAAAAACTATGCATATGTTATACACTTTGCCTATTGATCCTAGTTCGAATCACACCAACTACGAAAAATATTTTGTTCCTCTATTTTGGTTGTTCCCATCATCATTCGTGGGCCGCCCACCACCCGTTGGTTACCATCAACCAATTTTAGTCCCATCACCCCAATGATGCCATCACCAACGGTGATTTCCCATCACCCAAATTTAGTCCCATCACCACCGATGATGCTCATCAACCACATTTTTGTCCATTACCCCCAATTGAATCCATCACCAACATTAAATTTGCATCAACCACATTGACTGTACTCATTGATGGGAAGTCCATCACCCAAATTGATTCCCATCACTTTAATTTAGTCCCATCATCCAAATTGTTTCCCATCACCAACATGTAACTCCCATCACTTTTTAGTTGTTCACATCATCATTGGGCGGCCCCAACCAACTGACGATTTCCCATCACTTGAATTTAGTCCCATCAACATCGATGGGACTTAAACACTTGATTCATGTCCCATCCGCCTAATTGAGTCCCATTACATCATACTCAAGACCCATCAACACAATAAGTCCCATCGTTGGGATTTATATGTGTATTTTGGTTAGATTTTTTTATGTACTGTATTGATGGGATGTTTTAGATCCGTGTACAATGATCCTCATCATCCCAATTGATTCCCATCACCAACATTTTAACTCCCATCACTCTTAGTTGTTCCCATCATCATTGGTTGACCCCAACCAACTAACGATTTCCCATCACTCGAATTTAGTCCCATCAACATCGATGGGACTTAAACACTTGATTCATGTCCCATCCGCCTAATTGAGTCCCATTACATCATACTCAAGTCCCATCAACACAATGAGCCCCATCGATGGGATTTATATGTATATTTGGTTAGATTTTTTGATGTAATATATTGATGGGATGTTTATATCCGTGATGGGATTTATTTTTTTTTTGATGGGATATATATGTGTATTTGATGTCTTTGTGTTGATGGGATTTTTAATTGAGTCCCATTACATCCTACTCAAGTCCCATAAACACAATAAGTCCCATACTCAACAATTATTTCCCATCATCCATGTATGTTCCCATCATCCGAATCGAGTCCCATCACCTTTTTTTGAGTGATATCGACATCAATAACTTACACATTACCACCGATTATTTCCAATAACCCCAATTTAGTACGATCACCCTCAATGTTGTCCATTACTATAGATGTTCTTGTAACAAGTCCCATGAATTCATATTGATCAACAAATAATAGTCTAGTCATAACAATAAATACGTTAACTATTCGACTAAAACTATTCATTCAAATAGGAAAGTAAATAAATAAATCAGTTACAATACTAAACCAAATTCTACAATTTTTTCAAATTCAATTGTCTGCTATCTTTTTTTTCTGTTTCTTTTTTTGAACCATCATTTTTCTTCTTCGTTGACCTTCACTAGACTCCACAACTTGAATAGGATCCACAAATTGATACATAGAGCTTAATTCTTCATGTGAATTATCCAATTGTATCATAATATCTTTATTTGCCTGTTTAAATTCTTCAATAGATTCTTCAGAAGCCCTGTTTTGTTCAATAAGCACTTCTCTCCCGTAGGCAAGTTCTTGTATGACATCTCGATCTTCTTTTATTTCGTTTTCCATGGAAGTAATAGTTTTCTCTAGCTCAACAGTTCCAAATTCATCATACTGATTTTCAAGTGTGTAAAAATTATCGTATAGAACTTTAATTTGTTCATTTTGCTCTTCAATTCTTCTTTTAATACGTATTTTGTTAGTGTTTTGACTTGCGTACATTTCCAGATATTGTGTTCTCCCATTATCAGCTTCTTCCTTTTTTTTTTCAACTCTTCTGATACTTTAGCAAAATTTCTTAATTCTTCACGCTTATCTTCAAGTATACTTATCTTCTCATCTCTTGAAATAATATCAGCTTCCAAGATTGCAATTTCATCTATTATTTGTTTCAGCTTGTTTTCATTCTCGTCCTCACTGTTTGCAAAAACAAATTTTTTATTGGATTACAACATGATTAATCGTACTAATGTATTTTGTTATTGAAAGTATTGTAGTAATAAAATCATTATACCTTTTAGTGTCTACAGGTTCATTATTTGTAACACTTGTTTCCCCTTCCAATGTTGAACGGAACTCTCGATCCATTTTCTGCAAAACAAAAAATAGGTCTTAATCTCTTACTGTTTTTTTATCTAATTCATATATAACACATAAATCCCATTAGTTTACAACCTGATACAATAAATCCCATCACTGTTTAATAAAACAAAACAAATAAAAACTTTTTAAAAATTACACAGAGTTGAAGAATCCCATTAAACTTTTTTATTCGTGCATGTAATGATATCATTGTACATTGATATATAATACCTTTTGTATTAAAATTATTTGTCTGGTTCATTCATCATCAAAATAAGCTTTTTAACTATAAGTTTAAAAAAAAAAAAATAGAAATCATACCTTTTGAAGAAATACTCGTAAGTGTTTGATTTTTTGCTTTGCAGTGTTAGAAGTGTAATGAACTTTGAGAAGAAGTTAAGAGAAAATGTTTTTGGAACGGTTTTGTGACGCTTGAGTTTTATAAATTTTCAGAAATAATTATGCTACTGCGTTCGTGGGTGTGATAGTGGGATGTTGGGTGTGATAATGGGATAAATGAAGGGTCAATGTGGATACGTTATTAATTTTAAAAAGATTAAAGAAAAATAAGCCACATGGCACCTATTATAAGAATATTTGATAGTAAAGTTCATTAATGAATTGTCTTTTAGCACAATGGTCACAAATACTATGCATAACTTCTACACTTGCCTATTGATCATAGTTCGAATCATATCAACTACAAGATAAAAAAAATTGTTTCTCTCTTTTGGTGGGATCATTTTTCTCCTTAAAGTATTATATTAGTAGGTGTTTTTTTGTTTTTATTTTAATAGTAGTCATTTTGGATTCATATTCCTTGTTGATTTATATCACTACTAATTATTCCCATCACTTTAGTTGAGTCCAATTGTTGTAATTGAGTCCAACTATTGATTCTCATCCCTCCCAATGAAGAACATCACTTAGTTGAGTCCAACCTATGCAAATGAGTCCCATCAAAGGTACGATTCCCATCACCCAAATCGAGTCCCATCACCACTATAAAATACCATCACTCGATAAGTACCGTCACACCAATTGAGTCCCATCACCTGCAATGGGTTTTTATTGATCATCGAGTGGTTAGAATATCAACGGGATTCGAACATATAAATCAAGTCACATCATACTTGTTTGTTTTCATTTTGGTTGATTTTGCCCACCTATAATAAGAATATTGATAGTAAAGTTTATTAACGAATTCTCTTAGAGCACAATGGTCACAAATACTATGCATAAGTTCTACACTTGCCTATTGATCATGGTTCGAATATCACCAACTACAAGGAAAAAAGATTTGTTCTTCTCTTTTGGTGGGATCTTTTTTCTTCTAACTAGTCTCCATCAACATGATGAATATGTCATCGATTTCAAAAAATGTCATCGATTCTATTAAGTCAAGTTAGAACATATAAATCCCATCACCCCCGCTTGAGTCTCATCACCATTATAAAATATCATCACTCGATAAATCCCATCACACTAGATTGGGGCTTTAGTACCATCTCCCCAATTTAGTCCCATCACCATGATAAGTCCCATCACCTCAATAAATTCCCATCACTAAAAGGTTTGTATTCATCATCCAATGTCTGATGGGAAGGTTATAATAGTAATTGGATTTGAACATCTGAATCAAGTCCCATCATCTTTGTTGATTCCAATCACTTAGTTGAGTCATACAGTTTGCAATTGAGTCCCACCAAAGTGACGAATCCCATCAACTCTCCTTTAGTCCCATCAACACTATAAAATACCATCACTATTTTGACACTACAAAATACCATCAATGAATTCCCATCACCACTATAAAGTACCATCACTATGTTACTACTAGATGATGGGAATCATACAATGATTGACGGGATTTTAGGATAGTAAATGTTATTTGATGGAATATACTATTATTTGTTGATTGATCAATTGCAATGATGGGACTCATTGCAAATCATCAGTGCAGATAGGAATCAATTAGAGAAAAACAACTTCTAATATAATACTTTAGGCAGAAAAAACATCCCACCAAAAAAGAAATAATTTTTTTTTTTTTGTACTTTGTGTGATTCGAACAATGATCAATACACAAGTGTAGAGCTTATGCATAGTATTTGTAACCATTGTGCTAGATAGCTTCTTTGTTTCTTTTGTTGTTAAAGTTTTTTATATGATGGGATTTTGCTTTAATTGGTCATTTGAATTCGCCAGCGTACTTAATCCCATTCACCACTTATTAAAGAAAGAAATGAACATAAAGGAACCCAGAAACTAACATATCACCGCCACTTTCACACCAAACACATTCTCTCTCTTACTGTAAACTAAAATACACAATAACAACCATCATTCGTGTAAAATTGCAGATACCTAATCAAATTTCTTCCTCCTGCTCACTAATGAAGATTCATAACACAAAGTAGAAGAATTACAAAAAAAAAGGTAAAGTTTTCAAAGTTCATTTCTTCTATTTAGTTACATTCATATTAACATTTTGAAACCCTAGAAAGTGATTAAATGTTGAAATAATGATGAAGATAACTGTTGAAATTAGCATTTACTTATCATCTCGAGTAATTTCTGAATATTTAAATAACTTGATAATTTATGAATGGTGCATCTGTATAAATTATTATATGTATGTTTTTCAGTATATGTGTAAGTTTCATAAGATAAACTTTATTTTTGAGATGATTTTAAATGTACTGGTGTTTTCGTAATTTAGTTTAATTATTTATTTTTTTGTACTTGTTGTTCCGTATTAGATATGTTTATATTTTGACATATAAAGTACTACATTGCAGATATGGCTCCAGAATTTAGATCTAATACCGATGCAATTTTTCAAATTGTGAAGCATGAAAAATTTACACATCAACATTTAACAGTTTGTAGTCAACTTCCTTTCTTCAAACTTTTAATTGGATTATACCGTATGAAGGATAAAAGGAAAAACATAAAAAAAGACAATCATGGAGTTGCAAAATTAATATCCTTATACTGTGTAAAAGATAAAGGTTTTAGAATTGGAGGTAAGATAGTTAAATTCAAGAGATCAGACATTCAATTGATTCTTGGAGTTGACAGTGGTAAAGTTGATGTACCTTCTTCAAGTACAAGGCAGGATGTTTTCATCTCAACGTGGTTCCGTGAGATGTTTCCGTCTGAGAATGGAAGTAAATTGGTATCGAATTCTGTTATAAAGACTAAACTTGTAGAATTACTGGATTTAAACGATCAGACTGAAGAAGTATTAACGAATATTGCAAAGCTCATGTGTGTTTACGGGCTTAGTACAATTTTTTACCCTTACTCAGCTGCAAAGACATATTGGTGGTTATTTTCAGTATGTCAAAACTTAGAAGCTCTAAAAACTTATGATTGGGCAGGACATTTATGTAAAACGATACTCACTTCAATAAGTTTAGGGAAGACTACACGTGTACTAGGACCAACTTGTGCACTTATAGTAAGTTGACTGATTTTCTTATATATGAAAAAGAATATAAACTAACATTATTTATTTTTGATTTTGTAGCCATTTTTCTTTGAGCATGTTTCTGGTTGGAATCCTGATAAAGTTGATGCATTCCCAAGGGTATTGAAGTGGTTAGATGTTTGCGATAGTAAACACCGCAAATCAAAAGTAGTGAAATGCATTTTCGATGCTTTAGAAGTTAATGTAAGTACTAATATACTCTAATTATTGTATTAAATTACAATTGGATTAAAGTTGAAATTCGTTTTGTGTTTTGTTTTTTGAAACTATTGGATTGTATCTAATGGGATTTTTAGTTAAATTAACGGGATTTTTTTCTTAGTTTATAGTATATTGATGGGATTAATACCAAAAAATATGTTCTAACATTTTAGATGCTTTAGAAGTTAATGTAAGTACTAAAATATTCTAATGATGGGATTAATCACAATGCTATAAATGTTATAAGTGAATAGTATTAAGGTTTTGAGATGGGGATCTGTTAATGGGATTTAGAAACTATTTGGATTTTATCTAATGGGATTTGTTGGGAATTAACGGGATTTTTTTATGTTTTATAGTATTTTGATGGTATTAGTAAAAAAAATATGTTCTAACTTTTTCAGTATGATTAATTACAGGTTAACACCGATGAGTTGAAAATCCTTGAACATGAAAAAGATTTTCATGCAGAGGACGAGCATACTGGAGAGGAAGATAATAGAGATGGTGTTAACATCAACAATGCTGAGGATGTAATACAAGATTTGTTTGAAAATCCAACGAATGATAAAGATGAAAATAGAGATGACGATTTCATTCCTTGTGGTAATGAACAATCTGATGGGAACAAAGATGAGAACATCAATAATGATGATGATGTAATGCCAGTTTCATTTGATAATCCAATGAATGATAATGATGATGATATACATGAGTATGAAAATCCCAACCAAGATGAAAATGCAGATATTATTTTAGAAACAAGGAAGGAAGTGATCGATGAAACAACAGAGAAAACAAATAATGAACAAAACTTCGGAGTAGAAAAAGAAGTTAACAACGTAGATTATCTTGATTTGGATAACATGTACAACTCCGGAGTTGGACTATCACAAATTATCACACCTGAAGATTATGTGAATTATGAGAGTCAACCTAAAAATCAAACAAATGAAGCTGTTGAGAACAGGTAATCAATTACAATTATTTACTTTAACTATTTTTCAATGACATCAATGCGAAATTAATATGTGATAATACTTGAAACAGCAGAAAAACCAAACAACTTGAAAGAAAATTGAGGGAGATAGGAGATTTGGAAAAGGTTGCAAGGGAGGAAGTAAATGATTTAAAAATTACTCTTGAGGGCAAAGATAAATTAATCAAACAGCTTCAAGAGAAAGTGAATAATCTAGCCGAATTAGAAAAGTTTGCTAAAGAAGAAGCAAAGGTATTAAGTGACAGCTTAAGAAAAACTGAAAAAAAATTAGAAGATGAAGTGATAATGAAAGAAGAATTGATCCAAAATGCAAACATTGTAACTGAAACAAATCATCGCTTACGGAAAGAAAATGAAGAATTACGAAAAGAAAATGAAGAATTACAAAAAGAAAATAAGATCTTAAAAGATTATATAAAAGAGCCAAACAACATTCCCAATGTGCAACAGTTTGAAAATGCAGAACACTTATCAAATGAGAATTTAGATAATAATGATGATAAAGAGATATTTGATGATGGGACTGAAATAAATATACCACAACAGAAAAAGATTTCAAGGAAGAGAAAGAAGAAACACGTAACACCAAGCTCAATGGTCAATCGTGTAAAAAAAGGTCAACGCCCAGGAAAGGAGAAATTTTTTGATGACGAATACATCACAGATAATGTATTTAAACGAAAGAAAACAAAAGAGGACATTGCATGTTCAACTGAAGATTACCAGGTTCTTATGGATAAAGGAATACCTCCTGAATTCAATGTCAGTATGAGTGAATGCATGGCAGTTGTTAAATATTGTCCCATTGGATCATCGGTAAGTATATGATATTCACAAAATGTTAATCATAATTATATCAATAACGATATTAACATGTTTTCAGGTTATGGAGGCAACACTTAGTATAATGGAAATATTGTATGATACAAGTAAAAAATATACACCATATGCAAGATGGAATCATGCTGTTCATGTTGATGTAAATTCTGTGGTAAGTTTAAATTTCAATGTGATTTCTAGGTTACTGATGGGATTTATAGGTACTGATGGGAATTTACTGATTGGATTAATAAGATCAAAATATGTTATGTACTAATGGGATTTGGGAAAATATTGGATACTACCTTGACAATGGGATTAAAAATTTAAATGGGATTTCATATTTATCTTTACAAGAAAAGAGTTATTAATAGTATGATTGTTAATGACTATATTGTTATGAACACTAATTATGTTTCGTTTGATTTACAGGAATATATATATAATGGACCAGAAATTCAAGTACAAAGTTTGATAAAAAATTCTTCACTCTACATGCAAACATATAGATATGTGCTATTCCCAATACAAACAAAATCAGGAAAAATAAATCAATGGACACTGTTAGTTTATGATAAATCATTTGATGGCTTCGTTCATTACAACGGACTTCCAGGCAAAAAATCTTCAACAACTATAGCAAACAATAGTGCAAATCATCTAGTGAAAGTAATCACAAATGGGAAAAGACAAGATGAAGTAAAGCATGAAGAGTGTTCACATGAAAAAGCAGCAATACATGATTCAGGTCTCTACATTTTATTATATGCACAAGATTTGTTTAAAAGACAACATGTACAAGGTCATTACAAAGCAGTAAACGCAGATGACTTTAGAGGTAAAATTGTGAATTGGTTACTATATCACACTAAGGCAGCCAACACAAGATCACTTTAGGAAGGAATTTGAGAAAAAATTACACTTTGTTGAAAGTTTACAACTATGTTGATGGGTTTTTTTAGATTGTTAATTGTTTTATATTATATTAGAGTATTAATGTTTTACTCTCCATCAACATAATGAATATGTCATCGATTTCAAAAAATGTCATCGATTCTATTAAGTCAAGCTAGAACATATAAATCCCATCACCCCCGCTTGAGTCTCATCACCATTATAAAATATCATCACTCGATAAATCCCATCACACTAGATTGGGCTTTACTACCATCACCCCATTTTAGTCCCATTACCATGATAAGTTACAACAACATGATAATCACCATAACCCCATTTTTACATCATACAATGATTCATAGGATAATAAATGGGACTAAATTATAGTGATGGCAATAATTTGTGATGATGGGACTCGAATAGGATGTAATGGGTTTTTATGGATAATTTAGTTTTTAGAATATCAATGGGATTTGAACATATAAACAAATCCCATCATACTTGTTTGTGTTTCATTTTTGTTGATTTTGCCCACATATAATAAGAATATTGATAGTAAAGTTTATTAATGAATTCTCTTAGAGCACAATGGTCACAAATACTATGCATAAGTTCTACATTTGCCTATTGATCCTGGTTCGAATCACACCAACTACAAGGAAAAAAAAATTTGTTCGTCTCTTTTGGTGGGATCTTTTTTCTCCTAACTGACTCTCCATCAACATAATGAATATGTCATCGATTTTCAAAAAATGTCATCGATTCTATTAAGTCAAGCTAGAACATATAAATCCCATCACCCCCGCTTGAGTCTCATCACCATTATAAAATATCATCACTCGATAAATCCCATCACACTAGATTGGGCTTTACTACCATCACCCCATTTTAGTCCCATTACCATGATAAGTTACAACAACATGATAATCACCATAACCCCATTTTTACATCATACAATGATTGATAGGATAATAAATGGGACATAAACACTTGATTCAAGTCCCATCCGACTAATTGAGTCCCATTACATCCTATTCGAGTCCCATCATCACAAATTATTGCCATCACTATAATTTAGTCCCATCATCGCATTTGAGCCCCATCAGCACCCGATGAGTCCAATCATCCCGATTGTGAGCACTACTAGATGATGGGAATCATACGATGATTGACGGGATTTTAGGATAGTAAATGGTGATTGATGGAATATACTATTATTTGTTGATTGATCAATTGCAATGATGGGACTCATTGCTAATCATCAATAGGAATGCAAAACAATTGGAGAAAAACAACTACTAATATAATAATTTAGGCAGAAAAAACATCCCAAAAAAGAGAGAAACAATTTTTTTTTTTTTTGTACTTGATGTGATTCGAACAATGATCAATACGCAAGTGTAAAGCTTATGCATAGTATTTGTAACCATTGTGCTAGATAGCTTCTTTGTTTCTTTTGTTGTTAAATATTTTTATATTACGGTATTTCGCTTTATTTGGTCATTTGAATTCGCCAACGTACTTAATCCCATTCACCACTTATTAAAGAAAATGAACATAAAGGAACCCAGAAACTCACACATCACCGCCACTTTCACACCAAACATATTCTCTCTCCTACTGTAAACTAAAATATACAATAACAACCATCATTCGTGTGAATTTGCAGATATCTAATCAAATTTCTCCCTCCTGCTCAATAATGAACATTCATAACACAAAGTAGAAGAATTACAAAAAAAAAGGTAATGTTTTCAAAGTTCATTTCTTCTATTTAGTTACATTCATATTAACTTTTTGAAACCCTAGAAAGTGATTAAATGTTGAAATAATGATGGTGTAAGACATATAACAATATATACATATTGCTTGTACTCGTATATATTTTTTAGACTAAATATGTAAATTATTGTGTATATATAAGTGAATGTTATATAGAGGAAGCGAATTTTAGGAAGTTTATAAATTAGCCATTAATTATCAGCTCGAGTAACTTCTGAATCTTTTAATAACTTGAGAAATTATGAAAGGTGCATCTGTATAAATTATTTTACGTCTGTTTTTCAGTATATGTGTAAGTTTTATAAGATAAACTTTATATTAAGAAGAATTTAAATGTACTGGTGTTTTCTTAATTTTTTGTTTTTGTGTTTTACTCTTTATTGCAATACTTAAATGGTTAAATAACTCCTGCATATACTAGTTTCATGATATTGTGTATAACAATTGATTTTTTTTAAGTTTCATTATATATTTTGTGATGGGACTTTTTGATGGGACTTTATACGTAAATTGTTTTCTCTTTTTGATGGGATTTTTGTGTATTGGTTGGACTCAAGTAGTTGATGGAATTTATATCAATGTTATTCTTTACAGAAACGTATTATCGAGTTATAACATTTAATATATTTAAGTAATATGCAGGTATGTATCATACAGAGTTTAAATCTTCAATTGACGCTATATACCAAATTTTGAAGAATCAACGAATCACATTTCAACATATAAAGGCGTGCAGAAAACTTCCTTGCTACAATATCATAAAAGCATTGCATCGAATCAAAGATGAACGTAAACAGATTAAAAAAGATAATGTTGCAGTTTCTGAATTAATATCTTTTTACTGTGCAACATCAGGAGGATTTAAGGTGGCAAGAAAGATAATTCCATTAAAAAAATCAGACATTACATTGATTCTTGGACTTGAGTGCGGGGATGTTAAAGTACCTTATAGAACTAGGGAAGATGTGTTAAGCTCACCTTGGTTTCATAAGATATTTCCTGAAGAGAATGGGAAAGAAATGGTATCAAATTCAGATATAAAGTCTAAAATTGAAAAGTTACTTCTACTTCAAGATCAGAATGAAGAAGTGTTAGCAGACTTTGCAAAGCTGATGTTTGTTTATGCGTTTACTACAATATTATACCCATTGAACGGTTCAAAGACATGTTGGTTATTATTTTCTATTTGTCAAAACTTAGAATCCCTTAAAACGTATGATTGGGCAGGGAACTCGTGTGAAACGTTGCTAAATTCAATATCATTACGAAAAAGAACACGCATACAAGGACCAACTTGTGTGCTTATAGTAAGTACATTCAATTTCTTAAACATCTAAAATTATAATAAAAAATAACATTTTTTTTTTGTAAATTGTAGCCATTTTTCTTTGAACATGTTGCTTGTTGGAATCCTTCACAAGTTAATGCATACCCAAGACTATTAAAGTGGTTAGACCTTGTTCAAGGTAATTCATTTGCAACGGAATACATCGGTGAAGCCATAGCATCTAAGGTAAGTAATATTTTGTATATAGTTATAAGATTTATTACAATGTTATATGTTTTTTAGCTGATGGGTTTTTCGGTATAATAATGGGATTTTCTAGTTTAATGATGGGATTTTTTTTTTTACTGATGGGAATTTACTGGTAGGATTAATACAATCAATTTTTGTTATAAATTATTTGGATTTCTGAAAACAAGAGTTGTTAATAGTAAGATTGTTAATGACAGGTTAACATTACACAGTTGCAAATCCTTCCACGTGAAAAGTTTTTCGATGTAGAGGGCGAACTAGATGAAGTGGAAGAAAATGAAAATAAGAATAACGAACATGAGGATTATATTCCACATATTAATGAACAAACTTATGGGAACAAAGATGAAAACATCAACAATGTTGATAATATAGTACCAGATTCTCTTGGTAATCCAAGAAATGAAGTGATCAAGGAGAATTTAGATGAAACAAACGATTTTGTACATGAAGACGATGGTGTGATAAAAGAAAGAACTGCTGGATTAGAAAAAGAACTTAAAAACACAAAAAACAACATTATAGATGATTTTTCTGTTGAAAATATGTTTGACTTAGGAATATCACAGCATGATGATGATTTAGGAGCACATGTAGAAAAGGTAAATACTAAAAATCATCAAAACAATCCCAAAAAAGGTTTATTCTCGAAAAGGTATATCAAGTATAAGTATTTAGTTTAATTTATACTGATGAGATTAATATCTAATTTATATAATCTAATATTTTTTACAGTGAAATCGACATGGCTTCCGAGATCAAATATCTTGAAAGCAAATTGAGAGAGTTAAATGATTTAGAAATGTTTGCAAAGGAAGAAGCAAATAATTTAAGAAACTGTTTAAAATCCAGAGATAAAATTATCGACGATCTTCAAGATCAATTAAACAAATACATAGACTTAGAAAAGTTGATGAAAGAAGAAGCTGACAAGTTAAAAGATAGACTCCAAAGTACTGAAAAAAGATTAGAAGATGAAATTGAGAGAAAGAATTCATTGATCAAGACTAAAGAAATGATATTATTAACAAATCAGAACTTACATAGAGAAAATGAAGATTTACGTACAGAAAACAAGGTCCTAAAAGATGATTTAAATAAAATTCTTGAAGAGCCTTGCATTATTCCAAACGTTGAACCATTTCAAACAATGACGGGAGAAGAAATTCCCATCAATCCACAAACTAACACTAATGAAATTAAAAAACCCAGAATGAAAACTATTGCAAATAAGAGACAGAAGAAACAAGTCTCGCCTAGCTCGATGGTCAATCGTGTAAAAACAGGTCAACGATTAGGAAAGGAGAAACAACTTGATGAAGAATATGATTCAGAAACTGACATTAAAAGAAAGAGAACAAAAGAGAACATTGCATGTTCAAGCGAAGTTTATGAGATGCTTATTGAGAATAAAATCCCTCAACACATAAATACTAGTTCTGAAGAATTATTAACAATTGCTAGATTTGGTCCAATCAGTCCATCAGTAAGTATATGATTTTTTAATTTTTTTTTTTTTACATTAATGTAGAATATTAAATATTAATCATATTTTAGATTATGGAGACAGTACTTTGCATTATGGAGAGATTGTTTAATTCTAAAAGGAAAGTCGCACCATTTCAAAGATGGCATCATGCCAGTCATTTTGATGTAAAATGTGTGGTAAGCTCTAATTTGCATATTTTATAGCAATATATGTATATTTTATATAAAATATTAAGTTTGTTGTATCGCAATTTCTATCTCAAATTAAGTTTAATGTCTCGAGCAGGTGATGGGATCTATATGTTTTTGATGGGATGTATATGTGTAACTGTTTTTGGATTTCTTTGATGTGTTTGTATTTGTGGGATGTGTTATACTATGATGGGATTTTATATTTTGATAGTATTTTTAGATGTCTTGTAGTGATGGGATTTAAATGTTTTGATAGTACTTGATCAGTCATGGGATTTATATGCATGATTGTACTTTATATGTTAGTTTTTTGTTTTCCAGATGATTCTCTTGATGGGATCAGTCATCGATTCATTTACGTGATGGTGCTTATATCCATGATGGGACGTATACGTTAATGATGGGATTAAGTTGGGGGGTTGGGATTTTTTGATGTTTTGAATTGGTGGAATGTGTTATATTCTGATGGGATTTTTTTATGTTTGATTGGATCTCTAGATGTTTTGATGGTACTTGAGCAGTCATTGGATTTATATGCATGATTGAACTTTATATGTTGATTTTCAGATGCCTTCTTTTGATTGGATCTAGTTGTTTTCATGGACTCATTTACGTGATGGTACTTATATCCGTGATGGGATTAAGTGGGGGGGTCTCTTGATCGGAAGCTCTAACTTGCATTAGTTCATTTTTTATGAGTATTCATTTTGTTTTTGTTTTGATTCCAGGAATATATGTATCTTGGATCAAGGTGCAATTTTCAAAATTATATCCAAAAAGCTTCAGAATTAATGAAAACACACAGATTTGTTTTATTCCCGATATTCACATTAATTGGTAGTTGCAAAGTATGGACATTATTGGTGTACGACAAATCAAATGATGGATTTATTCATTACAACGGACTACCCGGAAAGAAATCAGTAATGAATTTAGCAAATGGGAATGCAGATCATTTGATGAAAATTATCACACAAGGAAAAAGATTTGAAGAATTGGTGCATGAATATTGTTCACATCAGAAACCATCATACTATAATTCGGGCGTCTATATTATGTTATATGCAGAAGACTTGTACACAAAAGAAATTGTTGGAGGACAATATAAAGCAGCAGACGTTGATCAATATAGAGATAAAATGGTAAACTGGTTACTTGATAACTCTACTAATGAAGCACCAAAAACCAACATGAAATAAACTACAATGAGAAATGAAAACTTTAGAATATGTAATAATAAATTTTTTCATTCGATTAACATTTTGCTTAATGTTTTCATAGAACAAAAGTTTATAAAATAGATTGTTTGTGTTACAAATTTCTCCAAATCCCAATACTGTATTAGATCCCATCAGCAGGTGTGATGGGAATTATATGTTTTTAGTTAATGGGATATATATGCATGACACGATTTATATGTTTTCGTTCATTGACTTTAGATATTATCTCTTGTTGGGATATAGATGTTTGGTAAAACTTAAGTACGTGATGGGATTTATATTAAGCATTGGAGTTTTCTGTTAATTGATCATATTTTTGTTACGCAATTGAGTCCAACCACCCCAATGAAGTCCCATCCAATGTTTTGCTGGGACTTTTAGTACATCAATGGGATTTAAACACCTTCATTCTTTATTGTATCCCATCACCAATTCTGATTCCCATCATTTCAATCGCGTCCCATCACTGCAATCGAGTCCCATCAATGGACGATTTCCATCTCCCCACAATTATGTCCCCTCATCCAAAGCAAGTCCCATCACCAATACTTAATGGGATTTTTATTATATCAATGGGATTAAAACAGCTTGCTTCTCAATCCCATCACCCCTATTGATTCCATCATTCCAATTGATTTCCATCAGCTCAATTGAGTCCCATCACACACGCTCTAATCCCATCACCCAGTGAGTCCCATCTCCCCACAATTATGTCCCCTCATCCAAAGCAAGTCCCATCACCAATACTTAATGGGATTTTTATTATATCAATGGGATTAAAACAGCTTGCTTCTCAATCCCATCACCCCTATTGATTCCATCATTCCAATTGATTTCCATCAGCTCAATTGAGTCCCATCACACACGCTCTAATCCCATCACCCAGTGAGTCCCATCTCCCCACAATTATGTCCCCTCATCCAAAGCAAGTCCCATCACCAATACTTAATGGGATTTTTATTATATCAATGGGATTAAAACAGCTTGCTTCTCAATCCCATCACCCCTATTGATTCCATCATTCCAATTGATTTCCATCAGCTCAATTGAGTCCCATCACACACGCTCTAATCCCATCACCCAGTGAGTCCCATCACAACAGGTGTATAAATATCAATGGGTTTTAAACACCTAAATTAATCACCTTTTGGTTCCCAAAACTCAAATTCAGTCCCACTATTTCTAATTTGAATCCAATTTTAAAAAAAAAATTATATTAATCACAATTGTACTTGATCAGTTGAATGAATTGCAATAATAAAAAGGTTTCAATAATTTTATTAAACAAAAGAACAAAAGGGTACAAATAATAAAAGAAAATTCTAAGAATATTACAATTTTCTTCACAATCAGTTGCATGATTGTACATCTTCAACAAAGATTTCGTCTTCTCTGTTTTCGAGTCTCTGAATTTTGTTTTCTAGCATTGCTGTGTAACGTCCATATGTTACATTTTCATCATGTTCTTTTCTGTAGTTTTTCAAAATTCGTTGTTTTTCTTTTTCATCTTCCTTCATTTTACTTTTCATATCCTTGATTCGTTTTTTGGACAAATCAAGTTTATCTCTTAAGTCTTTCGATTCATTTTGTAATTCAAGTATCTTCTGATCTTTTGAAAGTAATTCATCTTTCAGAAGTTTGATTTCAGTACTCATCTCCTTTAACAGGTAATCTGTGTAATCATTCCTGTTATAAATGCGAAAGCAAAACTGTGTTAAACTACAAATGGATTAATCCCATCAAGCTATTTTGTATGGGAAAACAATTTTTACCTGCTATCGGTCTCCATCACAGCTGGGTATGATTCTTTATCCATAACTACAATTTATCACAACAATTGAAATAGTTATATAAAGAATACTAAATCCAATTATTACTAAATAAACCATTGACAGACTAAAAATCCCATCATCATACTTCATCACATCAATAATGTTTAATCCCATCAAAAATTATGTAATCCCATCATGGAGGAAACACTAATATCACTGAAATAATCCTATATACTACGTTTTTAGAGTAATTACCAGTGAACAAACACTTAATCATTAAAATCCCATCAATATACATAATGTTTAATCGAATAATTTAACAAAGAAAAAGATAGAAATCAACGGGATTATGCAGTAAACATAAAACACTAACTGTTAGAAGATTTCAGTGATGGGATCCCATCAACAATGTCTAATCCCATAAAAAATTAGTTAATCCCATCATGGAGGAAACACTAATATCACTGAAATAATCCTATATACTAAGTTTTTAGACTAATTAGCAGTGAACAAACACGTAATCATTAAAATCCCATCAATATACATAATGTTTAATCGCATAATTTAACAAAAAAAATGATAGAAATCAATAGGATTATGCGGTAAACATAAAACGATAACTGTTAGAAGTTTTTTGGGATTATGCAGTAAACATAAACCCTAAAAAAGTAAATGTTAACAAAAATTGAAAAAATTAACTTCAAAAAATATTAATTTTGAATCATTCTAATCACTTCGATGAGTACAATTAAAACTCAATAAACAAGTATGTGAAAAATACAGAAGAAATCAAATTAACAAGAATTTGAAGAAAACAGAAGAAATCAAATTAATCGATACCTTTAAATTTTAAATTAAAAACGAAACACATCAAAAGATTCAGATTCTTACCTTATATGATTCCGATTTTGGTTGATGGGATGAAATTGATTAAGCTTTTATAATTCTTCATATCTTGTGTGATTTTTTGTGATTCCCCATCGATCCATAAAATAATCCATTTTCCAGTAAAAATGTAACAAATTTGACAAACACTTTTACGATTTTCTGTGCTTTGACCAACATTTTTATGATTTTCGTGAGTATCAAAGAGAGTTAGAGTTAGAAGAGAGAGAAGCGATAAAGAGAGAAGAGAGAGAAGTGATACAGATAGAAGAGATATAGAGAGAGAGAGAGTAATGTGTGAAAAAATGTGTAGTGTGTGTAAATTAAGTAATCGAATCTGATTGAAATGTTATGTTGTTTTTTTTTCTTTTTCTTTTGTTAATTGTACTTTAAGGGTAAATAGGTAATCTAGCTCTAATTAATTAAGTGATGATTCTTTGGGGCAAAAATAATATTAGTATGATTTTTTGGGGCATTGACCCTTTAACATAATATATAATAAAAAATAAAATTAAATTTGGCCTCTAAATAATTTTTTACTCTGTGCATGTGCAGCGACCCTTTTAACCTTGCTCACGATCGCTCCTGGATAATAGAATGGTAGCATGTGACTTTTTGAAGCATAACAAGCCTTACAAGCTAGACATCCTAATAAAGAGGGATTCCCTATGATGAGGTGTACATAGAATAATACTCTTCAGCTGCACAAGAGTATCTTCACCTACACAAAAGTTAGTTAGAATTATATTCCATGTATTGTGTATGTAATCACACACCAAATGAGTGTGTACTTTCTCTATATATTTCCTATCTTGTAATCATAACAATACACTGAAATATACACATAAAATTCCTTCTCTTATCTCTCTATCTAATATTGTATCAAGAGCCATGGAGATATAAAAAAATAAAAAAATTAAACACAAAGCTGCTAAACAAAATCTGCCATTAAAGGCGTTAGCAAGCTTCCTTCTCTAGCTCGACGATCCTTTCTTCCGCTCTATCAATGGCGTCGTCTCCATCTTCGTCTTTACCTACTCCTAACATAGTATAGTCAATTCCAGCTGGTCTTAGGATACAGGTGGTGGTGTGTAACTGTATCGCTTTTCCACAAACTAAAATAACCCTACCTATAGTGTCTTAGATAATTCGAATGTATTCAGTCCCGAAATGGTCCCTGAACTATAATTCATTTGACAATTTAATCCTCAAACTTCAAAATCTATCAAAATAGTCCTAAAACAATATTTTTGTTCCTCATCAGAATACTAAGTGCCAAAGACGTTCTCGAACCAAACAGATAAATCATCTTATAGTTAAGGACCATTTCAAGAATTTTCCCTATTTATTAATAATTACGAAAATACCCCCTGCCACACTAGAAATTGTGGACCATTTGGGTATCATTTCAATTTTTAAACATCATGTCCTCTGCCGGTAAATACCCTATAATTCGAGGACCGTTTGGGGAATAATCCCAATTCTAAACAATATGACAATGATCTATACTGGCATATCCCATCCCATTCCATAAAGTACCTCCCTAACAAAAGAAAACAATAAGAAAGGCACTAATGACATGTACTCAATTGATACCTAAAGAAACACACAACAAGAGTGAGGCTCAAATCTTTTTCATCAATAGAGAAAGAGTCTGATATGCGCCAAGATACAAGTCGCATCTCAATATTCCAGAAATATCATGACACCCCATTTTCATAAATCCAGACATAGTATTGCTTTGAGTATTTATACATGTCACCCTTTTGAGGCACACATCTTTATTCATCTAGCAAGAGTGTAATTAGATTCCATGACTGCTAAACCTGTTACATGCCAAGGGAAGTATCACCAAAAGCGTTAATGACTCTCATCCGTCCCGTTCCCAAACAAAACACCAAATCCATAACAAGTAATTTCGGGCCATCCGATCCTATTAACAAAGCTTTCCCACAATTGATATACAATATATAAAAGGGAGGTAATAGTAAAACAGTTTATAAAAGTTAACCAGAATGACGACTAGTACTAAAGAAGCTGCGTGATATACATGAAATATGCATGCTCAGTCAATGAAAGTGAGGTATATGATGATTTTTGTTTTCAAATTTGACAATTTTTAGAAAAGAAGAGTCAGATCTGGGTGGCATTGTTATGAATTTAGTTTCAGGCGAAAAACTTGATAGTAATGAAAATCAATATAGTAAGACTGAGAGAAAGGGCTCAGATGTTTAGTTAATTATTGAGTAAGCAAGAGTCCAATGAGCCATAGCTGCAACACCTAGTTTGTTATCAGTAAAAATTCTCATAAAATAGCTCAGAAAGAAATAGGAAATATCTGGGGCAGCACCTTGGCACACAATCTACGGTGAGGATTGAGTGCTTCCATAGAATGATTATAAATGATAATATACATCGCCAAAGCTTTATATTCAACAGATTAAGAAATCATTTGTAGGAGAAACATAACATCTTAGTAAAACATGATTGATTATTATTGTGAACACGTTAGAAGCTTTTATATTAATTTACCTAAAGATAAGAATACAATGGATGGATTTACCTGAAGATATTTTAATAAAAATACTCGTCACATTGTCCGCGAATTTATTGTTGCATTTAAGATGTGTTAGTAAATTCTTGGTTCACTTTTCTCAAAAATTCTTACTTCATCATCATGCATACAAAACAACAGCGCGAACGCATCTATAGGTTTCGTATGTTACGCTCAATTAAATCTCATCTCATCTCATCTCACTTCAATTACAACTGTTAAAAATGTTTTGTGGTTTTGCAAGGGAATATTGCTTACATGCCTGACTCAGTCATGGTTTACAAAGAGGGTTTAGTTTCTATAAAATGAGATAGAAACAACTCAATATGTCTCCAGAAATTATGATACCGATCTAAATCAATATAGTTAGGTTAATAAGTTCTATTGTACACTTGTAACAACGTATAGATACAAGGTATCAAACATATATAGGGATCTATCGTGCAATTTTGGTATTGAAAATCAGGGGCAACACCAATAAAATTCTTGCTGAATAAAGATCAAACCAAGCCTTTCATATGAGGAAATGAAGTGTAAGAGAGAGAAAGGGCTCACATGTTTGTTTATTGATCAAGCCAGAGTCCATTCAGCCATGGCTGCAACACCTTCTCATTATCACTTATCAGGGTGGACCCACCATGATATGGGTCGGATCTCAAACTTAGAAACGTCATTACAGCCTCCTTTTTTTTAATAGACTCAAGATGACAAAACCTAGGGACCATTCAAGTGCAAAAAAATTGATATAGGGACCCATGGTGCAATTAACTAAAATAACTCTTGGTGCTATTAACTAAAATAGGCTCAGATCTTTATTAAGCAAGAATCTGGGTGAATTGTCACTAGTTTAAAAACCACAGGGGGTATTTGTCTCTTTTTAAAACCATATAGCGGAGTTATTGACTTTGTCAAACCATGGGAGGGTTATCATCATCAACATTCTGTGTCGGGATAAGTTTGTTATCTTTTAATCAATTCAAGTACAGAACAAGCTTTTACCCTTTATACTTATCGAGCATGTTTTCTCCTGGAAAAGCTAAAAGTAGAACAACCAGTGGAAGGGTTAGAAGTCTCATATTTGATCCGGGGGGGCTAATACTTAGAGGCTCACCAGGATAATGTATTTTTCTTTGATTTAGCTTTTATGATTACAGTAGAGATCACTCAAGAGATTTTTCTTAAGACACAAAATTATCGTTTAAATGACGTATATATAGATATTAGTGTTGGACAAATGATATTCTACCCAAGTGTTGACCATGTTTACGATGTTAGTCGGTGACTTTAAATGAAATGATTCGGATATTAATACGTTTATTCAAGTCGTAAAGATTAACGTAATATATTCACTTGGTTAAAATCATTTGAAATTGAATGAGAAATTGAGTCATGTAATTTGGAGAAATTAAAAGAAAAAAAATAATAATATATGTTATTTTTTTTTTTTTTTTATAAAACAAAGAAAGAAAAAAAAAGGGCTTTGTTGGGCTTTTGGGCCTTAGGTCCATGACCATTAGCTTTGTTGGGCTTTTGGGCCTTAGGACTATACCTTTGTTGGGCCTTAGGTGGGGTATGAACTTGGACCATCATCTTTGTTGGGCTTTTGGGCCTTAGTTTCATACATTTGGACTAGTCCAAATTTTTTGTTCTTTTAAGTAAACGTTGTATCTTAAATTAATACAACGTAACTCCAAAATGAAACATCACAACCTTTGGCAAGCCACCTTTTCATTTTCTATAAATAGTTGGCCAACTAAACCATTTTCTTAATTCATTTTTCAAAGCATTAAAATTATAAGAGAGAGATAGAAAGAAGCAGCATTATTAAGTTTGTTGAAATTCTTAAGAATTCGTGTGTCAGTTTCTTTTGAATAGTTTTGTCGTTGTATCCTGGAGGTTGAAGCCAGCAAACGTAAGACGCCTGTACGTGGCCTAAATACCTTAAAGACATCGGATCCAATCCGAGCCTCGACAAGTAAAGTTATTTATTTATTTATTTTTATTTTATTTCTGCATTATTTTCTATATTGTTTTACTGGTTTATACAAACACAAGACAACAATTTAAGGTATTTATGATTCACGTGGTATAAACCATAAAACATTTTCTTTTTATGTTTTTATAAACTTTACTTTTGGAAAATTTTTTGGGTCTGTATATACAGAACATGAATATTACATTCTATTTCTTTTCTCTTATTCTGATTTCTAGGCTTGTGTATACGTACTAGAAAAATACTCGCTTACTAACGTCATATTACATTGTAATATTAGTGTGTTTTTTAACAACTAATATCAATCTTGCTAGTATCGGAAACTTGTCGAACCTTGTGGTTTGAAAATTTTCCGCTAAAAGAATTCTTAATTGATTGAGATTCTTCTTTTACGTGAATTGATTATCTCTTTAATTTCTTCGATCCTCTACAACAAGAATATAAAAACTTGGGGGACTAACAAGAATATAAAAACTTGGGAAATTAAAATTAATTTAATCATTTTGTTGTAAGAAAGAATCAAGTTTTTGTGTTGTCTTTTAGTAAGAAAGGTTGAATAATTCGTTTGTTTGAATTATCTATAATATTGTGTAATCCTTGGTAATTGAAATGATGTCTACCAAGACAAACAATATGTCCAGAAATGATGGAATCGATAACAACATACCATCAGCAATTTCACTTATGTAAAATACATTTGTGGGACATGATCCCGACTCTTATAGACCCGTTGAGGAGTCTAAGAGGTTAAATAGAAATGACTATTTGTGTAAAGGAATAGATGGGCGAAATCACAGAGGGTAAAGGCAATTCCATGAAAGGAAAATAAGGCCAAGCAACCATTACTAAGATCAAATAAGATTGATTTTACTACATTAGTTTCTAAAGTAAATTTGGTTGGCAATACCGAACACTGGTGGGTGGATACTGGGGCCACCTGACATGTATGTTCAAGACATACAAAGTTGCAACTACTGAAGAGACTTTATGTATGAGAAATTTCTCTACATCAAAAGTAGTTGGATCTGGAATCGTTATTCTAATAATTACTTCTGAAAAAGAGTTGAGTCTCTATAACGTTCTCCATGTGCCTGACACTAGAAGGAATCTAGTTTCAGGTTCGTGATTGAGTAAGAATGGCTTCAAACTAGTATTTATTCTCACTAAAGGTGGGATATTTGTGGGCAAAGGGTACCTATGTGATGGTTTATGTAAGATGAATGTAATGACCATAGTACCTACCAAAATGTAACCGAGAAAGTAATATATCCTTGACTCACCTATTTATGGCACGATAGATTAGGAGATGTTAATTTTGGTTCATTAAATAAGCTAGTAAACGTCGGGTTACTATCTAATGTGAACTTCAATTCTCAGAAGAAATGTGAAGTATGCGTTGAGTCATAAATTAACAAAAACCTCATTTAAATCTATAGAAAAGGACTTTGGTACCTTTAGAATTAAGTCACAGTGACAAATGTGACTTGAAATTTGTGCAAACTAAAAGTGGTAAAAAGTATTTCATAAATTTCATCGACGATTGCACAAGGTATTGTCAAATATACTTGCTTCGAAGTGAGGATGAGGACTCAGAAGCATTTATGCAATACAAAAATGAAGTTGAGAATCAACTAAATTAAAAAGATTAAGAATCTTAGTACAGATAGGGGAGGAGAATACGTGTCTCCTTTTCAAGAGTTTTGCGCTATACATGGAATCATACATCAAACCACGACCCCCTATTCGCCTCAACAAAACGGGATTGCTAAACGTAAGAACCGCACGTTGAAGGAAATGATGAATGTCTTGCTGATTAACTTAGGGTTACCACAGAACTTGTGGGGAGAGGCTTTGCTCACCGCAAATCACATCCTCAACAAGGTACCACACAAGAAGGTAGATAAAACTCCTTACGAATTATGGAAAGGAAAACCACCTTCCTTCAAATACTTAAAAGTGTGGGAATGCTTGGCAAAGGTAGCACTTCCTGCTCCTAAAATGGTCAAAATAGGACCAAAGACCATCGATTGCGTCTTTATTGGATATGCTCACAACAGTGACGAATATAAATTCCTGGTACACAAATCTTGTCATGTTGACATTAACGTCAATACGGTGATTGAATCAAGAAACGCACATTTCTTTGAAACAAACTTTCCGTACAAGACCACACCAGAATCTGGTTCCTTGAAAAGAACACGTGATGCAATTTTAAGAAGAGCAAGATCAAGAATCATTGCCAACTGAAAAGCAAGATCAAGAATCATTGCCAAATGAAGGAGAACCAAGAAGAAGTAAGCGGATGAGAACCTCTACGTCTTTTGGTCCAAACTTTCTATCTTACATGCTAGATGACGAATCGCGAACATTCAAGGAGGCTATGTCAAACCCTGGCCCCCCATACTTGAAAGAAGCGGTAAATAGCGAGATAGATTCCATTATGCAAAACAGTACATGGGAACTAGTGGATCTCCCTCCTGGGAATAAACCACCTGGATCAAATGGATATTCAAAAAGAAACTAAAGACCGATGAGTCTATTGAAAAATACAAGTCTCGCCTTGTTGTAAAACGTTATAGTCAAAAAGAAGGACTTGACTATTTCGATACTTATTCTCCAGTCACGAGAATATCATCCATTCAAATGTTAATCTCTATAGCTTCAATATACAAGCTCGAAATACATCAAATGGATGTAACAGCCGCCTTCCTAAATGGAGAACTGAATGAAGAGATATATATGGAACAACCTGAGGGTTACGTAGTTCTAGGTAAGGAGAATCAAGTATGTAAGCTTGTTAAATCTTTATATGGTTTAAAACAAGCACCGAAGCAATGACATGACAAATTTGATAGATTCATGATCTCAAATGATTTCAAGATCAATGAATGTGACAAATGCGTTTATGTAAAATGAAATGAGACAGGATATGTCATTGTCTATTAATATGTGGATGATATGTTAATCATTGGAAGTAACAATGATGTGATTAGATTCACCAAAAGGATGCTTTCAAGTAAGTTTGACATGAAAGATCTAGGCCTTGCGGATGTTATTTTGGGTATCAAGATTCTCCGAACATCTGAAGGTATTATACTATCTCAGTCACACTATATTGAGAAAGTATTAAACAAATTTAGTAATGGCGACACAAATATCGCCAAGACACCTATTGATGTAAATTTACATCTTGCTAAGAACACTGGTGATATGATCAACCAGTTGGAGTACTCTCGGATTACTGGGAGTCTCATGTACTTAACGAACTGCACTAGGCCAGATATAGCACATGCAGTAAGCAAGCTAAGTAGGTTTAAACATAATCCAGGGAAGAACCACTGGATTGCTATTGTAAGAGTTCTAAGGTATCTTAGATACACTATGAACGAAGGGCTGTTGTACACAGGATATCCAGCTGTACTAGAAGGATACAGTAATGCAAACTGGATATCGGACTCCACCAACTCAAAATCCACAAGTGGATTTGTCTACATGTAAGGAGGAGAAGCTGTGTCTTGTAAATCCACTAAGCAAACGTGCATAGCCAGACCCACTAGGGAATCTGAGTTTATATCTTTAGACAAAGCTGCTGAAGAAGCTGAGTGGCTTCGCGATTTCTTAGATGATATTCCATTTGGCCAAAGCCTGTGTCTGCTATCTGCATACATTGCGATAGTCAAAGTGCCATTGGTAGGGCACTAAATGAAATGTATAACGGTAAGTCTAGAAACATACGTCGTAGACACAATACCGTTAGACAATTGCTCTCAAACGGAGTTATCACAATGATAATATAGCGGATCCACTGACCAAAGGTCTACAAAGAGAGCAAGTGTGAATGTTGTCAAGGGGAATGGGTCTTAAGCCTACGAAAGCTGAGTTTCCATGATGGGAACCCTACCTAGCAGAGTGGAGATCCCACAATCTAGGTTCAAAGGGAAAACTGAATCATGAAACTACAACTTGGTGCGACGCACTGTGGGGAGACCTCCCCAAACCATTCCTAGGACAAAATTAAACAGTGCTACTCGTAAAAGTGAAGGATAAGTTAAACTTTTAATGGTTCTTGTATCTTAGATAACATAAGATAGAGTAATGCAGAATACTCTCGACAAGAGACCACCTATATGAATAACATGGGTAGGGCCGCCCTACGAGAATTTTTAAAGGCGAGATTCTCCGACGGTTATTCATGAAATACCAGGAGTTGTCCAGGGCCGTAAATGGACACAACCGTGAGAACCAAATAATGTTTGGAAGTATACTATGTAAGTTCTATTGTCTTGGTTTACACAAAAGCTGAATAGTTCAAGACATCACGTTCACTAGTTAGCAAGTAAATCCGATAGCTCTTACTACAGAAGGTTCAAGGCCAAAAACTACCTTTCTCGATGTAGTATTCTTCTATGCTTCTCTCTCGCTCTCTCCCAAGTGTTTAGCATTCTTTTGCATAATATTTTATGGTGGTTAGTCAATTTTCATTCATGTGGGGATTGTTGGACAAATGATATTCTACCCAAGTGTTGACCATGTTTACGATGTTAGTCGGTGACTTTAAATGAAATGATTCGGATATTAATACGTTTATTCAAGTCGTAAAGATTAACGTAATATATTCACTTGGTCAAAATCATTTGAAATTGAATGAGAAATTGAGTCATGTAATTTGGAGAAATTAAAAGAAAAAAAATAATAATATATGTTATTTTTTTTTTTATAAAACAAAGAAAAAAAAAAAAAGGGCTTTGTTGGGCTTTTGGGCCTTAGGTCCATGACCATTAGCTTTGTTGGGATTTTGGGCCTTAGGACTATACCTTTGTTGGGCCTTAGGTGGGGTATGAACTTGGACCATCATCTTTGTTGGGCTTTTGGGCCTTAGTTTCATACATTTGGACTAGCCCAAATTTTTTATTCTTTTAAGTAAACGTTGTATCTTAAATTAATACAACGTAACTCCAAAATGAAACATCACAACCTTTGGCAAGCCACATTTTCATTTTCTATAAATAGTTGGCCAACTAAACCATTTTCTTAATTCATTTTTCAAAGCATTAAAATTATAAGAGAGAGATAGAAAGAAGCAGCATTATTAAGTTTGTTGAAATTCTTAAGAATTCGTGTGTCAGTTTCTTTTGAATAGTTTTGTCGTTGTATCCTGGAGGTTGAAGCCAGCAAACGTAAGACACCTGTACGTGGCCTAAATACCTTAAAGACATCGGATCCAATCCGAGCCTCGACAAGTAAAGTTATTTATTTATTTTTTTTTTATTTTATTTCTGCATTATTTTCTATATTGTTTTACTGGTTTATACAAACACAAGACAACAATTAGCACCCCTGCGAAGATTTGAATTGATAATTTTAAATATATAATTGGAGGCCATCATTTAAAATTTTGAGACTAGAGAATATAAAGATAAGGGAAGTGGCAATACATGAGACAGAAAAAGAGGCCATATTCATGAAATCGAGAAAATATTTTGAGTATTAGAAAAATAGTTTAAACCAAGAACAATGATGAGGAATATAAACAAAAGAGGGAAGCTCAGATCTGTTTACTGATTTAGCAAGAGTCTAATATGCCATGGCCGCAACACGTATCAGAAATGCCCTGCCAAGATACAAGTCAGATCTCAATACTCCGGAAACATCATTACAGCCCCTTCACTTTCTTTCATAAATACAGACATAGTATTAATTAGAGTTATTTCACAAGGATGAAATACATAAAAAGTTATTTCAATCGCTAAGCTTTTACCTTATGAACAATTATGCGCTGAGAATAATACATCTGCCATGTGAGTTTTGTTGGAGCCCATAAATTGGTGGGACTGTTGAGTGAGCAATCTGCTCTTATATTGACTAAATCAAAGACAGTTCAAGAAGATTAGCCGGAGAAACACAAACAATAAACAACTTAGTACACAATCCTTAACTGTGTAAAAGCTTAAGCTTATCTTTAATGATAAAGCAAGAATCTGACGAGCCATGGCTGCAACACATGTTGCCTCGCCAAAATACAACTGGGATCTCAAAACTCATCAATTCTCCCGCATGTAATGCAATATATCACCCTTTTGCTCGTTTACACTCATGAAAGTCAACACGAGAAAATTATAAGAGGGTTGGCTTTGGCTATAGCTTTGACCGTGTATGAAAGAGAAGAGGAAGCATACTTACACTAAAAGAAATAGTATCTTTAGCGGCAAAAAATTAACACTAAAAATCTTAATTCTGCTGCTAATAGTCGTTATTTGTCGTCCCTATAAGTTCCTCTCTAAAGATACCTTTAGTAGCAAATTATTTGTTTTTGCCTCTATTAACTTTATCTTTAGCGACAAATATTGCCGCTAAAAATATAATTAGAGGCCACTTGAGTTGTTGCCGCAATAGCTTCGTCGCTAATGCTACTATTTCTTGTAGTGTTATTTAGCAAATGACAAGAGATCAAGACCCAATGATACGTGACGGTGGAATTTACGCTTTAGCTTTTGGCTTATCGAGGAACTGTTAATAATAAAGCTCATCGTGCATCTCATGCCTATATCGGTGTTCGAGAAATTAAAGATTAGGGATGCAAAGCCTACTACCATGGTCCGACAAATGGCGGATAGTACCTATCTCATCTTGAAGGAAAGATCGAAGATGTCCTCGTCAAAGTAGGTAATTTTATATTTCCGTGTGATTTTATTATAATTGATTACGACGTGGATAGGAATGTCCCCATCATTTTGGGAAGACCATTCTTAGCCACGGGGTGTACTTTCATTGAAGTAGAGATTGGTAAGCTAATCATGCGAGTGCAAGACAAGGAGGAAAATTTCAATGTATTCAAGGCAATGAAGTTACCAGGTTCTCCAGGGGATTGATTTTTCTTGGATGCCATTGAACAAGGAGAGAAAGGACCAACCAAGGTAGTGGCAACCTTAGGAATACAGGGCAAAAGATGAGAAAGAAACCACCTAATAAAGCTCCTCAAGATTCTAAGGAGACTCCGCTCCTTGATCACACAAAGAAGAAGTACATGAAACGTGCTGTGAGGATTCCAAAAGAACCCAAGAAAGAAGGAGAAATTCAAAGTAGGCGAATAAGTCGCATTGAAGGAGTCCGATCCTCCAAAGAAATCACGTAAGTCCAAAAGTTCTTGGCTTGGACCATTTATGGTCACGAATATTATCTATGAGACGCTAGTTAGTATCAAGGCAAAGGGATACAAATTTCGAATAATAAACGTCGATAACCTCACTCACTGCTGGGGAGGTTATGTTGAGAAGTGATCTTGGAGGTAACCCGTCGAGCTTAACGACGTTAAACAAAAATCATTCTATCTATATACTAGTGTAATGCTTTACGTCTTTCCATTTGTAGTGTACAATAGAGTAGTTGATGTTTATTAGTGTACAATTTTAATAATTGAGAAGGGTGGTAGTGTTTTTGATGATTTGCAGGTGTTAAAATCCTTGAGTTTGGGGTTAAACAGGTGTGAAACAGAGTAATTACGCGTCTAAGTGGCCTTGTACAATTACACGGACCGGTTAAACGGCCCTGCTGTCGGCATGCCAGTCAAAGTCTCTAGAATTGGCACACTTAGACGCATGTATAAGTGCGTCAGTGAAAAATCGATTTGTGCGACCGGCTATCCAGTCAGATCACCAGCATGTCGGTCAAATATTATTATTACAGCGCCGAGCTCCTGGAATGCACACCCTTACACACAACTATAATTTGCGTTATTGAGAAAATTCACTTCGCGATCGGCAAGCCGGTCAGATCGTCAGCATACCGGCTAAATCTCAGCGGAATCATTAAAATTAATTCATGGACACAAGGATGGTGTGAACAAGAAGAAAGAGTAAAAATTCAGGCCCGCTAGCCATTCTTCTCACCGATATACCGGCCCGCCTGCGAGAATTTAACCTAAACCTTATTAAAACCTTTTTCTTCTTTCATCTTTCGCCTCTCACAAATGAAACTGCATTGTAGACAAACCCGAGCTCTAAAAATACATGTAAACCACCATCAAACCACCAAGATACCATCAAACCATCCCTCTAAACATCATCCAAACATAGAATCATATCACAAATCTTTCCAAAACATCAAAGAATTCACAGTTTAATCAAAAAAAATTCTTCTCCAAAGATTATAGTTTACATGTCAAACCTTTCCCAAAACTTGAGATATTCATAACACAGCTTATAACGCACTATCATTCATATCCATATACCTCCATGAACACCAAAATTCACAAATTTCATCTAAAACTTTTTAGAATTCTTGAAGCTTTGAGTTTGGGGTCATCCGAGATGACATGAAGGTTGGAAGAGGTATGAAGAACATAAAGAGAAAAGAAAGTTGGGTGTTGAGGAAGGATTCCCTTGGAGGAGGTGATAATTTAGAGGTCCATGAGGAGATGATTAAGTAAAGGGAATATGAGTTCAAGTTGATGAAGAATACATTAAAGAAGATGAATTCAACGGTGTATGATCTATACATCGTCACTAAGAAGACTTCACAATCTCGACATGATACTACATGTAATCGTCCTAGTGCCGATCCAGATATGTTTTATTCTCCCTTTTTTCTCATTATTAGTGTATATTAGTTTATTTGCTTTATAGAGTCTTTTCAAGTCGTGAGGACACGACTCATTTTTTAGTTTGTGGTGGGGTACTCGTTGTCCTCATTCCCAAATTTTATGTGTATATTAGTTTTACCGCTTTTTGATTTTTTTTTTAAATTCAAATAAAAATTAGTTTAAGGAATGTTTTGAATGTAGAGTATGTTAAATGTCCTAATAAGCATACCTTTTGTAAATTTATGATAGAAAATAGTGGACCTTAGGAGTTAATGTAAAACGCACCTTGATTGCGTGCAAACATTAGATGATTGCTAGGAAAAATTAATGAACAATGAAAAAGAAGTAAGTTTGTACTTAGTGAGAATGAGTTGTATATAGAACGTGATATCTAATGAGTAGGAAACCCACTTGATTATGAACTAGAGGAGAAAATGGAGTGAAACTATGTGACTAGGAAAATGATAAAGGCACTTGAAACCTTTTTAGCTTTCTAACCCGTAATTAATTATATCCTTCTTAGCCATATTTGAGCTTGTAAGCCTTTCTTTTGAAGCCACATTATAAGCCTATCCTTTAGATGTTAGAACTATACCATATGACCCGCACTTTAATCATGATTGCTTAAGACTAGTTGTCCTTGTGCTTGAGTTTGGGGTGATGGAATCTAAATTACATCTGTTGGATAGATTTGTGAGGTGCTTTAATGATTATGAACTTTATAGTAAATTTCTTTCCCGTTTTCTAAAAATAAAAGAGAAAAGAAAAAGAAAGAAAAAAAATTACAAAAATCAGTTAGCATGATCATTCACATTAAAAAGAATGTCATGATAAACTTACAAAAAAAAGATTGAATAAATGTTGAAATAAAAGAAGCGGCAAAGGAATATGTTTATTGTAATCATATTGATAGTTTTGGTTTTTGGGATGCTAAATTAGTTTGTCAAGTTAGTGTAACTAAAGCTCATGACAGTTTGTTGAAGGCTAGTGAGGAGAGAGCCAAAAGCTCACTTTTCATTATCTAAATGTACCATACCGTCTCTAAGCCTACGTTAAAACCGTAAAGACCCTGTAGGTACATAGTGGAATAATTTTTTTTCTAATAGGGAGTAAGTTAAGTGGAGCGCTCAAAGCGAATAAAGATCGATTAACACCCTATAGCCACCATCTCGAGCTAAATATATTAAGTGTAATTTCTAGCATTGTGAATTTAATTTTGGAATGATATTATCTATGTGTTTTATTTTGTATGGTAGGTGTATGTGTGCATTAATTCTTAGGTTTTACTATATGAGATTTATTTTAAGTTGTGCTTTGGGTTTATTCACTAGACTCTGCATTTTGCGTCTCACCTAAGACCTTTACTTTTGTTTTACTTTGTCAGGCCAGCAAAGGTATGAGTTTGGGGTCTTGATGTCTCCCATTTTGTTAAATATATGTCCTTAGGGGGCATCATTTTAGGTAGAATTTGGACTTATTAGATAGAATTTAAGCTTATTTTGTCATATTGCACTTTTGTCCCTTAGAATTATATTATTTGCATTTTTAGAGTTTTTGTGCGTTAATTCGTTGTTTTAGCATGAAGTTCTTAGGTACATAGATGCGAGGAAGCACCAAGATGAGGAAAGGAAGTGAAGTTTAATGTATTATATCAAAAGGAGATGTCAAAAGAGTAAAAGGTACCACTCACAGAGATGAAGAGGAGCACAAGAAACTGGAAAGTCGTCACTTCCAGCTTTTCCGAGCCCAAACAGTGCTGATTAAGGTCTGGTGATTCAATAGAGAAAGTTGCACCTCTGAGTTAGCTTGAATTGAGGTCTGGAATTAGGTGATTTGGATTTAAGACGCAAAAGTTATGAATGTTTTACTTGAGTGTGTACAGTAGTTACGGGAATTACTAATTGAACTTGGGCCTTGAATCATTTAATTAAATAAGATAAAGTTCCAATCCGGTTTTACTTTGTATAAAAAGGTATTCAGACCTCATTTTTTAGACGCTTCATATTTCCAAGGTTAAGAAGACAGCAAAAAGGCAGAAAGAAGAGAAGAAGCTGGAGAACTCCTTTCTCCAACAACAGCTCAGTTCAATACCTCTATCTATGTTTTATTTTTGTTTTTAGGAAAATTTATTCTATTAATTTCCTTTATGTATTTAATTACATTATGAGCTAAACTTACATATACTTGAGAATCACATAAAGGGTTAAGTCCTAGTTTATTTAATTTAGTATTTTCAAGTTTGGGATTGTCTTAATTTAATTCAATTTAGGTTTTTCATATTGTTTATTAGTTCCTGTTTATTTAGTGATTTTAATTAAGCTAGGAATTAAAATTAGGTTATAGTAATTAGGCTATTCACTAGTGGCGGTGATCACCTTGACGGGGAGTTTAATTACTGAACTTATTAATAAACGCGTTGTATTCGTCAATGATCCTGACGGACTTTACAAACTGCATAGCCAATTGGCTAGAAGTCTTAATCATCTGAACGTAGCTTATAATCATCCTTATGGGAGTTAGGAGATTGTAGATTCCTGACTAATATAGAATAACCAACTTGTCCCTTAACTGAAAGACTAAATGTATGAACTTAGGTGGATCCCTAGAAAGACTCAAGTATAACTCTCATCTTTGCGTTTAATCTTTTAGTCTTTAATTTCTTTACTTTCAGTTAATCTTTTAGCAATTTATTTATTTGTATCTAGTAGTTTATAACTCAAAACCAAACAAAGATCTTTTATCTTTTATTTTCTGTACTTGCAATTACTTCTAATTATCCTTTAAACATATTTTTCATACCTCACAATCCCTGAGAGCGAAATCCCTTATATTTATCTATTACTTGGAACGACCCGTACACTTGTACTTAGTTTATCCTCCTATTTAGTGTTGATTCTATCACACTCTAGGAGCAACCAACAACTTATTTGGATTTTGCATGAAAACATTATGATCAACATATTGAGATGTGATGCCAAAATTGAAAGAGTATGTCAAATTCACATTCCCCTCAGGCTCCGAATCGACCCACAAGGCCAAGAATGTTCATAAATATCATCAATCAAGAATCATGGATCAAGAAAATCAATCCCTAACTTGGTAATCGAGTGGTTCTTGCAAAGTTAAGTACTCTTTCCTCTCTCATTAGCTGGTATAAATTTATTAGTGTATAATCTTAAGAGTTTACTACTTTATTAAGTATTTTCAAGTTGTGGGGACATGACTCATCTTTGAGTTTCGGGTGGGGTACTAGTTTCCCTCGTCACTATTTTATGTCTTAACTTGCTTTAATAAAAAACCAAAAATTCAAAAAAAATATATAAAAAGTCAAAAAAAATTAGAATTGAGTAGATAAATAAAGTTGGTATTGAACAAGTAATGTCCTTTGAAAACATGTATAGATGAGTCAATGATAGATACACTTTTTTTTTTCTTTTTTAATTTACTATATTTGTTCTTGAACTTCAGATTGACAGTGTGTTAATGTGAAAAGAATATTAGCAAACAATGCATATAAGGGTCTAGGAACTAAGAGAGAATTGAACAAGTGTATCGAACGTGAGATCTAACCTAGTTAAAAATCTACTCTACTTGTGACTTGGATGTAAATAAGTTAACGTGATTACAATGTAAAATATATGATCAAGGCGGTACTTTCACAAGCCACTTGTACCTTCTAGATTTATGTCCAGATGAACGATCATGTATAATTCTTAGCCCCTTTAAGCCTTTAAGCGTCTTTCTTTTTTAGCCACTATTATAAGCCTTTCCCCTTAGTATGTAGGACTTTACCATATGACCTTCCATCGAGTCACAATGCCTTAGGACTACCTTTCTTCGAACTTGATTTTGGTGTGGTGGGTGTTCTTGGTTCTGGGATATAAATTTAGGTGGATTTTGTGTTGTATAGTGCTACATATTGATGAGCTTAATTTATGGTCAAATAAGTAAACATGAGTTCTAAAATAAATAAAAAACTCTCATGTTTGACTTACAAAAAAGAAAGAAGGAAAAGTTGAAGTAATAAATTTGGCAAGTCGAATTTGTTTAGCATCAAAAAGAAGTTGGTTTTTGGATATTGGGGATGCCAAGATTTGATGCATCAAAAGAGGATGAGTGAGTACATTTATGAGCGTAAACTCAAGCTCTTGGGAAGTTAGTTACTAGGTTAAGTGAGGAGAAAGTCAAAAGCTCACTCTAAATTTATCCAAATTGTATCATACCGACCCTAAGCTACGGTACAACCAAAAATACCTTGAGATTATCAACTATGTGATTAAGTGATGAATGAGCAGAAAAGAAGTGAGTAAGTATGCTATTAGACACCATGAAAGGATTGTGGATCACCCTATAGCCAGCACTTCAAGCGAGGTATTTTAGTGTCCCTTCTTGAATTTCTAAACTAATTTTTTCTAGGAACTTTAACATGTTGATTATGTGTATGAATATTATATTTGTGGATTATTTCCAAAGTAAGACATTATAAGTCTTCTTATACATTGGTTTCAGGATTATTACTTGCTTTATCCTTTGAACTTTCTAGGATTTGAGAGTGGTTAGGACATCGTCTTTTCATGTCGAAGACACGAGTTCGATTCCCGTAGGGGATAGGTACTCATTCTTGAATCCAAATAAATTTATTTTCCGTTTTTTTAGAGGGCAATATTTCTTATGCCTTTGAGGTTCATAGGCTTTTCTCTGATGTTTCTCATTCCAGTGAAGATCTTGGAATCCGAGTTGACGAGGCCTTTAAGCTTTCCTAAACAGAAGAAATAAGACTTTCAAAATTGATTTCAGTAATTCTTATTATGTCGGGTCGACAAAACCTTGAGTTTGGGTTATCTTGGTTATCGCAATGAATCTTCATAGGTTTTTGGGAATGCAAATTTTACTATTGAAGAATACTTTTTATCCGTTTTTATTCACAAAATTCATGTGAAAACACCCAAAACTCTATTTTTGCACTACTTCTATCCACTATAACTTGATTTTTTTCCTTGACTATGTATCCAAGTTACCCCACACCTATGTAAGATATCTATAGGTTGAGGGACGGTCAATTATTGAACCTTCCCAATATGCAATTGAGTATAAATCAATGCTCGAGTTAAATATTTTCTTTAAAAATTAGGTATTCATTGGTGTAATTTTGAGATATTAGAGGATACAATAGAACACATTAAAAATGTTGGGTTGTTCAAAAATTAACTTATGACACTCACCGAGAAACTAATCTTAGGATTTGTATGGGAGAGATACATCAACATCCCTATAAACCTTAGATATCGACCTTTATATATCAAGAGTTTTCCTTCTACTTTTTCTATCATGTTGCTTGGGTCCATTCGAGCTCTGATGGCTTACCCTTATAAAACGAGCCTCTTTTACTGAGTATAGAGTATATTTACATTGGGAAATTGAAATTCCAAGACTAGATCGAGCTACCTCCAAAACTAAGAAGTGTTTCAGACTTTCTAGGTTTTTAGTTTCAATTTTAGTAGCCAAAACTCTCATCAAGTCCACCATCTCATATTCTCGATCAATGTCCATTTTAAGTTCAGACGATAATGATTGCAATTTCGTATGATAAGGGGATGATCCCACACTTACCCCATCAAAACCATATATATAATTTCTATTAGTATCTCTAAGCACTCCTCCAATGCATTTACTCTCTCCATATGCTCTATCTACATTTAATTTAATCACGGTCATCAGTATTATCAATTTCACTAATACATTTCTTGCTGAAATATTTAACCCACCATCACATTCCTTACCTCATGTAAAAACACAATATTTCACATAATACTTTACATTATCTCTATAAAAACTTGTGATAAGCTGATTTTACCTATTCCTTTCAACATATCATTGTGATCGCCCATAATTACCACACCACTACGAAAACGACCATTCAAAGCTCCATTCCTTCCATTGTATCGGTGGAAATTTGGTACTTTTTTCCCACCAGTTGATGTCCTCCTGAATATGTCCAACTCCCCCAAGCGAGATACTACTGTCCATCAATTGTTCAGCCCATGTGGTCGTCTTTCTTAAACAATTGTAGTAGCAACACCCCTATGTTGATTACCTTACAGTCCATCCAAACCCATTGTCATTCCTCTCATCGAGGTACTGATCTGCAACCTCCTTCCAGGGGTAAATTCGCATGTACAATGTAATTTCTTCCCCTCAACAAGATGCTACTCATCGCCCTTGTGGAGTTGCCATTTTTCTAGAGACTCGGCATAGAATTTATATATCATATCAATTACAAGATAACCAATTAAACCAAAACTATGATATAAACTTCACAAAATTCGCCCTTGTGCAAATTTTACTATTGAATCTTCATAGGTTTTTGGAAATGAAAATTTATTATTGAAGAATACTTTTTATCCATTATTCTTCACATTTGATATATCATAAAATCCCAATCTAATTACAAAAAGCAAGTGTTTTTGTACAAATATATATATATATATATATATATATATATAATGAGAATTTATGCTCGTGAGTCAAAGGGACTGAGTATCGTTTTTATAAAATATATAAAAAATATTATCTCGTGCTTTTATTAGTTGGAAAATAGTCCAATTTAACCAACTTCGGAAAAAATTTGCTAGAACTAAGTCCACGAACATCATAATTAATCAACAAAGAAACAACCCAAACAATAGAACATTGATAAAGCCCATCCCATCTAATCCAACCTAATATCTTGAAACCTAAATCTCAGCATTATCGAAAGACTAATACACCCTTTCAAATAAGATTAATGCACAACCGGATACGGGAAACGACCTCGTTTTACTAAAAGCATTCTTGGACTTCACGCCGCACATTATTTCTCATTAACCCACTTCCTTGTTTGACATTCATATACTCTATTAGAACTTTTTTGCCTACTGCAAACACCAAACTCTCTCATAAATTCTTTTTCTATTTTCCTCTAAATCATCTCCTACGATACCACCTCATATTAATTTTCAAATACGTGTAAGGTATGAGAATATATGCTTCTGATGTCTACAATATACATAGTAACCAAATTATTTGAGAAAAAAATGGTAAGTCTTATATGTTTAAGTTGTTTATATGGTGAGATAAATCCATTACAAATACAAAAGTGCTTAATTTTAATATCTTTTAAAACAGGTTCGTGTATGGAGTTTTAACAACAATTTCTCAGAACGATTAGATCGATAACCATTACATTTCAATAAAAAATCCATTTGACAATTTATATGGTAAGAACTAACTATGGTATATTAATTACTATTTTATTTTGTTTGCATTTCATAACCAAACTGGATACATTCAACATATTTATATAGATAAACAGTATGTTGGATCTTATACTCATATATATATATATATATATATATATATATATATATATATATATATATATATATATATATATATATATATATATATATATATATATATATATATATATATATATATATATATATATATATTATCTCCTTAAATAATATTTATCTAGTACAAATTTATTGAGTAGCTTATGATTTCGATAAATTTAAAGGATCAACATTCTTTTATAAATTTTCAACATCCATTTTTGATGTTTTAGTCAAGTCGATCTATTTTTTATCTTAATCAAATTGAGAATGATATTTTTTGAATGAAAGTGATTGAATATTATATTTTGTGCTTTTTCTTTGTTTTAATCAAATGGGTTATGAATTTTCAATTAACGTGTAAACTTTTAATTTTCTTTTGGATTGAGTTGATTTTTTTTATATAAGTCAAAAATAAATATAGAGATAGGTAGGGTGGGTTCTTGGAGTTATGGGTGGGTGTGAACAAGAAAATTAAAAAAACAAAAAAAAGTAAATAAGTAAGAATTGATTACAAGGTAAAGTAACTAAATATCTTTAACTTGAATTTAAATGTGAATGACGTGACACAAGACTTAACAGCTGAGTAAGTTAGTCAAGCTAACCATTGACCTAACAAAATGTTAAACAAGATGAAGGTTGTCCAAAAAATAAAAAAAAAGATCAAAATATAAAATAAAGAAGAAATCTATCCTAAACCTAAAAAATAAGGGACCAATCTGTATCAATTATCCTATATGATATAATATTAAGAAAATATTTACGTCAATACAAAACACTTCGGGGATTCAAATTTTCAATTAAAAGTGTAAATTTTTTACTTTTTATCCGATTGAGTTGTTTTTTAATTTAAAGTTAAGTTTCTATTTTCATAAAAATGATGATTGATTGTTTATTGGCAGATTTAATTTTGTAGCCGATGGAAGCTCATCAAATCTAAGTTCCTTCCCGGTTGTATCCGACCACCGTCTATGAACTTTGAAGAAGCTATGTTAAAGATCTCTACAACTTTTTTTTGTTTAATAAGTTTGAAATGATATTTGAATTACAATTATTATTTATCGTTTGTAAGTTTATATTATTGAAGTCTTTTTTAAAAAAAAAATCATGTTATTTGCAGAAAACTGAATTTGTTGAAATATATTTTAGAAGACATTTTAATAATTATACGGATTTTTTTTGGACTTCGATAATAATTATATAGAAAATAAATAAGATTTATTAATTTGTGTATAATCGAGTATAAATACTCTTTAGAGATGAATGAAGTACCAAATTCAGTAGATCTATTTTGAACATAACTATTATATAAAGAACCTTTTATGGGTATTATTAGTATCTTTTTTTCTCGAGAGATCTAACTTGTCTAAACATGTCTATTTTGCTTACAGAAGAGTTTTTTTTTTTTTAAAACTAGGGAAGAGCTGAGAATACCTCTCTGTGGAGGAATACATAGGAGGTGCTACTAATTTTGCATTTTCTTTAAACCTATAATTTTTCTTCATTTTTTAAAGTTATCAGTTAAAATTTCTTATAATACTCGTAACTTAGCATTACACTTGATCCTTCATTTTATATATTGAGAAAAAAAATCATTTATTTTTATTATTTTATTTCGTACTGATTCGGATATAGAAGTTGTGTCAAACTAATTTTTTTGGGCCCTTTATAGTTCTATTGTACTTTTTTTATAAATTACTATTTTTTTAAACAAAAGATATTGTTCAAATGCTACACCTTTTTCAAAACGTTTTTTTTACTTTTTTGACCTATAGAAAAGGAAAAGCTATTTTTTTTTCTTTTGTTTGTTGCACTAGCTAATGAAAAGGAAAATGATTAACAATATAAAATAAGATGTGATAACATAGATTTTGGATTTCAGCCACTAGAAACAAATTATATACACTTTTTTTTGTCAAAAGCCAATTTCGATACATGCATATTAACATGTATACACAAATATATTTTTCAGTTTTCTCAAATTGAAGAGTTTAAGCTTAGACCAGATAACAAGTATATACAATGATCTCACATCAGCGAAAAAAATATAAGATATAGGAAACCCCCTGAAGAACGTCTAATGGGTTGCCACTATCCAATCTCCACACGCTTCCGAATGAAGTCGACAAACGCTCACAAATAACGAATAAATAGATGTGTCATTAGAATGTTTGAGTTTTTAGTTTCAAAGTTTTTAATATTTTATTTAGTATTTTGATTTTTTATAAGATTTTTCTTTGTAATATTAATTCATAACTTAACATTTTATTCCTATTTAAAATAAAAGTCAAAATTGTCACAAATTTATAACTTGTTAAAATGAATGTAATGTTATAGTTCTTTTGGTATCTTTTTAATTATATATAATATATACATCATTATTTTTTCTTTTTTAATTTTTTTCTCTAAATCAAACAATACATCTGTTAGGTTTTTTAGTGGTTACTATAAAATATAAAAAAAGAATACCTATATTTTATCAATTTTATCAATTATGAATTAGAACTCGATATCAATTACAGTCATAAAAACAATACATATAATAATCAATAAAATAATTAAAAATCAAACCTAAAAATAATAGTAGCTTTTTGGGGGGAAAATTAACCCATGGATATCCCTTATTTATATGTAATTACTATATAAAACTAGTACTAATAATTTTTATAAATAAAAAATAACAAAAGAGAAAGTATCAAGAATCGTGAAAGACGATTAAGAAAATGTTAAAAAGATAAATTTTGAAAACTCTAGTATGGGCTTAAGCAAATAATTGGAAAGGCGTGGTAGAATTTATGACCTAAATTATTTAAGGTTTGATCCATTTAGATATTTAAATTTAGTTTATCTAATTACCCATAAATACATTTGTATCGTATAATTTGTTTAGTTAACATATTTAGCTGAAACAACAACCATTGAATTCTCCTAGTAACCGATCTTTTATAGTGAAATCTTTTCATCTTTCGGTGTTTTTCTCGTCGTTGGTATTACATGTATATCATAATTTTTTTGTTTCTTATTTCCCGTTTTCTTCTTTTGCTTATGATCATAATCCTAACAAATTGGTATCATAGATAAGGATCCAAAGACCACAATGATAAATTTGTTGTGTTGAGGAAGTGAACAATATAAAAAAATTGGGGATGCTACAGGAGATGAGAAGACGAGAGAAGGACATTGAGAGTTATGAGTACACCGTGGTAGCCGTGCATCATCGTCTAATTTTGACCAAGGGTGTTCCTAAAAGGTTTCAACGTTGTGGATCAAAGTTTGAGATAATTTTTTCCAAATTATGAGTATTTTTTACAATTTTATTGTGTTGCTTTGTTATTTTATGACTATTACATTAGTGAATTTACTATTATTGTTAGGCTACAATATAAGATTAACTTTTTGTGTCAAGTAACGATAATTTTGACGCAACAAGTTTGGTTTCGTTGACCAATGCTATTTTGACATTTAATCACATAGGCCGACATTCTTTTAAGGGGTTTTGACATTCAAAGTCCATTTTTGTTTAGTTTCTCCAACTTTTGTGTATCTTGCAAGTTTTGATATTGTTTCCCTTAATCATTACAATAGAAAATATTTGTTTTGCTAAATTAAGTTGTAGGGTGATTATTATTTAGAAATTTTATTTATTAGGGTTGATTTTGCTGAAATTTTATTCCGATAGTTTTTAAGGGTCTCAATTATGACAAGATGTTTGTTAGATTTATTATAGAGTCTCGATTAAAATGGAACTATAATGATATTGCAATTTGAGTTTTATCATTAATATTATTATATATTTAACATAATATATAATAAAAACATAAAATTAAATTTGGCCTCTAAATAATTTTTTACTCTGTGCAACTACCCTTTTAACCTTGCTCACGATCACTCCTGGATAATAGGATGGTAGCATGTGACTTTTTGAAGCATTACAAGCCTTACAAGCTAGACATCCTAATAAAGAGGGATGCCCTATGATGAGGTGTATATAGAATAATACACCTCAGCTGCACAAGAGTATCTTCACCTACACAAACCAAATGAATGTGTACTTTCTATATATATTTCCTATCTTGTAATCATAACAATACACTGAAATATACACATAAAATTCCTTCTCTTATCTCTCTATCTAATATGGTATCAAGAGCCATGGAGATATAAAAAAAATAAAAAATTTAAACACAAAGCTGCTAAACAAAATCCGCCATTAAAGGCGTTAGCAAGCTTCCTTCTCTAGCTTGACGATCCTTTCTTCCGCTCTATCAATGGTGTCGTCTTCATCTTCGTCTTTACCTACTCCTAACATAGTATCGTCAATTCCAGCTGGTCTTAGGATACAGGTGGTGGTGTGTAATTGTACTGCTTTTCCAAAAACTAAAATAACCCTACCTATAGTGTCTTAGATAATTCAAATGTATTCAGTCCCGAAATGGTCCCTGAACAATAATTCATTTGACAATTTAATCCTCAAACTTCAAAATCTATCAAAATAGTCAAACTATATTTTTGTTCCTCATCAGAATACTAAGTGCCAAAGACGTTCTCGAACCAAACAGATAAATCATCTTATAGTTAAGGACCATTTCAAGAATTTTCCTTATTAATAATTACGAAAATACCCCCTGTCACACTAGAAATTGTGGACCATTTGGGTATCATTTCAATTTTCAAACATCATGTCCTCTGCCGGTAAATACCCTATAATTCGAGGACCGTTTGGGGAATAATCCCAATTCTAAACAATATGACAATGATCTATACTGTCATATCCCATCCCATTCCATAAAGTACCTCCCTAACAAAAGAAAACAATAAGAAAGGCACTAATGACATGTACTCAATTGATACCTAAAGAAACACACAACAAGAGTGAGGCTCAAATCTTTTTCATTAATAGAGAAAGAGTCTTATATGCGCCAAGATACAAGTCGCATCTCAATATTCCAGAAATATCATGACACCCCATTTTCATAAATCCAGACATAGTATTGCTTTGAGTATTTATACATGTCACCCTTTTGAGGCACACATCTTTATTCATCTAGCAAGAGTGTAATAAGATTCCATGACTGCAAAACCTGTTACATGCCAAGGAAAGTATCACCAAAAGCGTTAATGACTCTCATCCGTCCCGTTCCCAAACAAAACACCAAATCCAAAACAAGTAATTTCGGGCCATCCGATCCTATTAACAAAGCTTTCCCACAATTGATATACGATATATAAAAGGGAGGTAACATAAAACAGTTCATAAAAGTTAACCAGAATGACGAGTAGTACTAAAGAAGCTGTGTGATATACATCAAAATATGCATGCTCAGTCAATGAAAGTGAGGTATATGATGATTTTTGTTTTCAAATTTGAGAATTTTTAGAAAAGAAGAGTCAAATCTGGGTGGCATTATTATAAATTTAGTTTCAGGCCAAAAACTTGATAGTAATGAAAATCAATATAGTAAGACTGAGAGAAAGGGCTCAGATGTATAATTAATTATTGAGCAAGCAAGAGTCCAATGAGCCATGGCTGCAACACCCAGTTTGTTATCAGTAAAAATTCTCATAAAATAGCTCAGAAAGAAATAGGAAATATCTGGGGCAGCACCTTGGCACACAATCTACGGTGAGGATTGAGTACTTCCATAGAATGATTATAAATGATAATATACATCGCCAAAGCTTTATATTCAACAGATTAAGAAATCATTTGTAGGAGAAACATAACATCTTAGTAAAACATGATTGATTATTATTGTGAACACGTTAGAAGCTTTTATATTAATTTACCTAAAGATAAGAATACAATGGATGGATTTACCTGAAGATATTTTAATAAAAATACTCGTCACATTGCCCGCGAATTTATTGTTGCATTTAAGATGTGTTAGTAAATTCTTGGTTCACTTTTCTCAAAAATTCATACTTCATCATCATGCATACAAAACAACAGCGCGAACGCATCTATAGGTTTCGTATGTTACGCTCAATTAAATCTCATCTCATCTCATCTCACTTCAATTACAACTGTTAAAAATGTTTTGTGGTTTTGCAAGGGAATATTGCTTACATGCCTGACTCAGTCATGGTTTACAAAGAGGGTTTAGTTTCTATAAAATGAGATAGAAACAACTCAATATGTCTCCAGAAATTATGATACCGATCTAAATCAATATAGTTAGGTTAATAAGTTCTATTGTACACTTGTAACAACGTATAGATACAAGGTATCAAACATATATAGGGATCTATCGTGCAATTTTGGTATTGAAAATCAGGGGCAACACCAATAAAATTCTTGCTGAATAAAGATCAAACCAAGCCTTTCATATGAGGAAATGAAGTGTAAGAGAGAGAAAGGGCTCACATGTTTGTTTATTGATCAAGCCAGAGTCCATTCAGCCATGGCTACAACACCTTCTCATTATCACTTATCAGGGTGGACCCACCATGATATGGGTCGGATCTCAAACTTAGAAACGTCATTACAGCCTCCTTTTTTTTATTAAACGTCATTTAAGTGCAAAAAAGTTGATATAGGGACCCATGGTGCAATTAACTAAAATAACTCTTGGGGTAAAATCTGAATGATAGGCTCAGATCTTTATTAAGCAAGAATCTGGGTGAATTGTCACTAGTTTAAAAACCATAGCGGAGTTATTGACTTTGTCAAACCATGGGAGGGTTATCATCATCAACATTCTGTGTCAGGATAAGTTTGTTATCTTTTAATCAATTCAAGTACGGGACAAGCTTTTACCCTTTATACTTATCAAACCATGGGAGGGTTAGAAGTCTCATATTTGATCCGGGGGGGCTAATACTTAGAGGCTCACCAGGATAATGTATTTTTCTTTGATTTAGCTTTTATGATTACAGTGGAGATCACTCAAGAGATTTTTCTTAAGACACAAAATTATCATTTAAATGACGTATAGATATTAGCGCCCCTGCATAGATTTGAATTGATAATTTTAAATATATAATTGGAGGCCATCATTTAAAATTTTGAGACTAGAGAATATAAAGATAAGGGAAGTGGCAATACATGAGACAGAAAAAGAGGCCATATTCATGAAATCAAGAAAATATTTTGAGTATTAGAAAAATAGTTTAAACCTAGAACAATGATGAGGAATATAAACAAAAGAGGGAAGCTCAGATCTGTTTACTGATTTAGCAAGAGTCTAATATGCCATGGCCGCAACACGTATCAGAAATGCCCTGCCAAGATACAAGTCAGATCTCAATACTCCGGAAACATTATTACAGCCCCTTCACTTTCTTTCATAAATGCAGACATAGTATTAATTAGAGTTATTTCACAAGGATGAAATACATAAACAGTTATTTCAATCGCTAAGCTTTTACCTTATGAACAATTATGCGCTGAGAATAATACATCTGCCATGTGAGTTTTGTTGGAGCCCATAAATTGGTGGGACTGTTGAGTGAGCAATCTGCTCTTATATTGAATAAATCAAAGACAGTTCAAGAAGATTAGCCGGAGAAACACAAACAATAAACAACTTAGTACACAATCCTTAACTGTGTAAAAGCTTAAGCTTATCTTTAATGATAAAGCAAGAATCTGACGAGCCATGGCTGCAACTCATGTTGCCTCGCCAAAATACAACTGGGATCTCAAAACTCATCAATTCTCCCGCATGTAATGCAATATATCACCCTTTTGCTCGTTTACACTCATGAAAGTCAACACGAGAAAATTATAAGAGCGTTGGCTTTGGCTATAGCTTTGACCGAGTATGAAAGAGAAGAGGAAGCACACTTACACTAAAAGAAATAGTATCTTTAGCGGCAAAAATTTTAACACTAAAAATCTTAATTTTGCCGCTAATAGTCGTTATTTGTCGTCCCTATAAGTTCCTCTCTAAAAATACCTTTAGTAGCAAATTATTTGTTTTTGCCTCTATTAACTTTATCTTTAGCGGCAAATATTGACGCTAAAAATACTCCAATTCCACTTGCACACAAAATCATCATCACAGCCAACTTTTTATTTTTTCATTTGGAGAGTCAAGGGACCATGAATACCCATAATAACCCCATTGGATTGTTTTATTTATAAACTTGTCTATTAGGTTAGCAGCTTTTCTAGTTCTCAGAAGAAAAAGTAAACGTTGAAAAACAATGAAACGTTTTTTTGTTCGGAAAAAGAAAAACAATGAAGCATGAACAAACCTAAAACCTATCTCTTCACACTCACAAGAAAACCGCCTTTACTCGGGGACCATTCTCCACCATCATCAACCCACTTGTCGAAGATCCCAAATTAAGGTAAAAAAATAATTTTTACCACTGAAACTCTAAAAAATTGATTTAATTTTAGTGTAATGCTGGAATTACCCCAAATCATATCACCCTTTTATCACCTCCTAGGTGGATTTTTAATAGACCAATCACATAGAGCAAATTCCATTTTTAGGCCATTACATGTGGCCTTAAAACATTTTCAAAAGTACCATTTTGCGACATTTGACCATGGCATAATATACGGACCAATATTATAACCTGAAAAATACAGGGTACAACCTAAATGGGAAGGTTCAGATATTTAATATTTATTGAGCAAGAATCTGTTGTGCCATGGCTGCCAACCCAACCATTATCATCCGGGTTGCCCCACCAAGATACGGGTCAGATATTCTCAATTGCCAATATCACCATCACCACCATTATTAAGATCATCATCATCGTCAAAAATAGATATACACACACATATACATTATTAATAATAAAGAAAGAAATCATAGAAGATGCATAGAGATAGACAGAGGGACATCACAATCATCCCCTTATGCAACCCTAATTTTCTTTGCCACTCCAATAAACATAGTATTGCATAATGTAATGTTCTATATCACCCTTTCCTGTATCACCCTTTTGAGGCTTAAGCATGTAGATGTTTTTTTACATTATTGTAAACATTTTCCATACTTTTCTTAATCTTTAGTTCTAAAAACATGTGAGGCTCAGATTTGAATGATCTATTAAGAGCATGACAAGCCATGGCTGCACCACTTATTGCCTCGCCAAGATACAGGTTTGCTCTCAAATCTCAATTCCAGGAGCACATGTAAATGTAATATATTATCATATCATTACAGCCTCATCTCAATATTATCTTTCTAGCCGTTTATTTATTTTGTTGTTTCTATGATCAAATATAGGACTTCAAGTGCAATTTTTGCATAATATAAGGGACCAATTTTGCTGCAGAATTATCTCTCCACACTCACCTTCACGCAAAAGATCCGAACTTTGATGATACTAACCGAAAAAAATTTGCTTTTGATTTTGATTATATTGCTTTCGTTGAATTTAGTTTTGATCTGAAATTCAATAGTAGCGAATTTTATTTAGCTAATTTGATCAAAAGATTTGATTTTTATGGTCTAGGTGTTTTTTGATCTGTGGTTTTTTGAGATCACGGAGAAGAAAAAGAAAACTGATTTTAACTTGGTATATACAAGAAAATTCTTCAAAAGATGGAAAATTCCAAGTTGATTGGTGATCAAAGGAGTACATATGATTAGTGATATATATGTGAGTACAAAACACAAACTATTTATTGTGCCATGTTATCAGTTATGTGTAGTTAGCTAAAAAAACATGTGCTTGCAGGTCACGAAACCCTCCATCGCCTCATTCGACGAGCTATTTAAAAAGGTCACCTTAAGAAAGTGTTTTTTTGCTAAAAGAGCACGTGTTAGTAGAGTTCCGACTCACTCGTCCCACTCGTGTTGGCCTATATCGCACAATGAAGGAACCCAAGTCGGTGCTCAAATTTTTTAACTTCTCGTTAAATAAGGTCGAACCTGTCACATCGTTTACACTATTTCATTTTTTTATATAGTTAAACGTAAATTTCATAAAAAAGTCACAAAAAAGACTCAAAAGTTGTTATAAAAGTCAGCCAATACCTGTAGGTAATGCATCACTACAGACTCGGGTCGAAGGCCTAATTGCCAAACAATAAGTCTCTAAGTTGTTTAGCTATCTGATGTCTCCTCTTTTGTTCTATTTATATGCCTTTAGGAGACATCAAAGTTGGTAATTATTTAACTAATTCGATAGATTTTTAGCAATAATATTTTATATTTCATTTTCTCTCCTTAGATTTTAGTATTTTTGATTTATTAAGCTTTTGCGCGTAATATGGTTTGTTTTAGTGAAAAGTTTGTAGGTTTCTAATACTAGCAAGGAGAGGAACCAAGAATAGAAGTCTTAGATCGTGTAAGGAAGTCAAAAGCTAGAAGAAGTATCCCGAGGAGTTGACAAATTTGAGCTGAAAATCTGGAAGGCTGACGGTAATTGCTGATTTCGAGCCACTTAAAGATGACCAGCCTCTGAGTTATGAAGAAGATTCGTGCCTTATCGAGTTACGAAGAATTAGCAAGTTGAATGAGTCAATTAAGAGTTAAATTGAGAAAGTTATAGCCGTTTTAGTGAGGGGTATACAGCAGTTACGGGATTTTGGGTTTGAAAAGTGGACTCGGGCCATTTAATATTTAATTATTCTTTTAAAATAGCCCAAGTCCGAATTTAATAATATATATAGGATTTTTACTTTATTTTTACACACAATTCATTTTCTACAAAGTCAGAGCGTCAGAGAAAAGGACAGAAGCAAGGAAGAAGGAAGAAGACAAGAGTTGGAGACTTCAACATCTCCAAATCAACAACCAAATCCAACATCCTAATTAGGTCTTTAATTTTATTCTCTTTCTATGCTGTAGATCTCGGTTTCGGGCGCTAGGCGGTCGACCAGGGCCTAGCGCCTAGGCGGGATTACACGGGGCCTAGGCGGAATTATACGGTTATGAATCCCGATGTGTAATTTTGTATATTTAGTAATTATATGTAGTAATTATAGCAATTTTAACTATTTAAGTCATAAAATTCATCTAACAACACTATAGTACCTATAAAATACTAAAAATTGAGTTATAATATCAACTAAAGAATTTTCGGAAAAAAGAAAAATAACAAAAAGGTCTATGCGGGCATGTTTTTCCATTAATCGGCGCCTAGGCGGCCATTTTTTGCCATTAATCGGTGCTTAGACGGGTTAGGCGCCTAATCCATGGCGACTAAGGCGCTAGGCAAAAACGCCTAGAATTTTAACTAGGCGTAAGCGGCTGAGGGGGGAGTTGACGCTTAGGCAGCGCCTAGGCGGGGAGATCTACAGCATAACTGTTATACATGAATTCCACTATTTTTATCTCTTTCGTTTTAATTTCAATTATGAGCTAAGTTTTTATTGTACTTGAGAATCGCAATATAGGTTGAACCCATTCTTAAATAATTAGTGTTTTTCCAATTTGGGATTAAATAATTTTAATTGAGTTTCTATTTTACGTTGGCTTTTACTTTACGCTTATTTATTATCCTTAGAGTCATGAACTAGGGATAAGTTTTAGTACCTAGGCTATTCCATATAGTGGCGTATGGATCACCTTGACGGGGGGTTTGGGTATAGAACTAGGTATTTACCGTTGGTATCCGCCAATGTCCTTGACAAGCTTGACTAGCCAATAGCCAAAGTGGTAAGTTTTAATAATCCAAAAGTGGTTTTAATCACCCTGACAGGGTTTAGAAGACCGTAGGAGAGCTTTTATGTCCACACTGACAAGGGCTAAGAGATTTTAGAATCCCGACTAGCGTAAGAATATTAACTCAACCCTTAATAGGAAACATTAATTAGGAAAGTTTACGGTGAAACCCTAGCGTGACTCAAGTACTACTTTTCTCTCGCGTCTACCTCATTTACTTGTGTTATTTCCATTCTAGTTTAATTACTTTAGCATTTTAATTACTTTTGCACTTTAGTTGTTAATCAAAAACCCCAACAAACATCATATCTTTTACTTTTTCGTATTTGCAATCATTCCACTATTTGATAGCATTAGAGTCAACCAATCCGTCCCTGAGAACGAACTTGTTTATCAAATATTACTTAGGACAACTGTACACTTGCAGTTAGTGGTTCCTCTACTTTATCCGCATTATTTTATAACACACAAGGACCCACCACTATCCAATTAGCACAAAAATTCCTATTCTGAGATGTATAGAAGAAGTTTATGTCTCTAAAAAAAGTAAGAATATATCTATGAGGAATTTATTTTATTGGAGATGAGAAAGCTAAATATATTAGTACAATCATTGAAAATTCTAATACTAGCCACTGGGTAATAAAGCGCTGCAATAGTAGTTTCCCTTAGTCCAACTGTCTCGGCTTCAAGTGATGATCCAGCTGTAAAATTCCATGCTTGTCTTTCCAAAACTTGTCCATGTGGAGTGGTTACTATACAACCAGAGCCTGCACCGTTAGTACATGCTTTGTAACTTGCATTAACATGTATGTGAATTGAGGGTTTCTTTTCATTACATGTTGCTCTTGTTTTATTTCTATGTAAAGTTTGCTTCTTTTTATGTTATTATCATTTTCATTTTTGTGTTTGTTTAGATTTTTATTTGCCTCAGGTTCACTGGGACTTTTGTGAATAGCCAAAAACTCATCACAGACTATAATTGCTCGGTTTGCAATGTTTTGTGGGTCAAGGATAGTAATTTGAAAAGAAAGTCATTTTTGTCTTTCTATATTGCCCCTACCATCATGGTAACCTTCTCAACAATAAAGGATTCCTTATCAAGTGTATCATTTGTTTCAATAAGTTTTATCAACCATTTACCAAAATTTGTTGTAATTTCGTTACTTGTTAGGAATCCTTATGAAGTGGCATACCATGTTGCTCTTGCCCAACTACAATCGAATAGAAGATATTATATATCTTCTTTTTCAGAATGACATATCTTGCATATATTATTTAGGGCGTGTTTTGTTTAATTTATTATCCTCGGTGGCTAGTGCCTTATTACAAAGCCGCCAGAGAAAGTTTTTAACTTTATGAGTCACAATAAGACACCAAAATTTCTTCCATAGACTTTTAGGTTGTATGAAGGATCTTTGGGGTTGGAGATCTTTCTTTATATTTTCCTCATTATCAACTAATGATTTCTTATAGGCATACATTCTACTAGTGGTTGACTATCTCATCTCATTGAAGTGTTAATTTTTCACAATAGTTTTTCTATAAAATATAAATTTAATCATTTTTTTGGATAGAAATATAAAAAGCGAATCACCTATGACATATTGAGTTGGACTAGTTTAATGGATGATAGAGATTTCTTTAAAAAAATATTGTATATATCAAACAGAAAATGGAGAAAATATAGGACTATGTTTGGTTTGTGAAGATAATAGGTATTTTCAGTTTTCATTTTCTATATTTTTCAAAATAGTGATAAAAACATCTTTGGCTAAAGAAAATGAAATCAGTTTTCTGGAAAATTAAATGAAAACGATGTTATATTAGAGAACATGAAAATCGACGTTTTCCATATTTTCTGAAAATATTGAAAACGAAAACAAAAATTATTTTCTAAAAAATATATTATGAAAATAGAAAATATTTTCACAAACTAAACAAGGCGTAGATATTTGGAATGATAAATAGATCAGATACTTAATGAAAGCTTGAAAACCCACCTAATTATGATATTATAAAAGTTAATTAACTTTGAAAACAAGATTCTTATGAGTGGGACCTAGAATTTTTGGATAATATATTTTCTAAACCAATCGTTAATGGCATTACTAAAATTTGATTTAACACATATCAATATGATAAATTTATTTGGCCATACGTTACAAATGGTCAGTATTCTACAAAACAGGATATAAAATTATGGTGGAGGAACAATCTTTCCATCAACATCAACCAGTCGGTAACAATGAAAATCTTAAATCCATTTTATCGAAGACCATTTGGAAATCTAATACTCACAAAAAAATCTGGATATTTATCTGGAAAGTGTGTGGGATTTGTAAAGAAATTTGGGTTGGATCATCACTTCAGATTAACGGGATATCAATAATAACACTAAATTGGGTGACTAGACACTTGAAGTCTCTAAATCTTACAGTAAAGCAGATGGGATTACAAAATTATCATCGATTACTTATTCGTCAATATTTGGAACATTTGGAAGGAAAAAATTAAAGTCATTTACAAAGAATTTATTATAGATAGAGATAAAATTATTTTTTCTACCAACAAACTTATGAAAGAATTGCACGGTACTGAATGGAAACAAAACGAATCTATAATAGCAAGAATGAGTCGGATGAATCTACACCAAGACACAGAAGAGCACACATCTAATAAGATCTTATTTTCCTATGGTGTATTTCAAAATTTCAAGAAACTCTGTTTTGCGACACTATTTGTTGAGTATTAAAGATTATTATAAACGTGAAAATCTTGACTTTACAGGTACGGGTACTTAATAATAGATTCAGTCGACATTTGAGTTGTTGATTTTTTAGATCACTAGGCATTACTACTTGTGATCATACAAAGTAATGTCATTATGAGAAGAAATTTGATTGGGAACTTTATACAAATTTAGTTGATCTTAGCATCGATATTAATTTATATACAATAATCTATGTTATAAATTGCCGCATAGGCGCGCCTAGAGGTCAACTCCCCTCTCAGTCGCCTACGCCTAGGAAAAATGCTAGACGTTCTTGTCCAGCACCTTAGTCGCCGTGGAAGAAGCATCTAGCTCGCCTAGGCGGCGATTAATATAAAAAATTGGTCGAGGCCCTTATTTTATTTTTCTTAAATTTTATATTTACTATAGTGTTGTTAGATAAATTTTATGACTTAAAAAGTTAAAAATATTATAATTATTACATATATATTACTGAATATATAAAATTACATAGAGGGTTTAAAATCACATAATTCCACTTAGGCACTAGGCCCGAAACCAAGATCTACAACATAGAATATAATGAATATGAAAACTAATTAAATTGAACGTTAATCATTTAGTAAATTTTTGGGCTTTTCTTTGGAGGGATACATGTCTGAAGGTCTCTTGGGATGAAGGGATAAAATTATTTGGATGAATAGGTATTGGTATTTAGAAACTTGCAGATATTAATCTTGTCATATTTTCAAATTCTTTTAGAGATTGTATACTTGCAAAGATTTCATTTGGGAGAATCGGACTCAGATGAACTTCTTGAAGTTCAAAAATATTTGTGCCATTCCTATTTTCAAGAACACTAACTGAATTTGGATAAATCTTGAAATTATTCTCTAACTGGTCTTGAAGACCTCTCTTCAAGACCCAAGACCCAAGACCCCTTATAAATTGAAGTTCTTTCTGAATAAGTTTAAGAAGAATAACATCTATTAAATTTTAGTTAAAATTATAAATCCTATATCTTCTATCCCCTCAAATGCCCTCATATATAAATCTACATATACCCCTTCCCCATAAACCACACATTTCACTTACAGACCCTAAAATACCTCTAAAACCCTCCCCTACCCCCACTAGAATTCCTTTAGTGGTGGCACTTAAGGCGTTAATACAACGGTAAACGGACGGAATAAGCTCCAATCCATGGATTTGTAGTTGTTTCCATGGAATCCGAGCACACAACAGTATTCGAGCTTGGATCTGCCACTTTTCCAAGCAAGCAGTATTTGATCTTTTGTGGAGACCTTGGTTAGTGAAAGTTCCGATATACAAATTTAACGACAGTTGGTTCATGACTGAAGGAATGAAGTCGGGTCAATTCTTTCATACTTGAGCTTGATTAGAAATCATGGAGATCTTGGTTCAGAGAGCAGCCTTGAGATTGGTTTCGCAACCATGAAGAGCTAGTTTTGAAGTGCTTGGTTCGAGCAGTAGCTATGAAAATGTGTCTTTTGCAGCCATGGTAGTGCTCTCATATATGGTCAAGATTTGAAATTTCATCCGTGATTGGACCCTAGATTCCAGCTTCATCATGCTTTAATGGTGGAACAACTTGTTTTGAGGTCTAACTCGTGGTTGATTAGCATCACGACTTTAACTAATGTCAGCATTTTTGTGGATCCAAGTTTTGATAAAATGCATCTTTTGAATGGGACGATTATGATGTCAGTTGACGCCATCTAGCTGACGACAAATCTGACGTTCAGCAGGGAGGGTTTTTTATTGTAATTTTAAATTGAGGAAACTAATAATTAGAGCCTAATTTTCAACTCTCGTAGGTTTTAAACCCCATCCCCATAATACTTCTAATTAAAGCCTAATTGAATCAAAACAATATGCACGCTTACTATAATACCCTACCATTACTTTATACCCATTTCTCTCTCCTCATTTTCAATTTATTTTTAATTCTTTTTTCTTATTTTTTTTTACAGTAATTCGTTTTTAATTTTTTTGTTCTTTTCATTTAACGGATGGATCCATACTCCCATCCGTACCCATGGGTACGGACCTGTATTAGTTTTTAAGTTTTTTAAGTTAAGAAAATGGGTTTTTATATAATTGCAATTATACTTGTTCATGTCTTAACCAAGTTTTTGTCCATCTGATTGTCCAAGTACCCGAGGGTGTGTACCAAAATCTTATTTTTTTCATAAAACAAGTCCAGAATACGATTCATATCAGGCTCTATCTATGTCAATTTTTAGTAGCGGTACCATATGAGTTGTACCCAAGAAGATATATCATACAAAATCCATTTTTCACACTTGCATAGGAATAAGAAGCATCAAAAATTTAGATTAATAGGTTTTTTTTTTATTCTTTTTAGGTTTCTTTTAAATTAGTGTGAGTTAATAATTGTCAAAATAAAAAATCACAATGATTTAATCAGTGGTTGTCCATTACTAATCTCAAGCTTATAATTGTTGGACCCCAAGGGATGGACAATAAGGACTGGACCCTAGTGGGTTGTACTACCTAGTGGACTGTACCTAATGGGCTGCTGGACACGGCGAAAAAAACCATCGAGACACGGCGAGAAAACCCATCGAGAAAAACCATCAGACACGGCGACAAAACCATCGAGACACAGTGGTGAGCGGAAGAAGGTGGAGCAGATCTGTCGTCCCTTCCCCGTTCATCTGGTGCAGCAGATCTGTAGCAGCGGCGGTTCTTCTGCAGCAGCGGCTCATGGGGCGGCGTTGGGGCGGCGAAATCAAAAGGAAAGGGCGGCGTTGGGGCGATGTTCGTCTGGTGCAGCAGATCTGGGAAGAGGGAGGGTGAAAGTGGTGATAATGGTGGGAAGAGGGAGGAGGAGAGGGAGGGGTGTCTTCGTCACAGCAGTGGTAATGGTGGGAAGAGGGAGGAGGAGGGGGAGGGGTGGCTTCGTCACAGCAGTGGTGGTTCCGCAACATCATCGACGAGGAGGTTCTACAACATCATCAGTGAAATCAGAGAGGCGTTTGGGCGTCACAATAGTGGAGCCGTTTTTCTTGATGGAGATCGGGGGTCAGCGGTGGTGGTGGAGCTCTGCAGCGCTGGAGGGAACGCTGCTGCACCAGATCGAGAGTTTCTCCTCGCAGCAGTAGACAGCTTCGTGGTGGTGGTGTTGGTGGGTCACATCAGCAGTGGTGGTGGTGGTGGTGGGTCACAGCCGTAGTGGTGGCTCGCTGTCGAAGGTGGAAGGTCAGATCGGGAAGGTGGCTCGGTGAAAGGTGGATCGGTGGAAGGTGGGAAGGTGTCGGCAGTGGTGGGAAGGTGGGAGAGAGAGAGAGAGGGGGAGGGTTTTCAGGGAAAAAAACCCCTAATAGGTTTTTTGTTTTTGAACATTGTTGGTTTACAATGGGTATAAGATGGGAAGAGGGATTTTGGGTCTTTTTATTGTGTTTTAGTTAGGTCAGAATTACTAGTTAATAGGTAATGGGGGTTGGACTTTAGTTTGAAATATTGTTGGGGCTTTAATATATAATTTACCCTTTTAAATTTTATCCAGTAATTAACTTTGTATGAGAGTTTTTTTTAAATAGAAAAGATTTTTTTATTTTTTATTAAGAATTGTAATTGTTTCTATTATAAAAATAGATTTTATGCAATTAGTCCCTTTATTTTGTGTTAACAAAGCGGTGAATCAATGATACCTCGTGTAAACAAGTTACTAACTATTGGAAGCTATTCCCATACCGTGCACCAAAGCAATACTTTCATTTTTTGTGTACATTTTAACTCCCAAATAGACTTCGTCTTAAAGTCTCAACTCATCCTGATTGGCTTCAAAGTCCTATACTCCCATTTAACCGAAAAACAACATGATGCCTCTAGTTCTCATTTGTACCACTTCCCATTCATATCCTCTAATTCCACCACTCTATTTTACAATGCATTTCGAACTTCTCGAATTGCTTTACACATTATGGAGTATGATGACTAGATTTCCCTATGCATAAATCCATCAAGAAAATACTTTGACAAATCACCATACTCCAAAGAATATGTGAATCCTGAAGAATTTTCCAACCCATTTTCTCAAGCAATTAGAAATGCTATATTATAACTCTTCACGTATCATAATTGTACCCCACCTTCCACATTTGGGTTACGTAATTTATCCCATGCCAACCAGTTTATCTTCTTCCCTTCAATCGATGATCCCCAGATGAAGATGCGAATGATACGATCAATTTCATTGCATACATATCTTCAAAGTTACATATTCTGGACAACATATGCTAGAATAACACTCAATATCGATTATGCTAGAGCACTATCACTGAGTGTTATTTTAAAATAAGTTTAAGTTATACTTGTATATATCATGCAGACTTATTGAAAGATATTTTGTCACCATACTGGAAGAGGTTAATATTTATCATCTGTAGAGGGTACTATTTTAAAATTAGTTTTTTTTTTAATTTTATATTGTAAGTTTACACTAAATGAATATTCCCCAAAAATAATAAATTTGTAATATATAATATCAAAATTATAATTCCCCTAATAACATGGACAACTAACAATAACTTCCCACACACCGAACACTCATCATCTTTTGACATACTATATATATTTGATATTTTTAAATATATATTTATAAATTGGTTACTTTTTCATATCACATCGTGACAGTTATATAAAACCAATTCTCACATTATATTTGATATATCATAAAATCCCAATCTAATTACAAGAAGCAAGCGGTTTTTGTATATATATATATATATATATATAATGAGAATTTATGCTCGTGAGTCAAAGTGACCGAGTATCGTTTTTATATAATATAAAAAAATATCATCTCGTGCTTTTGTTAGTTGGAAAATAGTCCAATTTTAATCAACTTCGAATTTTTTTTGCTAGAAATAAGTCCACTAACATCATAATTAATCAACAAAGAAACAACCCAAAAACAAATAAAAAAAAGCCCATCCCACATGCTATTCTTTCCAGCTAAGCCAACCTAATTATTTGAAACCCAAATCTCAACATTATCGAAAGACTAATACACCCTTTCAAATAAGATAACTTGCACAACCAAATACGGGAAACGACCTCGTTTTACTAAAAGCATTCTTGGAATTCACGCCGCACATTATTTCACATTAACCTAATTCCTTGTTTGACATTCATATACTCTATTAGAATTGTTTGCTTACTGCAAACACAAAACTCTCTCATAAATTCTTTTTCTAATTTCCTCTAAATTATCTCCTACTATACCACCTCATATTAATTTTCAAATACGTGTAACGTATGAGAATATATGCTTCCAATGTCTACAATATACATAGTAACCAAATTATTTGAGGAAAAAATTGTAAGTCTTATATGTTTCAGTTGTTTATATGGTGAGATAATTTCATTGCAAATACAAAAGTGCTTAATTTTAATATCTTTTAAAACAGGTTCGTGTATGGAGTTTTAACTACAATTTCTCAGAAAGATAAGATCGATAACCATTACATTTCAATAAAATCCATTTGACAATTTATATGGTAAGAACTAAATATATTATATTAATTACTATCTTATTTTGTTTGCATTTCTTAACCAAAATGGATACTTTATACTTATATATAGGAGAAAGTTGCATTTGGATTCTTCCGCCAAGCCTTCCAAGAACAAATCCGGATTTGCAAGTGTGAATCCTTCTCAACCGACCACCGGGCAACAAGGGGAGTCTAATTTCTTAACTCGATCTATGATTAAAAGAGTAGTTAGAGAAAGTAGTGATAGTTCTTCGTCTTCGTCACCGGGTGAATTCAAGAGAGAACATCGGAAAACGAGATCTTCAAGGATGGAACAATGAATCCATGAAATCCTAGAAATCTTTAAACGGGTTGAAGGTCAAGTAAATTTAATAAACGAAAGGGTGTCAAAGTTGGAGGAAATTTTAGTAAACGGAACTAAGTCGTTAAACGAGGATATCCCAAATTTCAAAGGTATTCAAGCGAGCAACATGCGACTTGAGAGTCAATTATGCGTGATAAACTATAGGATTTCTAACATGGAGTCCATTTTATCAAGGGTTGATGGACAAGTTGTAAACACTCTTCCCAAATATAGAGAGTTCAAGTTTATCTAGTGTGTTTGATGTTCGTTTGTTGTTAATTTTGATATTTGTTGGTCTTTATGATGTTTATCTCTATTATAGTTTAATTAATTAACTTTCAATAATTACCAGTCTGATTTTGTGTTAGAGGTTGTTTTTGGTGAAGTTTAGAGATTATATTATGTAATAATGATGTGTTTGTCTAACTATTTCATGTGTTGATGGAATTGGAGTTATTTTATTGTATTTTATGTTAGAAAATAATGACGTTGTTGTCTATCTAAAGCGTATTGCATATTTGATGTTGTTTGTCGAAATATGAATGTTTGAATGGGATGAAAATGTGTCTTTGCACAATAAATGCATGAAATAGGAAAAGTGTAGTACTTGGTAGTTTGCACAACAATGCATGAATGAGAGTGTACATTTCCACAAATATTCACAACTCATTTTAAAAAATTTATCAGTCTACATTACCAATTCATAACACCAAACTTGCACAACAATGACATGAAATATGGAAATGTCCATTTCCACTTAAATTCACTATTAATTTTAATAAAAATTCATCACTCTACATACAACAAGTCTTAACAGTTCATGACACTAAAAACAATAACAACCAAAAATCTTGATATCCCATAAAAATAAAAAATCATATAAAAAACCTACAACATTCTTCTAACGTAACATTAACAAACGTTACAAATAAATATACAATAACAAACAAAAATCATCCCATAATCAAACCTACATCATTCATCCAACATGCATTACATTAACAAAAGTCACACTAATTACAAACATTATAAAACTTTATCCGTCATCCAAAGTACACCATGTCATTCACCTACAACTTCAATAAAATACCGCAACGAGTTATATTGGCTCATAAACAAGTAGTTGGCTAACTCAAATCTCTTGTTCGCGGATTGTGAATTATTCCAAGCCTTTTTCCCTTTGGGGATCTCATCATTGTGCAAACATGAATCGCACAATCGTTTGACTGGCAATATTTAAATTAAACTTCGTAACAAGCTTAACCTAAAATTACAACCAACATATCATTAAGCCAATTTTATTTATATCAAACTTCAAAAAATAAAAATTATATATCTTTTAAGTAATATAACTTACCCCACCCCTTACGACAACTTTTTCCACCTCCTCGTTGCCTAGCGCATCATCGCTTAGCACATCCTTCTCATCATCTTCCAAGCTAGCAAGGTAACGGGTCTCGAATACACACCTCATGCACGGGGTTCGCTCGTAAAAACGTGCCCGAAAATCATCTATGTTGATGGGTACGTCGGACATCACATCACGGTATTCTTGTGTCGTTATTAACCTAGGACAGCGGATTACCAATACAAGTACACTAATCTCCTACAATGCAATAAAAACCTTAAGGCAATACAATCAACACTTACGTATAGTAATCCGCCGCGTCTTTTAACCTTGTCATTTTGGGAAGCTCTCTACGCGCTCCGGAAGTCGAGCCCCTGCAAATTAACACAAGTTGGTGTATCTAACTCAATCTAGATAACAACAAATAAGTTAGATCAATAATTCATGCTTTGAATCGATAAATTGAAACTATAAAAGATTTCATAGGACCACATGATTAAACAAGAGTCCAAACAAGTTCAATTACACATTTCGATCAAACTTCATCAAACTATGAATTTATTTATCTAATTAGAACACAAAATTAGGTTAACCCTAGATACAAAGAAGCGTTTTCAAACAATTAGAATCATAAATAATCATTCTTAAAACCGTAATAACACAATACCCCCTAAAACTAAGCAATACTATATGAATTACAACATTAAAAGGAAAATTACTACAAACAAATACATAAAATTAACTCGAAACACACCTACATATACAATTGTCATACCAAATACAATTCGGCAAACGGGCAATCTAGTTGATTAACTTTATTCAATCACACTTCATTCAATTACATGATTAAAAAACTTAAATAAACTTTAACTAAACATTAATAAAAAACGAAACCCTAAAACCCAATTCGTACGCAAATAGCTTAAAACCACATATTCAATATCCAAAGAAATCAATAGAAAATCGTTTACACTCGAGCCAAACATACCCATTAACATAAAATAAAGCCAAAAAACTATCAAAATGGACTCAACTAACCATTTTTTGGATTTTTAGTTTTTAAAGGAACCTACCTTTTAATACTTTTTGCTTCTTTCTTCACCATTTTTAATATATTACTTGTCAAAAATCACTAACAATTAGTAGATTCGGGTCGTTAGCTAATACAACAATTACTACTACACGGAAATTTGTAAGCATTGTTGTGTCATCTGTGTTGTCTGGGAATCCACTTTCGGAAAAACAATGGGGAAGTGTGTGTATGGTGTTCTCTGGATTGTCGTTTCAGATTTATCTTAAGTTGAAGAGATAACAAAGGTTTTCCAAAAAGAACAAGTCTTCTTGAGGAGATATATGATTGATTAGTTTATCTTGGTATAGTTTGATGTATGTTAGGTATGTTAAAGAGTTGAGATATTTGGTATGTATACTTGTATACTTGAGATCTAACACTTTAATATTAAAATTATGATTAACAAATTAATACATAGTCAAATCTAATACGTTAATATTAAAATAAAACAGAATTCTCATAACAGTAGAAGATGATTGTTAAATAAAAAACACCTCAAATTTAGATTTCATTGGACAAGGGCATATGAATCTTACACAATTATCGAGAAATAACAAATATTATCTATATTGTTGACAAGATGAAAATGAGATTAACAAACAGGTGTAAATCAAATTTTAAGGTTTAATTGAACATTATTAAATCCAAAGTATTAATGTGAATTTGAAGGTCTTATATGAAACCTTAAATTAAACTTTTATGTAAATAGATTATTTATATTAAAAGTAACAAAAAAAAATCATTATAATTGTAATGTGAATATTGTTTAGCATGCATGGATAACATTTAACAATATTTTTTTTCTCGATTACAAGGGAGATTTTAAAGGATCATGAGATACATAACTATCAAATCAAAAGCACTAATATAGTACAATAGAAGCTAACCCAGGACTAAAAATCATTCTTGAAGTCTTCCATTCCATTCAATCACGTGTAATAATACCCCAAATACCATCTGACGGGTGATCATGCCTCTGAAATTGCTCCACTTGAGATACTCCCAGCTTTGCTAGCCAATCTGCACAGAAGTTACTCTCCCTAAAAATGCTATGCACCTTGAAGGATGTGTTTCTGCTAAGAATATGTTGGATCCGATAGATCCAAATCGCTGTCGGGCCCCTCCGATAGTCCACCTGACCAATCATATCTAGAGCTTCCCGAGAATCAGTCTCTACCTCTACATCCACCATTCCTAATTCCTCTACAAGACTAAGCCCCTAGTGAAGCGCCATAAGTTCCAAACCAGTTACCATATCCCAATCAACTTTCATCGAAAAGCCGCATATCCCCATCCCTAATTACTTCACCACCACCACTTCCACACTTCTTCCATTTATTAAACCTCCCATACGTATTTAGCTTAAACCCTATTTTTGGTTTGGTCCATCCCACAAAATTAACATATTGCTAAACCTTAGCCGCTCTACTCGGAACCATACTCCATACTCTTGAATAATTGACTGTAAGAAAATATGCCTTCCTAATCACCGCTTTAGGTGTAAGAAATTATACGCCCTTGAAAACGATGTCATTTCAAATTTTCCAGATTACATCAATCAAAACGCCAAAGAACACGCTTTAAAATATTCCTTTGTAAATTTCTTTACTCGTTATGTTTTTGTTCCACCAAGCATACCCTGTCATCTCAAGTTCCCCACCTGAGGCGCCAATCGCCCCTGTTCCTGACCTATTGCTGCAGATTCTCGCGGAGCAGCACCTGCCACCCCACCGGCCAGAAAATCCTCTCAAACCCATTGAACCTGTTGTTCTGAATTGCCAAAGCCCCACCCTCATTTACTTCTCCCCTATGTTGTTGCAGCCATGTTCCAGTAGCAAAATCAAAAGGATGAGGCGATGTTGCTATTTGATTCCTACTGTGGTGAAGACCTGTACTAGAAGAAAATGAAGGAGGGATCTGATGCTGAATTTCCCTCTCAGCCATGTCTAAACTTTCTGTAATTGCGCCCGAAGTCCCTGAAGCAAGTATACTACAGAAATCCGAAATGTCCTCTGACATGTTACCTCTCGTTCCCGAATAGTGATGAATCTCGTCCCTAGCTATCTTCCATACCTAAGGAACCCTGATGGACTCCTTGAAGACGTGTAATGCGCTTTCTTCAACCAATCCGCAACATGGAAAAAGCCCTGAATCAACAACCCCTAATCTTCTCATATTACAACATGTCACGAGTATATCATGTGCAGCTTGCCAAATTAAATCTCGAATTCATTGTGGGCAATGTATTTCCAAATCTTGTCCCACTTCACCGAAGTTTGCGCCTCATTTATTTCGAACTCCTATGATGCCGATTTAGTAGTATATACCCCATGTATCTCCCTTGTCCAAGATAACTGATCCTTATTATCTATACTTCCTTGTAGAAAGCCTGTGATTTGTAACAATTTAGAGGTTGGTAAGAGATGTTGAAATGCATCCCAATTCCAAGAACCATCATCTAGTACATAATCTTGAACTTTCCTAGTATGCTCACTTGCCCCCACATAACCAATATCAAAGTCTATTATAAGGCAATCCCTAATCCAAACATCCAACAAAAACTCGCCTCCTTTCCATTGTTCAAGAGTCATCGGGATCCCCGTCTAACTACAACAATACCTTCCACGATGGCTCTACTCATTCTCGAATCCGTAACTCTCGAAACATAACGTAAGTGAGTCGAAGTGAAATATTTTTGCCTCATAACAATAGCCCAAATAGTACTATCATCATGAATAGCCTTCCAACCCAATTTACCTAGTAAAATTTAATTCATATCCTACGCAAATCGAAAACCAAGACCACTTATAGACTTGGGCTTACAGATATCTTTCCACGCTATCCAGTTGATGTGTCTCTGTTCCTCCGTGATACCCCAGATAAATTACCTCATGATCTTGTCAATTTCTTAGCAAACATAGACATGTAGTTTTTCCAATTGCATGATATACATTGGAGCCGCACTAAGACAGATTGAGCTAACGTAATACGACCAGCAAGTGATAAAACATTACCTTTCTACTTAGCGAGTTTACCACGCAGTTCCATGATAATCTCCCCATAGAAATCTCGAGGCCGTCTAGCCGATAGAATGAGTACTCCAAGATATTTCCCCAAAGGGCTGGACAATAAGGACTGGACCCTAGTGGGTTGTACTACCTAGTGGACTGTACCTAATGGGCTGATGGACACGGCGAAAAAAACCATCGAGACACGGCGAGAAAACCCATCGAGAAAAACCATCAGACACGGCGACAAAACCATCGAGACACAGTGATGAGCGGAAGAAGGTGGAGCAGATCTGTCGTCCCTTCCCTTTTCATCTGGTGCAGCAGATCTGTAGCAGCGGCGGTTCTTCTGCAGCAGTGGTTCATGGGGCGGTGTAGGGGCGGCGAAATCAGAAGGAAAGGGCGGCGGTGGGGAGACGTTCATCTGGTGCAGCAGATCTGGGAAGAGGGAGGGTGAAAGTGGTGATAATGGTGGGAAGAGGGAGGAGGAGAGGGAGGGGTGGCTTCGTCACATCAGTGGTAATGGTGGGAAGAGGGAGGAGGAGGGGGAGGGGTGGCTTCGTCACAGCAGTGGTGGTTCCGCAACATCATCGGTGAAATCAGAGAGGCGTTTGGGCGTCACAATGGTGGAGGCGTTTTTCTTGATGGAGATCGGGGGTCAGTGGTGGTGGTGGAGCTCTGCAGCGCTGGAGGGAACGCCGTTGCACGAGATCGAGAGTTTCTCCTCGCAGCAGTGGACAACTTCGTGGTGGTGGTGGTGGGTCACAGCAGCAGTGGTGGTGGTGGTGGTGGGTCACAGCCGTAGTGGTGGCTCGCTGTCGAAGGTGGAAGGTCAGATCGGGAAGGTGGATCGGTGGAAGGTGGGAAGGTGTCGGCAGTGGTGGGAAGGTGGGAGAGAGAGAGAGAGGGTGAGGGTTTCCAGGGAAAAAAACCCTAATAGGTTTTTTGTTTTTGAATATTGTTGGTTTACAATGGGTATAAGATGGGAAGAGGGATTTTGGGTCTTTTTATTGTGTTTTAGTTAGGTAAGAATTACTAGTTAATAGGTAATGGGGGTTGGACTTTAGTTTGAAATGTTGTGGGGGCTTTAATATATAATTTACCCTTTTAAATTTTATCCAGTAATTAACTTTGTATGAGAGTTTTTTTTAAATAGAAAAGATTTTTTTATTTTGTATTAAGAATTGTAATTGTTTCTATTATAAAAATAGATTTTATGCAATTAGTCCCTTTATTTTGTGTTAACAAAGCGGTGAATCAATGATACCTCGTGTAAACAAGTTACTAACTGTTGGAAGCTATTCCTATACCGTGCACCAAAGCAATACTTTCATTTTTTGTGTACATTTTAACTCCCAAATAGACTTCGTCTTAAAGTCTCAACTCATCCTGATTGGCTTCAAAGTCCTATACTCCCATTTAACCGAAAAACAACATGATGCCTCTAGTTCTCATTTGTACCACTTCCCATTCATATCCTCTAATTCCACCACTCTATTTTACAATGCATTTCGAACTTCTCGAATTGCTTTACACATTATGGAGTATGATGACTAGATTTCCCTATGCATAAAGCCATCAAGAAAATACTTTGACTAATCACCATACTCCAAAGCATATGTGAATCCTGAAGAATTTTCCAACCCATTTTCTCAAGCAATTAGAAACGCTATATTATAACTCTTCACGTATCATAATTGTACCCCACCTTCCACATTTGGGTTACGTAATTTATCCAATGCCAACCAGTGTATCTTCTTCCCTTCAATCGATGATCCCCAGATGAAGATGCGAATGATACGATCAATTTCATTGCATACATATGTTCAAAGTTACATATTCTGGACAACATATGCTAGAATAACACTCAATATCGATTATGCTAGAGCACTATTATTGAGTGTTATTTTAAAATAAGTTTAAGTTATACTTGTATATATCATGCAGACTTATTGAAAAAGATTTTATCACCATACTGGAAGAGGTTAATATTTATCATCTGTAGAGGGTATTATTTTAAAATTAGTTTTTTTTTTAATTTTATATTGTAAGTTTACACTAAATGAATATTCCCCAAAAATAATAAATTAGTAATATATAATATCAAAATTATAATTCCCCTAATAACATGGACAACTAACAATAACTTCCCACACACCGAACACTCATCATCTTTTGACATACTATATATATTTGATATTTTTAAATATATATTTATAAATTGGTTACTTTTTCATATCACATCGTAACAGTTAAATAAAACCAATTCTCACATTATATTTGATATATCATAAAATCCCAATCTAATTACAAGAAGCAAGCGGTTTTTGTATATATATATAATGAGAATTTATGTTCGTGAGTCAAAGTGACCGAGTATCGTTTTTATATAATATAAAAAAATATCATCTCGTGCTTTTGTTAGTTGGAAAATAGTCCAATTTTAATCAACTTCGAATTTTTTTTGCTAGAAATAAGTCCACTAACATCATAATTAATCAACAAAGAAACAACCCAAAAACAAATAATAAAAAAAGCCCATCCCACATGCTATTCTTTCCATCTAACCCAACCTAATTTTTTGAAACCCAAATCTCAACATTATCGAAAGACTAATACACCCTTTCAAATAAGATTAATGCACAACCAAATACGGGAAACGACCTCGTTTTACTAAAAGCATTCTTGGAATTTACGCCGCACATTATTTCACATTAACCTAATTCCTTGTTTGACATTCATATACTCTATTAGAATTGTTTGCTTACTGCAAACACAAAACTATCTCATAAATTCTTTTTCTAATTTCCTCTAAATTATCTCCTACGATACCACCTCATATTAATTTTCAAATACGTGTAACGTATGAGAATATATGCTTCCGATGTCTACAATATACATAGTAACCAAATTATTTGAGGAAAAAATTGTAAGTCTTATATGTTTCAGTTGTTTATATGGTGAGATAATTTCATTACAAATACAAAAGTGCTTAATTTTAATATCTTTTAAAACAGGTTCGTGTATGGAGTTTTAACTACAATTTCTCAGAAAGATAAGATCGATAACCATTACATTTCAATAAAATCCATTTGACAATTTATATGGTAAGAACTAAATATAGTATATTAATTACTATCTTATTTTGTTTGCATTTCTTAACCAAAATGGATACTTTATACTTATATATAGGAGAAATTTGCATTTGGATTCTTCCCCCAAGCCTTCCAAGAACAAATCCGGATTTGCAAGTGTGAATCCTTCTCAACCAACCACCGGGCAACAATGGGTGTCTAATTTCTTAAATCGATCTATGATTAAAAGAGTAGTTAGAGAAAGTAGTGATAGTTCTTCGTCTTCGTCACCGGGTGAATTCAAGAGAGAACATCGGAAAACGAGATCTTCAAGGATAGAACAAGGAATCCATGAAATCCTAGAAATCTTTAAACGGGTTGAAGGTCAAGTAAATTTAATAAACGAAAGGGTGTCAAAGTTGGAGGAAATTTTAGTAAACGGAACTAAGTCGTTAAACGAGGATATCCCAAATTTCAAAGGTATTCAAGCGAGCAACATGCGACTTGAGAGTCAATTATGCGTGATAAACTATAGGATTTCTAACATGGAGTCCATTTTATCAAGGGTTGATGGACAAGTTGCAAACACTCTTCCCAAATATAGAGAGTTCAAGTTTATCTAGTAGTGTTTGATGTTCGTTTGTTGTTAATTTTGATATATGTTGGTCTTTATAATGTTTATCTCTATTATAGTTTAATTAATTAACTTTCAATAATTACCAATCTGATTTTGTGTTAGAGGTTGTTTTTGGTGAAGTTTAAAGATTATATTATGTAATAATGATGTGTTTGTCTAACTATTTCATGTGTTGATGGAATTGGAGTTATTTTATTGTATTTTATGTTAGAAAATAATGACGTTGTTGTCTATCTAATGCGTATTGCATATTTGATGTTGTTTGTCGAAATATGAATGTTTGAATGGGATGAAAATGTGTCTTTGCACAATAAATGCATGAAATAGGAAAAGTGTAGTACTTGGTAGTTTGCAAAACAATGCATGAATGAGAGTGTACATTTCCACAAATATTCACAACTCATTTTAAAAAATTTATCAGTCCACATTACCAATTCATAACACCAAATTTGCACCACAATGACATGAAATATGGAAATGTCCATTTCCACTTAAATTCACTATTAATTTTAATAAAAATTCATCACTCTACATACAACAAGTCTTAACAGTTCATGACACTAAAAGCAATAACAACCAAAAATCTTGACATCCCATAAAAATAAAAAATCATATAAAAAACCTACAAAATTCTTCTAACGTAACATTAACAAACGTTACAAATAAATATACAATGACAAACAAAAATCATCCCATAATCAAACCTACATCATTCATCCAACATGCATTACATTAACAAAAGTCATCCAAAACTTTATCCGTCATCCAAAGTACACCATGTCATTCACCTACAACTTCAATAAAATACCGCAACGAGTTATATTGGCTCCTAAACAAGTAGTTGGCTAACTCAAATCTCTTGTTCGCGGATTGTGAATTATTCCAAGCCTTTTTCCCTTTGGGGATCTCATCATTGTACAAACATGAATCGCACAATCGTTTGACTGACAATATTTAAATTAAACTTCGTAACGAGCTTAACCTAAAATTACAACCAACATATCATTAAGCCAATTTTATTTATATCAAACTTCAAAAAATAAAAATTATATATCTTTTAAGTAATATAACTTACCCCACCCCTTACGACAACTTTTTCCACCTCCTCGTTGCCTAGTGCATCATCGCTTAGCACATCCTTCTCATCATCTTCCAAGCTAGCAAGGTAACGGGTCTTGAATACACACCTCATGCGCGGGGTCCGCTCTTAAAAGCGTGCCCGAAAATCATCCATGTTGATGGGTACGTCGGACATCACATCACGGTATTCTTGTGTCGTTATTAACCTAGGATAGCGGATTACCAATACAAGTACACTAATCTCCTACCATGCAATAAAAACCTTAAGGCAATACAATCAACACTTACGTATAGTAATCCGCCGCGTCTCTTAACCTTGTCGTTTTGGGAAGCTCTCTACGCGCTCCAGAAGTCGAGCCCCTGCAAATTAACACAAGTTAGTGTATCTAACTCAATCTAGATAACAACAAATAAGTTAGATCAATAATTCATGCTTTGAATCGATAAATTGAAACTATAAAAGATTTCATAGGATCACATGATTAAACAAGAGTCCAAACAAGTTCAGTTACACATTTCGATCAAACTTCGTCAAACTATGAATTTATTTATCTAATTAGAACACAAAATTAGGTTAACCCTAGATACAAAGAAGCATTTTCAAACAATTAGAATCATAAATAATAATTCTTAAAACCGTAATAACACAATGCCCCCTAAAACTAAGCAATACTATATGAATTACAACATTAAAAGGAAAATTACTACAAACAAATACATAAAATTAACTCGAAGCACACCTACATATACAATTGTCATACCAAATACAATTCGGCAAACGGGCAATCTAGTTGATTAACTTTATTCAATCACACTTCATTCAATTACATGATTAAAAAACTTAAATAAACTTTAACTAAACATTAATAAAAAACGAAACCCTAAAACCCAATTCGTACGCAAATAGCTTAAAACCACATATTCAATATCCAAAGAAATCAATAGAAAATCGTTTACACTCGAGCCAAACATACCCATTAACATAAAATAAAGCCAAAAAACTATCAAAATGGACTCAACTAACCATTTTTTGGATTTTTAGTTTTTAAAGGAACCTACCTTTTAATACTTTTTGCTTCTTTCTTCACCATTTTTAATATATTACTTGTCAAAAATCACTAACAATTAGTAGATTCGGGTCGTTAGCTAATACAACAATTACTACTACACGGAAATTTGTAAGCATTGTTGTGTCATCTGTGTTGTCTGGGAATCCACTTTCGGACAAACAATGGGGAAGTGTGTGTATGGTGTTCTCTGGATTGTCGTATCAGATTTATCTTAAGTTGAAGAGATAACAAAGGTTTTCCAAAAAGAACAAGTCTTCTTGAGGAGATATATGATTGATTAGTTTATCTTGGTATAGTTTGATGTATGTTAGGTATGTTAAAGAGTTGGGATATTTGGTATGTATACTTGTATACTTGAGATCTAACACTTTAATATTAAAATTATGATTAACAAATTAATACATAGTCAAATATAATACTTTAATATTAAAATAAAACAGAATTCTCATAACATTAGAAGATGATTGTTAAATAAAAAACACCTCAAATTTAGATTTCATTGGATAAGGGCATATGAATCTTACACAATTATCGAGAAATAACAAATATTATCTATATTGTTGACAAGATGAAAATGAGATTAACAAACAGGTGTAAATCAAATTTTAAGGTTTAATTGAACATTATTAAATCCAAAGTATTAATGTGAATTTGAAGGTCTTATATGAAACCTTAAATTAAACTTTTATGTAAATAGATTATTTATATCAAAAGTAACAAAAAAAATCATTATAATTGTAATGTGAATATTGTTTAACATGCATGGATAACATTTAACAATATTTTTTTTTCTCGATTACAAGGGAGATTCTAAAGGATCTTGAGATACATAACTATCAAATCAAAAGCACTAATCTAGTACAATAGAAGCTAAACCAGGACTAAAAATCATTCTTGAAGTCTTCCATCCCATTCGATCACGTGTAATAATACCCCAAATACCATCTGACGGGTGATCATGCCTCTGAAATTGCTCCACTTGAGATACTCCCAGCTTTGCTAGCCAATCTGCACAGAAGTTACTCTCCCTAAAAATGCTATGCACCTTGAAGGATGTGTTTCTGCTAAGAATATGTTGGATCCGATAGATCCAAATCGCTGTCGGGCCCCTCCGATAGTCCACCTGACCAATCATATCTAGAGCTTCCCGAGAATCAGTCTCTACCTCTACATCCACCATTCCTAATTCCTCTACAAGACTAAGCCCCTGGTGAAGCGCCATAAGTTCCAAACCAGTTACCATATCCCAATCAACTTTCATCGAAAAGCCGCATATCCCCATCCCTAATTACTTCACCACCACCACTTCCACACTTCTTCCATTTATTAAAACTCCCATACGTATTTAGCTTAAACCCTATTTTTTGTTTGGTCCATCCCACAAAATTAACATATTGCTGAACCTTAGCCGCTCTACTCGGAACCATACTCCATACTCTTGAATAATTGACTGTAAGAAAATATGCCTTCCTAATCACCGCTTTAGGTGTAAGAAATTATACGCCCTTGAAAACGATGTCATTTCGAATTTTCCAGATTACATCAATCAAAACGCCAAAGAACACGCTTTAAAATATTCCTTTGTAAATTTCTTTCCTCGTTATGTTTTTGTTCCACCAAGCATACCCTGTCATCTCAAGTTCCCCACCTGAGGCGCCAATCGCCCCTCCTTCCTAACCTATTGCTGCAGATTCTCGCGGAGCAGCACCTGCCACCCCACCGGCCAGAAAATCCTCTCAAACCTTTTGAACCTGTTGTTCTGAATTGCCAAAGCCCCACCCTCATTTACTTCTCCCCTATGTTGTTGCAGCCATGTTCCAGTAGCAAAATCAAAAGGATGAGGCGATGTTGCTATTTGATTCCTACTGTGGTGAATACCTGTACTAGAAGAAAATGAAGGAGGGATCTGATGCTGAATTTTCCTCTCAGCCATGTCTAAACTTTCTGTAATTGCGCCCGAAGTCCCTGAAGCAAGTATACTACAGAAATCCGAAATGTCCTCTGACATGTTACCTCTCGTTCCCGAATAGTGATGAATCTCGTCCCTAGCTATCTTCCATACCTAAGGAACCCTGATGGACTCCTTGAAGACGTGTAATGCGCTTTCTTCAACCAATCCGCAACATGGGAAAAGCCCTGAATCAACAACCCCTAATCTTCTCATATTACAACATGTCACGAGTCTATCATGTGCAGCTCGCCAAATTAAAACTCGAATTCATTGTGGCCACTGTATTTCCAAATCTTGTCCCACTTCACCGAAGTTTGCGCCTCATTTATTTCGAACTCCTATGATGCCGATTTAGTGGTATATACCCCATGTATCTCCCTTGTCCAAGATAACTGATCCTTATTATCTATACTTCCTTGTAGAAAGCCTGTGATTTCTAACAATTTAGAGGTTGGTAAGAGATGTTGAAATGCATCCCAATTCCAAGAACCATCATCTAGTACATAATGTTGAACTTTCCTATTATGCTCACTTACCCCCACATAACCAATATCAAAATCTATTATAAGGCGATCCCTAATCCAAACATCCAACAAAAACTCGCCTCCTTTCCATTGTTCAAGAGCCATCGGGATCCCCGTCTAACTACAACAATACCTTCCACGATGGCTCTACTCATTATCGAATCCGTAACTCTCGAAGCATAACGTAAGTGAGTCGAAGTGAAATATTTTTGCCTCATAACGATAGCCCAAATAGTACTATCATCATGAATAGCCTTCCAACCCAATTTACCTAGTAAAATTTTATTCATATCCTAGGCAAATCGAAAACCAAGACCACTTATAGACTTGGGCTTACAGATATCTTTCCACGCTATCCAGTTGATGTGTCTCTGTTCCTCCGTGATACCCCAGATAAATTCCCTCATGATCTTGTCAATTTCTTGGCAAACATAGACACGTAGTTTTTCCACTTGCATGATATACATTGGAGCCGCACTAAGAACAGATTGAGCTAACGTAATACGACCAGCAAGTGATAAAACATTACCTTTCCACTTAGCGAGTTTACCACGCAGTTCCGTGATAATCTCCCCATAGAAATCTCGAGGCCGTCTAGCCGATAGAATGAGTACTCCAAGATATTTCCCCAAACCCTCACTCCGTTTGTACCCACTCCTTGCTTCAATGTTAAGTGCCACTTCCTCCGACGTTTCCAGAAAAATACACCATTGACTTCTCCTTGCTAATTGTTTGATCGGCATCCTTGCAAAAGATTTCCAGAGTCTCCTGTAAAATATCAAAATTATGCATAGAAGCTTCCGAAAAAAGAATAAGATCATCAGCGAAAAAAATATGAGATATAGGAAACACCGTTGAAGAAAGTGTAATGGGTTGCCAATCTCCAATCTCCACACGCGCTTCTGAATAAGAATCGACAAACGCTCCATACAAATAACGAATAAATAGTTGTGTCTTTAGAATGTTTGAGTTTTTATGCTCAAAGTTTTTAATATTTTATTTAGTATTTTGATTTTTTATAAGATTTTGTAATATTAATTCATAAATTAACATTTTATTCATATTTAAAATAAAAGTCAAAACTGTCACAAATTTATAACTTGTTAAAATGAATGTAATGTTATAGTTATTTTGGTATCATTTTAATTATATAATATATATATCATTATTTTTTCTTTTTTGATTTTTTTTCTCTAATCAAACAATACATCTGTTAGGTTTTTTAATAGTTACTGTAAAAATTATAAAAAGAATACCTCAATTTTATCAATTATGAATAAAACTCGATATCAATTACAATCATAAAAAAAATACATATAATAATTTAAAAAATAATAAAAATCAAACCTGAATATAATAATAGCTTTTTGGCAAAAAATTGACCCATTGATATCCCTTATTTGTATGTAATTACTATATAGAACTAGTAATAATAATTTTTATAAATAAAAAATAATAAGAGAAAAAGTATCAAGAATCGTGAAAGAAAATGTTAAAAAGATGAATTTTGAAAACTCTAGCATGGGCATTAGCAAATAATTGGAAAGGCGTGGTAGAATTTATGACCTAAATTATGTAAGGTTTGATCCATTTAGATATTTAAATTTAGTTTCTCTAATTACCGATAGATACAATTTGTATCGTATAATTTGTTTAGTTAACATATTTAGCTGAAACAACAACCATTGAACTCTCCTAATAGCCGATCTTTTATAGTGATACTTTTCATCTTTCAGTGTTTTTCTCGTCTTTGGTAATACATGTATATCATAATTTTTTGTTTCTTATTTCTCGTTTTCTTTTTTTGCTTATGATCATAATCATAACAAATTGGTATCATAGATAAGGATCCAAAAACCACAATGATAAATTTGTTGTGTTTAGGAAGTGAATAATATAAAAAAATTGGGGATGCTACAGGAGATGAGAAGACGAGAGAAGGACATTTATGAGTACACCGTGGTCGCCGTGCATCATCGTTTAATTTTTTACCAATGGTATTCCTAAAGGGTTTCTACGCTGTGGATCAAAGTTTGAGGTATTTTTTTCCAAATTATGAGTATTTTTTATAATTTTATTATGTTGCTTTGTAATTTTATGGCTATTACATTAGTGAATTTACTATGTTATTGTTAGGTTGCAATATAAGATTAACTTTTTGTGTCAAGTAACGATAATTTTGACGCAACAAGTTTGGTTCCATTGACCAATGCTATTTTGACATTTGATCACATAGGCCGATATTTTTTTAAGGAGTTTTGACATTCTAAATCCATTTTTGTTTAGTTTTTCCAAATTCTGTGTGTCTTGCAATCTTTGATATTGTTTCCCTTAATCATTACAATAGGAAATATTTGTTGTGCTAAATTAAGTTGCAGGATGGTAGTTGTAAATACAAATTTAGAAGTTTTATTTATTGGGGTTGATTTTGCTGAAATTTTATTCCGATAGTTTTTTTAGGGTCTTAATTATGACAAGATGTTTCTCGATTAAAATGGAACTAATGAAAATGATATTGCAATTTGAGTTTTGTCATTAATTTATTATATATTTAACATAATATATAATAAAAAAATTAAATTAAATTTGGCCTCTAAATAATTTTTTACTCTGTGCATGTGCAACCACCCTTTTAACCTTGCTCACGATCGCTCCTGGATAATAGAATGGTAGCATGTGACTTTTTGAAGTATAACAAGCCTTACAAGCTAGACATCCTAATAAAGAGGGATGCCCTATGATGAGGTGTCATGGTTCTAAAAGGCGCTAGGCGCTTCTAGATGGCTAGGCGGCCTATTAATCGAAATTTAGGCGGTTTCTCCCTAGGCGTATTTTATATTAATTTACATTAAATATACATTACTAATACATTGAATTGACTATTATATACATCCTAATATACTTAAAGTAGATCAATTTAACATAAGTAATATATATTTAACTATATAACAGTAATAAAATATTATTATTATTATTAACCTAAAAAATTACCAATTCGAGAAATCTAGACTTAAATTTGAAAAATCATACCTTCATTTTTCCTCGCGCGTAAAATATCTAACCTAATAGTTTTTTCTTTATATTTTCTTATGTGTTGAGTTGGATTAGATTGAATTAGTAATTTATTGGCTAGCATTCTAGGTAGTATTCGGTTTGGGGACCCGTTAATTTGATTGGGTAGTTTATTAATTAGATTATTCGTCGACGAACCTTCGAGCCACCTTCGAGAGAAATTTTAGGCGGAACGCGCCTTGGAACGCCTAGTCGGAGCGCCTAGGCGGCCTTGTTTTAGAACACTGTGAGGTGTACATAGAATAATACACCTCAGCTGCACAAGAGTATCTTCACCTACACAAAAGTTAGTTAGAATTATATTCCATGTATTGTGTATGTAATCACACACCAAATGAGTGTGTACTTTCTCTATATATTCCCTATCTTGTAATCATAACAATACACTGAAATATGCACATAAAATACCTTCTCTTATCTCTTTATCTAATATGGTATCAAGAGCCATGGAGATATAAAAAAAATAAAAAATTTAAACACAAAGCTGCTAAACAAAATCCGCCATTAAAGGCGTTAGCAAGCTTCGTTCTCTAGCTCGATGATCCTTTCTTCCGCTCTATCAATGGCGTCGTCTTCATCTTCGTCTTTACCTACTTCTAACATAGTATTGTCATTTTCAGCTGGTCTTCAGCTAGTCTTAGGATACATATGGTGGTGTGTAATTGTACGGCTATTCCACAAACTAAAAGAACCCTACCTATAGTGTCTTAGATAATTCAAATGTATTCAGTCACGAAATGGTCCCTGAACTATAATTCATTTGACAATTTAATCCTCAAACTTCAAAATCTATCAAAATAGTCCTAAAACTATATTTTTGTTCCTCATCAGAATACTAAGTGCCAAAGACGTTCTTGAACCAAACAGATAAATCATCTTATAGTTAAGGACCATTTCAAGAATTTTCCGTATTTATTAATAATTACGAAAATACCCCTGCCACACTAGAAATTGTGGACCATTTGGGTATCATTTCAATTTTCAAACATCATGTCCTCTGCCGGTAAATACCCTATAATTCGAGGACCGTTTGGGGAATAATCCCAATTCTAAACAATATTACAATGTATCATATCCCATCCCATTCCATAAAGTACCTCCCTAACAAAAGAAAACAATAAGAAAGGCACTAATGACATGTACTCAATTGATACCTAAAGAAACACACAACAAGAGTGAGGCTCAAATCTTTTTCATCAATAGAGAAAGAGTCTGATATGCGCCAAGATACAAGTCGCATCTCAATATTCCAGAAATATCATGACACCCCATTTTCATAAATCCAGATATAGTATTGCTTTGAGTATTTATACATGTCACCCTTTTGAGGCACACGTCTTTATTCATCTAGCAAGAGTGTAATAAGATTCCATGACTGCAAAACCTGTTACATGCCAAGGGAAGTATCACCAAAAGCGTTAATGACTCTCATCCGGCCCGTTCTCAAACAAAACACCAAATCCAAAACAAGTAATTTCGGGCCATCCGATCCTATTAACAAAGCTTTCCCACAATTGATATACAATATATAAAAGGGAGGTAATAGTAAAACAGTTCATAAAAGTTAACCAGAATGACGACTAGTACTAAAGAAGCTGCGTGATATACATGAAATATGCATGCTCAGTCAATGAAAGTGAGGTATATGATGATTTTTGTTTTCAAATTTGACAATTTTTAGAAAAGAAGAGTCAGATCTGGGTGGTATTGTTATGAATTTAGTTTCAGGCCAAAAACTTGATAGTAATGAAAATCAATATAGTAAGACTGAGAGAAAGGGCTCAGATGTTTAGTTAATTATTGAGCAAGCAAGAGTCCAATGAGCCATGGCTGCAACACCCAGTTTGTTATCAGTAAAAATTCTCATAAAATAGCTCAGAAAGAAATAGGAAATATCTGGGGCAGCACCTTGGCCCACAATCTACGGTGAGGATTGAATGCTTCCATAGAATGATTATAAATGATAATATACGTCGCCAAAGCTTTATATTCAACAGATTAAGAAATCATTTGTAGGAGAAACATAACATCTTAGTAAAACATGATAGATTATTATTGTGAACATGTTAGAAGCTTTTATATTAATTTACCTAAAGATAAGAGTACAATGGATGGATTTACCTGAAGATATTTTAATTAAAATACTCGTCACATTGCCCGTGAATTCATTGTTGCATTTAAGATGTGTTAGTAAACTCTTGGTTCACTTTTCTCAAAAATTCATACTTCATCATCATGCATACAAAACAACAGCGCGAACGCATCTATAGGTTTCGTATGTTACGCTCAATTAAATCTCATCTCATCTCACTTCAATTACAACTGTTAAAATGTTTTGTGGCTTTGCAATGGAATATTGCTTACATGCCTGACTCAGTCATGGTTTACAAAGAGGGTTTAGTTTCTATAAAATGAGATAGAAAAAACTCAATATGTCTCCAGAAATTATGATACCGATCTAAATCAATATAGTTAGGTTAATAAGTTCTATTGTACACTTGTAACAACGTATAGATACAAGGTATCAAACATATATAGGGATCTATCGTGCAATTTTGGTATTGAAAATCAGGGGCAACACCAATAAAATTCTTGCTGAATAAAGATCAAACCAAGCCTTTCATATGAGGAAATGAAGTGTAAGAGAGAGAAAGGGCTCACATGTTTGTTTATTGATCAAGCCAGAGTCCATTCAGCCATGGCTGCAACACCTTCTCATTATCACTTATCAGGGTGGACCCACCATGATATGGGTCGGATCTCAAACTTAGAAACGTCATTACAGCCTCCTTTTTTTTTTTAATAGACTCAAGATGACAAAACCTAGGGACCATTTAAGTGCAAAAAAATTGATATAGGGACCCATGGTGCAATTAACTAAAATAACTCTCGGTGCAATTAACTAAAATAGGCTCAGATCTTTATTAAGCAAGAACCTGGGTGAATTGTCACTAGTTTAAAAACCACAGGGGGTATTTGTCTCTTTTTAAAACCATAGCGGAGTTATTGACCTTTTGTCTAACCATGGGAGGGTTATCATCATCAACATTCTGTGTCAGGATAAGTTTGTTACCAAAGATTGTAACCAACCCTATAATGATTCCACTTTTTTGAGGGATGGTATTCCTCCTCAATCAATACCTGAAATAGATCAACCAAAAGGAGTAATTGAGGAAAAATCAGTGATAAAAGACACTTTCATAGGTGACGCAAATATTTTGGTGAATGTGGTTGAAGTCCAATACATGGTTGAGCTTTGTGATAGCACGGTGGATAAATGTGTAGTTGAAAGTATACAAAACGATGAAGAACCAAATTGTATCCCCATGGAGTTTCCATATAATCAAGAGAGAGAAGTCAAGTTTAAAGATGTGTTTACCGTGGGGATAGATCTTTCTAAACCAAATCTGGATGAGGTGATAGTAGAAGACTGGGTTGATGGCAAAGAAGAAGATGAATTAGTTGAGATATTGATTAAAAAACCCAAGGTTCAAGAAAAAATACAAGTCGAATCTCCTTCAAAGGAAGTTCGCCCACCACCATTCTCATTGGGAGTTGTGAAGAAAGTTAGAGCAAATTTTTCTGAAGATCAATGAGTATTATCAGCTAACAAATTCCTTGCAAGGTCTTACACTACGAAAGCAAGGTGGCAAGGAGGGGAAAATACCTACTTTCTTACAAAGACGAACATGCAATCGAAGAGAATAAAAATATTAAGCCGTACAAGACGGTAATCATAAATCACCATGCGAGAAAGTTGTTTCATCGTAGGAACAGAAGCTACTCAATTCCATACAAAGATCGATCAAGGAAAATTGTTGAGAAATTTTCTAAGTTAACATTTCGAGGAGGAGGCAGGTTTAAGAAAAGGGAGTATCTCAAGGCCTCAATACAAATTCTGAGAAAGCTTTTCATGTCGAGTTTAACGATGTGATAAACAAAAGAGCTTCTTGCGAGGCAAGTCAAGGTCAAAAGGGGTAAATACCACACGTTTTATTGTAACAATAAGATTAGTGGAATCTAGTTGATGTATGGGTCAAATTAGGTGAAATTCGAAGTCAAAACACAAATGTACAATGGAGAAACAGTGAATTTCTTCGATATTATCCAATGGTGATGACTAAACCTCAATAGGAGCTTACACCAGAAATTTGATTAATTGTATAGGAATTTTGGGGAGATCTTTGTACGGCTAGACAGCTAGGGAAGTCTAAATTCTAATGCCTTAATCCACAACCAATATCACCCATTTTGTGATAAATATATTCCCTTAGGATACATCATTTCAGGTAGAATTTGGACTTATTAGATAGACTTTTGAGCTTATTTTTTGATATTGCGCTTTCGGCCCTTGGAATTATATTATTTACGTTTTTAGATCTTTTGTGCGTTAACTCATTTGTTTTAGCATGAAGTTATTAGGTACATGGGTTCTAGGAAGCACCAAAATGAGTAAAGGAAGTGAAGTTTAAAGTCTTAGATCAGAAGGAGAGGTCAAAAGAGAAAAAGGCACCACTCAAAGAGATGAAGAGGAGCATAAGAAACTAGAAAGTTGTCACTTCCATCTATTTTAGAGCACAAATAGTGTTGATCCATACCTAGTGGTTCAGCTAAAAAAGTTGCGCCTCCGAGTTAGCTCGAATTAAGGACTAGAATCAGGTGATTTGGATTTAAGACACAAAAGTTACGCTTGTTTTACTGGAGTGTGTTACAGCAGTTACAGGAATTACTAATTGGAATTGGGACATGAATCATTTAATTAAGAGTAATGATATTTGTCACCCCTTTTCGGTTCACCCTTATATCACCTCCTATGTGGAGGTTTTAAACACCAATTAAAGTATTTCTATTTCCTAATTACTTTTTCTTTCTCCTTTATTTAATGACACATAAGGGGTGATACAAGGTTGAACCAAAAAGGGGTGACAAATATCAGTACTCTTTAATTAAATAATATAAAGGCCCAATCCGATTTTACTTAGTAAAAAAAAGCTATTCAAGTCTTATTTTTTAGACGCTTCATATTTTTCAACTTTCAAAAGACAGCAAAAAGTAAGCGAGAAGAGCAGAACCTGGAGAACTCCTTTCTCCAACAACAACTCAATTCAATTTCTCTATCTAGGTTTTATTTTTGTTTTTTGGAAAATATATTTTATCAATTTCCTTTATGTATTTAATTTCATTATGAGCTAAACTTACATATACTTGGGGGTTGCATAATGGGTTAAACCCTAGTTTATTTTATTTAGTATTTTCAAATTTGGGATTGTCTTAATTTAATTCAAGTTAGGTTTTTTATATTGTTTATTAGTTCATGCATTTACTGATTTTAATTTAGCCACGAATTAGAATTAGGTTATTGTAATTAGGCTATTCACTAGTGACGGTGATCACCTTGATGGGGTTTAATAAATGAACTAATTAATATACGTGTGGTATTCGTCAATGATCCTGACGGGCATGACTAACCGCATAGCCAATTTCGTAGAAGTAATAATCATCTAATCGTAGCTTATAATCACCCTGACGGGGTTTGTAATACTATAGGATAGCTCCTAAGTCTAACCTGAATGGAGTTACGAGATTGTAGAGTCCCTACTAATAAGAATTACCAACGTGTCCCTTAAACAAACACACAAAATGTATGAATTTCGGTGGATCCCTAGCGAGACTCAAGTATAGCTCTCAACTTTGTGTCTAATCTTTTACTCTTTAATTTCTTTACTTTCAGTTAACCTTTTAGTAATATAATTATTTGCGTCTAGTAGTGTATAACTCAAAACCAAACAAAGATCTTTATATTTTATTTTCCGTACTTGCAATTACTTCTACTTATCCTTTAAACACATAATACATACCTCGCAGTCCCTGCGAACGAAATCCCTTATATTTATCTATTACTTGGAACGACCCGTACACTTGCGGTTAGTTTCTCCTCCTATTTAGTGTTTATTTTTATAACACTCTAGGAGCAACCACGTTTTAGGTGCCGCTACTAGGGATTGCAGCGTGTGACCCTTGTGTTTATCCCTTTAAGTAGTTTTAATTGTTATTTTATGTTTTACGCTTTTCTTTTGTCTTTCTCAGGTCTTACAGGTTTGGTGTCTACTCTTGAATCCAGAGAAATTAATCTGCGCTAAAAAACGAAGAGAGAAGGAAGAAAAGAAAGCAAGAGAAGAGAAGAGACGAAAGCACTAAATGTACGAACTTAGGTGGATCCCTAGCGAGACTCAAGTATAGCTCTTATCTTCGCGTCTTAAACTTTTAGTCTTTAATTTATTTACTTTAAGTTATTTATTTCTTTTCGTCTAGTAGTTTAATAATTGAAAACCAGACAAATATATCTCTTATATTTTATTTCCGTATTTTCAATTACTTATACTTATTCTTTAAACACAGTGGTTATACCTAGCAGTCCCTGAGATGAATTCCCTTATATCTTATCTATTACTTGGAATGGCCCGTACACTTGCGGTTAGTTGCTCCTCCTATTTAGTGATGATTTTTATCACACTCCGATTCAAGGAGTTAGATTCAAACCAGATGCGGGTATGATCAATCATTTCATCAATATTGGTGAATACAGTGGAGCTGCACGTGAAGTACCTATTCGGGCCATGTACAAATTTATGCAGATTTTGTAGGCATATATCATTCTGGGAGTTACTCATGAAAAAAATGTATTTTTCTATGTTCCCATTTTTACTCAACGGAGGAGCTAGTGCGTGGTATGATCAGCAACAACCGGAGAAACTACTACTTGGGATCAATTGCAAACTGTGTTTTTGATAGGTATTACCCTCAGAGTGTTAGATTGAGTGTGCAACTTGATTCAGCAGGTTTCTAACAAGAACGTGGAGAAACTTTAGGGGTCGTGTGGTCTTGATATCGATCATTATTAAGAAAGTGCTCACTACAAGGGTATTCATTGGAGTTATAGTAGGGGATTTTCTATCGCATTTTAGATGAAGCCTCTAAAGAGAAAGTTGATAAGATGTTTCGAGGTGGTTTTATGATGGTAACTGTGGATCAAGAGTTGGCTAAGATGGATCGGATTGTGAAAAATGAAATGAGTTGGCAACCATCAAGATCACCATATTGATTTTCCGGAAAAGGTACCTTGGATATAGATACAGAAACTGTGTTGAATGCAAAGATTGCCTCTTTAAAGAACAAAATTAAACAATTATCTGTTTCCAAAAAGAAAGCTGATATTCATGTGGTACAAGAACCAGAAATATATCCCAGTTGTGGGGTAACTTATCATACATGGGAATATTGTTCTCAAAATCCAGAATTGGTATGCTTCGTCGATAATCGGGGTAACCACTACTCGAGTGGTCAAGGCTATGGTAATCAAAACGGAAACCATCTAGGATTCCAATACTTAAATCCGCAAGAGGTTGCTAATCTAGGAACATATCAACCAAAACCCCAAGGGAACAATTACCAGGCGATACCGCAAAATCAATATCAAGGAGGTCAAGCTCCTCAAAATTCCAAATATGATGCTTATACAGAGACTCTATCTCAGAAGGTACTCCCTTCCCATCCATAAGAAGGTGCGATTACTGCAAGCGAATTAGTTGTCCAAATGAACCAGTTTATGACAGTTTCAGTTCATAAGTCAACCAAGCTTGAAGAACAAATGAACCAGTTTATGCGAAAATCTGATCAAAAGACTACACAACCAGAAGAACACTTGCACAAACTCGTGGCCATAGCAGAGAGTCAACAAGAGCAACACAATACCAATGTGAAGGTAAATGAACAATCAACTGCGTTAAAAATTCTTGAAAAACAAGTGTCTTAACTGGAAAAACAGATAAATCAGTGTCCACAAGGACAACTTCCAAGTGACACTGATAATCCTCATTATTTTGAAGATTGTAAAGCAATTTCTCTTCGATGTGGGAAACAGTTACAACCACCTACCTTCCCAATTATGAAATAAAAAGAGGTACCTGTCAAACCAAAGGAAGTAGAGGATGTAGTTGAGAAAGAAGAGGAATTTGATATAGTTTAAGTTGTAGTTGAGGAAATAGTTAATGATGTGAGTGAAGATGTGATTGAGGAGAATATTAAGGCTACAAAGGAGAATAAAAATAAAGAGATGGCCGAGAAAGATAATCGTCCTCCCCCGCCCTTTCCATCACGTGTCCAGAAGAAGAACAATGACAAAGAGTACAAGAAGTTCATAGACATGTTGAGGAAATTACAGATCAATCTACCTTTTCTAGATGCTATCTGAGGAATGCCAAAGTACGTAAAATTTTTGAAGGATGTTCACCCTAACAAACTCAAATACTATGAGGGAGAGATGATTGGGTTACCGGAGGAGTGCATTGCAATATGTCAAAGTAAGTTGCCTCCAAAATTAGCAGATTTTGGGAGCTTCAAATCCATATATCTATTTGTAAAGAATGGATCGGGAGAGTGTTGTGTAATCTAGGTGCGAGTATCAATATCATGCCTATATCGGTGTTCGAGAAATTAAAGATTAGGGATTTAAAGACTACTACCATGGTCCGACAAATGGCGGATAGTACCTATCTCATCTTGAAGGAAAGATCAAAGATGTCCTCGTCAAAGTAGGTAATTTTATATTTCCGTGTGATTTTATTATACTTGATTACGACGTGGATAGGAATGTCCCCATCATTTTGGGAAGACCATTCTTAGCCACGGGGTGTACTTTCATTGAAGTAGAGATTGGTAAGCTAATCATGCGAGTGCAAGACAAGGAGGAAAATTTCAATGTATTCAAGGCAATGAAGTTACCAGGTTCTCCAGGGGATTGATTTTTCTTGGATGCCATTGACCAAGGAGAGAAAGGACCAACCAAGGTAGTGGCAACCTTAGGAATATAGGGGAAAAGATGAGAAAGAAACCACCTAGTAAAGCTCCTCAAGATTCTAAGGATACTCCGCTCCTTGATCACACAAAGAAGAAGTACATGAAACGTGCTGTGAGGATTCCAAAAGAACCCAAGAAAGAAGGAGAAATTCGAAGTAGGCGAATAAGTCGCATTGAAGGAGTCCGATCCTCCAAAGAAATCACGTAAGTCCAAAAGTTCTTGGCTTGGACCATTTATGGTCACGAATATTATCTATGAGAAGCTAGTTAGTATCAAGGCAAATGGATACAAATTTCGAATAATAAACGTCGATAACCTCACTCACTGCTGGGGAGGTTATGTTGAGAAGTGATCTTGGAGGTAACCCGTCGAGCTTAACGACGTTAAAAAAAAATCATTCTATCTATATACTAGCTTAATGCTTTACGTCTTTCCATTTGTAGTGTACAATAGAGTAGTTGATGTTTATTAGTGTACAAATTTAATGACTGAGAAGGGTGGTAGTGTTTTTGATGATTTGCAAATGTTAAAATCCTTGAGTTTGGGGTTAAACAGGTGTGAAACAGAGTAATTACGCGTCTAAGTGGCCTTGTGCAATTACACGGACCGGTTAAACGGCCCTGCTGTCGGCATGCCAGTCAAAGTCTTTAGAATTGGCACACTTAGGCGCATGTATAAGTGCGTCAGTGAAAAATCGATTTGTGCGACCGGCTAGCCGGTCAGATCACCAGCATGCCGGGCAAATATTATTGTTACAGCGCCGAGCTCCTGGAATGCACACCCTTACACACAACTATAATTTGCGTTATTGAGAAAATTCACTTCGCGATCGGCAAGCCGGTCAGATCGTCAGTATACCGGCTAAATCTCAGCGGAATAATTAAAATTAATTCATGGACACAAGGATGGTGTGAACAAGAAGAAAGAGTAAAAATTCAGGCACACTAGCCGTTCTTCTCACCGACGTACCGGCCCGCATGCGAGAATTTAACCTAAACCTTATAAAAACCTTTTTCTTCTTTCATCTTTAGCCTCTCACAAATGAAACTGCATTGTAGACGAACCCGAGCTCTAAAAATACATGTAAACCCCCATCAAACCACCAAGATACCATCAAACCATCCCTCTAAACATCATCCAAACATAGAATCATATCACAAATCTTTCCAAAACATCAAAGAATTCACAGTTTAATCAATAAAATTCTTCTCCAAAGATTATAGTTTACATGTCAAACCTTTCCCAAAACTTGAGATATTCATAACACAGCTTATAACGCAATATCATTCATATCCATATACCTCCATGAACACCAAAAGTCACAAATTTCATCTAAAAAATTTTAGAATTCTTGAAGCTTTGAGTTTAAGGTCATCCGAGATGACATGAAGGTTGAAAGAGGTATGAAGAACATAAAGAGAAAAGAAAGTTGGGTGTTGGTGTGGCCTAAGGTGTGATAAAAAGATGTATAAAATAAGTGCAAATAAACACCCTAAGCTAACACGGTTCTGCAAGTATACAGATCGTATGCAAGTTTTAATGAATAAGTAAAATTCGTTCCTCAGGGACTACGAAGGTTAAGAAGAACTTATGCAAATTATTCAAGTGCATATATTAAAGATAGAAAAGATAATACGCTAGTAGGAAGAAGAGATAGACAAATATTTATTTGGTTTTTAAATAATAAAACTAAACTAATAAACTAAAGACAGAAACTAAATAAAAGAAAAGAAAAGAAGATAGTATGAAAGTTATAGCTTGAGTAATTAGCATGTAATCCCCACTAGTTTTGCCGTTCTAAACATGTAAGAGTAAATTATGTAGTAATTCCCTAATCGGTCCCAATTCGCTATCGGTAGTTTCAAATAGGATTTACCTGTGTCAATAAGGCTTCCTAAGCAAACTTTTCCTGTAATTGGTAAATAGTCACAAGAACTAAACCATAGTGATTATCTAGCTAGGTTGGGTTGTCAGATCAGACCTAATACTAGACGTTATGTGCTAAACATGCTATTAAACACCGTTGTCAATGGTGACCTAATTACTAGATGGTAATTCTATATGGGCGCACATCCACAAGAACACAGAATATAAATCCAAACACATAAACAGATAATAAAAACTATAATTCAATTTAAAAAATTAAGTTCCCAAATTAGATAGATGTCAACTCAAAAATAGGGTTCATACATATATTCTAAAACTCAAAATTAAAAGAATTAATTCATACAAAGAAGAGAAGAGAAAAGAATTACAAAATAAGAGGTTGAAGGAGACATGATTGATGCACAGCTTCCTCCAGACTTCTTCTCTTGTGTTGCAGCTTCCTCTTGGCCTTAAGGTCTGGCCAAGGATGATTTTAGAGTGTTAAGAGGTTGTATTTACAGTGTAGAGGTTGACCTAATTCGTTTCTTGAAGGAAAGGTTAAGTAATAGACTCCAAGCCCAACTCAAATTCGTAAGGAAATAAAGATAAACACTGCTGGACCGTTTTGAGCATATCTTCTTCGTTATTGGTCGGTTTAAGCTCCATAAGATGCCAAAAGAATCGTAACAGAATTATATTTGTCTCTATGAAAGGAAATTACCAAAATCGGCATATTTATTAGGTAAATAACCACTTCTTTAGGCGTGTACTGCAGAATTCAGATTTAGGCAGCTTTTCCTTTCCCTAATTGAACTCAGTTTCCTTCTATCTCCAATTTCCATGCATATCTCTTTCCATATCTTGTAGTCTTTGACTTGGACTCTAATTAATCTCCATAATTATCTTTAAAGCTTCACACTAAATAAACAATTAAACCCAATATGCTCTAAAAATATTATGTCTCTGAAGTATATTATATTATCACAAATGAGGAGACATCAAGAACCCCAACTCAAAGTTGTATCGTCTCGATACAATAAAAGTAAAGACAATAGGGTAGTCATATAACAAGAAGAAGAAGTAGGATGAGAATAAGATAGAACACAATGAATGATCCTAGAGCATAAATATCTAAAAAGTCTCATGTAGTAATGCTCAAGAAATAATGCACAAATATGCTTAATATACATGTAATCAACAATCCATAAATTCAAGTCCAGATTAATTTCGCAATGCCAGAAGGAGAGGATGATAACTTAGTTCATGTTAAGTGTTATAGGTTGTTCATAGGTTCTAATATAGCATCCAATGGTCCACTCACCTATTACCTAATAGCTCAAATGTTTCTCCATCTAGTAGTTAGAAATCCTAAGGTCTTTGGTTATAACGTGGCTTAAGGACGGGAGTGGTATATTTGGATAATGAAAAGTGAGCTTTTGGCTCTCTCCTCACTAGCCATCAACGAATCGCCCTAGAGCTTGAGTTTTCACTCGAAGATGTTCTCACTCAACACAATTTTTGATGCTTTTGATGTGCATCCCCAATAATCCCAATTAAAACCTTTGATGATTTACAAATTCTACTTTGCCGGTCCGAATATATATTCTCTTCATATCAATTTTTTTCTTTTGTATAGATGTGATTCTCTTTTTGATGTTCGGATATCACGCTATTTTTCATATATATATATATTCTTTCTTTTTATGCCCTTGTTGGCAAATTTAGCCCGTAGCTTCTTTTTCATTCACTATTACCCCGACAAAGGGTTACAATAATAACAATTCATCATCAATAAAATCACATTTACAATTCCAAATCCCAATGTTCCCTAATGATGAAACCCACCACCCCAAACTCAAGCTCTAAAACGAGTTGTCTCAGGTTTTGCGATTCGAGTGCGGGTCATATAGATAAGTCCTACAAACTAAGGGTATGGATTTATAATGTGTTTCAATAAAAAGGCTTTAGAAAGGCTCAGAGGGGCTAAGACGGATAAATAATAACAATAATCAAATAAAAGGGTGAGAAGGTATAAAAGGCTTCAAGTGTTTTAATCATGAAAGAACTGCCTTATTCATTTTTCTAACTACCGGATTTTGTTACTTTTTCACTAATAGTTCATAGATAAGCGGGTTTTCAACTAATTTTAAACCTCACGTTCTACACACCAAATAACTATTCCTAAGTTTCAACGTGAATTCTTAGCATTGCTCATTAACTTTTCTATCCTTTATTTCCTGTTTTCGTACATGCATCTATACAAACTTATGACATCTTTCAAAAACATATTACCTACTATCATTAACTTAATTAAATCATGCTCAATAGGTACATTTAACATATTCTATGCCTAATTCAACCCAAAAAAATTTAAATTTTATGAAAAACACAAAAAGGAAGATGAGGACAACGAATCCCCACCCCCAACTCAAAAATGAGTCGTGTCCCCACGACTCGAAAAAGACTCAAGAAAGAATAAAATTTAAAATAAGCATACATATTGCATATAAAGAAATGGTAGGGAAGAAAGAAAACATATTCTTCGAGGATATCACCTCGCCTTATCGATACTTGGATTAAATCTAATGTATCTTCTTCACCCAACTTCTTATTCGTTTTTCGTTCAGGACACGTGATCATAATAGGGTATTGCATTATATAACGTCATGGGAGAGATCGAAAATTCGTATCACCTCCTCATAGATCAACTGCGCCACATCTTCTTCTTCTCCTCACAAAATATAATTCACAAACAACCCAAGCATTCCAAATCTCCATGAACCTTCATGTATTCTCCTTCAACTTCTTCTTCAAATACTATCTTATAAGAAAAAGTTAGTTCCTTTAATTGTTTCTTCGGAGACTATCAGGGCCCTTGAAGCTTTCTCTTTTTCTTCGGGTGTAGAGTCTTTGATCTATAGAGGTTGTGTTGTCTTCTTCACTAAAGTTGGAATCTTTTTGCCCATTGAATCAACACAGCATGCTAACCTCTCTTCTCTTGACTTGTTTTACCCTTTGAATTAGAACTAGGACTTTTCTCACTTGATTTCTTCTCAATAAAATCCAATACCTTGATTTTCTTCACCTCCCTCTTGTTAGCTAATATTGTTGTTCTATTAGTCATCCTCAATTAACCCCCAACTCAAAGCTTAAGCAACCCTTGAAATTTGAACTTGTGAATTTTTGGTTAAACAAGCTTGATTTGGCTTAGGAAATATGAATGGATGATGAATCTCCATGTGGGTGAGGTGGATTTGTAATGGGTTGGCTTGGATTTAAGAAATTGTAGAATGAATTGTTGAAATTTAAGCTTTTGATTCTTGGATTCAAGGTGTTTTGGTATGATATGGGTGGTTGAATCTTCTTTGTAATGATGTGGAGAATGAATTGGATGTGTTTTTATGGTGATTGGGTAGTGTTTTGATGATTAGGGAAGGTTTTATGAAGCTTTAATGGAGTTGGGAGAGTATTGAGGAAGAAGGAGAAGCTTAAGGATTGAAAAATTCGTAATAGAGCAACCTCCTCACCCTTATAAGCTGAAAAACATGATTTTTTTTCTCTCTCTAGCAGCGCGGTGCGGTGTACCGCGGTTATGGTCCGGTGTACCGCAACTTCTCTCGGCAAAAACCTCCCCAACAGCTAGATCTTGAAAAGTTATGCAGTTTAGGCTCAAAGATCACCTGATTTCGACATCTGAGCGTAAAGATATGACTTACCGAAGTTTTCTTAGATTGTGTCCAGGTTTTTTTTTTTTTTTCCAGTGGGGTTGGGCGGTATGCCGGAGGTGAGGCGCGGTATACCGCAGCTTCTGTAGCGTCCTTCGTCAAAATACCCGTGGACCTACCCCGTGGCACGGGTTTTAACAGTGCGGTGCATGGCACGGTGCAGGGGGGTAGTCCGCGGGGTCGAAGTTTCTCGGTTCTGGATAGGACCCGCGGTGCAACCCGTGGTACGGGTTTTTGCCTTGCGGACCATCCCTGCGGTATAGGGGTACACCGCGGGGGTAGTCCGCGCAGGGCTTTTCTTCGCTCCGAAAAATTTTGCTTGCTTCCCTAACTCGATTTCTCCAATTCCTACACACCAACAACACTAATACCTTTCTCAATATGCAATATCAACTAAAAACAACTAAATTAAACATAAACTAAAAACGTAAAAGACATAAAAATAAAATAAAAAACTGCGGGTTGTCTCCCGTACAACACTTTTGTTTAACGTCTTTCAAAGTTAGACGTGTTACCTCGATTAAGGATGATAAAATTTCCACCCTTTGCGTCTAATTCCCACGAACTTTTCAGCTCGATTCTTTATAATCATGGATGGTGTCATCCAAGATTTCGTGGGATTAGGTGTTTCTTGTGGTAACTCGATTTCATTTGTAGCATTACACTCCTCTGGCAATCCATTCATCTCTTTAGTTTCGAATCTTCGTTTGTTAGAAAGAATGTCCTTCATGAATTTTGTATATGTTGGAATTCTCTTGAGAGCTTCTACAAACGGTATTTTAATCTCTAACTTGTTCACCATGTCAACGAACTTCTTGAATTCCAGGTCATTGTCCTTTCTGACACGTGAAGGGAATGGTGGAGGAGGACATGTGTTGGTTACCACTGGGCTCTCTTTCTTTTCAGGTGTCTTCTCTTGGACACTTTTTTGTTCAACTACCTCTTCGACCTTTTCTTTTGTTGTTTCTTCTCCCCCCGTTTCTGGAATAGGGACTGGTTCTGGTTCTAGTCTTGGTGGAGGTAGTTGTTTTCCACTTCTTAATTCAATTGCATGACAAACTTTGTTTTCTGGAGCATTAGTATCACTTCGGAGTTGCTCTTCTGCAAGGATTTGAAATTTATTCACCATTTGTGACACTGACTGCACCATCTTCTGAAGCGCATTTTGTGAGTTTTGGAATTCTTGCTGGCTAATTTCCATATCTTCAATTAGGTTCATTATCTTAGCCATGGTTGAATTCGAACTCGAAGGTTGTTCTTGTACGGTTTGCTGCATTGAATAAGGAGGTGGTTCTTGATAAGCTTCATTATAAATGGGCGCTTCTTGATAGATAGGTTGTGGAGGATAATAAGATTGTGGTCGTGGTTGATAATAATCATCATAATAAATGTCATTATGATAATAAGTCTTTTGATCTCCGACCCAATTGTAACTTTTTAGAATTCTTGAAGCTTTGAGTTTAAGGTCATCCGAGATGACATGAAGGTTGGAAGAGGTATGAAGAACATAAAGAGAAAAGAAAGTTGGGTGTTGGTGTGGCCTAAGGTGTGATAAAAAGATGTATAAAATAAGTGCAAATAAACACCCTAAGTGATGTCTCCTCATTTGTGATAATATAATATACTTCAGAGACATCATTTTAGGCTTATTTATTAGTTTATAGGTCGATCTTAGCTTAATTTAGTGCACTTTCCTATTTTGAGTCTTGATTTGTAGAATTATTATTTTTAGAGCATATTGGGTTTAATTGTTTATTTAGTGTGAAGCTTTAAAGATAATTATGGAGATTAATTAGAATCCAAGTCAAAGACAACAACTTATGGAAAGAAATTTGCATGGAAATTGGAGATAAGGAAACAAAGGCTAAAAAGATGGAAAAGGAAAAGCTGCCTAAATCTGGGATTCTGCATACACGTCCAAAGATATGCGTTTTTACCTAAGAAATAGGCCGAATTTGGTAATTTCCTTCTAAAGGGTCAAGATAATTCTGTTGCGATTCTTTTGGTATCTTATGGAGCTCAAACTGACCAATAACGAAGAAGATATGCTCAAAACGGTCCAGCAGTGTTTTCCTTACGAATTTGAGTTGGGCTAGGAGTCCATTACTTGAATTTATCTCCACCAAACGAATTAGGTCTTCCTATAACCTATAAATATAGCCTCTTAACACTCTAAGATCATCCTTGGCCAGACCTTAAGGCCAAGAGGAAGCTGCAACACAAGAGAAGAAGTCTGGAGGGAGCTGTGTAACAACTATGTCTCCTTCAACCTCTTATTGTGTAATTCTTTCTTCTTCTTTTCTTTGTATGAACTAATTCTATTAGCTTAGGTTTTGCATAATGTATAATCTATGAATTCTAATTCTTCTATCTAAGTTTCTTTAGGAATTATATGTTTTAATCTGATATTAGCTACTTACCTTTATATTTGATTATGTGTTTTGATTTAATGATTGTTTTCCTTGCTAGTGCACGAGTATAGGATTACCTTAATAGTAGTTAGATGGTCACCGTAACTGGGTGTTTAACTATTGAACCACCACATAACGTCTAGTGTCGATAGCAGTTCTGACAAAACATACTTCTAACTAGATAGTCATTAGGGTTTGTTTTAATCACCGTATCACCAAGAATGCAGTATTTGCTTAGGGCCTTAGTGGCGTTTGATAACCCTATTTGAAATCACTTCTTGGTTGTGACGTAGCCCCCTTAGTCGCTCTCAAGGTCTAAGCTTGGGGAATTTAGAATCCTGACTAAGTATACCAAGAGCTAATATTCTCCCTTATGAACTAGATTTAATAGATAGAATTAGAAGGATTAGTGCATACTAGTAAAACCTAAGCTATATCTTTCATACTATCTTCTTTCCTTTCCTGTTATTTATTTTCTGTCTTTAATTTAGTAGTTTAGTTTTCTTATTAAAAACCAAATAAATATCTATCTTTCTCTTCTTTCTACTTGCGTACTATTATCTATCTTTAATATCTGCACTTGATAATTTGCATAAGTTCTCTCTAACTTTCGTCAGTCCCTGAGGAACGAATCTTCTTATCATTAAAACTTGCATAAGTCCTGTAATACTTGCAGTACAGTGTTAGTTTAGGGTGTGTATTTGCACTTATTTATATCATTAGTTTATCACACATTAGGCCACACCAAGTTTTTGGCGCTGCTACCGTGGCACGGGTTTTTACCCTGCGGTGCACCGCGGCTGAGGTCCGGTGTACCGCACTCGGCAAATACACATTACAAAGAAGATTCAAGCACCCAAATCATATCAAAACACCTAGAAACCAAGAATCAAAACCATGAATTTCAAAATCTTTTTCCAAAATTCATTAACCCCATATCATCAAAGCTTGATTCAATCATACCCACATGGAGAATTGTCATCCTAACACCTTTCCTAACCAAAATAAAGCTTGTTCCACCTATGATCATGAGTTACAAATTTCAAGAGTGTTTAAAGCTTTGAGTTGGGGGTCAAAAGAGATGATGAGGAGAATAGAGATATTATCAAGAGTATGGGATATGAAGAATCAAAGCAAGGTATTGGGTAAGCTCTAGAAGATTTCAATTGCGATGGGTACTAGTTTGGGAATAAATTACAAGGTAAAATCGGATCAAGAGAATAGAGGAAAGCTAGCTGTGGTGAATTCAAAGAACAAAAAGGTTTAAACTTTCATAAGGAAGACACTACAACCTCTACAATTGATAGTCCTTTACCTGAGATGAACAAAAGCTTCTTGGACGCTAGTAGCTGCGTTCAAAACATATTCCTGGATAAGCACTGTCACATGAGAAAGTATACGTAAGCAGAGTTGGAAGAAGATAAACAAGAGATTTCTAGAGCGTGATTGATTGGGATGGAGCATAAGAAGATGTAAGGGAAAGCGAAATTGGTGATACATGAAGTTTACATACATGAAAGCACTGCACCCTATTTCGGGTATTGATCAGGCGAGGTAAATAGCCTCGAAGAGTATGTTTTCTTTCTTCCTTACCTTTTCTTTATGTGCAATATTTGTAAAATTTTAATTTTCTTTTATTTTATTTTATTTTTGAGTCTTTTCGAGTCGTGGGGACACGGCTCATTTTTGAGTTGGGGGTGTGGGGATTCGTTGTCTCTCATCTCCATTTTTCTGTTTTTAGGTAAAATTAAAATTTTTGAAGGTTTAGATGTATGTAGAGTGTGTTTAATAGCTTGAAAGCATAAGCTCAGTGAGTTAATGATAGAAAGTAGTATGTTTATGAGCTATGTTATTTGTATGCTTTGAGTATTTGCAGGAAAACACACGTTGATAGTAAAGAAAAGATTAGTTAGCAATGCGATAGAAAGTATGTTCGATCTCAGGGAACCTTGAAATGTGTAGGCCGTGAGATCCAAGCTAGTTGACAAAACCATTTGATGAAAGTGCTAAAGGTAAGAAAATAACGAAATTACATAGTGTAGAAAGTGATTAAGGCGGTTCTTTCATATTTGAAGCCTTTGAAGCCTTTTTATACCTTCTCACCTTGTTATTTTGATTTTATATGCTATATCCTTCTCAACCCCTTCTAGCCTTTCTAAAGCTTTTTAGTCACATTATAAGCCATATCCCTTTAGATTATAGGACTTTTCCATATGACCCGCACTCGAATCGCGATGCATAGACAGTTGTTTTAGAGCTTGAGTTTGGGGTGGTGGGTCCACCATTATGGGAAATATTATTGGGATGGAATTTTTGAGCTTATTAATTGTGCTCTATTATTATATTGATGATGATTCACAAGATTATATTGTAACCCTTTGCCGAGGTAATAGTGAATGAAAAAGAAGCTACGAGCTAAATTTGCCAACAAGGGCATTAAAAGAAAAAATATATATGAGAAAATAGCGTGATATCTCAACATTAAAAGAGAGTCATAGCTAAAGAAATTGATTTGAAAAGAAAAGAAAATATATATTCGGACCGGCAAAGTGGAATTTTTATGTGAACATCTTATGCTTTAATTGGGTTATTGGGATGCTAAATTGTGCATCAAAGAATTCATTGGGTTGAGTGAGAAACGTTTTATGAGAGTAACTCAAGCTCTAGGGCGATTTGTTGATGGCTAGTGAGGAGAGAGCCAAAAGCTCACTCTAAATTATCCAAATATACTATCATACCGTCCCTAAGCCTACATTACAACCTTAAAGACCTTTTGATTCTTTGCTATGTAATTGAGAAGTGATTCAGCCAATAGAGAGTAGTTAAGTGGATCTTTGGATACTAGTGAAGTTCGATGAACAATCTATAGCCTCCTTGGGGAACTGAGTAAAGTCCCTCTCCTTCTTACATTGCGAAAACTAATCTGATCTTGAATTCAAGCCGTGTTGACTGTGGATATGAGAAGTGTACAGGTATGTAGTTTTTAAATATTATTACATAAAATTTTCTGAGTAGTTGCTTTGAGTATATTCTCCATATTCTTCTATCTTCTGTCTTCTGTGCTTATTTGACCTAGGTGTGTATTTAGAGACTTCCATTTGTTTTTATCTTTATTGTATCGGGACGATACAACTTTGAGTTGGGGGTCTTGATGTCTCCTCATTTGTGATAGATTTATATTAGGATGAGACATCATTTTTAGTGATTTAGGAAGTCTTTGAGTCGATTTTCTTGAGAAATGCTACACTTTCCTATTTTGGGTCTTGATTTAGTAATATAATATTTTTACAGCATATTGGGTTTAATTACTTATTTAGTGTGAAGCTTTAAAGATAATTATGGAGATTAATTAGATTCCAAGTCAAAGACTACAAGATATGGAAAAAGATAGACATGGTAATTGGAGATAAGGAAATAAAAGCTAAAAACATGGAAAAGGAAAAGCTGCCTTAATCCTGAATTTCTGCACCTACGACCACAAATCAGCTTATATCTCAAGAACGGTGAGGAATTTGGAGAAACGGTCAAGAGCAAATTAAGTTGAAGAGCTTTCCGAGACGATCAATTTGGTATATTCATACGTGTCAAACGGATGAATATTGAAGCTGTTAGAGCCAACAGAAAATCGGACCTGATTTCATGTTTTTAGGGTTACGAATTTGAGTTGGGCTTGGAGTCCACTACTTACTTCTCCTTCAAGAAAACGAATAAGGGCTTCCACGACACCTATAAATACACCCTTATACCATTGTAAACATGTCCTTGCTCAGTTCTAAACATTAGCTTAAATTATAAACAATAGCTTAGTCCTTTACATTAATATTCATCCTTAGAATCAAGCTATTCATCCAAGGAGCAAGCTGACCTGTAGAAGAAGACAAGAAGAAGAAGATTGGAGACTGACAACTCCTCTTCTACATCTCACCTTCTCTATATTTAGAGTAATTAGCTATAGATCTATTCTCAACCATATTTCTAAGCTTTTATTCTGTAAGTTTACCTTTAATTGTTGGATTATTATTTTGTCTTTAATTTCATAAATACTATTTGTTATTTTAATTGATTGAGCTTGGCGTATATTGTTATTATGTGTTTTGACTTATTGTTACACCTTAGATTTGGCCAATCTTAGGATTATTCTTAGTTATTGACAACACCACATAATCGTCTAGTTTTGATCCTTTGCCTAACTAGATAGCCATAAAGGTTTGATTTAATCACCAATCATTACTTAGGAATCCCTAGTAGTGGAGAGGTTGCTCCTAAGCCTAGAAAAGGCTAGGTAGAATTTAGAATCCTGGTTAATATATAATGCTTAATGTGACAGGTTAGAATAACAATTTAGTAATAGACTCATAATATTAATCCTAATTTATCTGACTTACTTCCATCTTTACTTATTTGTTTTATTTATTTGTTTTATTTATTTAATTGCGTTAGATAATTATTCATCTTTTTATATTTTTATCTAAAATATCTAAATTCATCTACGCTTCTTAAATATAAGTAGATCTAACGGATACAATCCCTGTGAACGAACTTGACTTATCATTAAAACTTGCAAACGATCTGTGATACTTGCAGTGAGTTCCGTGGTTCTCAAGGGTGTGTGACTCTTTATTATTATCTTTATTTATCTATTATTTTATCACACCTTTGCCCCCACCAAGTTTTTGGCCCAATCATCAAAAACACTAATACCTTCCTCAAATATGCAATATCAACTAAAATTAACTAATCTAAACTAAAACTAAAAACATAAAAACATAAAAATTATTATGGGATGTCTCCCAAAAGGCACTTTTGTTTAACGTCTTTCAAAGTTAGACGAGGTTACCTCGGTTATTTCTTTTTATAGCCTCCTCAGCAGTGAGTGAGATGATTAACACTTACCAAATCGAGCTTGCAACCTTTGATAGCCTTGATTTCGACCACTCCTTCTGAGATAATTTGCGTGATAACATAAGGTCCCTTCCAAGAACTGCTTTGTTTGGGGTTGAGAGGTTTCCATGCCATCTCGTCTCCTACCCCAAACTTAATATTTTTCTCTATGGTTTCTTGGAGACTTTCAGGTTCTGGCTTCTTGGTTACTGCTCTGATTGGATATAGTTCTTTTGACTTCTTTTTCCTCTTCTTTCCCGAAACATAGAATGTTTCAGCGTTATCTTTAATACTAAGAGTCACGGTTCCTTCATTCACATTCACTATAGTATCGCTGGTGGCTAGGAATGGACGCCCAAGAATGAATGGGACGTTCTTATCTGCTTTGTAGTCAAGAATAATAAAGTCCGTTGGAATAACAAGGTTACCTACTTGAACGAGTATGTCCTCTATTACTCCCCACGGCTTAACAGTAGATTGATCCGCAAGTTGTAAGATTACGGATGTCGGTTTCGCTTCACTAATACCAATCTTCTTGAATACACTTTTGGGCATGATATTCACACTTGCCCCTAAATCACACATGGCTTTTCCATGAAATATACCACCTATTTTGATTGGGAGATTGAAACTTCCTGGATCTTTACGCTTCAGTGGTAATCTTTGTTGAACTCGTGCTGATACCCCTTCGTTGATTGCTACAGACTTGGCTCTTGTGAATCTTTTCTTATTAGAGAGTGCCTCCAGAAAGAATCGATCATAGTTTCTCCTTCCTTCCATAGCTTCGAGTAAAGGGACGTTAATTTTCACTTGTTTTAACGCCTCTATACACTTCTGATGTTGCTCCGTGGGATAGTGGCAATGTATGGGTGTTTGTCTTGCTCTACTTCTCTCTTCAATTCTTGGTTCATCAACCACTCTAGGCTTCTTAATCTCATCATGTTCAACCTCTTCAACCCAATCTTCAACTATTATCTCATCTAAGTTCATCCGTTTTACGTTTGACTTGTTTGGTAGAACATCCCCTTTTGAGGGAAATGGTAGCGCTTCAGTGATTATCTCACCGTGTTCTTTTATCTTTTGAGCTTGAAGACTAATAGTCTTAACCTTATCGTCAACGTATTGGATCTTCTTCATGTTAGATGTTGTATCTTGGGTCAATTGTAGGAGTTGACTTTGCATCTGTCCTATGATTGTAGTGAGCTGCATCACATTCTTCTCTAAAAGTTGATTATGTTGTTTAAGATCTTGATTCTGTTGTTGCAGGCTTTGCACTACTGATGCATCGATCTTTGATTCAAGTCTGCTCATATTTTCCTTCGAGAAGTTGATGAATTGACTAATAGTCTCTTTTAACTCAGTAATCTCTTCTTGAGCACGTGATTGAGCTTGACTTACATTATGCACTGTATAGCTCGGTGGTTGATCAGCTTGATTTTCATAGGCTTGCTCTTGTAGGTATAACTGTTGAGGTGGCTTTGGGATGCTTTCCTTAACAGTTATAGCGAGTTGTTGTATTTGATCTTGCAAGCTTGAAATCCTCGCATCTTCTTCGTCGTTAGTGGTAGGAGTTTTTCCTTGTGGCCAACTCATGTTGTTCTCAATGATTGTTTCCATACCACTTTTTGCTTCTTTTGGATCCATAGAGACAAAATTTCCACGACCCATATTATCTGCTCTCAGCCTTGACTCTCTATTGAGTCCATTATAGAACATGGATAATGGAAATTGTGGCGTGTATCCATGTAATGGACATCTTGCCAAAATCTTTTGAAATCTCGTCCATGCTTCACCAACACTCTCTCCGACGTCTTGTAAGAAATTCGTAGGCTCCAAGAGTTCCTTCACTCGCATACTTGTAGGATAAAATTTATCAAGGAATCTCTCTTGAAGCTTGTCCCAATCGGTTATTAGCTCGGGAGGTTGATCATCGAACCAATCGCTTGCTTTCCCGGTCAAGAAAAATTGAAACATTAAATAATACATTTGTTCTTGCGTAACACCTTCATTAATGTAGGCATCACAAAATTGCATGAATTTTTGAACAGATCTGACCGGATCTTGATTTGTATCCCCATTAAATTTTCCATAGCTCGCGAATTGATTAATTAAATCAGGATCAGGCTTGAATCTAACGGCTTGGATAGTTGGGACGCGAATCCCAATGCGTTGAACTCGAAATTTACTAGGTAAACCTAGCTCTAACCGTTGATTATCCATCTAAAATCCTGAGAAAGACTAAAAAAAAGAAAGCGTAAAACTGAAAACAAATAAAAACTTCTACACTAAATAAACACAAGATAGATTTAACTTAAAGATAAATCCCCGGCAGCGGCGCCAAAAACTTGGTGGGGGCAAAGGTGTGATAAATAAATAGATAAATAAGAATAATAATAAAGAGCACACACCCTTGAGAACCACGGAACTCACTGCAAGTATCACAGATTGTTTGCAAGTTTTAATGATAAGTCAAGTTCGTTCGCAGAGATTGTATCCGTTAGATCTACTTATATTTAACAAGCGTAGATGAATTTAGATGTTTTAAATAAAGATATAAAAAGATGAAATAACAATCTACGCAATTAAATAATTAAAGCAAATAAACAAAACAAATAACTAAATATGAATGTAAGTCAAATAGATTAGGATTACTAATATGAGTCTATTACTAAATCGTTATTCTAACCTGTCACAGATTAAGCATTATATATTAACCAGGATTCTAAATTCTACCTAGCCTTCTCTAGGCTTAGGAGCAACCTCTCCACTACTAGGGATTCCTAAGTAATGATTGGTGATTAAATCAAACCTTAATGGCTATCTAGTTAGGCAAGGTATCAAAACTAGACGATTATGTGGTGTTGTCAATAATTAAGAATAATCCTAAGATTGGCCAAATCTAAGGTGTAGCAATAAGTCAAAACACATAATAACAATATACGCCAAGCTCAATCAATTAAAATAACAAATAGTATTTAAAGACAAAATAATAATCCAACAATTAAAAGTAAACTTACAGAATAAAAGCTTAGAAATATGGTTGAGAATAGATCTATAGCTAATCACTCTAAATATAGAGAAGGTGAGATGTAGAAGAGGAGTTGTCAGTCTCCAATCTTCTTCTTCTTGTCTTCCTCTATAGGTCAGCTTGCTTCTTGGATGAATAGCTTGATTCTAAGGATGAATATTAATGTAAAGGACTAAGCTATTGTTTATAATTTAAGCTAATGTTTAGAACTGAGCAAGGACATGTTTACAATGATAAGAGGGTGTATTTATAGGTGTCTTGGAAGCCCTAATTCGTTTTCTTGAAGGAGAAGTAAGTAGTGGACTCCAAGCCCAACTCAAATTCGTAACCCTAAAAACATGAAATCAGGTCCGATTTTCTTTTGGCTCTAACAGCTTCAATATTCATCCGTTTGACGCGTATGAATATACCAAATTGATCGTCTCGGAAAGCTCTTCAACTTAATTTGCTCTTGACCGTTTCTCCAAATTCCTCACCGTTCTTGAGATATAAGCTGATTTGTGGTCGTAGGTGCAGAAATTCAGGATTAAGGCAGGTTTTCCTTTTCCATATTTTTAGCTTTTGTTTCCTCATCTCCAATTACCATGCTTATCTCTTTCCATATCTTGTAGTCTTTGACTTGGAATCTAATTAATCTCCATAATTATCTTTAAAGTTTCACACTAAATAAATAATTAAACCCAATATGCTCTAAAAATATTATTTTACTAAATCAAGACTCAAAATAGGAAAGTGTAGCATTTCTCAAGAAAATCGACTATAATGACTTCCTAAATCACTAAAAATGATGTCTCATCCTAATATAATTCTATCACAAATGAGGAGACATCAAGCTAACACGGTTCTGCAAGTATACAGATCGTATGCAAGTTTTAATGAATAAGTAAGATTCGTTCCTCAGGGACTACGAAGGTTAAGAAGAACTTATGCAAATTATTCAAGTGCAGATATTAAAGATAGAAAAGATAATACGCTAGTAGGAAGAAGAGATAGACAAATATTTATTTGGTTTTTAAATAATAAAACTAAACTAATAAACTAAAGACAGAAACTAAATAATAGAAAAGAAAAGAAGATAGTATGAAAGTTATAGCTTGAGTAATTAGCATGTAATCCCCACTAGTTTTGCCGTTCTAAACATGTAAGGGTAAATTATGTAGTAATTCCCTAATCGGTCCCAATTCGCTATCGGTAGTTTCAAATAGGATTTACCTGTGTCAATAAGGCTTCCTAAGCAAACTTTTCTCGTAATTGGTAAATAGTCACAAGAACTAAACCATAGTGATTATCTAGCTAGGTTGGGTTGTCAGATCAGACCTAATACTAGACGTTATGTGCTAAACATGCAATTAAACACCGTTGTCAATGGTGACCTAATTACTAGATGGTAATTCTATATGGGCGCACATCCACAAGAACACAGAATATAAATCCAAACACATAAACAGAGAATAAAAACTATAATTCAATTTAAAACATTAAGTTCCCAAATTAGATAGATGTCAACTCAAAACTAGGGTTCATACATATATGCTAAAACTCAAACTTAAAAGAATTAATTCATACAAAGAAGAGAAGAGAAAAGAATTACAAAATAAGAGGTTGAAGGAGACATGATTGATGCACAGCTTCCTCCAGACTTCTTCTCTTGTGTTGCAGCTTCCTCTTGGCCTTAAGGTCTGGCCAAGGATGATTTTAGAGTGTTAAGAGGCTGTATTTATAGTGTATAGGTTGACCTAATTCGTTTCTTGAAGGAAAGGTTAAGTAATAGACTCCAAGCCCAACTCAAATTCGTAAGGAAATAAAGATAAACACTGCTGGACCGTTTTGAGCATATCTTCTTCGTTATTGGTCGGTTTGAGCTTCATAAGATACCAAAAGAATCGTAACAGAATTATATTTGTCCCTATGAAAGGAAATTACCAAAATCGGCCTATTTCTTAGGTAAATAACCACTTCTTTAGGTGTGTACTACAGAATTCAGATTTAGGCAGCTTTTCCTTTTCCTAATTGAACTCAGTTTCCTTCTATCTCCAATTTCCATGCATATCTCTTTCCATATCTTGTAGTCTTTGACTTGGACTCTAATTAATCTCCATAATTATCTTTAAAGCTTCACACTAAATAAACAATTAAACCCAATATGCTCTAAAAATATTATGTTACTAAATCAAGACTCAAAATAGGAAAGTGCACTAAATTAAGCTAAGATCGACCTATAAACTAATAAATACGCCTAAAATGGTGTCTCTGAAGTATATTATATTATCACAAATGAGGAGACATCAGGTGTTGAGGAAGGATTCCCTTGGAGGAGGTGATAATTTAGAGGTCCATGAGGAGATGATTAAGTAAAGGGAATATGAGTTCAAGTTGATGAAGAATACATTAAAGAAGATGAATCCAACGGTGTGTGATCTATACATCATCACTAAGAAGACTTCACAATCTCGACATGATACTACATGTAATCGTCCTAGTGCCGATCCAGATATGTTTTATTCTCCCTTTTTTCTCATTATTAGTGTATATTAGTTTATTTGCTTTATAGAGTCTTTTCAAGTCGTGAGGACACGACTCATTTTTTTAGTTTGGGGTGGGGTACTCGTTGTCCTCATTCCCAAATTTTATGTGTATATTAGTTTTACCGCTTTTTGATTTTTTTTAAATTCAAATAAAAATTAGTTTAAGGAATGTTTTGAATGTAGAGTATGTTAAATGTCCCCATAAGCATACCTTTTGTAAATTTATGATAGAAAATAGTGGACCTTAGGAGTTAATGTAAAACGCACCTTGATTGCTAGGAAAAATTAATGAACAATGCAAAAGAAGTAAGTTTGTACTTAGTGAGAATGAGTTGTATATAGAACGTGATATCTAATGAGTAGGAAACCCACTTGATTATGAACTAGAGGAGAAAATGGAGTGAAACTATGTGACTAGGAAAATGATAAAGGCACTTGAAACCTTTTCAGCTTTCTAACCCGTAATTAATTATATCCTTCTTAGCCATTTTTGAGCTTGTAAGCCTTTCTTTTGAAGCCACATTATAATCCTATCCTTTAGATGTTAGAACTATACCATATGACTCGCACTTTAATCATGATTGCTTAAGACTAGTTGTCCTTGTGCTTGAGTTTGGGGTGATGGAATCTAAATTACATCTGTTGGGTAGATTTGTGAGGTGCTTTAACGATTATGAACTTTATAGTAAATTTCTTTGCCGTTTTCTAAAAATAAAAGAGAAAAGAAAAAGAAAGAAAAAAAATTAAAAAAATCAGTTAGCATGACCATTCACATTAAAAAGAATGTCATGATAAACTTACAAAAAAAAAGATTGAATAAATGTTGAAATAAAAGAAGCGGCAAAGGAATATGTTTATTGTAATCATATTGATAGGTTTGGTTTCTGGGACGCTAAATTAGTGTGTCAAGTTAGTGTAACTAAAGCTCATGACAGTTTGTTGAAGGCTAGTGAGGAGAGAGCCAAAAGCTCACTTTTCATTATCCAAATGTACCATACCGTCTCTAAGCCTACGTTAAAACCGTAAAGACCATGTAGGTACATAGTGGAATAAATTTTTTTCTAATAGGGAGTAAGTTAAGTGGAGCGCTCAAAGCGAATAAAGATCGATTAACACCCTATAGCCACCATCTCGAGCTAAATATTAAGTGTAATCTTCTAGCATTGTGAATTTAATTTTGGAATGACATTATCTATATGTTTTATTTTGTATGGTAGGTGTATGTGTGCATTAGTTCTTAGGTTTTACTGTATGAGATTTATTTTAAGTTGTGCTTTGGGTTTATTCACTAGACTCTGCATTTTGCGTCTCACCTAAGACCTTTACTTTTGTTTTACTTTGTCGGGCCAGCAAAGGTATGAGTTTGGGGTCTTGATGTCTCCCATTTTGTTAAATATATGTCCTTAGGGGGCATCATTTTAGGTAGAATTTGGACTTATTAGATAGAATTTTAAGCTTATTTTGTCATATTGCACTTTTGTCCCTTAAAATTATATTATTTGTATTTTTAGAGCTTTTGTGCGTTAATTCGTTGTTTTAGCATGAAGTTCTTAGGTACATAGATGCGAGGAAGCACCAAGATGAGGAAAGGAAGTGAAGTTTAATGTATTATATCAAAAGGAGATGTCAAAAGAGTAAAAGGTACCACTCACAGAGATGAAGAGGAGCACAAGAAACTGGAAAGTCGTCACTTCCAGCTTTTCTGAGCCCAAACAGTGCTGATTAAGGTCTGGTGATTCAATAGAGAAAGTTGCACCTCCGAGTTAGCTTTAATTGAGGTCTGGAATTAGGTGATTTGGATTTAAGACGCAAAAGTTATGAATGTTTTACTTGAGTGTGTACAGCAGTTACGGGAATTACTAATTGAACTTGGGCCTTGAATCATTTAATTAAATAATATAAAGTTCCAATCCGGTTTTACTTTGTATAAAAAGGTATTCAGACCTCATTTTTTAGACGCTTCAAATTTCCAAGGTTAAGAAGACAGCAAAAAGGCAGCAAGAAGAGAAGAAGCTGGAGAACTCCTTTCTCAGACAACAGCTCAATTCAATACCTCTATCTATGTTTTATTTTTGTTTTTAGGAAAATTTATTCTATTAATTTCCTTTATGTATTTAATTACATTATGAGCTAAACTTACATATACTTGAGAATCACATAAAGGGTTAAGCCATAGTTTATTTAATTTAGTATTTTCAAGTTTGGGATTGTCTTAATTTAATTCAATTTAAGTTTTTCATATTGTTTATTAGTTCCTGTTTATTTACTGATTTTAATTAAGCTGGGAATTAAAATTAGGTTATAGTAATTAGGCTATTCACTAGTGGCGGTGATCACCTTGACGGGGAGTTTAATTACTGAACTTATTAATAAACGCGTGGTATTCGTCAATGATCCTGACGGACTTTACAAACCGCGTAGCCAATTGGGTAGAAGTCTTAATCATCTGAACGTAGCTTATAATCATCCTTACGTGAGTTAGGAGATTGTAGATTCCTGACTAATATATAATTACCAACTTGTCCCTTAAATGAAAGACTAAATGTATGAACTTAGGTGGATCCCTAACAAGACTCAAGTATAGCTCTCATCTTTGTGTTTAATCTTTTAGTCTTTAATTTCTTTACTTTCTAGTTAATCTTTTAGCAATTTATTTAACTTTAACTAGTAGTTTATAACTCAAAACCAAACAAAGATCTTTTATCTTTTATTTTCTGTACTTGCAATTACTTCTAATTATCCTTTAAACATATTTTTCATACCTCACAATCCCTGAGAGCGAAATCCCTTATATTTATCTGTTACTTGGAACGACCCATACACTTGTAGTTAGTTTATCCTCCTATTTAGTGTTGATTCTATCACACTCTAGGAGAAACCAACAACTTATTTGGATTTTGCATGAAAACATTATGATTAACATATTGAGATGTGATGCCAAAATTGAAAGAGTTTGTCAAATTCACATTCCCCTCAGGCTCCGAATCGACCCACAAGGCCAAGAATGTTCATAAATATCATCAATCAAGAATCATGGATCAAGAAAATCAATCCCTAACTTGGTAATCGAGTGGTTCTTGCGAAGTTAAGTACTCTTTCCTCTCTTATTAGCTGGTATAAATTTATTAGTGTATAATCTTAAGAGTTTACTACTTTATTAAGTATTTTCAAGTTGTGGGGACATGACTCATCTTTGAGTTGGGGATGGGGTACTAGTTTCCCTCGTCACTATTTTATGTGTTAACTTGTTTTAATAAAAAACCAAAAATTCAAAAAAAAAAATATAAAAAGTCAAAAAAAAAATAGAATTGAGTAGATAAATAAAGTTGGTATTTAACAAGTAATGTCCTTTGAAAACATGTATAGATGAGTCAATGATAGATACACTTTTTTTTCTTTTTTAATTTACTATATTTGTTCTTGAACTTCACATTGACAGTGTGTTAATGTGAAAAGAATATTAGCGAACAATGCATATAAGGGTCTAGGAACTAAGAGAGAATTGAACAAGTGTATCGAACGTGAGATCTAACCTAGTTAAAAATCTACTCTACTTGTGACTTGGATGTAAATAAGTTAACGTGATTACAATGTAAAATATATGATCAAGGCGGTACTTTCACAAGCCACTTGTAACTTCTAGATTTATTTCCAGATGAACGATCATGTATAATTCTTAGCCCCTTTAAGCCTTTAAGCGTCTTTCTTTTTTAGCCACTATTATAAGCCTTTCCCCTTAGTGTGTAGGACTTTACCATATGACCTTCCATCGAGTCACAATGCCTTAGGACTACCTTTCTTCGAACTTGATTTTGGTGTGGTGGGTGTTCTTGGTTCTGGGATATAAATTTAGGTGGATTCTGTGTTGTATAGTGCTACATATTGATGAGCTTAATTTATGGTCAAATAAGTAAACATGAGTTCTGAAATAAATAAAAAAATCTCATGTTTGACTTACAAAAAAGAAAGAAGAAAAAGTTGAAGTAATAAATTTGGCAAGTCAAATTTGTTGAGCATAAAAAAGAAGTTGGTTTTTGGATATTGGGGATGCCAAGATTTGATGCATCAAAAGAGGATGAGTGAGTACATTTATGAGCGTAAACTCAAGCTCTTGGGAAGTTAGTTACTAGGTTAAGTGAGGAGAAAGTCAAAAGCTCACTCTAAATTTATAAAAATTGTATCATACCGACCCTAAGCTACGGTACAACCAAAAATACCTTGAGATTATCAACTTTGTGATTAAGTGATGAATGAGCAGAAAAGAAGTGAGTAAGTATGCTATTAGACACCATGTAAGGATTGTGGATCACCCTATAGCCAGCACTTCAAGCGAGGTATTTTAGTGTCCCTTCTTGAATTTCTAAACTAATTTTTTCTAGGAACTTTAACATGTTGATTATATGTATGAATATTATATTTGTGGATTATTTCCAAAGTAAGACATTATAAGTCCTCTTATACATTGGTTTCAGGATTATTACTTGCTTTATCCTTTGGACTTTCTAGGATTTGAGAGTGGTTAGGACATCGTCTTTTCATGTCGAAGACACGGGTACGATTCCCGTAGGGGATAGGTACTCATTCTTGAATCTAAATAAAAAAAATTCTGTTTCTTTTAGAGGGCAATATTTCTTATGCCTTTGAGGTTCATAGGCTTTTCTCTGATGTTTCTCATTCCAGTGAAGATCTTGAAATCCGAGTTGACGAGGCCTTTAAGCCTCCTAAACAGAAGAAATAAGACTTTCAAAATTGATTTGAGTAATTCTTATTATGTCGGGTCGACAAAACCTTGAGTTTGGGTTATCTTGGTTATCGCAATGAATCTTCATAGGTTTTTGGGAATGCAAATTTTACTATTGAAGAATACTTTTTATCCATTTTTATTCACAAAATTCATGTGAAAATGCCCAAAACTCTATTTTTGCACTACTTCTATCCACTATAACTTGATTTTTTACTTGACTATGTATCCAAGTTACCCCACACCTATGTAAGATATATATAGGTTGAGGGACGGTCAATTATTGAACCTTCCCAATATGCAATTGAGTATAAATCAATGCTCGAGTTAAATATTTTCTTTAAAAATTAGGTATTCATTGGTGTAATTTTGAGATATTAGAGGATACAATAGAACACATTAAAAATGTTGTTTAGAAGGGTTGTTCAAAAATTAACTTATGACACTCACCAAGAAACTAATCTTAGGATTTGTATGGGAGAGATACATCAACATCCCTATAAACCTTAGATATCGACCTTTATATATCAAGAGTTTTCCTTCTACTTTTTCTATCTTGTTGCTTGGGTCCATTCGAGCTCTGGTGGCTTACCCTTAGAAAACGAGCCTCTTTTACTGAGTATAGAGTATATTTACATTGGGAAATTGAAATTCCAAGACTAGATCGAGCTACCTCCAAAACTAAGAAGTGTTTCAGACTTTCTAGGTTTTTAATTTCAATTTTAGTAGCCAAAACTCTCATCAAGTCCACCATCTCATATTCTCGATCAATGTCCATTTTAAGTTCAGACGATAATGATTGCAATTTCGTATGATAAGGGGATGATCCCACACTTACCCCATCAAAACCATATATATAATTTCTATTAGTATCTCTAAGCACTCCTCCAATGCATTTACTCTCTCCATATGCTCTATCTACATTTAATTTAATCACGGTCATCAGTATTATCAATTTCACTAATACATTTCTTGCTGAAATATTTAACCCACCATCACATTCCTTACCTCGTGTAAAAACACAATATTTCACATAATACTTTACATTATCTCTATAAAAACTTGTGATAAGCTGATTTTACCTATTCCTTTCAACATATCATTGTGATCGCCCATAATTACCACACCACTACGGAAACGACCATTCAAAGCTCCATTCCTTCCACTGTATCGGTGGAAATTTGGTACTTTTTCCCCACCAGTTGATGTCCTCCTGAATATGTCCAACTCCCCCAAGCGAGCTAGTACTGTCCATCAATTGTTCAGCCCATGTAGTCGTCTTTATTAAACAATTGTAGTAGCAACACCCCTATGTTGATTACCTTACAGTCCATCCAAACCCATTGTCATTCCTCTCATCGAGGTACTGATCTGCAACCTCCTTCCAGGGGTAAATTCGCATGTACAATGTAATTTCTTCCCCTCAACAAGAGGCTACTCAGCGCCCTTGTGGAGTTGCCATTTTTCTAAAGACTCGGCATAGAATTTATATATCATATCAATTACAAGATAACCAATTAAACCAAAACTATGATATAAACTTCACAAAATTCGCCCTTGTGCAAATTTTACTATTGAATCTTCATAGGTTTTTGGAAATGATAATTTACTATTGAAGAATACTTTTTATCCATTATTCTTCACATTTGATATATCATAAATTCCCAATCTAATTACAAGAAGCAAGTGTTTTTTGTACAAATATATATATATATATATATATATATATATATATATATATATATATATATATATATATATATATATATATATAATGAGAATTTATGCTCGTGAGTCAAAGTGAGTGAGTATAGTTTTTATAAAATATATAAAAAATATCATCTCGTGCTTTTATTAGTTGGAAAATAGTCCAATTTTAACCAACTTCGGAAAACATTTGCTAGAACTAAGCCCACGAACATCATAATTAATCAACAAAGAAACAACCCAAACAATAGAACATTGATAAAGCCCATCCCATCTAATCCAACCTAATTTCTTGAAACCTAAATCTATCGAAAGACTAATACACCCTTTCAAATAAGATTAGTGCACAACCGAATACGGGAAACGACCTCGTTTTACTAAAAGCATTCTTGGACTTCACGCCGCACATTATTTCTCATTAACCCACTTCCTTGTTTGACATCCATATACTCTATTAGAACTTTTTTGCCTACTGCAAACACCAAACTCTCTCATAAATTCTTTGATTTAGCTTTTATGATTACAGTGGAGATCACTCAAGAGATTTTTCTTAAGACACAAAATTATCATTTAAATGACGTACAGATATTAGCACCCCTGCAAAGATTTGAATTGATAATTTTAAATATATAATTGGAGGCCATCATTTAAAATTTTGAGACTAGAGAATATAAAGATAAGGGAAGTGGCAATACATGAGACAGAAAAAGAGGCCATATTCATGAAATCAAGAAAATATTTTGAGTATTAGAAAAATAGTTTAAACCTAGAACAATGATGAGGAATATACACAAAAGAGGGAAGCTCAGATCTGTTTACTGATTTAGCAAGAGTCTAATATGCCATGGCCGCAACACGTATCAGAAATGCCCTGCCAAGATACAAGTCAGATCTCAATACTCCTGAAACATCATTACAGCCCCTTCACTTTCTTTCATAAATACAGACATAGTATTAATTAGAGTTATTTCACAAGGATGAAATACATAAAAAGTTATTTCAATCGCTAAGCTTTTACCTTATGAACAATTATGCGCTTAGAATAATACATCTGCCATGTAAGTTTTGTTGGGGCCCATAAATTGGTGGGACTGTTGAGTGAGCAATCTGCTCTTATATTGACTAAATCAGAGCCAGTTCAAGAAAATTAGCTGGAGAAACACAAACAATAAACAACTTAGTACACAATCCTTAACTGTGTAAAAGCTTAAGCTTATCTTTAATGATAAAGCAAGAATCTGACGAGCCATGGCTGCAACACATGTTGCCTCGCCAAAATACAACTGGGATCTCAAAACTCATCAATTCTCCCGCATGTAATGCAATATATCACCCTTTTGCTCGTTTACACTCATGAAAGTCAACACGAGAAAATTATAAGAGCGTTGGCTTTGGTTATAGCTTTGACCGAGTATGAAAGAGAAGAGGAAGCACACTTACACTAAAAGAAATAGTATCTTTAGCGGCAAAAAATTTAACACTAAAAATCTTAATTTTACCGCTAATAGTCGTTATTTGTCGTCTCTATAAGTTCCTCTCTAAAGATACCTTTAGTAGCAAATTATTTGTTTTTGCCTCTATTAACTTTATCTTTAACGGCAAATATTGCCGCTAAAAATACTCCAATTCCACTTGCACACAAAATCATCATCACAGCCAACTTTTTATTTTTTCATTTGGAGAGTCAAGGGACCATGAATACCCATAATAACCCCATTGGATTGTTTTATTTATAAACTTGTCTATTAGGTTAGCAGCTTTTCTAGTTCTCAGAAGAAAAAGTAAACGTTGAAAAACAATGAAACATTTTTTTGTTCGGAAAAAGAAAAACAATGAAGCATGAACAAACCTAAAACCTATCTCTTCACACTCACAAGAAAACCGTCTTTACTCGGGGACCATTCTCCACCATCATCAACCCATTTGTCGAAGATCCCAAATTAAGGTAAAAAAATAATTTTTACCACTGAAACTCTAAAAAATTGATTTAATTTTAGTGTAATGTTGGAATTACCCCAAATCGTATCACCCTTTTATCACCTCCTAGGTGGAATTTTAATAGACCAATCACATAGAGCAAATTCCATTTTTAGGCCATTACATATGGCCTTAAAACATTTTCAAAAGTACCATTTTGCGACATTTGACCATGGCATAATATACGGACCAATATTATAACCTGAAAAATACAGGGTACAACCTAAATGGGAAGGTTCAGATATTTAATATTTATTGAGCAAGAATCTGTTGTGCCATGGCTGCAAACCCAACCATTATCATCCGGGTTGCCCCACCAAGATACGGGTCAGATATTCTCAATTGCCAATATCACCATCACCACCATTATTAAGATCATCATCATCGTCAAAAATAGATATACACACACATATACATTATTAATAATAAAGAAAGAAATCATAGAAGATGCATAGAGATAGACAGAGGGACATCACAATCATCCCCTTATGCAACCCTAATTTTCTTTGCCACTCCAATAAACATAGTATTGCATAATGTAATGTTCTATATCACCCTTTCCTGTATCACCCTTTCGAGGCTTAAGCATGTAGATGTTTTTTTACATTATTTTAAACATTTTCCATACTTTTCTTAATCTTTAGTTCTAAAAACATGTGAGGTTCAGATTTGAATGATCTATTAAGAGCATGACAAGCCATGGCTGCACCACTTATTGCCTCGCCAAGATACAGGTTTGCTCTCAAATCTCAATTCCAGGAGCACATGTAAATGTAATATATTATCATATCATTACAGCCTCATCTCAATATTATCTTTCTAGCCGTTTATTTATTTTGTTGTTTCTATGATCAAATATAGGACTTCAAGTGCAATTTTTGCATAATATAAGGGACCAATTTTGCTGCAGAATTATCTCTCCACACTCACCTTCACGCAAAAGATCCGAACTTTGATGATACTAACCGAAAAAAATTTGCTTTTGATTTTGATTATATTGCTTTCGTTGAATTTAGTTTTGATCTGAAATTCAATAGTAGCGAATTTTATTTAGCTAATTTGATCAAAAGATTTGATTTTTATGGTCTAGGTGTTTTTTGATCTGTGGTTTTTTGAGATCACGGAGAAGAAAAAGAAAACTGATTTTAACTTGGTATATACAAGAAAATTCTTCAAAAGATGGAAAATTCCAAGTTGATTGGTGATCAAAGGAGTACATATGATTAGTGATATATATGTGAGTACAAAACACAAACTATTTATTGTGCCATGTTATCAGTTATGTATAGTTAGCTACAAAAACATGTGCTTGCAGGTCACGAAACCCTCCATCGCCTCATTCGACGAGCTATTTAAAAAGGTCACCTTAAGAAAGTGTTTTTTTGCTAAAAGAGCACGTGTTAGTAGAGTTCCGACTCACTCGTCCCACTCGTGTTGGCCTATATCGCACAATGAAGGAACCCAAGTCGGTGCTCAAATTTTTTAACTTCTCGTTAAATAAGGCCGAACCTGTCACATCGTTTACACTATTTCCTTTTTTTTATATAGTTGAACGTAAATTTCATAAAAAAGTCACAAAAAAGACTCAAAAGTTGTTATAAAAGTCAGCCAATACCTGTAGGTAATGCATCACTACAGACTCGGGTCGAAGGCCTAATTGCCAAACAATAAGTCTCTAAGTTGTTTAGCTATCTGATGTCTCCTCTTTTGTTCTATTTATATGCCTTTAGGAGACATCAAAGTTGGTAATTATTTAACTAATTCGATAGATTTTTAGCAATAATATTTTATATTTCATTTTCTCTCCTTAGATTTTAGTATTTTTGATTTATTAAGCTTTTGCGCGTAATATGGTTTGTTTTAGTGAAAAGTTTGTAGGTTTCTAATACTAGCAAGGAGAGGAACCAAGAATAGAAGTCTTAGATCGTGTAAGGAAGTCAAAAGCTAGAAGAAGTATCCCGAGGAGTTGACAAATTTGAGCTGAAAATCTCGAAGGCTGACGGTAATTGCTGATTTCGAGCCACTTAAAGATGGATTCAGCCTATGCGTTATGAAGAAGATTCGTGCCTTATCGAGTTACGAAGAATTAGCAAGTTGAATGAGTCAATTAAGAGTTAAATTGAGAAAGTTATAGCCGTTTTAGTGAGGGGTATACAGCAGTTACGGGATTTTGGGTTTGAAAAGTGGACTCGGGCCATTTAATATTTAATTATTCTTTTAAAATAGCCCAAGTCCGAATTTAATAATAAATATAGGATTTTTACTTTATTTTTACACACAATTCATTTTCTACAAAGTCAGAGCGTCAGAGAAAAGGACAGAAGCAAGGAAGAAGGAAGAAGACAAGAGTTGGAGACTTCAACATCTCCAAATCAACAACCAAATCCAACAGGTCTTTAATTTTATTCTCTTTCTATGCTGTAGATCTCGGTTTCGGGCGCTAGGCGGTCGACCAGGGCCTAGCGCCTAGGCAGGATTACACGGGGCCTAGGCGGAATTATACGGTTTTGAATCCCGATGTGTAATTTTGTATATTTAGTAATTATATGTAGTAATTATAGCAATTTTAACTATTTAAGTCATAAAATTCATCTAACAACACTATAGTACCTATAAAATACTAAAAATTGAGTTATAATATCAACTAAAGAATTTTCGGAAAAAAGAAAAATAACAAAAAGGTCTATGCGGGCATGTTTTTCCATTAATCGGCGCCTAGGCGGCCATTTTTTGACATTAATCGGTGCTTAGACGGGTTAGGCGCCTATTCCATGGCGACTAAGGCGCTAGGCAAAAACGCCTAGAATTTTAACTAGGCGTAAGCGGCTGAGGGGGGAGTTGACGCCTAGGCAGCGCCTAGGCGGGGAATGTAAGAATATTTATATTCTTATGTGACATATGTGTCTAACAATTTAATAATAAAGTTCAAGTTTATATTATATGTTGAAAATTATAATATAAAAGATGATACCATGATGGATTGGTTTCAACTAAAGCATTATAATTTGGGTGTATTAATAACCCTCTTCTCTTACCTCATTAAAATAATAATATTCCTCCTTATATAACCGTTATTAAAGTATATTTGAATGAGTAACTGTCACATTTCTTTGCTATATAATCATCAGCATTATCATTACATGTGAACATCTCATTTACATTTCATAAAAACAAAATAAGAAAAGAGACGGTTATAGTGATCGGATACAAAATCATTTAATTACAAGAAGGAGATTTTGATCCTTTATCCATCAAAAGGATCATTCAATGAAAGAGGTCAAAGAGAAGAGAAAATTAAGTGATCAATTAATTTATACTGATAGTCATTATCAATGGATCAAGGTTAGTATCTTATATTATTGTTTGTTAATGTAATTATGGTTAAATTAAACAATGATCTTGATATAAAAGATAAATTTAACAATTGGTATCAGAGCCAATCTAGATCTATTTAATTTACCGATTAAATCGATGCTTTTAGAAATTATGATTTTGTTTATATCTGTGATGAACTTTAAATATGTGACATAGAATTGTGTAATATTTGTTTAAGTATTATTAATTATGTCTATAGTTACCTTCCGCTGTTATAATGTTTTGGGTATTGTGTTTATAAAATTCTAACACAATATAAAATCATTTTTACCCATAAAAGATTTAATGTTTTGTTTGTAATTAACATGTTAGTCACCAAAGTGGCCTTGTTATATTGCTACTACATTATGATCGATTATAAATAAATGATGCATAAATGATATAATTTGTTTTATTGATCAATTGTTTTATTAATTATATTTTGAGAGATCACTCAAAGGTGGATCTTTGAATATAATTAGAAACATGAATAGTATTTATTTTTCTTACTAGTCAATGACATGTATTGCCCAAAGGTTGCATGATTAAATGATTTATGGTTGATTTGATTAATTGTTAAAGTAATTTATTTTGCATCACTGAAAGTGTATATGTTTAAGTATTGCTCAAAAGTTGCTTAAATATATGCTATAAAGTTTCAGTAGAAAATATATATTATGAATCTGTATTAATTTTGTTTTAGCACTAATAGATAAGCATGTATAAATGTTGCAGCGTTGTCAAATGTTTTTACATCTGCTAACTCTGTCATGAAATTCAATGGGCTAAATTATGGTGAATGGTCTGATCAAATCAAGTTTACTCTTGGTGTAATGTCATTGGACTTTTGCAATCCTCTCTGATGAAGAACCACCAGCCATTACAGATGATAGTTCTGATGCTGACAAATCTCGCCGTGAGATTTGGGAACGATCAAACAGGCTGAGCTTGAATCTCATGAGGATGTCGATGGCTGAAAGTATTAAACCATCAATGCCCAAGACAGAAAATGCAAGGGAATTCATTAAAGCAATTAAAGAGTGTTCACAATCGGATTTGGCTGATAAGTCTATTGTAGGAAGCCTTATAAGTGAGCTTACTACAAAAAAATATGACTGGTCTCAGTCAATCCATGATCATGTGACACACATGTCAAACTTGGCATCAAAGTTAACGACCTTGGGAATGGAAGTTCATGAGCAATTCTTGGTCCAATTCATTATGAACTCTCTACCTCATCAGTTTAGCCAGTTCCAGGCGAACTACAATACCATTAAAGATAAATGGAACTTTACAGAATTGAAGGCTATGCTGATTCAAGAAGAGGGGAGATTAAAGAAGTTCAGTGACCAAGTTGTTAATCTCGTAGGTCTTGAAAGAGCCAGCAGCAGTAAAGCAACACCAAGTAAAAATAGCAAAAAGAAGGATAAGACATTTCTGAAAAGGTCTGAAAGTCAAATCAGTAAAGAAATGAAATGTTTCTTTTGCAAGAAAATTGGACACTTCAAAAAAGAATGTCTGAAAAGAAAAGCATGGTTTGATAAGAATTACAGCTTTGTTTGCTCTGAATTGAATCTTATAGAAGTGCCTAATAATACTTGGTGGTTAGATTCTGGTGCTACTACTCATGTGTCTCATATTGAACAGGGATTCAGTTTGATCCAGCCCATAAGAGGAGCTGAACAGTACTTGTTCATGGGAAACAGGATGAAGGCACGAATTGAAGGCATTGGGACTTATAGGTTGATCTTGCAGACCGGTTGTCATGTAGATCTTGAAGGGTGTCTTTATGTACCTGAATGTGCAAGAAATCTTGTTTCTGTTAGTAAATTAGATAATTTAGGTTTTAATTTTAAGATTGGACATGGTGTATTTTCATTGTACCTAAATAATAAATTTTTTGGTAGTGGTACTTTGTTTGATTCACTTTATAGGTTTAATCTTGATACAAAGTTTTCTGAATCCTTATTTAATATTGAAATTCGAGGCACTAAATGTAGTGCATCTAATGAAAAATCTGCATTCTTGTGGCATCAAAGACTAGGTCACATTTCCAAGGAAAGAATTATGAGGTTGGTAAAGAATGAAATTCTACCTCAGTTGGACTTTAGTGATCTAGATGTGTGTATAGAATGTATTAAAGTAAAACAAACTAAACATATTATAAAGAAACCAGCCACAAGAAGCACTCAGCTTCTTGAATTAATTCACACTGATATTTGTGGCCCTTTTGATGCTCCTTCATGGAACAGAGAGAGATATTTTATCACTTTTATTGATGATTATTCACGTTATGGTTACACTTATCTTTTGCATGAAAAGTCTGAGTCAGTGAATGTCCTTGAGGTGTTCATTGATGAAGTGGAAAGGCAATTAGATAGAAAAGTAAAAGTGGTGAGATCTGATAGAGGTGGTGAATTTTATGTAAAGTTTAATGAAAGTGGACAATGTCCAGGTCCATTTGCAAAGTTACTTCAAAGTAAAGGTATTTGTGCACAGTACACAATGCCTGGAACTCCTCAGCAGAATGGTGTAGCTGAAAGGCGAAATCGTACTCTAATGGAAATGGTTAGGAGAATGTTAAGTAAATGTTCTTTACCCATTTCCTTGTGGACATATGCATTAAAGACTGCAACGTATGTGATTAACAGGGTTCCTAGTAAAGCAATTCCTAAGACCCCATTTGAATTGTGGGTGGGAAGGAAACCTAGTTTGAGACATCTACGTGTATGGGGCTTTCCAGCAGAGGCAAGGCTATATAACCCACATGAAAAGAAACTTGATTCTAGGACAATCAGTTGTTTTTTTATTGGCTATCCTAAAAAATCAAAGGGGTATGTATTTTATTGTCCTAAACACAGTACGAGAATAGTTGAAACGGGTAATGCTAGGTTCATTGAGAATGATGAAACTAGTGGGAGTGGTGAACTACGAAATATGGATTTTACAGAAGTCCAAAATAAGGTTGATTCACCTATTGTTGTACCTAAGGTTGTTGTTCCCATTGTTGTATCACATTCAAATGATACAATTAAACAGCATGATGTTGTGCAAACACCACTGGCAGAAATTACAGCCGATGAATCTGTCACAAATCAAGAAGATAATAGTGTACCACGAGAAATTTAAGGAGATCTGCAAGAGAAAGAAGATCTGCCATTTCAAATGATTATATGGTATATGCTATTGAAAATGAATGTGACTTAAGCAGTGACGAAGACCCGAACACTTTCCGAAAAGCCATGGAAAGTAACAATTCAGAAAAGTGGTTGATTGCTGCAAAAGAAGAAATAAAATCCATGGATGACAATAGAGTTTGGGACTTAGTAAAGTTGCCCAACGGTTTCAAAACTGTTGGATCAAAATGGGTTTTTAAGACCAAACGCGACTCGAAAGGTAATATTGAAAGGTACAAGGCTCGCCTTGTTGCCAAAGGATTCACCCAAAAGGATGGAATTTACTATAAAGAGACTTTCTCTCCAGTTTCAAAGAAAGACTCTCTAAGAATTGTTTTGGCTTTGGTAGCTCATTATGATCTCGAGCTTCACCAAATGGATGTGAAAACCGCCTTTCTTAATGGAGAGCTTGAGGAATAAGTATATATGGACCAACTTGAAGGTTTCTTGGCCGCAGAAAAAGAACACTTGGTGTGTAAGCTGAGAAAATCAATATATGGGCTGAAACAAGCTTCCAGACAGTGGTATTTAAAGTTTAATGATGTTATCACGTTATATGGTTTCGTAGAGATCATTGTTGATCGATGTATCTACATTAAGGTCAGTGGGAGCAAGTTTATAATTTTAGTCCTATATGTTGATGATATTTTGCTTGCTGCAAATGACATGGGCATGTTACATAATGTAAAGAAGTATCTCTCTAATAACTTTGAAATGAAAGATATGGGTGAGGCATCATATGTGATTGGAATAGAAATATTTCGAGATAGATCACAAGGATTGTTAAGTTTGTCTCAGAAGGGCTATATCAATAAAATATTAAAGAGATATCAAATGGAACAATGCTCTGCAGGGATAACTCCAATTCAGAAAGGGGACAAGTTTAGTAAATTACAAAGTCCTAAAAATGAATTGGAGCGTAAAGAAATGGAACGAATTCCATATGCATCAGTGGTTGGGAGTTTGAACTATGTTCAGACATGTACTCGACCAGATATCACCTTTGCTGTAGGTATGTTGGGTCGATATCAAAGTGATCCTGGAATGGAACACTGGAAAGCTGCAAAGAAGCAAGGCACCAAAGACCACATGCTTACATACAAGAGATCTGATCACCTCGAGGTCATTGGATATTCAGATTCAGACTATGCTGGATGCGTTGATACTAGAAAATTGACATTTGGCTATGTGTTCCTTTTATCAATGGGAGCAGTATCATGGAAGAGTAGAAAGCAGTCTGTCATTGCTACTTCCACTATGGAGGCCGAATTTGTGGCATGCTTTGAAGCCACTGTTCATGGATTGTGGCTGCGAAACTTCATCTCAGGGTTTGGGATTGTCGACTCTATAGAAAAGCCGCTGAGAATTTATTGTGATAATTCCGCAGCTGTCTTCTTTTCAAAGAATGACAAGTACTTGAAAGGAGCTAAACACATGGAGTTAAAGTATCTGTCTGTCAAAGAAGAAGTGCAGAAACGTAGAGTGTTTTTTGAGCATATAAGAACGGACATGATGGTTGCAGATCCGTTAACTAAAGGATTACCACCCAAGGCGTTCATTGGCCATGTGGAACGTATGGGTGTTATTGATAAGTCTTTGCTATTCTGATTTAGTTATGCGCGTTATGTCTAGCACTATGAATTCAATTATAGTTCTGTTTCTGCTGTATTTATCAAATATGTTATTATTAGAGTATATGTATACATTTATGGTTCAAGTATAACATATAGTAGTTTTGAGAATTAATTTTTCAATATTAGGATCGTTTAGAGTTGAGATTGATTCGTGATATGTGGAAAGGACCACATCGATTAAATGGTGTGTAACCGTCACGATCCAATTAGTTTCAACTTTATTATGTTTTTGTTTATAAACTTGATGTAAGAGTGCACATTATAGATAATTAAATCATTAAGTCGACACAAAAGTCAAGTGGGAGAATGTAAGAATATTTATATTCTTATGTGACATATCTGTCTAACGATTTAATAATAAAGTTCAAGTTTATATTATATGTTGAAAATTATAATATAAAAGATGATACCATGATGGATTGGTTTCAACTAAAGCATTATAATTTGGGTGTATTAATATCCCTCTTCTCTTACCTCATTAAAATAATAATATTCCTCCTTATATAACCGTTATTAAAGTATATTTGAAGGAGTAACTGTCACATTTCTTTGCTATATAATCATCAGCATTATCATTACATGTCAACATCTCATTTACATTTCATAAAAACAAAATAAGAAAAGAGACAGTTATAGTGATTGGATACAAAATCATTTAATTACAAGAAGGAGATTTTGATCCTTTATCCATCAAAAGGATCATTCAAAGAAAGAGGTACTGATAGTCATTATCAATGGATCAAGGTTAGTATCTTATTTTATTGTTTGTTAATGTAATTACGGTTAAATTAAACAATGATCTTGATATAAAAGATAAATTTAACAGGGAGATCTACATCATAGCTGTTATACATGAATTCCACTATTTTTATTTCTTTCGTTTTAATTTCAATTATGAGCTAAGTTTTTATTGTACTTGAGAATCGCAATATAGGTTAAACCCATTCTTGAATAATTAGTGTTTTTCCAATTTGGGATTAAATAATTTTAATTGAGTTTCTATTTTACGTTGGCTTTTACTTTACGCTTATTTATTATCCTTAGAGTCATGAACTAGGGATAAGTTTTAGTACCTAGGCTATTCCATATAGTGGCGTATGGATCACCTTGACGGGGGATTTGGGTATAGAACTAGGTATTTACCGATGGTATCCGCCAATGTCCTTGACAGACTTGACTAGCCAATAGCCAAAGTGGTAAGTTATAATAATCCGAAAGTGGTTATAATCACCCTGACAGGGTTTAGAAGACCGTAGGAGAGCTTTTATGTCCACACTGACAAGGGCTAAGAGATTTTAGAATCCCGACTAGCGCAAGAATATTAACTCAACCCTTAATAGGAAACATTAATTAGGAAAGTTTACGGTGAAACCCTAGCGTGACTCAAGTACTACTTTTCTCTCGCGTCTACCTCATTTACTTGTGTTATTTCCATTCTAGTTTAATTACTTTAGCATTTCAATTACTTTTGCACTTTAGTTGTTAATCAAAAACCCCCAACAAACATCATATCTTTTACTTTTTCGTATTTGCAATCATTCCACTATTTGATAACATTAGAGTCAACCAATCCGTCCCTGAGAACGAACTTGTTTATCATATATTACTTAGGACAACTGTACACTTGCAGTTAGTGGTTCCTCTACTTTATCCGCATTATTTTATAACACACAAGGACCCACCACTATCCAATTAGCACAAAAATTCCTATTCTGAGATGTATAGAAGAAGTTTATGTCTCTAAAAAGAGTAAGAATATATCTATGAGGAATTTATTTTATTGGAGATGAGAAAGCTAAATATATTAGTACAATCATTGAAAATTATAATACTAGCCAGTGGGTAATAAAGCGCTGCAATAGTAGTTTCCCTTAGTCCAATTGTCTCGGCTTCAAGTGATGATCCAGCTGTAAAATTCCATGCTTGTCCTTCCAAAACTTGTCCCTGTTGAGTGGTTACTATACAACCAGAGCCTGCACCGTTAGTACATGCTTTGTAACTTGCATTAACATGTATGTGAATTGAGGGTTTCTTTTCATTACATGTTGCTCTTGTTTTATTTCTATGTAAAGTTTGCTTCTTTTTATGTTATTATCATTTTCATTTTTGCTTTTGTTTATATTTTTATTTGCCTCAGGTTCACTGGGACTTTTTTGAATAGCCAAAAACTCATCACAGACTATAATTGCTCGGTTTGCAATGTTTTGTGGGTCAAGGATAGTAATTTGAAAAGAAAGTCATTTTTGTCTTTCTATATTGCCCATACCGTCATGGTAACCTTCTCAACAATAAAGGATTCCTTATCAAGTGTATCATCTGTTTCAATAAGTTTTATCAACCATTTACCAAAATTTGTTGTAATTTCGTTACTTGTTAGGAATCCTTATGAAGTGGCATACCATGTTACTCTTGCCCAACTACAATCGAATAGAAGATATTATATATCTTCTTTTTCAGAATGACATATCTTGCATATATTATTTAGGGCGTATTTTGTTTAATTTATTATCCTCGGTGGCTAGTGCCTTATTACAAAGCCGCCAGAGAAAGTTTTTAACTTTATGAGTCACAATAAGACACCAAAATTTCTTCCAAAGACTTTTAGGTTGTATGAAGGATCTTTGGGGTTGGAGATCTTTCTTTATATTTTCCTCATTATCAACTAATGATTTCTTATAGGCATACATTCTACTAGTGGTTGACTATCTCATCTCATTGAAGTGTTAATTTTTCACAATAGTTTTTCTATAAAATATAAATTTAATCATTTTTTTTGGATAGAAATATAAAAAGTGAATCACCTATGACATATTGAGTTGGACTAGTATTATGGATGATAGAGATTTCATTTTCTATATTTTTCAAAATAGTGATAAAAACATCTTTGGCTAAAGAAAATGAAATCGGTTTTCTGGAAAATTAAATGAAAACGATGTTATATTGGAGAACATGAAAATCGACGTTTTCCATATTTTCTGAAAATATTGAAAACGAAAACAAAAATTATTTTCTAAAAAATATATTATGAAAATAGAAAATATTTTCACAAACTAAACAAGGCGTAGATATTTGGAATGATAAATAGATCAAATACTTAATGAAAGCTTGAAAACCCACCTAATTATGATATTATAAAAGTTAATTAACTTTGAAAACAAGATTCTTATGAGTGGAACCTAGAATTTTTGGATAATATATTTTCTAAACCAATCGTTAATGGCATTACTAAAATTTGATTTAACACATATCAATAAGATAAATTTATTTGGCCATACGTTACAAATGGTCAGTATTCTACAAAACAGGATATAAAATTATGGTGGAGGAACAATCTTTCCATCAACATCAATCAGTCGGTAACAATGAAAATCTTAAATCCATTTTATCGAAGACCATTTGGAAATCTAATACTCACAAAAAAATCTGGATTTTTATCTGGAAAGTGTGTGGGATTTGTAAAGAAATTTGGGTTGGATCATCACTTCAGATTAACGGGATATCAATAATAACACTAAATTGGGTGACTAGACACTTGAAGTCTCTAAATCTTACAGTAAAGCAGATGGGATTACAAAATTATCATCGATTACTTATTCGTCAATATTTGGAACATTTGGAAGGAAAAAATTAAAGTCATTTACAAAGAATTTATTATAGATAGAGATAAAATTATTTTTTCTACCAACAAACTTATGAAAGAATTGCACGGTACTGAATGGAAACAAAACGAATCTATAACAGCAAGAATGAGTCGGATGAATCAACACCAAGACACAGAAGAGCACACATCTAATAAGATCTTATTTTCCTATGGTGTATGTCAAAATTTCAAGAAACTCTGTTTTGCGACACTATTTGTTGAGTATTAAAGATTATTATAAACGTGAAAATCTTGACTTTACAGGTACGGGTACTTAATAATAGATTCAGTCGACATTTGAGTTGTTGATTTTTTAGATCACTAGGCATTACTACTTGTGATCATACAAAGTAATGTCATTATGAGAAGAAATTTGATTGGGAACTTTATACGAATTTAGTTGATCTTAGCATCGATATTGATTTATATACAATAATCTATGTTATAAATTGCCGCATAGGGGCGCCTAGAGGTCAACTCCCCTCTCAGTCGCCTACGCCTAGGAAAAATGCTAGACGTTCTTGTCCAGCACCTTAGTCGCCGTGGAAGAAGCATCTAGCTCGCCTAGGCGGCGATTAATATAAAAAATTGGTCGAGGCCCTTATTTTATTTTTCTTAAATTTTATATTTACTATAGTGTTGTTAGATGAATTTTATGACTTAAAAAGTTAAAAATATTATAATTATTACATATATATTACTGAATATATAAAATTACATAGAGGGTTTAAAATCACATAATTCCACTTAGGCACTAGGCCCGAAACCAAGATCTACAACATAGAATATAATGAATATGAAAACTAATTAAATTGAACGTTAATCATTTAGTAAAATTTTGGGCTTTTCTTTGGAGGGATACATGTCTAAAGGTCTCTTGGGATGAAGGGATAAAATTATTTGGATGAATAGGTATTGGTATTTAGAAACTTGCAGATATTAATCTTGTCATATTTTCAAATTCTTTTAGAGATTGTATACTTGCAAAGATTTCATTTGGGAGAATCGGACTCAGATGAACTTCTTGAAGTTCAAAAATATTTGTGCCATTCCTATTTTCAAGAACACTAACTGAATTTGGATAAATCTTGAAATTATTCTCTAACTGGTCTTGAAGACCTCTCTTCAAGACCCAAGACCCAAGACCCCTTATTAATTGAAGTTCTTTCTGAATAAGTTTAAGAAGAATAACATCTATTAAATTTTAGTTAAAACTATCAATCCTATATCTTCTATCCCCTCAAATGCCCTCATATATAAATCTACATATACCCCTTCCCCATAAACCACACATTTCACTTACAGACCCTAAAATACCTCTAAAACCCTCCCCTACCCCCACTAGAATTCCTTTAGTGGTGGCACTCTAAGGCGTTAATACAACGGTAAACGGACGGAATAAGCTCCAATCCATGGATTTGTAGTTGTTGCCATGGAATCCGAGCACACAACAGTGTTCGAGCTTGGATATGCCACTTTTCCAAGCAAGCAGTATTTGATCTTTTGTGGAGACCTTGGTTAGTGAAAGTTCCAATATACAAATTTAACGACAGTTGGTTCATGACTGAAGGAATGAGGTCGGGTCAATTCTTTCATACTTGAGCTTGATTAGAAATCATGGAGATCTTGGTTCAAATAGCAGCCTTGAGATTGGTTTCGCAACCATGAAGAGCTAGTTTTGAAGTGCTTGGTTCGAGCAGTAGCTATGAAAATGTATCTTTTGCAGCCATGGTAGTGCTCCCATATATGGTCAAGATTTGAAATTTCATCCGTGATTGGACCCTAGATTCCAGCTTCATCATGCTTTAATGGTGGAACAACTTGTTTTGAGGTCTAACTCGTGGTTGATTAGCATCACGACTTTAACTAATGTCAGCATTTTTGTGGATTCAAGTTTTGATAAAATTCATCTTTTGAATAGGACGATTATGATGTCAGTTGACGCCATCTAGCTGACGACAAATCTGACGTTCAGACGGGAGGGTTTTTTATTGTAATTTTAAATTGAGGAAACTAATAATTAGAGCCTAATTTTCAACTCTCTTAGGTTTTAAACCCCATCCCCATAATACTTCTAAATAAAGCCTAATTGAATCAAAACAATATGCACGCTTACTATAATACCCTCCCATTACTTTATACCCATTTCTCTTCCCTCATTTTCAATTTATTTTTAATTCTTTTTTCTTATTTTTTTTACAGTAATTCGTTTTTAATTTTTTTGTTCTTTTCATTTAACGGATGGATCCATACCCCCATCCGTACCCATGGGTACGGACCTGTATTAGTTTTTAAGTTTTTTTAAGTTAAGAAAATGGGTTTTTATATAATTGCAATTATACTTGTTCATGTCTTAACCAAGTTTTTGTCCATCTGATTGTCCAAGTACCCGAGGGTGTGTACCAAAATCTTATTTTTTTTCATAAAACAAGTCCAGAATACGATTCATATCAGGCTCTATCTATGTCAATTTTTAGTGGCGGTACCATATGAGTTGTACCCAAGAAGATATATCATACAAAATCCATTTTTCACACTTGCATAGGAATAATAAGCATCAAAAATTTAGATTAATAGGTTTTTTTTATTCTTTTTAGGTTTCTTTTAAATTAGTGTGAGTTAATAATTGTCAAAATAAAAATTTAATCAGTGGTTGTCCATTACTCATCTCAAGCTTATAATTGTTGGACCCCAAGGGCTGGACAATAAGGACTGGACCCTAGTGGGTTGTACTACCTAGTGGACTGTACCTAATGGGCTGCTAGACACGGCGAAAAAAACCATCGAGACACGGCGAGAAAACCCATCGAGAAGAACCATCAGACACAGCGATAAAACCATCGAGACACAGTGGTGAGCGGAAGAAGGTGGAGCAGATCTGTCGTCCCTTCCCCATTCATCTGGTGCAGCAAATCTGTAGCAGCGGTTCTTCTGCAGCAGCGGTTCATGGGGCGGCGTTGGGGCGGCGAAATCAGAAGGAAAGGGCGGCGGTGGGGCGACGTTCGTCTGGTGCAGCAGATCTGGGAAGAGGGAGGGTGAAAGTGGTGATAATGGTGGGAAGAGGGAGGAGGAGAGAGAGGGTGGCTTCGTCACAGCAGTGGTAATGGTGGGAAGAGGGAGGAGGAGGGGGAGGGGTGGCTTCGTCTTAGCAGTGGTGGTTCCGCAACATCATCGACGAGGAGGTTCTACAATATCATCGGTGAAATCAGAGAGGCGTTTGGGCGTCACAATGGTGGAGGCGTTTTTCTTGATGGAGATCGGGGGTCAGCGGTGGTGGTGGAGCTCTGCAGCGCTGGAGGGAACGCTGCTACACCAGATCGAGAGTTTCTCCTCGCAGTAGTGGACAGCTTCGTGGTGGTGGTGGTGGTGGGTCACAGCAGCAGTGGTGGTGGTGGTGGTGGTGGGTCACAGCCGTAGTGGTGGCTCGCTGTCGAAGGTGGAAGGTCAGATCGGGAAGGTGGCTCGGTGGAAGGTGGATCGGTGGAAGGTGGGAAGGTGTCGGCAGTGGTGGGAAGGTGGGAGAGAGAGAGGGGGAGGGTTTTCAGGGAAAAAAAACCCTAATAGGTTTTTTGTTTTTGAATATTGTTGGTTTACAATGGGTATAAGATGGGAAGAGGGATTTTGGGTCTTTTTATTGTGTTTTAGTTAGGTCAGAATTGCTAGTTAATAGGTAATGGGGGTTGGACTTTAGTTTGAAATATTGTTGTGGCTTTAATATATAATTTATCCTTTTAAATTTTATCCAGTAATTAACTTTGTATGAGAGTTTTTTTTAAATAGAAAAGATTTTTTTATTTTTTATTAAGAATTGTAATTGTTTCTATTATAAAAATAGATTTTATGCAATTAGTCCCTTTATTTTGTGTTAACAAAGCGGTGAATCAATGATACCTCGTGTAAACAAGTTACTAACTGTTGGAAGCTATTCCCATACCGTGCACCAAAGCAATACTTTCATTTTTTGTGTACATTTTAACTCCCGAATAGACTTCGTCTTAAAGTCTCAACTCATCCTGATTGGCTTCAAAGTCCTATACTCCCATTTAACCGAAAAAACAACATGATGCCTCTAGTTCTCATTTGTACCACTTCCCATTCATATCCTCTAATTCCACCACTCTATTTTACAATGCATTTCGAACTTCTCGAATTGCTTTACACATTATGGAGTATGATGACTAGATTTCCCTATGCATAAAGCCATCAAGAAAATACTTTGACTAATCACCATACTCCAAAGAATATGTGAATCCTGAAGAATTTTCCAACCCATTTTCTCAAGCAATTAGAAACGCTATATTATAACTCTTCATGTATCATAATTGTACCCCACCTTCCACATTTGGGTTACGTAATTTATCCCATGCCAACCAGTGTATCTTCTTCCCTTCAATCGATGATCCCCAGATGAAGATGCGAATGATACGATCAATTTCATTGCATACATATGTTCAAAGTTACATATTCTGGACAACATATGCTAGAATAACACTCAATATCGATTATGCTAGAGCACTATTATTGAGTGTTATTTTAAAATAAGTTTAAGTTATACTTGTATATATCATGCAGACTTATTGAAAGATATTTTATCACCATACTGGAAGAGGTTAATATTTATCATCTGTAGAGGGTACTATTTTAAAATTAGTTTTTTTTTTAATTTTATATTGTAAGTTTACACTAAATGAATATTCCCCAAAAATAATAAATTAGTAATATATAATATCAAAATTATAATTCCCCTAATAACATGGACAACTAACAATAACTTCCCACACACCGAACACTCATCATCTTTTGACATACTATATATATTTGATATTTTTAAATATATATTTATAAATTGGTGGTTACTTTTTCATATCACATCGTAACAGTTAAATAAAACCAATTCTCACATTATATTTGATATATCATAAAATCCCAATCTAATTACAAGAAGCAAGCGGTTTTTGTATATATATATAATGGGAATTTATGCTCGTGAGTCAAAGTGACCGAGTATCGTTTTTATATAATATAAAAAAATATCATCTCGTGCTTTTGTTAGTTGGAAAATAGTATAATTGTAATAAACTTCGAATTTTTTTTGCTAGAAATAAGTCCACTAACATCATAATTAATCAACAAAGAAACAACCCAAAAACAAATAAAAAAAAAGCCCATCCCACATGCTATTCTTTCTATCTAAGCCAACCTAATTTTTTGAAACCCAAATCTCAACATTATCGAAAGACTAATACACCCTTTCAAATAAGATTAATGCACAACCAAATACAAGAAACGACCTCGTTTTACTAAAAGCATTCTTGGAATTCACGCCGCACATTATTTCACATTAACCTAATTCCTTGTTTGACATTCATATACTCTATTAGAATTGTTTGCTTACTGCAAACACAAAACTCTCTCATAAATTCTTTTTCTAATTTCCTCTAAATTATCTCCTACTATACCACCTCATATTAATTTTCAAATACGTGTAACGTATGAGAATATATGCTTCCGATGTCTACAATATACATAGTAACCAAATTATTTGAGGAAAAAATTGTAAGTCTTATATGTTTCAGTTGTTTATATGGTGAGATAATTTCATTACAAATACAAAAGTGCTTAATTTTAATATCTTTTAAAACAGGTTCGTGTATGGAGTTTTAACTACAATTTCTCAGAAAGATAAGATCGATAACCATTACATTTCAATAAAATCCATTTGACAATTTATATGGTAAGAACTAAATATAGTATATTAATTACTATCTTATTTTGTTTGCATTTCTTAACCAAAATGGATACTTTATACTTATATATAGGAGAAAGTTGCATTTGGATTCTTCCCCCAAGCCTTACAAGAACAAATCCGGATTTGCAAGTGTGAATCCTTCTCAACTGACCACCGGGCAACAAGGGGAGTCTAATTTCTTAACTCGATCTATGATTAAAAGAGTAGTTAGAGAAAGTAGTGATAGTTCTTCGTCTTCGTCACCGGGTGAATTCAAGAGAGAACATCGGAAAACGAGATCTTCAAGGATGGAACAAGGAATCCATGAAATCCTAGAAATCTTTAAACAGGTTGAAGGTCAAGTAAATTTAATAAACGAAAGGGTGTCAAAGTTGGAGGAAATTTTAGTAAACGGAACTAAGTCGTTAAACGAGGATATCCCAAATTTCAAAGGTATTCAAGCGAGCAACATGCGACTTGAGAGTCAATTATGCGTGATAAACTATAGGATTTCTAACATGGAGTCCATTTTATCAAGGGTTGATGGACAAGTTGCAAACACTCTTCCCAAATATAGAGTGTTCAAGTTTATCTAGTGGTGTTTGATGTTCGTTTGTTGTTAATTTTGATATTTGTTGGTCTTTATGATGTTTATCTCTATTATAGTTTAATTAATTAACTTTCAATAATTACCAGTCTGATTTTGTGTTAGAGGTTGTTTTTGGTGAAGTTTAGAGATTATATTATGTAATAATGATGTGTTTGTCTAACTATTTCATGTGTTGATGGAATTGGAGTTATTTTATTGTATTTTATGTTAGAAAATAATGACGTTGTTGTCTATCTAATGCGTATTGCATATTTGATGTTGTTTGTCGAAATATGAATGTTTGAATGGGATGAAAATGTGTATTTGCACAATAAATGCATGAAATAGGAAAAGTGTAGTACTTGATAGTTTGCACAACAATGCATGAATGAGAGTGTACATTTCCACAAATATTCACAACTCATTTTAAAAAATTTATCAGTCTACATTACCAATTCATAACACCAAACTTGCACAACAATGACATGAAATATGGAAATGTCCATTTCCACTTAAATTCACTATTAATTTTAATAAAAATTCATCACTCTACACACAACAAGTCTTAACAGTTCATGACACTAAAAGCAATAACAACCAAAAATCTTGACATCCCATAAAAATAAAAAATCATATAAAAAACCTACAACATTCTTCTAACGTAACATTAACAAACGTTACAAATAAATATACAATAACAAACAAAAATCATCCCATAATCAAACCTACATCATTCATCCAACATGCATTACATTAACAAAAGTCACACTAATTACAAACATTATAAAACTTTATCCGTCATCCAAAGTAGACCATGTCATTCACCTACAACATCAATAAAATACCGCAACGAGTTATATTGGCTCCTAAACAAGTAGTTGGCTAACTCAAATCTCTTGTTCGCGGATTGTGAATTATTCCAAGCCTTTTTCCCTCTAGGGATCTCATCATTGTGCAAACATGAATCGCACAATCGTTTGACTGGCAATATTTAAATTAAACTTCGTAACAAGCTTAACCTAAAATTACAACCAACATATCATTAAGCCAATTTTATTTATATCAAACTTCAAAAAATAAAAATTATATATCTTTTAAGTAATATAACTTACCCCACCCCTTACGACAACTTTTTCCACCTCCTCGTTGCCTAGCGCATCATCGCTTAGCACATCCTTCTCATCATCTTCCAAGCTAGCAAGGTAACGGGTCTTGAATACACACCTTATGCGCGGGGTTCGCTCGTAAAAACGTGCCGGAAAATCATCCATGTTGATGGGTACGTCGGACATCACATCACGGTATTCTTGTGTCGTTATTAACCTAGGACAGCGGATTACCAATACAAGTACACTAATCTCATACCATGCAATAAAAACCTTAAGGCAATACAATCAACACTTACGTATAGTAATCCGCCACGTCTCTTAACCTTGTCGTCTTGGGAAGCTCTCTACGCGCTCCGGAAGTCGAGCCCCTGCAAATTAACACAAGTTAGTGTATCTAACTCAATCTAGATAACAACAAATAAGTTAGATCAATAATTCATGCTTTAAATCGATAAATTGAAACTATAAAAGATTTCATAGGATCACATGATTAAACAAGAGTCCAAACAAGTTCAATTACACATTTCGATCAAACATCATCAAACTATGAATTTATTTATCTAATTAGAACACAAAGTTAGGTTAACCCTAGATACAAAGAAGCGTTTTCAAACAATTAAAATCATAAATAATAATTCTTAAAACCGTAATAACACAATACCCCCTAAAACTAAGCAATACTATATGAATTACAACATTAAAAGGAAAATTACTACAAACAAATACATAAAATTAACTTGAAACACACCTACATATACAATTGTCATACCAAATACAATTCGGCAAACGGGCAATCTAGTTGATTAACTTTATTCAATCACACTTCATTCAATTACATGATTAAAAAACTTAAATAAACTTTAACTAAACATTAATAAAAAACGAAACCCTAAAACCCAATTCGTACGCAAATAACTTAAAACCACATATTCAATATCCAAAGAAATCAATAGAAAATCGTTTACACTCGAGCCAAACATACCCATTAACATAAAATAAAGCCAAAAAACTATCAAAATGGACTCAACTAACCATTTTTTAGATTTTTAGTTTTTAAAGGAACCTACCTTTTAATACTTTTTGCTTCTTTCTTCACCATTTTTAATATATTACTTGTCAAAAATCACTAACAATTAGTAGATTTGGGTCGTTAGCTAATACAACAATTACTACTACACAGAAATTTGTAAGCATTGTTGTGTCATCTGTGTTGTCTGGGAATCCACTTTCGGACAAACAATGGGGAAGTGTGTATATGGTGTTCTCTGGATTGTCGTATCAGATTTATGTTAAGTTGAAGAGATAACAAAGGTTTTCCAAAAAGAACAAGTCTTCTTAAGGAGATATATGATTGATTAGTTTATCTTGGTATAGTTTGATGTATGTTAGGTATGTTAAAGAGTTGGGATATTTGGTATGTATACTTGTATACTTGAGATCTAACACTTTAATATTAAAATTATGATTAACAAATTGATACATAGTCAAATCTAATACTTTAATATTAAAATAAAACAGAATTCTTATAACAGTAGAAGATGATTGTTAAATAAAAAACACCTCAAATATAGATTTCGTTGGATAAGGGCATATAAATCTTACACAATTATCGAGAAAAAACAAATATTATCTTTATTGTTGACAAGATGAAAATGAGATTAACAAACAGGTGTAAATCAAATTTTAAGGTTTAATTGAACATTATTAAATCCAAAGTATTAATGTGAATTTCAAGGTCTTAGATGAAACCTAAAATAAAACTTTTATGTAAATAGATTATTTATATCAAAAGTAACAAAAAAAATCATTATAATTGTAATGTGAATATTGTTTAACATGCATGGATAACATTTAACAATATTTTTTTCTAGATTTCAAGGGAGATTCTAAAGGATCATGAGATACATAACTATCAAATCAAAAGCACTAATCTAGTACAATAGAAGCTAAACCAGGACTAAAAATCATTCTTGAAGTCTTCCATCCCATTCGATCACGTGTAATAATACCCCAAATACCATCTGACGGGTGATCATGCCTCTGAAATTGCTCTACTTGAGATACTCCCAGCTTTTCTAGCCAATCTGCACAGAAGTTACTCTCCCTAAAAATGCTCTGCACCTTGAAGGATGTGTTTCTGCTAAGAATATGTTGGATCCGATAGATCCAAATCGCTGTCGGGCCCCTCCGATAGTCCACCTGACCAATCATATCTAGAGCTTCCCGAGATTCAGTCTCTACCTCTACATCCACCATTCCTAATTCCTCTACAAGACTAAGCCCCTGGTGAAGCGCCATAAGTTCCGAACCAGTTACCATATCCCAATCAACTTTCATCGAAAAGCCGCATATCCCCATCCCTAATTACTTCACCACCACCACTTCCACACTTCTTCCATTTATTAAAACTCCCATACGTATTTAGCTTAAACCCTATTTTTGGTTTGGTCCATCCCACAAACTTAATATATTGCTGAACCTTAGCCGCTCTACTCGGAACCATACTCCATACTCTTGAATAATTGACTGTAAGAAAATACGCCTTCCTAATCACCGCTTTAGGTGTAAGAAATTATACGCCCTTGAAAACGATGTCATTTCGAATTTTCCAGATTACATCGATCAAAACGCCAAAGAACACGCTTTAAAATATTCCTTTGTAAATTTCTTTACTCGTTATGTTTTTGTTCCACCAAGCATACCCTGTCATCTCAAGTTCCCCACCTGAGGCTCCAATCGCCCCTCCTTCCTGACCTATTGCTGCAGATTCTCGCGGAGCAGCACCTGCCACCCCACCGGCCAGAAAATCCTCTCAAACCCATTGAACCTGTTGTTCTGAATTGCCAAAGCCCCACCCTCATTTACTTCTCCCCTATGTTGCTGCAGCCATGTTCCAGTAGTAAAATCAAAAGGATGAGGCGATGTTGCTATTTGATTCCTAATATGGTGAAGACCTGTACTAGAAGAAAATGAAGGAGGGATCTGATGCTAAATTTCCCTCTCAGCCATGTCTAAACTTTCTGTAATTGCGCACAAAGTCCCTGAAGCAAGTATACTACAAAAATCTGAAATGTCCTCTGACATGTTACCTCTCGTTCCCGAATAGTGATGAATCTCGTCCCTAGCTATCTTCCATACCTAAGGAACCCTGATGGACTCCTTGAAGACGTGTAATGCGCTTTCTTCAACCAATCTGCAACATGGAAAAAGCCCTGAATCAACAACCCCTAATCTTCTCATATTACAACATGTCACGAGTCTATCATGTGCAGCTCTCCAAATTAAAACTCGAATTCATTGTGGGCAATGTATTTCCAAATCTTGTCCCACTTCACCGAAGTTTGCGCCTCATATATTTCGAACTCCTATGATGCCGATTTAGTAGTATATACCCCATGTATCTCCCTTGTCCAAGATAACTGATCCTTATTATCTATACTTCCTTGTAAAAAGCCTGTGATTTCTAACAATTTAGAGGTTGGTAAGAGATGTTGAAATGCATCCCAATTCCAAGAACCATCATCTAGTACATAATCTTGAACTTTCCTAGTATGCTCACTTGCCCCCATAACCAATATCAAAGTCTATTATATGGCGATCCCTAATCCAAACATCCAACAAAAACTCGCCTCCTTTCCATTGTTCAAGAGCCATCGGGATCCCCGTCTAACTACAACAATACCTTCCACGATGGCTCTACTCATTATCGAATCCGTATCTCTCGAAGCATAACGTAAGTGAGTCGAAGTGAAATATTTTTATCTCATAACAATAGCCCAAATAGTACTATCATCATGAATAGCCTTCCAACCCAATTTACCTAGTAAAATTTTATTCATATCCTATGTAAATCGAAAACCAAGACCACTTATAGACTTGGGCTTACAAATATCTTTCCACGCTATCCAGTTGATGTGTCTCTGCTCCTCCGTGATACCCCAGATAAATTCCCTCATGATCTTGTCAATTTCTTGGCAAACATAGACATGTAGTTTTTCCACTTGCATGATATACATTGGAGCCACACTAAGAACGGATTGAGCTAACGTAATACGACCAGCAAGTGATAAAACATTACCTTTACACTTAGCGAGTTTACCACGCAGTTCCGTGATAATCTCCCCATAGAAATCTCGAGACCGTCTAGCCGATAGAATGAGTACTCCAAGATATTTCCCCAAAGGGCTGGACAATAAGGACTGGACCCTAGTGGGTTGTACTACCTAGTGGACTATACCTAATGGGCTGCTGGACACGGCGAAAAAAACCATCGAGACACGGCGAGAAAACCCATCGAGAAAAACCATCAGACACGGTGACAAAACCATCGAGACACAGTGGTGAGCGGAAGAAGGTGGAGCAGATCTGTCGCCCCTTCCCCGTTCATCTGGTGCAGCAGATCTGTAGCAGCGACGGTTCTTCTGCAGCAGCGGTTCATGGGGCGGCGTTGGGGCGGCGAAATCAGAAGGAAAGGGCGGCGGTGGGGCGACGTTCGTCTGGTGCAGCAGATCTAGGAAGAGGGAGGGTGAAAGTGGTGATAATGGTGGGAAGAGGGAGGAGGAGAGGGAGGGTGGCTTTGTCACAACAGTGGTAATGGTGGGAAGAGGGAGGAGGAGGGGGAGGGGTGGCTTCGTCACAGCAGTGGTGGTTCCGCAACATCATCGACGAGGAGGTTCTACAAGATCATCGGTGAAATCAGAGAGGCGTTTGGGCGTCACAATGGTGGAGGCGTTTTTCTTGATGGAGATCGGGGGTCAGCGGTGGTGGTGGAGCTCTGCAGCGCTGGAGGGAACGCTGCTACACCAGATCGAGAGTTTCTCCTCGCAGCAGTGGACAGCTTGGTGGTGGTGGTGGTGGGTCACAGCAGCAGTGGTGGTGGTGGTGGGTCACAACCGTAGCGGTGGCTCGCTGTCGAAGGTGGAAGGTCAGATCGGGAAGGTGGCTCGGTGGAAGGTGGGAAGGTGTCGGCAGTGGTGCGAAGGTGGGAGAGAGAGAGAGAGAGGGGGAGGGTTTTCAGGGAAAAAAACCCTAATAGGTTTTCTGTTTTTGAATATTGTTGGTTTACAATGGGTATAAGATGGGAAGAGGGATTTTGGGTCTTTTTATTGTGTTTTAGTTAGGTCAGAATTACTAGTTAATAGGTAATGGGGGTTGGACTTTGGTTTGAAATGTTGTGGGGGCTTTAATATATAATTTACCCTTTTAAATTTTATCCAGTAATTAACTTTGTATGAGAGTTTTTTTTAAATAGAAAAGATTTTTTTATTTTTTATTAAGAATTGTAATTGTTTCTATTATAAAAATAGATTTTATGCAATTAGTCCCTTTATTTTGTGTTAACAAAGCGGTGAATCAATGATACCTCGTGTAAACAAGTTACTAACTGTTGGAAGCTATTCCCATACCGTGCACCAAAGCAATACTTTCATTTTTTGTGTACATTTTAACTCCCAAATAGACTTCGTCTTAAAGTCTCAACTCATCCTGATTGGCTTCAAAGTCCTATACTCCCATTTAACCGAAAAACAACATGATGCCTCTAGTTCTCATTTGTACCACTTCCCATTCATATCCTCTAATTCCACCACTCTATTTGACAATGCATTTCAAACTTCTCGAATTGCTTTACACATTATGGAGTATGATGACTAGACTTCCCTATGCATAAAGCCATCAAGAAAATACTTTGACTAATCACCATACTCCAAAGCATATGTGAATCCTGAAGAATTTTCCAACCCATTTTCTCAAGCAATTAGAAACGCTATATTATAACTCTTCACGTATCATAATTTTACCCCACCTTCCACATTTGGGTTACGTAATTTATCCCATGCCAACCAGTGTATCTTCTTCCCTTCAATCGATGATCCCCAGATGAAGATGCGAATGATACGATCATTTTCATTGCATACATATGTTCAAAGTTACATATTCTGGACAACATATGCTAGAATAACACTCAATAACGATTATGCTAGAGCACTATTATTGAGTGTTATTTTAAAATAAGTTTAAGTTATACTTGTATATATCATGCATACTTATTGAAAGATATTTTATCACCATACTGGAAGAGGTAAATATTTATCATCTGTAGAGGGTACTATTTTAAAATTAGTTTTTTTTTTTAATTTTATATTGTAAGTTTACACTAAATGAATATTCCCCAAAAATAATAAATTAGTAATATATAATATCAAAATTATAATTCCCCTAATAACATGGACAACTAACAATAACTTCCCACACACCGAACACTCATCATCTTTTGACATACTATATATATTTGATATTTTTAAATATATATTTATAAATTGGTGGTTTCTTTTTCATATCACATCGTAACAGTTAAATAAAACCAATTCTCACATTATATTTGATATATCATAAAATCCCAATCTAATTACAAGAAGCAAGCGGTTTTTGTATATATATATAATGAGAATTTATGCTCGTGAGTCAAAGTGACCGAGTATCGTTTTTATATAATATAAAAAAAATATCATCTCGTGCTTTTGTTAGTTGGAAAATAGTATAATTTTAATAAACTTCGAATTTTTTTTGATAGAAATAAGTCCACTAACATCATAATTAATCAACAAAGAAACAACCCAAAAACAAATTAAAAAAAAAGCCAATCCCACATGCTATTCTTTCCATCTAAGCCAACCTAATTTTTTGAAACCCGAATCTCAACATTATCGAAAGACTAATACACCCTTTCAAATAAGATTAATGCACAACCAAATACGGGAAACGACCTCGTTTTACTAAAAGCATTCTTGGAATTCACGCCGCACATTATTTCACATTAACCTAATTCCTTGTTTGACATTCATATACTCTATTAGAATTGTTTGCTTACTGCAAACACAAAACTCTCTCATAAATTCTTTTTCTAATTTCCTCTAAATTATCTCCTACGATACCACCTCATATTAATTTTCAAATACGTGTAACGTATGAGAATATATGCTTCCGATGTCTACAATATACATAGTAACCAAATTATTTGAGGAAAAAATTGTAAGTCTTATATGTTTCAGTTGTTTATATGGTGAGATAATTTCATTACAAATACAAAAGTGCTTAATTTTAATATCTTTTAAAACAGGTTCGTGTATGGAGTTTTAACTACAATTTCTCAGAAAGATAAGATCGATAACCATTACATTTCAATAAAATCCATTTGACAATTTATATGGTAAGAACTAAATATAGTATATTAATTACTATCTTATTTTGTTTGCATTTCTTAACCAAAATGGATACTTTATACTTATATATAGGAGAAAGTTGCATTTGGATTCTTCCACCAAGCCTTCCAAGAACAAATCCGGATTTGCAAGTGTGAATCCTTCTCAACCGACCACCGGGCAACAAGGGGAGTCTAATTTCTTAACTCGATCTATGATTAAAAGAGTAGTTAGAGAAAGTAGTGATAGTTTTTTCGTCTTCGTCACCGGGTGAATTCAAGAGAGAACATCGGAAAACGAGATCTTCAAGGATAGAACAAGGAATCCATGAAATCCTAGAAATCTTTAAACGGGTTGAAGGTCAAGTAAATTTAATAAACGAAAGGGTGTCAAAGTTGGAGGAAATTTTAGTAAACGGAACTAAGTCGTTAAACGAGGATATCCCAAATTTCAAAGGTATTCAAGCGAGCAACGTGCGACTTGAGAGTCAATTATGCGTGATAAACTATAGGATTTCTAACATGGAGTCCATTTTATCAAGGGTTGATGGACATGTTGCAAACACTCTTCCCAAATATAGAGAGTTCAAGTTTATCTAGTGGTGTTTGATGTTCGTTTGTTGTTAATTTTGATATTTGTTGGTCTTTATGATGTTTATCTCTATTATAGTTTAATTAATTAACTTTCAATAATTACCAGTCTGATTTTGTGTTAGAGGTTGTTTTTGGTGAAGTTTAGAGATTATATTATGTAATAATGATGTGTTTGTCTAACTATTTCATGTGTTGATGGAATTGGAGTTATTTTATTGTATTTTATGTTAGAAAATAATGATGTTGTTGTCTATCTAATGCGTATTGCATATTTGATGTTGTTTGTCGAAATATGAATGTTTGAATGGGATGAAAATGTGTATTTGCACAATAAATGCATGAAATAGGAAAAGTGTAGTACTTGGTAGTTTGCACAACAATGCATGAATGAGAGTGTACATTTCCACAAATATTCACAACTCATTTTAAAAAATTTATCAGTCTACATTACCAATTCATAACACCAAACTTGCACAACAATGACATGAAATATGGAAATGTCCATTTCCACTTAAATTCACTATTAATTTTAATAAAAATTCATCACTCTACATACAACAAGTCTTAACAGTTCATGACACTAAAAGCAATAACAACCAAAAATCTTGACATCCCATAAAAATAAAAAATCATATAAAAAACCTACAACATTCTTCTAACGTAACATTAACAAACTTTACAAATAAATATACAATAACAAACAAAAATCATCCCATAATCAAACCTACATCATTCATCCAACATGCATTACATTAACAAAAGTCACACTAATTACAAACATTATAAAACTTTATCCGTCATCCAAAGTACACCATGTCATTCACCTACAACTTCAATAAAATACCGCAACGAGTTATATTGGCTCCTAAACAAGGAGTTGGTTAACTCAAATCTCTTGTTCGCGGATTGTGAATTATTCCAAGTCTTTTTCCCTCTGGGGATCTCATCATTCTACAAACATGAATCGCACAATCGTTTGACTGGCAATATTTAAATTAAACTTCGTAACAAGCTTAACCTAAAATTACAACCAACATATCATTAAGCCAATTTTATTTATATCAAACTTCAAAAAATAAAAATTATATATCTTTTAAGTAATACAACTTACCCCACCCTTACGACAAATTTTTCCACCTCCTCGTTGCCTAGCGCATCATCGCTTAGCACATCCTTCTCATCATCTTCCAAGCTAGCAAGGTAACGGGTCTCGAATACACACCTCATGCGCGGGGTTCGCTCGTAAAAACGTGCCCGAAAATCATCCATGTTGATGGGTACGTCGGACATCACATCACGGTATTCTTGTGTCGTTATTAACCTAGGACAGCGGATTACCAATACAAGTACACTAATCTCCTACCATGCAATAAAAACCTTAAGGCAATACAATCAACACTTACGTATAGTAATCCGCCGCGTCTCTTAACCTTGTCGTTTTGGGAAGCTCTCTACGCGCTCCGGAAGTCGAGCCCCTGCAAATTAACACAATTTAGTGTATCTAACTCAATCTAGATAACAACAAATAAGTTAGATCAATAATTCATGCTTTGAATCGATAAATTGAAACTATAAAAGATTTCATAGGATCACATGATTAAACAAGAGTCCAAACAAGTTAAATTACACATTTCGATCAAACTTCATCAAACTATGAATTTATTTATCTAATTAGAACACAAAATTAGGTTAACCCTAGATACAAAGAAGCGTTTTCAAACAATTAGAATCATAAATAATAATTCTTAAAACCGTAATAACACAATACCCCCTAAAACTAAGCAATACTATATGAATTACAACATTAAAAGGAAAATTACTACAAACAAATACATAAAATTAACTCAAAACACACCTACATATACAGTTGTCATACCAAATACAATTCGGCAAACGGGCAATCTAGTTGATTAACTTTATTCAATCACACTTCATTCATGTACATGATTAAAAAACTTAAATAAACTTTAAGTAAACATTAATAAAAAAACGAAAGCCTAAAACCCAATTCGTACGCAAATAGCTTAAAACCACATATTCAATATCCAAATAAATCAATAGAAAATCGTTTACACTCGAGCCAAACATACCCATTAACATAAAATAAAGCCAAAAAACTATCAAAATGGACTCAACTAACCATTTTTTGGATTTTTAGTTTTTAAAGGAACCTACCTTTTAATACTTTTTGCTTCTTTCTTCACCATTTTTAATATATTACTTGTCAAAAATCACTAACAATTAGTAGATTCGGGTCGTTAGCTAATACAACAATTACTACTACACGGAAATTTGTAAGCATTGTTGTGTCATCTGTGTTGTCTGGGAATCCACTTTCGGACAAACAATGGGGAAGTGTGTGTATGGTGTTCTCTGGATTGTCGTATCAGATTTATCTTAAGTTGAAGAGATACAAAGGTTTTACAAAAAGAACAAGTCTTCTTGAGGAGATATATGATTGATTAGTTTATCTTGGTATAGTTTGATGTATGTTAGGTATGTTAAAGAGTTGGGATATTTGGTATGTATACTTGTATACTTGAGATCTAACACTTTAATATTAAAATTATGATTAACAAATTAATACATAGTCAAATCTAATACTTTAATATTAAAATAAAACAGAATTCTCATAACAGTAGAAGATGATTGTTAAATAAAAAACACCTCAAATTTAGATTTCATTGGATAAGGGCATATGAATCTTACACAATTATCGAGAAATAACAAATATTATCTATATTGTTGACAAGATGAAAATGAGATTAACAAACAGGTGTAAATCAAATTTTAAGGTTTAATTGAACATTATTAAATCCAAAGTATTAATGTGAATTTGAAGGTCTTATATGAAACCTTAGATTAAACTTTTATGTAAATAGATTATTTATATCAAAAGTAACAAAAAGAATCATTATAATTGTAATGTGAATATTGTTTAACATGCATGGATAACATTTAACAATATTTTTTTTCTCGATTACAAGGGAGATTCTAAAGAATCATGAGATACATAACTATTAAATCAAAAGCACTAATCTAGTACAATAGAAGCTAAACCAGGACTAAAAATCATTCTTGAAGTCTTCCATCCCATTCGATCACGTGTAATAATACCCCAAATACCATCTGACGGGTGATCATGCCTCTGAAATTGCTCCACTTGAGATATTCCCAGCTTTGCTAGCCAATCTGCACAGAAGTTACTCTCCCTAAAAATGCTCTGCACCTTGAAGGATGTGTTTCTGCTAAGAATATGTTGGATCCGATAGATCCAAATCGCTGTCGGGCCCCTCCGATAGTCCACCTGGCCAATCATATCTAGAGCTTCCCGAGAATCAGTCTCTACCTCTACATCCACCATTCCTAATTCCTCTACAAGACTAATCCCCTGGTGAAGCGCCATAAGTTCCAAACCAGTTACCATATCCCAATCAACTTTCATCGAAAAGCCGCATATCCCCATCCCTAATTACTTCACCACCACCACTTCCATACTTCTTCCATTTATTAAAACTCCCATACGTCTTTAGCTTAAACCCTATTTTTGGTTTGGTCCATCCCACAAAATTAACATATTGCTGAACCTTAGCCGCTCTACTCGGAACCATACTCCATACTCTTGAATAATTGACTGTAAGAAAATATGCCTTCCTAATTACCGCTTTAGGTGTAAGAAATTATACGCCCTTGAAAACGATGTCATTTCGAATTTTCCAGATTACATCAATCAAAACGCCAAAGAACACGCTTTAAAATATTCCTTTGTAAATTTCTTTACTCGTTATGTTTTTGTTCCACCAAGCATACCCTGTCATCTCAAGTTCCCCACCTGAGGCGCCAATCGCCCCTCCTTCCTGACCTATTGCTGCAGATTCTCGCGGAGCAGCACCTGCCACCCCACCGGCCAGAAAATCCTCTCAAACCCATTGAACCTGTTGTTCTGAATTGCCAAAGACCCACCCTCATTTACTTCACCCCTATGTTGTTGCAGCCATGTTCCAGTAGCAAAATCAAAAGGATGAGGCGATGTTGCTATTTGATTCCTACTGTGGTGAAGACCTGTACTAGAAGAAAATGAAGGAGGGATCTGATGCAGAATTTCCCTCTCAGCCATGTCTAAACTTTTTGTAATTGCGCCCGAAGTCCCTGAAGCAAGTATACTACAGAAATCCGAAATGTCCTCTGACATGTTACCTCTCGTTCCCGAATAGTGATGAATCTCGTCCCTAGCTATCTTCCATACCTAAGGAACCCTGATGGACTCCTTGAAGACGTGTAATGCGCTTTCTTCAACCAATCCGCAACATGGAAAAAGCCCTGAATCAACAACCCCTAATCTTCTCATATTACAACATGTCACGAGTCTATCATGTGTAGCTCGCCAAATTAAAACTCGAATTCATTGTGGGCAATGTATTTCCAAATCTTGTCCCACTTCACCGAAGTTTGCGCCTCATTTATTTCGAACTCCTATGATGCCGATTTAGTAGTATATACCCCATGTATCTCCCTTGTCCAAGATAACTGATCCTTATTATCTATACTTCCTTGTAGAAAGCCTGTGATTTCTAACAATTTAGAGGTTGGTAAGAGATGTTGAAATGCATCCCAATTCCAAGAACCATCATCTAGTACATAATCTTGAACTTTCCTAGTATGCTCACCTGCCCCCACATAACCAATATCAAAGTCTACTATAAGGCGATCCCTAATCCAAACATCCAACAAAAACTCGCCTCCTTTCCATTGTTCAAGAGCCATCGGGATCCCCGTCTAACTACAACAATACCTTCCACGATGGCTCTACTCATTATCGAATCCGTAACTCTCGAAGCATAACGTAAGTGAGTCGAAGTGAAATATTTTTGCCTCATAACAATAGCCCAAATAGTACTATCATCATGAATAGCCTTCCAACCCAATTTACCTAGTAAAATTTTATTCATATCCTACGCAAATCGAAAACCAAGACCACTTATAGACTTGGGCTTACAGATATCTTTCCACGCTATCCAGTTGATGTGTCTCTGTTCCTCCGTGATACCCCAGATAAATTCCCTCATGATCTTGTCAATTTTTTGGCAAACATAGACATGTAGTTTTTCCACTTGCATGATATACATTGGAGCCGCACTAAGAACAAATTGAGCTAACGTAATACGACCAGCAAGTGATAAAACATTACCTTTCCACTTAGCGAGTTTACCACGCAGTTCCGTGATAATCTCCCCATAGAAATCTCGAGGCCGTCTAGTCGATAAAATGAGTACTCCAGGATATTTCCCCAAACCCTCACTCCGTTTGTACCCACTCCTTGCTTCAATGTTAAGTGCCACTTCCTCAGACGTTTCCAGAAAAATACACCATTGACTTCTCCTTGCTAATTGTTTGATCGGCGTCCTTGCAAAAGATTTCCAGAGTCTCCTGTAAAATATCAAAATTATGCACAGAAGCTTTCGAAAAAAGAATAAGATCATCAGCGAAAAAAATATGAGATATAGGAAACACCCCTGAAGAAAGTGTAATGGGTTGCCAATCTCCAATCTCCACACGCGCTTCTGAATAAGAGTCGACAAACGCTCCATACAAATAACGAATAAATAGATGTGTCTTTAGAATGTTTGAGTTTTTATGTTCAAAGTTTTTAATATTTTATTTAGTATTTTGATTTTTTATAAGATTTTGTAATATTAATTCATAAATTAACATTTTATTCCTATTTAAAATAAAAGTCAAAACTGTCACAAATTTATAACTTGTTAAAATGAATGTAATGTTATAGTAATTTTGGTATCATTTTAATTATATAATATATATATATATATATATATATATATATATATATATATATATATATATATATATATATATATATATATATATATATATATATATCATTATTTTTTATTTTTTTATTTTTTTCTCTATCAAACAATACATCTGTTAGGTTTTTTAATGGTTAATGTAAAAATTATAAAAAGAATACCTCAATTTTATCAATTATGAATAAAACTCGATATCAATTACAATCATAAAAACAATACATATAATAATTTAAAAAATAATAAAAATCAAACCTGAAAATAATAATAGCTTTTTGGCAAAAAATTGACCCATTGATATCCCTTATTTATATGTAATTACTATATAAAACTAGTAATAATAATTTTTATAAATAAAAAATAATAAGAGAAAAAGTATCAAGAATCGTGAAAGAAAATGTTAAAAAGATGAATTTTGAAAACTCTAGCATGGGCATTAGCAAGGGCATTAGCAAATAATTGGAAAGGCGTGGTAGAATTTATGACCTAAATTGTGTAAGGTTTGATCCATTTAGATATTTAAATTTAGTTTCTCTAATTACCGATAGATACATTTGTATCGTATAATTTGTTTAGTTAACATATTTAGCTGAAACAACAACCATTGAACTCTTTTAATAGCCGATCTTTTATAGTGATATTTTTCATCTTTCGGTGTTTTTCTCGTCTTTGGTAATACATGTATATCATAATTTTTTGTTTCTTATTTCTCGTTTTCTTTTTTTGCTTATGATCATAATCCTAACAAATTGGTATCATAGATAAGGATCCAAAGACCACAATGATAAATTTGTTGTGTTTAGGAAGTGAATAATATAAAAAAAATTGGGGATGCTACAGGAGATGAGAAGACGAGAGAAGGACATTTATGAGTACACCGTGGTCGCCGTGCATCATCGTTTAATTTTTTACCAATGATATTCCTAAAGGGTTTCTACGTTGTGGATCAAAGTTTGAGGTATTTTTTTCCAAATTATGAGTATTTTTTATAATTTTATTGTGTTGCTTTGTTATTTTATGGCTATTACATTAGTGAATTTACTATGTTATTGTTAGGTTGCAATATAAGATTAACTTTTTGTGTCAAGTAACGATAATTTTGACGCAACAAGTTTGGTTCTGTTGACCAATGCTATTTTGACATTTGATCACATAGGCCGATATTTTTTTTAAGGAATTTTGACATTCTAAATCCGTTTTTGTTTAGTTTCTCCAAATTCTGTGTGTCTTGCAATCTTTGATATTGTTTCCCTTAATCATTACAATAGGAAATATTTGTTGTGCTAAATTAAGTTGCAGGATGGTAGTTGTAAATACAAATTTAGAAGTTTTATATATTGGGGTTGATTTTGCTGAAATTTTATTCCGATCGTCTTTTTAGGGTCTTAATTATGACAAGATGTATCTCGATTAAAATGGAACTAATGAAAATGATATTGCAATTTGAGTTTTGTCATTAATTTTATTATATATTTAACATAATATATAAAAAAAAAATTAAATTAAATTTGGCCTCTAAATAATTTTTTACTCTGTGCATGTGCAACCATCCTTTTAACCTTGCTCACGATCGCTCCTGGATAATAGAATGGTAGCATGTGACTTTTTGAAGTATAACAAGCCTTACAAGCTAGACATCCTAATAAAGAGGGATGCCCTATGATGAGGTGAGGTGTACATAGAATAATACACCTCAGCTGCACAAGAGTATCTTCACCTACACATAAGTTAGTTAGAATTATATTCCATGTATTGTGTATGTAATCACACACCAAATGAGTGTGTACTTTCTCTATATATTCCCTATATTGTAATCATAACAATACACTGAAATATACACATAAAAATACTTTCTCTTATCTCTCTATCTAATATGGTATCAAGAGCCATGGAGATATAAAAAACATAAAAAATTTAAACACAAAGCTGCTAAACAAAATCCGCCATTAAAGGCGTTAGCAAGCTTCCTTCTCTAGCTCGATGATCCTTTCTTCCCCTCTATCAATGGCGTCGTCTTCATCTTCGTCTTTACCTACTTCTAACATAGTATTGTCATTTTCAGCTGGTCTTCAGCTGGTCTTAGGATACAGGTGGTGGTGTGTAATTGTACGGCTATTCCACAAACTAAAAGAACCCTACCTATAGTGTCTTAGATAATTCAAATGTATTCAGTCCCGAAATGGTCCCTGAACTATAATTCATTTGACAATTTAATCCTCAAACTTCAAAATCTATCAAAATAGTCCTAAAACTATATTTTTGTTCCTCATCAGAATACTAAGTGCCAAAGACAGTTCTTGAACCAAACAGATAAATCATCTTATAGTTAAGGACCATTTCAAGAATTTTCGGTATTTATTAATAATTACAAAAATACCCCTGCCACACTAGAAATTGTGGACCATTTGGGTATCATTTCAATTTTCAAACATCATGTCCTCTGCCGGTAAATACCCTATAATTCGAGGACCGTTTGGGGAATAATCCCAATTCTAAACAATATTACAATGATCTCATATCCCATCCCATTCCATAAAGTACCTCCCTAACAAAAGAAAACAATAAGAAAGGCACTAATGACATGTACTCAATTGATACCTAAAGAAACACACAACAAGAGTGAGGCTCAAATCTTTTTCATCAATAGAGAAAGAGTCTGATATGCGCCAAGATACAAGTCGCATCTCAATATTCCAGAAATATCATGACACCCCATTTTCATAAATCCAGACATAGTATTGCTTTGAGTATTTATACATGTCACCCTTTTGAGGCACACGTCTTTATTCATCTAGCAAGAGTGTAATAAGATTCCATGACTGCAAAACCTGTTACATGCCAAGGGAAGTATCACCAAAAGCGTTAATGACTCTCATCCGACCCGTTCTCAAACAAAACACCAAATTCAAAACAAGTAATTTCGGGCCATCCGATCCTATTAACAAAGCTTTCCCACAATTGATATACAATATATAAAAGGGAGGTAATAGTAAAACAGTTCATAAAAGTTAACCAGAATGACGACTAGTACTAAAGAAGCTGCGTGATATACATGAAATATGCAATGCTCAGTCAATGAAAGTGAGGTATATGATGATTTTTGTTTTCAAATTTGAGAATTTTTAGAAAAGAAGAGTCAAATCTGGGTGGCATTATTATGAATTTAGTTTCAGGCCAAAAACTTGATAGTAATGAAAATCAATATAGTAAGACTGAGAGAAAAGGCTCAGATGTTTAATTAATTATTGAGCAAGCAAGAGTCCAATGAGCCATGGCTGCAACACCTAGTTTGTTATCAGTAAAAATTCTCATAAAATAGCTCAAAAAGAAATAGGAAATATCTGGGGCAGCACCTTGGCACACAATCTACGGTGAAGATTGAATGCTTCCATAGAATGATTATAAATGATAATATACGTCGCCAAAGCTTTATATTCAACAGATTAAGAAATCATTTGTAGGAGAAACATAACATCTTAGTAAAACATGATAGATTATTATTATGAACACGTTAGAAGCTTTTATATTAATTTACCTAAAGATAAGAATACACTGGATGGATTTACCTGAAGATATTTTAATACTCGTCACATTGCCCGCGAATTCATTGTTGAATTTAAGATGGTTCACTTTTCTCAAAAATTCATACTTCATCATCATGCATACAAAACAACAGCGCGAACGCATCTATAGGTTTCGTATGTTACGCTCAATTAAATCTCATCTCATCTCACTTCAATTACAACTGTTATAATGTTTTGTGGCTTTGCAATGGAATATTGCTTACATGCCTGACTCAGTCATGGTTTACAAAGAGGGTTTAGTTTCTATAAAATGAGATAGAAACAACTCAATATGTCTCCAGAAATTCTGATACCAATCTAAATCAATATAGTGAGGTTAATAAGTTCTATTGTACATTTGTAACAACGTATAGATACAAGGTATCAAACATATATAGGGATATATCCTGCAATTTTGGTATTGAAAATCATGGGCAACACCAATAAAATTCTTACTGAATAAAGATCAAACCAAGCCTTTCATATGAGGAAATGAAGTGTAAGAGAGAGAAAGGGCTCACATATCTGTTTATTGATCAAGCCAGAGTCCATTCAGCCATGGCTGCAACACCTTCTCATTATCACTTATCAGGGTGGACCCACCATGATATGGGTCGGATCTCAAACTTAGAAACGTCATTACAGCCTCCTTTTTTTTAATAGACTCAAGATGACAAAACCTAGGGACCATTTAAGTGCAAAAAAATTGATATAGGGACCCATGGTGCAATTAACTAAAATAATTCTTGGGGGTATTTGTCTCTTTTTAAAACCATAGCGGAGTTATTGACTTTTTGTCAAACCATGGGAGGGTTATCATCATCAACATTCTGTGTCAGGATAAGTTTGTTATCTTTTAATCAATTCAAGTACAGGACAAGCTTTTACCCTTTATACTTATCTAGCATGTTTTCTCCTGGAAAAGCTAAAAGTAGAACAACCAGTGGAAGGGTTAGAAGTCTCATATTTGATCCGTGGGGGCTAATACTTAGAGGCTCACCAGGATAATGTATTTTTCTTTGATTTAGCTTTTATGATTACAGTGGAGATCACTCAAGAGATTTTTCTTAAGACACAAAATTATCATTTAAATGACGTATAGATATTAGCACCCCTGCGAAGATTTGAATTGATAATTTTAAATATATAATTGGAGGCCATCATTTAAAATTTTGAGACTAGAGAACATAAAGATAAGGGAAGTGGCAATACATGAGACATAAAAGGAGGCCATATTCATGAAATCGAGAAAATATTTTGAGTATTAGAAAAATAGTTTAAACCTAGAACAATGATGAGGAATATAAATAAAAGAGGGAAGCTCAGATCTGTTTACTGATTTAGCAAGAGTCTAATATGCCATGGCCGCAACACGTATCAGAAATGCCCTGCCAAGATACAAGTCAGATCTCAATACTCCGGAAACATCATTACAACCCCTTCACTTTCTTTCATAAATACAGACATAGTATTAATTAGAGTTATTTCACAAGGATGAAATACATAAAAAGTTATTTCAACCGCTAAGCTTTTACCTTATGAACAATTATGCGCTGAGAATAATACATCTGCCATGTGAGTTTTGTTGGGGCCCATAAATTGGTGGGACTGTTGAGTGAGCAATCTGCTCTTATATTGACTAAATCAGAGCCAGTTCAAGAAGATTAGCTGGAGAAACACAAACAATAAACAACTTAGTACACAATCCTTAACTGTGCCTCATGTGTTGGTTACCACTTCACCGAAGTTTGTGCCTCATGTATTTACAAATCTTGTCCCACTTCACCGAAGTTTGTGCCTCATTTATTTCGAACTCCTATGATGCCGATTTAGTAGTATATACCCCATGTATCTCCCTTGTCCAGGATAACTGATCCTTATTATCTATACTTCCTTGTAGAAAGCCTGTGATTTCTAACAATTTAGAGGTTGGTAAGAGATGTTGAAATGCATCCCAATTCTAAGAACCATCATCTAGTACATAATCTCGAACTTTCCTAAACGCTCACTTGTCCCTACATAACCAATATCAAAGTCTATTATAAGGCGATCCCTAATCCAAACATCCAACAAAAACTCGCCTCCTTTCCATTGTTCAAGAGCCATCGGGATCCCCGTCTAACTACAACAATACCTTCCACGATGACTCTACTCATTCTCGAATCCGTAGCTCTTGAAGCATAATGTAAGTGAGTCGAAGTGAAATATTTTTGCCTCATAACAATAGCCCAAATAGTACTATCATCATGAATAGCCTTCCAACCCAATTTACCTAGTAAAATTTTATTCATATCCTACGCAAATCGAAAACCAAGACCACTTATAGACTTGGGCTTAAAGATTTCTTTCCACGCTATCCAGTTGATGTGTCTCTGTTCCTCCGTGATACCCTAGATAAATTCCCTCCTGATCTTGTCAATTTCTTGGCAAACATAGACATGTAGTTTTTCCACTTGCATGATATACATTGGAGCCGCACTAAAACCAGATTGAGCTAACGTAATACGACCAGCAAGTGATAAAACATTACCTTTCCACTTAGCGAGTTTACCACGAAGTTCTGTGATAATCTCCGCATAGAAATCTCGAGGCCGTCTAGCCGATAGAATGGGTACTCCAAGATATTTCCCCAAACCCTCACTCCGATTGTACCCACTCCTTGCTTCAATGTTAAGTGCCACTTTCTCCGACGTTTCTAGAAAAATACACCATTGACTTCTCCTTGCTAATTGTTTGATCCGAGTCCTTGCAAAAGATGTCCAGAGTCTCCTGTAAAATATCAAAATTATGCACAGAAGCTTCCGAAAAAAGAATAAGATCATCAGCGAAAAAATATGAGATATAGGAAACACCCCGGAAGAAAGTGTAATGGAAAGCCACTCTCCAATCTCCACACGCGCTTCTGAATGAGAGTCGATAAACGCTTCATACAAATAACGAATAAATAGATGTGTCTTTAGAATGTTTGAGTTTTTATGTTCAAAGTTTTTAATATTTCATTTAGTATTTTGATTTTTTATAAGATTTTTTTTAATATTAATTCATAACTTAACATTTTATTCCTATTTAAAATAAAAGTCAAAATTGTCACAAAGTTATAACTTGTTAAAGTGAATGTAATGTTATAGTTATTTTGGTATCATTTTAATTATATAATATATATATATATATATATCATTATTTTTTCTTTTTTTGATTTTTTTCTCTAAATCAAACAGTACATCTGTTAGGTTTTTTAATGGTTACTGTAAAAAATATAAAAAGAATACCTCAATTTTATCAATTATGAATCAAAACTCGATATCAATTACAATCATAAAAATAATACATATAATAATTTAAAAAATAATAAAAAATCAAACCTGAAAATAATAGTAGCTTATTGGCAAAATATTGACCCATGGATATCCCTTATTTATATGTAATTACTATATAAAACTAGTAATAATAATTTTTATAAATTAAAAATAATAAGAGAGAAGTATCAAGAATCGTGAAAGAAAATGTTAAAAAGATAAATTTTGAAAGCTCTAGCATGGGCATTAGCAAATAATTGGAAAGGCGTGGTAGAATTTATGACCTAGATTATATAAGTTTGATCCATTTAGATATTTAAATTTAGTTTCTCTAATTACCGATAGATACATTTGTATCGTATAATTTGTTTAGTTAACATATTTAGCTGAAACAACAACCATTGAACTTTCCTAATAGCCGATCTTTTATAGTGATATTTTTCATCTTTCGGTGTTTTTCTCGTCTTTGGTAATACATGTATATCATAATTTTTTGTTTCTTATTTCTCGTTTTTTTTTTTTTTGCTTATGATCATAATCCTAACAAATTGGTATCATAGATAAGGATCCAAAGACCACAATGATAAATTTGTTGTGTTGAGGAAGTGAACAATATAAAAAAATTGGGGATGCTACAGGAGATGAGAAGACGAGAGAAGGACATTGAGAGTTATGAGTACACCATGGTAGTCGTGCATCATCGTTAGTTTTTTACCAAAGGTATTCCTAAAGGGTTTCGACGTTGTGGATCAAAGTTTGAGGTATTTTTTTCCAAATTATGAGTATTTTTTATAATTTTATTGTGTTGCTTTGTTATTTTATGGCTATTACATTAGTGAATTTACTATGTTATTGTTAGGCTGCAATATAAGACTAACTTTTTGTGTCAAGTAACTATAATTTTGACGCAACAAGTTTGGTTTCGTTGACCAATGCTATTTTGACATTTGATCACATAGGCCGATATTTTTTTAAGGAGTTTTGACATTCTAAATCCATTTTTGTTTAATTTCTCCAAATTCTGTGTGTCTTGCAATCTTTGATATCGTTTCCCTTAATCATTACAATAGGAAATATTTGTTGTGCTAAATTAAGTTGCAAGATGGTAGTTGTAAATACAAATTTAGAAGTTTTAATTATTGGGGTTGATTTTGCTGAAATTTTATTCCGATCGCTTTTTTAGGGTCTTAATTATGACAAGATGTTTCTCGATTAAAATGGAACTAATGAAAATGATATTGTAATTTGAGTTTTGTCATTATTTTTATTATATATTTAACATAATATATAATAAAAAATAAAATTAAATTTGGCCTCTAAATAATTTTTTACTCTGTGCATGTGCAGCCACCCTTTTAACCTTGCTCACGATCACTCCTGGATAATAGAATGGTAGCATGTGACTTTTTGAAGCATAACAAGCCTTACAAGCTAGACATCCTAATAAAGGGGGATGCCCTATGATGAGGTGTACATAGAATAATACACCTCAGCTGCACAAGAGTATCTTCACCTACACAAAAGTTAGTTAGAATTATATTCCATGTATTGTGTATCACCAAATGAGTGTGTACTTTCTCTATATATTCCCTATCTTGTAATCATAACAATACACTGAAATATATACATAAAATTCCTTCTCTTATCTCTCTATCTAATATGGTATCAAGAGCCATGGAGATATAAAAAGAATAAAAAATTTAAACACAAAGCTGCTAAACAAAATCTGCCATTAAAGGCGTTAGCAAGCTTCCTTCTCTAGCTCGACGATCCTTTCTTCCGCTCTATCAATGGCGTCGTCTTCATCTTCGTCTTTACCTACTCCTAACATAGTATTGTCAATTCCAGCTGGTTTTAGGATACAGGTGGTGGTGTGTAATTGTACTGCTTTTCTACAATCTAAAATAACCCTACTTATAGTGTCTTAGATAATTCAAATGTATTCAGTCCCGAAATGGTCCCTGAACTATAATTCATTTGACAATTTAATCCTCAAACTTCAAAATCTATCAAAATAGTCCTAAAACTATATTTTTGTTCCTCATTAGAATACTAAGTGCCAAAGACGTTCTCGAACCAAACAGATAAATCATCTTATAGTTAAGGACCATTTCAAGAATTTTCCCTATTTATTAATAATTACGAAATACCCCTGCCACACTAGAAATTGTGGACCATTTGGGTATCATTTCAATTTTCAAACATCATGTCCTCAGCCGGTAAATACCCTATAATTCGAGGACCATATAGGGAATAATCCCAATTCTAAACAGTATGACAATGATATATATCCCATCCCATTCCATAAAGTACCTCCCTAACAAAAGAAAACAATAAGAAAGGCACTAATGACATGTACTCAATTGATACCTAAAGAAACACACAACAAGAGTGAGGCTCAAATCTTTTTCATTAATAGAGAAAGAGTCTGATATGCGCCAAGATACAAGTCGCATCTCAATATTCCAGAAATATATGACACCCCATTTTCATAAATCCAGACATAGTATTGCTTTGAGTATTTATACATGTCACCCTTTTGAGGCACACATCTTTATTCATCTAGCAAGAGTGTAATAAGATTCCATGACTGCAAAACCTGTTACATGCCAAGGGAAGTATCACCAAAAGCGTTAATGACTCTCATCCGTCCCGTTCCCAAACAAAACACCAAATCAATAACAAGTAATTTCGGGCCATCCGATCCTATTAACAAAGCCTTCCCACAATTGATATACAATATATAAAAGGGAGGTAATATAAAACAGTTCATAAATGTTAACCAGAATGACGACTAGTACTAAAGAATCTGCGTGATATACATGAAATATGCATGCTCAGTCAATGAAAGTGAGGTATGTGATGATTTTTGTTTTCAAATTTGACAATTTTTAGAAAAGAAGAGTCAGATCTGTGTGGCATTGTTATGATTTTAGTTTCAGGGCAAAAACTTGATAGTAATGAAAATCAATATAGTAAGACTGAGAGAAAGGGCTCAGATGTTTAGTTAATTATTGAGCAAGCAAGAGTCCAATGAGCCATGGATGCAACACCTAGTTTGTTATCAGTAAAAATTCTCATAAAATAGCTCAGAAAGAAATAGGAAATATCTGGGGCTTGGCACACAATCTACGGTGAGGATTAATTGCTTCCATAGAATGATTATAAATGATAATATACATCGCCAAAGCTTTGTATTCAACAGATTAAGAAATCATTTGTAGGAGAAACATAACATCTTAGTAAAACATGATAGATTATTATTGTGAACACGTTAGAAGCTTTTATATTAATTTACCTAAAGATAAGAATACAATGGATGGATTTACCTGAAGAAATTTTAATAAAAATACTCGTCACATTGCCCGCGAATTCATTGTTACAATGGATGGATTCGGCTACTGACAGCTATCGGGACTAGCGATTAGAGAAAGCTAGAGTAAGTTTTTTTTTTCATTACTTAAAATTTTTATTTTTAACTTTACTTTGATATTAATCTAATTTATTTTTAAATTAAAATCTAATTACAGGCTGTTTTACGGGGGAAGATGCAAAAGAAGGTTGTGGAGGCTGCAGCCGAGGGCACCGAGATTACTACGGAGGAGCAGATGGATGCGATTTTAGAGACCATTATGGAGGTCATGGCCCCACCGAAGTCAAGACATTGGGTGCCTACCATTGGACCGGTCAGGAAGAGAGCACAGACTCCTACAAAGGCAGATGCTGCGAGCGAGGAGCTACTAAAGGCGATGTTCGCAGGCATGAACGAGCTTCGAGTGGCTTAAGGTCTTGATCCTATACCAGATCCATCCTCCACATCGACCAGGCCCACTGCTTCTTCGAGCCAGTCGAGTCAGCCTCCGAGCTTAATGGACACGCTCTTCGATACGTTAAATGGTATGAGGATAGCTCAAGGACTAGCCCCGGTCGCCACCCCCCAGCCCCCCCTCCCCCCCGGAGGAACGAGAAGATGAAGAGAATGATGATGATGATGATGATGCTTAGTTTGAGTTGGTTTTTATTTAAGTTTTAGTTGGTTTGTAAAAATTTGACTTTTGATTGGTTTTTTTAGACTTTTGTTGGTTATGATTCGTTTTTTTAGACTTTTGTTTGGTGTGTTTGAATTATGTTGACTTCTTTTGACTTTATGTAAGACTTTTTTTATGATTTTAATTATGATTCGGTTTTTTCTATTAATTATTGAATTTTTATTTCATATATATATATATATATCAATTTTATTCGTATTATATTTATAATAAAAACAAAATCAAATCAAAACAAAATAAAAAAAATTGTATTTTAAAATTTAAAAAAAAATTGCCGACGACATTCATCATTTGAATGTCGTCGTTAATACGTATATAAAATAATTACTTAATTCTGATTTAATAAATAAAAAAATAAAAAAATAACAAAATAACGACAACTGGGCGTCGCTTACTGTCGTCGGCAAATTGAATAAAAAAAAAGAATAATGTAATTCAATTATCGGCCACGAAAAAAAAAGGAAATCTAATTAACATATTACCGGCGAGACGTGTCGTAGGTAATTTCAACAATCAACGGCGACGTCATTTCGTTGGTAATATTGCCGACGAACAGGGCTTCATTCGCCGGTAAGCCTCAATTTACCGACCAATTTCTAGGAACGACGTGTTAGCGACGACCAGTCGTCACTAATCACGTTTAGCGACGAATTATAGAGGTTTACCGACGACACGTGTCGTAGGTAAACAAGCGCATTCCAGTAGTGTCTGTTTGTATTTAGAAATAAAAAAAGAATAAAGTAAAAGAACAAAAATTATAGAAAAAGGAAAAGAAATGAATATTTTTGTTTGGATTAGAAATTTTTATAAAAGATATTTCATAAATAACTTTAGATATTTTTTTATTTAAAAAAGTATAAAAGAAAAGAAAAAAGGTTACAATCACTAATAAAATTCATTTTTTTATTTGACAACAATTTAGAACGATAAGAAAATTGAATACATAAATGATTTTTGGAATGACTTTATTTCTTTTTTTCATAAATTTTTTTAATAGAAATATTGTAAAAAATAAAAAATCATTTCTATGTTTTTTTTTCTTTCCATTTCGCTCAATCCAAACAACTTATTTATGATTTGGAAACTTTGACTTTGCAAAAATTAAAAACAATATTCCTTTATCTACATATAGTTGTTGGATACATTAATTGTTCTAGAAAAATCATTTATTAGGAGTTATAACCTTTGGTTATCTTACATATTGTTTCTAGTATATAATGTGAAGAACAAACCCCTCAAAATGATTCATTTTAGAGAAAAAAAATTATTTGTCATCTTAACAAATCCCTAAGACATGGTTAAATCTTTGATGAAATCAATTTTTACTGTTACTTTCTTGCTTACACTAACAGGTTTGCTGCTTTCATTTCCTCTATTATTATATTAATACACATGTATATAATTTTAGATCATGATATTTATAGTCAAAATCATTTATATTCTATTCTTTAGGTATTTTGGAATTATAAGATTATTGTCTAGTGGGGGCTATAGTTAATTTTCTAGTGATTATGATTTATTTATTTATTATTTATTAAAATAATAAATATTCAATTTTAAATTTTTTTCAACTATCATAGATAATTTAAAAAATTAATAACCCCAGCCCCATTTATGTATGATATTCATGCCCACATCGTGAGATTTCATGCAAGGCCGGTCCTGGAAGGAAGCTAAAGGAGCCATGTCTTTGGATCCCCTTCCAATTCTTATAATACTGGGTTGCGTATTTTTTTATATATAAAAACATAATTTTTTTATCTAAAAAAATTTGTTTCTGGCCTAATTCAAATCAAATAAATGTCTGACTATTTTTTTTTATATTTGTTCGAATTATTACAACCATGTATATTATTTTTCTAATTTATTATAGTATTATTTTATAAATTTTTATGTCTTCTAATATATATTTATTAAATTATATTATATTTTTTTAAATAATTATATTTAAGATAAAAAAATTGGTAAATATTTAATTTTTAAATGTAATTAGTAATATTTTAGGGGCTTATTTTTTAAAATTTGCCTTAGGCCTCTAAAATGTTTAGGATCGGCCCTGATTCTATGTATATTTGTGTAAAAAAAATTAGTTTATTAAATTTCAAGTTTTAAATTGTTATTTTTTGTTGTAATTACTTACTTAATATTGAAAGAAACGGAAATTTTTAACATAAAAAATATTGGTCGTCAACTTAAGGTTTAGAAAGTTAATTTACTAACGGAATTCACATAATTTGGAAGGTGTCATTCTTTTGGAAGTTCAAGCAAGCCAAGAAATTAGAAATCAATGCAAGTCTTCTGTTGATTGTGGTGGCACATGTAAAAATGGGAAGCCACTTTGTGCAAAAGGTCTTTGCTTCTGCTTAGCTAACTCAGATGTAATGGCGGAATGCGAAACTGATTCAGACTGCCATCCACCCCCAGAATATCACTGCACAGACGCTATTTGTGCACAAGGCACATGTTATTACGAATGTGATGGTGTTCTTTAATTATTATGTGAGGGAGGTCTTTTCCTTTAATTAAATACCCAAGAATCGTTGCGTTTATTATAAATATATCTTTATTTATGAGTTTTGTTAAAAGATCACAACATCCTCTTAATTATTTAGTATTTAAACTATCTACAAAATTAATAATTGAAATTTGATTATATTTGTTTGGTTTTTGTTACAAGACTGGATTGCAAATAAAATAAAGATTATTTAAAAATAAATATAACTAAAATACTAAAGGATAAGAAAGGGATGAGAGTACGTTTGATTCTTGTGGGTATTCTTCCTAACTAACTATCTAAGCGTTATATGGTATAAGAGCCAATTAGGTTGTTCACGTTAGACGGGATTCAACAATTCTTCTAACTCCTATCGCGAGATTAAAAGGAAACCTTCCCCCATTAGACACCTCTCTCGGGTGACCCTAGAAATGTTTTTTGGTGGTTTAAGTTCTAACCATATTGACTATCTAGTTAGGATAGACATTCCAATTCAGTATCGCACACTAGACATTACTATGTCTGAAATCTGACCTCCCTCCTGGTTATGTTAGCCAAAAGACTCAAACTACCCAATACTTGATCAAGGAACGAACAGGAAAAAAACAAAAATGTATATAAATCAATGGAAATATAGTAAACCTCAAGTTAATTAAATATCAAAATATTCCAAATCCAATTAACATAGAAAATAATCAATGAAGGTCCATACCCATTGCAAGCCTCAATTATATGAGGTTTAGTTCATAATAATAAACTGGAAATTAGAGAAAAGTAATTCTATAATCATGTTTTAAAGCTAAAACGAAATAAAATTAACCTAAAGAATGACGGATATCAGATGCTGGATGATTGAGAATGGTGAAATTGGGTGAAAACCTTTCTTCTCTTCTTCTCTCCTTATCCAGAACGATTTTGCTCCTTACCCTTCTGAAATATCTGATGACTTATAATGGATAATGAGTTAGGAGGCTGTTAATACGCTTTTTAACTAACCTAAAAACATTTGGGACTAAATGGGATCATTTAAATTAGTTACTAATGACCCAACCCGAGTTTAAGTAGTGTTGTCCAAGTTCGAGTCACGGTGGAAGCAAATGACATAACTTCTCCATCTCAACTTTGAATTGACTTTCGTCACCTGTCACACGATACTGACTTCAAGATCTCTTATTACCAAGAATTCATGGTGACTGAAACAATATGACGTTAAAATTTCTCCGGCAAACACTTTAACTTCCCAAAGTGACTTTTAGCTCCAATTCCGCCTTGGCTTGGGGTTTATCTTGAATTTTTTACTTCTCATCATCTTGGCATCTTTTTTCAACCATCTACCTAAAAACTACACACTTAACACACAATTAAGGCACAAAAGCTCTAAAAATTGTAATATGACCAGAACAAGATAAAAAAGTGCAGTATGCCAAATACTAAGGAAAAATCCCTCACTTAGCTCCAATTCCGCCTTGGCTTGGGGTTTATCTTGACTTTTTGACTTCTCATCATCTTGGCATCTTTAATTAACCATGTACTTAAAAGTGACTTTTAGCTCCAATTCCGCCTTCGGTTGGGGTTTATCTTGATTTTTGACTTCTCATCATCTTGGCATATTTTGTCAACCATGTACCTAAAAGCTACACACTTAACACAAAAATAATAGGGAAAACCCTTCACTTAGCTCCAATTCCGCCTTGGCTTGGGGTTTATCTTGAAGTTTTGAGTTTTCATCATCTTGGCATCTTTTGTCAACCATGTACCTAAAAGTGACTTTTAGCTCCAATTCCGCCTTGGCAACCACGTTTATCTTGACTTTTTGACTTCTCATCATCTTGGCATCTTTTGTCAACCATGTACCTAAAATCTACACACTTAACACATAATTAAGGCACAAAAGCTCTATAAATCGTAATATGTCCAAAACAAGATAAAAAAGTGCAATATGCAAAATACTAGGGAAAAATTCCTCGCTTAGACCCATAAGCTCCCAAAATAATGTCTCATGCATAAATTAATCTATCGAAGAAAAGATACATCAACAAACATCCCTCCAAATAACATGTATAAACATACACTGTACAAATAAATTATCTCTATCCTGTAAATCATTCCCACACAAGCTACAAACTCCATTGACATCCATACCCAAATTAAGAAGCATATCCTTCGTATTAAGTCTATTTTTACAAGCCAGACATCCACATAATTTGTGTTTAGGTGGACTCATTTTATGCCAAACTACCTCATACCAATGAATTACCTAAGTAACACCACTCAATTCCACAATCATTTTGTTTAGTATTAAGTTAGACGGTCATTTACTAGTTAATCTCTTTGTATATGGATAACTAGATTGTCTGATTTTGCATATTGTTATTTCGTAAGTTATCGTATTGAGTTTAGGATATCGTAATAATATAAGGTTATTGTATTGATTTATCATATTATTTATTAAGTTAAATAATTAATTTATTTAGGTTTAGGCTAACCTCTTTGATTTATTAAATTCAAAATTTTCAGTTATTTAGAAAATAAAATAATTAATCAACTAAGTTAATCTATTTGAATATTTAATCTTTTTTTTTGGACATGATTTGAATATTTAATCAAATAAGATAGTTTGCATAATTAGTAAATAAAATATTTAATAAACTATATAGTCAATTAAATTTGAATATGTGAGTTAATAGGGATAATTCCCAATTAATTTTAATTCCACACTTTTCATTCTCAATAATTAGACGTGCCCGATAATCGGAGAGGTGGTATATACAGACGTCTTCAAGAATTTTTCGACCTAGAGGGGTGGAGGAGAAGAGATGGCTGGGAGGACATTGCGGATAAGATGAACAGTATGTCCTCGGCCTACTATCGGAGATGGAAATCCGACTTGAAATCGGACTACTACAACAACGGTCTCGATTCCCCGGATGTTAAACCCGAGTCTTGGGCTATTGCTAAGAAGAATTGGGATGATGAGAATGCTAAGGTACCAAAAAAATTATTTGTTAAATTTATAACTCGTTATTTATTAGATTTATAAATCTTTTGTTTATCATTTGTAGGCCCAGGCGGAGATTAATCGGAAAAACCGGGAGCAGCAGACTAGTTCGAGCAGGGCAAGGTCTCGGAACCTATCCCAGACTAGGGAGGTTATTATGGAGGTATAATTACATTTAATAAAAATATAATTTAGTATTTTAATAATTTATTTATTTTTAGTTATTTAATATTTAGTATTGAAAATTGTATAGGGGACGCTTAAGACCGTGACGAAGGAGCTGATGATTTTCACGGACGAAGAGACCCAAGAGGAGATGGAGCTTCCTCCTTTGAGCGGCTACTTCGATCACCTTTCATACGATTCGGCTACTGACAGCTATCGGGACGAGCGAATAGAGAAAGCTAGTGTAAGTTTTTTTTTCATTACTTAAATTTTTTATTTTTAACTTTACTTTGATATTAATCTAATTTATTTTTAAATTAAAATCTAATTACAGGCTGTTTTACTGGGGGAAGATGCAAAAGAAGGATGTGGAGGCTGCAGCCGAGGGCACCGAGATTACTACGGAGGAGCAGATGGATGCGATTTTAGAGACCATTATGGAGGTCATGGCCCCACCGAAGTCAAGACATTGGGTGCCTACCATTGGACCGGTCAGGAAGAGAGCACGGACTCCAACAAAGGCCGATGCTGCGAGCGAGGAGCTACTGAAGGCGATGTTCGCAGGCATGAACGAGCTTCGAGTGGCTTAAGGTTTTGATCCTATACCAGATCCATCCTCCACATCGACCAGGCCCACTGCTTCTTCGAGCCAGTCGAGTCAGCCTCCGAGCTTAATGGACACGCTCTTCGATACGTTAAATGGTATGAGGATAGCTCAAGGACTAGCCCCGGTCGCCACCCCCCAGCCCCCCCCGGAGGAACGAGAAGATGAAGAGAATGATGATGATGATGATGATGCTTAGTTTGAGTTGGTTTTTATTTAAGTTTTAGTTGGTTTGTAAAAATTTGACTTTTGATTTGTTTTTTTAGACTTTTGTTGGTTATGATTCGTTTTTTTTAGACTTTTGTTTGGTGTGTTTGAATTATGTTGACTTCTTTTGACTTTATGTAAGACTTTTTTTACGATTTTAATTATGATTCGGTTTTTTCTATTAATTATTGAATTTTTATTTCATATATATCAATTTTATTCGTATTATATTTATAATAAAAACAAAAATCAAATCAAAACAAAATAAAAAAAAAATTGTATTTTAAAATTTAAAAAAAATAAAAATTGCCGACGACATTCATCATTTGAATGTCGTCGTTAATACGTATAAAAAATAATTATTTAATTCTGATTTAATGAATAAAAAAATAAAAAATTAACAAAATAACGACAACTGGGCGTCGCTAAATGTCGTCGGCAAATTGAATAAAAAAAAAGAATAATGTAATTCAATTATCGGTCACGAAAAAAAAGGAAAACTAATTAACATATTACAGGCGAGACGTGTCGTCGGTAATTTCAACAATCAATGACGACGTCGTTTCGTCGGTAATATTGCCGACGAACAGGGCTTCTTTCGCCCGTAAGCCTCAATTTACCGACCAATTTCTAGGAACGACGTCTTAGCGACGACCTGTCGTCGCTAATCACGTGTCGTCGGTAAACAAGCGCATTCCAGTAGTGAGAGTAAAACCGCTCAGATCCTTATTGAGCAAGAATCTGGGTGAATTGTCACTAGAGTAAAACCACAGGGGTATTTGTCTCTTTTTAAAACCATATGGGAGTTATTGACTCTTTGTCAAACCACGGTAGGTTTATCATCATCAACATTCTGTGCCAAGATACAAGTCAGATCTCAATACTCCAGAAACATCATCACAGCCCCTTCATTTTCTTTCATAAATCCAGACATAGTATTAATTAGAGTATTGCTAGATTTCACCCTTATATATAGTAATTATTTTCTTTTCTTTTCTGTTCATGTATAATCATATCTCTTCTGTATATATTCTAGATTATAAGAGAGGTGAGGCTCACGTTTTTATTCCTTTAACAATAGTCTTGGAAGATGTCATGACTGCAAAACCTATTACATGCTAAGGAAAGTAGGCAAAAGCATAAACCAACAAAGCCATAATGGGTCAAATCCGGCCCATTCCCAAACAAAACACCAAAATCCATAACAAGTAATTTTGGGCCATATGATTAATAAAGCTTTGACGTAACCCTAGATATACATATAAAAGCAAGTTATAGTGAAACAATTCATAAAAGTTAAGCAGAATGACCCTAAATATGCACGTTCGGTCAGTAAAAGTGAGGTATATAAGATAATTTGTGTTTCAGCTTTGAGAAATTGTTAAACAAAAAATGTCAGATCCGGAGAAACACACAATAAACAATTTACACAATCCTTAACTGTGTAGACGCTTAAGCTTATAATACAAGTGAGGCTCATATCTTTAATGATAACGCAAGAATCTGACGAGCCATGACTGCAACACCTGTTGCCTCGCCAACATACAGCTCGGATCTCAAAACTCATCAATTCTCCCGCATGTAATGCAATATATCACCCTTTTGAGTTTTGAGGTTTAAGCATGTAAATGCTCAAGCTTTTATGTTTTAGATTATTTTCGAGGGACAAAAATGAAGTTGGATTTTATGCTGGTACTGCTACTGAAAAGGCTGCTGAGAAGCTCGCTTACGCACATGAAAGTCAACACGAGAAAATTGTAAGAGGGTTGGCTTTGGCTATAGCTTTGACTGTGTATGGAAGAGTAGAGGAAGCTGATATACGTTACAGTTTAGATTTGGCTTATCGAGGAACCGTTAATAATAAAGCTCATTGTACCGCTGTTCTTGCGCTAGGGTTTGTGTTATACTTTGAATTGGAACAGGTGGGGCCCACTTAAATACAGTGTTGTTATCTTGGCGAATGAAATCTCAACCACCAAAGCCACACTATATCGAACATGCGGATTGTAAGATTCAGACAACAAAGACACAATCCTAGGAGTCTGCAAAAAGATCATGTCAGTTATTTAAAAACTTAATTACATCACAGCCTCTAACTCATCTCAAAATTATCTTTCTAGACTTTCCTTTATTTTGTTGTTTCTATGATCAATATAGGACCTAATAGTGCATTTTTATTAAAAAAGATATAGCAAACTATAGTTCAATTTTCGCATAATATAGGAGACCAACAAAATACAGTGCAATCACAGGAAAAAATGGGGACAGAAAAAGGGCTTAGATGTAATTGATCAAGCAAGAGTCCGTCAATGACCATTATAATCCGGGTCGTCCAGCCAAGATACGGGCCAGAAATTCTCATTTGCCTCAGTAAAATAAAATAGCTGACAGACCCTTTACTTTCTTGTATATAATAATTGATTTTTACTTTCTTTTCCATCATCCCGTCCATATAATACTTTCATTTCTCTTCTAGATTATAAGAAGAGGCTCAGATATTATCGATCAAGCAAGAGTCTTGACACACCCCTTAGCTGTATGCTAAGGTCATTAATGCATAAACCCCTTAGCTTTTACCCTTTTGAGGCTCACATCTTTATTCATCAAACAAGAGTGTAATAAGATTCCATGACTGCAAAACGTATTACATGCCAAGGACCAACAAAAGCCTTAACAAGTCTCATCCGGCCCATTCTCAAACAAAACACCAAAGCCAAAACAAGTAATATCAGGCCATCCGATTAACTAAACTTTCCTACAATTGATATACATATAAAACCGAGTTAATAGTAAAAAATATTAATTGCTACCATTGAAAACCTAATCTCATCACTTTCACAATTTTTCAAAATTATCTGATTTAAGTATAATTACAGTCCTTCTGTTTATTATATTTTTAAACAAATCCTTCAATGGCCTTTTACAACCTATTTCTTTTGGACTGAACAATTTGGTCTTATACTGCATTATTTGAATTGTTTTGCAGTAAAATTATCTTCCTAGCCTTTGATTTATGTTGTTGTTCCTATGATCAAATATAGGACTTAAAAGTGCAATTTTTGCAAAATATAAGAGACCAACAGACTAGAGTGCAATCACCGAGAAAAATCGGGTCAGGAAAAGGGCTCAGATGTAACTAATCAAGCCAGAGTCCATCGAGCCATGGCTGCAACACCTGTTCCATTATCAGGTTTGCCCCGCCAAGATATGGGTCGGATCTCAATACTCCAATTCCACTTCACAGCCAACTTTTTATTTTTTCATTTGGAGAGTCAAGGGCCATGAATACCCGTAATAACCCCATTGGATTGTTTTATTTATAAACTTGTCTATTAGGTTAGCAGTTTTTCTAGTTCTCAGAAGAAAAGGTAAAAGTTGAAAAACAATGAAACATTTTTTTGTTCAAAAAAAAAAACAATGAAACATGAACAAACCTAAAACCTATCTCTTCACACTCACAAGAAAACCGCCTTTATTCCGGGGCCATTCTCCACCATCATCAACCCACTTGTCGAAGATCCCAAATTAAGGTAAAAAAATAATTTTTATCATTCAAACTTTAAAAAATTTATTTAATTTTAAAGTAATGCTAGATATCACCCCAAATCGTATTACCTTTTTATCACCTTCTAGGTTGATTTTAATAGACCAATCATTGTGTGATTTGAAGTGATATCCAACATTACTCTTAATTTTATTTACAATTCACCATCATCAGAATTATATTATAAAAGTATAATTACAGTCTGTGTTGTTTATTATATTTTTATACAAATCCGACAATGGCCATTTTATGATTGTTAGAAGCCTTTTACCGCATGAATAGTGATGCGCTGAAAATAGCGTATATGGGTGTGAGTTTTGTGGGTCCCATGATTTACCTACAAAAGTTGGGGTAACACCTTTAATTTGATGTGGCATGGCTGCAAAGCCCCACCAAGATTTCCATTATCAAAATTGCCCCACCAAGTTACATGGTCAAACCTCAAAACTCATTACATTTGGGCACAAAATAATTGATATAGGACCCCATACTGCAATTAATTAAAGAAATCAGTGGCAACCCCTCAATGAAAGGCTCAGATATTTATTTATAATCATCAAAATCTTTAAGCATTACCATAACAATCCCACCACCGCCGTGAAATCATCGACAACAGTCCTGGAAGAAAAAATAGGAAATTAAAACAAACAGATATGTGAAAAATCTTGCCTGTATATCACCAATTTGAGAGTGTGTGTATAGATCGATAAGGGGCGAGTTAAAATCATCGGATGACGAAGAGGGGCTCTCTCCTAGAAATATACCAAAACCCTCCATCGCCTCATTGGACGAGCTATTTTCAAAGGTCACCTTAAGAAAGTGTTTTTTGCTAAAAGAGCACGTGTTAGTAGAGTTCCGACTCACTCGACCATCTCGTGTTGGCCTATATCCCACAATGAATGAACCCAAGTTGGTGCTCAAATTTTTTAACTTCTCATTAAATAAGGTCGAACTGTCACATCGTTTACACTATTTTTTTTTTTTAATAGTTAAACGTAAATTTCATAAAAAAGTCACAAAAAGGACTCAAAAGTTGTTACAAAAGTCAGTCAATACAATAGGTAGTGCATGCCTACTGATCATGTCTGCCAACTAAGAACTCGGGGTGAAGGTCTAATTGCCAAACAATCTCTAAGTTGTTATTTAGCTATCCAATTAGCATAAGAATTCATATTCTGAGAAGTATAGAAGAAGTTTATGTCTCTGAAAAGAGTAAGAATAGATCTATGAGTAGGTTCTTTTATTAGAGGTGGGAAAGCTAACTATATTAGTACAATCATTAAAAATGCTAATACTAGCCAGCGGGTAAGATTGCGCTGCAACAGTAGCTTCCCTTAGTCCAACTGTCTCGACTTCAAGTGATGATCCAGTTGTAAAATTCCATGCTTGTCCTTCCAAACTTGTCCCTGTGGAGTGATTACTATACAACCAGAGCCTGCAGTGTTAGTACATGCTTTGTAACTTGCATTAACATATATGTGAATTGAGGGTTTCTTTTCATTACATATTGCTCTTGTTTTTTTCTATGTAAAGTTTGTTTCTTTTTTATGTTATTACCATTGTCATTTTTGTTTAGCTTTTTATTGCCTTATAGTTGCATAGTATAGCTATCTATACTGAAATTACCTAAAAGAGAAGGTGATGCCCCTAAAACCCCTCCCCACACAGTTTTGCATGAATTAGCATCCTATAACGCAATTTTTGCATATTCTAAGGCAATAGTGAAAGTCTTTGCATAACATAGGAACCTATAGTGCAATTACCTCAATAAAATGGTGAAGATGCCCATCCCCCAAATAAAAATTCCTGACGTCTTCCCTGGAATTTCTTTCACACACTCCACACTCAGTTTTTGCATGATATAGCGGCCTAATGTATCCCTATTTGTGATGATTTATTAATAGTAGGAGACATCATTTTAGGTGTATTTATTAGTAGTATCGGTCGATTTTCTCATGATTTAGTATACTTTCCTATTTTGTGTCTTGAATTGATTATTTATTATTTTTAGAGCATATTGGATTTAATCATTTATTTAGTGTGAAGCTTTAAAGATATATGGTAATTAATTAGAGTCCAAGTCAAAGTCTAAGAGTTAAAGGAAAGAGATAAACATGGAAATTGAAGATAAGGAAGTAAAAGCTAAAAATATGGAAAAGGAAAAGCTGCCTTAAATCTGAATTCCAGTATCTACGACCACAAATCAGCTTATATCTCAAAATCGGTGCGGAATCTGGAGAAACAGTCAAGAGAAAAGTTGGAGATATTTCTGAGAAGATGAATTTCGACTACTCATACGCGTCAAACAGATGATTATTGAAGCTGCTAGAACTAAAACAAAAACGGGAGTGGTTTCATATTTTAGGGTTACGAATTTGAGTTGGGCTTATAGTCCAATACTTACCTTCTCCTTCAAGAAAACGATTAGGTCAACCTATACCCTATAAATAAAGTCTCTTATCATTATAAAATCATCCTTGACCAAACCTTAAGGTCAGGAAGAAGCTTACAACAAGAAGAGAAGTCTGGAAGGAGCTGTGCATCAATCATGTCTTCTTCAACCTTCAATTCTGTAATTCTTTTCTTTTCTTTCTTTAGTATGAACTAGATTCTATTTAGCTTGACTTTTAGCATATATGTATGAACCCTAGGTTTGGTTGACATCTATCTAATTTGATTGAATTTATGTTTTGATTTCTCTGTTTATGTGTTGGACTTATATTCTGTGTTCTTTACTGTGTACAACGTATAGGATTACCATCATAGTAGTTAGATAACCGGTATATTTGACTATAGAATTAGCACATAACGTCTAGAATAAGGTTTGATCTGGCAATCCAGCCTAACTAGATAGTCAATGGTTTAATGTATTGCTATTTAATCAATTGCAGGAACAGTTTGCTTAGGTTCTTATTGACACAGGTAAACCCTATTTGAAACTACCTAGCGCAATTGAAACCAAACTATGGAAATACTACATGATTCATACCTTACATGTTTAGAACGGCAAAACTAGTGGGGATTACTTGCTAATTACTTAAGCTAAACTTTCATACTATCTTCTTTTCTTTTCTTTTCTTTTATTTATTTTCTGCCTTTTAATTTAGTAGTTTAGTTTCTTTTATTGAAAATTAAATAAAAATCTATCTTTCGCTTCTTTACTCTTGCGTATTATTATTCTAGCTTAACTAATTGCACTTGAATATTTGCATAAGTTCTTCTTAACCTTCGTAGTCCGGAACGAATTCTACTTATTCATTAAAATTTGCATACGATCTGTATACTTGCAGAACCGTGCTCAGCTTAGGGTGTTTATTTGCACTTATTTTTATACATCTTTTTATCACAGCTTAGGCGACACCAATTGGTTACTTTTTCATATCACATCGTAACAGTTAAATAAAACCAATTCTCACAATACATTTGATATATCATAAAATCCCAATCTAATTACAAGAAGCAAGTGGTTTTTGTATATATATATATATACATATATAATGAGAATTTATGCTCGTGAGTCAAAGTGACCGAGTATCGTGTTTATAAAATAAATAAATAAATATCATCTCGTGCTTTTGTTAGTTGGAAAATAGTCCAATTTTAACCAACTTCAAGAATAATTTGCTAGAAATAAGTCCACTAACATCATAATTAATCAACAAAGAAACAACCCAAACAATAACACATTGATAAAGCCCATCCCACATGCTATTATTTCCATCTAACCCAACCTAATTTTTTGAAACCTAAATCTCAGCATTATCGAAAGACTAATACACCCTTTCAAATAAGATTAATGCACAACCGAATACGGGAAACGACCTCGTTTTACTAAAAGCATTCTTGGACTTCACGCCGCACATTATTTCTCATTAACCCACTTCCTTCTTTGACATTCATATACTCTATTAGAATTTTTTTGCCTACTGTAAACACCAAAGTCTCTCATAAATTCTTTTTCTAATTTCCTCTAGATCATCTCCTACGATACCACCTCATATTAATTTTCAAATACGTGTAAGGTATAAGAATATATGGTTCTGATGTCTACAATGTAAATAGTAACCAAATTATTTGAGGAAAAAATGGTAAGTTTTATATGTTTCAGTTGTTTATATGGTGAGATAATTTCATTACAAATACAAAAGTGCTTAATTTTAATATCTTTTAAAACAGGTTCGTGTATGGAGTTTTAACTACAATTTCTCAGAAAGATTAGATCGATAACCATTACATTTGAATAAAACATCCATTTGACGATTTATATGGTAAGAATTAATTATAGTATAATTACTATTTTATATTGTTTGCATTTTTTAACCAAACTAGATACTTTCTACATATATATAGGTAAATAGTATGTTGGATCTTATATATATATATATATATATATATATATATTATCTCCTAAAATAATATTTATCCAGTACAAAATTTATTGAGTAGCTTATTATTTCGATAAATTAAAAGGTTCAACGTTCTTTTATAAATTTTCAACATCCATTTTTTGAAGTTTTAGTCAAGTCGATCTATTTTTTATCTTAATCAAATTGAGATTGATATTTTTCGAATGAAATTGATTGAATATTATATTTTGTGCTTTTTCTTTATTTTAATCAAATGGGTTATGAATTTTCAATTAACGTGTAAACTTTTACTTTTCTTTTTGATTGAGTTGATTTTATTTTGATTAAAAGTAAAAAATATATAGAGATAGGTAGGGTGGGTTATTGGAGTTATGGGTGGATGTGAACAAGAAGATTAAAAAAACAAAAAAAGTAAATATGTAATAATTGATATTCAAGGTAAAGTGTCAAATATATTTTTAACTTGAATTTGTATGTGAATGACGTGACAGGTGACTTAACAGCTGAGTAAGTTAGTCAAGCTAACCATTGACCTAACAAAATGTTAAACAAGATGAAGGTTGTCATAAAAAAAAGGAGAAAAGATCAAAATGTAAAATAAAGATGGAAATCTATCCTAAACCTAAAAAATAAGGGACCAGTCTATACCAATTATCATATATGATATAATATTAAAAAAATATTTACGGCAATACAAAACCCTTCGGGGTTACGAATTTTCAATTTAAAGTGTAAATTTTTTACTTTTTATCCGATTGAGTTGTTTTTTAATTTAAATTTAAGTTTCTTATTTCATAAAAATGATGATTGATTGTTTACTGGCAGATTTAATTTTGTAGTCATATTTATTAATTTGGTAAAAAGAAAAATAAAAATTATTGAAAAAGAAAAAGTGAGATAAAAGTGTTCTTGCAAAAGATGATGTACGAAAATGGTTTAATCGTTGGACCATCAAGAAGAAGAGGGAAGGAACGAAGGATAAGCCGATGGAAGCTCATCAAATCTAAGTTCCTTCCCGGTTGTATCCGACCACCGACTATGAATTTTGAAAAAGGTATGGTAAAGATCTCTACAACTTGTTTTGTTTAATAAGTTTAAAATGATATTTGAATTATAATTATTATTTATCGTTGTAAGTATGTATTATTGAAGTCTTTTTTTTGAAAAAAAATCATGTTATTTGTAGAAAATTGAATCTGTTGAAATATATTTTAGAAGATATTTTAATAATTATATGGATTTTTTTTACTTCGATAATAATTATATAGATAATAAATAAGATTTCTTAATTTGTGTATAAAATCAAGTATAATAACTTTTTAGAGATGAATGAAGTACCAAATTAAGTAGATCTATTTTAAACGTAACTATTATATAAAGAACCTTTTATGTTTATTATTAGTATCTTTTTTTTCTTGAGAGATCTAACTTGTTTAAACATGTCTATTTTGCGTATAGAAAAGTTTTTTTAAAAAAAACTACGGAAGAGCTGCGAATACCTCTCTGTGGAGGAATACATAGGAGGGGCTAGTAATTTTGCATTTTCTTTAAACCTATAATTTTTCTTCATTTTAAAATTTATCAGTTAAAAATTCTTATAATACTTGTAACTTAGCATTACACTTGATCCTTCATTTTATATATTGAAGAAAAAATCATTTATTTTTATTATTTTATTTCATATGGATTCGGATATAGAAGTTGTGTCAAACAAATTTTTTTGGGCCCTTTATAGTTCTATTATACTTTTTTTATAAATTACTAATTTTTTTAGACAAAAGATACTGTTCGAATGCTACAGCTTTTTTGAAATGATTTTTTTCTTTTTTGACCTAAAGTAAAGGAAAAACTATTTTCTTTTTTCTTTTTGTTTGTTGCACTAGCTAATGAAAAGGAAAAATAATTAACAATATGAAATAACATGCGATAACATAGATTTTGGATTTCAGCCACTAGAAACAAATTATATACACTTTTTTTGTCAAAAGCCAAATTTGATACATGCATATTTACATGTATACACAGATAATTTTTTTTCCAGTTTTCTCAAATTTAAAAGTTTAATCTTAGACCAGATAAAAAGTATACACTAATAACATTTTTTGTTGGTCTTTTTGAATTTAGGAATTTTAAGCCTAGATCTGACCTAATTTACTTGATTTATGAAAATTAGCTTTCATCATTTTCATAAATCAGTAAATTAGGTCAAATCTAGGCTTAAAATTCCTAAATTCAAAAAAAAATCAACAAAAAATGTTATCAATGTATATTTGTTGTCTAAGCTTAAACTCTTAAATTTGAGAAAACTGAAAAAAAAAATTATTTGTGTATACATGTTAATATGCATGTATCGATTTGGCTTTTGACAAAAAAAAGTGTATATAATTTGTTTCTAGTGGCTGAAATCCAAAATCTATGTTATCACATCTTATTTTATATTATTAATTATTTTTCTTTTCATTAGCTAGTGCAACAAACAAAAGAAAAAAGAAAATAGTTTTTCCTTTTCTATAGGTCAAAAAAGAAAAAATCGTTGTGAAAAAGGTGTAGCATTCGAACAGTATCTTTTGTTTAAAAAAATTAGTAATTTATAAAAAAAGTACAATAGAACTATTAAGGGCCCAAAAAAATTTGTTTGACATAACTTCTATCCGAATCAGTACGAAATAAAATAATAAAAATAAATGATTTTTTTTCTCAATATATAAAATTAAGGATCAAGTGTAATGCTAAGTTACAAGTATTATAAGAAATTTTAACTGATAACTTTAAAAAATGAAGAAAAAATATTGGATTAAGGAAAATGCAAAATTATTAGCCCCTCCTATGTATTCCTCCACAGAGAGGTATTTTCAGCTCTTCACTCTTCCATAAGCAAAATAGACATGTTTAGACAAGTTAGATCTCTCGAGAAAAAAAGATACTAATAATAACCATAAAAGGTTCTCTATATAATAGTTATGTTCAAAATAGATCTACTGAATTTGGTACTTCATTCATCTCTAAAAAGCATTTATACTTAATTTTATACATAAATTAATAAATCTTATATATTTTCTATATAATTATTATCGAAGTCCAAAAAAATCCATATAATTATTAAAATATCTTCTAAAATATATTTCAAAAAATTCAATTTTCTACAAATAACATGATTTAAAAAAAAAAGACTTCAATAATATAAACTTACAACGATAAATAATAATTATAATTCAAATATCATTTCAAACTTATTAAACAAAACAAGTTGTAGAGATCTTTAACATACCTTCTTCAAAGATCATAGTTGGTGGTCTAATACAACCGGGAAGGAACTTAGATTTGATGAGCTTTCATCGGTTACAAAATTAAATCTGCCAATAAACAATCAATCATCATTTTTATATAAATAGAAACTTAACTTTAAATTAAAAAACAACTCAATCGAATAAAAAGTTAAAAATTTACACTTTTAATTGAAAATTTGTAACCCCGAAGTGTTTTGTACTGACGTAAATTTTTTTCTTAATATTATATCATATAGGATAATTGGTATAGACCGGTCCCTTATTTTTTAGGTTTAGGATAGATTTCTTCTTCATTTTACATTTTGATCTTTTCTCCTTTTTTTGTTTTGGACAACCTTCATCTTGTTTAACATTTTGTTAGGTCAATGGTTAGCTTGACTAACTTACTCAGTTGTTAAGTCTCGTGTCACGTCATTCACATTTAAATTCAAATTAAAGATATATTCGACACTTTACCTTGTAATCAATTCTTACTTATTTACTCTTTTTGTTTTTTTAATCTTCTTGTTCACACCCACCCATAACTCCAAGAACCCACCCTACCTATCTCTATACTTATATAAAAAAAATCAACTAAATCCAAAAGAAAATTAAAAGTTTACACGTTAATTGAAAATTCATAACCCATTTGATTAAAACAAAGAAAAAGCACAAAATATAATATTCAATCACTTTCATTCGAAAAAATATCAATCTCAATTTGATTAAGAGAAAAAATAGATCGACTTGACTGAAACTTCAAAAAATGGATGTTGAAAATTTATAAAAGAATGTTGATCCTTTGAATTTATCGAAATAATAAGCTACTCAATAAATTTGTACTGGATAAATATTATTTAAGGAGATAAATATATGAGTATAAGATCCAACATACTGTTTATCTATATAAATATGTATAAAGTATCCAGTTTGGTTAATAAATGCAAACAAAATAAAATAGTAATTAATATACCATAATTAGTTCTTACCATAAAAATTGTCAAATGGATTTTTTATTGAAATGTAATGGTTATCGATCTAATCATTCTGAGAAATTGTTGTTAAAACTCCATACACGAACCTGTTTTAAAAGATATTAAAATCAAGCAATTTTGTATATATCGGCTTTTTTTTTCTGGTTGTTCAATTCTCCATCAACCCAGAAATAAAAAAAACCACATGCCCATTCATCAACCAAGATGAATTTTTTATATGTATAGCTTCAACTCCCCCCTTTCTGAAGAAGTTCTGGCGATCTGAAACTTAGCACTTCTTTTCTTATTGATTCCAGGGACGGCGGCATTCTTGAATGAAGTCTATCCGAACCGAATTAGCACTTCTCAGATCAGGCTAGGCCTCTCCAGCTGAGCTGGGCGCCGGGGCCCTGGATTAATGAATTTATTTCACCATATAAACAACTGAAACATATAAGACTTACCATTTTTTTCCTTAAATAAATTGGTTACTATGTATATTGAAGACATCGGAAGGATATATTCTTATACCTTACACGTATTTGAAAATTAATATGAGGTGGTATCGTAGGAGATGATTTAGAGGAAATTAGAAAAAGAATTTATGAGAGAATTTGGTGTTTGCAGTAGGCAAAAAAGTTCTAATAGAGTATATAAATGTTATACAAGGAAGTGGGTTAATGAGAAATAATGTGCGACGTGAAGTCCAAGAATGATTTTAGTAAAACGAGGTCGTTTCCCGTATTCGGTTGTGCATTAATCTTATTTGAAAGGGTGTATTAGTCTTTCGATAATGCTGAGATTTGGGTTTCAAATAATTAGTTTGGGTTAGATGGAAAGAATAGCATGTGGGATGGGCTTTATCAATGTATCATTGTTTGGGTTGTTTCTTTGTTGATTAATTATGATGTTAGTGGACTTATTTCTAGCAAATTTTTTTTTGAAGTTGATTAAAATTGGACTATTTTCCAACTAACAAAAGCACGAGATGATATTTTTTATATATTTTATAAAAACGATACTTGGTCACTTTGACTCACGAGCATAAATTCTCATTATATATATATATATGTACAAAAATCACTTGCGTATTGTAATTAGATTGAGATTATATGATATATCAAATGTAATGTGAGAATTGGCTTTATTTAACTGTTACGATGCGATATGAAAAATTAACCAATTTATAAATATATATTTAAAGATATCAAATATATATAGTATGTTAAAAGATGATGAGTATTAGGTGTGTGGGAAGTTAGAGTAAATATATATATCACTCTTTTTTGCTTCACTCATGTATCACCTCCTACGTGGAGGTTTTAAACACCAATAAGAAAGTTTCTCTCTCTTAAGTGATTATTTTCTCTTTCTTTTATTTAATGCCACATTAGATGACACATAGGAGGTGATAAATGGGTGAAGCAAAAAAGGGTGATATATAGCCATCCTCGGGAAGTTATTGTTAGTTGTCCATGTTATTAGGGGAATTATAATTTTGATATTATATATTACTAATTTATTATTTTTGGGGAATATTCATTTAGTGTAAACTTACAATATAAAAGTAAAAAAAAACTAATTTTAAATTAGTACCCTCTGCAAATTATAAATATTAACCTCTTCCAGTATGGTGATAAAATATCTTTCAATAAGTTTGCATGATATATACATGTATAACTTATTTTGAAATAACACTCAATAATAGTGCTCTGGCATAATCGACATTGAGTGTTATTCTAGCATATGTTGTCCTGAATATGTAACTTTAGACATATGTATGCAATAAAATTGACCGTATCATTCGCATCTTCATCTGGGGATCATCGATTGAAGGGAAGAAGATACATCGGTTGGCATGGGATAAATTATGTAAACCAAAGGTGGAAGGTGGGCTACAATTATGATACGTGAGGAGTTATAATATAGCGTTGCTTGAGAAAATGGGTTGGAAAATTCTTCAGGACTCACATATGCTTTGGATTATGGTGATTAGTCGAAGTATTTTCTTGATGGCTTTATGCATAGGGAAATCTAGTCATCATACTCCAAAATGTTTAAAGAAATTCTAGAAGTTCGAAATGCATTGTAAAATAGAGAGGTGGAATTAGAGGATATGAATGGGAAGAGGTACAAATGAGAACTAGAGGCATCATGTTGTTTTTCGGTTAAATGGGCGTATCGGACTTTGAAGCCAATCAGGGTGAGTTGAGACTTAAAGACGAAGTCTATTTGGGAGTTAAAATGTACACAAAAAATGAAAGTATTGCTTTGGTGCACAGTATGGGAATGGCTTCCAACAGTTAGTAACTTGTTTACACGAGGTATCATTGATTCACCGCTTTGTACATAATTTGGGGAGGTGAACAAGTCAGCAATGGATGCACTTAGGAACTGTGATAAAGAAAAGTTTATGTGGTTTAATTGGACATGGATGGGTAAGGTTCTATGCCGAGTCTCTGGAAATATGGAAACTCCACAAGGGCGATGAGTAGCAGCTTGTTGAGGGGAAGAAATTACATTGTGCCTGCGAATTGCCCCCTGGAAGGAGGTTGTAGATCAGTACCTCGATGAGAGGAATGACAATGGGTTTGGACAAACTGTAGGGGAATCAACATAGGGGTGTTGCTACTACAATTGTTTAATAAAGACGACGCATAGGGGCTGAACAATTGGTGGACAATAGTAGCTCGCTTGGGGGAGTTGGACATATTCAGGAGGGCATCAACTGGTGGGAAAAAAGTACCGAATTTCCACCGATACAGTGGAAGGAATGGAGCTTTGAATGGTCATTTTCGCAGTGGCGTGGTAATTATGGGTCGATCACAATGATATGTTGAAAGGGATGGGGGGAATCATCTTATCATAAGTTTTTATAGAGCTAATGTAAAGTATTATGTGAAATATTATGTTTTTACACGAGGTAAGGAATGTGATGGTGGGTTAATTATTTCAGCAAGAAATGTATTAGTGAAACTAATAATACTGATGACCGTGATTAAGTTAAATGTATATAGAGAATATGGAGAGAGTAAAGGCATTGGAGGAGTGCTTAGAGATACTAATAGAAATTATATATGTGGTTTTGATGAGGTAAGTGTGGGATCATCCCCTTATCATATGAAATTACAATCATTATTGTTTGAACTTAAAATGGACATTGATCGAGAATATGAGATGGTGGACTTGATGAGAGTTTTGGCTAGTAAATTTGTAATTAAAAACCTAGAAAGTCTGAAACACTTCTTAGTTTTGGAGGTAGCTCGATCTAGTCTTGGAATTTCAATTTCCCACTGGAAATATACTCTATACTCACTAAAAGAGTCTCGTTTCTAAGGGTAAGCCATCAGAGCTCGAATGGACCCAAGAAACAAGATAGAAAAAGGAGAAGTAAAACTCTTGATGTATAAAGGTCGATATCTAAGGTTTATAGGAATGTTTATTTATCTCTCCCATACAAATCCTAATATTAGTTTCTCGGTGAGTGTCATAAGTCAATTCTTGAACAACCCTTCTGAACAACATTTCAATGTGTTCTATAGTATCCCCTAATATCTCAAGAATACACTAGTGAATACGTAATTTTTCAAGAAAACATTTAACTCGAGCATTGATTTATACTCAATTTCATATTGGGAAGATTAAATAATTGATCTTCCCTCAACTTATAGATATTTTATATAGGTGTGGGGTAACTTGGATACATAGTCAAGTAAAAAATCAAGCTATAGTGGCAAGAAGTAGTGCAAAAATAGAGTTTTGGGCGTTTTCACATGAATTTTGTGAAGAATTATGGCTAGAAAGTATTCTTCAATAGTAAAAATTGCATTTCCTAAAACCTATGATTCATTGCGATAACCAAGATAACCCAAACTCAAGGTTTTGTCGACCCGACATAATAAGAACTAGTCTAAGGTCTCAAGTCCTAGAAAGTCCAAAGGACAAATCAAGTAATAATCCCGAAACCAATGTATAAGAAGACTCATAATGTCTTACTTTGGAAATAATCCACAAATATAATATTCGTACACATAATCAACATGTTAAAGTTCCTAGAAAAATTAGTTTAGAAATTCAAGAAGGGACACTAAAATACCTCGCTTGAAGTGGTGGCTATAGGGTGATCCTCAATCCTTTAATGGAGTCTAATAGCCTACTTACTCACTTCTTTTCCACTCATTCATCACTTAATCACATTGTTGATAATCTCAAGGTATTTTTGGTTGTAGCGTAGCTTAGGGTCGGTATGATACAATATGGATAAATTTAGAGCTAGCTTTTGAATCTCTCATCGCTTAACCTAGTAACTAACTACCCAAGAGCTTGAGTTTACGCTCATAGATGTACTCATTCATCTTCTTTTGATGCATTAAATCTTAGCATCCCAAATTTCCCTAAACCAACTTCTTTTTGATGCTCAACAAATTCGACTTGCCGAATTTATTACTTCAACTTTTTCTTCTTTCTTTTTTGTAAGTCAAACATGAGTCTTATTTTTTATTTAAGAACTCATGTTTACTTATTTTTCATTCAATTTTTTTTCTTGATCTCTTTCTTTTATTTTCTTTTTTTGAATGCAGGCAAGGATCATAAATTAAGAGCATCAATATGTAGAACTATACAACACAAAATCCACCCGAATTTATATCCCAGAACCAAGAACACCCACCACACCAAAATCAAGTTCGAAGACAGGTAGTCCTAAGGCATTGTGACTCGATAGCAGGTCATATGGTAAAGTCCTACACACTAAGGGGAAAGGATTATAATAGTGGCTAAAAAATAAATACGCTTAAAGGATCAAAGGGGCTAAGAATCATACATAATCGTTCATCTGGACATAAATCTAGAAGGTACAAGTGGCTTGTGAAAGTACCGCCTTGATCATATATTTAACATTGTAATCACGTTAACTTATTTACGTCCAAGTCATAAGTAGAGTAGATTTTTATATAGGTTAGATCTCATGTTCTACACAATTGTTCAATTCTCTCTTAGTTCCTAGACCCTTATATACATTGTTCGCTAATATTCTTTCCACATTAACACACTGTCAATGTGAAGTTTAAGTACAAATATAGAAAAATAAAAAAGAAAAAACATTGTATCTATCATTGACTCGTCTATACATGTTTTCAAATTACATTACTTGTTCAATACCTACTTTATTTATCTACTCTATTCTGATTTTTTTTTACTTTTTATATTATTTTTTTGAATTTTTGGTTTTTTTTTATAAAGCAAGTTAACACGTAAAATAGTGACGAGGGAAACTAGTACCCCACCCCCAACTCAAAGATGAGTCGTGTCCCCGCAACTTGAAAATACTGAATAAAGTAGTAAATTCTTAAGATTATACACTAATAAATTTATACCAGCTAACGAGAGAGGAAACAGTACTTAATTTCGCAAGAACCACTCGATTACCAAGTTAGGGGTTGATTTTCTTGATCCATGATTCTTGATTGATGATATTTACGGACATTCTTGGCCTTGTGGGGAGATTTGGAGCCTAGGGGGTATGTGAATTTGACAAACTCTTTCAATTTTGGCATCACATCTCACTATGTTGATCATACAGTTTTCATAGAACATCCAAATATGTTGATCAACTAACCGCAGGTGTACGGGTCTTTCCAAGTAATAGATAAATATAGGGTATTTCATTCTCAGGGACTGTGAGGTATGAACAATGTGTTTAAAGAATAAGTAGAAGTAATTGCAAGTACAGATTATAAACGATAAAATATCTTTGTTTGGTTTTGAGTTATAAACTACTAGACACAAATAAATAAATTACTAAAAGATTAACTGAAAGTAAAGAAATTATTAAACGCAAAGATAAGAGCTATACTTGCGTCTCGCTAGGGATCCACCTAAGTTCATACATTTAATGCTTTCATTTAAGGGACAAGTTGGTAATTCTATATTAGTCGGATATCTACAATCTCCTAACTCCCATAAGGGCGGTTATAAGCTACGTTCAGATGATTAAGACTTCTACCCAACTGGCTACGCGGTTAGTCAAGCCTGTCAGGATCATTGACGAATAGGGCATATGGAAATACAGAATGGCAAGCTCTTTTCTCTAACGCTCGAGTCAAACATTTAGCAAGAATACATTCCGATCATATTCCGATTTCGATACAAGCTTGTCCTATACAACAAACAAAAATTCACCCTGGTCGCTTTCATTTTGAAGTGGCATGGTGTGCCTCATCCAGAATTTAATGATTTTATTCAGGAGAGATGGGATGGTAATGAGACCGGTATTGGACAAGGCGTAGTGAATATACAAGAAAAAATAAGCAAGTGGAAGGTTGATAAGTTTGGTGATATTAATCATAGAAAGATGAATCTTATGGCGAGACTTCGGGGTATACCAGAGAGCTTTGCAATGGTCTTATAATTCTTCGCTTTGAGATCTCGGTAATAGATTAATGAATGAATACAATAGTGTTTTGAAACAAGAAGAAATTATGCAGTTCCAAAAAATCAAAAGATAAGTGGATATTATCAGGAGAACGAAATACTAGGTATTATCACCTTTCTATGATAATAAGAAAGAAAAATGCAAAATGTACCAGATTATTAGATGATTAAGAGAATTGGGTAGAGAATGAAGATGAAATGCGAAATATGGTTAAGGAATATTTTGTGCGATTATATGAGAAACCGGAAGCCCACCACGGAGAATTCACGCTTTCCTAGATTCGACGATTTGAGGATGATGATATATGTAAGTTGTCTGTTCCTTTTACAGATGAGGAGATTAAATAGGCGGTGTTTCAATCGAATCCTACGAAAGCACCGGGCCAGATGGTATGTCAGTAGTGATGAGGTACGGTTAGGAAATCAGTTTGTACTATGGTTCGGGAAGCTGTCAGTAAAGGGGTTTTATTACCATCCTTGAATGGCACACTAATCCATCTTATTCCTAAAGTTACTGAGCCGACTCCGGTTAGTTTATTTTGTCCCATAAGTCTCATAAATACCCCTTGTAAGTTTACTATGAAGGCCATGGTCAATAGATTACGACCTTTACTAGTGGATGTGTGATGTCTCCCTAGATGTTCTAATTTTATGCCCTTGGGAGACATCATTTTTTGTGTTTATTTGACTATTTAGATAGACTTTTTGTGCTAATATGCAATAATTCAATTTCCCGCTCTAGATTTTAGTATTTTTGATTTATTAAACTTTTGCGCGTAATATGGTTTTTTTTAGTGAAAAGTTGTAGGTTTTGAATACTAGCTAGGAGAGGAACTAAAGAATAAAGTCAAAGATCGTGTAATGAAGTCAAAGCAAGAAGAAATATTGAAAGAATTGATAATTTGAAGCTGCAAATCTGGAAAGTTGTCAAAGATTGTTGATTTCGAGCCATCTACGATTGGATTTAGCCTCTGACTTGTGAAGAGAAATTGTTGCCCATTGAGTTATGGAAATTTAGCAACTGGACTGAGGTCAATCCGAGTTGAAATGAGCCGGTTAGAGCTGTTTTAGTGGAGGTGCTGCAGCAGTTACGAGATTTGGGCTTAATTATGGATTTGGGCTTTTCTAATATTCACTTAATCCTTAAGAAAAGCCCTAATCCGTTTTTAAAATTATAAATAGGTTTTAGACTCCTATTTTTACACACCTTTTTCACAATATAACACACGCTTAAGAGTCAGACATCAGAGAAGAAGCTAGAGGCATGAAGAGAATAAGCAAGAGCTGGAGACTGTCTATATCTCCTGGAGACTGTCTATATCTCCAATTCTCAGCCAATTCAATTCCGTAATTAGGTTCTTCTATTTTATTCTGTAAAACACGATGAACTTATTTATTTCTTTAGTTTTTGTCTTTTTAATTATTATGAGCTAAACTTATTTAGTGCTTGAGAACGCATAATGGGTTAATCCCAATTTGAATTTATTTCATGTGTTTGGATTTGGGATTTTAATAATTGAAATCAAATTGGGTAAATTGTATTTTTCATTAATTTGCGTTTATTTAATGTAATAGAAGTCATGAATCAATCATAGGACTTAGTATCTAGACTATTCCAATTAGTGGCGATTGGATCACCTTGACGGGGGGTCTGGGTACAGAACTAGTTAATGCTTGTAGGTTAGAAATTAGAGACTCTGACAAGCTTAATTAAACCTATGGACTATTGGGTAAATTAGACTTAATCACTTGAGAGTGTACTATAATCTCCCTGACGGGGTTTGTAGCACTTGAAAGTAGCTCCTTAGTCCACCCTGACGGGGGTAAGGAAAATTCCAAATCCCGACCAATATCAATTTACCAATTTGTCCCTTAAACAATGCATGAAATGAATGATAATTAGGTGAAATCCTTGCGTCTCTCAAGTACTGCTTTCCATCTTGCGTAAACACTTTATTTTCTTGCGTCTAGTTTAACTCTTGCATTAATTTAGTATTTTAGTTTATTGTCTTAGCATTAGAAAACCAAACAATTCTAAAAATCATTTACTTGTTTTCACGTGCAATTAACTACTATCTGATAAGCATTAGAGTCAACCATTCCGTCTCTGAGAACGAATCTGTTACATCACTTATATTACTTGGGACAACCGTACACTTGCGGTTGTGGTTCTCTCATCCTTATTGCATTTATTTTAGAACACACAAAGGACCACCAATGTGATTGGTCCTTGTCAAAGCCGCTTTTTACCAGGTCAGTCCACTATAAATAATATCCTGGTTCGGGAGGTAGATAATCGGACGCACCAAATTAAAGGAAAGAAGGGTATTATGGCGGTAAAAATCGATTCATCAAAAGCTTACGATAAGATTCGATGGGAATTTATTGAGAATACAATAACATATTTTGGGTTTCCCAAATATTGGGTTTCACTTATTATGAAGAGTATGGAAGAGAATGAAATGCAAGTTTTGTGGAATGGAGAACCCTTCCCGCTGTTTAGACCATATCGGGGAATTCCTCAAGGAGATCCACTTTCTCCATATATTTTTGTTATGTGTATGGAGAGGTTATCTCTACTTGTACATGAATTGTGTACAAATGGGTGTTGGAAACTGATTAAGATGGGAAGACGAGGCCCAGAACTGTCACATATTTTCTTTACCGATGATTTAATTTTTATTTGGGGAAGCGTCTTTATCACAAGTACAAATAATAAAAGAGGCGATGAAAACCTTTTGTGACCAAGCAGGGCAAACAGTAAGTGCGGATAATTCTCTTATATATTTTTCGAAAAATGTTCCTATGATGATTCAACAAGAGTTAGTTGTGGAAAGTGGTTATTGTTTAAGTGATTCTTTGGGAATCTATGTGGGGACTCCTATCCAATCAGAGCGTCTTCCAAAAGGGTTTTATAAGAGATTCATGGAAAGAATGAGAAGCAAGAAAGCGAATTGGAAGTCTAAAACGCTCTCACTTGCAGGTAGAATTACATCGGCGCAATCAGTATTGTGTGCAATACCTACGTATCAAATGCAAGTAATGCAATTGCCTAGATATATGTGTAAAGATATTGACCGAATAGTGCGAGATTTTATTTGGGGTTCTTCATTCGAAGGTCGAAAAATACACTAGATCTCTTGGAAACACTTGTCCAAACCAAAGTGTAATGGAGGACTAGGTATTCGGGGTGCAAGGAAATACAATATGGCATTATTGGCTAAATTCGGGTGGAAATTATTGCAAGGGCAGAAGGTAGCGTGGGTGGATGTTTTAAGAAGAAATATTTTGCAGATGGGATGTTAAATCATTCTCAAAAAGTAAGCGGTTCAAGCATGTGTAAGGCAATCCTGGTTGGCGCGAATTTATTAAAAGATGGGGTAATGCACTCGGGATTGGAGGGAGAGTATTTCAAGTGGCGATATGAAAGTTCTGGTGTTTTTTCGGTTAAATTTGCGTTTAAAAATTTAGAAGGTAACTTGGGAGATGATTGGTCCAGACAAGAAGAGATTTGAGCATTTAGCATTCTTGAACTTGGCACAAAGTGGTGTTTGTTTTATATGATCATTTATAAGTAAGTTTCTACATTCTACATTCACTACAGGGACCAATGGTCTAACTAACCCAATTAGTTTGAATGGTTCTCTAAATGCAGTGTTAAAGCTGTGGTCTAATGGTAGTAATAGTAGTAGTGGTGCTCCATGGTGGACTTATTGGAGTGCTGGAATAACAAACACTATTGGTCCAGCTATGGGTATTGAAGCTTTGAAATATATTAGTTACCCTGCTCAGGTAATTAAACTTATTGTTTCATTTCATATACTCAAAAAAAGATTACTATTTACTATTTACAGGTCCTTGCAAAATCCTCTAAAATGATTCCAGGTTTGTTATTCAATTATTTCTAATAGATACAAAAAATATGTTATAATAATATTTTGTCTTTACGCAGTAATGTTAATGGGTAGTTTAGTGTATGGTATACGTTACACATTTCCCGAGTATCTTTGCTCTTTACCAGTAGCTGAAGGAGTTTCAGCTTTCGCACTTACAAAGGTTAGTATAGTAATGAATCTAAAAAAACTCTATAATAAATAATAATTTAATAATAATATTATTTCAGACAAGCTCAAAAACAATAAGCAAATTAGCACATCCAAATGCTCCATTAGGTTACGGATTATATTTCTTAAACCTAGCATTCGATGGGTTCACAAATGCAACACAGGATTCAATCAAAGCAAGGTACCCTAAAACAAGTGCATGGGATATAATGTTGGGTATGAATTTATGGGGTACAATATACAACATGGTATTCATGTTTGGTTGGAACAATGCAATAGGATACAAGGCTGATCAATTCTGTAAAGACCATCCAGAAGCAGCGAGGGATATTTTTTTATATTGTTTATGTGGAGCACTTGGACAAAACTTTATATTCTTAACAATTAGTAGATTCGGTTCGTTAGCTAATACAAATATTACTACTACATGGAAATTTGTAAGCATTGTTGTGTCATCTGTGTTGTCTGGGAATCCACTTTCGGACAAACAATGGGGAAGTGTGTTTATGGTGTTCTCTGGATTGTCGTATCAGAATTATCTTAAGTCGAAGAGATTACAAAGGTTTTCCAAAAAGAACAAGTCTACTTAACCATAAGGTTTAATTGATTAGTTTATCTTATCTTGGTATAGTTTGATGTACGTTAGGTATGTTAAAGAGTTGGGATATTTGGTATGTATACTTGTAATTCGATTTCCAACATAACATATGAAGCACTTGGCATACTAACCATGTAGGGCATATAAAACAGAATTCTTATAATATTGTTAAATAAAAAACACCTCAAATTTAGATTTCATTGGATAAGGGCATATAAAACTTACACGATTATCAAGAAACAACAAATATTATCTATATTGTTGACACGATAAAAATGAGATTGATGAACAGGTGTAAATCAAATTTTAAGGTTTAATTGAACATTATCAAATCAAAAGATTTAAAAAAATCATTTTCATCGCTGTCGGGCCCCTCCGATAGTCCAACCGAAATTCTTGCTGATAAAGATTCAACCAAGCCTTTCATATGAGGAAATGAAGTGTAAGAGAGAGAAAGGGTTCACATGTATGTTTATTGATCAAGCCAGAGTAGTCCATTCAGCCATGGCTGCAACACCTGAATCATAAGCTCATATCTTTACTGAGCAAGAATTTGGGTGAATTGTCACTAGTTTAAAAACCACAGGGGGTATCTGTTATTTTTTAAAACCATAGGGGAGTTATTGACTTTTTGTCAAACCACGGGAGGGTTATCATCATCAACATTCTGTGTCAGGATAAGTTTGTTATCTTTTAATCAATTCAAGTATGGGACAAGCTTTTACCCTTTATACTTATCGAGAATGAGTGTAACATGCTAATAGTAGAACAACAAGTGGAAGGATTAAAAGTCTTATATTTGACCCTGGGAGGGCTAATATTTAGAAGCTCACCAGGATAATGTATTTTTTTAAGGATTCAATTTGTCTTTGATTCAGCTTTTATTATTATAGTGGAGATCACTCAAGAGATTTTTCTTAAGACACAAAATTATCATTTAAATGACGTATATATATTAGCACCCCTGCGAAGATTTGAATTGATAATTTTAAATATATAATGGGAGGCCATTTAAAATTTTGAGACTAGAGAATATATAGAAAAGGGAAGTGGCAATACAAGAGACAGAAAAAGAGGCCATATTCATAAAATCGAGGAAAAAAAAATTGCGTACTAAAAAAATTGTTTAAATCAGGTCAGTAAAAGTGAGGTATATAAGATAATTTGTGTTTCAGTTTTGAGAAATTTTTGAATAAAAAAAGTCAAATATAGGTAGCATTGTTATGAATTTATTTTCTTTTAGGGATTCGACGTTGTGGATTATCCCTCTGATCATATTGGTGGAGGCTTCTTATGAGATTTCACAAGGATGAAATACGTAAAAAGTTATTTCAATCGCTAAGCTTTTACCTTATGAACAATTGTGCGCTGAGAATGATACATCTGCCATGTGAGTTTTGTTGGGGCCCATGAATTGGCGGGACTGTTGAGTGAGCAATCTGCTCTTATTCTTATATTGACTGAATCAGACCGGTCCAAGAAGATTAGCTGGAGAAACACACACAATAAACAATTTAGTACACAATCCTTAACTGTGTACAAGCTTAACCTTATAATACAAGTTAGGCTCATATCTTTACTGATAAAACAAAAATCTGACAAGCCATGGCTGCAACACCTGTTGCCTCACCAAAATACAGCTCTGATCTCAAAACTCATCAATTCTCCCGCATGTAATGCAATATATCACCCTTTTGAGGTTTAAGCATGTAAATGCTTAAGCTTCTATGTTTTACATTATTTTCGAGGGACAAAAATGAAGTTTGATTTTATGTTGGTACGGCTTCTGAAAAGGCTGCTGAGATGCTCGCTTACGCTCATGAAACTCAACACGAGAAAATTATAAGAGGGTTGGCTTTGGCTATAGCTTTGGTCGCATCACAAAACGTGATACCATTTCAGTACAAAATCATTTCGTATTCTTTTTATCTCTCTCTCTCTCTATATATATGTATGCAACTGTTCAAAAACACAGTATATTTAAGAATTCTGCCATGGCCAACCACCCTTTTTTGGCTGCAATGTAGTGGATATCCTATTCCATAAAATACCTCACCAATATAAGCAAATATCATCACAGCCCCTTTACTCAAATATATAAAACAAAGTATTGTTTAGAGTAGTAATATATGTTACCTTTTTTCCTTTTGTTTGGCAAGTAGCAAATTTTATATCATCAAACAGATCAAGGTACATGGACTTATTGGGCCATTACATTTTATCTCCATACTAAAAGATAAAACCACTTTGGGTTGTCCACTATGACATAACCCATTTACAAAATACGGACATAATAAAACAAAAGAAAATCTAAAAAGGCTTTTAAAGTATAATATGTACTTTAATTGACCCTGACCTTTCACCTACTCCATCTCATCATCGTCCGATCCACCGCTTTTATTTTCTTAACCCTCTGAAACCTTGTAAGGTTCTCTCGAAGCGCCATTGAAATACTATCAAATATTCTCTCCTCCAATTTAAATTACTTCTTGAATACTCTATTATTGCGCTCTATCCAGATAGTATAGGTTGCAATCGATAGAAGAATCTTCAAGATGTTGTCAGAGGCGTTATTACCACTATGTTGCGTAGTATACCAAACCATAAGAGATTTCCAATCGGTGATTTTTGTTTGTTCTTCATGTGTATTTAAGCATCTAAATTCATATTCTTTTGGTAACTGAACAATCCCAGAACAAAATACAAGTCAGATCTCAAAACTCGATTTTACATTTGAGCACAGAAACATCATCACAGCCTCGTTTCTTTTATTTTTTGTTTTCCTGCTTAATAAGGAGACCAATTTGCTATACAGCGTAAATTGCACCATAAGATCGATACTTGCTAGAGCACTCTGCAGTCTCCCTATGTAATGAAAAAATAATTGCACCACAAGTCCCAAAAATATAAGAGGGTTTATTAGTAGTCCCTGACGACTGGACTTGGTGAATGGCCTATAGTTCAGGGACAATTTGGGGAATTTTTCCTTTATAAGATCATACACAAAAGGGTATAGTGCTTGTGAGGTGGTTATTATCCAGGATTAGAGTCTTCAAGTCACGAAGATTCTTAATCAATCTTTCCTTGTAAAGAATTGATAGATAAATCCAGGTCTTCTAGGTTTGAAAAATTGGATATTAGAGATGGAAGTAAAAATATTGTCATAAAGAATTATTTCTAGAAGTTCCAACAAAGAACTAAACCAGCCTGGAATACTCCACTTAAGTTATTGTATTGCATTTTCCTGTGATGTAATGGATATCCCACTCCTATTTCATAAAAGAAACTAAATCAGAAAGGCTATAATTAGATGTACTGAATGAACAGCACCAAAAGAAACACACAACAAGAGTGAGGCTCAGATCATTTCATTGATGGAGCAAGAGTCTGATATATGTCTGGCTGCAACACTTATCAAAGTTGCCCCGCCAAGATATACAACTCATGTCTCAATACTCAAGAAATATCATCACAGCCCCTTTTCATAAATCCGGACAAAGTATTGTTTTGAGTACTGATATATAAGTCACCCTTTTGAGGCTCACATCTTTATTTATCAAACAACAGTATAATAAGATTTCATGACTACAAACTTATTACATGCCAAGGAAAATTGGCAAAAGCATAAACCAACAAAAGCCTTGCCATTCACAAACAAAACACCAAATCCAAAACAAGTAATTTCAGGCCATCCGATTAACAAAACTTTCCCACAATTGATATACATATAAAAGCGAGTTAATAGCAAAACAATTCATAAAAGTTAACCATAGTCAAGAAAATCGCCGCCACTCAGGGACCATTTGCCACCATCAACAATCAAAAAACCCAAATTAAAGTAAAAAGTTAATTTTTACCATCGAAAACCTAATCTCATCACTTCTACAATCTTTCAGAATTATCTAATTTAAGTATAATTACATTCGTTCTGTTTATTATATTTTTATACAAATCCTTCAATGGCCTTTTACTGTATGAGAAGTGATATGCTGACACTACAAAAAAAAAGAGAAAAGGCGGCGGTTATTTTGTTCTTTAGTGGCGGTTATAACCGCCTAAAAACATTTGTGGCACTTGCCCAACCCCACAAAGAGCGCCACTAAGTTCAGAGCCGCCTATTGTTCTGGTGGCAGTTGCAAAATGCCACAGATACTAAAGGTGGCGGTTTTTGTAAAAAAACGCCACAATCTGTAAGTGGTGGTTTTTCTTAGCCGCTACATAAAGTGGAACCTGGATAAAGGTAAATATTTCTTCCTAACCGCCACTACAAGATAAAAGGTAAAAAAAATTAAAAAATCGATTTATTACACTATTTTTATTCTGAGGTTACAATTTTCTTTTACAAACTAGACGTCATGCATCCCGGGACTGGAACCAAACCACCAGACACCAGCACAAAGCCCTGGTCCGAGCACAAAGATGCTCAGAAGATGCTCCTCTATAGCCGTTTGCAAGATAAGGGTCTAAATTGTAAAAAAACAGAAAGATTAAGGACCAAATAGGTAAAATGGAACAGAGTAATTACGCGTCTAAGTGGCCTTGTGCAATTACACGGACCGGTTAAACGGCCCTGCTATCGGCATGCCAGTCAAAGTATCTAGAATTGGCACTCTTAGACGCATGTATAAGTGCGTCAGTGAAAAATCGATTTGTGCGACCGGCTAGCCGGTCAGATCACCAGCATGCCGGTCAAATATTATTGTTACAGCGCCGAGCTCCTGGAATGCACACCCTTACACACAACTATAATTTGCGTTATAGAGAAAATTCACTTCGCGATCGGCAAGCCAGTCAGATCGTCAGCATACCGGCTAAATCTCAGCGGAATCATTAAAATTAATTCATGGACACAAGGATGGTGTGAACAAGAAGAAAGAGTAAAAATTCAGGCCCGCTAGCCGTTCTTCTCACCGGCGTACCGACCTGCCTGCGAGAATTTAACCTAAACCTTATTAAAACCTTTTTCTTCTTTCATCTTTAGCCTCTCACAAATGAAACTGCATTGTAGACGAACCCAAGCTCTTAAAATACATGTAAACCACCATCAAACCACCAAGATACCATCAAACCATCCCTCTAAACATCATCCAAACATAGAATCATATCACAAATCTTTCTAAAACATCAAAAAAAAATCTTCTCCAAAGATTATAGTTTACATGTCAAACCTTTCCCAAAACTTGAGATATTCATAACCCAGCTTATAAACGCTCTATCATTCATATCCATATACCTCCATGAACACCAAAAGTCACAAATTTCATCTAAAACTTTTTAGAATTATTGAAGCTTTGAGTTTGGGGTCATCTGAGATGACATGAAGGTTGGAAGAGGTATGAAGAACATAAAGAGAAAAGAAAGTTGGGTGTTGAGGAAGGATTCCCTTGGAGGAGGTGATAATTTAGAGGTCCATGAGGAGATGATTAAGTAAAGGGAATATGAGTACAAGTTGATGAAGAATACATTAAAGAAGATGAATTCAACGGTGTATGATCTATACATCGTCACTAAGAAGACTTCACAATCTCGACATGATACTACATGTAATCGTCCTAGTGCCGGTCCAGATATGTTTTATTCTCCCTTTTTTCTCATTATTAGTGTATATTAGTTTATTTGCTTTATAGAGTCTTTTCAAGTCGTGAGGACACGACTCATTTTTTAGTTTGGGGTGGGGTACTCGTTGTCCTCATTCCCAAATTTAATGTGTAAATAAGTTTTACTGTTTTTTGATTTTTTTTAAATTCAAATAAAAATTAGTTTAAGGAATGTTTTGACTGTAGAGTATGTTAAATGTCCCCATAAGCATACCTTTTGTAAATTTATGATAGAAAATAGTGGACCTTAGGAGTTAATGTAAAACACACCTTGATTGCGTGCAAACATTAGATGATTGCTAGGAAAAATTAATGAACAATGCAAAAGAAGTAAGTTTGTACTTAGTGAGAATGAGTTGTATATAGAACGTGATATCTAATGAGTAGGAAACCCACTTGATTATGAACTAGAGGAGAAAATGGAGTGAAACTATGTGACTAGGAAAATGATAAAGGCACTTGAAACCTTTTTAGCTTTCTAACCCGTAATTAATTATATCCTTCTTAGCCATTTTTGAGCTTGTAAGCCTTTCTTTTGAAGCCACATTATAAGCCTATCCTTTAGATGTTAGAACTATACCATATGACCCGCACTTTAATCATGATTCCTTAATACTAGTTGTCCTTGTGCTTGAGTTTGGGGTGATGGAATCTGTATTACATCTGTTGGGTAGATTTGTGAGGTGCTTTAATGATTATGAACTTTATAGTAAATTTATTTGCCATTTTCTAAAAATAAAAGAGAAAAGAAAAAGAAAGAAAAAGAAAGAAAGAAAATTAAAAAAATCAGTTAGCATGACCATTCACATTAAAAAGAATGTCATGATAAACTTACAAAAAAAAGATTGAATAAATGTTGAAATAAAAGAAGCGGCAAAGGAATATGTTTATTGTAATCATATTGATAGGTTTGGTTTTTGGGACGCTAAATTAGTGTGTCAAGTTAGTGTAACTAAAGCTCATGACAGTTTGTTGAAGGCTAGTGAGGAGAGAGCCAAAAGCTCACTTTTCATTATCCAAATGTACCATACCGTCTCTAAGCCTACGTTAAAACCGTAAATACCCTGTAGGTACATAGTGGAATAAATTTTTTGCTAATAGGTAGTAAGTTAAGTGGAGCGCTCAAAGCGAATAAAGATCGATTAACACCCTATAGCCACCATCTCGAGCTAAATATTAAGTGTAATCTTCTAGCATTGTGAATTTAATTTTGGAATGATATTATCTATGTGTTTTATTATGTATGGTAGGTGTATGTGTGCATTAGTTCTTAGGTTTTACTATATGAGATTTATTTTAAGTTGTGCTTTGGGTTTATTCATTAGACTCTGCATTTTGCGTCTCACCTAAGACCTTTACTTTTGTTTTACTTTGTCGGGCCAGCAAAGGTATGAGTTTGGGGTCTTGATGTCTCCCATTTTATTAAATATATGTCCTTATGGGGCATCATTTTAGGTAGAATTTGGACTTATTATATATAATTTTAAGCTTATTTTGTCATATTGCACTTTTGTCCCTTAGACTTATATTATTTGCATTTTTAGAGCTTTTGTGCGTTAATTCGTTGTTTTAGCATGAAGTTCTTAGGTACATAGATGCGAGGAAGCACCAAGATGAGGAAAGGAAGTGAACTTTAATGTCTTATATCAAAAGGAGATGTCAAAAGAGTAAAAGGTACCACTCACAGAGATGAAGAGGAGCACAAGAAACTGGAAAGTCGTCACTTCCAGCTTTTCCGAGCCCAAACAGTGCTGATTAAGGTCTGGTGGTTCAGTTGAGAAAGTTGCACCTCTGAGTTAGCTTGAATTGAGGTCTGGAATTAGGTGATTTGGATTTAAGACGCAAAAGTTATGAATGTTTTACTTGAGTGTGTACAACAGTTACGGGAATTACTAATTGAACTTGGGTCTTGAATCATTTAATTAAATAAGATAAAGTTCCAATCCGGTTTTACTTTGTATAAAAATGTATTCAGACCTCATTTTTTAGACGCTTCAAATTTCCAAGGTTAAGAAGACAGCAAAAAGGCAGAAAGAAGAGAAGAAGCTGGAGAACTCCTTTCTCCTACAACAGCTCAATTCAATACCTCTATTTATGTTTTATTTTTGTTTTTAGGAAAATTTATTCTATTAATTTCCTTTATGTATTTAATTACATTATGAGCTAAACTTACATATACTTGAGAATCACATAAAGGGTTAAGCCCTAGTTTATTTAATTTAGTATTTTAAAGTTTGGGATTGTCTTAATTTAATTCAATTTAGGTTTTTCATATTGTTTATTAGTTCCTGTTTATTTACTGATTTTAATTAAGCTGGGAATTAGAATTAGGTTATAGTAATTAGGCTATTCACTAGTGGCAGTGATCACCTTGACGGGGAGTTTAATTACTGAACTTATTAATAAACGCGTGGTATTCGTCAATGATCCTGACGGACTTGACAAACCGCGTAGCGAATTGGGTAGAAGTCTTAATCATCTGAACGTAGCTTATAATCATCCTTACGGGAGTTAGGAGATTGTAGATTCCTGACTAATATAGAATTACCAACTTGTCCCTTAAATGAAAGACTAAATGTATGAACTTAGGTGGATCCCTAGCAAGACTCAAGTATAGCTTTCATCTTTGCGTTTAATCTTTTAGTCTTTAATTTCTTTACTTTCAGTTAATCTTTTAGCAATTTATTTATTTGTATCTAGTAGTTTATAACTCAAAACCAAACAAAGATCTTTTATCTTTTATTTTCTGTACTTGCAATTACTTCTAATTATCCTTTAAACATATTTTTCATACCTCACAATCCCTGAGAGCGAAATCCCTTATATTTATCTATTACTTGGAACGACCCGTACACTTGTAGTCAGTTTATCCTCCTATTTAGTGTTGATTCTATCACACTCTAGGAGCAACCAACAACTTATTTGGATTTTGCATGAAAACATTATGATCAACATATTGAGATGTGATGCCAAAATTGAAAGAGTTTGTCAAATTCACATTCCCCTCAGGCTCCGAATCGATCCAAAAGGCCAAGAATGTTCATAAATATCATCAGTCAAGAATCATGGATCAAGAAAATCAATCCCTAACTTGGTAATCGAGTGGTTCTTGCGAAGTTAAGTACTCTTTCCTCTCTCATTAGCTGGTATAAATTTATTAGTGTATAATCTTAAGAGTTTACTACTTTATTAAGTATTTTCAAGTTGTGGGGACATGACTCATCTTTGAGTTGGGGGTGGGGTACTAGTTTCCCTCGTCACTATTTTATATGTTAACTTGCTTTAATAAAAAACCAAAAATTCAAAAAAATAATATAAAAAGTCAAAAAAAATTAGAATTGAGTAGATACATAAAGTTGGTATTGAACAAGTAATGTCCTTTGAAAATATGTATAGATGAGTCAATGATAGATACACTTTTTTTTCTTTTTTAATTTACTATATTTGTTCTTGAACTTCACATTGACAGTGTGTTAATGTGAAAAGAATATTAGCGAACAATGCATATAAGGGTCTAGGAACTAAGAGAGAATTGAACAAGTGTATCGAACGTGAGATCCAACCTAGTTAAAAATCTACTCTACTTGTGACTTGGATGTAAATAAGTTAATGTGATTACAATGTAAAATATATGATCAAGGCGGTACTTTCACAAGCCACTTGTACCTTCTAGATTTATGTCCAGATGAACGATCATGTATAATTCTTAGCCCCTTTAAGCCTTTAAGCGTCTTTCTTTTTTAGCCACTATTATAAGCCTTTCCCCTTAGTGTGTAGGACTTTAGCATATGACCTTCCATCGAGTCACAATGCCTTAGTAGGACTACCTTTCTTCGAACTTGATTTTGGTGTGGTGGGTGTTCTTGGTTCTGGGATATAAATTTGGGTGGATTTTGTGTTGTATAGTGCTACATATTGATGAGCTTAATTTATGGTCAAATAAGTAAACATGAGTTCTAAAATAAATAAAAAACTCTCATGTTTGACTTACAAAAAAGAAAGAAGAAAAAGTTGAAGTAATAAATTAGGCAAGTCGAATTTGTTGAGCATCAAAAAGAAGTTGGTTTTTGGATATTGGGTATGCCAAGATTTGATGCATCAAAAGAGGATGAGTGAGTACATTTATGAGCGTAAACTCAAGTTCTTGGGAAGTTAGTTACTAGGTTAAGTGAGGAGAAAGTCAAAAGCTCACTCTAAATTTATCCAAATTGTATCATACCGACCCTAAGCTACAGTACAACCAAAAATACCTTGAGATTATCAACTATGTGATTAAGTGATGAATGAGCAGAAAAGAAGTGAGTAAGTATGCTATTAGACGCCATGAAAGGATTATGGATCACCCTATAGCCAGCACTTCAAGTGAGGTATTTTAGTGTCCCTTCTTGAATTTCTAAACTAATTTTTTCTAGGAACTTTAACATGTTGATTATGTGTATGAATATTATATTTGTGGATTATTTCCAAAGTAAGACATTATAAGTCTTCTTATACATTGGTTTCAGGATTATTACTTGCTTTATCCTTTGGACTTTCTAGGATTTGAGAGTGGTTAGGACATCGTCTTTTCATGTCGAAGACACGGGTTCGATTCCCGTAGGGGACAGGTACTCATTCTTGAATCCAAATAAATTTATTTTCCGTTTTTTTTAGAGGGAAATATTTCTTATGCCCTTGAGGTTCGTAGGCTTTTATCTGATGTTTCTCATTCCAGTGAAGATCTTGAAATCCGAGTTGACGAGGCCTTTAAGCTTTCCTAAACAGAAGAAATAAGACTTTCAAAATTGATTTGAGTAATTCTTATTATGTCGGGTCGACAAAACCTTGAGTTTGGGTTATCTTGGTTATCGCAATGAATCTTCATAGGTTTTTGGGAATGCAAATTTTACTATTGAAGAATACTTTTTTGTCTATTTTTATTCACAAAATTCATGTGAAAACGCCCAAAACTCTATTTTTGCACTACTTCTATCCACTATAACTTGATTTTTTACTTGACTATGTTTCCAAGTTACCCCACACCTATGTAAGATATCTATAGGTTGAGGGACGGTCAATTATTGAACCTTCCCAATATGCAATTGAGTATAAATCAATTCTCGAGTTAAATATTTTTGTATTCATTGGTGTAATTTTGAGATATTAGAGGATACAATAGAACACATTAAAAATGTTGTTTAGAAGGGTTGTTCAAAAATTAACTTATGACACTCACCGAGAAACTAATCTTAGGATTTGTATGGGAGAGATACATCAACATCCCTATAAACCTTAGATATCGACCTTTATATATCAAGAGTTTTCCTTCTAATTTTTCTATCTTGTTGCTTGGGTCCATTCGAGCTCTGATGGCTTACCCTTAGAAAACGAGCCTCTTTTACTGAGTATAGAGTATATTTACATTGGGAAATTGAAATTCCAAGACTAGATTGAGCTACCTCAAAAACTAAGAAGTGTTTCAGACTTTCTAGGTTTTTAATTTCAATTTTAGTAGCCAAAACTCTCATCAAGTCATCCATCTCATATTCTCGATCAATGTCCATTTTAAGTTCAGACGATAATGATTGCAATTTCGTATGATAAGGGGATGATCCCACACTTACCCCATCAAAACCATATATATAATTTCTATTAGTATCTGTAAGCACTCCTCCAATGCATTTACTCTCTCCATATGCTCTATCTACATTTAATTTAATCACGGTCATCAGTATTATCAATTTCACTAATAAATTTCTTGCTGGAATATTTAACCCACCATCACATTCCTTACCTCGTGTAAAAGCACAATATTTCACATAATACTTTACATTATCTCTATAAAAACTTGTGATAAGCTGATTTTACCTATTCCTTTCAACATATCATTGTGATCGCCCATAATTACCACACCACTACGAACACGACCATACAAAGCTCCATTCCTTCCACTGTATCGGTAGAAATTTGGTACTTTTTTCCCACCAGTTGATGTCCTCCTGAATATGTCCAACTCCCCCAAGCGAGCTACTACTGTCCATCAATTGTTCAGCCCATGTGGTCGTCTTTATTAAACAATTGTAGTAGCAACACCCCTATGTTGATTACCTTACAGTCCGTCCAAACCCATTGTCATTCCTCTCATCGAGGTACTGATCTGCAACCTCCTTCCAAGGGTAAATTCGCATGTACAATGTAATTTCTTCCCCTCAACAAGATGCTACTCATCGCCCTTGTGGAGTTGCCATTTTTCTAGAGACTCGGCATAGAATTTATATATCATATCAATTACAAGATAACCAATTAAACCAAAAAAATGATATAAACTTCACAAAATTCGCCCTTATGCAAATTTTACTATTGAATCTTCATAGGTTTTTGGAAAATGAAAATTTACTATTGAAGAATACTTTTTATCCATTATTCTTCACATTTGATATATCATAAAATCCCAATCTAATTACAAGAAGCAAATGTTTTTTGTACAAATATATATATATATATATATATATATATATATATATATATATATATATATATATATATATATAATGAGAATTTATGCTCGTGAGTCAAAGTGACTGAGTATCGTTTTTATAAAATATATAAAAAAAATATCATCTCGTGCTTTTGGTAGTTGGAAAATAGTCCAATTTTAACCAAATTCGGAAAAAAATTTCTAGAACTAAGTCCACGAACATCATAATTAATCAACAAAGAAACAACCCAAACAATAGCACATTGATAAAGCCCATCCCATCTAATCCAACCTAATTTCTTGAAACCTAAATCTATCGAAAGACTAATACACCCTTTCAAATAAGATTAGTGCACAACCGAATACGGGAAACGACCTCGTTTTACTAAAAGCATTCTTGGACTTCACGCCGCACATTATTTCTCATTAACCCACTTCCTTGTTTGACATCCATATACTCTATTAGAACTTTTTTGCCTACTGCAAACACCAAACTCTCTCATAAATTCTTTTTCTATTTTCCTCTAAATCATCTCCTACGATACCACCTCATATTAATTTTCAAATACGTGTAAGGTATGAGAATATATGCTTCCGATGTCTACAATATACATAGTAACCAAATTATTTGAGGAAAAAATGGTAAGTCTTATATGTTTAAGTTGTTTATATGGTGAGATAAATTCATTACATATACAAAAGTGCTTAATTTTAATATCTTTTAAAACAGGTTTGTGTATGGAGTTTTAACAACAATTTCTCAGAACGATTAGATCGATAACCATTACATTTCAATAAAAAAAATCCATTTGACAATTTATATGGTAAGAACTAACTATGGTATATTAATTACTATTTTATTTTGTTTGCATTTCATAACCAAACTGGATACATTCAACATATTTATATAGATAAACAGTATGTTGGATCATATACTCTATATATATATATATACACACACATATATATATATATATACATATATATATATATATATATATATATATATATATATATATATATACATATATATATATATACATATATATATATATATATATATATATATATATTATCTCCTTAAATAATATGTATCTAGTACAAATTTATTGAGTAGCTTATGATTTCAATAAATTTAAAGGATCAACATTCTTTTATAAATTTTCAACATCCATTTTTGAAGTTTTAGTCAAGTCGATCTATTTTCTTTCTTAATCAAATTGAGAATGATATTTTTTCGAATGAAAGTGATTGAATATTATATTTTGTGCTTTTTCTTTGTTTTAATCAAATGGGTTATGAATTTTCAATTAACGTGTAAACTTTTAATTTTCTTTTGCATTGAGTTGATTTTTTTTTATATAAGTCAAAAATAAATATAGAGATAGGTAGGGTGGGTTCTTGGAGTTATGGGTGGGTGTGAACAAGAAGATTAAAAAAACAAAAAAAAGTAAATAAGTAAGAATTGATTACAAGGTAAAGTAACTAAATATCTTTAACTTGAATTTAAATGTGAATGACGTGACACGAGACTTAACAGCTGAGTAAGTTAGTCAAGCTAACCATTGACCTAACAAAATGTTAAACAAGATGAAGGTTGTCCAAAACATAAAAAAAAAAAGATCAAAATGTAAAATAAAGAAGAAATCTATCCTAAACCTAAAAAATAAGGGACCAATCTATACCAATTATCGTATATGATATAATTTTAAGAAAAATATTTACGTCAATACAAAACACTTCGGGGATACAAATTTTCAATTAAAAGTGTAAATTTTTTACTTTTTATCCGATTGAGTTGTTTTTTAATTTAAAGTTAAGTTTCTATTTTCATTAAAATGATGATTGATTGTTTATTGGCAGATTTAATTTTGTAGCCGATGGAAGCTCATCAAATCTAAGTTCCTTCCCGGTTGTATCCGACCACCGTCTATGAACTTTGAAGAAGCTATGTTAAAGATCTCTACAACTTGTTTTGTTTAATAAGTTGAAATGATATTTGAATTACAATTATTATTTATCGTTGTAAGTTTATATTATTGAAGTCATTTAAAAAAAAAAAATCATGTTATTTGTAGAAAACTGAATATGTTGAAATATATTTTAGAAGACATTTTAATAATTATACGGATTTTTTTTGGACTTCGATAATAATTATATAGAAAATAAATAAGATTTATTAATTTGTGTATAATCGAGTATAAATACTTTTTAGAGATGAATGAAGTACCAAATTCAGTAGATCTATTTTGAACATAACTATTATATAAAGAACCTTTTATGGGTATTATTCGTATCTTTTTTTCTCGAGAGATCTAACTTGTCTAAACATGTCTATTTTGCTTACGGAAGAGTTTTTTTTTTATAGGGAAGAGCTGAGAATACCTCTCTGTGGAGGAATACATAGGAGGTGCTACTAATTTTGCATTTTCTTTAAACCTATAATTTTTCTTCATTTTTTAAAGTTATCAGTTAAAATTTCTTATAATACTCGTAACTTAGCATTACACTTGATCCTTCATTTTATATATTGAGAAAAAAAATCATTTATTTTTATTATTTTATTTCGTACTGATTCGGATATAGAAGTTGTGTCAAACTAATTTTTTGGGCCCTTTATAGTTCTATTGTACTTTTTTTATAAATTACTATTTTTTAAACAAAAGATACTGTTCAAATGCTACACCTTTTTTCAAAACGTTTTTTTTTTACTTTTTTGACCTATAGAAAAGGAAAAGCTATTTTCTTTTTTCTTTTGTTTGTTGCACTAGCTAATGAAAACGAAAATGATTAACAATATAAAATAAGATGTGATAACATAGATTTTGGATTTCAGCCACTAGAAACAAATTATATACACTTTTTTTTTGTCAAAAGCCAAATTCGATACATGCATATTAACATGTAAACACAAATATTTTTTTTCAGTTTTCTCAAATTGAAGAGTTTAAGCTTAGACCAGATAACAAGTATACACTGATAACATATGAGATCATCAGCGAAAAAAATATGAGATATAGGAAACCCCCTGAAGAAAGTCTAATGGGTTGCCACTATCTAGCCTCCACACGCTTCTGAATGAAGTCGACAAACGCTCACAAATAACGAATAAATAGATGTGTCATTAGAACGTTTGAGTTTTTATGTTCAAAGTTTTTAATATTTTATTTAGTATTTTGATTTTTTATAAGATTTTTCTTTGTAATATTAATTCATAACTTAACATTTTATTCCTATTTAAAATAAAAGTCAAAATTGTCACAAATTTATTACTTGTTAAAATGAAGTAATGTTATAGTTCTTTTGGTATCTTTTTAGTTATATATAATATATACATCATTATTTTTTCTTTTTAAATTTTTTTTCTCTAAATCAAACAATACATCTGTTAGGTTTTTTAGTAGTTACTATAAAATATAAAAAAAGAATACCTAAATTTTATTAATTTTATAAATTTTATCAATTATGAATTAGAATTCGATATCAATTACAGTCATAAAAACAATACATATAATAATCAGTAAAATAATTAAAAATCAAACCTAGCTTTTTGGGGAAAAATTAACCCATGGATATCCCTTATTTATATGTAATTACTATATAAAACTAGTAATAATAATTTTTATAAATAAAAAATAACAAAAGAGAAAGTATCAAGAATCGTGAAAGACTATTATGAAAATGTTAAAAAGATAAATTTTGAAAACTCTAGCATGGGCTTAAGCAAATAATTGGAAAGGCGTGGTAGAATTTATGACCTAAATTATTTAAGGTTTGATCCATTTAGATAATTAAATTTAGTTTATCTAATTACCCATAAATACATTTGTATCGTATAATTTGTTTAGTTAACATATTTAGCTGAAACAACAACCATTGAACTCTCCTAGTAGCCGGTCTTTTATAGTGAAATCTTTTCATCTTTCGGTGTTTTTCTCGTCGTTGGTAATACATGTATATCATAATTTTTTTGTTTCTTATTTCTCGTTTTCTTCTTTTACTTATGATCATAATCCTAACAAATTGGTATTATAGATAAGGATCTAAAGACCACAATGATAAATTTGTTGTGTTGAGGAAGTGAACAATATAAAAAAATTGGGGATGCTACAGGAGATGAGAAGACGAGAGAAGGACATTGAGAGTTATGAGTACACCGTGGTAGCCGTGCATCATCGTTTAATTTTGACCAAGGGTGTTCCTAAAAGGTTTCAACGTTGTGGATCAAAGTTTGAGATAATTTTTTCCAAATTATGAGTATTTTTTACAATTTTATTGTGTTGCTTTGTTATTTTATGACTATTACATTAGTGAATTTACTATTTATTGTTAGGCTACAATATAAGATTAACTTTTTGTGTCAAGTAACGATAATTTTGATGCAACAAGTTTGGTTTCGTTGACCAATGCTATTTTGACATTTGATCACATAGGCCGACATTCTTTTAAGGGGTTTTGACATTCAAAGTCCATTTTTGTTTAGTTTCTCCAACTTCTGTGTACCTTGCAATTTTTTATATTGTTTCCCTTAATCATTACAATAGAAAATATTTGTTTTGCTAAATTAAGTTGTAGGGTGGTTATTATTTAGAAGTTTTATTTATTGGGGTTGATTTTGCTGAAATTTTATTCCGATAGTTTTTAAGGGTCTTAATTATGACAAGATGTTTGTTAGATTTATTATAGAGTCTCGATTAAAATGGAACTATAATGATATTGCAATTTGAGTTTTGTCATTAATATTATTATATATTTAACATAATATATAATAAAAACATAAAATTAAATTTGGCCTCTAAATAATTTTTTACTCTGTGCAACCACCCTTTTAACCTTGCTTACGATCACTCCTGGATAATAGGATGGTAGCATGTGACTTTTTGAAGCATAACAAGCCTTACAAGCTAGACATCCTAATAAAGAGGGATGCCCTATGATGAGGTGTATATAGAATAATACACCTCAGCTGCACAAGAGTATCTTCGCCTACACAGAAGTTAGTTAGAATTATATTCCATGTATTGTGTATGTAATCACACACCAAATGAATGTGTACTTTCTATATATATTCCCTATCTTGTAATCATAACAATACACTGAAATATACACATAAAATTCCTTCTCTTATCTCTCTATCTAATATGGTATCAAGAGCCATGGAGATATATAAAAAATAAAAAATTTAAACACAAAGCTGCTAAACAAAATCCGCCATTAAAGGCGTTAGCAAGCTTCCTTCTCTAGCTCGACGATCCTTTCTTCCGCTCTATCAATGGCGTCGTCTTCATCTTCGTCTTTACCTACTCCTAACATAGTATCGTCAATTCCAGCTGGTCTTAGGATACAGGTGGTGGTGTGTAATTGTACTGCTTTTCCACAAACTAAAATAACCCTACCTATAGTGTCTTAGATAATTCAAATGTATTCAGTCCCGAAATGGTCCCTGAACTATAATTCATTTGACAATTTAATCCTCAAACTTCAAAATCAATCAAAATAGTCAAACTATATTTTTGTTCCTCATCAGAATACTAAGTGCCAAAGCCGTTCTCGAACCAAACAGATAAATCATCTTATAGTTAAGGACCATTTCAAGAATTTTCTCTTTTAATAATTACGAAAATACCCCCGCCACACTAGAAATTGTGGACCATTTGGGTATCATTTCAATTTTCAAACATCATGTCCTCTGCCGGTAAATACCCTATAATTCGAGGACCGTTTGGGGAATAATCCCAATTCTAAACAATATGACAATGATCTATACTGTCATATCCCATCCCATTCCATAAAGTACCTCCCTAACAAAAGAAAACAATAAGAAAGGCACTAATGACATGTACTCAATTGATTACTAAAGAAACACACAACAAGAGTGAGGCTCAAATCTTTTTCATTAATAGAGAAAGAGTCTGATATGCGCCAAGATACAAGTCGCATCTCAATATTCCAGAAATATCATGACACCCCATTTTCATAAATCCAGACATAGTATTGCTTTGAGTATTTATACATGTCACTCTTTTGAGGCTCACATCTTTATTCATCAAACAAGAGTGTAATAAGATTCCATGACTGCAAAACTTATTACATGCCAAGGACCAGCAAAAGCCTTAACAAGTCTCATCCGGCCCATTCTCAGACAAAACACAAAATCCAAAACAAGTAATATCAGGCCATCCGATTAACAAAACTTTCCTACAATTGATATACATATAAAACCGAGTCAATAGTAAAAAAAATTAATTGTTACCATTGAAAACCTAATCTCATCACTTTCACAATTTCTCAAAATTATCTGATTTAAGTATAATTACAGTCGTTGATTATATTTTTATACAAATCCTTCAATGGCCTAATACAGTATGAGAAGTGATGCGCTGTATAAGAAGTGATGCGCTGAGAACAGCCTTTTTCTTTTGGAGTGAGCAATTTGGTCTTATACTGCATTATTTGCATTATTTGCATTATTTGCATTGTTTTGCAGTAAATATCATATCATCACAGCCTCATCTCAAAATTATCTTTCTAGCCTTTGATTTATTTTGTTGTTTTTATGATCAAATATAGGACTTAAAAGTGCAATTTTTGCATAATATAAGGGACCAATTTTGCTGCAGAATTATCTCTGCACACTCACCTTCCCGCAAAAGATTCGAACTTTGATGATACTAATCGAAACAATTTTGATTTTGATTATATTGCTTTTGTTGAATTTAGCTTTGATCTGAAATTCAATAATAGTGAATCATATTTGGTTGATTTGATCAAAAGATTTGATTTTTATGGTCTAGGTGTTTTTTGATCTGTGGTTTTTTGAGATCACGGAGAAGAAAAAGAAAACTGATTTTAACTTGGTATATACAAGAAAATTCTTCAAAAGATGGAAAACTCCAAGTTGATTGGTGATCAAATGAGTAGAAATGATTAGTGATATATATATATATATATATATATATATATATATATATATATATATATGTGAGTACGAAACACAAACTATTTATTGTGCCATGTTATCAGTTATGTACGGTTAGCTACAAAAACATGTGCTTGTAGGTCACACAGATACCTACCAATAGTATGGATAATTCATTGAAAGGCTATTACTTTAACTCCCATACAAAAATGAAATATTTTTTGATAATTTGTTGATAGAAAGAGGGCTCTTATATAGTCTTGTGTCAGATAATATACTTCATTGAATTTTTCAATAACAAAATGCCAACAATTCTAATATGGAACATATACAATACCTATTTCTCTTTCCATCCCAAGTTAAAACTAGTATTCCTAAAATACTAATAATATTGTATTCTAATTACATTATTTTCAACGTTTTCCATACTTTTCTTTATCTTTACTTACTAAAACATGTGAGGCTCAGATTTCAATGATCTATTAACACCTATTGCCTCGCCCTCAATTCCAGGAGCACATGTATATGATATCATCACAGCCTCATCTCAAAATTATCTTTCTAGCCCTTGATTTGTTTTGTTGTTTTTATGATCCAATATAAGACTTAAAAGTGCAATTTTTGCATAATATAAGGGACCAACAGACTAGAGTGCAATCATCCAGAAATATGGGGTCAGAAAAAGGGCTTAGATGTAATTAATCCAGCCAAGATACGGGCCAGAAATCATCATTCTCGTCTCCCTTAGTGAAATAAAATAGCTCAGAAAGAAATAGGAGGCTTCTCATCTGCCTCGTACTATAGGTCAGAAAAAAATATATAGATACATATGTACATACTTGAAGAAAACCAAGTGACATTTAAAAATAGAAATGAAGAAAGGTTTGTACTAGGGACCCAACAATCATGCATAGTATAGGGACCTGGTACACTTTTTGCATAATATAGGGAACTAGCGTACAAGTTTTGCATGAAATAGGGACCTAGTACGGTTATGCATGAAATAGGGACCTATCATGCAATTTTTATATAGTATAGGAACCTGGTACTGTTTTTACATAATATAGGGACACATAGTACATTTTTTGCATAAATAAACAGGGACCTATCTTGCAGTTTTTTTTTATCTATCTATCTATCTATATATATATATATATATATATATATATATATATATATACATGCTTACGAACGGAAAAAACAAACAAATCCTGCGATAGTCTATTAATGCTGAAAGCTTTTACCATATGAACAGTGATGTGTTGAGAATAGCGTATATGGGAAGGGGATGTTGTGTGAGTTTTGTGGGGCCCATGCTCAGATGTTTGTTTATCTATCAAGCAAGAGTCCGGTGAGCCATGGCTGCAAAACCTGTTCCATAATCAGGGTTTCCCTGCCAAGATAAGCGTCGGATCATCTCATTTGCCTCGTAAAATATACCTCAGAATGAACACACAATCTACGCTGAGAATCTAATGCTTCCATAGATAGAATGATTCTAGATGATTAAGAATGTAATATTTAAGGTGGTGTTTAAAATCAATGAAAATCTCTAATTAATGTCATACTATTATTAATTAAAAGAAGGTATAAGACCTACCAAGATAAGTGAGATTCTGATGTTTATTGATCAAGCAAGAGTCTAATAAGATGACATGGCTGCAAAACCTGTTGCATGCTAAAGGAAGTAGCTCGTTAACACATACCATCAGAACTGCCCAGACAACATACAGGTCCGATCTCAAACTTAGAATTTTAGTGCAAAAACACTATTGACTTATGAAGGTATATTACAGTGATCCTCACCTGAGACCATAAGATTGATTGTTGCAGAAGCACTATGCAGTGTCAAGAGTCAATTGGCTCTCAAATATAGTGAAAAAAGTTGCACCATCAGTCCCTACCATTTGGCAAAATACATATTCTTACATATTCTTACATATTCTTACATATCCTTATCGAGTTACAAAGAATTAACAAGTTGAATGAGTCAATTCAGAGTTAAATTGAGAAAGTTATAGCCGTTTTAGTGAAGGGTATACAGCAAATATCGGATTTTGGGCTTGAAAAGTGGACTTGGGCCATTTAATATGTAATTATTCTTTTAAAATAGCCCAAGTCCGAATTTAATGGTATATATAGGATTTTTACTTTATATTTACACACAATTCATTTTCTACAAAGTTAGAGCGTCAGAGAAAAAGGCATAAGTAAGGAAGAAGGAAGAAGCCAAGAGTTGGAGATTTCAACATTTTCAAATCAACAGCCAAATCCAACATCCTAATTAGGTCTTTAATTTTATTCTCTTTCTGTTAAACATGAATTCCACTATTTTTATTTCTTTCGTTTTAATTTCAATTATGAGCTAAGTTTTTATTGTACTTGAGAATCGCAACATAGGTTGAACTCATTCTTGAATAATTAGTGTTTTTCCAATTTGAGATTAAATAATTTAAATTGAGTTTCTATTTTACGTTGGCTTTTACTTTACGCTTATTTATTATCCTTAGAGTCATGAACTAGGGATAAGTTTTATTACCTAGGCTATTCCATATAGTGGCGTATGGATCACCTTGACGGGGGGTTTGGGTATAGAATTAGGTATTTGTCGTTGGTATCCGCCAATGTCCTTGACAGGCTTGACTAGCCAATAGCCAAAGTGGTAAGTTTTAATAATCCGAAAATGGTTTTAATCACCCTGACGGGGTTTAGAAGACCGTAGGAGAGCTTTTATGTCCACACTGATGGGGGCTAAGATATTTTAGAATCCCGACTAGCGTAAGAATATTAACTCAACCCTTAAAAGGAAACATTAATTAGGAAAGTTTACGGTGAAATCCTAGCGTGACTCAAGTACTACTTTTCTCTCGCGTCTACCTCATTTACTTGCGTTATTTCCATTCTGGTTTAATTACTTTAGCATTTCAATTACTTTTGCACTTTAGTTGTTAATCAAAAACCCCAACAAACACCATATCTTTTACTTTTTCGTATTTGCAATTATTCCACTATATGATAACATTAGAGTCAACCAATCCGTCCCTGAAAACGAACTTGTTTATCATATATTACTTGGACAACTGTACACTTGCAGTTAGTGGTTCCTCTACTTTATCGCATTATTTTATAACACGCAAGAACCCACCACTATCCAATTTGCATAAAAATTCCTATTCCGAGATGTATAGAAAAAGTTTATGTCTCTAAAAAGAGTAAGAATAGATCTATGAGGAGGTTCTTTTATTGGAGGTGAGAAAGCTAACTATATTAGTACAATCACTGAAAATGCTAATACTAGCCAGTGGGTAATAAAGCGCTGCAATAGTAGCTTCCCTTAGTCAAACTGTCTCGGCTTCATGTGATGATCCAGCTGTAAAATTCCATGCTTGTCCTTCCAAAACTTGTCCCTGTGGAGTGGTTACTATACAACCAGAGCCTGCACTGTTAGTACATGCTTTGTAACTTGCATTAACATGTATGTGAATTGAGGGTTTCTTTTCATTACATGTTGCTCTTGTTTTATTTCAATGTAAAGTTTGTTTCTTATTATGTTATTATCATTGTCATTTTTGTTTTTGTTTAGCTTTTTATTTGCCTCAGGTTCACTGGGACTTTTGTGAATACCCAAAAACTCATCACAGACTATAATTGCTTGGTTTGCAATGTTTTGTGGGTCAAGGATAGTAATTTGAAAAGAAAGTCATTTTTTGTCTTTCTATATTGCCCATACCGTCATGGTAGCCTTCTCAACAATAAAGGATTCCTTATCAAGTGTATCATTTGTTTCAATAAGTTTTATCAACCATTTACCAAAATTTGTTGTAATTCCGTTACTTGTTAGGAATCCCAATGGAGTGGCATACAATGTTACTCTTGCCCAACTACAATCGAATAGAAGATATTCTATATCTTCTTTTTCAGAATGACATATCTTGCATGTATTATTTAGGGCGTATTTTGTTTAATTTATTATCCTCGGTGGCTAGTGCCTTATTACAAAGCCGCCAGAGAAAGTTTTTAACTTTATGAGTCACAATAAGACACCAAAATTTCTTCCAAAGACTTTTAGGTTGTATGAAGGATCTTTGGGGTTGGAGATCTTTCTTTATATTCTCCTCATTATCAACTTATGATTTCTTATAGGCATACATTCTACTAGTGGTTGACTATCTCATCTAATTGAAGTGTTAATTTTTCACAATAGTTTTTCTATAATATATAAATTTAATCATTTTTTTTTGGATAGAAATATAAAAAGTGAATCACCTATGACATATTGAGTTGGACTAGTATTATGGATGATAGAGATTTCATTAAAAAAATATTGTATATATCAAACTGAAAATGGAGAAAATATAGGACTCCGTTTGGTTTGTGAAAATAATAGGTATTTTCAGTTTTCATTTTCTATATTTTTCAAAATAGTGATAAAAACATCTTTGGCTAAAGAAAATGAAATCAGTTTTTTGAAAAATTAAATGAAAACGATGTTATATTGGAGAACATGAAAATCGACGTTTTCCATATTTTCTGAAAATATTGAAAACGAAAACAAAAATTATTTTCTAAAAATATATTATGAAAATAGAAAATATTTTCACAAACTAAACAAGGCGTAGATATTTGGAATGATAAATAGATCAAATACTTAATGAAAACTTGAAAACCCACCTAATTATGATATTATAAAAGTTAATTAACTTTGAAAACAAGATTCTTATGAGTGGGACCTAGAACTTTTTGGATAATATATTTTCTAAACCAATCATTAATGGCATTACAAAAATTTGATTTAACACATATCAATAAGATAAATTTATTTGGCCATACGTTACAATTGGTCAGTATTCTATAAAAACATGATATAAAATTATGGTGGAGGAACAATCTTTCCATCAACATCAATCAGTCAATCACAATGAAAATATTAAATCCATATAATCGAAGACCATTTGGAAATCTAATACTCACCAAAAAATCTGGATATTGATCTGGAAAGCGTGTGGGATTTGTAAAGAAATTTGGTTTGGATCATCACTTCAGATTAACGGGATATCAATAATAACACTAAATTGGGTGACTAGACACTTGAAGTCTCTAAATCTTACAGTAAAGCATATGGGATTACAAAATTATCATCGATTACTTATTCATCAATATTTTGAACATTTGGAAGGAAAAAATTAAAGTCATTTACAAAGAATTTATTATAGATGGAGATAAAATTATTTTTTCTACCAACAAACTTATGAAAGAATTGCACGGTACTGAATGGAAACAAAACGAATCTATAATAGCAGGAATGAGTCAGATGAATCAACACCAAGACACAGAAGAGCACACATCTAATAAGATCTTATTTTCCTATGGTGTATGTCAAAATTTCAAGAAACTCTGTTTTGCGACACTATTTGTTGAGTATTTTAGATTATTATAAACGTGAAAATCTTGACTTTACAGGTACGGGTACTTAATAATAGATTCAGTCGACATTTGAGTTGTTGATTTTTTAGATCACTAGGCATTACTACTTGTGATCATACGAAGTAATGTTATTATGAGAAGAAATTTGATTGGGAACTTTATACGAATTTAGTTGATCTTAGCATCGATATTGATTTATATACAATAATCTATGTTATAAATTGCCGCATAGGCGCGCCTAGACGTCAACTCCCCCTCTCAGTAGCCTACGCCTAGGAAAAATGCTAGACGTTCTTGTCCAGTACCTTAGTCGCCGCGGAAGAAGCGTCTAGCTCGCCTAGGCGGCGATTAATATAAAAAATTGGTCGAGGCCCTTATTTTATTTTTCTTAAATATTATATTTACTATAGTGTTGTTAGATAAATTTTATGACTTAAAAAGTTAAAAATATTATAATTATTACATATATATTACTGAATATATAAAATTACATAGAGGGTTTAAAATCACCTAATTCCACCTAGGCACTAGGCCCACAACCAAGATCTACAACATAGAATATAATGAATATGGAAACTAATTAAATTGAACGTTAATCATTTAGTAAAATTTTGGGCTTTTCTTTGGAGTGATACATGTTTGAAGGTCTCTTGGGATGAAGGGATAAAATTATTTGGATGAATAGGTATTGGTATTCAGAAACTTGCAGATATTAATCTTGTCATATTTTCAAATTCTTTTAGAGATTGTATACTTGCAAAGATTTCATTTGGGAGAATTGGACTCAGATGAACTTTTTGAAGTTCAAAAATATTTGTGTCATTCCTATTTTCAAGAACACTAACTGAATTTGGATAAATCTTGAAATTATTCTCTAACTGGTCTTGAAGACCTCTCTTCAAGACCCAAGACCCAAGACCCCTTATAAATTGAAGTTCTTTCTGAATAAGTTTAAGAAGAATAACATCTATTAAATTTTAGTTAAAATTAAAAATCCTATATCTTCTATCCCCTCAAATGCCCTCATACATAAATCTACATATACCCCTTCCCCATAAACAACACATTTCACCTACATACCCTAAAATACCTCTAAAACCCTCCCTTACCCCCACTAGAATTCCTTATGTGGTGGCACTTTAAGGCGTTAACACAACGGTAAACGGGCGGAATAAGCTCCAATCCATGGATTTGTAGTTGTTTCCATGGAATCCGAGCACACAACAGTGTTCGAGCTTGGATCTGCCACTTTTCCAAGCAAACAGTATTTGATCTTTTGTGGAGACCTTGGTTAGTGAAAGTTCTGATATAAAAATTTAACGACAGTTGGTTCATGACTGAAGGAATGAGGTCGGGTCAATTCTTTCATCCTTGAGATTGATTAGAAATCATGGAGATCTTGGTTCAGAGAGCGGCCTTGAGCTTGGTTTCGCAACCATGAAGAGCTAGTTTTGAAGTACTTGGTTCGAGCAGTAGCCATGAAAATGTGTCTTTTGCAGCCATGGCAGTGCTCCCATATATGGTCAAGATTTGAAATTTCATCTGTGATTGGACCCTAGATTCAAGCTTCATCATGCTTTAATGGTGGAACAACTTGTTTTGAGGTCTAACTCGTGGTTGATTAGCATCACGACTTTAACTAATGTCAACATTTTTGTGGTTCCAAGTTTCGAAAAAATGCATCTTTTGAATGGGACGATTATGATGTCAGTTGACGCCATCTAGCTGACGCCAAATCTGACGTTCAGTAGGGAGGATTTTTTATTGTAATTTTAAATTGAGGAAACTACTAATTAGAGCCCAATTTTAAACTCTCTTAGTTTTAAACCTCATCCCCATAATACTTCTAATTAAAGCCTAATTGAATCAAAACAATATGCACTCTTACTATAATACCCTCCCATTACTTTATACCCATTTCTCTCTCCTTATTTTCAATTTTTTTTAATTCTTTTTTCTTACTTTTTTTACAGTAATTCGTTTTTAATTTTTTTGTTCTTTTCATTTAACGGATGGATCTGTACCCCCATCCGTACCCATGGGTACGGACCTGTATTATTTTTTAAGTTTTTTAAGTTAAGTAAAATGGGTTTTTATATAAGAGGTATATACAAATTGAGGCCCAACTAAACCCTAACTTATTTTATAAGGCCCTACAGTAAATTTATTCTTTTTAAGGCCTATTTTCAAATTCTAGTTGAATTTTTTCCAACTTTACCCTTCTCATTTTTTTTTCAGAAATTCGTTTTTTTAATTTTTCTATTACGTTACTTTTAGCGTATGGGTCCATACCATTAGGTACGGACCTATATTGGATTTTTGTATTTTTTAAGTTGTGTTAATTTTTTTTTATAATGTCCAAATACACTAAGGGCTGTACCATAGCCCATTTGTTCAAATTCATATCAAATTAAGTCAAAAAGTGTACCCTAGGTCTGTACCCAAAGCCCATTTTATCCACCTTCACTTACAGGCCCAACTACAACCAAACCACATGGTCTGTACCCAAGAAAAAATTACTTAACATTTAACAAGACTGGTCAAACTTTTTTACAAGTGCCGGACCCATGGGCTAAAGGGGCTGGACCCATGGCCCAAAAGGGCTGGAATGGTGTTGGTTTCCTTGCGCGAGAGTTGACTATGGAGATGGTGGTTTTCCTGCTGAGATGGAGGAGATGGATGTGGGGTTTTCTTGACATGGACGACAGTGGGGTGGGGCGGTGAGATCTGGGTGGTGGTGGGAGGCTGCAGATCTGTGGCGGTGAGATATGGGTGGTGGTGGGAGGAGATGATGGGGGCGGCGAGCTCTATGTCGGTCGGAGATGGAGATGGTGGGAGGTTGCAGATATGTGGCGGTGAGATATGGGTGGTGGTGGGAGGTTGCAGATGTTGGGAGGCTCGTTGGAAGGAGATGATGGTGGCTTCGGCGCTGGCCACCGAGAAGGAGGGCCACGGTGGATTGGTGGTGCTGTTTTGGTGGAGGGGTGAAAAAGGTTGGTGGTGGTGTCGGTTTTACAGTAGCAGGGTGGTGGATCTCGGCGCTGTGGTGGATCTCGGCGCTGTGGTGGATCTCGACGCTGAGGTGGATCGTGGTGGTCGGCGAGAGGGAGGGAGGAGAGATCCACCAAGATGGTGACCTGGCGTGGTATCGGTGGTGGTGCGTCGTGGTGGAGGTGTAGAACGATGGAGGCTGCAGATCCAGAAAAGTGGTGGAGGTGGTGTAGAACGATGGAGGTTGCAGATCCAAAAGAGCGGCGTTGATTGGACTTCACAGCAGCGGCGAGAATCTGGGGTTGCAGCAGAGGCCGGGTCTTCACAGCAGCGGCGAGGGTCTGGTTTCGCTCGTGTACAGCAGATTGGTGGCGGAAATGGTGGGAGGCCAGCACCGGGAAGAGGAACAGAGGTGGGTTAGGGGCTGTGAGTAAGGGAAGAGGGAGGGGGAGGGGGCAGTCATTCTTGTGCAGGGAGAGAGAGAGAAGGGTATGAGTAGAGAGAGGTAAAACAAAAACCTTAGTGGGACTTTTGCTTTGGGTTGTACGTGAATAAGAAGAGGATATAAGGGGCTTTTGGGCATTTTTGCTCATTTAGTTGGGTTTCAACTAGTAATTTGGAGCTGGGCCTTATTTTATTAATACCATGTTGCTTGGGCCTTATATAATAAATCACCCTTTATATAATTGCAATTATACTTGTCCATGTCTTAACCGAGTTTTTGTCCATCTGATTGTCCAAGTACCCGAGGGTGTGCACCAAAATCTTATTTTTTTCATAAAACAAGTTCAGAATACGGTTCATATCAGGCTCTATCTATGTCAATTTTTAGTGGTGGTACCATATGAGCTGTACCCAAGATGATATATCATACAAAATCCATTTTTCACACTTGCATAGGAATAAGAAGTATCAAAAATTTAGATTAATGGGTTTTTTGAGATTCTTTTTAGGTTTCTTTTAAATTAGTGTGAGTTAATAATTGTCAAAATAAAAAATCACAATGATTTAATCAGTGGATGTCCATTTCTCATCTCAAGCTTATAATTGCTGGACACCAAGGGCTGGACAATAAGGACTGGACCCTAGTGGGTTGTACTACCTAGTGGACTGTACCTAATGGGGTGCTGGACACGGCGAAAAAAACCATCGAGACACAGCGAGAAAACCCATCGAGAAAAACCATCAGACACGGCGACAAAAACCATCAAGACATAGTGGTGAGCGGAAGAAGGTGGAGCAGATCTGTTCGTCCCTTCCCCGTTCATCTGGTGTAGCAGATCTGTAGCAGCGGCGGTTCTTCTGCAGCAGCAGTTCAAGGGGCGGCGTTGGGGCAGTGAAATCAGAAGGAAAGGGCGTCGATGGGGCCGCGTTCGTCTGGTGCAGCAGATCTGGGAAGAGGGAGGGTGAAAGTGGTGATAATGGTGGGAAGAGGGAGGAAGAGAGGGAGGGGTGGCTTCGTCACAGCAGTGGTAATGGTGGGAAGAGGGAGGAGGAGGGGGAGGGGTGGCTTCGTCACAGCAGTGGTGGTTCCGCAACATCATCGACGAGGAGGTTCTACAGCATCATCGGCGAAATCAGAGAGGCGTTTGGGCGTCACAATGGTGGAGGTGTTTTTCTTGATGGAGATCAGAGTCAGTGGTGGTGGTGGAGCTCTGCAGCGCTGGAGGGAACGCTGCTGCACCAGATCGAGAGTTTCTCCTCGCAGCAGTGGACAACTTCGTGGTGGTGGTGGTGCGTCACAACAGCAGTGGTGGTGGTGGTGGTGGTGGGTCACAGCAGCAGTGGTGGCTCGCTGTCGAAGGTGGAAGGTCAGATCGGGAAGGTGGCTCGGTGGAAGGTGGGAAGGTGTCGGCAGTGGTGGGAAGGTGGGAGAGAGAGAGAGGGGGAGGGTTTTCAGAAAAAAAAAAACCCTAATAGGTTTTTTGTTTTTGAATATTGTTGGTTTACAATGGGTATAAGATGGGAAGAGGGATTTTGGGTCTTTTTATTGTGTTTTAGTTAGGTCAGAATTACTAGATAATAGGTAATGGGGGTTGGAATTTAGTTTGAAATGTTGTGGGGTCTTTATATTATAATTGCCCCTTTTAAATTTTATCCAGTAATTAACTTTGTATGAGAGTTTTTTTTAAATAGAAAAGATTTTTTATTTTTTACTAAGCATTGTAATTGTTTCTATTATAAAAATAGATTTTATGCAATTAGTCCCTTTATTTTGTGTTAACAAAGCGGTGAATCAATGATACCTCGTGTAAACAAGTTACTAACTGTTGAAAGCTATTCCCATACCGTGCACCAAAGCAATACTTTCATTTTTTGTGTATATTTTAACTCCCGAATAGACTTCGTCTTAAAGTCTCAACTCATCCTGATTGGCATTAAAGTCCTATACTCCCATTTAACCGAAAAACAACATGATGCCTCTAGTTCTCATTTGTACCACTTCCCATTCATATCCTCTAATTCCACCACTCTATTTTACAATGCATTTCGAACTTCTCGAATTGCTTTACACATTATGGAGTATGATGACTAGATTTCCCTATGCATAAATCCATCAAGAAAATACTTTGACTAATCACCATACTCCAAAGCATATGTAAATCCTGAAGAATTTTCCAACCCATTTTCTCAAGCAATTAGCAACGCTATATTATAACTCTTCACGTATCATAATTGTACCCCACCTTCCACATTTGGTTTATGTAATTTATCCCATGCCAACCAGTGTATCTTGTTCCCTTCAATCGATGATCCCCATATGAAGATGCGAATGATACGATCAATTTCATTGCATACATATGTTCAAAGTTACATATTTTGGACAACATATGCTAGAGTAACACTCAATATCGATTATGCTAGAGAACTATTATTGAGTGTTATTTTAAAATAAGTTTAAGTTATACTTGTATATATCATGCAGACTTATTGAAAGATATTTTATCACCATACTGGAAGAGGTTAATATTTATCATCTGTAGAGGGTACTATTTTAAAATTATATTTTTTTAATTTTATATTGTAAGTTTACACTAAATGAATATTCCTCAAAAATAATAAATTAGTAATATATAATATCAAAATTATAATTCCCCTAATAACATGGACAACTAACAATAACTTCCCACACACCTAACACTCATCATCTTTTGACATACTATATATATTTGATATTTTTAAATATATATTTATAAATTGGTTACTTTTTCATATCACATCGTAACAGTTAAATAAAACCAATTCTCGCATTATATTTGATATATCATAAAATCCCAATCTAATTACAAGATGCAAGCGGTTTTTGTATATATATATAATGAGAATTTATGCTCGTGAGTCAAAGTGACCGAGTATCGTTTTTATAAAATATAAAAAAATATCATCTCGTGCTTTTGTTAGTTGGAAAATAGTCTAATTTTAATCAACTTCGAATTTTTTTTGCTAGAAATAAGTCCACTACCATCATAATTAATCAAAAAAGAAACAACCCAATAAAAAAGGAAAAAAAAGCCCATCCCACATGCTATTCTTTCCATCTAACCCAACCTAATTTTTTGAAACCCAAATCTCAACATTATCGAAAGACTAATACACCCTTGCAAATAAGATTAATGCACAACCAAATACGGGAAACGGCCTCGTTTTACTAAAAGAATTCTTGGAATTCACGCCGCACATTATTTCACATTAACCCAATTCCTTGTTTGACATTCATATACTCTATTAGAATTGTTTGCTTACTGCAAACACCAAACTCTCTCATATATTCTTTTTCTAATTTCCTCTAAATTATCTCCTACGATACCACCTCATATTAATTTTTAAATACGTGTAACGTATGAGAATATATGCTTCCGATGTCTACAATATACATAGTAACCAAATTATTTGAGGAAAAAATTGTAAGTCTTATATGTTTCAGTTGTTTATATGGTGAGATAATTTCATAACAAATACAAAAGTGCTTAATTTTAATATCTTTTAAAACAGGTTCGTGTATGGAGTTTTAACTACAATTTCTCAGAAAGATAAGATCGATAACCATTACATTTCAATAAAAAATCCATTTGACAATTTATATGGTAAGAACTAAATATAGTATATTAATTACTATCTTATTTTGTTTGCGTTTCTTAACCAAAATGGATACTTTCTACATATTTATATAGGTATTAGTATGTTGGATCTTATACATATATATAGGAGAAAGTTGCATTTGGATTCTTCCCCCATGCCTTCCAAGAACAAATCCGGATTCGCAAGTGTGAATCCTTCTCAACCGACCACCGGTCAACAAGGTAGGTCTAATTTCTTAACTCGATCTATGATTAAAAGAGTAGTTAGGGAAAGTAGTGATAGTTCTTCGTCTTCGTCACCGGGTGAATTCAAGAGAGAACATCGGAAAACGAGATCTTCAAGGATGGAACAAGGAATCCATGAAATCCTAGAAATCTTTAAACGGGTTGAAGGTCAAGTAAATTTAATAAACGAAAGGGTGTCAAAGTTGGAGGAAATTTTAGTAAACGGAACTAAGTCGTTAAACGAGGATAGCCCAAAGTTCAAAGGTATTCAAGCGAGCAACATGCGACTTAAGAGTCAATTATGCGTGATAAACTATAGGGTTGCTAACATGGAGTCCATTTTATCAAGGGTTGATCGACAAGTTGCAAACACTCTTCCCAAATATAGAGAGTTCAAGTTTATCTAGTGGTGTTTGATGTTCGTTTGTTGTTAATTTTGATATTTGTTGGTCTTTATGATGTTTATCTCTATTATAGTTTAATTAATTAACTTTTAATAATTACCAGTCTGATTTTGTGTTAGAGGTTGTTTTTGGTGAAGTTTAGAGATTATATTATGTAATAATGATGTCTTTGTTTAACTATTTCATGTGTTGATGGAATTGGAGTTATTTTATTGTATTTATGTTAGAAAATAATGATGTTGTTGTCTATATAATGTGTATTGCATATTTGATGTTGTTTGTCGAAATATGAATGTTTGAATGGGATGAAAATGTGTATTTGCACAATAAATGCATGATAGGAAGAGTGTAGTACTTGATAGTTTGCACAACAATGCATGAATGAGTGTTTACATTTCCACAAAAATTCAATACTCATTTTAAAAAAATTATCAGTCTACATTATCAATTCATAACACCAAACTTGCACAACAATGACATGAAATATGGAAATGTCCATTGCCACTTAAGTTCACTATTAATTTTAATAAAAATTCATCACTCTACATACAGCACGTCTTAACAGTTCATGACACTATAAGCAATAACAACCAAAAATCTTGACATCCCATAAAAATAAAAAATCATATAAAAAATCTACAACATTCTTCTAACATAACATTAACAAACGTTACAAATAAATATACAATAACAAACAAAAATTATCCCATAATCAAACCTACCTCATTCATCCAACATGCATTACATTAACAAAAGTCACACTAATTACAAACATTAATAAAACTTTATCCGTCATCCAAAGCACACCATGTTATTCACCTACAACTTCAATAAAATACCGCAACGAGTTCTATTGGCTCCTAAACAAGTAGTTGGCTAACTGAAATCTCTTGTTCGCGGATTGTGAATTATTCCAAGCCTTTTTTCCTCTGGGGATCTCATCATTGTGCAAACATGAATCGCACAATCGTTTGACTGACAGTATTTAAATGAAATTTTGTAACAAGCTTAACCTAAAATTACAACCAACATATCATTAAGCCAATTTTATTTATATCAAACTTCAAAAAATAAAAATTATATATCTTTTAAGTAATATAACTTACCCCACCCCTTACGCCAACTTTTTCCACATCCTCCTCATCATCTTCCAAGCTAGCAAGGTAACGGGTCTCGAATACACGCCTCATGTGCGGGGTTCGCTCGTAAAAACGTGCCCGAAAATCATCCATGTTGATGGGTACGTCGGACATCACATCACGGTATTCTTGCGTCGTTATTAACCTAGGACAGCGGATTACCAATACAAGTACACTAATCTCCTACCATGCAATAAAAACCTTAAGGCAATACAATCAACACTTACGGATAGTAATCCGTCGCGTCTCTTAACCTTGTCGTTTTGGGAAGCTCTCTACGCGCTCCGGAAGCCGAGCCCCTGCAATTTAACACAAGTTAGTGTATCTAACTCAATCTAGATAAAAATTCATGCTTTGAATTGATAAATTGAAACTATAAAAGATTTCATAGGATCACATGATTAAACAAGAGTCCAAACAAGTTCAATTACACATTTCGATCAAACTTCATCAAACTATGAATTTATTTATCTAATTAGAACACAAAATTAGGTTAACCCTAGATACAAAGAAGCGTTTTCAAACAATTAGAATTATAAATAATAATTCTTAAAACCGTAATAACACAATACCCCCTAAAACTAAACAATACTATATGAATTACAACATTAAAAGGAATTCTCCCGCATGTAATGCAATATATCACCTTTTTGAGGTTTAAGCATGTAAATGCTTAAGCTTTTATGTTTTACATTATTTTCGAGGGACAAAAATGAAGTTGTATTTTATGTTGGTACGGCTTCTGAAAAGGCTGCTGAGATGCTCGCTTACGCACATGAAACTCAACACGAGAAAATTGTAAGAGGGTTGGCTTTGGCTATAGCTTTGACTGTGTATGGAAGAGAAGAGGAAGCTGATATACTTATCTAGCAAATAACAAGAGATCAAGACCCAATTATACGTTACAGTTTAGATTTGGCTTATTGAGGAACCGTTACTGGAACAGGTGGGGCCCACTTAAATACACTGTTGTTATCTTGGCGAATGAAATCTCAACCGCCAAAGCCACACCATATCGAACATGCGGATTGTAAGATTTAGACAACAAAGACACAATCCTAGGAGTCTGCAAAAAGATCATATCAGTTATTTAAGAACTTAATTACATCACAGCCTCTACCTCATCTCAAAATTATCTTTCTAGCCTTTCCTTTATTTTCTTGTTTCTATGATCAAATATTGGACTCAAGAGTGCATTTTTATTAGAAAAGATATAGCAAACTATAGTTCAATTTTCGCATAATATAGGAGACCAACAAAATACAGTGCAATCACAGGAAAAAATGGGGACAGAAAAAAGGCTCAGATGTAATTGATCAAGCAAGAGTCCGTCACTGACCATTATAATCCGGGTCGCCCAGCCAAGATACGGGCCAGAAATTCTCATTTACCTCAGTAAAATAAAATAGCTACAGACCCTTTACTTTCTTGTATATAATAATTGATTTTACTTTCTTTTCCATCATCCCATCCATATACTACTGTCATTTCTCTTCTAGATTATAAGAAGAGGCTCAGATATTATCGATCAAGCAAGAGGCTTAACACACCCCTTAGTTGTATGCTAAGGTCATTAATGCAAAAACCCCTTAGCTTTTACCTCCTCCTTAATACATACTACCATAATTGTCGCATCTCAATACTTGATTCATTATTCCCTCTTTCTCTCTCTATATATATGTATGCAACTGTTCAAAAAACAGTATATTTGACAATTTTGCCATGGCCAACCACCTTTCTTTTGGCTGTGATGTGATGGATCCCATCACCATTTCATGAAATACATCACCAATAAACGAAAAAAATAAGAAAGGCCCTAATTACATGTACTCAACTAGTACCAAAAGAAACACAAAACAAGTGTTAGGCTCAGATCTTTTTCATTAATAGAGAAAGAGTCTGATATGTCATGGCTGCAACACAATTATTAGAGTTGCCATGCCAAGATACAAGTCACATCTCAATACTTCAATTTTCATTTGCTCACGCAAATATCATCACGGCTGGAAGGTGATAGAAAAATATGAAGGGAGATATATAGAAGAAGTACTGGACACTTTAACTCTATTTTTCTTACACTTTTCTTGCTGATGAACTACAATACTACTTCTATTTATACTAGTAAATTACTGAAGTTACTATTTAGATACTAAGAATACAGTCCAACGTTCTGTCTTGATTCATTGAGCAGGTAGGCCAACGATCTGTCTTGATTCATTGTGCAGCTTTGATTCATCCACCAGATGACTTTTCAACTTTTCCTAAATACAATGCATTGTCTTGATACATTAATAGATTAGATACGTTGGACTTATCAAGTTTAATTATCAACACTCCCCCTTAAACTTGATGCTCGCATTACAAGACGACTCTTCAACTTCTCGAACACTTCTTTTCTTAAAGGCTTTATGAAAATATCTGCTACTTGATCATCAGTCTTCACATAATTGACTCGAACCTCCTTCTTTGCAATACATTCCCTGATGAAGTGAAAACGAGTATCAATGTGCTTACTTCTATCGTGAAATACTGGATTCTTTGCTAAGGCAATTGCGGACTTGTTATCAACATGAATATCTGTTGATTCAACTTGATTAAATCCCAACTCCTTAAAGAAGATTTTTTAGCCAAAGTGCATGACACACACTAGATATTGCAGCCACGTATTCAGCTTCACATGTTGACAATGTGACAATTGGCTACTTCTTTAATACAGGTGAAAGCTGATTCACCAAAGTAGAAAACAAAACCTGTTGTACTCTTGCGATCATCAATGTCTCCTGCCCAATCACTATAGCTATATCCTACCAACTTTAAGTTTCCAGAAGCAGGATATAAAATTCTATGATCTATAGTACCTTTAATATATCGGAGAATCCCCTTTGCTACTTTAAAATGATAGATGGCCGGGTTCTCCATAAAGCGACTAACAAGACCAACAGCATACAGAATATCTGGTCTAGTGCAGGTTAAGTACCTTAGGCTTCCAATCAAGCTTTTAAATAAGGTTGGATCGACCAGTTCTCCACCAATATCCTTAGATAACTTCTCACCTACATCGATCGGGGTGCTAATTGACTCGCAATTCTCCATCTTAAATTTCTTTAGAACTTCTCTGGCATAACTTTCTTGACAGATGAAAGTTCCCTCACTACTTTGTTTCACCTCTATCTCAAGATAATAGGACATCAACCCGATGTCTGTCATCTCAAACTCCTTTGTCATTTCATGCACAAATGATATAATTATTTCATCATTGTTTCCTAAAAATATTAAATCATTGACATAGATACAAATTATTAAGATATCGCCCTTTTTATTTGTCTTGACATAGAGAGCATGCTCGTGTGGGCATTTATTGAAACCCTTCTTCTGAAAATGTTGATCTATGCGACTATTCCAAGCCCTTGGGGCTTGCTTCAAACCATATAAGGCCTTCTTCAATTTTAGCACCTTATCTACATGCCCTTTAACAACATATCCTTCTGGTTTCTCTATGTACACCTCCTCTTCAAGGTTTCCATTCAAGAATGCTGATTTAACATCCATCTGATAAATCTTCCACTTCTTTTGTGCTGCCAAGGAAATAAGAAATCTGATTGTTTCCAATCGAGCAACAGGGGCAAAGACTTCATCATAATCAATCCCTTCTCTTTGTTTGTAACGCTTTACCACAAGCCTTGCTTTGTACCTTTCAATTTCTCCTTTTGCATTCTTCTTGATTTTGTAAACCCACTTCACACCGATGGGTTTGTGCTCCGGAGGCAAGGTAGTCAACTCCCAAGTTTTATTTTTTTCGATAGAGAAAATCTCTTCATTCATGGCGTCTATCCATTTGTCAAAACTTATAGGTTCGGTATCCGCGAACAAACAAAATAGATTTGGGTTTTGATTTAGATCATAGATCTCTTGCAATGATCTCGTCTTTTGGGGGCGTTCACTTCCAGAAATTTCTCCTTCTGATGAGGATGTATTCGGTGAAGGTGGAGTAATCGGCTCCTCTTGCTAATTCTTTTCATCATCACTACTTTCCTCGTTCGGTAAGAAAATATATTTTTCATTTTCGTGTGAACTCCATTCCCACGAACTTCTTTCATCAAACACAACGTCTCTACTAGTTTTCCTCGTCTTCTCAATAGGATTATACAATTTATAATCCTTCGATGAATGATCATACCCAACAAAGATAAACTTTTGACTTTTATCTTCCAGTTTCTTCCGCTGCTGATCTGGTACATGCATGTGTGCAATGCTTCCAAAGACTCTCAAATGTGATATGCTCGGCTTGTATCCACTCCAAACCTCCTGGGGGGTTTTATCTTTGATGCTTTTTGTCGGACAACGATTTGAGAGATACACAGCACAATCAACAGCCTCGACCCAAAATTCTCTTGGCAAATTTTTACTCTTCAACATTGATCGAACCATATTCAAAATTGATCGATTCTTCTTTTCCACAACTCCATTTTGTTGTGGTGAATAAGCAACGGTGAGAGGTCTACGAATACCATTCTTCTCGCAAAACTCCTTGAATTCATTTGATGTGAACTCTCCTTCTCTATCAGATCTCATCGCCTTGATATGATAGTCACTTTGTTTCTCTACAAGTTCTTTGAACTTTTGGAAAGCAGAGAATACCTCAGATTTGTTCTTCAAAAAGTAAATCCAGGTCTTTCGACTATAGTCATCAATAAATAGAAGAAAATATCTATTCTTTCCAAATGAGGCAGGATCGATCGGTCCACATACATCAGCATGAATTAACTCCAATGGTTGTTTTGCCCTTGACATAGATTCCTTAGGAAAAACTCTACGATGTTGTTTCCAAACAAGACATCCTTCACATAGTTGATCCGGTTGGTCGATTTGAGGTAATCCTTTTACCATATACTTAGACGACATCGCTTTTAATCCATCAAAGTTGAGATGTCCGAGCCTCAAATGCCACAACCAGGATGGATTTTCATAACATGACTTTAAACACTTTGCTTCATCGTGGTGGATGTTCATTATAAACATCCTATTGCTAGACATTGGAACTTTCGCAATTAAGGTCCCGTCACCACTTTTCAAATACAGACTCTTGTCTTCTAACTGCATAGTGTGACCTTTCTCCAGTAACTGACCCATACTCAAGATATTTGCCTTCATCCTTGGAACAAAATAAACATCAGAAATAAACTGATGTTCACCATTCTTTAATCTGATCATGATTTTTCCTCTGCCTTTGACTGGAGTTTTTGACATATCACCAAAAGTTATATTATTACTTACAGATTCATCGATCTCGACGAACATGCTTTTATTTCCGCACATATGATTACTTGCACCTGTATCGAGGTACCATTCAGATTTGTTCTCCTCCATTGACGCCTTGTACGCCAATAAAAGTGTCTCATATTCTTTTTTCTCTTCTGCAAGATAAGTTTTTTCTTTTCCTTCTTGAGGTCCATCATAACACTCATATGAATAGTGTCCAAATCTATGACAATTTTAGTACTCAATAGATTTCTTGTCTTGTTGTTTATAGTAGCCTCCTCTTCCTCGTCATCTAGTCGATTTAGACTCGACTTTTGTTTCATTGTCGTGCCATGTGGCTTGACTATCATGACCTCTACCACGGCCTCTACCACGTCCTCGACCGCGTCCTCTTCCTCGACCACGCCAGCCTTGGTTACTTGTATTACCAACATTTTTAATATTCGCCTTTGCTTGCAAATCTTGGTCGATGGGTTCTTTTATCCTTATTTTTATCTTTTCTTCATGGACTTGTAATTTTCCTGTTAACTCGTCAACAGTCAAGGTTTCCACATCATTGGACTCCTCGATGGCTACAACAACGTGATCAAACTTTTGATCAATCAACCGAAGAATCTTCTCAACCACACGATTTTCTGGTAAATCTTCACCATTCATTTGAAGTTGATTTACCACTGCGTGAACTCTTGATACATAATCAAATATTGATTCAGTATCCTTCATTTTCAAAGATTCAAACTCACCTCGAAGACTTTGGAGACGAACCTTGTTCACCCTATTCCTTTGAACGTATTATGGAGAATTTCCCAAGCCCTATAAGAGGTAGTGGCTTGTGCTATCTTCTCAAAGATGGAATCATCAACACTCAGTTAAATGAGAGAAAGAGTCTTTTGATCTTTCACTCGAGCATCTTTGGCAGTCTTCTTTTGGGCTTGGCTAAGAGCAGGCCTTCTGGTTCGACATATTCTTCTTCAATAGAATCCTACACATCTTGTCCACCAAGATATGCCTTCATTTGGATGCTCCACCTCTCATAATTACTCTTTGTTAGTTTTGGAAATGGCATGCCTCCACTTACTGTTGCCATATCAACCTGGCTCTGATACCAGTTTGTTGGAAGGTGATAGAAAAATATGAAGGGAAATATATAGAAGAAGTACTGGACAGGAGAGTATAAACTTTAACTTTATTTTTCTTACACTTTTCTTGCTGATGAACTATAATACTATTTCTATTTATACTAGTAAATTACTGAAGTTAGTATTTAGATACTAAAAATACAGACATAAACTCTTAACTTTCCAACTACTCAGAAGTCCAACGTTCTGTCTTGATTCATTGAGCTTGATTCATTGAGCAGGTAAGCCAACGATCTGTCTTGATTCATTCATTGTGCAGCTTTGATTCATCCACCAGATGACTTTCCAACTTTTCCTAAATACAATGCATTGTCTTGATATATTAATAGATTAGATACGTTGGACTTATCAAGTTTAATTATCAACAATCACAGCCCCTTTACACAAATTTATAAAACAAAGTATTGTTTAGAGTAATAATATATGTCAAACCTTTTATGTATCACCCTTTTGAGGCTTAAGCATAATCAAGTAATTGTATAATGTATAAGCTTAAGCTTTTACAATATAATTGTGAAGGATCCCATTTTGATCCCTTTCAATGTTGGAGGACAATTTGGATAATTTTCAAAGTTGAGGTCAACTAGATTTAATTTGCACAAAGTTTGATCTCCTCAAGGTGATTGGAACTTGGAAGTACACTCTAAACCCTAAACCACTAGAGAAACATTCAACCTTTTCCATTCCCTTGCTGCTTCGGGTACAAGGGTATATATCCGCCTATTTCACATAACACAAAGACCAATAGTGCAATTACAGGGTCATCAGAATTTATATATCAAAATCACAGGCTCTAATTCTCTGCTGCCTTATTCTTGAGGTAAGTACATTAAACTGAATTCATAATCGACAAATTTATCAAAGGGAGCTCAGATGTGTAAAGTATATGCAGACAACTAGACACAGGTCAGAAATTCTCATTTGCCTCGAAAAATAGCTCATAAAGGAATAGGAAATATTAATTATAGGGACCTTTTGTGGCTTTTTTATAGCACAGGACTCCTATACACAGACCACAGGGACTAACAATGCAATTAATACAAAAAAATAAGATGGTACAAAGACTCATAAAACTTGCATACCTTTGGAAAAATATTACCACATATATCAAACAAAATCAGAAACTTGTAGAATATAAACCATAGTGATGCTCAGATCTTTAATGATAAAGCAAGAGCACATCAATATAATATTATCACAGCCTCATTTCAAAAGTATCTGTCTAGTAGTAAATTGTTATTCTTATTTCTACTTCCTTGCTCTTCTAATTTTATTTATAATATCCAATGGCTCAGAGATATAAACATCACAACTGATCAACACCTATTTCATTATTAAGTCAATCTAAGAGGAATAGTGAACCGTTTCTTATCACTTGAATACACAACAAATGACCAACTTCTGCCCCTTGGATGATGATATGTCGACATCTGAATTTTCTTTTCCATTTGTTTCTATGAAATGAATTCTTTTCATTTGGCCGCTCATCAATAGTTTTTTAACGCAGATCATGGTGGTTTCTATATATTTAGGATAAAAAGAAAACTGATTTCAACTTGGTATATACAAGAAAATTCTTCAAAAGATGGAAAACTCCAAGTTGATTGGTGATCAAATGAGTAGAAATGATTAGTGATATATATATATATATATATATGTGAGTACGAAACACAAACTATTTATTGTGCCATGTTATCAGTTATGTATAGTTAGCTACAAAAACATGTGCTTGTAGGTCACACAGATACCTACCAATAGTATGGATAATTCATTGAAAGGCTATTATTTTAGCTCCCATACAAAAATGAAATAATTTTTGATAATTTGTTGATAGAAAGAGGGCTCTTATATAGTCTTGTGTCAGATAATATACTTCATTGAATTTTTCAATAACAAAATGCCAACAATTCTAATATGGAACATATACAATACCTATTTCTCTTTCCATCCCAAGTTAAAACTAGTATTCCTAAAATACTAATAATATTGTATTCTAATTACATTATTTTCAACGTTTTCCATACTTTTCTTTATCTTTACTTACTAAAACATGTGAGGCTCAGATTTCAATGATCTATTAACACCTATTGCCTCGCCCTCAATTCCAGGAGCACATGTATATGATATCATCACAGCCTCATCTCAAAATTATCTTTCTAGCCCTTGATTTGTTTTGTTGTTTTTATGATCCAATATAAGACTTAAAAGTGCAATTTTTGCATAATATAAGGGACCAACAGACTAGAGTGCAATCATCCAGAAATATGGGGTCAGAAAAAGGGCTTAGATGTAATTAATCCAGCCAAGATACGGGCCAGAAATCATCATTCTCGTCTCCCTTAGTGAAATAAAATAGCTCAGAAAGAAATAGGAGGCTTCTCATCTGCCTCGTACTATAGGTCAGAAAAAAATATATAGATACATATGTACATACTTGAAGAAAACCAAGTGACATTTAAAAATAGAAATGAAGAAAGGTTTGTACTAGGGACCCAACAATCATGCATAGTATAGGGACCTGGTACACTTTTTGCATAATATAGGGAACTAGCGTACAAGTTTTGCATGAAATAGGGACCTAGTACGGTTATGCATGAAATAGGGACCTATCATGCAATTTTTATATAGTATAGGAACCTGGTACTGTTTTTACATAATATAGGGACACATAGTACATTTTTTGCATAAATAAACAGGGACCTATCTTGCAGTTTTTTTTTATCTATCTATCTATCTATATATATATATATATATATATATATATATATATATATACATGCTTACGAACGGAAAAAACAAACAAATCCTGCGATAGTCTATTAATGCTGAAAGCTTTTACCATATGAACAGTGATGTGTTGAGAATAGCGTATATGGGAAGGGGATGTTGTGTGAGTTTTGTGGGGCCCATGCTCAGATGTTTGTTTATCTATCAAGCAAGAGTCCGGTGAGCCATGGCTGCAAAACCTGTTCCATAATCAGGGTTTCCCTGCCAAGATAAGCGTCGGATCATCTCATTTGCCTCGTAAAATATACCTCAGAATGAACACACAATCTACGCTGAGAATCTAATGCTTCCATAGATAGAATGATTCTAGATGATTAAGAATGTAATATTTAAGGTGGTGTTTAAAATCAATGAAAATCTCTAATTAATGTCATACTATTATTAATTAAAAGAAGGTATAAGACCTACCAAGATAAGTGAGATTCTGATGTTTATTGATCAAGCAAGAGTCTAATAAGATGACATGGCTGCAAAACCTGTTGCATGCTAAAGGAAGTAGCTCGTTAACACATACCATCAGAACTGCCCAGACAACATACAGGTCCGATCTCAAACTTAGATTCCATTGACTTCTGAAGGTATATTACAGTGATCCTCACCTGAGACCATAAGATTGATTGTTGCAGAAGCACTATGCAGTGTCAAGAGTCAAATGGCTCTCAAATGTAGTGAAAAAAATTGCACCATCAGTCGCTACCATTTGGCAAAATACATATTCTTACATATATAAGCTCATACACAACATGTGATGGGTTATGGAAGTCAGTAATCTAAAAGTGGAATCGAGCGAGACTCACTCTCACTCTCACTCTTGAGCTTGAAATTCAGCTGAACTTTAATGGAGATATGTAGAGAGTCTAACCAAGTCTTGTCTGCAAATCATTATTATCCTGGTTGCACAGCCAAGATACGAGCTGGAAAAGAAAAGAAAAAAGAAATCATCAAAATCTTTAAGCATTACCATAACAATCCCACCACCGCCGTGAAATCATCGACAACAGTCCTGGAAGAAAAAATAGGAAATTAAAACAAACAGATATGTGAAAAAACTTGCCATGTGAGTGTGTGTATAGATCGATAAGGGCGATTTAATATCATCGGATGACGAAGAGGGGCTCTCTACTAGAAATATCCCAAAACCCTCCATCGCTTCATTCTACGAGCTATTTTCAAAGGTCACCTTAACAAAGTGTTTTTTTGCTAAAAGAGCACGTGTTAGTAGAGTTCTGACTCACTCGTCCCACTCGTGTTGGCCTATATCGCACAATGAATGAACCCAAGTCGGTGCTCAAATTTTTTAACTTCTCGTTAAATAAAATCGACCCGTCACATCGTCAGCCAATACCTGTAGGTAATGCATCTCTACTGATCATGTCGGCCAACTAAAGACTCGGGTTAAAGACTCGAGTTGAAGGCCTAATTGCCAAACAATAAGTCTCTAAGTTGTTTAGCTATCTGATGTCTCCTCTTTTGTTCTATTTATATGCCTTTAGTAGACATCAAAGTTGGTAATTATTTAACTAATTCGATAGATTTTAGCAATAATATTTTATATTTCATTTTCTCTCCTTAGATTTTAGTATTTTTGATTTATTAAGCTTTTGCGCGTAATATGGTTTGTTTTAGTGAAAAGTTTGTAGGTTTCTAATACTAGCAAGGAGAGGAACCAAGAATAGAAGTTTTAGATCGTGTAAGGAAGTCAAAAGCTAGAAGAAGTATCCCGAGGAGTTGACAAATTTGAGCTGAAAATCTGGAAGGCTGACGGTAATTGCTGATTTCGAGCCACTTGAAGATGGATTCAGCCTCTGAGTTATGGAGAAGATTCGTGTCTTATCGAGTTACGAAGAATTAGCAAGTTGAATGAGTGAATTCGGAGTTAAATTGAGAAAGTTATAGCCATTTTAGTGAGGGGTATATAGCTGTTACAAGATTTTGGGCTTGAAAAGTGCCCATGGGCCATTTAAAATAGCCCAAGTCCGAATTTAATAGTATATATAGGATTTTTACTTTATTTTTACACACAATTCATTTTCTACAAAGTCAGAGCGTCAGAGAAAAAGGCAGAAGCAAGGAAGAAGGAAGAAGCCAAGAGTTGGAGACTTCAACATCTCCAAATCAACAGCCAAATCCAACATCCTAATTAGGTCTTCAATTTTATTCTCTTTCTGTTAAACGTGAATTCCACTATTTTTATTTCTTTCGTTTTAGTTTCAATTATGAGCTATGTTTTTATTGTACTTGAGAATCGCAACATAGGTTGAACCCATTCTTGAATAATTAGTGTTTTTCCAATTTGGGATTAAATAATTTAAATTGAGTTTCTATTTTACTTCGCTTTTACTTTACGCTTATTTATATCCTTAGAGTCATGAACTAGGGATAAGTTTTATTACCTAGGCTATTCCATATAGTGGTGTATGGATCACCTTGACGGGGGGTTTGGGTATAGAACTAGGTATTTGCCGTTGGTATTCGCCAATGTCCTTGACAGTCTTGACTAGCCAATAGCCAAAGTGGTAAGCTTTAATAATCCGAAAGTGGTTTTAATCACCCTAACGGGGTTTAGAAGACCGTAGGAGAGTTTTGATGTCCACACTGATGGGGGCTAAGAGATTTTAGAATCCCGACTAGCGTAAGAATATTAACTCAACCCTTAAAAGGAAACATTAATTAGGAAAGTTTACGGTGAAACCCTAGCGTGACTCAAGTACTACTTTTCTCTCGCGTCTACCTCATTTACTTGCGTTATTTCCATTATAGTTTAATTACTTTAGCATTTCAATTACTTTTGCACTTTAGTTGTTAATCAAAAACCCCAACAAACATCATATCTTTTACTTTTTCGTATTTGCAATTGTTCCACTATTTGATAACATTAGAGTCAACCAATCCGTCCCTGAGAACGAACTTTTTTATCATATATTACTTGGGACAACTGTACACTTGCAGTTAGAGTCAACCAATCCGCATTATTTTATAACACACAAGGACCCACCACTATCCAATTAGCACAAAAATTCCTATTCTGAGATGTATAGAAGAAGTTTATGTCTCTAAAAAGAGTAAGAATAGATCTATGAGGAGGTTCTTTTATTGGAGGTGAGAAAGCTAACTATAATAGTACAATCATTGAAAATGTTAATACTAGCCAATGGGTAATAAAGCGCTGCAATAGTAGCTTCCCTTAGTCCAACTGTCTCAGCTTCAAGTGATGATCCAGCTGTAAAATTCCATGTTTGTCTTTCCAAAACTTGTCCATGTGGAGTGGTTACTATACAACCAGAGCCTGCACTGTTAGTACATGATTTGTAACTTGCATTAACATGTATGTGAATTGAGGGTTTCTTTTCATTACATGTTGCTCTTGCTTTATTTCTATGTAAAGTTTGTTTCTTTTTATATTATTATCATTGTCGTTTTTGTTTAGCTTTTTATTTGCCTCAGGTTCACTTGGACTTTTGTTAATAGCCAAAAACTCATCACAGACTATAATTGCTCGGTTTGCAATGTTTTGTGGGTCAAGGATAGTAATTTGAAAAGAAAGTCATTTTTGTCTTTCTATATTGCCCATACCGTCATGGTAGCCTTCTCAACAATAAATGATTCCTTATCAAGTGTATCATTTGTTTCAATAAGTTTTATCAACCATTTACCAAAATTTGTTGTAATTTCGTTACTTGTTAGGAATCCCAATGGAGTGGCATACCATGTTACTCTTGCCCAACTACAATCGAATAGAAGATATTCTATATCTTCTTTTTCAGAATGACATATCTTGCATATATTATTTAGGGCGTATTTTGTTTAATTTATTATCCTCAGTGGCTAGTGCCTTATTACAAAGCCGCCAGAGAAAGTTTTTAACTTTATGAGTCATAATAAGACACCAAAATTTCTTCCAAAGACTTTTAGGTTGTATGAAGGATCTTTGGGGTTGGAGATCTTTCATTATATTTTCCTCATTATCAACTAATGATTTCTTATAGGCATACATTCTACTAGTGGTTGACATTAAAGTGTTAATTTTTCACAATAGTTTTTCTATAAAATATAAATTTAATCATTTTTTTGGATAGAAATATAAAAAGTGAATCACCAATGACATATTGAGTTGGACTAGTATTATGGATGATAGAGATTTCATTAAAAAGTTATTGTATATATCAAACTGAAAATGGAGAAAATATAGGACTCCGTTTGGTTTGTGAAAATAATAGGTATTTTTAGTTTTCATTTTCTATATTTTTCAAAATAGTGATAAAAACATCTTTGGCTAAAGAAAATGAAATCAGTTTTATGGAAAATTAAATGAAAACGATGTTATATTGGAAAACATGAAAATCGACGTTTTCCATATTTTCTGAAACTATTGAAAACGAAAACAAAAATTATTTTCTAAAAAATATATCATGAAAATAGAAAATATTTTCACAAACTAAACAAGGCGTAGATATTTGGAATGATAAATAGATCAAATACTTAATGAAAACTTGAAAACCCACCTAATTATGATATTATAAAATTTAATTAACTTTGAAAACAAGATTCTTATGAGTGGGACCTAGAATTTTTGGATAAAATATTTTCTAAACCAATCATTAATGGCATTACTAAAATTTGATTTGACACATATCAATAAGATAAATTTATTTGGCCATACGTTACAAAATGGTCAGTATTCTACAAAAACAGGATATAAAATTATGGTGGAGGAACAATCTTTCCATCAACATCAATCAGTCGGTAACAATGAAAATCTTAAATCCATTTCATCGAAGACCATTTGGAAATCTAATACTCACAAAAAAATCTGGATATTTATCTAGAAAGCGTGTAGGATTTGTAAAGAAATTTGGGTTGGATCATCACTTCAGATTAACGGGATATCAATAATAACACTAAATTGGGTGACTAGACACTTGAAGTCTCTAAATCTTACAGTCTAGCAGATGGGATTACAAAATTATCATCGATTACTTATTCATCAATATTTGGAACATTTGGAAGGAAAAAATTAAAGTCATTTACAAAGAATTTATCATAGATGGAGATAAAATTATTTTTTCTACCAACAAACTTATGAAAGAATTGCACAGTACTGAATGGAAACAAAACGAATCTATAATAGCAAGAATGAGTCAGATGAATCAACACCAAGACACAGAAGAGCACACATCTAATAAGATCTTATTTTCCTATGGTGTATGTCAAAATTTCAAGAAACTCTGTTTTGCGACACTATTTGTTGAGTATTTTAGATTATTATAAACGTGAAAATCTTGACTTTACAGGTACGGGTACTTAATAATAGATTCAGTCGACATTTGAGTTGTTGATTTTTTAGATCACTAGGCATTAGTACTTGTGATCATACGAAGTAATGTCATTATGAGAAGAAATTTGATTGGGAACTTCATACGAATTTAGTTGATCTTAGCATCGATATTGATTTGTATACAATAATCTATGTTATAAATTGCCGCATAGGCGCGCCTAGACGTCAACTCCCCTCTCAGTCGCCTACGCCTAGGAAAAATGCTAGACGTTCTTATCCACCACCTTAGTCGCCGTGGAAGAAGCATCTAGATCGCCTAGGAGGCGATTAATATAAAAAATTGGTCGAGGCCCTTATTTTATTTTTCTTAAATTTTATATTTACTATAGTGTTGTTAGATAGATTTTATGACTTAAAAAGTTAAAAATATTATAATTATTACATATATATTACTGAATATATAAAATTACATAGAGTTCAAAATCACCTAATTCCACCTAGACACTAGGCCCGAAACCAAGATCTACAACATAGAATATAATGAATATGAAAACTAATTAAATTGAACGTTAATCATTTAGTAAAATTTTGTGCTTTTCTTTGGAGTGATACATGTCTGAAGGTCTCTTGGGATGAAGGGATAAAATTATTTGGATGAATAGGTAATGGTATTCGGAAACTTGCAGATATTAATCTTGTCATATTTTCAAATTCTTTTAGAGATTGTATACTTGCAAAGATTTCATTTGGGAGAATTGGACTCAGATGAACTTCTTAAAGTTCAAAAATATTTGTGTCATTCCTATTTTCAAGAACACTAACTGAATTTGGATAAATCTTGAAATTATACTCTAACTGGTCTTGAAGACCTCTCTTGAAGACCCAAGACCCAAGACCCCTTATAAATTGAAGTTCTTTCTGAATAAGTTTAAGAAGACTAACATCTATTAAATTTTAGTTAAAATTAAAAATCCTATATCTTCTATCCCCTCAAATGCCCTCATATATAAATCTACATATACCCCTTCCCCATAAACCACACATTTCACCTACAGACCCTAAAATACCTCTAAAACCCTCCCCTACCCCCACTAGAATTCCTTTAGTGGTGGCACTTTAAGGCGTTAACACAACGTAAACGGGCGAAATAAGCTCCAATCCATGGATTTGTAGTTGTTGCCATAGAATCCGAGCACACGACAGTGTTCGAGCTTGGATTTGCCACTTTTCCAAGCAAGCAGTATTTGATCTTTTGTGGAGACCTTGCTTAGTGAAAGTTCTGATATACAAATTTAATGACAGTTGGTTCATGACTGAAGGAATGAGGTCGGGTCAATTATTTCATCCTTGAGCTTGATTAGAAATCATGGAGATCTTGGTTCAGAGAGCAGCCTTGAGCTTGGTTTCGCAACCATGAAGAGCTAGTTTTGAAGTGCTTGGTTCGAGCAGTAGCCTTGAAAATGTGTCTTTTGCAGCCATGGCAGTGCTCCCATATATTGTCAAGTTTTGAAATTTCATCCGTGATTGGACCCTAGATTCAAGCTTCATCATGCTTTAATGGTGGAACAACTTGTTTTGAGGTCTAACTCGTGGTTGATTAGCATCACGACTTTAACTAATGTCAGCATTTTTGTGGATCCAAGTTTCAAAAAAATGCATCTTTTCAATAGGACGATTATGATGTCAGTTGAAGCCATCTAGCTGACGCCAAATCTGACGTTCAGCAGGGAGGGTTTTTTATTGTAATTTTAAATTGAGGAAACTACTAATTAGAGCCCAATTTTCAACTCTCTTAGGTTTTTAACCCCATCCCCATAATACTTCTAATTAAAGCCTAATTGAATCAAAACAATATGCACTCTTACTATAATACCCTCCCATTACTTTTTACCCACTTCTCTCTCCTCATTTTCAACTTTTTTAAATTCTTTTTTCTTATTTTTTTTACAGTAATTCGTTTTTAATTTTTTTGTTCTTTTCATTTAACGGATGGATCCGTACCCATGGATACAGACCTGTATTAGTTTTTAAGCTTTTTAAGTTAAGTAAAATGGGTTTTTATATAATTGCAATTATACTTGTCCATGTCTTAACCGAGTTTTTGTCCATCTGATTGTCCAAGTACCAGAGGGTGTGTACCAAAATCTTATTTTTTTTCATAAAACAAGTCCAGAATACGGTTCATATCAGTCTCTATCTATGTCAATTTTTAGTGGCGGTACCATATGAGCTGTACCCAAGATGATATATCATACAAAATCCATTTTTCACACTTGCATAGGAATAAGAAGCATCAAAAATTTAGATTAATAGGTTTTTTTAGATTCTTTTTAGGTTTCTTTTAAATTAGTGTGAGATAATAATTGTGAAAATAAAAAATCAAAATGATTTAATCAGTGGCTGTCCATTTCTCATCTCAAGCTTATAATTGCTGGACACCAAGGGCTGGACAATAAGGACTGGACCCTAGTGGGTTGTACTACCTAGTGGACTGTACCTAATGGACTGCTGGACACGGAAAAAAAAACCATCGAGACACGGCGAGAAAACCCATCAAGAAAAACCATCAGACACGGCGACAAAAACCATCGAGACACAGTGGTGAGCGGAAGAAGGTGGAGCAGATATGTTCGTCCCTTCCTTGTTCATCTGGTGCAGCAGAGCTGTAGCAGCGGCGGTTCTTCTGCAGCAGCGGTTCATGGGGCGGCGTTGGGGCGGCGAAATCAGAAGGAAAGGGCGGCGGTGGGGCGGCGTTCGTCAGGAGTAGCAGATCTGGGAAGAGGGAGGGTGAAAGTGGTGATAATAGTGGGAAGAGGGAGGGGTGGCTTCGTCACAGCAGTGGTAATGGTGGGAAGAGGGATGAGGAGGGGGAGGGGTGGCTTCGTCACAACAATGGTGGTTCCGCAACATCATCGACGAGGAATTCTACAGCATTATCGGCGAAATCAGAGAGGCGTTTGGGTGTCACAATGGTGGAGGCATTTTTCTTGATAGAGATCGGAGTCAGCGGTGGTGGTGGAGCTCTGCAGCGCTAGAGGGAACGCTGCTGCACCAGATCGAGAGTTTCTCCCCGCAGCAGTGGACAGCTTTGTGGTGGTGGTGGTGCGTCACAGCAGCAGTGGTGGTGGTGCGTCACAGCAGCAGTGGTGGTGGTGGTGGTGGTGGGTCACAGCAGCAGTGGTGGCTCGCTATCGAAGGTGGAAGGTCAGATCAGGAAGGTGGCTCTGTGGAAGGTGGGAAGGTGTCGGCAGTGGTGGGAAGGTGGGAGAGAGAGGGGGAGGGTTTTCGATAAAAAAAACCCTAATAGGTTTTTTCTTTTTGAATATTGTTGGTTTACAATGGGTATAATATGGGAAGAGGGATTTTGGGTCTTTTTATTGTGTTTTAGTTAGGTCAGAATTACTAGTTAATAGGTAATGGGGGTTGGACTTCAGTTTGAAATGTTGTGGGGGCTTTAATATATAATTGCCCCTTTTAAATTTTATCTAGTAATTAACTTTGTATGAGAGTTTCTTTAAATAGAAAAGATTTTTTATTCTTTATTAAGATTGTAATTGTTTCTATTATAAAAATAGATTTTATGCAATTAGTCCCTTTATTTTGTGTTAACAAAGCGGTGAATCAGTGATACCTCGTGTAAACAAGTTACATACTGTTGGAAGCTATTCCCATACCGTGCACCAAAGCAATACTTTTATTTTTTGTGTATATTTTAACTCCCAAATAGACTTCGTCTTAAAGTCTCAACTCATCCTGATTGGTTTCAAAGTCCTATACTCCCAGTTAACCGAAAAACAACATGATGCCTCTAGTTCTCATTTGTACCACTTCTCATTCATATCCTCTAATTCCATCACTCTATTTTACAATGCATTTCGAACTTTTCGAATTGCTTTACAAATTATGGAGTATGATGACTAGATTTTCCTATGCATAAAGCCATCAAGAAAATACTTTGACTAATCACCATACTCCAAAGCATATGTGAATCCTGAAGAATTTTTCAACCCATTCTCTCAAACAATTAGCAACGCTATATTATAACTCTTCACGTATCATAATTGTACCCCACCTTCCACATTTGGTTTACGTAATTTATCCCATGCCAACCAGTGTATCTTCTTCCCTTCAATTGATGATCCCCAGACGAAGATGCGAATGATACGATCAATTTCATTGCATACATATGTTCAAAGTTACATATTTTGGGCAACATATGCTAGAATAACACTCAGTATCGATTATGCCAGAGCACTATTATTGAGTGTTATTTTAAAATAAGTTTAAGTTATACTTGTATATATCATGCAGACTTATTGAAAGATATTTTATCACCATACTGGAAGAGGTTAATATTTATCATCTGTAGAGGCTACTATTTTAATTTTTTTTTTTAATTTTATATTGTAAGTATACACTAAATGAATATTCCCCAAGAATAATAAATTAGTAATATATAATATCAAAATTATAATTCCCCTAATAACATGGACAACTAACAATAACTTCCCACACACCTAACACTCATCATCTTTTGACGTACTATATATATTTGATATTTTTAAATATATATTTATAAATTGGTTACTTTTTCATATGCCATCGTAACAGTTAAATAAAACAAATTCTCACATTATATTTGATATATCATAAAATCCCAATCTAATTACAAGAAGTAAGCAGTTTTTGTATATATATATAATGAGAATTTATGCTCGTGAGTCAAAGTGACCGAGTATCGTTTTTATAAAATATAAAAAAATTTCATCTTGTGCTTTTGTTAGTTGGAAAATAGTCCAATTTTAATCAACTTCGAATTTTTTTTGCTAGAAATAAGTCCACTAACATCATAATTAATCAACAAAGAAACAACCCAAAAAAAAGAAAAAAAAACCCATCCCACATGCTATTCTTTCCATCTAACCCAACCTAATTTTTTGAAACCCAAATCTCAACATTATCGAAAGACTAATACACCCTTTCAAATAATATTAATGCACAACCAAATACGGGAAACGACCTCGTTTTACTAAAAGCATTCTTGGAATTCACGCCGCACATTATTTAACATCAACCCAATTCCTTGTTTGACATTCATATACTCTATTAGAATTGTTTGCTTACTGCAAACACCAAACTTTCTCATAAATTCTTTTTCTAATTTCCTCTAAATTATCTCCTACGATACCACCTCATATTAATTTTCAAATACGTGTAACGTATGAGAATATATGCTTCTGATGTCTACAATATACACAGTAACCAAATTATATGAGGAAAAAATTGTAAGTCTTATATGTTTCAGTTGTTTATATGGTGAGATAATTTCATTACAAATACAAAAGTGCTTAATTTTAATATCTTTTAAAACAGGTTCATTTATGGAGTTTTAACTATAATTTCTCAGAAAGATAAGATCGATAACCATTACATTTCAATAAAAAATCCATTTGACAATTTATATGGTAAGAACTAAATATAGTATATTAATTACTATCTTATTTTGTTTGCATTTCTTAACCAAAATGGATACTTTCTACATATTTATATGGGTAAATAGTATGTTGGATCTTATACTTATATATAGGAGAAAGTTGCATTTGGATTCTTCCCCCAAGCCTTCCAAGAACAAATCCGGATTCGCAAGTGTGAATCCTTCTCAACCGACCACCGGTCAACAAGGTAAGTCTAATTTCTTAACTCGATCTCTGATTAAAAGAGTAGTTAGGGAAAATAGTGATAGTTCTTCGTCTTCGTCACCAGGTGAATTCAAGAGAGAACATCGAAAAACGAGATCTTCAAGGATGGAACAAGGAATCCATGAAATCCTAGAAATCTTTAAACGGGTTGAAGGTCAAGTAAATTTAATAAACGAAAGGGTGTCAAAGTTGGAGGAAATTTTAGTAAACGGAACTAAGTCGTTAAACGAGGATATCCCAAAGTTCAAAGGTATTCAAGCGAGCAACATGCGACTTGAGAGTCAATTATGCGTGATAAACTATAGGATTGCTAACATGGAGTCCAATTTATCAAGGGTTGATGGACAAGTTGCAAACAATCTTCCCAAATATAGAGAGTTCAAGTTTATCTAGTGGCGTTTGATGTTCGTTTGTTGTTAATTTTGATATTTGTTGGCCTTTATGATGTTTATCTCTATTATAGTTTAATTAATTAACTTTCAATAATTACCAGTCTGATTTTGTGTTAGAGGTTGTTTTTGGTGAAGTTTAGAGATTATATTATGTAATAATGATGTCTTTGTCTAATATTTCATGTGTTGATGGAATTGGAGTTATTTTATTGTATTTTATGTTAAAAAATAATGATGTTGTTGTCGATCTAATGCGTATTGCATATTTGATGTTGTTTGTCGAAATATGAATGTTTGAATGGGATGAAAATGTGTATTTGCACAATAAATGCATGAAATAGGAAAAGTGTAGTACTTGGTAGTTTGCACAACAATGCATGAATGAGAGTGTACATTTCCACAAAAATTCACTACTCATTTTAAAAAATTTATCAGTCTACATTACCAATTCATAACACCAAACTTGCACAACAATGACATGAAATATGAAAATGTCCATTGCCACTTAAATTCACTATTAATTTTAATGAAAATTCATCACTCTACATATAACAAGTCTTAACAGTTCATGACACTAAAAGAAATAACAACCAAAAATCTTGACATCCCATAAAAATAAAAAATCATATAAAAAACCTACAACATTCTTCTAACATAACATTAACAAACGTTACAAATAAATATACAATAACAAACAAAAATCATCCCACAATCAAACCTACATCATTCATCCAACATGCATTACATTAACAAAAGTCACACTAATTACAAACATTATAAAACTTTATCCGTCATCCAAAGTACACCATGTCATTCACCTACAACTTCAATAAAATACCGCAACGAGTTATATTGGCTCCTAAACAAGTAGTTGGCTAACTCAAATATCTTGTTCGCGGATTGTGAATTATTCCAAGCCTTTTTCCCTCTGGGGATCTCATCATTGTGCAAACATGAATCGCACAATCGTTTGACTGGCAATATTTAAATAAAACTTCGTAACAAGCTTAACCTAAAATTACAACCAACATATCATTAAGCCAATTTTATTTATATCAAACTTCAAAAAATAAAAGTTATATATCTTTTAAGTATTATAACTTACCCCACCCCTTACGCCAACTTTTTCCACCTCCTCGTTGCCTAGCGCATCATCGCTTAGCACATCCTCCTCATCAACCTCCAAGCTAGCAAGGTAACGGGTCTCGAATACACGCCTCATGCGCGGGGTTCGCTCGTAAAAACGTGCCCGAAAATCATCCATGTTGATGGGTACGTCGGACATCACATCACTGTATTCTTGCGTCGTTATTAACCTAGGACAGCAGATTACCAATACAAGTATACTAATCTCCTACCATGCAATAAAAACCTTAAGGCAATACAATCAACACTTATGGATAGTAATCCGCCGCGTCTCTTAACCTTGTCGTTTTGGGAAGCTCTCTACGCGCTCCGGAAGCCGAGCCCCTGCAAATTAACACAAGTTAGTGTATCTAACTCAATCAAGATAACAACAAATAAGTTAGATCAATAATTCATGCTTTGAATCGATAAATTGAAACTATAAAAGATTTCATAGGATCACATGATTAAACAAGAGTCCAAACAAGTTCAGTTACACATTTCGATCAAACTTCATCAAACTATGAATTTATTTATCTAATTAGAACACACTATTAGGTTAACCCTAGATACAAAGAAGCGTTTTCAAACAATTAGAATCATAAATAATAATTCTTAAAACCGTAATAACACAATACCCCCTAAAACTAAGCAATAATATATGAATTACAACATTAAAAGGAAAACTACTACAAACAAATACATAAAATTAACCCGAAACACACCTACATATACAATTGTCATACCAAATACAATTCGGCAAACGGGCAATCTAGTTGATTTACTTTATTCAATCACACTTCATTCAATTACATGATTAAAAAACTTAAATAAAATTTAACTAAACATTAATAAAAAACGAAACCCTAAAACACTAGAACCCTAAAACCCAATTCGTACGCAAGTAGCTTAAAACCACATATTCAATATCCAAAGAAATCAATAGAAATCGTTTACACTCGAGCCAAACATACCCAATAACATAAAATAAAGCCAAAAGAAATATCAAAATGGACTCAACTAACCATTTTTTGGATTTTTAGTTTTTAAAGGAACCTACCTTTTAATACTTTTTGCTTCTTTCTTCACTATTTTTTATATATTCCTCGTCAAAAATCACTAATAAAACTTGTAAAAATTAAACTCGTCGAATGTACGAATACTTGACTTCAAATGATTAAATAGATGATGGGAACAAATGTAGCGTAAAATTAGAACAATCAAACCTTCAAGAATGATCTATAATGGAGCTTTAAGGTGTTATTCAATGGTGGAGGGTGTTACTCGGCAAGGATGGAGAGAGAGAGAGAAAGAGAAAGAAGAAGGTAGGGAGACAAGGAAAGAGAAAAAAGTGGCTTTGAGTGACCTATCAATGACACCATGCAAAGATTTTTTATTTTTTTTAAAAAATTAGGTTCGAAAATATAAAACTTAAAAAATAAATCAAAATTCTACATGTGTGACAAGTGTCCTCATAAGGTTTAATGGCTACTATTCTAAGTTTGGGACATTGGACCAAAAAAAACACACATAGCCGCCATCTGGCAAAAAAAACAAAAACAAAGGTGCGAAACGATAAAACGGTGAAGGGTAAAATTGTAATATCGAATAAAACATTTAAATAAATGAATTAATATTCGTATTATATTTATAATAAAAACAAAAATCAAATCAAAACAAAATAAAAAAAAATTGAATTTAAAAATTTAAAAAAAAATTGCCGATGACATTCATCATTTGAATTCGTCGTTAATACGTATATAAAATAATTACTTAATTCTGATTTAATGAATAAAAAAATAAAAAAATAACAAAATAACGACAACTGGGCGTCGCTAACTGTCGTCGGCAAATTGAATAATAAAAAGAATAATGTAATTCAATTATCGGCCACGAAAAAAAAAGGAAAACTAATTAACATATTACCGGCGAGACGTGTCGTCGGTAATTTCAACAATCAACGACGACGTCGTTTCGTCGGTAATATTGCCGACGAACAGGGCTTCATTCGCCGGTAAGCCTCAATTTACCGACCAATTTCTAGGAACGACGTGTTAGCGACGACCAGTCGTCGCTAATCACGTTTAGCGACGAATTATAGAGGTTTACCGACGACACGTGTCGTAGGTAAACAAGCGCATTCCAGTAGTGTCTGTTTGTATTTAGATATAAAAAAAGAATAAAGTAAAAGAACAAAAATTATAGAAAAAGGAAAAGAAATGAATATTTTTGTTTGGATTAGAAATTTTTATAAAAGATATTTCATAAATAATTTTAGATATTTTTTATTTAAAAAAGTATAAAAGAAAAGAAAAAAGGTTACAATCACTAATAAAATTCATTTTTTTATTTGACAACAATTTAGAATGATAATAAAAATGAATACATAAATGATTTTTTGAATGACTTTATTTCTTTTTTTCATAAAATTTTTTGATACAAATATTGTAAAAAATAAAAAATCATTTCTATGTTTTTTTTTCTTTCCATTTCACTCAATCCAAACAACTTATTTATGATTTGGAAACTTTGACTTTGCAAAAATTAAAGACAATATTCCTTTATCTACATATAGTTGTTGGATACATTAATTGTTCTAGAAAAATCATTTATTAGGAGTTATAACCTTTGGTTATCTTACATATTGTTTCTAGTATATAATGTGAAGAACAACCCTCTCAAAATGATTCATTTTAGAGAAAAAAAATTATTTGTCATCTTAACAAATTCCTAAGACATGGTTAAATCTTTGATGAAATCAATTTTTACTGTTACTTTCTTGCTTACACTAACAGGTTTGCTGCTTTCATTTCCTTTATTATTATATTAATACACATGTATATAATTTTAGATCGTGATATTTATAGTCAAAATCATTTATATTCTATTCTTTAGGTATTTTGGAATTATAAGATTATTGTCTAGTGGGGGCTAAAGTTAATTTTCTAGTGATTATGATTTATTTATTTATTATTTATTAAAATAATAAATATTCAATTTTAAATTTTTTTCAAATATCATAGATAATTTAAAAAATTAATAACCCCAGCCCCATTTATGTATGATATTCATGCCCACATCGTGAGATTTCATGCAAGGCCGGTCCTGGAAGGAGGCTAAAGGAGCCATGTCTTTGGGTCCCCTTCCAATTCTTATAATACTGGGTTGCGTATTTTTTTATATAAAAAAACATAATTTTTTTATCTAAAAAAATTTGTTTCCTGCCTAATTCAAATCAAATAAATGCCTGACTATTTTTTTTTATATTTGTTCGAATTATTACAGCCATGTATGTTATTTTTCTAATTTATTATAGTGTTATTTTATAAATTTTTATATCTTCTAATATATATTTTTAAATTATATTATATTTTTTTAAATAATAATATTTAAGATAAAAAAATTGGTAAATATTTAATTTTTAAATGTAATTAGTAATATTTTAGGGGCTTATTTTTTAAAATTTGCCTTAGGCCCCTAAAATGTTTAGGATCGGCCCTGATTCTATGTATATTTGTGTAAAAAAATTAGTTTATTAAATTTCAAATTTTAAATTGTTATTTTTTGTTGTAATTACTTACTTAATATTGAAAGAAACGGAAATTTTTAACATAAAAAATATTGGTCGTCAACTTGAGGTTTAGAAAGTTAATTTACTAACGGAATTCACATAATTTGGAAGGTGTCATTCTTTTGGAAGTTCAAGCAAGCCAAGAAATTAGAAATCAATGCAAGTCTTCTGTTGATTGTGGTGGCACATGTAAAAATGGGAAGCCACTTTGTGCAAAAGGTCTTTGCTTCTGCTTAGCTAACTCAGATGTAATGACGGAATGCGAAACTGATTCAGACTGCCATCCACCCCCAGAATATCATTGCACAGACGCTATTTGTGCACAAGGCACATGTTATTACGAATGTGATGGTGTTCTTTAATTATTATGTGAGGGAGGTCTTTTCCTTTAATTAAATACCCAAGAATCGTTGCGTTTATTATAAATATATCTTTATTTATGAGTTTTGTTAAAAGATCACAACATCCTCTTAATTATTTAGTATTTAAACTATCTACAAAATTAATAATTGAAATTTGATTATATTTGTTTGGTTTTTGATACAAGACTGGATTGCAAATAAAATAAAGATTATTTAAAAATAAATATAACTAAAATACTAAAGGATAAGAAAGGGATGAGAGCACGTTTGATTCTTGTGGGTATTCTTCCTAACCAACTATCTAAGCGTTATATGGTATAAGAGCGAATTAGGTTGTTCACGTTAGACGGGATTCAACAATTCTTCTAACTCCTATCGCGAGATTAAAAGGCAACCTTCCCCCATTAGACACCTCTCTCGGGTGACCCTAGAAATGTTTTTTGGTGGTTTAAGTTCTAACCATATTGACTATCTAGTTAGGATAGACATTCCAGTTCAGTATCGCACACTAGACATTACTATGTCTGAAATCTGACCTCCCTCCTGGTTATGTTAGCCAAAAGTCTCAAACTACCCAATACTTGATCAAGGAACGAACATGAAATAAACAAAAATGTATATAAATCAATGGAAATATAGTAAACCTCAAGTTAATTAAATATCAAAATATTCCAAATCCAATTAACATAGAAAATAATCAATGAAGGTCCATACCCATTGCAAGCCTCAATTATATGAGGTTTAGTTCATAATAATAAACTGGAAATTAGAGAAAAGTAATTCTATAATCATGTTTTAAAGCTAAAACGAAATAAAATTAACCTAAAGAATGACGGATATCAGATGCTGGATGATTGAGAATGGTGAAATTGGGTGAAAACCTTTCTTCTCTTCTTCTCTCCTTATCCAGGACGGATTTGCTCCTTACCCTTCTGAAATATCTGATGACTTATAATGGATAATGAGTTAGGAGGCTGTTAATACGCTTTTTAAGTAACCTAAAAACATTTGGGACTAAATGGGATCATTTAAATTAGTTACTAATGACCCAACCCGAGTTTAAGTAGTGTTGTCCAAGTTCGAGTCACGGTGGAAGCAAATGACATAACTTCTCCATCTCAACTTTGAATTGACTTTCGTCACCTGTCACGCGATATTGACTTCAAGATCTCTTCGAATCAAAATAAATCAAGTCCAAATCTATTACCAAGAATTCATGGTGACTGAAACAATATGACGTTAAAATTTCTCCGGCAAACACTTTAACTTCCCAAAGTGACTTTTAGCTCCAATTCCGCCTTGGCTTGGGGTTTATCTTGAATTTTTTACTTCTCATCATCTTGGCATCTTTTTTCAACCATCTACCTAAAAACTACACACTTAACACACAATTAAGGCACAAAAGCTCTAAAAATTGTAATATGACCAGAACAAGATAAAAAAGTGCAGTATGTCAAATACTAAGGAAAAATCCCTCACTTAGTTCCAATTCCGCCTTGGCTTGGGGTTTATCTTGACTTTTTGACTTCTCATCATCTTGGCATCTTTTATCAACCATGTACTTAAAAGTGACTTTTAGCTCCAATTCCGCCTTCGGTTGGGGTTTATCTTGATTTTTGACTTCTCATCATCTTGGCATATTATGTCAACCATGTACCTAAAAGCTACACACTTAACACACAAATAATAGGGAAAACCCCTCACTTAGCTCCAATTCTGCCTTGGATTGGGGTTTATCTTGAAGTTTTGAGTTTTCATCATCTTGGCATCTTTTGTCAACCATGTACCTAAAAGTGACTTTTAGCTTCAATTCCGCCTTGGCAACCACGTTTATCTTGACTTTTTGACTTCTCATCATCTTGGCATCTTTTGTCACCATGTACCTAAAATCTACACACTTAACACATCATTAAGGCACAAAAGCTCTATAAATCGTAATATGTCGAAAACAAGATAAAAAAGTGCAATATGCAAAATACTAGGGAAAAATTCCTCGCTTAGACCCATAAGCTCCCAAAATAATGTCTCATGCATAAATTAATCTATCAAAGAAAAGATACATCAACAAACATCCCTCCAAATAACATGTATAAACATACACTGCACAAATAAATTATCTCTATCCTGTAAATCATTCCCACACAAGCTACAAACTCCATTGACATCCATACCCAAATTAAGAAGCATATCCTTCGTATTAAGGCTATTTTTACAAGCCAGACATCCACATAATTTGTGTTTAGGTGGACTCATTTTATGCCAAACTACCTCATACCAATGAATTACCTAAGTAACACCACTCAATTCCACAATCATTTTGTTTAGTATTAAGTTAGACGGTCATTTACTAGTTAATCTCTTTGTATATGGATAACTAGATTGTGTGATTTTACATATTGTTATTTTGTAAGTTATCGTATTGAGTTTAGGATACGTAATAATATAAGGTTATTGTATTGATTTATCATATTATTTATTAAGTTAATTAATTTATTTATTTAGGTTTAGGCTAACCTCTTTGATTTATTAAATTCAAAATTTTCAATTATTTAGAAAATAAAATAATTAATCAACTAAGTTAATCTATTTGAATATTTAATCTTTTTTTTTTGGACATGATTTGAATATTTAATCAAATAAGATAGTTTGCATAATTAGTAAATAAAATATTTAATAAACTATATAGTCAATTAAATTTGAATATATGAGTTAATAGGGATAATTCCCAATTAATTTTAATTCCACACTTTTCATTTTCAATAATTAGACGTGCCCGAGAATCGGAGAGGTGGTATTTACAGACGTCTTCAAGAATTTTTCGACCTAGAGGGGTGGAGGAGAAGAGATGGCTGGGAGGACATTGCGGATAAGATGAACAGTATGTCCTCGGCCTGCTATCGGAGATGAAAATCCGACTTGAAATCGGACTACAACAACAACGGTCTCGATCCCCCGGATGTTAAACCCGAGTCTTGGGCTATTGCTAAGAAGAATTGGGATGATGAAAATGCTAAGGTACCAAAAAAAATTATTTGTTAAATTTATAACTCGTTATTTATTAGATTTATAAATCTTTTGTTTATCATTTGTAGGCCCAGGCGGAGATTAATCGGAAAAACCGGGAGCAGCAGACTAGTTCGAGCAGGGCGGGGTCTCGGAACCAGCCCAGACTAGGGAGGTTATTATGGAGGTATAATTACATTTAATAAAAATATAATTTAGTATTTTAATAATTTATTTATTTTAGTATTGAAAATTGTATAGGGGACGCTTAAGACCGTGACGAAGGAGACGATGATAATCACGGACGAAGAGACCCAAGAGGAGATGGAGCTTCCTCCTTTGAGCGGCTACTTCGATCACCTTTCATACGATTCGGCTACTGACAGCTATCGGGACGAGCGATTAGAGAAAGCTAGTGTAAGATTTTTTTTCATTACTTAAAAGATTTATTTTTAACTTTACTTTGATATTAATCTAATTTATTTTTAAATTAAAATCTAATTACAGGCTGTTTTACGGGGGAAGATGCAAAAGAAGGTTGTGGAGGCTGCAGCCGAGGGCACCGAGATTACTACGGAGGAGCAGATGGATGCGATTTTAGAGACCATTATGGAGGTCATGGCCCCACCGAAGTCAAGACATTGGGTGCCTGCCATTGGACCGGTCAGGAAGAGAGCACGGACTCCTACAAAGGCCGATGTTGCGAGCGAGGAGCTACTGAAGGCGATGTTCGCAGGCATGAACGAGCTTCGAGTGGCTTAAGGTCTTGATCCTATACCAGATCCATCCTCCACATCGACCAGACCCACTGCTTCTTCGAGGCAGTCGAGTCAGCCTCCGAGCTTAATGGACACGTTCTTCGATACGTTAAATGGTATAAGGATAGCTCAAGGACTAGCCCCGGTCGCCCCCCCCCCCCCCAGCACCCCCCCTGGAGGAACGAGAAGATGAAGAGAATGATGATGATGATGATGATGCTTAGTTTGAGTTGGTTTTTATATAAGTTTTAGTTGGTTTGTAAAAATTTGACTTTTGATTGGTTTTTTTAGACTTTTGTTGGTTATGATTCGTTTTTTTAGACTTTTGTTTGGTGTGTTTGAATTATGTTGACTTCTTTTGACTTTATGTAAGACTTTTTTTAGACTTTTGTTTGGTGTGTTTCAATTTTATTCGTATTATATTTATAATAAAAACAAAAATCAAATCAAAACAAAATAAAAAAAATTGTATTTTAAAATTTTTAAAAAAAAATTGCCGACGACATTCATCATTTGAATGTCGTCGTTAATACGTATATAAAATAATTACTTAATTCTGATTTAATGAATAAAAAAATAAAAAAAATAACAAAATAACGACAACTGGGCGTCGCTAACTGTCGTCGTCAAATTGAATAAAAAAAAAGAATAATGTAATTCAATTATCGGCTACGAAAAAAAAAAGGAAAACTAATTAACATATTACCGGCGAGACGTGTTGTCGGTAATTTCAACAATCAACGACGACGTCGTTTCGTCGGTAATATTGCCGACGAAAAGGGCTTCATTCGCCGGTAAGCCTCAATTTACCGACCAATTTCTAGGAACTACGTGTTAGCGACGACCAGTCGTCTCTAATCACGTTTAGCGACGAATTATAGAGGTTTACCGACGACACGTGTCGTAGGTAAACAAGCGCATTCCAGTAGTGTCTGTTTGTATTTAGAAATAAAAAAAAAGAATAAAGTAAAAGAACAAAAATTATAGAAAAAGGAAAAGAAATGAATATTTTTGTTTGGATTAGAAATTTTTATAAAAGATATTTCATAAATATATTTAGATATTTTTTTATTTAAAAAAGTATAAAAGAAAAGAAAAAAGGTTACAATCACTAATAAAATTCATTTTTTTATTTGACAACAATTTAGAACGATAATAAAAATGAATACATAAATGATTTTTGGAATGATTTTATTTCTTATTTTCATAAAAAAATTTAATACAAATATTGTAAAAAATAAAAAATCATTAATATGTTTTTTTTTTCTTTCCATTTCGCTCAATCCAAACAACTTATTTATGATTTGGAAACTTTGACTTTGCAAAAATTAAAGAAAATATTCCTTTATCTACATATAGTTGTTGGATACATTAATTGTTCTACAAAATTATTTATTAGGAGTTATAACCTTTGGTTATCTTACATATTGTTTCTAGTATATAATGTGAAGAACAAACCCCTCAAAATGATTCATTTTAGAGAAAAAAAATTATTTGTCATCTTAACAAATCCCTAAGACATGGTTAAATCTTTGATGAAATCAATTTTTACTGTTACTTTCTTGCTTACACTAACAGGTTTGCTGCTTTCATTTCCTCTATTATTATATTAATACACATGTATATAATTTTAGATCATGATATTTATAGTCAAAATCATTTATATTCTATTCTTTAGGTATTTTGGAATTATAAGATTATTGTCTAGTGGGGGATAAAGTTAATTTTCTAGTGATTATGATTTATTTATTTATTATTTATTAAAATAATAAATATTCAATTTAAATTTTTTTCAAATATCATAAATAATTTAAAAAATTAATAACCCCAGCCCCATTTATGTATGATATTCATGCCCACATCGTGAGATTTCATGCAAGGCCGGTCCTGGAAGGAGGCTAAAGGAGCCATGTCTTTGGATCCCCTTCCAATTCTTATAATACTGGGTTGCGTATTTTTTTATATATAAAAACATAATTTTTTTATTTAAAAAAATTTGTTTCTGGCCTAATTCAAATCAAATAAATGCCTGACTATTTTTTTATATTTGTTCGAATTATTACAGCCATGTATATTATTTTTCTAATTTATTATAGTATTATTTTATAAATTTTTATATCTCTAATATATATTTATTAAATTATATTATATTTTTTTAAATAATTATATTTAAGATAAAAAAATTGGTAAATATTTAATTTTTAAATGTAATTAGATATATTTTAGGGGCTTATTTTTTAAAATTTGCTTTAGGCCCCTAAAATGTTTAGGATCGGCCCTGATTCTATGTATATTTGTGTAAAAAAATTAGTTTATTAAATTTCAAGTTTTAAATTGTTATTTTTTGTTGTAATTACTTACTTAATATTGAAAGAAACGTAAATTTTTAACATAAAAAATATTGGTCGTCAGCTTAAGGTTTAGAAAGCTAATTTACTAACGGAATTCACATAATTTGGAAGGTGTCATTCTTTTGGAAGTTCAAGCAAGCCAAGAAATTAGAAATCAATGCAAGTCTTCTGTTGATTGTGGTGGCACATGTAAAAATGGGAAGTCACTTTGTGCAAAAGGTCTTTGCTTTTGCTTAGCTAACTCAGATGTAATGACGGAATGCGAAACTGATTCAGACTGCCATCCACCCCCAGAATATCATTGCACAGACGCTATTTGTGCACAAGGCACATGTTATTACGAATGTGATGGTGTTCTTTAATTATTATGTGAGGGAGGTCTTTTCCTTTAATTAAATACCCAATAATCGTTGCGTTTATTATAAATATATCTTTATTTATGAGTTTTGTTAAAAGATCACAACATCCTCTTAATTATTTAGTATTTAAACTATCTACAAAATTAATAATTGAAATTTGATTATATTTGTTTGGTTTTTGTTACAAGACTGGATTGCAAATAAAATAAAGATTATTTAAAAATAAATATAACTAAAATACTAAAGGATAAGAAAGGGATGAGAGGACGTTTGATTCTTGTGGGTATTCTTCCTAACCAACTATCTAAGCGTTATATGGTATAAGAGCGAATTAGGTTGTTCACGTTAGACGGGATTCAACAATTCTTCTAACTCCTATCGCGAGATTAAAAGGCAACCTTCCCCCATTAGACACCTCTCTCGGGTGACCCTAGAAATGTTTTTTGGTGGTTTAAGTTCTAACCATATTGACTATCTAGTTAGGATAGACATTCCAGTTCAGTATCGCACACTAGACATTTTTATGTCTGAAATCTGACCTCCCTCTTGGTTATGTTAGCCAAAAGTCTCAAACTACCCAATACTTGATCAAGGAACGAACAGGAAACAAACAAAAATGTATATAAATCAATGGAAATATAGTAAACCTCAAGTTAATTAAATATCAAAATATTCCAAATCCAATTAACATAGAAAATAATCAATGAAGGTCCATACCCATTGCAAGCCTCAATTATATGAGGTTTAGTTCATAATAATAAACTGGAAATTAGAGAAAATTAATTCTATAATCATGTTTTAAAGCTAAAACGAAATAAAATTAACCTAAAGAATGACGGATATCAGATGCTGGATGATTGAGAATGGTGAAATTGGGTGAAAACCATTCTTCTCTTCTTCTCTCCTTATCTAGAACGATTTTGCTCCTTACCCTTCTGAAATATCTGATGACTTATAATGGATAATGAGTTAGGAGGCTGTTAATACGCTTTTTAACTAACCTAAAAACATTTGGGACTAAATGGGATCATTTAAATTAGTTACTAATGACCCAACCCGAGTTTAAGTAGTGTTGTCCAAGTTCGAGTCACGGTGGAAGCAAATGACATAACTTCTCCATCTCAACTTTGAATTGACTTTCGTCACCTGTCACGCGATATTGACTTCAAGATCTCTTCGAATCAAAATAAATCAAGTCCAAATCTATTACCAAGAATTCATGGTGACTGAAACAATATGACGTTAAAATTTCTCCGGCAAACACTTTAACTTCCCAAAGTGACTTTTAGCTCCAATTCCGCCTTGGCTTGGGGTTTATCTTGAATTTTTTACTTCTCATCATCTTGGCATCTTTTTTCAACCATTTACCTAAAAACTACACACTTAACACACAATTAAGGCACAAAAGCTCTAAAAATTGTAATATGACCAGAACAAGATAAAAAAGTGCAGTATGCCAAATACTAAGGAAAAATCCCTCACTTAGCTCCAATTCCGCCTTGTCTTGGGGTTTATCTTGACTTTTTGACTTCTCATCATCTTGGCATCTTTTATCAACCATGTACTTAGAAGTGACTTTTAGCTCCAATTCCGCCTTCGGTTGGGGTTTATCTTGATTTTTGACTTCTCATCATCTTGGCATATTTTGTCATCCACGTACCTAAAAGCTACACACTTAACACACAAATAATAGGGAAAACCCCTCACTTAGCTCCAATTCCGCCTTGGCTTGGGGTTTATCTTGAAGTTTTGAGTTTTCATCATCTTGGCATCTTTTGTCAACCATGTACCTAAAAGTGACTTTTAGCTTCAATTCCGCCTTGGCAACCACGTTTATCTTGACTTTTTGACTTCTCATCATCTTGGCATCTTTTGTCAACCATATACCTAAAATCTACACACTTAACACATAATTAAGGCACAAAAGCTCTATAAATCGTAATATGTCCAAAACAAGATAAAAAAAGTGCAATATGCAAAATACTAGGGAAAAATTCCTCGCTTAGACCCATAAGCTCCCAAAATAATGTCCCATGCATAAATTAATCTATCAAAGAAAAGATACATCAACAAACATCCCTCCAAATAACATGTATAAACATACACTGCACAAATAAATTATCTCTATCCTGTAAATCATTCCCACACAAGCTACAAACTCCATTGACATCCATACCCAAATTAAGAAGCATATCCTTCGTATTAGGTCTATTTTTACAAGCCAGACATCCACATAATTTGTGTTTAGGTGGACTCATTTTATGCCAAACTACCTCATACCAATGAATTACCTAAGTAACACCACTCAATTCCACAATCATTTTGTTTAGTATTAAGTTAGACGGTCATTTACTAGTTAATCTCTTTGTATATGGATAACTAGATTGTGTGATTTTACATATTGTTATTTTGTAAGTTATCGTATTGAGTTTAGGATATCGTAATAATATAAGGTTATTGTATTGATTTATCATATTATTTATTAAGTTAATTAATTTATTTATTTAGGTTTAGGCTAACCTCTTTGATTTATTAAATTCAAAATTTTCAATTATTTAGAAAATAAAATAATTAATCAACTAAGTTAATCTATTTGAATATTTAATCTTTTTTTTTGGACATGATTTGAATATTTAATCAAATAAGATAGTTTGCATAATTAGTAAATAAAATATTTAATAAACTATATAGTCAATTAAATTTGAATATGTGAGTTAATAGGGATAATTCCCAATTAATTTTAATTCCACACTTTTCATTCTCAATAATTAGACGTGCCCGAGAATCGGAGAGGTGGTATTTACAGACGTCTTCAAGAATTTTTCGACCTAGAGGGGTGGAGGAGAAGAGATGGCTGGGAGGACATTGCGGATAAGATGAACAGTATGTCCTCGGCCTGCTATCGGAGATGGAAATCCGACTTGAAATCGGACTACTACAAAAACGGTCTCGATCCCCCGGATGTTAAACCCGAGTCTTGGGCTATTGCTAAGAAGAATTGGGATGATGAGAATGCTAAGGTACCAAAAAAAAATTATTTGTTAAATTTATAACTCGTTATTTATTAGATTTATAAATCTTTTGTTTATCATTTGTAGGCCCAGGCGGAGATTAATCGGAAAAACCGGGAGCAGCAGACTAGTTCGAGCAGGGCGGGGTCTCGGACACTATCCCAGACTAGGGAGGTTATTATGGAGGTATAATTACATTTAATAAAAATATAATTTAGTATTTTAATAATTTATTTATTTTTAGTTATTTAATATTTAGTATTGAAAATTGTATAGGGGACGCTTAAGACCGTGACGAAGGAGCTGATGATTTTCACGGACGAAGAGACCCAAGAGGAGATGGAGCTTCCTCCTTTGAGCGGCTACTTCGATCACCTTTCATACGATTCGGCTACTGACAGCTATCGGGACGAGCGATTAGAGAAAGCTAGTGTAAGTTTTTTTTTTCATTACTTAAAATATTTATTTTTAACTTTACTTTGATATTAATCTAATTTATTTTTAAATTAAAATATAATTACAGGCTGTTTTACGGGGGAAGATGCAAAAGAAGGTTGTGGAGGCTGCAGCTGAGGGCACCGAGATTACTACGGAGGAGCAGATGGATGCGATTTTAGAGACCATTATGGAGGTCATGGCCCCACCGAAGTCAAGACATTGGGTGCCTACCATTGGACCGGTCAGGAAGAGAGCACGGACTCCTACAAAGGCCGATGCTGCGAGCGAGGAGCTACTGAAGGCGATGTTCGCAGGCATGAACGAGCTTCGAGTGGCTTAAGGTCTTGATCCTATACCAGATCCATCCTCCACATCGACCAGACCCACTGCTTCTTCGAGCGAGTTGAGTCAGCCTCCGAGCTTAATGGACACGCTCTTCGATACGTTAAATGGTATGCGGATAGCTCAAGGACTAGCCCCGGTCGCCACCCCCAGCCCCCCCCCCCCCCCCCCCGGAGGAACGAGAAGATGAAGAGAATGATGATGATGATGATGATGATGCTTAGTTTGAGTTGGTTTTTATTTAAGTTTTAGTTGGTTTGTAAAAATTTGACTTTTGATTGGTTTTTTTAGACTTTTGTTGGTTATGATTCGTTTTTTTTAGACTTTTGTTTGGTGTGTTTGAATTATGTTGACTTCTTTTGACTTTATGTAAGACTTTTTTTACGATTTTAATTATGATTCGGTTTTTATAATTAATTATTGAATTTTTATTTCATATATCAATTTTATTCGTATTATATTTATAATAAAAACAAAAATCAAATAAAAAAAAATAAAAAAAAATTGTATTTTAAAATTTAAAAAAAAAATGCCGACGACATTCATCATTTGAATGTCGTCGTTAATACGTATATAAAATAATTACTTAATTCTGATTTAATGAATAAAAAAATAAAAAAAATAACAAAATAACGACAACTGGGCGTCGCTAACTGTCGTCGGCAAATTGAATAAAAAAAAAGAATAATGTAATTCAATTATCGGCCACGAAAAAAAAAGGAAAACTAATTAACATATTAAAGGCGAGACGTGTCGTCGGTAATTTCAACAATCAACGACGACGTCGTTTCGTCGGTAATATTGCCGACGAACAGGGCTTCATTCGCCGATAAGCCTCAATTTACCGACCAATTTCTAGGAACGACGTGTTAGCGACGACCAGTCGTCTCTAATCACGTTTAGCGACGAATTATAGAGGTTTACCGACGACACGTGTCGTAGGTAAACAAGCGCATTCCAGTAGTGTCTGTTTGTATTTAGAAATAAAAAAAGAATAAAGTAAAAGAACAAAAATTATAGAAAAAGGAAAAGAAATGAATATTTTTATTTGGATTAGAAATTTTTATAAAAGATATTTCATAAATAAATTTAGATATTTTTTTATTTAAAAAAGTATAAAAGAAAAGAAAAAAGGTTACAATCACTAATAAAATTCATTTTTTTATTTGACAACAATTTAGAACGATAATAAAAATGAATACATAAATGATTTTTGGAATGATTTTATTTCTTATTTTCATAAAAAAAATTAATACAAATATTGTAAAAAATAAAAAATCATTAATATGTTTTTTTTTTCTTTCCATTTCGCTCAATCCAAACAACTTATTTATGATTTGAAACTTTGACTTTGCAAAAATTAAAGACAATATTCCTTTATCTACATATAGTTGTTGGATACATTAATTGTTCTAGAAAAATCATTTATTAGGAGTTATAACCTTTGGTTATCTTACATATTGTTTCTAGTATATAATGTGAAGAACAAACCCCTCAAAATGATTCATTTTAGAGAAAAAAAATTATTTGTCATCTTAACAAATCCCTAAGACATGGTTAAATCTTTGATGAAATCAATTTTTACTGTTACTTTCTTGCTTACACTAACAGGTTTGCTGCTTTCATTTCCTCTATTATTATATTAATACACATGTATATAATTTTAGCTCATGATATTTATAGTCAAAATCATTTATATTCTATTTTTTAGGTATTTTGGAATTATAAGATTATTGTCTAGTGGGGGCTGAAGTTAATTTTCTAGTGATTATGATTAATTTATTTATTATTTATTAAAATAATAAATATTCAATTTTAATTTTTTTTCAAATATCATAGATAATTTAAAAAAATAATAACCCCAGCCCCATTTATGTATGATATTCATGCCCACATCGTGAGATTTCATGCAAGGCCGGTCCTGGAAGGAGGCTAAAGGAGCCATGTCTTTGGATCCCCTTCCAATTCTTATAATACTGGGTTGCGTATTTTTTTATATATAAAAACATAATTTTTTTATCTAAAAAATTTGTTTCTGGCCTAATTCAAATCAAATAAATGCCTGACTATTTTTTTATATTTGTTCGAATTATTACAGCCATGTATATTATTTTTCTAATTTATTATAGTATTATTTTATAAATTTTTATATCTTCTAATATATATTTATTAAATTATATTATATTTTTTTAAATAATTATACTTAAGATAAAAAAAATTGGTAAATATTTAATTTTTAAATGTAATTAGTAATATTTTAGGGGCTTATTTTTTAAAATTTGCCTTAGGCCCCTAAAATGTTTAGGATCGGCCCTGATTCTATGTATATTTGTGTAAAAAAATTAGTTTATTAAATTTCAAGTTTTAAATTGTTATTTTTTGTTGTAATTACTTACTTAATATTGAAAGAAACGGAAATTTTTAACATAAAAAATATTGGTCATCAACTTGAGGTTTAGAAAGTTAATTTACTAACAGAATTCACATAATTTGGAAGGTGTCATTCTTTTGGAAGTTCAAGCAAGCCAAGAAATTAGAAATCAATGCAAGTCTTCTGTTGATTGTGGTGGCACATGTAAAAATGGGAAGCCACTTTGTGCAAAAGGTCTTTGCTTCTGCTTAGCTAACTCAGATGTAATGACGGAATGCGAAACTGATTCAGACTGCCATCCACCCCCAGAATATCATTGCACAGACGCTATTTGTGCACAAGGCACATGTTATTACGAATGTGATGGTGTTCTTTAATTATTATGTGAGGGAGGTCTTTTCCTTTAATTAAATACCCAAGAATCGTTGCGTTTATTATAAATATATCTTTATTTATGAGTTTTGTTAAAAGATCACAACATCCTCTTAATTATTTAGTATTTAAACTATCTACAAAATTAATAATTGAAATTTGATTATATTTGTTTGGTTTTTGTTACAAGACTGGATTGCAAATAAAATAAAGATTATTTAAAAATAAATATAACTAAAATACTAAAGGATAAGAAAGGGATGAGAGTACGTTTGATTCTTGTGGGTATTCTTCCTAACCAACTATCTAAGCGTTATATGGTATAAGAGCGAATAAGGTTGTTCATGTTAGACGGGATTCAATAATTCTTCTAACTCCTATCGCGAGATTAAAAGGCAACCTTCCCCCATTAGACACCTCTCTCGGGTGACCCTAGAAATGTTTTTTGGTGGTTTAAGTTCTAACCATATTGACTATCTAGTTAGGATAGACATTCCAGTTCAGTATCGCACACTAGACATTACTATGTCTGAAATCTGACCTCCCTCCTGGTTATGTTAGCCAAAAGTCTCAAACTACCCAATACTTGATCAAGGAACGAACAGGAAACAAACAAAAATGTATATAAATCAATGGAAATATAGTAAACCTCAAGTTAATTAAATATCAAAAGATTCCAAATCCAATTAACATAGAAAATAATCAATGAAGGTCCATACCCATTGCAAGCGTCAATTATATGAGGTTTAGTTCATAATAATAAACTGGAAATTAGAGAAAAGTAATTCTATAATCATGTTTTAAAGCTAAAATGAAATAAAATTAACCTAAAGAATCACGGATATCAGATGCTGGATGATTGAGAATGGTGAAATTGGGTGAAAACCTTTCTTCTCTTCTTCTCTCCTTATCTAGAACGATTTCGCTCCTTACCCTTCTAAAATATATGATGACTTATAATGGATAATGAGTTAGGAGGCTGTTAATACGCTTTTTAACTAACCTAAAAACATTTGGGACTAAATGGGATCATTTAAATTAGTTACTAATGACCCAACCCGAGTTTAAGTAGTGTTGTCCAAGTTCGAGTCACGGTGGAAGCAAATGACATAACTTCTCCATCTCAACTTTGAATTGACTTTCGTCACCTTTCACGCGATACTGACTTCAAGATCTCTTCGAATCAAAATAAGTCAAGTCCAAATCTATTACCAAGAATTCATGGTGACTGAAACAATATGACGTTAAAATTTCTCCGGCAAACACTTTAACTTCCCAAAGTGACTTTTAGCTTTAATTCCGCCTTGGCTTGGGGTTTATCTTGAATTTTTTACTTCTCATCATCTTGGCATCTTTTTTCAACCATCTACCTAAAAACTACACACTTAACACACAATTAAGGCACAAAAGCTCTAAAAATTGTAATATGACCAGAACAAGATAAAAAAGTGCAGTATGCCAAATACTAAGGAAAAATCCCTCACTTAGCTCCAATTCCGCCTTGGCTTGGGGTTTATCTTGACTTTTTGACTTCTCATCATCTTGGCATCTTTTATCAACCATGTACTTAAAAGTGACTTTTAGCTCCAATTCCGCCTTCGGTTGGGGTTTATCTTGATTTTTGACTTCTCATCATCTTGCTATATTTTGTCAACCATGTACCTAAAAGCTACACACTTAACACACAAATAATAGGGAAAACCCCTCACTTAGCTCCAATTCCGCCTTGGCTTGGGGTTTATCTTGAAGTTTTGAGTTTTCATCATCTTGGCATCTTTTGTCAACCATGTACCTAAAAGTGACTTTTAGCTTCAATTCCGCCTTGGCAACCACGTTTATCTTGACTTTTTGACTTCTCATCATCTTGGCATCTTTTGTCAACCATGTTCCTGAAATCTACACACTTAACACATAATTAAGGCACAAAAGCTCTATAAATCGTAATATGTCCAAAACAAGATAAAAAAGTGCAATATGCAAAATACTAGGGAAAAATTCCTCGCTTAGACCCATAAGCTCCCAAAATAATGTCTCATGCATAAATTAATCTATCAAAGAAAAGATACATCAACAAACATCCCTCCAAATAACATGTATAAACATACACTGCACAAATAAATTATCTCTATCCTGTAAATCATTCCCACACAAGCTACAAACTCCATTGACATCCATACCCAAATTAAGAAGCATATCCTTCGTATTAAGTCTATTTTTACAAGCCAGACATCCACATAATTTGTGTTTAGGTGGACTCATTTTATGCCAAACTACCTCATACCAATGAATTACCTAAGTAACACCACTAAATTCCACAATCATTTTGTTTAGTATTAAGTTAGACGGTCATTTACTAGTTAATCTCTTTGTATATGGATAACTAGATTGTGTGATTTTACATATTGTTATTTTTGTAAGTTATCGTATTGAGTTTAGGATATCGTAATAATATAAGGTTATTGTATTGATTTATCATATTATTTATTAAGTTAATTAATTTATTTATTTAGGTTTAGGCTAACCTCTTTGATTTATTAAATTCAAAATTTTCAATTATTTAGAAAATAAAATAATTAATCAACTAAGTTAATCTATTTGAATATTTAATCTTTTTTTTTGGACATGATTTGAATATTTAATCAAATAATAAATTAGTAAATAAAATATTTAATAAACTATATAGTCAATTAAATTTGAATATGTGAGTTAATAGGGATAATTCCCAATTAATTTTAATTCCACACTTTTCATTCTAAATAATTAGACGTGCCCGAGAATCGGAGAGGTGGTATTTACAGACGTCTTCAAGAATTTTTCGACCTAGAGGGGTGGAGGAGAAGAGATGGCTGGGAGGACATTGCGGATAAGATGAACAGTATGTCCTCGGCCTGCTATCGGAGATGAAAATCCGACTTGAAATCGGACTACTACAACAACGGTCTCGATCCCCCGGATGTTAAACCCGAGTCTTGGGCTATTGCTAAGAAAAATTGGGATGATGAGAATGCTAAGGTACCAAAAAAAATTATTTGTTAAATTTATAACTCGTTATTTATTAGATTTATAAATCTTTTGTTTATCATTTGTAGGCCCAGGCGGAGATTAATCGGAAAAACCGGGAGCAGCAGACTAGTTCGAGCAGGGCGGGGTCTCGGAACCTATCCCAGACTAGGGAGGTTATTATGGAGGTATAATTACATTTAATAAAAATATAATTTAGTATTTTAATAATTTATTTATTTTTAGTTATTTAATATTTAGTATTGAAAATTGTATAGGGGACGCTTAAGACCGTGACGAAGGAGCCAATGATTTTCACGGACGAAGAGACCCAAGAGGAGATGGAGCTTCCTCCTTTGAGCGGCTACTTCGATCACCTTTCATACGATTCGGCTACTGACAGCTATCGGGACGAGCGATTAGAGAAAGATAGTGTAAGTTTTTTTTTCATTACTTAAAATATTTATTTTTAACTTTACTTTGAAATTAAAATCTAATTACAGGCTGTTTTACGGGGGAAGATGCAAAAGAAGGTTGTGGAGGCTGCAGCCGAGGGCACCGAGATTACTACGGAGGAGCAGATGGATGCGATTTTAGAGACCATTATGGAGGTCATGGCCCCACCGAAGTCAAGATATTGGGTGCCTGCCATTGGACCGGTCAGGAAGAGAGCATGGACTCCTACAAAGGCCGATGCTGCGAGCGAGGAGCTACTGAAGGCGATGTTCGCAGGCATGAACGAGCTTCGAGTGGCTTAAGGTCTTGATCCTATACCAGATCCATCCTCCACATCGACCAAACCCACTGCTTCTTCGAGCCAGTCGAGTCAGCCTCCGAGCTTAATGGACACGCTCTTCGATACGTTAAATGGTATGAGGATAGCTCAAGGACTAGCCCCGGTCGCCACCCCACAGCCCCCCCCCCCCACCCCGGAGGAACGAGAAGATGAAGAGAATGATGATGATGATGATGATGCTTAGTTTGAGTTGGTTTTTATTTAAGTTTTAGTTGGTTTGTAAAAATTTGACTTTTGATTTGGGTTTTTAGACTTTTGTTGGCTATGATTCGTTTTTTTTAGACTTTTGTTTGGTGTGTTTGAATTATGTTGATTTCTTTTGACTTTATGTAAGACTTTTTTTACGATTTTAATTATGATTCGGTTTTTTCTATTAATTATTGAATTTTTATTTCATATATATCAATTTTATTCGTATTATATTTATAATAAAAACAAAAATCAAATCAAAACAAAATAAAAAAAATTGAATTTAAAAATTTAAAAAAAAATGTCGATGACATTCATCATTTGAATGTCGTTAATACGTATATAAAATAATTACTTAATTCTGATTTAATGAATAAAAAAAATAAAAAAAAATAACAAAATAACGACAACTGGGCGTTGCTAACTGTCGTCGGCAAATTGAATAAAAAAAAGAATAATGTAATTCAATTATCGGCCACGCAAAAAAAAGGAAAACTAATTAACATATTACCGGCGAGACGTATGATTTTCATTTCAAGTTTTTTTCTTTAAGGAAGAATTCTTTTGTGTGTGATGCTTGTCACTGAGCAAAACAATCAAAATTGTCTTTTCCTAACTCAATTAATAAATTAGTAGATATTTTTGAACTAGTGCACTGTGATATATGGGGCCTAATCACAAAACATCTCACTCTGGTGCACGATATTAGCTCACTATTGTTGATGACTAAACTCGTAGTTTTGTAATTGGATGAAAACACACTTTAATCACATGTAATTGGAAGGTATCTGATGTAGTCGCCTTGTTATCATTGTGTTTTATATAAACTTGTAATGGTAGCCGCCTATTGTAGTGAGTTGCCTACTTGTTTAAAACACAATCAGGTGATGAGGTGTAGTTGGTTTTCCGGGAATCCCGTGCTATTTTCCAACTATATCTGAGGCCGATGAAAGTGTTTATAACACGAGGCCTATGATGATCTACTTAATTATAAGCTATCTGCTATTACAAGCCTGTGATGACACTGTTCTGAGGCTTAAGGGTTAAATTTATTATGTTTAACTTACTGATATATTTCAGAATGCTTTTTAGTAACAGGAAAATGGAATTTGAATGCTCCAGGAAGTGATTGTGATGAATTTGAAGTTGAAGTTTTTGAATGTTGATTATGATTGAATGTGTTGTAATATTTGTAATGAATTTGATTGTGTTGTAATATTTTGGAAGAATTTCATTAAGTTGTACCTTTTCTTTTGTGAATTTGAGTAATTCAAGGGGTTAAATTGCAATTTGTAATAGTTAAGTTGTAAGATTTTATGAATCAGAGGGTATTTTGTGACTTAACTCAATTATATGGGAGAAATTTGCAATTTAAATTAATTTTTTAGCTTTATATTATAATTGCATTTCATATTTACAGGTTTAATTACCCTTGGGTAAACCCGGGTAAACCCGAGGGTAACCCGTGTTTGGGTAACCCGAGGGTAGGGTAAAATTTAACCCTACCCTTACCCTTCACAAATCATGGCTTTCCATCGTCTTAAAAGAGCACGTGTTAGTAGAGTTCCGACTCACTCGTCCATCTCGTGTTGGCTAGGGCTGAGCAAGAAAATGGGTTTGGGTAATTTGGGTAAAAAAGGGGGATAAAAAAAGGGGATTTTGGGTATTTTTAACATTGTCCCAATGTTAACTTGGGCCTAACATTTGAGAAGCTGGACTCGTCCAAATTACCACGGGCCTCTCTTTGGCTTCTTAACACTCGGGTTGGACCCGACCAACCCGACACTGTTCATCAAAAAAAAAAAATATACATAACGTGTAAAATCTTATCTGATCTTTCATTTCTTTCCCTTCTCAGTTTGGTTCCTTCGCTGCTTTTCACCTTCTCTCTTCTGAAACACGAAAAAGGCGAACCCTAAGCCATCAAATCTCTATCTTCTCTGCCGATTTCTGTATGCTAGATGCCTATATCTTGTACTATATTATTATTCTTCTTCTCTTCTCTGCCGATTTGTACCCAAACCCTGGGTCAACATTAAATGAAGCCGCGTTTGGTTGTTGGATTCGAGAGCTTGCATTTAATGTGGCCTGAAAAAACCCTCTTTGAGGTCTGAATATCTGATGTAGCCGTTGTTGATAACGTGTTGCCTTATTCTCATTTGATTAGCCATGGGTTTTTGGCTATATATTAGGGCTTTTTCAGATCGAGAAAAGCCACACCATTGGAAGGTATTTCTAAACTCTCTTCTCAATTTATTTCTATTTAATTTTCTGTTAATTGTTTTAAAAGATGACAACATTAAACCGTTCGTACCTCCTGTTTGCATTCCTGATGGGCGGAGAATACCTATGCATTCTGTGAGGAGAATAGATCTTAATGAACAATATTATTTACCCATGTTTTTTGAATTATTGAATTTAATTGCAATGTTTAACAGTTTATAGATTGACAAATGATTGGAATTCTTTAACATTTTATCAAAATATGTGTGTTTTATAAGACTTACACTCCAGGAAGCCAATTGGATTGGGTACTTGTTGGATTCACGAGGGCAAAGCTTTTGTGGTAAGAGGGAAAAAAGACTTGGTTCTTTGGCATAGAAGATTTGGCCACGTACCTATAAAGCGTATGATTTTCATTTCAACTTTTTTTCTTTAAGGAAGAATTCTTTTGTGTGTGATGCTTGTCACTGAGCAAAACAATCAAAATTGTCTTTTCCTAACTCAATTAATAAATTAGTAGATATTTTTGAACTAGTGCACTGTGATATATGGGGCCTAATCACAAAACATCTCACTCTGGTGCACGATATTAGCTCACTATTGTTGATGACTAAACTCGTAGTTTTGTAATTGGATGAAAACACACTTTAATCACATGTAATTGGAAGGTATCTGATGTAGTCGCCTTGTTATCATTGTGTTTTATATAAACTTGTAAAGGTAGCCGCCTATTGTAGTGAGTTGCCTACTTGTTTAAAACACAATCAGGTGATGAGGTGTAGTTGGTTTTCCGGGAATCCCGTGCTATTTTCCAACTATATCTGAGGCCGATGAAAGTGTTTATAACACGAGGCCTATGATGATCTACTTAATTATAAGCTATCTGCTATTACAAGCCTGTGATGACACTGTTCTGAGGCTTAAGGGTTAAATTTATTATGTTTAACTTACTGATATATTTCAGAATGCTTTTTAGTAACAGGATAATGGAATTTGAATGCTCCAGGAAGTGATTGTGATGAATTTGAAGTTGAAGCTTTTGAATGTTGATTTTGATTGAATGTGTTGTAATATTTGTAATGAATTTGATTGTGTTGTAATATTTTGGAAGAATTTCATTAAGTTGTACCTTTTCTTTTGTGAATTTGAGTAATTCAAGGGGTTAAATTGCAATTTGTAATAGTTAAGTTGTAAGATTTTATGAATCAGAGGGTATTTTGTGACTTAACTCAATTATATGGGAGAAATTTGCAATTTAAATTAATTTTTTAGCTTTATATTATAATTGCATTTCATATTTACAGGTTTAATTACCCTTGGGTAAACCCGGGTAAACCCGAGGGTAACCCGTGTTTGGGTAACCCGAGGGTAGGGTAAAATTTAACCCTACCCTTACCCTTCACAAATCATGGACCCGGCTTTCTTACCCTACCCTTACCCTAGACCCCAACCCGGGGTAAACCCGGCCCGTGCTCACCCCTAGTGTTGGCCTTTGTCGCATAATCAATGAACCAAGTCGGTGCTCAAATATTTTAACTTCTCGTTAAATAAGGTCGACCTTTCACATTTTTTTTTTACTCGAACCTAGGGCTGCAAACGAGCCGAGCCGAATACTAGATGTACAGGCTTGTTTGTTTAATTTTTCGAGCCGAGCCGAGCCGAGCCCAAAATTAAACGAGCCGGGCCGAGACGAGCTCAAATTTAAACGAGTCGAGCCCGAGCTTTCAATGATCCAAATCAGAAATGTTATAACTTGTTTATTTAACTTATAGAACCATCTTTTTTAGATGTTTTTTATGGTTGAAATGAGATTTTCATAAATATTTGGTATTTGATGGAGTGTATAACATGAAAATATGAAACATAACATTAATAAAAAAATAAATGTCTAAATAAATTAAAAATATCCAATTTAATATTGAAGGTTTAATAGTATATTTATAAGTAAATAATATATTAATTTATAATTCATAATTTTAAACGAGCTCACGAGCCGAGCTCGAGCAGGCTCGTTTAGTTATCGAGCTTAAAATGAAGCTTGAGTTTGAGCTTGTTTATATTCGAGCCGATCTCGAACGAGCTTTTCTCCGTGCCGAGCTCGAGCGGCTCTCGAGCGGCTTGGTTCGTTTGCAGCCCTACTCGAACCTCACCTCACCTCTTGCTTATCTTTTAAGAGTTCAAGAAATAACAAGGACGAGGGGATTCGAACCCTAACCTCACCTCTTGCTTATCTTTTAAGGGTTCAAGAAATAACAATGATGAAGGGATTCGAACCCTGTACCTCCTAGATGAGAGATAAGGTCTTGGTCATTGAACTAGTCCTAATAATTACCTTTCACATCTTTTAGACTGATTAGAAGAGGAGAGAAGAGATTTTAAAGCATAACGGATATTTTTCTTTGTTTGTATAATAAAATTTTAAAAAGATAACTTACTAAATTATTAACATAATATCTTCTAAATTTTTATTATTATATATATTTTTTTGATACATGGGTGTCTGGGTCAGCTTTCACGCACCACGACTATTCTTATATGTAATATACACGACTCCTCATGCATATTCCTACTTAATCACGACTAATTTCATATGAAATATACACGCATGCTCATGCATATTCCCACTTAATCAAAACTAATGTTCAGGGAGGGAATTCAGACCATGTACCTCTTGCTTTACCCCCTTTAATAGCTGAAGAAATAGCAAGGTTCTGGCTAGTTGAGCTACCCCAACTGGTTTAAATTTTATATTTTGTCCCTCTAATTTGGAGTTGGGATTAATTTTAATGGTAAAATATCTTTATTACCCTTGTGTACTATTTCATATATTTTATTAGGGGTACAAAAGTAATTAAATTATAAAATAATCTCTTTTTTTTCCATTACTTCTGGAATCCAAACACAAAATTCATGCTTTACTAATATTTTCCTTTCTTTTTCTACTCAATGCAAACAAGATCAAATACTACTCTCCTTTCCTTTAATATACTATCATTTCCTATCATTTAATAAATAATCCCCTCTAAATCCAAACAAAACCTTAGACTATCTTGTCTCATCAAAGTGTTAATTTTTTACAATAGCTTTTTATATATGAATTTAATTATTATTTCTTTGGATAAAAATATAAATCATGAATCAAACTTATTGAGTTGGGTTAGTATTATAGAGGATAGAGATTTTAACTAAAAGTATGGTACATATCAAACTAAAAATAGAGAAAATATAGATATTTAGAATGATAAATAGATCAATACTGAATGGAAACTTGAAAACCACCTAATTGTGATATTACAAAAATTAACCAACTTTAGAAACAAGATTCTTATGAGTGAGACTCAGAAAATTTGGATAATTTATTCCCTAAACCAATCAATTAAAGCATTACTAAAATTGTATTTTTACCACAAATTAAGAAGATAAATTTATTTGACCATACGCTAAAAATGGAATATATTCTACAAAAACAGGATATAAAATTCGGGTGGAGGAACAATCTTTCCATCAACCTTAATCAGTCAGTAACAATGAAAATCTCAATTCCATTTTATGGAAGATCATTTGGAAATTTAATACTCCCAAAAAAATCAGGATATTTATCTGGAAAGCATGTAACAATGTTATTCCAACAAAAAAAATCTATTTAAAAGAAAGGTGTGCGGATACTGATATACGCATCTGGTGTTCTAACAACAAAGATACAGTTGAACATCTTCTATTAGATAATGGGATTTGTAAAGAAATTTGGGTTGGGTCATTACTTCAGATTGAAATAGATATCAATAATAACACTAAATTAGTGACTCTCTAAGTACGCCCTGGGTGGTGGTTTCCGCGGTGAATGGTAGTTGGTGGTCGCAGATGAACGATACTGATACTCAATGACTTGTTCACCCATAAGATTGGTTATGGCCTTTAAGAAAAAGATTTTTTTATACACTCTCCTAATAGCGATAAAATTGGTCTCTAAGTCCTTTTAGGTCTATCATCCATAAATCTTATTTCTATTCTTCTTGTATGAAGCACTTCAAGCATGATATCAAGGGTGTTGCTAACATCTTTTACTAGTAAGACAATTGGCGTTCCCAAGGTATCCTTTTCTAGTGGTATGGTTATTATATTTTGATTTTTCATAAAAACGTTATGAAATAATGGTTGGTGGTGAATGGAATGACAAAACTCTGAGATTTGGAGGTATTCAGTTTTCTCATTTAGGTGATTTTATCTATTGACTCCTTTTCCTAAGGGTATGTTTGGAGTGAGAGATTAGAAGGGGAGAGAAGGGATTATAAAGGATAATAGTTATCCTTTCTTTATTTGTATTATAAATTTTTGAAGGAATAAGTTATTAAAGGATTAAAATTATACCTTCTAATCCTTTATATCTTATCCCTCCAATTTGAAGTCATTAGAAGGAAGGGATTAACTTTAATAGTAAAATATCTTTATTACCCTTATGTTCTATTTAAAATATATTTTATTAGGGGTATAAAAGTAATTTAGTTATAAAATAATCTTTTCTTTTACTTATACAATCCAAACACAAAATTCAAATAATCCTTTACTAATATTTTCCTTTATTTTTCTACTTAATTCAAACAAGATTAATACTCTCCTCTCCTTTCCTTTAATATACTATCCTTTCCTATCATTTAATAATTAATTACCTCTATATCCAAACAAACCTTAAATGGTTTTTGTAACAGGCTTTGGAGTATATTTACATCATCTATCGTTGAAAAACTTCATTCAAAATTATTTCGTTCAAGAATTGGCATCTAATCATAGCTTTATTTGGTAGTTAGACTTTCTTGAACCCACTATCATTTTTTTAATCATTTTGGTTGTAACTGAAGGGTTCACCTTTTATATTGTAATTTTACTTATCGTATTGGGGGATAGGTTACTTGTTTTCTCTTATTCATTCTCCTCTTGACAAGTGAAAGAATATTTTGGACTTTATGATAGATATTGGTGATATGTGTTCCACCATAATATATTTATTTGAGGAAGCGCAACTTTTGTATCCACCCTAACAAAACAATATAAATATAACTATTTTGGATGAAATTCGTAACCATGTTAAAGAGGAAAATGTATGTTGAGAAAAAAAATTACCATCAAAATCAATATAGCATTTTGTTTAGAATAATAATTAGATACTACGATATTTAATTAGCTAGCTTTTAGTTAGTTGTTACTTAGGGGGGTGTATTCAACTAGAAATTTGTTGGATTTTTTTGGACTTTAAAAATTCATTGACTTTGTAAACTCCACGGATTGTTTTAAGTCTTAATTTCGTATAGAGTTTGACAGCTTCTTATGTCAAGAGTTTAATGGATTTTAATAGATTTTAATAAATTTTTATCTTCTTTTAAAAAGAAAATATATATATATCGATTTAAATATTACACCAGTAAAAATGTATAATAACACAAATGCTTTAATTGCATATAACACCTTGTTTAACCCAAAAGATTAATTATAACTAGATATACAGTTATTAGAAGTTTCAGTATATCGTGTTTAAATTCTTTAATCATCCCACCCCTATGGTAACTATTACAACCATGTAAACATAGACCTTGTGTAATTCCTATTCATAGTATATTGTTTTTTTATAAAAACATTGTCGTCTACTGTAATCTTGGTTTTTGAAAAAAAGACCTTTATAATCTATATTATATGGGACAAGTTGAAAGTCAAATAACGGTCTAGATTTAACTAGAGCAAAAATATATGGCATCTCCAACGATCTGGATCTTACCACATGTATTCTAACCATAATAAATCACACCGCACTACTATCACCCACTACTTCCTCTTCAACCACCAAATACCTTAATACAAAAAGAATTACACTACACCACTGCAAAGTTAAAAATAAAATAAAATTACTCTACACTATTGTAAATAAAGTATAATCTTGGAGAAAAACATTTGCAGAAACTGATGGATGTCATAACTTGATTCAACGTATTTAGTAAGTTTGTGTTTTGTTATTAATCATATATTAGTTAATTTATTATCACCACATCACAGATTGTAGTCAACCATTTGAGTTTTCTTATTCACCATCCACTTATCAAATTTTGAGTGCTCAAGATTAAGCTCTATTTCATTATCATCGTCACCACCAGGTTAGGAATTATATTTTTACGAAGTTTCATAAAAAAATTGCATTTATCAGCCATGAAACAATTATTTTAGGCTTTCCTTTTAAGATTGCAACAGTATAAAGATAGTTTTATTAAATTTACTATATTCTGTATTTTATTCGGATCAAAGGGATTCCGAAAAAGGAAGACATTGTGAAGATTAAGCTTCCTTTCATTGACATAAGTTATGAAAACTTCAAATATTTTTTATTAAATTTATTGTATTCTCTATTTTATTAGGATCAAAGGGAAGACATTTTTTTGTTTAGCATTTTATTTTAGTGATTATTAATGGTTGACCAATGGATTACCTATTAGATACATATAGTGTTTTGAAAATTTAATAAGTAGTATAAAGGAAAGTCCATGTATTTATAAAAAGAATGTGAATATGTAGATAAACAAGAAGAATAAAGAAGTTAAGTTTTTTTTTTTGATCAAACTTACCATTTTATATCCACAAAATGACAAGTACAAATCAAACCCCTACTTGTTTTTGACTAAAAAACAAGCATGGATAGGAAAACAAACCCTATACAACATTTACTAGAAAATAAACCTATCAACTTGCAAACAACCTATACAACCATTGCTATAAAATAAGTCAAAGTAAAGTAAAACCCTATACAACCATTGCTAGGAAACCCTATACAACAATTGCTAAAGTCTTATACTAGGTCCAAGCTCCAAGCTATCCTCCTTGATCTTCTTTATCTCCTCACTTGAGTACTCCATGTAGCTTCCATCTTGCCACCAATCTCATATTCTCAACACTCCTCTTAAATAACTTTCTATTCCAAAGTGTATATTGAACATCTTTCACAACTATTTTCACAATATCCTCATATTTGGGATATATCTTCTTAAACTCTTGTTTATTCCTCACATCCCAAATACAATAAAGAAAACTAAGGAAAGAGATGTTTGATATAGTATCTTTTAAGGTGTTACCATTGAATTTTAGCATAAAATCAAGCCTTTCTTCCCAAGTACCATCCGAGTTGTGCCAATTGTGAAGAGCACAAATCTCTTTCCAAGCCAAAGTTGTGAGTTTGCACTTCACAAATAAATGATCCCTAGATTCATGATCTTCAAAGCAAAGGTTGCACATCTTGTCCACTTCCATACCCCACTTGCTAAGCCTATCCTTTGTGCTTAACCTATCCTTACAAATTAACCAAGCACAAAACTTGTGCTTTGGCATACTCCATTTATGCCACACCACACTATACCATTTAGTTTTCTCATTAGGACCCCTTAGATCATACATAACATCCGAGGTCCTAAAGCCCTTATCTCCCCCTCTTATAGTGCCATGCTCATCCTTAAGCACCATATCCCTTACCACCTCATACACCTTATTAAGCATAGGTGGAAACCTCCACCTCTTCCCCACATAATAGTCCACCACCTTTTTGTTAATATTGTAATTTCCCAAAGAGATAGCATCCTTTTTTCCACAAATATCACCTACACACTTCCCTTTTATCCATCTATCATCTAACATATAGGTTCTCTTACCATTTCCAACCTCATGTATAATATATTTAAAAGCAAGGTACCTTATATTAAGCATAGCTCTCCATGTCCAAGGAAGGCTATTATCACAAGTAATGCTCCATATACTCTTGTTCCTTAGCCAATTTGAGTAGACCCATTGAGACCAAATATTATCTTTATAGCCATACATTCTCCAAAAAACTTTGAGAATAGCAACTTGATTGATTTGGAGAAGATTAGGTATGCCTAGTCCTCCATTTTCCTTGCTTTGAAATAATTCTTTCCAAGCCACTTTAGCACCATGAAAATCATTAGTATTACCTTTCCAAAGGAACCTACTCAAGAGTGATTTTATCTCATGAATAACTCCCATTGGAAGTATCATTACATTACACCAATATCTAGCTTTACTTTGTAAAACACTTTTGATTAAATGAAGCCTTCCCGCAAATGTAAGAAATCTATGCATCCACCCTTCAACACTTCCCACAATATTATTAATAAGGGTAGCACACATTAGGCTATTAGGACCTTTTGTAGTTAAAGGAGCCCCAAGATATCTAACAGGAAGTTTGCCCTTTTTAACATTGAGAATACAACTCAAATCATCATGGAGGTCTTTATTACAACCTCCCATATAAAGCTCACTTTTTTCAGGGCTTATTTTAAGGCCAGAGAGTCTAGAGAAGAGATCTAGGCCTTGTTTTAGTCTCATAACCGAGTCTTTATCACCATTAAAGAAAACTAAACAATCATCCGCAAATATAAGGTGGTTCAAACCCATTCTAGCATAATTAGGGTGATAAGTAAAAGCTTGATTATTTGCCACTTTCTCAAGAATAGAAGAGAAACCTTGCATACATATAACAAATAGATAAGGAGATAAAGGATCACCTTGTCTTAGTCCTCTTTCTCCTTTGGAAATAACCACATACACTACCATTAATGCACAAAGAGAACATAGGTGTTGAAATACACATCTTAACCCAAGATATAAGCTTTTTATCAAATCCCATGATTTGTAATAGTTGGAATAAGTACCTCCAATTAATTGTATCAAAAGCCTTTTGAATATCAATGTTTAAAGTACATCTTGGACTCAAGTCCTTCCTATCATAACCGGTCACCACACTTTGAGCAACCAATATATTATCCGAAATACTTCTACCTCCCACAAAATCAGCTTGATTTTTAAATATAAGCTTCTCAAGACTCTTCTTCATCCTATTAGCAATGATTTTAGAAATAGCTTTATAGAGGATATTACAACAAGCAATGGGCCTAAAACTCTTTACTGAAGTGGGGTTTCTAACCTTGGGAATAAGAACAAGATTAGTAGCATTAATTTGCTTCAAAACTTGTCTATTCTTGAAGGTTTCCTTTATAGCATTACAAACATCCTCACCAATAATACTCCAAGTAGCTTTGAAGAAAGCACTATTAAAACCATCTGGGCCAGGAGCTTTTGAGATGTCGATAGAGAAAATAGCTTCTTTAATCTCCTTATTAGTAATATCTTTCACCATATCTTTTGCTTCTTCCTTAGTGATAGCTTTATTAACAAGCTTGTTTAAGCATCTAGAACTAACACTTTCTTCATAAACGTCCTTAGTACCAATTAAACTAGTATAGTACTTAATAAACTCATCATGAATAGCCTTATCATCAACAACAACATCACCATTTTCAGTCACAATAGATGCAACTCGGTTTTGAGTGATTCTTGCCTTGATACTCTTGTGATAAAGGGTAGTACTATAATCACCTTTTTGCGCCCAAGTAATTCCAGATTTTTGCTTTAGAATCTCCTCTTGAATATTGAGAAGATGCATAAGTTTGTCCCTAAGTTCCTTCTCAATAGTAAGCATAGATTGATCCCCATTCATAAGCATTATTTGTACCTTCTCAAGCTTTTATTTAAGCTCCATTATTTCTTTAGTAGAGTGATGAAAATATTTTCTATTGAAGATCTTCAAAGCTTTCTTTACTTCCTTCAATTTATTCACCACTTTATACATCATACTCCCTTTAACTTCATATTTCCACACCTTTTCAATCAAAGGCAGAAATTCATCATGATCAATCCAAACATTAAAAAATTTAAAAGATGAAGGTTTAGTATTAGAACTCCCCTGAATTTTGAGGATAAGATTAGAGTGATCTGAAATTCCAGGAGCTTCAACCATCAAATGAGATTTGAAGCAAGTGAACCAAGCATCATTTATAAACATTTTGTCAATTTTACAAGATATAAACCCTTCTATTCTTCTATTAGTCCAAGTGTAGTAACACCCTTGGCTAGGATGTTCAACCATCCCATTATCCTTTATACAATCAACAAATTCATGAGAACTCTTATGAAGGCTAGTGCAACCCATTCTTTCATCAACTTTAGTAATTTCATTATAATCCCCACACCAAATACAAGGAGAGTCCCCATTAATAACCATCCAATCACCAAGTGTTTCCCAAAGAGTCACCCTTTTATCATCATCATTATCCGCATATACCATCACACAATTAAAAGTTTTCTTATTATATATATCATGTACCTCAAGGAAGATGGCTTGGCTAGTTGAATTAAGACACTTTACATCCAAAGTATTCTTATTCCACTTTACACGTATTCTCCCTCTTTCATCCTTATCATGATTAGTTATTGTACCCCAATTACTCAAATAAGTGTTGTGAAACTTATTGTAGCTTTGTAGGGTCATTTTAGTCTCCAATAAACCAACTAGATCAACTTTTTTATCTTGTATAACATGAATAACTTCTTTTTGTTTGAGGTTTTGATTCAAACCTCTAACATTCCAAGAGCTAATTATCATTTAAATCCGGAGGTTCTCTTTCTCTATGGGCACTTCCCACAAACCTATTCAAAGCCTCTTCAAGGTTTTCATTAGCCACATTTAAAGCACAAAAGGAGTTACTTAACTCCCCTACAAGGATATTAGAATTGTAAGCACCTTCTCTAGGTGTGCTAGGTTTTATTTCTTTCCCCTTTGCACTACTACTTCCCACATTTTGAGGTGGAGGTGTATTTGTGTTTTTGGTGTTAGGAATATGAACTTCATCATCCTTCTTCTCCTTTTGCTTTCTTTGTACTACCCTCCATTCTTCAACCCTTTTTTGAACTTTGTTTTGGTTTGGTTGGTGATTATCTTGGTTTGGTTTGGGTTGGTTGACTTGGTTTAGTTTAGGTTTGTTATAGGTTTGGTTTGGTTTAGGTCTCTCCTTGATAGGTTCTTTCCTTCCTTGGCTACAATTAATCTCCTTATGCCCCGAAGCCTTACAATTAGAGCGTCTTGGAGGTAACCACTCATAGTAAGCCTCCACCACATGGATCCCATCCTCCTCAAGATCTACCTTCACCCTTTTAACAAGCTCCTTTGTCATATCTACTTCCACACAAACTCTAGCAAAGCTTAGCCTATTTTTTGTCTTAGTGATTGGGTCCATTTGGAGTGGCATACCCAAAGCACTACTAATGTAGCTTAGTCCATCCTTATTCCACAAGTGTAATGGTACCTTCCTTAGTTTAACCCATAATGGGACCTTGGTCAAATCAAGCTTATCAAATTTCATATTAGGTTCCCACCTTCTCAAGATCATAATTCTACCATTTACATGCCAAACTTGCTCTAATATGTTGTTGCATTCTTGCTCACCTTCGAATTTGAATAGAAACACTTCCATATCCGTAGACTTTATTTCAACTTGACCACAATTTCTCCATTGAGCATTAACCATACTTCTAACCATGTGATATTGAGGAGCTTCTCCAAAAAGTTGTCCAACTAAGCAATTATCCCACTCCTCAATTCCACTCTTCACTATATCTCTAGGTGGCTTAACCATGAGTTCATCTTCTACTAGACTAGGAGCAAAGTACTTTAGTTTCGAGTCTTGGTCACTTTTCTTGAACAATTCTGTCCATTTACCTTGCTTTCTATTGTTTCCCTCAATAATTTCAACCTCGGAATCATCCTTCTCCTCCACACTTTGACCTTGTGCTACTCCCAAGAGGGTACTTTCACTAGGTGGAGAAATTAACCCAATTCCTGCACCTAAAGTGGAGTAATCCTCCTTGTGACTCACATTCAAGCTATTCTCGAGAGGATTAGGAGCCTCACCCTCAAATAGGGGCCCATCTTGGCCGTTCATCCCCTCAATCATTGTACACTCAACGATTTGAGTAGCTTAGATGCTTTCACTGGAGCTAAGTAAGGTTTCATCCATTAATTCTTGTGTTTTATCTACTGTCCTTCTCTCAGGACTTTCATCAAACACATTACCCTCATTACATAAACCATCTTCCTTCCTGCTAGAAAAGCCTTTATCCACACTCCCACTCATCAAATTACCTCTCTTAGTAGTAGAAAAATTGTTACTCACTTGAATTACAGGGGTAGCAGGGATATATTTACCTTTCATTGGCGCTTGAGGTTCAATAGCTTCGACACTGTCCTTATTTCCGCGATTTCCAGTCTTCTTGCGAGGTGCCATTGGATCAGGAATGAAAAAAGAGGAGCAGCAAAAAAAGAATCACGTTTTTTGGTTAAGAATTGAGCTCAAAACATCAAAAAAACGTAGCTGTCGCGATTTTTATTCAAAGCAGCGTCAAATTTGCACAAAAATCGTAACTGATTCGGTGCAGAATTCTGTGCTGATTCTTACCAATTATGGGGCAATGATTATCCAATTATTTGCTGCTTTATCCACTTTGAAATCAACCCAAATTAATACAATACCCAAAGCAAACCCGTCTCATTTTCACGCCCAATTCTCGTGCGCGTACACCTCACTTTCACCACTCTCCTTCTCAGCAATGCTATACCACTTTACAGCTCAGATCCCACTAACTTCTATTACTGGATTAATTTCCAACTATGAAATTGCAAATCAAAAATGAAAATTAAAAGCTTGAAATTTTTCCAACTCTAGTCAACGGCGGTCAAACCCTGGTCAATCTCCGGTCAAGCTCCATCCATAAGGTCGGAAAGTCATCGGAGATGGGAGGGGAGGTCAACGGCGGTTAACCAGAGGCAAGGATTAGTCAAACTTTGACTAAAGCTTCAAACCCTAGTGAGAGAAAGAAGAGAGAAGGGAGAAGTGACAACTTAGCTTCTCATTACTTAATAAAAGAAGTTAAGTTAAAGATGTTGTAGAATTTATTTATAGAGTATGTTGCCTATTTGGTCCCTATATTGTATTATATAATTTTTCTTGATAATTTTGAACGGCCATAAATGTTTTATGTTTTGTAACTAACGATTAGTTTTGATTTTTTTTACAGAAACTCTTGAAAAGGATCGAAATATGGATATAATTTGCCAATTCTATATTTAATTTGCTAACAAGGGCTTCAGGCTAGATATAAAGAGTAAAACTGGACATTAGCCTTTTTTGGTATTAACAATCATTAGATTTAAAGTTGGTTAGTGACTCTTCTTCAAAATTTTAATCATTGCTATTTTTTGTCTTATAGACTCTATAAAACATCATATATATTTTCTTTGAGAGCCTCAAATAGATATATATGGTGTTAATTTATTCCTTGAAATTGGAATGTGGTTGGGATTATGGACTATTATGATGTATTGACTAAAAAACAATAGTAATTTTAGACAATAGTAGGCTGCCAATATAATTTTTTTGTGTAAAAATAGGTTTTTGATTATTTCTATTTTAGAATGATTTATTTAAAAAAAATCACGTGTTATTCTAGATTTAATTTTTGATTAATGAGTTATTCTATTCTATTTATGATGTTTCTCAAATTTAGTTTAATTGACCAATTATAATTTAATTTCTCTGTTATAACGGTTCGATATCTGTTATCTTGACACATGTATTTTTTTTTTGTCGGATACACATATAGTTGATATAAGATTTTTTTTGTTAAAACTAGCATTGATCTATTATTTTAATAAAAAATTACTAAGGCTCTGTATTATTTTTTCATAAAAATATGAGTTTATTTTTTCTGAAATGAAAAAAGAACACGGAATGAATTTTTTTTAATAATACATTGTATTGCTTTTTCTGGTTTACATGGACATAGATTTACATTTTGACAAAAAAACATAGATTTACCTCTGATTATATTTAACTCAAAAAAACTAACAAGAAGTTTGTTTCATAATATAAGGTTTGAATTGGAATATAATCTTTTTCTATAAGAAGTTAGAATGTAATCATATATTGATTCCTTATAATTAAAATATATGTTGATGGATTTGATAGATTAGCAGTTTACGAATAGTAATGATTTTTTAAAATATAGATTATCAATTAACAATGAATTTAAAAGTGAATATTTATCATTTGATTCCATTGAACGTAGTCCAAATTATTCTTAAATTTATTTTGAATATCGTTACAATTTTTTTTATTTTTTTTTTGATGACGAGGGTTCACGGGCTTACACGGGAGGGAGATATGACTGCCTCCCCAACCATACCTCCAGGTAATCAGAACTAGGTTGCCCATGTTCTGGGGAGGGTTTCGGACCTTGGAAACTTTCCAAACATAATAATTTTCTTCCACCTGCGGGATTCGAACCATGTACCTCTCACTTGAGAGAACTTTCCAAACTTTAATAACTTTCTGCCGCCTGCGGGATTCGAACCATGTACCTCTCACTTGAGAGAACTTTCCAAACTTTTTAATAACTTTCTGCCGCCTGCGGGATTCGAACCCTGTACCTCTCACTTGAGAGACAGAGCCCTGGCCAGATGAGCTAGCTCACCTGGTTATCGTTACAATTTTACAACTAAAAAATCTATATTGAAGTCCAAAAGATTGTTAAATATACACATCACTACTATGATAAAGATACAAATGTGTATCCTATAAAGTTAATTTTTTAATTAGATACTTAACAAATAAATTAGCAATTTAGTAATTATTATAATTGATAAATTAAGAAAAAAATTGCAATAATTATGTTATTTTTAATGTTATATTTATAGTTTTATTCTAGAAAAAATAGAGGTAATTTTATACTTATGATAAATTAACAAAATTACTAGATCTTAGATTTTTTATGAAAAATTGAGTTGCATATACAAAATTTAGATCTGAATTTAAATTGAATGTTGAAAATTAAATAAAAATTTAATTTATAATCACTTTTCTTTTAAATAAATTTTTCCAAATATTCATTTCGAATAGTTGTATATTGTTAAAAAAATGTTCAAAGACAAATACCATGATTAATACTTTTTAAAGATGTAGAAAGTGAAGATCTAGAGACTCTGAATCCGAAGAAACATAGAGCTAGAAAAAAGTGGAGTCTTGCTTTCAGTTTTGTAACGGTCATCACATACCATTAGACTGTATTCCATTACTTGACCATCCTCTGTAGGTGCCATGAAAATTAATAAATTGAGTTATTTTTAATAAATATTAATTTTATAAACATGTGCTATTTGTTCGGGACACAAGTTTTATCTTTCATGACGTGATAACTTAAATATCATCAATATAAATTTTAAATTTTATAGTTATGTTTTATCGTACTTTTATAGATATATAAAGTGTAATAAGAGATAATTTTAAGTTTTGTAACAAATATTCATTGTATTTAGATAATTAAATGTATTTGTAATAAATAGAAAGTTCATTTATTGTAGCAGAAACTTTAATTGAATAAGCTAATTGAGGTAGCATATGTTAGCAGGTGCACTAGGGTCATGTAGCGGGAATATAAGGGTTTGTTTGTTAGACGGAATTACCAAATGCTTGCATGCAGCATGTTGGTTGCAACAAGTTATTCGAGTTCCTCCATAATGAATAATTTTTACTATCATATGCAATTGAAACATATGGTGTTATAGTTTTCTAAGAGAAGTAGTAGAAAATTAATAAGTTTAGAAAAAAAAATATTAATACATGACCTTTGTACCTTAATATATATTGCATAAAAAATTTAGCATTGGTTTTTGAAATTCTACCTTTTCTATCATCAATTATTCTTAACAATTCCTCTAATATGGACTATGGTTCTTTGGAAGCTTTAATCTGAATAAATGATTCAAATATGTGATGTTATCACTACTAATCAACTTTATGCTTCTGAAATGACCCACCTGAAGTTATTTTAGTTGATTCAACATAATTTAAAAGATAATCTCGAATAAAAAAAAGTCAGGTAAAATGTAGCTTATTTAGACGAATACATTACCTATAACTATTCCATTCCATTCTCTTTCATATTTTTTATTATGTATAGATAATTTGTACTCTTGGACGTTATTATAAGTACTACAACCGAATGGATAGAGATTATTGTCAAAATCAATTTATGTTGCGTATTAATTTACTAAATCATAATACTGTAAATTTACGTAAACTCGTGAGGTTTCTTTGATAATTATAATCATCCGTCTTTAAATAGTGCCTCTCGGGCACGGGTTATCCCTAGTTAGTTTATATTATCATAATCAGAATTCGGTTTTTATTTGCAGGTTCGTCCTTCTTGATTGTAGTAATTCATATGTGAGGTCTGCTATTTATTTGTTCACTTTTAGGGAAAAAACATCAGGAAAAAGCAGAGCAAAAATAGTACAAAATAAAAGAAAGGCCTGATGACTAAGAATGGCCATGAATATAAATGGGAGGGATGATACTAATCAAAGTAAATAATATTATTGTGGGATGTGTGCTATTGATTTGTTCAGTTTTTAGGAAAAAGTCATTTGATAAAAAAAAAAAATAAGCTTGATCATGAATGGCCATGAAGATAAAAAGGAAGAGATGATATTATCATATCAATGATAGTAGAGCAAATTCCATTTTTGGTCCATTACCTATGGCTTAAAAACATTTTTAGGCCAAACGTTTCAAAAGTCACATTTTTAGGCCAAACGTATCCAAAACGCCCATTTTTAGGCCATTTCACTAATTTTATAAGGTATTTTATTGATTTTAAGGACAATTTAGGCATTTTAAATAAACTATATGTTTATTTGGCCGCACCACAAACTAGAAACTCGGTCTAAAGTGTCCAAATTGTCCTTAAAATCAATGAAATATCTCATGAAATTAGTGAAATGGCCTAAAAATGGGCGTTTTGAATACGTTTGGCCTAAAAATGTGACATTTGAAACGTTTGGCCTAAAAATATTTTTAGGCCATATGTAATGGCCTAAAAATGGGATTTCCTCATGATAGTATTATCATACCTATGGATATTATGAAAAAGACATCCCAAAAGAAATACAGAAGACCAGTTATATTTCAAGCCATATTTTGAACAAAAAGAAATGAACGGCATGTTGGTCATGAACGGCCATGAAGATAGTTTATAAAAAATAAATTACCTTAGTTACTTGGAGTTTATAAAATCTCTACTTTTGTAGAAAGATTTGTAAAAGTCTAATTTATTTGTACTCAGCTCTTAAACTCCTATAAAATCCAATGACTTAAAGAATCAAATAACTTTTGAATATCCCAAAATTTTAAAGGATTTAAAACAATCTTGATTGAATACACTTAGATTTTATAAGACTTTTTAAAATCTCAATTGAATACACCTAAATTTTAAAAGACTTTTTAAAATCTTAATTGAATACCCCTAGAGTTGTAAAGAGCCCGTTTGGGATTGATTATTTTGGAGCTAAAAGCGCTTTTTGATTAAAATTTAAATATTTGTAAAAATTATTAAAAAATATTTTGATATCTAAAATCACTTTAAGTGATTATTTCAATAATCACTAATCTAGTGCTTTTCCTAAAAGTGATTTTTAGAGTCTAAAATATTACTATGGATCTAAAATCACTTTAAGTGATTATTTTAAAAAGCAATCCCAAACATGTGAAAGTCTAAAAAAATTCAACGAACTCCCAATTGAATACACCCCCCTTAGTATTATTGTTTGTGTGATATCATTACAGCGGAACATGTTGTTGTCTCAAAAGTTGTACAAGTATTCATGTTTTGGGACATCATTTTAGGATTATTATTAAGAAGGAAAAAACACCACTATCCTGTAATTTACATGAATTGACTCATTGTCCTCTATTTTAAAATTTATGTCTCAAAACCCTTGAAAACTACTTTTGAGGTGGGGAGTTCCATTTTTAACCATGATGTCCATTATGTCCATTTAGTGCGTTAAATCATTGTTTATTATTATTTAATTATTTTAAATTTAAAAAGTCATCAAAAAATCAAATTATATAATATAAAACATAAAAAAAAAGTTACAGAAAAAAACAGATTTATATATACCTCCTCACTTTTCTCATAGAGCCAATTGTTGATTGATGCCTATTAAAAAACTTATTTAGAAAAAGGTGCCTAGAAAAAAATATTTATTGAAAACAGCCCCCTTATAATTAACAATTAAAAAATAAGAAAAAAACTAATAAACACACGCGCGCGTCCGTGAATTTTTTTTAAAATCGTCATAACTAATTCAAAAAAAATCAAAAAAATCAAAAAAAATTATATTTGGATAAATCAAATTAATATTTACGTCTATGATTTTTTTCGGAATTTTCTGAATTTTTTAATTTTTTTTGATTTTTTTTGATTTTTTTAATTTTTTTTTTTCGCAGACACGAAATTCCATGTTTAAAACATGGAATTTCATGTTTGAAACATGGAATTTCATGTTTAAAACATGGAATTCCATGTTTATTTCACGGTTTAAAACATGGAACTCCATGTTTAAAACATGGAACTCCATGTTTAAAACATGGAATTCCGTGTCTGCGAAAAAAAAATTAAAAAAATTCGAAAAAATTAAAAAAATTCAAAAAAAATCAAAAAAATTCATAGACGTAAATATTAATTAGATTTATTCAAAAATATTTTTTTTTTTAATTTTCTGATTTTTTTGAATTAGTTATGACGATTTTAAAAAAATTTCACGGACGCGCGCATGTGATGGAATTAATAAAGGTATAGAAAATATAAAGGGGATGTTTTCTATAAATAATTATTTCATTAGGCATTTTTTTATAAATAAGATTATTGAAGGCATAAAAAAACAATTAAAGAGTTTAAGGAGGATGTTTTCAACAATAACCCCTTTCTCATATATAACCGTTGTGCATCACCAAGATCATTCTCCACCACCATCAACACCACTTCTTACTAATCCATAAACAAGAATTCGAAAACCCAAATTAAGGTGAAATCCTCCACCATCATCACCCTGCTTCCTACACCATCAAAATAAAAATAGACCATCGAGAATAGATTACCACCTCACTTTACATAAATCGAATTGTAGTTTGTTTTAAGAAAATTTAAGAAAATTTAAGGAGTGGGATTTCGATTGCAAAAATCGATGCAGATAGATATCCGAAGCCTACTTCAATTTTCGCCAATGTTTACAGATAAAAAGATCCTTTTATTTTGCATACAGAGGCGTAAAAAAGGCCGAAGTTGACTACTTAACTAATAATCTCTTAAAGAAAATTAAAACTAGTTTAAAAATTGCCATGCCATTTCTATCATTTGTTAAGAAAGATCCTTTTAACAAAGTTTATTATAGATATTATAAAGATCCTTTCGACACTGTTTTTTTTTTTTTTTTTTTGTTCGAAACCTTTCGACACTGTTTATAGATAGTAATAAAGATCATTTTTTTGGAAGTCTTGTTCCAACTGTTCTTTTTAATAGAGTGTAAATTTGTTTGCAGAATGTTGCTTGTTAATTAAAAAAGAATACAAATAATACGTAATGATATACAGGATTAAAATGAAATTTTTGCACAACTGGCCGGGTTGGATAATTTAAAAAGTTTTACAAATTTTAGTAGTTAATTTTTATACTTTAATTATTTTTTATTAAGAAGGGATGGATGTTTGAAAGAAAAACTTAGGCATAATTTTGATATTTTAAAACTTATAACTTTTTTTTTTCTTATTGTTTTTATTATTTTATATATATTATGTTTTGATTTTTTGACTTTAAAATAAAATAATTAACCAAATAAATAAATTAATGATATTCAGTGATCTAACATACTAAATCGACATTATGGTGTTACAAAAATAAACTTCGGGAAAAAGAAGTCACAGAGTACAAGAGTGAGAAGCATGAAAGGATACCTAGAAACCCACCAATCGAAATCTTTGCTCCGCCCCTAGAGGTGATGTGAATGTCTTCTTATTAAGATTCTACCGGGCAAGAAGTCTCGCATATGGATTCACAAAGGAAACACATAGAAGTTTATTTAAGAATTGCAGAGGTATCCAAACAACAGTTTCACCTAAACTCACAAAAAACTCAATTCATCTAAAGGAAAGCGTTCTAACACTAATTACATCTTTATAATCTACTTTCTCTCATTTGTACAAACCAAACCTTCTAGTTTCATCATATTGTTCCTCCATACACTTGTAGAAAAATTACAACAAGACTAAAAATAACATACTAGTATATATAAATATCTCGTAAATGGCTCGATAGATTCATGCATTCCAATTTACTTTAGGCCTTTTGTAGCATACGATTAGAGACACCATGTAGAAGCCTCACAAACCCTAAGAAGCTAAGTTTCCCATCCGAGTGCCTAATCCAATCCTTGAGTACCACATGAACCGGTACTGAAGTACTAAGCCCAAGCTCCTGGTTTTCAAATAAAAAAAAGTCAACTCATTATCATACAAAGGTCAAACTAGTGGAATATAATGGACGAGCATATACCGATGCAAGTTCTTCAATCATAATAGGCCTATTTCCGTCCTTATCAAATAGGTCATAAGCATGACGTGCATGTTGTTCCCAAGTTTCCATTCCTTCTAATTGATGCACACTTATTGTAGCCCCACAAAATTCCTCGAAATCCAGCTTTCTATATTGAAGAGAACTCACCTAATATGTGATATGTAACGTACATTTACATACATAATCCATAAATATATTCAAGAAGTTAATTAACCATTATAGAATATGGGTTATGTACCATGCTGACAAAATCCAATACCCTTGAATCCCTCATAGCATCCGTCGAGCCTTTCGTGACAGCCTGTCATAATTTTTAATATAAAAATTAAATAACTCAAAACTTGGTATATATTCTTTTTCAGAGAGAAATAACTGACCGATTTAAAATTCTGAAGCGAAATGTATCCACCTTTACTAGGTCCTAAGAGAGTAAATTGTTCCCGAAGATAAGCTAATTGAGGAACTGTCAAAGTCTTTGCTAGAGCCTGATACATTGATAAAAAAATTCAAAAATTCGATTAAATCTTTTATTGTACGAGTGGATTTTTTTTTTATTTAAAAAAAAAAAAAAACATACCCGTAAAGCCGATTTTCTTAATGGGGAAGATGATATATAAGCTTTTACAAGCTTATAAATAATCATATCCAAAGGTATTTTCACATCATGATTATTTACAAGCCATGGATGACATAAAGCTTGAACTGCAGTTAATCTCTTACGATAATCCTTGTTAAGTAATCTTTTCACAAAATCCCTTGCATCGTTAGATAAATTAGGCCATGGCGCTTCATCAAAGCTAGGGTCCGCTTTTAAAACTGCCCGAAAAATTCCAGATTCAGTTCGTGACCAAAAAGGTCTACTCCCACATAGAAGTATATACGCGATCACACCTATACTCCACATGTCCGCTTCTGTACCGTACGATCTGTGTAAAACTTCAGGTGCCACGTAATATGCACTTCCAACTATGTCGTTTAGTCGTTCATCTGGTTTTACGTAATCAGAAAGTCCGAAATCTATGGCTTTGAGTGGCGAATTCTCATCTTTTGTACTGAAAAGGAAATTCTGTAGAAAAAACGGTTACTGAATTTAGATACTTAATGGGTTTTATGACGGTTATTTTTTTATGCTCATAAACTGTTTGTTATATTGACTAAGTGAAAGTTTTATAACAATTACCTCAGGTTTTAGGTCACGATGAACTACTCCTTGGAGATGACAATAAGCTACTATGCTTAAAATCTGTACCATTACAGCTTTTGCATCTTCTTCTGAGTATTTACCGCCTCTTGAAAGAATTCTATCTAATAATTCTCCACCTTTACATAATCTAAGAAAAGAAAAGAAAATGTTAATTAAAAAGTTTGAAGAATTTAAAGAAATGCGAGACATGAGATAGATAAAACTTACTCCATTACTATATAAATATTTTCTTCATCCTCGTAAGCATCATAAAATTGTACCAAATTCTTATGTCCTGTTAAAGCTCGCAAGATTTGTACTTCTCTTCTTACATCCTCAATCGCTATGGCTGTGGTCAACTGTAAAAAAAAACATTCTTAATCTTTGTTAAACATTTTGTCAAAACAATTCGAAGCAAATTTTTTAAAAAATAGGTTCTTGTAAATATCATGAAAATAATCATTAAAAACAGAGAAATAGACGATTGTAGATTATATTATAAAAAGACAATCGAAAAAAATCTTAAATATATCAAGAAACAAACTAGAATTAACTAAAAATTCGCTAGTTGCTAATTAAACACAACAAATATTGCTTGGTAAATAACACCATTGATTCTAATTTTAGAGAAAAGAAACAAAATATACTTTATGTTATACCAAATATAGCAAATATACCTCTATCAATGGTAGATTTGATAGACAATAATGTAAAACACATATGGGTATATTTACTACTATTGAAAAAACAGACACATGGGGATGTTTGGGAATGTTTGACTATTTCGCATTACACAGAACCAATAAAGCAATTTAACCGATTACTTCAAAACCAAACCAAATCGTGTCTAAAAACATATACAGATTAAAAACAAAATTATTACTAAAAAATCCTTAAAAATGAAAATTGAACCTTTGATTTAGAGATGACTTTAACAGCAACATCTTGACCTTTTAAACTTCCTTTTCTTCCTCTAGCTGAACAAGTATACCCAAAATGGCCACGACCAACTTCTTCACCAAGTTCATAATGATTCATAAAATTCTTAGAAAAATTAAAATTCTTATCTAACCCAACACTATCACATTCACTTCCTTCAGGTATAGATGCTTCATTAGGCTTAATCGAACCGTGTCTTCGAGCAAGTAATGCTTTTATATGTTTAGCTGGTGATGGTGGAGGAAAAGGTCTTTTAAAGAATCTTAAAGGGGTTGAATTAACACTATTACTTGTGTTATTCGCTGGAGAATTCTTGAATCCACTAGGTAGTGATGGACTTGGACTATAAAATGGAAAATTTGATGATTTTCCACTACGATAATTGTTGGGTGTTTGATTATTTTCAGTAGAGATTATTCCGATTTCTGATTGATTTTCTGGTGGGGGTTCAATTGGTTTTCCATGACACAATCCCATGATAACTCTGTGAAATTTTACAAAAAATACACACCCTTTTGAGTAAAGATGTAATAAATTATATAATTGCAAAGAAAAGATGGAATTTTTGAAGGTGATCAGTAAAACACAAGAAAAAAACTTTTTAGAGAGATGGAGAATTTTAGGAAGAGAAGAAAGAGATGAAACTTTGTGATGAATGATCAATTTTTGTGAAGAAGGAGAGAGTTTGTGTGGAATAGTTTGAGCTGAAGAAATACGAAGGAAGCAATAAAGGGTGTCTGTGGAATCAACTACCAAATTAATTAAAGTGGAAGATAACTTGTTTTATTTCTTTTTTCTTCTTTTTTATTGAGAAATTGTATTAACAGGGTAAAGAATTAAAAGCTAAAAAAGGTGAAGAAGAATAGATGCTTATCAGAGGCTACAAGAAAAGTGAGGTGAAGAAGAGAGAAAGCGAAACAAGCCAAACACTTTTTTATTTTATTCTCAAGTTTTTCTCTTTTCATTTTCTTATTTTTATTTTTGTATAATTAGTTTAAATTTCCACAATAAGTCAACAAGGTTATCTCAAAATCTAAATTATCTTTAGCCAATGACTTTGTTCGTGTGTGGGGTTAAGATATGGATGGAGGACTTGTCACATCAGGATTCCAACTAAGAATGTCCTCGTAAGATAGGTCAAACCAACGTTAGAGTCAGATTTAGGGTTGAAGGTTATTATAAGCACAATTCTGGTATGGCATGCAGATTTATAAGGGGTTTTGCACGGGCATGCATTGTGGAATCGCCTCTGACTTTGGAACTATGTGCACTACATTATGGTATTTAGATAGAGCGAATAGGGAATATAACGTCATGTTTATCGAGATAGACTTGTTAGATTTTCAGGCCCTAATAAAGGGTGCAAACTCTGGGAGTTAGTCTATTTGGATATTACATGATTGTGTAAGCATATTGCGATGTAATACGAGTTTCGAGATGTGCAACATCTTCCGAAAGGCGAACACAACGTCATATGGAAATCTGGTCCAATATACAGATTCGTCAGATGGATTGTGGGGTCTTATTATTAGAGATAAAAGTGAATGATCACACCTAAGATGGTATTAACTTCCAGTATATGAATTTAATAGGCTAGTCCTATTAATTATTTTTTAACTTTAAATGTATGAAAACAATCGAACGATCAGAATACAAATTTCTAGAACTTTTAATTTTCATTGAAAATTGCTCTCGACTATTATTATCTGGTCTAGTGGTCTCTAACAGTTAAGAAATAGAAAAGGATTCTATTTTTTATTTCCACCTTCATTCATATCTATGTGGATCATTAACATCATATTGATGGAAAAGTCATCCTAAATTATGAATGATCGTAAACTCCATATAGATGTAAACGTATCCCTCGATTTGGAATGATTGTAAATGCCATATCGATGGAAACGTGTTTCTCGATTTTGCATGACAAATGATATTTTGTTTCTATCTGTAATATTTATGTCGGTCGAATATTTAAGATTTACTGTTAATTTAGTTATTAAATAAAAGTAAAGTCACCATTTTAGTTAATAGTGAAAGATATTTTTACCTAAGGGGTCTTGAAGACACCCCTCTATTTCCATTCTCAACCCCAATTTGTTTCTCTTCTTACTAAAGACCTCAAATTAGATCTTACACTATCATCTAAAAATCCAATTACATTCATACCCTCTATTGTTTTTCTGTCTCCCTATATATTATATTTTATTTAAACTTAATTCATTTTTTCTCTTTCTATCTCTATATTTTTGTGATAGTCACGAAACCCTAATCTGAAGCTCGTCAGAGCCACCATGGTTCACCCCCTCCACCATAGCCGGAGCTCCCTCGTCTTTTCTGCATCTCCAAATCATCGCCTGTGCACTAAGGAGTTGCGTTGGTCCATTTTGCCGGAGGAGCACAACAAAACTCCATCTATACTCTACAACAAATCAAGCTTCGAGTTAAGCAGTGCAGTTCGGTTAAATAAAAGGTCGCCGAACCTTCGCTCGTGAAGCTCCGTTGAGGCTCTGCAGTACCATTGAAGAATCTGTCCGTGAGAAGACCAGTAGAGAAACGGAAGCCCACTCCTTCACCAATAAAGCACCACCAATCGGATAGGAAGCCATTCTGCGAGGCTCTGGCAGCCATGGCGAATCCATATTCGAGGAGGTTTTAGCAGATCCGTTCGAAGCTCGCCCGAAGACCAGCTGAACGGCAAATGGTGGAGCGGAGCTGTTGCTATTGCGAGCTCCATTGTTGCATAATCACAGCTCCTGTCGAAGCACCATTAACGGCGGCGAAGGAATTGGCATAAGAGAATAGTTCCATTAACGATTTTCTTATGCAAAAGAGAAGAGCTCCAGGCGAAGCAAGCCACTCGCCTGAGAAGATGGAACGGCAAAATGGAGCTCCGATCTCGCGTGAAAGTGATGAGCAGTCACTCGTGAAAGTGATACAAATTCTTTTTTTTGTTGTTGTTGTAAAATCTGGTCAAAGCAGATCTGGTCAAAGTATAGAGTAGAATTAGTAAGTTTTTTCATTTTTTTATTGTAATTAGTTTTTCTTTTTTTCTCTATGTTGTAATTAGGTCAAAATTGTAATAAAACAGTGAGTATTCATAATTTTTTTAGTAGTACTCTATTTCTTATTTGAGTACTCTATATTTTTTTATAAAATACTCTATTTTTTAATGAATACTCTATATTTTTGAATTGCTCTTTCTTTTTACTCCAACACTTAATGTTTTAATTCCGATATTCATTGTTTTTCGTTACTCTATATTTTTTTCCAATACTCTATATTTTTTTTCGATACTTTTCCCGATACTCTATATATTTTCTTGGTGGTCGGTGGTCGGTGGTCGGTGGTCGGTGGTCGGTGGTCGGTGGTCGGTGGTCGGTGGTCGGAGGTCGGAGGTCGAAGGTAGGTGGGTAGTGGACAGAGATGAACAGTGACAACACTCAACAATTTCTTTTTGTCTTTCAGTATTATTAAAGTTATTTTAGTATTTGGTCATCCTTGAGGTCTCTTTAAATAAATAAGATTCACACTAGTTCCTATAGGACGAAAATCTAGTCTCCAAGACCATATATGCCATTCACCTATAGTGAAATGCTTCATCATCAACTTCACTAAAGTGGTTGTTTATGATTGTGATTCCTTATAAGGGTTAACATAAAATTTTGGATGATTGACCTAATAAGTCTGAAGATCAATTTAATAGTCAATAAGGAACGTGCGGGAAAAATATTCTTACTAAAGGATATAAACAATATTTTATCCTTTTCTGAGTGGTTTGTCACCTTAATTATTAAAAAATTACGTGGTCGACCCCAAGATCTATTAACGGTCATCAACTCGTGTTTTCTCCAATAGAGTGATATTAAATCTACACCAAGGGAGGTGTGTTTACCCACAAGTATACGGAGGTGTTGACAAGTAATAAAAAGTTAAGTAAAAAGGGATTACAGTCACCACACGGACTATCAGAGTTATAATCAATGTGTTTACGAGTATAATAAATAAATTTGCAAGAAAATAACAATAAAAGTAAATAATATTTGTTGGGGAAACTAATTATAAACCTAAAAGTGCAATAAAGTAAATATTAACTAAAATAAAATACATATTAAAATGCTAAAAAAGTATAAATATATGAGAAGTATACATGAGTCTTGCTAGTAACTCCCAAAGTCTGTTATTTAAATGGTTTACGAGTAAAGGAAGATTGGTCTTTTCACACTAGTCGAGATTCATATCTCCCTAAATCCCTCCTGGATAGATAGGAAGCTATCCTACGATACTAGAGACCTCTCACGAGTGCCTACAAATTCTTTTGAATGCTAATGGGTTAAACCTTAATGACTACTTGGATATTCAAGACCTCCCGGTTCACTAATGCACACCAAGCGTTTATACACTACTTCCATAATCCAACCCCTCTCCTGGGAGATAGCCGAATTACTAACTCTATTAAATACTTGATCAAGGCACAAACAGACAATAAGTTAAAGCATATAATCGATGAAACGATAACCCAAATCATTTAAATATACATGTCCCAAAATTAATTAAACATAAAAACAGTCAACAATAATTCATACTCATAGCATTCCTCAAGCATTGGAGGTTTAGTTCATAATGTAAAACTGAAAATTAAAGATAAATAATGGAAGAATCATGTTTAGAATGAGAAATGTAATTAAATGAACCTAAGACTAGAAGGGAAATATGAAATGGTGAATAATGGTGGAATTGGGTGGAAACCTTTCTCCTCATCCTCTTCTCCTTTATCCATATGTGTAGCTCTCTTCCCAATGTGTAATATTACTTGTATAATGAATTAGGAGCTGCTAAAATACTTGTTTACTAACCTAAAAACGTTTTGGGGCAAAATGGACTCACTTAAATGAGTTACAAATATCACAACCCGTTTTTAGTTAGTGATGGACAAGTTCGAGTCACGGTGGAAGCAAATTACATAACTTCTTCATCTCAACTCTGAATTGACTTCTGTCACTTCTCACGCATCACTGGCTTTAAGATATATCTAAATAAAAAAGAATTTTGTCCAAATATATGACCAATTATTTGTGGTGATTTAATCAAGTGACGTCAAGGATTTACCAGTAAACGCTCTTACTTCTCCAAAGTGACTTTTAGCTCTTTCTGCGCCTTCGATTGGGTTTGTACTTATATTATTAACTTATCCTTATCATATTGGAATCTTATATTAACCATGTGCATAAAAGCTACATACTTAAAACACAATTAAGGCACAAAAGTTATATTAATAGCAATATGTTCAAAAAGAGATGGAAAAGTAAGGTATGTTGAATACTAGGGAATAATCCTTCACTTAGGTCCAACAAATCCCCAAAAAGATATATCATGAATAGATTAATCTGTCACAAAAAAGGAGATATAAATCTTCCATATAATTCTACTTGTGTTGCCACTGACTTTACTAGAAACTCTAGTTGAGCTACTCTTTTTCCTTTACTACCACTCGCTTGTTTCTCAGGCTCCAAGGACGAGCAATCGACCTTAAGATGTCCGAAATTCCAACACATAAATAATATTAGATGGAGTCCCTCACATTACATTTTTTGGAGATGATTTCATACACGGATCACCAATGCTAATGGTTTATTTAATTCCACCTCGATTGCTAGCCTCGCGAAATTCCCACGTATTCGGGATTTTGTGAACAAATTAATATGGATAGTCTTCCCAATATTGTTGCATATAATTGTGAGGATCTTCTCCGTGTAATTAATCAATGGGAGCCAATGAAGTCTCCCCCAAACCCTTTTTCTCAATACATGTGTTTTTTGAGGCAAAATTACTGGATCTCAAGCTCTTACGATGAGGTATCTATCAAGAACCATCCATGGACCCTGTTGAGTGATTCACTATAATCCTCATCGTTCGTAAACTTCATCATAAAAATACCCAAAACCAATCTTGACTAGCTCCATGTGTGCTTTAGGGGCCCATATTTGGTTAAGCTTAGTCAACATATACTTATATCTCACGCTATATCCTAGTAATCGTATAATGAGTGATAGGTGCCATACCTTGCATCCATATCTCCTTTGCTATGTTTTTCGAATTATTTGTGGGTACGTCTCGTCCTCAAAAGGGATATCGTCTTCCATCACCGATTGATCTAATACACCCGCACCTCTGACCCTTTGTTTGGAAAATTACCTAGGCCCTCAAAAACCTCAAATTGACCCCTATTCCCTTGATCGTTGTATTTTGCATCCCTTTTACTCCTCCCCCAAATACTTTTTTTATATGATTTGTTACCACTCTCTTTACTATCTCTATTACTCGTCCCCTCGTAACAAACGATCAATTCAAGGGTTTTGAAAGGCAAGTACATCAACATCTATATTAGTCAAACTTGAATTAGAGGTTACAAAATTGAACATATTTGAGTTACCTTTCTCGGTGTGATTAAGAAGAATATATCTATTTCCTCATGATGGGATGATAATGTCGTTGACCGTGTTGCCACTGACTGTAATCTCGACATGCTACGTTCTAGTAGAAATTTTGAAAATTGGGTTAGCAATTAGCGTGTTTCCCTCCCTGATTTCTTGCCTAGAAAATTGTTGTTTTCCATCGATCTAATTGTTAAGTGGGTTTCTAATTGCCTCTGGATTGTGATTCCCAATACTGTCGCAAATTCCATGATTTCCCCTAATGTGGCCCCCTTTACGACCCTCTTTCTTAGTTTTTCCACCAATGAAAGATCATCACGGTCTAGATATGTGAGAGCCCTCTTAGGAACCTGCAGGCTTTCAACAACACGCTCTCCAGATGTGTTACTGATCTTATTTAATGAATTTGTCCCTTGGTGAGAAACTATTTACAATATTTGTATGGATAATCTCTTATCAATTGGATACTTCTCATTTGGATTCTTGATTCTAACAAAAGGTGTATTGTGGAGAGATTGGGAATGGTTCAGTAGCGATCTTGAAGGAGGCGTGTCTTCCCCCCCCCCCCCCCCCCCCCCCCCGTCCTCTAGGATCAGGGAGGAAAGGCGGCGACATCCGCCGCTGCTTACGCATTGATTTGACAGTTGTAATTTGCTAAAGGAAATAAAGTAATCGAAAAGAAAATAAATGGCTAAGTAAGGAAAAAATTGAACGTTGGTGAACGTTAATCTACTCGAAATTTGTACATAATAACAAATTCATCATTTTGGATAAAAAATATTTAAGAGTATAATGGGTAATGAAGAAATAGGTTTATAGTGTTAACTCTTATAATTAACCTTGAATAAGAAAAATGGGTTAGATAGAGTTATTAGATCTTGTTTATTTTTTAAGACCCGTTAGATAAAACTTTCATTTTTAATTATATTTTTTAATTTAGGTAAAATACAAAATCACTCGCTATATATATTAAGTTTCTCTAGTAAAGTATAAGATAAAAAATATGTTTTATTATATAGAGTAACAAGTATTTTTCCTTTTAATATCATAACTATGTATTCGTGTTATAAAAAAAGATTTGGTAACAACAAAATCTAAATTAATGAATTAAAAAAAAAGTTGGAAATTATATCTAATACAAATAATTCAAATATCAAATAGGATGAATATAATAACATTATTAAAGAACTAGAAGACACCTGAAAAGGAGAAAAACTTTTTTGGAAAGAAAGATCAAGAAACTTTGCCTTAACAAAGGATATAAAAATACAAAATATTACTATTCATGTACTAAAGAAAGAAGAAGTAGAAATAAAATAAAACGAATAACAAATAAAAATGGTATTTGATTAGAAAACAAAAATGATATTAATAAAGAGATAGAAAAATACTTCAATAATATATTAACTTTATCAGGAAAAATGAATTATACCAACACTTTAGAAATTATCCAAAGTAGGATTGATATTAAAACTGCTGATAATCTTAATAAACCAAATAATGAGGAGAAGTAAAAAAAAGCTACTTGGGAGCTGAGATCTACCAAGGCACCAGAAACGGATGGATTTAATGGAAACTTTTTCAAAACGTATTGGGATATAATTATGCTGGATATAATGAGAGTTATTAACTATTTTTGGAATAATAAAGAGGATCTTGCCGATATTAATCAAAGCCTTATTACTCTTATCCAAAAAATAGACAAACCTTCAAATATTAAACACTATAGACTAATTAGATGCTCAAATTTTATTTATAAAATTATAACAAGAATATTGATAAAAAGCTTATAACCTCTTATGAATCTATTAGTTAGTGAAAACCAGAGTGCATTCATACCAAATAGATTCATACAGGCAAATACTATGATTGTACATGAATTAACTACACATATTAAAAGGAGAAAGAAGCACTAAAAAATATATGGTAGCTGTTAAGGCAGATATACAAAAAGTTTATGAATTTATAAAATGAATTTTTTTACAAGATCTCGTGATTAGAATGGGCTTTAATAATAGACTGTGTATGGAAAATCATAATCTGCATTAGCTCAATTACCTATTCAGCTCTTATAAATGGTGAAACTCGCAAATTAAAAAACCTACCCGGGGTATCAGGCAAAGAGAACCATTTCCCCCTCCGATCTTTTGTTTAATATCTAAAACACTAAATGAATTAATAAAGGAATTAAAAGATAGATATCTTAGTAAAAGAATTAATATATGAAATAACTGTCCAAAAATAACTCATCTTCTTCTTGCCGATGACACTTTATTTTTCTTAAAAACAGATAATAATGAAACTGAAACTTTTAATGATACTATGAACAAATATAAAAAATGCCACTGAGCTTTGTTTAAACCTTAATAAATGTGGTGCTATTTTTAGTCCAAATACACCTATATACATCCAGAATGTTATGGCCAAAAGATTAACTATGAAGAGAAAATCTTGGTAATTATCTGGGACTCCCAACTGAATGGGGCAGAACAAAAACAAAAAACTTACAATTTATAATTGATCGAATACTACAAAAATAGAGAATTAGAAACCCATATTCCTATCTGGGGGAGGAAAAGAAATTCTTATTAAGGATGTTCTCCAAAGCCTCCTAAATTACACTGTGTCAGATTTTATACTTCTAAAAAATACAATTAATAAATTATATTTTATTATTTCAAATTTTTGGTAGGGTGATAAAAAGAAAAAAAAGAATACACTGGGCCAGATGTGGTCTTTTAACTAATTTAATATATGAGTGTGGTCCTGGATATAGAGACTTACATTTGTGAATAAAGCACTATTAGGAAACAGGCATAGAATATTGCTAATAAAGAGAAGTTTTTTCTACATAAACTACTAAAAGGAAAGTAATTTCACAACAATAATTTTTTTGATGCTAAATTAAGAAATTCCCTGTCTTGGGATGGAAAAGTACCCTAATGAGAAGAAATACATAAAGAAAAAATATTATATAAAAAATAGGAAAAGGTACAAAAATTAAAATTTGTAAACATAAATGGATTTGCAACAATACCCAAAATAAAATATATATTGATTCTAAATTCATATGGGTAAATCAACTTATTATTAATAATAAAACTTGGAATTCTAATATAATAAAAAACTTAGATACTAGTGATATAAGTGTTAATAGAAAACATGGTGATACTAAAATTTGACTGTGAAGATCAAATGTGTATTGACTATTGTAAAAATAGAAACTACATTATAAAAGAAACTACTATAAATTAAAAATAGAAGTTACTAATAAACAACGAATAAAAAGATCAAAATAATTCAACCATATCTATTAATAATATCAATGAAATTTGGAATATGATTTGAAAAATGGAAGCACCACCAAAGATTAGAAATTTTATGTAGAAAGCTGTTAGAAATCTACACCAAAATAGGAGAATCTAGTAAATCGTAAATGTAGTAAAATTTATAATGAAAATATTAAAACAGTTGAACATATACTTTTAAGATGCCCTTGGGTAAGGAGGGTATGATTTACTGGCCCTTTAAATATCAAAACTAAAATAAAACCACCACCAGATTGGATCAATGGATTTTAAACCCTGTACATTATATGATTAATTTTTTTTAAAAGAAGGATAAAATTTGGAACTCACATGTACCAACACATGGCAAATTTGGAAAGATAGAAACAGTTTCTTTTATAAGAATAAAAAATATGACCTTGTGATTACAATTAATAAGACCATTACCGCATGGAAGGAATACTATAAAATATCAAACTCTATTGAAATTAATTTTATGGTAAAACAAACAATTGATATTGTAAAACATTAAGAAATTATAATTAATTATATGGAAAATCAACAAATGAATAATAATAATAGCAATGATATTAACCTTAAAGATAAATGGAAAAAACCACCTCCAAACCATTATAAAATTAATTGTGATGCAGTTTTCTCGGATCACGGAGCTACAATTGCATACTTAGAAAAAAAATCCAATGGTAAACTTCAGAAAAAAGTTAGAAAACTGAAGTTGATTCAGTCTTGGAGGCAGAGGCGACTGGTATCTTGAAAGTTACAGAAATGACGTTAGAGTACCTCTTGGAAAACGTGATAATAGAGAATGATGCTGAAATAATTATGAAGTCTCTTTCTTTTAATCAAACTATTTTGTGCCATTCGATAAAAAACATTATTTGTAATATTTCTGGTTTTGCCGAATTGTCAAATCTTAGTTTTGCTCTTATTTCTAATAGTAAAAATAAGCATGTAGAATGGACTGCCAAACAGGAGTTTTTGAGCACGTTGTTTGATGATTGAAACACTTGTGTTCCAACTTAATTGGCTTCTATATTACATTATTATGTAATGACAACTAACATATAGGAGGTAGACTAATTTTGTAACCTTTTGAATTATCTATCTAATATATATTATGCTTTGGAAAAAAAAAAGACAACTCGTGTGTATTTGAAAAAAAAACGTAACTCGTGTGTTAAGTTTATTGATTATAGTTAGGGATGACAACGGTTCGGTTTTTTGTAAACATATCAAAAACCATAACCGTAACCGTTTATTTTATTAAAAACCATATCGTAACGGTTTTAATTATCGATTACACATTTCAAAACCATAACCGTATTATTCGGTTTTGATTTTTTAAATGGCTTTTCGGTTTTTAACCATAATGAGATCATAATTTAATAAATATACTCCCTCCGTCCACTTTTATTTGTCCTTCTTTCTAAAAGGAGGTGTCCAACAATATTTGTCCCTTTTATATTATCAAGACATTTTTCCCCCTATTTTTCCAATATCACCCCTAGTTAATTAGTTAAAAACAATGATGCATTAAATGACATTTTACTTAATGAATAAGGACAATATAGTAAAGAGGAAGTGTATTTAATGTCTTTTTTAATCTTTGTGCCACAAAAAATAGGACAAATAAAAATAGACGGAGGGAGTATTAATTTTCATAAAATAAAATCACACATATAAGAAAAAATTCCAAGGTATATAAAATATTGTGTTGGTCATTCATTAAATTGCATATTTATTATTTAGTACTTGTTCCTATTACACAAATTTACTAAAAATATATTAGATGCAACTAATGATCGATCCTTCCATTTCGATAAGTTCAAGTTCCTTCTCGTACACTTAGCCAATGCATCAATAGTGGAATTATATCTTCGACCGATGTGATTAACCTTCCCAAGGTACCCTTAACCTAACCATTTTCTAACTTCCGAAAGAATAGGTTTAAGACTCCAATGGAGCCCGGTCGTACCGATAATTCCTTGAATTAATTCAAGGTTGTCAGAGTAAAAAGGCACTCTCTGATTAGTGAGGTCCTTACTTGACCTCAATTCCATAATTAATGCCCATGCTTCTCCGTCAATAACATTATTCACTTTGTACCGAAAATTGAACCTCCTCGAAATTAATCCAACTTTGTCAACCCCAATCGCCGGAATAGCCGATGGTTCCTTATTATTAATAAATGACGCATCACACATCCAAACTAAATCCGCATCATCGTCAATATTTTTGTTCATATCTTCATTTTGATCACTTTTATCACTTATTTTCTTCTCATTTCCCTTCCACTCACATTGCGGACCAAATAATCTCTTAATTAACTCTCTTGATTTATCAAAAATATTTTGGCAACTCTAATTTCCTTCTTCATGATAACATTTTATTCTTTCTTTCCACAAAAATATATATGATAGTAAACGGTTTTCGGATATTCGGTTTTATTTTTATTTAAAACCAATAACCTAACGGTTTTAACCATCGGCTACACTTTTTAAAACCATAACCTAATGGTTTTAACCACGGTTACTTAATTCAGTTTTTATCGGTTCGGTTATTATCGATTTCGGTTTTTAACCGTAACCATTGCCATCTCTAATTATAGCAAAAATTAGGGTAAATTTGAAAAATCACATATAGCTGGTAAAGTCTAGAGGTTCTTAGTCCGTACAAGTGTATATAATATATGTATGTACATATTACATACTGATCAAAACTTATTAATTGGCGTCCAAAAAAACTTAGTATTAATTGCATGTTTCTTAAATATAATACATAAATGTTTACTATTGATTAAAGTTTCACTTACGATATTTGATCAACATTCTCAACTCTCAAGTATTGAGCTTTTGTCTTTTAGCCTTTAATCAAGTATTATTATATTTGTAAGTTCTTAGTTTCTTACAGTTACACATACTAATATTTTTGTCCTTTATTCTTTTCCGTAATGTAATTTGTGGGTTCTTTTCTATCATTGTCTTTTGTGTTGGGTTGTTGGATTTTGTTGAAAAAAATATAATTTAGTTTAGAGGACCTATTATCAATTATTAATAATGGTTGTGGGGTTTGGGTTTGGGTCAATCCAGCCTGTCCTTATTGAGAAACATTGAGGAGAGCGAAAAAAATAGGAGGAAATTGTGTGTGTATTTGATGTTTTGTGTTTCCATATGTAAAAATTTTCAATCAACTAAACTCCCATTATCTATGTAGTTGACCTTTGACTACCTTCTTTTAGTTTTTTGAACTTTTAAAAAGCATATCTTGCCTATTTTATTTATTAAGATAATTTTGTAGCAAATATTTTTAACGGTTTCTTTTTGAATTATAAAATAAATAAAGTTAATAGCTTAAAAAGTTAAAAAAACATCTCCTTTTTAACAAGTTCAAATTTTATATAACTGAAGTTATCTTGTGTTTTTAATGTATTACAAATTTATTTAAACGGTTACCTATTTCTTAAGAAATTATGTTTAGTTTTATAATGATTAATGCATATTTATTAATGAGTTATACGCGTGAATTACGTAATAATTTTTTTGCATTGATTTTTCGGATCAAACACTATATAAAATAATATTCTTTATTCATAAAAACATAATTTGTAAAATAATATTATTAAATTTTTGTATTTATAAAAATTACTTTAAACTCTAATTATCTCGACTTTAGTAAAATTTGATTTTAAAATCTCTTAAAATCTACATAACCCTAATCACTAAAACAAGTAATGATCTTATGCATTCATTTTTTATCATTTTTTATGAAAGATTTTTTGTTAAACTTACTTAGGAAAAAATATATATGTAAATTAATTAAAAAGGAAAAAAATATAATTAAATTATTTTATATATTCACTTAGGAAATGATAAAATACTACCAAGAAATAAAAGATATATATCAATAATTTTTATATCTTTTTTCTATTAATAAAAATAATTTTATTGGATAATGATAGATTTATCTCAAGAGAAACAAAAAGTATAACAAGATCGAGGTCTAATGGTTAAACTAACCTACAATATTAAACAAAAGTATAATTGACTTTGATTGGGTTCTTTCTTTACCACTAACAGTGGGGCTATAAACAAGTCGAGCCGAGTCAAGCCGAATACCAAGTGTACACACTTGATTGTTTAATTTCTCGAGTCGAGCCTAGCTGAGCTCAAATTTAAACGAGTCTAGCCGATCCGAGCTCAAATTTAAACGAGCCGAGCCCGAGCTTCCAGTAATCTAAATAAAAAATATTAGAACTTGTTTGTTTAACTTATAGAACAGTTTTTTTAGAGTTGAACACGAGTTGCTCATGAACAATTATGGTTGAAATTGGACTTTCATAAACGATTGGTATTTTATGAAGTGCGTGGTATGAAAATATGAAACATAACATTAATGAAAAAATAAATATCTAAAAAAATTAAAAATATCCAATTTGATTTTAAAGATTAATAATATATTTATAAATAGATAATATATTAATTTATTATTCATAATTTATAATTTTAAATGAGCTCATGAGCCGAGTTTGAGCATGCTCGTTTACTTATCGGACTTAAAATGGAGCTTGAGATTGAGCTTGTTTATATTCGAGCCGATCTCGAACGAGCTTTCCTCCGAGCCAAGCTTGAGCGGCTCGCGAACAGCTTATTACATTTACAACCCTAACTAGTAGTCATGTAGTGTTTCAATTTGTATTAATCTAGAAATTATATTACAGGAAAACACAAAATATCATCACATAAACAATTGTCAACGTATATTATATGAGTAGGATTCTATGTTTAGGAGAGTCGAAGACAATAAAAGAAATTTTTAAAACTCATTAAAAGATACAATATAATTTAAATTCATTCCAACAATTGGGTGAGCAATAGGAGTTGTTGATCTTGGGGAAAAAAGGATGTAATGTTTTTTTTTGTTACATAGGTGACACAGTGAGTTTACGCATACCGCGACTAATCACATAGGGATATACATGCCCCACATGCATACCTCATTTTGAATGCTGAAAAATAGTAATGTCTTAACCAGTGGAGCTAACCCAACTGGTTATGTAATGCTTTCTTATATGTTTACTAGGATAATTCACTGTCCAACAATTGTCCGTGAATGCATGTGATTAGTTACACAAAATGTACAATACAAACTTCACAAACTTAGGATTAGCTAGATAGATATATTAATTAGATAGATGCATGTTCATTTTTTTATAGCTCTAAGATTTTTGCGATGACACAATTTTGATAGGTTTTCGTAGAGTTTTTCTGGATGATTTTTCTTTGTTTTTCATTTATGAGGATATACCTGGTAGGAACTCACAATCAATTTAATTTCTTAATTTCAAATGTTATGTTCATGATTGGTGGTTATTTTGGGGTCATTAGTGATAAAAGGGTCGGAGACCGCCTCTTTCTGACTTTCTTCCTGTTTAAGGTTCTGTTCATGGTCGATTTTCGCTCACCTTGACATTTATTGTACTGTTTCTTGTCAAAGGATGATATCTTGATCGGAAGTGACTTAGTGGTCAGGTTTGACCATGGACCGAAATCCGCGACTCCCTGACATTTAAATTTAATTATTTATGTTAATTATAATATCGATTTAATGCTAGTATCCCTACTTGTAGTCCACCACCTTGTGGGTTGGGTATGACCTTGTGGTCGGATTCTGATTGTGCGTGGAATGTCTGTTGGCATATGTTATGGTGGGATTTGACAGGGCATGTTAGTGAAGCGAATGAAAGTGACACTGGAGAGCATAAGAACCCGAGAGATATCCAGACTAACCCCAAGATGTCCAAATACGACAATATATGAGTATGATGATGTAGAATCGTCAAGGGGTCCGAGATCCTCTAGCAAGGATGGTTTTTGAGTCTCCGGTACAAAAGCATAAGCCCTTACTGGTATGTCTCTCTTTTTTTTTTTTTGATGTATGGGTGTCCGGGCTAGCTTACGCGCACCACGACTATTCCCATAGGAATTATACACGCCTCCTCATGCATACTCCCATTTAATCAGAACAGGTTACCCATGTTCAGGGAGGGGTATTGGTATGTCTCTTTGAAACTATGATTGGTAATGATAATTCTGATGTGATTATTTGGGATTCTGTTTTCAATAATGTTTTTGTGAAAAACCTTTATTTGACAACTTTGCACTTTGAGGGCATTCTGGTTATGTGGAAAGACTCGTTTATTCTTGCTATCATCCATGTTTCTTTGTATTTTGCTATCGCTAGTATTAGTGATACTAAATTTTTTATTTAATTGTGTGTGCATGCCCCTTATGACTATAAGGCTATGATCGACCTTTAGAATTACCTCACAAATTGGAAATTTGTCATAATGACCCGTTGATTGATATTGGTAATTTTAATGATGTAACTAAGGCTGGCGAAAAATATGGTAAGCACCTTGTTAATGATGTGCATGAATTTTTAATAACTTTATTAACTCTAATGGCCTGATTAAGATACTGCCAAAAGGTTGTTTTTTACATGGTTTAACAAGAGGGAAGCAAATGAGTTGGTAAAGGAACGTTTGGATAGAGCTATGGTGAACAATGAGTGGATGTAAAAGTATTATAATGCTATGATTTTTGTATCACCGACGATTGGATCAGATTATTCTCCTTTGAACCTTGAGTCTAGTCCCAAAGGAACACTAATTGAAACTATATGAGGGAGCCCGATGGGTGGAGATATATGATGAATTTCCAAATTAAAATCAATAGAACAAATAATGACCTTGAAAGATGGAGCAAGACGTTGATGAACCATAATAGGAGTAAAATTGTCAAGTTACAGAAATAACTCATTAACATACCTAAAAGACCAATGAGTGATGACTCGCAGGCCTCAAAGATAGTGTTTCTAAGGTAACTTTGAGATACTTAAGAGAAGGAAGAACAATATTGGGCTGACATGGATTGTCATTTATGGTTGCACTAAGGGAATCGTAACACAAAGTTTTTCATGAGGTGACAAAGCAACAAAGGAATACAAATATAATTGTTAGAGTCAAGGATGGTGAGGGGAATGTAAGCAAAACCCTAAGGAGTTTCAGGAATTGTTTACCAATTTTTATAAAACATTGTTTCAACAACATGACTCAGGTGATTTTGAGGAAGCGACTCAGTTCAATACAAATAAAGTTAGCCCACAAATTAATGAAACACTTACATGCGATCCTACAATGGAGGATTTAAAGAAGAGATTTTTTGTCTCGAAGTAAAGCACCAAGACCAAACAGTTTTAACAGGATATTTTATCAAAAATATTATGATATAGTGAAAACGGGTGTGTTTAACCTGGTACATGAACTTTTTGTAATTAATGTATCACTTTGGGGGTTGAATCATACATTGATTATGCTCATTCCTAAGAGGGAATACCAGGAAGGGGTTGGAGACTACATGTACGTTTCGTGTGTAAATTTGTTTATAAGATTATTGGTGGTGGCAAAGTTGTGATAAAATAATGATAATAAAAGATAAATAAAAGAACACACGCCCACTACTACCACGAGAAACTCACTACAAGTGCACAGATCATTTGCAAGTTATAGTTGATAAATAAGATTTGTTCTCAGAGATTTATCGGTTAGCTCAGACTCGTGCTTAGATAAGGAAGCGTTGAAGAGATTAATTGTTTAGACTATAAAAATAAATATATAATATTTATTTCATTTTCAGATAAGAAATATAAAACAAATAATTAAATTAATACAAATAGATAAACTAAAGAGATTATGGAGATGAGAAATATAGCTTAGGTCTGCTAGTTTCACCCATCCTTATAAATAAGTACTCTAATTATAAGAGTGATTTAAGCAAATATAAATAGCCAGGATTCTATAATCCTCCTAACTCCTATCAGGGTAGACTTAGGAAACACCCTTAACACTACCAATGGACTTGGGTATAGGGCCCATGCGCAATTATCGGTGGTTAAATTAAAGCTCAGTGGCTATCTACTTAGGCAAGCCCTTGACGGTCACTACCGAACACTAGATGACTATGTGGTGTTGTCTATAATTGAATCCCTTGTCAGGGTAAAAATCCAACTACTAAGGGCAGTTCTAAGATTGGCCAAATTTAGGGTTGAAATAGGTCAAAGCACATAATACATATATGTAAATAAGAAGCTCAATCAATTAACTATCACTTTGCCAAATAACATATAATATAGAAATAGAATTCAAGGATGATACATAATGCAAACCCAAGATATGTGAAAATTAGTTCATATCTAAAGAAATAAAATTAAAGAATAAAGAGATTAGAAACATAGTTAAGCTATAGAAATAATACAGTTTACCCTAATGGTAGAACGGAAGGATGTAGAAGAGTAGTTTGTCATTCTGTAGCTTCTTGTCTTCCTTTACTGACCAACTTGCTTCTCTGGATGATCTCTAAGTGTAATATTGATTAGTAATCAGGAAAGGATATGCAAGGACAGGTAAGGACAAGCAAGGACAGGTAAGGACAAGCAAGGACATGTTTACAAAGATATGTAGTAATATTTATAGGTGTTTAGGTCAAAATCTAGGTTATGGGACAAGTTTTGGAGTCATAATATATCTCAAAGTCGTCTTTATAATAAGAGGGACTGGGTGTCATTTGGAGTTTGTAAAATTCATAACTCCTTCGTTACAGCTCCAAATCCAGTGATCTTTATATTGCAACGACTGAAATTCAAAGAACTCTTTCAAATTCCTTGTCGATTTTCTGCAGCATTCAAAATACTAGACGTCTTCACATCTACACAACAACTTTTGGCAGTTTTTTCACTTTCCTAGAACCAGTTTTCTCCTTTTAACTCTTGGTTTCGCCTTGGATTTTATTTCCTTTACACCTTAACATTGATTTGGTATTTAATATCATCATTTAACCTAAGAGATTCACATTTAATACATAAATCACACTAAATAGACTCTAAAAGTAATAAACCTCCAAATCAAGGTAAGAATAAAGAAACTAATAATTAATAGGGAAAATCTCTCAACTAAGAACATAACACACCTAAAATTATCTCTGAAATAAATTAATTCATCACAAATATGGAGTCATCAATTATCCGAATAAATTAGCTAACAAATCACAAAAATTGATGAATGATAATATCCCACCACGCATAGTCAACTTTTATTCAAGACCGGAGCAGACAAGAAAAATATTCTAATAGCACAAGAATTTTCATTTTTCCTTTAGAAAAATAGAAATAGCATCATACATTATGTTGCCGTTAAATTTGATATGACAAAAACTTACGATCAAGTTTGATGGGATTTCTTGCTTCATGTCTTGCGTCAAACTGGATTTGCAGATAAATGGATCAATTGGATTATTACTTGTATCTTATCTATTACATTTTTATTAAGTTTAATGGAAATCCTTTACACCAGTTCTTACTGTCTAGAGGAATCAAACATGGAGATCCCTGATCATGTCCCTCTTCAGTCTTATGATAGAAACACTTATTAGTCTTATCCAGCAACGATGTCAAAAACATAATTCCAATAATAAAAGAGGAAGACAATAGGATTATTGTGAGAAAAAAAATGAATTGATGGTATTAAAATAACGAGAAATTGTTCCACTCTTACTCACCTCTTTTGCAGATGACTCGTTATTCTCTATCTCTCTACATGATTAGGAAAATGGAAGCTTTCAAAGAAGTTTTAAACAAATAATGTAAGTGTTCGGGAAAGAGAGTTAATTTTAATAAATCTTCTACTTGTTTCAGCAGGGTAACACCAGAGGACGTAGTTCATATAACCACATCCACCTTGTATGTTCAACAACGATCAACCTTTGGGAAATATTTTAGAATACCATTATGTCATCAATGATCAAAGATTGATACTATTAGATGGATCAGGGAATGTGTCTTTGCTAAAGCACAAGGATGGGAATAACAATTCCTATCAGAAGGAGGAAATGAAGTGCTAGTTAAAGTCATTGTACAGGCTATCCCATCTTATGCTATGTTTATTTTTAAATTTTCTATAAATTTTTATAAAGAATTAACTATAAAAAAATTGGTGGAGATCTAGGAACATGAATAGGATCCACTGGGTTGCATGGGAGGAATTGGAAACCAGTAAGGCTATTGGAGGTTTAGTGTTTAGAGATTCCAAGATGAATTCAGCCCTGTTGGCAACACAAGCTTGGAGGATATGGAAAAATCCAACCTCACTAATCTCCCATCAACTGAAAGGATTTTATCATCCAAAGATTTTTTTTTGCTGAAGCAACCATCAAACACTCATGATCATGGTCGTGGGCTAGTATTATACATGATAAGGACATGTTTCAGTAGTATGGAATGTTCCTAGTTGGGTCGGGAGAGTTAGTCAATATATGGAAAGATAAACGATTGATGACCAATGTTTCGTCATAAAAACCAGTTGGTAGCGACACTGGTAGTACAACTGAAGAATTTGAATAGGGATAGGGTGGAATCAGAAATTACTGGATGAAATTTTACCACTACTGGACAAGGCAGCAGTCAACAAGATTAAGTTTTAACAGTCTCATGAGGACGATAGATTTATCTAGCCATTGACGAAAGATGGTAACTACCATACAAAGATCGGGTATCATATCCGGGTAGTAGAAATGTTAGAAAAGAAGACACAATTATCAGCTTCTGGACAAAATATTGATCTGGGAGTTTGGAAATTAATATGGAATACTAACCTACCAAAAAAGGCCTGACACTTCACGTGGAAAGCGTGTAACAATGTCATACCAACAACAAAAGAACAAGATCCCTAAACAACTCGACCCATTTTTGAAACCCTTTAAGCTCTTGACGTCTCAAGATGTCTCTCTTGCACCTTATTATTTTTTTTGGAAATGCTATTTTTATCCTTGATGGAGAGAAAGAAAATTTTGTAGAGAGATGAAAGTATATTGAAGATCATCAATACAAATTTTATTGTTTAGAGAAGTGTATAGACAAGAAGAGACCTAGTTTAATTTATTTGTGGAGTGAGATTTAGAGGTATTATTGTTGTTTTTTGTTGTTCTAAGTCATCTTCTTTTCTTCTTTTGGAATGACTACTTGTAACAAAACTTTCATTTATCCTAATAGAGTATTAATTTATTTGATACATTTCACTTTTATTATCATTCTGACAACTTCTCCAACTGAATTTTGCAACGTGTCCATCTTCCTTCTTCAAAGGATATAATTGTATCTGCAAACGATGAAGGACTGGTTGTAATTGTTCCTTTTAATTTGTTAGATTCAATATCATGTTTCTCTAGGTGAGACTAAGTACAATCAATATTAGAGATAGACTTTGATGCCAATTAAAACCCAATAAATAGTCATATAGATAGATCTATACTCACGATCTACCACTTTACACTCCACGAATCCTTCAGTCTTTGTGTCTACACCATACAAGCTCTAAAACATTCTTATCTAGCTTATGAAAGATCACACTTCTTCACTAGACCAAGAGAAAACCTTAGGTTTTATGACTAAGACTAATTTACCTAGTCTAGACTCTATAATCCTCAATGAGTAAATAAATAATAAGTGTTTGGGCTAAAAATACAAAAATATAGTTGTATGCACTATGAATTGATATAGGTCTCAATTTGAAGATGTGATTTAGAAATCTTCAAATTTACTGTAGAGAAAGAGCCATTTTTTGGGATTCATTAAAGACTATTTATAGGCAAAAAATCCATAATTTATTTGTCCACGTGCTAGTTACTCGTTGGGTGGATTTCTTCTTGTTGGATGACCGATACGCATCTAGTCGGATGGTCGAAAAAAGATAGTCTTCGTTCTTCTAACGACTCTATTCATTCGTACACCAACGATTCTACAATTTTCCTTTGTTGATGTTAACTTTTCACTGATTGTACCTATCCTCTTCTCCTACGGTATTCATAGGAGTAGAGTCTTCAAACATGAAGAATAAATTGCTTAGGTTCTCGTTGCCTTTGCTACGAGGTCTGGATTTCAAATTTCTTGACTCTTTATCTGATCTATGGCAGTCCAAATTTCTTCAATTCAGAGGTCGGACATCCCTGCCTTCTAGTGATTTTTCATCTGGTCCATCCTAGTATTCTGTCTCTTCCATGAGTTGAAGGTTTGATGCCTCTGTTTCCAAGATTCATTCTCAAATGAATTTTGACAACGGAGTTTGTGGCATCTCAGAGGTCCGAACTTTGTCTCTTTCTTTACATATTCAGTTGGCCTTCTTCAGTTGTTCGATATTTATCTCATTAAGGGTATATTGATATTTCTATATCAATTACATGTCAGATTAAACCTACAAGACTTATACATAATCTCGACACTCTTGTAACATCAAGCAATTCAATCAATATGTTTTGTCAACAACCTCACAATCAAAATCTGACCTTTAAGACAACAAGTGTGTTCTATTTATTAAGCATACACAAGAGTTATCACATTCTTGTGGAAAATTAAAAGAGAAAATATGGGACTTGATTGATATATCAAAATCTAAAATGGTAACGAGATGGTAATAACAAAAAGAGAAAAAAATACTAAGTATGTCACTCAAGTGACCACTTAAATATACATGCTCTTGGTGACTCGACAAGGGAGGACAATGGATAAAATCATAGACAGGACTTCAATATTATACTAGCGTTACATATGAGGCTACCAATTACACATGGAACTCTGAAGCTCCACCACACCAAAGCAAGCGTAAAATATAAATACTAAATCTAATCCAATAAAAGTTATGCCTAGTGTTTCTAGGATCATCACTCACCCAAAGATTACCTAGAATTATATTAAAAATGTATTCTCTCTTCGGCTATGTTGTAGAAATTGTCGTCTAGGTGCGCCTAGGCGTCAGCACCCTCTCAGCTGCCTATGCCTAATAAAAATTCTAGACGTTTTTGCCAAGTACCTTAGTCGCCATGGAAGAGGCGACTAGCCTTCCTAGGTGCCGATTAATGGTAAAATAATGGTCGCCTAGACCCTCCTTTTATTTTTCTTACTCTCTAAAATTTTTGAATTGATATTATAACTCTAATTTTAGTATATTTTATATTTATCAAAGTGTTGTTAGATGAATTCTATGATTTAAATAGTTAAAATTATTATAATTACTACATATATATAATTAAGTAGAGCGATTAATAACCGCCTAGGCGCTAGGCTCCGATCGACCGCGTAGATCGCAAAACTGAGTTCTACAACATAACTCCTCAATCTCCCTTACAAAAACATAATCAAAATCCAAATAACCAATATATGTCTAATACTCAAGTAGATGTTGAATAAGTTAATATAAATAGGTTTAATTAATTAGACACCATCAATCTCTGCTCGTTAAGACCTAACTAAGTAAATAGTACACCCATATGAAATGGGTCAAAATTAATACATAACTATATAAAATATTAGCTCATAATTAAATGATAAGAAATCACAATAGAAATACTAATTAGTGAAATAGAAAATATACCTTAAGTAGATTACAACTGAAACCTTGCTCACCAAGAATGAAAAACTTGACTAGGGTTGTATAAGAGTAATTATAAAGGAGGGAGACTAGGATTATTCTCTTCCAAGATAAATTTAATATAATATAATATGTGTCATATGATTCTCCGATCTAAAATAAAGTCTAAGTTGTGTACAAAAAAGTAAAAACTTGAATACATAGTGCTCCAATCGTGGCCTAGACTTGATAGATCCAAATGGTTGCTGATTTAGGCTTCAAATCATAGAATCTTGATGTCCCGAGTTACGTACATCACTACGACAAAAAATAGCTTCACCGTGGCGAATTATATCCACGCGACATGCTCTTTCTCTTCTAGGTCCGTGTGATGACCTAGCTTGGTCTAGAGTTTGTTTTGTGATTAAATCCTCAACAAGTCCTTTCTTGTTTATTTTATTTACTCTTCCAAGCTTCTAACTTGGTTTTGTAGGCCGATTTCAAGTTTCTCGTACTCTATTTGCATCTGTCGTTGCCCAAGAGGCTTGTAACTAGAATAGTCCAAAATCACACGAAAAGTATCCATAATAGACCAAAATACAAATAAGTTCTTGTGGCTAGCAAAGATGAAAATATAATAAAATAGGACATGAAAATGCATAAATAATCTGTAAAGACATGTAAAATTATATATCAAACCTACTAAAAAATATCTCATTGGGATATCACATAAACATCCTAAAGAATGCAACTCTAATACAAAATAATAAGAAGTCGTACAAAGAAAAATAAGGACCTTACTTTATTACAATGATTCTAGATAGGGATAAGATAGAGATTCAAAAACATCGTGAAAAGGTCTCACACTTGGTCATGTCAACTCAAAAAATGTCACAAAATAAATGCACTAAAGGGGCTTGTCAAACCCCGTCAATAAACTAAGTCTTGAGGTAACTATATTTTAACTTACCGAATATAAAAAAAAGTGTTTGTAGGAGACAATCCATTTTTACAGGCTTTCATAGGAGTATTTGTAATATAGTAAAGAAAATTTTGAAACAATAAATAAGTAAATTGTACGCGTGATCTAGAAAAAATACAAGAAAGCAACTACAGGATAGGAAATTATGTAGATCAGGGACACACAAACACATTCAAGTCGAAAATATACATTCAAACAAGTTTAGGTCTCTGAGAAGAAGTTTCAGTTACAAAAAACGAGAAAGAAGTTGAAAATATAAGATTGGACCATGAAACAACACTATATAACTTGCCTCTCACATACTACTTGCTTCTCACCCACCGGGTGTAGCGATAACCAAAGCTGACTGTATTAAAGGTCAACAACGAGAAGGTAAAACTCCAAAAGGGTCCCCCATTGGTAAGCACGTTGAGCCGTCACTGACTATCTTAATAGACGACACACAAATTGACCAACTTCATAGCAACTCGTCGACTTGTCATTGACCTTCCTAGTAGCCGATGAGTAGGAGACCAATAAAAACATCAAGGACGATTTTTCCAATTTCTGAAAGGTCAAACTAATTTTGATAGTTTAGTTTAGAAAAGATGTTATGTCATGACTCAAGAACTCAAACAAGAATAATTGGGCATCGTGGGTTGATTAGTAGTTATAGATACTTATAGTTTGCTAATTAACACATTAAATATCTTTTATTAATGGGTCAAGTATCCTTTTCAAACATATATGTTTTGTAGAAGTGACCATAAACAAGTTATTAGTTGCAACAAATGCTAATAATGGATCACGTACACATCCATTAAAGTAGATCCGTTTCCTTCTTATCGTGTTAAAAAACAAAGAGTTGTTTCCTTCCATTTTGCGCACAGAAAAGGAGGATCCGGAACAAATAGTTGAAATCATTCATTTGTCATAATGGAAATGCTCTTCTTGATAAGAAAAGGTCTTACATGTGAACTTAGACGTGTTATATGTTGGATTTTCTTTTATGACAAATAACCGTATACAATATCTAAACATGACATATAAGCCGTTACTGATATGATTTAGGTGACCTATTAAATGTATATATCAAGATAATAAATTAATAATAATTAGTTTATTTAGAATCTCTAATAAAATTGGTAGTTAGAACACTAAATAAGAGTAGATTATTATGAACACCGCACAAGGATGACGTATATATCACGAAATAGTCAATTTCTTACTCCATAATCCCACGTTATTAGAGGAATCATGGAATGATAATAATATAATGTGTGTATATGCGTGGGCATGCAAAATTATTCTTTTCATCAGTCTGGCGCCAATGATAAGACCACTATTATAAAACACTGCCCTAATCATTTCATTCCTGTTCGTTGCATTTTTATATGGGGCAATTATAAACTAAGGCCCAAGCAACATGGGATTAATAAAATAAGGCCTACCCTCAAATTACTAGTTGAAACCCAACTAAAGAGAGGCAAAAAGACCAAAAACCCACCCCTACCTCTCTTATATACACTAAACCCATTTGACCCAAAACAAAAGTCCCATATAGGGTTTGTGCAAACCCTCTCTCTGCACCCATACAGCCGCCCCTCCCTCTTTCTTCTTCACCCCACCCCACCGATGCCCACCTTCCCCCCACCCCACCGATGCCCACCTTCCCCCCACCCTTGCTACTGTAAAACCGCCACCACCACCCACCTTCTCCCCTTCTCCCTGCTACTGTAAAACAGCCACCACCACCCACCTTGTCCTCTTCTCCCTACTGTAAAACCTCCCTTCAGATCTACCCCACCGAGCACCGCCATGCCTCCAGCACCGAGCACAGCCATCCCTCCTTCTCCCCTGCACCGTGGAGCACCACCTACCCCTCCACGCCGCTCAGATCCAGGACCCCATCGTGGCGCACCACCTACCCAGGGCTCCGCCTTTACCCTTCCTTCTCGCTGGGCCTCCACCGTGAACCATAGCAGCGAAGAAGAGCTCCGCCTGTAACAGATCCACAACGGTGACGAGCATCTCCACCACCACTCAACGCTGCTGCTGAACCTCGCGAAAAGCATCTCCACCGCCACTCCCTTCTGCTGCAGATCCACCACCGCTCCCAACACCGCTCCCACCACCTGCAACGCCAGATTCTCGCCGCCATCGAAGCTCCGCCCTACCACCATCACGAAGCCCGGTTTCACGGAGCCCAGTTTCACTCCATTTCTGCTGAGACGAAGCCGGATCTCTGCTGCTAGGAAGATGGCTTCAGATCTCGGTTGATTTAGTTCGAGGTCGAGCTCACCGTGTGTCCAGGCCCCAGGGTCCCCAGCATGGTCCAGCCCGATCATGGTCCAGCCCCCCATAGTCCAGCCCACTTTCATTCTCTATGGGTCATGGGTCCAGCCATTGTAAAAAAGTTAATCAGTCCTTGTTTACGCTAAGGAATTTCTTCTTGGGTACAGACCTATTGGTAAAGGGTACAGCCCCTATGGTATAGGGTTTTGATTGGGTATACGCTTGGACAAGAGACTTAACAAATGAATCATACACCGTACAAACCCTGGGGTACAGCCCCTAGTGTATAATGGACACATCTTGACTTAATAACTTTAAAAACGAACTCTGGTACAGCCCTTAGTGATTTGGGCGTTATGAAACGATTACACAACTTTAAAAAACGAAAACCAAAAAAAAAGGTCTGTACCTATAGGTACGGACCCATTCGCTAAATCTAAAGGGTGGGAAATATTGAAAAACAAATTTCTTAAAAAAAAAGGGTAACATGGGAAAAAATCCAATCAAGAATTTGAAAATAGGCTTTAAATAGAAGTAATTTACTGTTGGGCCTTATAAAATAAGTTTGGTGTTAGTTAGGCCTCAATTTGTGGATTCCATAGAAAAGAATATACGTTACTGAGTGGAAAATAAAAATCAATGTGGAAAATTCAAACCGGAATAGCTGCAATATATAGAAAAAGAGAGTTCCAAGATATATGACAGGGTTGCGATGTTATACTTATTCTTTTGGTAATCAAGTCGTCCAGCAATACAATACTTAATAGATCGTGGGTGACTTTAATAGTGTAATTAAGCTTCTTAAGAAGAACACTATATGGGGTAGGAGTTTTATGACACAGTTTGAATTTGTTCAAATTTCTCTTAACAGAAACATTACTCCTTCCTTTATCCCTAAATTTGAATTCACTTTTCTTTTATACATCGATTAAGAATTTTATGTTTATTGTTTTTTGAAAATTGGTTACTAGAGATAGGAGCGGTAGTGCAACTATTAGGCTTGTGCTAGATAATTAATAAGTGACTCTGTTTTATTGTAATCACTAGTTCTTAACGGTTTTTAGCCTCTCATATATGCTAAAAAAAAAAAAAGTAAAAAAAAAAATTATACACTATATAAAATCACTTACCTAAATTTAAAAGCTTAAGATATCAACAAGTAACGCATAAAACATAACTCATACTATTACATGATAAATACCCACTATCATTCATCAAACATAATAAAAGAATAAAGAGAATAATATAAAATAAGCGCACTATTTTATCTCTTTGACAACCATTTTCTGAGAAGTTAGATCGTCTCACATGGCAATTCCTTACCCTTTATATGCAATACACGGTTTTAAACATTTCTTTTCTAATTCTCACGAATTTTGAACTTTTTAAAACCACTTTAATGCGATTAATAAAGTATTCATCTCCTTACATTTACCAACTACTTTATCTCATCCCAAATATCTCTAAAATAAGACAATCAAAATAAATGTGTTTATTTGACTCAAAATTTTCATCACATAAAGCACAAAGTAGATCAAATTCCAAGTAGGTCATACGATCTTTCGTCTTTAGTCTCTCCTTTAATGTCATCCAACCACCAAGAGTGACACAAGAATCTCAAACAATATTCGTCCAAAGTCTCACATAAGATCAACGGCGAAATAAATCATAAGATTTCTTATGTAAAGCATAAAAATTCTCACTAGATACCTCATGAATCATCGAATGATCATTTTCCGAGGAGAACCACCAAGCCAAAATCTACTCTCCATGAATCATCGAATGATCATTTGCTATATTGTACTTTTCCCTCTTGTTTTGGTCACATTACTATTTATAAATCTTTTGTGCCTTAATTTTGTGTTAAGTGTATCGATTTTAGGTACATGGTTGATACAAGGTACCAAGATGAAGAGAAGAAGTCACAATGTGAAGATAAACCCCAATCCAAGGCAGAATTTGAGCCTAGAGTCACTTTGGGAAGTTGGAGCATTTGCCAAAAAAATCTCAACATCATATTGTTTCAGTTACCACGATATATTGGCAAGAGCTTTGGACCTAATTTTTTTTTATTCAGAGTAAGATTGAAGTCCGTGTCGTGTGGGAAGTGACAAAAGTCAATTTGGAGTTGAGATGAAGAAGTTATGTCATTTTCTTCTACCGTGACTCGAATTAGTTCAACTTTAGCTAAAAACAGGTTTGGTCCTTCTAAACCTAATTAAGTGAGCTAAATGGAAACCAAATGTTTTTAGATATTATATAAGTCATTTAGAAGCCCTATTATCATTATCAATCAACCAAATATTCCATCAATCCATCAGTACGTTTCAAGGGGACCAAGAGCAGAAGAGAATGAGAGAAGAAGAGAAAGGTTTGTTTATGAACCCAACGATTTTTCCTTAACTATCCATTATTTTCCTTCGTCATTAAGAGTAACTATCATTTATTTATTTTTTTAATTATTATTTTGTCTTTAGTTTTTATTAGTTTTATTTCTTTTAGTATGAACTGAACCTACATTGCTTGAGGTTGCTTATGTAAGAACTCATGCTTAGCTAGGTAATTGATTTATTGTATTAATTGAGAATGGTTTGATTTTTATTATATTGACTACATGTTTGGTTTAATACTACATGCGTTCTGTCCAAATAGTGGGTAGCCTTTATAACTGAGCTAACACCCGGGAGCGGGGTTTGATTGCAGACATAGCGTGTAGATGCCTAGTGTGCAGTAATGAACTGGGAGGTCTTGCCTAACGAGGTAGTAATTAGGGTTAGAAACTCAACATCTGGAAACATTTCTAGGGTCACTCAAGAGGGGTCTTTAATGAAGGACGATTGCCTTCTAAGCTACCAACATTAATTAGAAGGATTGTTGATCCCGACTAATGAAAATTTCACCGACTCACCCCAATCAATAAAACCACTAAACTAGCGGCAAAGAAGATTACTAGCAATTCCTCAAGAAACTCCCTAATACTTTAGTTCATATTTTATTTATTCAAGTGTTTACTTCAATCATTAGCTTTAAAATTTTCTTAATAATTATCGTAGTCTTTAATAATTGAAAACACAAATAAACATTTTATTATTTACGTTCTTTGCGACCTATTTTTCCTATCGCAAGCTCTACAAATTTACACTATTCGAAGCATAATCCTCTATATTGATAATCCATGTGGAGAACGATATACCCCCACTTATCAAATTATTTGTTGTCAACGACTCGTATAATTGCGTGAAGTCACCCCTCCGGTGTTGATTTGCTATATCACACCTGGGGGCAAACAAGTTTTTGGTTCCAAAAACTTGTTCGGCCCCAGGTGTGATATAACATATCAACACCAGAGAGGGTGACTTCCTGCAAGTGTACGTGTCATTGACAAATAATATAGATAAGTTCTAGGGATTATTGTATCCACATGGACTATCAAAGTTAAATTAATGTGTTTCGAGAGAGCATAGAAATTTAAAGTTGCTAATAAATGAGAATAAAGTTAAGATGATATTTATTTGGTTTTAGTTTAACAAGATAAATGCAATAAGATAACTAATTAACTAAAATAAGAATGCAATTAAACTATTCAGAAGATGCAAGATATATGAGAGTGCTTGAGTTTTGCTAGTATTCCCTCATGCCGCTAATTTAACGTTTTTATGTATAAGAGTGAGTTGGTGGATTCACATAATCCGAGATTCAAAAATCCTTCTAACTCTTGTCGGTAACTTAGAAGGCAACCCTCCTTCATTAGAGACCCTTCTCCGATGACCCTAGAAAAGTGTTCAGATAATTAAGGTTCTAAACCTATTGACTACCTAGCTAGGCAAGACCTCCCGATTCACTACCGCATACCGGGCGTCTATATGCTAGTTCAAAAATTAAACCCCCCTCCCGCCCGATAGGTTAATTACTTGAACTTCCCACTACTTAGTTATTGTATGGGGAGTATTTATAACAAAAATAGAGTCAGTGTAATATAAATAAGACCAATCTCAATTAAACATTATAATATCCAAATGTTGTAAAACATGATAAGTTCTTACATAATCAACCCTCGAGCAATGAGGGTTAGTTCATAAATATAAAATAAAAACTACTGAAAACTAATGCAAGAATCATGATTAATATACAAAATGGTATAAATTTACTCTTTGGATTGATAGAAAATGGAGCCCAGATGATGATGAGTCGTGGAGTTTTGTGTAGAAACCCTTTTTTTCTTCTCCTACTAGCTTCGGACGTTCTGGTGCTCTTCTCCAAAGACTAAAGGATGAGTTGTATTGAATAGATTATGATGGATTGTTTGATTGATAATGATAAAGGTGATGCTAAATGACTTATATAATAGCTAATTGGGCCCCCTTTAGCTCACTTAATTTGGTTTAGAAGGGACAAACCCATTTTTAGCTAAAGATGGACTTGTTCGAGTCATGGTGGAAGAAAATGGAATAACTTATTCACCTCAACCCCGAATTGACTTCCGTCACTTCCCACGCGACACTAACTTCAAGCTCTTTATACATAAAAAGGAATCCGGTCCAAATATCTTACCAATATTTAGTGGTGATTGAAACAACATGACATTGAGATTTTTCTAGCAAACACTCCAACTTCCCAAAGTGACCCTAGGCTCAAATTCTGTCTTGGATTGGGGTTTATCTTGACTTTTGACTTATTCAATTCATCTTGGTACCTTGTATCAACCATGTACCTATAATATACACAATTAAGGCATAAAAGCTCTATAAATAGTAATCTGACCCAGTGTTCTAAAAATCGGCCTAGACGGCCGCCTAGATGCTAGAAGGTAACGTAACTTCCAGAAATAGCCCAGGCGGCCTCCAGGCGGTCCCAAAAGGTCCTAGGCGGTCTGAAGCTGAAAAAATTAAAAAATATATTTTTTAATATTTAAAAAAAAATTAACACAAAAAATTATATAAACCTAAAAAAATATTTAAATAAATATCAAAATCGCCTACCAAGAATCTCCTAGGCTCCGCCTAGGCGCCCGCCTAGTCCAGTAGGCGCTCGAAGATGGTCGACCGCGCGCCTAGCACCTTTTATAACACTGATCAGACCAAAACAAGAGTTAAAAGTACAATATAGCAAATACTAGGGAAAATTCCTCACTTCGGGCCAATGAACTCTCAAAATACTTTCTTGTGAACGGATTAATTCATTACAAAAAATGAGACATCACTTTCTCTGTCTTAAAGTACCCTAGCTTTTGTTAATTTTTGTTATGTTAATTGTAATATCTTGATATTTTAAATATTTATTGAAATTATAATTTTTTAACATTTAATAAGAATAAAGTGCATATAAAAACTTAAAAATATCTTGATTTTCTAAAATAGAGAAATATATGAGATAACTATTTTTAACAAATATAAACTAAAACTTAGGGATAGAAAGGGTAGTAAAAGTAGATTTATGTCCCTCCACCTCCCTCGAGCATTAATATTTCTCTCCAAAATCTTTCTAGACTAGAAATTATTTCGAACTGCCCATATTATTCCAACCTTTTACACTTCCAGTTCCAGAAAAAATATATATCCTAGACCTACCTCTAGATGCTAATGTATGTTTATTCATAATTAATTGTTAATTATTTAATTATCATAGTAATGATAATAATTTAGTATAATTGCGTTAATAAGCTAGATACAACAAAATATGAACAAAAAATTATTTGCTTACTTATTTAATCATCATAGTGATAAAATAGTATAAAATAGTAAAATATGTGCCCGTTTGGGATTGCTTTTCAAAATAATCACTTAAAGTGATTTTAGATCCATAGCAATGTTTTAGACTCTTAAAATCACTTTTTAGAAAAGCACTAAATTAGTGATTATTAAAATAATCACTTAAAGTGATTTTGGATGTCAAAATATTTTTTAATATTTTTTACAAATGTTTTAATTTTAATCAAAAAGCGCTTTTAGCTCCAAAATAATCAATCCCAAACGGGCTCTATATCTATATAATAAGGAAGAAAAACCAACCGTCCAAAATGTCTCTTATTTCCCTGTATATTTAACATTATTTATTGCGATTTTCTAAAATTTCCAGCTTTTAATTATTGGTTTAAATTGTTGGAATTAGATCAAATGTCTAAAATATTTCCTATCTCTCTTTATTTATTTTAACTGTCTATCGATAATGTAGGACACTTTCTACTATATCAGAATCCGACATAGATATATTTTCCAACCAATACAAAAAATATAGTGAAAACTCTAACAAAGTTGGTCTCTATCGTTTGATATTTTAAAACTCATTACTCTGTCGTTTAATATTTTACCTATCATATTTTTATTTCAGATAGCAAACCTTTTTTTGTTCAAAAGCGGGGTTAAGATGAATAATGGAAAAATACAAGAAACGGTACTAGAATGTTCAAAGAGAATAATCAACCTATTGAGCTGTTTCTAATACCTCCGAATGTTTTTATCAGATATGGGTAATGAACCTCTGACCAGTTCAATGGGATTCGATTACATCTAAAACTCCTAGCTAAATGGTCAGCCTCCTCATTTCTATTTCTAGAAACATGTCGTATACAGTTTGGGCCTTGCCGAAACAAAATCCTTAATCTTACGCATAACAGGTTGTGGTCTCCAGCAGACTTCAAATTTTAAGGCCTTAAATTACACCGAGGAAATCTGTGTGAATTGTGAAGCTCCCAACGATAGCATTTTTGTTTTCCTTACAGGTTAGAAAAACTTCTCCCACTTCTCCTTCCAAAACCGAGTTGCACCAAATCTTGTTTCCATTGCTAGAAGTTGAGCGTGTTGTTCTTGTCAAGGTTCATAGTTGCAATCCCTTTGGTTTCCTCATCCATTTCAAATAACGCATCATAGAAAATATTGATATCAGAAGGGGGAGGCTCTACAACTGATGCATAGTTACCTTAATTGTCAAAAACTCTCAACTCTTCTTTCCATTCATGTCCATGGTAGAAACCTAATTATTACATTGGATGGTGGAGATTTGTATGTAACAAGATGTAACTTCAAACAAGCATTTCATCCTTACTTTCCATATGCACCAGATTGTTGCAAACGCAAAAGTAGTAGAGATTTCCTAACTCCAACCCTCTAAGCTCCCTTGTTTGTTGATACCAATGGTACTTTCCTTAAATTCCTCCATGCCTCTAAGTTATGTCCGTGTTATTTCCAACTTCTTTCACACATCTACACTTTGTTGGAAGCCAAAGAAAATTTGTTAAATACTTTCAATGCGGTCATTACAAAACATGCATCTTGCTGAGTCAACACGGTTCTTCTTAAAAAGAGAGGCTCCATGTGGTATGCTTCATTGCAACATTTTAATATGAAATTTCTCACTTTGTTAGGTGCCTTTGTGGGCCATATAAGTTTTACAAGTCTTCGGTTTATTATAAGACCATGAGGATGTATCCTTGTTTCTAGATTCTTATTCCAAAGTGTGAATGGCATAGTGTCCAAACGAGTTCATCTTCTTATTTTGTGTTTTGTAATGGTATTATTCAAATAAAATCAACACCTATAGGGTGGAATGTATCACAAATAAGGCTCCCATTCTGCCCAGATCTATCTTGTTTTATGATATCTTTAACGAGCTCGAGGTTACATCCACTAGGGTTGGAAATGATATTGTGAGCTGGATCCATTTTTCTTTTCGAATTTAAGTGTTACCTAAATTACAAATTTGTTTTGATCATCCTTTGATGAGGATATCTCTCCCTTCCAGAATACAAGTCCATCCCCAATATTTAACTATTTTGGGTTTACACTTCCAGAACGATTCTGAATGGAAGTATAAACCTTTGCGGACTTCGAAAATCAAAGAGTCTTGGTTGTTGAGAAGTCACCAGACGGTAGATGCAAAAATTGTGAGATTTATCTTTCTAAATTCCCTAAAGACAATCCCCTAAGTTCTTCAGAAATGGCTACTTTATCCCAATCTTCCTAATGATTTCGATGTTTATTTCTAGCTCCCCATTAGAAGTTAGCGGTAGTTGTCAAAAGTTACTTGTAGAAAGTTTTTAGGAATAACAAAGTAGGCAGGTTTTAGTTTGGAAGTGACTGAAGGACATATTTAATGAGAATTTCATAACCACCATCCTAGAGTAGTTTTTCCTTCCATCCATTTTTTTTATTAGTCTATATTTAACCCAATGTAATGTTATGAATTCTGACCTGGTGTAACTCATAGGGATGCCAAGATACTTCCTAGTTGAATTTGTGTGTTGGATACCTAGAAATGCAGTCATTTGAGTTGCTAATTCTGTTAGCGTGGCTTTGCTGAAACAAATACTAGATTTTCCACAGTTCTCTCTTTAGCCTGACCCTTTACATTATAAAGGAATCACCAACTTGAACGCTTCTATTTCTTCATGACTTAAGCTCACCACGAACAGAAAATCCTCTACAAACATTAATTGAGAAAGTGAAGGTCATTCTCTAGCCAACTTGATACCTTTGATGTTACCTTTCCTAGATTTAAAATTGATAAGTCCAACAAGAGCTTCGGCGAAAAGACAGAAAAGATAAGGGGATCGAGGCCCCATGTCTAATATCATTATAGGGAGAGAAAGTTTTTGTGACTTACCCATCGAGAGAAATCTCATACCTAACCGTTGAGATGCACTCTATGATCAAAATAATCCACTTTCTATGGAAACCTAGTTTTTCGAGCACTCTTTCAAGGAAACCACGTCTCACATGTTCATATCATTTTTCCATGTCGAGTTAAACCGTTGCATATAGCATTGTACACGGGTCGGTTAACCGACCTGTAGGGGTAAACCCTAAATCCAATCTGATGTAGTCGGATTAGTCATTTTAAAACCCTGGCCCTACTTTTTTTAAGATTTTGCGGATTGGGTTACTTCGGTTTGGGTCGGATTAGGGTTGGATTCGGTTTTAGTCAAGAAAAAGTCAAACAACATAAAAAGCTAAACAAATATTCAAATTGAGATAAAACTTTCATGTTGTAGTAACTTTCCCGTAGTAACTTTCCCAAAATAGAAACTTACTATATATATTAAGTTTCCAAAAATAGTAATTTGCAGAAATATTATTACAAGCCATTGTCAAATACACAAAAACTCAAATGCATTACAAGTAGTGATATTACAATACATTTCCAGAACAATACAATCAAAATACTTAAAAGTGCAACCTCTATTGGTCAAAATATCAAACTTGTACAGAATTGGGTGCATTCCCTTGAAATGATTGCTTCCAAAACCATCATATTTCATGCAAATTGTCACTACAAAGGAGGAGAGAAACTTTAGAACTTAGCCTTAGATTATATTTCATCATTGGCTTTTAAACTTAGGGACAAAGGACAAATTTTAAACTTACAAGTTAATAAAAACAAATCAAATATTGTGGCCAACTCAACCATTCACTGCAGTTTGGATCACACAAGCTTAATTACGTAATAATCGTAGGGGAATTGAATGGGAGATGCAAAGTCAATATTTAATTAAAAATTAAAGTAACTTGTAAATAAAAAAAATGCTTTTATACCTTAGGTTATTGGATACAAATTAGTTATAGTGGACTCAGAGGGAGTCACACTCAACTTATCCAAGCCTGAATAACCTGTAAAGTCAAGAAAGAAGAAATTTCTGGTGACTAAGTAGCAAAATAATTTACCAACTACAAAAATAAATGAATAATCATACATAACCCAGCCTCCAAATGCTCAACTAATTCTTTAGAAGAATTAAGATCAATAGGAAGGAAATATTTTAACTAATTTTGAGTACAAATCACAGCCTCAACTGTAGTAGAGGATAAGGAGCTTCTAAATTGATCAAGTACCCTTCCACATGTGGAAAAGGCAGATTCAGAAGCAACAATTAAAATAGGGACATCCAATATATGCCTTGCCATTTCAGACAAGTACTTAAACCTCATAGAACTTGATCTCCACCAACCCAGAATATCAAATGAACCTGTCATTTCCTCAACATCGTCTTTGAGGTATCTATCTAGTTCACTTCCCTTTGAAATATTTTTTCAGCCATAAAGGATTGAAACCTACACCCAAACACTGATTGATTGGGAGCCACTTCAGGACCAGTACTGGTTGAACCACCAAAACTAGGAGCAGTTGTTGTATTATAATATGCAAAAATCCTTGTAATGCATCATTCACCTTTGCAAGTAATTGAGTAGCATGAGTAGGAGTGTACATAAAATTGAAGTAACAAGTTAAATACTGCAATTTTTTTAGGATCTAGTACAACTGCAGCATACAATAGTATGTTAATACTATTTATTCCCCAATATTTCTAAAACTTTGCCTTAATTTTTAAAGCCATTTCTTGTAAAACATCATTATCAGATTTGCATAATTCCTCAATCTTCTCCCATATAATAATTTCATCAAAGAAAAGATTTGTAGTAACAAATGAAGTTCCAGAAAACTTTTTTGTAGAGTTATAACACAACCCCAGAAACTCAACAAAGCAACAGCATTTTGCCAATCAAAAAATGTAGGTGATGGTCTAATGAAACCAGTCACAAAGTATGCCTTAAAATTATCATCATGCTCACTCATCAAAGAAAACACTGTCTCAAATTTAATAGCAGATTCTAGCATTTTGTAAGTCGAGTTCCATCTAGTCGGCACATCAAAGGGCCTTAGACTCAATACTACAAGTGGCCATAGAGTCTTTGAAAGAATTAGAGCGAGCCAGATAAGACCTTACATACCTCACTGCCTCGCGGATATTTTTAGTTGAAGCATCTAATTTAAGCATACCTTCTCTCATAATCAGGTTCAAGATATGTGGGCAACACCTCACATGGAGAAATTCATGATCCAAGATGGTTTTGGGTTTTGTTCCTGAGACTTGCATCAAGTACTTAATCGTAACAATGTTAGAAGAGGCATTATCAACTGTTAAAGTAAAATAAGAATCAAGTTCCCAATCTCTAAGAATTGTTTCAACTACTTTACCAATTGTCTCACCCTTATGATCCTCTTCCATACAAAAATCTATAATTTTTTTGTAATTTCCAATCAGAGTCAATAAAATGGGCAGTTAAACACATATAGTCCAGATTTTGTTTTGAAGTCCAACAATCAGTGGTCATACTTTTTTGTAAACCTTTCATTAAAATTTTCAAGTTAATTTTTTCTTCATCATACAGGGACATGCATTTCCTCATAATGATCATCCTAGATGGTATTTTAACAAATTTGGGTTGCATTGCATTACAATTTTTTTTAAATCCAATGCCCTCCACAATATCTAAAGGATAACTCATCTAAAATTACCATTTCAGCTAATTCTTTAGTACAATCATCAACTAAAAACATGTAAGACACAACACCCACACCCACATATTTTTTAAACATTAACTCAGTTTGACCATCTTCTACAGGGGATAGAAAGGGTATTTTCTACATCTCCTATGATTTATATGATTAAGCATATTAGATGTTCCATGCCTTTTAGAATCTGTCGCATAAGTTATCTCATAGTATTTACATATCCACCTCCTAACATTATGTTCATCAAAGTATGGATCAAATACAGTCCACCAATCCTCTATGATCTTCTTGATCGTTTTAGCTAAAGGGGGTTTGTTACCTAATGGGGGTGGATGTTTAGGTTTATGAGAATTACCCTTTGTTTGAGTAGGAGGGGTAAGTTTAATTTCTGAGTCATTCTCATCCTCCATCTGTTATATATATCTGTAAAATACAAGATAAATATTATCAAAAATAAAACTAATAAGAACTTGTAAGTAAAAATATGTGTAATAGGTTGTAGATTTATACCTGAAATTGTGTTATGAAACAAAGCATTAAGCAACCAAATCCATTCAATTTCCATCTCAGATTTGCGAATTCATGAAAATAGAAAACATGTAGAAAATTAGAATAAACTCAGAGAATAAGAAAGTATCAAGCAACCCAGAAACTCAGAGAATAAGTAAGTATCAAGCAACCCAGAAAACTAATCGTTTTTCGAAAACTCGGAGAATAAGAAAGTATCAAGCACCCCATAAACAAAACTTTTACGGTTTTAAAAACTCAAATCCATCTCGTAAAAAAAATTTCATTCTCAAAATCAAACACAAATAACCATGATTCAAACACGCAAATGACTAAAACCCCTTAAAAATATCATTTCACATCCATCTAGATTACTCATGAAATTGATTAAAAAACCAGAGGATTAACATAAAACACAGATTAGGGTTTTGAATTACATAATACCTGAAAAGGGGCTTTTGAATTGAAATAACCAGAGTCGCGCCTTTTATAGACTTCTTCTAACCCCATTTTAATCAGTAACTAAGCGTATAAACAACCCAACACCTTAACCATGGTTTGATAAAACAACCAAGGTAGCAAATGACTAGAGAAATCAGAAGGCTATTAAATGCGACCCACTAATTTAGGTAAGAGTGTTTAATGCGGCGTACTCTCGCGCTCATTTTACTGGCGAGATTAGACTAAAACAGAGAAGAAGAGACTGGTTGAAGAGGCTAGTGAGCTTAGGGTTTTCGTGAGATAGAGAGCTGGAGAGTCAGAGAGAGTAAGAAGTGGGCATTTAAGCGTAAACAATACACTTGACCTTTCAAATTTCCAAAAGGCTTTTGCCTTTTAATTTTTAATGTGTAATACTAATGTATATAAAAAGTAGAAAGGCCCAAATTCAGATCGGATTGGATATCCGTAGATTGGGCTGAGCCCAATCCGCCAACCGACCCAAATCCAATTAAAAAATTATTTTTCAAACCAAATGGGTCGGATGATGATGCGGTTCGGTTTTTTCGGGTAGGGTTGTGTATCGGGTTTGCGGGTTTTGGGTTTGTTTTGTGCAGTCCTAGTTGCATAGTGCTTGCTACAATGTTTATTTTTTCCAAAAAGAAGAAATCTCATGTGCAAAAATAATGTTATCCTGGATAGGCCTCCCCTTAATAAAAGTCGATTGAATAGGAGAAGTCATATCATTCATAAGAGGCTTTAATCTCTCTGCAAGGACTGATGAGATGATTTTGTAGTCAAAGTTAGAACATGATATGGGTCTAAAATCACCCTCTTCTGTTCGGGCATCACCTTTTGGCTCCAACGGGGTGATTGTTTTGTTAAGTTTCATGATGTCCAATTTTTCCAGGAATAAATATTTGACATGTAAAGGCCATCAAATTTAATGATGTCTCAGTATTTTTGATAAAACAAACCTAGGACATCACTAAGTTGTGAATGCTTATTACTCATCTGCAAATGCTCCTTTGATTCTTGTCAAACGCAGAAAGTGGAAGAACTCTTCAAGAAAACCTAAACTCTTCGTGATTATTTGGTCTTTAAAACTATGATTGTAAGAATGTGTTTTTAAGTTAAATGATTGATAAAAAAGTATAAATGATTAATAAAAACTCATCTTGCCCTTTTGATTATAAGGGTAATATTCAAAATTAATTAAAAACATTTTTTAAAATTAAAAAATTAGAAAAATAACGCACATGCCACTCACATGACCACTTAACGAAGAAAATGGACGGAATCCGTCATCGGGGACTAACGAGTCACAAAATCAAAGATAAGGGTAAATTTACACTTCATACGATTTAAAAGGTAAGCTAACAATTTTGAAAACGTACAAAAAACAAAAAGGATATTTACTCAATTTATAATTGAGTTCCCGTGGAGCGCGTCGTTACCACATAGTGAACTCGATTTCCCTAAAAAAATAGATACCACTTTAAAATTTGTCTCAACATTTTTGTTAAATCATCGAATGTTGTGATTTTAATTGCTTTTAGTTTCCAACAAAAAATTTTGTTCTTGAATTATAAGTACATTATGATATTTTATTATAATTATGGTATGTTTGGAATTAATTTATTTTAGAATTAAAAGTGTTTTTTTATAAAAATTACAATATTTATAAATAATACTTTTAAGATCTAGAATAAATTAAAGTGAATGTTTTTTAAGATTTTTACATATGGTATTTTTCCTAAAGAATTTTAAAAGTTTAAAGTATATTGAAGGATATAATTACTTCAAGTGATTTTCTAGAAAAGTAATCTCAAATGGACATCTAATGTACTAACTTCGATTCCATCATCATCCTCCATCAAATTTGTTACCTTGTTGTCTTTACCTTCTAATTGTTTTGAATCATTAGAGTTTTTCATACTTTGAAATTGCATGTCAAAAAGGTGCTTTTCTACAAATTCAAAAATATAAAAGACCAACCATGGTAGTATGGGTTAACTAAATTAAAAAAAAATTGTTTCAGAAGAACAAAAAAATATAAACATTTTTTGTTTGTGGGTATGTTGGATAATTGTGGTAGCTTTTAAGGAAGTGTATTCAATTAAGAATTTGATTGATTTTTTTAGATTTTAAAAAAATTTATAGACTTTGTAGATTTTATAGATTGTTAAATCCAGGCACTAACAGATTTTAGTAGATTTTTTTTTAAATTTTGAATAGAGTATAATGAATTTTTGTAATTTTTTTTATATATTTTGACAAATATTGACATACAATTTTTTTTTTTTTTACAAGAATTAGAAATGCTTTAATTTTAAACGAATTGAATATCAGACTCATATTTTTACATACAAATTATGAAAAATTGAATTATACTAGTTCCAAGTTTATTATAATAAGGGGCTGAATTATAATTTTTTTTTGTCAAGACCAAAGAAACTAAAATCGATAACTGATACATTTCGAATATACGCTACTAATACTAGAATAAAACTCCACTAAGGAACTACGAGGAAAATTAGATATATCTATATTATTCCTGGTGCATTTAGCGAGAATGTCGGCCACACCATTAAATTTTCTTTTGACATGATTGATCTTCCACTCCGGGAATCGTCCTATCCATCTCCATACTTCCAAAATCATCAGGCGAATCCTCCAGTCAATCGCTACACCTCGATTAATACCTTGAACTACCTCAAGGTTATTTGAGTAGAAATAACTACTCTGAATTACAATTAAATGTGGTTGATGGCAATGCAAGTCATTTAAAATAAATTACTGCAAATTCTATACATTTAATCAATAATGTAAACTATCAAAGTATGTAAAAATAAGAAACCAAATAAGTTATTTACATATCCGATTGGTCTTATGTTATACTATGATCTTTTCAAATGTGATAGTTACTTAACAATGTTCTTTAATGTTAATTTCATCGAATAAAACCAACTAAGTACTACTTAGAATTGTCAAAGTAGTAGAATATGTCATACATAATATGTTACACAATGTAACCACATGGTTCTTTTAAAAATATAGTTCTCAATGACAAAAAAAATTAATCACAAGATATCATTTTATGTTCATTATGTACTTAGCTGGATTCATATCATATATTGTAACTCTCCATTAACTTTTTTAATTGAATAAAAGCTCATGAGTTTTTAATTGAATTAGTCGTCTTACATATAATTTTTTTATTTAATTGAGGTTTTACATAAAAATATTAATAGCATGAATGGGTTTTTTTAACTGAAACAATAATATGTTACAACTAACATTTTCATGAATTTTTTTTAATTGAAGTCGCACATGAAAAATATAGCATAAGTTATTTTTAATTATCTTTTGTAGTTTGTTAGGAGATAGTGTAAAGAAGAAATCCATCAAAGTCTTTTGCTAAAATGATAGATTTCAAAATAAAAATTTTATTTTTTAAAATTCTATAGAAACCAATAAGTAATGAAATAAAAAAAATCCATAGACTTTTTGATATCATAAGATTTTAAAAAATTGTTCAAAATTTAGATTAAATACACCATTATTTTAAAAGATTCTTTTAAGTCTTACGTATATATACCAGTATTTTAAAAGACTCTTTAAACTTTTAATTGAATACCTCTTAAATTTTAAAATCTAAAAAAAAAACCTTATAAACTCTCAACTGAATACTCTCTTAGTTAGTTATACTGTTATAAATCGTATATATTGATAAGCTCAATTATTATTAGTGATTGAGACTTCTAGGTTTATATTAAAAGATTTAATCTCTGTTATTTTTCACCTTTGTTGGTAGACGTGGAAAGTCATATTGATTATATGAGTTTTAACTTACTTAAAAAAAAAAGAATCTATCTAAAAAGAGAGGCAAATCGTATAATATGTCTTAATCATTCGAGATTTAAAAGTTTTTTTGGGTTAAAATTAAGTTACATATTGAAAAAAATTAATTAGTACACAGATATTTGTCCAACCAATCTTAAAAAAACGATACAAACAAACTGTACAAAAAAATAAACACAGAAAACAAACCATACATGCCAAGTAAAATAACTTTCTACCACATCGTCTACCGGATAATTTCTAAAACCCTTTCCGATCATCCAGTAAAAACCAAAGAATTGTACGATCGACTAACCAACCAAACACAAAGCAATCTATAAATATATCTTTATTTTTGTCACAAGAAAGCAAACATCAATTTTTGGTACAAGACGAATATAATCTACAAATACTAGAATAAAATTTGACTAAAAAAATATTAAGGGGACAAGAAATAACAATATTGTCCTTTTGGGCTAGCTGGTTGTAATAGTAGAAATTATGTTACGTTTGTAAATATTTGCGTTCGTTTCTTATTGTGTACTATTATGTAAAGTTTATTGGGAGTTTAATAAAATAAAATAAAAAGATTTTTTTAAGAACGAATTAAAAAATCGTTATACATGTATGAAGTTGTCCCAAGAAAAAAAAAAAAAAATTATAGCTACGAGCGCAACGGTATATGCCGCCCACTCAAAGGTTAGCTTTTATAAATTAAAGTGAGCTTTGAGAATTTATTCCCGTTATCTAGTATATATTCGCTTCAGTTGAGTAGCTTTTAATATTGACCAAAACAAATGTATATATAACTTTTAATGTTTTTTTTTAAGATAACTTTTTGCTAAGTGAATGGTTGTATTAACAAAACCAAAACTGTATATTAAATTACGTTTTTGACTTTTGAGATCTTAAAAACAATTTGTATACCACTATCTAATCCTATGAATTACCAAATATTAAATTATTATTAAATAAACAAAAATTGCACAGAAGACAAAAAGATAAAGTGGTAGTAAGTATTGCTTACTAACTCAATGAATCACTGAAAGAGCTTGATATATTGATATCAAGAGTGAAGCCAAGAAATTTTATTAGGGACTTCGGAGACAACATTTTCGATATTTATACAGTATTTACACGATAAGTATATATAAAAATTGTAAAATAGGTCCTTATATTATACAAAAATGCACAACAAGTTCTTATACCATGTAAAGATTGTAATATAAGTTTCGATATTATTATTTTTAATTAATTATCCAATAAATTCCTTTTTTTATAAAAAATAATATATATTTTGTTGTTAAAAAACAAAAAAGTCTTATAAATAAAATAATTTATAGTCCAATAAAATAAACTTTAAAAGTTATAGGAAGCCAAATGAATATTTTTAAAAAGTTTGAGGGTTAATTATTTATAATTTTTTTTAAAAGATAATTATTATTTAGTTTTTTGAAAAAATCAGGGGGGGCCTTGGACCCTCTTTGGGTACCATGTAGCTCCACCCTTGATTGATATTGATATTGTACAGCGTCAACCACTACTGGCCGCCCACAACTAGTCTTCCACCTCTAGGATACTCAGAGATTTTACTGATTACTTAAACAAAAATCACCGAGTACGAAAAAAATGATAGAAAATCAAAGAGCATACTTATTAAATTTTCTAAATATGCTACAGAATTCACTGAGTGTGTATAATAAAACAATGAGTATTAACGCAAAAATAAAGAAAAAAATAACAAAAATTCTATTTTTATGATAAAAAAAGAACACAACAGCTATTTAAAAATACCAAGCTAATTTAATAGTAGAAAGAGACCATTACAATACTAAAAAAATATACAATAAAAAAATTATACTACCTAAGAAAAAAAAACCTAACTTAAAGATCTTTTCTATTCATAGAGTAACTAAAACAAAAATTACAATTAAAAAAAATGAACCTAATAAAAAAATGAACTTAATAAAGATCCAAACAACATCCATTTAACTAAAAAAACATCCAGAAACTTACAAACGAAGCTTATAAACAAATTTACGAGGCACAAATGCTGGCTTAAAAGGTCTCAAAAACCTTACAAACAAACTTACAAACAACATTCAACATCATTTTGGCTTCGAAGTTTACAAACGAAGCTCAAGAAACAAAGATCCACAAAGTCTTCATGGTTTCTACGAAGCCCAAATGCTACAGAACAACTATTGGATTGAACTCAAAGCCATGGCTGCCAAAAAGGAATCGAAGTTGCTCATAACCATGGTGTGCATCTCTATTCTAATGCAAATATTCGTCCGCATATCAACTCACAGCGGCATCGAGGAACCGCAAAAGCAATGAAGTTTCCATGGCGGAGAATTGAGGATGCCTGAAACGAAAGTCTGGAAGTGTTGTAATTTCTTACCAAGATTAAGCACCAAATCCAAATACTCAAATAACCAGAAAATAAGAAACTATGCGAGAAAGTAAAAGACACAGCAATTTATCGTGGTTTAGCCAAAAGTTGACCTACATCCACGTTGAGCTCCGATGAGAGTTGCTCAACCACTAGAAATCACAAGAGATACAATGTTTCAGATCACCTTACACTTACAAACCATAAAATCAATCGAATACCACTTCTAATCTAATTCGCGAACCCTAAAAGATCTAATAAGGCTATCTAGTGATTAATCAAGATGATTATAACAAATTACACAAGATATTACAACCAAGAAGCTATCTAATCGATTACAAGAAGAATCAGAGATTGATCTTCTAAACTAGGGTTTCAGAGGAGTGAAGAGGCGAGAGAATGAAACGCGTGAAGTGAGAGAAGGGTTATGACTTCGGTCAAACCCTTTTGCCTTTTATAAGAGACATAAGCCAAGACCAGATGAGAGCCATGAGATGTAAGTAAAGATCAAGCGCCCATATTAAGCCACGTCATTAAGTAAGAAGCCAATCAAAACATAACACTTCACCGAGAATATATAAACATAACGTATATATATTCTTCAGGAAGCCATGTGTGCTCCAAGCTTGTTCTCGAAGCCATGGGTGCTGGAATCCTTTTCTTGAAGATTGGAAGCTTTTTCTGGAAGGGTTGAAACTATTGTCACGAGAGGATAGGAGAAAGGAAAGGCTGCTGGGTTGGGTGGGTAGAGGAGAGAGGGGAGAGGGGAGAGAGTTTTTAGGATTTTTTTTATCTAATGGAATAATTTAGTATATATTAGTTGAAAATAATGAGGTTATAATGGGTAGTGGATAGAAATACTTATAATGGCTTATAGTGTAAAATATTCTAATTGGTCTTTGGTGGGTCCTAGGGTGTGACAAAAATCAACACTAAATAGGAGGACATACTAACCACAAGTGTACGGGTTGTTCCAAGTAATAAATAGATATAAGGGATTTCGTTCTCAGGGATTGCGTAGGTATAACCAATGTGTTCAAGAGATAGGTAGAACTAATTGCAAATACAGAAAATAAAGATAAAATATATATTTGTTTGGTTTCAAAGATTAAACTACTAGACGCAAATAGATAAATTACTAAAGATTAACTGAAAGTAAATGACATAAAAACTAATATATGTAGACACAAAAATGATAGCTATACTTGAGTCTCGCTAGGGATCCACCTAAGTTCATACATTTAGTGCTTTCGTTTAAGGGACAAGTTGGTAATTCTATATTAGTCGGGACTCTACAATCTCCTAAATCCCATCAGGGTAGACTTAGGAGCTATCCTATAGTATTACAAACCCCGTTAAGGTGATTATAAGCTACATTTAGATGATTAAAATTTTTACCCAATTGGCTACACGGTTAGTCAAGGCCGTCGGGATCATTGACGTATACCACACATTTATTAATTAATTCAGTAATTAAACCCCCCGTCAAGGTGATCACCGCCACAAGTTAATTACTATAACCTAATTCAAAATCCTGACTCAATTAAAATTAGTGAATAAGCAATATGAAAAACCTAACTTGAATTAAATTAAGACAATCCCATATTCGAAAATACTAAATTAAATAAACTAGGTCTTAACCCATTATGCAATTCTCAAGTATATGTAAGTTTAGCTCTACTGAAATTAAATACAGAAATAAAATTAATAGAATACATTTTCCTAAAAACATAAATAAAACCTAGATAGAGGAATTGATTTGAGCTGTTGTTGGAGAAAGAAGTTTCTCCAGCTTCTACTCTTCTCTCTGCCTCTTTGCCGTCTTCTGAAAGTTGGAAATTATGAATCGTATTAAAAAAATGATGTTTGATTGGCTTTTTATACTAAGTAATTTCAGACTGAGGCTTTATTTTATTTAAACATATGAATAAAGGCCCAAGTCCAATTAGTAATTCTTGTAATAGATGTACACACTCTAGTAAAACAGGCATAACTTTTGCGTCTTAAGTCCTAATCACTTGATTTCAGTCATCAATTCGAGCTAACTCAAAGGCGCGCCTTTTTCATTTGAATCACCAGACTTGTATCAGTATTCTTTGGGCTCTAAATCAGCAAGAAGTGATAGCTTATTCCTATTCTCCTCTTAAACTCTTTGAGTGGTACCTTTTGCTCTTTTGACCTCTCATTTGGATCTAAGACTTTAAACTCCACTTCTCCTCCTCATCTTTGTGCTCCCTAGCATCCATTTACCTAAGAGATTCAAGATAAAACAAACGAATTAACGCACAAAAGCTCTAAAAACGCATATAATATAATTCTGAGTGGAGAAAGTGCAATATGACAAAATAAGCTCAAAAGTCTATCTAATAAGTCCAATTTCTACCTAAAATGATGTCTCCTAAGGGTATTTAATTATCAAAAGAATGGATACATCAATGTTGGCTTATTGCCCCCATCGATTAAGTGTTTTAATGTGACAAATCCTCTATTACTTAGTGTGCTAATCTCACTTTATTATCTTGCACTCTAATTCATCAAAAAGCACTAGTAACATCATTTTGATCATAGTCTTATTTTCATATCCTTAGTAGCTAATTTTCATACTATTACTTTTAACCTTATCTTGTGTGTATATTGAGAATTAGCTTTCATGATCAACAACAAAGTTTCTTAAAATGATGTTTACAACAACTCTCGTGAAGAAAACTTTTCCATCCGAGCAACGAATCAAAAAATCATAATATCCAAGTCAGTAAAAACCGGGTACCCGCATTTGGGAAAACCGGGAACCCGGTTTGGTGAAACTCAAGTCAACATCAAGTTTACATAGCCGTTTTATAGCCGTTACAACTGAAATCCGGGTACCCGCATTTGGGAAACCGGGAACCCGGTTTGGAACAAGTTCACCATCAAACTTTATATCCGTTGGGGACTTTCTTGTGCTATAAATATGAGCTCTTTGAAGGAGAAACTTACCTCTAACACTTCAACTATCATACACATCTTTCTCCTACAAAGTTAGAGGTCACAAGCTATCAAAGTTAATTATCCAAGCTTGATCAAGAGCTTAAACCAATAAGCTTCAAAGTTATTATCTACTCAAAGAGGAGTTTACAAGCTTATAGTCATATCTACTCTTTAGGAGATTATCTAGCAAAGTTGTTTGCACCCCTTTAAACACTTTGTATCCATCCTCTTAAGTCTAGGTCTTGTAATAGATAGATTAAGAGAGAATTCAAGTATAGGGAGTATACTTGGTATCCTTGTGTTGTGATAGCACAAGTGTTTAAGTATTGGGAGTATACTTGGTGTCCTTGTGTTGCGATAGCACAAGTGTTTGTCCTTCGTGTTATCGAAGAGGTTGTAAGGGTTATTGTGTTCTCGACCCGGTTAAGAGAGACACGAAAGCTTAGTGAAAAGCTTGAAATCCTAAGGAGGCTTCCTTAGGTAGTGGATGTAGGGAAACCGAACCACTATAAATCGTGTGTATCTTTCTATCCCTACTCTATTTACTTTCCGCACTTTATATGTTCGATTATATGCTTGCATGAATTCTATGTTATTGTTTAACTAGGATATCTTTCATATAGTCTTCTAGAGTAGGTTAAGATATTGGATTAGCTTTTCACTAGTTATACTTTTATATCAAACCTTAATCTTTACATTGCATGATCCTATAAGAGTTTGATTTAATTAGTTGACCTAGAAGTTTTTCTCTTAAACTTATTATTGTCCAAAAGTTTTTAATTAGGTATTATCTTATTAATAATCCTATTCACCCCCCCTCTAGGACTTTTCAATTGGTATCAGAGCCTAACTCTACGTGAATAGCTTAACCGTTAGTAGAGTAAACGATTTGGAATCTAATCTTTTGGAAAAGTCGTATTCTACCCGACCTCCACTTTTTGTAGGAACTTACTTTTTTAATTGAAGAACAAAAATGGAGAAATTTATCAAAGCCGAAGATCCCAACATATGGAGAATCGTTATGAAAGGATCATTCGTTCCATATAAAGAGAAGTTAAGTAAAGGGGGAGTTCTTAAGTCAAATCAAGAAGAAATAGATTATGATAAGGAGCACACTCAAAATGAAAAACCGACATGGATCGTGAAAAATACTAATCGCATTCCCGGATCCATTCCACCTCGGTTACCATAGTAAACTTCATTAAAGATGTTGAGCGTCAAGAAAATTGAATTATATGCAAAATGACGTTCATACTTCGTAAAAGGAAAATACGGTGAATTCTCTCCTTTCTTCCTTTTTTCTTTATGTTTACTATGTGTTTTATGTGCCTTATCCTCTTTGTGCTATATCTTGCTAGTCTTGATCCTTTCATGATTTAAAATTGCTTAGTTATCACTTTGGGTCTTTTTGTACTTTTTAGAAAATATAGGGGTCTTTGTGCAATTAACTGTTTTCTCTTTGTTCGTGAATTCCTTTTCATAATTTTTCATAACAAAAATTATTTTGGGAGTTTTATAACATGTCTAAACTATTGGGGAACTTTCGAAGGGGTTTCGGGTAAAATTGCAAAATTGATTTATTTCATTTCTACCCTTCAAAACCGAGCCCCACAGAAGGAAACCGGGTACCCGGTTTTGATGAATGCGGGAACCCGGTTTCAAGCCTGTGTATAACCCGTTTAAACAAAACCCTTGGTTTCTTTCTTTTTCTTTCACTTCTCAAAACCGTTTCTTCCACTCCTTCTCTCTCAAAAACGAAAATCCCTCTCTCAAACCCTAACTCCTCCATGGCTTCATCATCCAAATCTTCTAGAGCATCAAGGGCTTCCAAAAACAAGAGAATAATTGATGAAGAAGATGAAGATATTGAAATGGACCCAATCTTTGAAGATGAAGAAGATTTTCTTGAGCTTGAAGAAGAACCTTCAAAAAGAATGGTGAGGAAGAACACCAAGATCCTTTGGGGAAGATCAATTTCATCCTCTTCACTAAGTGCTTCCATATCTTTGGTAAATGGCTCAAATTCTAATCTTTTCCATTTATTTCAATTCCAAGGATTAGATTTTTTCCTATCTCTAGAAAATAAGTCTTATGAATCCCTTGTTAATGATTTTTTCAAAAATATCCATCCACTAGATTGTGATTCTTGCACTTTAAAATCAATGGTTTCTAACAAAAATCTTTCCATTACTCCAAAAACCATTGAAAAAGCTTTTAAACTTCAAAATAGTGGTTATGAAAATTTCATTGTTTCGGGTTGGAATAGAAGCAAAGAATTGATTGACATTCCTTTGAAAAACGAGGTTGAGGCTTTTATGTCTTCAAAAATGTTTCAAAACCATACTCAACCTTGGCTATCGAGTTTATTTACTCCGGATATTCGTTTGGCTCATAAAATTATCATGTTTTGTCTTTTGGGAAAAGATAGGAAAGATGGTACAATTGCTCCTTATGAAGCAATCCTTCTATTTCATCTTTATTCAAAAAGGCCTATCAATTTTTGCAAAATTTTCATTCGTAACTTGGATTATCGTGCTCATTCGAATTCTACTCTTCCTTATGGTATTGCTCTTAGTTATCTCTTAATCAATGTTAAGAAAATATCTCCCTCTCATGACCCTCGTGATTTTGAACCAATTTGGAGGTTTGATATTCCTTTTTTGAAAACTATGAAAATCTTCGTTTACAATGGTGAATACATTGATAAGCATGTTTTTGATCATCTTCCCGAAAATATTCGAAAAACTATCTTGAAAAACGTTGGTCAAAATATCACTTCCTCGGGTCCCACTATTGAGTCTCTAAACATTCCTTCCCGTGAAGTTATGCCTATTAATCCTCCTCCGTCTTATACCACTTCCCGGTCAAAATCTTCCATTGGTTCTTCCTCAAATGTTGTTACTAAAGATGATCTTGATAAGGTTGAATCTACCTTGTTGAATGTTATTAAAGAGGGTTTTGCGGAAATTAAAGGATGGTTTGAAAATATGAATAATCGTATTGAGGGGTTGAAAAATGAAGTTTCTTGTCTTCGTGATGATGTTGGAAATGGAAGAAGGTCAAGGAGCCGCTCTCCTCGTGAAAATCGCTAAATTGTTCGTGTTTGGGTGTTTTAGTTTTATCTTCATTTTACTTGGCTTTTATGTGTTTTTGGACTAAGTTTGTGATGTTTATGCTTTAATTGTTTATGGGTCCGTGTTTTGGACATCTAGGATTTTACTGCTACTTGTTTTATTTGAAAAATGGTTTAGGATGCTTTATGTTTACCTTGGTTTGATTTGGATATTTAATCTAGTTTGCTATGGTGTTTAAATTTGGATATGTGTTTTAGTTTGCTATGATTCTATATTGAATTTTTTATGTTTAGTTGTTTCAAGTTTATGCCTTGATTTTACTAACATTTTCCTTGATGATATAGGTACTTTTGCACTCTTTTCCTTGATCTTATCCTATATTGCATTTAGGTCCCTATAGTTTGTTCTTATTTGTCTTAATTCTTCAAATAGTTGAAAATTGCATTTAGGTCCCTTGAAGTTTTTCAAAATTACGTTTAGCCCCTAAACTTTTGGAAAATACATCTTGACCCCTTTGCATTTCAAAAATACTTTTTACCCCCTAAAGCTTTTCAAAATGATTTCAAATATTCTTAGTAGGGTAAAAATTGTAGATCAAAATTTTTACAAATTAAAACTAACTCTATGCTTTGTGTAAGGGGGAGTTTTTGTTAAAAACTCTAAATGCTTTGGCTAATATTTTATCTCACACCTTACAACTAATCGTTTGTGTCATTAGAAAGCATATGATATGAATATCTATCGATCAAGGAGTTGGTAAATAGCCTCTTTCTCTTAGCTCTTGCTATTATCTATCTTTGTGCATCTCCTTAGTTAAAAATTGTTTTTAAACTATACTCTTGCACACTCTTAGTATCATTGTTTTAAAAATCTATTCACTTGAGTTTTTGCTCTTCTTCCTTAGTTATGAATTGTACATTTATTTCGTCTTTTTGATGAAGACAAAGGGGGAGAAATATGTGCACTAAAACGTTTCAAAACTTGCACTTTATAAAACTCACAAATGCATGTCTTTTTTATAAAAATACACTTTGACTTAATGCTTTTTGTGAGGGGGAGTTAGACTCAAAATATGTTTTAGTGAATGATTTGTCATCATCAAAAAGGGGGAGATTGTTGGCTTATTGCCCCCATCGATTAAGTGTTTTAATGTGACAAATCCTCTATTACTTAGTGTGCTAATCTCACTTTATTATCTTGCACTCTAATTCATCAAAAAGCACTAGTAACATCATTTTGATCATAGTCTTATTTTCATATCCTTAGTAGCTAATTTTCATACTATTACTTTTAACCTTATCTTGTGTGTATATTGAGAATTAGCTTTCATGATCAACAACAAAGTTTCTTAAAATGATGTTTACAACAACTCTCGTGAAGAAAACTTTTCCATCCGAGCAACGAATCAAAAAATCATAATATCCAAGTCAGTAAAAACCGGGTACCCGCATTTGGGAAAACCGGGAACCCGGTTTGGTGAAGCTCAAGTCAACATCAAGTTTACATAGCCGTTTTATAGCCGTTACAACTGAAATCCGGGTACCCGCATTTGGGAAACCGGGAACCCGGTTTGGAACAAGTTCACCATCAAACTTTATATCCGTTGGGGACTTTCTTGTGCTATAAATATGAGCTCTTTGAAGGAGAAACTTACCTCTAACACTTCAACTATCATACACATCTTTCTCCTACAAAGTTAGAGGTCACAAGCTATCAAAGTTAATTATCCAAGCTTGATCAAGAGCTTAAACCAATAAGCTTCAAAGTTATTATCTACTCAAAGAGGAGTTTACAAGCTTATAGTCATATCTACTCTTTAGGAGATTATCTAGCAAAGTTGTTTGCACCCCTTTAAACACTTTGTATCCATCCTCTTAAGTCTAGGTCTTGTAATAGATAGATTAAGAGAGAATTCAAGTATAGGGAGTATACTTGGTATCCTTGTGTTGTGATAGCACAAGTGTTTAAGTATTGGGAGTATACTTGGTGTCCTTGTGTTGCGATAGCACAAGTGTTTGTCCTTCGTGTTATCGAAGAGGTTGTAAGGGTTATTGTGTTCTCGACCCGGTTAAGAGAGACACGAAAGCTTAGTGAAAAGCTTGAAATCCTAAGGAGGCTTCCTTAGGTAGTGGATGTAGGGAAACCGAACCACTATAAATCGTGTGTATCTTTCTATCCCTACTCTATTTACTTTCCGCACTTTATATGTTCGATTATATGCTTGCATGAATTCTATGTTATTGTTTAACTAGGATATCTTTCATATAGTCTTCTAGAGTAGGTTAAGATATTGGATTAGCTTTTCACTAGTTATACTTTTATATCAAACCTTAATCTTTACATTGCATGATCCTATAAGAGTTTGATTTAATTAGTTGACCTAGAAGTTTTTCTCTTAAACTTATTATTGTCCAAAAGTTTTTAATTAGGTATTATCTTATTAATAATCCTATTCACCCCCCCTCTAGGACTTTTCAATCAAGAACCCCACCTCAAACCTTTATCTCCCCGACAAAGTAAAACAAAAATAGAGGTCTTACGTGAGACGAAAAATGCAGAGTCTAGTGAATGATACCCAAATCACAACTCAAAATAAATCTCATATAGTATAATCTAATAACTAATTCACACATACACCTATCCTACAAAATCAAACACATATAATGTCAATCCAAAATTAATTTCACACTGCTAGAAGGTTACCCTTGATACTTGGCTTGATATGGTGGTTATAGGATGTTCATCGATCCTTACTTGCTTTGAACGATCCACTTAACTTACTCACTATTAGCTACATTGTTATTCCACTACGCATATAAGAATCACAAGGTCTTTCTGGTTTTAACGTAGGCTTAGGGACGGTGTGATATGTATATTTAGGAAAGTTGAAGTGAGATTTTGGCTCTCTCCTCACTAACCATCAACATACCGCCCTAGAGCTTGAGTTTACACTCGCATACATTCTCACTCAACCCATTTGACGCACTACTTTAGCGTCCCCAAATCAACCCAATAAACTCTAACGATGATTTTCAAACTTTCCACTTTGCCGATTACTTTATTTTTATTCATTTTTTCACTTTTTTTGTAAGATATCCCTTACACTCATTTTTATGTAAGTAGTCATGTCTCTTATAAATTTTTTCTCTTTCTTTTTCTCAGTTTGTTTTATAGACCCCGGAAAAGGGTTATAATTAATATATCATCAATAATTGTGCACATAGTACAAACGCATAAAATTCCCACCCAATGTAATCTCCCATGATGAAATCCACCACCCCAAACTCAAGCTCAAAAGACAGGATGTCTCAGGGTTGCGATTCAAATGCGGTTCATATGGAAAGTCCTATAAAACTAAGGGGATATGGCTTATATCGTGGCGACAAAAGAAAGGCTTAAAGGCTAAAAATGGGGCTAAGAAGGATATGACATTAATAACGGGTTAGAAAGCTAAAAAGTCTCAAGTGGTTATCAAATAAATACCCCTATCATTTTCCTAGGTACGTAGTTTCACTCTAGTCTCACCTCTAGTTCATAATTAAGTGGGTTCTCTACTCATTTAAATCTCACGTTCTACAAACCACTCATTCTCACTAAGTAAAAGCTTACTTCTTATGCATTGTTCATTAATTTTTTCTATCAATCATCTAATGTTTGCATGCAACCAAGGTGCGTTTTACATAAACTCCCAAGGTCTACTATTTTCTATCATAAATTACAAAAATATGCTTATGGGGACATTTAACATACTCTACAGTCAAAACATTCCTTAGACTAATTTTAATTTGATTTTAATTTTTTCAAAAAGCAGTAAAAAATAAAAATTCAGGATGAGAACAACGAGTACCCAACCCCCAACTCAAAACTGAGTCGTGTCCCCACCACTCGAAAAAGTATTTAAAACATAAAACACATAAGAAATTACAGAGATGGATTAGAAGGTGATACGCGGTCTATACCATTGTGTATATTCATCCTTGGAAGGAGAATCATCTTGTCATTCCCTCCTAGCTATGATCTTATCTTGTATTTCATCTTTAATGTTTCTATCATGTGGCAGTGATATTTATTTTTTGACTTTATTCGTTAATGTCACTGCCCGCTCTAGTGGTGTATATAGACCTTAAGATTTTTTAGGGAGATTCGAAAATGAAAATTGATCTTTTGCTAGTGGTGTTCTTTCTTTGGGTATGGTTGGTACCTTCTTTCTCATGTAATACTTTCGTAGTGGTTGTGCAATTACCTCGAGCTTTGGTTTCTTCATAGTTGGTCCATCAAGGTTGATGGCTTTCTCTTTTGTAGCTCCAGGTAAATCTTTCTTCTTCCCTAAGATATAACACTTCCTCTTGTGATCCATGACATCAATTATGTCTTCATTCCACCCACAACTCAAGATACACCAAGTATGGAATAAGAATATGGAATATTGGTGTGGCTTGAGGTTGTTGTTTGAATGAAAGATTAGGGAAAATAGAGGAAGGCTTTGGTGAATAATATTTTGGTGTTGTGTGGTGATTTGGAATGGATTTAATGTTTATGGAGGATTGAGGGAAGATTATATGGTGTTTGTGTGTTTGATGGAAGGTTTAATCAATCTTCAAAGTGTTTTTCTTGAGTTTGGGACTAGAAATTTTGTTTTTGGGGGCTTAGGAACGGCTATGTTTAGTATTTGTTGGATTAAAATCCCCCTGCGGTGCACCGCGGCTTCCTTGTAGTACCGTAGGTGACGTCACACTTCTCCTGCCCCGTGTCACGGTACTGGGGACAGTTTCTTCTTGGTAATGAACCTGATTTGTCAAACCGTTTTTGGTGTCGCCTAAGGTGTGATAAAAATATGATAATAAAAGATGGATAGACGATGCACTAACACCCTATACTAAACACGTTACATACTGCAAGTATCACAGATCATATGCAAGTTTTTATAGTAATATTCGTTCCTCAGAGACTTAGTGCGTTATACGAATGGGTAAACAAATAGCGTAGCAGATAATAGTTAAAGACAAGAAAAGTAAATAAAGATGATTGATGAGAAGATTAATGATTAAATAAACCAAAATTTAAGACAAATAATAAAAATACGAGAGAATGAGATGAGAAAGTATAGCTCGTGTTTTGCTAGTATGCACTAATCCTTATATTTATTCTACTAGTTAATAAGAGTGATTATAACTCTTAGATTAGTAGTCAGGATTCTAAATTCCTCCTAACCCCATTCCGGATGGACTTAGGTGGAGAACTCACAATTACCAGGGGACTTAACTAAGGTACTCCAACGCCACTAGGTTCTTAGATGAGACTGGACTACAAATAATGATCGGTGGTGAATTAACAAACCCTAATGACTATCTAGATAGGCAAGCCCTTCCGGATAACTACCACATACTAGATACTTATGTGATGTTTCAATAATTAGACACCCCTTCCGGGTGACCATCAAACTACTATTAGCACATCCCTAATGTGATCAAGATTAAGACAGACAATAAATCAAAGCACATATAACAAATATATGGTTAAGAAGCTATAATCAATTTAAAATAGTTATCCCAAACAAACTTAGATAGAAGAAAATAGAATTAAACGATTATACAGATGCAATACCCAAGCTATGGGAAAAATAGTTCATACTAGAAATAAATAAACTAATAGAAAGATACATACGGTCAACTTGCTTCTCTTGAATGATAAATAAACTTAAGGACTAATTGTGGGAGGCAAGGACATGTTTACAACAGTTAAAGGTTGTATTTATAGGTGTTTAGGAAGACCTACTTAGGATTTATTGGAGTAGAAGGCAAGCAATTGGACTTCTTTTCCAAATCAAATTCGTTTCCTAAAATATAGGAGATAAGGTAAACAGATGTTGTCTTGTTTTGGTCTTAACTTCTTTAATATTGCTCTGATTTTTGCCTACTTTATATCAAAACGACCGCGTCAAAAAAAAAATTGTTCTAAACGCTTATAATCAAAAATATATACACTTTTCCTTTTGAAATCCTCTCCGAATTCCCAGCCCATTTTAAGTTATAATCACTTTAGCGGACGTGGCTGCAGAGTTTCATATTTACTTGGCAGCTTTTCCTTTCCTATTTTATCTCTACTTCCTTTTATCTCCAATTTCCATTCATATCTTATTTCCTTATCTCTTTAAAATTGATTTGGCATCTAATTGATTTCCATATATCTTTAAAGCTTCACATTAACACACAAATTAAACCAAATATACTCTAAAAATAATAATTCATCAAATTAAGATAAGAATTACGAAAATTTTGAAATATGAATAAAAATCGATTATTAATTGACCATAAAACCCTAAAATGATGTCTCCAACCTAGATTAATTCATCACAAATAGGGAGACATCAATTGAAACGGTTTTTTACTCTGTGGTTTACCGCGTCTACTATGCGGTATTACCGCATGAATGTTCAGTTGCACACTGAAGTCTACCTCGAAGTCTCGGACTGTGTTACTGTTTTGTGGCCCTGCGGTGCACCACGGTTATGGGTGCGTTGTACTGCAAGATCTCTCTGTTGGACCCCGTGGCAAGGTACACGCGCGAGCGACGACACGGTTTTCAACTGGATGTCTCGCATGTGTACCCAATATCACTACCATCGTGACTGTTTTCATTGGTTGCGGTGCACCGCGGCATGGGTGCGGTGTACCGCACCAAGTTGTTGTGTATCGCAGTTTTCCAGTTTTGTTCACCCCAAACTCAATTCCTGCACAATAACACACTACCTTTCTCTCCTTTTAGCTATGATAAACACTAAGACTCTAAATTAAAAATACTAACACTTGATAATCTACACTACGAAAGCAAAAAACTAATATACAATTAATCTGGCTTTTGTTTGACGTCGTTAAGCTCGACGGGTTACCTTTGAGATCAATTTTTAACCTAACCCCCCCCCCCAGTAGTGAGTGAGGTTATTAACGTTTACTATTCAGAATTTGCATCCCTAGGCTTTGATCCCAACCAGCTTCTCAGAGATAATCCTTGTGACCATGAATGGTCCCAGCCAAGAACTCTTTGATTTTCGTGATTTATTCAGAGGATCAAGCTTCTTCAATGCGACTTCCTCGCCTATCTGAATCTCTCCTTCTTTCTTTCTTTTTTGGGTTCTTTTGGAACCCTCACAACACGTCTTTTGTCCTTCTTTGCGTGATCAAGGTGTGGATTCACCTTAGGATCTGGAAGAGCTTTATTAGGTGGTTTCTTTCTTAGTTTTTTCTCCTCCATTACTAAGGTTTCCACTACCTTGGTTGGTTCTTTCTCTCCTTGTTTAATGGAATCCAAGAAAAAGCAATCCCTTGGAGAGTTGGGGAACTTCGTATCCCTAAACACCTTGAACTTTTCCTACTCGTCTTACACTCGTATGATTAGTTCACCACTCTCTACATCAATCAAAGTACGCCCTGTGGCTAGGAATGGTCCCCCCAAAATGATGGGAACATTCCTATCCATGTCGTAATCAAGTATAATGAAATCACACGGAAATATAAAATTATCTACGTTGACGAGGACATCTTTAATCTTTCCCTCATGATGAGATTAGGATATATCTTCCATTGTAAAACTATGGTAGTAGGATTTGCATCCCCAATCCTCAATTTCTCGAACAGTTATCTAGGCATGAGATTAATTCTTGCACCTAGATCGCACAACGCTCCCTCGGACCATTATTTACCAATTGATTTAGGAATAATTATACTGTAGCGATCTTCTAGCTTCGTAGGTAACTTACTTTATCACATTGCACTGCATTCCTCCGGTAAGCCAATCATATCACCCTCATAGTATTTGCGTTTGTTGGAAAGCGCATCCTTCAAAAATTTCACGTACTTTGGCATTCTTTTGATGGCATCTAAAACGGTATATTAATCTGTTATTTAATCACCATGTCTATGAACTTCTTGTACTCTTTGTCATTGTTCTTCTTTTGGACACGTGATATAAAGGGAAGGGGAGGACGGTTATCTTTTACGATCACATCCTTTTTTGCATTATACTTGTAGCCTTAATAGGCTCCTCAATCTCATCATCAATCATATCATCCACTACATCAACCATAATAGGTTCCACTTTTTTCAGCCACATCCTTCACCTCTTTTGGCTTGATCGTTGTCTCTTTCTCTTTCATGATCGGAAAAGTAGGTGGTGGGAGTTTCTTCCAAATCCTAAGATAAATTGATTTACACTCTTAAGATTGACGAGAGATCTCTGTATCACTGGGTAGTTGTCTTTGTGAAAGCTGATTTAGCTGTTTCACGATTTAGGAAACTTGATTCTCAAAGATCTTGAACGCGACACCCTGCTCGTCTAATCGGGCTTTGAAAGATTGCTAATATTGATGTGTTTTCTGTGAAACAGATATAAGTGTTTGTAACGCTTGTCGAACATCCAATGAACCTTCTTAGGGATGAGCAGGTAAAGCTTTCTGATTTATACTTTCTGTGTAAGCGTCTTGTACAGGTTGTAGTGGTGGATGATTTCCATAATTTTGTCCCCCTTTAGTGATTCTGTGGTCTAGGTTGGTAGTTTTTTGCTTGGGGTCGTGGCTGATACGCGTGAGTAGGATTTTTTACCCCATTCAGATTTGAATATTGGAAACCAGGATGGTTTCTGTTTGGCTGATAACCTTGACCACCTGAATTATAGCTCCCTCGGTTAGAAACAAACATTTCGGATTACTTTGACAATGCCCCCATTAATGATCGTGAACTCCATAATTTGAACACCGGTAAATTTATTGTGTAACGTGCACATCAGCTCTTCTACCCGTAAAACCTTCTTAGACAACCAAAGTAAGTTGTTTCTATTGTTTCTCAAATGTGTTATTAAGTTTGTTGTCTAATGCAGAGAACTTTTCATCAATTCTAACACCACTATCATGATATATTGCACCTTGGGTAGGTGTTCTCACGGTAGTCCATCCTGTCTCATTTTTCACAGTTCTGTCTAATATTATTTTAGCATAGTTTGGCATTACCAGTAAGAATCCTCCTCCGCATGACAAATCTAAATTATTTCTAGAATCTCCCTCAAGGCCTTTGTAAAAGATGGACATATGTTGTTCTTCAGAAAAACCATGATCTGGTAATCTTCTTAGAAATTTTTGAATCTTATCCAACATGTACCTATGGGTTCACCTTTTTCTTGCTCAAATGATATCAATTTAAGTTGTGCGTTCAACCTCATATTTCTCGGATAAATACGGTCAAAGAGCATTGTTTGTAATTCATCCCAATTAGTGATTTGACCTCTTTGTTGTTGATCATGCTACTCACTCACTCCATCTATAAGGAAAAATCTGAAAGTCGCAAAGTACATTTGTTCTCTAGTCACACCTTGTGTAACATATGCATTACATATCTGCATAAATTTATGTACTGCATGAATTGCATCTTCCCCAGGCACTCCTCGGAAGTTTTCGAAGTCTCGAAACTGATTTAGCATACCCGGATTGGGCCTAAATTTAGCAACTTTAATATCTGGAGGGTCAACACTCTGAATGGTTGTTGATCAGGAGCTTGTATGAACCATGGGTCGTATCCTAATTGGAATTGCGTATTTCTTACCGGTGGGGGTTAAACTTCTTGGTTCTGAATTTCTTGATTCCATGAGACTACAGGGTTCCCATGCTCATCAACTTCCACCTGAAGATTGTTACTGTTTAGTGCGTCCATCTCTTCTCGGTCTCTCTTTTCTTCTCTCTCTCTCTCTCTTTTCTTTGAACTCTGAATAAACTCTCTGGGTTTGAGAGCAAACACTAAACCTGTAAGATCTAAAAAGACAAACACAAGCCAAGCGTAAAACAGAAAAATAACGATTAAAACTACTTAGGGGTTAAACACGGGGGTCACGCGCTGCAGTCCCCGGCAGCGGCGCCAAAAACTTGGTGGGTCCTGGGTTTAGATAAAAATCAACACTAAATAGGAGGACCTACTAACCGCAACTGTACGGGTCGTTCCAAGTAATAGATAGATCTAAGGGATTTCGTTCTCAAGGATTGCATAGGTATAACTAATTGCAAATATGGAAAATAAAGATAAAAGGTATATTTGTTTGGTTTTCAAAAATTAAACTACTAGATGCAAATAATTAAATTACTAAATATTACTGAAAGTAAATGAATTAAAAACTAAGATATGTAGATGAGAGCTATACTTGAGTCTCGTTAGGGATCCACCTAAGTTCATACATATAGTGCTTTTGTTTAAGGAACAAGTTGGTAATTCTATATTAGTCGGGACTGTACAATCTCCTAACTCCCATCAGGGTAGAATTAGGAGTTATCCTACAGTATTACAAACCCCGTCAGGGTGATTATAAGCTACACTCAGATGAATAAAACTTTTACCCAATTGGCTACGCGGTTAGTCAAGCCCGTCAGGATCATTAACGAATACGACACGTTCATTAGTTAGTTCAGTAATTAAACCCCATGTCAAGTTGATCACATTCAGTCGGAGCTTCACACAATTATCAAATATCTTCAAACAATCCATAAGGATTTTTAAAAAGTCAAATCCGACTCCAGATTAGAACATGAGGTCATCGGCTATATATATATATATATGTGTGTGTGTGTGTGTGTGTGTGTATATATATATATGTATATACTTACAAAAGGGAGATATAGCGTTTAGATTCATTGAGGCTCACTTGGAGCATCAGTTTTATTTTCTAGAGATTACAAGCCGCTTATCGATAGATTTTTAGTAATGTGCGATCATGAAACACTCCTTCATTGTCATATGAGGGTAGGTTGAAACTTGTTTGAACCGTGCTACAAGGGGTGGTTTTACCGGTGCCAATTTGTGTGAGAAATCATATGACAATCATTTGCTGAAATTTCTATTGGAATGAAAAACCTCCTCAAATTAGGTGGAACGCTATATGCTCACCTAAAGATGATAGAGGGCTTGTTTTACAACATTTAGGTGCATGTATTAAAACTCTCCTCATGAAAATGCTATGAAGTAGTGCGGGGTAAAAATAATTCGATATGGATCAAATAGATGTATGGATAGTATTTGACAAATAGGAATATTTGGGATAGAATGTTTCTAAAACTTAATCGCCATTACTTAAAGAGATTTGAAATTTGAAAGATGAACTAATGGTCTCTCACGGAAACGTGGAAGACAAAATATTTTGATAAAGTGCTTTGCAAATATAAACAATTTAACTAAAACATCAAGTGGTGTAATTATTTCGTCAATGATTTATCAAGTGGTGAATATGTTGTCTTGTACAAAAAGTCTTATGATGTCTTCCGTCAACAATCTCTTTCTAATCCATGAACTAATACTATTTGGGATACTAGTGTTACACCCAAACATTTAAATATTGTGTCGATGATAATGAATTAAAGATTAGAACTGAAGGTTATGATGGGATAAATGGAGTTTGACCCGGTTTACCGGATGTGTTGTGATGACTTTGAAACAAATTACCATTTCTTTTTCTAGTGCTCATTTGCGAGAAATATTCGGAAATGATATGAAGAATTAGTTGGTTATAGAAAAATAGATGAATACTATCTTGAATTTCATTAAATTTATCAAGAAGTTGAATGATGAGAAAAGTTTAGCGTATTTCTTTTGGGCAACTGTTTATCTCATTTGGAATGTAAGGAACAAACTAGTAATAAAAAATATCACCTCGCCTCGATAGATTGTATGCAAAGAGATGAAATTGTGCGAATTTAGAATTTTATATTCATTGCACATTCATCATACTCGAGTAGATGTTAGTGATTTCTTAGAATTATGCATTAATTTAAACTAGTTATTTAATTTTGTTGATTACTTTATATTTTTGAATTTTAAAAAATATAATATATATCTTTTAAAATGTACCGTCTTTTTCTCGCTTAACACAACTATTTACCTAGCAAATTAAATGCATAAGTTGATTAAAAAAATATTGCGAAAAGAAAATGTTAAAAAGCAGGTTTGATCTTAAAAATATGGTCAATTGCCCATAGGATCTTGAAAACTATCTTAGTGCCACAAATGAACAAGTCCATCATCTCTTCTCCAAAGAGGCCTCTAAGATGTCCATTGTCATTACTACCCTTCTAGTGCATATAAGACAAAAAAATTAGATCATTATCTCTCTTCCATTATCATTACTCTCTCTCCTCCATTACCATTAATCTCTCTCCTTCTTTATCATTTTTTCTCTCTCCTCCTTCATTAACTATCAATAATTTCCAGCTCCGACCACAACCACCGATCACCGCTGGAAAAAGTTCTAACCCTGGAAAAAAGTTACTGAGCTTGGAAAAAGTTATCGAGCCTGGAAAAAGTTACTGAACATGGGGTACTGAGCATGGAAATAGTTACTGAGCATGGGCTACTGAACAAGGAAAAAGATGCTGAGTATCAGAAAAAGTTTTGAGTTTGGAAAAAGTTGTTGAGTATTCGAATGTTTTTGTTGAGTGGCTTTAATGAGCATGCTCGTTTGCTCAATAACTTTACTGAGTATGCAAAAAAAAAATCAATAAGTTTTGAAGATTTTTACGGAGTATTAGGCCAATACAGTTGAATAATTTTATAGCATTATCTATTAATCCTTCATATCAGTAAATAATTTTATAGCATTATATATTAATCCTTTCTTACAATATTAATTAATTTTTTTTAAAAATATTTTTACCAAATCAATAGCTTCCATTTAGGATAGCCCATTGATTACAATAAGAAATATAACTTCGTCAGGCTCAAAACCACGCTTTAAACAACTACCAAGTATTGCAAAACTCAAATCACTGAGGTTTAGTCGATAGTTACAAGAAAGAGAAGATCAAAAGCATGGCATCTTCCTCGGCCAAAGCTCCACCCCATCTCCACCGCTCAAGACCGTTGGTTTATCCTTTAACCACAAGCTACTCATGAATTGAAGGCAGAAAATCTTTCATTAACCGTAACTCTGCAGAATCATATTAAGCCCATTATCTCCAACACCATCTCCAACACCATCACCACAGCTTCTCTGGCGAGGCTAACCTGCAACAGAAGAAGGTGTTCTTCGATCTGTGAACTGAGTGGCGAAGCCATGGATCTGCGACCTGCAACACGAGTTATCTGGCCTTCTTCTCCAACAAGAACGGATCAAGATCCGCATGATCTTCACTTCCTCCGAGCACTTGTGATTCACGAAGCTCGTATGCAGGCTGTTAATGGAGCTCGTTCACCGGAGCAGTCTAGCAGTGGATTGGAGGAGCTCGAATCCACTCATCTCAAATCAAATCATTAATAATGATTCTCGCCGGAGTCTGCTCTTCCCCAACGAAACTACCGCCACTCGTGCTGCAGAAGAACAAGGCGCAACACAGTCTTCTCGCCATGGCTGTTGGGAGCTTGGGAGCTTCATCAAACAAGGAGAGAGAAATTGTAATTTAATAGTTGCGTAAGAGTGATTTTTTAAATTTAGAATTAATTGTAAAAATATTACTATATAGGAAATAAAACCAAAAAAGGTAAAAAAAAAAAAAAAGTAATTGGTTTTTTGGCTTATAGTGTTAAAATTAATTTGTAACCTTTTAGTAAAAAGAAGGTTAGAACCATTCTTAATGAGTCTCGAATGGAGGTCTTCAAAACCCCTTAAATAATAATATCTAAAAAAAATCTATTGAACCCACATGAAAGTTTCAAAAGTCTCAAAAAACAGAAAAATATGAATTATATTTTGTGATGACATGTTACGTAATGGTTCAATCATTTTTTTTCACACGGATCACTCGAGGACAAATTTATTAGACCTAAAAGATACAAGAATATGAAAAAAAAATTAAGCTTATATAACAAAATATTATTTATTTCTTTTATTATATTAGCTTTTAAAGATGGAATGCGTACCTTAAGAATTATTTAGACTCGTCTTTTAGTAATATAGAGGAGTTTGACTCCTTAATATAATATTGTTAAAGTTATTAAAGAATTATAGGGTCTAAGCATAAATCACCTTTTACCTTGTGAAACGTTATTATAGGGCTTGAACATAATTCAATCACTTTGTATCTAGTGAAAAGTGTTATAATCTAATTAATTGAGGAATATACTTTTTAAGACTCCAATTTCAAAAATGAAAATTTTAAGGGCCTAGTTACTTTTTATGTCTTTTAAGAGGCTAACTAGAAATTTTTTGGTTAGGGTCACGTTTTCAGGGGGTACACACTCGCTATTTTTAATTTTTTGGGGGGTAGATTCCCCCTATTTTAATTTTTCGGGGGGTACACGCCCACCGTTTTTTTAATTTAAGTCCATATTGTTCAGAGTCCATATTGTCCAGGGCAGTTTAAATAAACAGGTGAGTCCAACGTTAGTCTATTACCCACTAAAACTGCATCCTTATCCCCTAAAATATCATGTTTACCCCCGAAAATAACATGGTTACCCCTAATTACCCCCTAAAATAGCAAAACAGGGGGTATTTACCCCCTGAATATCCACATCTGCAAAAGCACCCCTGCAAAAAAAAAAAAAGAACAATATATAAAATACAACCTTAAAAAACAAACAGATCTGAGATGCGGTTTGGTGGGGTTGGAATAGCTGAGATGAGTGGTGGTGAGTGGTTTGGTGGGGTTGGAATACCTTAGATGTAGCGGTGTTGGTGGTGGTGTTGCTGTGATGTCGCTGGTGGGGTTGGGAAGGTCGCTGCATCACCGGTTGCAGCAGCAGTGGACAGCTTCGTGGTGGTGGTGGTGTCGAGATCTCGAATGTGGTGGTAGGTGGAGAAGAGAAGCAGGGCTTGGTCGTGTTGGTGGTGGCTCGTCGTCATCGTGGTGACTCGTCGTGGTGGCCTCGAAATCACAACAGCAGCGGAGGTCGTGGTGGTACTGATTCGCGAAGGAGGTGTGGTTGTTGGTGGTGGATCTTATTCGCGCAGCAGGGGTTGGTGGTGGTGGTACTGATTCGCGTGGTGGGGGTGCAGTTCGCTGTGGTGTGGCTCTGATTCGCGTCGTGGTGGTGGTTTGGTTCGTCATGGTGGTGGTTGGTTCGTCATGGTGGTGGTGGCTCGGTTCATCGTTGTGGTGGTGACTCGGAGAGGAGAGAAGCAGTGCTCGTCGTGGTGGCTTCATATTGTTGCAGCGGCGAGCGAGAGGGGCTGTCGAGAAAGAAGGAGGTCGGGTAGGGTTTTGGTTTGCAGAGAGAGGGGCTGTCGAGAAAGAAGGGGGATGGGGTGGGTTTTATGTGTTTTTTTTAGTTGGGTTCCAATTGGGCTAGTTGGTTTCCAATTGGGGCCCTATTTGATAAAACACTAGTTGTCTTAGACCCTTTATCCTCTTTTACCCCTAATTAATTGGTCTTTGGATTGTTTTTAGGGCGGTAAGAATCGAACCAAATACTATACGGATAAGTTTGTTTGATAAGATTTGAAAATCGAGTCGATCTCAAACTTTAATAAGTCGGGACAAAATTTTTAAAATTTATTTGTTAACATATTGAACGAGATTTTTTCGAGTCGAATTCGAGTTATTAACGAATAATTTATTTTTTATAGGTTTAATAATATATATTTTGATAACTAAAACATTAATTTACAGATTATAAATATTAATGAGATCGAACGATCTTGTTTTTTTAATGAACGAGTTCAAACAATTTTGTTTTAACGAACAAGTTCGAACAAACTTTTTTGTTCGTTTGTTTTTCAAGCTTAATTTAAACTGTTTGCGAGTGACCTGTTTTGTTTACCGTCTTAGATTGTTCTAGAAAAATAAGAATTAACAAAACAATACTTAATTTTCTATGGGAGTTTACAACTATTTTGGAGATCCGTACAAGTTGAAAAAAAAAAATCCGTAAAAGAACAAATTATTTTACCTAACAAAGTTCTTGAAAGAAGAAACTTAGAAACTTAGAAACTTAGAAACTTATTGGCAAATTAACAAAGCTTACCTTTTCCTGTGCCCACTATCCTAGTGATATACTGTAGATATGTAACTAGGGGGATCTAGTAAGGGTCAGATCAATGCGTGCTCCATTTTTTTGGTGTAGTGGAAGTCTTGTGGACAAAAAGAAATTTATTCTTTGATACCCTCTCTTCACCATCCTATTTTCTTTTTCTTGGAATAAAGTTAATTTAGAAAGGGACCTAAAAGAACCTGTTTTTGGGAGAGTACATATGTTAATTAGTTTATGTTTTCCTTTTCTTTTTTTTTTGTCAACATTATGTTTTCCTTTTCATTCTTTTAGCTAAATAGTATTAGGTACAAACCGAACTTATAAAATAAAATCCTCAACATAAATTAAAAAATTTAAATCGCATAAAAAAACTTATCAAACCACCACTAAACTAAAAATATTATTTTTATTTAGTTATTTAAATCAAAAATATATATACACATAATATATTTACATGATCGGGGATCCCTGAGAACATCAAAAAATAAAAGGCCCTAACTTCTTCCACTTATACACCAGACCAGGTCGGACCTGGTTTTCTTATATATTGTTTATAATATTCTTTATATGATATTTTTTGTTACATTTTTTATTAGAGTAAATTTTGATTTCATTATTATTGCAAAATGTTTATTCGATTTATATTTGAATTAGTAGTGTTTTTAAAAATATTTCGTCTTAATTTTTTTGTTTGGGGTTTTTGGTTAATTAGTGTCTACTGTCTATTCTCTAATACTAAAAAATAGTCATTTATGTTGTAAATTAAATTACAATTAAATTAAAAAAAAATGACTTATTCATATTATATATCAATTTGTCCATGAATATAATATGTAAATGCTAGTAACTCATAACTTTTTAGGATATTCACTATATTATTTATAATACTATCCTTCCCCCCCCCCCCCCTTCCCCCCTTTCCCTTGGATGTTTGTCCTTTAGTCAATCTCTCTCGTCAAAACCTTGTTAAAAAAAAACCATGTTGAAAAAAAAGTTGGTCGAAAAAAAAAATAGTACATATGCATGGAACAAATTATCGTGAAACACTAACTCGTTAAAACCTTTCAAAAAAAACCAATGGGGTTAAAATTTGGATTAAGGAAAAAAAGTACATTGTATTGTTCACGCTCCTCCTGATGACGACAAGAGATCTTTGAGTTGACGCATCAAATATTATGTACTATTTTCTTGAATGTTGTGGTTAATAACCATATCATCATTACTACACCATATCAATAACATATGATGAAGACGCCTTCTCATAATTAATTCTAGATTTCGGTAGGAATCTCCGTGATATAAGCAGAATTTTAGATTTTAAAATTTACTATTATCATTTCTATTATTATCGACATATTTCATCAGACTGTGTTTTAGGATCCTTATTATTTATTTTAAGCGTTATAGTAAATGAAAATGTATTAATCACATAAATCATCTCATGATTTCATATATTTTCAATAGATAAATAATCTACATAACTTTCCTTTATTAAGGTAGCCTGGCCTCTTAAATGACAATTCTTCTTTTAGGTGTGCATTTTCCAACATTAACTAGTTCGGTTTTTCATGTCGTGTTGTGTGAAGTTGAAATTCCATAGTTTTACCATTTTATCATTTACTCATGAGATTTACTTCTTTGGGGCATGGTATATTTTTGGCCGACAGGGGACAGGCTTACCACGCTTCATTCGTTGGTTATATGCATTATAGATCTATTACGCTTCATGTGTTCTTTAGATGCAATACAGGTCTACCATATTTCATGTGTTGGTTGGGTGCATCCAATGAAATATTTTTGTATATATTAATCTGGGACAATAATCTATGCTGGATTGTTACAACATGTTTTGGGATTTCAAAAATTTCTACATACTTGTGAATGCATTACGTATAGTATTTGAAATATTTTGCAAATGGATATTCTTTTGAACTTCAAATTCTGATTCTTTAGTTTACGCATAGAGACGAGACAATAAAATGTATTCCACGATATGTTCAGCTACTTCAGGTTCCCTTGTCTCTCTCCCTAAAAAGGTGTAAACATCTCTTTTAAATGACACGCCGCAAAGCTTGTCATTTGACATATCATTATTGTTCATGGGTGACCAAGTCGATCATGTCATCATACAAAGTTCTTTGGGCTGTGATATATTTTCTCGTACATAATATGCATTTCATCTGCTAGAATCAATATATAATACAACCTCGAAGAAATGTATGAAATTATTCTAATGCACACTTATGGTGTGACTTTCACGAAATAATACAAAGATATACATTGTTACGACCACTTGTGGTTCATTTACAATATTCATTTTTCCAAATATTTTTTAAATTTAGTATTTTTTTTAGGATTTACTTAAAAGATAATCTGTCAATTATTTCAATTTTGTACCACAATGTAATATAACTTTTGGACATCCAAAACCTTTAACTAGATCGACTAGCTGGTTTAGCGTACGACATACAAACTACCAGTATATAGTTCTATTATATTGATAACATGGTTATCATATCTTGATGACTTATATTTTGTGGTTTTTTAATTTTATAATATTTCTCACGACTCATCTTATGTGGTAAGAAATTTATTCATTATCAAACACTTATATCACTAATTAAATAAAGGTTAGTCCTACCATGATCTCAACCTCGTTTAGAGATATGATCACCACCACGTTGATTTTTAATACACATTAGAAGATGCAACAGTTTCTTCAGAAAAATACAATTTCATTCACTCTAAGGAATAGTTTTAGCCAGATAATATAATATTTAATTAGTTTCAACCCTACCATGTTTGTTTCTATATATTTTTTTTAGATAAATTAAAAAATAAATCACTCACTACAGGAATGCAATTTCATCCACTAAAGGGAATGGTCTTGAGACAAAGAATGTGGTTTTATTCCACCAAATCCTGCCACCAAAATGTTTAATTTAATACACATTTGAAAATGGAATGTGAATTATGATGTTTATATCAATAATTCTAATAACTTCATAAAATAGTAACCAGTAAATGGAATGTGAATTATGATGTTTATATCAATAATTCGTTATTTTTCTTGCTTACGGGAAAATAATCTCATAATAATTCATAAAACCTTTATTCGCGATATATCTAATTCAGGATTATATGCGTGATATTATACAAGAATTACAATTACATACTCACCCGGTAATATTATATTTGTTTGTTCTGAACCCTCGATTCATTTAGTAATACTTGAACTTGTATTACCACTTTCTTTTGCCCAATTTACTAGTGAATGATTAGTTTGTCCAAATGGTAAAGACTTAAGATATTAACAAGGGATGTCTAAGGTCCGAAAACTTTATTATAGAAACTTTGCACAAATTATCCAAAAATTGTGCACTTCATAAATTATTTAGTTTTCCAACTTATTTCCCCCTAATTTTATGTCACTTTTATGAATAATATCAATTTTCAATCGTGCAGGGTATAAAATGCTAACAATAATTCTCCAAATTCATGTTTATATGAATTATTTATCGTCCAAAATTTAGATTATTAGTCTCTACGGAGATAATGATCAAAAAAATAATACATTTCATCACAATTCTCGAAAATGTGAAATTTCTTTATTTAATAATATGTCAAATATATCAACAAAGTTCTGGATTATATATTACTTCTTGAATTATATATATGGAAAAAAAATCTTGTTCCTGAGAATTATCTCTATTAATGTGTATATCAACGAACTCCGGGTTCGTTGAACTTGGAAGGATATTTTCATTATCAAGCCTTTAAAAAGATAGATATGAAATCATACCAATATTTCAGCATAGTCTTTTAGGGTCATGTTAATTAATTTTCTCTACAATTCAGAGAAAATATTCTCTTGTGTCATTTAGCCTTTAACTCACATGAATATTTTGATTACTTTACAGTAATATTTAATTAACACATAATTTATTTTATTTAACAAAATACAATTCTTAAATATTCTTTTTTTCATGAAGTTCATATGAGTTCTTCATCATAAAACAATATTTGCTTCAAGCCTATATTTTTGAATTATGTTTTTGAGTCTTTGTAATTCTTGTAAATTTCGAGTAGTTCAAATTTAATCTAAGTATCAAACCTAAAAAATTCATATAGTTTTCGAGTCTTTAAAACTTAAACCAAATTTAAAACCTTATAAAATTCGACATATGCTTCGAGCCGTAAAAATTGATATATGCTTCAAGTCTTTTAAATTTGATTTTGGTTTCAAACCTTTTGCTAATCTATCCTATACTTAGGGCATATAAATTGTAATCTATACTTCGTGTCTATAAAAATTTTTGTATACCATACAAAATTCTATGTAGGTTACGCCATAAATTTGTCTTCTGATTCCCGTATATAATATTTGTTGTAGGTTTCGGACCTATAAATTTTGTTCAAAAATTCTTACAATATATACTTCAAACCATATGAACAAATTTATGTAATTCATATTAACAAAATTCTTGTATCATATTCTCCAAAAAATATTAGTATAAAATATAAAAAGATATTTACATAACATAAGAATAAGAATTACGTAAATCTTACAAAATTACGTACCTCTTCCATAAGATCAAAAAAGTAAACTCGTTTTGATAACACGTTGTAAATAAAGGAGAAGATATATAAATATAGAGAGAAATGTGATCTTCTATTTTCAAAACTAGTTCAATAAAGAATAACTCTTATTTATAGGACAATATATGATTATCCATATTACACATTAATTTGTACATGGATAAGAAGTGTAAAGTTTTGTAACTCATGACTTTAAGACATCTACTACCAGATTCTATTATTTATAATAATTCATAAATTATAAATATAAAATTAAATTGAATAACATAGATATAATTTTGATTTAAGAATGAATGACTTAATATTTTATGTATCAAAACATATATCAGTATTATTTTAGTTACTTATTTATACATTTTTTAAACATAAATACAATTGTATTAAACTTGATATGTATATGGACGGATATATAATTATATATTTTTATTTGGGTTCGTATTTTAATTCAACCATCGAAGAATATACAAGTTACATTTTACGTAATTCAAACGATTATAGATACATTATTGTTAGCACTAACACATTTTTATTATAGCATATATGCACAAAATTCTTATTATTATTTTTGGTTTGGTAAACAATATTTATAACGGGAAAATTATACACGAATCTTTTCTACCAAATTACCCGAACATTATTAAGTTTGATGTGATGGATATGGTTAGCTCCTTTTTCAATGGGAAATTTGATGTTGATAAACTTAATAAAACTGTCATCACTCTGGTTCTACTCAAACGAAGATTTGTAATTTTATACCTATCTCTTGCGTAAATTTTGATTATAAGATCCTTGCTTCTGTGATTGTTGAAATATTGAAGCCCTATATGAATTATCATATCTCTCCTACTCACTAAACATTTATCAAAGGAAGACAATCCAGGATAACATCATTTTGGCACACGAGATCTCCTATTTTTTCAAAAGAAATTAGACACTGCGACAAACACCATGTTGCGTTTTAATTGGACATGTCAAAGGCTTATGAACATGTCAGATGGGACTTCCTTGAACTTGTTTTGGCCAAACTTGGCTTTCATCAGACCTGGATTGGATGGATTATGAGTCGCGTCTTAACAATTCACTACCAAAAATCCATTAATGGTGATGTAACTGGGAATATTTCCCCTTCGAACGGTATTCGATAAGGCGGCCCTTTCTTCCTTCCCTTTTTGCCTTCTTACTGAAGCTTTTGTTGGACTCATCGATTTTGAGATCAGATAAGGTAATATTAAAGGTATCAAACTTTCTAGGGAATGTCTCCCGCTTGCTCCCCTTTTGTTTGTTGATGACTCCTTATTTTTTGTAAGCCTGAATGGTTTGGAAGTTGTAGCCTTCTGAAATTTCATACAACTTTATTGTAGGGGATCAGGCCAAAGAGATAACCTCAGTAAGTCTATCATTTGTTTCTGTAAGGGTACCTCATCAGTGATGGCTAATCATACGACAAACTACCTTGGAATCCAACAAGCAGAATCAATTGGGAAATACCTTGGTATCCCGATGAATTAAACTAGCTCCAGAGTTGTCACATTACAATGGGATAAAGATCGATTGGTAAAAACAGAAAGTGGATAGAAAGAAAAACTTCTCTCATATATGGTGGTGATGTCTCCTTAATTGTTCTTATTTTCGACCCTTAGGAGACATCATTTTTGGTGTTTATTTGACTATTTAGATAGACTTTTGGTGCTAATATGCAATAATATGATTTTCCTCTTTTATTTCTAGTAATTTTGTTTATTAAACTTTTGCGCGTAATATTGGTATTTTTAGTGAAGATTTTACAGGTTTTAAATGTTAGCTAGAAGAGGAATCCGAGAAGAAAGTCAAAGATCGTTATATAGAGTCAAGACTTGAAAAGAAATCCCGAAGATATTATTTTTAGAGCTGAAAATCCATTTTCCAGGCTATAGATTGCTGATTTCGAGGTGCTTGAGAGATGATTTAGCCGCTGACCTTTGAAGAGAAAACATTCCTTATCGAGTTACGGAACTTTAGCAACTGGAATGAGGTCAATCGGAGTCATAACGAAGCGGGAAAAGCCGTTTTAGTGAAGGTGTATCAGCAGTTACGGGATTTTGGGCTTAGAAATTGGGCTTGGGCATTTAATTATTGATTTATTCTTAAGTCCAAGCCCTAATCCGTTTTTAACATTATAAAAGGGCTTTAGACCTCTATTTTCACAGACTCTTCATATCTTTTTCAATATACAACATACGCTTAAGAGTCAGACACAAGAGAAGAAGCTAGAGGCAGGAAGAGAAGAAGCAAGAGCTGGAGACGGTCTATATCTCCACTTCTCAGCCAATTCAATTCCGTAATTAGGTTCTTCTATTTTATTCTGTAAAACATGATGAACCTATTTGTTTCTTTAGTTTTTATCTTTTCAATTATTATGAGCTAAACTAAATTAGTGCTTGAGAACGCATAATGGGTTAATCCCAATTTGATTTCGTTTTATACATTTGGATTTGGGATAATTATTATTTAAATCAAATTGGGTGAATTGTATTTTTCTTTAATTTGCACTTTATCTACTATTTTTGACCTGATCAATCAATGATAGGACTTAGTATCTAAGCTATTCCAATTAGTGGCGATTGGATCACCTTGACGGGGGGTTTAGGTACCGAACTAGTTAATGAATGTAGGTTAGAAATTATTGACTCTGACGAGCTTAATTAAACCTATGGCCTATTGGGTAATTTGAACTTAAACACTTGAGAGTGGACTATAATCACCCTGACGGGGTTTGTAGCATTTGAGAGTTGCTCCTTAGTCCACCCTGACGGGGGTAAGGAGATTATAGAATCCCGACCAATACAAATTTACCGATTTGTCCCTTAAACAATGTATGAGATGAATGATAGTTAGGTAAACCCTTGCGCCTCTCAAGTACTACCTGCTCTTACTTGCGTATCACTTTTATTTACTTGTGTCTTAGTTATTTATTTACATTTTCGCATTAGTCTTTCATTCCTTAGGATTAATACTAAACCAAACAAACATATTATCTCTATTTGTTTTCATAAGTGCATCAATCATTAATAGATAAGCATTGTAGTCAACCATCCCGTCCTTGGAACGAATCTGTTTTATCAACTATATTACTTAGGACAACCGTACACTTGCGGTTGTGGTTCTCTTTACTTATTGCATTTATTTTAGAACACACAAAGGACCACCAAGTTTTTGGCGCCGCTGCCGGGGACGGTAGCGTGTGACCACGGTGTTTATCCTTTAGTGATAGTTGCATTTATTTTTATTTTTGTTTTTATCAGTTTTACGCTTTTTGCTTGTTTAGTCTTTTCAGGTTTTTAGGTTTGGTGTATGCGAAGAAGGCTATTCAAGGATCTAGAGCCAACACCTCCGATCCTTAATAATCCAGAATCGTTGATCAGACTTGCTAACAAGAGAAGGAGAGAACAAGAAGCTTTAGAGGTAGAAGAATTAATTAACAGAATGGAAGAGATCAATCTTCAAGATAATCAACAAGGTCAACTAGGCGCAAATGGCCAACCTTTGGCTCCAGGCGCTATTCCTCCAATTCCACAACCACTGAATCTGAATCCTCAAGTTCAGATAATGATGAATCAAGATCCGTGGTTTACTAATGGTCCTCCAGAAGTTCCATTCCGTGCTCCAGCTATAGGAGTAGGTGCTCCAGATATAAATGTTCTGAGGTTTCGTCCAGATTCGGGTATGTTAGCTCAATTCCAAAATTTTGTCGTGGTAGAGTTGGAGAAGATCCTCTTAGAGCAGTACAGAAGTTTAAACAGATATGTGATTCTTATATCACACAAGGAGTTTCGAGGGAACAGATGTATTTCGCTGCTTTTAAATTCTTTGTTATTGATGGAGCGAGTGAATGGCACGATACGCAAGATCCTACGAAGATTACTAATTGGGACCAATTAGAGATTGCTTTCTTTGACAGGTATTACCCAAGTAACATGAGGTTAGATGCTGAATTAGAATTGACGCAATTCCGTCAAGAATATGATGAAACTTTGGGTTAGAGTTGGACAAGATTTCAGATGTGCTTACGTAGAGTCCCCAATCATGGCTTTTCAGAACAACAACAATTAAAAATCTTTTATAGAGGCCTTGATGGGACTTCGAGAGAGAAATTGGATACGCTATGTGGTGCAGGTTTTCTTCAAGTTCAACCCGCTCATGCTAAAATTATTTTAGAAAGAACCGTCAAGAATGAAGTTGGGTGGAATTCAGTAAGAACACCAGTTAGAGGAGGAGTCAATAATGTTAATATCGAAGAAAAGTTTGCTACGCTAGAGACAAAGCTTCAAACCACACTAGAACAACAACTGAGACAACTTACTCTAGCCGTGAAATAAGGTTTTTCGAACAAAAGAGGTGAGGTAAAGGTAGCACAAGAGATATATGGATGTGAGTATTGCGGTGTTAATGATCATAGTTGGGAAAATTGTCAAAATAATCAAGAATCCGTGATGTTTGTGTCCAATAGAAGTAACTTTAATTCGAGTGGTAATGGATATCAGCCTAACAGAAACCATCCTGGGTTTCAATACTCAAATCCTAATGGGGCAGCAAATCCTACATATGCGTATCAGCCACGTCCCCAAGATAACAACTACAATCCAAGACCACACAACAATTATCAAGGAGGACAGAATCAAAATTATGTTCAGAGACAAGCTCCTCAAGACAATTATGATGACACAATGAATCAAAAAGCCTTACCTGCTCATCCACAAGAAGGAGCAGCTACCCTTCAGAAAACAGTTGAAAGTTTAATCGCTCTTCAGACACAAGCAATGGAACGTCAAAATGCAATCGAAGCTAATATGAATTTGTTCCAGAATCAACTAAGTCAAATTAACAAACATCTGAATCAACGTCCACAAGGGCAACTTCCTAGCGATACTGAGAATCCAATCCAAATCGAAGATTGTAAAGCTATTACTCTCAGAAGTGGTAAGAACCTTCCTCCACCTCCTTTTCCGATTATGAAAGAAAAAGAAGTTAGAAAAGAAAAAGAGGTGGTGACTGAAGATAAAGAAGTTGAAGTGGAAGAAGGGGAGAGGCCTAATGAAATTCCGAAGAAGAAAGATGATACTATAATAAGCCGTCCTCCTCCACCATTTCCATCAAGAGTTCAAAAGAAGGGTGATATGGCTGATTATCAAAAATTCTTTAACAAGGTAAGAGGTCTTAGCATAAATATTCCGTTGCTAGAAGCTATTAGAGATGTGCCCAAGTATGCTAAGTTCTTGAAACGAGCCCTCACGAATAAAAGGCCGTATTGTGATAATGAGATGATTGGTCTCCCTGAGGAATGTAGTGCTATTTGTCAAGGTAAATTACCTCCAAAGTTAGTTGATCCTGGGAGCTTTACAATTTCGATATCTATTGGTAATGAATGGAGAGGTAAGGCACTATGTGATTTGGGTGCAAGCATCAATCTTATGCCCAAATCTATCTTTGATAAGCTTAATATTAAAGCAAGACCCACTTCTATGGTCTTGCAAATGGCGGATCGATCTCTTGCACATCCAGAAGGCCGAATCGAAGATGTCCTCGTTAAGGCAGGTATTTTTCCTGCTGATTTCGTTATACTTGATTACGACGCGGATAGGAATGTCCCCATTATTTTGGGAAGACCATTCCTAGCCACGGGGCGTACTTTGATTGATGTAGAAAACGGCGAAATGATTATGAGAATCCAAGACGAGGAGATGAAGTTTAATGTGTTTAGACCTATGAAGTTTCCGGATTCCAAGGAAGAATGTTTTCGTGTAGATGTAATGGAACCGGTAAGAAAAGAGCCAATTAATGTTGTGGAAACCTTAGGGGTGGAGGAAAAAGAACTAAGAAAGAAACCACCGATCAACGTTCCTCCAAATCCTAAGAGAAATCCACCACTCAACCATGTAAAGAAGAAAGAGAAAACACGTGTCACGAAGGTTCCGAAAGACCCTAAGAAAGAAAGAAAGAAAAAGGAGTTCAAAGTAGGTGAAGAAGTAGCTATGAAGAAGCCTAAACCTCCTCCAAAGGTACGTGAATCAAAAAGTTCTTGGCTAGGACCATTCGTGGTCACGAAGGTTATCTCAGATAAACTAGTGGGAATAAAAGCTAAGGGATGCAAATTCCGAGTTGCAAATATTGACAACCTCACTCACTGCTGGGGAGGTTATGTCAATGACTAATGAATGAGGTAACCCGTCGAGCTTAACGACGTTAAACAAAAGACATTTCCTGTATATTAGTTAAGTACTTCAATTTCGTAGTTTAATTTAGTTTGATTTTCGTTAATTTAGTGTTTATTATTAAGAAATGAGGAAGGGTAGTTGTTTTTGATGATTGCAGGGGTAAAAGGGTCATGAGTTTGGGGTCAAAACGATGAGAAAACGAAAAATTATGGAGTCAACAGCAGGTTTGACCGGCTAGCCTGCGAGCTGGCCGGCATACCGGCCAAACGAGCTGAAGGACCCCAACTCTCTGACCACTGCGTCAGCGACAACGCAGCATTGCTGCGTCATCATTCGCGCCAGCGAGAAAGCGCCGGCATGCCGGTCAACTGACCGGCTAGCCGGCCAAAGAGGAAGGAGTTTCTGGTCCTTGCGTCAGCGACGACGCAAGGTTGCTGCGTCATCAAATGCGCCATCGACATTTGACCGGCATGTCGGCGAATCCGCCGGCTAGCCGGCCAAGAATGTCGAGAGTTCTGATCACTGCGTCAGCGACGACGCAAGAGGCCTGCGTCAGAGGTATAAAAAAAAAAGTACAAAATTTTTCGAAAATTTATTTTTCGCCGACGCACTGGCCGGCATACCGGTCAACCGCCGGCTAGCCGGTCAACTGCTGTGATTGGCGATTTTCAGGGTTTAAAACCCTATATTTTTAGCCTCTTTCTCATGCTAAGCCTCCAAAATCCTAGCCTCAAACTACTCCTAAAATCATCATCAAAACAACATCATACCACCAATCATTTCCTCTAAACATCATCCAAGATCACAATCAAACCATTAAACTTCCAAAATACCAAATCTTTACACTTTAAACCAATTTTTCTTTCACCAAAGCTAAAATTTATCCATTAATCCTTTCCCAATCCTTGAAATATCCATGACCCAGCGCTAAACAATCCATAATTCAAACCCAAACCTTCAAGAACACTAAAATCACAATTTTATCCAAGGGTCTTGAAGCTTTGAGTTTCGGGTCATCGGAGATGACCATGAAGGTAGGAAAAGGTACGAAGAACATGGTGGAGAAAGCAATCTGGGTATTGAGGAAAGATTTTATTAGAGGAGATGATGCTTAGAGAGCAAGTAATAAATGAAAACGTGGAAAAATTGAAGAAGTTCGAGGTGATGAAGAACACTTTAAACGCAACCATCGATGAAGAATTCAAAACCTCAACTTGGACGCAACACCGACACCAGCCTCGCGCTGGTTCAGATACGTTTTCTTTCCCTTCTCATTTAGTGTAAATTATTTTATTGCTTTGAGTCTTTTCGAGTCGTGGGGACACGACTCATTTTTGAGTTTGGGGTGGGGTTCGTTGCCTCATCCCAGTTTTTATGTGTTTATTTGTTTTAATTGTTTTCAATAAAATAATTAGGAGTTGCGTTTGACTGTAGAAGATTTTAAATGACCCTTTTAAGCATACTTTTGATGAATCTATGATAGTAGATAGTGGACTTTAGGGAATAACATAAAACGCACTTACAATTGCATGCGAATATAGGTAATCGATAGGAAAAATTAATGAACAATGCAAATGAAGTAAGCTTGTACTTAAGGAATATGTTTGGTGTGTAGAACGTGAAATCTTAATTAGTAGAGAACCCACCTAGATATGAACTAAAGACAAGCTATGTACTTAGGAAAATGATAGGGGCAGTTCTTTGTTAGCCATTTGAAGCCTTTTAGCTTGCTATCCCTTATTATAATTTTATCCGTCTTAGCCCAATTTTGAGCCTTAAACCTTTTCTTTTGTAGCCACGATATAAGCCCATTATCCTTTAGATTATTAGGCATGACCAAATGACCCGCACTTGAATCACAACCCAGAGACTTGTCTCGAGCTTGAGTTTGGGGTGGTGGGACCACATTTGGGAAGATACATTGGGAAGGGATTATATGTGTTTGTATTGAGGCACAAAAATGTAGATGATATTATTATTTGTAACCCTTTGCCGGGATTTGAAAAGAAAATAGAGAAAAAGAAAAAAAAAAGAGAGAAAAAGAAAGAAAAATTTATAAGAGACATGACTTTTCACATCAAAATGATGGTCATGGGTATCTTGTACAAAAAAGAAGAAGAAAAGAAATGAAAAAAGAAAATAAAAAGAAAGAAAGAATAAATAAATCGGCAAAGTGGAATATTTTTTGGAAATCATCTTAGTTTTCATTGGGTTGATATGGGGACGCAACATTAGCGCGTCAAATGGGTGAGTGAGAACATTTTTTAGCGTAAACTCAAGCTCGAGGACATTGTTGATGGTAAGTGAGGAGAGAGCCAAAAGCTCACTTCAAATTTACCAAATATACATCCATACCGTCCTTATGCCATCATTAAAACCATAAAGACCTCGTGATTCCTAAGTGCATAGTGAATTTATAATTCTGTTGAGAGGAAATATACTAGGTGGAGCGTTCAAAGCGAGTTAGGATTAATGACCACCCTATAGCCATCATACAGATATGAGTACAAGTGTAACCTTCAAGCATTGCGACTTTAATTTTATGATTGAGATTATTTATGTTTGATGTTGCATGATTAGTGTATGTATATGTTAGTTCTTAATGTTTTCTATATGAGATTTATCTTTAGCATTGCTTTAGGGTTTATTTGCTAGCTTCTATTTTTTCTTGCATCTACTTCACTCCCCTTGTTTTTAGTTTTGCTTTGTCGGGACGACAAAGGTTTGAGTTGGGGGTCTTGATGTCTCCTTAATTGTTCTTATTTTCGACCCTTAGGAGACATCATTTTTGGTGTTTATTTGACTATTTAGATAGACTTTTGGTGCTAATATGCAATAATATGATTTTCCTCTTTTATTTCTAGTAATTTTGGTTTATTAAACTTTTGCGCGTAATATTGGTATTTTTAGTGAAGATTTTACAGGTTTTAAATGTTAGCTAGAAGAGGAATCCGAGAAGAAAGTCAAAGATCGTTATATAGAGTCAAGACTTGAAAAGAAATCCCGAAGATATTATTTTTAGAGCTGAAAATCCATTTTCCAGGCTATAGATTGCTGATTTCGAGGTGCTTGATAGATGATTTAGCCGCTGAACTTTGAAGAGAAAACATTCCTTATCGAGTTACGGAACTTTAGAAACTGGAATGAGGTCAATCGGAGTCATAACGAAGCGGGAAAAGCCGTTTTAGTGAAGGTGTATCAGCAGTTAAGGGATTTTGGGCTTAGAAATTGGGCTTGGACATTTAATTATTGATTTATTCTTAAGTCCAAGCCCTAATCCGTTTTTAACATTATAAAAGGGCTTTAGACCTCTATTTTCACAGACTCTTCATATCTTTTTCAATATACAACATACGCTTAAGAGTCAGACACCAAAGAAGAAGCTAGAGGCAGGAAGAGAAGAAGCAAGAGCTGGAGACGGTCTATATCTCCACTTCTCAGCCAATTCAATTCCGTAATTAGGTTCTTCTATTTTATTCTGTAAAACATGATGAACCTATTTGTTTCTTTAGTTTTTATCTTTTCAATTATTATGAGCTAAACTAAATTAGTGCTTGAGAACGCATAATGGGTTAATCCCAATTTGATTTCGTTTTATACATTTGGATTTGGGATAATTATTATTTAAATCAAATTGGGTGAATTGTATTTTTCTTTAATTTGCACTTTATCTACTATTTTTGACCTGATCAATCAATGATAGGACTTAGTATCTAAGCTATTCCAATTAGTGGCGATTGGATCACCTTGACGGGGGGTTTAGGTACCGAACTAATTAATGAATGTAGGTTAGAAATTATTGACTCTGACGAGCTTAATTAAACCTATGGCCTATTGGGTAATTTGAACTTAAACACTTGAGAGTGGACTATAATCACCCTGACGGGGTTTGTAGCATTTGAGAGTTGCTCCTTAGTCCACCCTGACGGGGGTAAGGAGATTAAAGAATCCCGACCAATACAAATTTACCAATTTGTCCCTTAAACAATGTATGAGATGAATGATAGTTAGGTAAACCCTTGCGCCTCTCAAGTACTACCTGCTCTTACTTGCGTATCACTTTTATTTACTTGCGTCTTAGTTATTTATTTACATTTTCGCATTAGTCTTTCATTCTTAGGATTAATACAAAACCAAACAAACATATTATCTCTATTTGTTTTCATAAGTGCATCAATCGTTAATAGATAAGCATTGTAGTCAACCATCCCGTCCTTGGAACGAATCTGTTTTATCAACTATATTACTTGGGACAACCGTACACTTGCGGTTGTGGTTCTCTTTACTTATTGCATTTATTTTAGAACACACAAAGGACCACCAGGTGGTAAAGAAGTTTTGATCAAGTCAGTACTACAGTCAATTCCAAACTACACTATGTCCATCCTCCATTTCCTTAAAACTTTTTGTAAACAACTTTCCAAAGTTGTCTTGGATTTTTGGTAGGAATCGGGCAATAAGAGACACATCATTTGGAAGGCTTGGAACAAAATTGCAATATCCAAAGAAATGGGGGGCCTTGGATTTTGGGATATTGAGAATATGAACCTTGCCTTATTGGCCTCCACGGCATGGCATCTCCTCCCTGACGAGGTCTCACTTGTTTTCAAAGTGCTTAAAGGTATCTACTTTCACTTGGAATCTTTTTGAGATTGTAACCAAAATCAGTTAAATCTTGGGCATGGACCAGCATCCTAACAAAGAGGGATGTCTTGAAACAAGGGTGTATTTAAAAATGTCAAAATCACCAATATATGGAAGGAATAATAGTTGTTGACACTCATACACGTGTCAAAACCCAATTGTTGTAATCGTAATCTTGAGTTGGTTAAAGACCTAATCAAGGGTGATGGTTTGGGATGGATATTCCACTAATTCACGACACTTTTTATCACGAGGAAACCACATTTATCTACAAGATACCCCTCCATACCCCTGATGAAGCTGACAAACTAATATGGGTCCATGCCAAGAAAAATGTAATACAACTTATTCTGAATATCACGTCATTCATTATTTTAATGCAACTGTGAATCTTGATACATCATCTAGGCATATTTAGGAACCAGAAAATTTAGAAGCATGTGTGGAATTCAAAAGTATCAACGAAAGTTTGAGCATTTATCTGGAAATGTTGTAATGAAGTTATCCCTTGTGGGACTACACTTCTCAAGAGAAATTGTGCAGACTCTCCTAGATGTAGCTTCTACAATGACCCCATGGAAACTATTGAACATGTCGCATGCCTAATAACTGTTGATGTTTATGATGAAACGACCACAAGCCATGGAAGACTTATTCAAGGTCCATGGGATCTTGAATGGAAGAACATGAACATCATCAAATAAGGATACAATGAAGGATGAAGCGTAGATATTTCAACTACATTTACCTTTCTCGCAGTCTGGCGCATCCGGATGGCTAGGATGAAATGCATGTTTGAGAAACAAAATGGACCACCCAAATAGTTTTGCTCATTATGAAAATAATTATTGCTAATTTCCATGAGCATGTATGAAAAAACCAGCTCCCGATAATTGATTCCCAGACAGGTTTATCATACGACTCAGAATTGGTCAACTTTGACATTCAATTTTTTCTGTGACGCTTCATTCAAGAGGGATGGAAAAATCACGCGGGATTGCTACAATATTCATGACAAGGATAATGTCCCACTTAAATGCAAGAGGAACAAGATTTGGTGTAGCTTGATTATCGAAGGGGAAACTGATGCGGTACTCTTAGCTTGTAATCAAGCAACTTCCACCAGGGATATAAGTATTACTATACACACTGACTACCTCGGTGTCACCTAAGGCCTCAAAAACATATTTGGAATATGTTGGAATGCACAACCTCTTATGTGAAAGATTAAGGATCGTCTTTCTTCGAGATCCAACAAATTTATTCAACATGTTTCTAGAAATAGAAACGAAAAGGCAGACTTACTAGGTAGAAGTTTTAGGTGTAACCTCCATGCTGTTAACTGGTTACCAGTTTATATACCCGATCTGATCAGGATGCTAGGAGAAACTGAGTACAAGATGGGAATCAACTGCTCTCGTTGTAACACAACTTTTACTTTCTTTTTATAATATGCTTTTCAAAAAAAACTCTTTGTTTTATAGGACGCCGTACACAATTTACTAACTTAGATGACAAATTTTGGTTGCAAATAAAGAGTATACGCCTAAATTGATGATTTTCTGTATTTTTTTTAATACATGGGAGAGCCACTTTGGACTCGGAGTAAATGACTCCGATGAGATTCGATACCATTCTTTTCTAAAACAATATAATATAATGATTATAACCAACTGGTATTGGCTGATTTGTAATATATTGAGATCTAATGAAGGTTTATTTCCGACTAAAAAAATATAATATAATGATTATATTATATAAACATTTCTAAAAAAAGCAATATAATATAAATAACAATAAAAGACAAATACAAAAATTAGATTAGATAAGTGGGCTGAAAAAAAATTACATTAGATAAGTGGGCTGAATGATCAAAATATAGTTTAAGAGGGGATGTGCTAACCGCTTAGGGCCAACCCTTTCTTTTGTCAACTGGCCAACATTGAAAGAATCCTTAGAACGGGGTATAGAGGCCTTTTTAGGCTTGACCTAACAAATACTCGTTGGGTCACTGAAAATAAAATTATACAACCAGTTGAGTTGAGTTAGCTTAATTAGTTATAGTCTTAAAACGAAAAGTAGCCTGTATAAAAAAAAAAAATTAAACGTTGGCAATAAATGGTCTTTAGCATTAATAATCTTTTGTTTTTTTGGTTCGATTTAGAATCTCTCCTTATACTTTGATGTTTGGATGTCATGGAAATGAAAGAAATCTCCTATTCTTTATACATTTATGCTTTTCTTTTAATCAAACAAAATTTCATAAATAATTTATTGGAAAAAAAATGTAAATCACCATTTTATAAAACAATAGAAATAAATATCCAGAAAATAATGTATTTCGGTTAAAGTAAAAACTCTATTACAGTAAAAAGGTACAAAACGAAACTTACAATACATGAAAATAATAATATTGACGTTAAAAAGATATTTCGGCGTATCAGTTATCTCTAACATAGAATTTCTACTACTACAGAGTATTTTTTTGAGAGAAGTCGAAAGTAATTCTTTTGTTCTTTTCTGATTCGTTTCGTAGCTAAGACAAGTGGGGAAGGACCTGTATTTATAGGTGAGTAGGTGAAGATAGGCTCTTATTAGAATCAGCAGAATAAATGCTCTTGAATGACTCTATTATTGCTGACGTTTTGAATATTACATATGTTCAAATTCCAGCAATGAACTTGGACACTTTGTTGACTTAATTCATTCCCGTATTGACCAAGTCCAGTAACAACTAAGCTTTAAATAGGGAATATTTTGGTTTTAATGTGTCTTCAATTGGTGGACGTTATGTCTTATGGCTGGAAGGTTTTGAATTACCACCGACTACTATAAGTACAAGCCATCTTCCACCAAAATCACTTTAGAAAACTTGTTTCATTTTTCCACGAGCCCACGCCGTCGGCGGGGTGGTGGTGGTGGTGCGTGCGTGCATGCAGGGCTTTGCCTTCGCCTTTTTGGCTTTCATAGCCTTTTTTCGGAAGGAATAGATAGGTAAGATATTATATTCTAATATTTTCCCTACTTCACTTCCTATGTGTGACATTTTCTTCAATAAACGTCTTCTCTACTTCTCCCATAAGAACATAAATGGAATTAATTAATACCTTTATATTCAAATTATTTGAATACATTTTATTAACGTGAACAACAATCCACCACTCAGGGTCTTTGGGAGAGAAGGTGATCAGGTTTCGATAACTGCCAGTATTTGGGTGAATTGTACTTAAGTGACAGTATCTTTCTATTTGAATTGACATGTAGTGAAGTGAGGCAACCACCAAATTCCGTTTAAGTGAACTTACTCTTGCACTTAACGGTTTTCGACCAAAACCCTCACAACACATACTTTATCCCACTGAAAGTCATAGTTCCCTTGAACACCACCCTTCAGTTTGTTTATCAAGTCCTTCTCTTAGGACCATCCCTTGCGGGCTATGAGCTTTGTGGACTTATCCATATTAGATTATGAAAGACGTCTCCTTAACATTCTATCATGAATTTTGAGTATCACTTTTGACTGTGAATTCATCAAGTCCTTCTCAAAAGAACCGCCACAATGCTATGAATTCATTATTAGTTAAACACTCATTCTTGTGTTCTTTCTAGAATGGTACAGCTTACAAGTGAACTCATCAAATCCTGATCATTAGGACCACCGCGAGTGGCAAAAAATATGGTTGGACCATTTTTTAAACTCGGGTAATCCTTGCTAGAAACCACCACATTTAGGTTGGTAGGCGTGAACGGCTTATCATAGCCTTTATCTATGTCATTTACTATGGGTGTGCAAAGCACTAAGGTTGTGGATAATTTTGTTAATATCACAACACTACTTTAAGGAATTTAGAACAATATTCACGCCCTAAGCCTTTTGATTTAGCAAACTAGTTGGTTTTCAACCTCAATCTTATATATTATAGCACATGTTCCGTTTTATCTTTAGTTTTAGGAGATATACTCTCATAAACCTATAATAGTCACCTATGAAGGTTATATATTATAGGTTTTCTCCTCTACTTGTGAAATTTATAAAAAAAAATTAAGTCTAAATATGCTAATTCTAGTAGTTTAGCATTCTCGTGGTTACAGATTTAAAGGTCGTTTTTCCCGCGAGTTTGGACTCTACACATAACAGATATTTTCTAAAGTCATCGACCTTATTAGTTCAAGGGATTTTAGACTTTTAATAGAAGAGAAAATATAGATAGCCTAATCTACCATTCCACACATCTAAACATTCAAAGAAATAAACAAAATTAGAAGCATCCTTATCAAAGGTTACAGTGTTAAACCACACAAACCATTGTTAAAAACCTCTTCCCTACAAATGCATCATTTTTGTACTAGTCATGGGTTACAGTATTTAAAACAAACAAACTATTATGTAAGTGTTTTTTCCCCACAAACTCATCATTTTTGGGTAATAATTATTTTCCCCCTCAAAAACTAGTTTGAGTCCCATTTAATTAAGAATACTCTAGAAACCAAGTTCCTACAGAGCGAGGTGACAAAGAGAGTTATCTCTTATTAGGATAGGGTTTTGAATTTGAGTATTTTGAGGCTTGAGTTTAGTTGTGAATCTTACTTTAGGTTCAGCAAATAATGCTTTATCCACATCCGTTTTCTTTATTGACCCAAAAGATAAAGTCAATGTCCCACTATTTTCAGTATCTCCATTTTGTACCCCTTGCCTTGTAGGAGGAGAGTATCCATATCAGCTTCTTTTATTCCAACTAAAAATTGACCAAATACTCCCCCCGTCTCAAAAATAATGTCTACTTCGCTTTTCACACAAATTAAGAAACACAATTATTATCTTCCCCATTATTAAAATACCCATAATAAAGTGTCTTGATATTTTAAATATTCATTGAAACATAAATTTAAATATTTTAACAAGGGTAATAGTGGAAAAAGGTGAAATAAAGTGTCTTGAATTTCTAAGTGGACATTATTTTTGGGACACCATTTTTAGTAAGGTGGACATTATTTTTGGGACGGAGGGAGTATGTTTTTTTACCCGAATTCTTCATAACGCATATTCTTTACCCCACTACCAACGTCCTTTTCCTCGTACTCCTTGTTGTCCTTCCCTATTTTGTTTTATTCTCTAATTCTGTCCTTACCCAGGGTATCGATTTTAACTCATTTTTCCTTTATGGACTCGTAAGTTTCCCTTTGTGTCTCGTCACTGAGTGAGTTCTGTTTTAGAAATTGAACTCACCTACGAGAAGAAGAACGACGTCGGTGTTATTACCATTTGATTAAAATCCTTGTCTACCCCGTGAATCCATTTTCCCAGTCTTTTCTTAAGATTTTTTTTACTGTTACATTCTACCTCAGTATGGTCTATCATCCCACATCCATAGCATAATTCCCGCAATCTCTCATACTTCATGATTCCGGTAAGACTTCTATACTCATAGATATTAAAGGAGTTGATTGAGCTCAGAGTTTGGTTAATATCCCATTCAATTCTTACTCGACGGTAGTTAATGTCCTTGAATGTTTAGTGATTTGAGTTAATATCCCATTCAATTCAATTCTTACTATTAACCAAAAAAACTCTGATTATTAATGTTTAGTGATTTGGTTAATATCCCATTCAATTCAATTCTTACTACACCTATTACTACACATATAACTACACCGATTTGAATGGCCAGAATCTTGGTCATCCAATCTAGTGGTGCAGGTTCGAACCGAGTCAATGACTCCGAGTCCAAAGTGGCTCTCCTATGTAACAAAAAAAATATTATTCTTACAATATTGATTACCTATGCGGTATTAAAGTTTTAAGATTCATTTTAAATACTTTTTTTTTATTGTGGAATCATCAGAATAGTATTTTGATCAAGTTAAATATATATATATATATATATATATATATATATATATATATACCTAGTAGTATTTATCAGGTAAATTTTATTCTTGATCATCATCATCATAGTATCTTGATATTTGTGACGCATTATAAGGCGAGTTTAAATGAAGCGAGATGTGAGTAGTTGTATAAATCTTGAGATCCAACTTAGTCGAAAATCAACTTTACCTACAATTGTAACGTAATAGAGTTAACGAGACCACATAGTTAGGCATATTATCAAGATTATTTATAAGGAACTCCTAGATCTAGAAGGTAGCCCCTAATTTACCCTAACGGGGCTTAGGTAGAATTTACAATCTTAGTTAATGTGAAATTAGAATTTTTCTCTTTATCAAGTAATCATTATAGTTGTTGATTAAGTGAGTATAGACTTTTCAAACTAGAGTTTGTACTCGTAATAACCCCTTTAACTAGTGTATTTTTTGTATTTTAAGTAGTTCAAAACTTAGTTTTGGTTTTAATCCTAAAAATTCTATCTTTAGCATTTTATTTTTAGCACAATGCCTATCCTTAACCTTATTTAAAAGTTGTACGATTAACCTCTTAATCCATGTACAGACAATTTTACTTATATTTTTGTTACTTGGCAATCCGTACACTTGTGGAGTATAATTTTCTAACTGACAATTTTATATCACACTTTGGGAGCTGCCAATATTCAACTATAAGAAATATAATCTCAGGGGTGAGCGCAGAGGAGGCAAATCTAAACCATGTAACAATCATGCATAACAAATTCTACGATAAATACTTAATTTTATTACTTGTATGAATCAAAATGACTTTTGCATGGTATTAGGAGGGAGTTAATATGTGCCAATTCTATGATGGTTATCAACCATTATCTGATCATATTAGTCCAGTCAAATTCTTTTGTATTGGTTGTATTGTTTACGTAACATCACAAAATTTGGCCCTTCAACCTTATCTTGGGGTATCATGGTTGACGTTTAGCTTATCTCTCCATTTGAGACATAAGTGTCATTGTTTAACCACCAATTCTCCTTTGGTGATCCTTTCTAAATTATATGAACTAAATAATTGAAGATATAATTATGTAGGGAAAATGAATAGAATTGTTAAGCTTGTAATTACGACAATCTAATATTTAATCAATCATTTCAAGAGGTTTACAATGATCCTTGATCGACGTCTTAAGAGGTGAAGTATAGTTGTTCATCCTAGTGATGGAAAAAATAACTATGAATCATAATTTCTTAATTAGTTGTTATGTTATTTTTCCCTCCTTAAATAAAGAAGAAAGAAACTAAGGTGAATTAATAGATAAATACAACTAATTAAAAGAATAATTAATTAACTAATAATTAATTCTAATATTATATCTCATTCTTCTATTCTTCTTGGAATCCTCTAGGACTTGAACTCTCTTAACAACTTTAAATATAAACTCCTCCAACTTCTAAATGAGCTATTTTTTACTAGAAAGGAATTTTGACTAGAAGGGATTTGAATTGGTCCATGTCGGTCTCATTTTGCTGGTCCATCTTGAGTCTTATAATTTTAGCTCGAGATGATATCTTCTATTTCTTCTTTTGGAAGCTACTAAAATATAAAATTCTAAAATAGCTGTAATGTCACCTTTCAAACCTTGTTCTCTCCAAAAGGGGTAAAATCTGGCTTATACTTGTAATTACTACAATAATATTAAATGGCGTAAAACCAAGATAAAGTGACCTAGATAATAGGCATTTCTGCCGTATAATCTAGACACATCCGACAACTCACTCATGCATTTTACCAGGGAGTTAACTATATGAGTAAAAATATTGTAGATTCTACATGTGCATGTAGCTTTATAAGGAAAATTGAGGAAGATGTTGGGTGTTGCTGAATACATTGGTGGATAACTCCAAACCAATTTTTTTGGGTTATGGAATAATCACCGCAATACCAAATCCAATGACATGATAACAACTTTAAATCCAAACCACAAGCATGGCTAAACCCATGATGGAAAAGCAATCAATGAGGACCAACCTATCGTATATATAGACACCTGCTCCTGGGGTACAAACAAAAACAAAGGTAGGTAAATTTGAATTTACCTAACCACATGATAAAACTTATATGGATAATGCAATAATGAAGAAGCTTAATAAATTGGGACATAGTTTCCAAAATACTAATCAACTAGTTCAATTGCATGCCCATTCTATTAAGATATTAGAAGTTTATGTCGTGACAATTGTTGATAAGCTAAATACTAGAGAAAAAGGAACTTTACATGCTTAAAAGTACAAAATCTTAGGGAACCTAAAAATGATAATATTTATAATGTAGATGAGAACGTGAATGTTGTGACCACCCTTATAAGTGGAAAGAATAATAACAGCAACACTAGTGTTGAATCTAATATAACCTAACGAGTTTTTTGATAATAAATTGCCTAGGTATGTTCCCCCACAATAGCTATCTACTATATCAAGCCCCTTTCCCGAAGCTATTGGCAAATGGAAATGCAGATAAAATAGAGTTTATGATAGAATATTGTCTAAGGTGGAAGTTAATATGCCTTTCTTGATGTAATTAAAATGGTTTTGGCATGCGAAAAGTATTCTAAGGATTTATGCAATCAAAAGAATAGGTATTGGGGATATAACTAGAAAGATAAAGTACTTTCTAGGGTAAAGAGCACCACAACTAGAAAGTTTCCATCTAAGATAAAAGACCCATATGTTTTTGCTATCCCCTGTGATATATGTAATCTACATATAGAACGAGCTCCATCCAATTTAGGCGCTAGCGTCAATATTAAGCCTTACTACATGTATGAAAATCTTAACTTGGAAGAACTACAAAATACTTGTACTGTTTACAACTATTTGTTAAATATGTTAAGGTTCCAAGAGAGTTGATAGAAGATGAGCATTAAATACTTTTACTTTCCTGTTGATTTTGGCGTTCTTGAGATTGAACCATGTGATAAGACCACTACGAATATCCATATTATGTTTGCAAGACCATTTTTTACTACAAAAACTTAAATATAAAAATTGTAGTAAATGAGTGTTGGAAGTCACTTTTGTAAACATCAGAATAGATTTAAAAGCTGCAAAACCAGATTTAGAGGTGATGGATCTATAGTGTTGTATGTTCAATCGCAAGATGCTAGGATAAATGAGTAAGGGAGGTTCCCCTCTATTTGTAAAGCATTACATGGAAGAAAAATTTATCAAAGAGGTAAGGAAGGATTTACTCAATCTAGTGGAAACATATGATGGAGGTAAGAACGAAGAACCGCTGAATTAGTACAAGAAATGCATGTATGAAGTAACTACCTACGCCAAATTTCTTAAAACCGTGATCAAGATAGTGATTGAAAAGGTAACAATGTTACAACTACACCCCACAAAAAGAAGGAGATAATGGAGGTGTTTAAAAACACGTCCATCATGAATATCTTCGTGCACCCCTTTGACAATCTGGAGAACAAAACTAAGGATCCGTTTGTTATTGATGTCTTCTTTATTATGGTAGATTAATATAGTCATAAGACATCATTTTAGGGTTATATTGTGCATATTGGTGGGAGTATTCCCTATTATTTGATAGTATCTCATTATTTGTCTAGTTTTGAAGAATTGTTACTTTTAAAGCTATTTGTGTGTTAAATATGCAACTATTAGGCACTTTGATGCTATTATATCCCAAGAAGAGGATAATAAGTCGAGAAAATAACAAAAAAAACCAAGTCAAGGCGTAAAAGAACCAAGAAGCTGCTTTTGGAAAACGAAAGTAGTTGCTGCCAGATTTAGAAATCGACTTGTTAGCGTAATCACGTGCAATTGATGAAGATTTTGGAGGAGAACTTTGGATTACGTATAATTCTTGGAGTTAGGAGCGCGTAGGAACGGATGGTTTGTGATTTGGAGCTGAATTGTAGAAGTTATCAGAGTTGCAGCTGTCGTGGCTCGAACCAGTCTACTCTTTATGGAAAACATTTTTGGATTGGATTAGGTCACTTAAAAGAGACCCACGACCCATAAAACTTAATTAGACCTTTAAATATAATTTTTTATTATTAGATAAGGGTCCTTGTTCAGGTTTTAGAATAATTAGATGAGCAAAGAGAAGAAAGTCGCCTAAAAGAGAAGACAACGGGAGTTGGAGGCCTACTGCAACACTTCTACACCATTCAATCATTGGAGTGATTAGTATTAGTTTCTTGTCTTAAACATGATTCTAATGTTTTTACTAGTTAGTTTTATTTCTTTAATTATGCACTAAATTATCTTAGCTTGAGTTTGCAATATGTATGAACCTTGAATACTTTATCGATGCTTTTATGATCTTTGGGAATTCAATGTAATTGAATTGGGAATTTTTTTATAGATTTATATAAATTGATTGAGTTTAAGCTTTCTATAACTTTATCAACTATAGATTGACCTTAGTATGTTAAATTGTCACCCTGGTGGTGGGTTTAGAAACAGTAGTGGTTCATATACGTCTGGTGTGCGATAGTGATCCCAACGGGTTTGCCTTGCCGGATAATTACATAGCCTAGTTCTTGTATCCCCAAACTTTTGCATAAAATCATCCCAGCCTAGGACTCTAGTACTAGTAAGACAGCCTTCTAAGCTACCCTGGCAGGAGTTAGGATGAAATTAGATCTCAATTAGCATAACGACCCCAATTCACCCTTATAACTGGAATCATCAACTACGTAAAACAGATGAATACTAGCAAACTTGAGCTATACTCTAATCTCGTTCTTTTTATTTTTTTATTTTCTAGTTCAACTAATCTAGTTTATTATTTGAATCTTAGTTATCAAACAAAAACCAAGCAAAAATCTATTTATTTTATATCTATTTTAAGTTACAACTTCGTCTACACTTTCTAAGAAAACAAGTTTGAAATTGACGACTTTATTCCTTGCAGAGACAATACTTTTTACATACTTACTTTATTGCTTGTCAAAAATCTGTACACTTGTGGTAGTTAGTTCTCTCAAGGTTTGTATATGTTATCATATTTTTATCACACCTTGAAAGATGACAAGTTTTTGGCGCTGATGTCGATGACTATATAGTTAATTATTGTGTTTTGTGTGTAGTAGAGGTAGTTGTTTTCCCGTTTTATGCTTGTTTCTTGTTTATTTTTCTCCATACAGATTTTTAGTTTTGGTGTATGCTCTCGGATCCCAAGAAGTTACTTCGAGCTCAAACGAGACAAGAAATGGAACAAAAGAAGCAAAAAGCAATAGCTAACAACAATGAGCCATTGAATATAGATGTTGAGGGGAATATATTTTCCAAATTCAAGAATGTACCAGCTGGGGAAAATCCAATCCAACAAAAACTAATTTCCCTAGGAGTACAACCACAAGTAGGAGCCAATGGAGGAGTTCCACCTAACAATCCGAATAATTCACGTAGAGAACAAGGTCTTCCTGGACACCCAGATATTCAAGCTGCTCGAGTCAAGCCCAATCCAGGTATGTTGATTCAATTCATGAATTATGATACCTAGAGTGGTCATGCACATCAAAATTTGGCCCGATTGATTCAAAATTTTATGCAGATTTGTGATGCCTACATTACTCAAGGTGTTACTTGCGAGAAAATGTATTACTTCATGTTTCAAATTTCTTGACTGGAGGTCCAAGTGAATGGCTGAATCGTCAACCATTTAATTCAATTACGTCGTGGGACAAACTGCAAGCAATTTTTTTATCAATAAATCCACAAAGCATGAGAATGAAGGATCAAATGAAGCTTGCTAATTTCCTCAAAGATAATGGAGGGCATGAAGTCTAGACGATGGACAAGGTTTCAACAGAGGTTAGCTAGATGTCCACTTCATGGTATACCCTTGATCTTCAATTAAAGATGTTCTATCAAATACTTGACAAGAATTCGCAATTAAGGGTAGATAACCTTAGAAGAGGCTATTTTGTTTCCATGGATCCTACTGAAGCATCGATTGGTATGGAGAAGACTGTAGAGACTGAGAGGAGTTGGCCCTCTTTGTGAGTTCCTATTAATATAAGAGAGGTACGTTACATTTAGATAGTGACACTTCTATAGATGCAAAGTTTTCTTTGTTAGAGAATCAAATTAAGTAGTTGGCACTAGTTGTGAAAAAGGTCTCCAAGGGAGAAAAAAGTTTAAAAATAAATTGTATTATAAGGGGTATCTAGTCATTTTAGTGTGTTAAAGATCGGAAAAAAGTGAAAAAAACCCATCAATAATCGCACACATAGCGTAGGTCTTACAATTTGAAAGGAAAAGTTAACAGAGGGGCCTCTCGTTCGTAGTATAGATGAGCATAAGGGTTTTGTGTGCCTATATTTTAAGTACATGGGCTAGCAAACACAATTATTGAGAGTACAAGGGCCTCATATTCTATTAACCCTTCGACAACACTACCAACATCAAATTCCCACCTTGAGCACCACCAAATAGAGTTGCAGAATTTTGTAAGGGAACAATTTAAGTAACAACAAATACATCTCGAGGAGATGAACCAAAATTATAGCAGTAGGGTCATCCCAACCTACTTAGGGTATATTCTCTCTCTCTCTCTCTCTCTCTCTCTCTCTCTCTCTCTCTCTCTCTCTCTCTCTCTCTCTCTCTCTCTCTCTCTCTCTCTGTCTCTGACACACACACTCCCACACATACATGCACGTGTGAGATTTATATCCTAGTATGGTACACAACTTTTTAATGTGGAATATTTTTATAAGACCTTGATTTTATTTGTACCACAGAGATGATACTTTTTTTATGTTTAATTCTTAGTTGGATTTTTTTGGTTATTTGGTAGGCCCGAGCCAAATCCATCCTCCATATGTTATTGATTTTGTAGGATAATAATTTTGTAAAGTTTTTGAATAATTGATTATCTTGTGTATAATCATTCCTTTCTAGAAGTGTGTGTTGATAGCTATTCTCTTACATGTACCTACAATTAGCATTGCTAAAACATTTAAGACATAATAAAAATTTCACATAAAAGAGTTAGTCATATACATATGACTCTAACCACCTTCTATTAATCATTTGCGATGTTTTTTATCTTATATTTGTACTTTTTCCATCCCTTTGGCCTTAATTGACATATAGAAAGGACACTATAAGGTTCAACTGATGGGTGGGTAGTAATACTTGAGAGTTGGGTACTATTGAATATTCTATTATTCTATCATGACCCCTTAGGAATGCATAAATTGTAGTCAAACACTACAAATGCTAAGTGTCGGGGAGTCGAAAGAAAAATTTGTAATACTCTCAATTTAGGAAGAATAGGTGAAATATGATGATTATATGCATAAAAATATATTATATAAGCATAAGTATTATATAGAAATAAAAAAAAGTAAACACGCTACTTTTCCCCTTATACTACATCGCGATTGTCAACTTAACACCCCCCCCCCCCTTCAAAAAATAAATAAATATACTAAGTCTTATTACCCTCATGTACTTTAATTTTGCAATTGTTTCCCCTACTGACATTTTTCTAGTCCAAAACCTTTTTTAAGTCAGACATCAGTAGGGATAACGAGACACAAAATTAAAGTATAAGGGGTCACGAGTGACAAATTAACGGCGGTTTGGGAGGGAAACGTTAGTTGTGGGAACAAGTCACAACATTAAATTACATGGGGTAATGAGCCTTGTTATTATTTTCAGGTAGTACGTTGACAATCACGATATAGTACTGGGGATAAATAGTGTATTTACTCTAAAAACAAGTATATAGCTTTAGGATTTGCATGGTCTTTTAAGAAATTAACATAATTTAATTAGCTCTAGCTCTATAATTCTAGATTAGTAGAAACTTGAGTCCTTTAGTTGCATTACTGTATTTAGTAAATATACGAGTAACAAGTATATAACACTAGATTAAACGAACATGTAGAAACTTTATTTCTTAAGTGTCTATGTTCTAGCCTCTAAAGAAACTTATATGGGAAAATAAGAGATAAGTCCAATGTCATCCTAGCATAGAAGTGAAAATTGTTGTATTAGTACAATTTGAAAGCAACCAATCGATAAAGCCGATGGTATCTTGAGTTAGTGGGAGCTACTTACTATGTCAGACTTCATTTCAGGCTTGGATCGTGTCTATAGTTGTCGGACTGATAGAGTTTCTATTGTCAGGTTTCTTCTTTGGCAAGGATTAAGTATAACAAATTCTAATAGTTTTTTTGCCTTATATGAAAGTTGGCTCGGTGACTATGGATGTTTTCCATTCATTTGTCCTTTACAGGGCTCAATTCTTTTTTAGGTGAGGATTGATTTGTTTGTGGTAGACGGTGGAATCTTGAGGTTGTTGAGGTGTGTCTCTTTATTGTTGTTTTGTTGGTATGTACTTGCAATCTGATACTTGGTGTGGTTGATTTGTCATTGTTTCTTGTACTGGTTTGTAATGCGGGGAAATCGTTTCAAGTGAAGTTAGGTTTATGGATTTTTAGTTTGCTTGTTATGTTTATAGTCTTCTATGTTGGTCATCTCTAATGTTTCTTGTCTTTATCATTGACGTTTTGTCCTCGATATCTGCAACTATTATTTTCTACCTTGATGGTAATAGTTGAAGGGATATATATATATATATATATATATATATATATATATATATATATATTCCGGTGTTTTTCGTTCATTCTCACATGTTTATCCTTTATCTATTTTAGTTAGGATGTTGAGTTGGTTTCGATTATGTTTGGTGTTAAGTGGTTAAACTTTGTTAATCCGGCAAACACTTACAAGAGCTATTGTCATGATTGCAATTATTCAATTCTTTTTTAGTTTCAGAAGACGACACATGAGGTTGCCTTCTTTTATATCATTCTTTATTGGTATTCTTTTACCAAGATTTAATTGGTTTATATGATGTTTGTAATATTTTATTATTTAATATATAATCTTGTTTTCAAAAAAAAAAATTGTGATAAGCAAATATAAAAATAAGTTATTATGTGTTAAAAATATATTTAAATCATATCTTCAAAAAATCATATTTTTAGTCCATACATTTTTAAAAGTGTCAATTTTAAATTTTTCACTAATTATTTATAAATATTTTACAAAAAAACAGAGAAAAAACAACGCTATTTTTGACTTTCGGGGACGCAAACGGCGCGTCCCCAAAAATTTTGCCGACGCGCTACGCTGCGTCAGCTATGCGACCGTCGTTTTTTATTAACGACGTTGTTAGCGAAGCGTCTTTATTAAGGTGTGTTATTAGGGACGCGTGTTGCCAAGCGTCCTTATTTAATATAGCGTCCTTAATTAGTATAGCGTCGCTAAATGGGTTATACACATTACTGACGCTATTGCTCCACGCGTCGACTATTTTGTGGTTTATATGTCGACGCATATCAGCATTGCGTCCTTAATGTCTTAAAGTATATGAAGACGCTTTCTAGCTACGCGTTGGTAATTTTTCAAACAAAATGCCAACGCTTAAGCTTGCGTAAAATGCCCACGCTCTTAAAATTTAAATATCATAAATAATCATTTATATTAGTTTTTAGACTAATTAAATTCAAATTCAACTTCAACTTCATAATTAAAACACGAAAAAGGTCGTTTAAAAATATTACATTCAAAATATTCTTATCAACTCCATCAAAAACAAATTAAGTCAAATAAAACATGATTTCAAAAACACATACTTTGTCCAAAAACACAATAATTGTTTATTTTTTTTCAGCTTGGAAAGCTCATATCTGCTCGAACATTAAATTCATTTGAGCTTGCAACTGAGCTTGTTGTTTTAAAGATTCCTGCAGTTGAGTTTGTAGTTGAACTTGACCTTGAGCATATATCTCAGCCTGTGACCGTGCTTCTTCCCGAACTTCTTGAGTTTGCGAATGAGCTTCTTTAACTTGCATCCGTGCTTCAATCAGTTGTGCTTGCATCTGATTAATCTGTTTTTTCATCATTGGCTTCCCCGGAAAATGATGAGGAGCTTCTTTTTATTACATTATACTAATAGACAACCAAAGAATTCACGACTCACACAAACTTAATTCTAAATAAGAAGTCATAACTTTGCTGACTTCAGGGGCGGAGCCATGTGTACCTTAGGGGGGTCCATGGCCCCCCCTGATTTTTTGAAAAAAAAAAATTATAACTATATCAAAAAAAAAAAATATAGGTAAATAACTCCTAAATTATTAAGAAATCTTCATTTGGCCCCCCCTAACTTTTAAAAGTTTATTTTATTAAGCTTTAAATTATTTTATTTATAAGATTTTTTCTATTTTTTATAACAAAATAAATGTTATTTTATATTTAAAAAAGAAATTTATAACAAAATTAATTAAAAAAATCAATATCAAGACTTATATTGTAATATTTATACAATATAGGGACCTTTAGAGCAATTTCTCCTAATATAGGGACCTATTTTACAATTTTTGTATGATATTTAGACTATAGTGCAAATATTGGCGGAACTTTTTTTTTCGGGGGCGTTGCCCCCGAACCCCCTTGGCCCCCCCTTACGTAAATTCCTGGCTCCGCCCCTGACTGACTTTAATCTTAATAATCACATATGAAAGTAATACGATCCAATAATTCGTTCTAACCTTAACAATAAAAGAAACAGTAATATCCCAAATGTTCACTCAATCTAATTTTAATAATCAAATACAGTAATAAGAACCAATCTTTTACTTTAACCTTAATAATTCAGTAATAACCTAATTACTTACTCAAATCTTAATAATTAAACAAGGCAGAAGAGTTTTAATGGAGAAGGAATAATCTAACCTGCAGTAATAACCCAATTGCTCACTCTATCCTTAATAATTAAATTAAAGAAGGCCGTCGGAAAAATTGATTTGTTTGCAAAATTGGGTTCTTCGATGGTTCTTCAATGTTTTTAAAGTTAATTCCTCTACGGCGGTGTTATGTGTGCAAGAGAGCGGCTGATGGGTGGGGTGAGTGAATTACGTTTCTTTTAGTACAGTAAAAACTTAGAATAGAGTGGAACAAACATAAATTAGGAAAAGATTTTGGGATGTTGAATATGGTCACCGACAACGACAAGTAATAGAACAAAAAAGAAGATAAGTTGAACTTAGGCCATCGATCTGTATAATATTTTTTTTTTTGTCAGACAAGGCTATATATCGCTCTGTATATTATTTTTATTTTATTTTGTCAGACAAGGCTGATCATTTAAAGAAAATAAAAAAAGCTATGCGATAATTGTTTTTTAATCTTAAAACTTGAATGATTTTAATTGGTTGACAAAAAAAAATGATTTTAATTAAAAAATATTATAATAATATAATATTTCTTACAAAATAAAGTATAAATAGATATTATAAAGGTAAAAAATTATATTTATATCATTAAATATATCATGTAATACATTTATATACAATTTTATAAGAATATTTAGTAATAATATAAGAATAAATTAAAAATTATGGAAAAATATCTTATTCAAATTATTTTATTAGTCTAAATATATATTTTTTCAATTATGCAACCTGAAATGGAAATGGATAAAAGTTGGATAGCCAAACCAAGACATAGTATTGAATATATTAATGGAATGGATAAATTTATTGAGTTTGCATTGGAACATGGTGGTTCACGAGATGGAATGTTATTATGTCCTTGTAAGTATTGTCTGAATAATATTTTGCAATTTCCAAACATAGTTAGAGATCATGTTGTGGTTCCGGGTATGAAAAATGGGTATATTCATTGGAATTTTCATGGAGAAATTGATATGAGATCAGATGCACAAACTCATGTTGGTCGAGTGGATCAGTCGAACAAAAACTCAGATGATGAACAAGATCATGTGAAGGACTTAGTATATGATGCATTTGGAATTCGTCAGAGAGTAGAGAGTGAAAAAACTAATGAAGGTGTAAGAGATGCTCATATCGATATTAATGTTGACGACAATATCGAAGTTCAACGTCAAAATCTTTCTCAAAGTGAATCAAATGCATATAATTTAAGATTTTTAAAATTTGTTGAGGAAGGAAATCTCTGAAGTGTATGTAACTTTTTCAAATGTTATTTTTTGAGTTAATTACGTTACCATACGATACTAATATTTGTGTTTAATTGTACTAATCTAATGATAATTTTTTTAAAGTTGTACTTTTTTGTTTATCAACATTCCCAACGCAAATCTATAAGCGTCCTTATGTGCTAATTATAACTGACGCTCATATAGTTGCGTCCCTAATTAGTGTGCAAATAAAGACGCAAAACGAAAAACGTCCCGTATGAGCTATCAGTATAACCGACGCTCATGTAACGGCGTCCCTAATTAGCGTGTCAACATTGACGCTTGTGTAACTACGTCCCTAATTATTGTGTTAATATCGACTCTCATGCAGGCGTGTCCCTAATTAGTGTGTCAACACCGACGCTCACGTAACTGCGTCTTTAATTAGTGTGTCAATAGTGTCGCTTATATATAAAGCGTCTTGAAAAGGTAAAACAAGGACGCGTGAATCAACAGCGTCCCTATAGCAAAATAAATGCCGACGATATATAAGACGCGTCCCCTATTAACAGCATACAGGGACGCTTCAAACACATTGTCGCCAAATATAACAATTAAGGACGCGTTTGCTTTTGCGTCATTATTTATAATTTTTTTAGGGACGCTAACGCGACGCGTCGTTAAAAAACCGTCGCTAAATAATCATTTTCTTGTAGTGATATTTTAAAAATGATTTGAACATTTCAATTAAAATTACTAACTTTTATAAAAGATTAATTTATTTAATTTAAAATATTAAATTATCATTACAATTTATGAAACATCTAAAAAGAATTAGTAAAAGTATCTAAAAATGACAATTTTGAAAATGTATAGTGATATTTTTGATATAGGCTCTTACGTGAAATACACTATATATGTACTACTATTGACTTATACTTAGTGTATCAAATAGTATAAGAAATTGCATAAAGCAAAAGTGAAAATGCAGGTGGAGTCTTCATTAGATATGGGCAGCTGTTCCCCAACCATCACCCTATGAATAAAATAGAGCTGGAAAGAGCAGACAGCCTTAAAAGTTACACAAATGCATGCCATCACACTACACAAATGATGGGCCATGCTTGCTTCCCATTCCAATACTACCTTTTTTTTATTTATTTAAAGATCAATTCATGTTACATCCAATAATTAACATTTTATATCATTTTATTTTTCATAACAGATAACTCTGTTTCAAGAAATGTGAATAAGGTCACAAATATATATATTAAATATGATAGATAAAAGTTACTATCTCTCGTGAAGCACATTTCACACAATTTTCCAGCTGAGAGTGTAGCAATTTCAAAAAGGGAGATAATAATGGTTTCTAAATCTAGGAACAAACTTCACTTTTCATCAAAAGAACAAAAGGTAGGTGCATAATGTTTAAAGAGAAGTGCAAAATGACTAGATAAAATTCTACTACTAGCTTCCTATCTATAGAAAAAACCCTCCTTTGAGGACTTCTTTTCCACTTTCTTCCTTCAACCACCACTTTCTTCCTTCAACCAATCTTCCCAAATACCATATATTCCCCAAAAAACGCCGAGCCTTCACAACCCGAGCAAGATATAGTAGACTAGAGTGATAGGTAACGCTATTAACATCCCAAATATAACCCTGAATCAACAAATTCATCGTTAATTTTTTAATCTTTAGGAAAAAGGGAATCAAATTTGAGTTCGAGTTCTAACCCGGTGCTCAAAATACTAGGATGAACATTATATTCCTTAGCAAAGACAAATGGAACAATTCCTTGAGGAAGAGAAGCCTGAAAAAAAACATATTGATTTAAAAAAAGTATTTATAATTTGTACAACATTTTTAAAATAGTAATCGGTGTACCTGAACAATGGCAACATGCAATAGGACACCACGTAATCCAACGGCTATGGAAGCAGCCGCCATGACTGCGGGCCCCACAAGAAACCTAATGGACATAGAGAAGGCAGCAACTGATTTACCACATGCAATCATTTTAGGTTGCAAAGCCATGAATAGTCCTGTGTAAATTTGTAGTGGATTAGTATTAATTAATTGAGAGGGTGTTTCAGCTTTTTGGAGATAGTCTAGGGGTGTAATTGCAATTAATACTTACCAAGACTAAACATTGCCATTCCAAGACCAGCATCGGATAATATAGCAATTGATTTCGCTATTATAGCAGGCATCTCAACATGCCACCTGAAATATATAAATACCGAAAAATCTTAAGCAAATTCAAAAATTGTTTTTTTTAATTTATTTATTTTCTCGGAATTTAGCATACCTGAATGAAACTAGAGACCAAGTGAGACCAATAAGACTAGAATAAGTGTTTGGATTTCGAATAAGTTTTCGCCAAACCATAATCAAGATAAGTCTAGTCATCACACTAGCAGCCGGTAAAGCCGGTGGTTTAGTCTCCGGCGCGGCAGTTTTTGGCCGGAGCTCGGTGGTGGAACTTGAACCAAGCTTTGATAAAACTGGTTCTGCTCGTTCAGTACCATTTGGTCCCTTTCCAAAGCTAAACTCATCTCGCCCATAATCATCATAATCTATAGTTTTGAACATCATTAAAATAACATTAATTAATAAATTTAGACAGCCGAAATTATTTATTTATTTTCTATTTGAAGATCTGAAATTTAGGACTATGTTTAACTATAGGACAAACAAGACCCAAATTTTAGGGGATTCTAGTCTATTTTCAATTTTCAAGAAAGAAACAAAAATTTGGACAAACTAAATAGTACCCCCTATAGTAAAACAAAAGGTCAAAAAAATACCACGGGTATTTGGTATTTTACCCAACCATATATATAAAATATTAAGCACAAATAATTAAAAAAAAAAAAAATATTAAAAACCTTTTGGATGAGCTCCGACACCGAGATCATTGCCATAGTCACCGGCGCCACCACGAAACACATGAATGCCGCCTTCAGAAACCGGCGAAGCACTCGAACTCCATACAAACATGTGAAGATCTTTACCATTTTCCGTTCCGTTACCTTTCTTTTTAGCTCCGGCGACCACCGGAGAGAATATTCCGGCGTTAACAGGAGGTGGGTACCCTTGTCCGTAACCCCTACCATAGCTTCCCAACCCATTTTCCTCGTCAAACCCGAAGTTCGAGTGTCTTGGACTAACATTACTACCAGTTTTTCCGTTAACCATGGTGTAAAAATCATTATGGTTAAAGCTAGAGCCTCTAGGAGTTGGGTTTCGAGAAGATTGAAGAGAGTAAATCTCGGCGTTAGTTAGGTTTGATGCTCTAGGTGTTAATGAAACACCGGAGTGAGGTGGTGCTCCTCCATGACCACCACCATTAGACCTCCTTGAAAAGATATCGGACCTAGAGCTAGTAGATTTTCTAACGGTAACATGAAGTTTCCCATCATCTCCAACTTCAGCTTGTGTCTCTAATGGCTCTTTACCATCTAAAGACAACACATCAGAATCAACCCTAAATGATACAATAGAGCCTCCTGTATCGGGAAACTGTTCAGCTATAAGCATTCTAGCGCATCTATACTCGAATAAGAAAAGCATCAAAGTGTACCAGATAATGCATTGTAAGACAACTATTTGAACCATTAGAGAACCTGAAAACTCGCCGTACATACCCTTTAACAAAGGTATACCCATAACAAGTGTATTGGGTAAAGTAGATAAAGAGAATAAAGTAATAGACCATTCAAGACTACCTCTTGAACTAATTCTTGACCAAATGGATAACATAACAAGTATGATAATCTTTTGAAGTGTATCAGCTGCTATGAATCTGTAGTTCATAGCATATGGATTGTTGTTTGATATGAAATGGAAAGAAAGTAATGGAACAGCAAATAAAGCTACGAATCTATTGATCCCTGAACATTGATCAGGTGTAAAGATTTTCCACCATTTTACTGAACCATAAGCTAAGATCATAGCTACATAGAGTGGTACAACAGCTGTGAGGACATGGTAAAAATCTAAAGCAGTGATCATGTTTTTTTCAAAATAGTACTTTTTTTTGGATTTTAAAAAACACCCAGAAGAGAATATATGGTGCTTTGAAAAACCCAGATGGGGTTTAAGAAAAAGTTGAAATCTTTTATGTTTTTGTTGAAGAAAAATGGAAACTTGGTTGAAGAAAAAGGTACGTGAACATGATATTTGTGTTTCACCTGTGAAGAAAAAGACAGGTTGAAGTGGGATAAAGCTGGTGAAGATGAAGGTGGTTTTAATGGTGGAAGAAGGGAAAACTAATGATGATAAAAAATCTTCAGAGCTGATTTTCTGGGAGTATAGAGGTTGGAGAGAGAGAGAGAGAGAGAGAGAGATGTGATGTGTTAATATTTATGAAGAATAAATGGCAGACAAGGAAATAAAAGCAGCTGAGTTCTTTTGGGGAGCTTTTATCTAAAGTCTTTTTCATGTTGGATAATTGAGACCTCTTTCTTACACACTTTCAGACAATTTCTTAATATGTTGTTGCTATACTCATTTCTCCATTTTTTTTCTCTTTCTAACTAGATATAATTTTATTCCCGGCACAGTTTTGAGGATAAGTCGTATTGAATCGTTACTGAAGTCTTGTTCTTGTAATCTTTTATTTCAGGTTAATTAGTATACTAAAAGTTAAAACTAAGGGTAGGATAAAAATATCAACTTCTTAAAAGAAAACGTTTTGTTCTTGGAGAACCCAAGGTCCATCGAATCTCGTGTGCACGGTGTTACAATGGATCTTTGTCTCGTACGCACCCTTGTCATTCACCAGTACCACCACTCCTAGAAAACCCCATCCACAATTTTATCTTATGTGAGCAAAGAAAACTTCATTTGTCTTTACTTTGATTTTATGAAATACTACTCGCTTGAAAACAATTAAACTTAATGTTCTACTTTATTGATATATTTGCGTCCAAAAATAACAAAACGGTGAGTTTCAAAAACTCACTAAATTGCTTTATAAAGGATTACGTGGTACAATTAGGTTGAAATAATTTTTTTTTTTTGACATGGTAAAAGTAAAAACAAAAAGCAAAGGAAGCGGACTTATCCGATTCCCAGTTCTGTTGAAGCTCCCTATGAGGTTTTGGAGCGGATCTTCTTTCCCTTTGGCTCCGTGTCTAGCGATTTTTGCAAGACGATCAGCTTGACTGTTCATCCTTCTCGGAAGATGCCTGAAGGAAACCGGTCCAGCTTCTTCTGCTTTCATCCTGATTAGTCGGATGATCGGTAGAATTGTCCATCTCGCCACTGACACCTGCCTAATACCTTGTATTACTTCAAGGTTATCCGAATATATAGTCTTTGAGAGTCCCTGATATGCTTTGCCTTGATCAATCGCTTCCAAGACAGCTAATGCTTCCCCTTCCAGACTTGTGTTAACAAACACTGTTGAGAAACACGAGCTTGTATCTCCTGTCCTGCGGTTGATAATAGTCATTCCTATTCTAGTTGGTTCGAACTTTGTTGAAAAAGAAACGTCACACATGATGCTGATATCTTATGTGCTTTGTATTTCCATGGCTTGTGGATGTCTCTGAGCTGTCGTGTTATTTATATTGTCTTCTCTTCTTGTCCAATTGTTACCATGTAATTCAAGCATTACTTTATGGGTGCTTTGAATGATCTGGTCTATATTTATAAGATTATTCTCGTGAATTGCTTTCATCTTTGCCTTCTATATGTTCCATATGAGTATTTGTATGTAGTTGATAACTGTTTTTCTTTCCCAGCCGCCGGAAGAGAAGGTTTCAATGATCTGTTGAAACCAATCCCCGATGTTGAGGATCTTCGTTTGTGGTATTGATATTTGTAATATTGACGCTGCCCAAATGGCTTTGTTGATGGTGCATTGTAGTAGAATGTGTTCGACTGTTTCGTCCTCGGCGTGGCACCAGGGACAAATCGGTGAATTAGAGCATTTGCGAATGTAAAGGTTAAGAGTTGTCGGTATCGCGTTACTACAGGCCTTCCAGTTAAAAATACAGATCTTTTTTGGTATATTTGCGTCCCATATTGTCTTCCAGAGGGAGGGTCGTACATTGTTTGTAAAAATGTTGTTTGTGGTTCTTCAAAGGTATCAACATCTGTAAGTCTTTTCAATCCCGTTTTTGTTGTATAAATTTCGTTCTTCGAGAATGGCCAAATGAATCGGTCTTCTTGATCTGTATTAATATTTCGTATTCTTGTTATTTCTGGTATGACCGGTTGTGGGAAGAAATCGTCAAGGATTTCCATGTTCCACTCCTTAGTATCTAGCGTCCATAGTTCGTTAACCCTTTACAGTTTGCATGATTCTGGCTTTTCAAGTTTCCAGTTGGTGTCTAGCCATTTGTCGTTCCAGATATTTGTTGTATTTCCATTGCCGATTTGAAACGACCCATCCTTCTTTAGAAAGTCCCTACCTTCGATTATGCTTGCCCAACTCCAGGTTCTGTTTTGTCTCAATTTTATATTCATAAAGTTAGATTTTGGATAGTAAATACCTTTGAGTAGACGAGCTGCAAGGGAGTTCAGGTTGTGGAGGATCCTCCAATCCTGAGCTCCTAGAAGTGTCGTGTTCATTCTTTTAAGGTCTTTAAAACCCATCCCGCCTAATAACTTCCCAATCGTGAGTTTTTCCCAAGCTAACCAGTGAATTCTATCTCTTTCCCCTGAACTCCACCAAAAGTTAGCGATAGCTGCAATGAGTTTTTTACGGAAAGAAATCGGATAAGAAAAGATAGACATAGTATATACTGGTATGGCTTGTAGTACTGCTTTGATTAAAACTTCCTTCCCTCCTTCGGACAGTAACTTAGCCTTCCATCCTTCTGTTTTTTAGAACATCTTTTTTGATATCCTTTCTAGTGCTTCGATTTTTTATCGTTTGTGGCATAACGGTATACCTAGATATTTTCCTAGATCCTCTATTTCTACCATTTGCAATTCTTCTGATATTTGGTCTATGATATCTTGTGTTGTGTCGTTACTGAAATAAATTGCCGATTTATAAAGATTGATTTGTTGTCCTGACCCTTCGCAGTATTTTGTGAGGCATCTTTTAAACACTGTTATGTTGGTGGCATTGATTGTGAGAAAAAACAAGGAATCATCTGCAAACAAAAGGTGTGAGATCTCTGGACAATTTCTAGTAATTTGTATACCTTGTATCATTTCTTCTTGTGCGGACGCTTCAATTAAGCTAATAAGAGCTTCTGTCATGAGAGAGAAAAGGAAAGGAGAGAGTGGGTCTCCCTTTCGCAGGGCCCTTCCCGAGGTGAATGTTTGCATTCTCTGTCCGTTAAAATTAATTTGAAATGTTACCTCTGTGATGCACGTTTTGATCCATTGGACCCATGTGTTGTCGAAACCGATCTTGATTAAGAGTTCCAATATGAACTCCCACCGGACTTGATTGTATGCTTTGGCCATATCAATCTTAATACTGGCCATAGGTTTCGGTTGTTTCCTTTTTCGTGTCATATAATATGATAGTTCTTGAGCGATTATAATATTATCTTGTATTGTTCTTCCTTTAATGAATGTCGCCTGTGTAGGTGAGACGATCGCATCCATTATTTGTTGGAGCCGGTTTGAAAGCATTTTAGCTATCAATTTATATCCAAAATTGATACATGATATCAGTCTATAATCTCCTAACAGTTCTTTTATATCTCCTTTCGGTATAAGAGTAATTAGCGTGTCTTTCATATCCTCCAGGGGGGGTATTGTTACTGGAAAAAATTTCCACAACTCTGAATACATCATGTCTAATAATATCCCAGAATTCAATATAAAATCTACCGTTTTGACCATCCGGTCCTGGTGCCTTTGTTGGTGAGAGGTTTTTTAGAGCTTGTTCGAGTTCTTCCATGGTTGGTGGTGCTGTCAGCATCTAATTCATGTCAGTTATTATCTTTGGTTTAATGTATCTCAAAGTTGTGCTGATAGCCTCTGACGTTGTATTTTTCTGCAAACAGATGGTTATAAAATGACTGGAAGTTAAATTTCACCTCGTCAATGTCTTCAGTCCATTGTCCAGTTTCATTCTTGATTCTAGTGATTCTATTGTGGGATCTTCGTTACATTGTGGCCATGTGGAAAAAAAATTGTATTTTTATCCCCACATGTGAGCCATTGTTGTCTTGCTCTATCTGTCCAGTATTTTTCTTCGCATTGGAATTCGAATTCAATCTCTTTACGGAGTTGTTTCTCTTCGTTTTGCTTTTCTATCGTATTTGGTGAATTTGTAAGTTCGGTAAGTCGTTTTTTGATGTTTTTTATCTGTGTTTGGTGGTTTTTGAAAGTGTTTTTACTCCAGGTTTCAAGGGCTTTTATCTTGTTTCTTGTTTTTTGTAAGTAGTTATTAAGTGGGTGTGGGTCGTTGTTGCTTTCCCAGCTATTTTGGACTACGGTCCTGCAATCGTTGTTATCAAGCCAATATGATTCGAATTTGAAATACTTTTTACCGATTGGCGTTTTTTAATCATGTTTGAGGATAAGCGAGTAGTGGTCTGATCCGATTGCTGGTGGGATATGGACTTGTGCTTTTGGGAAGCGCATAACCCACTCATAAGACCCAAGGACTCTGTCGATCTTGGTTTTGACCAATTTGTTTCCCATTTGTCTATTTGTCCATGTGTATGAACATCCCGTTGAATTGACTTCAGCTAATCCATTATTGTTGATGAAGTTTTTGAAATCTATTATATGTTGTGTGTTGGGGGGCGTAAGGCTACTTTTTCTTCTAAGTTGAGTATATTGTTGAAATCGCCCATGATAAACCATGGTTTGTTGTTATTATCATTCCATCTTGTTATTTGATTCCATATATCCAATTTATCATCGTGATTGTTAGGAGCATGAATGAATACAATATAATACGTGAAAATATGATCTTTTATATATAAGATAGCATAATGTCTACTACAAAAGATGATATCAATTTTAACCTTTTCGTGCTACAAAAACAAAAAAAACCCGAGTGAAACGCACTCCCAGAGGGGTCAAAAATATGAAAGTTTTTGTAACCATATTTGCGAATGGTATCCTTCGCATCTTCCTGCTTTAAAAAAGTTTCACAAAAACATATAATATCGGGCTTAAAGCTAAACAAAAGAGATTTGATTAGAGTCTCTGTCAAGGGAGCCCGTATCCCTTGGCAGTTCCAAAACATCGTACTCATTTTCCGATGGCGGCCCTAGGAAGGCCGCGCTCCTCTTGGATCTTGTTGGGCTTGGATTTATTTTTATTGAACTTACGAGTACTCTGTACTTCCTCCCCGCTCTCCACTTCTTCTGAACCATCGAATTTACCTTTCCAACCTTCAGTAGCATCCTCTTCCTCGTTATCCTCTTCTTCGGGTTCGAACCGTGAATCTTCTTCAAGTGCTTTCCTTTTTTCATCAATAGTATTATCTGAGTCCGAAATAGTAACAAAACCTTTCTCTGTGGATGTTTTCTCATCACTCTCCTCCCTACTGATTAACACCACATGCTTTCCTTTACCAGCCATGTCTAAGTGCATTCTTTTTGGATTTTTCTCACCTTCTTTCCTATTGCTCCTAGTCCTTCCCGCGATACCCTCTCTTCTGTTCACACCACTTTCATCTTTCTTACCAGCCACTTTTTCCATGAACTCACGACGTCTCTTCTTTACGAAATTCTTTTGCATTTTGTTGGTTAAAGTTCTGTCTTTAGCTTGTGGGAATTTATTGTAGAAAGTTGTTCGACGCTTGATGACAGTAGTATCGGTACTAGTACTAATAGACTCCTTCACACTTCTTCTATTGTCCCTACCCTGGTTTACCCTTTGCTGAAAAGCGTCACTATTATTTCTTTCCACTTATTGTTGTGCGATGTTCAAATCAATTCCTTGTGTCCTTTCACCTGTAGCTTGTTGTTGTGTGTCATTGTGACCCCTCATGCCTTCATTAACAACCTCTTGTAACAAACCTGACCCTCGAACTTCTCTACGGCTTGGATTACCATGTCCTTTATCAAACCTTTGGTCTCGATGTTCTTGTTTCCTCTGTTCCCTAACATTATGTCCTTGTGAGTAACCTCCCATGTCCATATCTTGATTATGAGTGTTAGAAGGGCCACCTCTCTCTCTTCTTTCATGGTTTCGATCATTATCATTATTGTTGTCATCTCTATCCCACTTAAATTTGTCTAGCATTGTTCTCAAACTTATTACCACACTTCTTACGAAGTCCATATATGGGTTGCGTAGGGGGAAACCTCGCAATATTGTCAAGAGACCAAGTTGCTTTCCTTCTCTCGTCCAGATCCTCTATCTCTTGAACAATCACAACACTACAGTTTCCTTCACGGTGACCAATACAACGACAACGAAAACAAAGTGCACCCACGTTCTCGTATTTAAACGTTATCCAACCGACTCCTTCTTCCTGGGCGAGATACCAGCCAGGTGGAAGGGGTTGCTTTATATTAAAGCGGATTCGAAATCGTAATATCTTAATGTCTGTGGTAACATTGTCAGGATAGTCAATAGCTTCAATTTCTATGAAACAAGGGTAAATAACAAGGATGGTCTCTTCAGTGTTTTGGATGAAAGCTAGTCCACTAGCTTGCACCCAAATTGACGAGTAATCTCTATTAACAGTGATATTGTCTACAAAGTATTGACAAAGACTGAAAGCAAAATGCATACCAATAAAATACCTCGGGCGAAGATTCCATAACCTTTCAAGATCCCCTTCCTTGAAAAACTCTAGCTTAAACACGTTTTCTTCCATCTCTGTGAGTCGAAAGTCTCTTCTGACTCCCCATTTCTCTTGTATATGTCTTCTGAAATCTTGAAGTATCACCGTTTTTCCACCGATAGCAGTAATAAGCATGTATGGTTCCTCCCTATTATTTTCAACACGCTTAACCTTGATGCCTAACTCGATAACGCCTAAGGATTTTCCATTTGTTTCATTCAATGGCACTATAGGGAAAGCATGACAGTCCCTTGTTGCCATCATCTTGCTTGGAATGAGTATTAAAATAAGAAACCTGTATTTTCCTTGGTGGATAGAAAGTGTGATAAAATAGTAGTGAGAGAGCAAAACCTTAGTAGACGAGAGTGTAAAAGATGAAGGTAAAAGAAAGGTAATGAAAAGAAAAGTGTTAAAAGGCGTACAAGGGGGTGTGCGGAAGCTGAAGAGTCATTTTATATGTTTGAGGTACTCTCGATCTCTTAACCTCATGATAGCCTTCCCAATTTCGATACCACCGCCTTGTTATCTTCAAAGAGAAACACTCCACTTCTATTTAATTTCCTGATGTGTCTTAATATGGGATAATAGATATTAAAATTATTATTGCATGTTAAACAGGTGTCACTTTTCTCGTATTAATTAGATAAAATTTCTTCCACGGACATTAAAATTCCACTAATATCGTTAGTGGAGTACATAATTGCCCCACTCTCCTACGTTAACCTCTTAACAAAAAGATTAGGAGCTAGACTTGCTTCGTTAATCTTAAAAGATAAAGATTGATAAATACGACACTGGAATAGGGAGAGATAAGAAAACTTACCTTTGCTGATATCGATTTTTGGACTTAAATTCTGTAAAAAGGTTGAAAACCGTGGGGATTCAACCTTAATTGATCTTTGAAGTTTATATGACCGCTGAAAGACTATATTGAAAACCTTTCTACCTTGCTTATGAGCCTTCTTATCAATGATTTCCCTTTTGTAATACGTTTGATTGAAATTGTGTGAGTGGTAATTGAGAAAACCTACTGTTAGGTTTTTAAATTTGTGAGATAACTGATGATTGTTGTAGAAATTGATAAGGGGGCTTGGATTTTTAGGGTTTAGAGCTAATCCATCTGATGACGGGTTCATAGCTTCGATCCGAGCAAAAAGCCCCAAATCGGAGTAGTTGAAACTGGTGGATGTGAAATAATTATTCAATGACTTCACTTGTAAACTTTTGGTATTTTTTTTTTATTCAATATTTGCTCAATTACCTTTTTGCTCACAAATGCATAATGTCCAATACCAAAATTTCAAGTTTGTAAAGGAAGATTCATTTGTTTAGGAACTCGTTACCCTCAAAAAGATTAAGGCCTATATACCTTTACTTACTCGTCACAAAATCCAATTTAGATTGAATCTAACTATGAAGCTAATTCTTTGGAAGGAATTAGACGTTCTCATTGCCATAAACTTATGGCTCAAAATACAGCATTGAAACCCCAATCAAGCGAGAGTTTTCTTCTATTTAAATTTAGGTAATTTGAATAAGATACGATTTTCATGAAAATCTTCGCAAAAATGAATTTAGGGTTGAATTCAATCTTCATATTGATCAAATTGGAAATTGATCTTTTGGCAGTTATAATTGATGATCAAACACCATCTAAAATTTTAGGTCATCTGTCATGTCTTGTTGCTCAATTACATATCAAACTTAAAACTCTGTTAAACTTTGTTAATTTCCCTACGATTGACCACCTAGACATATGTATCTCACTATTGCTAGGCTAGATGAAGAAAAAAGTTAAGCCAACTAATAAGTGTTCAACTCTCACCCCATTTCTCTTAAATGCATGGAACTCAAATGCTAGTATACCATTAATTGCTCTGACATCTACTAACAATTTGACAAATCACTTACGCAACAATGTCAAGGAGTCGCTTAAATTATGTGGCAGGCCTAGAGATGTGATAAATTAACGAATAATTTAAAGAAACACCTCGGGAAATCCATGAGAAACTCTCTGCAAGTGCACAGATCGTTCGCAAGTAATAGTTGGAAAAAGTACAAGTACGTTCTCAGAGATTTAGTCTGTTAGCTCAAACTCGTGTTCAGATCTAAGTGTAGATTGAATTATTTGTAACTTTGACTGGCAACTCTTGCACTTTCTAAAAACGACTTCTTTAGTCTTTTAACTCTTAATTTTGTCTTTAATCTCGCTTTCTTGACTTCTTATCCATGTTTTGGCATCTAATATCATCCTTGTACCTAAGAGGTTCACACTTAACACAAAAATTACATCTAAAATGCTATAAAAGTAACAAATCTCCAAAGCAAGGTAAGAAACGAGAATATATCAAATAACAAGAAAATATCCCTCGGATAAGTGCATAATAAAGCTAAAATGATGTCCCATGACTAGAATTATTCTATCACAAATATGGAGAGATCATTATGATACATAATGTTTTTCTCCTCCTCCATAATATTTGAATGAGTTAACCATGTATAGGAAAACACCTTTATTAAATAGTTGTTGGGAATACCTCCCATACTTTTACAGGTTAAGAGAATGGTTAATCCAATTAGAAACGGTTCAGTATAGAGGAAGTAAAAAATGCTCAAAACATGATCTATATGTTAAATTAGAAAACCAAATCTCTTTCACGTTGGTGCAAAAATAATAATGACTTGTAAATCAACACCCATTTCTATTGAAAAAATGGTCCCCAAGGTCACAACTTGTCTACCTATCTTACCAACTAAAATTCAATTTAGGTAAAGATGTTAAGAGTCCCAATAAACATTTTTTGTGAGGAAGGACTTAACTAATTTTGCTAGTATTATAGGTACATTACTACAAATAGATACAAATACCTTTATGGGAACTTAACATAATGTTGTGCGTATATACATCAAAGTAGACTTAAAATATGAGCTTATAAAATCACTTTTGGTTGAACTTAATGAGAAATATTCTATGAGATTAAGATTGAATTACATGGATACACCAATTTTGTACCACTTTCAAATTAGTGGGGCATCTCTCTAACAATTTGAGATTCACAAAAACAATCATAGCAAAGGCCGTAATAACTAAGATAACGATAAAAAATCTGAGTCTTGAACATGTAAAAGATATAATGCACTCTTTTTAAACACTTTGTTTGCCTGGACGGTCATGTTAAGAACGGCAATGCAAAATATGTTGTTGAGATCAAAGAAGGTTAAGTGGTTGATGTAAAGAGGTGCCTCAATTGTCAGTCACCCAAAGAGAATATGGAACCTCTTTCACGTCAAAATAGGGAGATCAATGGCATAAAAAATGGTTATATATGATTTCATAAATAGAAAGATGGTGAATTATCCTACGAGGAATATATATATATATATATATATATATATATCTTGTATATATTAGTTTGAAGGTTTGCATTATAATCCCCTTATCTTTTCTAACGTTTATTACAACTTGAACCGTTTGAGCTTGTGTTTCACTATGTCTTACATAAAGTTAGTAGTGACTAGGAAGAGGTTCTAAATTACTATGATAGTCTAAGTTACTATTTTCAGAGGATTTTGTGTGAAAGAATATATTGTTGAGTGTTTTTTTATCTGCACTTTTAAGACTTCAACAATTTTTTCATATTTACAAGTACAACAACAACAAAAACAAGTAAATCTAAGTGTGAATAGGTAAGTCACTATGTGAGAAAGCAAGACTTTTAGTGAGTAAGTGTTTATTGTGTGTAGTCAAATTATGATTGTCCTTAGAGGGAAAAAAATGTTCTTAAGGAAACACTCATAAGCTATTCGATCATCGTGAAAGCAGACGTACCTTTTGAATGGAATCACTATGAATATATGTGTTTCTTATCTTGTTTTAGTTATATCTTTTCATTCCAGACAAATTTCATTTGTCTTATCTACCAGATTGTTAAGTGTCTAATCTATTATTCAAAAATGTATATACACAATTTATTCCCCCGCTAGATTGTTACTGGGAACAAACAAATCCATGTTGTGTAATTTAGGATTCAAATGATATCTTGAAGGTCTATGAATGATTGATATTGGATTACCAGTCTCAGTTCTAGATAGAATTCTAGGATTACCCGTAAGAAACTAGACTCATTGATCATCGTAGTGTGGTCCCTTAGTACACTTGGATGAATAAGAGTATGGGGTGCTACAGTGAAGCGAAACTAATAGAGCGCTAGCTGCTTAGTTGGAATTTGAGAACTTGTATTTCAGTATTGAAACTCTAAGGGTTTCCAACCATTGCCCCATATTTCTTTACACTTCTTTTCAAGTTGATAAGAGGACCAACCCTTTCAAGGTTTTCAATTTCTAGACCATCCATGACGACTTCCTTGATGTGGTACATAAGGGTTAGAGCACTAAAATTATTGGCTCGCTCCCCTATGTAACTCCCTTCCTTGATTTTGTTATATTTGGAAAAAACATTAGATTATCCAACTCACAATGCTTAATGGGGAAACATTGGATTAGGATATATGATGTCTCCCTAAATGTTCTAATTTTATTCCCTTGGGAGACATCATTTTTGGTGTTTCTTTGATTATTTAGATAGACTTTTGGTGCTAATATGCAATAATTCAATTTTCCTCTCTAGATTTTAGTATTTTTTGATTTATTAAACTTTTGCGCGTAATATGGGTTGTTTTTAGTTAAAATCTTGTATGTTTTGAATACTAGCTAGGAGAGGAATAAAAGATTAAAGTCAAAGATCGTGATATGGAGTCAAAGCTTGAAGATAAATCCCGAAAAGAATTGTATTTTGAAGCTGCCAATCTGGAAAACAGGCCAAAGATTGCTGATTTCGAGGCATTTAAGAGTTGATTTAGCCGCTGACCTTTGAAGAGATTATATTCCTTATCGAGTTACGGAAATTTAGCAAGTGATTTGAGGTCAATCGGAGTTATAACGAATCGGCTAGAGCTGTTTTAGTGGAGGTGGTGCAGCAGTTACGAGATTTGGGCTTAATTAGTGGACTTGGGCTTTTATAATTTTCACTTAATCCTTAAGTAAAAGCCCTAATCCGATTTTATCATTATAAATAGGCTTTTAGACCTCATTATTTAGTACCTCTCATTTTATTCTTCAATTCAATTCATCCTTTGAAGAGAGTGTCCAGAGAAGAAGCAGAAACAAGGAAAAGAAGAAGCTTGGAGCTGGAGACTGTCTATATCTCCAATTCGTAGCCAACCCAATTCCGAAATTAGGTTTCTCTGTATTTTATTTCTGTAAAACAATATGAGCCTTATTTCTTTTAATTTAGTTTTATTTTTAATTAGTATGAGCTGATTCCTTCATAGTATTTGAGAACGCATATTGGATGAATCCCTATTCTATTGAATTTCGTATGTTGAATTTGGGTTTCTGTTAAATTAAATTAAATTAAATTAGGTCTTTTACATTATTCTGTAATTTGAGATTATTTACTGTTTTCGGAGTGATCAACCAAGAACAGGTATTAGTATCTAGGCAATTCCACATATGTGGCGTGTGGATCATCCTGACGGAGGGTTTAGGTATGGACTTAATTACTCAATCTAAAATCGAAACTATTTGACTCTGACGAGCTTAGTTAATTTTAGGGCCAATGAGGTAAAATTACTTAATCATTCGAAAGTGGATCATATTTACCCTGACGGGACTAGTGACAATCTAGAATAGCCTTGTAGTCCACCCTGACGGGGGTACAAGGATTATAGAATCCCGACCAATGTTAATTGACCAATTTAACCCTTAAACAACATATGTTATGAAATAGGATTAGGAGGTCCCCTTGCGTTTCTCAAGTACTGCCTTCTCATATTTGCGTTTTACCCTCATTTATTTGCGTCATATTATTTATTTGCATTTTTACTATAGTCTTTTCATACTTAGAATTAGTAAAAACCAACCAGTCAATATTAAATCCTTTTACTGCTTTCATAAGTGCAACCATTCATTACTTGATAAGCATTGTAGTTAACCAACCGTCCCTGCGAACGATCCTGTTATCACTATTATTACTTGGGACACTTACTTATTGCATTATTTTAGAACACACAAAGGACCACCAATATACGAATGAGACAATATTATTGGAAGAATTAGATTTGTTGGCGCATGTATATTAGGTTATTCTTATGAAAAACATTGGTTCAATAAAATAAAGATACTGATTCCAACCCATGTATTTCCACAAGGTTATATGGGGAAGAAAAATCAGAAACTTTGAGACCCAATTAGTAGTTCTATTAGGGGGGATGAATAGAACAATGCATAATAAAAAATCTAACACAAATAAGATAATTTGATTCTATCTAAAAAAATCCACTCTTTGAGGATTTTAAATAGAATGGCTAGATGAACACAAGAGATAAAATACGAGAGTGCATACACTCAATCAAAATCTTAGTGTATTAAATTGACGAGGCATACTATCCAAGGAATAAATGAAGCAATTCAACAAGTACTAGGCATGTGAAAGTCCATGACCAAATATAGAAGCAATAGATTAAACAACAATTTGGAGTGGTTTTGACTCATGTATGCCTAATCCACCACCTAAGTCCTACACACCCTTAGGATTTCAAGATCCTCCACTATACTTGTGTCTCTTGAAGGTGAGAGCTCAAACTTGCACAACCTATTTGAAATCACCTTCGAATAAAATCCCTTGTGTTATTACCTAGACTAGCAAACCAAGTGGATAATATCCACTCACAATATACTACTTCAGAAGCCTATGAACCCTTTAATGTGTATCATCACACAAGCACAAATAGACATCTCCCTTCACGATCTACAACGTCACACCCCGTGAAAAGTTCAAGCTTTGTGTGTATACCACACAAGCTCTAACCCTATATTGTCTAGTTTATTGAAGGAGACCATCTTTACTCTAGTTATAAGGGTGACTAAAGCTATTAGAGATAAGTAGTCAGGATTCTATATTCCTCCTAACCCCCGTCAGGGTGGACTTAGGTGGCAACCTGACAATTACCAGATGACTTAGGTAAGGGGACCTGCGTAATGACAGGTGATTTAATCTCAAACCTTAGTGACTATCTAGTTAGGCAAGCCCATCAGGATCAGTACCGCACACTAGAAGTTTATGTGTTGTTTCTACAATTGAACACCCCTTCTGGGTAACCATCCAACTGCTATGGGGTAATCCTATACTCGTGCACTAGCAAGGACTACAATCATTAAATCAAAACACATAAAACAAATAAGTAGCTCAATCGATTTAAAAGTCATTCCAAAAAAATCATAGATATAAGAAATAGAATTCAAATATAATACATGTGCGACCCCAAGCTATGCGAGAATTAGTTCATACTAGAAATAAATAAACTAAAAGATGGATACATACTTGTCAACTTGCTTCTATGGATGATAAACTTGACACTAAGGATTAAGATTCAAGCAACGTCCTTTTTACAATGATAACTATATGTATTTATAGATGCTAGCTAACCCTAGGTCTAAATCTTGGAGTGCAAGTCAAGCTATTGGAATCCGATTCCAATCCAAATCTGTTTCCTAAACTAAGGACAAGATAAACAATGGAGATTAATTTGAGCATATCTCCTTCGTTACATGTCCAAATTTAGTGCACGACCTAGCAAAGTGACTGCAATTCAAAGACCTATCTGATCCTAAAAGGGTTCCTTTAAATTTGAAACCGGTTTTCTACCGTCTTCAAAATAGTGGATGTATTTTCAGCATCACAGATTTATTTGACAGCTTTTTCTTTCCTATTTCAACTTTGTTTCCTTTCAACTCTAAATTTCACCTATGATCTTCTTTTCTTAACTCCTTGACATTGATTGCATCTAATTATTTCCTTTTATCTAAGAGATTCACATTAACATACAAATTATACCAAAAACACTACACTGTAATGAATATCCATATCAAGGCATGAATTAAGAAATTATCTAATAATGGGGAAAAATCCCTTAACAACTAATTCAATTCATCTAAAATGGTCTCTCTAAACTAGATGAATTCATCACAAATATGGAGACATCAAGACCCCCAACTCAAAGTTGTATCGTCCCAATACAATAAAAAATAAGAACATATGGAAGTCTCTAAAAATATACCTAAGTCAATTAAGCACAAGGGAAGAAGTCGAGTTGTAAACGAGTCGAGCCGAATACTAGATGTACATGCTTGTTTATTTAATTTCTCGAGTCGAGCCGATCTCAAATTCAAACGAACCGGGCCGAGCCGAGCTTAAATTTTAACGACCCGAGCTCGAGATTCTAATGATCCAAATCAGAAATGTTAGAACTTGTTTGTCTAACTTATAGAACAATCTTTTTTAGAATCGAGCACGAGTTTCTCATGAATAATTTGTTTTTTATGGTTGAAATGAAACTTTCATGAACGGTTGGTATTTGATGATGGAGTGTGTGGTATGAAAATATGAAACATAACAGTAATGGAAAAATAAATGCTTAAAAAGATTAAAAATATCCAATTTGATATAGAAGGTTTAATAATATATTTATAAGTAGATAATATATTAATTTATAATTTTTAAAATTTTAAACGAGCTCACGAGCCGAGTTCGAGTAGGCTCATTTACTTATTGAGCTTAAAATGAAGCTTGAGCTTGAGCTTGTTTATAGTCGAGCCGATCTCGAACGAGCTTTTCTCCGAGCTGAGCTCGAGCTGCTCGCGAGCGGCTTGGTTCATTCACAGCCCTGGAAAAAGAATAAAAGAATGTGAGTAATAATTCTAAAACAACTACTTATCTTCTTTTTTTGGACAACAAAAGGGTGCGGAAGCACCCAATGGAAAGAACAAGCAGACTTCATCCTATGCCTATTTTACTAAAAGCAATAGATAGATCGAAAATACTAAGCGTATTCCGATTAGCAAAAGTTGCTGCGTGCCTAGCTTCCTTCGCCAACTTATCCGCTTCCCTGTTGAGCTTCCTGTTGATGTGCTTAAATGAAACAAGCCCTAGCTCTTCAGTCCTGTGGATAATTTTTTGTAGGATAAGTTGGATATTCCAACGTGCTGCTGACACCTGCTTTATACCTTGAATAATCTCAAGGTTGTCCGAATGGATAATAATTTTCTTCTCCGGGAAATTTGCTCCAAGTTGTGTAGCTTCAAGAACTGCTAACGCTTCTCCTTCCAGTGCTGAATTGCAATCTATACTTCGACTGTGTTTTGTATTTGAGTTATCTACCGTTTGATTACATATAACTGCAATTCCTGTTGGTTCCCATTTGTTCGAAAAAGAAGCGTCACAGTATAATTTTATGTCTTCCTGTTGATCATTTCTTCCCATTTCTCCCATTTGTTCTTCAATACTATTAAATCCTTTATAACCTTCTCTAATCCAATTAATCCCATGTATATCTTGCATAAGCTTTGTTGGGGCAATGTTGATCCCGGTTCCATTCGCCGCAATGCCTTCATGAATGCCTTTCATTTTTGCTTTCCAGATGTTCCATAGGTTGATCATCAGAAAATCTCGTACTACTTTCTCGTCCCAACCCCCTTTTGTGAAAGCTTTTATTGTCTTAAGAAACCACTCTTCAAACTTGTCTTCCATGGCCTCCTGTATTTTAATTTGTAGGAAAGATCCCGCCCATATATCTTTACACATATTACATTGGAGCAAAAGGTGTTCAATATCTTCTTTTCCTTGGTTGCACCATAAACAGTTTGTACCATCCGCGCAGTTTCTTTTTGACAGATTAGCTCTTGTTGGAATTGCATTGTTGACCAACCTCCACATAAACAATCTTTTTTTTTTGGGATATTTGATTTCCATATTGTTTTCCAAATTTTTGATTCTTGCATAGCTCTTGTTTTAGTTGTAGTAGCCTTGTTGTTGTTATGTTCTTCTACAATTACTCTGTATCCTGTTTTTGTATTGTAATTCCCATCTTTAGAGTAGGGCCAAATAAATCTATCTATATTACCGAATTCTTTAATCTTTGTCTTATTTATAAGATGAATAATCGGCTTTGGGAAAAGATCATCTAAGATTTCAGTATCCCATTCGTCCCTATCTTTCTTCATTAATTCATTAACGTTTGTGAAATTTGATCCTTCCGGCTTCTCTAGCTTCCATTCAGTATCTATCCACTTCTCGTTCCATATATTTGTATCTTTTCCGTTTCCAATTTTTTTATACCATGTTTTTTAATGAAGTCTCTTCCTTCCATAATGCTTACCCAGCTCCATGTCCTGCTTTGTTTAATTTTACACGATAAGAAATTAGATTTGTTAAAATAGATACCTTTAAGTAGTTTTGTTGCCAGATTGGTCGGATTATTCATAAGTCTCCATGCTTGAGCCGCTAATAGAGCAGTATTCATTTTCTTGAAATCTTTAAAACCTAGTCCTCTGATTAATTTGTTAACCGTTATTTTTTCCCAAGCTACCCAGTGTATCCTATTCCTCTCTCTTGAATTCCACCAGAAATTAGATATAGCCGAAATAAGTTTATTGCAAAATTTGATCGGAAAAGAAAAGATGGACATGTAATAATTGGGGATGGCTTGTAGAATAGCTTTAATAATTACTTCTTTGCCCCCTTCCGACAGAAGCTTAGCTTTCCATCCTTCGGTGTTTTTGAACACTTTTTTTGCTATCCATTCTAGAGATTCTACCTTTGATCTTTTGTGGCATAAAGGGATTCCTAGGTAATACCCCAAGTCTTCCGTTTCTTTAATATCCATATTTTTTGTTACTAATTCCTTCATATCATCTGTTGTTTCTTTACTAAAAATGATAGCTGATTTATTGAAATTAATTCTTTGTCCTGATCCTTTACAGTAAATATCAAGGCATTCTTTGAAAGAGTCAATATCTGTACTATCTAAATCAATAAAGAAAAGTGAGTCATCTGCAAACAGAAGGTGAGATATCATTGGGCAGTTTCTATTAATTTTAATACCACTAATCAACTTATTTAAAACGAAATGATCTACAATTCTAATGAGAGATTCAGTCATAATAGAGAATAAGAAAGGGGAGAGCGGGTCACCTTGCCTTAGGCCTCTTCCTGGTTTAAAATTTTCAAGTCTTTCTCCATTAATGGTGATATGAAAGGAAACCGAAGTGATACAATTTCTCATCCAATTTATCCATTTATCACAGAAACCTAGCTTCTCTAAAACTTTAAAAAGAAAAGACCATCTTACCTGATCATAAGCCTTAGCCATATCAACTTTTATTGCTGCCAAATTTTTCTTGTTTTTTCTTTTCCTGCTCATGAAAAAAGATATCTCTTGCGCAATTATAATGTTATCCTGTATAGCTCGTCCTTTTATAAAAGCAGATTGAGTAGGAGAGATAATACTATTCATTATTTCTCTCAACCGATTCGATAGTATCTTAGTAATGATTTTATAGATGAAATTAATGCAAGAAATAGGTCTAAAATCTCCTAAATTTTCTGGTGTTATCCCTTTCGGAATCAGAGTTATAAGCGTATCGTTAATGGTTTCGACTGATCGACTATTCTCAAAAAAATCCATAATTACCTCTATCACGTCATTTTTAATAATATCCCAGAATTCCTTATAGAACTTACCATTTAATCCGTCTGGTCCTGGGGCTTTTGAAGCTGATAATTCAATGACGGCCTTCTCGATCTCTTCAGTACTCGGTTTTTTCGTTAACTCTTCATTCATATCTACCGTAAGCCTTGGTTTAATAAATTCAATAGCTTTCTCCATTGCTTCCTCTTCCCCGCCGTTTTCTTTAAAAAGGTTTTTATAAAATTCTTGGAAGCATCCTTTGATATTATCTAAGTCATCTATCCAGTTACCCTCTTTGTTTTTAATTCTAGTAATTCTGTTCAATTTCCTTCTTTTAATCGTTGCTAAATGAAAAAATTTCGTATTTTTATCCCCGTATATAAGCCAGTATTGTCTAGCTCTATCGCACCAATATTTCTCTTATTTTTCATATTCTTTTTTTATTTTTTCTTTAATATCTTGTTCTTCTATAGAAGTATCCTTATCAATATTGTTGTTTAAGTGAATAAGTCTATCCTGAAGTCTTTTGATGGTTATTTCATGATTTTTAAAAAATTTCGAACTCCAACTGCTTAGTTCTTTTTTTGTGTATTCCCTTTTATCTATCAATTTCGGCATAGGGCATATATTTTTGGGGATAGGCCAACTCTTTTCTATGATATTTTTGCAGTTCTCGTCATCAAGCCATCTAGTTTTGAATTTAAAGTGTTTTTTCCCTATTTTCATATTAATATCAAAATGAAGAATTAAAGGTGAGTGGTCCGACCCAATTGCGGGAGGTATGTAGATTTGTGATCTCGGGAATCTTTCCATGCATTCGAATGTTGCAAGTCCCCGATCAATTCTTGTTTTAACATTCTTCTCGCCTTCCATCCTGTTTGACCAAGTAAAATAACATCCATTAGAATTAATTTCCGCAAGAGAATTAGAATTAGTAAACTCAATGAAAGCATTTATGTGATCAATGTTAGCCTGATTTTTGCTTTTTTTCTCTGTAATGTTGAGAATTTCATTGAAATCCCCAATAATTGTCCATGGTTCTTTAAAGCTCTCACCCCATTTCGTAATTTTGTTCCAAGTATCTAATCTTTTTTTGAAATCATTAGGAGCATGGATAAACACTATGTAATAAGCAAAGGAAAGTTCATTAATACGAGCAATAACAAAGGAATTACAACTAAAGACAATACGTAATTGCACATTAGAGTGCCACAAAATCAGGAACCCCCCCCCCCGCATGAAAAGCACTTCCAGTGTGTTCCACAAAAAAGGAGTTTTCAAAACCAAACCGAGCCAAAACACCCTGAGAGTCCACCTCTCTCAACATCGTCTCGCAAAAAGCCACCACACTAGGTCTGAATTGTGCCACCAACGAGCTAGCTTTGGTCAATGTTAAGGGCGCTCGAAGACCCTGAACATTCCAGAAAAGGGTCGTCACTTAATCTTTGCGGCTTTTTTGGAGTTGCCGCCTCCATTTTTTACCTTAAAGACTTCCTCCTCCTCATCAAACGCATCAGCATACTGAAAGTTCATGTCGTGGTCCTCACCTCCACCTTCATAGTCCTTCTCGAAGTAATCTTCACTGCTTTCAAAATTACCCTCATCTTCCTCTTCAGGCTCAAACTGTGAATCCTCTTCGTCAACCGCTTTTGAGACTTTATTCATGTCTTTACCCTTTCCCTTATGAGTGTTATTTCTTTCCTCCTCTTCTTTCTCGTTCTCCAATATACTGAATTGGTTGTTGTTGACGAAATCTTCAATGGGGTCAACCACCCTAAGCTTTTTGAAATTCCCTGTCATCTTGGAGCTGACCTCACCCTGTCCTGGTTCAATTCTTATTCCTCTTGCATCTCTCCTTCTCTTTACAGTTTGTTGAGTGTTTGATGAAGTATCCATGTTCTGATCAGAGGTAATGCTAGTATTAGCTACGGATTTTCCTTTAATCTTCCTCATTTCTTCTTCGAAAGCCATAAGTGCAGCTCGAATACTGCCTTCGTTACCATTCTCTCCCTCGTCTGTGATGCCATGAGTTCTTTTAAATGCTTCCATTTTTAGAGATGATTCGTGCAACTCATTACGTAGGTCATGTATTTGTTTATTCCAATTCTCCCAATCTTGTTCTTCCTTATCCTTCTCTTCGTCGTTCTGGCTCTGATTATTTGCCTTGCTTGTATTTCCCTTCTTTGTGTAGTTGAATTTGCTCAGTGCGTCATCTTCATGTTCACGGATTTGGATGCCTCTGATTGGATTACTGCTCCTATAATTAGGACCTGCATCTTTAACAGACTTATCATTGTAAAAATAGTTAGTAAATTCCCCATTATTCTTAATATGAAGGCCATAAATCGGATTAAAGGGAGGGAACTTCGCCACATTATCGATGCTCCATAACACCTTCCTGCGCTCATCAATATCCTCCACTTGCTTAATACTTTTGATTGGACATTCTCCGTATTGATGGCCTATCTTCCCACATCTGAAGCATAGGAGTCCTGTGTTTTCGTATTGAAAGACCACCCATGCTGGCCCCTCTTCTTGATATAAATAAGCACCCGGGGGGAGGGGGTATTTGGTGTTGAATCTTACACGGAATCTTAAAACCTTAACATCACTATTCTGCGCATTTGGAAAATCCACAGCTTCAATCCTAATAAAGCATACCTCCAGAGCCTTAACTATGTCCATGTTGTTTTGTTTGAAAGCCAACCCTCTAACTTGGACCCAAATAGAGGAATAGTCTGTCACCAAGTCATTGAAGTCCACTACCAAAGGCCACATAGTCATGCTCAAGTGAAGTTTCTGATAGAGGCCCGGTCTCATTTCCCAAACTCGTTTGAATTCCTTCTCGTTAAAGATTTTGAGTTTAAACATATTGTTTTTTACATCAGACAATCTGTAGTGACCTTGTATTCCCCACCTATCCTCGATGAATTTCCTGAGTTGAATAGCGTAAATCGGAGAGTCTCTAATTGCTTTGATGAGTATTGCTTTGTCTTCCTTCATATTCTCAGATAGGCGTGCTTTCAAGCCAATGTTGATAACCCCCAACTTACGAGCTTTGTGATCATTTAGGGGAATGATTGGTAAGGCGTGATGTTCCCTTGTTGCCATTGAAGTTCCTGTTATCAGAGTGAAAAGAAAAAACACTCGAAACAAGAATACAAGGTAGGAGATAGAAATTATTTCAGTAAAAGGGAGGAGAAAGAAAAGCGGAGGACAAGCGAGAGGGAAAGCAAAGGTGTAAATGGTAAAGGAAGTATAGAGTGTGGAGTACCAATCCACACTGCAAAGTATATATAGGATGAAGATTGATACTTGTGCTGAAAACTTCTTAGGAAAACTAGTTGCTGAGTTGATTCTTCGATAATTTCGGGTAATGGAGAGGTTCAAATCACAGCAGCTAATCTTGATCTTGTTACCATCATAATTACCTGACTTCATAATTGATTTTGGAAAAACCAAAAAGCAATAATGCCCTCTATTGAACCAATTGCAGCGTGTTGAGAAGACACGCCTAGGTCCATCTCTTCGCCTCCCCATGTCGTTTTATAGTTTGTCCTTTTTTGTCCCTGCCGTAAACGAAACCCAAAAGCAAAGATTAACTTAATTAATTTGTTTCTTACCTCGGGACGAGATGAATTTTGGACAGCTGATAAAAGGGCATCGAAGAGATCAATCGCCGGCTCCCGTGTTGTTCGAAGCTCCTCATCATGAGTCTTGGTTTCAACAACCTCCCCGCAGCCTAGTTTATGTTTTACAGTTCTCCAAATCTTCCCATTATAATTGTTTTTCCCCAAAATAAAAAAAGTTTGATCTATTCGGAACCCAAGCATACCATCAGAAGAAACCCCCATCTCAAGATGAGGTGAAGGAGAAGCGTGTAAGAAACACCCTCCTCACAAGATCATCACCCTAAGGTGATGATTAGTAACAGAAGAAAACGAAAGAAAATCAGAAAAGAAGACGAAACCCTAGAGAGAAGAGAGAGCGTTTTATTTTAGTGAGAGAAGCAGCAAGATAATTATAAACAACTACTTATCTATCATAAACTTTGTTAAAATTTGATTTCTTTTTTTCTTTCGCAGCAATTTTCAAATCCTTAAATTGATTTATTAAATTTAACTAGTAATTTCATGTATCTACCTTCTTTACTTATCTAGCTATCGATAGGCCTAGCTTGATGAACCCCTATAGCTTCACTTTCACCACCCAAGAAACATAAGTAACTACCACCAACGTCAAGCCGCTCTTTAAAAGCTGTCATAGCAACCATAATTATAAACACTGGTATCGTGAGATGACATTTGTTCGTAGTTACTTCTATAATCTTTAATTAAAGTATAGTAATAATTTAATGAAAAACTAAAATTCCTTAATGGAGGCCTGTGAGAGCATAGGGAAGTGGGAAGAATAAAAAACAAGTTTAGAGTGTGAGCTGCTGCTGAGCTAAGACAATATAGGGGGGCAGTCCCTTCAGATAAAGATCCTTTCCACTGTCTGTAAATCTTTTGTTTATTTAATTCATTGAAAGGCTGCATTTATGGTATGGCTCAGGCTCATACCTTAGATTATTTATGGCTTCTCCTTTTCTTTTTTCCTTTCCTGGTTTTATGATGAGATAGTATAAACATTAGAGCAAGGAAAGTGATGTTTCTCACAAAGTGACCTTTGTGAGATGTAAAAGTTAGGCTAATGAGTTCTTTACTCAACATTTATTGAATAAAAAGTACTCCTAATCTGGTTGTGAATGAATGGTAAAATTAATGATTAATTTTTAAATCAATACAAAAATTCATGTTAAACAAATTTCGTCTTTAAATATTTTTTAAATAGTCAAATTATATATGTACGAGTAGCAAAGTCGACCAAAAAAAAAAAAAAGTAGCAAAGTCGCATAAAACTAGGAGACAGGAATGCGTCAATATTTTTGTTTGATGATAACCAATTTTGCAAAATATCTAAAATGATAATTATTTAGTCACTTTGGACTCGCCTGGGACCTTTGATCTTTACAAAGTAGCCTAACCACTAGGCCAACTATCGATTTTAGTTTTGTATTTTTTACCGATAACCAAATAATAGCCCTATAAATACATTAGAAATTTCTAAAATAAAACCACACAAATAATTTTTTTTTTCAAATATATAAAAAAAAGATTGTTACCTACAAAGTTTTGAAAACACCCCACTATATTTTTTTCAAACTATAATCTAAAAATCTATTTATATTTTTACCCTCTTTTGTTTTTTGTTTTCCCCGTATATATTAACTTTTTCAGATATTTTAAAACATAAATCTCATTCACGTAACCCACTTCTCTCTCTCTCTCTCTCTCTCTCTCTCTCTCTCTCTCTCTCTCTCTCTCTCTCTCTCTCTCTCTCTCTCTCTCTCTCTCTCTCTCTCTCTCTCTCCATCTCTTCACATGTCCGCCGCTCTCCTCCTGCACAAATAACCTGCCTGAGCAACAAGAAACACGCTGCCACTCTGGCACAACGAAGCTTTGGCAACAGTGAGACAAGGCTTGAAGACGCCGGTGAAGAAGAAGCCAATCGATCTCGTTCACGCATCTCGAAGGTCCATTGATGGTAAAGCTTTGAGCTCCATGCTGTTCAATGCTCTCGAAGCTCCGGTGGTGAAGCCATGGAGATCTATTTGCCAAAGATAGCGCCAAATCCATGGTTGCGACCTGAGCTCTATTCGTGAAAGAAGTCCGTCGTGAGCTCTATTCGTTGGCCTTTCTTCTCGCATGAGGTTGTGTTGTGCCGCTGCTGGAGAAACTCGAAGTCATGTAGATATATTCGCCGGAGATACCTCCATATCCGTGGTTGCGAGCTCGGCTGAGCTCTATTCATTGGCCTTTCTTCTCGCGTGAGGTCGTGTTGTGCCGCTGCTGGAGAAACTCAAAGACTGAGCTCCGAGGTAGGAGATCTTCTAGCCACCTCGTCGAAACTCGATTTGTTTTTCTTAAGGTTCGCAGTGGCGGCGGTTATCCTTTGCTTGATGGAGAAGACGAGTGTAGTTCTAGTTTTATTTTCCTTTTTTTTTTGTAGAAACGTAATACTTTGATTAGTTTCTTTTTTTTTTCAAACATGTAATAGATATTGTGTTTTTTAAGTTAGTTGTTAGAAATAATGTAATGCTATATTTTTCTATTTGACTACTCTGTATTTTTTTGGAGTACTCTGCATTTTTTGAATATTACTATGTCTTTTTATTCTAATACTCACTATGTTAATCCTAAAACTCATTGTTTTTTTCGATGCTCTATATTTTTTTCGATACTCAATATTTTTTTCCGATACTCCATATTTTTTTCGATGCTCTATATTTTCTTCCGGTGGTTGGAGGTTAGTGGTCGGTGGATGATGGCCGGAAATGAATAGTGCCAGCACTCAACCATTTCTTTTTTGTCCTTTAGTATTGTTTGTATTATATAAGTGTATTTTAGTATTTGGTCATTCTTGAGGTCTCTTTAAATACTTAAAATTCTCACTAGTTCCTATAAGACGAAAATCTAGTCTCCAAGACCCTATATGTCAATCACCCTAAAAAATTTGCGAGTCTTTGGTAAAATTGAATATTTATTATTTTGTTGGGTAGAATTATTCTTATTTATATTTTTGTTTTAGAATTCGAATACTTTTTTTTTACCTAAATTGTTATAAGATATGAAAATATATAAGATAATAAATAGTTTTTGGTTATTAATTTTATTTTATCTAAAATCATAACCTAACAATTTTAACCACCAGTTACACTTTTCAAAACCATAACATAATGATTTAAACCACGAATATATAATCAATTTTAATCAGAATAGTTTCCATTGATTTCGTGTTTTCACTGTAACCATTCTCATCTCTACTCTCACTCTTCCCCGACTTTAAATTTTTTAAACCTGTTAGGATCTTCTTTGCCCCTAACATGTAAAAGTTTTCTTATCAAACTTTGATATTTGTTTTTTCTTATCATAAAATATAAGTTATCTGGGAGTATAATATAAAAATTTGTAGTATAATTAATTTTGTAATGAAAGGCTTATAAAGATATATAGTGTATTTTTTAACATTAGAGAGACTTGTAGTGCAAAATTTTGAAATATATATAAGAACTTGTAATACCTTCTTTGTATTTATAGAGGGGCCTATTCTGGAATTAGTTAATGTTTTTCGAGGATTTTCTACTAGAACTCCTTTAGCCTCCCTTCCCCTAAAATAATTTTTTTTGATTACGTCCCTGAATTGAATTGTAAAGAGTGATTGATCTATAGGGTTTTGGAGATTACTTTTGTAGCTCTAAGGAACTTTGACTCTACACTCTGCTACTAAGAGGCCACCAAAATCTTATGGGTCAAATATAACCCTATAATATATATAGGAGAAACAACCCTCCATTTTAATTGATTTCGTTTTCTTTTTTCAGATATATCTCTTTTCTTCTTTCCTCTTTCCAAACAAATTTTATAGATTTATCTCTTTTTCTCTCCCATTTTTTATAAATATTTCTTAGATCTCTCTCTCTCTCTCTCTCTCTCTCTCTCTCTCTCTCTCTCTCTCTGTGCAAATTTTCAAACTCTATTTTTACAACATTACGATCTTCATTTTTTGCAGCACCTTCAAGCTCAATTTTTATAACATTTGGAACTCCATTTGGCATCACTCAATGATTTTTCGCAATACTTAGTGATTTTGTGGTCATACGTAGTGATTTTATATTCATACATACTGAGTTTATGTTAAACTTAGTTATTTTGAGTAATACTCAGTGATTTTGTGTTATAATCAGTGCTACTCAGCGATTTTGCATTAATACCCAGTAAATTTTGGTTATAATCAGTGATATTCAACAATTTTGCATTAATAATCAGTGATTTTGTGATTAATCAGTGATACTCAACAATTTTGCATTAATACTCAGTGATTTTGTGTTATATCAGTGATACTCAACGGTTTTGCATTAATACTCAGTGATTTTGTGATATACTCAGTGATTTCAAAAAATAATCATAAAATTAACATGTAAAAAAAACTATGCAACGTATTTATCCAGCAAATTTCATTACTAAGAGAATTCTCCGAGTACTCAATGAATTCACTAGTAAAAATATACGCAGTGAATTAACCAGCGAAATCACTACTTAGTGAATTCTCTAAGTACTCATTGGATTCTTTGAGTACCCAGTGAATACTCCAAGTCTTTACTCAGTGAACTCTGAGTAATACTAAAAAATAAAATGTTGAGTATACTCAAAAAATTAAAATTAAATGATAAAAGAAACTCATGAATTATATTTGTATAACAAATAAATTAAATTCTTTTATTTTACACCTACAATACAATATAAAAAAAGAAAAGGCAAAACTCGACAACGTCTGTTGCTACGAAGGAAAAAGAAAATAAATAAAAACTAAGTACTTAGTTAAAACGGGCAAAAGAAAATAATGGCCAGTTAAGCTTCTACAGTTTTAATGAGCTGGACTTTGTCTTCCACCATTGAAAATCAAAGGAGCTCTCCCAAATGAGCTGCTTTCGTTTTACTTTGCTAGATCTTTACCACCTCCGAACATAACACGGATTTGAAAGAGCTCTTTGATCGCCTGGCTTCGTCTTCCATGGCTGGAACGAATAGATCTGGAAAATGGATTGGGTAAAAAAATCGTGTGCTGCTTAGCTTGGAAAAGGCTACCGAAAAAGCTTTAAAAAGCTTTGGAAGCTTTTGGAATGGATAAGTAAATGAGAGAACATGTTGTGAATGAGGAGAGAGAAGAGGAAACAATAGGAAATGAGAGAAAATAGTGTAAAATTAAGCGTGAGTGGAGAGGAGAGAGGATATAATAAATTTTTTTAGGTTAAAAAATGTTATGAATGCTTTAATATATATAGTAAAGAATAAACAAAAGAGGGTAAAATGGGGAGGGAGGCTTTGAGAAAATTTGACATGTACTGTTATGTCTTATTTGTGATCTTTAGTAAAAAGAGTTGATAGGGTTGGGTTTATAGGAGGGGTATCCAAGACACGCTGGGCGAAAATCTCTACAAAATATCAACTTAAAAGATAAAAATTATTTAGAATGAGATCCAAGATTACTCTCTTAAATTGATTATAACATCGTCACAAAAGTTAATTCATAAAACATTTTTAACCATTAGATATTGACAAACTTTAGATATTTCATGACCTTTTAAATACATATTGCAAGATTTCTTTTCAAAGACACACACATATCTATCTATCTATCTATATATATATATATATATATACAAACACTTATCAGTTCCTTATTCTTTGATCATTGTATTGTAGGAGACAAACCAACATTTTTAAGTGACCAAAGGATCGTTGATGTATTAATATACCTCCATCTTCTACCTAAACTATCAACCATTTTATTAAATTTTTGCAGAATATTATAAATTTATCCAGATGATCATATTCCACCACCTTACGAATTTTGAGTACCATCGATTTGTTCGTCCATCTAGAAACAAATGGTTATTGAATACTTTGAATACATCCATGGTTGTCCCTATTATATAATGTTACTCCTACCATGAAGATCTCTTACCACACTTCTATCTTGTGATAACTCAAGGACCCTTTTTATTGTCAAAAAATGAAGATTTATTATTGAGAGAAGCAAATCGAAGCAAACTATTATAAAGTATGCTACCTAATAATAAGGAAATATAAACAACGAGACAACTTTATTTAAAAAATACAATCTATTGACTAAACCAAATACAAGAGTTCCCATAAAGATATGGGTCCACCAATACTTTGCAATCATTGCAGGCTAAACTTTAATACTTCACCATTTTCCATGGCCCTGCATAACGCTTCACTTTTGGTTCATTGTAACCTACCTTCCTCACCAACTATAAAATACTCACAATGACAAAATAGATAATGAGAACAAGGCTTAAATCAAACGGATAATGACTCAACCATCAACATTGGTATCAAAGGGCTCTGATGGCTTTCCAAAGGGGAAAAGATACACCTTACGCCATTATCCGTAGTTATCAATATATGAACACCAATCAATTGAAGTTTAATGAAGGTCCAATTTAAAGAACACAAATATCCAAAGCTACGTCGTGCACAATATCAACTCTTTTTTATCAACAACTAATTTTTTCTCGTTATTTTCCTAATGAGCCCAACACTTGGGGAACCAAGGTAACAAAATATCACAATCTCCAAAAAGAATTCCAGAACTAGGAACCTTCATGAGAGGATAAACAGTCCTTTTCCCTTTATGCTTCCATCCATTGGCTACGCCTAAGGTTTAAATTTCCTCTTCCATTCTATTCAGCCTCATTTATTTTTCCTCCTCGATGATATGATCCAAATTTATCTTATTATCAAGAAATACACATGAACCCAAAGATTTAATATCATCATCCATCTTGATCCCCCTGATAATATGGTAAAACCTGGGAGACATAAGGATTTGTAAACATACATTGCGTTGATTCATCAAAGTATTTCTTCTTTTTTTGGATTTGAAAGTAGATAAGGAGAGTTGTTTTGGAAAGAACATCATGCACGTAGGTCGAATAACCCTCTTAGATTCCAAGACCCAAAGGAAGATAATCAAATAGTACAATGATGATTAAAAGTATACAATAGGTGGCTTTAAGATATGCATATCTATGAGTTGTATTCCTAGCGTATATGATGTCTAGGACTTTTTTTCAAAAAAAAAAAAATTCAACTTTCTATTTCAACGCTTGGTCTAGATGAAAAAAACAAATTTTTGGAAAAAAAAAACACTTGATTCAGCACTGGTCCTCTTGTGTCGTTTTTTTGGTAAAACTTCAAACAGACATAAATTATTGCTCAATTTTCAAAATCAACTTTTTCTCGAGTCTTAATAGAGTGATAACATCTTTGAGTGGATTTTCCAATCGAGCAAAAAGTTATGGTTGTTGTGAGGTACATATATGATTTTATTATTACAGTTGTCAGCTTCAAGAAAGAAAAGAGAAAATGAAAAATAAAAAGCAAGCTAGTAACCATACAATATACAAAAAAATTAGTTATGCTTAGCTTCCAAAGAGAAAGAAAAGAAAATAAAAGTGTGAACATGTCAATTGAGAGTTGAATATATCTTTAAAAAGGCTTGATTTTTATCATTTTTTGAATTTAGGAATGCTCGATTATGCATCATCTGAATTGAATGAGAACATATTTGAGTGTAAATTCACGTGCTTGGTAGGTTTGTTCATTCTAAATAGTAAGGAGATGGCCAAAACCTCATTCTACATTTTCCAAATATATAATATATTGTCCATAAGACTAATGTTACAACCCAGATAGATCTTAAGATCCCTAACATGTTGTTAAGTTATGATTAATTGGGAGAAATGAAGTGAAAATCTACTAAGAAGATACGGAAATGCCAATGATCATCCTTTATCCACCACTTAGAGCCTAGTGAAGGTGACCCTTAATGCATTTCAACACTAATATTCTTGATGCCTTAACATAATTGTCTGCATGCTTCTTGATTGTATTTTTTTTGTTAGTAAATGCTATTGCATGATTTTATGAGAATTTTCCTTGCACCGCTTTACATTTGATGTGAGCTCCTTTGTGTCTTTTATAATTCTTGGGTAGGTTTTATTACTCACATTGTCAGGACGACAATGATTTAAGTTGGGGGTGTTGATGTTTAGACTTTTGTCATGTTATTTAATAAACCGATGAATATTTTCTTGGTACTTTTTAAATTTAAAGTTGGGATTTTCCCGTGATTCGATATATTTGGAGTCTTGATCTAATGTTGATGATTCACGTCTTTTTGAAGAATTATGAGGTGTTTTGTAATTTATAGGTAATCGTAGTAACACGTGGTATATGAGGACTAATTGATTAGTGAAGGAGTCGAAAAAGATAAGAGGATCCTCCAAGCAATTGAGAAAGGCCCGGGAAGTCAATAATTCACTTGGAACTCAATGAAAATATGTTTTACAATCCACCCAGAATTTTCAAATTGATTCCATGGATGATCTAGGAGGAGTTAAAAGCTGAATGATAGTCCGTTAGAAAGCTCTCAGAAAGAAAAATGCATGAACAACAACTAAAAGGGATTTGGAGTCTGGATATTAAGTCATGTCCGTTTTTGTGGCCTGCAAGTGAACACTTTTTGCAAAACCAAAAATCTTAAATGTGTGGAGGCTTTTTAGAGAGTTTAGCACATAGAGAAACCCACTTAGGGTTGACCCACAAAGTTAGGAGCATATATAAGGTATTTTCTCTAATAATTCCATACATTATCATTAAGAAATCAATACATAATTAGAGAAAGCTTGGGAAAAGTCTTCATATCTTCATATCTTCAAACCTTAAAGTATTAAAATCTTCATTCTTTCATAACATAAAAATTTGTAATTTTTGTTTCCTTTAAATTTTCCTTTATCAGTGTATGCTAATTCATCTGTTATACTTTACATTCCAATTAACATGAGTTAAATATATTAGGGCTTGGGATCAAAGATGAAAACCTAGATTTTTAAATTGGGCAGTTATATTTAATTAGAGGATTTATGCTTAAATGAGATTGAATTAATTGAGAGTGCAATTGTACTATATAATCAAAAAATCGTAGGTGGATATGTAAGTCGTATTATGGGTATGTGAGTTCATAAATTTTTAGGGTACCTTGGTTCATCAGTAAGGAGCTACATTGCCTTGACACTATAATTAAAGTGATTTTTAAACCTTGGTTATTTTGAATTACCAATCTTTCCTTTATTGAGTAGAAATTTCCCAATTAGAGATGTTAGGTGGAATCAATTATCCCAGATTCACTTATCTTCTTATATTTCCATTCTAGTCCTTTTATTCTTGTTAAATGTTTACACCTTAGTCCTTACTTTCGTATTAGTTAAATTCGATCCCCGGTCACTTTTCCCCATTTTCTTGTCCTCACAACGAATCATAGAAACCTTGCAATATCACAAGATAACATTTCTAATTCCTTAGGAGACAATCTCTACTTTTTATCACTATTACTTAAATTAACCCGTACATTTACATAGAGCAACAAGTTTTTGGCGCCATTTCCAAGGATTAGATTGTTTATTGTGTTTTTAGTTTAATTTAGATTTTCATTATGTTAATTGTAAGATTGCTTGATTCTTATTATCTTTAGGTACAAGACAACAAGTATAGAAATTAAAGGACAATGTCATGTGGATCAAGTCATAATTTGATTTAAAAATTTACACTTTTCAAAACCCGGTTTATTTAACTATGTGTAAGGTGCCGTTTGATTTTTTTAAGTGATAAGTAATGAATGCTGAATAACAGCTGAATATGACTTATTCAGTTAAGTGGCATAGTCTTAACGAATCAGATTTAGTATTAAATCTAAACAGACAAGTTAAGAGCTATTCATGTCTGAATTGGTCAGAAAAAACAAACAATTTTATTGATCTAGTGTCTTAATGAACCAAATTAAGATCTCATTAAGTGCAAACAAACAAACATCCCCTAAGACTCTTTTGGTTATCAATAATGGGGTAGTAACTAATACCAAACACCTTCCCACTACCTAGAAGAGAAAGGGCGGTACAATAAATGAGACAATTATATTAAAAAAACCTCCATTAATACCTCAATATTCCCCATCAGTTGTTGATACTCTTGCAAACTTCATGTGAAACATTGATGTATTAAATGCAAAATAATAGGAGCATACGTCAACATCTAAGGAAAGGTCGAAAAGGATGCAAGGGCACTTGACACAAACTTTAAACTCTTTAAATGCCAAAAATCAAGATTTTAGCATCACCAAGAATTATGTTGAAACCTATTATGAGTCTACTCTTTTGAGGGATAACGTTCTCCAACAATCGATACATGAAATAGAAGAAATCTGGATTGATAACCGGAAGAAGGAGTTGAGAAAGATTTAGTGATAGAAGACACTTGTGTTGGTGATGTGACGACATTTATAAACCTGGTTGAAGACCAATATACAGTAAAGCCTCTTGTTAACCTAGTGGAGAAAGTTCTAGTTAAAATTATGCAAAATGGTGGAGAATCATATGCGACCCCCATGGAGTTAGAGTGTAATCAAGAAGTGGAAATTGAGGTACACCAAAACAACAAACCAACCGAGTCCAAAGAGCAAGACGGGTATGAAATTGTCAATTAAGGATTTAGGTTCAACAAGTTTGAAGCATGTAACGGTTCATTCCATGTTGCGCAAGAATTTGGAGCGAAACTCGTTGAAAGATTAACAGTAATCGAAGAAAGATACACCTTATACCGTTAATTATGGTCATCAAATGTTATGATTACAAGTTATTACATCTTCATGTAATGCAGAGAGATGGGGAAGATACCCTCCCCCTTTCAAAGATCGATTAAAACAAAAAGCAAGTGAATTTTTTTTTGTCACGATAACCTTATGAAGAGGCCATTTATGCAAGTGAGATCCACAAGGGACTCAACAAAATTTGTGAGAAAGTCTTCACGTCTAGTATAAATAGATGAGAAACACAAGTGTTTCTTGGAAGGAAACCCAAGGTTAAAAGGTAGTTTATATCGTTCATAGTTAGTTGTAAAATATGATACAGTTTCTGACCTTTTAGTTAGTATATGTTATCACATTGTGTTTTTGTTTTGAGTTCGTGTATACTAGACTTGATGAGAGAGGTATTGGAGTTTCTTGTTATACGTAGGTGGAAACCGAGAAGTTTTGAGACGAAACAAGTGTATGAAATCGAAGAATAAAGAAAAAACCCGTGGGATGTCTGTTGGAAATTTTGAACATTCTGGTGTGTCGGAAGCATATTTCCGATATTAACAAAAAAAATCGGACCAACAACGAGCCACGCCCACTAGGGTCCGGCAATGCCAGACAAGGCGCCGGAAGAAGTAGAAAAACGTTTATTTGTAGTACCTCGAAAAAAACAACCGACAACATCGGTCAAAAGGCCCAACATTCAAATTTCATGCCAAGACGAAAAATTCAAGAAAAAATCAATGGATTTCGAAATAAAATCTTCAGTGCTGGATTCAATGTTGGAATTTATAATTAATCAAGTGTGTTTAAATCATTTGAAACAAGGTATTAATTTAAATCTTTTTCATGTTCTTATGGGTGAAGTAGAAAGGATACTTTTTTGTGAAAAAAATGTCTCACCTAAAAAAACGTCTCATACCCTAACTTGCGACATCAAATGTCATGTATTTTAGTCATCTAAAAGTGTTATGATTAAGATCAACATATCAACACAATACCGAAAACACTAAGCTACACAAAAATTTATAGAAATTAACCATAATATGGATTCGAAACATCTTTAAATCTTAAACGAATACCTCACTCAATATAATCAAATTTTAAAATAGCCTTAATCAATGAATATAAACTTGCAAGGTCAAAATTATCGTAACATGCCACAACATATATATTTTATTGCAATCTATTAATTGAATTTCTAATTTTGTGATTATAAGAACCATAGAATAAAAAATAATAGAAGAAAACAATAAAATACTCAAAATTTGGAGACACATACCTAAAGAGGGATTCATAACACCAAAGCTTTGATCACCGTGGTTAAAGTTTGCTAGTCAAAAGAAATACAATAAACGAGAAAAATACTTTGAATTCAGAGAAACCAATTTCAAAAACGGATCCAGAACATCATCCCCTGATAAGACTGAAAAAATGAATAAGAAAAAGTCAACGGTATTGGTCAATGGCTGTCAACAGTCAACTATGTGGGGCCAACGGTCAACGGAGTGGTCAACTATAATTTTTTTAAAATAATTATAATTATACAAAATATATATATAACATAACATAATGGTAAATATACAATCATGTACCCTCAACTTCTCTCTTTTGTCGCAATATAAAAATCATTACATAGCTGGAATGCTCAAATATGTTGTTAAATTTTACAACAATCCATTGTCGTCCAGCGGTTAGGATATCTGGCTTTCACCCAGGGGACCCGGGTTCGATTCCCGGCAATGGAAATACTTTTATATAACACAATTAGCTTAGTGGATTCTATGCTTGGTTTTGAAAACCCATCTCTCTCTCTCATGACTTTTTTCCATTATGTAATACTTCAACCTTAATTTCATAAACTAAAAATTATTTATGCGTATTATCGAAAAATCCAGTACTAATAGAGTATTTGTCAAAATATTTGTATACAATTAACAATAATTGCACTATTGGTACTTGATATTTTTTTTCACATAACTTTTTTTTTTACTTTAGGTTAAGCCAGGGTTATGTAAATTCTTGACTCTACCGTGTTAAGAAACCATGATATTCACTCTTGGTTGATATATTCAGTTTGAGTTAATTAGGTCCTACACTTTATTAATAATAATCGTGTTCTTTTTTTAGTTTTGTAACTTCATCTCCGGTGATATAGTTGTGTAGCTTCGGATGAGCCGTGGAGTTAAAATGACATATTTTCAGACAAGATTTCATTAATATATCCTTTTACAATGTGTCCAGATTTGATCCAAGTCAGCGATGAAGGCTTTGTATAACCCATCCGGGCAAAGATTGGTGTTTTATTAGGTGAGATCGATAAGAGTCGAGTTTTCTAGCCTTTGAAGTGACTGCTTGGACAAGAAGCTCATTTATCAAGTGTAGCACATTCCTCTTGATAGGTTTGCTGGAGAAACAAACACTACAAATCAATACAATTGGAAGAATATTCACGAAAGGTCTATTTGAGGGTTGGGGTGATAAGGAATCTTTAATCTATCTTCCAAAGACTATTTTTCTAAAGTTTTGAAGAGGTGTTATGAATATGAACCAGAGACTGTTAAGGGTGGATTTAATGAAGTGTTTCTGTTAAGGATAAAAGTTTGGAATTTTAAAATATGAAGCATTCAGTTTTGATTTTGTCTACGGAGGAAATTCTTATGCATCATAATGATTATCTCCGGATGTAGGCAAGTTGATTTTAATGGCAATTTACTATATTTAGGTTAATTTCTGTGTTGTACCAATGAACAGATGATATAGTTTTCTTTTGATTTATTGGTAAATTAGCTCTTTATGGCTTAAATAAGCCTTGTATAGTTGTAAGCTTTTTATGTTCTTATAGAAGAGATTTTACTAAGATAATCAGATTAGTTTAATTCATGAACAGAATTTATAACTATATTGATTTGTAATTTGTAACAATTTTCTCATATCTAACAATGATGATTAAGATTTATCTAGCTATTACCTCAAAAATTGCAGACCCTATTTTGTTATTTATTTGTATGAATCTGGTTAATAATATTTAGACATGAATGCTTTTTTTGGACAAATGAGATTCCGCCTAAGTGTTAACCATGTTTACAATGATAATCGGTGACTCAATTTAAAGAAATGATTCAGACATTGATACGTTGATTTCAGTTGTAAAAATTAACATAATATATTTACTTTGTTAAAATCATTTGAAATTAAATGAAGAATTGAGTCATATAATTAGAGAAATGAATAGAACAAAAATTAATAATGTATGTTATTATTTTTTATTTCTTTTAATTAGAAAGCAAAGGAAAAAAATGTTGGTGTGGTTTGAACCTAGACCACCAAGCTTATTGGGCTTTTGGGCCTTAGACTCATACCATGTGAACTAGCCCAAACTTTGGTTTGTTTTTAGTAAACGTTGTATCTTATATTGAAACAACGTGTCTTCAAATTAAACATCACAACTCTTTGCCAAGCCACCTTTTCATTTTCTATAAATAGTTGACCAACTCAAACATTTTATTCATTCAGTTTTTTAAATCATTAAGTATTAAAATTATAAGAGAGAGATAGATAGAAGCAAATTTATTAAGTTCGTTGAAATTCTTAAGAATTTGAGTGTCAGTTTCTTTTAAATAGTTTTATCGTTGTATCCTAGAAGTTGAAGCCAACAAACGTAAGACACCAGTACGTGGCCTAACCTTAAAGACATCAGATCAAATCCGAGCCTTGACAACTAAAGTTATTTATTTATTTACTTTTATTTTATTTTTTCGTTAGTTTTATGTTGTTTTAATGGTTTATACAAATGAAACACAACAATTTAAGGTATTTATAATTCACGTTGTATAAACCAGAAAATATTTTCTTTTCGTTTTATAAACTTTACTTTTGCAGAGTTTGTGGGTCTGTGTATACTTAACATGAATATTATATTATATTTTTTTATCTTATTCTTATTTCTACGCTTGTGTATACATACTAGAATATTACTTGCTTACTAACGTCAGATTTCTGCTTCATATAGAATATGGAGAAAAATACTGAACAAAGTGAAAGCAACATGAGACAGGTAACAACTCAAGAACAGAAGTTCGTGTACCCGCACCAACACCCATTGGACCAGCCGATAAGTCTGAAAAGTTCAATGGTTCTGACTTTAAGAGGTGGCAGAAAAAGATGTTGTTCTACCTGACCACTCTGAACTTGACAAGATTTCTAAAGAAAGATCCACCAGAAATGGGATCCAATCCAAACAATGAGATATACAACGCAGTAGATGCTTGGAAGCATGCTGATTCTTATGTAAGAATTACATTCTAAACTGTTTGGAGATTTCCTTATATAATGTGTACAACACCATGACAACTGCCAATCAATTATAGGACTCTCTTGAGAAGAAATACAAGACTGAAGATGCTGGGACAAAGAAATTTGTGATCGGTAGGTTCCATTACTTCAAGATGGCGGATTTAAGACTATTAATGTCTCAAGTACAACAGTTCCAGTTGATTCTTCATGAATTGAGTGCTGAGGGTATGAATCTAGTAGATCCTTTCCAAGTTGGTGCTCTTGTGGAAAAGCTACCCCTATATTTATAAAGATTTCAAGAAGTACTTCAAGCACAAACGCAAATAGATAAGTCTTGAAGATCTAATTCTAAGGTTAAGAATCGAGGAAGACAATCAAATGGCTAAAAAGGTAACTAACCCTCGATCATATGAAGCCAAGGAAAATATTATGGAACAAGGGGGACCAACCAAAACAACAAGCGCAAGAGGCAAGGACAGTCAAATAATGAAAACAATAAGAAGGTAATTCAACGGGGATTGTCACAAATGTGAAAAGCATGGACATTGTGAAAAAGACAGGCGAAACAAAAAGGCACAAGGAAACCAAAAGAAAGGTGAGGGCGGTCAGTAGTATGTGACTGAGATATCTGAGGGCATTGCCGATTTGAACCTGGCGGCAACTGTTTCAGAAGTCAACATTGTCAGCAACCCAAGGACATGGTTGATAGACATTGGAGAAACCCGACATGTGTGCTCAGACAAATCTGTGTTCAAAACCTACAAGAAAGCTACAAATGAATAAATCTTGTATATGGGAAATTCCGCCACCTCAAAGGTTCAAGGTACTGGTAAGATTGTGCTATAGATGACCTCCAGGAAAGAGCTGACCTTGACAATGTCCTCTATGTTTCAGACATTAGCAAGCACTTAGTTTCAGGTTCCTTGCTAAGAAAGGTTGGATTTAAACTTGTATTTGTAGCTGATAAGTTTGTATTAACTAAAAACAAAATGTATGTAGGAAAAGGGTACCTCTGCAACGGTATGCTTAAGATGAACGTAATGACCGTAGTACCTACCAAAAATGTAACTGATAAATAAGTGAATGAAAATTCAGATTGTGTTTATATGCTTGGCTCTCTTAATTTATGGCACGATAGATTAGAACATGTTAATTTTGATTCATTAAATAAGTTAGTAAACGTCGGGTTATTACCTAATGTGAACTTCAATTCTCTAAAGGAATGTGAAGTATGTGTTGAGTCAAAATTAACCAAAACCTCGTTTAAATCTATAGAAAGGACTTCGGTACCTTTAAAGTTAATTCAAAATGGCATTTATGATTTAAAATTTGTGCAACCTAGAAGTGGGAAAAAGTATTTTATAACTTTCATTGACGATTGCACAAGGTATTGTCAAATATACTTGCTTCGAAGTAAGGATGAGACCTTAGAAGCATTTAAGCAATACAAAACCGAAGTTGAGAATCAACTTGTTAAAAGGATTAAGAATATTAGAACAGACAGGGGAGGAGAATATGTGTATCCTTTTGAAGAGTTTTGCGCTGAACATGGAATTATCCCATCAAATCACGACCCCCTATTCACCTCTACAGAACTGAATTGCTGAATGCAAGAACCGCACGTTGAAGGAAATGATGAATGCCTTGCTGATTAACCTAGGGTTACCACAAAATTTGTGGGGAGAGGGTTTACTCACCGCAAACCACATCCTTAACAAGGTACCACACAAGAAGGTGGATAAAACTCCTTACGAATTATGGAAAGGAAAACCACCTCCTTCAAATATTTAAAAGTGTTGGGCTTGGAAAATGTAGCAATCCTCCGAAAATGGTCAAAATCGGACCAAAGACCATTGATTGCATCTTTATTGAATATGCTCACAACAGTGTTGCATATTGATTCCTGGTATACAAATCTTGTCATGTTAACATTCACGTCAATACGGTGATTGAATTAGGAAATGCACATTTCTTGAAACAACTTATCCGTACAAGACCACACTAGAACCTGGTTCCTTAAAAAGAACACAAGATGCAATTCAGAAGAGCAAGATCAAGAGCCATTGCTAAATGAAAGATAACCAAGAAGAAGTAAACAGATGAGAACTTCTACGTCTTTTGGTCCTCACTTTCTATCTTACATGTTATATGACAAACCGCGAACATTCAAGGAGGCTATGTCAAACCCTGACGCCCCTTACTAGAAAGAAGTGGTAAATAGTGAGATAGATTCCATTATGCAAAACCATACATGGGAACTAGTGGATCTCCACCCTGGGAATAAACCACCCGGATGCAAATAGACATTCAAGAAGAAACTAAAGACTGGTGTGTCTATTGAAAAATACAAGGCTCGCCTTGTTGTAAAAGGTTATAGTAAAAAAGAGGGACTTGACTATTTGATACCTATTCTCCGGTCACGAGAATATCATCCATTCGAATGTTAATCGCTATAGCTTCTATATACAAGCTTGAAATTCATCAAATGGATGTAAAAATAGCTTTCTTAAATGGAGAACTAAATGAAGAGAAATATATGGAACAACCTGAGGGTTATGTAGTTTCCAGGTAAGGAGAATCAAGTATGTAATCTTGTTAAATCCTTATACGGTTTAAAATAGGCACCGAAGCAATGACATGACAAATTTGATAAATTCATGATCTCAAATAGTTTCAGGATCAATGTGCGTGACAAATGTATTTATGTAAAACAAAATGAGATTTTTTTTTTGTTCCAATCCTTACTTCATATAAATAAACTTATTACAACTTAACCAATTCCCGAAGGAACAGTTTCATCTACGATAATTTCAGCTAGCCTATTTGGGTACGTGTCTAGACACGAGCCTAACATATTGCCACAAAGCTTATGTTTAGCTACCCCATCGGCTAACTTATTTCTACTACGATGAATCCATCGAAAGGTAGGATTAATGTTTTCAGAAACTAGATAAATACTCTTAATAATATTACAAATTATGGGAGATTCAAACGAAAGCCTATTCTCTAAAGAACCTATCACTTGCTTACAATCACTCTCTATAATAACATTGCGATATGAATTATTTTGAGCAACTAAGCAGGCTTTAAGTATCCCCAAAGCTTCAGCTTCCTTAGGGCTCTCAGCTTTGATCTCCCACGCTTTGCATTCCAAGACTTTTCCTGTAGCATCCCTGGTAACACAAGATATAGCACTTTTGTTAACAACAAACGCAGCATCGCAATTGATTTTAATGAAGTTCTTAGGGGGTGGAGTCCATTTCAAGTTATGATTACCATTATTATCTCTTATAAGTGGTGTATTTCTACTACCTTCGCTTGAGTTACTGGTTATAGTAATCTCATCATTATAGTTATTATTATTGCTATTATCCTTCAGTGGTGTGGTTACATCATTAGGATAATTGATGTTTTGATATTCTAGCCACTCTTTCCTTGCACTTAACACAATTCTTTCTGGGTCAATTTTCACATTTTTGAACTTATATGCGCACCTTTCTTTCCAAATATGCCAAAGTACAGTACATATCTGTTCCATCAGGAATTTATTATTGGTTTTTTCTTTCTTGCCCTTGTTTAATATACTTGCCATCCAAATATCTACTTTAGATGTAGATTGGTTGCATGTATATAAACTAAGGGAAGAGGCAAACCAGGTTGCCCTTGCAAATTCGCAATTTAGTAGCATATGTTCAACATTTTCTACTTCAATATTACATAGATCACATATTGGACTCTTAATAATCTTTCTCTTAAATACATTTTCGTTAGTTGGAAGTAGGTTCTTAACTACTTTCCATATGAAATTTTTAATTTTAGGGGCTACTTTTAACCCCCAAATCATTTTCCATACTGACATATCCACAATATGGGAGGAGGAGGCTTTTGGTTTACTAGTATTCTTATCATTTACTTCTTTTTTTTTGTTTAAGTATATGGTAACATTTCTTAACCGAGAATATACCATCTTTATCATGAATCCAATAAGGCATATCATGCCCTCCACTAAGTGGTATGAAGGTATTTAATATACTATTTGTCGCTTCTTCATTATATAGTTTTTTAATTAACTCAATATTCCATCTTCTCTCATTTGGAACTAATAGATCATTAACCTTTTCAACCTCATAGCTATTAGGTCTTACTATTGCACTTTGATTACTAAACCATATATCTTTATGTAGATTTATTGTATATACATTTCCCATTTTCCATTTTATATCCATTTTTATATTATCCCTACCACAAATTAAACTCCTCCAACCCCATGAAGGCTTACTTCCGAGTTTTGCCTCCATAAAAGTTTCAAGGGGGAAGTATTTGCCTTTTAGTACTTTATATAGGAGAGTATTGTTGTTATTGTAAGTGTACCATGCTTGTTTACTTAAAAGAGCAATGTTCATGAGGTTTAGGTCTCGGAATCCTAATCCTCCATTATACTTACTTTTTGTTATTGATTCCCAACTTCCCCAGTGTACTTTATTATTGCCTTTACTTCCCCACCAAAAGTTTGCAATTTGGGACGAGATTAGATCACAAATTCTTTTAAGGACAAGATATGATGCCATATAGTAGTTAGGGAGGCTTTGAAGAACCGATTTTATTAATATTTCCTTACCCGCTAGGGTTAAGTATAGGTTTTTCCAATTCTCTATTCTTTTCAAGGTTCTTTCTACTAGTAGGTTAAGGTCCTTTATCTTGGACCTACCCCATTCCGTAGGTAACCCCAAGTAGTTTCCAAGATTGTTAGTAATTGGCATATTAAGTTTCTTAGCAAGAATTTTTTTGTATATAATCAGGAGTATTAGGACTAAACTTAACCCCACACTTGTTAAGATTTAATTTCATTCCAGTAGCGTGGTTATATTTATTAATCACATCATTAAATCCCTCAATTTCATCCATATTAGCTTTCATAAAGAAGATACTATCATCTGCGAATAGTAGATGTGTAACTGGAGGGGCCATTTTAGCAATTTTTATACCTTTCATAATATCTAGTTCTTTTTTATTATTTATGAGAATAGATAGCATTTGAGTGATAATACAAAAGAGGAAGGGCGAGAGGGGGTCTCCCTGCCTTAGTCCTCTTTGGGGTTTATCTATTTTAATAGGGAAGCCATTTAGTAAGTATGAGTATGTAACTGAATTTACGCATCTCATGATTTTACTTATCCAATTTATATCAAAACCCATTTTTTTCATAATTTCCTCCAAAAAATCCCATTCTACGTTTTCATAGGCCTTTTGGATATCGGCTTTAATAATCAAGTAGTGAGTTTTTGTTTTTCTTTGTTCCTTAATATAGGAGATTATTTCATGCGCCAACATTGTATTGTCTTGTATATGCCTTCCTGGGACAAACGCAGATTGATTTTCATCAATGATTGCATTCATCACCGGTTGCATTCTATTTACAAGAATCTTGGCTATGATTTTATAAATAAAATTCGAACAACTAATGGGTCGAAATTGTTTTATATTAATAGGTATAGGAATTTTAGGTATAAGAGAGATATACGTGTGATTAATTTCCTCTAGGGATCCCCCATTATACCAAAAATTGTTGATAAGCTTTATTACATCTCCTTTTATATATTCCCAATATTTCTTAAAAAATATACCAGGAAATCCATCAGGGCCTGGTGCCTTATTTAGGCCCAAGCCATCTATAGCTTTCGTTATTTCCTCTATTCTAAGGGGAAGGTTCAAATTTTTATTCATATTTTCAGTAACCAAAGGGGATATAAGGTTTGAAATCAAGTTAAAATCCCTTTGTCCTATAGTTTTGAATATATTATTAAAGTAAGAAGTAATTTCTTCTTGTATGTCATTAAAATTGTCTACCCAAGAGCCATCATCTCTCGTAATTCTTTTAATTTTATTAATTTTCCTTCTTTCTTTTGTAGAAGCATGAAAGAAGGCACTATTTTTATCTCCTTTTTTTAACCAGCTTATTCTTGACATACTTGCCCAGAAATCTTCTTCTCTTTTCCATAAAATTTCAATATCTTTTACTAAGGAGTGATATTCATCCCATTTAGTAGTATTTGGATCATTATAAATCATTTCCAATTTAACCATTTTACTTTCTATCTGTTTTTTATTATTTTTGAACTTCTTTTTACTCCAATAGGTCAGAATTTTACTACACTTCCTCATTTTATTATTCATAATATCTTTGAATATACCTTTTCCAAAATTTTTACTGGCCCACACTTTTTTGATAATTTCTAGGCATTCTTTTTCTTCCAACCAATGGTTTTCAAAATAGAATCATCTATCTTTGTTAACATGATTTTCTTGCATTATAAGTATTTGAGGAGAGTGGTCAGATCCTACTGCTGGAAGAAGAGCTATCCAGGCAGTAGGATAAAGTACTCCCCATTTTTCATTACAATGATGAGATTGGATATGTCAATGTCTTTTTATATGTGGATGATATCTAATCATTGGAAGTAACAATGATGTGATTACATTCACCAAAATGATGCTTTCAAGTAAGTTTGACATGAAATATTTAGGCTTTGCGGATGTTATTTTGGGTATCAAGATTCTGAACATATGAAGGTATTGTACTATCTCAGTCACACTATGTTTAGAAAGTAAACAAATTTAGTAATAGCGACACAAATATCGCCAAGACACATATTGATATAAATTTACATCTTGCTAAGAGCACTGGTGATACGATCAACTAGTTGCAGTACTCTTGGATTATTGGGAGTCTCATGTACCTAACAAACTGCACTAGGCCAAATATAACACATAAAGTAAGCAAGCTAAGTAGGTTTACACATAATCCGAGGAAGAACCACTAGATTGCTATTGCAATAGTTCTAAGGTATCTAAGATACACTATGAACGAAGGGTTGTTGTACACAGAATATCCAACTGTATTAGAAGGATACAGTGATGCAAACTGGATATCAGACTCCACTGACTCAAAATCCACAAGTTGATTTGTCTACATGTTAGGAGGAGCAGTCGTGTCTTGGAAATCCACTAAGAAAACGTGCATAAGCAGATCCACTATGAAATCTGAGTTAATATCTTTAGACAAAGCTGCTGAGGAAGTCGAGTGGATTTGAAATTTGTAGAGGATATTCCTAATTGGCCAAAGCCTGTGTTAGCTCTCTGCATACATTGCGATAGTCAGAGTGCCATTGGTAGGGCACTAAACAAGATGTATAACAGTTAGTCTATACACATACGTCATAGACACAATACCGTTAGACAACCGCACTCAAACGGAGTATCACAATTGATTACATTCAATCAAAGGATAACATAGTGGATCTACTGACCAAAGGTCTACAAAAGAGAGTAAGTGCGAGTGTTGTCAAGGCGAATGGGTCTTAAACCTACGAAAGCTGAGTTCTCATGATGGGAACCCTACCTAACATAGTGGAGATCCCACAACCTAGGTTCAAAGGAAAAACTGAATTATGAAATTGCAACTTGGTGCGGCGCATTGTGGGGGGAGACCTTCTCAAACCATTCTTAGGACAAAATTAAATAGTGTTACCTGTAAAAGTAAAGGATAAGTTAAACTTTTAATGGTTATTGTATATTCTAAAACATAAGACGAGTAATGCAGAATACTCTCGACAAGAGACCACCTATATGAATAACATGGATAGGGCCACCCTACGAGAATATTTAAAGGCAAAATTCTCCGACGGTTCTTCATGAAATACCAGGAGTTATCCAGGTCGTAAATGGACACAACCGTGAGAACCAAATCATGTTTGGAAGTATTCTATGTAAGTTCTATTGTCTTGGTTTACACAAACGCTGAATAGTTCAAGACATCACGTTCACTAGTTAGCAAGTAAATCTGATAGCTCTTACTAGAGAAGGTTCAAGGCCAAAAACTACATTTCTCGATGTAGTATTCTTCTACGCTTTTCTCTCGTTCTCTCTCTCTCTCATGTTTAGCTTTCTTCTGTATAATTTTTTGAGGTGGTTAGTCATTTTCTATTCATGTGGGGATTGTTGGACAAATGAGATTTTACCTAAGTGTTGACCATGTTTACGATGATAGTCGGTGATTCAGTTTAAAGAAATAATTCAGATATTGATACGTTTCTCCCAATTGTAAAGATTATCGTAATATATTCACTTGGTTAAAATCATATGAAATTGAATAAGAAATTGAGTCATATGATTGAGGGAAATTTAAATATTTTTTAATGATGTATGTTATTTTATTTATTATTTCTTTTTATTATAAAGCAAAGCAAAGAAAGAAAAAAACGTTGGTTTGGTTCAAACCTAGAACCACCAGGCCTATTGGGTTTTTGGGCCTTACGTTGTATCTTATATTTAAACAACGTGTCTTCAAATTAAACATCACAACTTTTTGTCAAACCACCTTTTCATTTTCTATAAATAGTTGTTCAACTCAAACATTTTATTCATTCAGTTTTTTAAAGCATTAAGCATTAAAATTATAAGAGACAGATAAAAAGAAACAGCTTTATTAGTTAAAATTCATAAGATTTTGTGTGTCTGTTTTTTTTTTTTGTTTGAATAGTTTTGTCATCGTATCCTGATGGTTGAAGCCAACAAACGTAAAACACCAATACGTGACATAATTACCTTAAAAACATCGGATCCAATCTGAGTTCCGACAAGTAAAGTTATTTATTTATTTACTTTTATTTTATTTCTACATTAGTTTTTATAGAGATTATTCCCAATTAATTACACTTCCTCACTTTTCATTCTCAAAAAAAAGGAAGGAGGAAATTACTTCATACTTACTCACAAATTTTTAACTTAATTCTCAATTAAGCACATGGTCATATTTACCTTCCATTATTACCCTTATATGGTTTTTTATTTTATTATATATTTATATTTAAGGGTCAATGACTCAAAAAATCAAAATAATATTATACTTGCCCCAAAGAATCATCCATTAACTTACTATTATAAGATTACATGTTTATCCGTCAAGAACGATTCCCGTCAAGGACGATTCCCATCAAGGACGATTCCCGTCAAGGACGATTCCCATCAAGGACGATTCCCGTCAAGGACGATTCCCGTCAAGGACGATTCCCATCAAGGACAAAATTTAGTTAATGATGTTATTGGGAAGAAATTTTGTCATTGATGTTATTGGGCAGAAAATAATATTATTTTGATTTTTTTGGTCATTTTCCCTATATTTAATATCTGAATTTATTTTTTTATTTTTTTAAATAATTTTTTTTTCGAAAAAATATTTTTCTTTTCGAATTTTTTTTTTCGATTTTTTTTTTTCCGAATTTTTTTTTCCGAAGATATTTTTATTAACACACAAGTCCATACTGTTTTGTGTTACTGTAACTCATACATCAAGCGATTGTGTGTTACATTAACACACAATCAGATGTTCAGACTATCTGTACACTATTATCTATTTCTGTATACAAATATTCTGTATATCTTATTCTGTGTTCCTGCAACACACAATTGTTATTTGTGTGTGTTTAAGCAACGCAAAACTGTAAATGACACACAAGTCTATACTGTTTTGTGTTAATGTAACTCACACATCAAGCAATTGTGTGTTACATTAACACACAATCAGATTTTCAGACTACCTGTACACTATTATCTATTACTGTGTACAAATATTCTGTATATCTTATTCTGTGTTCCTGCAACACACAATTGTTATTTGTGTGTGTTTAAGCAACGCAAAACTGTAAATGATAAACGCATTGTGTGTCTTACCAACACAAAACCCATACTGTTGTGTGTTACTGTAACACATACTTCCAGCAATTGCGTGTTGCATGAACACATAATCAGCCTACATATACATTAGTCTATACCTTTGTGTACAAATATTCTATCTGTCTGATTTTGTGTTCATGTATCACACAATTTGTTATTTGTGTGTTTAAGCAACTCAATATTATACATATTGGGTGTTCATGCAACACACAACACATATGATTTTGTGTTACTTTAACACACAATTATCATATGTACTAATCTTACATCATGTT